>OY728143.1:416570337-419200050 GCA_963277665.1 Viscum album
TATTTGTATAGGGTTTTATTTTTACCAAGGATTTATAAAATTGGTACCGTTTTTATGCCTGTTGGTATTTATATTCATGGGTTTATATTGTGTAATGTTTAACATAGATTCACTTGTCATGTGAGTTTATTTTTTAAACCATTCCTCATGAATAATGTTGAACACTGCATATTTATTATCAATCCTTTGGAAGTTGGTAGATGGTTCCAAGGTTTGAGTAACATTTTGATTCATCTCAGATCAGTTTATGAATAGTTTGACTATATTGTGATGTTATAGTTTTATAAAAGAGAAATTTATTGAAAATATAACACACACACACACACAAATAAAGAAAATAAATTTTCATAAATCAGGTTACATCATCAAAAACCAATTCATTCTTAAAGAGGAATTTATTTATAAAATAATTTGATAGAAAATTAAACTCATATATAACATCTCCTATAGATGACGTCGTATATAGAAACACTTATACTAGAATCTGATCTTGTGTGTTGTACTACATGATTTCATTTATAAATTTAAAATAAATTAAATTCATAAAATCTATTTACTATTAGTTTATAAAAATACAAAAATTATTTTAACAAATTATAAATTCAAAGGATATGGTAAATTATTGGAAACCATTCCTTGATAATGGAAATAAATGGTATCTTCTTTAATGATCTCCCTAACCCGTTGAATATCATCTTCTCTCATAAATATAATGTTTTATTTGATATATTTTTCAGTAAATTTACTAATATTGGGAACCTATAAATAAATTAAAAACACGCCTCTTATTGACAATACATCACAACTTTTGAGTTTAGACCAAATAAAAAACTAAAAGAGTATGCTTATTTTGATTTCAAAGAAAATTTAAATAGTTTTTTCATTATTAAATTATATATATATAACATATTGATAATGTAGACCAATATAAATTGAAAATTTTAAAATTTAGTTCCCTAAATTATATAAACCCATTCACATTAAAACAATATGTATATTAACCTACTTTATATTATTCATATCAAATAACATTCCCACTAAAATTAGTCAAATATAATGTTCAAACAAATTTATCTTCATGTGCATGTAATACTATATAAATAAGATTCAAAATATGAAAAACCACATTATCTAAAAGGTAACAAAAAATAATATAATGGAAACCGAAAAAAAATCACCATCAGTTGCAATAGTGGATGGAGATGTAGTTGGCAGTGGTATTGTATTAAGCTGGAATGAGTTTGCAGAGTAGGGGTGGCATTATGTAGCTATAGGTAAGTGAGTGAGAGAGAGGGAGATGAGATGTATAGTTCTTTATGTTTAAGAATAGCACAAAAACAAAAACTATGGAACCCAAAAAAATCAAACAACAAGAGAAGAAAATGAGAAAATAACATAAATTAGATTTTAGCCTTCATTCATTCGAGATAATGTAGAGGACTCGCACTGGTAGCAGGGGATTTCCAAGAGAACTTGAGAATCATGATTGAATGAGTCATGGTTAGGGTTCTTTTAAATAGATCGAGAATACTTTTATCATCGCTTTCAAAAAATCACAAATAAAGAGCCATTTTATCAGCACTAAATTGATAAGCCCCGATAAAAGACATCTTTATCAGAGTTAATGTTTTATCACTGGAAAAGATTTCTTCTATCAGTGCTTTTTTAGTGTTGATAAAGCTCAATCTTTATCAGTGCTAAAAAACACTGATGAAATGAGCTTTTATTCGTGCTAAAACATTAGCACTTGTAAGGTATTTATAATTATAATTATAAATAAAAAATTGTAAAATATATATATATAATTATATATATTCTTATTATATTTCTATAATTATTTAAATATATAATCATTATTTTATAATTACATTAATGTTTTTTAAAAAAATTATATTTTTTATTTATAATTATAAATATATAATTTTATAAATATAAAAAATATACATTTATAAATATATTTATAATTATCTATTTCTAATTATAAATATATTTATATCATTATATATATTTACATAATTATATATATTAAATAAATATATATAAATATAAACATGGTAAATATATTCATTATTTCAATATATTTATTATAATTTTATAATTATAAATATATTTATATCATTATATATATTTATATAATTATAAATATAAAAAATATATAAAAAATATAAAAATATTCAATATAATTATTTAAATATATAAATATTTATTTACAAATATATTAAAAAAATTAAATATATATAGCCCCTAGGGTAAAGCTTAGTGGTAGATGCCCTTATGGATCTCGGAAAGGTTTCGAGTTTATGTCTCTCCGTTTAAACTATTTCAATAATTTTTTATAATTTTATAATTATTTTATTTCATATAATTATTTATTTATAATTATATAAATATTTTTTTTAAATAATATTTATTTATTTATAATAATTATAAATATATAAACTTCTAAATGTAGTAAATATATATTTATAAATATATTTATTTATAAATATTTATTTTCAAATATATGTTTAACATTACTAATGGATATATAATTTTAAATACAGGCATTTTAAAAATGAGTGAAATTAAATAATTCAAAATGAGTACACTTTAAAAATAGTAAAAAATAGATAGGTTTTATTAATTAAATATAAATTATTAAAAAAATATGGATATATATATTGAAGTAAATATTAATACATTTTGAAAATACTGGAACATAAAAAATAAATATATATAAATAAATAATAGAAAATGATCAAATTCAAAATTAAAATAAAAAATTAAAAAATATTAAAAATGAATACACAATACCTAACTGTAATACTATTAAAAATAAATAAATAAAATTTACTAATTAAAGACATAATATATTAAATATATCATGTTATAATGAAATTCTAAAATATACTAAAATTTGAATAAATTACATAAATATTAGGTGTATGTGTTTCTATATAAGATTTCATTAATTGCATAAATATTTTTGTATGTAAATTGTATATAAACATAAATTAATTATATATATATATATATGAACGCAATGTCACACATGATGTTTGATATATGTTAAATTGGAAAATCAAACAATGTTAAAAATAAATGATATTAATATATTTTTAATCATTACATTTTATTCATTTTCTATATATTTATATTTAATATATATAATTATTTATGATTTATAATTAATATATATATATATATTATACGTCTTTATTTTTATTAATAATAGTTTCATTAATAAATTTTTTTAAAAAAATTAATATATTCATTTTTAATGCTTTTGTTTAATAGTTCCAATCTATTCATTTTATATATCTATATTTAATATATAATATTTATTAATATTTATAATCTATATATTTGTATGTTAAATTTATTCATTTTTATAAATAATTATTTAATTAATAAAATGTTTAATATTTTTTGTTAATTTACTCATATTTAATTTTTTTTGTTTCATTATTTAATTTTAATAATTTTACTTATCTATATATTTAATATATATTTTTTATTAATTTTAATAATTTTTATATATGTATGTTCAACTTATTCATTTTTAACAATAATTATTTAATTAATAAAATTATCAATATTTTTTAATTTTTATTTGTTTAATTATTTCATTTTATTATAGACTTTTATCAACACTAAAAATAAAGTGTAAATAAAAGGTATATTATATTAGTGCTAAAATAAAACACTCATAAAGGTTACCCCATATCATTTCTAAAAAATCATTGATAAAAGGTACCCTTCATCAACACTTTTTTTAGCACCGATAAACAGTTTCCATTATTAGATCTTCTTTTAGCACTGATAATGGTGGCCTTTATCAGTGCTTTTTCGAGTTTTGATAAACAACAACACTGTTAAAGGCCTCTTTTTTAGTAGTGATTGAAGTGAAAATTACATTCAAAAATAAATATTTACTAAGGGGAAGAGAATACTTATAAAAACCATGAAATAAATAGCTCTAAATAAAACATCCTTGAAAATACATAATGGTTATGAAAAAGGATAAAATTCATTGAAAACATTTACTTTTCAAAGAAGCTTTAATAAAGATGTCTTGAAAAAGACATTAATTTTTCAAAAAATGTGAAAATGTATTATAAGATTTTACTTTTAAAAATAATAATTAATAATGAGGCCTTGAAAAATATATAATGTTTTTAAAAGGGGAAGTTAAAATACTTTCAAAATAATTACTTTAGAAAATAATAATTAAAAATAAAAACTAGAAAAGGATATCATATTTTCAAAAAGGTAAGGGAAGATATTTTGAAAACTATTACTTTTAAAAATATTATTTAGTAATCAAACCTTAAAAAATAAATAAAAGTTATCAAAATAAAATTTGGAGGTTATGATAAAACTTTTTATTTTTAAAACATTGAAAAACCTTTTGAACATTTTGAAATAACCTTGTTGAAAATGCACATCATTAAAAAGATGGTGAAACATTTATTTTAAAAATAATAAAAGTGAATAAAATGATCTTTGTAGATAAAAAAATTGATTTTACACTAGGTAAAGGAGGAAATTGTTGGGGATTAAATACATGGACATGGAAGAAAAATCCTTTAAAAAATGGGAATTATTCTTAGAAAAAATTCATTTTAATAAAATAATAGAATCATCAAGGAATATGAATTTGTTGTAGATTATGAGTTTCACATAAAGGGATTTTCAAATAAAACATAACATCATCAGAGGTTATAATATATCAATCTTGAAATATTATAGTCAAAGAAGAGTGATTGTGACCTAAGGAAAAGATTTGAGTCATGAAACCCCCTTACATCCTTTGTAACATTTGAATCAAAATCACATGAGAGGTTTAACATTAAAAATAAAATTTTATATCATGAAATATGATATAATAAAGATAAAATATGACAATAGGGTGGTATTTACAACATTTTAAATAATACATGGTGTAAAACTTAAACATGTCTCAAGGAATTCAAATTTGAGACAAAGAAACCCTTAGGACCTGGCTAAAAAATCAATAAAAAACCCCCATAAAAGGAAGATAATTTAATTAAAATCCAAATAACATGAATAAAATAAAATTCATGATATTTTACATTAGATATTCAGTGTACACACCACTTAAAGAATAATTGGTTCATAAATACAAACCATGTCTCAATGATGGGAAATTGAGGTGAAATCCCTTACCTTGATTCCTTGTTTAGTTGATCACACTCTAAAATACTATAAAACAAAAATAAATTAATTAATATACTATTTCAAAAACTTATTCATAGGTATTACCCTTTTATAATCCTTATTACTATTTTTTATCCTGATTAAATTAATTATTTTTAGTTTATTATGATCATCAGGTGTTAATAACATTAACTGTTTTGTGCATGTTGAATGGTTTTGATATCATTACACATAATTTTATACCAATTTAAATATTTATATATAATAAAATTTCGTATAATATATAAATTATATTGATTTAAAATTTTCTTATTTAATTCTATATGTTTTTTGGTTTTTTTATATGGAAACAGAATTGATAGTAACTAATTTTGATAATTTTGGCGAATGAAAATGATATGTTAATAATTTGTTAAATGATTAATCTAATATTTACATAATCATATATCTATAATTATTTTATTATTATTTTTTAATAATATTTATTTTAATTTTCCCATAGTCATCCATAATTATATTTTAAAGCATTGTTCAGGTAGGTGATTAAACTGACCCAAACATGAACATGCTTTAACTCATTTCGTGAGTATGGGTATGGAGGTTTTTATATTGAAATAATATCTTTATGAAAGAATCATATTGATATTATTTTTATGTTTATAAGATATATAACCATTATTTAATTTTTTTGGATAATTAATTAAAAACTAGAATACAAACAAAAAATGATTCTTTGTGGAGGAAATAGTTCGCGTACACACATGATTAACATTCCTTTGTTTTTCTAAGTTAATGGAAATTAATAAATAAGGGTTGTAAAAATAATGTAAAAATATCTCATATTACTTATTATACTAAATCCAACATATTATTATGGTGATAAGATATTTGTTCGAGTAATTTTAAAAGAAAAACTTAAGAATGAGATTGTAATTACATTAAAGACCTGATCTTTCCTTGGAATGCTCCTTATAATTAAAGGGATTATACCAACTTAGTATGACCAAGGAATTTAGATAATATGATAGAATTATATGATAGAATATTTTGGTTGTGTTTTAGGGAAATTTAGAATGGTAGGTGTGTGTTTGAAATGGTGTGAGAGACCCCTTTTATAAGAGGAAAGGGGCGCTTTTGAAAACACTGGTTATATTTTAACAATTCCATGAGACTATTCCAAAGTTAATAGATCCAAAATTATATCATAATGGATTATGGGGTGCCTTTAGGTTAAAGAATACTCAAAAAAGGATATCCACATATGTTTTAAACATATTATATGGTTTTTACCATTATGTTTCTATATTTTACTCTTTTACTATTAAACTATATAACTAGTTTTTAACCATGTAATTTTCTATTTTCTTAAGATTTTATAATAAAAAATATAAAAAAATTTGGGTGTTTTATAAATAAATTTAACATCTATTTATTCCAATTGAAATTCTTAATATTATAAAATTTACATTAAAATTAAAATAGAGAAGGTTTAAAAAAGCTATTTTAGTAGAAAAATGACACTTTGACCAACATAGATTCTTAATCTTATTTAGTATTTATTAGAAATTAAATGAGAGTTAATATATTAATTTTTTGTGTTTATAGATAATATTATATTCATGATTTGAATTATTTAAATTTAATTTATTCGATATAAATACCTTGATATTAATAAAACATTCATTTTAAAATAATTATTTCACTATTATTATAGTAATTATCATTAATCCTAATTTTCTAAATTTTATACCTAAAAATTAAATATTAAATATTAAATAGTATAATAATTATTATATAAAATATTATAATGATTTTATCAAATTAAATTTTTATTTTTAGGGAAATTAATTTTAACGTTATCACATGTATCAAGCAAAACCTCATTTTTTAAGTTTATTTTTAAGAAAAAAGATTTATGGTTAGGATTGAATTACCAATTACATTTATTATAATGAATTTATAATAATTATTATTATCATTCATATAGTGTTTATTTAATAGTAAAATAAATCAAAATCTTTATTTCATCGTGTTATAATTAATTAAACAAAATAGTTAAAAAACAGTTTTCATTAAAATGATGCATAAATTTTCAAAAAAAATAGGGTGGGTTTACAAATTCAATATATTATTTTAAAATAATTATTTATTATTAAAATATATTTTTTATATTAAATGGGTTTAAAAAATTCTAATTCATATAAAAGTGATGTTATTTTTAGAATTAGTATTTTCAATATTAACCTAAAACCCAATTATTTAAAAAAAACTCAAAAATATATCCCAAGCTAATTTTATTATAAGAAATTAAAAAATTAATTTTAATTTATCAAATTTAATTTCAAAAAAAAATTATCATTTTTTAAAATAAAATATAAAATATGAATAAAATAAATTTTATTTAAAATGAACTTTTAAATATTAGCTCATATTAATTATTTACCTTCTAAAGGTAGTAATCATTAATGGTCGAACATCTTACTATTTATTATAATTTTATTAATTATTATTTCTTAATATACTGTGGTTTTTTACATTGTCACCTATGACATAATTTATAGAACATGGTATGTATTTTAAAGGATCCAAAATCTTGGTTCATTACTTTTTACCCCTTAAATAAATTTAATCCTAATAATTTTAAATATCACTTATCAATAAAGAAAATTAGAGGTATCTGTAAGATTGATATAAATAAAGAGTTAATTTACATTATGGAATCTCCCTTACCAATTTTAGTGAGACATTGAAACTCATCTATTACTTCTAAAGAGGAATATATAAATATTGAATTCATTTATAACTATTCGGGTTAATAATCCATCATAATTAAGAATCATAACTCAGGTAATGGAATTAGTTTTTTTAGGGTTCTTTGTTATTATTATACTGATAGATGATCATAATTTAGTTTAAAATATAAAATGTGATTTCCCAATATTGTTGATTACAATATATTTTATGTTGTGATAACCATTACATTTCCAAAATCACATTGAATTTTTCCAAATGATGGATAATAAGAATTATATAAACCTCATATTTGGATACAATATTAATAGAATATAGTATCAAAACATTAGCGTGTTGATTTGATTCTCTTAGAAAAAATACCTGGCCTACTAGGGAGGCTAGAACTGGATTCCAATTGGATATTCATAAATCTAGAGTAGAGGGTGAGTGTACCTTTTACCCTTCTTTTTCATGATCTGCGTTCAGCAGTAGGGGTGTCATAGACTTTTTATTATTTCCTTGGTTTAGGAGGTTGATGATGTTTTTTATCCTCATTAGTTGTTGAGTTAGGGAATCATTTTACATAATTCCAAATCTCCAAACCATTTTTCATTGTAAATTCTTTACCTCTATTTCATTGATCAGTTTCTTCATCTCATATTATCAATCATGATCTCAATAGATAATCCTTCAACACTTTAAATACTATCTTGTTCATCTAAGACATTTCCTTGGGTGCTTATTTTCACATTTTGGACATATAGGAAGTTGAATCTTCTTTCCTTTATCATATTTATTTCCTTATATTCTATGAAACTTAATCCTTATCTTATTTGTAGACTTAATATGTTTGGAAAGATTCAAGTTATTAATCATAACTTGATATATTTTAGTGAGCAGGACCATAATGTTTTCAATTCCTACTTCTATCCCACTTGGTTTCTCATTACTATATTTTCTGTCATGTCTATTATTGACTCGGTTTCCCCTTTCAAAATCCATTTATAAAACCAAATCTTTAATCGTGAGTGATAAATATTTATATAATAAGAAAATTATTAAAAATAAAAACTCAAAATGTGTTACAGTTTTAAAACATCACATTATATTTTAGTTTAACGTAAATCACTCTTGGT
Source organism: Viscum album (assembly GCA_963277665.1). NCBI lineage: Eukaryota > Viridiplantae > Streptophyta > Magnoliopsida > Santalales > Viscaceae > Viscum > Viscum album. Next base: position 416,579,367 of record OY728143.1, read on the forward strand.
TTAATCTAGGTTTCTTTAGGTTGGTTTCTCTCATATGTATCCTAATTCCTTAACATAATAAATACTTTTTAATGTATTTTAATAATAATTTCATTAAACAAATCATATATTTCAGAATTATCAAATTAGGTGCATAGTAAGGAACCTTGCACCGTGCACCCGAATGATGGTTCAAATATACTCGACAGAATCATTGTGGGTTTATTACCCCTAGATTCATATGTTCCAAAACTATGTCCAATTATAGTATTCATATATGAATTAATTTCTATCAAAAATATTTATTCAATAATTTACCAATATTTCAGGATATCATTCTATACTTTGACTCATACCTAAGGTTTTTAATATAGTTCTCTAACCGTAACACTATAGTTAACTGAACTAATGTTCAAAAAAACTAAAAAAAACCTCTAAAAAATATATAAAATAAAAAAACCTGACTCTGGTACTAACTAAAGAGACCCATTCTTAACTTGAACAAAATAATATATTGATCTCATGATTTATATCATACAACTCACAAACAGAACACAAATACTTGAAGGTTTTGTATCTTGGATATTAGCAATATAAACATCCTAAATTACTACACTTTTAGACATTTATCTATAAATATAATCCTTTAGAAACTTTGATATATATCTCACATGATACAACCATATTCATAACCTAATGAATGGAAACATAATAAAGGGGTGAGATCACATTCTTGGTAAGGGAAAAATATATCAAAGTGTCATATCATAAACATGAATAAGAACATTAGGAAGACCTAAATATCTTAATGACCATAAGAAAATATATGATAATCATAGAACATTATAAAGAAAAATTATATCATAAAATGAATTTTATGGATGTGTAAAATTTATGAATTGGATAAAAATACATATCAATAAACATAAACATAGGAGTATGACATAAAAGTGTAGAAAACTTTCAAAATAAATCATAATCATGAAAACTTTTCATAGAATGATAAACAACTCGAGAATTTGGAACAATAATAAACATAGTATTTCTTATCATTGTGTGTTTAGATACTCACTAAACTATTCACATGTAAAATTTTGAGCAGTAATTAATTCCATTATACTCACCCTTTGTGAACCTAGTGACTCACTAACTTGTTCACAAGTAAAATTTTGAGTAGAGTTTAATTCCATCACACTCACACTTTATGAACCTAGTGACTCACTAACCAGTTCACATGTAAAATTTTGATTAGAGATTAATCCCATCACACTAAACCTTTATGAACATATTGAATCACTAACATGTTCACAGATAAAATTGTGAGTAGATATTAACACCACTACACTCATCCCTTTTGAACCAAGTGACTCACTAAACTTTTGACACATAAAGTTGTGAGTATAGTTTAATTCCATCACACTCACCCTTTGTGCACCTAACTGCCCGCTAACCTATTCACATAAAATTTCCATCTCATAAGATATGGTTATTTATCCAATTAATTATAGGGATATATAGGTCCCACCCATCTCATAATAAATATATTTTCTTTACACTCTAAAAAAAAACATTCGTCATCTTATAAGAAAAATCATGATATAATGATGGGTTTCTTAAAACATTCAAAGACACCACATAATATGAACTTGAGAAATAATATAACCTCAAAAATATAATTTTAAAAATGAAATCATATCAAGGGTGATAAAAACATATCTTCATTAAAGATAAACCTTTGAGGGTAAATATAATTAAAAATAAAAAAAATCCTAAAACCTTTTAAAACATTGATTTACAAATTAAATTCAAAGATGAATTTTTGTGAAGGGGAATATAAGAATCCTTAAAACCTTAATATAAATATTTCCAAATGAAAAATCCTTAAAATAAAAAAATGATATGTAAAAATTATTTGAAAAAAATTACTTTTAAAGGAACCATTAATAATGAAGTCTCGAAAAAAGATATAAAGTTTTAAAAAAATAATTGAAAATAATTTGAAAAGTTTTACATTGAAAAATAAACTGTAATAATGTAACCTTGAAAAAAAGTAAATTTTTTAAAATATAAATTGAAAATACTTATAAAACTATTATATTTTAATGTGGAAACTAGAAAAATTATAATGGTTTCAAAATGGTAAGTGAAAGTAATTTAAAATCTGTTACTTTTAAAAATAATATTTAATAATGGAACATTAAAAAATAACAAGAAGGTTATCAAAATAAAATGTCTTTTGGATGATAAAAATTTTTATTTTGAAAAGCTGAAAAAACCAATTGAACATTTTGTAATAACCTTGTTGAAAACCCACATTATTAAAAACATGGTGAAAACATAGTTTTATAATTAATAAAGGGTAATAAAATGACTATTAGAGATAAAAAAAATATTTCACTAGGTAAATGAGGACATTGGTGGGAATTAAAACATGTACATGGAAGAAAAATCCATTAAAATAAATGGGTATTATTTATAGAAATAATGAATTTTAAAGAAATAATAAAATTGTCAAGGAAGAAAACTTTGGTGTGGATAATGATTTCCATACAAAATATGGTTAAAATAAAATATAAAATAATCATAGGTTATAATAGATAAATATTATATTTAAATAAGAGTGATTATGACCTAAGGAAAATATTTAGGTCATTAAAACCCCTTATAAACATTGTGACATTTGAATCAAAACCCTTTGAGTGGTATATGTTGAGTCAATAAGGTTTTCCTTATGACTTTTCCATTCCTTCTTGTTTTGAAAATCACAAACACCTTATCTTTAAGGAAAATCGCTTTTGTAAGGAAAAATGATTTCTTAAGGAAAATTGATTTTATAAGGAAAATGCTTTCTTAAGGAAAATTGCTTTTATAAGGAAAATGCTTTCTTAAGGAAAATTGCTTTTATAAGGAAAATTGCTTTTATAAGGAAAATCGCTTTTATAAGAAAACTTATCCTTATCATATTTTCATTCATATTTTTTTCTTAAGTATGAGTTTCGGATTCATTTTCTCGGAATCATTAAAACTTAGATATAAAGCATTCTGTTTAGTATTCGGATTCTGGACAAGAACTATAAGGAAGTTTCATTCCGAATTCCGGATATGAACTCTGACTAAGTTCTATTCCAGATTCAGGATACGAATTCTGAAGAAGAATTCTCATTACGAATTCTAATGAAGAAATTCCATTCCGAATTCTCATTACGAATTCTGAAGAAGAATTCCCATTACGAATTCCAATGAAGAATTCTCATTACGAATTCTGATGACGAATTCTCATTACGAATTCTGATGATAAATTCTCATTACGAATTCTGATGATGAATTCTCATTACGAATTCTGATGACGAATTCTCATTACGATTTCTGATGACGAATTCCTATTCCGAATTCCTACTCCGAATTCTCATTCCGAATTCACCTATTAAACAGAATCTGATTATCATTGTTTTATACACTCTGAATTTATTCACTCCGAACTTTCACTCCGAAATTTCTATTCTGAACCTTTATGTTAGAGTTTAAAACGATGTCGTACATTCTGTTACACTTGTTTTGTTATAAAACGATGTCGTCCATTTTGTTATAAACTAACCGTTGTCTAAGTGACACGTGTACAGGTCCCTCCGAACTTTAAGGAAAATATGATCGTTGGAGGAGGAGCCGACCTTACCTATAAATAGGAGCTCATTTGAAAGAGCTCGGTGCTGATGGCCGATGCATATGCTGATTGCTGAAAAAGTGCATACATGCTGTTGAAGTGATTTCTAGAGAGAGAGTCTCTTATTAACTCTCAAATCTTCGTGCGACTCCGAATGTTGGTGATTACATTCGAGGGCTTCTGAGGATAGGAAGACAGAGGTGCCGACTACCTTAAAGATCGAGGGCTTTCTTGCTGAGAAAGACAGAGGTTCCGACTACCTTAAAGATCGAGGGATTTCTTGCTGAGAAAGACAGAGGTTACCAACTACCTTGAAGTTGAGGGCTTGCGGGGATAGCAAGACAGAGACTCCGATCTTCGTATCGAGGGCTTACCCTGGTGTGGGTAAGACAGACTTGCTTGAAAGTATAAATCAAGGGACCTTTATCCAAGGTTGTTGGATACCCTTCTCTTTGGGTTAAAAGACTATTATCTTGTTACTAGTAGTTTTACTACTTGTCTTTATTCCGCTGCAATTTGTATCTTAAGGAAAGTATAACTTTCTTATACTTCCTTACTTACTCTGATTAGTTTAGATTCTATACGCTTTAAGGTAGAATCTCATATTGTAACTTTTGTTAAGTTTCATTTCCGGAATCATATTTCCGGAACCTACTTTTGGAATCAATTTCCAAGTTCAGTTCGGTGTTAGAGGTGTTGTGAATTTACTTATTTTAACTTTGTTAAACTTAGCCCTTTCCTTTTCTTAAGGAAACTCTAGTTATTCATAACTAACTTTAAAGGTTCCAAAGGAATTTTTAAAGTATACAATTCACCTCCCCTCTTGTATATTGAGCATCTCATATTATATTTCGATCCTACAATTGGTATCAAAGGTTGGAAACCTCTTACTCTATATCATTCTTACATTTGGTATCAGAGCCAAGGTTACTGAAATACTTGTACTCACATACAAGTTTTTCTTGCTCACTTTTCCATTCCGAACTTTGTCATTCCGTTTTATTCATTCCGAACTTTTCCCATTCCGAACTTTGTTATTACGATTCTAAGCTACTAACAAGTTTGTGTGCAAAGTTATTTTTAGTATGGCAGGAATAAATGTTGGATCTATTGACAATTTGAATCCTACAAGACCACCTATCTTCGATGGTAATGATTATGAATACTGGAGAGATCGTATGAAGACATTTGTTATCAATACTGGAGTAGACAACTTTGTGATGCTTACTGGTGATTATAAAATTCCTGACAAGGAAGTCCTAACCTTTACTAACCAGGAGAAGCAAGAATATCAACTTAAATATAAGGTACGCAACACTTTATTATGTTCAATGACCAGAAATATATATAGCCAAATTTCTTCTTGTGAAGCAGCTAACTGTATATGGAAGAAGTTAGAGGTTACACACTTTGGGACTTCTAAAGTGATTGAGACTAGAAGGGCTATTCTTAGAGCTGAATATCATGGCTTTAATTTTCCTTATGGAGAACCTATCTGTAAAGTTCAACAAAGGTTTATGACTATTGTCAACAGTCTACAATCTATGGGAGAAAAAGGTTTAGATGATGAAGCTCTTGTGGACAAGATAATTGATATTATTCCCAATGAGTGGGAATCCAAGAGAACAGCTATAGATGAGAACAGGAAAGTTACTCAAATTACTCTTGATGAATTATTTGGAACTCTTCTACAACATGAAACTAGAATGAAGAGGGATGCTGACAACATCAAGAAGAAGAATGGAAATGGTACTGTTGCTTTTACTACAACTTCAAATCAGATGAAAGCTAAGACTCCTGAGAGAGTAACCAGATCCAAATCGAAGAAAGTTATTTTCCAATCCGAATCTAGTGAAAGTGAAGTTTCAGAAAATGAGTTAGCCAATCTTGCTCGAAGGATGAACAAGATAGCTGGACAGAGAAACTTTCAATCCAAGTATAAGAAGAAGGATAGGAAAGATAAAAAAGATAGAGAAGTAACTTGTTATGAATGCAAGAGAGCTGGACATATTAGACCAGATTTCCCTATGCTCAAAAAGAAAGAAAGGAAGGAAAGGCATTCAGACAGGAACAGGAAGAAGTATTACAAAGCCAAAGCTAAGAAAGTTCTGAAAGCTAATGACACCTGGAGTGCCAGTGGTGGTGACTCTTCAGATGAATCTTCTGATTATGAATCTTTAGGACAGAAGAATCTTGGTCTTATAGCCAGATTACCTATTGATAATCATTGTCTTATGGCTAAGGTACGAAATGCTGAATCATTGACCAATGTTTCTTTAAATTCCAATGATAGTAAGTATTATAGCTCTTCTGATGAAGAATCATCTTCTGATGAGGAAAATACTTTACCTACTTTTGAAGAAGTCTCTAGGTTTTCTGAACTTCTTGAGATTGAGAATTCCAAACTCAACAAGAAACTTGACAAGGCAAACTCTAGGAATTCTATTCTTACTAAAGAGATATCAGATCTTTCTAAAGATCTTGATAAGAAAAATGCTTATTTTGAAAGTATTTCAAAAAATCTTGAGGAAGTAAGTTCTGAGAAGAACAAACTTTCTAAAGAATTAGAAAAAGTAATTTCTAATAAAAATGTTTTCGAGCCTAACTCTAGTTCTAAAACTAATGATTTTGAGGATAAAAACTTGGTTGTAAAACTCAAGTCCGAAATTTTTTCCTTAAAGAAGTGTTTATCAAACTTTACCCATGGTAAGGAAAATTTTGATAAGATGTATTCCCAAATACGACCTTTAAGAAATAAATCCGGATTTGGTTATACCCATGCAAAACCTGTTTTCAGTAACAATTATTTTGTTCCTCAAAGTGCCCCATTTTGCACTAAATGTCAATGTGGTGGTCACTGGGCAAAAAATTGTTCCTTAAACAAAACCCAATCTTTAGGTTTTCATAAAGCTTATTTTTCTAAGAAAATGTGGGTTCCAAAAATTTTATTGTCTGGAAATCTCAGATCCAAGCAAGTTTGGATTCTGAAAGTCTAACTTTGATCTTAATTTCAGGAAAATAAAGAAAATTCCAGAAACAATATTTGGTACATGGATAGTGGATGTTCCCGGCACATGACTGGTAACAAAAGTTTTTTTGAAAAGATTATCAAAACGAAAGGAGATTCATTAGTTTCTTGGTCATGCAAGAAGCAACATTCAGTTGCACTCTCCACTGCTGAAGCTGAATATGTAGCAGCTGGAAGTTGTTGTGCACAAGTGCTGTGGATGCAACACACACTCACAGACTATGGCCTGAGTTTTACTAAAACTCAAATTTTGTGTGATAACACAAGTGCCATTGCCCTAAGTAAAAACCATGCACATCACTCCCGTGCAAAACACATAGATATTAGGCATCACTTTCTTAGGGATCACACACTTAAAGGAGACATTATTCTTCAGTTTATCGGAACGCAAGATCAACTTGCTGATATTTTCACAAAATCGTTGCCTTCTGATAGATTTGAATATATTAAACAGAAGTTAGGAATGATAACCGTAAGGTAATCTTCCTTAATTAACTTTCTGTTAAAAAAAATCTCCTTACAGTAATAAACTCCTTTTCATAGGGGGAGTACATTTGATTGTTTGTTTAACAAAGTTTTTCAAAATTTGTTTTCAAACTTTTCAGAACGAAGATTTCCGGAATGAAAACTTCCGGAATGAAACTTTTCCAGAATGGATATTTCCGTACAGAATACTTCTGGAATGAAATTATTCGTATTGAAACTTTCCGGAATGAAAAACTTCCGTACTGGTATTTTCATAACGGAACTTTCGTACTGAATCTTCCATAACAAGTTTTCTTTTATATACTTTTTCGTATTGAGTTTTTCGTATTGATTTTTTTTTCGTATTGAGTTTTTCGTATTTAGAGTTTTGTATTGAGTTTTTCGTAGTCATCTTTATATTACCCATTACGAATAACTTTCCTAAGCCAATCCGAAAGGTATAATTTTCTTACCGAAGTTTTCGTAATCATATTTTACTTGTTGGCAATTTCTTATAGTTTGTTTTCGGTTTTTGGATTTCTTAATTCTTTACTTTAATAAAAACCTCAAAAAGATCGGATTCAAGCTCTCAACCGTCAGATTTGATCTCAGATCATTCTAAACCGTTAGATCAACCGAGGAAGTTGAACCGTCATCCCATTTCCTATATAAAGGGGACCCTATTTTCTCGTCCCACATCGATTTCAAGCTTTTGCGTGCTGAAGCTCTGACTCTCTGATTTAAGGCCATTCCGAACTCCAGTCTTCTCAGTTCCGAACTTCTTAGAGACTTCAGATCCGAATGTCTGCAGAGTTAGCTTCTCAAGAAATGTCTTCAACCAAGCCTATTTCTCAGTGGTTAGTCTACAGAGAGAGGTTAGTTCATCCGAATTTCTTCAGCAATTACGATTCTATTATTTCAAAGAATATCAAGTTGAATGGCTGGGAGGATGTTGCGGTATCAAAAACCGGCAACCAAGATGAAGTCTACTCTGATTTACTTGTTGAGTTTTATGAGTCGGTTGCTTTCTTCGAGGAAGACAATAGAGAAAAATTTTCTTTCAAATCGTATGGCAAGACATATAAGCTTTCTTACACCAAGGCTGCAAGCTTGGTAGGGTTAAGTTACGAAGGTGAAGCTGAATTTATTTCCCACGTATTGCCAGACTCTTTGGGTAGTTTCAAAAAGGAGAAAGCCCTAGAAATTCTCGGATTAGATGATGACAAGGCTCCGAAAATTGCAAGCATATCTACAAACTTCCGGATTTTGGAGTTATGGGTGCAAGGGCTTATTGTACCGAGAAAAAGAGATAAGGACAACTTGAAGAAGAGTGAGATATACATCTTAGATTTCCTGATAAATCTATGAAAGTTCAACTTGATGAAGCATATCCTTCTTAATATTGAGAATTTGAAGAAGGGGAATCTGAGAGCTCAGATTGTGATGTACCCAGCAATATTGTCAAAGCTCATAGTTCGGTGCCTTGAGTCCTTCAAGGTAGCTTGTAGTTCCAAAACAAGGGTGTGCAAGATCATGCTGGTTAGCGATGCCACTCTGAAGAGAATGAATGTAGCTTTCGACAAGGAGTCAGGGAAGTTTATTGATCTACCTCCTCAAGTAGAAGTGACCCCGAAAGTAGCTGATCCGGAATCATCTAAGCCGGTAAGAAAGAGGAAACTGAAAGAAGTGGTAGTCGAAGCTGAGGAACCCAAGTCTAAGGAAGTTCATTCCGCACCTCCTAAGTCTAAGAAGAAGAAAACCTATACTGATGAGGTTGCAGCAAAGTGGAGAGATGATAAAGAAACAAGGAAAGAAGGGGATCTGCAGTTCGGATTGGATCCTGCAGAGGCTAAAGCTCTGAAAGAGAAGGCTGCTGATGAGCTCGAGAAACAAGCAAAGGAGAAGAAACTGAAGAAGAAAATGTCAGAAGCCGAGGCTGTGCAAGCATTATTAAAATTCAACGAAATGGTTTCAGCAACCATTCCCGTTCCGAGATCTTTCTCTCTGGAATCTCTACCTGAGACTCCAGGAAGAAATCTTGTTACTCCGGAAGAGGCTGTTGCTACTGAGGAAGTAGAGCAAGTGGAAGAAGTTGAAGAAGCTGCTGAAAGAAGTGGTGAGATAGGAGATGTGCTCAAACAAGTAGATGAATACAAAGGAACTCCTTCGGAACACCTCTTGCTCCGAACATCTGAAGCTCAATCTTCAAAGCTTGTTACTCCGAATATGGAAGAAGAGAAAGGTGAAGAAGAAGTTTCTTGTCTGAGAGAAGAAGAACATCTTTCACTTGATGCTGCTCAGAAGGAAAATGTAGAAGTTGCTGATGAGGAATATTATATTGTTCAAGTCTCTGATAGCGAGAAGAAATCTCCGGAACAGGTTTCTATTCCGGAAAAAGATAAGGGGAAACAAATTCTTGCTGATACCCCGAGTTCAGAAAAGAAGGTGAGGAAGGAAGCTGGTAGTTCTTCTAAGAGGAAGTTGGAGCTTATTGAGGAAAAAAATTCTCCTAGCAAGATTTCAGATTCGGAGTCATCATCGTTGGGGCATGATTTTGTTGTCCAATCTTTGAAGAAGTTGGTGGGAACCATTCCGACCTTCTCTAGTATAGACTCCAGATGCCAGATGCTCCAACATGCGCTGAATCAGAAAACTGACTCCGTATCCATGGTTATGGATAAATGTGTTTAGATTGAAGCCCAGTTCAAAAATTTCTTTATTGGTTACGAAGCTCATAAAAGATCTTTCAAGAGGATGAAAAGCTGGTCTAAGAAAACTGTGGAAGAGATGAGGTTGCTGGATGAGTTTCAGGATAATGTTAAGGATGCATTTGAAACCGAGGACAAGAAGTTTCATAAGCTGACTGCGTCATTCGAAGAGAAATTGACAGAGGAAAAGAACTTTCGGATTCAGGAAGTCAGAGATCTGAATGGAAAGCTCAACTCCGTTAATCAAAGTTGGAAATATGAAAGGGATTATCAGATCGAGTTTGAAGAAAGGATGAAGGCTCAGGAAGAGAAGATGAAATCTCAGGAAGAAAAGTTGAAGGCTCAGGAAGAAATAATTGAAGCTTAGTCAGCAAGAATAGTCGTCTTAGAAAAGCAAGTAGAGGAAGATCACAAAGACTTAAAGAAGATCAAGACGATTCTTAAGGGGCTAATGTCGAAGGAGAAAGATCCGAAATGACCAATCCGATCTTTTTGTTGTAATCTATTTTTGTTGCTGACATTTCAAATTTAATGAGAATCGTGCTTGTTGTTTCTATTGTTGTCATTACTAATTTTTCAGATACTTTGTTAAGTTTTTCCATTCCCTCCATTTCTTTTTGAAAATCACAAAGGGGGAGAAGGAAAAGATTCTTAAGAAAAAGAGGAAATCTAATAAGTGCTTATCAAAGGAGAAAGGAAAATACCCAAGGAAAAAGAACTCTAATAAGATATTGTTTAAGGGGGAGTTTTTCTTAAAGAAACATCACTCCGGAAATATGAATACGATCCTTAGAGTTTCAAAGCCTAAGGGGGAGTTAGTCGTATTCATCTATATTCTTAAACCAAGGGAGATAAGCTTTAATGTGTTTCTTTCTTTTTAGAATAGCTTTTTCGTAAGGATGTTTGTGCTTTCCAAAAAGGGGGAGATTGTTGAGTCAATAAGGTTTTCCTTATGACTTTTCCATTCCTTCTTGTTTTGAAAATCACAAACACCTTATCTTTAAGGAAAATCGCTTTTGTAAGGAAAAATGCTTTCTTAAGGAAAATTGCTTTTATAAGGAAAATGCTTTCTTAAGGAAAATTGCTTTTATAAGGAAAATGCTTTCTTAAGGAAAATTGCTTTTATAAGGAAAATTGCTTTTATAAGGAAAATCGCTTTTATAAGAAAAATTATCCTTATCATATTTTCATTCATATTTTTTTCTTAAGTATGAGTTTCGGATTCATTTTCTCGGAATCATTAAAACTTAGATATAAAGCATTCTGTTTAGTATTCGGATTCTGGACAAGAACTATAAGGAAGTTTCATTCTGAATTCCGGATATGAACTCTGACTAAGTTCTATTCCAGATTCAGGATACGAATTCTGAAGAAGAATTCTCATTACGAATTCTAATGAAGAAATTCCATTCTGAATTCTCATTAAGAATTCTGAAGAAGAATTCCCATTACGAATTCCAATGAAGAATTCTCATTACGAATTCTGATGACGAATTCTCATTACGAATTCTGATGATAAATTCTCATTACGAATTCTGATGATGAATTCTCATTACGAATTCTGATGACGAATTCTCATTACGATTTCTGATGACGAATTCCTATTCCGAATTCCTACTCCGAATTCTCATTCCGAGTTCACCTATTAAATAGAATCTGATTATCATTGTTTTATACACTCTGAATTTATTCACTCCGAACTTTCACTCCGAAATTTCTATTCTGAACCTTTATGTTAGAGTTTAAAACGATGTCGTACATTCTGTTACACTTGTTTTGTTATAAAACGATGTCGTCCATTTTGTTATAAACTAACCGTTGTCTAAGTGACACGTGTACAGGTCCCTCCGAACTTTAAGGAAAATATGACCGTTGGAGGAGGAGCCGACCTTACCTATAAATAGGAGCTCATTTGAAAGAGCTCGGTGTTGATGGCCGATGCATATGCTGATTGCTGAAAAAGTGCATACATGCTGTTGAAGTGATTTCTAGAGAGAGAGTCTCTTATTAACTCTCAAAGCTTTGTGCGACTCCGAATGTTGGTGATTACATTCGAGGGCTTCCGGGGATAGGAAGTCAGAGGTGCCGACTACCTTAAAGATCGAGGTCTTTCTTGCTGAGAAAGACAGAGGTGTCGACTACCTTAAAGATCGAGGGCTTTCTTGCTAAGAAAGACAAAGGTTACCAACTACCTTGAAGTTGATGGCTTGCGGGGATAGCAAGACAGAGACTCCGATCTTCGTATCGAGGGCTTACCCTGGTGTGGGTAAGACAGACTTGCTTGAAAGTATAAATCAAGGGACCTTTATCCAAGGTTGTTGGATACCCTTCTCTTTGGGTTAAAAGACTATTATCTTGTTACTAGTAGTTTTACTACTTGTCTTTATTCCGCTGCAATTTGTATCTTAAGGAAAGTATAACTTTCTTATACTTCCTTACTTACTCTGATTAGTTTAGATTCTATACGCTTTAAGGTAGAATCTCATATTGTAACTTTTGTTAAGTTTCATTTCCGGAATCATATTTCCGGAACCTACTTTTGGAATCAATTTCCAAGTTCAGTTCGGTGTTAGAGGTGTTTTGAATTTACTTAGTTTAACTTTGTTAAACTTAGCCCTTTCCTTTTCTTAAGGAAACTCTAGTTATTCATAACTAACTTTAAAGGTTCCAAAGGAATTTTTAAAGTATACAATTCACCCCCCCTCTTGTATATTGAGCATCTCATATTATATTTCGATCCTACAATTGGTATCAAAGGTTGGAAACCTCTTACTCTATACCATTCTTACAGTATAAACTTAAAAATACCATTTAATATCCTAAAATATAAGATAATAATGATACTAAATTAATATATGGTGGTATTTACACTATTGAAAATCAAACATGGACTATATATTAAACATCTCTCAAGGAATTAAAATTAAAGACAAGGAAAACCTTATGGTCTGGGAAAATTTCAATCAAAAACCCCATTAATGGGAGAGAATGGAATTAAACTTCAAATAACATGCATAAAATATAATTCATGATATTTTATATCAAATAGTTATTATAAACACAACTTAAATAATAATTTTAGTATAAATATGAATTATATATCAATAAAGGGAAATTGAGATGAAATCCCTTATTTTGTTTCCTTTCTTAATTGATCACACTCTAACCTCCAGTAAAATAAACATAACTAACATAATATTCTATTTCATAACCTTAATCATAAATTTTACCCTTCTATAATCCTTATTATATTTTCTTATGAGGAGTACAATAATTATTTGGAGAGTATTATTGCCATTAGGTGTCAACAACTTTAACAGTTTTGAGCATGTTTAACAATTTTAATATCATTACGCATTATATGTTACCAAGTTTATTATTGATATATAGTTGTATGTTTTTTTAGTATGTATATTAAATTTATTTAAAATTTTATTATTTAATTAGATAAGTGTTTTGGTAACATTATGTGAAAACTAAATTGATAATGGCTACTTTTGGTAATTTCATAGAATAAAAATCATAATTTAATAACAAGTTAAGTAATTAATTTAATATTTATAGAAAAATATAGAAATAATTAATTTATTATTATATTATAATGATATTAGTTTATATGTTTCTATGGTGATCCAAAATTAGAATTCAAATCATTGTTCATGTAGATGGTTAAACTGGGCCAAACTTGAATAGGCCTTAACTTATTTGTTGAGTATGGTAAAGGAAGTATTGATTTAGAAATAATACCATTATGATAGGAGAATATTGATAATATTTTTATGATTATATGATGTTTAAAAACTCCTAAAGATTTTTTATAAAGAATAATAAACTATAAGAAAAAATAAAAAAAACAATACTTCATAGAGGCGGTAGTCTATGCACACGCACGACTGGTGTTCCTTTGTTTTTCTAAGTGGATGGAAATGGATAAATAAGGGTAGTAAAGTTAATATATAAAAATTCCAGTATGATTTTGATACTGAATAATTCATATTATTGTGGTGATAAGATATTTTGAAGAGTCAAATTAAGAAGAAAAATTTAAGAAAGTTATAGTACTTATGTTGAAGACTTGATCATTCCTTGGAATACTCCTTGGAATTGAAGGACTTACGCTAACATAGTATTCCCAGAGACCTTAAAATGTTGAAGGTAATTATAGGAGAGGGTTTTATTAGATTTTAAATGTATTTTTTAATGGGAGGTTTGTTTTTGAAAGGGTTTTAGTGAACCCCTTTTATAATAGAGGAAAATGGCACTTTTGTAAATACTCATTATATTATAATAATGCCATGACACTCTTCCAAGGTCAGTGGCTCATGAGATTCAAAATAATAGATTATGGGGTCTATTTGGGTTGATAAATACTCAATAAATTCTTTCTAGATGTGTTTTAAACATGTTATATTCTTTTTACTGTTATGTTTTTATATTTTTCACTTTTACATTTAAACTAGAAAACTAGTTTTTACTTATGTGATTTTATATTTTATTAAGAATATATGACAACAAATATAACTAAATTTAGTTGTGATGGAACTAAATTTATCATATATTTAATCCAATTCAATTTTTAAAATTATAAAATTAATATTAAAATTTAAACAGATAATGTGTAGAAAAAACTTTTTTGTAGGAAAATGACATTTTAACCATTATGGATCCTTAATCTTATTTATTTTTGATTAAAAATTAAATTTATGTTAATATATTTATTTATTTGTTTATAAAAAATATTATATTAATTATTTATATGATTTAAATATATTTTCTTCAATAGAAATTTCTTGATATTAATAAAATAATAATTTTAAAATAATTATTTCACCCCTATCTTGGTAATTAGCATTAATCCTTACAATCTAAATTTTTTACCTAAAAATAAAGTTTTCTATATTAAATAGTTTGAAAATTATTATATAAAATATAAGAATCATTTTATCAAAATAACTTTCTACGTGTATGGAAATTAATACTAACGTTAGCACATATATCATGTAAAACCCCATTTTTTTGAAAAAGCTTATTTTTCATCATAAATATTTTTAATTAGGATATAATTATCAAATTATCAGGTTTAAATGAATTTAAAATAATTATTATCATTAAAATATTATTTATTTTAGTGTAAAATAAATCAAAAACTTTATTACATCATGTTATAATTAATTAGGCAAAAATGTCAAAAAACAAATTTCATTAAAATGCTGTAAATTTTTTTGAAATGTTGGGCATGGGTTAATAAATTCAAAATATAGTTTTAAAAATATTTTTTATAATTTAAAATATATTATTTTATTTTAAAAGGTTTATAAAACATCTATGTCATGTAAAAGTGATGTAATTAGAAAAATTAGTATTTTCACTATTCACCTAAAAACCAATTATTCTAGAAAAATCTCAAAAAATATATCCTAAGTTAATTTTGTTATGAGAAATTAAAAATGAATTTTAAATTATCAATTTTAAATTATAAAATTTGTAAATTTATCTTTTCTTAAAATAAAATATATAATATTCGTAAACTAGATTTTATTTAAAATAAACTTTTCAATATTAATTCATATTAAATATTTACCTTATAATGGTAATAAAAATCAATTATTTATCATATTAGTATTTATTAAGTTTTATTAAAATTTCTTCTTAATAGTTTGTGTGTTGTTTATGATATAGTCTATGAAACATGTTATAGAACATATTTTCTATCTTAATGAATCTAAAATATCATGTCATTAAATTTACCATGCTAGAAAAATGTGAGATAAGTGTGGAAATGGTATTTTATCACTATTGAATCATAAACTTGTGGCATCAACATAAAGCATGACATCATAATCATTGGTCAAATTTCACTCCCAAGACCATCATCTCTTAGTGTATAAGGTCACATAGTGGATTGGTTTCTCCCACTAATTCCATACATAACATTTCATGATATATTATGTTTTACCTAATTCATTGTAGGGTTATATAATTATGGGCTCACCCATTACATAACACAGTGTGTTTAGGATAACCACTCGTGAAACATACATGATATCTTTTGAGATGAAAACATTTCCCAATTAAATATAGGGATATATAATTCTACTCCCACTCATCACATAATGAAAATTATAATTTTTATATTAATACATGTTCCACATAAGAAAAAGAAACCGTTCAAAAATCATAAACATGATAAAACCCATGATAAATAAGTGGTTTTTATAGTCTTATCTCAAAGAATAATTGAATGTTAGATCATAAGGATTTAAAAGATAAGAATTAATTAAACCATTTTGGATGTTCAGATTTTAATAAAGAAACATGGGTCCAAAACATTTAATTACAATGTAGGAAAAATTATGGGAAGGATCAAGGAGAAGTATGAATAAAATAGACCGCTTATGGGATGCTTTTTGAAATGAGCATATGATATTTTTAAAGAAGTAAATATTTTATTATTTTCTTTTATACAATAATTGATCTAATATGGTTTCATATAAAATAATTGAGTATTTTATGAATCTATTCATGGTGAAATAAAAATTATGGAGGTCACACTTTTCATGAAATATTAAATTGGAATGTTCCCTAAAGTTGGATTTACTTAAACGTGGGAATTTTGAAGTGAACTTAAAACATGTATTAAACCCAAAAAATAAAGGTATAGTAAAATAGTCGTATATATATATGTAACATAAATATAACATATTTAATAAATAAATTACAATAATATATATATATATATAATTGGAGAAAAATAAAGATATTTCATGACCTAGAAGTAACAAGGGGGGTTTTGGAAGATCCTTTTTTAGGTTTTAAAACTCCATTTGCTGAAATATCGTAAAAAAGGATAATAAAACTTAATTTTTAAAATATAATAAATTAAATACAAATTACATATGATATAACATGTAATTATTGATCTAATTAAAAAGGGTAACATTTTTTGGAAATGAAATTATGGACAATGTTGGGAAACTGTTGTTAAAGAGAATGAAAATTATTACCAACAATGATATATTATTTGATAAGCAAATTCATCAAGGAAATGTATTTGAGGTATAAATTAATTTTACCTTTTATAGAAATATAATGTTCAATATGAAATCTTATAGTGCAAGAAATTAAACCTAGAAGTAAGAATTTCAATATGAGATCTTATAAACCGAATAAAAGGAGTTTGATTTAATAGAGACCCTAACATTATCACAATCATTTCAATTGAAAATGCAGGTAAGGTATAAATTTATTTGGATTGGTAAATCTATTTTATTTCATGAAATTTATGAAAAAAAATCATCCAATTCAATTTTTAAAAAAAGTAAAAAATAAGTGGACATTACGATTCATATCTCAAGGGAGTAAATTTGAGATCCAAAAACCCTTATATTTTATTGTGATTTCTTTAAATTCATTCTAACATCAAATTTAACACATATAAAAATATTAATAAATCATTAAATAAATATTTTCATAAATATTTCCATTTATACTCCTCACGTATAATCATCCTTTTAGTTGTTATCTATCTTCAATATCTTGTGTGAATAATCTTGATCGTTTTAAACTAGTTTTGTGATAGTATTGTAGGTATTTTTTATTCTCACAAAGTTTATCATTATGGGACCATTCAAGGTACAATAATTGATTCTATATAATTATTTATCACTATATAATTTCATTCTTATGGGACTTTTGGTTAAGATCCTTGGAGATGAACTCAATGACAAGCATGTGTCAATGATAGTTAACAAAATAGCAGTGGTATCTTAGTCAATGGTTTTAATTTTAGTGTTAAAATTCCTAAACCAAACTAAAAAAAATTTACCTAATTTATATCATATATTATTAGTATTAAATTCTTTATAGTCATCCCTGGTATTATTTTATATCATTGTTCAAGTGGGTGGTCAAACTGACCAAAACAAGAACATACTATGGTTATGAAGTATATTAGTTGTAATATCAATATAACATAAGAAAATAATCTTATTTAGTATTTATTAGAGTGATATATTATAATTTTAAAGAATTATTAGAATATTATAATTGATATAAATATATTACTTAGAATGAAGAGATCATTTTTCTCTTAGTATGCTTATTTTAGACAGTGAAAATTATAGTGATTATTTATTTTTCATATTTTTAATAAGTTATAAAATTTGTATTAACCTTAATAATTTTATGAACATGATATTTATACATTAAAATATTTATTATAACAATCCATGAATTGTGGTAATTAAAATGAAACGCATTCCTTTGTGGGGGTGGTAGTTTATACCAATAGACGATTTGTGTTTTAATTTTCTCTTAATAGAAAGGAAAAAAAGGGGGTTAATGATCATTCCAAAATCCTAATAAAATGAATTATAAAAATAATAAAAATTTAAAAATATATTAATGATAAAATTATAATTGAAAATGTAAGATATCAAGGAAGAATATTTAGGAAAAATAAAATAGTACTCATGTTGAGAACATTGAGTTTTCTTTGGAGGATTCCATGGAAATAGAGGGATTAGGATGATTATATGTTACTAAAAGATTATATAAGTGAGTTAGGACTATAGGATAAGGTAAAGGGTTGGTTTTCTAGATGGAACCAAAATTTTTTAGTTCCTTTAAAGGGTAGTGGATGTCCACTTTTATAATTGGTGAGAACGGTATTTTTGCAAATACATGTTACTTTACAATAATGTTATTACATTATCCAAGAATTAAGTATCCAAAAAATTAAAAATAATGGAGTGTGTAATGATATAAGGTAAATAATAACTCCAAAATACATTATATCACATGTTTTATCCTTTATCCCTAAGTTAAAACCCTTTTACCATAATTTACTCACACTGTGGTAAATCCATTTCTATCCTAGATAACTGATTTTAATGAAAAATTATAAAATGGAAATTATTTAATAATTTGAAGATTATGATTTAAAATATAAAAATATTTTTTAAAAAAATCAAATGGTTAGATAAATTAATTTTATTATTAGACCACATAACATGTAAAAACCCATTTTTAAAAAAGTGTATTTTTTAGATTAAAATTTATATTTTGAATAAAATTATCAATAAATTTTATTTTCATGATAAAATTTGGTTTATTATAAAAAAAATAAAATTTTATGTGACATTAAAATTAATCCAAAACATAATGTTTACTAATTTATACTTAATTAAAAGAGAATACGAAAAATAAATTTTAATGGAAAATAATATTTAAGTTGTTAAACCTTGGTTTTATAAAATCATACTAGTATTTTTAAATGTATATTTTTAATCCTTTAATAAATCATTAATTATTTAAAAAAATTAAAAAAATAATAATTTATACATACTTCTTAATATATTCATAAATGTAACGATTTTAGT
This sequence comes from Viscum album, assembly GCA_963277665.1. NCBI lineage: Eukaryota > Viridiplantae > Streptophyta > Magnoliopsida > Santalales > Viscaceae > Viscum > Viscum album. The sequence continues at coordinate 416,598,588 of OY728143.1, forward strand.
AAATACTATAGTTTTCACTATTCACTAAAAAATCAATTATTTCATAAAAATACAAAAAAAATACCTTAAGATAATATTGATATATAGAATTAAAAAATGAAGTTACAATTTTTAAATTCTAATTATAAATTTTATAAAGTTACCTTTTAAATGAATATTCAAAATATAAAGAAAATCGCTTTTATTGAAAAATAACCTTCTTGAAAATTGTGTGTTATAAATATATATCCATACTAATTTTAAATTTAAAGTATATTAGTATTGAAAGAATTTATAATATCATATTAATAATTTTAAATTTTTTTTAAAATTTATTAATTCTTTATACAAGTTTTTGATAATGGATAATTATTTTAAATATTAAATCATATTAATTGTATATCCTCTAAATGTAAGCGTTTTTAATTTTTTTAATGTATTTTTATTTACTAATGGTTTATTTATTCTAATAATTTTCATGATAAAATCCATATAATATGTTTCTTCTCATTTTAGTTCAGTTTTTCATATGTATAAAGCTACTGAATACATTAAATTATTTAAAGGAAAGATATATTGTAAAATCATAGGGTATTACAAAGTCACCAAAATATGTCTTTGACTAAATATTCCCATGTGGATTCTAATAACTCTTTTTTTATACCTATATGGTCAAATTATGTATAGGTAGGTCATCCCTTGTGTAACCCATCATGTAGAATGTCTAGGTTGGGATGAGATTGATCCCAGTACCAGTGTCTACCAAACACCAGGTAACTTCTATTTCATTAAACTAACTAGAGATGTATAATGTATGGATATTACATTCAATGATATTACCCTCATATTCCCTAGAAAACAAGATGATGGACTATAATTCTTCATGCTTGGATTATTCTTCATAGTAGGCTTCAGTCGTAGCTAACTCAGACTAAAACTACATAGGGATCTTCAAAGCATAATTGAGGGATTTTCGCATCTTCGTTGACAAATGAACTGCATCAAGGATCAAGAGCTGATCTAGAATGTCAGTGAGGTGCTTTATCAGGGAACTCTTCTGATCTAGGGGTATGTTCTTTCTCTCATGTGGCTTCTCTTTAAAAGAAACCATGAATGGCCTAGTTGGCTACGATGAAGGTGGTTGATAAGCATCTGACGATTTATTCTATTGGTTGATTAGTTGTGGACGAAAATTGGATGGTTCTGGCTAATACATTCCATCAACTAATTATATGGGTTGTGAATCCACCCTGGACAATGATACTTTTGGAGGCTACTCTTGTTAATCCTTGAGAATCTCTTATTTTCGAGTCTCATCAGCGTAGGAAACATGATTCTGGATGGAACCCTAGAAATTGTGCTTTTTAGAGAAGTGTTTTACCCTTCTACAAGACTATATGCTAGAGGTTAGAGGAGGTAATTAGTAAGATTCATCTATGAGTTCTACATAGTGGTCCACTAACTTGATGACAATTATAGAGGTATACTCCTCTTTAGCGGAGTAGTTCCTGGATTAATTGGATCATAGAACCTTTTCTTAATAGAGCAGGAATAAATTACATGAGAGTCTAGACCAACATCAACACTAGGGGACACTCTTGATTTTCCTTTCATACCTAGAACTGTAACTTTCAATCCTTTTAGGGTTACAAAGCTGATGGTTCAACTAGATAAAGGATTACCATGGTGGTTATCGATTGATTCAACCTAGAACGAATGAATCTGTGGTCTTGAGTAATCAATTTTTGATCCAGTTAATAATCTAACATTTGAGATCCTCTATTATAGAACTTCTTCTATTTTGGAGTATCTTTATCATCATTAGGGATGGGGTAGAGGTATGTCACATGTGGAAAATGGTATCCCTATTCCATTATTCCATGATCTAACATGTACTTAAGCCATTCCTTGATGAAAAATAATTCCTTGATAGTGTTCCCAAGGAATCTATGTTTGGGGTAGAATTCGGTATGATTATGTAACTCAAACACCCATAGTTTCTTGATAATCATTTGTTTGAGTAAGTTCTCTAAGTAACAAAGGAATAACTCAACAAATTGGTCATCTTTGAATGAATAGACCTTATTCCTCGATTAAATGAAAGGGGACTTGGCTATTTTCCCCTGATGAGGACTGTGGGTAGTGTTCTTAGCATGAGGATATGTTTATCTAGGCTTATTCAGTGGGGATTATTGAAGTGAAATCACTTGAGGGGATAGAGTCTATATACCTTAAGTCACTTATGTTCTAGTAATATTTTTTGTTGAAGAGGGAGTAGGTAACACATGAGACTGATAATTAATCCATTTCATAGCTTACTAAAGAGGATGTCCTCTCTTTTTTAATTCCTAGAATCCACTAGGATACTTAATGAAGATGGTGTTTAGAACTTTATCATCCTAAAAATTCTCCACACACATTCCCAAAAATTTATCTTAGGGTATTTATTTTTTTAGAGAATAAATTATCCATTTTCAATGGGAAATGAAGTTAGAAACATGTTCATTTCCTCATTCCATTTATTTATAGAGATTAATGAAACTTAGTGTGCACAATGTGGAGCTGAACTAGTAGTATAACTATAGATTGAGATTTCAAAAACCTGTGAAGGATCCCAGTTAAAAATGATTATACCACATGAAATAAGTTTCTTTCAATGTCTATATATATCATCAAAGATTATCTTCCTCTTGATACTCTATAGTTACAAACATCGGTGGGCACTGATTAGTGAAATGGGAAAGGTGTTTCTCTGGGTAAAATGTGACATTAATGGAGATAATGATTATATTGTTAAAATATTGTGGTAGAGGAGTATGATCCAAAAATGATGGGTATAGATTCCTTTCAGGATATATCACGGATTATTGTTTCTCTGTGTATTTGAGTCATGTAGTAATAGAACTGATTATATCATCATGGGGAATAAAAATGTGTCTACCCGCTGACTAGTGTATTTTCCTATGATGTAGAGTGGACATGATCTAAATGTGTGAATTCACACTAATCCTTCAGAGAGGGATCTATAAGAAAGACTAGTTTGTGACTCAAGTGAGAATAACCTATATATTTGGTCTTATTTAGATGGGTATAAACTCATGATTCATCCCTAATGGGTCAATTGTGAACCATTGGCTATTGATATTGAATTAGGAAAATAACAGGATCATCTCATACAATTTTCCTCTCAGGGTGGTACCAACTGACAAGTTGAACACTAGTATTCTTATAGAATTCTATATCCTTGATAAAATTAGTAATCATAACATCTACATTAGTTTCATTAGTATTTATAGATGGACCGATGGATTCAAATTTTTTTTACCTTTATAAAGGTACTGACAGATCGCTAGAAGTGCCTCAATCAGACTTTTGAGGACCATGTCATGTATTTGATTCTAGGTATAAACACCCTTTAGAATGTTTTCCAAACATTATTGATCTTCCCATGGAGGATTATCCTCCACATGTTCCTCTTCATCAACATTTTATTCTAGGTAAGTCTAGGGATTGACTATAATAACATTCATCATTGTTACGTTCAGTGGTAAAGTAATACTAGCATTATCCAGTTAGAAAATTGGAAGAATATTTCACCACTATAAGAGAGGAATGAACTATGTGATATCTTACTTCCCCCAGCCTCAAATATGTACATGGGAAGATAATTTTATATGATATATCATAGTGTTATAAAGATATCTATACAAACCCACTAGAAGATATTATGAAACTAATATGCATCCAAACACTAATCCATTGGGGTAACAGATATTTCAACCTTTTAGAATTACTAATGGAGGGACTTAAGGTGTGTCTATATTTAATAGTAGGTCATTTGATATTCCTACAAGTGGTAGAACATCACCCCATAGATTCTTCGAGAGTCATGTTGTGTGATTTTTAGTGAGTAGCTCTAAGATGAGAAAGAACAAGATCACATGTGTCCAAAAAAAATGGCGATCAGTCTATTGCTAATATTTCCATAAATTTTTCATCATCAATATCTTTATCAAGATGTTATTCCTAATCTTAATCACCTCATACTTTCATATGAGACAACCAGGATGCCAAACAAGGAAGCGACATAAACAAGTTATGTTTCTATTGTTTATATGGGATGGTCATCATCTAACACATAATTATTTATAAGGAGAAGGATCCATGATCAGGAAACATAAGATTCATCACCATGTCTATATATTATGTAGATTATACAATTTCTATATAGTGATGGATTTTATCAAGAATTTGTGGATCAAATGAATATTTATCCTCATCAAAAAGTACCAATATAAGTCTTGATATCTCTTAACTTGTAGTTTGGAGGTAAAGTGGAAGGATGTTTATGGTGGTAGGGATGAATGTATTGCAATTACCTAGAATGAATCCATGAAATCCACCATGTATAATTATTTATGGAGGGATCTGGGGACCTTTTGGACCTCATCTTTGAGAATTGGCATCCTTGTCAAATAGGTTCACGCCCCAATATATGGTGGTTAAGGCATGAATATCTCATGAGAATCATTAGATTCCCCAAATTATGGATGATCATAGGTGGCTAGGATTTTTTTCCCATATCCTTCCATTGGTACTACTTTGAGAGTTATTGGAGTTTGATCTTCTGAGATTCCGGAGGATTTTTACCATGTGTGTAGTGATTGGCACCGTGAGAAGCACCTTTGCATTAGCTAGTGGATCTTATTACCTAGGGAGGACCTTTAAGTAATTTGACTTCTTTAACACTGGAAGGATGTATGTGATACAAAAATCCATCATACGAAGGAACTACTTGATAGTTGTTGATAGGGACAAATGTTGTGATATTCAACCTAGCATGTCAGGTGGGTGACTGGGGTTTTGATCTCAATATGGTAAAAACATCTCCTTGTGTTGTGGTGAGAATGGTAGGGGTTAATCAATGGTGTAAGTGGATATAATAGCTATATAAGTGGAAACCAGTCAAGTAGGGTTGGTGACCTACCCCTAGTGTATGAGTTTTACAGTCTAGGTCAGGCAGGTGGAGCATGGATAGGACCAACCTTCTCCTCAATCGATGGGGTCATCCTAAGTTGTTGGTGACATCGGGTGGTGGGATCCCTTCTAGAGAACTCCTAGGTAGTAGATATTGTTTGTGAAGTTGAGATATATCTTATCTCTTCGGTATAGTGGAGAGTGTTTTTAGTGTGTTTTTTAGAAAAGGAACCTAAAGTGGTTTATGGTGCTAATGGGGGGATTTCCCCCTTCATGCACCATGCTGGTGATGGCACCAACATGTCTCCACAAATTCTAGGTCTTCATGATCCATCTCTTGGGTGGGGATTAATCTATCTTACTCATACTAGAAAATGAGTTATTTAATAATATTTAAAAGGATGGTTTCCAATGGGTAGATGGGGTACGGGTTACTAAGATTCGCGAGAGAGGTTTTTGTTTCCACTTGAGCATAGGTGTTCTGAATTTCCATATGGTTAGTTCTCCAGTCCCAATTCAAGTTATTGTCAATTGAGAGCATGGTCAGTGGATATAATTCTATATGAAAATATATGAATCCAACTATGTGTACATTTATAAGGAAGTTTATCCCCAATATACACAATATCGAAGGTGTCATTTGTGTCGAAGCTTAATTTTACTCATCCTCTCACTATTGGAGAAGAAATAGAATCATGTCGGGTTCACCAATATATTTTCTAATGCTTCTTTCTAGACCCCAGTTTTATATTAGATATAATCCTTACATTTATCATGATCCTTCTGGTCCCTCTTTCTTACTTTCCAAAGGTTTGAATCCTTTACCTCTGGGGGTTATGGTGTCGAATACTTTATCAAAACAGAATAATGGAATAGAATACCTTCCTTATATAGATTCCTTTATTGATATTGTTTCCTAATCTAGGTCTCCCCCATATATTTAAGATATTCTCGTGAATATTTTTCTAAACATCTTCATCAAGTGATCAGCATTTAATTACATCACTAGTTTCCTTAATAAGGTGAACACATTAGTTGGGGAGAATGAGTCTTTTGGCTTCGCCGCACATGTCTGGGTATGTTTCTCATATATAAATATCTTCTTCAAGATGTCCCATGAGGGAATCCTATGTTGACCATATAATAAATATCAAGTTCAATTCCCAAGGAATATCATGATCATCTCATGAGAAACTTATGTTTTTCACATAATTAATTCTAATCTCATTACCTAGGGAAACCCTAGCTCATCACAAGAGGCTACTCATATTAATCACATGAGGTATCACATGATTGTCACACAACTCCACTTAAGATTGTCACCAAAGGAATCCTTGACTCATCCCTAGAGGCATCTTGAGTTCATCAAAAAATTTATTAATCATTGTCTCATCAACTAAGGGGTGACCAAAGAGATCATATGATCATCCCATAAGATTCTTAGCTTATCACATAATTTATCTCATTCTCATCACATGAAGAATCCATGTATCATCACACCAAGTAAATAACATTTCCTTAACACCTAAGTAAAGGTTGAAGAGATCTCATTCCCATCACATATTATTCTTATGTTCTTCGTATAATCAATCTCATTCTTATCACATGAGTATCTCGAGTCTCATCACCTAGGGATGGGTCTTTTATGCATCCGGTGGGGTTCAGAATATGCTTTTCAAGTAATGGAGAGTTGTGAGATAAGTTTCTAGTAGGGATGGTACCACATATACTCATCACATATAGTTTGGTCGCATGTTTAAATTATATTGGACATGCTTCCCTTATTTTTCCATTGCATATTCAGTCAGGAACAATTTAATGTCATGTGGGGGAACCTATGATTTGAATTCCATTGGGGATACTCGTGGTTTGAAGTCTAGTGGTCAAGCTTCTTATATACACTCATCACATACTGGGTCATTCATAGGATAATTTCCTATGAAAATTTCAAAGTCTAATGGGGGATTTTTGTAATTCCCCGACCCTAAAATCTTGCAGACGGTGCATTATTTTATTACATTTTCATAATTACAAGAAATCAAATCCTAAAGGAATGATCAGTTTATCAGTCTTGGAAGACCAGATTAAAACATGGTACAATATAAAATGAAATGAATTGAATCCTTGAAAGATTATTCAATGTTTTATTCTTCATAACCTAGAGAAAGGAATCATAAAAATGGGTGATATCAAATGCTCAATAAGGGTAAGTAATATGGAAGAAGCTGTCATAAACAATAAGGCAATGTGAATAACTCATGACACTAAAACATAATCTTGATAATAATATGGCAGGAATAAAAACTAAATGAATAAGTCCATATAAATAACCATAGGATAATAAAACATAACCATGGATATTATACTAGATTAATAATCACATGGAATATCATTTACTAGTATCATAATGAGGGAATTCATAAAGCAGGACATCATAACCATACAGTCAAGGCCTCATGCCAAGACCATACATAAATGGGTAAAAACCCAAAATAGTTTGTCTCGTGAGACCTTCCAATGCACCAAGGGGATATAGCAGGTCCCACCCAATAGTTAAAATATTACAATTAATTTCTCATATAAAAAGGTGAAATATAAATGATATAAACATTCATATTTAAAAACTTTCATAAAAAATGTGAATACTTCAAATATAATGTTTTAATGGTATTAAATAGAACATCCACTATAAAAATAATCATAAACTCTTCAAAAACATATGGTAGATGGTATCATAAGAGATAAACCTTGATTAAGTATAATATTAAATAAATAAAGTTGATATAGATGGAGATACCATTGAAATTTCTCAAGGAAATTAATCTTTAAACATTCTAAAGTGTCTCATACCACTTTGAAACATTCATATCATAATACTTTTTAATATCATGAGAATATGGATACTCTTGATATAATATATGAAATTATAGTACATACACCACACACATATGTAATAATTGGTGAACAAGTCATATATCACACATAATTAAAAGAGAGATGAGAAAACCCCTTTTTACTTTGAAAAGAAGAATTATTTTGCAAAATACTTTTTATTTGTCATAAAATAAAATTGTAATCATGTACATCCCCAAAATTAAAATTTAATTACATTGAAATTATATTTGATTCATAAATTATGTCCCACATAAGTGAAATCATGTAAAATGTGTTTTTAAGAAGCTTTAGAATTAAAACATTTTATTAAGGTTTAAGGAAAATAATAAAGAAATTTTAAAGCGGAGGAGCATGTTTGTCTTCATAAAACTAGAAATGAACTGAGATAGTATTTCATGATAAAATTTGTGATTTTAGAAAAAAAAATTATGGCTTAAAACATATTATATAGTGCACTTTTAAATGGGAAATAATTTAACAAGTTCCCTTAAATCAGGCTTGTTTATCGGGAAGAATTGAGAATGGAACCATATAAAACATGTATTATCCCATAAAAAAAATGAAATGATATGGATATATGATTTTGGAACATATAAATAGAATATATAGTAATTATTTAAAAATAATAGATAATTAAATTGGGGTAAATAGAGTGATAGCATAACCCGAAAGAAAAAAATGGAGGTTCAGGAATAAATCCTTACCACTTTGTAATCAATCGAATCATATGTCCAAAAATTAATAATCATACAATAAATAATTTAATACCATGAATATAAATATATTCATGATATTATATATCAAATTTTAGTATACATACACCACATACAATAAATAAGTGGAGAATAATGGAAATCTCAAAAAAATAAAAGTGAGATGAGAACCCCTTACCTTATGTATGAATGTGTTCTGCACTTGCTCTTAATGTCCTAGATAATATGATTGAATCCATTAATTAATTAATTTGGAACCTTATATACATTTATTTCATTTATTGTAGTTTTATTATGTTCATTTATGGTCTTTTTTATGAATTATAAGATACAATTTTATCGCTTGGGACCGTTCATTTCCTTGGTTTTCGTGATCTGTTTACTTGTATACATGTAATGACGTTTGTATAAAATTGGTATAATTCTAAAAAATTGGAATGAAATGAAAATAATTAACATAAAGAATTTTAAATGGTTACATATATCGTTTGGTTATATGGTATGAATATTAATCATTAGATAAATATTTAGTGATAATTTCATAGATTATTTTGGTGTTTTTTTATTATCACGCACTTGTTTTGTTTAATAAATTAATACTATGTATATATAATAGTTACAAAACAATAAATAAGGTGTAATAAATGTATTATTATCATTTTAAACCATTAAAATGTTTCATTTATATCCTTTAATGACAAATTGAAGAATGGAAATCCATCATCCATAAAGGCTGTAAATCAGTACCTCTCAGACAATGATTTTGTTTATAAAATAAAAGAGAGAGATAGAAAGTAGTTTGATAAAGAATATTACATTAACATGATATAATTCATATATATATATGATAATTGATTTATCATGCTCATTTTTATAGAATAGTTGAGTATAGGATTAGAAATTAAAAAGGAATTTGAAAGGAAATTAAAAGAAAAAACAAACAGCATTACCTCTTAATTCTCCTCTTTGAGAACTTCTTTAAGGCACCTTGGTTTGGTCTTTTATTGTGACCAGGACATCCTAGAATTTTGGGAGATACTTGGGAATAGTATTCGGGTAGAATTTTGATAATATTCAAGGCTTAGAGATGTGAGGAGAAGTGGTGGTGAGGGGTGGTATTTATAGTGGAGGAGAGAGGTGATTTTTTAATATTTTATTCATTTATTTATTATCTTGGCTCAAAAATATGAATAGTTTGAGAATTATCATAAAATATACTAAAATAATTAAGGTAAGTTAGATATTATGGTTCTTACATCATTCATGACTCGAGGAATAGTGTATTTAACTTATAATTCATTTATTCCATAAATTACAATATTTTACTATTCACCAAAAATTCAAGTATTTCAGAAAAATCCCAAAAATTAACCCTAACCATTTTTCAATGTGTATAATTAAAAAATGAACTCCATTTTATGAAAATAATTTATTAAATATGAGAAATTTATTTTTTAATTAAAATCATCATTTACTCGAAAAATGAAAAATTTTAAAATTATAACTGATTTTATAACACTTGACAATTTAACTAATGTTTTATAAAATTATCCTATAATCATAAGACAAAAAAATATTAATAGATTAATATATTTTATGGAAATAAATTTTATTTTAAATGATTAAATTAAATAAAAACTTTAATTGAATATTTATTGCATATAAAACTACCATCACTTAATTACTAATTTTTAAAATATGTATTTACTTATACTATGATATAACTATATCATAATTTCATTTATAATATGGATAAATTTTATTTATACATTCATGGGTGAGGTTACAATTCATTTGGCCAATATACTATTTATAAGGGTCTTACTACTATTCATAAGGTAGCATTACTATTCCAAAGGGTCAAGTTACTATTCACCAAAAAATTAATTTGATCATATCAGTCTCTAAATATATTACTGATCGTAATCATGTATGCCTGTTTTTCTAAATTAAATTCACAAAAATAAAAAAATTATGTTTAATGGCTAGGTTATAACTATTTTTTAAAATAATTATAATAAAGAAGTTTTATTTTGTAGGAACTCAATATTGTGTGCATTACATACTATATAAAAAAAATTAAATCCTTAGGGTGTTACATTCTCCACTCCTTCAATAAATTTAATCCTCTCAGTTTAAAATTTTGCTTTGAAAAAGAAAAAAATGATGATACTAGAAAATTCATTTGTGGAAAACCCACATCGAAAAATAAGGTACTATGATAGCATTTTTTGTTTCAAGATCTTTTCCATAAATTTGAGAAATTATTTCACTCTATAATAATGTAAGGAAATATGAGTACTTGATATGTTTCTGTAAATACAATCTTATCCTTCAGTTGTTCCTTTAACTATTCCTACTTCATTTCATGGAACAAGTTGTATCATGGGGTAAAATAATCTCTAAAACCATGTCCAAAGAACAAATTCAACCATTTCATAAATGGTTAAATTTTCCAAAATATTATGATCCAACACTTTAGAAAGAAGGTCGCTGAATTTCCAGGATGAACATACTAAACAACATGAAGTGGGTCTTAATCATCACATAAAAACTTGTGAGTACATTCACCTTGTATTATATTAAATCATTGTAATAACATAAATTACCATTAAACCTTATTGAATTTTTTCAGACTTCCATATTCCTTATGTAAAAAATAAGAATTTGGATAAATTATTTAACTCTAAAATGTTGTAGACTCTGCCACTTTGTAGACAGAAAATTATTTAGATCCAAGATAGTAAGTTCTATCCAATTTAGATTATCCAAATCAATCATCTCTTTATTCTGAAATGGATATCTCAATATCAAGAACATATTAAGGGTTGCCTTTCCCCCAACCTTATATTTTTCAAAAAAAAATAACTTGCTAATAAGTCACTTTTCCTTTGTACCATTTATCATACGACCTCAAATATTTAATGAAATAGAATTTTATTACAATCCTTATATATTATATAATTCTTATAACCAATACATCATTTATTAGAATACACAAAACACATATTTCTCGAATCGAAACATAAGCATATTAATTATTCCTCTTCATTTGTTGTAGTAACATAATCTTGAACATAATCTATTATCTTCTTTTAGGGTATATTCCTTTAACGCATGGGACATTGATTTGCGTAGTTTCCAATATCCTTATAGGTTAAACATTTCACATTGGAAACATTTTTCTTACCCTTACAATTGCAAAAATAGTGGCTTTTCTCTCTACACTTGTAGAAAACTCTCATTAATTTTAAGAATATACTGAGGTGTTTCCCTCTATAATTATCACATATGGTAAAATATTTCTTTCCCTTCTTCCCTTTATCTGTCTTTTTCCTAGTTATCTTTTTCTTCTCTTGCTTCCTTATAAGGAATAAATACATAAAATCTTTCTCCTTCTTATTAAAATAAGATATTATATTCTCATATGATGAGAACATTTTAGTGACTATTTCCCTTTGAATTATTAGCTAAATCTCATCCAAGAAACAACCATCATTACTCTTTAGATTATGTGAATTTATGTGGTTCCCATTCCATCTTCTATTATCCATTTATAAATAATTTCATACACTATATTAGATAATAACATTATGAAAAATAATGTAAAATATCAATACTAGTGAAATAATTAAGATAAATTGAAAAATATATGCATAGATGATATCAAAATAATAAACATGGTTTCTTTGGGGACATATTTACTTTTAAATTATTCATAATGGTTTGTAAGGAAAATGTGAATTGTTCTTAGAATATCCATCGGGAGTGTCAAACTAGGTGCGCAGTAAGGCTCGTTGTTGTGTACTAGATTAGCCTGAGTTAGGCCTGAGACATCTTGTCAGAGTTGTTACCCCTAGGAACATATGTGCTAGAACCACATCCACTTGTAGTATCTATATAGGGATGTATTTACAGCAATATCCACATAATCTATACCTTAACAAAATTCTAGGATGTTCTTATATTATTATACTCAAAGTATTTCTTAGGGTTATGTTCCCTAATATATGTTTTATAAATCTAGTTTCCAAGCTTACTGCTAAACTTCCACTCATACAAATTGTAATTCCCAGACCCTAGAAACTCAGAGCCAATGGATTATTTTATTACATTGGAATAATTACAAGGAATCAAAACCTGAAGGAATGATCAGTTTATCAGTCTTGGAGGACTAGATTAAAACATGATACAATATAAAATGAAATGAACTACACCCTGGAAATATTATTCAATGTTTTTTCTTTATAACCTATAAGAAGAAAATAAAAAAAGGGGTGATATCAAATGCTCAATAAGGAAAAGAAATACATCATAATCTATCACAAATAATAAGGAAATGTAAATAACTCATGCCACTAAAAAATAATCTTGAGAATAATATGGCAGGAATAAAAATTGACTGAATGATTCCATATAAATAATCATAAGAGAATAAAATATAATCATGGAAATTAAAATACTCTAATAATAACATGAAATATCATTTAAGAGTATCATAATGAGTTCATTCATGATTTGGGACATCAAAACCATATTGACATGGCCATATGCTAAGACCATACATAAATGGGTAAAACCCCAAATTAGTTTGTCTCATGAGACCTACTGATGCGCCGAGGGGCTATAGTGGGGCCCTCCTAACACTTAATAAGTCAAATGAATTCCTCATATGAAAGGGTAAAAAATAAACAACATAACCATTTGAATTGAAAAACTAAAATATGAAATGAAAATACTTCAACTACAATCTATGAATGGTATCAAATAGCACACCCACTATCAAAATGATCATAATATCTTCAAAAACATATGGTATATGGTATCATAAGATATAAAAATCAATTAAGTACATGATTCAACAAAGAAAGTCGATATAGATGGAGATATCATTGAAAAATTATCAAGTAAATAAATCATTAAACATTCCAAAGTGTATGATACCACTTTGAAACATTCAAATTGTAATACCTCTGAATATCATGAGAATACAGATACTCTTGATATGATATATCAAAGTGTAGTGCATACACCACACACACAAGGAATAAGTGGTGAATAAGACATATATCTCACAAAAGTAAAAGTGAGATGAGAAAACCCCTTTTTACTTTGGAAAGAAGAATTCTTTTGGAAAATCCTTTTCATTTGTCATAATATCATATTATAAAAATGTATATCCTAGAAAAGAAAGGGTAAGTACATTGAAATTATATTTGATGTAAAAATTATGTCTTACTAAATTAAAATCATGTAAAAAAGTGTTTTTAAGAATTTTTAGAAATAAAACATTTTCGTGTGGTTTAAGAAAAATATTAAAGAGATTTAAAAGAGGAAGGTCATGTTTCTTTACATAAAAATAGAAATGAACCAAGATAGTTTTTCATGATAAAATGTGTGATTTTATAAATATAATTATTTCTTAAAACATATTATATAGTGCACTTGAAAATGGGAAAGAATTTGAGAAGTTCCATTGAATTGGGCTTGTCTATTGGGAAGAATTGAGAAGGGAACCATATTAAAACATGTATTCTCCTATAAAAAAAGATAAAATGATCTAGATAAACACTACTACAAAACTCACCTTTAACAGTGCTAGAATTGACCTTTATCAGTGCTATAAAAGTACTGATAAAAGTACTATTTATCAGTACTTTCTATATCACTGATAAAGGATGGATTTATAAACACCTCTAAAAGTTATGATAAATCATACTTTTATCAACGCATTTATTAGCACTGATAAATGTGAAAACTACAGTGCGATGCTACGGCACACTGCATCACCTGAAACAGGTGCAGTGTGCTGCAAAAACACACTACATTAGAAGAAATAGCAACAAAAATAACCAAAATAAGATAAAAGTACTAAATTTAAATTAAATAAAATTTCTAACACAAATAAAATAAAAAAACACTATTATAGTGTATGTAAGTTGTTTTTTACAAAAAATAATGTAAATTTTGAATAAAAAGGCACACTTGGAGTCCTATCGGTCACATTATGAGATGAATTATGGTGTAACTAATTCTTAAACATCAAAAATGACTTATGGGTCATTTTCCTAAAGTACCAAAACAATTTTAATGTGTTTTATTAGTTTTGAGTATGTCAGTTGTTTTTTTGATTAAAATTAAAGTCACTTTTGAATAAAAAGATACACTTTGAGTCATACTAATCACACCATGTGTTATATTGAGGTGAGGTTGACCCCTACACATCACAAGTGACATATGTATTGTTGTCCTAAAGTACCAAAACAATCTGAATGCATATAATTAGTTTTGAGTATATGAGTTGTTTATTCACTAAAATTAATGTCAATTTTGAATAAAAAGACACACTTGGAGTCATACAAGTCACACCGTGCATTGGATTTAGGTGCGGCTAAATGATACTCATTCCAAATGACTCGTGGATCATTTTCCTAAAGTATCAAAAAAAATTGGATTGTGTTTCCTTGATTTTGAGTACGACGCATGTTTTTTTACTAAAGTGTCATTTTAAACTAGAAACACACACTTTAATCCATACAGGTTTTATCATGTGTGGGTTTTACATGAGACTGAATCATACACATCACAAATGAATTAGGAATCATTTTCCCAAATTATCAAGACAATCTTAGTTTTTTTTCTTTTTTTTCAGTGAGTGACACTTTTTTTATTAAAATAAAAATTTTAAACTAATAAGAGACACTTGGAGTAATACTTGTCACACCATGCATTGGATTGAGGTGTGCCTAATCCTTACATGAAACAACTAATGCATAGATAATTTTCTTAAAGTACCAAAATAATAAAAATTCATTTTCTTGGTTTTGAGTATGTTAATTGTTTTTTTATTAAAATTGATGTCAGTTATGAATAAAGACACACTTGGAGTCATACCGGTCACACCGTATATCAAATTGAGGTGTGTTTAATCCCTGTATATCACAAGTGATGTATGGATCATTGTTTTAAAGTACCAAAACAATTTTAATTCATTTTCTCATTTTTGATTGATCCACATGTTTTTTTACTAAAATTTCATTTTAAACTCAAAACACACACTTTGAGGCATAATGGTGGTATCATGTTTCATTTTGACATATGACTAATTCATACTCATCACAAATGAATTATGAATCATTTTCCCAAATTATCAAGATAATCCAACTGTGTTTTCTCAATTTTTAGTGAGTGACACATTTTTGTATTAAAATGCCAATTTTAAACTGATAACAGACACTTAGAGTCATACCGGTCACACCGTGCATTGTATTATGGTATGGATGATCCCTGCATGTCAAAAATGAAATAAGGATAGTTTTTATAAAGTAACAAAACAATATGAATGTGTTTTCTTGGTTTTGAGTATGCCGTGTCTATTTTTTACTAAAATTTTATTTTAAACTGGAAAGATGCACAATAACTATAATCTTAAGTGAAAAATGTTGTGTGGACTTATAAATAATTTTTCTCAAACACAACCATGGTATGATCCTTATTCTACTTAATTTCCCAACAATTTCATTATTTTCAAGACAACTCTTCTAATCCTCCTCTGCCTCTGTCTCCACCTCGGTCTTCGCCTCTGCCTACCCCTCTAGATTGGTCTCTAACTCCAACTATACCTCCACCTTCACCTCTGATAAATACTTCACATCTGCCTCTGCCTCTGTGATTTCCCAAAAAACTTATTGTTTTTATTTTAGTGCTTCTAAAAAATTGATTTTCTCTATTATTCTTCTTCTTGAGAAAGAGATCAAAAATAATATATAAGTATTATAACACTAATTCTTCACACCCCAAATATATTTTGAATTTCATTACTCATAATAGATCACAAAAATAGTAGTTAATCACCTAAATTTGTTGTCGGTATACATTATGACAAAAAGTATAATTCCCACTCGTCTCTAAAAAAATTGATTTATTATTTTGATTAACTCAGTTGTTGGTAATCTCGATAGTATTGATAAAAAATATAGACAAAAAAATTATTATGAAATATATTTAATGAAATTGTAATTACCTTCAGAAATTAAAAGTTGGGGGATGATGGTCTTTTAATTCTATATAATTTCTCTCATAAATTCACAAATATAATATTCTTAATCAATATCATTATCTTGTTTTGGATACTGCAGAAACAATGACCAAAATAAGTATTTTATTTGAAATGTTTTGATTGTTAAATCTTTCTATATATACCTTAATTTGTTTCCATTTTTATTAATCCATAGGCTTTAGTTTCTTATACACCAACTTCATGCCATGATCTAGACTATATTGAGCGACCACCCTATCATAAAAATATTCTCACTAAAACATAGACCTAACACATAATTTGATGTTTATCTATAAAATATTGATTTTAGTGTATTACATATTCATAATACACATCATGTGTGATCTTTTGGTTGGAAATCCATGAATTGAATCCAAAAAATAAATATTTGGGGTGTCTATGTTGACTGTTATTAGCATCGAGTATTGCCTAAAAAACAAAATAAAATTAATGAAAAAATTGAAAATATATTTTAGGTGATTATATCATAGAGTTTTACCTTTGAATTGTAGGTATCAAAAAGATTATGTTGTCTTATGATTTTTTATTAAACACTTTGAGTAACTCATCTTTTATCTTCCCTATTTCTTCTTTATCCAAAGTAATATTTGGTGTAGAAATGATACAGGTATTAATGAATCCAAATTGTTCTTCGCATGATCTTCTCTTTATATATTTTAAATATAAACACCTGTACAAAATATGAATAGATATTAACTTTAATAAACATATTTATCTCACTATTTGGATATATTTATTATGAAAATGTACCTTATAAATGTATTCACAACTAAGATTCCTATCCATTCATGCTTGAGAATCACAGTTAGAGTCTCGAGGAAAATTATGCCTCTGAAGGATTATCCATATATTTTTTCTCCATATTCAATGTAAAAAATAGTTTTATCCTTAAATTTGGTACCTCCATGAAGTTGTAATGATACTAAATATTACTCTAGAACTAACAGGGAGAAGGTAATCTTTGAAGATTGTTTTTTTTCATAGTCGATTCACTAGATTTTATTGATTAGACTTTTCATTTCTCTGCCTCTTTATACATCGGTAATGTTATAACTCACTTAATATCTTTTATCATAAACTATTACATGTTTTTCATATGGATTTTTTTTAAATATGTACTTCATATATCTTTATAATATTAGACATCAAAGCTATGAAAGCCCCAATAATATCTTCAACTATTGTAATATGTGGACCATCAAGTGGAACAGGACACTCAGCAATCAGCTCATAAGATACCTCAATCCCTACTCTCATGTGATTTTTTGGGAGGGGTTGATTTTGTATCTAGTATCTTGGGATATTATACACTGTACCCATCACAACACGGAGGTATGTGGGTGTTGAAAGATAAAAATCACATACAATTGTACCCTATAGAATTTTAGTAATATAAAGTTATAAAAAGTTGTTTGATTCACATTTAGGAGAAAGAGTAATGAAAAAATTGATTACCTTGGGTAAGGTGTGTGGTTGGGGGGAATGACTAGCCTCCAATATAGTGGGATTATTTATTTCATGTGTAGATCTTTGCTCCAATGCCAGTTCGATTTGATCCTTTCTTATACATTGGTCTGCCAAACCAGACAGCAAAATAATATCTTGTAGTGAGTCTATTTGTGAATTCATTCATCTCACCATATTATATGTATATTCATGTGGTTTTATCTTCTAAAAATATTTCTGAGGAGAGACTCTAAAACCTAATCCTCTAATGTAACCATATTGATCAGTCTACTTCAAAGCTACAGAAAGTCATTTTTCTTTTGATACAGTCGTTGTTGATTCTTATGTCTAAACAATATAAAAATATGAACATATTTATTTTTATGTTATATTGTTATAAATCATAACTAATTATAATTTTTTCATTCTTACACATTCTTCCCAAACTAGTTTTGTATTTTCATCAACTAATATACCATCCTTATTTACACAAGCCTCCTTCCATGTAACGTGACGTGGGATGGAAGTGGATTCATATTTTGATTCATCAATATGCATATAAAAAAAGGAACATATTTTGTTTTATATCACATAATTAAACTTTTATTGTTGATTTAAAATACATACCAATTTCTTCTCTAATGAAGCATACCACATCCTTCCTTTACGATAGGGGTTTGTTGGTTTTGATGCAGATTCTTTATTTTTAGAACTCTTTTTCTATTTCATAAATTAACAATTTTGAATCAATTTGGATAAAATAAATAATTTCAAATAATATATTATAAACCGCAATTCACCTAAAATTATTTCTCATTTTGAAGATTATAGAAATAAGTCCATGTTTCCTACTTTATAATGTATACATAACTAAGTGGTGGGTGGGGATTTATTTTCCCCTCAGCATCCCTATGATGTAACATCATCATAAGAGTTCTAAAGCCTCTATGGGATTTTCCGATGGCCATTAAGACAAATTTCTTATAGAAATAGTCTAAAATAAAATAAGTATATAATGAATAAGGAAAACTGAATCAACATTTCAATATATATTTTTTCAGTAAAATAGAGAAAGTATATTGTAACATTACTATTATAACTTTCCAAATGATTTCCTTAATTACAATTTGGATGCAGTTCCATGAGTCAATATTAATCAGAAAATTCATACTTGATGTGACCCCAAGATAACTAATAAATGTTAACTTATTGGGGTCAATAGGTTGGCCACATTAATTCCAACCAACCTCAAATTTTATACCCTGACTTCTTGCCTTGAAAATTTTATTTAAAACTATGATGTTGCATCATTATTGTTTTTTTCATTTTTTTCATCAACATGTTGTTGATCCCCTAATAATTCCATAGTTTAATCAACAAGAGTATGTTCTTTCTCAGTATTTTTAATATCATCATGTTCATAAGACATTTTCTACACGGGTAGTCAAACATTTAATTTGTCTTGAATAACAATAATGCAATACACTCCATGAATAAATGTCCAAAATTTTATCTATCTTATATGAAAAATTTTACTATATTGAATAGAGATATAACAATTCAATACTACAGCATAATTTACCCTCACTACCTTTATTTAATCTATCATCAGGTGCTTGATTGCCTTCCATATCTTGATAATGGGAGGAAGTCTAGTTTGAAATATGGAGTCCAAAATATCATAAAGAGATGGAAGACAACCAAGAATCTAAGGATTAAAGTGTCCTAGGAACCTACACTAATGGAATTAATCAAAATGTCTCCTCAATTAAAGAGGAGTTGGAATACCTCCACTCTAATGGTCTTGAAGAAATGAATCTCACCCCACCAACATTGGACATTACTTCTGTCTACTCAAGGATTCCTCACCTTCCAATTTTGGATATTTTTTTAATCCCACATAAGATCCCTCCAATAACATACATCCCTTTAAAGGGTGATTTTTTCAACTTATGCTCAGTATTGAACTAGAATGTTTTTACTATTATAAATGAAATTAATATATTTAATGAAATCCTAAATTTATTATTATGATATATTACCATAAATATTAGAGGAACCATAGATACTTCTGATAATTGAAAATTATACCGCATAGCTTGAATTAGATCTACAATTACCTCTAGGAATGTCCTACTGTACGATTTATAATGATATTATTAGTTGTAAAATATAATATTGGAGAGAGGTATTCCCACAACTCAACCATATTTTATGATGGAACTTTAATCATACTCCATGACTGCTCTCACCAAATATGATAGGAGATATCTTATTTCTTTTATCGTATTTAACAATTTAGGTGATATTGTATTTGTGCTTTGATCCTCTATTTTCACACAAACCATGTAAAGAGTCATATTTTATGATATCATAAATTTTATGATAAAACATAGTCTAAATCCTTATATTTTCTATATGTCATACCATATGATATATAATAGATATATTCTATGGATGAATGAAGAAATCATTCATATCATAATATATGATATTGAAATAATAAAATATGACATTTATTTATTCAAAAAAATAAAATATTAATACATTGTGTCCTTGAAGAACAAGTCTCTGATACCACTTATGAGTTTAAGGGTATCATCCTATGATCACCGAAGGGGTGATATCACCTTAACCTAGTGACAAATAGTGATCAAATAAGAAGATAGGTTTGGATATGGAATGAAAAAAAGGGTTAATTACAATAGGCGGATTATATATTTATTTTTTTCATTTTGGACATGGATAACAAATTACATGAATTATAGGACATAAAGATCCAAACCATAAAAAGTATATTTTAATAAAAAAAAAATATCTATGTGGTTATTCACAATGTTAGATGGATTTTCAAATTATTTTTTATCCAATGAATTAATTATCTCTCTATTTTGATTAGTAAATATATTAATAAACAACATCCTATATTTTTCTGGATCAACTATCCAACCATGGATAACTAACTTAATTTTGGGAAATACGCGCTTTATATGTTGTTGTGTATTTCTAAGTTCATTTACCCAATGATTTCTCAACTATATCAAATCTAGGGAAAAAAATTAAAAAAAATTGAGCATACTTTTATCACTAATTAAATTCCCCATCACTCTTTGTAACCCATGGTTAAAGTTTAATAATAATATTGAATTAATTAAAAAAACAAAACTCTCACAACATGAATCACTAAAATAATTTTTGGAATGTGACTAATTAATTAAATATATTTTTTGAATTCAATAAAAAAATTTCATCAAAATCATAAATCTAAATAACCCATTTCATCATTTAACAATTTACGTGAATAACCAAAATCCACAAAACATGTTTTAATGATTTTTACACTTACCTTGGTCCCCATATGTTCATCACCCATAAATGAGGGCCAAAACTTAGTATCCCCTAATCCTTAAAAACCCTCACAATTAATCCTTTAGAATCTATAATATAGTATATAAGATGAATTAAATTTCAAAAACTACCTAGATTTTGGAACCTTATATTATTCAAATGAAGAGAAAACCGAGGGGGATGAGAGGTCTAATTTTTAATGTCAAGGGTAGAGTAAACCATCTATGTGTGTCTCTAGAGACAAATGGGATGGAAACTACAATACATATGAAATGAGAATAAGAAATAGAACCACACTCATTGTATTTTAGTAATGACGAAAAGGATTGTAGGGTTCTTCATGTTTAAGAATAGCGCAAAAACACAAAACGCAGAACCCAAAACATAAAACAATGATAGATGAATATTAGAAAATAACATAAATTAGATTTTATCCTTGATTAATCTGAAGTAATGTATAGGAGTCGCACCGACAGTAGAGGAGTTCTGCGATAGATTGAGAATCGTAAGCGACTGAGTCGCAGTCAAGGTTTTTTTAAATAGATCAGGGACACTTTTAACAGTGCTTTCAGAAATGTGCTAATAAAGATCCCTTTTATCAGCACTAAATTTATAAGCACAGATAAAATGAGTATTTATCAGTGGTTTTTTAGCGCTAATAAATCATGAGCTTTATCAGCAATAAAAAGAGATGATTAAAGACATATTTATCAGTGCTATCATTTTAGCGCTGATAACGATATCTTTTAACAGTTCTTTTTAGTTATAATAAATATTGATCTTTATTAGTGCTAAAAAAGCACTGATCAAAGTTTTATAATTATAATAATTTAAATAACTTTATTATAATTTTATAATTATTTAAATAAATTTATTATAATTTTATAATAATTTAAATATATAAAATTATTTATTTATAATTATATAAATACTTATTTAAAAAGTAATGATTATTTATTTAAAATAATTATTTATTTATAAAAATTATAAATATATTAAATATACATTTATGGATATATTTATTTATAAATATTTATTTATAAATATGTATTCATAAAAATTTATTTAAAAATATATTTTTAACATTATTAATGTATATATAATCTTAAATACATGAATTTTAGAAATTAGTGAAATTGAATAATTCAAAATATGTACAGTTAAAAAATATTCAAAAAATGGATAAGTTTTATTAATTAAATATAAGTTATTAAAAAAGGTTTATATATATATATATTGAAATAAATGAATAAATATTGAAAATACTAAAACATAGTAAATATATATATATATATAATAGAAAATGATCAAATTCAAAAATAAAATAAAAAATAAAAAACATTAGAAATGAAATTTTAGTATTGAAAACAAATAAGTAAAATTGACCAATTAAAAACATAATATAAATCAAATGTATCATATTAAAATGAAATTCTAAAATATAATAAAATTTTAATAAATTAAATAAATATTAGGTGTATGTGTTTCTATATATTTCATAAATATATTTATGTGTACATTTATATACAAATAAATTAACTCATATATATATATGTGTGTGTGAAATAAATGCAACACACGATGTTTGGTATAGGTTAAATTGAAAAATCAAATGACATTAAAAATGAATAAGGTATATCTATATTTAATATATAATATTAATTAATATTTATAATTTATATATATGTATATTAAATTTATTCATTTTTATCATTAATTATTTAATTAATAAAATGTTTCATATTTTTCTTAATTTACTCATTTAATTTTTATTTTTTAAATTTTTCATTTTATTCTGGATCTTATCTGTGCTAAAAAAGAAACGATGAAGGGAACTTTTTATCTGCGCTAAAAACACACTGATAAAGGGCGCATTTTATCATCACTAAAAATAGAGAGCTGATAAAAGTTTCCTTTATCAATGCTAAAATAAAGTTCTAATAAATGATACCTTTTATGAATGATAAAAAAAGTGCTGATAAATGGTAGCCTTTATCATCGCTTTTTTTAGTGCTAATAAAGGGCTTCTTTTATCAATGCTTAGTTTAGCACTGATAAAAATAGACTTTATCAGTGAACTTTTCTAGAGCTGATAAATACCGGCACTATTAAACACATATTTTATAGTATTGATATGATTTTGTAATATAAACACAGAATATATAGGAATTATATAAAAATAATAGAGAATTACATTGGGTTAAAGAGAGAGATAGCGTAACCCGAATGAAAAATGGATGTTCTGGAAGAAATCCTTACCACTTTGTAATCAATCAAATCGTATGTCCAAAAATTAATAATCAACCATTGAATAATTTAATACCATGAAGATAAATAGATTCATGATATTTTATATCAAATTTCAGCATATATACACCACTTATAAGAAATACGTGCTGAATAATGGAAATCTTAAAAAAATAAAAGTGAGATGAGAAACTCCATACCTTATGTCTGAATGTGTTTCGCACTTGATCTTAATGTACTAGATAATCAAATTAAATTAATTAATTAATTAATTCAAAACCTCCTCTACATATATTTAATTTATTATAATTTTATTATGTTTATTTATGATTTTTTGTGAATTATAAGATATTTTTTATCACTCGGGATCATTTTTTTCCTTGGTTTTCATGATAGGTTTGCTTGTATACATTTAATAAAGTTCGTGTCAAATGGGTATAATTCTCCAAAATTGGAATTATATTAAATTAATGAAAATCCAAAAGTATAAATGGTTATATATATCATTTGGTTAAATGGTATGAACATGAATCATTAGATAAAATTTTAGTGATAATTTCTTAGATTATTTTGGCGTTTTTTTCGATTATTAGGCATTAGTTTTGTTTAATTAATTAATTATATGTATATATAATGGTTCCCAAAAAATAAATATGATGTAATAAATATATTATGATATGTTTCAACCATAAAAATGGTTTAATTTCCAGCCTTGAAAAATAAATTGAAGAATGAAAATTTTTTGTCCATGAAGGTTTTAAATCAGTACCTCTCAGATGATGATTTCGTTTTTAAAATAAAAGGGAGATAGAAATGAGTTTTATAAAGGATATTCCATTAACATGATTTCATTAAAGTATATATATTATAATTTAGTTATCATTCTCATTTTTAATGAGTATTTTAGGAGATAATAATAAATGAAAAAGGAATTTGAAAGGAAATTAAAAGAAGAAAAGAAAGAGGACTGCCTCTTGAATTCTTCTCTTTGAGAACCTCCTTAAGGCACCTTGGTATGGTCATTTCTTATTACCAAAACCTCTTAAAAGTGGGGGGAGACTTCAAAATATTATTTGGGTAGAATTTGGACAAGATTCAAGGCATATAGGTGTGATGATAAGTTGTGGTGAGGGGTGGTATTTACAGTGGAAGAGAGGGGTGATTTTTGAATATTTAATTTGGTTGTTTATTATTTTGTCACAATAATATGAATAGTTTGATAATTATCATAAAATATATTAAAATAATGATGGTAAGTTTGATATTATGGTTCTTACATCATTCATGACTTGAGGAATAATTTATTTAACTTATAATGTATTTATATTGTAAATTATTGTATCTTCCTATTCACTAAAAATTCAAGTATTTTAGAAAAATCCCAAAAATTCCCCATAACCATTTTTTAACATGTATAATAAAAAATGAAATACATTTTATGAAAATAATTTTCTAAATATGTGAAATTCAATTTTTAATTAAAATTATCATTTACTCGAAAAATCCATATTTTAAAATTATAACTGATTTTATAACACTTGAAAAAATAACTATGGTCTCGTAAAATTATACTATAATCATAAGAGAACAAAATATTAATCTATTAATCTATTTTATGAAAATACATTTTATTTTAAATGATTAAATTAAATATAAAATTGTAATTAAATATTTATTGCATACAAAAATACCATCACTTAATTAATAATTTTTAAAATATTTATTTACTTATACGGTGATATAATTATATTATAAATTCATTTATAAGATGCATAAATTTTATATATACATTCATGTGTGATGTTATGATTCATTTTTTTGATTTATTATTCATAAGAGTCATATTACTATTTATATGGTAACATTACCATTCCAAAAGGTCAAGTTACTATTCACCAAAAAAATTAAGTTGATCCTATTAGTCTTTAAATATATTACTGATCATAACTTTGTATATCCTTTTTTCTAAATTAAATTTAAAAAAGTGAAATAATTCAATTTAATGTCTAGATTATAACTATCTTTTTAAAATAATTATAATAACAAAGTGTTATTTCATAGAGACTAAGTGTTGTGTGCATTACATACTATATGAAATTTATTTGTAAATCCATGGGGTGTTACAATTTTTTATAGTATTGTGATATTTTTTCTATACTCTATGAAGATAATCAAGATTTAGAGATACCATCTTCTAAGGGGAATATAGAATTGTGGAAATTCTGGGATTCAACCTCAAAGAGGTGTCCTACATACCCTACTAGAAAGTGGGAATCAAAACCCTCTTAGCTTGAGGTGTATATTTTAAGGTCATATGATAGGAACATACCATTTAGTTTAATTTCATTTGGTAAGGGTGTTTATGTCGTGTATGGAGAGACAATAATAGATGTTGTGGGAATTATGCTTTGGGATACATAGAAGATGGGAGAATCATCTCAAGCCCATCATATGAGGTAACCTATTCTCATCACATATGGGATCTTAGATCGTCATATAAGACATCCTATTTTCATAAAATATGGTAAGGCTATAGTTTAATATCTTTTATAAAGAACATTGGATATCATTTAACATCTTCCACTGAGGATTTTGGTGTTAGTTTAACATCTTACACTATGGATGGTGGTGATAAAAAAAGGGTATAAATGAGAGGTTGAGTGGGGTGTAAGCATTAATATTCTTAAGGGAGAGCATGTTTTATTGGGTATACTAAGGAAGTTTCTCATGATGTTGTCATAAAAAGATCTTACATATAATAGGAGTCACATGTGTTACTCTAGAGATGAGAGGACATGAGTGGGGATTATTTAGGTGTTCTTCTACCAAACCAATTCTTGTGAGAGACTGAAATTAGAGTTATTATGTATTAAATAAAAAGAAAATGGGATTTCTCATCCCATACTTGGTGTAGAGGTCTTGGGAATGAGGGTCCACAATACCAGTTTTGTGTATGAATTTTTCATGATTATGCTCATATTGAGTGGATACGGTTCCCATGAGTTCTCAAATTTTATGCAACTATATTTGGAGGAAGTATTCATACAATGGGGGTCCTATATTTCATGTTAATGAAACTTTAAAGTTTCATGAATGGATAGAGTTGTGTGAACCATGGTCTCCAGTATAGTTATGTTTTAAGTATGGAAAAGGTAACGGTTTCATGCAAGGTAAGTGTTATGTAAAACTTGGATTTTCATGAAAGGATTAATTTCATGAGATGAGATCATGACCCTTCAACTTATATAGGTCCATCCTTAAAAATGGAGGGATATTTTGTATTTATATTCATTTTATCTTGTGATAATTATAACTCAAAAAACTTCAAAGAAATATTACAGCTCATGACTTATGTAACTCTATGAATGATATATCATGCAAACATGTGATTCATGAATTCCCAGAAATTGTTTTTTTAGAAGGGATCATGCAAGCACAAAACTTTGGTCTTGTGTGGTGCCTTATCTTATAGGCTTCTGTAGCTTGATTTACCTGAATTATAGAAATTTTTGTGAATTGCTTGTAAATAACATGAACAATTAACCTTTTCTCCATAATTCCTTCTAAAGGTCATTTTCTCCCCCCAATCCATCTAGGTCATGATTTGCAATTCCACATACATATATATTTTGTTTCAACATTATCTTTGTTGAATCCTTCATCAAGAATTTATTTTTATTCAAGTGTTTTGTGCCTATAAAGAGCAAAAAAGGACTATGAATAGGGTTTTGGGTTATTCTTGAAGGCTAATGTTATTTACCCATCTGTTTCCCACTTCACGTCAACTAATAATTTCACCTTCATAGTTTAGGTTACATCTCTATCGAAATTATTTTAGCCTCTAGGAAGAATAATGAACTTTGTATGGAGGTATTTTATGATCTTTATAGGTACAAATTTCTTAAAGAAAAATTGATTGGAAATAACCACTCCATGATATCTAAAAAAAATTAAGTAAATAATCAGTAAATAATAAATGAAAAATATTTAACTAAATAATCAATAGATAAAATGATAATAAAATTGATTAAAAATAGTAGATAAACCAACTCTTTATGATCTATGTAAAATAAAAAAAACAAATGGGATATGAAATCACCTCTTTAAGATGTCTGAAAATATCCTGGAACCATGTAATATACCCACTCATCTCCAAAAAAATCCCCATCCTCTTTTGATTACATGAAATAAATAAAGTCATAGTAGTATTGGAAAAATATAAATAAAAAATGATTAATAAATATTTTAAATGCAGTTGTAATTATCATAGAAAATACCTCTCTAAGGATGAAATTTTGTTTATGGAATATGATATCCTTAATAAATTTAAAAATGTAATATCCATAATTTATGTCATTACTTTGCTTCAAACACTAAAAAAAGTATTTTTTTTGTATATTTTTTTATACTGAAACATTATTATATATATCATAATACATATGTATTTGTAAAAATCCATAGGATTATTGTGCTCATAGGCCATCCTCATATCATAGTTTAAATGATGTTTAAACACTACCCTTTCATAATAAAATTTTCATTAAAACATAATGTAAAATGTATAATTTAAAGTTTATTTGTAAAATTTTGAATGTAGTATTTTATAAATTGATAAAGGACATCATGTGTGGTCGATTTATTTGATATCCATGATTTTTATCAAAAAATAAATTTTTTAAGTATCTAAATTTAATGTAATGAGCATCCAAATATTACTAAAAAAAGGAATAAGTAATCAATGAAATGAAAATAAATTTTATATTAATGTATTATAGATATTTACTCTTATATTGTGGGTATTAAGAATATTATATCATTTGTAAGTTTATTTAAAAATTATGTGGCCAGTCTCTCCACTATTATTGAAATTTTTTCTTTATCCAATCAATTTTTTTCTATAGAAGTTATATGAGGACAAATGAGTATAAAATTTTGTTTTCAGGTTTTTCTCTTCACATAATGATGATATATACACCTATAAAAATGAATATTTTTTGTTAGTAATTAACCTAGTTGTTGGGAAAATAGATTTTTAACATGTAACTCATAACATTAAAAACTGAGGCTCCTAACCATTCAAGATTGAGAATTTATTTTACACTCTAAAGACCAATCATTTATGGAATATCATCTTTATAAATTTGTTATTAAAATTAAATATAGGCCATATTATTATTGTTGAACATTGTATCCAAATGAACTTTTAATGTTAATAAGTTCATAAGTTGAATTATAAGTGTAAAAGAACTCAAATAAGGTCATTTATATTTATTGGTTGATCCATTAGATTGTTTTTATTCAATATTCTATTCCCCCTTCATTTTCTATATCTATAATAACATTCATCAATTCGAACCTTTTTTCATTAATTGTTAACAATTTTAGATTAATAATAAAATATAAAGGATATACCTCATTGTCATCATGTATTCTTACAAGATTAAATGATCATGCTATGAAATCACCAATAGTGAGTTTGACTATATGAACATCTAGATCATCAAGGGGATGGGTAGATCAGTTCTTATCTCATGAGATACATAAATTCCTATTCTCACATGATCATTTTTATTTTATTTATTGTGCATAGTATCACCTTTGATATTTTACATTTTAGTGCTCACAAGAAGTAGATGGGTGATTGATGGTAGATGTAAATCACAATTAATTTACCCTAAAAAAATTTAGAATAAAAGTATCAGTAGTTATTTGATTCACATTTAAGAGAAAATATTATAAAAAATTCAATTACCTCAAGTAAGGAAATACTTTGATGGGGATTTCTAGCCTAAAAGTTGGGTTGTGGATCTTTATGTATTAGTTTTTGAGCTATTGTCTCTTATCATTGATCTCTTCACATAAACTGCTCTAACAAACAAGTATCCCAAGTAATTGTTTCTCTACGAGCATCTATTTATGAATGTATTCATTTTATTCTATCGTTTTTCTCCACCTGTGTCTTTACTTTATCAAAATATACTTAAGGTCACATGATGAAACCTACACTTATAACACAACCAAATTATTCTAGATGATTCAAATCCATTAAAACTATTCATTCATTGGGTATAGCTGATGACAATTATTGTGTCTAAACCTGATAAAAAATACATGAAAATAAGTATTCATTGTTATGTAATACTGATTTAAAGCAGAATTTTTTTTATTATTTCAT
Organism: Viscum album; assembly: GCA_963277665.1. Taxonomy (NCBI): domain Eukaryota; kingdom Viridiplantae; phylum Streptophyta; class Magnoliopsida; order Santalales; family Viscaceae; genus Viscum; species Viscum album. Next base: position 416,628,448 of record OY728143.1, read on the forward strand.
ACATACACATGATCCCTATACTATTTGTGTATTTTCTTCTACTAGTTTTCTATCTTTATTTACATGAGTCTACTTCCATAGAACATGACATGGGATGGAAGTGACATTGGATTTTGATTTATCAATATTCATATTAATAATGAATCATAATTATGATGTTGATTCATATAACCTAAAATTATTACTATATATTTAAAATATATACCATTTTTTCTTTAGGTGAAGTGTACTCCATCCTTGATTTATGGCAATGGTGTGTTGGTTTTGATGGGAATTTATTATTTTCATTACTCATTTTTTATTTCATAAAATAATAATTCTTAATCAAATTGATTAATAAACATAATTTCAAATATAATATTACCAATTACAATGTACCTGAAATGATGTATCCTCATGATGAACAATGAATGAATTCCATGTTTCCAATTTTATCATGTGTACATATATATATATGTGGTGGTAAGGGATTTACTTTAACTTCAGCATCCCAGAGATGATTCTTTTTAATAATTGTACAAAAGTCTTTATGTGCCTTTCCAGATCATTAATACTACCTTATTTTGACAGTCATATAATATAAATGCACTTTATAAGGGATAATGAAGAGTAAATAAATGTTTAATTGTATTTTTTTTAGTAAAATAGGATAAATATATGATAATTTTACCTTAATATCTTCCCAAATTAGTTCTTTCATCACATGCACAACATAGTGTCATGAATCTATATCAATTGACGCATTCATTCGAGTGGTGACCCCAATATAACTAATAAAAATGGACTTATTGGGGTTAAAAGTTTTTCCACATTCATTATATCCAACCTAAAATTTTATTCCCTTACTTCTCATATTAAAAATTTTTGTTAATATTTTCACACTACAAAATTCCAATATTTTTGAGCCATAGGTTGCTCAACTTTTAACATTTCATTAGTTTCAACAATGTCAATATGATCTTTCTTGATATTAATAGTGTCAGCATGTGAGGATGCCATTATATATTGATTAGTTAAATATTTAACTTAGATTACATAAATACATTATTAAATAGATAATATTATCATAAAAGGAATCGTATATTAAAAAAATGATAACATGGTCATTGAAATCAATTTTTTCTTTAAAGGATGAAGGAATTTGGACCCTCTATCATGTATTCAAACTACATCCATGATACCTTCTTTTATATATAGTACCCTTTTTATATTGGGACCACTATTAAATGATTGCAATGTCCTAATGAAAGGGTCTTCCTCAATTGAATAAACATTTGACCCTGGAGTGGTCTTGGACAATAATAAAATAATTCACCACTTTTTGGTTGTAATATCTAGGACATAAAATAATTATAATGCATGTGATTCCATTATAAATGGTTCATACTTATAAAATTCCTTATTAAAATCCAATTCCATGAATCCTAATTCATTAATTATAACTACACTTTAGTTATCAACCCATTTTCAATGAAAAATCGGTAATAAGAATGTTGTATAATACAAATAATATATTTTTTTAATGATACCAATGTATGAAAATTCACATAAATTGGATTTATGTCCTTGGTACTAGATACATGTGTCTCTTTAATCACAAGAGTAAATCTTCTATTTTCATGGTACTACATTCATCATATTCCTTTATATATAACATGTAATCATTAATTACATAACCATTATACGATAATACATGAAAACATAGTTCCTTGGATAAATATAAAAGTTAATATAAAATTGAATTTATATTTGTAAATGACCCCTAAAAAATATTTTCTCAAAACCATCCTATAAACAATTGATTTTTTAAATTTGATATCCATCTTTTAACCCTTGATGGATTCAAATTCTTAAGAATTAATTTTTGGTTTCAATATATGGTGAAACTTATAAACTATTATATAAAACATAAAGGTGATTTAACTCTTTCTCTATAATGGTAATTATGAAAACATATCTTTTGAAAATTCATTCACCCACAAGGCACCCATTGTGATGAAATTTTGAGAGACCAATGTTATCTACATTGGATAGGTAGTCGGTACAGATTTCAATAGGTTCATGAAAAATATATCACTCTACAATAAAGATTTGTTTCACCTTTTATTTTTGACATACCCTTTAAAAATCATCATATATTGTTCAATGGGGTGTATTCATTTATAATGTATGGTTCTATATAGTTGGATCTCTCTAAATGAGTGAACCGTTATATCAAATAATTATGGTGGGAAGAACATCTCTAATTCACTTAATAATAAAAAAAATTCATTTTCCATATTTATTTAGATTTCTACATTTATAACTTTACTACATATCATTGAAAAAGAAATAAATCCTAGTTAATGTGTGTTAGATAATTTTATAAGAATGAAATGTAAAGATATAGGAATTAAATATTGCATCAAAACATGAAATTATTGTGATTTTAAGTGCTTTAACTTCAAATTAGTCGCTAAAATAAAGTTCTTGAAATTTTATGATAACTCATATGGAACTTTTACATTATTCAAGAAGTTTCAAAACTAATATGTCTTTTTCCTGGAAGAAGTATAATCTTCTGAAGGAAGAAAAGTTTGTTTTTCACCCTTCACTGGAACCTACACTTCCATTATCTTCATGTAAATCATGTCCAACTAAGCCTTAATGTCATCAATGTTTTTGTTGGGTTAATTTAGTAACATATATATAACACTATCAAAGAAAAAAAATTTATGCGTTCCTAATATAAAAAAATGATATACGACCAATTCCAATACGGTAATTCAAAAAAAACTGATCACTTTTTCCAACTGTCTTTTATAAGAATTTTTACAAAAAAGTTTTACTGAAAATGGTGATCGTATCCTTTAGTTTCTCAAAATATTGATCAACTCTTAGTGGAGATGGTGTTGTGCCTTCTTTATAATTCCCATTGAATGATGTTATCCTAGATCGATAGTTTTTTCATCAGGGTCAAAACTTATGATGTCCTAGAAATACAATCTTTAAATAATGTTTCAACATAACCGAGTGTGTACCTTATTTATAAATGGGACACCTTAAAATACCGTTAATGATATATCCATATAAATTTCCATATGTGTTCATTTATCATCCCATAAATCATGGATCTCAACATGAAATATTCATTTCTATAAGCATCATATAACGAAACACCACAATCCCACATTAATTTCAAACCATCAATCAATGGACCTAAATAAACATCAATATAATTACTTGGTTGTTGTGGTCCAGATATAAGAAGAGACAACATAATGTATTTTTGCTTTATGCATAATCACAGTGGCAGGTTATAATTTATCAATAAAACTATTCATGTACTATGAGTGATACATTGTACACTGAAAGGATTAATTCTATCTATAGATAGCACAAAATTGAGGTTTTTCATCTCATTTCAAAAATCAAGTTACTTCTGATAAATTTTTATCCACTAAGGAGAGTCAACTGGGAGATGGTTTTCCCGTATTGAATTATTTTATTTTCATGCCATGTTAATTTTCTTATAGTCTAATCACTTTTATATTGGTTCCTAACCTGTGGAAGGACTGGAAAGTACTATACAAATTTCAAATGACTTCATTCATCTTTCTTGTATCGAGACATGCCAAACTTAGGGAAATTTTTAAGGAATTCATGGTCCATGTGAAACAATTTATATTCATTTGGATATACATTTATTATTTCAAAGATCATTACCATTGAGAATAACATTCATTTAGCATCATATGTTTAGCATGGAAGCTCAATATGTTCTGGTATCATATCATTCAAGAAAGAAAGTAGTTCAGTAAATCAGGTGCCACTCTATCCATTGAAAGCATTAAAATTATATAAATTTAATATTGATGAGAATTTTGTATATTTAGTATAACCATTATATAATGATGTATTTTCACAACACTTTAAATTCTCAAACAACTTTGGACTATCGTGAAGTTCATCTTCAACTTTCACTACCATTTTCTCAATATGATCTTCATTATCATTTACATTTATAATTATATCTTCAATATGATCTTCATAATCTTTCACAATTTTAAACATATGGAATGATCCATAAACTACACTGTTAGCTCAATAACTAGCTACATTTAGTTCTTCTATGTGTTTAGTCCAACACTTATAACTTTGATTTAATCCATGACAAATCATGTGTTCTTCCAACTCCTCTTAATGAATTTATCTTGAATAATAATAATGTAAACAAAAACAAAGGATTTTTGAAGGGTTATATACGTGATCCTTTTCAAACATGGTGAATTATTTATCCCCATTCTCATTCTCTTTCGTCATACAATTGGCATCCATCCATTTTCAATTCATATCAATAATATTTGATTTACTAATATTCATAATTAAAAAGAACACACAAAAGTTGTGAGCTTAGAATCATAATAGGTTATTCTTTATATATATGCGCATATAGTCATCATATTTGATATAAATTTTCATTCTATCAACAAATTGTTATAACATATAAATAAGAAGAATTATATGAATAGAAAGTATAATAAAACTTATTTTTTTATTCCATGAAGTCTCCTATCAAAAAAATTACGTATTTTTTTTAATGTTTCTATGGTATTTGAAACAAAGTAATCACATTAATTACAGTTATCACATTTTTAAATTTATGAAAGCCCTTATAAAAAAATATTTGTTAAAAGCATGGAATTTGACCATATCAAAACAAATAAAGACCCAATGAAAAACAAAGACTGGTAGAACACATTCCCTATACACAATCCTAAAACCACAAAGAAACCAGCAATCTAAACTCAAATTAGGTCTGTTGTGGTAGATTAGGCAACAAGATAATTGGTGGCCATAATTCATAGATTCACAAAAGAAAAATAGCAACCAAGAAAACCAAAAACAGAGCATAAGGAATCTAAGAAGGATCAACTTCCTACCATACCATCATAGATCCAACAAGCCACAAAAAATTCCATTGCATAAAACCAAAGATAAGGTATAAAGAAATATCTTAGGTAGGAATATAGAAGGAATTTATAATTGTCACACTCGATACCAGGAGACAATCTCACAATGAAACTTCAACACACAAAGGAAAGGAAACCCTAAACTATGTGTGGGCTTTGAGAAAATGAGAATAACAAAAAAAACAAAAAACAATGCAAGATCGATTGAAAACAAGTAATGATTGACATACATATCTTCGATCAAGGGTTGATTCATCGAAAAATTTTGAAGGTGGAGGCAGTAGAGTTCGGCTTCCATGAGATCTTGAATGGTACGCGGAGCATTGATCAATATAAGAGACCTTTTAAGGAACGAAAAAGGTTTTATCAATACTAGTAAAAAACAATCCCAAAACATACATTGATCAGTACTAAAACAAAAATCACTTTTTATCAATGATAAAATTAGTACTAATGAATCCAACTTTAGCACTAATAAATATTATTGAAAAATAAAACATCAAAATTAAAATTTAAAATTTACAAACAATTACTAATTATATAAATATGAATAATAAAAATTGAAAAATTAATTTATAATAATAAATAATAAATACTAAAAATTAAAAAATAGATATTAAAAATGAATATATAATATGAAATGAATAAATAATATTAATTATAAAATTTACAAAATATTAAAAAATAATAAATAATAAAAGTTATATATCTTACAAAAATATTATAAATGAATAAATATTAAAGAAAATAATGAATACAAAAAATTACATTTAAATAAAAAATATTTCAAGTAAATAAATAATTAAAAATTAATAAATAATGACTATATAAAGATTTAAATAAAAATATTAAAATAAAACTGAATAAATATTAATTATATGAATTACAAACATATCAAAAATATTAAATATTAATAAATACATATATATAAATAAATAATAAAATTGAATGAATTACATAAATATTAAGTGAATAAATATTAAAAATTAAAAAATTAAAAAATATTTAAAAATGAATAAATATAAAAAATGAATAGATAATAATAAATTAATTAATATTAAAAGTGAATATAATTAAATAATTAAAAAGGAATAAATTGAAAAAATATAAAAAAAATAATTAATATTTTTAATTATATAAATTTTTGAATTATTAAGAATGAATAAATATTAAAACTAAATTAAAATAATAATAATTACATTTAAAAACAAAATATTTATAATAAATTACTATTTAATAACGAATACATAAAAATAGTATAATGATTTAAATAGAAATTTATTGAAATAAAAATGAAGAAATATTCATTATATAAATTACATACATATTAAATGTGTTACATATTAATTTAAAAAAAATATAAATAACTAACAAAGATGAATAAATTACAAAAATATTAAATGGATAAATATTAAAAGTGAATAAATGTTAAAAATGAATAAAATTAAATAATTAAAATAGAATAAATTTCAAAAAATATTAAAAAGGGAATAGATAATATTAATTATATTAGTTAAAACATTATTATAAATGATTTAATGTTAAAATAAAAATGAATAACTGGTAAAATTTTCAATTAAATACAAAAATTTACAATAAAATACTTATCAAGCATGACCATATAAATATTTAAATACAAAATTATTAAAAAACATAAATAATTATTAATTATTTAAATTAAAAAATATGTTAAAATATTTAATATTAATAAATAAAAAAGGTATAAATAAATATTAAATATGAATAAGTTACCCTTACATACAGTTACATAGAGTTTGGGGCTTGTTAGGAGCCCAAATACATACATATACATATACATACATACATACACGTACATATATATAGAGTTTGGGGCATGTTAGGAGCCCAAATACATACATATACATATACATACATACATACACGTACATATATACACATACATATATATACATATACATACATACATACACGTACATACAAATACATACACATATATATACATATATACACAAACATACATGTATATAAATATACACATATATACATGAATTGTAATGTCCTAGATTTTCGATGAGGTATGGACTTTTAAGTTATTGTTCAAACCCTCTTGTTTTATGTAGATGAGGTGCTTGAGAGGCTAAGGAGTGGTCCAGGAAAGTTTGGGTCATGTTAGGAGCCTAAAGATTCAGAATTTAAGGAGACATACTTAGCTACATGGTTAGCACATGGTTAGTGCTAACTGTGCAACTTAATTGTATGAGCCACCCAGTGCACAGGGGAGGCCACATAGTTTTTCTACACCCATGAAAGCCATTCTTCATGATCGTACGGGTGTTACAGACATCTGGGTAGAACTGTTTTTCATGGGCTATGCATGGTTAGGCTAATTGTGCGCCAGCCTGTGTGAGGGGTCTCCTTGGACAAGGATTGGTGCATGGTTGGCACACGGTTTGGACAACAGTATAGTCAAACCATGTTACTGTAAATTTAGAGGGGAAATTAATTTTTTTCCCCTGGAATGTTTTAATACCTATTTTCCATCTTCCTCATTCATTTCTTCTTCGACAGCCTCCTGAATCTATCCTTCTCCTCTAAGGTATGTATTTTGGTAAATCCCTCATACGATATATGTTTTAATTACTATCAAGTGTGTTGGATTCCTATTTGTAATCTATCCAATCATCTTCCTTATTTTCTTCATTTTTATTCTCTCTTGTTGTGTTATTTTGGTGTGAACTCGTTTGCCTTATTTTCAGGTCATTTAACAATTATTTTGATTTCTTCCATTCTATCTTGATTCAAGGTCCAAAATTGGATGAGTATTGCACTATGAACCTAAGGTTTGTAGTATAGCTTCTTTCCTTCAAGATCTTTTGAATTTATATTATGTTTCATCATGTCTTGTGCGATACTTCTCCAGTGATTCTTACAAAATGATTAGTAAATTAAATTAAATGTTCCTTCATGCTTATTGTGATCCTAGCTAATGGATAATCTCATCCAAGGTTGATCTCCTTGATATAGACCTCCCCTATGGGTGCAAACTTCCTTGATAGTCTATTTTCCCAGTTCCTTAATTTTTTTTATCCATACTTGAGGGGTGTATTTCCATGTAATAAATGTTTTTTAAGTATGGATTGAACCAAGGTAAATAGTAAGCAATGAGTTAGGTCCCTACACTTCATTTCATAATTGAATTTATCATTTAAATGAATGTACTAATTATATTAAAATACCATAAGAGACATGACTTATTAAAATAATTGAATTGTGATCGATAATCCATACCACATTCAATGATGAGGGTGATACTTATATCCTCATGGGATACCTTAGATAGTCTCATTGAGATTTATAATTAGAAATTTTATATGGATTGTGTACACGCTGAGAGCGATACTATGTATGTCTGGGATGGGCTCACAATGCATTTACCTTACCTCCATGTGGCTGATACTAGTTTCCTAGGGGGGACACCATGGATGGGCTCGTGGATAGATGGTTGTACTAGGTCACAAGTGATACTTGGTCCCCTATGTGAGATAACTGGGATGGGGTCAGAGGTTTTATTTCATGTCATGCCAAGAGTGGTACTTGGGATTCCATTTATGGATCACCTTGGATGAAATATTATAGTATTGGGCATTTATAGTTCCCCTGGAGCAATACTTGGGATTCTTTTTGGATCGCCTTAGAAGGGATCAGGTTACCTCTTTTTAATTCTAAAGATGACATTTAAATTAAAGAATAAGAGCATGTAACTTAAATTCTAGGGACATGTCTACCAAGAAAAATCACATGCTATGGGATGGTCCACCTTTTGATACATTGATTATAACATCCCATTATACCATATATCATACTTTTATAGGTTACCTTGGTTTAGAGACATCTGACTTATCCCAAAGCAGGTAGAGGTGGATGGATATCCTAATAGTTACTTGATATAATGTATTTTATTTATTTATTTCCTTGAATTTATTATTATTAGCACACTCCTCATTTTATATGTGTAGACATGACTGATCTAGACATTGTTGGTGGTGGTCTACTGAGTATATCTCACACCCTTCCTGAGCCACCCATGGTACCCAAGCAGACTTCATGATTACAAGTATAAATAAAGGGAAGTGACTAGCTTATGATATTTGATTCTGAGTTCTGGGATGGAGTATGGGAGCAGAGGATCGAGCCTATACTCATGATTATAGTGGTATTAGATTTTGACCTTTTCTGTATTTTTGTTCATCATGTGGTATATGCATGTTTCCCTATTTTTGTGTACAATTTTTTTTATTAAGTTACTTGATCATCATAATTATATTTTGAATTTATGATTGATTCATATCCTGTCTGTTTATTTATCTTGGATGACTATTATTATTCTTTTGTTGATACTTTTTTATCTGTTTATACTACTTATATTTATAATCTACCATTGTAATATATATTTATCTATGAGGGAATGGTATCCAAATGAATACACTCTAGGTCCTCGCTGCCAGTGGGTAGTCTCTGGAATACATGGAGGTGTGTTTGAGGTCATGTGGCCAACCTTATTGGCGAACCACTAAGTGTCTTCCAAGTTGGGATGTTGCAAAGTGGTATAAGAGACTTTTGCTTTTTACCAATTGTTTAGGTATTAAATAGAATATTAGGATGTAATGGAATTTGGTAATGAGCCTATGTCTATGAGTATCTAACCCACATATAGATGAAACCCAAATTTTTTGGGATGGGTTGTTTTTTATTATTGGTTTTCACCTATTCCAGTTGAAATTGATTTCACTATTGGGTGGCACATATGTTTTGTGATTTTATAGTTATTGACATTATTAAAATCCAATTTATTTATCTTATACTGATGAGATAAGGGAATATTAATTCATGCATCATATTAGAAACCTTAGGACTTATATGCCATGCATTTTCCCATGCCACATTTACATTTTACATGAATTGTCTGTATTGAAAGTGATTGTTGTAAATTCCTTGATTGTAAATTATTGAATTGTGATGTATTTTCTTGCAAGGTTAACATATTTGGATTAATTAAAGTGCATACATCAATCTAAATGGTTTTTTCCCATGTAGAATAATGATGAAACCATAATTAACCAATTATGACGCATTTGAGCTATGCAACATTGGTTCTATAGGTTGTGATATTATTTGATTTGATTGATGAATGACAGTAAATATTTAATAATAAATTACTTCTATAAATTTATAATTTTATTTTATCCAATCAAATCACTATACATGACCTGCTATTTCCTATTACCAAATGTAAAGGTCAGACCGTAGTTAATTGGAAAAGTAATTGAAATTTATAAAGATTGTGAGACTTTATAAATTCATAATGGTGACATGTTTAACTAAAATGAGATATTTATATTTATATAACTAGGAACTATCACAAACCGTCCCCTGGGGATCATGTTGTGACTAACCCAAGCTCGCCTCTCAAAGGTCAGGGGCTGGCGACTAGCACCGAAGATGTCAACCTGCAAGTGGGAGGCATTTTCCTGAGTACCTATACACACACACATGCCCAACCACATCCCAACACACTGAAAGGGAAAAATTATACTAAAACAATACTATATACAAATTACAGTTGAAAGCATGTGGGCCAGAATACAAACCCAACAAAAATAACTAAAACAGCAAAGTAAAAAAAGGAGCTCTAATGGCCATCTGTGGAAAACCCCACCTAATCGTAAGAGAAGTGAAGCTACTAGAAGTTTATATAGTATGTCCTATATACCTAGTCCTAATGGGACCCACCTGGTCCTAGGCCACAAAGTCTACCATCGAAGCGTTGATCGATCATGTCTCACTGGGCTCTATGAGGTCCCGGTCCACCAAGGTCTCTATCGAAGCGTTGATCGTCTGCATGGGGCACGACTTGCAAGGGAGGGGCCCGTGTAGGGTGATTAACAGGAAACTCAGTAGGGACCCCAAAAAAATACCACACATCAATCTTCAAAGTAAAGAACGAAGTAGGAGAAAGCTCACACCAGGTATATTCTAGGGTAGTGATAGTAGAATCATCAGTCATATCATCAAACTCCTCGGTTGCGGGATAAATCCTCCTATATCAAGTACAGTGGGTCTTTTGGGTCACACAGAGATTCTTCCCACTAACCTTGTATTGTTGTGGTACTCATCCCTAATGAGTACCGTGGGTATGTTGGGTCACATAGAGATTCTCCCCACCGTGGGTCTACCGGGTCACACAAAGCCACTTCCCATCTTGGTCGAACTAAGGTACTCCTCCTATCTACTAATGTGGGTCTGCTGGATCACACAGATATGCTCCCTACCATGGGCCTACTGATTCACATAGAGTCGCTTCCCATTGGGTCGTCGTCAAGAATTATTCAGGTCTCATCCAACCGCTGGGTTCCGTTCGTGGCGCGCTTAGGAGAACCGTTACTCAAGTCATTCTTCACATCTCTACATTCAATAAATTCACTAAAACTCATGTAAAAAGATATGCCTCATCAAGAGGGTACCAATTCCACAAACGGCTCATCAATATGATGCGCGGTTTGTAAGATACGAGTGTTTTAGTAAACAGGGGGCTGATTGCAACAGGGCCCAGTCCGAATTGGTTGGGCCGACCCAACCAACCCAGATCGGGGGTCCCACATACCCCATTTTAATTATATAGACTCGAACTAACCTGGATTTAGTTAGGGTCGGTCTGGTCTGACCTAGCTAGTGATCCAGGCCCAATAGGCCTCACTGGACCCGGTCCGATTTAGTCAAGGGTCCAGCCCACCGGGTCACCCATTGACTTGGTCTAGTTTGGCCCGATCGAAGGGCATGGGTCTGACCTGTTGGGTGCAGGTCTGGACCGCCGGCATGGTATCTGCCTACTGGGCTGTGGGTTTGGCCTTCCGGCATGGGTCTGACCCTCCATCCCTAGCACAATCTTCCAGGGGGTAGACTGGTGGTGCGTCGCCTAGTCAAGACGCGGCAACCGGCCGCGTCCGGCATCTACAGGACTCACGGACATGGGGCCTCCTCTAGCCGCGGTTGATGGCCAGTGGCTCGCCAGTTTCCCAGATAGCCCGGATGTGGGTTGTCCCTCCACCTGGCGCCCACCTGGTGTCGCAACTTCCATCGTCGCGGTTGGTTGGCAACATCCTTTTACCGCTGTAGCACGCCGTCACCCACCAGCGCGGCCGGTGGGGGCCGGCCACCTCCACTTCTTCTACGGAAACAATTGGTACCACCCCCTTCATGCGGCTGGTGTGGTCTGACCACTATCGTTGGTCACTGGTCGTCGGTGCCACCATGCCAGCGACACCTTCTGCGAGCCAATGGAGTTGCTCTAGTGGTCCACTTTCCAATCCGTTTACACCTACGGGCCTCTCAAATTTCTGCTATCCCTGCTCAGGCCATGGAATCAAACTGTCACCACTTTGAGAATGTAGGCACCAAGAACGCACGAGTGGAGTCGCTCGGGCCTTTTTCTTGTCGGCCCAAGCCCTCCGCGTTAGGGGTGTAAATAAAGGGGGATATTCATGGATTGATGTTCAATCATTTCATTCAAGGTTTGAATCTCGGTTAATAAATCCCCATGAAAAGTCACCCTACTGCATAAACACACGAATCGCATATCAATTTGTTTGTGGGTTGATTCATGTTATTTATTTCAAGAAAAAGAAAAGAAAGTAAGAACATTGAAGTAAAAAAATCAAACCCCTACCTCATTGATGTTTGATGTTGTAGCATTCGTCCTCAAGGATTCAAGATGTTAACTTTGTCACTTCAGGCTCCGTTTTTTGAGGTGTGTCGAAGACAATGAAGTCTTTTAGACATTCTTCATTCTTCATTTAGGAGGAAGTTCGTCGAAGGTTCATCAGAGAATCCTCCAAGTTTAATTCTCCATCCTCCAATGCATTAGACAATAAAAAGTAAATAACGTCATAGCATTTTTGTTACGCTGTGACGTCGCGTCATTATGCTATTTCATTTATGAAACAGTGTCGTTACGCTTTATTTATTTCATTGTTACACTATGTGATACGATCCATTAATGAGCCTCATTAATGCTCCCTATTGCCTCCATGTTTCCCCAACACAATGTCATCATTCACCACTCAACAGATGAGAAATAAAATAAAATAGTTTTTAAGTTATTTTATTATTTTTCTTGAAAAGTATGAAAATAAACTTTTCTGTTCGGCCCTTGTCGGCCAATGTTTAGACCATTCTAGGTGAATCCCGATGTTTTGAATCTAACAGTGTCCTCATATTTTCAATCTGAGCACTAATTAAAAATTTAGAAAAATCTACTCGCACGTTTACTAAACATACCTTAAAAAAAGTTCAAAATTCCATTACGGGCTCTCCGGGCCTCGGAATCATGTGACGTCAAAGTGTGCTATTTCAGAATAATTCCATATTATTAAAAAAAATTACATATAATTTCAAAGACATTACATTATCCCAACCATAGAGCATTAAGTCCCCAAAAGATAAAACCAAAAACTAATCAAACATATGGGGGTACTGAGCACAAATCTGAGTCTCTTGCTCCCATGTGCTCTCCTAGAGATTCCCATGCTACAACTGAACTCGCACCAAAGGAATCAACTACCCACATAGGATCTGCTCCTGTCGATCCTCTATCTCCACCAGGAACTCCTCAAATGTCGCCCCATTGTCAATGTACATCTCTCCCCAGTCAATTACTTGTGATGGATCATGCGCGCACCTCCTCAAGTAGGACACATGGAAAACATCATGTACCTGGTGTATCTGTGGGGGGAGATCTAGGAAGTACACCACCTCTCCAACTCTACTCAGGATATAAAAGGGTTTCATGAACCTCAGAGATAGCTTGTCACCCCATCCAAATCACTGTAATCCTCATCGAGGTGATACCTAAAGGAACACATGATCTCTCTCCTAAAACTCTAAGGGTATTTTTCTCCTTTCAGCATAAGACTTATGCCTACTCTATGCAGTTCTCATCCTCTCCTGGTTGATTTGCACCTTCTTGGTGGTAACCCATACGAACTCTGGACCCATCAGTACCGACTCCCCTAGGTCTATCTTGTATATGGGTGATCTGTAAGGCCACCCATACAAGGCCTCAAATGGTGCCATGCCGATGGTGGAGTTATAGCTGTTGTTGTATGCGAACTCTGCCAAAGGTAGGTGATCCTTTCAACTACGACTAAATTAAAGTACACAAGCATGAATCATGTCTTCCAGGGTATGTATGATCCACTCTGTCTGACCATCTGTTTGGGGATGAAAATTTGTGCTCAAACGCAGTTGCGTCCCGAATGCCTCTTGTAATCCCTTCCACAACCAGGATGTAAAGCGAGCTTCACGATCTAAGACGATCATCGAAGGAACACCATGAAGCCACGCTATCTTCTAAATGAAGAGGCATCTCAATCCCTCTATTATTCTTAACTCTTATATGGGTAGGAAGTGAGCCGACTTAGTGATTTGGTCAACGATCACCCAAATAGAATCATGGTCTCTGGATGTATGTGGTAACCCCATCACAAAGTCCATCGAGATACCATCCCATTTACACTTCGGTACCTCGAGTGGCTGAGCCAAGCCTACTAGAACTTGATGCTCGACCTTCACTTGCTGACAACTGAGGCATCATGAAACGAACTTGGCCACCGCTTTCTTCATCCCCGGCCACCAGTATTGAGGTTGGAGGTCTTGATACATTTTCTCCACTCTAGGATGTACCACCAAGGGGGATGTATGGAACTCCCTCAACACCACCTCCTGTAGCATCACCAATACTATGGTTCACCCTATGAAAAGGATGGAATACTCCCCACCTATCGAAAATTCATTAGGAGCATGTCCTGAGGATAACTGAGCACGTCGGGCCTCGTAGTCAACATCCAACAGTTGTGCCTCCCTGAATCACTGTAAGAGTGGGGGATTAATACTCATCGACTAAAGGTAAGAGAATACACCATCATCCATGAATTATATGTACATCACGTATAACTACTTTGTCACCTCACTCATCATCTGTTTACTGGTCCTCCTGCTGAGCATGTCTGCCACAACGTTCCCCTTCCCAAGAGTATAGACTATCCCAAAGTCATAGTCTTGGAGTAACTCTAGTCATCGCCGATGTCTCGGGTCCAGGTCCTTCTAGGAGAAGATATAACTGAGACTCTTGTGGTTGTAGTAAACTATAAACTACTCACCCATCAATTAGTGATGCCATATCTTCAGGGAAAACACCACTACTGCTAACTCTAGGTTGTGGTTCATGTAGTTCTGCTCATTTTGCCTCAACTGTCATGATCTTTAGGTGATCACCACTCTCTCCTACATATGGAAACAACTCATTCTAGTACTTGATGCATCATAATAAACTACATACCAAATTCCCTCCTCTGGTAGTCTCAAGATGGGGGAACTAGTCAGTCTCTGCCTCAGCTCCAAGAAACTTTGCTGAAATTTCTCCATCCACACGAAGGGTTTTCCCTTCTATGTCAAAGATAATAAAGGTACTTCTACTCTAGATAAGTCAGTCATGAACCTCTTATAGTAACCATCAAACCCCAAGAAGCTCTGCACCTCATTCACGCTTCTAGGTGGTTCACAAGAAAGTATTGCCTCTATCTTTGCTGGATATAATGCAACTCCAGCCTCTGAGATGTAATGTCCCAAAAAGTGAAACTCTCAAATCCATAACTGTCATTTTGAGAGCTTACCATAAAGCTAGTTCACTCGGAGTGTATCTAGTACTATCTGTAGGTGTGTAGTGTGATCCTCCTCCGATGCTGAGTACACCAAGATGTCATCAATGAAGACCGTGATGACCTGGTCAAGGAAAGGATAGAAGATCCTATTCATGAGGCCCATGAACACTGTTGGGGAATTGGTCACACCAAAAGGAATCACCAGGAACTCATAGTGGTCATACCGGCACCTGAAGGTTGTCTACGGTACATTCTCTTTCCGTACTCAAAGCTGGTGATATCCTGATCTGAGGTCAATCTTTGAGAACCACTTTGATCCCTTCAGATGGTTAAAGAGGTCATTAATTCTGGGTAGTGGATACTTATTCTTCATGGTCACCTGTTTCAGGTGCTAGAATTCCACGCACAACCTCAAACTTCCGTCTACCTTCTTGGAAAAAATCACCGGGGCTTCCAATGGTGAAATGTTGGGACTTACAAACCCCTTCTTCTGTAAGCCATCTAGATGTACTCTCATCTCGCAAAGATCCATGGGAGCTATCTGATATTCTGGTGTAGATATCAGTGTCATCGCGGGGTACATGTTGATGCAAAAGTCTACCTCTCTGTGAGGGGGTAGTCCCGAAACATCCTCAGGAAAAAACATCCTCATACTCTTCCACCACTATAGAAAAGTTAGACTCCTCTCATCCACTACAACGAGGGTGAGGCTAGCCAACTTGTGAGTGATCATCTACACCCTCCTCCAAGAAAGTATGTCTTACACTGCAAGGGTTTCCTTCTCACCAGTAAAGGAAAACCTATCCCTATATTCGTGTAAACACCACATTTTATGCCTAAAACAATAAATATGAGCATGGAATATGGATAACCAGACCATACCCAAGATAACATCATAAGGCCTTGATGCTTCTACTAGGGCATCACATATGAAGCTCTCACCTGCTAGAGTAATCTCACATTGTCGACACTAGTGTGTAATCATTAAATCATCTCCCATAGGAGTCTCTAGCCATAAGGATTGATCCAATGGATCCACTAAAATCTTCAGGCTCCGAATGAGATTTGTGGAAAGGAATGAGTGACTAAAACCTAAGTTTATAAGAATGTCATCTAGGGTGGATAAGACAAAGATCATACCTTGGATCATCTCTGTAGTGTCTTGGTCATAAGCCTCTACTGCCTAGAGCTGAGCTTTCCCCTACCTGGTTTCTCCCTGAGGTCGAGGTGGACCACCTGGGGGTGGTGGCAGTAACACTTCAAACCATCACCCACCGCCTGCCACTCGGCCAGCTCCCCTGCCACATCCTCCACCCTATGAACCTCCTCTCTTGATCCACTTCCTCTGCCTCGGCGGTCCCTCGACCGTCTGCTGGTCATCCGTATAGTGGGTCGGTCAATCACGTGCCATGTGTCCCTGCCTGCCACATGTGAATCACTCCCTAGATCCCTGCTAGCTCCCCCTAGACTGGGAACCCTAAACTACCGAACCTGATTCCTGGGGTCGGCCTCTGAAAGACCTGGCCTTCTTGGTCCCACGTGTCTATTGTCTATTACCTATTGAAGACTCCATCACTTATGGTATACTGGAGGCTCTAGCTGTTGATGTCTGCTCTTCCAAGAATCTCTCCACAAGAAGGGATCGCTCTAGCACCCCAGCCTAGGTAGGGATGCTGAGAGACAACACTGATGCCCTAATCTCATTCCAGAGTCCCTAATCAAAGGCTCAGGCCCTAATGAAAGGGTTTCGCACCATGTATGTGGAGTAGCAAGATAGCTCAGTGAACCTCACTAAGTACTCAGCTATCGTCATGATGCCCTCCTGAAGGTGAAGCATCTACTGAATGCGCACAGAGTGAAAGGTTGCAGGGAAAAACTCATCTCGGAAAAGATGCTCAAAGTATGACCAAGAAAGGGTCATATCATCATGTATCTTGGTGGTCAATATCCACCATCACCCTGTTGATTCCTACATAAGGCTCACTGCTAATATCATCATCTAGTCAGGTGGTGTCTTTACTAAGTAGAAGACCTGCATCACAGCCTCTATCCAATCCTCAGTGACCTGAGGATCTGTCTCTCCCCTGAACCGAGGAGTTCTTTGTCTCTGAAACTTGTGCAAGGCACTGAGTTTATACACGTCCTCTACCAGAACTGTTGGCAGTAGATATTGACCATCAGGTGGTGGTAACACTAGTGCACCACCCGGTGGGTCCATCTCCAGAACTGGTCCCTGAACAGATGCCTTGTCACTAGGTGGGTTGTCCTTACAACCTTGTATCGGGATCCTGGCTAGTCATCCATGTGGAGGCATCCATAGATAGATCAATATCCACCATGTTCATAAGGTTATACTGTTGAGCTTAATTTTATTCAAAAGAACATTAGCAGACACTTATGCAATCAGTGTTTTCATGCATAGAGCTGAAAATCAGAATTCAAGGTCCTGGTGTATGGATACATCGGTCGCTGCACCAACACTGGACTCCCCAAATATGGAAGTCATACTTGAAAAACTTAACACTATTTCCCCAAAACAAAACACTGACTTCCAATTTTTGTATTAGGACTGACCTCTCTTTGATACCACTTTATCATGACCCATCCCTTAAGGCCCATGTTGTGACTACCCCAAGCCCACCTCACGAAGGCCAGGGGCTGGAACCTAGTGCCGAAGGCATAAACCTGCAGGTGGGAGGTGTTTTCCTCAGTACGTGTATGCACAAACACACACAACTACATCCCAACACACTAAAAGAGGAAAAATAAGTATAACAAAACATTACTGAGTACAAAGACCAGCTGAAAGAAAGTGGTCCAAAATACAAACCCAACAAAAAGAACTAAAATAGAAAAGTACAAAAAGGATCCTTAATGGCCATCCGCAAAAAAAAAACCACCTGATCGTAAGATTAGTGAAGATACTAGAAGCTGAAGTAGTATTTCATGTCCGCCTAGTCCTACTGGGCCCCACCTGGTCTTAGGACACCAAGTCCACCATCGAAGCGTCAATCAGTCTTATCTCACTGGGCTCCTCCAGGACCTGGTCCACCAAGATCTCTATCTAAGCATCAATCGTCTGCATGGGACACAACATGCATGGGAAGGGCCCATGTAGGGGTGATTAACACAAAATTCAGTAAGGAATCAAAAACAAAAATGGAAATACCACACATTAATCTTCAAATTAAAGCACATAGCATGAGACAGCTCGCAGTAGGTATATTCTAGGGTAGTGATAATAGCATCATCAATCATATCATCAAACTCATTAGTTGATGGAGAACTCCTCCTCTATTGAGTACAATGGATCTGTCAGGTCACATAGAGCCGATTACCACTATCCTTGGACTATTGTGGTACTCATCCATGGTGAATATCATGGGTATGCTAGGTCATATAGAGTCTCTCCCCATTGTGAGTCTGCCGGGTCACACAGAGTCGCTTCCCACCTTGGCTGAACTGATGTACTCCTCCTGTCAAGTATCGTAGGTCTGTCGGGTCACATAGATCCACTCCTCACTATGGTTCTGCCGAGTCACACAGAGCCACTTCCCACTAGGCTATCATCAAGAAGTCTTCAGGTCTCAGCCAACTGTAGGGTTTAGTACGTGGTGTGCTTGGGAGAACCACACCTCAAGACATTTTTCACATCTTGATGTTCATTAAAGTCACCACAAATCATGTCAAAATATCCACCTCATAAAGAGGGCCCCAATGCTATAAACGGATCGTCAATTGGACGTGTGGTTTGCAAGATATGTGTGTTTTAGTAAATAGGGGTCGGTTGCGATGGAGCCTGGTCCGACCCAGTCAGACCGACCCGACCAACCTGGCCCAAGGTCCCACATACCCTGGTTTAATTAGATAGACTTGACCTGGCTTGTTTCAGATTGGGGTTGGTCTGGTATGTCCTGGATAGTGGGCCAATCCCAATAGGCCTCACTGTACCCGGCCTAATTTGGATGAGGGTCCAACCTATTGGGTAGCCCGGAAACACAGTCTAGTCCGGCCCGACCCAAAGGGAATGGGTTCGGCCTACTAGTGTAGGTCTAGCCTACTGTGTTTGGTTCTAGCCCATCGGTGTGGGACTGGCCTATTGGTTCATGGGTCTAGCCCGCCAACACGGGTTCGACCCCCTGGGCGCATGACCAGTCCTCCAGCCCTAGCCCGGCCCATAAGGGGGCGAACCAGTGGTGCGCCACCCAGCTAGGATGTGTAAACTGACCACATCCAGCCTCCACTGACCCTATGGATATGGGGCCTCCTCCAGCCATGATCGATGAACCATGGCTCGCCAGCTTCCCGAACAACCTAGATGTGGTTTGTTCCTCCACGTGGCGTCGTGACTCACGCAGCCATGGACGTTTGGTTGTGGCCTCCTATCGATGAGTGCGCTACCACCCTTCAATGCAGTTGGTGAGGGCCAGCCACCTCCACTGCTGTCGCGGCTCCGGTTGGCACCACCCCCTTCACGCAGCCAGTGTGGGCTGGCTGCCGCGTCGGCGGCACCTTTTGTAGGCCACCAGAGTTGTTCTGGTGGTCCGCTTTCTGATCTGTCTATGCCTATGGGCCTCTCGGGTTTCCGATATCCCTCCTCAGGCCCCTAAATCAAATTTCTGCCACTTTGAGAATGAATCCACAAATAACGCATGAGTGAAGGTGCTTGGTCCTTGTTTGTGTTAGCCCAGGACCTCCACATTAGATGTTTAAATCAAGGGGGGGTTAAGGGATTAATGTCCAACCCTTTAATGCAAGGTTTGAATATTGGATAATAAATCCCCAAGAGAATTCATCCTCCCACATAAACGTATGAATTGCGGATCAACATGTTCATGGGTTGATGTGTTTTTCATTTCTAGAAAAATAAGATCAGAGAAGAACTTTGAAATAAAAATCAAACCCCTACCTAATTGATATTCGATGTTGTAGCATTCGTCCTCGAGGATTCAAGATGTCAACATCGTCACTTTCGGTTTAGTTCTTCGAGGTGTGTCGAAGACGAAGAAATCTTGCAGGCATTCATCATTCTTCTTTGGGGAGGAAGTTCATCAGAGGTTCATCGAAGAATACTCCAAGTTTAATTCTCCATCCAGCAATGTGTTAGACAATAAAAAGGAAATAACATCGTAGCGTTTCAGTTATGCTGCAATGCCACGTCGTTATGCTATTTCATTTATGAAATAGTGTCACTGTTGTGATTCATTTATTGTATCATTACGTTGTGTGATATGGGCCATTAATGCGCCCCATCGCTGCCTTTTCACTGCACCATAGAGTCATTTTCCTCCACTCAATAGATAAGAAATAATATAAAATAACTTTTTAAGTTATTTTATTATTTTTCTCGTAAAGTCCAAAAATAAACTTTTTTTCTTAGCCCTTACTGGCCGAATTTAAGTCCATTCTAGCTGAATCCCAGTGTTTTGAACAGTTTCCTCGGATTTTTTATCCGAGCACAGGTTCAAAATTTAGAAAAACCCACTCGTGCATTTACTGAACATACCTTAAAAGAAGTTCAAAATTTCTTTTCGGGCTCTTTGGACCATGGAATCACGTGTTGTCAGAGCGTGCAGTCTCAGAATAATTCCATATAATTAAAAAAATTACACAGAATTTCCGAGAAATTACATGAATAAACTTAAATAACTTAACATTTTAAAATGAAATGGTTACTGCAATATGGGGATAAAAATTTCAAAGTAAAGGATGTTTTCCTCTATACAATGTAATTAACACTCCATATATTATGACCATTGCTATGTTGTGTGGGATATTGACCCTAACCCAACCTTAATAGTGGGTAGTAAGCAGTGTCTCTTGAGTATTATGTGACTCTTCCTTATCAACTAAACCTGGATTCAGGAGCTGGATGAGGTTTGTGACTCATTATAGGAAGTTTGTGTGCATATCCTTTCCTTCTTTTATTGTTTCTTATCTTCTTATATTAAATCTTATCTGAGGAATGTGCTTGGAAATTTTAGACCACTACCACCTTTATGTCCTCAATTCATATACCAGGAGGGTGGTGATAACCATGCTCTAGATGTGGTGGGTCCTAATCCAGCATTAGTACCTTCTATAGTTCCACCTAAGGCACCTCTTGTTAATCCTTCACTGGGCAATAAATCTTAGTTAAAAGATAGATTCTTATGCTTTATGCAATCTGTGTATGGTACTCCTTGACATAATCATACTATAGACGATTTGACCTAGGAATTACAATAGCAACATCCTTCCCCCTTTTTGGGGGATGGCGGACCTCATGCTACATAATCTTAGTAAGAATCCATTCTTTCAATCTTTTACCATCTTGAGACACCTCGAGAGCGGATAGTCCATATTTCTACCTACATGCTATGTGATTCTGCTAAACATTGTTGTAATTTAATTACACAGGTTGGATTTTATCAAGGTATAGTCTGAGTGGGATTCCAGACAGCCTTATATGACTACTTTTTCCCCGATACATTGCACGCATACTACACCCAGGAGTTTATTCATTTTTATTAGGTTGTTATAACAGTGGTGGAATTTTCTACTCATTTCATAGAGATTAAGAGTTTCTTATCGATGTTGACTGGTGATGATATGAAGACTACAAGATGATTTGAGGATGGTCTCACATACGCCATCTGGTCTCAGGTGAACATTTTTTGGTTGACCATCGTCTCATATATTATGAACAAGACCATCATCATTAAGTGGAACCCGAGATATGGTGGCAATGTGAGCCCAGGAGGTTCAGATTCCATGTAGGGAGATAGTTTATCTAGTGACATGAAGTTTCATTCTGAGGGTGCACGTGGGTAAATTTCTAGCCAAATAACATATATCGAAAGCTATGTGTTGTGTCACCAGTATGATAGGATAGGCAATAAGAAACCCTAGTGTACGAGGAACCTGATGGAGTGTTGAAATTGTGATAGGTTGGTTCACCTACAGCATTTATGTTAAACATTACCTTCTGTATATATTTAGAAGGGTTCTATACTGACACCTCTTTCAAGTATGGGATCATTAAATCCATGTCATGCTGGGAGCTGGTCTACTACCAGCCAATCAGGATAAGAATGCGTTCATGGATATGGTAGTTAGATATTTGAGGCTCAGTGCCAATAGAGTGAACATGCCTAGGTTAGTTAGATTGCATCTCAGGGCTATGGTTCGGGCCATATCTATTCAGTAAAGACTACACCTAAGGAGTAGAGTCCAGGGTCTTCTATAGTACTAGGTAAAATTTTGATAGAATCTGCATTAGTTTCTTCCCTATTTAATACAAGTGCATCACACTATTTTATATTTGTTTCGAATATATGAATTTTGGGCCTAAAGATAGAGTACTTGAGTAGAATAATGACTCTTGAAATACTATTAGAGGTCCATTCAAAGGTTATACACCAGTGCAAGGAGTTCCCCCTTGAGATAGGTAGGTATCATTTCTTATGAAATTTATGTGTCCTTAAGATGACTAGATTTGAATTTATTCTTGGTATGGAGTGGCTAGTGCCTTATTGTTCCCATGTTGATTTCTACCATCGGTTAGTGTTATTTAAATCACCTGAGGGAAGTTCGTACATTCATAAGGATGAATGGGATATCTGGGCGATCTGAGTTGGAGCTAAGTGTAATGGGCTAGGTAGAGTGATAACCCAAATAGCCAGTATCTTTATGATAAATCAGTGGATTCATCTTATATAATTTCATCCTTTGGTGGATTATTTTAAGTGTGTATTCCCTAAATAATTATATGGATTACCTCCCATGAGATAGGTAGAGTACCCCATTGAGCTAGTGCCAAGTGCGGAATAGGTTTCCATGCCTCCCTATATGATGGATCCTATAGAGCTTCATGAACTTAAGAAGCGGTTGGAGGATCTATAGGTAAATGTTTTTACATGCCCTAGTACCTTATCATGGGGCACACTTGTTGGTTCACCTTTGCAATGCTTTTCAGATTAGGTTGTTTGAGAGGGTATGGCGTCAGCCATCGGATCGAGCATGTGTTTTGACACAGGACACTTGCTTGACAATTAGCCTTGCAATGTTGGAGTGCTTTATATTGTTTTTTTGCTGGGAGGGGTTGTTCTGGTTTTCAGTCTGGTTTTCACTCTTTATGTCTTTCAGGTGTGATTTTCCTATGTCCATGGAGTTCTTTGGGTTCACCCCTTATTCCCTTAAAAGGGGGATTTATCAATAATAAAAATATTTGAAGGCCTTCAGGTCGTTGGATGGATGGATGGGGCACACTTTTCCTTTTTTTCCAAGAAGGTGGATAGTACCCTTTGGTTGTGTGTGGATTACATATGGTTGAACCAACTTACAGTGAAGAATTGGTATCCACTATCTCATATAGATGATCTCTTCGACCATATATATGGAGAGAAAGTTTTCTCTAAGATTGATTTGAGGTTGGAATTCCATTAAGTGCATTTGAGACCATTATACATACAACGTATGGTGCTTCGAAGTAGGCATGGCTTGTATGAGTATGTGGTTATTTCGTTCGGCCTTATAAATGTGTTGGTAGTCTTTATGGATCTGATGAATAAAGTTTTCCAATTGTACTTGGATTTATTTATGGTAGTCTCTATTGATGACATCATGGTGTATTCTTTCACTAGACACAACCATTCTACCCATCTTAAGATCATGCTGAATATATTGAGAAAACATCAGCTAAATGCTAATTTCAGCAAATTCTACTTTTGGATCAAAAAGTTTCACTTCATGGGTCATATCATTTTAGAGGATGATGTATTTGTTTACCCAGAGAAGGTGAGTGTCTTGGTTTCCTGGGAGCATCCTAAGAATTTATTTTATATACACAGCTTCTTGGGGATATTCAGATACTATAGCTGATTCATCTAGGATTTCTCACACCTCGCAGTGCCTCTTATGGGATTGACAAAGAAGGGTATTAAATTCATATAGTTAAAATCTTGTGAGACTGAATTTCAAAATTTTAAAGGGGGAATAACTTCAGCATCAATCCTGATTCTTCTAAAGCTAAGAAAAATACTATTTACTGTGATGCTTCAAGGATTGGTCTAGGAGAAATTCTGATGCAGGGTGATCGGGTTGTAGCATACAGGTCGCACCAGTTGAGACTTCATGAGCATAACTACCATACACACAACATCGATCTAGTAGTCATGGTTCGTGCCTAACACTTTTGGAGTCACTACTTATTTGTAGAGTGTTTCATCATTTACACAAACCATAAAATCCTCAAATACATCTCAACACAGTGATACTTAAATATGAGGTAGCACAGGTGGGTAGAATACTTGTATTCATTTGACTTTGAGCTTTCTTATGCACCTAGGAAGGGTAATTAGTGGCTAACGTAATGAGCTGAAATACCCAGACATAGGTCGTCCATGAGGCCAGTAGTGAGTAGAATTTTATGCCTCTATTTTATGAGGTGCACCAGGATGTTCAAGAACATCATGGAAAACTTTTTTTAGCATCTCTATTAGTGATTTCCTCCCTTCTAGAGTAGGTGCAGATGAGACTGCTATTAGATCCCGAGGACCTTGTCCTGAGATAGTGTCTCATGTGAGAACCTACCACCTGTTTGGGTTGTTGATGAGAATGAGATACTACTCTTCCATGGATGTTTTTGGATTCCTTATGACATGTGGTAAAAGTTTATGTGGGAACCTCATACCTCTGTTTGGGAATTTCACCCTGGTATTAACAATATGTACCAAGACATACATCATCAATATTTTTAGCTAGGTATAAAGAGGCATATTTCAAGTTTCATCATGAGGTGTTCCACTTGTTAGCAGTGAAAGCGGAGCACCAGCAACCTTCTATATGTCTACAGCCTCTATCCATTCCTGAGTGTAAATGGAATGAAAATTCCATGTATTTCATGATAGGATTGTTGAGATCTTATTGAGGTAGTGATGCAGTATGGGTAATCATCAACTGATTGGCTAAAGTTTCATACTTCCTACTAATATGAGAGACTTTCTCAGTTGATGAGATTTTGAGGATTTATATTCCGGAGATTGTGGGACTTCATGGAATTCTCTATTCCATCATTTCGGATCAAGATTTTTGGTTTACATCACGATTCGGGTAGGTTTTGCAGAAGTCACTAGGTTCACAGGTGCTATTAAGTATAGTATATCACCCTTAGATTGATGGGCAGTCCAATCAGACAATACAAGTGTTATGGGACATGCTCCAGGCATGTATCCTTGATTTTGGTGGTTCATGGGAGAAAAACATACCTCTTATCAAGTTTTCCTACAACAAAAGATTTTAGAATATGATTTAGATGACTTCATATGAGACCATTTATGGTAGGTCATTTCATTCACTTCTATGCTAGTTAGAGGTATGTGAAGAAACACTACTAGGTCCATGTCTCATTTAGGAGACTTCAAAGAAAGTAAAATTGATTCAGAAATGTATGGCTCTCTGTCTAGGAAGAAGTCTTATATCAATTGTCACGGGCGACCTCTAGAGATTGAGGTAGGATATCAAGTATTTTTGTGAGTATTTCCTATATTGGGTTATAGATTAATTTGTTGATATGGAAATATATCTCCTCATTATGTCAGGCCATTTGAGATCATGGAGAGAGTCGGGTCGGTAGCCTATCAGTTCCAGTTACCTCAGAGGTATCATGCCCTGAACGACTTCTTCCATGTATCAAACCTTCACTAGTATCATTTTTACCCATCTCATTCATTTTATCCTAAGGATATTGAACTAGAGTAAAATGTTTCCTTTGAGGAGAATCTGATACGTATCATTGATCAAATCATGAAGACTCTTCGAGTCAGGTCAATTCCACTGGTCAAGGTGTTATAGAATCATGACCATGTACAATACAAGTCCTGGGAGTGGGAGGCTGATATATGTGCATAGTGGCTAGAACTTTTCTCATAGGATTATTTACCACCCTTGGAAGGAAAACTTAGGGATTAGTTTTCTTAAGGACGAGAGGTGGTAATGTCTTGGATTTTTGGAGAGGTATAGACTTTTAAGTTTCTGTTCAAACCCACTCATTTTATACAAATATGGTACTTAAGAGGCTAAAGAGAAGTTCAGGAGAGTATAGGGCTCATTCGAATCCTAGAGCTCTAGAATTAAAGGTGGAAGACTCAGCTACACTATTAAATCATGGTTAGTACTAACTATAAGAATCAACAATGCGAGTCACCTAATTCACAATGGAGGTCGCACGGTTTGTCTTCAATTGTATGAGTTAGGCTGCCCGCTTGTGTGGATGTTGTAGACATTCAGATAGAACCATTTTTCAGGGGTTACGCACAGTTAGGCTGACTGTGCTCCTAGCTCGTGCAAGGGGTCTCCTTAGACAGGGGATGGCACACGGTTTGTCCAAATGTGTGTCCAAACTGCGTGAACCCAAATTTAGACAGGAAATTACTTTTTTTCCCCTGAAATGTTTTAATACCACTTTTATGTATTCCTCCTTCATTTCTTCTTCAAAAGCCACCTGAATCTCTCCTTCTCCTCCAAAGTAGTGATTTTGATAACTCCATCGTACCATCTCTATTTTCATAATCATTGGGTGAGTTGGATTACACTCAGTGATCTCTCCACTCCACTTCCTTATTTTCTTAGTTGTTATACTCCTCTGCTTCACTATTTTTGTGCAACCTCATTTTTCCTATTTTCAAGTCATTTGACGATTCTTCCAATTTCTTCCATTCTATCTTGATTCAAGGGATGACACGGGATAAGGAGAGCACTACAAACCTATGGTAGGTGGTCAAGCTTATTTCCCTCAAGTTTCATTGCATTTATATTATGCATTGTTGTACCACACACTTGACTTCTCCAGTGACACTTCCAAAATGATTAGTAAAGTAATTTAAATAGTTTCTCGTGCTTATTATGATCCTTAATAATGAAGAATCTAATCCTAGGTCAATCACATTGATATGGATCACTCTTATGGGTGTTCCCTTCCTTGATAACCTATTTTCCCTTTACCTTAATTTGTTAAACCACCCTCAAGGGGTGTGTTGTCATGTAATAAATGTTTCTGATGTATGAATTGAAGCAATGGAAATGGTAGGCCATGAGTTAGGCCCATACACATCATGCCATAATCGAATTTATTATTTAAATAAATGGGATAATTAGATTAAAGTATCAAAAGATCCATGCCTTATTAAATGAATTGAATTTTGATAGCTAATTCATACCTCATTTCAATTCAGGAGCGATACTTGGATCCTCATGGGATACCTTGGAAAGGCTCATCGAGATTTATAATTAGAACTTTTATATGGATTGTATACACACCAAGAGCGATACTATGTATGCTTGGGATGGTCTCACCATGCGTTTACCTTACCTCCATGTGGGTGATACCAGTTCCCTAAGGGAGACACCATGAATGGCCTCATGTCTAGATGGTTACACCAGGTCATGAGTGATACTCGGTCCCCTACATGAGATACCTAGGATGGGATCAGAGGGTTTATTTTATGCCATGCTCATAGTGATACTTGGGATTTCATTTATAGATCACCTTGGATTGACTCTTACGATATTGGGAATTTACAGTGCCCCTGGGGAGACACTTGGTATACCTTCTGAATCACCTTGGATGGGCTGAGGGTGACTCTTCTTAATTCTAAATATGACATTTAAATTAAAGAATAAGAGTCAGTAGCTAAAATTCTAGGGATGTGTCTACCAATCCAAATCATATTCTTGGGGATGGTCCACCTTTCGATACTTTATTTATAACATCCAATTATACCATATTTCATAAATGCACAAATTACCTTGGTTCAAAGACATTCGGCTTAGGCTGAAGTAGGTAGAGACAGATGGGTATCCCAAGAGAAACCCAGTCCGATGTATTTTATATATTTATTTCCTTGTATTTATTATTATTTTTACACTGCTCATTTTATATGTACATACTGGATTGATGTAGACACCGTTGATGGTGGCCTATTGATTATATCTCACACCCTGCTTGGGTCACCCTTGATAACAAAGAATACTTCATCATTGCAGGTATAGATAAAGGGAAGTAGTCATCTTCGGGTATTTGATTATGAGTTCTAGGGTAGAGTATGAGAGTAGAGGACTGAGCATATGCTTGTGATGCTAGTAGTAGTAGATTTTGATAATTTTTTTATTTTTTTCATTATATGGTATATGAATATTCCCCTATATATGTGTACCTTTTTTTGTTTAACTAAATGATCATCATCATTGTATTTTGTATTTATTATTGATTCCACCCCTTCCTGTTTATTTATCTTGTATGACTATTATTATTATTTTGTTGCTGCTTGATTATATATTTTTGCGGCTTATATTTATTATCTATCACTCTCTTATACATTGATCTATAAGGTAATAGTCTCCTCATGGACACACCATAGGCCCTCGATACTAGTTGGAAGCCTCTCACGTGTGTGGAGGCTTGCTTTTGGTCATGTGATTGACCATCTCAGGGAACCGCTAAGTGGATTTCGGGGTGGGATGTTACACACAAATACATACATCCACATACATCCAAATGAAAAAACATAAATACAAACATATCTGCATATTTTAAAATTTTAATAATTATTAATTAAATATTAAAGATTACATTCAAATACAAAAAATGAACCATAAATTACTAATTAAAAATTGATAAATAACAATTATATAAATTTTTAAATACAAAAAAATAAAAATAGAATTGGCTTAATATAAAAAGTGAATAAATTTTAATTATATAAATTTCAAACATATTAAAAATTACAAGATAAATATTAAAAAATAAATAAATAAAATATTAATAATGAATATATTAGTAGTGAATATATAATATTAAACGTATAAATCCGAAAAATGAATAAATTTAAAAATATTAAAAATGAAAATATAATTTAAACTATAGATATTAAAAAAGTAAAAAATACTAAAATAATAATGAAAGAATGTTCAAAAAATAAAATTAAAAAACAAAAGATTTAAAACAAATTACAAGTTAAAAATGAACATTTAATAATTTTATAATTAAATATATTAATATTATAATAAATATTATGAATAAATGTATAAATATTATAATAAATTTAAAAAAAACTTTATAATAAAAATGAATAAATTAGAAAAAAAATATTAACATTAATAAACACTAGTATAAAAAGACCTTTAGTGACCAACAAAAGTCGTCGTTAAAGGCCTATAGTAGCCACCAGATGTCCACTAAAGGGTGGACACTTTAGCTCTATCATTGTTTCCTATAACATCTTCCATTTGGCAGATGCTATATCCCGGATCGGGGTCATCTATAGTGAGTGCCAAATAGTGAGCATTATAGTTTAACTCGGGATCATCTATAGAGACCATTGTTTAGCAGTCATTATGGCCT
The DNA here is from genome assembly GCA_963277665.1 of Viscum album. Lineage (NCBI taxonomy): Eukaryota > Viridiplantae > Streptophyta > Magnoliopsida > Santalales > Viscaceae > Viscum > Viscum album. The sequence goes on from OY728143.1 coordinate 416,658,477, forward strand.
CGGTTGGAATCGCTTTTAGCGATTTCCAAATGGCAGTCTCTACATCCCAACGCGGCCATCCCAATAGTGAACTTCATGTGACAGCCATTGTAAGTTTTTCATTATTTTTTTAAATTTGATAGTAGCATTAAAAAACCATTGTATTTCAAAAACATGATAAATATTTCCAAAATATATAAAACCACAGTCCCACAAATCTTTTCGCCTTATTATCTTCCGAGCTCCACACTATCATCAAATAAAACTACATGACACAATCTAATAAAATAATTATTATAGTAAAAAATATCCCAACTAATAATTAAAATGAAATAAAATATTTCAATTAAATCTTAGTACAAAAAACTGAAGTTATTTGATTTTGAAAATATATTAATAATTTCTAATCATTTTTTTAAAATTTAAAATTACTTATTCTGTTGTTTCTAATAGATCGTGTGTCTGACTGACATGTTGTTTTATTTTTCACTTCACGAATAATGATAAGACAGTTTTCATATGATTTCAAGTCATCATGATGTCATTTTCTATATATCTAACTATTAAACACACATTTTTTTGTGTTTTATGATACTAAAAGTGTGTTTTTCGTCATCATGATCAAATGGAACCTCTGATTAATGTACTATCCACTTGACTATTTCAGAATTCACTCTACAGTTATTTTTTTCTGATTTTATAGCATTTAGGGGTCTTTTGGTTGGTTTTGACCCCCCATGTATGTTTTTAAAGGGAATCAACCCTTTAAAAATCGCATATTCGGTCGTTATGGGTAAACCACTCATCTGATTAACATTTTTTCTCCTCGTACATATCAATAATAATAATAATAATAATAAGATGATGATTTTATTATAATTTCAAGTAATTTTGAGGTCTTTTCTATAGATTTGACAATTAAACATGAATTTTCGTGTTTTGTGACACTAAAAGTGTGTTTTCAGCCCTCCCATGAAAAAGCTTACTCAAATATACATTATGACTACTCAAACATTTCACAATTCACTATAAAGTTTTTTTCATCTGATTTAATGGAATTCAAATATAGTTCAGTTGGTTTTGACCCCAGACACACCTTTTAAAGGGCATCAAATCTTTAAAAACCACATATTCTATCATTCTAGGTAGACCGTGCATGTGATTGATGTTCCCTCTACCTGTACATGTCATGGATAATAATAAGAAATTTTTTCTATGATGTATGTCATTATGAGTTTGTTTTCTATATATATGGCCTTTAAATGCGCATTTTGGTGTTTTATGACACAAAAAGTATGTTTTCATCATCCCATACAAACATAACCTCTGATTGACATACCGTCTACTTAACCATTTCAAAATTCACTCCACGATTATTGTCATCATATTTCATAGAATTAATAGGTTGTTCAGTTGTTTTTGACTCCCCTCATGTTTTTAAATGGTGTCAAACTTTTAGAAATCACATATTTGATCGTTCTGGGTAGACCACACATCTAATTGATGTGTCATCTCTACATACAAATAAAAAATAATAATAATAAATTTTTCCTATGATTTCAAGTGATTTTTATGTCCTTTTATATGTATCTGGCTTCTAAACATGCAATTTGTTGTTTTATTAAAATAAAAGTGTGTTTTTGGTTCTCTCAGGAAAATGCCAGCTTAGATTGATGTTCTATCAGCTATACTATTTCACAATTCACTCTATGGTTTTTTATTCTATTTTCAAAGTATTAGGATGACGTTTAGTTAGTTTTGACCCCCAGATGCACCTTCTTAAAGAGCATTAACCTTTAAAAATATTATATTCATTCATTCTAGGAATAATTCTTGTTCGATTTATTTTTCATCTGCCCATACATATCATGAATAAAAATAAGATAGTTTTCTTGTGATTTCAAGTCATTATAAGATTGTTTGCAGTAGATCTGAATGTTAAACGCATTTTTTTGTGTTTTATAACACTAAAAGCATATTTTTCATCATCTTAGGAAAAGGGAACCTTTAATTTATGTACTTTATACTCAACCATTTCACAATTCACTCTATGGTTATTGTTATTTAATTTTATGATATTTGGAGGTCATTCAGTTGGTCTTGGCCCCCCGCGTGTTTTTAAAGGTCATCAAACCTTTAAAAAATGTATATTCGGTTATTCTAGAAAGATCACACCTCTAATTGACATTTCATATCCTTTTTCACACTAAAAATAATAATAATATGGTTATATAATGATTTTATGTCATTCTGGGGCCATTTTCTATGGATTTGATCGTTAAATGCATGATTTGGTGTTTCATGAAACTAAAAGTGCATTTTTGGTCCTCCTAGAAAAAATATAGCTTGGATTGAAGTTACATCTACTCGACCATTTCGCAATTCACACTATGATTTTCATCATCGGATTTCATGGCATTCACAGGTTATTTGGTTGGTTTTGGCCTCCAAACACACCTTTTTAAATAGTGTCGAACATTTAAAAACCACATATTCAATCATTTCAGGTGGAAAACTCACATGACTAATGTTTCGTCTTCTCATAAACATTAGTAATAATAGTGATAATATAGTTTTCTTATAATTTCAAGTCATTCTAAGATCATTTTCTATATATGTGGTCATTAAATGCATGTTTTGGTGTTTTATGACACTAAAAGTATGTTTTCCATCATTCTGAGAAAACAAAACCATTGATTGATTTACTGCCTACTCAAAAATTTTAAATTCACTCTAAGGTTGTTTTAATTTGATATCATAGTATTTTTAGGTCGTTCGATTGGTTTTGACCCCCTGTGTGTTTTTAAAGGGTGTTAAACCTTTTAAAACCGCATATTTAGTTGTTCCGGGCAGATCACACATCTGATTGATGTGTCATCTCTTTGTACACATTAAAGATAATATAATATGGTTTTACTATGATTTAACATCATTTTGAGTTTGTTTTATATTTATATGATCATTAAATACATGTTTTGGTATATTATGATACTAAAAGTGTGTTTTTGTCCTCTCAGGAAAACACCAGCTCGGATTGATGTTCTATCTTCTCTCTCATTTCACAATTCACTCTATTGTTGTTTTCATATAATTTCATAGAATTCAAATGTTTTTAGTTTGATTTTGACCCCCAGACGTGCGTTTTTAAAGGGTGTCAAACCTTTAAAAACTACATATTTAGTTTTTTTAGGTATTCTACTCATTTTATTGATGTTTCGTCTACTTGTATACATCAAGAATAATAATAAGACAATTTTCTTATTATTTCATGTCATTATGAGGTTTTTTTCTATATATCTGACCATTATACACACATTTTTGTGTTTTGTGACACTAAAAGTGTGTTTTCTATCACCCCAGGAAAACGAAACCTCTGATTGATGTATCATATATTCAACCATTTCATAATTCACACTATGGTTATTATTTTATAATTTCATAGAATTCATAGGTTGTTCAGTTGGTTTTGACCATTTGTATCTTTTTAAAGGGCGTCAAACCTTTAAAAACTACATATTTGGTCTTTTGGGAATATTTCACATTTTATTGATGTTCTTACTCCTCATACAAGTCAAATATAACAATAATATGGGTTTTCTATTATTTCACATCATTCTGAGGTCATTTTCTATTGATCTAACTATTAAACGCATGTTTTGGCATTTTAATGACATTAAAAGCGTGTTTTCAGTCCTCTTAGAAAAACTTCAGCTCTGATTGATTTTCTCTCTATCCAACCATTTCAAAATTCACTTTACGATTGTTTTCATCTAATTTTACAACATTTGGATGTCGTTCTATTGGTTTTAACCCCTAGAAACACCTTTTTAAAGGGCGTTGAACCTTTAAAAATCATATATTCAGTCATTCTAGGAAGTACACTTGTTTGATTGATGTTTCATCTACTCTTACACATCAAGAATAATAATAATATGTTTTACTATTATTTTAATTCATTATATGATCATTTTCTATATATTTAACCATTAAACACATGTTTTGGTGTTTTATGACATGAAAAGTGTGTTTTCCATCATCTTGGGAAAAATCCCCCTCTAATTGATGTATAATTAGCTCAAGAAATTCATAATTCACTCTATGGTTTTCTTCTTCTAATTTTATAGCACTCATAGGCCATTCGGATGGATTTGACCCCTAGCATGTTTTTAAAGGACATCAATCCTTTAAAAACCACATAATCAGTTGTTTTGGAAAGATCGCATGTCTAATTGATGTTTTATATCCTATTACACATCATAAATAATAATAATATGTTTTTCCTATGATTTCAAGTCCTTTTAGGATTTTTTATATGGATCTAATTGTAATTCATGCCTTTTCGTGTTTTATGACACTATAAGTGCGTTTTCGGTCCTCCTAGGAAAATGATAAATTGGATTGATGTTTTTTCTGCATAAAAAATAAAAAATTCACTATATTATTTTTTTTATCATATTTCATATCATTTGGATGACATTCAATTGGTTTTGACCCCGAGTCTCACCTTTTTAAAGGGTGTCAAACCTTTAAAAACTGTATATTCGGTCGTTATAGGCAGACTGCTCATTTGATTGGCGTGTCTTCTTATTGTATAAATTACTGATAATAATAAGATTGTTTTCTTATTAATTAAAGTTATTCCAAGGTTTTTTCTATATATATGTCCGATAAATACACATTTTGGTGTTTTGTGTCACTAAAAGTGTGTTTTCTGTCATCCTGGGAAAATGGCACCTTAGATTGATGAATTGTCTTCTTGACCATTTAAAACTTTACTCTACAATTATTATCATTCTATTTTATGGTATTTGGATGTAATAACATGGGGTTTTTTACGAGGTGTGGGTTTTTTTTTTAATTCTTAATTGTGGCCTAATGTGATTACCCTTTAAGGTCACAGGTATATCGGGGGTGTTTGGGGCTTGTTCCAAACCTAGATCCTAGTTTTTTTTATTTTTTGAGGAAAAGGATAGGTTTTATGGTTAGTAGAAACTGTGTGGGTAAGGTTTCATAGTTACTAAAAACCATAAAGTGATGAACAGTGTAGTGCTACAAGTCGCAGAGTTTGAGGAAACCATGTGAATGAAGTCGCACGCTAGTATGACAGCTCTACAGTTGTTGATAGAAGATTTGTGTATGGTTTGTGCATAGTTATTCAAATTTTACACACAAACTATGTTTAGTGCCCATCCTTATAGTAGTGGGTGCACTGGTGGCCCATGGATTGTCTAATTGTGCATCCAAACCATGCGGAACAGTATTTTGGGTAAAATTATAAAATTTACATTAAAGTGTTTTATAATTTTAAACCTAATTTATATTCTTCTTTGTTGGAAGAACCTTTATCTAGAGAGATCCCCCTTGAATCTAAATCATATATTTTTTTGTCGTTTATTTTTTTGAGCTTGGATTCAAGCACTGATCATCTCATTGGGTCCACAGTGGTGAGTACTCAATTCCTTTTGTGTTGTTTTTCATTTGTATTAGTATCTATAGAGTAATTTAGGCATGAGATAATTTTATATATTTCTATGTTCTTCAACCGTTCTTAATTTTTCTCCTAATCTAAGTTGAATCAAGAGTTAATACTGGACAAGCACTCTACTACTAACCTAAAGTAGGTGGTCTATACTTTTCCTGATTAGTTTGGTGCTTTATTAGGCTAGTTTTCATTGTGTCGCCTGCAAAAAAATTTGACGAGATCCCAAAAATGAAGTTATTAATTAAATTAAATGAAATTAAACCTATTATATATTTCAATTAGTTTCCTTGAGACTTTTTTGGAGGTTTTTTCCCCAACCTAGTCCACCCATGGGGTGTTCCCTTGCCTTTGCTTATTGTTAAACTGCATAAGGGGTGTGTGTTTAGGATTTCCTAGTTGGAGGAAGCCCAATTATACATGAATTAATTTTAATTGGTTTATTAGAATATATTTTCCTTATTTTCTATGTGATAAATAATTTTTATTTGATTTGATTGTTTTAATGCTAATTGTGGATAATGAGTGGTTATACTCATGGGATGTAATTGGATGCTTGTGAATTGATAAATGGAATGAATGATAAATGATTACTTTAGGCTCTATATATGTTTCTTATATGGGTATTGAACATGGTAGTGGAATTCTTGGAAATATATTACTCCTTGGGTCTTGATTTCATGGTATTCCTTGGGTCTTGATACCCCTTGGAGTCGGTTTATCTTAGGTACTTAATGTACATGGTAGGTAGACATACTCCTTGGACCCCAACTCAAGCCTAACTGAGTTTCCATTGAGATGCTTTTAGGACTTGATGAGGATGTATTGGTATTATACACCTTGTATTTCATGTTCGGACACTTCTGATATATGGTGTGACCATGGTAAATGTGACATGGTTGGTTATATGACTTGGTAGTGTTTGTTCTAGAACTTCTGGTTATACGATGTGGTTGTGGTTGTTTGATATGCAGATTATATAGTAAGGCCATGGTAGACATGTTATGTATGGATGTACGATGAGGTCATGTTAGTTATTTTTTTATTTTTTATAGCTACCTTGTTATAGGAGCTCGACCCATGTTTTTTAGGGATAATTCTAGGGCTATTCAGTATCACATGTTTTGTAGTATAAATTATAGGAGTACTTTCCTTTTTATTACATCTTACCTATGATATACTCTACACACTGCGTAGATTTTATTACATAGCTATGATTTTTTATAGACCTTTGGGTGATTTCCTATTGGGATTGTATCTCACATCCTATTTGGGCCACTATTGGGTACCCATACATAGTTTATGGGTGTGGGTAGGGACCGATGCAAGCACTTATAGTTCGATGTTTGACTTTGTGACATGCTTAGCAGTAGTGGATAATGGAACTGAGTTGAGGCTAATAATGTTGTTGGGGGACATTTAGTTTTAGTCTTTTTGGTATTTTGATACATTTATTGTATTGTACTATTGTATACCTATTTTGGATGTTTTTTAGAAACATGACATGTAACATCATATTTTTTATATGATGTTCCCATTGCATTGTTATTTATTTCTACTGTTATTCTATTTTCAAATTTTTATATTGCTTCAGTTATTTTATCTATATATTTTCTATCATTGTGTTACACTATGGTAAGAGGGAATAATCTCCCTAGAGTCATGCCCTAGGCCCTCGATTCTAGTCGACACCCTATGGCGTTTGGGGAGATGCACTTGAGGCCATGTAGACAACCATGCTCAGGGCACTATTGAGTGTCATTCAGGTTTAGGGACGTTATAAAGTTGTATCAGAGCATTTTTTATTTTATTTTTGTTTATTATTTGGTTAAAATATACAAGGATGTAAAGTAATTGTAATTTTATAATGAGTTGTGCCTAGTCATAACTAACCCATGTATAGTAAAAATCCAAATTGCCTCAAATGAAAATTTCTATTATATGGATTTTTATTATTACAGTTGATTTGATTCCACTGTTGGGTGATGCACTTGAATTATAATGTTATTATTGATATGATTGTGGGTTCTATTTTTCGGAAACCCGATGAGATGAGGGTATTCCATCTCATGCATCATTTTAGACACTTTACAGGAATCACATTCTATGTATTATTCCATGCCATATAGGTTGCATTACATGTTTTCATGATGTTGTGATAACTATCATGATAGATATACCTACTGTTGTGATAGATTTTTTTGCATGAAATTGAGAAACATGGTTGGTAATTAGAGTATCTATAGTTACCTAAGTAGTGTTTTCTTGATTAGGCTATAGTAGACACCCTAATCATCCAATTATGGAATGTTGAGTCATGGATCATGAGTCACATGGAATGAAATGTGTTTATGTGTAGATTAGGTGGATGCAATATTTTGTTTCATAAGAAGTATGGTATATTATGGATTAGAATTTGGTGAACCATTTAGTTCAACCATTTAAAATGAATATGAAAATGAATGGAAATTGGAAACTATGAAAAAGAGACATGAACTAGACCCAGCTTTTGAGTGGGAAAGAGGCAGTTTCTCTAATGACTTTTGCGATATTTTTCTTTTTATATAGTCCTAGATTTAGGATTAGGTTTTGTGTTATAACCTATTTATAGGAATTTTTTTACCTGCCCTATGTTTTGAGCTACAAACTTTTCAAATTGTTCTTTTTTGGGGTGTGTGTTTGACATTCTAGAGGCATGTCACCATGACGACCTATAGTCATATGCCAGGAGGGTGGCGATGATAATTCTTTGGAGGTTTTGGTCCATGGGATACCAATGAGCCCTTATTTAGTGCCAACTGATGCGCCAATAATTTTACCAGACACAGGTGCTGAGGCACGGTTCCGTGAGGGGTTTTTCTAATTTATACAGACTTTCTAGGGATCATTGTACCTGCCTTGTCTATGGCTAAGCTGACCAGTGTGTTCCAGTAGTAAAATACTCCCATTTTTTTGATGATGGCGGTACATAGCCTGTTGAGATATGGCTTGATACTATTGTGTTAATCTTTGAGAATCTGGAGACACCTCCTGAGAGGAGAGTGAAGTTTGCAACTTATATGCTTCAAGTATAAGAAAATAACTATTGGGATGTTCTAAACTAGGCTGACAGCCTATGGGATATGGTTTGGGATGATTTCCAAACCAAGTTCTATGGATACTTTTACCCTGATAATATGAGGGAAGAGTGGTCTAGTTATTTCATGTGTCTAGAGTATGAATTTATGGTGTTTATAGAGTACTCAACATGATTTATAAAGCTGCATCATTTTGCACCGACGTACCTTGCTGATGAGTCATAGAGGGAGAGATACTTCAAGGAAGTTCTCCAAAATTCTATTAGATCTTAGGTCAAACTGTTTAGATTGACCAATATTACTAAAATTGTGAATCAAGCATTGATTATAGATTGGAACCTAAGGGAAGATGGGGGTGTAGATATGAGTAGTGCAGTATCTCAACCTAGTAGTTCAGCATCTTCAGGAAGGAACCATCATATTGATGCTTCACATGAGATGAGTACCATCCAGGATGCTAGTGTTGACAGTGTAGTTTTCTATCATCAGTGTGGCAGATGAGGAAATATGAAGAATCAATGTGATCATGGCCTAGTCGAGTGTCAATATTGCGGAAAGATGGTCCACGTGTAGCATTTTTGTAGGACCTTTCCTCCAATAGTGAGTGGTAGGGGGTCAAATTTGACACTAGGTTTTAGGAGTAGTTTTCTCATCTCTGTGTCAGGTACCATTCATTTAGACTAAGGTAGTGGTGGTCATGGTTGAGGCATTTAGGCACCAGTTTTACCGTGGCAGTAGAGCAGTCCTACTTCAAGTAGTGAGGTTGTGTCACGGGGATACAGTTCAAGATAGATCTATTCCGTATAGACTACCCCCTTGAGGAGAAGATAATTGGACTATCTATGGTGAGAGGTACAATCTTAGTTTTATTAACCCTTTTATATTCTCTTTTTGAAATAGGTACATCACATAGTTTTATATTTGTACCTCTTGTAGAGAGCATTAGAATAAAAATTCTATTTTTTTAGGGTATTATTATGCATTACACTTTTTTGGGAATTAGAATAGATGATTTACATTAGTGCAGATAGTTCTCCCATGAGGTTGGTGGGTGTCACTTCATCTGTAATATTTGTTTCCTCAAGATGATCAGGTTTTATGTTATACTCTGAATGGATTAGATAGTGGTTTATCATACCTTCATTGATTTATATCATTTTAGGGTGACTTTGATATCACTATAGAGAACAATTTATATTCACAAGTGTGAATGGGATGTCTAGGAGATTTGAGATGGACCACAACGTCATGGTCTGGGCGGAATGACAGCCAATATTTTTAGTTTGTATTTAAATGATGAGGGAGCATGTTAGGTAGACTTTACTCTAATGTTGGATCATTTTAAGGATGTATTCTTGGATGAATTTTCTGGTTTACCTTCTAAGAGAGAGGTTGAGTTATCTATGTATATAGTTTCTGGAGAAGCACCGGTAAACAATCCTCCTTATAGGATGTCTAATATGGAGTTGCAGAAGATCAAGAGGTAGTTAGAAGATTTAGAGGAAAAGGGGTTCATTCAACCTAGTACTTATTTGTGGGGTTCTCTAGTCCTTTTGTGAAAAAGAAAGATGGTACCCTTAGGCTAGGCATGGATTATCAATAATTTAACTAGCTAAAAGTTAAGAATTGATATCCCTTTTCATAGATATATGGTTTATTTGATCATCTTTGAGGAGCTCGAGTCTTATAGAAAATTGATTTGAGTCCGGGATATCACTAGGTACATGTTTGACCTACAAAAATACCTCATACAACTTTTCGTAGCATTTATGATTTATATGAGTATTTTGTTATATCATTCTCTCTCACGAATGTGCCATAAATTTTCATGGTGCTGACGAACTGAGTTTTCCATCCATATTTGGATTCATTTGTGGTGGTTTCATGGAATATATCTTGGTGTAATCTCAAAATCGACATGACCATGTCAAATATCTTGAGATCTTTTTAGATACATTGGGATATCATCAGTTATATGCTAAGCTCACCAAGTACCAACTATGGATGGATCAAATTCACTTTCTGGGTCATATTATCTTGGAGACAGAAGTATCAGTATACCTAGAGAAGGTGGTATTTGTAGTTTCTTTAGAGTGTCTCAAGAATTCCTTTTATGTATAGAGCTTATTAGGGCTCTCTGGATATTATAGGCATCTCATATAGAACTTATCATGAATAGAAGTGATGCTCATGGGCTTGACTAATAAGGTTGTGAAGTTTTTATGTTCGAATGCATGTGATTCATCCTTTAAGGAGCTGAAAAAGATATTGACTTCATCACTGGTCCTAATTCTACTAGATCATTACAGAAGCTACAATGTGTATTATGATGCATCTGGTATTAGGTTAGGAGTATTTTTTATGAAAGGGGATAGAGTCGTGGCATATGGGTCTCGATAGTTGAGGCCACGTGAGAGGAACTACTTGATGCACAATCTTGATCTGGCTACATTTATTCATGTTTTGTGTTGTTGGAGACATTACTTGTTGGGAGAGAATTTTGTGGTGTGCATGGACTACAAAAACCTCAAGTATATCTTTACAAAGTGTGATCTGAATCTGAGGTGATGAAGGTGGGTTGAATACCTTTAATCTTTCAACTTTGAGTTTTCCTATACTCCTAGAAAGGTAAATGGAGTGGTTGATACACTGAGGAGGACTCAGATACAGGCAGTTCGGGAGGCCAGTGGTGAGTGGAAGCTTATAGATTTTTTATATGAGATGCACTTGGAGGAGTAGGATAGTTAAGGAAAAACATATCTTCCACCCTTAGTTGTGACCTCTACCCTACTAGATAGAGTGAGGATGAGGTAGTTATCAGATTCAGAGGGCTTAGTCTTATGGGAGAGTGTGGAAGGTGAGGAACCACCTCCTGGTTGGTCCATAGGTGAGGATGAAGTTTTGTGTATCGATAGTCGCATATGGGTTCCAGTGGACATGCATGATGATTTGATTCGGGAGTTTTATTCTTCAATTTGAGTATTTCACCCCAAAATCACCAAGATTCACTATGACCTTGACCGTCAGTACTGATGGTCAAGTATAAAAAGAGAGGTAGCTAGTTTTGTTATAAGGTGTTCCACCTATCAGCAGGTGAAGGTGGAACATTAGCGGCCAGTCATACTTTTACAGTAGTTACATATTCCTAAGTGGAAATGGGATGACTTCTCAATGTATTTTTTGATAGGATTACTGAGTTATCCTTGAGTTAGTTATTTTTGTTTGGATTATTATTTATAGGATCATGAAGGATTCACATTTCCTTCTGATCAAGGAGACCTTCATTGTATATGATCTTGGGAGGTTGTATATCTATGAGATAGTAGACCTTCATGGGGTCCCTATCACTTTCATTTCAGATAGGGATGCTCAGTTTATATATATTTTCTATCATAGTTTGTAGATGGAACTAGGTAAACAGGTGCTTCTAATCATAGCATACCACCCTCATACTAATGGTCAATCATAGTGTATGATACAGGTGTACAAGGACATGTTGTGAGTATGTGTCCTAGATTTTGGGGGCTCTTGGGAGAGGTATATACCCCTGGTAGAGTTCACCTACAATACCAGTTATCAGGTGACTATATATATGGAACCTTATGAGTCTTTTTACGGTAGGTCATTTTGATCACCCTTGTGCTGGTTAGAGGCAGGTGAGGCAGCTTTACTATGGCCATGTCTTGTGCTGGAGATTTTGAGAAGGTCCATTTGATCAGAGAGCGGTTGGCTACTATAAAATCTCAAAATAAATCTTATGTTGATCGCCGCAGATGGACTCTAGAGTTTGAGGTCAAGGATTAGATCTTCTTATGTATCTCACTAAGGTTGGGACACATACAGATCAGGACATAGGGTAATCTTTCACCATGGTATGTCAGGTCGTTCGATATTCTGTAGAGAGTCAGGTCGGTAGCCTATCGGTTGTAGTTACCTCAGAGGTGTCAGGTCATGAAAAATGTCTTCCAAGTATCTTAGTTACACAACTATCACTTTGACCCATCTCACATTCTTCAACATGAGGAGGTGGAGTTATAGGTTGATGTATCCTTTGAGGAGCATCTTATTCATGTCGTGGACAAGAGCATGAAGGTTATATGAGTCCGGTCAGTTTCTCTGGTGTGGGTGCTATGGAAGCATGACCATTTATAGGATAATACCTGGGAATGGGAGGCTGAAGTACATGCTCAGTGGCCGGAGTTACTCTCAAACAAATCCTGACCACGCTTGAGAGGGAAATTTAGGGATGAATTTTTTTAAGGGGGGAGATTGTAAAAACCCAAGTTTTTGTACATGGTATGGATATTTTTGTTTTTAGTTTAAATGATTAATTATGTCCTAGTGTGATTACCCTTTGAGTTTAGGGGTGTATCAGGGGTGTCTGGGGCTTGTTCGGAACCCGGAGCCCAACTTTTTGGAAGAAAAGGACCGTAACGACCCGAACTATTATAAATAAAATTCCCCTTTGGGTTAAATGTATTATTAAGTAATATGGATATAATAAACACATGCACTTATTTTGTTTTATTATATCCAATTGGATTTAAAATACCATTAAGTATATTTATCATTGATAATATAGTTGTTAAATAGTTATCACATGGTTAGTATAAATATAGGGTTTTAACAAACCAATTGACACAGAAAAAAGAATTGATGGCCTCAACTGGTAGGATCGTACACTATAAAGCCCATTTATTAGAGCTTCCATGGGAGATATCATCTCTGGGATTTTCCCTTGACCAATCCCAAGCCGATATCCAACAACTTAAGCATGAGCAAAACCATTTACGGGAGAAGTTCAATATCATCGAGATCACAACCCAAACCATGTTCGTTGAACCACCCTATGAAATTTCCACCATCACGCACCTTACTCTTAGGGTGTATGCTGACGTATTAAAGGGATATATATCAAGACCCTATAAATAGGAATACTTACATTATTTCTTATAGAATAATGAATATATTTTCATCCTATTATTCGTACTTTGTAAATGATTTTTATTTTGATATAATAAAGAACAAATTTTATTTTTGATTTATATTCAAAAATCAATTAATGAATTTATAAAATTAATGTTTTTTTGAAATAAATTATATTTTAATGAAATATTATTATTAAATAATTTTTATCAAATATAAATGATCATATAATCAAATGTAATTTTTATAAGTGTTGGAAAATTGTTATTGTCAAGAACCTAGCATTTCTTAATAAATGTCAATTTTATTATAAAAGTGAAAATTTACATATTTAGAAAATTATTTAGATAAAATGAATATTATTTTTGTAATCAGAGTTTTGAAATTATCCAATGGTTAATTTTTTATAATTTTTTGAGACAGTCGAATTTTTAGGTAAAAATTAAATACCGTATAAATATACTTTGTGTTTTATAACATCATAATGACCCAAAAGTGATATAATAATTACTATAAATGGGATACGTAACTAAATCAATGTTTTATGTTTAAAATAATTTTATTTTAATTTTATTTTGTTTATTTTTTAAATCCATTATGAATCCTCCAAAACAAATAATATATTTTAAGGTTTTAAAATCATTTCTTTAAGAGTGTCACTCGCCTCTAGATAAGTAAGAGAATTGTTTTAATAATTTAAGAAATTTTCCTTGTAAACTAAAATAAAAACACTCCCATTTGGTAGAAACCATGGGGAAAACCATGGGATGGTTTGTTTTTTTGGATATTTTACTATGTGGAGTCCAAAACCTAAATAATAAAGAAATCACCCTTTTTTCCTATATAAACCCTCCCAAGATTCAATTTATCTTTAGTAAAACTCCTTAGGGCTTGAACACACTCTTACCTACACTCCCTAGTGTCCTCCCAAGGTTCCAGAAGCTCTCAAGAAGACCCTACCAAGACTTTGGAGTCACACACTCAAGTAATGTAACAGCCCAAGCTTCTACGGTACGCTTCTCTTTGAATAATGCAATAGCGTGTGTTGTAAGCAACATCGAGTTCTAACACACCACAACCAATCAAACTAGCCGTTATGAATATTAATACCCACTTTTTGAAATTTATAAATTTTATTTTTCAAAATGGACTTCATTTTTGGATTCAGAATATCAAAATTAGCCTAGGGTGAATTTTTGGTATTTTTCTGAAAAACTTCATTTTTTGATGAATAGTGAAACCACTAAGTCATAGTTAAAAAACTGAATTTTTCATAAAACTTAATTTTACCGCTTCTGTGAGTAGAATTTCAAAAATCTGAGAGACACGGTTAATACCAAGGAGTAAAATGTGGTTCAATGAGATGAAAATAATTTTTTGTGAATAGTAACATTTTACTTTTATTTACCACGGTTAAAAGTAAATAGGATAATTAAGAGTAAAATGATATTAATATTACCCTAACACATGTCCTAATTCTATTGGACAAGTGTATCTCGACCAAAAACAACCTTAGGAATAAAATATTATCATTTAGGTCCACTTGGATTAGATTAGGACATTAATTATTATTTAATTCAAAGAATAGTTAAAAGAGTTAAAATCAAAGTTTAATAACTAAAACATTTTTAATATAGGGCTATACATAAAATAAATTCGATTGTAAATATTCATTAGAAAGCTAAAAATATTTAATACATAATGGTATTTTATTTATAATTTTTAGACATTAAATAATTTAATTTATTTATGACACAATGGTGATGCAGTAATTACCTAATTAATGAAATATTAAAATAATTGATATTATAAATATCAAAATAAATGTAATTTGAGACTTTTTATGAATTACACTAATTTTATAGGTTAATATGACATATTATTATTGGTTATATAAATTTTTTTCGAAGTAATAATGATGTTATGAAATTATCAAAAACAAAATACCCAATAGTGTCAAAATTGACATAAAAGAGTTTTTAAAACAAATATTATATTATTAATTTATATTATATTCCTAAAAATATACAGTTCGGCCAAAGGACTTGTATCATTATAGGTGTATCATTAATGGATGACTTGGAGGTCTCTTCGATGCATATAGTAAGTTTATTAACAATATAATATAAAAATACAAAGTGACATGGTAAATGTCAAACTAATTAACTAAGAGTTAAAACTAAAAGATAAGGTTAATATAGTGACCCAAACCTGTCTAAAACCTATTGGTTGAGTGGTTTTCGACCTATCCCCACCTTAACATTTAAATAATCCACTTTTAAGCCATTAGAAACCGAATATAAATTTATTATAAAATAATATTTCTAGCTTTTCCAAAGGTGCCCCTCACCCCTCTTATAAAAGGGCACTCTCCCTTCTCACTAATTCACACATTTAAAGCCTCTTGGATAGGCCAAACCCTGCCAAAATACTCTCTAAACTTCCCTCACTACAACCTAGAGGCCTTAGTTTGATCATAAATCCAACCTAAGGAGCCCTTTTGATCAAATAAAAAAGAAGAACCCGAATAAGAGGTAATGATTTCACCACCCTTTTTCAAGTTCCTTTCTTCTTCAACTTCTTCTTTCTTTGTTATTCCCATTATAAAATAATAAATCCAGTATCTTATATATTTTTTGATGTTATTATAAATATGGTACAACCATATTCAGTATTCTATCCATCCTATGAATGACATGTCACCATACGTGTGTACGTACGGCTTACTATCTCCACGTCGTGGTGTAATTGTTATTCAATAAATTATTATTTGGATGGGTATAATAATGATGTGTAATTTATGTAAATAATAAATATAACATGATAATGATTCTTTATATATGATATAACATCCAATTATATATTATTTTAATATCAAAAGGATGATATTTTCGCTCGTGCGTACGTACGGACTACCGTCTCCACGATCGTGATGAGATTCATTCTCCATCGTATCCATTCAAGAATAATTCTCATTTAATTATTAAAAATAATGTTTAAGGACTTGATATCATTCTGTATATGAATAAGATACAACCTATCCATAACAAACATGGCTTACGTAACAAAACATATAAAAGAAAACGAGTAAGTTAACACCTGAAACAATGATAATACTAAGATATTATTAACAAATCAATGTTAAAAGATCATATATGATATCATATTATTGTATATGATTCTTGTATAATTTAATAACAATTATTTAACCATTATATAGTAGTTTAACCTACCCCCAACCAAGCAAAAGTACAAGGTAAGGGTTTATTTCTCAATCTCTTTATTATTCGAGGTTGTTTATACGTAATAATCTACTGGGACTTCTTTATCATCCACATCCATATTTCTTAAAAATGTATTTCAAAACATTTTTACTATTTACTATAATATGGTTTAAAGTCATTTATACCCTTGTTTGACTTTTTATAAGAGGTTTATAAAGGAATATTTCTGTCGTTTTCCAAACAAGGTCATTTTTAACCTTTTTGACAGAATTAAGGTAAGAATGTTTTTTTTAACTTATACGGCGGGTGCGTCTATTTTCCACCATTATAAAATCTTCAAATCTTACCTTACAAGATTATAAGAAAATTTTCAAAGTAAATGTTTTATTTTATAATTATGTGACTTTCAAATAATTTCAAAAAAAAGATATATTTCTCTCAAATAGTTTTGATTTCATCTATGTCAACATCCTTTGATGGATTTTAAGCTTATTTGAAGTTTATTTATTATGATAAAAAACTTCCATATTGTATTGAAGGTTTCGTGATATGTTTGACTGTGGATGTGTTATTTTTATACCATTCATGGTTTATGGATAAAGTATTGACATTTCATATGCTAGTTTTAATACGAATGTTTATGTTATGTTTAAACCTGTTCATATGAGAAATGCATTGGACTTAATATGTGATGGGTGGAGCTCGCTATAGCTCCTCGATGAATCAGTAGGTCTCATGAGACAGACTAGTGTCTTGGAAGAAGGCCTTGACAAAATATTATTTGTAGTCTTGGCACGAGGCCTTGACTATGTGGTTATGATAGTCTGGCATTATGCATTCCATCATTATAAAAGTGGTTATTGATATTGCATATGATTATTCGACTAGTAGAATACCATGTGAATAAGTAAATGGAATTATTTAATTTTATCTTTTCCATATTATGCTGAAGTTCAAGTTTAATAGGCTTTTGTTTTAGTTATAAATTGCCTTAAATGTTTATGCTTATTTATGAAAGTTTCCTCTATATTGTTATCCTTACTGAGCATCTGAGCTCACCCCTTTCAATGTTTTATTTTTCCCAGGATGTGAAGAAGTCATTTATGAATGACCTGCAGGGATAGTATGATGGGATATGAAGAAAAGATGTTGTTGTAGTTTTTTTTGAGTTTATGATGTAATTTAAGACTTATGAATATATCTAGTGTTTCCAAGACTACTAAACTAATCGGTCTTTCAAGACTTGATCTTTTGTGATTATACCAATTTTATGTAATAATGCACCGACTCTGGGTAACTAGGGTTGGGGCGTTACAAGTAAGGTATCCTCCACTCTCCTCTTTTATCAAGAACTCCTTTAATGTTATGTATTTTAATTTCAATTTGAATATATTAGGATATGTTATTACATATCCCCTTTAATAACCATTTTATTTATAAATGATGATATCCCCTTTCACTCTCATTTTTTCCTCCTATGAACTTTTATGTACACCAGTTACCATGCTAAAATTTTGTAAGGGTTCTTTCCTTTCTTTTCTTTATTAAAGTTTCTTAAATATAGTATGCCTTATATTTACATTTCCTCATGTTGGGACATGTCTTTCCATGTCACTATTACTTTAAATTTCATGTATAAATGATGAGACACCCATTTATCTTTAATCAACCCATTTTATGAATTTCTATGTGACATCGTTATGCTGCCAAAATATCATTGCAATTTTCCATGCCAAAACAATTGTGTAGTATACCCATTTCCTATCAAGCGTATTCACATTTATGCACATATACTTTTTTATTTAGGTATTACAAATGCATATTCCACACTACTTAATCATGGAATAAATTGTGATGATGAACGAATATATGTTTTATGATCTATGTGGCACACTTAAGCTTGAGTGTGAAATTAATATTATGAGTGTGCCCAGATAGAGCTCAAATTCATTGGATAATGTTTAGTATCATGATATATTATTTTGGGATACGTAGTGAACCTAATTCCTTTATGGTACTTTTTACACCATGATGTCTTGGTGGGTTTAGCCTTGGCATATGTTTATAATGTATTGTTTTAAGTTGTTTCGACATTTCACATGTTCTGATTATCATGTTATATCATGTATCTTTGTTCATGTTTATGATTCCTACTCTTTTTATGCCAAAATTTTATCTCTATTGTTTAACATGTATTATCCTCTTCATGTTATTCCATGTGTATTCCCTTACTAGTCTTTATATCTCACCCCTTTATTATGTTTTTCCCCAAGTTATCCCAGGCAGTTTTAAGTATGAAGGAATATTATGAACATGTTAAAGATGTTTTCAATAAAGACGGTGTATTTCATCTTTTCATTTGTTATGTAATGTACCTAATTCCCCAATACACTAGACTTATCGATCATTTGAGTTGTATTAAGTGTATCCTTATGTAATAAATCATGCATTAATGCGATATAAAGATCAAGGTTGTTATAGTTGGTATTAGAGGAAAGGTTTAGTTATTTTTAGTATTAGGATTAGAAAACTATAGTAAAAATCTTTAGGGATAAGAAAAAGTATAAGAAAAAATCCCTAAATTTTGGTGAGTATATAGTAATTGGTTTATCAAGAAAAAAAATTCATGTCTAGATACTACAAGTGGACATGGTTCTAACATAGATTTACCTGGGAGTAACAGCTCTGACATGGTTTCCCAGGCCTGACTTAGGGTAACCTGATACATGACAATGGGACTTACTTTTCACCTGTTTGACACTCCTAGGGGATATAATTTGGTAAATTCATAATCTCATTACAAACCATTATTAAGAAAAAAATCCTATAAGAATACATGTTTGGAAATATATCATGGTTAACATAGATTTAAACCTAGAAATTTATAAGTTACAAAAATAAATTTAATTTATAAGTTATCCCTTTAATTTCATTAGATTACCATTTATTAGTTTAATATTTTAAAAGCACTAATCCCTAAGTCTATATTGTATAAATTAGAACCATAATAAAAAAGTGAAATGTATGGTTATAATCTATAGTTCTACGCATTCCTTTATATCATGAAAGTTTATTAGAACTGTTCAAACACCACCACAAATCTTGGAAGTAGAACTATCAGTGAAAATGGAAAATGGGGAAATTATTTCATCCCAAGTATATAAATATTCCCCTATAAAAATTTTGGGTTGAACATCCCAACGAACCTTGTCATACTACCTTTGGTGGAATTTTATTCAATTTTGGTCATGGAATGGATTTCCCTATATAGATTCAATATAAATTTCCATGAGAAAGAAATCACTCTTTTTATGGAGAATCGACCCCTGATTTTGTACAAGTGTATGGAAGAAGATTAATGTTATTTAGAACCATCATCTCAAGAATGGATATTATTTCCCTATGAGAAATCATATCTATCTCAAATGATTGAATCTAAGGAAAGAATCATCCTCGAAGACATGCCTATTGTGAGGGAATGCACTGATGTTTTTCCCAGTGATTTGATTGGTCTTTCTCCTAACCGAGAGGATAAATTTTCAATTGATCTTATACCTAGGGTGTTGTAAATATCCAAGACTCTATATAAGATGATTTTTGTATAACTTAAGGATCTAAATAAACCACTAGAAGATAATCTAGATAATGGGTTTATACGCCCAAGTGCTTCACCATGGTGTGAACCAGTCCTCTTCATCAAGAAGAATGATGGGTCAATGCGCCTTTCCATTGATTATTGTGAGATCAACAAGATCAAAATAAAGAAAAAGTATCCTTTACCGCTAATTTATGACTTGTTCAATCAGCTATGTGGAGTACAATACTTCTCCAAGGTGGATATGCGGTTGAGATATTACCAAGTTATGGTGAATAATAAGGATATACCCAAGATTTCTTTTCATACAAGGTATGTGTACTATGAGTTCATAGTAATTCCATTCAGACTCACTAATGCTCTAGAAATATTCATGGACTTGATGAATATATTATTTAGATATTACCTCAAAAAATTTGTGGTAGTATTTATAGATGATGTTCTAATATACTCTAAACCCAAGGAGGAGCATGGAGAGAATATAAGCATTGTGCTAAAGACCTTGAGAAAGTAGGTACTTTATTTAAAGTGTAGAAAGTGTAAGTTTTGGTTGAAGTAAATCTCATGTTGGGGGAATATCATCACAAACAGTTGGATATATATGGATCCATCAAAGAAAAAGGAAATTGAATGATGTTTGAGTCCAACATCCATGATAGATATTTGTAGTTTCCTTGGGTTAGCTGGATATTATTGACGATTTGTGATAAATTTATCGCGGTTTTTAAACCCTCTTATCAAGATAAATAGTAAGGTATTCAAGTTTTCTTGTAATGATGAATGTGAATAAAGCTTCAATTAGTTAAAAATAATTCTTATCACTGACCATGTTCTTACACTACCCACAAGTGGAGAACTTTTCATAATATTCAGCAATGCTTTGAAAAAGGGATTGGGTTGTGTGTTGATAAAAAATGAAAAAATCATAGTCTATGATTCAAGGTAGTTGAATTTTCACAAACCGAACTATCCAATGCATGATATGGATTTGGATGTAGTGATCGTCGTTTTGAAAATATGGAGGTATTATCTCTTTGGGGGGAAGTGTTAAATATATACAGATCAGAAAAGTATCAAATGTATATTCACATAGAAAGAGCTAAATGTGCACCAATGAAGATAGATAGAGTTGATCAAGGCCTATGACTGCTCAATTCACTATCATCCTGGTAAAGTGAATAAAGTGGTATATTCTCTATGTAGAAAGGATCCAGTAATTTTATCATTGATGAGAATTGAGAAGGATCGAATCTTCTTGGAATTGAAGAGGATGGACATGGAAATCATAAAGGAAGGAACGTCATCAATCCTTTCATAAATTATTTCTCAATCATATCTTCTTGAAAGGTTAAAGTATGCTCAAAAATATTATGTGGGAATTTAGAAGAAAGTAAAAACTATAAAAAATGGAAATTCTTATAGTTCAATGTTAATGAAGAAGGAATTGTGAGATTTGGGTCAAGACTATGTGTTCCATAGAATCCTAAGTTAAAGATGGAACTAATGGAAGATTCACATAGTTTTACTTTCTATATTTACCCAGGAAACACAAAGATGTATTGAGATCCCTAAGATCACTTTTTTTGGGACAACATAGAGAAGTAGATCGTCGGATATACATAGAAGTACCTTGTATGTCAGTAAGTGAAGGTTGAAAGGTAGAAGTCTAAGGGGATGATGAAACCGTTACTTATACCAACATAGAAATGGTAAAATATTACCATGGACTTTTTCATCAGTATTTTGAAGACATCAAAATGAAATAATGCTATCTGGGTTATTTTAGATCATCTTACAAAGATTGTACATTTCATTTTGATTTGAGACGATTTCTCACAAATTAACTTGAACAGATATACATCAGATAAGTGGTGAGGATGCATATATTACCATTATAAATTGTGTCTGATCAAGATCCCAGATTCACCTCTAAGTTTTGTAAAAGTCTCTAGAATTCTCTAAACACTGATTTGAACATCAGTGTGGCTTATCACCCTCAAACTGATGGTCAGTCTAACAAAACTATCCAAACACTTGAGGAGATGTTGAGAGCATGCTCAATTAACTTCAAAGGATGATGGGACCAACATATTCTTTTAGTCAAGTTACCTTACAAAAAAAGTATCCACTTGAGTATCCAAATGTCTCCATAAGAAGATCTTTATGGGAGGAGGTGCAGAACACCTGCATGTTGGGATTAATTTGGGTAATGCAAACTGCTAGGTCCTAAAATGGTCAAGGAAATAGGGGAAAATGTTTAGACCATTCCGTAGCACATCAAGATTACTTAGAGTCTAAAAAAGATCTATGATGACAATCATCGATGATTCATAGTGTTTGATGTTGGAGATATGATATTTCTCTGCATATCTCCATGGAATAAAGTGATGAGATTTGGGAAGAAGGGAAAGTTAGTCCAAGGTACATCGACCCTTTTGAGATCCTAGATCGCATCAAAGCAGTTTCCTATATACTAGCACTCCCAACGAACCTATCTATAGTAAATGATGAATTTCATATATCCCTCTTAATAAAGTACATACTATACCCCTCACATGTACTCAATTCAGAGGTGGTACCATTAGAGAATGATCTTTCCTATGAGGAGCAACCGGTGAAGATATTAGATTGTAGAGAAAATTTTCTACAAAATAACACAATTCACCTTGTCAAAATGTTGTGAAGAAACCAAGAGTTTGAAGAACCAACATAGAAACCCGAGAAGGTGATGAAATAGAGTTACCCTCATTTGTTTTAATATGAGAAAAAGAAAATTTTTAGGGTGAAATTTCTTAAGGGGGGAAGATTGTAACGACCCAAACTGTTATAAATTAAATTTCCCTTTTGATTAAATGTATTATTAAGTAATATAGTTATAGTAAACACATGCATTTATTTGGTTTTATTATATCCAATTGGATTTAAAAAATTAATAAATTATCTTTATCATTGATAATATAGTCATTTAACAATGATCACATGGTTAGTATTAATATAATATTTTAACAAACCAATTAACACAAACAAAAGAAGTGATGGCCTCAACTAGTAGGATTATACCCTATGAATCCCATTTATCAGAAATTATAAGGGAGATAGCATCTATGGTCTTTTCCCTTGACCAATACCAAGCTGAGATCCAACAAATTAAGTAAGATAGAAACTGTTTATGAGAGAAGTTCAAACTCATCGAGATCACGATACAAACTATGTTCGTCGAACCGCCCCATGAAAGTCCCACCATCACGCACCTTACTCTTCGGGCACATGATGGTGTATTAAATGGATATGTATCAAGAAAATATCAATAGGAATATTTACATTATTTTCTATAGAATAATGAATATATTTTCATCCTATTATTCTTACTTTGTTAATGATTTTTATTTTGATATAATAAAGCACAAATTGTATTTTTGGTTAATATTAAAATTCAATTAATGAATTTATGAAATTAATGTATTTTTGAAATAAATTATATTTTAATAAAATATTATTATTAAATAATTTTTTCTCAAATATAAATGACCATATAATCAAATGTAATTGTTATAAGTGTTGGAAAATTGTTATTGTCAAAAACACAATATTTCTTAATAAATATAAATTTTATTTTAAAAGTGAATATTCACATATTTATAAAATTAGTTAGATAAAATGAATATTATTTTTTTAATCATAGGTTCAAAATTATCCAACGATTAATTTTTTATAATTTTCTAAGAAAGTCAAATTTTCAGTAAAAATTAAATACCGTATAAATATACTTTGTGTTTTATGACATAATAATGACCCAAAAGTGATGCAATAATTAGTATAAATTGTATGAACAACCAAATAAATGTTTTACCTTTAAAATAATGTGATTTTAATTTTATTTGATTTATTTTGTAAAGCCATTATGAATCCTCCAAAACCTATAATATATTTTATGGTTTTAAAATCATTTTTGTAAGAGTGTGACTCACCTACACATAAAGAAGGGAATTATTTTAATAATCTAGGAACTTGAACATATAAAATAATAAAAATCACTCCCATTTAGTATAAACCATGGTAAAACCCCATGTGATGGTTTTTGGTTTTAGATATTTTATTATGTAGAGTCCAAAACCTAAATAATAAATAAATCCCCCTCTTTTCCTATATAAACCCACCCAAGGTCCCATTTATCTTCACTAAAACTACTTGTAGAATGACCACACTCTTATTTTCACTACCTATAGTCCTCTCAAGGTGCCCCCAATCTCTTAATAATCCCCTCCCAAGCCTTTGGATTCACACACTCAAGTAAGGGATCCTCCACTCTCCTCTTTTATCAAGAACTCCTTTTATGTTATGTATTTTAATTTCAATTTGAATATGTTGGGATATGTTCTTCCATATCCTCCTTAATTCTAATTTCATGTATAAATTATAAGATCCCATTTCACTCTCATTTTTCCCTCCTATGAACCCTTATGTGAACCAGTTGTCATGTCGAAATTTTGTAAGGGTTCTTTTCTTTCTTTTCTTTATTAAAGTTTCTTCAATATCGTATGCCTTCTATTTCCAATTCCTCATGTTGGGACATTTATTTACATGTCCCTATTACTTTCAATTCATCTCTAAATTATTAGATACCCATTTCTCTCTCATCAACCCATTTTATGATTTTTTATGTGACGTCGTTATACTGCCGAAATATCACCGCAATTTTCCATACCAAAACAATTATGTCGTAAATACCATACTCATTTCCTATAAAGGGTATTCACATTTATGCACATATAATTTTTGATTGGGGACTTACATATGTGTATTCTACACTCCTTTATCTTGGAATAAATTATGATGATGAATGAATCCATATTGTATGATCTATATGGCACACTTAAACATGAGTATGAAATAAATATGATGGGTGCCCCAAATAGTGCTCCAATGCATTGGGTAATGTTTAGTATCATGATATGTCATGTTGGTAAAGGGATTTAACCTGATTCCTTTATGGTAATTTTTACACCATGATGTCTTGGTGGTTTTAGACTTGGCATATGTTTATGATGTAGTGTTTTAAGTTGTTGTTGCATTTCTCATGTTATGATTATCATGTTATATCATGTCTCTTTGTTCATATTTATGATTCCTACTCTTTTTATGCCTCATTGTTGTGCCTATTATTTAACATGTATCATCCTCTTCATGTTAGTCCATGTTAATTCCCTTAATGAGATTTATAGCTCACCCCTTTCTTATGTTTGTCCCCAAGTTATCCCATTTAGTTTTAAGTATGAAAGAATATTATGAACATGTTAAGGAGGTTTTCAATAAAGATGATATATTTCATGTTTTAAGTTGTTATGTAATATTCTTAATTCTCAAAGACACTATACTTCTTGATCATCTAGGTTTTATTAAGTTTATGCTTATGTAATAAATCATGTATTAATGTGATATAAAGATCAGGGTTATTATAAGTACAGGGTGCACGGTTAGTAGAAACCGTGTAGGGCAGGTCATACAATTACTACTAAAAGTTCTAGGATGGAAAGTGGGGTGATACAGGTTGCATAGTATTAGGAAACTATGCGAATTAAGGTGCATTCTTGTGAGACATCTCTACAGTTTTTTACAGAGATTTTTTGTATGGTTTTCGCATGGTTAGTCAAACCATGCGAAGCGCCCCTCCTTACAGCAGTGAGTGCATAGTTTCTATATGGTTTGGCCAACTATGTGGCCAAATTGTGCAGCCTAGTAATTTGAGTAAAATTAAAAAAAACCTTAAAATGTTTTATAACTTTTAACCTAATTTATATTCTCCTCCATTGAACCTTCAGCTTGAGATCTCCTCCTTGAAACTAAATCATAGCTTTTGCCATTGTTCCTCTGTTTGAACTCGGACTCAAGCATCGATTGTCTCGTTGGATCTACATTTGTGAGTAATCAATACATTTTGTGTCATTATTCATTTTTCTTTGTATCGATAGAGTTATTTAGGTGCAAGATAATTTACCCTATTTCTAGGTTCATCGTTCATTCTTCAATTTTCTCTTGATCTGAGTCAAATGAGGAGCTGATATTGGACAAGCACTCTAATACCGACCTATGATAGGTGGTATATACTTTTCTCATTTGGTTTGGTTCCTTAATATGATACTTTTCATTGTGCCACCCACCGAACTTTCTGATGTGTCCCCAAAAATGAATTGATTAATTGAATTAAATGAAATGGAACCTGTTAGGGATTCCCTTTAGTTTCCTTGAGACTTTTTGGAGGTTTTTACCCTAACCTAAGCTACCCATGGAGTATTCCCTTGCCTTTTCTTATTTTTGAACTACCCAAGGGGTGTTTTTTTAGGATTTCCTAGTTAAAGGAAGCCCAATTATAAATGAATTAATTTGAATTGGTTGACTAGGAGGCGTTTTCCCTCCTTTTCCATGTGATATATGATGTTTATTTGATTTGATTATTTGAAGGTGAATTGTGGATAATGAGTGGGTATACTCATGGGATGTAATTGGATGCTTGGGAACTGATAAATGGAATGAATGATGAATGACTCCATTATATTCTATAAACATTTCTCCTATGTGTCTTGAATGTAGTAGTGGATGCCTTGAATAGAGATTGCACCTTAGTTCTTGATTTTGTGGGATGCCTTGGGCCTTGTTACCCCTTAGATTCAGTTTGTCATGGGATAATAGTGGACATGGTCAATAAACATGCTCCTTGGACCCCAAATCAAGCCTAATCGGGTTTCCATTGAGATTATCCCGGGACTTGATGAGGATTTCTTGGTCTTATACACCTTGGATCTGGCCCTTCATTGTCTGACACTTCTGATATATGGCGCTGTTGTGGTAAATGTGACATGGTTGGTTATACAAATCATTTGTCGTTGTTCTGACACTTCTGGTTATATGGCATGGATGTGGTTGTTTGATATAAATATTATATATCAAAGTCATGGTTGGCATGTTATGCATGGACATACGGTGAGGTCATGTTAGTTATTTTTGTATTGTTTGTAGCTACCATGTTAGAGGATCTCAACCCACATCTTGCATTGAGACTTGTATGGATATTCAGTATCACATGTTTTTTAGTATACATGCGTTGAGTAATTTCCTTTTTATTACTACTTACCTATGATGTACTCTACACATTGCTTAGCTTTTATTGCACATCCAAGATTTTATATAGATCTTTGTGTGATTTCCTACTGGGATTGTATCTCACACCTTGTTCGGGCCGTTGTTGGGTACCCAAACAAATTTTATGGATGCAAATTGGTATTAGATTAAGAACCCATAGTTCGATGTTCAAAATTGTGTCATTCTTAGGAGCACGGGAGTACGGGACCAAGTTGAGGATCGTGATGCAATCGATCGATATTGGTTTTTGGTCTCTTTGGTATTTTGATACATATATTGTATTGTATTATTGTATACCTGTTTTTTCTGTTTCGTAGAAACATGACACGTAACATCATCTTTTATATATGAGGTTCCTTTGGAATTGTTATCTATTCTTGATGTTATTATATTTTCAATCTGTTATACTACTTCCACTATTTGATCTGTATGTTTTCTACCATTGTGTTACGCTCTGGTAAGAGGACATAGTTTCCTGATAGACACACCCTAGGAACTCACTACTAGTCGGTAGCCTCTGGAATTTGGGGAGATGTGTTTGAGTCCATGTAGTCAATCAGGCTCAAGGCACTATTGAGTGGTATTCGGGTTTAGTACATTAGATCAGAGGTAATTTGGTTTGTTTTGACCACCCATGTGTTTGTAAAGGGTGTCAAACCTTTAAAAACTGTACATTCCATCATTTTGGAAAGTTCGCAAATCTAATTGATGTTCCATATCCTTGTACACATCACCTATAATGATAAGATGGTTTTCTTATGATTTTACGTTATTCCATGGTCTTTTTCTATGTATCTAACTGTTAAACACACGTTTTGGTGTTTTATGACACTAAAAGTGTGTTTTTGGTCCTCTCGAGCAAACTCCAACTCAGATAGACATTTAGTCTACTAGGACATTTTAAAATTTACTCTATAGTTTTTTTTTCATTTTATTTCATGGCATTTGGATGTTATTCGGTTGGTTTTGACCCTTAGACGCACCTTCTTAAAGGCAACGAACCTTTAAAAACCGTATATTCAGTCATTCCGGGCATACCGCTCGTCCGATTGATGTGATGTCTTCTCATACATCTCATGAATAATAATAATATGTTTTTCTCTAATTTCAAGTCATTATACGGCTGTTTTAATATATATATAATTTTTAAATGCACGTTTTGGTGTTTTATGACACTAAAAGTTCTTTTTCCGTCATCATCAGAAAATGACACCTTCGATTGATGTACCATCTAATTGACCATTTCATAATTTACTCTGGTTTTTTTATCCGATTTCATGGAATTTTAAGGTCGTTTAATTGGTTTTTACCCCCTGCATTTTTTTAAAGGGCATCAAATCTTTAAAACCCGCATATTTGGTCATTTCGGGCAGACCGCATGTCTGATTGTCATGTCGTCTCCTTGTACACATCATAAATAATAATTATAAATTTTTCCTATGATTTCACATAATTATAGGGTCTTTTTCTATGGATCTAATCATAATGCATTTTTTGGTTTTTTATGACACTAAAAGTGTGTTTTCGGTCCTCTCGAGTAAATGCCAAGTCATATTGAAGTTTTGTCTGCTCGGCTATTTCAAAATTCATACTATATTTATTTTTTTTATTCATAGCATTCAGATGTCATTCAGTTGGTCTTAACCACTGGGCATGCCTTTTTAAAGGGCGTTAAACATTTAAAACCGCATATTTGGTTGTTTCGGCCAGACCACTTGTCAGATTAATGTTTCGTCTTCTCGTACACATAAATAATAATAATAATATGTTTAACCTATGATTTAAAATTATTTTGATGTCATTTTATATATATATTACTGTTAAACTCATGTTTTGGTGTTTTATGATACAAAAAGTACGTTTTTCGTTATCCCAAGAAAATAACACCTCAAATTGATGTAGTGCCTACTCAACTATTTCACAATTCACTCTACAGTTTTTTTCATCTTATTTCATGGTATTTAGAGGATTTTTGGTTGGTTTTTACCCCCCTCATGTTTTTAAAGGGCGTCAATCCCTTAAAAACCATATATTCGGTTATTCCGAGCAGATCGCACATCCGATTGACATGTCATCTCCATGTACACATCAAAAATAATAATTAGATGAGTTTACTATTATTTCATGTCATTATGTGGTCATTTTATATGGATATGATTGTTAAACATGCATTTTGGTATTTTATGACCCTAAAAGTGCGTTTTCAGTCCTCCTGGGAAAACGCCACCTTGGATTGACGTTTTGTTTACTCGACCATTTCACAATTCACTCTACAATTCAAAGTAGCAAGGTTGGTAGCAATAAAATGAACACATGACTATTTAAGAGAAATTAAATGACTAATTAGAGGAAATAATATGAGTGATTGGGGGGGTAAATAAATTAGAAGAGATTGAAAGATTAAGGGAAAAGTTATATAAAGGAAAAGGTAGCTTGAAATTGGAATAAATGTTATATCATTGGTCAAATTTGTGTACCATGGGTAAACCATATACACATCCATACTCAGCTTGAGGGAAACTCCTATGATTCAAGGGAATTTATATTATAAAAAAGGGAGTTATTAATGGTTTCATATATAGTTTCAAACTATAAATATGGATTGAGAGGAAGGTTGTGATATATGTATACCAAGACTTAGTTGCAGGTTTTTTCTCTTGTGCATCTAAAAAAATAGATTAAGGGGTTAAAAGGTGTCACTAGTGTAAGAGGATAGGAAAAAATTATAAAAATAGTTGCTTGAGGGTACCCAAACTTGTACATGGCTCTTAACATGAGTGGTGTTTAGACCCTTGATGTTCACCAATTGAAAAAATGACTTGGATATGGAATATGCACCCAAGGTGTGGCACCTACACTCAAAAATGAAATTCAAAAGAAGAGGATGAGTGAAGATAGGAGGTAAGGATAGAGAGAGATGTACTTTGATTTCTTCCTAGCCTGTGAACAGCTCGAACAAAGTGAAGGTCAAGATCCAATGTCTACAAAATTCTAAGAATATTTTATCAAGAATATGATCATAAAATATGTGAAATGGGAGAATAAATTGATTTTTTCATTTCATGGTTATGTTTATTAAGGGTATTGTTGTTGTAGTATCTATAAAATACAGCTTCCCCACATATGCTCTTGGATATATTCCTTTCATCCATGGGATCTACACTATCATAACAATTACTTATCCTTGGTGATGAACTATCATACCATCTATTTCTTCTTACTAATTCCCACATAGATAACAATCAAACTATAATAGAAATGGATAAAAAACATGAGTGGTGCATTTGAAACCAATGGTGGGAATATGTGGTCTTAAAATATTTCATTATATAATTTTTATTCAACATATCTATAAATTATTATAACAAATTGTTGGAGTGATTAAAAGGCTCCAATAAATTCACTAAATGAATTCAGATGAATTTTTATGATCAATGTTGGTTGGGTATATACCACATTGGCCTTATACTAATTTAAAACATTATTTAAAGAAAAAGATATGTTCGCATTAGGTCTTAGCCTGAGGGGAAAGATATAGTGGCTACATCAAAATATCAATATTAATTAGATCACAACCTTGAGGGAAGATTTAGTGGAAAAGTATGTACTAAATTCAATCTCATCAAACTTACTCTCTGCATATTAAGTGGAATTATTTATTTTGTTAACAAATATGAACATGTATAAAAATATATGAATAAATATGAACCTCTATAAAAATTGTTGTTCATATTAAATTATTTTGATAGAATAAGGAAAAAATATGAAAAAATATATTTCAGTGGAATCAATTATTTTGTAAAAGAATATGAACCTCTGTAAAAAAATATGAATCAATAATATAAAAAAATGTTTACAATCGTGTAGAATTAATAATTTTGTTATTAAATATAAACTTTTTCATACAATAAGAAACAAATATAAAATGGTATAAAAATTATTTTTAACATAAAATATGAAAGAAAAACTATTGGATGAAACAATCAAGATGAAAAAAACTGAAACAAAACCAAATCATCAGACCTGTAATGGACCAATTCCATCTAAAACTAGAGATGCAATGTTTTCATTTTCCAACCATTTTGTCTTGATGTCCTGAAAACATATAAAGCTGAAAGGAATTAGAGACATTAAAAGGAAATAGAGAAAATTGAATCATGGTGTTAAAAAATAAATAAATATTTGTAATTTATGAATGTTGGTTTAAACTCTAACATTCTTTTCCAAGTGGTACCTTGAGCATCCATTTATGAACTATTTTCAGAAACAACGCATGTTAGGGTGAGAAGTTGTTGATTGAAGAAAATTTTCAAGCATAAATAAAAATGTATTTAATGAAAAATCATTTATTTGATGGTCTAAAGTAGAAAGCACGTGTAGTTATGTAGAAGTTTAAATAATTAATAGTTTTTAAAACATTGGCATAAATTAAAGAAATACTTAGGGGAATAAAACATAAGTATGTGTAATCTGATATTTATAAAATGAAAGGCAGATGATGGATGTGTAAAGGTATGTTCATAAAAAATACATGGGATGTATGGTTAAATGCATTTTAATATTAAGCATGTGAAAAACATTTCACATAGTTATATATAACACAAATTTTAAAAATAAAATTTATTAAATAGACACATTTTAATAGGTAGTATTATGGTTAAAACATTATGTGTAGTAAAACAACATTTTCATAGTAATTTGCAGTTTGGAAATGAAAAACTACAATTCAAATTTGATACTTTAAAGGAAGCTATAAATTAAGATAAGTGCTAAAAGAATGACAATTGGGCCAAAAAATTTGGGTCTACGGGGTATGTAATGGACTACAAATTCACTGGGCTTTCGGGCTATGTAATGGGTCTCCCTCTACCCAGTTAAAAGATGTATTTGATTTTCTTTAATAATAAAATGAGGTTTCGACCCAACCTTTTAAAAAAAAGATAAGTTTTAAAAGAAATAAGGGAAATGCATACCTTCAGTATCCAAATAGAATTATTCATTAATGGAGAAGTAGGAAAATCTCTGCTCCTATCATGAAATTCTAATTACTTATAATTTCAAAATAACTTCAGTAGGAAATAATTATAAATTTATTTGATTAATGCATTCCCAATTATGTTTGGTGTGTTAACACTTCAAAGGAAGCAATGAAAACAACCATTTTAAATCAGTCCTCGTTGTGGGTAACATACAACCAAAAAATTGAAAATTAGCAAAATAAGTAACGAATATTATAAAACAAAAAAAAGTGAATTGTTGTATGAAAGGAATCTACAAACAAACTCAAATTCAAAATTATAGTGAAAAATGCTCTATATTTTCAGGAATGGAATGCACAATGACCAAACCCCTAATGATTTCTCCTTCAACATTTTTATTATACTTGCAGGATCACTGAACTCTTGAAGCTTTCCCCTTCAAGCTTCTTTTTATTATAAACATAGGATTACTGAACACCTAAAAAAATTGACCCCCTCATCTATGACACACCCCTATCTCTTTCTCACTCACTGCTACAAATGCACATTGAGAAAGAACTACCATTGCATCTTTTTATAAGCTATACACTATGGTAAAAAAAGCATACCACTTAATCTCAAAATTAAACTCCTAATACATATAAAAAATGCATAGTATTGTGTATGCTACAAATCCATGTTGTGAAAATATACATGTTGAGAATGAACTCCAAATACATATGCTACAAATACATGATGCTACAAATGTATTATTTCTTTTTATAAACTACTACAAATTCAAAATGAAAGATGGGAAATAAAAACCCTACCTTATTACCACTCATTCCACACAAATTGGATCAATGAAATCATATATATAATTAAGTAAGATCTACTCATCATGGAGAGAAAACAAAAGTTCCAGGGAAAGAATCTCTTGGAAACATTTCACTCCTCTAGAAGAAATAACAATACATAAGAAAACAACAAAAGAGAAAACAAATGCTAGAACACATATTAAATAAAGAAAATGTAAAAGATGGAAAAAAGGTGATAATGTTTGGAAGAGACCGTACCTAAATCAGTTTATTGTTTTTCACCCCTTTTGGTCTAACTTGGAATTTTTACATCCAAAATGACAACTTTTTTTACTTATGGAATTCCTTTCTTAGCATGTGAGTGAACGTGTATGGTGTGCAGCTGCATGAAACCATGAAGAATAATGTAAGAAAATGCAGTAGTGTTTCAGCTACAAGTTTTAGACTAATAAAAAGTTGATGTTCTCAATTTTAACTATTAGCACATCCAATCTAATAATAAATGAATTATTTATATTGATTACGTTAGTACGAGCTGAAGCAGTTCGAAAGTTGATGACCCCCTAAGAACTCAAAACCATTAAATTCATTTTAATGCTAAATATGAAGCCCTTGTATGGACCTTAATTTTTGAACATAGTGGAGACTTCATTGAATTACTTAAACTTTTCACGTGCTTAGCAGCTTCTATTTCATTAACTCATGTAAAAGA
The DNA here is from genome assembly GCA_963277665.1 of Viscum album. Lineage (NCBI taxonomy): Eukaryota > Viridiplantae > Streptophyta > Magnoliopsida > Santalales > Viscaceae > Viscum > Viscum album. The sequence continues at coordinate 416,692,382 of OY728143.1, forward strand.
ACTAACTGGTCATTATTGATATTAGTTAAAAAAGAGAGCCCCACTTAAACTAAGTTGAGGGGGAACTCAATGCATGACCCGGAGACAGTTTGGTTTATAGATTCATGAATGATATCAAGCGGTATAAACCCCTGTGTGGTGGGGATGGAATCATAGTTCGACTTTCACCCTTGTTGGAGATCTCTTTACAACTCATTGCATATGCCCCAAACTTCTCGTGGAGGGTATGAAATGTTGACACCATCTGTTCTCTTCATCTATAGATTGTATTTTATGCCTCTAATTGGTCAATTCTCCATGTGTTCATTGTATTCTCTATTTCTACTTGGTTGCTAATATACACATACACTTATTTTTTACCGACATAAAAAAAAACAGTAATAAATGATTATGGGTGATTTTAGTTAGCATTGATATGTAGTCAATGTTGTTTTTAGTATTGATAAAAGGTGTAACAAATAACCACTAATCTGTGGTAGTGAATTTTAATGATGTTTCTACCTTTACGTTGCGTCATATGTTTAGTATCATATAAGGGCTGGCGGGGGGTTTTTTTTTTCCTTCTTTTAGTCCCTCGTGTATCCCTTATAACCTTTTTATTATTAAATTATTTTAATGGTGTGAGCTGTGAATCATAACCTGTACCGTTTGATATTAATAAAATATTATTATTCCAATTTTGAAAAAGAAAAAAACCAAACGGATCCTGATAAATGAACAGTTGGCGGTCTAATATTTTAACGCATGCATGATGCATGGCAGCAGTCATCACCTGCCGGTGAGCTGACTTAAAATCGAATAAATGGCCCAATAATGGCTAACATTATCTTCCGTTTTTTTTTTTTTTTTGGCCTTTCAGTACAGGTGTAATGATCACTAAGCCATCCTTTCGGTTTTTCTCCTTTATTCATTCGTCTTTTTGGGATTCCTTGATTTTTAATCTCTATCCTCTCCAATGGGTCCCCGAGAGGAATAGTGATCCATTGATCCCTTTGTCTGGGAACAGTGTTGGCATCTCACCAGAATCTCCTTTACAACTTGCAGAATATGAAAGCAAAGCAAAGCAAAGTACAGATGCTGTCTTAAAGGCAAAGCTGCCTCTCTAACCCTTCCAACTTATTTCATCTTCTCTAACGGCATATGGGTAACATGTATATACATGTTTGATGGCAATTTCCAATCATATATTTGAGTACTATAAAATAGGCAACACTACTATAAATAAAGAATTTTAACAGTGTTAAAATATGTCTTTGCAAAAAATCGCTCACAATCGGATCGCGATTAAAAGACTCAGGCATTTATTAGCGTTAGAAAAATGATAATGAATGAACATTATGAATGCTAAAACAAGCGTCCATAAAGATGAATTTTATCACCGCTATGAAAAACACTGATAAAGTGTCCCTTGATTAATGTTTTTCATAACGTTGATAAATGATCATTTTATCCGCACTTTTGGTAGTAGTGATAAATGATCTCTTTATCAACGTTTTTTCTAGCACCGGTAAAGGTCTCTTTATTACTAATGGTGATAAATGGGCATACTCACTACTACACATATGACCTTTAACAATGCACAAATTTTCTTTTAACAATGCTAAAAAAACGATGTTAATCGTAATGATGATAGGGGGCCTTTTATCCGCGCTAAAAAAACTGATAATTGTCACCTGTTATTACTGTTTTAAATATCACTGATAAAGGCCTAAGTGCTTGTAATCTGCAATCTGCTGGTGGATGAACCGGACCGCTATTGCTTCACGACTTCACCATCTGGAAAATTCTCAAGTTGCAGTTACCGCTACACCCTGCAAGCTCGAAGGGACCGCGACGAACTCTCGACAAAACGGTGGTGCAAAGGGATTCCAACCAAACTCAACTTTCTGACTTGGCGTATTCAGGATCAGACACTCCCGACAGATGAGAACATTAAGAGTCGTGGCGTTAGCACAGCTTCACGGTGTCATTATTGCACCAGCCCACAAATGGAAACCACGAAGCACCTCTTCGTCCACAGTGATTGGGCTAGGAATCTTTGGGGCTATATGGAATCATGTATGAACGTTACAGCCGGTGGGAACTCCTTTTAGGAGACATGCATGAGTTGGCTACAGGTCCCGGGAGCTTCGGATATTGAACGGAAAATTCGGGCCATCACTGTGGCAGCAGCTTGCTGGAACTTATGGGAGGCAAGGAACAAGGCCAGAGAGGGTGTTAAAACGTCGCATGGTGCGCTTTGGGTCAGAACCCGCGCCTTGGTGGTCGAGTTTGGGAGTTCCCTGCGGGTCAGTGAGGGCTCTCCATCCTTCAGAAGAATCAAACCAAGGCTGGATAATCTAGTGGGCGCAAGTAGCAACACACGAGGGACCTGGGTGAGTTGGTCACCGCCTAGGAGAGGTTTGAAGCTCAACGTGGACAGATCCTTCATGGATCGTCAAATGAGGGGTGGAGGGCTGGTTAGGGATACAATAGGCTCTGTTTTATTCGGTTTCAGTGCCTTTTATGGACATGGCAATTCCATGGGAGCGGAGGTTAGAGCCATGCACACTGGTCTGCAGTTATGTACTCTTCAACCTCGAGGTGGAGATCATCGAAACTGACTCAGCCGCTACCGTCCTTTATCTCAAAGGGAAGGCCGAACCTCCTTGGTAACTTGTCTACCTCATCCGGATGTGTCGGAGCTTCATCACCCAGGGCGTTTCTATCAACCACGTTTGGCGTGAAAGGAATTTTGTGGCGGACAAGCTGGCCCGCGAAGCAAGTGAAGGTGAGACCCTTATCATCTATAACAATGTCGACTCTATTCCAAAGAGTTGAAGACAATCTATTCTTGATGATGCTCTTGGCCTTCATCATTTCAGGCCCCCATGATCCTTGTTGCTTCTTCTTTGAACTCTTGCGTTTATTCTTCAATAAAATGTTAACTTTCATGCAAATGTTATATACAACATATAATTTCAAATAATGCTATATACATTTAATTGACTCAAAAATGTCCACCCATGGTATATACAAAACACACACTGCTATTTACATTTCAAACTAAATGTTTCTTAATTTACATTTACAATTATCCAACAAACATTCTAAAAGATTAATATTTCATCTTTTGACACCTGTCATCCCCTCTAAAAAATATCCGCCCATAGCATCAATTTCTGAACAAATCATCTCAACATGAGTAAAAGATTCTGCATATATAAGAAAACAAATATTATGTTATTAATACTATAAATAAATAAATTAAACATTAATATGAAAGAATACATTAATAAAATGTCAATATTTAATAAAAATGACACATTTGGAGTTGTATCGATCACACCGTGCGTCCAATTGAGGTGGGGTTGATCCCTACATGTCACAAACGAGTTATGGATTGTTATTCTAAAATATCAAAACAATCCAAATGTTTTTTCTCGGTTTTAAGTATGTCATTTGTTCTTTTACTAAAATTAATGTCAATTTTAAATAATGACACATTTGGAGTTATACCAGTCACACCGTGCGTCAGATTGAGGTGAGATTGATTTCTACCTATCAAAAATTATTGATGGATTCTTGTCCTAAAGTATCAAAACAATCTAAATGCATTTCCTCGGTTTTTAGTATGCCAATTGTTTTTTTTACTAAAATGTCATTTCAAACCAGAAACACGCATTATGAGTCATACCGGTCGCATCGTACGTCAGTTTGACCTGAGACCACTTCATACAAGTCACAAATGACTTAAAAATTGTTTTCCTCAATTACCAAGACAATAAGAGCATGTCTGTTTGGTTGTTAGTGAGTGACACATTTTGAACTAAAATGTTAATTTTAAACTAATAACAAACACTTTTAGTCATACCGGTCACACCGTGTGTCAGATTGAGGTGCGGTTGACTCTTACATGTCACAAATGACTCATGGATCATTGTCTTAAAGTATCAAAACAATTTGAATGCATTTGATTGATTTTTAGTATGCCAGTTGTTGTTTTTACTTAAATTAATGTCAATTTTAAATAAAAAAAGACACTTTGAGTCATACCGGTCACACTGCGTGTTGTATTGGAGCGCAATTGACTCATATACATCACAAATGACTCATAGATCATTTTCTTAAAGTATAAAAACAATCTGAATGCGTTTGCTCAGTTTTCAGTATGTCACTTGTTGTTTTTACTTAAATTAATGTCAATTTTAAATAAAAAGAGACACTTTGAGTCATATCAGCCACACCGTGCATCATATTGAGATGAAACTAATTCCTACGCATCACAAATGACTAATATATCATTTTCCTAAAATATCAAAACAATCCGAATGCATTTTCTCAGTTTTTAGTATGCCACTTATTATTTTTACATAAATTAATGTCAATTTTAAATAAAAAGAAACACTTCGAGTCATATCTGTCACACCGTGCGTCGGATTGAGGTGCGATTGACTCATACACATCACAAATGACTCATGAATTGTTTTTATAAAGTATCAAAATAATCTGAATGTGTTTTCTCAGTTTTCATTATGTCACTTGTTGTTTTTTACTTAAATTAATGTCAATTTTAAATAAAAAGAGACATTTTGAGTCATACCAGCCACAATTTGCATTTTATTGAGGGGTGGATGAATTCTACACATCAAAAATGACTAATAGATCTTTTTCCTAAAATATCAAAACAATCCGAATACGTTTTCTCGGTTTTCAGTATGTTAGTTGTGTTTTTTATTAAAATGTCATTTCAAACTGGAAACACGCATTTTGAGTCATACCCATCCCATCGTGTGCCGATTTGATGTTAGACTGCTTCATATATGTCACAAATGACTCATGAATCCCTATTCTAAATTATTAATACAATCAAAATGTGTTTTCTTGGTTTTCAGTGAGTGACACGTTTTGCACTAAAATGTAACAGACACTTTTAGTCATACCGGTCACATCGTGCGTTGAACTGAGATTCGATTGACTCATACACACCATAAGTGACTCATGGATCATTTTCCTAAAGTATCAAAACATTATGAATGCGTTTTCTCAATTTTCAGTATGTCACTTGTTGTTTTTTACTTAAATTAATGTCAATTTTAAATAAAAAGAGACACTTTGAGTCATACCGGCCACACCGTGCGTCAGATCGAGGTGTTGTTTTTTCCTACATGTCAAAAATGACTCATGGATCATTTTCCTAAGGTATCAAAAGAATATGAATGTGTTTGATTAGTTTTCAGTATGTCACTTGTTCTTTTTTACTTTAATTAATTTTAATTTTAAATAAAAAGACACACTTGGAGTCATATCGGTCACATCGTACATCGTATTGAGGTGCGGTTGACTCATACACATAACAAATGACTTATAGATCATTTTCCTAAAATATTAAAATAATCCGAATTCATTTGGTCAGTTTTCGGTATGTCACTTGTTTTTTTACTTAAATTGATGTCAATTTTAAATAAAAAGAGACACTGTGAGTTATACCGGTCACACCATGTGTTATATTGAGCTGAAGATAATTCCTACACATCAAAAATAACTTATAGATTGTTTTCCTCGAGTATCAAAACAACCTGAATATGTTTTCTCGATTTTCAGTATGCCAATTGTGTTTTTTTACTAAGATGTCATTTCAAACCGGAAACATGCATTATGAGTCATACTGATCACATAATACATCGGTTTGATGTGTGGCTACTTCATACACATCACAAATGACTTATGAATCTCTTTCCTGAATTATCAAGATAACTAGAGCACGTTTTCTTGGTTTTCAGTGAGTGACACGTTTTGAACTAAAATGTCAAATTTAAATTGATAACGGACACTTTTAGTCATATCGGTCACACTTTGTGTCAGATTGAGGTGTGGTTGACTTCTACACGTTACAAATGACTCATGGATTGTTTTACTAAAGTATTAAAACAATCCAAATGCATTTTATCAGTTTTCAATATGCCACTTATTCTTTTTTACTTAACTTAATGTCAATTTTAAATAAAAAGACACACTTGAAGTCATACTGGTCACATCGTGCATTGTATTGATGTAAGGATGATTCGTACACATCAAAAATGACTCATGGATCATTTTCCTAAAATATCAAAACAATCTGAATGCATTTTCTTAGTTTTCAGTATGTCACTTGTTATTTTTTACTTAAATTAATGTCAATTTAAAATAAAAAGACACACATGGAGTCATAACGGCCACACCGTGCATCGTATTGAGGTGTGGTTGAATCCTACACGTCAAAAATAACTCACGGATCATTTTCCTAAAATATAAAAACAATTGAAATGTGTTTTCTTGGTTTTTAGTATGTCATTTGTTATTTTTTTTGAAAAGAAGGACATATAACTTTAATGACGAAGATCAGTCGACGTACAAATGCAAAGCCATGAAGGGAAATTGTCCAGCTAGAGCTGGTTGACATTGAAGGGACCTGAGGCCGCCAGCTGATGGGCCGTATTGTTTCTTCCCTTTTGGTAAAGGAGAATGTGCATCGAGAAAATCCTTGGCGAAGCGAGCAAATTCTCTTGATGATGAAGCCAAATGACTGGAGTTCTCCGTCATTGTGGTTGATAGCATTGATTACGGTGAGGCAGTCAGACTCAATGATGATATCAACCCATCCACGTTCCATAGCGAGCATCATACCTACCATGATAGCAGAGGCCTCAGCAACTGCAGGTTCCGAGAAAGCATGATGTGATTCATGTTTTGCAGCAATGATTTTCCCCAGATGATTTCTGGCTAGGAGACTGAGATCAACAAGCCAATCCTTAGGGAGAGACGCGTCCACATTTATCTTAAGAATCCCTTCCAGTGGGGGATTCCAATTAGGGGGACAGGAGGGGGTTACACCTGGAAAAAAGTGCCCATTGTGGTTCTTCCAGCCCTCAATCCATGACATGGCCCGTTCAAACCAGAATTCGGGAGGTTTATGAACGTGGTGAAAAACAGCATCGTTATGCCGGACCCAAATGATCCATGCCAGGGCGTAGAGTGAGCCTGCGTTGTTCGATGAGAGAGAGGAGCACCAACGCATCTGAAGATCGGGGAGGTCAGAGGCAATGTCAAGTGAAGCATCTGAAGCTGGGCCCCATTTATTCCAAATTTCCTTAGCTCCCGGGTAGTGGATGATAGCATGCAAAGGAGTTTCTGGAATATTCGGGCAAAAGGGGCAGGACTCAGCGCTAGCCATATGTCGGTAAACGAGCAGGCTCATGGTATGGAGGGTGCTCGTGCACACCTGCCACCAAAATTGGCGTATTTTTTGGGGGACGTTGAGCTTCCCAAGAGATTTCCATGGCCCCTATTCCCGGTTGCCAGAGTGGTTGCCAAGAGAAAGTCTGTAACCAGATCTCACCGTGTAGTCGCCCGAAATGTCGTTGGTCTAGAAAAGATGGTCGGGGCTAGCATCTGGGACCCAGGGGATGCTCAGGATAATTCTTTGGTCTCTTTCATTAAACCATTCATGTATATTTTTCACACACCACCCCGGTCCCTGGTCTGAAAGGAGGCAGCTGACAGTGTCATCTTCAAGACCCGGTTGGGTAAGGGATGTAGCCCGCATACCATTCTTATCGATCATCCATGGATCGGTCCAGATGTTTACGGATGAGCCATTCCCAATCCTCCAGCCCAACCCTTTTTCCAGGAGATTTCAGCCCCCCCAAATGCTTCTCCAGAGGAAGCTAGGACGGGGGCCAAGAGAGGAAACATGGAAGTCAATGTGGGGAAAGTACTTAGCTCGGAGAACCCATGTACAGAGAGATGATGTACGGTTAATAAGGCGGCATCCTTGCTTGGCCAATAGTGCGTCATTGAAGAGAAGCAGATTCCGGAATCCCATCCCTCCCTCCGACTTGGGTTTGCAGAACTTCTCCCAGGCCATCTAGTTGGGTCTATTCCTTTTTCTATCTGTATACATCAGGTTGTTTTTTCTCATAATATTATTTGTTCTCTAATGCATTAACATAGTATATTAAATTTTTTTTACCTTCTCATTGAATTTTGAGTTGCATCCTTAAAGTGCAATCTCTCACAAGCATGATCAGTTTCGAACGAACCACCCCGACTCGAAAAAAGGAATCCAACTATATAAGAAAAAAATTATTATATGAGTAATACTAAAAATAAGTAAATTAAACATAAATATGAAATGATCCACTACTTCTATGGTAGTCACATCTTCATGCTATTTGTGTACATTCTTCCACCAGGTATGACGCCCATTCATTTCTGAGCACATTTATATCATCTTTTGAATATGAGTCTTTTCGACAGTCATAATATTATAATAAAAATATAAATACACAAAGGATTAATAAATATTTTAAATTAAATAGAAATTATCTTCAAAAACACCTCTTCAGGGATGCTAGTTTGTTCATGGAATATGACCCACTCATAAATTTACAAACATAATAACCACAATCTTTTCATTTGGTTTGTTTTGAACACTGTAGAAACATTGAGGAGAATAAGTAATTTGTTTTGATATGTGTTTGGATAGTGAAATATTATTATATATACCCAGATACTTATCCAGTCGTAGAACCTGTATTCTTTCTTATCCTTAACCCCTGGCCTCATTCTTTATTTTTCACAATCTTGATGCACCGTCCTATCATAACAGAATCCTCATTAAAAGATAATATAAATTATATAACTTGATGTTTAGTTAAAAAACATTAGATGTAGTGTATTACAAATTTAAGAACATGATTATGTGTGGTCGATTTGTTGGAAATCCATGCATTGAATCCAAGAAATAAATCTTTGGAGTATCCAAATTTACTACAATGAGCATCCAATGGTGTCTAAAAACACAAAAAGGAATAAGTAATAAATGAAATGAAAATATATTTGATATTATTAAATTGTAATGTTTTACCCCTACATCATTGGTATTAAATAGAGTCCGTCATCTGAAATTTTTCTTTTAAATGATTTGATCAGATCTTCCACTCTTTCAACCTTTTTTTGGTATCTATTTTTGGTTGTTCTGTAGAGGTGATGTGAGGACTAACAAGTCCAAATATTTTTCATGGGAAAATACCTTCAATTGTTTTTAATATATATTCCTATAAAAAATATGAAATGTATTTATTCATAATTAACACACTATATCAACTTTTGGAAAATCAAATCAGGAAAACATACCTCATGTATACATTTACAACAGAGCCGCCTAGCCAATCATAGTCGAGGATTTCAATTTCACTCTCAACAACAATGAAGTCTTTATCTTTCTCTCTATATATATTTTATTCAAAATCAACTATGTGATTGTGACCGTATTTTAACTTGGTATCCACATGAACCTTGAATGATAGTAAATTTGGATATAGAATGGGTGAGATAATGGTGGTTTCAGTAGATATTTTTGATTGGTTGGTTGATTCTTTTGATGGTTTTGAGTCAGTATTTAGTTTAATCCCCTTCCCTTTGTCTATCTATAATAACATTCACCAGTTCAAAACTTTTTTCATTAATTGTTAAAAGTTTAGCTTAAGAAATAAATTGGAAATGAATTCCTCTTCATCGTTATGTTTTTTTACAAGATGTGATGATCGTGCGATGAATCTTCCAACAGATTTTTTGACCATACGAATATCTTTCTCCTCAATTAGAATAGGTAGATCTGCACTCGGTTTATAGTCTATGCTGATTGAAACTTTCACATGACCTGTTGTAAGTGGACTATTGTGTATCCTATTGTTTTGAATATTAAACACCGTAACCTTTGATACAAGGAGATGAGTGGGTGTTGCTAGATATAAATCACAGTCATTATCACCTTATAAAATATCAGTACATGAAAGGTATCAGTGTTTTTATGATTAAAATTTAACAAAAATATTTATTAGAACATTTATTACCTTAGATAAGACATCTCTTTGAGGGGAATGGCTAGCCTCATAGCTGGTGGGGGTGGGGCGGGATCTTCATGCAGTGGCTATTCTTGAGTTGATTCTTCTCCTTGACCCCCCATAAAAGTTTCCATCACCTATCTCTTCCATTGGAATTATTCTTCAAGGGTAGATATTCTTTATCTCATCTGTTTTATTAATTCACTTTGATCCTCCACTTGTTTTTTTCTCAAAATATGTTTGGGGTGTCACCCCAAAACTCGCACCTCTGACGCAACCATATTGTTCTGGCTACTTCAAGGACACCAATAGTATGTGTTCATTTGGTACAGATCTCGCTGATTCCTGTGATAACTTTGGATATAAAATATAGTAAAATAAGTGATCATTTTTATCTAATATTTATTTAAAGAAAAACAAATTTTTATTATGTAATACTTACACATATTTCCCACACTTTTTGTGTGTTTTCATCTATTAGTATCCCATCTTTATTTACCTATGCCTCCTTCTATAGCACATGAAATGGGATGGAAGTAGCTTTGGATTTGGAGTCATCAATCTGCATATAAATAGAGGATCACAATTATGGTCTTTTTTCATGTCACATAAAAGTATTATGATAGATTTAAAATACATACCAATTTTTTTTCAAGTGAAGAATACCCCATCCTTACTTTACGACAAGGGTATACTGGTTTTTCTGCTCGTTCCTTATTTCCAGCACTCAGTTTCTATTACATAAATAAAAAATTGTCAATCAAAGTGATGAATACACATATCATCAAACAATGTATTACTAGCCACAATTTACCAGAAAAGAAACATCTATATAAGGACCAATAAATGCATCCCACGCTTCTTAGGTTATCATGTGTGCATAGATAAGTGGTGGGTGTGAGTTTATTTTCCCTTCAAAATCTTTAAGATGATGTCTTATTAGGATTTTTTAAAATCCTCTGTGAATCCTTCTAGAAAGAATTAATACATATTTCTTATGTGAGTCATCTACTATACATGCACTCTACAATGGATGATGAAGAGTAAGTCAATGTTTTCATTATTTTATTTCTTATTAAAATAAATAAAAGATATCATAATGTTACTGTAATCTCTTCCCACATCCGTGTATTAAGCCCAAGCACAACATGGTGCCATGAATCTACATCAATCGACACGTGTTTCCAAGTGATGATTCCAATATAACTACTGAACATGACCTTGTTGGGGTTAACATGCTGGCCTCGTGTATTCCACCTGACCACTAATTTGAGGCCTTTGAATTTCGCCTTATTGATTTTTGCTAACACCATCAAACTAAGATGCTATTTTTTTTCTACATCACCGGTCCTTCGTCATCTACCATTTCCCTAGAATCAACATCATCAATATGTTCCTCTAGAGCGGTGGCATCAACATGTGCAGATGGTCATTGTACCTTTGCACTGGGAGTAGTAATAGGTTGAGAAAACTATTGTTCCCCAGGAATGAGAGCACTATCACATACAAAAGGTTGTTCCTCTGTGCTGTGAGCAATAGAAGGTTGAGAGACTTGTTGTTCCTTGGTATTGGGAGTACAAACATGTGTGGAAGTCATTATCTATAGAAGTGGTTTAACATTTAATTTGGAGTACATAAATACATCAAAAAACAGATAATAACATGATGTAACACGATGTGTATTAAAAAAATGTAACCTGATTATTTAACTCTCTTTTTCTTTTTTAAAGGCTGAAGGGATTTTACCCCTCTATAAACGATCCAATTCTCTTCATTGGATTCTCCTATGACATACAAATTTCTGTTTACATTGGGACCACTACAAAATTATTGTGATGTACCAATGAAAGGGTCATCCTCAGGTGAATTTTCATATGAATTTTCAGTGGTTTTGGTCGATAAAAGAACAATTTACTAATTTCGATTTGTAGGATCTGAAACATAAAATACTTATACTTCTTTTGATTCCATTATAAATGGTTCATCTTTGTACCATTCCTTACTAAAATCAACTTTCACGAATCCCAATTCATTTATTTTAACATCACCTCTTTTATCAACCCACTTTCATTGAAAAATCGACACTTAGAATATTGTATAATTAAACTACCATATTTGTTTGATGATGCCAAAGTATAACATATTCACGTAAATTAGATTTATGTCCTTAGTACTAGAAATATGCATTGCTTCATCCACAAGTTTAACTCCACTATTTTGTATGGTACTATATTCATCATGATCATTTGTATAGAATATATAACCATTAATTACATAACCATTATAAGATAATACATAAACCCTTGGTCCTTTGGTTATCCATCGAAGTCGTTCTAAAATTGAATCTGAATTTTCATCTGACTCCTTCAAAATATGCTCCCTAAACCATCCTATAAACCATTGATTATGTGTATTCGATAGCTATATTTCATCCCTTGATGGATTCAAATGCCTAAGAATTTATTTATGGGTTTCAACATATGGGGAAACCTCCAAACTATTATGCAAAACGTAAAGGTGAATATACTCTCGATATATAATATTGAGTGTGACAACATCTCTTCTAGAAATTCCTTCACCTACAAAACACCTAGTGTGATGAGATTTCAGTATACCAATGCTTTCGACACTGGATGGGTATTCAGTAAAAAATTCAATGGATTCCCTAATAATATATCACTCCGAAATACAACTCTATGGCTAGATTTGATTTTTGACATACCCTTTCAAAATCTTAATATACCATTCAATGGGGGTAGATTCATCTATAGTGTATAGGACCACATAGTTGAATCTGTCTTACTAAGTGAAGCATCAAATGAACCATCATATCAAAAAATATTGATGGGAATCACATTTCCAATTCACATAATATGATAGTAATTTCTCTTTCCATAGTAAGTAATTTCACCGGGTTTATAACTTTGCTGCATATAGCTTTGAAGAAGAAACATAGCTTGGTTAATATATGATATACATTCTTGTGAAAAATGAAATGTAAAGCTATAGGCATTAGATCGTACATCAAAACATGATAATCATGTGATTTTAGACTCTTCAACTTTAAATCGATCATTGACACGATGTACTTGATATTCAATGAATACCCCTCTAGAACCTTTACGTCATTCAAGAAGTTGCAAAAATGATATCTCTCCTACCTAGAAAGAGTATAAACAGTTGGAGGAAGAATTTTTTTCACCCTTCACTGGTGCCAACTCTTCTCGTATTCCCCTGTCAACCATGTACAACCTAGGCTTAATTCCATCTTTTATTTTTTCGAGTGCATTTATTAACGTACCGATGACACTATCACATACATTTTTTTCAATATGCACAACATCAATAAAATTTATAACATATAGACAATTCCAATATGGTAATTAAAAAAACTGATATCTTTTTCCAACCGGTTTTTGTATGGTTTTTTGAAAACGGTTTACCAAAAGCGGTGTCCACATCTTTTACTTTCTCAAACAGCTGATCGCTTGTTAGTGGAGACAATACTGTATATTCTTCTAAACTTCAATAGAATGATGTCATTAAAGATTGGTATTTATGACATCGGGGTAGAAATATGTGATGTCCTAGAAACACAGTTTTCAATGAATGTTTCAACCTAATTGACTGTGCACCTTATTTACAGACGGGACACCCTTGAGTTCCTTTAATGCTATATCCTGACAAATTTCCATAAGTAGTAAAGTTATTTATCATCCTGTACAACATGACTCTCAACATGAAATATTAATTTCTATAAGAATCATACACCATAACACCTGAATCCCACAATAATTTCAAATTCTCAATCAATAGAGCCAAATAAATATCAATATCATTACCCAGTTATTTTGGTCCTGATATAAGCATAGATAACATAATGTATTTTTGTTTCATGTGTAACTATGGTGGAAAGTTATAATTTGCCCACATAACCAGCCAGGTATTGTGAGTGCTACTTTGAAAACCAAAAGGATTCACTCCATCTGTAGGTAATGCAAGACAAAGGTTTCTCGACTCATTTCCAAATTTAGGATACTCACGATCAATTATCTTTCAACGAGGAGAGTCTGCCGAGTGACGTAGTTTTCCATTTTTATTTCTTGTATCTATGTGCCATGTTAATTTCCCTACAATATCCTCACTTCTATATAAGCGCATAAACATTGTAATGATTGGAAAGAACTGTACAAATTTCATAGAATCAGATTCATCTTTCTTGTATCGAGAAGCATCACACTTTGGGTATTCTCAAAGTGATTTGTGTTCCTCATGAAAAAATATACCGTCATTCGAGCAGACATGTATTCTTTTAGAGGTCATACCCATTGAGAATATCATTAGTTTGGTGTCGTATGTTCAGCTTGAGAGCTCATTATCTTCAAGAAGCATGTCATTCAAGATAACAAGTAGTTCCATAAAACTAGTGTCACTCCATCTGTTGTCTGCTTTCAGATTATACAGCTTTAGTATGACTGAAAATGCAGTATATTTAGTGCAACCTCTATATAACTACAACTTTTAACAAGTATTTAACTTCTCAATTAATTTTGGGCAATTACTATGTTCATCTTCAATTGTACTTGTCATTTCTTCAATATGATCTTCATCATTATTCACATATTTAATGAAATTCTCGATACAATCTTCTTCATTTTTTATACCTGTAATCATATCATATGATCCATAAAACATAGTGTTATCCCATCCACTAGCTATATTCTCTTTTCCTCATGATTATTCCAACATTTATAAATTAGATCTATTCTGTGAGAGATCAAGTGTTATTAAAACTCATCTAGACTAATTTTTCTTGAATACAAATTGTGTAAACACATACAAAGGATTTGAGAAGGGTCATATGCATGATCTTTTGCAAACTTGATGAACTATTTCACTCCATCTTCATACTATTTTTTTAGATGATTGATATCCATACATTCTTTATTCATATACATCCTATTTGATTCGGTATTATTAATATTTTAAAATATAAATACACAAAACTCTCATCATAATACATTATCATATAGTAGCAATTATTTACATTACAAAGCATGAACATTAATTATACCATGAAAGCATTGAAATTCCAGTTACACTATCTTAGTTCCTACTAAAGACCAACAAAACTCTATTTGAGACTAAAACCAAACCTTCTATTCCATTTATCATGAAACCTTCTAGATGATATATATAGATATCTTCCTCTAAATCTCTATGAAGAAATATAATCATGACATCCATTTGTTCTAGAAATAAACCTTCAATTGAAACCAAGCAGATAACCATCTAAATTATTATATGCTTTAAAATATGAGAGAAAATATTACTAAAATAGAATCCTTATAATTATTGAAATACATTTACCCTTTCTATGGTGTTATTATTGATCTACTTGTCTTCCCTATATAATGTAATTGTTTTCCTAATTCTATAAAAATTTAAACTTAAAATATTACATAAAAACTACATTTCTGATGCCCTTTAAAAACTATTTATAAAATCAGAATTGAAATCCCATAAAAAAACAACCATTTACACAAATTCCTCTTTGAAATAACAAACCCTTTTTAAAATAAACCAATCAGTTTCAAACACTTTCAAAAAATCCCAATTCCTTTTTTAAATCATTCAAGGGAACTTCATAACCCAACGATCTTAATCATTTAAAATGAGTGATAACCCTCTATACAAATTTTCCTTTAAAACATCATTCACCCCTTTTTAAAATAAATCTGTCATTACATATGTTTTCAAAACATTCACATATCTTTATTAAAGACAATCAGGTGAGTTAACAAACACTTGGCATGAAACCTAATTCCATTCCAAGTGTTTAAATCATTTTAAATCTATTTAAAACCAAAAAAAGGTATGTTTAACACATATTTTTTTTAAAAAAAATTCAAAAAATTTGAATCATTTTAAAAGATCCACTTAGGCATTTTCAAAAAGACATAAATCCCAAGAGAGGAACTTTATAAAGGATACATGAATAAAAAATAACCAACATTTTATAAAATATAAATCTATAAAAGGCTTATCATGTCTCTCATGAATAAATAGTATGAATCCTATAGTTTACTCCCATAATACTACTAAGAATTGAATAAGTGATAGATAAAGACATAAGTGTCACTTGGCCATTATACTTTTGAACATAAAGTCACATCTCTTCAAAGTGGGAAACCATCTTCCACTTGATGCTTGAATCAAGTACTACCTAAGTTTGATCCTTCCAATACAGTACATTATAAAAAATGTTCCCCTTCTTGAGGGTATACATTAGGTCAAAGTTAAAGGACTATAGGTACTCAAACCATCTCCAATATCAATGGTTTATTTAACATTGTGATTAAATATATTTCAAACACTTTTTAGTGTATTCAAAAAATATCTCACCCTAAATATAATACCAATAAAACCTCATGGAAAGCACCACTATTTACAAATCTAAGAAAGGATTTGGGAAGTTTCTCTTATATTTCCTTAACTGTCTGGACCCATAAGCAACCACATGACCATCATGGTCTGGAACTATTCAAATCCTAACTCTTGATACATCACAATATAATCCATACTCATTACCCAACTCATTTATGGTTAAGATTGGTGTTTTCATCAATCTCCCATTAAGATCTTATAAGTATCTCTCATGAACATCTAAGAAAAAGAACCATACGACATTCTTAGTCAAGCCCTTATTAGTGATTCCAATCAGGAAGAATCCTGGTTGAACCTCTGGTAATAACTGAAAAAACATATAGGAACTTTTCAATGAAAGTAGTAAATACTGACTGATGTTTCTATCTATCATTCAAAATTACTCTAGAAAAATGGGCTATGATTCTACCCAACTATAGAAATATAGGTCCTATACAACTATTTTTCATATCTAACTCTCCAATATAGACATAATCATTACCCTCAAAAAATATAATTCCAACCATTGATGAAAACGATTGATATAGTAGATACAACGGTACATGTGGGGTTTTAATTGTAGTCACAAACTAGACTCACAATTTTCATGTCACTGGAACCTTCCCTTTCTATTTTTTTTGTGTCTATATTAAGTGGGAATTAATGAGTTTAAAGGTAAAAATATCAAATAGTTGTGAGACATTATATGCATCCATTTTTTATATATTTGATTTTTTAATCTACCTATTATATTTACCTCATACTTTCAATCAAATTATACATGACTAGAGGTGAGTAGGGAGTGGTTGGATCACCTAAAAGGTAGAACGAGCCTCATTCTCAATAGTCTAAGTTTGTGTGATCATTGACCTCTCCTAGTACTTATGAAATAAATCATAATATGTTGGTGGAGGCATCCATTAATGTTTGACTAAAATGCATCCCATGTAGTATTATCCAGTTCATTGATATATGGGATTTTTATGCTTTTATTTTATCTTATATAATAATTTTTTTTGGTATGTACTGAATTCCCCTAAAAATACTATTTACCCTAAAAAAATACCCATATTGGAAACCCCTAGAATGAAATTACTTGAACTATTTTCATTCATTTTCAATTTCTATCCCCTTAGGAATTAGTAAAGATAATCCACCTTATCAACATGATTGAAATACACCATTATGTCATTAGGAAAAGATTATTTGAATGGTCAAAAAAATTATCTACAACTCCTTAACCTCAGAGGATTGGGTATGTTTATCTCTGTAACAAATCAAACGGGGTCAACCCATAAATGTAACTCGAATAGAGAAACTAAAAGTCTTGAAGCATTCTTCTGATCTCTATGGGTTAGAGATAGGTATTATACAAAGAAACATAGAAATGATTTCACCTTCAACAGACATGTGATAAGATAAGAACAATCATAGTATCACATCAAATATTCATAATACATCACATCTCAAAATAACCAAACCATAAAGGTAACATCAAAAAACTAGATAACAATGACTAAATAAAAAATTAAAAGACTGTCAATGTGGATCTAGAAACATGGAGATCAAGGGAATTAAAAAACTCACAGTGCTCGAACTTGAGGAGTTGAGTTTGCGATGGAGGTGGGTTCGTAGAGGAGAAGGGCTTCACAGTAGAGGTGGGATTTGATAGTAGAGTACGCAGAGGAGGTGGGTTCGCAATAGACGGGGTTTGATAATGGAGGTTATATTAACAGTGGAGGGATTCCCCCTATTGCCACCTCCTTCTCCAGCTCAGTCTGGCGGTTCCCTCTCCTCACCTCCCCTGCCCAGAGGCTCGTGGCGTGCAGCCTGTGACGTTGAAGGCTCATCCCTGACGACCATTGTTTCCTATATTCCTTCATGTCCTATCCCCAAACTTGATGGGGAGTTTCAAAGTGGAACAGTGAAGGTTCTATGGTTAAGTCCCATGTCTGTGGGTTGTATCCATGATTCGGTGTCACGTTGGGTGCGTTGAGTGGTTTGATGTGGGATTTGAGTGCGGTATCAGAGGTGGTGATGGGATTGTGGTTCTGGGTCGCAGTGAGGTAATGGATTTCAACTCTCATTTTCTTAATTCATGTTAGATGCAATTTTCTGCGTCTTGTGATGTGCTACGCATTTCTTCCTTTGATTTCACTGGTATTGTTTGTGTTTTACGGTTCATTATGCTCTAGTGTTGTTGTGGCAGTGATGTGGATGAGTTTTTTAGGGTTCATCCTTTATTAGTAAAGTTGATTTGTGTGGTGTTCTTAGCGACGAACGATGGATCTGGCTTCGGTTATGGTGACTGGTCAGGGTGACTTCACGATGGATTAAAGGTGGAAGACCAAGTTACTTGCTGTGATGGTTTTGTAGTGCTGATTTTGTGATCCAGTGGTATGAATGGGTGAATTGGTCGAATGTGCTTGGCTTCGGTGGTCCGCTGCTCAAGGGATTTTGCAACCAATTGTCTACAAGAAAGATGTTTTCGATGAGGTGCGGGGCATTGGTTTTCACTCTTCCATGGCTATTCAGAATCAGATGTTTGAGAGGGTATGACTTTGATCGTCGGTTCAAGGCCCGTGCATTTTTGCACGGGATAGCTAGCCGATCAGCTTTGGGACAGAGGAAACTGGTTTTAATGATTTTTGTTGCGGGGAGGAGCTTCTCTCTTATAGTGCAAGTTGCTTTTAGTCTTGAGATTTTGGTCGGTTGGGGCCGTTTGTTTTGTCTAAGTCAATGATGTCATGGGTCCCCCCTCACCCTCTAAAAGAGGGTCTATTTTAATAATAAAAAATTAATTTTTAGTCAGTATCATCGCTAAAATAGAAAGCGCTGATAAAACATACCTTTATCAGTGCTTTTTTATCACTGATCAAACTATAATGACAATAAATTATGTATATTTATATATATAATAAACATATATTTATTTATAATTATAAATTTATAATAAATATATATATTATATTTATACTTATATATAATTAATATCTTTATTATAATTTTATAATTACTTAAATATATCTATATTTATTTAGAATTATAATTGTAAATATTTTTATATATTTATTATAATTTTATAATTATTTAATAACTATAAATTTATATATATTTATTTATAGTTATAATAAATATATACTTATTTATAGTTATAATTATATATATATATATATATATTTCAATAATTTTAAAGTTATAAAAAATATATTTATTACATTTATAATTTTATAAATATACATAATTAATATATATATTATAATTTAATAATTATTTAAATATATCTGTATTATTTAGAATTATAATTATAAATATTTGTATTTATTTATAAATATTTTTATATATTTATAAATATATTTATTTAATTATATATATATATATTTAATAAATATATTTATTATAATTTTATAATTATTTAAATATAAATATATATATTTAAATAATAATGAAAAACTTATGAAATAATTATATATTTTAATTAGTCATAAATATAAATAAATTTATATATATATTTAAATACTTACAAAATTAAAATAAATATATTAATTATATATATTTTTTATAATTTCATAATTATTTAAATAAATAAATAAATATTTATTTTAATTTCATAAGTATTTATATATATATATATTTATGAATTTAAATAATTAATATAATTATTTTAATTTCATAAGTATTTAAATATATATATAAATTTATTTATATTTATGACTATAATTTAAATATATACATATTTATAATTATAATTATAAATATAATAAATATATTTATTATAATTTTATAATTATTTACACATATATATTATTTATAATTAAAAATATAAATATTTGTAAATATGTATAAATATTTAAATATATTTATAAATATATTTCTATAATTATATATATTTATAAAATTATAATTATTATAAATATGTTTATTATAATTTATAATTATTTAAATATATATATATATATATATTTATAATTATAATTATAAATAAAAATATTTATAAATATTTGTATATAATTATAAATATATTTATATGTATATATATGTATATTAATATATTAATATATATATTTATAAAATTATAATAAATGTATTTATTATAATTTTATAAAAAGTGTTTATATATAATTATAAATATAATAAATATATTTATGTTTTTAAAAAATTACAATAAATTAATGTCTTTAATGAATATATTTATATATATATATACATTAAAGACATATATTTATTTAAATAAACATATATATATATATATTTATAATTATAATTATAAATAAATATATTTAAAAGGTATTTATATATAATCATAAATGTAAAATTATATTTATCATTTAAAAAATTATTGTAATTTTATAATTATTTAAATATATATATATATATATATATTTAGTTATATATAATTATAATTACATATATAGAACCATTAAAAAGCATTTATATATAACTAAATATTTATAATTATAAATATAATAAATATATTTATCACGATTTTAAGTATTTATGAGAGCATAATAGCTTCATGGGAACATGAATGAATCATATTCACCGAGTAAAGTATATATCATAAAAAGTCATCATATATATGAACAACATGAATAGTAATGAGGGTGTAATGTATAAATGAACATTCATGATGAATACAAAACATATAAACGCTAATTATATTCACCCAATCAATGAAATTCATTGGAAACATATATTTATTTATAATTATATTTATAAATATACATATTTAAAAATTATTTATATATAATTATAAATATACATATTTAAAAAGTATTTATACATAATTATAAATATATAAATATATAAATATATAAATATATAAATATATAAATATATAAATATATAAATATATAAATATATAAATATATAAATATAGTAAATATATTTATTATTTAAGGAAATTTATTACATATATATTCAAATTATTAAAAAAAATATATTAATTATAAATATGTATTTTTTATTTAATGTATACAAATAAATATAATTTTTAATATACATATAATAATTTTATATAAATTAATAATATTTTTTATTAAAAAAAAATTATCATCACTAAAAATATCGTTGATAAATGTACCATTTATGAATGCTAAAAAAGTGCTGATAAAGGGTACACCTTTATCAGTGCTTTTTTAGCGCTGATAAAGGGTATATTTATAAGCGCTTTTCACTAGTGCTGATAAAGGCCCCCCCTTTTATCAGCGCTTTCTATTTAGTGCTGATAAAAGTCAGCGCATCCCTTACCCGGATCTGTGGTAGTGACTGCTGCAGTGTTCTATTAAAATTATAGCACACTATAATACCAGAAACATCAAATACGTGATCAAATATATAAGAAAATATAGAATTTAATTGAAATAAAATTTAAAACAAAAATACAATAAAAAACACTATATTATAGACATTTTAGACATTAGTTTGTATAATTACACAAGTAATTAAAAATTATCACATACATTCAAAAATATTATTGTTCCTTTATCTTTGGCCACTAACCCTCGATCATGCTACACTACCACTAGTCAGCCCTTTAATAGTGTGAAAAAAGAGCTTTAATAGTGCTAACAAAACAATGTTGTCATCAATGCCGTTAAAGGGTTCCCCCTTTATCAGTTCTTTCATTAGCGCAAATAAAGGGGGACCTTTATCGGTGCCAAACTAGTTCTGATAAAGGGGGGAATTTATCATAACAAGAAATAGCGCTGATAAAGGCCCACCTGCTGCAGTGTGCTGTTTAAATAACATCACACTACAACAAATATATCTGTAACATGTATGCAAATACACCTGTATGAAAATACATAATTTAATTGAAATAAATTTTACATCACAAATACACAAAAAACACTACTATATACATTTCAAACAATGTTTTGTATAAATATATTTTCAATTACTATCCACAAACATTTAAAAACATGAATGTTTCATTGTCTTTGGCACCTGCGACCCCCTCTCAAAAAAGTCTGACCATGGTATCAGTTGCCGAACAAACCACCCCAACCTGAACAAAAGAATCCACCTATATGAGAAAACAAATCTTATGTTAGTAATACTATAAAGAAATAAATTAAACATAAATATTAAAGAATACATTAATAAAATTTCAATTTTAAATAAAAGGGAACGCTTAGAGTCATACAGGTCAAATCATGCATCAGATTGAGGTGGGGAAGATTCTTGCACATCATAAATGACTTATGGATCGTTATCATAAATTATCAAAATAATCCAAATAAGTTTGCTTATTTTTGAGTATATCCCTTTTTTACTAAAATGTCATTTTAAACCACAAACACACACTTTGAGTCATACCAATCACATCGTGTGTCAGTTTTATATGAGTCTGATTTGTACATGTCACATATAACTTATGAATCCATGTAATAAAGTATCAAGATAATCTGAGCGTATTTACTTTATTTTTAGTGAGTGACACACATTTTGAACTAAAATGTTAATTTTAGACTGATAACAAACACTTTGAGTCATACCGGGCACACTGTGTATCAGATTGAGGCATAGATGATTTCGACGCATCAAAAATGACTTATGTATTGTTTTCTTAAAGTATTAAAACAATCTGAATGTGTTTGATTGGGTTTGAGTTTTTCATTGTGTCTTTTTACTAAAATGCCAATTTTAAATAAAAACACACACTTAATATGGAAATCGTGCTCTTTATTACACATTAATTGATGAATTATTACATAAGATTACACATATACAAACCAAAATATCGAAAAGTATAATTTATTTGGGAACTAGGTACATTATATAACAACTTAAAACATAAAATACATCACCATTATTGAAAAATTCCTTAACATGCTCATATTATTCCATCGTACTTAAAATTGCATGGGATAACCTGGGGGAATGCATAAGAAATGGGTGAGATATAAAGCCCAGTAAGGGAATAAACATGATCCAACATGATTAAAGTGTTACATGTTAAAAATAGGAATATCAATGAGACATAAAGTGGGTAAGAATCATAAACATGAACAATGATACATGATACAACATGATAACATAAAGTAAACCTAGGAAATGTGGAAATAACTTTAAACATGACATTATAAACATAAGTCAAGACTAACCACCTAGAAATAATGATAGAAAAAGTCCTCTGATGGATTAAGTTCACTACCTAATACCTTTCATGGCGTCTCATGATATTAAAACATTACCCAATGCATTGGAGCGCTATATAATTTTTGACCCACCCGTCACTTTCATTTCATTCACATACATAAGTGTGCCACACAGATCATACAACGTGAAATCATTTATAATCACATTTTATTCCACAATAAAGGAGTATGAAATAAATACATGTATATTCCCAATCAAATAATTATAATTGCATAAAGGTTAACACCCTTGATAGGAAATGAGTATGGGTATTCACTACACAATTGTTTGGCATGGAAAATCTCAATGAAATTTTGGCAGCATAACAGGGGCACATAAATACCCATTGGAGGGATTGATGAGAGATAAAGGGGTATCTAAACATTTAGAAATCATAAGGTAATTAATTGGTATATGGAAGAATATATCCCAACATTTTGAATTGGATAATAAAGGCATAAGATAATGAAGATGATTAAATAAAGAGGAGACGGAGAGGACCCCTTACTAATTTTTGGCATGGTAAATGGTGTAAATAAAGGTTCATGGGAGGGATTAATGAGATTGAAAGGGGTATCTCATAATTTATACATTAAATATACATTAAGAGAGAGATGGAAGAACATATCCCAACATGAAAAAATGGAAATTAAGAGGCATAACATAAAAGAGGCACTTGAATAAAAAGAAGAGCGAGAGATCCCTTACCTTGATAGTGTGATTCCAAATTCTTGGGAGGATATTATTGAGAGCTTGGGGGAACCTTTATAGGACTATAGATATGGGATGGAAGATTGAAGATGTGATTCAATGTTTTTTATTGAAGAGAAATGGAATCTTGGGTGGGTTTTTGTTGGAAATGAGTGAGAAATTCTTTATCATTTCTCAAACATAGGTTTTGGACTCTATATAATAAAGTAATAAAAACCACAAACCATCCTATGGTTTTTCCCATTATTTTTTCCAAACTTTATTTATTTTCATTATTTTATAAGTCTAAGGGCCTAAATTATTAAAATAATACCCTTACTGATGTGGGAGTGAGTCATGTCCTTAAAGAAATGATTTTAAAACCTTAAAATATATTATAGGTTTTGGTGAATTCATAAATGATTTATAAAATTAATCAAATAAACTAAAATAAAATTATTTTTAATGGGGTTACATATATTTTTTCATGGATACCATTTATAGTATTTATTACATCATTTTTGGGTCATTACGTGGTCATAATACACATCGTATTTAATTTTTACCTGAAAATTCGTCTGTCTCAGAAAATTATGAAAAATTCCCATTGGATAATTTTGATATTCTGATTCAAAAAATAATATTAATTTTATCAAAATAATTTTCTAAATATATGAATTTTCTCTTTTAAAATAATAATCAACATTTATTGGGAAATGTTGAGTTTTTTTAACAATAATGGGTTTTGAACCCTTATAAAAATTACATTTGATTTCATAAAATTATATGATCATTTATACTTAATAAAAATTATTTAATAATAATATTTTATTAAAATATTATTTATTTAAAAAATCCATTATTGCATTAAAATAAATGCCTTAATGGAAATTTAATATTACCCAAAAACACAATTTGTGTTTTATTATATAAAAATAAAAATCAGTTATAAAGTAACAATAATAAAATGAAAATATATTATTTATTATATAAAATATATATATTAATATTATTAGGGTCTTGATACATAGATTTTTATTACACCAAAAAATTTCCTAAGGGTAGTGTGCATGATAGTGAAACTTTTATGGGGTGGTTTGGTGTACATGGTTTGGGTTATGATCTCGATGAGCTTGAACTTCTCCCATAAAGGTTTCACTCATGATTAAGTTGTTGGATATTAGCTTAGTATTGGTCACGGGAAAATCTCAGTGATTCTATCTCCTTCAGAAGCTCTGAAAAATGAGTTTCATAGGGTACGATCCTACTAGTTGAGGCCATCACCTCCTTTGTCTGTGACAATTGGATTTCTCAAACCCCTATCTTTATAAAAATCATATGATCAATGTTCAATGACTATATTATCAATGGTTAATATGATTAATGGTATTTTAAATTCAATATGATATAATAAAACTAAATAAGTGTATGATTTTTCTATAACCATAATACATAGCAAGACATTTAATTCAACTATAAATAGAATTTTATTTAAAAATGTATGGGTCGTTACACTTGGAGTCATACCGGTCACACCGTATATCAGATTGAGCTATAGGTGATTCATACATGTCAAAAAGGACTTATGAATCATTTTACTAAATTATAAAATAATATGAATGTGTTTTCTCAGTTTTAAGTACGTAAGTTGTTCTTTCAACTAAAATGTCATTTTAAACTAAAAATACACATTTTTGGTTATACCGATCACATCATGTGCTGGTTTGACATGAGATTGATTAAAAAACATCATACAAGACTTAAGAAAATTTTTCATAAATTATCAAGACAATTAGAGTGTTTTTTCTTAGGTTTTAGTGAGTGACACATGTTTTGAACTAAAATGTCAATTTTAAATTGATAACAAACACTTCGAGTAATACAGGTAACATGATGTATCAGATTGGGGTGCAGAAAATTCCTAAATTTCAAAAAATACTTATGGATCATTATACTAAAGTATTAAAACAATCCAAATACATTTTCTTGATCTTGAGTATTCCACTTGTCCTTTTTATAAAAATTAATGTTAATTTTAAATAACAAGACACACATAGAGTCATATCAGTCACACCATGCATCAGATTGAGGTGTGGTTGATTTTTACACATTAAAAATGAGTTATAGATAATTTTCCTAAAGTATAAAAACAATACAAATGTGTTTTATAAGTTTTCAGTATGTCACTTGTTCTTTTTACTAGAATTAATGTCAATATTAAATAAAAAAGACACACTTAAAGTCATATCGATTACACCATGTGTTAGATTGAGGTTCGATTGATTCCTACATGTCACAAATGACTTACGGATCATTTTAATAAAGTATCAAAACAATATTAATGTGTTTTCTTGGTTTTTAGTATTTCAATTGTTTTTTACTAAAATTAATGTTAATTTTATATAAAAAGACACAGTTCAAGTTATACCGGTCACACCATGCATCATATTGAGGTGCAATTGATTCTTAGACAACAAAAAATGACTTAAAGATCATTTTCTTAAAGTATTATAATAATAATAATGCATTTTCTTAGTTTTGAGCATGTCACTTGTTTGTTTTACTAAAATTAATGTCAATTTTAAATAAAAAGACACAGTTGGAGTCATATCAGTGACACCATGCATAAGATTTAGGTATGGCAGATTCCTATACATCAAAAATGAATTATGGATAATTTTCTTAAAGTATCAAAATAATAAAAATACATTTTCTTAGTTTTGAGTATGTCACATGTGTTTTTTTACTAAAATGTCATTTTAAACCAAAAACAAACACTTTAAGTCATACCAGTCACATCATATATTGGATTGATGTGATACGGATTCCTATACATGAAAAATTCCTTATGAATCATTCTAATAAATTATCAAGACAACCGAAGAGTTTTTTATTGGTTTTTAGTGAGTGACACACGTTTAGAACTAAAATATGAATTTTAAACTAATAATAGAAACTTTGAGTTATACTAGGCACAAGGTGTATCAGATTGAGGTGCCCCTGATTCCAACACACCACAAATGACTTATGAATCATTTTCCCGAAGTATCAAAACAATAAGAATGTGTTTTCTTAGTCTTGAGTATGCCACTTTTCCCTTTTACTAAAATTAATGTTAATTTTAAATAAAGAGACACACATGGTGTTATACTGGTCACATTATGCATAGAATTGAGGTATATTTGATTCCTAAATGTCATAAATGAAATATATACTATTTTCCAAAAGTATTAAAATAACTTGAATGTGTTTTATTAGTTTTCACTATGTCACATTTTCATTTTACTAAAATTAATGTGAGTTTTAAATAAAAAAACACAATTGGTGTCATATCGGTCACACTATGTGTTGTATTGAGGCGTGGTTGATTCCTACATGTCAAAAATAACTTATGAATCATTGTACTAAAGTATCAAAACAATATGAATGTATTTTCTTGTTTTTTAGTATGCCACTTGTTCTTTTTACTAAAATTAATGTCAATTTAAAAAAAATACACACTTGAAGTCACACCGGCCACATTGTGCATCATATTAAGGTGTGATTGATTCTTACACAAAAAAATAACCTATATATTG
Organism: Viscum album; assembly: GCA_963277665.1. Taxonomy (NCBI): domain Eukaryota; kingdom Viridiplantae; phylum Streptophyta; class Magnoliopsida; order Santalales; family Viscaceae; genus Viscum; species Viscum album. The sequence goes on from OY728143.1 coordinate 416,720,085, forward strand.
TTTTCCTAAAGCATCAAAAAAATATTAATGTGTTTTCTCAATTTTGATTATGTGATGTGTATTTTGAACTAAAATTTAAATTATAAACTAAAAACATACATCCCAAGTCATACCAAGAATATTGTGTATCATATTTAGGTGTGACTAGTTGAGTATGTGATAAGTTTTTTCTATCAAATACCTACAAAAATATAGAAAATATAGAACATGTTCCATTTAGATGGAAGAAGAAACCCCATGCTGTCTCAAACACTTTATGTTTTAGGAAACATGGGGTTTCCTCTTCTATAAAAAAGAAACATGTTTTTTATTTTCTAGCTTGTTGCAGATAGTTGAAAGAAAAATATGAATTCTCAAAAGATATGTGAACAAATTAAATAAGTATTAGATAAAAATGAAAAGGAAATTAACTTACAAATAGTAGATAAAATGAAGACAAAATTAATTAAATAAGTCATAGGAATTCACCTTTCCATGATGTTTATATATATTCATGATCTATTTCCTTGTTTTTATTATCTCATTTACAGCCTCAAAGTCTAATCTTTCATGAGCATAAGTAGCTTTGAACAAACCACCCCAACCCGAGAAAAAGAATCCACTTATATAAAAAAACTATTCTCATGTTAGCAATTGTAACACCCCAGGTAAATAAAGAATATGAAATTTTCTTATTTATCCATATTTGTGAATAAAATATTGATATGAATTTAAAGGGGACGCTATGCTCGATGGCGTACCCAACACGCAACAACGAGTTTCTTGGGAATCTTACGTTGCACTTTAATAATAAAATAATATTATTTTAAATGGTAGTTAACATGTAGCCGTTGTAATGGTGGGAGTGGATAGAAATAACTAAAATATGATTATATATGTTTTTAAATGTTTTTACATTTACCCAATAAAAGATAAAGGCTTAAAATACGGAAAGAGTTCAATTTTAGGCGTATATGCCCTAGTTTTCACTAAAGGTTCACTTATCACCTTTTGATGTTGAACCATCATTAAATATAGTTTTGTTCACTCTTAAATATTCTTTTGGACCAAATAAAACTCTTATTAAGAATCGGGACATGAAAATTTACTTTGTGTAAATTTTTGGTATCTTTCCGATAAAGTTTATTTTTTTTAATGAATAGTGTAAAATGTTGTATTTTAATTCAAAACCTATTTTTAATCTAATTTATTTATATGATTAGATTATATTTTGAATTGGTTTTAAAGTGAAAGTAGAATATATTTTTACCATTAAATCCAATAGTGGTTGTTGGAATTAATTTCACTTTGAAATCAGACTTAAACCAGTGTCAATCTTTTGATACTTATTATTTCATAAAAACACGCTATTTGCTCTGACAGCGGGAATTAATTATTAAATTAATTAATGTGACTTATATGTTTTTAATTTTGTAAAATAGACTTCATTTTTGAATTTGGAATATCAAATATAGCTTAGGGTGAATTTTTGGGATTTTTCTGAAAAACTTCAATTTTTGATGAATAGTGAAACCACTAAGTGGTACTTATAAAAACTGATTTTTCCGTTTAAATTAAATTTTTCCATCTTTGTGTTTTGAATTTCAAAAATCCGACATACATGGTTGTCATTAAGAAGTAAAATGTGGTTCAATGGGATAAAAATAATTTTTTGGTGAATACTAACTTATTAAGTTTTTAATCGCGATTAGAGGTAATTAGTGTAGTTTAAGGTAAAAATAATGTTTTAATAATATGAAATGAACTTGACACATGTCCTACCCTCATTGGTTGTGTCATGGACGACCAAGAAAAGCCATGGGTCAACTTGGGGACCCCATGGATCCACTTTGGTTGGGAAATGACATAAATAACTTTTTATTTAATGTGAAAGTAAAAATGACACAAACTTGAGTTATTTTACGAAAACAATTTTTACATGGGGTTATAAAGATCGGATTTTTGATATTAAATAGTCATTAGAAATATAAAAAGATTTAATACATCATAGTATTTTTTTATAATTTTTAGACATTAAATAAATTAAATTATTTATGACATAATAATGATGTAGCGATGACATCGTTATTTGACGATTTAAATAAAATGGAAAGATAATGTAAAATCTATGAACTAAACATGTCCAAAACTTATTGGATGGGTGGATTTCGAACCCTTAACACCTTATACACGAATTATATCAATGTGGGACCTTTTAAAACCGAAACACATTTTCAAATAAAGTAATATTTCTTACTTTCCAAAAGTGCCCCTCCCCTCCTCTTATAAAAGGCCCCCACCTCTACCTCATTTCACACACTCCTCAAGCCTTTGGCTCGGCCAAACCCTGCCCATTTAATCTCTCCACATCCCTCTCCTAATCCTAGAGGATTTCCTTTGGGAATAATCCTTTCAAAGGAAGCCTTTAGGCTCAAATCAAAAGGAGTTACACTTTTAAAGGTAATTCATTCTCTCATGTTCATTTGTTTTATTTTTGCTTCTCCAACCCCCTAAACTATTTTTATTTACTTATTTTGTAACAACACTAGTATATTAAATATACTAGGATGTTTTTATAAGATTTATTCGAGCTACACTCTCACACAACTACATAAAATGGTTAAAGAACATACAGTTTTCGTGGATGGCGAAATTCTGCCTCCCGAAACGATGATTGTTCAATACTCATTTAACACCTTCAAAGGTGGCCATTATGATGTCACTATTTTTATATATGATATATAATATGTTTATGTTTTACTTATGCTTCTGTATTTTTCATTTGTGTCTTAACTTTATGGCTTCCATTATGGGTATACGCGATATCTTCATTTTAGGAAGTGCGGACTACCGCCCCCTCAAAGTGATGTGATTCGTTAATGCCATACGTGGGACGTATAAAGGATGGATTTAATGTTATTATATATGATGTTATACTGGAATTATTATATACCTCTATATCATTATTATTTATTTCCATTAAAGTATGAGATAGAAATGAAAGTAGCGTTCATGCGTACGTACGACTTACCGTCTTCATGAACGGTGCATTTCATTTCTTATCCCCAAATGTAATGTACTATTATAAGTACATGTATATAATGGATATATATGATGAATGATACATCTAAATTATGAATATAATTCTGTAATTAGAATATAAATACCTCTCATTTAGTTTTAATTCCATTAATATGACAAATAAATGAAAGTAGCGTTCATGCGTACGTACGGCTTACCGTCTCCATGAACGGTGCATTTCATTTCTTACCTCTAAATGATTATGTAATATTATAAATACATTCATATGCTGGATATATATGATATATATGATATCCAAATCAGGAATGTCATTCTGGATATAAAGAACCTTTGGCCACACGAACAACATGTAATTGTAAGAAGTCCACTTTCGACTTGAGAACCAAATATCTGCAAAACAAATATTATTAACTTAAATGATTACATAATGTTTATGACATGGTAATAAGTGATATAAAAGGATTAATTAACTTGAAAAAGGTTCTTAAGGAAGTAGAAATTAACTCAACTTTATTATTCAGGAGATTAAAGAACGATCGAGTCAAGTCGGACCCGAGGTAAGGGATCCTACTCCTCTCTTTCTTTTTAAGTACACACTTTTATGTCATTCCTTTTAAAGCTCATATTTATTGTTATTGGGATGATATTTTATATTACATTTACTGTAATTTTTATGTTCATGCGATGAGAGACCCTATTCTCTCTCATCAATCCATTTTGGAAGTCTTGAGTGGCGCCGATAGGCTGCCGAATTTTCGTAAGAGATCTAACCTCTCTCTTTATTTTAAAGTAATCTCCTTTATGTCACTTATTTTAAGATCCTATTTGTTATGTTGGGGGATGTTCTTTTATATTCCTCTTTCTGTAAACATTATGTTGATGTGATGAGAGACCCTATTTCCTCTCATCAATCCATTTTGGAAGTTTTAAGTGGTGCCGTTAGGCTGCTGAGTTTTCGTAAGAGATTTTTCATCTCACTTTTATTCCCGTGAGATTTATGCTACATTTGCCACAATTTCCATTGAGCGGTTTATGTACTGCCCACTATTACACTCCTTTTGTAATATAATTCCATCTATGGGTATTTACATATTCATTGTATGAAACTTCTTCAATGGGGTGTACTTTTTGAAAGTTACCCAAGTCGGTAAGGGAACCTTTCACCCTCCTCTTTTTTAAAAAGACTTCGTTTGTTATGTCTTTTAATTCACATACTATTATGTTGGGATATGTTCTTCTATATCCTGATTGATGTAAATTTTATGTCCAATTGATGAGATTCCCTTTTTATCTCTCATCAACTCATTTTCTGAATTTTTGAAGTGACACCGTTAGGCTGTCAAATTTTTGCAAGGGAACTTCTTAGCCCAAATTTGATTCTTTGGGATAAACTTGTACTCCTTGAATATGTCGTTCTATGAATATGTGTGAATAACCTCTGATTGTTTTACACTTAATATCCACTTATATTTGGTGTATTCGTTTGTCACACATAATTATGCAATTGATTTATCCTTAAACCAAGGATACCGTCTTTGTAAGGGACTTCGTCTCAATCTCCTTTCATTGAGGCATATTTCGTTTTATACACAACTTTCTTTTATACGGTGTATAAATCCCTTTGACTTTTACTTTTATACAAAAGGAATCTTTTTCTACGAAGCGTTTTACTAAATGACAAAAAGGAATGTTTTTTTAAACATACGCGGTGACAACGACCTTTTCCGCCGCCGCGAGTATTATTTGGTCTTTGGATTCATTAACAAGCCGTAATGTTTTTAAAATAAAATAAATACCATATACTCTGGTATTAAAAATGGTTTTGATAAAGGATTCTATTATGTCAATATATTTATGATATATTGTGATTGAAATGTGGAAATGTTATCATTCCTTTATATTGGTTTTCTGTTTTATGATTTTATATTGGTACTTGGACATTTTAACGGGTGGTTACGTTATAAACCATATGACGGGTGGTGCCGTGAATACCAGGATGGGTGGTTACGTTATAACCTCTAATGCATTGGGTATTGAAGTCGGCCGTATGGATATTCCATTAAGTATGTATGGAAATTGGCCGTATGGCTATTCCATTAAGTGATATGTGTGGAAGTCGACCGTATGGTTATTCCACTTAAGTATGTTTATGTCCCAAGTTACCTTTATATATGTTATGTGTTCTTTATATGGGTTTTATGGTAATCCTTTGGTTACAAAAAGGTAAGTAATGATACTTTTTTTTTCAGTGAAGAGTTTTTACTACATCATAAAGGTGAAAAGTATTACATTGATAAAGTACTCATGGTTTACTTGTTGTTTTGAAAAACTAACAGTTTCCATTCTTTGTGTATCCCTTACTGAGATTGTTATGCTCATCCCAAGTTTTTGAAATGTTTTTCACAGGACTTAGCGTGGAATAGGGTCAAGGATGGGATCAAGGGAAAGTCATGCTACCTAAAACATGGAACTATACATGTTTCTTTTTAAGAGTTTTTATTTTATGGAAATTTAGTAGAAGCGACAACTTTGTAATCTTTTGAGATGTAATAGTTATGTCCTAATTCTCTAAAACTCTAAACCTGAAAAGATCCTCAATGTGAATTACTCATTTAATTCAATATTAAGTAAGGTTTAAGGCTGAGGCCTTATAGAAATAGTATAAGGAAATAAATTAAAAATAAATATGAAATAATATTTAATAAAATTACAATTTTAAATTGAAACTATACAATTTGAGTCATACCAAGAACACCATGTATCAAATTTAGTGCATGATCATAGTATAAGAGTGAATCATCTTTTTTGAAGAAGTTATTTCTTTATTATCTCTAAGAAAATTAAAAAAATAAGTATTAGATATAAATGATGAGTAAATTAACTAAAAACTTTAGATAAAATGATGATAAAATCAACTAAAAACTTTAGATAAAATGATGATAAAATCAACTAAATAAAAAGTACGAAGTCACATCTTCATGATATATGTGTACATTATAACACCAGGAATGCTACCCATTCGTTTCTAAACAAATCTATTTCATCATGTGAATATAAGGACTTTCAAAAATCATGGTAGTACTGGAAAAATATAAATATACAAAGGATTAATGAATATTTTAAATGAAATAGTAATTATCTTCAAAAATACTTCTTCAGGGATGCTATTTTATTGATGATATGATATCTCTCATAAATTTTCAAACACAATAACCACAATATTTTTATTTTTCTGTTTTGGACACTATAGAAATATTAAGAAAAATAAGTAATTTGTTTTGATATGTTCTTTGATAGTGAAATATTATTATATATACCCTAATAATTATCCACCTACAGAAGTTGATAGGCTCCTTGTATGCATGGACTATCCTCATGCCACGATTTTGATGATATTTAAACACTACCATTTCATAATAGAATTATCATTAAAAAAATATAAAATATATAAATTGAAGTTTAGTTATAAATTATTGGATCTAGTGTATTAAAAATTGAAAAACTTCATCACGTGTGGTCGGTTTGTTGGGTATCCATGCAGTGAATCCAAGAAATAAATATTTAGAGTATCCAAATTGACCACAATGAGTACCCAATATTTATTTAAAAATGAAATAATTAATAAAAGGAATGAAAATATATTTTATATAATTAAATTTTAGATTTTTACCCCTATATTTTTGGTATTTAGAAGAGCATTTCATCAGTAATTTTTCTTTCAAACGATGTGGCCATTTTTTCCACTATTTCATCAGTTTTTATTCCATTTTAGTTTGGTCTATAGAAGTGAAGTGAGAACTAATGAGTCCATATTTATTTTCATGGGGTAATCCCTTAAATTGGTATTCATATATACACCTGCAAAAAATATGAATTGTATTTAGTCATAATTATCAAAGTAGATTAGCTATTAGAAAAAAAAATCATGAAAACACATCTCATGTATACATTTACAACTAAGACTCCTAGCCATTCATACTTGAGGATTTCATTTACATTCTCAATAGAAATGAATTCTGTAATGGCCTCTCTATTAATTTTTTTCTTAAAAATCAACTATGTTATTAATACCACTTTGTAACCTTGTATCTACATGAACCTTTAATGTTAGTAAATAAAGATATAGAACAAGTGAGGTAAAGGTGATTTTTAAAGATCTTTTTGATTGTTCAGTTGATCCTTTAGATCATTTTTATTTGACATTTCATTTCATCCCCTTCCCTTTATCCATCTATAATAACATTCATCGGTTCATAACTTTTTTCATTAATTGTTAAAGGTTTAGCATGAAAAATAAATTGGGAATGAATACCTATTTTCAAAATGTTTTTTACAAGAAATAACAACCATGTTTTGAATGTTCCAATACCTTGTTTGACCATATGAATATCTGCATCATCAAGTGGAAGACGTAGCTCAGTGTTCGCCTCATGATCTATGCTAATCTTCACTCTCACATGACCTATTAGAAGTTTTATATTGTGTAGTGTCTTTTTGGATATCTAACATGATATCCCTAATAAAAAAGCAATGGGTGGGTGTTGATAGATATAAATCACACTCATTTTAACCCTATAGAATATCAGTACAGGAAATGTATCAGTTTCTATCTCATTCACATTTCACAAAAACAATTATGAGAATATTGATTACCTCATCTAAGATATATCTTTGATGGAAATGACTCACCTCAAATATGGTGGGAAGGGGGGATCTTCATGCAGTGGTTGTTCTTGAGTTTTTCCTTCTCTCTGACCCCCCATAACATTTTCTAGCAACTCATACTACTAATGAAATTTTTATTAAAGGGTATATAATCATGCATGAATCTCTTCTATTTCTTTATCTTTATCCCCTTGTTCTCTTCTTTTCTAAAAATATGTTTGGGGTGTCACCCAAAAACCCACGAATCTGATGTGGCCATACTATTATGGTTACTTTAAGGCCATTGATAGTAGGTGTCCATCTGGTACAACTATTGATGATTACTATGTATAAGTTAGATATAAAATATAGGAAAATAATTAATCATTGTTATGAAATAATGATTTAAATAATAAAAACTTTATTATGTCATACTTACACATGATTCCCACACTTTTTGTGTATTTAATCTATTAATATCCTATCTTTATTTACACATGCCTCATTCCATAGAACATGATGTGGGATGGAAGTGGATTTGGATTTGGATTCATCAATCTGAATATAAATAGATGAACATAATTATGTTGGTGTTTCATGTCACATAAAAGTATTATGGTAGATTTAAAATACATACCATTTTTTTTCAAGTGAAGCATAACCAATACTTGATTTATAGTAGGGGTATATTAGTTTTTCTTCCCATTTCTTATTTTTAGTACACAATTGTTGTTTCATAAATTAAAAATTAATACTCAAAGTGATTAAGACACATATTTTAAAATAATGTATTACCATCCACAATGTACCTAAAAAGATATTTTCTCACAATGTACAGTAAATTCATCCCATGCTATTTATATTATCAGGTGTGAATACATATGTGATGGGTGTAGGTTTATTTTGCCTTTAGTATATTTGAGATGAAATTTCATTAGAATTGTATGAAATAATCTTTGATCCTTTCTAGTAAAAACTAATACAAATTTATTTTGTGAGTTATATATTATAAATGAACTCTACAAGGGATAATGAAGAGTAATTAAATGTTTAATTATTTTATTTTTTGTAAAATAAAGAAAGGATATCATAATTTTACCATAATCTCTTCCCAAATCAATGAATTATGTGTGGAAATAACATGGTTCTATGAATATCAATGAATCTACACGAGCTTCTGAGTGATGATCCCATTGAAATTATTAAACATGGCCTTGTTTGGGTTAACAGTATGGCCGTTCTCATTCTATCTGACCTCAAATTTGATGCCCTTGTTTTTCTCCTGAACAATTTTTTCTAAAACTAGCATACTACATCACTCCTATTTTTTGGGACATCGGTTTCTTTCCATCTACCATTTCCTTGGGTTCAACATCATCAATATGTTGTTCCTCTAGATTAGTAGTATCAACATGTATAGAATGTCATCGTTCCTCTGCACTGGGAGTGGTAACTAGTTGAGAAACTTGTTGTTCCTTAGGATTGGGAGCATCAGCACATAAAGAATTCATTTTCTATAGAAGTGGTTCGATATTTAATTTATATTAAAAAAATTCATCAGTGAAAAGATAATAACATGAGGTAACACAATTTATATTAAAAAAAATATAACCTGACTATTAAACTCCTTTTTTAAATGTTCATAGGATTTGACACCTTTATAGAGTATTCAAATCCATTAATTGTGGTATAAAATGACATAAAAGACCCATATACATTAGGACTACTATAAAATGATTATTATGTACCAATGAAAGGGTCATCCTCAGTTGAATTTTTATCTAACCATTTTGTGTCTTTAGTCTATAACAAAATAATTAACCACTTTTGGTTTGTGGGATATGGAACACAAAATACATGTACTGCCAGCGATTCCATTATAAATGGTTCATATTTGTATCCTTCCTGATTTAAATATACTTTCATGAATCCCAATTCATCAATTTTAACAACACTATTATTATAAACTCACTTGAATTGAAAAATCATCACTTTAAATGTTGTATAATCCAACTCCCATATTTTTTGATGATGCAGAAGTATGAAATATTCACAAAAAATTGTATTTTTGTCCTTGGTACTATATACATGTATTTATTCCTCCACAATTGTAAATCCACTATTTTTCATGGTACTGCCTTCATCATGTTCATTTGTATAGAACATATAACTATTAATTATATAACCATTATAAGATAACACATGCACACTTAGTTATATGGCTGGCTATCAAAGTCATTCTAAAATTGAATAAGGATTTTTATCCGACTCTTTAAAAATATGATCTCAAAACCATCTTATAAACTATTGATTATGTGTATTTGATATCCATATTTCATCCTTTGATGGATTAAAATGTTTAATAATTTATTTATGGGTTTCAAATTATGGGGAAAACTCTAAACTATTATGAAAAATATAAAGGTGGGATTGCTCTCGATTTGTAATAGTGATTATGAAAACATCTATTCTAGAAATTCCTTCACCCACAAGCTCCATAGTGTGAAGAGATTTCAGTAGACCAATTCTTTCCACACCAGTTAGGTAGTCGATACAAAATTCAACGGTTTCCTAAGAAATATATTTCTCTATAATATAAATTTATGGATGAATTTTATTTTTGACACACTCTTTCAAAATATTCATATATCGTTCAATGGGGTACATCCATATATAATGTACAAGACCATATAGTCGAATCTCTCTCACCAAGTGAACCATCATATCAAAGAATGATAGTAGGAAGAACATTTCCAATTCACATAATATGATAACAACTTCCCTTTCAATAGTTGTAAATTTATCTAGGTTTATATCTTTGGTGCATATAAATTTGAAAAAGAAATAGTGATTGGTTAATGTAAGAAGAACAATCTTGGAAAAAATGAAACATAAAGCTATATGCATTAGATCTTGCATCAATAAATGAAATTCATATGATTTTAGACCCTTTAAATTTAAATCAGTAATTGATATGATATTTTTGATATTCGATGAATAACCCTATTGAAACTTTACATAGTTAAAGAAGTTGAAAAACTTATATTTCTCATGTCTGGAAAGAGTGTGAGCTGTTGGAGGAAGAAAAGTACATTTTCACCCTTTACTAGAGCGAACTATTTCCATATTCTCATGTCAATCATATCCAACCTATCATTAATTACATCCTTTGTTTTTCTGACTTCATTTAGTAACATGAAAATTACACTATCACATAATCTTTTTGAATGTGTATAACATAAAGAAAATGTTTGATATACAAAAAATTCTAGCATGGTAATTCCAAAAAAAATTGATCCCTTTTTTCCAATCAGTTTCTGTAAGGTGTTTTAAAAAAGGTTTATTAAAATTAGTGTCCATATATTTTACTTTCTTAAATTGTTGATCAATTTTTAGTGGAGACAGTTCTATACATTATTTTGAAATCCCATTGAATGATGTTGTACATGATTAGTATTTATGTCATTGGGGTAGAAATTTATGATTCTCTAGAAACACAGTCTTTGATTAATGTTTCAACTGAATTTACTATGTACCTTGTTCACAAATGGGACACCCTTAAGTTCATTTAATGCCATATCATGAAAAATTTCCATAAATAGGAAATTAATTTATCATCCCATACAACATGACTCTTAATGTGAAACCTTCATTTCTATAATCATCATATAATGTAACACCTGAATCCCACAACAATTTAAAATCATCGATCAATGGATCCAAATAAACATCAATATCATTACCTAGTTGTTTTGGTTATGATATAAGTATATATAACATAATGTATTTTCATTTCATGCATAACCATATTGTAAAGTTAAAATTTACCAACATAACCAGCCATGTACTATGAGTTCTTATTTGAAAACCAAAAGGATTCACTCCATCTATAGATAGTGAAAGACAAAGGGTTCTTAGCTCATTTAAAATTTAGGATACTCATGATCAATTCTATTCCACGGAGAAGATTCTATGGGGTGATGAAGTTTCTCATATTTATTTTATGTATCTTTATACCATGTAAATTTCATTATAGTCTTATAACTTCCATATAGGTGCCTAAACATTGTAATGATTGGAAAGTTCCATACAAATTTCATAGGACTTGATTCATCTTTCTTGTATCAAGAAGCACCAAACTTTGGGCATTATTTAAGTGATTTATGGTCCCTGTGAAACAATATACAGTCATTTTGACATACATGTATTTTTCAGAGATCATACCCATTGAATGTAGCATTCATCTAGTTCTATTAGTTGATAAAAAAACCACCTCAACTTAAAAAAAATAATGGACCTATATAATAAAACAATTCTTATGTGGGTTATATTATAAAGAAATAAATTAAACACACAATGTCAATTTTAAACCATAAACATGTACTTTGAGCAATATCAGTCACACCCTGTATCTAATTGAGTTGTGGTTGATTCATACACATCACAATATTTCTTTTTATTCTAAAAAATAGGTGATCTTGAATTGTCTCTCATCAATGGTGATAAAAAACTCACTACAGATGAGAGTCAATTCAAGAGGACTTGCCTTTTGAGAACAAGCATCCAATTGTCGCACCGTTTATGGTTCACCTTCAAGAATTATCTATGTAAAAACTAACTAAATAAGAATAAGATAAATCTGATAAGGAAATTGATTAAGTAATAGTAGATAAAATGATGAGGAAAAAATCTGGACACGTTTACTTAGTTTTGGCGATGTGATGTGCGTTTTAAACTAAAATGACACATATATATTGAAAATATGCACTTAGAGTCATACCAACCACATTGTGTGTCAGATTGATGTGTGGTTAATGTATATATGTCACAAATGAATTATGGGTCATTGTAAAAAAGTTTAAAAACAATCCGAGTTTGTTTTCTCGATTTTGGATAATGACATGCATTTAACTAAAACGACACCTTTATATTGAAAACACACACATTGAGTCATATTAGACACATAATGTGTTATATTATTGTGTGTTTGGTTCTTATATATCACAAATGAATTATGGACTATTGTACTAAATTTTAAAAAATAATCTGAGCTTTTTTGATTGGTTTTGGCTATTTGATGTGTGTTTTAAACTAAAATGACACTTTTTTATTTAAGACACGCACTTCAAGTAATATTGATCACATCATGTGTAAGATTAATTTTTGGTTAATTCATACATGTGAAAAATGAATTATGGATCATTGTCCTAAATTTTGAAAACAATATGATCTCGATTGCTTAGTTTTTGCTATTTGATGTGTGTTTTAAACTAAAATGACACTTTTGTATTGAAAACATGCACTTTGAGTCATATTGACCACATTGTGAGTCAGATTGATGTGTGGTAAATTCATATACATATAAAATACATTACTAATAATTTTTTTAATGTTTGAAAACAATATATTCTCATTTTCTTGATTTTTGCTATTTGATGTGAGTTTTAAACTTAAATGACACCTTCCTATTAAAAACATGCACTTTGACTCATATCGGTCACATCGTGTGTCATATTGATGTGTGATTAATACTTACATATCACAAATGAATTATGGATCATTTTCCTAATGTTTGAAAATAATATGAGCATGTTTTCTCAGTTTTTTCTATTTGATGTATGTTTTATACTAAAATGGAACTTTTGTATTAAAAACATGCACATTGCGTCATACCGACCACATCTGCTGTCATATTGATGTGTGGTCGATTACTATAGGTCAAAAATGAATTATGAACTTCTATCTTAAATTTTTAAAACAATCAAATCTATTTTTCTCAGTTTTAGCTATGTGATGCGTTTAAAACAAAAATGACAATTTAATATTGAAAACACACACTTTGAGTCATATCAACCACATCATATGTCAGATTGACATGCGGTCAATTCATAGACATGAAAAATAAATTATGGATCATTTTCCTAAAGTTTTAAGGCAATACAATATATTTTTCTTAGTTTTGGTGATGTGACATGCATTTTAAACTAAAATGACACCTTTCTATTAAAAACACACACTTAGAGTCATATCAGTCACATCATGTTCCAAGTTGATGTATAGTTAATTATTACAAATAAAAAATGAATGGAAGAACATTTTCCTAAAGTTTAAAATCAACATGAGATAATTTTATCAATTTTGGATATTTGATGTGTCTTTTAAACTAAAATGTTTCTCGTATTGAAAACACACACTTCAAGTCATACCGATCACATCGGGTGTCAGATTGAAATTTGGTCAATTCCTACTAGTCACAAATGAATTATGGACCATTTTCCTAAATTTTAAAAACAAGATAATCTCATTTTCTCATTTTTGTCTATGTGATTCATTTTAAACTAAAATGACACATTTATATTGAAAACATCTACTTCAAGTCATATATACTACATAATGTGTTGGATTGGCATGAAATTAATTCCTACATGTGAAAAATGAATTATAGAATGTTTTCCTAAAGTTTGAAAACACTATGATCTTCTTTTATAAATTTTAGCAATGTGGCACACATTTTAAACTAAAATGGGACCTTTCTATTGAAACATGCACTTTATGTCATATTGATCACATTGTGTCTCGAATTGATGTGTGGTCAGTTCATACACATTAAAAATGAATTATTAACTATTTATTAATGTTTAAAAAAAATATGATATAGTTTTATCAGTTTTGGATAGTTAATGTGTGTTTTAAACTAAAATGACAGTTTTGTATTGAAAACACACATTTCAATTCATAACAACCACATCAGGTGTCTGATTAACATGTGGTTGATTCCAACAGGTCACAAATGCATTATGGACCAATTTCCTAAAGTTTAAAAATAATCCGATCTCATTTTATTGTATATGTCTATGTGATTTGTTTTTTAACTAAAATGCCACTTTTATACTGAAAAAACATATTTCGAGTTATATCCACCATATTGCGTGTCAGATTGGTGTGTGGTAAATTCTTACACATGAAAAAAATGAATTATGGATAATTTTACTAAATTTTTAAAATAATCCAAACTCATTTTCTTAGTTTTGGTGATGTGAAACACATTTTAAACTAAAATGGATTCATTTTATTGAATACATGAAATTTGAGTCATATCGATAACAACACGTATCAGATTGATGCGTGGTCGATCCGTACACATCAAAAATGAATTATGGATTGTTTTCCTAAAGATTTAAAATAATACAATCTCATTTTATTGGTTTTGTATATTTGATGCATGTTTTAAACTGAAATGACACTTTTGTATTAAAAACATGTACTTCGAGTCATATCAACCACATCATATGTCAGATTGATGTGTGGTCGATTCCTATACATGAAAAATGAAATGTGGACTATTTTCCTAATGTTTGAAAGTAACCATATATAATTTTTTCAATGTTGGATATGTGATGCAAGTTTTAAACTAAAATGACACTTTTATATTGAAAATATGTACTTAGGGTCATACCGACCATATCGTGTGTCAGATTCGTATGCGGTCAATTATTTCATGTGAAAAATGAATTATGAATCATTTTCATAAATTTTGAAAATAATATGATCTTTTTTTCTTGGTTTTGGCTATGTGAAATGTGTTTCAAACTAAAATGACACTTTATTGAAAACAAACAATTTGAGTCATACTGCCACATCACGTTTCAGATTAATGTGCGATAAGTTCCTATATGTCAAAAATGACTTATGTATCTATGTACTAAAGTATAAAAACAATATAAATTTTCTTTCTTGGTCTTGATCATGCGACGTGTGTTTTGAACTAATGTGTAAATTTAACAAAATAAGTATCAGATAAAAATTATAAAGAAATTAACTAAAACATTAGAGAAAATGATGATAAAATTAACTAAATAAGTAGTAAGAAGTCACCTCTTCATGATGTTTATATACATTCTAACACCATGTATCCTTCCCATTCAAATAAAAACTAATTTATTTTTTCCATTACAATTCTCCTTTTGAAACAAATAAAAAATAATATATAATCATTATAATACTAATGCTTCACACCCAAAATATATTTCTAAGGTCATATACCATATTAGATCACAAAAATAGTAGTTAATCACATGAATTTAATGTTGGTAAAAATTATGACACCATATACACTATTAAATCATCTGTAAATAGATGTACTTATTCTTTTGAGTATGTAGATTGTTGGAAATATTGGTAGTTTTAAGAAAATATATATATAAAATGATTAGGAAATATTTTTAATGAAATTTTAATTACCATAGGAAATTAACTGTTTATAGATGCTAATTTTTCAACAGTATATGATATCTTTCATTAATTTGTAAACATAATATCCAAAAACATTGTTGTTATCTTGCTTTAGATAATATAGAAACATTGACCAAAATAAGTAAATTGATTTGAAATATTTTTCGACAGTTAAATATTTATATATATACCTTAATCTATTTTCATTTGAAGTAATACATAGCCTTATTATTTTTAGTCACTGACCTCTTACCATGATTTAGACTATATTTACATATCACCCTACTAAAATAAAACTCTAGTTAAAACCCAAACTAAAACATATAATTCAAAGTTTATCTATAAAATTTTTATTATAGTGCATTAAAAATTCACAATACACATCATGTGTGGTTAGTTTGATAGAAATATATTCATTGGATCCAAAAAATAAACATTTAGGGTATCCATATTGATTGCGATAAACATCTAGTTCTTCATAAAAGAACAAAAAATAATAATTAATGAAAATAATAATAATATATTTTATATTCTTTGATTGTAGAGTTTTACCCATACATTGTAAGAATAAAAAATAGTACTTAATCTTTTATTTTATTCTAAAACACATCATTTATATCATAATTTTTCATATCAATTTATTTCAAACCTAATGATTTTTTATAGAAACAATAAAAGGATCAATGAATCTAAATTGTGATTCATAGGGTTTTCCCTTTATATAATAGTAATATAATTTTTTGTATAAAATATGAACAGTTTTTAACTTTAATGAAAATATTAAATCATTTTTTGGATAGATGTATTATGAAAATGTAACTTATGTTTGTATTCACAACTAAAACTCATAGCCATTCAAACTTGAGAATCTTATTTATACTGTTGAGACAAACTGCATCTATAATGATAGTTCCAAATATTCCTTCTTCATATGGAATGTAAAAAACATATCCATATTTAAATATAGTGTATGCATGATTTTGTAATGATAATATATGTTGTAGTGGAATTGGCAGAGAGACGGTACTCCTGGAAGGTCTTTTTTGTTTTCTTGGTCGATTCACTAGACTGTCTTAATATGACCTTCTATTTAACATATATTGGTCTACCAAACTAGATCATACATTAATATCTAAAAAATCATATATTTTCACCTTCAATCCTTTAATCATATGATATGTATCTTTGTTTCGCGCGGAATCCAGGGATGACCTCCTGGACGGGAGATTCAAACGTTCCGATCGGTTTCTAACGGGTTTGTTCGTAGAACCGGAAACATCCAATGATTCCACATCCGTTGGGACCTACTTTCCAAAGGCAGGCGCTCATTAGCTTGTGGGCTAATGAGGCTTGGGAATTTGAATTGGTCGAGAGGATGGGAGGTCGGACTCATCACACCTTTTTGAGGGGAATTATTGTCTACTCCGGGACTCTCTTTATAGATTTAAGTTAAGTTCGTGAATCCTTATTACATTACCAAGTATAAAATGAGCTTTCCTTTAGTTTTAACAATCAATGATTAAATATGCAAGAAATTTAGAGAATCTTTTATATGTATTCGAGGTTCTTCATCAATATAGAATCATCTATATTTGTTTAGAGATTCTTGGTCAATGGTATCCTTCAAAACATTTATATAAAAGTCTCTTGGTCATTTTGATGACCAGGCTGGTTTTAAAGCCACTCAGTGGGGCACTTGAAGTTTATCGTCATTCAGAAGGACAGAGATTATTTCAATGTTGGGATCGAACCCATGAATGGGCTACCTACGTATCCTTTGTTTTGAAAAAGGAATCAGAACCCACGTAGTTCGAGGAATGGGATATGATGTTTTATGATTGATGGCTCAAAGATGAATGTCATAATTACTTTTACACTCTAAGCTCACGTGAGTCATGCTCGGTGTGAGAAACAAGAGGTATTGGTAAAATTTAGACAATTGTGCCATAAAAGATGCAATCATAAGAATTTGTTTTGGGGCTTATGTATAGATGACTGCCCAGATAGGCGAAGGTTTAGGATTTACTTTTAGGAAGAAAATCCATGAACAGGGTCCACAAAGTTATATGTGCTTCATGGAGATTTGAATACTCTAATCTTGGGGCTTACTCCTAAGGAGGATGCCCAAATTAGGAGGGGACTTATGATTGGGTTTTATTCCTGAAAAGGAAACCCAAATCAAAGGAAATTTATGACTGGTTAAGAGAAATTTTAAGAGACTTGGGGCTTACTCTTAAGAAAAGATGCCCAAGATTTATGACTAGGACTTATTCCTGAGAAGGAAGCCTAGGTTAGGGGACTTGGGGCTTACTCCTGAAAAGGAAGCCCAAGGTTATGACTGAGTCTTTATTCCTGAAAAGGAGACCCAGGTTAGGGATTAAGGTTTGGGGCTTACTCCTGAGGAGGATGCCCAAGTTTAAAAGACTTTGATTGGGGATTATTCTTAAGGAAGATGCCCAAGATTAAAGGACTTTGATTGGGGCTTATTCTTAAGGAAGATGCCCAAGTTTAAAGGTTTTATAACTGGGGATTATTCCTGAAAAGGAAACCCAGGTTAGGATTCTCTCATCTTAAAGGATGAGGTTGAATGAATGAACTCTCAATCTTTGGTGACATAAAGATGTTTAAATCATTAGGTTTTGAGAGATATTTCACATAATTCCTTTCAGATAAGGATGTCAAATCAAGAAATCATGCCATAAATGGCTTTGAAGAGTATCTTGAAGACTGAATCTTGAATAGGAAGGGTGAAATGGCTTAAGAGGGGTGAAAAAGGGTAAGATGGGCACCCAAAAAGATAGGGGCGCGCAAGTATTGAAGGTCATGCAAGTCCTGCGGCGGCGCACAAGTATTGGTCGCGCAAGTATACTTGCGCGACATAAGGGATACTTGCGCGATTTTCAACCAGAGTTGAATTACTTGAGCGACTCTTTATTAAACCCTTTCCCATCCTCTTGAGGTTCTTCCAGAAGAGGGACGCGCAAGTTATATTGAAGGAATTAAGTCGGCGCGCAAGTGTTTGATAAGTTTCAACACTTAGGCCTTCCTTATTCCCTTTAGATCTTCCATTCTAGGTAAGAAATTACCTTAGAAGTGTTATGGAAGCTTTGAGAAGAGACTTGGGCGTCGGGAACTTTGATCCGAGTTTCTGGGAACTGATCTTTTCGAATGGGGGGCCCACAGGGTCTATTTATAGGCAAAAGAAGACCCCGGGCGGTTATTGGGCGGTTATCAGATCTGTCGCGCAAGTCCCTTGCACGACCATGATGGGTCGCGCAAGTATTGAGGCGGCGCGCAAGTGTACTTGCGCGACCAAGATGGAACTTGCGCGATACATGGGCAATGTTCTCCTTTTCCATCCCTTTGTCGATTTTTGATGTTTCTTCAAAGGATTAATCACTTTTAGCTCAGATATTCCCTTTTCCGAACTTTAGATTCCGTGACGAAAGGAGCGTCAACAAAAGTCCCCCCTCAGAGTTGGATCCGGAGAGAAAATGAGGATTTGACTCTGAGGAAATCGAATCCCTCTAAAGGAAAAGGGCGGCGCGCAAGTCTTCAGTGCGCAGAGGGAGGCGCGCAAGTCTGCGTCGCGCAGGCCTTAAACCCTCTGGTATGGCGCGCAGGTAGGCCTCCTGGCCTATAAATATACTGCTTCCGGCCGGAGATGGTATCTGACCCCGAATTTTCTCGAGCTCTCGCCGCGCAAGTCTTTGTCGCCGCGCAAGTCTCCTATTTTCGCTGTTTCCTCGCTGCCGCGCTACTCCCAAGGTAATAAGGCTTGCGCGGCACACACTTGCGCGACAAATACTTGCGCGACATATGTACCACTTGCGCGACATCTCCATACTTGCGCGCCTTAATGCCTTAGCCATTTTTTCAGATTTTCTCACAAATTTTATGAAAAAATAAAACCCATTTAAGAGTTTAATTTATTCAACTCCTGTGCAGATTCAATGGCTCTTAGACCTGGATTCCTTGATGAACTGGCTAGCAAGCGGATAGATGATATGATGAATATCATTGGCCCTGATTACTATACTGTCAAAAACAGCACTCTTCCAGATTTGGCTAAGTATCTGAAGAAATATCATCACGACTTTCCTCACTGCACTTATCTACCTTTGTATGGTCATGGTCATCTGCAAGAAGTCATTATTCCAGAAGTAAAGAATTATCTTCCATTTTCTTGGTTTCAGAATTATACCAATTTTTCTTCAGCAAATATCTCAGGCGGAGGAGTATTTCAAACTGCTGGAACAGTAGAGAAGGCGTATGTGATGCATCATAGCCCTTGCACACCAGATCTGAAAAAACATACACCTGAGCTTCAACCACATTGCCATCCTTCAATCTTCCGAGATGCTCAGATGGATCAGTCCAAAGGCTGGAAGAAAAGTTGGGATTTCCGCCCTGGGGGAGGTGTGAAGCCAACTTGGATGTGGGCATACTGGGTGCGACAGACTTGCGCAGAGTTTATTGAGGATCTGAAGAGAGCTGCAATATATGAAGCTGTTTGGGTTGGGCAGACATATATTTACAGACATGATATCTTCGTGCCAGAGATACTCAGTCACTGGAGTCCAGCGACTAATTCTTTCCACTTGACTCATGGAGAAGTAGGTATCAGTTTGTGGGATGTCCACAAGATTTCAGGAGCTCCAATCTTGGGCGATATGTATGATGAATTCATTCCTCCCAAGGTGACTTGGAATGATCCAGAGAAGACTCCTGTTCTGGCTCGAGAATTATTCAAAATCTTTCATAAGCTCAAGAGTTCAGAGACCTCATTAACTCATTTCAGAAAAGATATCCATCCGGAAGAATGGATGAAGGTGTTTCTTACTGAGAAGAAAGGGATGGAGCCAAAGGAAAAAGGATCCAAGAAAAAGAAATCCAAGGATACCCGGCCCAGACGTCCTACCACTTGCCCAAAACCTGAGAAGAGAGGAGCTCCTGGCACATTCTGGCCAACTCTAGAAGCAGGAGAGTTTGAAAAATGGGGCTATGAAGTGAATCAAAGAATTCCAAAGAAAACTCGTCTGGCGGGTTTCTTGGCAATGTGGCTCAGTATTTACCTCTTGCCGGTCAGAGATTCGAAGGGAGGCGTTAGGCCAGGGACCTTCGTCATTGCGGCCAAGTTAGCTGAGGGAAAAATGGTTGGGTTAGCTACCCCCATTTTAGCAAAGATTCACAGGAGTTTACTTCATATCTTCCAGGGTAAATCTCCTTTAAGAATAGTGGGACCATTCCAGGTTTTGTGGGGATGGATTGCCACTCACTTCAGGACTTACAATGTACAGAATGGGTTACAAATTCCTGGAAGCTCCTTCAGACCGTCAGTGCAAGCATTCTCTGGAATTGCTCCATTAGATGTCAATGGTTATGACATAAAAGTAAGACTAAGCATGTATAAGGAATTCAACTTCTTTCCTTATGGAAGTCCGCCATCTGGGCGGTTTGTTGATGATGGGAAAGCCCCTTTGGATTTGAGGGCATACATGCTAGCTTGCAGGGATGGCGTATTAGTAGCCAGGGTTGATGGAGAAATCATATGCGAGGCCTATGCTCCATATAGATTTGCACGCCAATTCAAATGTTTACAACAGATTGTTGTATCCCCTCCAGTACACGTCAGGTTAGAGCAACATCCGATGGTTGCTCGACAACTATGGTTGCTGACGTCAAGAGAGAAGACTGGAGCAGTATTTGATCTACCAGTTGAAAAAGCGGCACATTATCTGACTACTTTTTATGCCGAACACTGGATAGCATCATACCCTAAAGGGATATTGAATCACCCTGTATATCAAGTGGGAAAGAGGAAGAGGACTGTAGAGAAAGAAACTCTTCCTCATGAAGGTGCTGCTTCTCCTCCTGAAATAGGTTCAACAGACTCCTCCTCTAGAACTGATTCCTCGGATTATCATGATGGGGATGATGAGGCACAACCGGCAGCAAAGCGGTTTCGTGCCCGATATAATCCTCCGGCCAGAGTTAAAAGACCCACTCCATCAGCTCCTGGTGAGTTATTTGATTGTAATAACTTCAATCACTGCTACTTTATAAAGTAATAAGTCTCACTTTCTTATTCTCTATCTGTAGTTGCAGGAGTTGGGAAGAAATTAAAATCAAAAATTGTAGGACCTTCCTCACAGCCTTTATATCTAAGACCAGAGGCTGTTCAGCTATGGCAGAGCTTATACTGTGATACTGAAACCGCCTGGCTGGATTTGTGTGAGGGTCTACAACTTCCTGGGATAGGATATCTTCTAGCTTCAAAAGACCTTCAATACGGAGATAACCCCAATGAAGTGCGGGCTTACATCAGAGAGCTGGAAATGCTCATATATGCCACCGATAATTCAACTCCTATCACCAGGCGGGTGAAGGAAATGATTGATCGTGGCACCATTAAGGGGGCTGGTGGTTCTGGAGATGAGGAGTGGCAAGAGTACGTGGCTCCTGAAGATGTAAGTTTTCCTTCCTTATTTGCAACTTGATTTTAGTTGAAGCTTTGTTTCTTAAGAAAGTTATTTTCTTCATCTTGCAGCTTGCAAAGAAAGGGACCGGGGTTCCTTCGCCACAATATAGCCCTGGTGGTACCGCTGTTGGGGCTGCTGCTGATTCTCCTCGCGAACCAGGCGAGATATCTCCAGGCCAGCAGGCCATGAATGAGGCACTGGACATAGCCTTTCATTCGCCAATCCAAGTGCCAATAAAGGAGACAGCTGAAACTCCAAAAAAGCAAAAGAAGCCAAGGCAACGAAGGAGGAAATCCTTAGCTAAACGTTTCATTAGCAGTGGTAAGTCCTTCGAACAATCATGAGTTTATACCCATAATCATATGGTTACTCATATTTCTGAGGATTGCAGGGGCTTCTTCAATTTCCCCCTTGAGGGAAGGGACTGATCCTTCTTCAAAGGCCGTGGAGGGTGCTGTAGAACAACCACAAACTCAAGCTGACTTGGTAGCTCCTGGAGAAGAGCTGCCATCTATTCCCAATATCCCTCCCACTACTGAAGATGCTGTCCAGGGTCAAGGGTTGCAGGACATAAGTCAGCAAGAAGACATAGCAAATGCTCCCACTGGTGAGACTAACCAAGATTCTGAAGTATCATTGGATGAAATGATGAATCAAGGAATGACTTTTGAAGAATTTTATGATCATGCTAGATTGTCATGTGATTTAGAAGACCTTGGGCGTGAGTGTTACCCTTCGCCCAAATTTTTCTTTTAAAAGAAAAATATTTCTAATCATGATGTAAAATAATATGCAGTTTCTTCCGTAGAAGCTGCTGAACTGCCAATGCCTGAAGAGGGTGTGGACACTGATGTCAACCCTATCATTGCAGAAACATTAGCTCAAGTAGAGCTAAATCCAATAAACTCTCCTGAGACCCATCTTGAAAATCCTGTTGAAACCGGGAAAGATGGGGAGAAGTCTTCTCATGTTGCTGAACCACCATTGGGTAAAGGATAACAATATTTGTGATTGTACTTTATTTGCAAGACAATCCATTCTTTTGTTATTCTTTAAGATTCAACTAAAATCTTTCAATTGATCATGTAGGGCCATCAACTGTAATGGCTAGATCCGGAGATGAGGCTTCAGCCTCTGCCCCAATGGGAATTGAAAGTGAAGAAGCCCAAGTCAGAGGGGAAAGAGCAGAACGAGGCACTTCTTTAAGCATGTTAATTCCAGATTACATACCCCCTTCTGACGAAGATGTTGAATCAGATCCAGAGATGCTCAAAGCGTTCAGCTTTTCACGACGTAAGGCGTGGAACAATATATGGAACATCATATCGGGGGTGCCCTTAGAAGAGCTACCATCAAAAATTTCCCGATTGTCATCCCAATTTGTTATAATGGGACTTGGTGGTTTTGGGTATGAAAAGATCCATGCTACAGTGAAACAGATTATCTTCAGGAGGGAGCAAATGCAGACAAGTCGCGAAGATTTGACCAGAGTGAAATCGTCAGTCAACTTAGGCGAATTTGAGGCTGCGATATCCCAGGCTGAAGCTGATTATGTTGTCAAGATGAAGGATCTGAAACAAAAAATCAAAGAAAAGGTCGTCCAGCAGGTGCAACTCCAGCAACAGTTAGATGCTGTTACTGGGGAACTTGATCAGCTTAATGAATCATTGGATGAAACTCATATAAATTGCATGAAAGCCATTGCAGATGCTAAGAAGGCACTTCAGCAAGCTGAAAAGAGTGAAGCTGGTCAAGTGCACGAGCTTCAAGCAACTGTTGATAAGGCTCAGGATGCTATATATCAAATGAAGACTTTTGTTGACAATCTCCTGTAATTTCTTGAAAAAGAGAAGAGATTCCAATCTGTGGATGTCCTTCTAACTCTTGTGTATCAATGAAAAACACTTTTGTCTTCAATCATTTGTACTTGCATTCTTCCATTACCTGCTTCAAATTTACTTAAGCCAATGGGCTTAGTAAGCATAGTTTGATTTTTACTAGGATTATTACAAATAACCCTACAAACTTTGAACCTTTTAACTGCTCAATATTACCTAAATCATACAAAAAATGTATATTTAGTGAGCTGGAACTTGACTTTTATTCAGAGTTCCTTTGTCTTTTGTGTGGGCAGTTTAAAGTCATGCAAGCCGGACAAAAAGAGGCTAATGTTTAAGGTCGAAATAGCTTTGACCGAAAAATGGATTAAAATGGATTCAATTCCTTGATAATTTATCTGAAAACAAATTACCATACTCAAGTATGAGAGAAAATATGTAAACTATGACTTAAGAATATTTGAATCTGAGGAATGATATGAAAAAGAGCTAAATAGCATTAGAAGAAGTAGTTTCCAAGAATGAAGTTACTATTATTTAACAAAACCCGTTAGGGGGTTGAAATATGCAGGGCCACCTATGGGCATTGGCTGCATAGTCAAATAAAATAGCATCTTTTGGCTGACAAGTCTGTTATGTGGACTGTTTATGCAAGGCCACCTATGGGCACGTGCTGCATAGTTAGGCAAAAGAACTCTCAGAAATTTACTTTCCTAGTGCTAAAAGCCAGTGAAAGTTTATGGAGATTCAAATTTTCTAAAGCATAGAGTTTGTTGTATGGAAAGAGGTACTTGAATATGGAGAAGATATTTTCAAACAAGAATATCGAAGAACTAGATGAATATCACTCCTACGAAGGTCTGACCCAAACGTAGGGAAGAAGAATAAACCATAGACTTGAATACTTTCAGATCATGAAAAAGGATATGGGACAAATACGTTAAGGATGGCTATTTTTGCGGATCCCTACATACTGTCGTTTAAGACAAATAAGGACAAAAGAGGCATTCTTCCCAAGAATGAAGTTACTATTATTTAACAAACCCGTTAGGGGGTTGAAAACATGCAGGGCCACCTATGGGCATTGGCTGCATGGTCAAATAAATAGCATCTCTTGGCTGACAAGTCTGTTATGTGGACTGTTTATGCAAGGCCACCTATGGGCACGTGCTGCATAGTCAGGCAAAAGAATTCTCAGAAGTTTGACATTTTTGTGACCATAAGTCATGAAAAAGGGTTATGAAGATCTGAAAATATTTAAGGTTAGGATTATAATACATAAATATGGGTATTTTCCAATGTATATAGAGATACATAGGTCAATGAAAAC
This sequence comes from Viscum album, assembly GCA_963277665.1. Classification (NCBI taxonomy): domain Eukaryota; kingdom Viridiplantae; phylum Streptophyta; class Magnoliopsida; order Santalales; family Viscaceae; genus Viscum; species Viscum album. Next base: position 416,745,632 of record OY728143.1, read on the forward strand.
CATAATCATGTTGTGGCTGGGTCCTGAATTGAAACTTGGACTTCACTACGTATCTCATAAGAATGAGAATCAAGCCATACGTAGTTCTTGAAATGCAGTTTAACGTCGTGCAGGACGAAAGTATGAGTGATCTTAGTTTAGGGTCATAGAATTCGGACCATAATAATGAATACATAGTGTGTGTTTTCATGAGGACTTTTCAGCCAAGGGACTGAAAGTGAAATTTGGGGTTAGGCCCAAAAGACTTGGGACTGGATTCGAGGGACACTCGAATGTTCCTACGTATCCCATAAGGATGGGAATCAAGTCCACGTAGTTCTAGATCTACCCTTTGTACAAATTTGGTTTGTACATGTGAAGGGTGAAAAGGGACTTTAGTGCAATGATGGTTTTAACCTAAGATAAAAAGTTTAGGCATTACCATGTATGTACATAGTCTTTTTGAAAATGAAAACCATGATTGAAAAAGAATCAATGTTTAATAATGGTTCCTTCTCAAATGAGGAAATCAAAGAATATTGTAGTTTATTGTCGTACTGGACAAAAGTGTTGTATAGTTTAACGTCATATAACAAGGACGAAAGTGAATCAATGTAAAGATATTGATTCCAAGGGTGGTTTCACAAATCATCATCATATGAGATTGTGGTGAACCAATGTGAAGAGATTGTTTTTGGGCTTGAACCTTTGGGAGGTTGCCTACATACCCAGCCTGGAGGGCAAGGATCAAAGTCTGTGTAGTTCAATTAAAGAATGAATTAATGATCAAGTTGTTCTTGTGGACAATGATCTAAAAAAAATGTTGTTGGGACTTACACATGGTTAGTGGCCCAAAGGGAGTGTTATGGTTGATGTTCGCTCTAAGCTCACGTGAGTCATACTCGGTGTGAGAAACAAGAGGTAATAACAACCTTAACGATGTACAGTTTAATGTCATGTAGGACATAAAAAAGGGATTTTCTGTACAGTTTAGCGTCATGTAGTTAAGACGAAGGGGACAATATAGTTTAACGTCATATTGGACGAAAGGGGGATTGTGCAGTTTTAATGTCATGCTGGACTTTTGATGATTATATAGTTTAACGTCTTTCCGGACGTGAGGGACTTTTATACAGTTTAGCGTCATGTAGTTAGGACATCACAGTTTAACGTCTTGCTGGACATATTTGCAAATAGTTTATGGTCGTATACATGGACCAGGAATGATGCAGTTTTAAGGTCATGCTGGACTGTTTATGGAACTTTTTCACAGTTTAATGTCGTGTGGGACGAAGTTGCAGTTTAAAGTCATACTGGACCATTGCTGTATAGTTTTAGCGTCATATAGCAAGGACGAACTGATGCTGTACAGTTTAAAGTCATGTAGCTAAGACTAAGGTGAATCAATATGAGGATATCAGTTCTGATCTTTTTACAGTTTATCGTCATGCTGGACATTGGAAGTGCCACACAGTTTAATGTCATGTTGCTAGGACACAATATAGTTTAATGTCATCTCGGACAGAATACAGTTTAGTGTCATGTAGGACAATAAGGTACTTAACACAGTTTAACGTCATGCTGGACGATGAAAGTGCCACACAGTTTAATGTCATGTCGCTAGGACAAAATATAGTTTAATGTCATCTCGGACAAAATATAAGAACTTTTATACGGTTTATTGTCATGTAGGACAAAATCAGGGACTATGCAGTTTAAAGTCTTGCAGTTAGGACTATTGGTGCTGCACAGTTTAGTGTCATGTTGCAGGGACATAAGTGCGAATAGTTTAAGGTCATATGCACGGACCATACAGTTTATCGTCATGCTGGACGTAGTTGTAGTTTAAGGTCATACTGGACCATTGCGTAGTTTAAGGTCATACCGGACCTAGTTGTTGATGCAGTTTAAGGTCATGCTGTATGAACCAATTGTAAGTCTTGGTTCTGGGGACCATATTTTGTGTTTATACAAAATACTTCTTCAGAAATCTGGCATTAGTTGGAGTCGTGATGTGTTCTCCATCCATTGAAATCAGAGAATACGCTCCATTGGAGTAGACCTTATGTACTGAATAAGGTCCTTCCCATTTTGGTTCAAGCTTGGGAGGCTTCTTTCCTGGTATCATTGGTGTTCTGAGAACCAATACCAATTCTCCCTGAATGAATGAACGAAGACGAACTTTTTTGTTAAAAGCTCGTGCTATTCGATTCTGATAGATTTCCAAGTGGTGCAAAGTGCACAATCTTTTCTCATCTAACTGTTCCAATTCATTCAACCGCTTTTGGGATTGCTCATCTGTTGATAACTGATCACAAATGGCTATTCTGAGTGAGGGCAATTGGACTTCAATTGGCAAGACTGCTTCTGTTCCATATACCAATGAATATGGAGTAGACCGCGTTGCATTGCGAGTGGTAGTCCGATAAGCCCATAAAGCATGATAGAGTTTATCAGGCCATGACCTCTTATCTTTATCCACCATCTTTTGCAGTATATTTGAAAGAGTCTTGTTGAAGGCCTCTATCTGGCCATTAGCCGCTGCATGATATCGAGATGAATGGTTGGACTTAATGTTGTATTCTTGATACAATCTCTTTACCTCAGAAGAGCAGAAGTTGGTGCCGTTGTCTGTCAATATGGTATGAGGGACACCAAATCTAGTAATGATGTTAGACTTGATGAAGCTAACAATGCATTTAGAACTGACTTCTTTGAGAGGTACTGCCTCTGCCCATTTGGAAAAGAAATCAGTAGCAGTAAGAATGTACTTAAACTGCTTGGCCGTAGCTGAAGGGTAAGGTCCCACCACATCCATTCCCCATGTGGAAAATGGCCATGATTATTTAGCTGTATGAAGCAACTCTGGAGGTTGATGAATGAAATTGGCATATACTTGGCATGAATGACACTTCTTTATGAAATTAACACAATCTTGTATCATTGAAGGCCAGAAGTATCCAAGTCTTCGAATTTGATCAGACAATCTATGTCCAGACTGGTGGGCACCACAGACTCCCGCATGCACTTCTTTTATGACAGCCATTGTCTCTTCACCATCAATACATCTGAAGAGAACTCCATCAAAACCACGTTTGTAGAAAATTTTCTCGAGGTGGTTTGGACCATCATAAAGAGTAAAATTGACCACACGTCGCCGAATTTGTTCTCTCTTGGCTCTATTAGGTGGAAGTGTTCCATTTTGAAGGTATTCCCTGATAGGTGACATCCATCCTGTAGTATGACCATATGGTTCAGGAATGGGACTAATTTCATTAATTTCCTCTGTTCTGACTTGAACATAAGGTGAAATTGCACGACGGTGGGCAATACCGATTGTTGTCTCGTCCCGATTTGGATCTGCTAAAGCTGTGGCTATATTAGCCAGTGCATCAGCTTGAGCATTTTGTGATCTTGGGACATAAGAAAATGTCGGTTCTGAAGGGAATTCTGACATTAACTCTCTGACGTAATCATACAAAGGGATTAATTCTTCTTTTCTGATGGCATAATCCCCATTGACTTGTTTGATTACCAGGTCTGAATCACCTTTTACCTTTAAGTGATTCACTTGTGCTTGAAGCGCTAACTCCAAGCCTGCAATGAGAGCTTGGTATTCAGCTTCATTATTGGTACCACCTTCCCACAACAAAAAGGAATAAGGTAACACTGCCTTATCTGGAGAAATGAGCACAATTCCTAAACCAACTTTGTTGAATTTAGGATTTTCCATTTTCTTCCCTGTTGGACTTCTAGAAGCACCATCAAAATACATTTCCCATGTTTGAGGATTCTCTTGAATAGAAAAAACTTCCTCATCAGGGAGTTCGATATCTGAATATGTGTCTTCCACTGAAGGGTGTTCAGCCAGGAAATCAGCCAGAGCTTGGCCCTTAATTGCCTTTTGAGACACGTATTGAATGTCGAACTGCTGTAGAATAACCGCCCACCTTGCCAGACGTCCTGTAAGCATTGGACGACTAAGGATGAATTTGAGTGGATTATTACGAGATACCAATTGGACCTCGTGATGTTGCAGGTAGTGTCTCAGTTTCTGAACTGCAAAGATTAATGCTAGGCAGCATTTTTCAATACTCGAATACCGGGTTTCTGCTTCAAGCATAGTTCTACTGAGATAGTAGAGACTATTTTCATTCCCAGCATCATTCTTTTGAGCGAGAAAGGCACCCAATGATCGCTCTAAAACTGTCACATAGAGGATAAGAGGTCTACCCTCAACAGGTGGCATGAGTACTGGTGGACTTAAGAGGTATTTCTTGAGAACATCAAATGCTTCTTGACATTCTTTAGTCCACTGGTAAATGACTCCTTTCTTCAATAATTTGGTAAAAGGTAAACTTTTGCCTGCCAAATTGGCGATGAAACGCCGAATATAGGCTAAGTGTCCTTGAAGTCCTCTTAATTCTTTCAAATTCTGAGGAGGTGACATACCAAGGATTGATTTGGTCTTCTCAGGATCGACTTCAATACCATGATGGCGCACAACAAAGCCGAGGAATTTTCCTGAGGTTACCCCAAAAGCACATTTTAAGGGGTTCATCTTCAAATTATGTTGTCGAAGCTTGTGGAATATGATTTCCAAATCAGCCAAGTGATCAAAACGTTGTTTGGATTTAACCACCAAATCATCTACATAGCATTCAACAAATTTCCCTAGAAAAGGTTTGAAGATACGATGCATGGCGCGTTGATATGTTGCACCTGCATTCTTTAAACCAAAGGGCATCACCCGGTAACAAAACACACCTTGAGGAGCTCTGAAGGCTGTATATTCCTCATCTTCTGGGGCCATTCGGATCTGATTATATCCAGAATATCCATCCATGAAAGAAAGTACTTCATAGCCAGCCGTCGCATCAATTAAGAGTTCTGTAATCGGAACTGGAAAATCATCTTTGGGACAATACCGATTAAGATCTCTGAAATCGATGCAAACCCTAATTTGTCCGTTCTTTTTCTTTACTGGGACAATATTAGCCAACCACTTGGGATATTGAACTTCTCTGACGAAGTTAGCTTTGATAAGCTTATCCACTTCAGCCTCGATTTTGGAAGCATAGGTTGGGTGTGTTCTTCTCGCGGCTTGCTTGAATCCTCGATGTTCTTTTGGCAAACCCAAATGATGGGTGGCAACATCAGGATCAAGGCCAGGCATCTCTGTATAATTCCAAGCAAAGATATCTTTATTTTGCTTTAGAAAAGAAATATACATCTCTTGTTCTTCAAGGGTCATGGCCGCACTAATTAAAGTGGGGCGTGGATCTTTCTCTGTACCCAGATTTACTTCTCTGAGTTCATCCACAGTGGTAGAGATACCCTCTTCAAATGCTGGAGGAGCATCTCTAAGATCTTCCTCTTCCTCTTCATCATGTGTTATATCTTCCGTTTCTACTTGCAAAGTAGATGAAAAAACGAAATTCTCATGATCATAAGAGATGTCAAAATTTTCACATTTTGAAGAAGAAGCTTCCATTTCCGTCCCTATTGATGAACAAGGGTCTTCTTTGGGAAATAAAGAGGAGATGATGGATTGAGAATCGACATCAACATTCACCTCTGGTGTTACTATAACTTCTTCTGGCCTGATTAGCGAAGTATAGACTTGTTGGATTTCAGCAGACGAAATGAAAACGTCACCACTTATGCTTTCATCATTGCTTGGTAAGTTACCAATTTCTCCCATGTTGTCTGGCTCGATTGCCGTAATTGACATTATGGATCTTTCCATAAGAGTATTTTGATTTGGGCCTATTTTGTCAATTTGACTGATAGGTAACACATAATCTGTACTCACATGTGAAAATGGATTTATTGGAATTTTTTCCAAACCATATGGAGCATTAACTTTGGTAATTTCCTTCATTGTAGATTTTTCTCTTCCCTTCATGTGATAAAATTCCGCCTCAATGTATTGAGACTCACATGTTTTGAACGGGGCCTTATCACCATATAATGTTCCAACTTGACCATCGAAGCAGTATTTGAGACATTGATGGTATGATGACGGAATAGCTGCATGCTGATGTAACCAGGGTCTTCCAAGTAAGATATTGAAAGCTGAGTCTTGATCAACAATCATGAAATCTGAATTGGAAACAAGATCTCCAAACTGAGTTCTGAGCGTAACTTCTCCCAGTGGTTCTTGTTCATTTTTATCATATCCTTGCAACATCATGGTAGAAGGAGATAAATCAGATTCTGTGAGGCCCAATCGACGAAGTGTGCGAATGGGCATGAGGTTGACTCCTGAACCATTGTCAATGAAAGCTCTTCGAACATCTATACCATTGACTTTTCCAGATAAGTACAAAGGTTTTATGTGCCCATGCACAACATCATCCTCATCTTTATCAGTAAAAGATATCACTGCATGACATTCTGCAGGATTATTCTCTATGTGATAAATTTCAGCTGCAGCAATCTCAGCTTCAAACTCTTGAGGACTTGACAAAGCTTCGATGAGTGCTTCCCGAAGATCTCTTGATAGATTCAAAGCATCCAAAATTGATAATTTGGCTGGTACTTGGGCCAAGTGTTTCAATATATCATACTTTTGATCTAGAGGCCTGCGTTTCCCAATAGGAATATGTGGTTTAGCAGGTATCTTGGAAGCAGATGCTTTGGAAGCTGATGCATCTTGTATTGAAGTTGGCAACATCTTTGGTTTTGGAAAATTAGACTGATTAGATCCATTTGCTTGCTGAGATAAAGAAGATGGAACCTTTAATCGGTCTTCCAAAATAATTGTGCCGAAGTTGAGTTGGCCATTAGCAGAAGAACTTGCTTGTTCATTTTGAGCTCGCTGAAGGGCTCTACCACGAGTTTCTGCTGCATATACAGTGCTAGCAGGGGTAGAATTAGAGTAGTGGCTTCGGAAATATCCACGTCTTCCCCTATATCCTGAACCTCTAGAACTTCCTCGGGTTCCTTTATTTGATACAGGGAATTCAGGCTTATCAAGACTGGAATATGAATCTGTTAATTGAATCATATTAACAGAACCAAAGATCAATTCTTCGTCTGATAAAGACTCTGCCTGGTTGGCCTGTTTAGGCTGTGCCGTTTGGTGGGACGGTGCCCGTGACTTTGAAGTAGATGGCATGAAATCTGCCAGAGTCAAAGACAATTTAGGCTTTGATGCATACTCATCTTCTTCTGATTCCTCTTTCTTCTTTGAATTACGCTGCCCTTTTGAGGATTTGTCCTTTGATGGAGGCTTTACTGCAGCTTTTGTAGGAGACACAATTGGCTTCTTCAATTGTGTTCGCAAAATGGAATGGGTCCGATTGATTGTCTTTCTGACCATCCAATCATCATATTTTTTCGCAGTTTTGCTTTTGACTTCCTGCCACTCACCTCCTTCCTCTGGATCTGTAGCGGTAATACACGCTACATGAGCTGAAGAACCCTTCAATTTGACTTGTCCCAAGTCAACCATCTTTTGTAGGAGGTCTTTAAAGACAAAACACTCCTGGATGGGATGTCCCAACATTTGATGAAAGGGACAATAATTGGGACGGTCTTCATCTCCTTCCTTGTTTGGTCTCTTCGGCACTGGTAATTGAACCAAATTATTTTCCAGAGCTGAAATGAAGTAACCAGGAACTTGCTCACTTCGGAAAGAGTATGTTTTACTCTTCATATCCTCAAATTGTTTTCGTCGTTGATCTTTTTGATCATTTGGACGAAACAGCCTTTGTTGTTGGCGTTCAGGAGGTGGAGCCCTTCGAGAAGATGAAGGTTTTGAAGTAGAAATAGGTACAGGTGCCTGTTTAAGCATAACTGTAGCAGTTTCTGCTTTACCCATTCTTCTTCCTGGAGCTGATGGAATTACACGAGATTTAACCTTAGCCTGTATAAGGGAATCTTCAATCTGTTGAGCGATTGAAGTAAGGTCTCGAAACCCTCCTGTGTATTTCACAGGGATCAATGGCGTGCGTAATTCGTCACGCAAATTTGCCACACAGATTGGCAATAATTCCTCCTGAGGGAGTGATAAACTCAAGGAATACGTTAATCCCTTCCAACGAGCAATGAAATCAGAGACTCTTTCATTCTCCCTTTGCTTGCAGTTTGTAAGATCGAAAACTGTCGTTTTTGGCAAAGTTGAGCTGAACTGAAGAAGGAATTTTTGACGAAGATCCTCCCATCCGATGACTGACCGGGATTTCAAACTTGTATACCAGACAAAAGCTGGTCCTTGCAAGGTTCGCACGAAGCATCTGAGTTTCACTGCTTCTTGTTGTTCTGGAGTTCCCATCATAGGATCACAACAAGACACGTAATGCGTCAAATGTTGTTCAGGGTCGCCTGATCCATTGAAAGTAGGGAAAATAGGGTTTCCAAAACTGGATGGAGGAGAAATTGAATCTACCCATTCAGGGTAAACTTTCTTTTCAGGTTGAACTTGCGCCCGTTTCCCTTCCATAGTTTCTAACCGAGCTGTTAATGACTCAATAGTAGTTATTAACTTTTGAGAAACGTCAGGTTGAACTTGGTTTTGGGTAGGTGCAATGAATGGAGCTTGGACAGCCGTGGAGGTTGGTGCTGCAACTAATGGTAGTGCTGCCAACCGTTGTTGCGTTTGACCCGTAGGATTAGACCTCTGTGGGTGTACTGATAAAGGAGGATATTCCTGATCCATCTCAGTAGTTACAACAAATTCCTTCGGCTGTCGGACTTCAGCATTCTTAAGAAGAAGACTACTCTGAAGTAGTTCTGCATTCAACCTTCTTAATTCTTTCATTTCTTCCTCCTGTTGTGCAAGCCTTTGCTCTAATGAGAGCGATTGACCTCCTTCAGAGGAAGGGTGAGAAGTAACCTGATTCTTTCCTTTCCCCTTATTGGATCCTTTTCGGAGAGGGGGAAGTGGGTTACTTGAAGGAATACCCAAATTTTGGGTAAGCCTTTGATTACGTGTGCGCACACCTTCTTCATTTAGGTCTGTGTGCGCAACTTCTTGAGCAGGAACCTCTTCATCTGATCCCTCTGATTGAGCCTCATCTGGTGAATCAGCAGCAACGGCAGTGATGACATTAATGGATGCATATTTCATGAAATCCTTTCTATCAGCATTTCTATGATATTGTCTCCTTTTATGTCCATGATAAGACATGGCATTCCGTTGACTTGACCCCTCAGGAATTTCTTTGTGAACCGTCACTTGGAGAGAATCTCCTGACATCTTGGCTCTTCGTTCCTCTTGAGGCTTATTCCCTAATCGAGAGAATACTGACTTTCTCTGAGGGAGGGATTGAAGATTTGAAAAAGTCCCCAGTCCGGTGGACTGGGGGTGTTCCTGTTGCTTCTGCTCAACTCCTCGAATCCCATTCGTTGATTCTGAGGGTTGGGTTAGAGAAGTCCCCAGTCTGGCAAGCTGGGGTGTCTCTTGACATGCTATGTCTGAGATCTTCTTGAAATCTCTCTTGATCTTGCGGATCTTAGTTCGGAAATTAGCTGGATGCATTAACCTGTATCCACTTTTATCACCTGGTTCAACAGACCGTTGGATGATTTCCGAAACTTCTGTCATTTGATGACGTGTTTGCTCCAGACGAGAGGCTTGCGCAATATTCTCGCCTGCTTGATGTAGGAGCAATTCAACAACCTGTTCTCTATATACTTGATTTTGAGAGGAACTAGTTGAAGCTTGATCTCGAGCAAGATTTTGATTATGAACAAAGCCCATTGACTGTGGCCGGCCATGGGCAATAACATTGCATGAGACCATTTTCGGCGGGCTTTGCTGACCGGAAAGCACTGTGAAATGTAGTGCTCCGTGAATACCCCATCCTCTGATATGAACATTAGATGGAGCATTGGAAATTAACTGACGCAATTTTCTCAGCGCGCCAAGGCATGAACGTTGAAGGGTTCTCTGTTGCTTTTCAGCCTTCGGATACCGAGAGACTGATAGAGATGCCAAATCAATCTGGCGTTGTAACCCTTCTATTATCTTAAGATGATTTTCATATTCATCGTAAGATAATACCTTCTTCTTTAATTGACAAAGAGTTTTCCATATGTTAAGACGAATATCATGGATTCCATCATCCGTCAACATCTTTGGAATGTCATACTGTGAATCAGCCAAAGGCCAAAACATGACTGGTACTTCACCTTTTGCCAGTTTTTTCCTCATGTTCAGCATTTCCTCTTTATCATTAAATGAAGATTCTTCTACCTGTTTTGACCAGAGTTGGTGTTTCCTTGTTGCTTCATCGGATTCAACAAGATTGGTAGAGGAATCACTATTCATGCTGGAAGATGAATGACCTAGGGAAGGTTCGGAGAATAACCTGAACCCCAAGCTATCTTCTGATGGAGAAAGAGTTTCACCTGCCGATAGTAAAACTTCAGACATGACTGGTTTTACGTTTGCAAGTGCCTCGAGATAGGAGGGCTTTCTCGTCACTACATTGCCTTCTGAAGAATTTTCGAGACAATGTGAATCACTACTGCGGAGAGGACTTTCGCAGCGAAATTCATCACCATGAGGAGGAACTTCATGATGGGTTACAGCAAAAGATGATATCTCTTGCTCCTTGGTCTTCTGACCACACAGAGGGTTCCTGTGGTTCTCATCTGAAGAAGAAACTTCAAGATTGACCGAATTTTCATGAAGCAAGTCTTCATGAGGAAGTGTCTGTTGAAGACCTTCGGGATTAATGTTCCTGTTATTGGGAACTGAGGGAGTAGAATCTTGAATTCCGACAGATAAATGTCTGAGGGCTTCAAGAACTCCAGCATCGAGCAAGGCCTTGTTGCAGATTGGCCTTTGATCTCCTGACTGTGCTGGGCGGATCTTTTTCTTAGATGCCTTCTTACTCGCTTTAGAAATCACTTGATGACGAAAGTGATTGCTCTGAGCAGGTGTATGTGCCTGATCAGGAAAGATGGTCAGGTTAGGCTGACGATCATCGCTCAAATCAGATGTATGTGCCTGACTTGGTTGTCCATATGATATGGGGGAGTAGGCCCCACAACCCTCTTGGACTGGAACAGATGTGTGTGTCTGTTCCGGAGTGAATTGTTGATGTGTCACTCCACTGCTAGGGATAGATTTATGTGTCTGTCCCTGAGATGATGCTGAAGCTGTTATGATATCCTGGCAAGCATCCAGAATATGAGCAGGAATTTGCTTCTGCTCTTTCACCATTGACAAAATATGTTTGGTGACTTCAGCCGCCGGAACAGGGATATACGTCCATTCCGGGCTTGGAGTAGGTGTATGTGCCTGCTCCTGTCCTCCTTTTCCTGTCAGTGAATCCTGACAGTACTCAAGTGTGGAGGCAGAGAGTTTAGTCTGCCTCCTGTTTGTCGTCGGGGCTTTCCGACTGACTTCTCCGTGCGCTACCAAACGAGACTGTTGGTAGGCTTGATTAGTATTAGCAGGTGTATGTGCCTGATGATTACACTTCGCCAAACGCTGTTGACGAGATCCATCATATGTAGTCAGACGAGCCTGCTGACTAACTGCTGATGTATAAGCAGGTGTATGTTCCTGCCTATGGTACTCCGCCGGAATTGCCTGGCGGGATCGGCTTGATGCTGCCAGACGAGTCTGCTGGACAGCAGGATTAAAACGAACAGGTGTGTATGCCTGCTCGTTATTTGCCACCAAGTTAGGTTGGTGGACTTCTCCGGAGATGGCAGGGATGACAACCTGCCTATTATTAACCGGATTCCGTCTCTGGTGATTCATCTTGCCTGCTCGGGTTCGAGGAACCTGAGCTGAATGCCTGGAGCCGGTACCCTCATCATGTTGAGGGTGCACTACCGCACGAGTCTGGCGGCGATTGTTGATGGGAGCCCTTGAGAAGGACTCCTGTCTCTTTGAATTAAGGTCCTGCGGGACCTGCTCATTCACTTCCTCAGAATAAGGGAGTGAATGGAAATTGCGTTCCGGGGATAACGACCCAAAACGGTTGGAGACGGTAGTCAGCACCGCCTGCTTCTTGATTGCTGGTCGCCGTTGTCCGGACGACCAGGTAGAATTGTTAACTTGGAGGGCTTGACGAGCGGCCTCCAGAGTTGGGATAGTACCGTTACGACGTTACTCCTTAACCAGTGCATTTGAAACACAACGTTGAAGACGCTGAGTTGGTGATGTCATCCTCAGAGCGGATGACGTTCCAGCAGGAGTAGCAGCATTGGTTTTCATGGCAGCAGAACTCACAGTAGAGGTGTTCTCAGCAGCAGTATTCACAGGGGTGAATTTAAGGAAAGCCATTTTTTGTAGGAGATCTTGAAAAAAGAGTGCCTGTTCCATATAACAGACATAATCAAGATGAATCCGGCTACTGCATCTTTTGGATGATCATATGTCAATGATTGCCTTGTTGGCCCAAGGGGCCTAACATCTAAGAAGAACATCACTTTAACTTGGTTAAGGATTCACGTCGGGTTCACCATTTTTTGTTTCGCGCGGAATCCAGGGATGACCTCCTGGACGGGAGATTCAAACGTTCCGATCGGTTTCTAATGGGTTTGTTCGTAGAACCGGAAACATCCAATGATTCCACATCCGTTGGGACCTACTTTCCAAAGGCAGGCGCTCATTAGCTTGTGGGCTAATGAGGCTTGGGAATTTGCATTGGTCGAGAGGATGGGAGGTCGGACTCATCACACCTTTTTGAGGGGAATTATTGTCTACTCCGGGACTCTCTTTATAGATTTAAGTTAAGTTCGTGAATCCTTATTACATTACCAAGTATAAAATGAGCTTTCCTTTAGTTTTAACAATCAATGATTAAATATGCAAGAAATTTAGAGAATCTTTTATATGTATTCGAGGTTCTTCATCAATATAGAATCATCTATATTTGTTTAGAGATTCTTGGTCAATGGTATCCTTCAAAACATTTATATAAAAGTCTCTTGGTCATTTTGATGACCAGGCTGGTTTTAAAGCCACTCAGTGGGGCACTTGAAGTTTATCGTCATTCAGAAGGACATATATTATTTCAATGTTGGGATCGAACCCATGAATGGGCTACCTACGTATCCTTTGTTTTGAAAAAGGAATCAGAACCCACGTAGTTCGAGGAATGGGATATGATGTTTTATGATTGATGGCTCAAAGATGAATGTCATAATTACTTTTACACTCTAAGCTCACGTGAGTCATGCTCGGTGTGAGAAACAAGAGGTATTGGTAAAATTTAGACAATTGTGCCATAAAAGATGCAATCATAAGAATTTGTTTTGGGGCTTATGTATAGATGACTGCCCAGATAGGCGAAGGTTTAGGATTTACTTTTAGGAAGAAAATCCATGAACAGGGTCCACAAAGTTATATGTGCTTCATGGAGATTTGAATACTCTAATCTTGGGGCTTACTCCTAAGGAGGATGCCCAAATTAGGAGGGGACTTATGATTGGGTTTTATTCCTGAAAAGGAAACCCAAATCAAAGGAAATTTATGACTGGTTAAGAGAAATTTTAAGAGACTTGGGGCTTACTCTTAAGAAAAGATGCCCAAGATTTATGACTAGGACTTATTCCTGAGAAGGAAGCCTAGGTTAGGGGACTTGGGGCTTACTCCTGAAAAGGAAGCCCAAGGTTATGACTGAGTCTTTATTCCTGAAAAGGAGACCCAGGTTAGGGATTAAGGTTTGGGGCTTACTCCTGAGGAGGATGCCCAAGTTTAAAAGACTTTGATTGGGGCTTATTCTTAAGGAAGATGCCCAAGATTAAAGGACTTTGATTGGGGCTTATTCTTAAGGAAGATGCCCAAGTTTAAAGGTTTTATAACTGGGGATTATTCCTGAAAAGGAAACCCAGGTTAGGATTCTCTCATCTTAAAGGATGAGGTTGAATGAATGAACTCTCAATCTTTGGTGACATAAAGATGTTTAAATCATTAGGTTTTGAGAGATATTTCACATAATTCCTTTCAGATAAGGATGTCAAATCAAGAAATCATGCCATAAATGGCTTTGAAGAGTATCTTGAAGACTGAATCTTGAATAGGAAGGGTGAAATGGCTTAAGAGGGGTGAAAAAGGGTAAGATGGGCACCCAAAAAGATAGGGGCGCGCAAGTATTGAAGGTCGTGCAAGTCCTGCGGCGGCGCGCAAGTATTGGTCGCGCAAGTATACTTGCGCGACATAAGGGATACTTGCGCGATTTTCAACCAGAGTTGAATTACTTGAGCGACTCTTTATTAAACCCTTTCCCATCCTCTTGAGGTTCTTCCAGAAGAGGGACGCGCAAGTTATATTGAAGGAATTAAGTCGGCGCGCAAGTGTTTGATAAGTTTCAACACTTAGGCCTTCCTTCTTCCCTTTAGATCTTCCATTCTAGGTAAGAAATTACCTTAGAAGTGTTCTGGAAGCTTTGAGAAGAGACTTGGGCGTCGGGAACTTTGATCCGAGTTTCTGGGAACTGATCTTTTCGAATGGGGGGCCCACAGGGTCTATTTATAGGCAAAAGAAGACCCCGGGCGGTTATTGGGCGGTTATCAGATCTGTCGCGCAAGTCCCTTGCACGACCATGATGGGTCGCGCAAGTATTGAGGCGGCGCGCAAGTGTACTTGCGCGACCAAGATGGAACTTGCGCGATACATGGGCAATGTTCTCCTTTTCCATCCCTTTGTCGATTTTTGATGTTTCTTCAAAGGATTAATCACTTTTAGCTCAGATATTCCCTTTTCCGAACTTTAGATTCCGTGACGAAAGGAGCGTCAACAATCTTCTTGTTGTTTTTTCTTCTCAAAATATATTTGAGGAGACACTCCAAAACCTACACCTCCAACATGACCATATTGTTCTGATTACTTCAAATTACTGAATGTTATTTTTCTTCTAGTACAATAACTTGTAATTATTTTGTCTAAACCATATAAAAAAATATGAACATAAATAGTAATTTTTATGTAATACTATTATAATGCATAACTAATTACTATTATGTCATACTTAAAAATTTTCCCCATACTAATTTTATGTTTTCATCAACTGGTTTACCATATTTATTTACATGGGCCTCCTTCCACAACACAATACATAATATGAAAGTGGATTCAGATTTTTATTGATAAATATGAATATAAAAAAGGAACATATGCTGTTTCATATCACATAAAACTTTTATTGTTGATTTAAAATACATACCAATTTCTTCTCTAGTGAAGCATAGCCCATCCTTTCTTTGTAATATGGGTACATTGGTTTTGATTAAAATTTTTTATTTTCATAAATCCTTTATTGTTTTATAAATTAATAATTTCAAATAAAATTGTATAAAATAAATAATGTAAAATAATAATTTATCAACTACAATGAACCTGAGATGATTTCTCATCATGAAAACTCATGAAATCATTCCACATTTTCTGTTTTATAATGTGTTCATAAGTGAATGGTGGGTGGGGCTTTAGTTTACCCTCAACATCTCTAATATAAAACTTATAAATAAGAGTCTGTAAGCCTTTATGGGATTTTACAGTGTTTATTTAGACATATTTATAATGGAAATCATCTAAAATAAACAAACTCTATAAGGGATAATGAAAAATAAATCAACATTTCATTATAAATGTTTTGGTAAAATATAAAAAGTATATTGTAACATTACCTTAATATCTTCCAAAAAGGTTTCATTAATTATAGGTTGGATAAGGTGCCACAAATCTGTATCAATTGGAACATTCATTCTCGTTGTAACCTTAAAATAACTAATAAACATTGACTTATTGGGGTCAACATGTTTTCCGTGTTGATTACAGCTTACCTCAAATTTTATACCCTTGCTTCTTTCCTTGATAATTTAGTCAACACTATGATGCTATATTGTTCTTATTTTTTTTCATCGACATGTGGTTGATCCCCTAATAATTCTGTAGTTTCATCATCATCTGCCTATTCTTCCCCAAGATTGGTAACATCATCATGTGTATAAGTCATTGTTTGCTTGAGTAGTAAAATATTTAATTTATATTCTATTAATATAGTATAGAAAATATAATATTATGAGTAAAATCATAGTATATAAAAAAACACTTTAACCTACTCATGAAACTCTATTTCTCTTCTTTAAAGGATGAATGGATTTGTATCCTCTATCGAGAATAAAAATTCCCCTCTTTATGGTGCCCTCTAACATACAAGAAATTTTCAACATTAAGACCACCATTAAATGATTGTGATCTCCCAATTAAAGGGTCATACTTGATTGAATTTTCATCTATCCCTACAGTTGTTTTAGTCACCAACAGAACAATTGACCAATTCTAGTTTACTAGATCGGAGACATAAAATACCTACATTGCTTGTGATTCTATTATGAATGGATCATCCTTATGCCTTTACACACTCAAATTCATCTTCACAAATATCATTTCATCAACTTTAAATGCACTATTGTTATCAAACCACTTGCAATTGAAAATCATCATTTGAAATGTTGTATAATCCAACTCGTAAATTTGTTTGATGATTTCAAAATATGACATATTCACATAAATTTTATTTCTATCCTTAAAACTAGATACGCGCATCACTTCCACCACAATATTGACTCCACTTTTTTTCATCGTACGACGGCCATCATTTTATTTTGTATAGAAAGTATAACCATTAATTAAAAAACTATTGTAAGATATAACATTTTCATTTGGTCCCCTGGTTAGCCATTGATGTCATTCGGCAATTGAATTCATATTTTCAGATAACTTCTTATAAATATGATATCGGAACCATCCTATAAATTTTTTATTATGTTTATTTGATATCCATCCATCAGCCCTTGATGGATTCAAATGTCTAATAATTTCTTTATGGACTTAAATATATGGATCAACATCTTCACTATTATGTAAAATGTAAAAGTGAGATTTCTCTCACTCTGTGGTGATAATTGTAACAACATATCTTTCAAAAATTCCTTCACCCATAAGGTGTTTTCTATGATGAGTCTTTGAGAGTCTACAACTAACAAAATCTTATAGGTAATCAGTATAGAATTCAATAGCTTCTTCAAAAATATATCGTTCTATAATACAAACTTCTGGACAACTTTGATTCATGATGCACCCTTTCATAATCTTTATATACCATTCAATATGGTATATCCATATTCAATAAACAAGATCACATAGTTTAACCTCTGTAACCAAGTAAACCATCAGGTGGAACATTATATCAAAGAATTATGGTGGGAAGAACATCTCTAATTCATATAATATGACATCAACCTCTGTATTCATGATTGGAAACTTCTCTGGGTCTATAAATTTACTGCATATAACTTTGAAAAATAAGCAGAGTTGGGTTAATGTATGTTATACATTTTTTGGAAGAATGAAACTTAAAGGGACATGCGTCAAATCTTGTATCAAAACATAGAGTTCGTGTGGTTTTAGTCATTGTAACTTCAAATTAGTCAATGACATGACATCCTTGATATTTAAGGCATAACCCTATGGAACTTTTACACCATTAAAAAATATAGAAAATTGTAATTTATCTTTTTTGGATAGAGTGTAAACTTCTGGAGGAAGAAAAGTTTGACTTTTACCCTTCACCAGTTCCAACACTTACTTTATCCCCATGTTAATCATGTCTAAACTAGCCTTGATGTCATATTTTTTTCAATAACATTTAGTAACGTTTCAATAAAACTATCGAATAAATTTTTTTACATGCATGAAATCAAGAAAATGTTTGAAATAAAAGAAATTATAGTACGATAATTTAAAGAAAATTGATCTCTTTTTCCAACCATATTGAGTATGTTTTTTCAAAAATGGTTTACCGAAAATAGTGTCACCATATTTTACTTTATCGAACATTTGATCAACCATTAATAGAGATGGTTTTGTAACTTATTCATTATTCCCATCAAATTATATCATAGAGGATCAATATTCATGTAATTAAGGTAAAAATTTATGATTTCATAAAAATGTAGTCTTCGAGGAATGTTTCAACCAAATTGAGTAAGAGTGTTCTTCATAAATGGGACACCCCAACATTCCTTTAATGCTATAGCCTAACAAATTTTTGTAAGCAGAAAATTCATTTATTATCCTGTACAACACGACCTTCAATGTGAATTCTAAATTTCTATGAGAATCATATATTGTAACACTTTTGTCCTAGATAAATTTTAGATCTTTGATCAATGGGTACAAATAGACATCAATATCATTACCAGGATATTTTTTTTCCAGATATAAGTAGAGACAACATAATGTATTTGTCCTTCAGGCATAACCATGATGGAAAGTTATAATTTACCAATAGAACAATACATATACTATGATTACTACTATGTACACAAAAATGATTCATTCTATCTATATATAATGCAAGAAGGAAGTTTATTGGCTCATTTATAAATTCAGGATACTCATAGTCAATTTTATTCCATCAAGGAGAGTCTACTGGATAATGTAGTTTCTCATCTTTAGTTCTTATATCTACTTACCATGTAAATTTTCTTGTAGTTTCTTGACATCAATATAGTCTTCAAAATCATGGAATTATAGGAAATTACCATACAACTTTTGAAGTACTTTATTCATATTTCTTGTATTTATTCAAGCCACACTTAGGGAATTTTATGAGTGATTCATGGTCCATGTGAAACAATATGAAATCATTTTTAAAGGAATATATATTTTTAAATATTATTCCAATTGAGAAAAACATTAATTTAGTGTCATATGTTCGACAATGAAGTTCATTTTCTTCTGGTAACATATCATTCATAATACTAAGTATTTTTGTAAATATGGTGTCTCTCCATCCACTTCCATCTTTTAAATTATATAATTTCAACACAACTAATAATCTTGTATATTTAGTACAATAGTTATACAATGCTCACTTATGAAAACTATTTAATTTCTCAAACAACTTAGGACAATCATGAAGGTCACCTTTAATTTCTATTATCATTTATTCCATACGATCTCTATCATCAATTACATTGGCATTCATATCAAATGATCTATAAATCATAGTATCATCCAAATAGGTGTGCATGTTCTTTTTTCCCCAAGATTAGTCCAACATTTATAGTTCTAATATATTCTATGAAAAATAAAATGTTCTTACAACTCTTCCAGACTAATTTGTCCTGAATAAAAATAATGTAATCATGTACAAAAGATTTTAGAAGGGTCGTATGCATGATCTATTGAAAACTTGATGAACACTTTAACTATATATTCACAATCTTTTGTTATACAATTAACATGAATCTATTTTTGGTTCATATACAACCTATTAGGTTCATAAAATAATAATTTTTTATAAAAAATAAATAAATAAACATAAGATATTCATAATAAAAGGAGAAAGTTGTAGATAATTCTAATAAGGGGAACCAAACATTTGACTGTTACTGGTTATGATTCCTAACAAGTTATCATTTTACACATGGGTGAAATGAAAAGAAGGAACCCATGATAAACACGTGTCTATTGGTATAGGTTATCTATTTGATCTTGTGTGGGAAAAAAGGAGGTAAAAAATATATTGGTAAAAATATATATTTATTATCAGATAACATACTTCCCTTGTAAATTATTGTTCTTTCATGTCATTTAATTGTGACCAGGATTTCAAAATGTTTGTAAAAATATCTTTCTCGAAATATAAAAGGTATTGTAATCATCAGATTTTGACATAGGGTCAAGGATATTATAATTTCATGAAACAAATGGATGAAACTATTATTTATGACAGAACTGAATTTGGATTCCATGTTACTCCCTTTTTTGGTAGATTATTCTAGACCATGTATTATAGGAATCCAAACGAATATATTTTTACTATAACCCAATGAAGAACCCCAATTTCAAAAATAGTAGAGTTATCAATATAGGGTATATTTTAAATATTATGAAATATCCAAAACCTTTATTCAATTTTCTTAAAAACACCACAAATACTTTCCATTAATAAACATTCCAAAAAATTCAGTTATCATGGATCTGAAATCATTGAGATCCAAAACATTCTGATTTCACCCCTAACAATGATACAAATCACTATAAGATATCTCCCACATCTAGTAGTCAAATCCTTATTAGGTATATCCAAAAGAGTATTTTCATTCTTAATAAATTCCATACCACATGTATGGTTAGTGAAGATTATGATAAACTTTATAAAATTCTTCCACTATCTTCTAATCCTATATGTTTTTGAGATAATTATTTTTTAAATTAATTTTTTTATGGGTGATGCTCAAACCATTCCTAATGTTAATCAATATATCAAAATAATAATAATTTTATGTACATGGATTAATAAAAATAAATATTGTAAACTAACCATTCATTTTTTTAGTAGAGCATGCATCTACTGTAAATACCCAATTGATGCACGTATTTCATAATTATAACTTTAAACTTTTCTGAGACACTTTACACACTAAAACCAACCTATTATAGGTGTGAGTTAGCTTCCCAAAACATTTTTTAATGATTTTTACTCATTATATCATTTATTTCCTTATAAATAATCTTAAATTTCATGTAAATTCAATAACTAAATATATTATTTTCATATTTCATAATAAAAATCAATCAAACACATACTCAATATTACCATTTAAGAATATTACATATAGTCCAAACCTGAATTATTATTATTAAATACATATAACACTTGAACCAATCTATATACCTCAAACATCATGTAACTAATTTAATATAATCAATTACATACTAAATGAAATAACCCAAAAACATTCTAACTCAAACCTTCATAATAACTAATAAAAATCATTACCAAAATCAAACACTTTCATAATGAATGGAATCATAAAAAAAAACTTTTTCATATAAATAAAAATATCACAACCAAATAATATTAACCCTAAATAAAACGAGTTTAAAATTTTAACATCATAAAATGATTTTTTAAAATATCTACTCACTCAAATAAGAAATTACACCTAAAATGGGTCAAGAACAATACAATTTTATTCTTAAAATATACATAAACTCATTTATCTCCAATAAAAACTTTAAACCCAAATAAACAAAGAAACTTTCCTCTTCAAAATCCTTTAAACCTTTTTAATTCCGAATAAAACACCCAAAAAAAGAAATGAAGTCCAAAATTTAGTTTATAAAAATTTTAAAACCCATTAAAATATACCATTAGATAAAAACTTATGTATATATGAAAATAATAATAAGTTTAATATATGAAAATGAGAGTTTATTTAATAGTAATTTCTTTTAATAACTTTAAAAATCCAATTTGTAATTTAACTCAAGAAAAAACCAACTTCAAATATATCTTTAAAGCATTGAATTTCATAATAATAATCATTTAATAAAGAATTTAAGTATCCTTTATACTAAAAAGTTATAGTTTTTTAAATCACTATACATGGAAATCATAAAATTTCGATATATATATGAAAACTATAAATGTAAATTAATAAAAAAACTTACAAATATTCAATGAACGTTTTGGACTATCATAAAGTGATAATTATGAAATATGTTTCAATTTATTCCATTTAAAACCTCATGTTTCCAAAATCAATTTTATAGATACCAATTTAACCAAATGTTATGACATTTGAGAATACTAGAACACCAAAACATAATTTTTTTTATTTCAATTAAAATTTAAAAAAATTAAGTTTATCATAAAACTTTTATAATAATGTGAAAAATTAAATTCTCTGATATCATAAAATTTCTAAGGAATCATTAAAATTTCTCATTTTATTTAAAATCTTTATAATATAATTCTTTATATTTTTTAGAAAAACACTTTCATATAGAAGTTTAAATTTAAAAATTTAAAAAATTATTTTTATAAGATAAATCATTTAATATATACATCCATATAAATAATTCTATATATTAATTAATAAATCAATCAATCTCCATGAATATCATCAAATAAATAAATAAAACATATCAAAATACATCAATAATTGTTTCAATCAATTAGATTATCAATGATAAACATTAAAGAAAAATCTAAAAAATAATAAGGGGTATCTATTATAATAACCCAGTATTTATATATATTGATATTACTTTAGAATTTAAGTATATTTATTACAACATATAACTAAACCATGACAGGACCATATAGGTATAGCGTCTTTTAAAACTGGGAAACATAAACAACTGGTTCATAAAACATCTACATTGTATCATGTTTATTTCATCATATCTAGACTCCTTTTGTCATATCATACTTAATACCCTTATTCATGACATGGGGAAAAGTAACATATAAAGGGTGAGCTCAAATTATTAGTAAGGGAAAACGAAAGAAACATTAATCATATAATATTCATAAGAACATAACATTTGAAAATCTTATCTTGCATATAAAAGATCATATTATTATGTCAAGGGATAAATCATAGAAGTGAAATTTAATCCCAATATTAATAACATAAAACATGAAATTTTGTGACATACACAAATAATTATAGAAAATCATTTCATATTAGTGAAGGCTCTTTTCCAAGATCATTACAGCGGACAAAACCCATTATTGAACCGATTTCTCTCCTTGTTCCAACCCTGTATCACTGAACCAGATTAACTTGTCATTCCAGCCATGTTTATATCATGAGATATAAATCTTTATCCAATTAATTTGAGGTAGATATAGGTCCCAACCATCTCATAATGAAACCATTCTTACGTGTTCCACGAAAACATAGAAACGTTCACCATAGCATAACCCATGAAATCAAATGAGTTTCTTAAACATTATTCCATCATAATTGATATAAAAAAATGGATTTCCTAAATAAAATTCCATCATAAACACAATAAAATCATAGTAATAATAGAGATAGAAATATAAAACTACGTAATCTTATATGGAAAATAATTTTGATAAAACACTTGAGCTTCATTCCTAAGGAAAATATCCTTTCTTTATCAAAAACATTTTCTTTTCTCAAAATGTTGTGAAATTTTAAAAGAAAATAATTGAGTTGAAAAAACAATTGTAACCATATAGAGTAATATTCATGGAAATAAGGTGTTATGAAGATTTAAAAACCAGTTCATTCTGTATAAGTTAAAAAAACATCCTCCTTGTACTTTTACCGAAAAATTCAAAAAGTTCCTTGTATTGTAAACAGAAGAAAGATTCCTTACAAACCATACAGTAAAAGTCAAAATGGGTAAAAATGATTTTAAACATATATATAATAATAATACAAATTTTATAATAGTATTTTTTTAGAAAACATGGACATGGATGATAAATATAACCCCAGTGAATACTTACAATTAAATAATCTCAGATGAAAACGATATTGGCAGAGTTATCCCTTACCTTAGGTCTGATATGATTCATATGTATCCAAACCTATTGTATAATTATTTAAATAATGTTAATTATTTATTTCATAATCATAATCATTTTTATGATAACATTTATGATCATATTATCATCTGTTTGTTAGTAATATTTCATTGTTACCCATTATTCAGGTATTAACTACTTTATGTTCTTATGTATGTTTTGTTTGATAATTTCTTATTCCTATTTTTAGGCTATAGTTATACCATTTATATAATGGTATTAGTATAATATATATCACATTTATTCATTCAATTCATTTCTATAATCACAGTTTAATGAAGATTATGTAGAATGAATCACATCACACTGTGGAGACGGTAAGCCGTACGCACGCACGAGCGACGATATCATTCCCATAATTATTTAATGGTATTGGATTGGATGGTTTATAGTATCTCATAATTAGTATAATTTTATAATAATCATATATAGTTATTATTTCCACCATTATACCCATCCAAGTAAGGTGGTGGTAAAAAACAGATTACACCACGGCCTAGAGCCGGTAAGCCGTACGTACACATGCACGATGATTTCATTTTTCATAGGATAGATAGAAGGTGAAATAGGGTTGTTTCATATTCATAATAAAATATCAGTATATTAGTGATACTTATGTTATTACTTTATAAATAATGATATAAATAATAGGAAGTTAAAGAAGAAATAAATTTGAAAGAATCGGTAGAAGAGATTACCTCTTCCTCGATGTGCCTCCTTTAAATTTCCTCTTAGGGAACTAGAGTTTGTCTTTGGAAAAGTCCAAAACATCTAGAATAAAAATAGGTAAGTGTATAAGGGAAATGGGTAGGTTCTGGTTGATTTTGAAGGATCAAAATGGAGTGAAGAGGAGAGGGAGGAGGTTCCCTTTTATAAGGGAGGAGAGGATCACTTTAGGAAACTCTCAAAATATTAATTTATTATAAGTTCAATTTCACTTAAAAATGGTCCAAAACTTATTTAATTAAAATATAAGATGATTTTAGTTCAAATACCCATCATACAATAATTTTTAGACAATTTTTGAATATTTTTTTCCCTTCTCTTTTTGGTTTAACCCTTATTTTACCCTTTTTAATCTTACCGTGATATCATGTTGTTTACACCTTGTGGGTTAGTGCAATTAAAATATCATGTAAAAAGACCCAGAAAAAGTTATTTATGACATATTTGGACTTATTTTAACCATTTGAACTAATATTAAATTTTTTAGAATTTAATATCATTTAATAAACCATTTTATATTTTAAGTTATGAATTATGTCAATTTTAGACACTATTCATAATGTACTTTTTAAAAAAATATAACAACCTGATTAATTTGAAAATAAGGAATTAAATAAAATATAATATGTCAATATCATCTAGAAAATTAATTTATAACATCAAAATAACTATTTTTTTTAATATTTAAAAATTCATTCATTTGATTATTTCATTAATGAGGTAATAACTACATCATAATTGTGTCATAAATAAATATATTTATCTACTATTTAAAAATTATAAATAAAATACCATGATGTAGGAAATTGTTTTAGCTTTCTAATTACTATTTATAGACATGAATATTAGTTATATAACCCTATATTAAAATTGATTTAGTAAAAGATATATGTTTAGGTTATAATTATCTTTACTTTAAATTAATTCTTATAAAATGTCATTTTCACATCCATGTGAATCAATGGGGTCCCAAAATCGACCCAAGGATGACTATGGTCGGAAATATTTCATCCAATAGAATTAGGACATATATTAGGGTAGTTTTATATTATTAAATTATTATTTTTACCCTTATTTACCATATTTACCCTTTAACCATGGTAAATAAAATAATTAATGAAGTTACAATTCATAATGTCCAAAAATAAAAGGTAACTATTCACACAATTTGAATATTATGATTACAAATATGGAATCCATTTTTCCAAATTCAAAATACAGAAGTTGCAGTAATTAATTTAAAAATATTCCCGTTGTTGAAAAGAGAAAATGAGTTTTTTAAAAGTTAAAACATTGTAAAAGATTGAAATGTTTTTACCAATGAATTCAATGTAAAATTAATGATAATTAAATACATTATATTAAATGGTAAAAATATATTATATTTATACTTTAAAACCATTAAATATTATAATTTAACCATATAAATTATCTTGAAGAAAAAAGTTGTTTTTAATTAAAATTTAGCGTAGTTTTACTATTCATCAAAACATGAAAGTTATCAGAAAAATATCATAAATTTATCCAAAGTAAATTTTTATATACCTCTCCAAAATAACATGTTTATGTTTTCATATATAAATTATTAATGTTCCAAAATCTTAATTTAAAATGGGTTCACCATTCAAAGGTGTAAAATCAACCTTAAAAAATAGGTTATTATATATAAAATAGGGTTTTATTTATACCCCATGACTAAAATATCCATTGGATGAATAGAATATATCTTATTAATTTCATTACCAAATGTAATTCACTAAAAAATAAATATATCTAATTGATTTATAGTTTTCATAAATAATTTATAGCCAAAGAATTCATAATTCAATTTCATAAGTTAGTTATAATCATTCCCGCTAACCTAACAGCTAGGATATAATGGTAATTTTATATTAAGGGCATCTCACAGTTTATTTAAACTCACTATTGCGTGAAAAGCAAGCTACTGAAGAAAAAAAATTATTTAAAGAAAATATTTCATAAAAACATCCAGGTGTTACATATAATGAATTAAAGTATTCAAGAATAAAACCTCAAGCAAGGTTGAGAGAGAAAAATGCAGATTATCCAATTTCTAGTGATGGGAGAACCAGACCTATTTATAAGAGAGTTGACTCACTTAGACCTATCAGTATAGATCGCTCAACATGGAAAACAAGGACCACTCATAACATCCATTGTGGATAACCCTATACACATTAGTGAGTGGTATGATCCTAGACATGACCAGGTTATAACAATTGGTGAGACAATCACAATCAACTAGTATCCCTCAACTAACTTCACCAGCTGAACTATCACGAACTGAATCAGGTCGCCATCAAAACCAACACCCAACATGGTCCACGATAAGGCCCAAAGGGTCTTCCCAATCCCCATAGGTTGGCACAAGTACCTAGGTATAATAAAATGATGTTTGGGAATGATTCAACTGAGTTTATAAACATTAAACAACAAACAATTTCAATATGAAAAATATGGATTTTTCAAAACAAACCATATTTTACAAAAAACCAAAATTGTATTACATCATTTAAAAAAACTACCAACAACTATAAAAAAAGATTAAACCCAAAATGGACAGTCCCAAGAACCTCCTCATGGAAAGGGTACCTCCCTCAAGCTATCTTCATGACACTGCACCAAGAAGAACCTTTAGAATCCCGAACCACTGGTACTAAAAGTTTTACCCAAACCTGATGCAAAATAATAAAGTCTACTTACACCCAAAAGTGTAATTAGGGTGTGATCCAAATCCCAGTATGATACCACCACTAAGAGATTCTATGTGATAAACATTTTAAGACAAAAAGCATTTCATGTTTTGTAAATAAGAAATTCTTGTTACAATTTTTAAAGGATGAAAATTTAAATGAAATTGGTTTTCAAGTGGGCTATTTTAAAGATTCAACAATTTTCAAAATAATTTAAATTATACAGAATTTTCCATCCAACCATACCTTATGATAATGGTAAGAACAAAGTATCTAATAAGCATAAGCAATGGGAAATAACCCCTAGGCACTGGCTCACTGTGGGTCCCAGGTACCTTGTATCTCGGTGAAAGTAACCACAAAAAATATCCATTATCATGCATGAGAAACTAGTAGGGAACATACCCATAACCTAGTGGTCCCCAATCATCATCATCATCCTAGTTTATTTAGTGTTGTAAGCATCAATCTTGCTATGTGAAACTAAGGCCAAACCCCACAGGATCACTAGCATACTAGTACACGTCCACCCACCTAGATACCTGAGTTTACCACTTGTGATCAAACAAGTTAAAAAAGACAAGAAATATAATTTAAACATGAAAACATTACTTCCACATTACACATTCACCAAATAGACCACATGTATATCACACAATTCACAAAATCCACTTTTTCATTCAAATGCATTTTGAAATCATACTCACACCAAAATAGCCCAAAACACTTTTCACATTTCTTTAACACTTCCACAAATCCTTTAAAAAAATTTATAAAACCATTCCAAGATATCCCAAATCACATAAAAACCCACAAAAATATAACATAATACCCTTCTCACCTTCAAAATTCATTTTATCATCAAACTCACACGAAACAGTCCACAACCATGTTTCTCACCCACATCACAATTTAGTAAAACATTTCAACGATTTATAAAACATTCTAAAAATGTTTGATATCTTAAATCACCACATAACCTTTCAAAAACCCATATTAGGTGAACATACTCACACAAATAGTACATATACACCATTTTCCCACTTTGTTTAACCAAATAAAACATTTACAATTTTCATAAAACAAACCCAAGAGGTATTACCATGGTTTGCACACAAAACCCATTTCAAATCCTTCATTAAAGACAAAAATCCTACCAATACCAATCCAAAAAATAATTTTAATCCCTAAAATAATTTATTAAACAACCCCTAACTGTTATAAAAATACCTCAAATAATACCACAAAAGATATGCATGAAAAACACATGTTTTTATAAATCAGTTTCAGGAAGTAAAATGTGTTTTTACACATTAAAACAATTAAACAATCCCCTTTAATGGCCCACATGACACTAAGGAATCAACAAAACAGAATTATCATCTCCTTTAAACACTAATAATTCACTTTCATATGTTATAAAGTACATCCAAACATTACCCCAAGAGTCACACATGAAAAACACCCAATTTCAAGCTAAAATGAAACTATAAAATTAAACACATAACCAAATCCATAAATAACTATTTTCACAGCAAAAAAAATAGATTAAAAACATTATAAATTAATAAAACAAGAAATCTAACTCATCATAAAAT
This sequence comes from Viscum album, assembly GCA_963277665.1. Taxonomy (NCBI): domain Eukaryota; kingdom Viridiplantae; phylum Streptophyta; class Magnoliopsida; order Santalales; family Viscaceae; genus Viscum; species Viscum album. The sequence continues at coordinate 416,773,988 of OY728143.1, forward strand.
AGTTACACATAGAATCACCTAACGAAAGTGTTTAATCCCTCAAAACATGGTGTGAAACATCAACCGCACCACCGCCGCACCACAAGGAAGATAAATCCAGCCCTAGACAAAAATATTTGAACAAAAATTCACCAAATAAAACCCTAGGTTCTAAACCTAACTTCTAGAAATTTAGAACATAATGAAAGAGGGAGGAAACTCTAAGGAAAAATGAAGAAACCAAGAAGGAATCACTTACCTTGAACAATCTTGAAGAAATTACCCCAAATCCACCAAAGGTTGAATATCAAAGAAACAAAAATTGATATGTAGGCTCTAATGAATATTATTAGGTTATGTGGGGATTGAAATGGGGGAGAAATAGTGAAAATTTAAATGTTTATGAAAGAATCAAATTACCTTCTCAAATCTGGATGATTTGAAAAACCCTGAAATGTTTAGCCCTAATCCGTGATTCAGAAGAGCTCCAAAGTGGAGAAATAGATAACGAGAGAAATTATAGGGTTTTTGGATTTGTGTTGAAGGTAAAATAATCTAAAAAATGTTAAAAATAAATGAGATATTAAATAATTAAAAAAATAATTTAAATAAGGAAATGGGATTTTGGGCTAACCCAACACCTTAATAAAAAACCCAAATCCATCATTATTATGGATTTATATGGGGTCCAAATTGATATGGTGGTTTTAATATAACATGGTATGCTAATTGGGAAGTGTAATGAGTGTAAATTGTTGAAAAATAAAAGAGTTATAAAAGAAACAATTTTTTTTAAATCTGGAAATGGGCTCATGGTTTGGCCCAAATTTTGAAAACCCACCATTTCCACCAAAATTAATTGGAAACCCCCAGAACAAAAAAAGAATGGAAATTAAATGAAAAATATATTTAAAAGAATTCATTTATGTGACAATTATCCCCACCATAAAACTTTCCTCACTCAAAAAACCATAACAAGACCGAAGACAAAAACCAAACCCAACCGAAAGGAAAAAATGGACTCCTTCACCAAGTTTCTCCCACCCCCAAAAGGAAAAAACACCTCCAATTGTTTGATAAAGTAAGGAATAATAACACCAAACAAAACATACACCACTTCCTGAAATGATCAATTATATTTAGATTTTATCCCAAAATAAAACTCCTCAAACACTATCTGAACAAGATTCTAGCAATTTACCCAAATGGACAACAACAACGAACAACGTTACACTCACCTTGATTTAACCATACCATTGGGTGTTCTCCAATCCCAAAGTTTACCCAAAGAAGATTTAGGTAGTTATATATCTCTGAACAAGGCTACCTACCACCAAGCCAATACCAGGGACCAATCTAAGTTACTCATATGGGGAGACACAAATGGGCTCCCCAACATAAGAGACAAATCAATTTTTTTCCGAGATAGAATCATAACACTAACAAGGGGAGGCCCGAACAGACTCCCTATTACAAGGGTAGACTTCCATTATAAATTTACAAAGAAACATACATGAGAATCATAGTGGGTCTCCCCACCATAAGAACCAACCATCTTAACTAACCAGCATGGACCGACACAGAAAGAACCCAAATTTAAAGATTTGGGATGACCACACGGTTAGTCTGCATGGTTCGGGAAACCATGTGCTAACCATGTGGATACTTCTACTTGCATGGTTTTCTAGGTCATGTTTATAACTAACCATGTGAAAAATGTGCTCTCAATCGGTCTAGTCAAAATTCAAACCTTTCTCCAAAAACTCGTTGGAAACCAATGGTGAAAGGAATGACATTGGGCAATAACATGGGTAAGAGGCCCTCCACCTCTTTTCACTGAATGAGAGAAACAGAAGAAAGATGATGACACCTAAGGTTTAAAATATTCCCATATTTCATAGTGAGGATATGAATTTATACAAGGGTTTGAATGAGCCAGATATTTCCCCTAACTACGTGCTAGCTTCTCTCCGAGACCTATGGCTGGAGCTCAAAAGGTTGAAGCATCTTCAACCTCGCAGTTTGTCTTTAGAAACCCCTAAATTAAAATTTTACTTTTAGTGCCATGTAAAATATACCCTGATCGTAGATGGGTTCACCAAGACATAACATGTTCCAAAATCACTTTACCCAAACCTGGAATTTCACTAAAACAAGGGCTTAGAGGATGCACAAACATCACACCTTGATTCTTCGGGTGAGAAACAACAAAAATAAAGGACACATATTAAGACCTTCATCTAAAACAGAGGATGTAGAGATCTCCCGAAAGGAGACACACTACTGAAAAAATACTCACAAAATATTGTACAACTTCACCTTTATAATCAAATGAGCACATGACATCACAACACGTCACCGAACATAACCAAAGTGAGTGATAGAAACAATACATAGAGGGGAGGGGGGCTTATACAACATCCCCAAACATCACAATATTCCATAAAGTGGCCATAAAATCCTCTCATGGACATATTTCCCACACTGGTGGTTTAACATAAACCCCTTCTTCGAAGAGACTACAAAGGACTCAGAGGCCCTCTTAGACACCATCCACACTGAAAACCCCAAACAACTTCCACCTTCAACGAATTAGGAAACTTAAGAAATTGAGGTCTCTTTAAACCTTCCACAAGCACTCTCTTGCTACAAGAGAATCCAAAAAAACCAAGAAAGGAAATAGTGTAGACTCATTCTACAAAGCTCAAAAAAATATTCATTACATTGATTAACTAGAGGATTTTCCAATGGAGAAACAATCAAGGTATCACTTTAGTCATGCACTAACCATTAATGGGGGCATACCTTACCCAACAAGAGAACCCAATGACCCAACCAAGCTGGTCCATTGGTAAAAACATGCCACAAAACAGAACATAACATATAAAGGGAACCGACGTAAAGGATTCCCAAACTTTTCTTAGAAGATACCACTAACCAGCCATTCAACCCAGCTTACAGACCAAACACAAACCCAAAATACAGTTTAAATAGGAGGGGTTCTTAGACTTGAAACATCCCATAATATCAAAATTTTCAAAAACACATAATAAACACCCTCCTAAACCAGTCATCAAGACATGAATTTTTACTTTAAAACATTTTTTTTGAAAACAAATGGTTCAACAGTTAGCATATCCACCAGTGGTACCCCATGGGACTCACACATGCATGTTTCCATGCCATACTAGGCACCCTCCTCATATCCATCCCGGTACTCATCCAGTCATGACACTAACCATCCATCATCCTATATAATCCCAATTCATGTGGTCACTTGTAAGAACCCGGATCTTCTTCTCAGGTATGTTTTCCCTTTTCTGGTGTTTTTGAAAAAAAAAGAAAAGTTTATGGAAATTTTTGAAGTACAAGCCGTGTATTTTATAAGTACACATCATGTACTCTGTTACCGCTCATAGTAGTGTGCTGGCCATGTAGCGGCCGAGCACACAGTTGTGTGTGGTGACCTGGAGAATACCTAATTCGGGGGACGATGAAGGCAAGTACATGCCATGTACTTCTAAAGTACACACTGTGTACTTTATTTTTTTCATTAAATGCACTGGGGTCACGTCTGATGGACAAAACTATCTCCTTCTAGGTTTGGTTCATCCGAGAGAGAGAGTACGACCATGATTCTTCTCCGAGCCCCCTATTGAGCATCCGTCCTCAGATTCGACTACCATTGATTATGTTGGGATCACCTTAGTAAGCTATTCCTTCTTCTAGAGATTCATTTTACGATTCTTCATCTTTCAAGAGTTAACCTTGGTTGAGTGTTTTAGACATTTTTGTAGATCTCCAGTGTTCTTGGACGATTCAAGGCTTGAGGTTCACATATAGAGATCCTGCAACACTGAGGTAGGTGGTTTGTGCCTTTCCATAGAAAGAATTTGAGTTTATGTTCAAAAGTTACCAATACCCATGAACAGGGTATTGTGTGTTTACTATTTTAGCCCTATTGTTTGCCTTCTATGATTGTATACTTGAGTAGAGGTTAATTGATTATGAATAGGGTGAACTGCTATGCTTTGGAAGTGTTTCCCATGCATGTTTTGTTTATGACCATTTTGGTTCTACTTAGCCTGTTAGGCTGCCTTGTTTTTCCCATGCCTAGTATTGTAGGATGGTGTGACTATTGTTCTGACATAATGTTATGTTGTAGACTGTTATCCAAGTATTTCCTGAGGTTTACATTGGCCGATACACATTTCTATGTTTTTTTGACTTACACAGGGCTGTGTGAAACTGATGTAGTGGACCATAGGGAGAATAGACGTAAGGAATTATCCAAAGTGTCCATTATTATTGTTACGATGTGAGAACACAGGGGGAATTGACATAAGTGCTTCCTCAGAGTGTCTGTAGTTCGTCGACATAGGCCATAGGGGGAATGTGACGTAAGTGATTCCCTAGAGTGCCTTTTAGTTACCGATACAAGACTATAGGAGGAATTGATGTTGAGTGCTTCCTCAGAGAGTCTATACTTAAGATGAACCAGAGGGGTTAGAATGAGTGTACTGCCCAGAGGGTTGCTTGTGTTTCTAGGCAAGACCCGAGAGGATAGGCTGTGAGTACTTCCCAGATAGTTACCTATTTGTGTTTAACTGTTTACTTGATATAATAAAATGGATTCTTTGAAACCATGGAATTGTTTACTACTGATTACTTCCTTGTTTACTACTTCTATATGCTTATTTTCTGCCATATATATTTATTGACTGTTAGTCACAGATATCATGGTGGTTTCCTACTAAGATTTAGTCTCACACCCTATTTGGGCCATGATTTTGGGCCCAAACTGATTATATTGTTGCAGGTATAGATAAGAAAAAGCGCCCTTCTACTTCAAGTACTTGATTTTCTATGGATTTGTAGAGCATGTGACCAAGCTCAGGCTTGTGATGCTGAGGATATGTTTATCTGTCTACTTTTGTACTCTGGTTGAGTACTATTTGTATCCCATCATTTTTATTTGTTCGGATACTTTCTTAGACATATGTATCAAGCATCATTTATATATGTACTCCAGTTATTTATTATTTTAGTCTCCCACTGTTACTGTTGTTTGATATGGATTATTACTGATTCCTCTATTTCCAATTTTTTACTTCTGCTATGTTACTCTGCCAATGAGGGTATAGTTTCCCCACTATCACACCCAAGGCCCTCACTGCTGGTTGGAAACCTCTGGTGTTTGGGGAAATGTGCTTGAGGCCATGTGACCAACTGGGTATGGGGCACCTTTGTGTGGATTTCGAAACCAGGACGTTACAAATTAGTATCATAGGGTTTCTTTTCTTCTTGATTTACTATTTAGATCCTTTAGTCTGGGATAGGAAGGAATAGGTACTTGGTAATAAACTGTGCTCGGGAGTAGCTAACTCATGTACAGGGAAAATCCAATTTACCTCATATATTGCAAGTTTTCTGGTTTTAAAATTTTACAGTTGATTTTATTTTCACAATTGGGTGACTCACATGTATTGTTCTATTATCGTTGCTGTTATTGAGGTTCTATTTCTTTTGAAACCCGATGAGATGAGGGTATGCCATCTCATGCATCATATAGGAACTTTCTAGAAATCACTTGTCATGCATTCTTTCCATGCCATTTTGGGTGCATTAACAATTTCATGTTATTGTGATAGATGTCATGCTAGATATGCATGTTGTTGTGATAGATGACATGATAGAATACCTGTTGTTTGATAGGGTATTGTTTTGTGTAAGGTTTTGCTTGAATGAACGCTAAACATTGGTTCTTGAGGTGTTATGGGACCTCATGGACCAGAATTTGGTGGATCATTGCACAATTATCCTTGTTTATAACTTGTATAAGATGAAAAGATTTGATTTTTGGGGAGTATGGGCCCTCACGGATCGAAATTTGGCACTTTAATGTTCATTTTAGTGTTTCTTTGGGCTCTGGAGTAGTTTTTGAGGCTTATTATCTGGAAAAACCCAGAATACACACCGTGTATTTATGAATACATGCCCTGTGTTCTTATGTTCGGGAAGAAACTGTTTTCCTTAATTATAGGTTGTGTACTATATGTACACTCCGTGTAGTTGCAAACTGTGTCCCTGGATGTGGGGGTAGAGACACGGGGTTGGGAAAATCTTGGGGAAGCATGTCGTGTACCGGATGTACACGACCTGTGTTTAGACCTTGCATTCACCCGTGTGACTAACGAAAAAGAGGGATAAAACTTAGGTTATACACACCGTATCAGTCTTGAACATGCCATGTAGTTTGAACCGTGGATTCGGTCGTGTAACGAACAACACGGGTCAGTGAAATCCTCCAAGTACACGCCATGCCTTTCTGGAACACTCCGTGTACAGTCATCCGTGTAACCGTCAGTGTAACTAATAGCACAGATTGGTGATGTTTGTCTAGTACACGCCGTGTATGGTACTAACATGCTGTGTAGTCTCATTCTAAACAGAACTGTGTGGTTTAGACATGTAAGGGAACTCGAGCAGGGGAAGAGGATTCAAGTACACGCCGTGTAGTGGACATACACGTCGTGTATTCTTGTTTTGTTAAACTTGAAATCTTTAATTCTTCTATTCCCTTCTTGAACTTCTAGCTTTCAGTCCTTGATAATCTTGATCTAAGGTGTGCACTTGACCTTACAAATTCATGACACCGATACTTCCTCCAGTTGTACGCCAGTTATAGGGAAACGATCAGACACCGAACATGGATGACCAGTGACTTCTATAAGATCCCCCAGTTGTGTCAGTCTTGGCACCAATTGTCATTTCGAACATAGGTGATGATGCACACTTCCGAGATGGATTTATGAGGTTCATGCAAAACTTTCAAGGAGTATCGCATCCTGCCCCATCTATAGCAGAGTTGACATGGGTTTTCCAGTAGCAGCATCCTCCCAATTTCATAGGGGAAGGAGGACCTCAGGCTGAAGAGTCATGGTTAGAAGCCATGATATCTATCTTCAAGCATCTAGAGACACCTCCAGAGAGTAGGTTCAATCTCTCTATGTACATGATTCAAGATTCTACCAAGAGATGGTGGGATGTGATCTCACATACGGGACACCATCAGGTTATGTCTTGGGATGAGTTCCAGTATGCCTTCTTTGATTACTTCTAACCCAAGACTTTGAGGGCCGATCAAGCCCAAGAGTTCATGAGTTTGGAGTTGGGTACTCTTTCTGTTATGGAGTATTCTTCTCGATTTACTGAGCTTTAGTGATTCACACCTAATCTAGGAGGTGATGAGTTATTTCTGGAAAGGAAGTTTGAGGATGGTCTAAGGAATGACATCCAATTGCAGGTGAACATATTTAGGTTGACTTACATCACTTCTATAGTCAACTAGGAACTAATCACAGAGCGTAATATGAGGGATTCTAGAGTTGTGAGCCAGGGAGGTTCATCATTTAGAGTTAGTATCCCTCCTACTGACAGTAAGAATCACCACATGAGGTCTTCGCGCGGTGATCCAGGGAGGTGAGACACTTCTTCTGGTAGCCAGGTGGTGTGCTACCAGTGTAGAAAGAGTGGGAATATGAAGCCACATTTCTTGAGAGACCCAGTGGAGTGACAATCTTGCGGAAAGATGATGCATCTTCAATGCTTATGTCAGATATTCTCACCAGCAGCTGGTGATAGGGGTTCTTCTATGACTCCGCATTCAGGAGCAGCACCACCAGTTTCTCATCAATCTAGGAACTGGAGTTATTTCGGTCGTTCAGGCTGAGGTGGAGGTCATTTCCATGGTAGCCAGTCGCCATTCTTTCAGTGACAACATGGTGGATCAGCTCAGGGTGGTCAGGTAAGATCACAGTGCCGCAGTACAGGTCAGACTTTTGTAGTGGATTAGGCCCAATAAAAGCAGGATCCCAAACCCTCTACAGTTCTAGGTACGATCAAAGTTGCCTCATTTTTAGCTTCTACTCTTTTTGTTATAGGGGATTCCCATATCTTTATATCTGTTGCTATTGTGGAGAGATTTGGGCTCTGTATCTTTACTTATGCTGATGTCTTGACGTTGGACACCCCATTGCAGACAAGAACGACTAGTGTATGTCAGTGCAAGGAGTGCCCTCTTGAGGTTGGTGGGTGTCACTTCTTTTAGGACCTCTATGTCCTAGAGATGATAGACTATGAAGTCATTCTCATAATGGAATAGTTAGTTCCCTTCAATGATGTTGTTGATTTCTATTTCCATAGGGTGAGTTTCACATCACCAGAGGGAAGATCGTTTCTTCATAAGGGCGAATGGGATGTCTAGGCGAGCAGAGTAGGACCCGAGCATCATGGGTTGGGAGGAGTTACAACCCAAATTTCTAGTCTATATCTAGATGACCAGGGGACTTCATCGTTATACTTTCCTCCAGTGGTGGATTATTTCAGGGATGTCTTCCCAGATGACTTTTCAGGTTTGCCTTCGGAGTGAGGTAGAATTTTCTACCGAGCTTGTGCTAGGAGTGGAACCGGTGTCCATTCCTCCTTACATGATGACTACACCAGAGTTGTAGGAGCTCAAGAAGTAGTTGGAGGAGTTGCAGGAAAAGGGTTTTATCAGACTCAGTACTTGTACTTGGGGTTAGCCTGAATTGTTTGCAAAGAACGTGGATGATACTCTCCGACTTTGTGTGGATTATCGGAAGCTAAACCAGTTGACGGTCAAGAACCGATATCCCTTTCCAAGGATTGATGATCTCGTTGATCAGCTTCGAGGAGCCCAGGTGTTCTCTAAGATTGACTTGAGGTCCGGTTATCATCAGTTTCATGTTAGACCATTTGATATACCTCTTACACCTTTCCAAAGAAGGTATTGTCTATACGAGTATGTGGTTATGTAGTTCGGTCTCATGAACGCGCCTGCAGTTTTCATGGCACTGATGAACTGAGTGTTCCATCCATACTTGGATTCTTTCATGGTGGTTTTCATGGATGATATCTTGGTGTACTCTCACACTATACATGACCATGCTACCCATCTTGATATCATTCTAAGTACACTGAGATATCATAAGTTATATGCTAATCCCTCAAAATGACACTTTTGGATAGACCAGATCCACTTCCTGGGTCATGTTATCTCAGAGATAGGAGTATCAGTAGACCCAGAGAAAGTGGGTGTAGTGGTTTCTTGGGAGAAACCGAAGAAATTCTTTGAGGTATGGATTTTTCTAGGGATGGATGGATACTATAGACGTTTCACACAAGAATTCTCATGCTTAGTAGTGCCACTAATAGGCCTGACTAAGAAGGGTTCAAAGTTCTTGTGGTCAGATTCTTGTTAGTAATTATTTCAGGAGATGAAAGGGAGGTTGACTTTAGCACCGATACTAGTATTTATAGATTCAGGAAAGAGATATAATGTGTACTATGATTCATTAGGTATCGGGCTTGGAGAAGTGCTTATGAAAGGGGAAGGATTTGTGGCGTACGGGTCTCGGCAGTTGAGGCCACATGAGAGAAATTACCCGATGCATGATCTTGAGTTGGATGCAGTTGTTTATGCCTTATGCTGTTAGAGACATTATCTTCTGGGAGAGCATTTGGTGATTTTCACAGACCAAAAAAGTCTCAAGTATATCTTCACTCAACGTGACTTGAATTTGAGATCGTAAAGGTGGGTTGAGTACCTTCAGTCTTTTGACTTTGAGCTTGCCTACATGCCTGGGAAAGGAAATGTAGTAGCTGATGTGCTGAGCATGAGGACTCAAATATAGGTAGTTTAGGAGGCCAATATTGAGTGGTATCTTATGGTTATATTCTCTGAGATGAATTTGGAGGTGCATGACAGGCAGGGGAAGACGTTTCTTTCTTCTATAGTTGTTACCTCTACTCTTCTTGATCAAGTGCAAATGAGGAATCTATCAGATTATGAAGGCCTAGTTCTATTGGAAAGTGTGTCAAGAGAGGACCCTATTCCTAGATGTACCATAGGAGAGGATGAGATCTTGCGTTTTCATGGTTGTGTATGGGTGTCAGCAAACATACGTGAGGAGTAGATGCGGGACTTTCACTCCTCAGTTTCGGCAGTTCATCCTAATGTCACGAAGATGTATCGTGATCTACACCATCAGTATTGGTGGCCAGGTATGAAGAGAGATGTTGCTGGTTTTGTAATGATGTGTTCCACCCACTAGTAGGTGAAGGCGGAGTATCAGCGATCAGTCGGGCTTTTGCAGTAGTTATCCATTTCTGAGTGGAAATAGAATGATGTCGCAATGGATTTCATGACAGGTCTGCTGAGGTCACCTCGAGGGAATGATGTAGTGTGTGTTGTCATTGAAAGACTCATGAAATTTTCTCACTTCTTTCCAATCAAGGATAATTTCAGTTTTGATGAGATGGGATGATTGTACATCTGTGAGATCGTACGTCTACATGGGGTTCCACACTACATTATTTCAGACAGGGATGCCCATTTTACTTCTCAGGTCTGGCAAGGATTTCCGAAGGCCTTGGGTACACAAGTAATTCTGAGTAAAGCATACCACCCCTAGAGAGATGGCTAGTCCAAGCATACAATTCATGTTCTTGAGGACATGCTTCATGCATGCATCATGGATTTTGGAGGTTCTTGGGAGAAACACATACCTCTTGTGGAGTTTTCCTACAATAATAGTTTTCAAGAAAATATTCAGATGGAACCTTATGAGGATTTGTACGGTAGGCCATGTCGATCACCCTTATTTTGGAAGGAGGTAGGATAGGTAGCTATGTTCGGACCTCGTCTTATCCAGGAGACCATAGAGTAGATAGAGTCGATTCAGAAGAGGATGGATACTGCACAATCTCGACAGAAGTCTTATGCTGATCAGTGGAGACGACCTTTGGAGTTCAAGGTCGAGGATCAGGTTTTCCTGTGTGTCACACCAAGGTTGGGGAACAAGAGGATTAGGAGATAGGGTAAGCTTTTTCCAAGGTACGTCGGGCCGTTTGAGGTTTTGGAGAGATTTGGGACAATTTCCTATCAGTTGCAGTTACCTCAGAGGTACCGGTCTATGCATGATTTGTTCCACATTTCTTAGCTCTGACGTTACTTCTCAGACCTATCTCATGATTTTCAACACGAGGAGGTTGAGTTAGAGGTGGAAGTATCTTTTGAGGAGAATCCTATCCGAATTGTTGATTTTAGTATGAAGTTTCTCCATGACTGTTCTGTTCCTCTGGTACGAGTGCTATGGCAGCACGGGTGAGTGTGAGATGAGACCTGGGAGAGTGTGGCCGATATACGATCGCAATGGCCAGAGCTGTTTGATGATTCTTCTTCTACGCTGCCTTTCTAGGGAAATCCGGGGATGAATTTCTTTAAGGGGGGAAGTTTGTAAGAACCCGAATCTTTTTCTCAGGTATGTTTTCCCTTTTTTGGTGTTTCTAAGGAAAAAGAGGAGTATCTGGAAATTTTTAAAGTACACACCATGTAATTTATAATTATACGCCGTGTACTCTATTGTCGCTCATAGCCATATGTGGTGACCTGGAGGCCACCTAATATGGGGGTCGATGAAGGTAAGTACATGCCGTATACTTCTAAAGTACTTGCTGTGTACTTTTTTTCATTAAATGCACCGGGGTCACGTCTGAAGGATAAAACTATATCCTTCTAGGTTTGGTTCATCCGAGAGCTAGAGTATGACCAAAATCCTTCTCCGATCCCCCAATCGAGCATCCATCCTTCGATTTGACTGCCATTGATTGCATTGGGATCGCCTCGGTAAGCTCTTCCTTCTTCTAGAGCTTCGTTTTTTGATTCCTCATCTTTCAAGAGTTATCCTCGGTTGAGCATTTTAGAAATTTTTGTAGATCTCTAGTGTTATTGGGTGATTCAAGGCTTGAGGTTCACGTATAGAGATCCTACAACACTGAGGTAGGTGGTTTGTTCCTTTTAATAGAAAGTATTTGAGTTTATGTGCAAAATTGCCCAATACCCATGAACGGGGTATTGTGTGTTTACTATTTTAGCCCTATTGTTTGCCTGCTATTCTTATATTCTTGAGTAGAAGTTAATTGATTGTGAATAGGGTGAATTGATATGCTTTGGAAGTGTTTCCCATGCATGTTTTTTTATGACCGTTTGGTTCTGATTAGCCTGTTAGAATGCCTTGTTTTTCACATGCTTAGTATTGAAGGATGGTGTGACTATGGTTCTGACATTCTGTTATGCTATAGACTGTTAGCCAAGTAGTTCTTGAGATTTAATTTGGTCCATATTCATTTCTATACTTGTTTGACTTACACAGGGCTGTGTGAACCTAGTGTAGTGGACCATAGGGAGAATATATGTAAGGGATTCTCTAGAGTGTTTGTTATTATTTTTACAATGCAAGACCATAGGGGGAATTGACGTAAGTGCTTCCTCAGAGTGTCTATAGTTCCTCGACGTGGACCACAGGGAGAATGTGACATAAGCGCTTCCCCATAGTGCCTTTTAGTTACCGATATGAGTTAATAATAAGAATTTACGACGAGTGATTCCTCAGAGAGTCTATACTTAAGCTGAAACAGAGGGGTTAGACTGAGTGTACTGCCTGGAGGGTTGCTTGTGTTACTAGGTAGTACTAAAGGGGATAGGCTGTGAGTACATCCCATAGGGTTACCTGTTTGTGTTTAGCTTCTTACTTGATATATGAAGCTAAATTCTTTGAAACTGTGGAATTTTTTACCATTGAGTACTTCCTTGTTTACTGATTCTATCTTCTTATTGCCTACCATATATATTCACTGACTGTTAGGCACAGATCTCATGGTGGTTTCCTATTGATATTTAGTCTAACACCCTATTTGGGCCATGATTTTGGGTCCAAATAGATTATATTGTTGTAGGTATAGATAAGGGAAAGAACCCTTCTACTTTAGGTACTTGATTTACTGTGGAGTTGGAGAGCATGGGACCAAGCTCAGACTTGCGATGCTGAGGAGCTATTTATCTGTTTACTTTTGTACTCTGATTTAGTACTGTTTATATCCCAACATTTTGATTTGTTTTGCTGCTTTCTTAGACATATGTATCAAGCATCATTTATATATGTACTCCAGTTATTTATTATTTCATTCTTCCATTGTTACTGTTGTTTGGTATGCATTATTACTGCTTCTTCTATTGCTAATTGTTTACTTCCACTATGTTACTCTGCCAATGAGGGAATAGTATAAGGACCCAACCTCAAAACATTACATAATCATGAATTAAATGAATAATTAAAATTAAGGATCTTTTCAGGTTTAGAGTTTTAGAGAAATAGACTATAACTATTACATTTCATTTCAAAAAAAAAAAATTACAAAGTAAACACTTCTACGCAGTTTCATTTTTTTTCACAAAACAAGAACTCTTAAAAAAAGAGTCATGTCTAGTTCCATGTTTAAGACATCATGAATTCTCCTTGATCCCATCCTTGACCCTATTCCACATTATGTCCTGTAAAAAACATTTTAAAAACTTGGGATGAGCATAAAAAGAAGGGTAAGGGATACACAAAGAAGGAAAACTGTTAGTTTCTCAAAACAACAAGTAAACCATGTATACTTTAACTTAAGTAGTACATTTAACATTTATGAAGTAGTAAATACTCTTAAATGAATAAAAAATCACTACTTACCCTTTTGTAACCAAATGATTACCATAAAACCCATATAAAGAACACATAACATGTAAAGGTGACTTGAGACATAAACATACTTAAATGGAAAAACCATACGGTTGACTTCCACACATATGAATAAATGGAATAGCCATATGACCAAATTTTATACCCAATGCATTGGAGTTTATGACGTAACCACCCATCCTGGTTTATCACATCACCACCCATCTTTTGGTTTATCACGTAACCACCCATCAAATGTCCAAGTACCATTATAAAATCATAACTCATAAAAAAATATAAAGGAAAGAAAACATTTCCACATTTCAATCACAATATATCACTTAAATATATTGACATAACAAATCAATTATGAAAACCATTTTCAATACCAAAATACAAAAAAGAGTATATAGTATTTATTTTCCCTGAAAAAAAACATCACGGTTTGTTAAGGAAGCCAAAAAACAAATAATACTCGCGGTGGTGTAAAGGTTGTTGTCACCGCTTATGTTAAAAGAAACATTCCTTTTTGTAATTTAGTAAAATGATTCATAGAAAAATATTTCCTTTGAAAACTCAAGGGTGTTTATATAGCATATAAAATAACGTCATGTATTAAAACAAAATATGCCTCAATGAAAGGAGATTGAGATGAAGTCCCTTACCTTGTGTCCGACTTGACCCGTTCCTTCTTTAATATCATGAATAATAAACTAAAGTTAATTTATACTTTCTTAATAACCTTTTTAAAGTTTATTATTATTTTTATATCACTTATTACCATGTTATAAACATTATGTAATCTTTCAAGTTAATAATGTTTGTTTTGTCGATATTTGGTACTTGAGTCACAAATGAACCCCATATAGTTACAAGTTGTTCACATGGTCAATAGTTCATTATATCCAGAATGATATTCATGATTTAGATATCATATATATCATATATATCCAGTATATACATGTATTTATAATAGTACATAACATTTGGAAGTAAGAAATGAAATGCACCATTCATGGAGACGGTAATCCGTACGTACGCATGAACGCTACTTCCATTTATATTTATTATTTTAATGGAATTAAAACATAATGATACATAAGTTTATTATAATTGCAGTATAATATCATATATAATACCATTAACTCTTTCCTTTATACATCCCAAATATGGCATGAACGAGTCACATCACTTTGAGTGGGTGGTAGTCCGCACTTCCTCAAATGAAATTATCGCGTTTACCCATAATGGAAACCATAAAGGTATGATATAAAAGAAAAATACAGAAGCATAAAGAAAAAATAAAAATAATATATATCATATATAAATATAGTGTCATCTTAATGGCCACCATGAGAGGTGGTAGGAGATAATTGAACAATCATCATTTCGTGAGGCGTCAGTTTGCCATCCACAGAAACAATATGTTCTTCACCCATTAGATGGAGGTCTGTGTAAGTGTAGTTCGAATAAATCTTATAAAAACATCCTAGTATATTTAGGATACTAGTTTTTTTATAAAATAAAGTAATAAAAAGAGTTTAGGGGGTTGGAGAAGTAAAATAAAAGAAATGAATTTTGGAGAAATCGTTACCTTTAATTTGGGTAACTCCCTTTGGTATGAACCAAACGGGTTTCTTGAAGTGACTTATACCTAAGTTAAGGCTTCTAAGAGGAAGATAGGGATGTAGAGAGATTTACTGGGTAGAGGTTTGATGATCCAAAAGGCTTTAGAGGTGTGAGGAATTGGTTATAAATGATCTTCTTTTATAAGGGGGAGGAGGGGCTCTTTAGGAAAGTGTGAAAATATTATTTTATTATATAATGATATTGAGTTTCTAAAGGTCCAAAAATCATTAAAGTCTAAGATAAGATGTCTCATAGTCTAAATAATATCATTCAATATGAGTTGGACAATTTATGGATAATATTTTAATCATTATAATCTTATTTATTTAAATCATTTATTAATGAGGTAAATACTGCATCATTATTGTGTCATAAATAATTTAATTTATTTGATTTAAAAAAATTATAAAAAAAACACTATGATATAGGAAATTATTTTATCCTTTTAAAGAATATTTATAGTTGAAAATAAGACTTATATAACTCCATGTAAAAATTGATTTACTAAAATATTTTTGTTTATGTCATTTCTATCTTTACTTTAAGTTAATTAATCTAAAGTGTCATTATCATTCATAAGTGGCTCCATGGGGTCCCAAAATCAACCCAAGGATGTCCATGGTCAGAAATTACTCATCAAATAAGGTTAGTACAAGTGTTAAGGTTGTTTGGATTATTATAATATTCTATTTACCTTGAATTATCCTATTTACCTTTAACCGTGGTAAATAAAAGTCTAAAGTTACTATTCACCAAAAATTATTTTCTTCTTATTGAA
Source organism: Viscum album (assembly GCA_963277665.1). Taxonomy (NCBI): domain Eukaryota; kingdom Viridiplantae; phylum Streptophyta; class Magnoliopsida; order Santalales; family Viscaceae; genus Viscum; species Viscum album. Next base: position 416,789,957 of record OY728143.1, read on the forward strand.
CCAAATTTTACTTACTAGTAACAACCATGTATGTCAGATTTTCAAAATTCAATTCACAAAAGTGGTAAAATTTCATTTAAATGAAAGTCAGTTTTTTTAACTACTACTAAGTGGTTTCACTATTCATCAAAAATTGAAGTTTTTCAGAAAAATACAAAAAATTCAGCTTAAGATATATTTGATATTCTGAATTCAAAAATTATGTCTCTTTTACCAAATTATAAACATAGAAGTTGCATTAATTAATTTAAAATTAATTCATGTTGTTAAAACAAATAGCGTGTTTTTAAGAAACAATAACTATCAAAAGATTGACACTTGTTTATGTACAAATTCAATGTGAAATTACTTCCAATGACCAGAATTGGATTAAATGTTAAAAATATATTCTAATTAAACTTTAAAACCAATTAAAAGATAATCTAGCCATATAAATAAATTATATTAAAATGCAGTTTTGAATTAAAATACAATATTTTTCACTATTCATTAAAAAATTAACTTTATCAGAAAAATTCCAAAAAATTTACAAAAAGTAAATTTTGATGTCCCCATTCTAAAGAAGGATTTTATTTGGTCAAATAGAATGTATTAAAATGACCAAAACTATATTTGAAGACGGTTCGCCATTAAAAGGTGGTAAATGAACCTTTTAATGTAAATTATGCTTAAAATTAGATTCAGTCACATTTTAAATCCTCTAAATTTTATTGGATAGATGTAAATACATTTAACAAACATGTATAATCATATTGTAGTTAGTTATGTTCATTCCCGCCAATACAACGGTTGGGAGTTAACTACCATTTAAAATAATAATATTATATTATTAGTGTGCAACGTAAGATTTCAGAGAAACCCATTGTTGCGTATTGGGTACACTATCAAACATAGCAACCCTTTTAAAGTAAAATTAATATTTAATTAAAAAATATTAATAATTATGAAAATCTCTTATTCTTCATTTACTTAGGATGTTACATCCTTCCCCCTTTTGGAAATTGCATCCTCGCAATTTTTATTCACTTATAAAAATAAGTTGGAATGTTTATCCCTCATAGCATTTTCAGATTCCCACGTTGCCTCTTCAAACATATGGTTTTTCCACAAAACCTTTACCTGGTGAATTAACTTATTCCACAAAAATTTCTCAATATGGTCAAGAATCTAGAATGGTTGTTCTTCATAAGAGAGATTCTCTTCCAACTGAACCACCTCTGGACTCAAAACATGAGATGGATCTGGCATATACTTTCTCAACATCAAAACATGAACAACATTGTGTACCTGGGATAAACTTGGAGGTAAAGCCACTCTATATGAAACTGATCCAACTTTATCTAGGATTTTATAAAGTCTAATGAACCTCAGACTCAACTTTCCCTTCTTAACAAAATGTATCACACTTTTCCATAGAGAAACTTTGAGAAATACATGATCACTTACCTCAAAAGAGAGATCCTTTCTCTGATTATCTGCATAACTTTTCTGTTTTCTCTAAGCTGTTCTCATGTGCTTCTGAATCAACTGAACTTTCCCTACCATCTCTTCTACCAATTATGGTCCCATCAGCTTCCTTTCACCTACTTCATACCAAAAAGCTGTAGTTCGAAAACGTTTTCGATATAATGCCTCAAATGGATCCATCTGTATACTGGAATGAAAACTGTTATTATAAGAAAATTCATCCAAAGAAAGATATTGGTCCCAACTTCCCTGGTAATCCCGTGAATAAGCAAGTAGCATATCCTCTAAGGTCTAATTTTTTTTTCTGACTGCCCATCTGATTGAGGATGAAAATCTGTACTAAAATTTAATTCTGTACCCAATGACTTCTAAATGCCTTTCCAAAAGTTAAAAGTAAAGCTAGGATCATGATCAAATACAATGGAGAGGGGAAATCCATGAAACCTAACTATCTTTTTAACATACAACCGAGCAAGTTGATCTAGAGACAAAGTATCTTGAATAGTAAGGAAATGAGTATATTTAGTCAATCGATCAACTATAACCCAAATTTCATTATTACCTTGAGATGTCTTCGGTAATCCCACAACAAATTCCATGGATATATTTTCCCATTTCTACTCTGGCACCGGTAAAGGCTGAAGCATCCCTTTAAGTAACTGACACTCTGCTTTAACCTGCTGACAAGTCAAAAACTTCACAGTAAAATCTGCAATATCTCTTTTCATTCCATCCCACCAGTAATACTCTCAAAGATATCTATACATCTTAGTACTACTAGGATGAAATGAAAACATAGAACTATGATCTTCACATAACAACTCATTCTTCAACTGTGAATCACAAGGCACACATAATCTCTTCCCAAACCTCAAAAAACAATCATTATCAACGTTAAAATTAGGCAATTTAACCTTCTGAACCAACACTACCTTTTTCTGCAACTCACTATCTTCTTTCTACGCTTTCTTTATTCTGTCTGATAGAGATGATTTCACTGACACCTGAAACAAAACAGAATAATTTCTTGCACCAAAAACTTCTATTCCAAAGTCCATCAAATCAAAAACCAAAGGATCTTGTTCCAAATGTATCATGGTTAATGAGACATTACTTTTTCGACTCAAAGCATCATCCACTTTATTTGCTTTTCCCAAATGGTAATGGATCGTGCAATCAAAATCCTTGATTAATTTTAGCCATCTCCTCTGTCTCATGTTCAATTCTTTCTAAGTGAATATATACTTTAATATATTGTGGTCAATATATATTTCACATTTTACTCCATACAAATGATACCTCCAAATTTTTAAAGAAAAAACAACAGCAGATAATTCCAAATCATAGGTAGGGTAATTTAATTCATGAGGTTTCAACTGATGTGAAGCATAAGCAATTAACTGATCATTCTACATAAGGACACATCCTAGTCCTTTCAATGAAGCATCACTTTAAATAACAAACACACCATTTCTGGAAGGTAGTGACAAAACTGGAGAATTCAATAATCTTATTTTCAATTTCTGAAAAAAATCATCACATTCTTTTGTCCAAATGAACTTAACACCTTTTCGAGTTAACTTAGTCATTGGACTAGATAACCGTGAAAATTTTTCAACAAACCTCTGGTAATAATCTTCCAAACCAAGAAAAATATGGATCTCGGTTATATTTTTGGGTCTTGGCCATTCTTCAACAACTTTTGTTTTATAAGGATCAATAGTTATGCCATTTTTTGAAATAATGTGACCAAGGAAAGAAATTTGTTGTAACCAAAACTCACACTTGCTGAATTTCTCATAAAGTTTCTTTTCTTTTAAGGTTTTCAAGATAACCCTTATATGAATTTCATGATCCTCTTTAATTTTATAATAAACCAAAATATCATCAATGAACACAAAAACAAACTTATCCAAGAACTCACGGAAAATTCTATTCATAAGATCCATGAATAAAGCAGGTGCATTGGTTAACCCAAAAGGCATAACTTAGAATTAATTATGGCCATATATAGTATGAAATGCGGTCTTAGTAATGTTTTCTTCCTTTACTTTCAACTGATGGTACCCCAATCTCAAGTCAACATTCAAAAAATACTGAGCTCCCTGGAGCTGATTCAACAAATCATAGATATGAGGCAAAGGATACTTGTTCTTAACAGTGATGTTATTCAATGCTCTATAATCAATGCAAAGTCTCATTTAACCATATTTATTTTTAACAAACAAGATAGTATCACCCCATGGTGATGTTCTAGGTCAAATGAAACCTTTATCTAATAACTCCTGCAATTGCTTCTTTAACTCTAAAAGTTCAATTTGAGTCATTCGATAAGGGGGTTTTGAAATTGGATTAGAATCAGGAACTAATTCAACAGTAAATTCAACTTTACGATCAGGTATAATACTAGACAACTCATCAAGAAAAACATCAAGATACTCATTTACCACTGGCACATAATTAATCTGAATAGTTCCTTTATTTTCAACAATATGTGCAAGGTAACATTCATTTACATCTTTCACTAGTTTCTCAGCTTCCTGATATGTTATCAAAAGCAAGGGTTCATTATTGTACACAAACTGTAAATATTTCTGAAATGAAACCTCTTTAGCTCTGTAATCAATCTTAGTATGATAAATAGACAGCCAATCCTTGCCCAAAATAACATCAAACTCTACTAGAGTAAAAACAAAAAGGTTTACAGGTAGATTATTCCCACACACAAGGACATGAAGGTTCTTGTTTTTTTTGTCTCAACATTTACTCCATGTGTTTTTACCATAAGTTCCATATTCATATCTTGAGATGGAATTCCTAATTTATTAGAAAACTTCTCAGAAATGAAAGAGTGTGTAGACCCTAAATCAAACAATACATTGGCATAATCTGAACAGACAAACAATATACCTGATACTACTTCGTTTGATGACCCAACATCTGTTGAAGTAGTTGTAAAGGATTTCATCACCCCTTTCTGCTTGTAGTCTGGAAGATTTTCCTCAGTTGAGTTCTTCGCTGGACACTCATTTTTAGAATGACCCATTTTATTACACTTAAAACATCTTACCGATGACTTTTCATTGCCTGCTTGATCATCTTCTTTACAGTTTCGAGCAATATGACCAGACTTACCACACCATAAGCACTTTCCAGAATTTGATAAACATTCTCCAGGATACTTTTTCCACACTTCTCACAAGTTGGATATTTAATTTTCTTACCTCTAGGCTTCTTTGATGAATTCTTTCCCTTTGCCTGCCAACTAGACCTCTTATTCTGTTGTTTTTCAACGAACACCTGATCATCGGGAAACTCCATTTCCACCTTCTCCGCACATCAAAAAAGTTTTTCATAACTTTTGAACTCACGAGAGGATAAATACCTTTGATAGTTTGGCTTTAATCCTGTGTAAAAATGGTTGATTTTACTATCAAGATCTTGTATGAAATTTGGAGTATACCTTGCCAGTCAAGTGAATTTTTATTCATAAGCAGCCACTGAGTCATCCTCCTATATTAATTATAGGATTTTTTTCCATCCTAAGATGAACCACCTTAGGAAAATATTTCTCAAGAAACATACCTTTGAATTCATACCAATCAAGAGCATCAATCACTTCAGTATCCCTGATATTTTTCACCATTGACCAGCACTGATCAGCTTCACCTTCAAAACGGTAAAAAACAATACTATCCTTTTGATGTTCTGAACACCCCATGACATCAAAAATTTTCTCCAGTGATTTAATCCACCCTTATGCTAGCACAGGGTCAGATGATCCTCTGAATGATGGGGGATGTTGCCTCATGAAATGATCCACTACTAACATTTTCCTCTATGATTGATCTGGCTGATCTCGTGCATGGATACCACCACCATTTATAGCCTGAGTCAACTGTGCCATCATTGCAAAAAACTATTCAGTTCCAATTCCGACCATCTCAGGTTGCTGATTTGGAAGGTTGTCTTTCTCTTGATGTCGTCCGAACATAGCTACCCTGTTTCCTTTGCAAAAAACCATTTTAAACACAGAAATATCTTAAGCAAAGCAACATGGTAATCTGTACATGCTATATCAATTCAATATTACCATAAATTAATTTATGTACATTTATTTAACAATACCCTAACTCCTAAAGTTGTCTAAACCGACCTATAATACCAACTATAAGGACCCGACCTTAAAACATTACATAATCATAAATTAAATGAATAATTCACTTTAAGGATCCTTTCAGGTTTAGAGTTTTAGAGAATTATTCCATAACTATTACATTTCATTTCAAAAAAAAAAACGAAGTAGACACTTCTACTTAGTTTCTATTTTTTTTACAAAAAAAGAACTCTTAAAAAAAGAGTCATGTCTAGTTCCATGTTTAAGACAACATGACTTTTCCTTGATCCCATCCTTGACCCTATTCCGCATTATGTCATGTGAAAAACATTTCAAAAACTTGGGATGAACATAAAAAGCTCAGTAAGGGATACACAAAGAAGGAAAATTGTTAGTTTTTCAAAACAACAAGTAAACCATGTATACTTTAACTTAAGTAATACATTTCACCTTTATGAAGTAGTAAATATTCTTCACTAAATAAAATATCACTAATTAACCTTTTTTAACCAAAATATTACCATAAAAGCCATATAAAGAACACATAAGATGTAAAGGTAACTTGGGACATAAACATACTTAAATGGAATAACCATACAGTTGACTTCCACAAATATCACTAAATGGAATAGCCATATGGCCGACTTCCATACCCAATGCATTGGAGGTTATAACATAACCACCCATCCTGGTTTATCACGACACCACTTGTCATTTGGTTTATCACGTAACCACCTATCAAATGTCCAAGTACCATTATAAAATCATAACACATAAAACAAATATAAAGTAAAGAAAACATTTCCACATTTCAATCACGATATATCACATAAATATATTAAAACAAAAAATCCTTTATCAAAACCATTTTCAATACCAAAATACATAAAAGAGTATATATTATTTACTTTCCTTGAAAAAAAAACATTATGGCTTGTTAAGGAAGCCAAAGAACAAATAATACTCGCAGTGGTGGAAAGGTCATTGTCACTGATTACGTTAAAAGAAACATTCCTTTTTGTAATTTAGTAAAACAATTCATAGAAAAATATTCTCTTTGAAAATTCAAGGGTGTTTATATAGCGTATAAAAGAAAGTTGTGTATTAAAAAAATATGCCTCAATGAAAAGAGATTGAGACGAAGTCCCTTACCTCGTGTCTGACTTGACCCGTTCGTTCTTTAATATCCTGAATAATAAACTAAAGTTAATTTATAATTGATTAAGAACCTTTTTCAAGTTTATTATTCCTTTTATATCACTTATTACTATGTTATCAACATTATGTAATCATTCAAGTTAATAATGTTTTTTTGTCGATATTTGGTACTTGAGTCACAAATGAACACCATATAGTTACAAGTTGTTCACATGGTCAAAAGTTCATTATATACAGAATGATATTCATAATTTAGATATCATATATATCATATATATCCAGTATATATATGTATTTATAATAGTACATAACATTTTTAGGAAAGAAATGAAATGCATCATTCATGGAGACGGTAAGCCATACGTACGGATGAACGCTACTTCCATTTCTATTTCTTATTTTAATGGAATTAAAACATAATGATACATATGTATATTATAATTACAGTATAATATCATATATAATACCATTAAATCTATCCTTTATATGTCTCACGTATGGCATGAACGAGTCATATCACTTTGAGGGGGCGATAGTCCGCACTTCCTCAAATGAAATTATCACATTTACCCATAATAGAAACCATAAAGGTATTCTCTAAATTAAAAATAAAGAAGAATAAATAAAACATAAACATAATATATATCATATATAATTATAGTTTCATCTTAATGTCCACAATGAGAGGCGGTAGGAGATAATCGAACAATCATCGTTTCGTGAGGTGTTAGTTTTCCATCCACAGAAACAGTATGTTCTTCACCCATTAGATGAAGGTGTGTGTAAGTGTAGTTAGAATAATTCTCATAAAAACATCCTTGTATATTGAGGGTACTAGTTTTGTTATAAAATAATGTAATAAAAAGAGTTTATGGGGTTGGAGAAGTAAAATAAAAGAAATGAATTTAGGAGAAACCGTTACCTTAAATTTGTGTAACTCCCTTTGGTATGAACCAAAAGGGTTTCTTGAAGTGCCTTATGCCTAAGGTAAGGCTTCTAGGAGGAATAAATGGATGTATATAGCTTAATTGGGTAGATTTTGGATGATCCAAAAGGCTTGAGAGGTGTGAGGAATTGGATAGAAATGGTCTCCTTTTATAAGGGGGAGGAGGGCTCTTTAGGAAAGTGTGAAAATATTATTTTATTATATAATGATATTTGGTTTCTAAAGTTTAAAAAATCATTAAAGTTGAATATAAGATGACCCATAGTAGAAATAATGTTATCCAATAGGAATTGGACAGGTTTTGGATAATATTTTAATCATCATAATCTTATTTATTTAAATCATTTATTAATGAGGTAAATACTGCATTATTATTGTGTCATACATAATTTAATTTATTCGATGTCTAAAAATTATAAAAAAATAATATGATGTAGGAAATATTCTTAGATTTATAAATAATATTTATAGTCGAAAATATGACTTATATAACCCCATCTAAAAATTTATTTACTAAAAGTTTTTTGTTTTTTTCATTTTTGTCTTTACTTTATGTTACTTAATCTAAAGTGTCATTATCATTCATAAGTGGCTCCATGGGGTCCCAAAATCAACACAAGGATGACCATGGTCGGCCATTACTCATCCAATAAGGTTATAACAAGTTCTAAGGTAGTTTTGAATTATTATAATATTCTTTTTACCTTGAATTACCCTATTTACCTTTAACCGCGGTAAATAAAAGTCAAAAGTTACTATTTACAAAAAATTATTTTCATCTTATTGAACCACATTTTATTTACTAATAACAACCATGTATGTCGGATTTTTGAAATTCAATTCATAGAAGTGGTAAAATTTTATTTAAATGAAAAAGTTAGTTTTTTTAACTACTATAAAGTGGTTTCACTATTCATAAAAAATTGAAGTTTTTCAGAAAAATACCAAAAAATCAGCCTAAGCTATATTTGATATTCCGAATTAAAAAATGATGTCTATTTTACCAAATTCTAAACATAGAAGTTGCATTAATTAATTTAAAATTAATTCCCGTTGTTAAAACAAATAGCATGTTTTTAAGAAACAATAACTGTCAAAAGATTGACACTTGTTTATGTCCAAATTCAAAGTGAAATTAATTCAAATGACCAAAATTGTATTAAATGGTAAAAATATATTCTAATTAAACTTTAAAACCAATTAAAAATATAATCTAACCATATAAATAAATTATATTAAAACACAGTTTTGAATTAAAATACAATCTTTTTCACTATTCATTAAAAAAATGAACTTTATCGAAAAAATTCCAAAAATTTACACAAAGTAAATTTTGATGTCCCTATTCTAAAGAATGATTTTATTTGGTCAAATAGAATATATTAAAGTGACCAAAACTATATTTAAAGAGGGTTCTCCATTAAAAGGTGGTAAATCGACATTTTAATGTAAATTATGCTTAAAATTAGATTTAGTCAAAATTTTAAGCCTCTAACTTTTATTGGATAAATGTAAATACATTTAACAAACATGTATAATCATATTGTAGTTATTTTTGTTCATTCCCGCCAATACAACAGCTAGGAGTTAACTACCATTTAAAATAATAATATTATATTATTAGTGTGCAACGTAAGATTTCAAAGAAACCCGTTGTTGGGTATCGGGTACGCTATCGAACATTACAACCCTTTTAAAGTAAAATTAATATTTAATTAAAAAATATTAATAAGTATGAAAATATATTATTCTTCATTTTCCTGGGATGTTACACATAGTTTCCCCGCTATCACACCTAAGGCCCTCGCTGCTAGTCGGCAGCCTCTGGCATTTGGGGAAATGCGTTTGAGGCCATGTGACGAACCGGGTACTGGGCACCTTTGGCAGGATTCCAGAACTGAGACATTACATTTCTCATGGGAATACCAAAGGTTAAAACAAAAATTCTTCCCACTTTTCAAAAACAAAACAGTCAACCAATATATCCTTTTTCTCAAGACCACTACCCACGAGATCAAAATCCCAGTTTACAGCTTACAAATATTTTCATAAAGGAACAAACATTCAGATAAGAACTCACATTAAAGTTATTCACATTAATTTCAGAAAAACTCATCCCCTTAAAACACCTTTTAATCATTTGGAAAATTCCATTGGAAACACTTTTTCAAAACCAACTTTAACATAGTTCCTGCTTTCAAAAGCGGTGTAAACACACCATTTTACATTTCAAAAAATTATGAATATTTAGTTCCACCATCTCAAAAATCAAAACCTTCCCTCTTTATTAAAAATAATTTCACAAGAACTTTACACTCCTTAAAACCATTCCATTTTTTCTTTAAAACCAAACTTCCAGGATTATGAAACTAAAGGACACAAGATGATGCAAGAAGAAACTAGTTCCAGTGGGTGACTTGGACATATGGTTGGAGGACATATTCCAATCACTTCACCATCATAGAGAGTTTTTTAGGAAATATCCCTGGCTACACATTTCTTTCCAGGCCCTATGATCTCACTAAGACCATTAACCCAACTCTCTTTCCATTTCCCCTAATCATCATCAAACCAAGAAAACCAAAGGACTCAGATAAATCCCAACTTCCCCTGGTGACTTGAATCCTGTCATGGGGTGTGGTGATCAGGCACACTACCCATAACCGGAATACCAATTCCCGATAGTCCTAACTCTATACTATCCTGACTGTTCCCCAAATGACATGACCCAAAAGAGTGAACCTGGCTTTCATACCATTTTGTCACGAAACGAATCAGGTCACCATCAAAACCTAGCTCTCGACACGGTCCAAGACAAGGCATGAAGATCATTCTCAATCCCCATGAGCTGGAACAAGTTCCATAGTATCATAAAATGAAGTTTGGGAACGATTTACCCGAGTTTATAAACATTAAACAAAAAACAATTTCAATATGACAAATCTATATTTTTCAAAACAAACCATCTTTTACAAAAAACTAGAATTGTATTACATCATTTAAAACTACTACCAAAGACTATAAGAAAATATTAAACCCAAAATATACAGCCCCAATAACCTCATCATGTCAAGGGAACCTCCCTCAAGCCATCTTCAGGACATTACACCGAGAAAAACAGCTAGAATCCCAAACCACTGGCATTAAAATTTTTACCCAAACCTATAAAAAAACTAAGTCTACTTACACTAAAAGGTGTAAGAAGGGTGTGAGGTAAATCCCAATAGGATACCACCACTAAGATATTCTATGTGATAAATATTTTAAGACACATATCATTGCATGTTTTGTAAATAAGAAATTCCTATTATAATTTCTAAAGGATGAAAATTTAAATGAAATTGGTTTTCAAGTGGGATATTTTAAAGATTAAACACTTTTAAAAATAATGGAAATGATACTGAATTTTCCATCCGACCATACTGTATTCCGATGGTAAGAAAAAAGTATCTAATAAGCACAAGCAATGGAAAATAACCCCAAGGCACTAGCTCACTGTGGGTCCTAGGTACCTCATATCTCGGTGAAAGTAACCATCACAAATATCCCTTCTCATGCACGGGAAAATAGTTGGGAACATACCCATAAACTAGTGGTCCCTAATAATCATCATCATCATAGTTTATTTAGTGTTGTAAGTGTCAATATTATTACGTGAAACTGAGGCCAAACCCCATTAGATCACTAGCATACTAGTATACGTCCACCCACATAGATACCAGGGTTTCCCTCTTGTGATCAAACAACTTAAACAAGACAAGAAATATAATTTACACATGAAAATATTACTTCCACATCACACATTCACCAAACAGACAACATGTACATCACAGAAGTCACAAAATCCACTTTTTCATTCAAATGCATTTTGAAATCATACTCACACCAAAATAGCCCACAACACTTTTCAAATTTCTTTAACACTTCGAAAAATCCTTTAAACTTGTTTATAAAACCATTACAAGATATTCCAACTCACATAATAGCTACACACATATCACATAATACCCTTCTCACCTTCAAAATTCATTTTATTATCAAACTCACACGAAACAGTCCACAACCATGTTTCTCACCCACATCACAATTTAGTAAAACATTTCAGCAATTTATAAAACATTATAAAATTTTTTGACATCTTAAATCACCACACCACATTTCAAAAAACCATATTAGGTGAACACACTCACCCAAACAGTACATATACACCATTTTCCCACTTTGTCTAACCAAATAAAACATTTACAATTTTCATAAAATAAACCCAAGAGGTATAACCATGGTTTTAAACAAAACCAATTTCAAATCCCTCATTCAAGACCAAAATCATACCAAAATCAATCCAAAATAGAATTTTTATCCCTAAAAACATTTATTAAACTACCCCCAAGTGTTATAAAAATACCTCAAATAATACCACAAAAGATTCATAGATCACTTTCAAGAAGTACAATGTGGTTTTACACCTTAAACCCATTCAAAAACCCCCTTTAAAGGCCCACATGACACTAAGGCATTAAAAAAAAGAATTATAAACCCATTTAAACACTAATAAATTAATTTCATATGTTATAAAATACACCCAAACATTACCCCAAGAGTCACAAATGAAAAACACCCAATTTCAAGCTAAAATGAAACTATAAATTCATAACCAAATCCATTAAAAAAAGTTTTCACACCATACACAACATATTATAAACATTCTAAATTAATAAACCAAGCAAGATAACTCATCATAAAATGGTTACATAAGGAATCACTTATTGAAAGTGTCGAATCCCTCAAAATTTGGTGCAAAACATTAACCGCACCACCGCCGCACCACAAGAAAGATAAATCCAGCCCTATACCACAATATTTGACCAAAAAAGACACAAAATAAAACCCTATATTAGAACCCTAACTTCTGGACATTTAGAACATAATGAAAGAGGGAGGAAACCCTAAGAAAAAAGGAAGAAACCAAGAAGGAATCACTTACCTTGAACAATCTTGAAGGAATCACCCCAAATACACCACAAGTTGAATATCCAAGCAACCAAAACCGATAGTTAGGATCGAATGAGGATGAGTAGGTTAAGTAGGGACTGAAATGGGGGATAAAGAGTGAAAATTGAAAGGTTTATGAATGAATAAAATTGCCTTCTCAAATCTGGATGATTTGAGAAACCCTAAGAAGTTTAGCCCTAATATGCGATGCAAAAGAGCTCCAAAGCGTAGAAATAGATAATGAGAGTGAGTATCGAGTTTATAGCTTTGGGTGGGAGGTATAATCATAGAAAAATAGTAAATAATTAATGAGATATTAAATAATTAAAAAAAATAATTTAAAGTAGGAAATGAGCTTTGGGGCTGGCTCAATACCTTAATAAAAAACCCAAATCCATCATTATTTTGGATTTATATGGGGTAAAAATTGATATGGTGGTTTTAATATACTAGGAGATTCCAATTGGGAAGTGGAATGGGTGTAAAATGTTGAAAAATGAAGGATTTATAAAAGAAATAAAATATATTTTGTTAAATCTGGAAATGGGCTCACGGTTTGGCCCAAATTTTGAAAACCCAGCACTTCGACCAAAATGAATGGGAAACCCCCAAAACAGAGTAAAAATGGAAATTAAATGAAACTTATCTTTAAAAGAATTCATGGATGTGACATGAACTCTGAAATGGCCTATCCTTTTCCAAAGGGGCTCTAGTTAGTCTAATCATGACTAGATAACATCCTTCCCTCAACCTCACACTAAAATTCCTAGGATTCCCATGAAGCAGTCGATAAGAAGCGTGGTTACAATTATAATGAATATAACTCTATCCCACATCCCAAAACACCCTTTATTACAATACCTATCTCTCTCTCTCTCTCACACACACACATATATAATCATGTAATTATGTCAACCATAAAAATACACAATTCACCGATGAACAACACTCACAGGCTTAAAATAATGGTAAAAATGGTTTAATGAAATACGAGTTATTTAACAAAGGTTCTAATGGTCCTCTATAGTAAATAAAAATAGAAATTTTTGATAATGATCTATTTGAAAATATTTTAAAAATGATACAATTCATAACTCTGTTTTTAAAGCACCAAATGAGCCTTTGAGTCATTTATTAGAAATGGAATTTTAAAATCCCCTTTTATTTACAACTTTTTAAAAATTGAATTTCATTTCCAAAATAAATTCTAAAACAATATGATGTTTCATTAAATTAATACAAGATCGAAGTATTATAAAAAATCACATGAATGGTCCAAGCCATAAATTATAAAAATTATTAATTCAATATAATCAAAATTATTTATAATCAAAATTATTTATAAATTATTTATAATTTTTTATATACACATAATCAAAATTATTTATAAATTATTTTTAAGTTATTTACATAAATTATTAATTCAATATAATAAAAATTATGTATAATAAAATTTATTAATAATTATTTATATACACATAATCAAAATTATGAATAATTGATTGTTATTATGACTTATAAATTATGTTTCATTTATAAAAATATTTATATAAAAATTATGTTTTACAAAATATTTATATACACATGAAAATACTATTTTTTATTATGAATAATCACAAATATGATCATTTATATAAAAATTAAATTTAGAAAACATTGAATAAAATATACATAGGGGTAATATAGAAAATTTAAAAAAATTTCATAGGATTACTGGGATTACTTCTAAACCACCCTGATTTTTGGGTGATCAGAAATTTGTAATGGGGGAGGAATTATTTTTTCTCCATTTATTCTCATATTTTGTTTCTTCCCTACCACAAAAATCACCAAATAGTGGAAAATGAAGCGTTAAATAGAACATGAACACCCTACGAACCGAGGCATTAAAAATTTAAAACTTGAACCCAACTAGGGTTTGGATAATAATGTAAAGTAGAAAGGGAGGAGAAAAAAGAATATGGATGGAGAATAAAATGAAGGAGGATTAGACACCTTACACTTGAGTGATTAGCCTTGAAATCGAAGGAGATGATCTATGTGGGTCAAGGATGGTATAAAAATTGATAAACGATAGATGAGTAAAATAATAACATAACTTAAGATTTGAGAGGGTTGATTCATCCAAGAAAAGGTCGAGGGGAAGCAGCGGTAGATCTATACTTCCATGAGAGCTTGAACGGAGCAACAAAAATTAGTTCGGTTATGGTACTTTTTAAAAGGTCGGGGAGAGTTTTATCAGCACTAAAATAATAAGTACTAATAAAGATGACTTTTATCAATTCTTGTTTAGTACTGATGAAGATTTATAATTATAATTATAAATAAATATATTTGTAAATATATTTATAAATATCTGTATATAATTATAAATATATTTATATCATTGTATATATTTATATATATATTTAATATAAATAACAATAACACTATAAATATATTAAATATATTTAGTATTTAAATATATTTATTATAATTTTATAAATATTTAAACATATAATTATTTATTTATAATTATATAAATAATTTTTTAAAAAAATTATATTTATTTATTTATAAATATAAATATAATAAATATACCAAAACACCGTGAACCATAAGTTTTAGTCCATGGTTACAAAACTTATTAAAAATAAAAAGTCCCAACATATAAAGGAAGATGGGGGTAATGCAAGTGACAAGTCACTCCATAGAAAGTAAATCAATCATCTATAAGATCGGCCACCACCCCTTATAAATATATTTATATTACTATATGTATTTATATAATTATATATATTTTTAATAAATAAATATAAATATAAATATAAATATAAATATAAATATAGAAAATATAAATATAAATATATTAAATATATTTATTATATAAATATATTTATTATAATTTTATAATTATTTAAATATATAATTGTTTATTTATAATTATATAAATATATTTTTTTTTAAAATTTATATTTATTTATTTAAAATTATATTAAGAATGATGCAAACCATGGATTAAAATCCATGGTCTGAGAAAAATATATTATTGAAAAAGAAATTACAAAGTAGATAAAGAGGGGGGGGGGTAGTAATGTTAACCACATGACACCAACAACACAATAAAAAACAAAGGGAAAATCCCGTCACAATCTTTTATATACGTCGCCCCTTTGGGAGCCACCCTGACCTATATGGTTCCTAACTCTCTTACATTGTTTCAGAGATTTCCAAGTAAAATAATGATTAGCTATGATCGATGATTCATCTTCTACATCATAAGGTTCAAATCCTCTTGTAAAATCATCTTTCAATATAGTGATAACTTGATCTTGTGCCTCAGCTCAGAAGTTTCTAAATTCCTCATAGAAAACTTCTTTACTCTAAGATATATTTAAAATATCTAGTAAAGAGAAATTATCAATACTAGGCCTAGATTCCAAAAGGGCATTGGTGCCCTCTATAGTTGCTGCATTTCCTTCCACTCTACCATCAGTAACAATATTCCCCATTGCATCTTCAATACCATCCTGAAAAGTAGGTGCAAAGTGTATTGGAGGATTACCCTATAAAGTAGGATCAAAAGAGGCAAAGACTTGTTATCTTCCCCATTCATCTCTGGCTGAACAAGTTCTTGGGACTTCCCTTGTCCATGTGTTTCAGTAAACAAATGTGAAGGAGCTTTAAACATCCTAGAAATGACCAATTGAAAACCATCACCATAAAAAATTATGGATTTACCTTTTCTTTTGGTGGTGATTAATTCATTCCATTTATAATGGTCAACCTCCTCTTAAACAATAGCCTCACAACCAGATTATTCATAGGAAGTTTCCTTTTGAATTGTATTTTCAATCTTTGTCATTTATTTATAATTATAAATATATAATTTTATAAAAATAGTAAAAATACATTTATAAATAAATTTATTTATAAACATTTATTTACAATTTTTTTAACATTATTAAAGAATATATAATCTTAAATGCATTAATGTTAAAAATGAGTGAAATTACATAATTAAAAATGTGTAGACTTTAAAAATAATGAAAAAATGGATAAGTTTTATTAATTGTATAAATTATTTTAAAAAATACGGATATATATTGAAATGAAGATGAATAAATATTGAAAATATTAAAAGATAGTAAATAAATATGTTTAAATAAATATTAGAAAATTATTAACTTCCAGAAAAAATAAAAAGTAAAAAATATTAAAAATGAATAAGTAATGATAATTGTAATAATATTAAAAATAAATAAATAAAATTTATCAATTAAAAACATAATATATTAAATACATTATGTTACTAAAGGAAATTATAAAATGAATACTAAAATTTGAATAAATTACATACATATTAGGTGTATATATTTCTATATAATATTTCATTAATTACATAAATATTTGTGTGTATGAAATTAATGTATATATATATATATATAATTTTAATATATGTTAAATTGAAAAATGGAATTATATAATATGTAGCATCTATTAATAAAATAAATAATAATAATAATGAATAAATTTAAAAAATGAACAACTATTAATAATTATATAGAAATTTTTTAAAAAAATAGAAATGAATATTTATATATGTTAAAATGGAAATGAATACATTTTAATTATATAAATTACAACCATATTAAAAAATTAAATGGTAATGAATAAACATGTATAAATAAATATTAAAAATGGATAAAATTACAAACATATAGAACAATGAAAAATTTAAAATGAATAAATGTAAAAAATATTAAAAAAACAACTAAGATTATCAATTAATAAATAATATAAAAAATTAATATTCAAAAAAATATTAAAATGTAATAAATAATATATATTGAATAAAAAATAAAAACTGATAAAATTTACTGATAAGAAACATACTATAAATTAAATATACCATGCTAATAAATATAATTATAAAATGAATATTAAAAATTGAATGAATTACATAAATATTATGTGTGTGTGTTGTATATAAAAATGCATTAATTACATATATATATTTATGAAATCAATGTAACACACATTTGATATATGTTAAATTGAAAAATAAAATGACATTCAATTAAATTCCCATTACTTAATATAATTAATCAATATTTTTAATTAATACTTTTTTAATATAAACCATTTTTACTAAATATATGACTTATTTAATATAAGCATAAATATTTTGCATTGTATAAATCATATTTTAGGAAATATTATATATATTGAAATATATATAGAAATATATATGAATATATTTCTATATTAAAAATATTAAATATATTAATGAATAATTATATATAAAAACAATTAAAATTGAATAAAAAATTAATATATTTTTAATTATTAAATTTTATTCATTTACTATATTTATATTTTAAATATATTATTTATTACTATTTATAATGAATATATATATATATATATATATTAATATTATTCATTTTTATTAATAACCGTTTCATTAATAATTTTTTTAATAATTTTGTAATTTATTAATTTTTTTGTTTACTTAATACAATTTATTCATTTTATATATCTATATTTGATATATACTATATTTTTATATTTATGATTTATATATATTTGTATTAAATTTATTAATTTTTATTAATAATTATTTAATTACTATGATTTTTAATATATTTTTTTAATTTTCTCAATTTTAATTTTTTTTTGTTATTTCAATTTTTTTATTTTATATATCTATATTTAATATATAATCTTTATTAATATTTATAAAATAAATATATATATATCAAATTTATTAATAATTATTTAATTAATATAAATGTTAATATTTTTTAATTTTTTAATTTCTAATTTTTATCTGTCTAATTATTTAATTATTTAATATTTTTAATACTTGTTTTTTTATATTTTTATTAGATTAATTTTATTGGTATATATAAAAAATTGGGGGTCATGGCCTGCATGAGAAGGTGAGTTGGGGAGTGTATAGGCCCAAATTGGGGGGGGGGGGCAGGTGGGCCGGGTTATATAGGACCCAACCCATATGGCCCGTGTATATGCGGGTGGGGTAAAGATCATAGGAAGCATTGGGTGGGCCAAGGCCTGTGTGGGCTCATGCATGTAGGTACATGCCCATATTGGTGTGTGGAGCATGTATGTGGGAACCCATCCTCGCAATAAGCTTCTAGAACTGGGATGCAGTGGAATCATATATAAACAAGCATACGAATTTCTGTAATTTTTATGTGGGGATCACGCATGCGATCTCGACCTTTATCTGTACTAGAAAATGCGTTGATAAAGGAAACCTTAATCAGTGCTTTTCACTAGCGCTGATAAAATCTAAGACTAAATAAACCCAAAACTATAGTAGTGAAATTGTGATTGTAATGATGGGGGTGGGGTGATGCATCGACAATGATGGTGGTGAGTCAGGGCAATGCATAACGACAATGAGGGTGGGTGATGCGAGAGGCAAGGAACACAACACTGACGACAATGACAAGGGCATGTGACATAAGCTAGGGAGGGGAAGGGTTGGGGGAGTGAGCAGTACTGATGAGGATTGTTTATAAGGAAAGGGAGCATGACATTGGAGGTCACATGGGTAATAAAATTTGGGAACAATATCCTTTATCAATGCTAAAATAAACCCTAATAATTGATGTCTTTATCAGCATGCCTTTTAAGGCTACTAAGGGAACTTAATTAGTGTTGATAAAATGGAACTTTATTACCGCTAATGCAAGTGATCATCAAAACCCTTCTAAGATATAATATAATTCTAGAAATGATATCTACAACACTACACACCAATCAATAAAAAATATAAAAAATAGTTTCAATTGTTTTATGAATATTGTTAGGATCATTTACCTCCATCCCAATGTTATCTAGGCCCAATGAATAATCCCTTCTTGGGTTATATCAAAAAACTCATGGGTGATATGAGGAATTTCTCATCCAAACATATATGTGAGACACCATCCTTTACAGAAACTGATGCAGGATTGGGTTTGCACAAAAAAATACTCCCCTCAAACCAAATATCGCATAATCAGGCCTTTCTTTCAATGATAATTCATCCGATCCAAACCATCTTGCACTTACACTACCATTTCTCTCTCCACCGGGATACATTTTTTGCCCACTATTATCAAGTATACTTTCAATACAAGACACCATCATGGATCCACATGCTCCAATGCAAGACATCATTATTGATCTCAAATTGGTTTGGGTCTATCAACATCATACTTGGGATACACCATGGATATGATACCCATTTTTAGGATTGTTTTCCTTCATCCCTTAGTCTTCTAGACCCAATAGATAAGCCATTATGGGGTTCCATACTAAAATCCATGGGTGATAGGAAGAATCACTATTACAAAATGCACTCTTAACAGTGCTAAAATTGATCTTTTTCAGTGCTTAAAAGATCTCAAAATCTAAGAGATATTAAAAGTCCTTAGCCTTTATAAAAGATAGAAAAAGTGTTGATAAGTGTACCCTTTATCAGTGCTTCCAAAAAGCACTGATAAAAGATCCTTTTATGAGTTACTTTTGGAAGAACTAATAAATGGAAACTTTATTAGATCTTTTTTAATTAGTTCTAATAAATGGAATTATTTATCAATGCTAGATAAAGCACTAGAAAAGGGTATTTTTATCAGCGTTTTTTATTTAGTGCTAATAATGGGTATTATTTTTCAATTCTAGATAAATCACTGATAAAGGGTACCTTTTTTAGTGCCAGATGACACACTGATAAATGGTCTCTTTATTAGTACTAGATAAAGTGCTGATAAAGGGCAACATTTATTAACATTGATAAAGGGATCCTTTTTCATTTCTTCATCTAGCACTGATAAAGTCCATTTCAACTGCTATATAGCTTCATCCCTACAATAACCTTGTAAAATCATACCCAATAAGAATACATAAAAATGAATAGACATATATAGTAAACCAGATTAGAATACAAATAATACATTGCACTATCATTTTAATTAAAAATTTACTTACAAAATATTTACAATTAACAAAAAAATTACAACCCATATACAAAATCAAAATTAAAATAATCTTTCCAATGATCAACCACTGTATATATAAATGATATTATTAGTTTATGGGGGGTTCAATTGATGTGAAAATGATTCTTACATGTAATAAATATATTATGGATCATTTCCCTAAAGTTTGAAAACAATCCAAGATCATTTTCTCAGTTTTGGATATGTGAGGCACATTTTAAACTAAAACGACACTTATATTAAAAACACAGAATTCAAGTCATAATGACCACATCGTGAGTCAGATCAATTTACATTTTATTCCAAAATATCAAAAATGAATTATGGATCATTTTACTAATGTTTAAAAATAATTCGACCTTGTTTTCTCAGTTTTGTCTATGTGAGACATGTTTTAAACTAAAATTACAGTTATATATTGAAAACACACACTTCGAGTCCCACAAACCACATCATCTAATTAAATGATGTGTGGTTGATTCCTACACATCACAGATGAATTATGGGTCATTTTCCTAAATTTTAAAAATAATCCAAGCTCATTTTCTTAATTTTTTCTAGTGATGTGTGTTTTAAACTAAAATGACACCATTATATTGAAAATACACACTTTGAGTCATATTAGTCACATTGTGTGTCAGATTGATATATGGTCAATTATTACACATCAATAATGAATTATGGATCATTTTCCTAAATTTTGAAAATAATTTGAGATTGTTTTCTCGATTTTGGATATTTGATGTGTTTTTTAAACTAAAATGGCACTTTTATATTGAAAACAAATACTTTGAGTCATACCAACCAAATCATGACTTAGATCAACATGTGGTCAATTCTTACACATGTGAAATGAATTATGTATCATTTTCCTAAAGTTTGAAAACAATTCAAGATCATTTTCTTGTTTTTTTCTATTTTATGTGTATTTTAAACTAAAATGGAACTTCTTTGTTGAAAAAACATACTTCCATTCATGCCAACCACATTGGGTGACAAATTGACATATGATTGATTCCTAAATGTCACAAATTAATTATGGATCATTTTTATAAAGTTTAAAAATATTCTGAACTCATTTACTCAGTTTTGACTAGTGACATGCATATTAAACTAAAATAACACTTTAATATTTAAAAAACACACTTTAATTTATATGGGTTACATCATGTATCATATTGACGTGTGATCAATTTGTAGATGAAAAAATAAATTATGGACCATTTTACTAAATTTTGAATATAATACAAGATCGTTTTCTCTATTTCAGCTATTTGATGTTTTTTTAAACTAAAATGACACTTTTATATAAAAAACACTTTGAGTTATACCAATCACATCATGTGTTGGATTGAAGTGCGGTAAATTCCTACACATCAGAAATTAATTATGGATAATTTTACTATGGTTTTTAAAAAATATGAGCTTGTTTGCTTGGTTTTGAATTTGTGATACATATTTTAAACTAAAATTACACTTATATTAAAAACATGAACTTCGAGTCATACTTACCACATCATATTTTAGATTGATGTGCAGTTTGTTCCTACACATGAAAAATGAATTTTGGATCTTTTTTATTAAAGTTTAAAAACAATCTGGGCTTGTTTTCTTAGTTTTGGTAATCTGATATTCATTTTAAACTAAAATGATACTTCTATATTGGAAACACACACTTTAAGTCATACCGACCACATCATCTATAGAAATGATGTGAGGTTGATTCTTACATGTAAAAAATGAATTATGGATTGTTTTCTTAATGTTTGAAAATAATAAAAGTTCAGTTTCTCAGTTTTGTCTAGTGAAATGCATTTTAAGAAAATCACACCTTTATATTGAAAACACACATTTCAGGTCATATCAGTCACATCATGTGTCATATTTATGTGTGGTTGATTCTTACACATCAAAAACTAATTATGGACTATTTTATTAAATTTCAAAAACAATTTGAGATCATTTTCTCAATTTTGGATATTTAATGTGTGTTTCAGACTAAAATGAAATTTTTATACTAAGAAAACAGAAATTGGAAAATATCGATAGCATCGTGTTTCATATTGGTGTGAAGTCAATTCTTACATGTGAAAAATGAATTATGGATCATTTTCCTAAAGTTTGAAAACAATCTGTGGCTGCTTTCTCAATTTTGGCTATTTAATGCATGTTTTAAACTAAAATGGCACTTATTTATTAAAAACATGAACTTTAAGTCATACCAACCACATTGGGTGTCATATTGATGTGGGATCAATTCCTACATGTCACAAATTAACTATTAAACTTTTTCCTAAAGTTTGAGAATAATCTGAGACCGTTTTCTCAATTTTAGCTATGTTAGCCGTGTTTTAAAATAAAGTGACACTTTTATTTAAAACATTAACTTCGAGCCATAATGACCACATTGGGTTTCATATTGACGTGTGTTCAATTCCTACATGTCACAAATGAATTATTTATCAGTTTACTAAAGTTTGAAAACAATCCGTGCTCATTTGTTCAGTTTTGGTGATGTGACACCCATTTTAAACCAAAATAACACTTTTTTATTTAAAACATGCACTTCGAGTCATAATGACCACATGATTTGTTATATTGATGTGTAGTTAATTTATACACATGAAAAATAAATTATGGATCATTTTCCAAAAGTATCAAAACAATATGATTTTTTTGATTGGTATTGATTATGTGATGTGCATTTTGAACTAATGTCTAAATTTAACAGAATACGTATTAGATAAATATAATAAGGAAATTAACTAAAAAAGTTGATAAAATGATGATAAAATTAACTAAATAAGTTTTAAGAAGTCACTTATTCATGATGTCTATATAAATTCTAACACCATGTATTCCACCCATTCATTTATAAATAAATCGATTTCCTCTATTTTACTTCTCCATGTGAAATAAATAAAATATAATATATAATCATTGTGATACTAGTGATTCACAACCAAGTGTATCTCTAAGGTCATATACTGTAGTAATTCACAAAAATAGTAGGTAATCAACTAAATTTGACATTGGAAATCATTTTAATGCCATGTATGCTACCCACTAATATCTAAACAAATTTACTTCTTATTTTGAGTACATAGTTTTTTTGAAATCTTGGTAGTATTGAGAAAATATAGGCAAATAAAAAATTAAGAAATATTTTTAATGAAATTGTAATTACCTTTGGAAATTACTTATTTGGGGATGCTAGTCTTTTGATGGTATTAATATCTTTCATAAATTTTCAAACTTAATATCCACAATCATTGTTTTTATATTTTTCTAGACACTGTAGAAACATTGACCAAAATAATTAAATTGTTTTGAAATATGTTTTTATAGTTAAATAATTCTATATATACCTTAATCTGTTTCCATTTGAAGTAACTATAATATCCCGTAATGGGTGCCACACATCGGTGCCTCGAACCAGTCAGTCACATGACCCAAGCATGCCTCCCCATATGCCAGTGGCTGCTGAATAACAATTAAGGTCTAATATGAGTCATGGGGAGACTATACCCTCTATCATCATAATAATACCCCAGTATAATTAAATAATAAATAATGGAATAACATATAACTGTGAACATTACCAATATATCATGATAAAAAAACTGGAAATATAATATAAAACTAAAGTTGACAATATTCCATGTCAATGTATGTGTCTAGTGTCTAAAATAATACCTAAAATAAGGACACCAAAGAATCCCTAGGCGGGTCTCGAACCAAGTCTGGTTACCTCATCCAAGCTCCATCCCAACTTTTCCATCTATCTTAGGGCCTTTTCCCTTAACCAGTACAGAAAACACAAAGGCTATTCGGGTACCAATTAGGAATCCCGAGTATGGTGTGCGTAAAACTCAGTATCCCACCATAAATGGAATCTAAAACAATATCAAGTCAAATATTAGTTCATGCATTGGAATAAATAAAATAATTATAATGAAAAATTAAGCGGTTATCACATTATTAATTGATCTTTATTTAACCACATAAACCCCTATGTTCTCATAGACGTCTGTACCTCAACCCTTACTTCGGCTCATATTAGAGCCCGAAGTATTACCAAGTGATATTATATCTAAAAATTATAGTGTTACCATTATTTAACTCATACTTGATTTTCCATGTTACCATTTACAAATTACACAATATAATGACCATGTTCTCATTCATCACATAATTAGATCAAAAATTAATTTTCCACAACAATTCCATTATTAATTCAACAATTAGTTAAATATAATAATTTAAATTACTTAAATAAACAATTAACCAATCACATAAACCCCCCTTAAATAATCCCCTAATTAATTAAGTATGCCAAATCCATTAATTAACCCACCAATTATAAATCAAAACCCACAACTCAAAATCCCTTAATCAATTCCAAAATTAATTATCTCAATTCTCAACCTCAATACCTCATAATTAATTCAAAAAATAATAATCTCTAATAAAAAATTCTATATATCATAATTAATTATACAGTTAATTATCTCAAAATCCATAATTTCCAAAATCCCCAATTCACATATATTTAATTAATCAATTTACTAAATTAATTAATGTAAATCAAGAACAAAATTGCTAAATATCTGATAGAAATATTAAAATCACATACATGAAATTTAAATACAAATTATGGGATTTTAATTATAGACCAACTACCTCAATTATTTGATGAATGATCTCCCAATGGAAATCCCTAAAATTTGAGTGGTACAATGATGTAGAATGAGATCCAGATCTAAAACCCTTAATCAAGATAAAATAAATCAAGATCTATCTACTATTGATTTAGATCTATAATCCAAGATATAGATCCACAATATTAGATCTATATTTAATTCAAAACATAAGAAAACTACTCCTTTCATGGATGAGAGAAGAAAAGAGAATGAATGGGAAACCAACGAAATAGAATCCACTTACCATGAGGGGTGAAGATCTACGATTCGGTCTTCAAATCACAAATAAAGGAGGCAAAGAAGGATTGGAATCTATATGGAGATATCCAAAATAGTGAAATAGTACCTAGGGTTGAATGGGGGTTAATTTGGGATTAAAATGAGGGTTTGGTAATTTTTAAAACTAATTTTCAGGCTAAATTAATTCCAACCCATGGTTTTTTATGTAGGGGGAACATTTTTCCCTAACCGTGAACTTGAACCATGCACCTATTTTATAGGGTTGAATATTTACTCCTAATAGGTAACATTATTAGAAAAAACATGCACCAACCACGTAAATCCCCACTATCCAGGGTTGCACAGTTTGATGGGATATGGTTCACGGTTTACCTAACCATGAGCCAACCAAGCACAACCCTCTTTCTTTCATTTTTCTTAGAAATTCCACCCAAACACACCCCAAGATAAAACCAAAACAAAAAGTAATCAACACTAAACAAAAGAGTACCTATAAACACGCCCATGAAAGCTCTAGAAAAGGTCAGGGTCTTAAAATCTCCCCACCTTAATACAAATCATCCAAGATCTGCACTCCCAAGCATCTATAATATTCTGAGTAAAAAAGATTGGGAAACTGAGCCCTCATATATACTTAAATTTCCCATGTTTCCTTCTACACATGTCCATGTTTCCAAAATATATACATGAACTATCAACACAAACTTTCCCTAATACAATTTCTCAATATGATCCAACAAACACATCAGGTTCTCCTCAACAGATGAATCTATATCAATCTCAACATCATCCATGTTGATCACATTAAAAGGGTCGGGGTGATACCATTGTAGTTGTGACATAGGGAAAACATAATGCATAAAATTTTATTTCTGTGGAAGAGCCAATCGGTATTCCAGCAAAATGATTCTCTCCACCACCTCAAATAGTTTAATGAACCTGGGCACCAATATGCCCCATATCCATATCCTATAGTGACCCAACCTAGGTGACACATGAAGGAATACACAATGACCCTCTATAAAATCTAGGCGTCTTCAATTCTAATAAGAATATGAATTTTGTTTACTATGTTCTATAGCCATGAATTTCCAAATTAGTTATACCTGATTCAATGTATCATGCACAATACTTGGTCTTAAAAACTCAGACTTACCTACCTCCATCCAGTATAAAGGTGATCTACATGGCTTACCATAAAGTGCATCATATTGATCCATCTATATCATTTCATAAAAACTGTTGTAATAGGAAAACTCTACTAAATCCAAGTGATTCTCCCAATATCTAATGAGTTCTGTAACACAAACTCACAACATATTCTCAAGAACCTGTATAGTATGCTCCAACTACCCATCTGTCTGGGCGTGGAAAGTCATACTTAAAAAAACATGTGTACCGAGAACCTTCTATAATCTCTTATAGAAGAATAAAGTAAAACCTGATTTGTGTTATGAAACAATAGTTTGTGGTACCCCATGTAGAAATATTATTTGTTGAACATACAAAACTCCCAACTTCTCCACTGAGAAAGTCTCCCATAAAGGTAAGAAATGTGCTAATTTTTTAGTCAATCCAAAATCACCCAAATAACATCATTCTTCCAAGGCATCCTCGGGATACCTACCACAAGTTACATGTTAACGCCATCACAATTCCATTCCAAAATGGGAAACTATTGTAGAAATCCTTCAGGTTATTAATGCTTTGCCTTCACCTGTTGTCAGGTGTAGAATCGTGTCATGATTCTTGCTATCTCCTTTTTCATGCTCAAACACCAAAACTATCATCATAGTTCATGGTAAATTTTGGTCACACCTGGTTGTAATTCCCACTTTAAGGCATGAAACACACACATTATATCCTATCGCATGCTTTTAGGTACAACAATTTGATTCTAAACATAGAAAGCCTCATCCTCATCTATGATACAATCTCAAGGTGTCTCCCCACCTTTAAAGATTTCCCTCAAGGTCAAACATTCAATATACTCGTAATTTCTATTTGTAATCCACATCAAAAGTGTATAATTCATAACAAATTACACAAGATTCATCATCTAATGACTCACCTAAACCACCACATTTATTTCAGATAGCAAGGTCATCATCTTACTCATGACACTAGACTCCTAAACCACTTGAGTCTGAGTTTTCATGCTCAAAGCATCAAAAAACTATTCCCCTTTCTGGGTGTATATTCTAGTTAAAAATTTATTGACCACATATAATCAACCCATCCCCACTTCTGGAGATTCAAGTATCATTTTGAAAAGATGTAATTTAATATCTTTTGATTAGTATATTGATTTTTTTACCAAAAGATAGTTCCACTTATATTTTAAGGCATAAACCAATATAGAAAACTTTAGGTCATGTATAGGGTAGTTTTGTTCATGAGGCCTCAAATGCAGAGACCCATATGATACAACTATATCTCCTTACATTAACACAACTCCAAGTCTAATCCTAGAAGTGTCACAATAGACCATCTACTCCTCACTTGGATCAAATAGGATTAAAATTGGTGCCTTTGTAAAATTCTTATTCAGCTTATAAAAGGAATCCTTAAAAGCTTCTGACCATTCAAACATTATCCCATTTTTGTTAAATATCAAAGACAATACTATCAAATGAGAAAAGTCTTGGATAAACCTCCTGCAGTATCATTCTAGTATGAAAAAGCTACGAATATCAAACATGTTCTTGGGCTTCTCCCAAGAAACAATTGCCTAAACCTTCTCCAAATCTACTGACACACCTTCCTATGAGATGATGTAACCGAAGAAGTGTACCTAATTAAATCAAAATTGGCTGTTATATTGATTGGTGTATAGTTGATTCTCTCTCAGTGTACTCAGGATGATGCTAAGAGGTTGGTAATGAACATCAGGAGTCTTGGAGTACACACAGATGTCATCCAAAATAATATTGAAAACTAATCCTAGTATGGATAGAATATTATTTTCATCAAGTCCATAAAAACTTCTAGAATGTTCTTCAACTCAAATGACATTATGACGAACTCATATAGGCCATACCTTCTTTTGAAAGCATCTATTTGTATATCTAAAGTCAAAAATATCATCTAATGATACCCTGATGTCGTGTTAATATTTGAGAATACAAAAGCTCTTCTCAAATGGTAAAACAAACCATAGATATGTGGAATAAGATACTTGTTATTCATAGTCATTTGGTTCAACATTTGGTAATCAACACATAATCACAAACTCCTATAAGCATTCTTTTCATACAACACAGGAAAACCCCAAGGAGATGTACTCGGACAGATAAATCCATTATCCTGCAACTCCTCCAACTAAGCCTTGAGTTATTGAATCTCTATCAGTTTCATTCTATATGGTGGAATAGAAACTAGATCTTCATCCGATATGATATTAATAGTGAATTACACATCTTTATTATGGTGAAACCTTGATAAATCTTCTAAAAAGATATCCTAAAATTAGTCCACTATAGGTAGAAGGATATCATTCTCTACACCTGCATCATCCAATAATATACTAATAACCTAGGCTCTGAGTTCTTACAATTGTTAAGTAATTGACCCTTCTCATCCTACCTAAATATCCCACTCTCTATGGTCAATATGGCTCTCACCCTTAGGATATGTAAAAGTTACTCTCCTCTAGTAATAATCAATGTGGTATTGGTATGTGACTAGCTAGTCCATACCCAAAATTAGGTCAAAGCTAGAAATTTCTAGGATGTAGTGATACTAAATAAAATGATACTCACTGACTTCGAGAGAACACTCTTTGAATAAACAAATGTCTATCTACCGTACTACCAATGATTTATCTATAGTCATAACCCCACTCAGAAACTCTATCTCTAGGATGAAACCATTCAATTTTTTTAGAAATAAAGGAATAAGAGGGACCAATATCAAATAAGGAACTAGCTAGTGTAGAGGCTACAATAATAGTACCTCTCACTTTCAATGGTCCAACCTCGCTATCCACAAGGGTAGGTTGTACCACATGAAACTTTCCTACCCCTATTCATTGTGATGCAGTATGACCCCCTATGCTGCACTACTCTGATGATACATTCACTTTTTCCCCAAAGATCCATGTCCACTACCTCTATCTCCTTTGCTAGTAGAACTCCAATCGCCATACTGATATGGTGTAGAAGATCACCTTCCTACACTCTGATTTTTCCCAGATACACCATCACCACCGGTATATTTCTGGGGTCTGTAGAACTTCTGTATATGTCCCATATTTCAACAAGATCAAAACTCTACTAGTGGTCAGGGGAACCATCTCCAGAAGTGATCTGGCCTACCACACTGGTGACAGATCACTTGAGTAAGGTCCTGTGCAATTGATCCTTCTATCTGGGTACTCTATTTCCCACTTCCCTAGATGATGTTGTCATAGTGACACTTCCTACTCTCAGAAGCTGCACCTCCTAATCATCCAGCTGAAACTACCTGTCTTACAATAGAAGCCTTCTTCATGTTCCCCTCAACTTTGATAACCTGATTCAACACATCATACAACTTATTTAATAAAAAATATTAACTTGGGAATTAATATCACATTTAATCCCATCCTTAAAATATATCACCGTAGTTATCTCATCCCCAAATAATGTTGGAGAAAAGCATCACAAATATGCAAAATGTTCAGCATAGTCTATCACTGACATAGTCCCATGATTCAACCACATGAACTCAACAGCTCTCTCCCACCTTAGCATCTCTGGATAGAAGTTCTCCAACAACCTATCCAAAAAGTCCTTCCATGACACACCATCATCCTATCCAGTCCACACCTAAACATCCCACAAACGCTTCATTAATCCTCATAGCATGTAAGCATCCAACTTGAACCTCCTCTCTGCAGGAGTCTCTAAGTGGTAAAGTATAGTCTCGATGGAATCAACCTAGAACGTATCTCCCTCAGGTCCACCCTCTCTAGTAAATGTTGTAGGGTGCTATAATTGGAACTTTCTCTCCAGATCAGACAAACTCTTCACAACCCACCCTGGGTCTCTTCCCATGAATTTCACAAACCAAGAAAATTTATTTCAAAACTGGTCTCACTATTAGAAATTTAGTCTATAGATACAGAACTATAGCCACAATTTTATAGGTATGTGGCTATATCTTGTTTATACCCATGGTCAAATTAGACATCCTTGGCTATAGATTTTCATATCAATTTTTTTCTATATTCAATCAGGCTCCTCATCCTCCCATGATATGTGACCCTCTCACTATGGTGACCTCCTCTATGATTACCTCTCCTCCTCCCCGATGACCTCTCTCACCATAGATCCCTCCTTCCTGATGACCTCTCTCACCACGACACCCTCCTCCCTGACACTTCCAATCGACACAAACATTCAAATTGAAATTGATAACCTCCTCCCCGATGACCTATCCTCCTCCTCAAAGACCTCTCTCACCGTAGCACCCTCCCCCCCAATGAAATCTTTCACCGCGACACCCTCCTTCCCGACGACCTCTCTCACCACAACACCCTCCTCCCCGATAACCTCTCTCACGGTGGCGCCCTCCTCTCTAACGCTTCCAATCGATGCAACCATTCCTTTTCCCAGTCGATGCTATTGATATCTCTTTTGGGTGTGTTCTTATTGTAGTTCCTAAAATATTAATTTTTATTTTGGTTCAATTATCTCTTGGGTTCATACTCGAACTTATTTTTTCCAAAACTTTTTTTATCAGAACGAGTTTAAGCTATACTGTTTAACCCTCTGTTCTTAATCACTTTCTCAGATTCAAAGTTGGATTTCACATTGTGATCTGATGGAAATCATCATACTTGGTAAAATAGAAATTAAGAAGTAATTGAATGAGTTTTTAAAATAGGAAAATGTCTTAGATAACCATGACATGATTTATGCATCCAACTTTTATTAATATAAAGTACCTTCCTCATTACTTATTTTGTTCTTCTTATTTTGATTCTAGGGATACTAGTAGTAGTGATTATTTTGGAGTATTTGGGTTAATGTATAATAACACAATTTCAGGTTCTAGAAGCTTCTCACAGATTTTTTGGTGATTGGTTCTAGTTACTTTGAGATGGAATTTCATATTTTCACTGAAGAAGTGCATTTATAAACCTTTTTTCTTATTTTATAATATATGTTTTTTAATATTCTAAGAAACATTTAATGTGAAATTTTTGATCCTAAGACACTCAGTTTGATATCCCATAAAATATAATAATACATAATATATTTGATAATTGGCCCCTTATAAATGAATGATTGGAATTACCATAATTCTTAGATTGAAATCCTACCATTAAACCTTATAATCCATGAATTCTTATTCCACTTTAACCTTTGGTAATCTAACACTTCACCAAACTTCTAAAATTTAATATAACATGGTAAGATCACACTCTTCTCTCAAGATCATTGAATATGGTTTATTCTGAGGGGAGTATTTTCTATTTAATTAATTTATTTATATTACCAAACCATTCTCTCAAGCCTAATATTATTGTTTTTGTATGGGGGATGGGATTATTTTTATTCTTTTTTATATTCCATGTATAACTCCCTTATCTTGGTTTTGGTGTTGTGAGTTTGGTTTGAGGGTAGTGGATGTTGTATGTTTATGATTATTTTTAATTCCACATTGTTAGTTTTATCATGCCTTCATTGTTATAATGTTTTCTTACTTTGAATTTTTCCATAAAATCATGATATTATTATAACAATATATTATAATGAAATGATGAATATATATATAATACTAATACTATGTGTTATCCTTTGGGAAATGGGAAGTATTTTAAAAAAATAATTAAAGAAATAAAATCCAGAATGTTGATGAAGTGTATGGAAATATGACATTTTAACTAGATTCTTCATTATAAAATCTTCAGTTATTATTAATTGAATATATGATGTAATGTTGTGTTGATGATATTATTTTGAATCATATGTGAAAAAAGAATTGATTTAATAATGGTAATATATTCTAAATTAAAATAAACACAGGAACTATAGATTCAATAACATGAAAATATTTTTCTAAGGCTCATTCTCTTGAGATGAATTTGAGGGATGGTTCATGCTTAGAATGATAGTTTCTTAATTTAATTTTAAAAAGGTTAGTTTAGTTGAGGTATAATTATCATATTTATGTGATATTAGATGTTTTTATTAGTCACTTGAGAGTATTTATTAATTTTCAATCCTTTTTCCACCCCTAGTATGATGTCCTTCAGTTTTGGGTTGGGTAAAGAGAAGTTTCAGGGAATTAGAGAGTGAAAAATGATTATTTTTAGGGTAATTACATTAGATTTGTCTTAGGATAAGGTGTGTAAGAAATTAAGAGATATTTGGGATTGTTTATGAGAGGGTTGGGTAAGTCTTAGTGATGGGATTCGTGATATATTGTTGTTATGATTTAGGCATTGGATTTGATGTGTTGGATAACTGTTGGAATTGTGTTTCATCACCATCTTACCGTATGGGTTGATTCAACCATTTTATTTTATTTCTTCCATATTTTTTCTTTAGTTTTAGTATGTGGTATGTATATTTGCGTACCTACATGGTATTTTCCTATATATTTCATGTATTTTACAGATGGTAAAAATATTAGATTTGAATTTAGTGGACCCGGTATTAGTGGAGCTTAGTAGTTCATGGTAGTGTTAAACATGTTTGGTAGTCATATCCTAATAACCTGAGCCAATATCTACCCCTCTATTTCCTTTATAGTTGTTCTTAGGTTTAGGCCTTTGTTTCCTTTATGTTAGGGAAATTATTTTTGCCCTTATACTTTTGTATTACCTTTCTATTAATTGATATAATTTCTATAAGATTTTTTATAATGATTACTATATAGAGGGGGTGTAGGTGGGGGGGGGGGAGTGGGGGTGTAGGTGGGGGGGGGGGGGGGGCGTAGTGGGAGGGTGAAGGTTCGGGGGGGAGTGGGGGTTAAGGGGGTAGGGGGGAGTGTGAAGGGGGTATTGGGGGTGAAGTGGGATGAGGGAAGTGTGCTGGGGGCAGGGAGGGGGGTAGGGGTGTGGGTGGGGGGGGGGGGTAGTGTGTAGGGGCAGTGGGGGTGAAGGGGGATATGGGGTAATGTGTAGGGGGTAGGGAGGGGGGGTAGGGGGAGGGGGTCTATCTAGCGGGGATGTTCAGGGGGGTGTCCAGGAGGGATGGGGTGTCCAGGTGAGAGGGGGTGTCTATAAGGGGGTATCCAGGAGGGGGGTTGTCCAAGAGGGGGGGCTATCCATGGGGTGTCTGGGAGGGGGGGTTTCTAGGAGGGAGTGGGTGTCCAAGTGGGAGGGGGTGTCCATAAGGTGGGGGGGGGGGGGGGGTTAGTGGAACCCATATGTAGAATATTTTCATGTAGATAATTTCATATTAGTATTACTATAATTCAATAAACCATTTTTAGTGACGTGAGATCATCTTTAGTTGAGAAATGAAGTATTTAAAGGGATTAATTCATGGATGTGATGTGATTTACTCATGCTAACCAGTATTTATAATGGTTCCAATTCCTATTATCATGACATTTTTAGGTTGATTAAAAGAGTTATAGACCACCATTATTTATGAGTGAGATCTCATTAGGTTTTGTGTGTAAAAACAACCCCTATGAATATTTAATCAACAACTCATAAAATTATGTAAAGGTATTGATACACTATGTGGATGGATGCGAATTCACTTTCATTGAATTTGTATGAAGTAAAAATTTATTCTAATATGAGACCAATGTTTTTGCCTTGTTTAGAGACTGATATATATATATATATATATATATATATATATATTGACTTGTGTTATAGATATGGAATTCATGTTTTCATGAGTAGAGTGATAAATCTTGTTAAATAATTTATAGAATATATCGATAGAATATTCCCCTATTTTGGTTTTTAGATAAACCTATTAGTAATTAATAGAATTTACCTGGACTTATCTTTATACAACCTACTATGAAGTCATATATCATAGTGTATGTTATTTATTATTAGTGTAACTATTGATTTTCAAGATTTATTTCTAGTTTTATTTTTGCAGTATATCCATTACACTTTTTCACTATATTTTATGTCATTTAGTATTTCTTTTATAATTTTCCAGTATTTCTAGTGAAATTTTACAGTGTAATTTGTATAACTACATATAATTATAAACTAATTATATATCAATTAATATTCCCATAACATTATAATGATTTAAATTACATTTGATATAAAATATATAATATAATGGTATAATTAAAAAAATGTGAAATATCACTGTTTCTCAATTGTAACTGGAATGTAAAGTTTAAGGTAATCCAAAAATATAGGTAAAACTATATTTATGGATGGAGGGTGGGGGGGGGTGGTCCATGAGGGGGTCTAGGAGAGAGGGTGGGGGTGTCTAGGGGGGAGGCGGTGTCCAGGAGGGAGGGTGGGGGGGTGTATAGGAGGGAGGGGGAGGGGTGTCTAGGAGGGAGGGGGTGGGATGTCCAGGAGGGAGGGGGTGTCCAAGATGGGGGTGTCTAGGAGGGAGGGGGATGGGTTTCTAGGAGGGAGGGGGTGTCCAGGAAGGGGGGGGGGGTGTCCAGGAGGGAGGGGGTGTCCTGGAGGGAGGGGGTGTCCAGGAGGGTGTCTAGGAGAGGGGGGGGGGGGTGTCTAGAAGAGGGGGGGGGGGTCTAGGAGTGTGGGGGGGGGGAGTGTCCTGGAGGGAGGGGGTGTCTAAGAGGGAGGAGGGAGGGGTGTCCAGGAGGGAGGGGGTGTCCAGGAGGGAGGGGGGAGGGGTGTCCAGGGGTGTTCAGGTGGGAGGTGGGGATTCCATGAGAGAGGGGGTGTCAATGTGGGTGTCCAGGATGGGGGTATCCATTAGAGAATTGTATAAAAACATAATATCTCATTGTTCAAACATCTAAGTCTTAATGTGGGTACTTGAAGTACACCAAAATAATCTTATATGGTCATAGAAAGGTTTGACTATTCATGATTTTTTATAATTTAAAACATTTATGAATTCCCTAAACCAAAATATTTGTTATGATTTTTTTATTAACAGGTTATTGATGGTTACCTATTATCTTAAAAAAATACATATAATGTTAAGTCATTTTCTAGATTATTTATTTAATGTGTGTTTATATGTCTAAGAATGAACAGATACTAGATGTACAATGTTGATCAGATCACAGATGAATTTTAGAAAGAGTTACAATATTTTTTTGACTTTGCATTCAATAATTATTTACATGGAGGATTGATTCAATTATTGTTTTTTGATTGTGTTGGAAGAACATGGTTAACTCATGAGGAAGTGAGTTACCATATCACTAAACACGATTTCCAAAAAAATTATTATGTGTGGTATCACAATGTAGAAAAAGAGAAAGTTGTGAATGACATCGATTCGGCAGAAAGGATTGGTATGAAAATTTTGATTTCTGATCGGTTTCCTTTTGAATCTGAAGCCAGCTCCTCATGTAGACCAGTGTAAGAGGAAATTAATATTGAAATATAGTTTTTATCTATTAATCAGGATGATGATGTTGAGAGTGTTATAAAGATGATGGAAGATAAAAATACCCCATTATATCAGGCATATGAAAAAAATAAGAAAACATGATTTTTAATGCAATTATGTCATGGGAAAACAATTTATGGATTCAGTAATACTACGGTCGACTATCTCATACATTTATTAAGTATTTACTACTCGATGATGCATGTATTCCAGAAAATGATTACATGGCATCAATGTTGGTTGACAAATTTGGATATTCATCTATTAAGATTCATTCTTGCCCCAAATATTGTTGTCTATTCTGGAAGGAAAATACAGAGTTGAGTTAGTGAAAATAGTGTGGCATATCAAGGAGGAATACTAATAAAGACAAAACTCAATATCACATACCCGAGAAAGTTATGTGGTACTTCCCTTTAATTCCCAGACTTAAAAAACTTTTTATGTCAGAACAAATGTTAAAGAGTATGAGATGGCATAAAGATGAAATAAATAAGGATAATGATGAAATAATGCACCCTGCATATGTGTTTTCTTGGAAGAAATTTGATAGGTTACATCCAGATTTGGCAGTTGACCCATGAAATGTTTGATTGGGATTATTCTGTGTTTCAACCCATTTCTCCAAATGCATATTGCGCATAGTACTTGGCTTGTTTTCATTCACATTTATAACTTCCCTTCATGGATGTGTATAAAGAATCCATTTACTATCATGACTATATTGATATCTGGACCTAGTGATCCTATAAATAATATTGATATATACTTGTATCCATTAATAGAGGAGTTAACAGAGCATTGGATTGTTGGTGCATAAGCATATGATGCATTTAGGAAGGAGTACTTTATGTTTCGTGTGGCTTTATTATGGTCGATAAATGATTTCTCTCCCTATATAATGATGTATGGTTGGAGTAATAAAGGGAAATTATCCTACCCTATTTGTATAAAAAATACATGTTCCTGAAGATTAAAGTTTCGAAAAACTTTCAGCTTCATAGGACATCAGTAATTTATACCAATGTATCATCCATACCAAAAAAATTGGAGATAGTTTGATAATGCCATCAAGATAGACGAGACACCTCAAAAAATGCCAGGGAATGATATTGTTAAAGAACTTGATGATTTGAATTATGTTCTTGGAAAAATTCAATCAAATATCAGAAAGTGAAATCATGTTAGTTCAAATTCCAATTGAAATTGGAGAAAGAAATGTATATTATTTGAGTTTTCATATTGGTCATTGAATTTATTATGTCATTGTTTGGATGTAATGCATATTAAGAAAAAAATTTGCGAGATGCTACTTTCTACTATTTTAAATGTCAAATAAAAACAAAAGATGATTTACATTCTTTTCATGATTTGATGGACTGGGGTATAAGAGAAAAACTTTATCCTGAGTTAATTGGTCAAAATAAGTGGAAAGTCCCTTTTATCTATTATTCAATGAAAAATGTGGAGAAGAATCAATTTCTTTATGTCTTGGAAAGTTTGAAGGTTCCAAATGGTTATTCAAGTAATATTTTAAAAAGGGTCAATACACAAGATATGAAACTAAAATCTCTTAAAACCTATGATTACCATGTCTTGTTACATGAGTTGATTCCTATTTACATTCAGAATTTACTTTCACATAATGTTAGAGTTTTTTTTTGATTAAGTTATGTCATTTTTATCGAGACCTTTGTTCCAAAAGACTAAGCAGAAGTGTTGTTCAGAAATTGCAAAGAGATGCACCGATTATTCTTTGCAACTTGGAGAAAATTTTCCCACCGTCATTTTTCAAATGTATGATACATCTGACTATAAATATTCCCATAGAATTTCTTTTTGGTGGACATGTTTCAAGTCAGTGGATATATCCTATAAAACGATTTATGTTTACATTGAAATATTATGTGAGAAATAATATCACCCCGAAGGCTCTATCGTGAAATGTTATTTAGCGTAAGAATGCATGGATTTTTGTTCATCGCACTTGGCCAACATCACTACGAGGTATAATAGACTAATTAGAAATAAATATGAGAAATACGATCTCATTGAGCCTGCATTTCCTTCACTTCCCCAAATTGGGGGGATATCTGGATCGTACTCGTTGTGTACTTTTAGAAGGGAAGAGTGGGAAATAGATCATCGTACAACATTATTCAATTGTGACATTCTTGATGATTATATCAAGTAACTCAATTAATAAATATTATTTTTATTTTGTGATTTATTCATATATTTTGACATTTTAAAGATTTCATATTTATAGAAAAAATTTAGAAATTATAAAAAAGAGACATCACTCTCTATCTATTAAGAGGAAGGAACTGTTGTACAACAATGAATTTGCTTCTTGGTTAAATTAAAAGGTTATAGATTTATTTTTTCTTCTTATAACATAATCACATGTCTCTATTTAATATTTTATATTGGTATCTTTTAGGTTTTAAATCTACCAATTAATGAAGTAAGTGCATTGTCCTTTAGTCTAAACGATGTGGTACATGATTGTCAATCAATGGTTGTCAATGGATTTAAATTTGTTATAAATATCTATTCAAAAAAATGGAAACATAGCATGATTGTGTCATAATAAGTTCCAAAACAGATTTTTATGCTAGTGCATCAGACATACAACTTCTATTTGAAAATATATCATATTACGGTGTTTTTGAAAGAATCATTTTATTATATTACTATACAAATGGCCATGTTGCAATGATGAAATGCAAGTGGTTTGATTCAATGACATGACAAGGAATGCATATTGATAATTGTTTGTTTAGAGTGATTGAAATGAGATTCCAAATTCATACCGAAGAACTTTATATTCTTGCATCACATGCTAGATATGTGTTTTTTGTAACTGACCTGTTACAACAACAATTTGGTGTTATTTTTGATGTCATTACTATACATATTTTTGACAAATACTTGGATGAAAATGATGTTGTGGATGAACCTATTAGTATTTACTTGGTTTTTTCATTTTATGACATAGATGATTCAATTTCCAGAACAGATTGTGAACTAGAAATTTTCATAGAGCACACATAGCATTGACACATTTGTAAGTATTTACCTGACACTATCGCAATATTGTATGAATTTTTTAAACTTCTATAAATGATATCAAATTAACTAGTATATTTTATACCATTATCAAACATAAAAATATTTATAGTCTGACAAATTTATGTTTAAGTATATCACTAGTAATTATTGAACAAAAAAAAGTCCTGATATTTTATCAGAATAAATATAAAACATGAGAATGTATCTCATTTTTTATGATAAAATTGTATTATTTAACATTTTTTATTATTTCTATTTATTTGAGAGTGTTATTTTAAATTTTTGGGTCAAAATGACTGAATATGATGCTACTAGAAGAAATAGAAGAATACATAGAAATGAACAACGAATGTCTCCTATGGACAATATTTTAAGTACAATTTATGTTTGAATATTATGGTATTTCATATTATTTATCTTGTTATCATTAATTTTATTTTATTATCTATTTTATTTGAGGCTACATCACTGAGGATAAATTTGAATTATACTACCGAGGATGATAGTATGGGGGGGGGGGTATTGATTTTACAGTTCATCCTACTTATGATGCTTTAGTCACCAGGAGGTCATCCTCCCATTATGCCACCACCATATTATCCATACCCACCTTTTCCATATCCCTTTATTCCCAAACCCACATCAGATGATAGCCCTCATACTCCCATCCCTCCTTATTTTTCATTCCCATCATCCATTATACAGGGCACTGCGACCCCATATATACCACCACCATATCTATATCCATATCTACCCTCACCTTTACAGGGTTATCCATTGGGTTTTATCCCTCCATAGTTACACTTATCATCATATACTATACAAAGTACTCCTATTGTAGATATCCCACCTACCATAGAGGATACTCCCCCTCTAGACATAGCACTTCAGGGATCAACAGATCCCCTATCTACTGGTATGTGTTTAAACATTACTGTTAGTGATTAATGATAAATTCATATATATTATTTCCTTTTATTATTTTTTCATGATTAGCTCCAGCCTCTACCATACAGTGAGGCCACAAAATACTGTGAGAGGTTTGGAATCGACACACACAAATCATGGTTAAATACAATGAGGATAATACTATAAATAAAAAAATGGTACAGAATGTAAAAGCTTTATGAGAACACTTACTAGACACAACAATATCATTTCGGTTCAACGAATAAGTTAGAGAGAAGTTGGAGAAAAAATAATGGATAATGCCTGGGCAAAGATCTGGGTAAGTAATTGTAATCATATTTTATATATATTAATTTATAACATTTTTTTATCAAATATTTTGTCCATTGCAGCTTCGATTTAATTTTCTTAATGGGAAAAATTCCAAGGCTTCAAGGTTAATGGATTTAGTTGAAATGTGGTGAGCGTAAAAATATGACTTATATCTTGATAAGAAAAAGAGATTTGGTACAAAGCTTAAAGAAGTACCGGTGATTCATTATTTCCCAATATCACAATACAAAGAGATGATAAGCTATTGGAAGAGTTCAGAGTTTAAGATATTTGTTAAATATATATATATATATATATATTTGAAAACTTTTTTTATTTATGTTAATGAAATTATATAATTATCTTTTTATAATAGAAATCAGAAAAAAAATAAAATAAATAAGAGTATAATGAAAAGAATTTATACTCTTGGACACAATTCACTCCTAGATCATGAGAAAACACATGTAATTTAACATTTAAAATATTTAGCTTCGTTTAGTGTAATTTTTTTTGATTTTTAATTTTGATTTATTTTTTTTTCTTTTTTCCAAAAAAGGCATTGAATATAAAGGGCCGCGTTCCTCACTTTACTTTGTTTTGTACAAGCAGAAAAAAGAAAGATGGTACTGTTCCAAATACCCACACCGAGAAGGTGATTGTAATTATATTTCAATTTATTTTATTTTTTCATTTTAATTTATGTTATATATCAATAAACATAATTCTTTGAAGGCATTGGTAGAAAAAGAACCTGACAATTTGGGCCCAAACGATCATCTTCATTAGGTATTAGGAGATGAGCATCAGGGAAGAGTGTGTTGTAAACCTAGAAAGAAGATTGTACCATCTTGATACTAGTCTAATGAAAACATTTATTTGAGTACCAATTCTGTTTTGGTTATAGTAGAAGAGATTAATTCTACAATCAAAGAAGCATCTGAAAAAGTAGAAAAGGTGATAACTGAAAATATAATGAAGGTTATGTCTTCCATTTCTTCTACACTTCCACCAGAAGAAGCTGCATCAGTTGATGCCTATTTGATGTCGATGCATTCTGCTAATGTAGATTCTTCTACCAGAGCCAAAGCTGGAGCTGGACCCAATGTCGGTGACAGTGCCAGTGCCGGTACTAAAGATGATGTTGATGATGATGTTGGTGGTGTGAGAGGTGGTGATGGTGTTTATGTAGGAGGCATGAATGATGGTTATCATGAATATGATGATATTGATATTGAGACTCACTATAAATGTGAATTATATTTTTGGATTTTTAATATGTGTAATTTTATTGTGCTGTGAAATTTGATTATTGTAATATTGAATTGTATTGTGATGTTTCTGTATGTTTCTACATATATTTAATTATTATATTATGATGTATGTTTTCTTATTTATTAGTTAAGTTTTATTATTATTATTATATTTAATTATATCCTCCTCCTACGTGAAAATCGTACCTCCACGCCGACGCTGCTCCGAGGCGGCCCCTCTTTCTCCTCTGATGCACCTCTGACGGTATGTAGTCAAATTTTCAATTTATTACTTGAGGTAGCTCATCTATTAGTTTCACTAATCCTATTGTGAGTTTGATGTGAATATATGCATGTAAAAGAGATCAAAAGTGAGTTTGGGCTGTTATCTGGGGGTACCCAATAGTAATACACTGATTCTTTGCTAAAGATGTATTTAGTAGCTCAGAACTGGAATGTAGAGAAATCGAAGAAGATGCTGGAAGAATCTCTCCAATGGAGATCAACCTATAAGCTAGAGGAAATTCATTGGGTGAGTTAGAAATTAGTTTTTTATTCATGTTTCATTTTAATTTTATCCATCTAATAACATGTCCTCCATAAACATGGGGTTGCAGTTGAGGGTGAGACTTAGAAAGAAAATATTGTTAAAATTGTGTTTTTTTGGCAGGTAGGCCGATAAAACTTGTCACAATTAACAACATTTTATTATCCACAAGTATTTTTTTTATTTTTGGGATTTTTCTATATTTATTAGTCATTTTTATCATGTTATACATTCTACATTTTTAAACTTATGCTTTTTATATTTGTAGGAGGGAGGGGAGGTGTCGAGGAGGTAGGATATGTGTGAGCGATGTACCTCCCATGTGGACTTGGTGATGGTGGTAGTGAAAATCTTGTTTCAATTTATGGTGTTGGGGTTTTGGTTAACTCTAATTTTCTTAGGTATTCTTGATGATGCATGTGTTTTCATTTATTTAATAAGTACTATGTTTTTATCTCAATAGACCATTAATCATTACAATTTTTTTACTTCAAAATGATGTATTTCAAATTTTCCTTTTTTCCCCATTTCCTATTCCAAAAAAAGACTTGATTTTTAAAACTGTGTTTTTTGGTAGGCATACTGAGAAAACATGTCACAATTAACAACATATGATTATCCACATGTATTTTTTTCTATTTTGACTTCCCTTTATTATTAGTCATTTTTAGCATGTTATACATTCTAAATTTTCGAACTTATGTTTTTTCTATTTGAAATGACATATGTCTAGGGTTTTATTTCATTTTTGAGGTGGTTTAACCATGAGGTATTGGGTTTCTAGGGCTTATAGAGGATTCCAATTCAATGCATATTTATTTATGATATACTAATGATTTCTAAACTTGTATTCCATTATTATGTAACCTTAATTTATAATTATTATTTATTCAATATCGACATGAATTATTATATAGTAGATATTTTTGATTTAGATTTGTTCAAGATCCCCTTCCAACTTTGTTTTGTGTATACATTTTCTCACATATGCATTTTGTTATAATTTTATCCCATCTTATCATATGATTATGCTTATGTCTAGTGCTTTCATATTTATACATTTGATATATTCTCAAAGTAGACTTGTTTCCTTCTTCCACTATTATAGAATTCATTCTTGATTTGGATTTTAAACATACATAACTAAATTAGAAAATAATTTATCACTCCTTTGGCCACATTGATTGCAATTGCAACAGATGGTCTTTGTGTTTTCAAAATGCAAGAGGATAGACTTCTCAGAACATCAACCTGAATATAACAATCATTGAAAAAGGTCTAATTCTCCTCTATTTATTCTTTTTTAGTATGAAAGGTATAAATTATTGTCAATATTTTTCCTGACTTTTAGAAATCAATGTGGGTTTCCACATGAGCATTAAGTTTCTACAACAAAATACAATAGGCTAGATTTCTCAGAACATCATCCAGAATATAACAATTATTGAAAAAGGTATGATTCTAATATCTTCTTATTTAGTATAAAAGGTATGAATTATTCATGTAGCATTGATTTTTCTATCAAGATTTGATATTATTTGTAAGAATCTGAACCTTCTTTTTAGGTATGTTTTTCCTTTTTCTAGAGTTTTTGAGAAAAGAGGAGTTTCTAGAAATTTTTCAAGTACACTCCATGTACTTCGTTGCCACTGGAGGCCGTGTTCTAGACATGTCATAGCCACACAAAT
The DNA here is from genome assembly GCA_963277665.1 of Viscum album. Taxonomy (NCBI): domain Eukaryota; kingdom Viridiplantae; phylum Streptophyta; class Magnoliopsida; order Santalales; family Viscaceae; genus Viscum; species Viscum album. Next base: position 416,833,875 of record OY728143.1, read on the forward strand.
GGTAATGTGGGGTGATGTGGAGTCCGCCTAAAGCAGAGTACAGAAACAGTAAGTACACGCCGTGTACTCCAAAAGTACACGCCGTGTATTTGGATTTTTTTCATTAAACGGACCGGTCTAATCGTCAGAAGTGTCTTCTTCTAGGTCTTGTTCGACCAAGAAAAATCGTACGGTGCCGAAACTTCTCTGAGCCCCCAATCCTCCATCTATTCTTCGAATTGACCTATTTCGATTGCGTTGGAACCAAAACAGTAAGCTCTCCCTTCTTCTAGAGCATCATTTTCCAATTCCTCCTCTTTTTCAAGTTATTGTGGGTTGAACGTTTTATATGTTTTTGTAGATCTTTGAAATTACATGGAGATTCAAGCTTTGAGGTTCACATATATTGATCTCCTAACCCCTAGGTAGGTGTTTTGTGCCTTTCCGTTCAAAGTCTTTGAGTATTATGTGCAAATTACACCAATACCCTTGAACGGGGTATTGCGTGTTTACCATTTTACCCCTTTTGTTTTCCTGCTATGCCTGTATTCTTGTGTAGAGGTAATTTAGATATGAATTGGGTTGATTTCTATGATTTTTATGTTTTTTTCCCATGCATTGTTCTATTTACGACCGTTTGGTCCTGTTTAGCCTTTGGCCACCTTGCCTATTTTCCATGCCTATTACTCACTACTAGAAAGTTGGTTTTTCCCAACACTTGTATACCAACGGTTCTCTAGAACCGTTGGTAAATCTTTGTTTCATGAAGGATTTCCCAATGGTTTGAAGAAACTGTTGGGGAATCCAAAATGTTTTCACCCTTTACCAACAGTTTTTAGAAAACCGTTGGTAAAGGAAATTTTTTCCCAATGGTTTTTACAAATTGCTGGGAAAAGTCATGATTTCCCAATGATTTTTACAAACCGTTGGGAACGTTCTCCTCAAATAATCCCAATTTTCAAAGGCCCCCGCAGCACAACAAAAAACTCATTTCCCCCAATTTCTAGAAGCCCTGGCACGCAGGTGAACCCTAATCCGAGTTCTTCTATCTGATCAGATGCAACTCCCCCATCCAGGTTAGACTCTTTAAACCTCTTCCCAAATACAAACATAGAAGAACTATTCCTCCTATTTCTACATTTATTTCAATATCGAGAAAGATCATGTCATTTTTTCCTATTTTAGGGATTTTGGAAAATTTTATGATTCACACTATTTGATATTAAATCAATGACTAATACATGATTGGTATATGTATGTGAGTATATAGAATATGGTTTATAAACCATCCCTTAAAAGTATCACTATTTTGTGTTCTTTATGATGTGGATAGTATCATTGAAATACTTTATTATTAATCTCAAATTTAAAAATAAATGTTTATGTCTATACTTTATGAAATTAAACCTCTTTACAATCCATGAACAACCTATTAGTGTAGAAACCTAAACATTATCCACCAATAGGGTGCACTTGACTGGGGAATGTTTTCCCCCAAATACCCAGTGCCCCAACTCTCAGTAGTTTCGATTGCAAACCTAATCCAGAACTCCTCCCTATGTATTCTCGGCTGTGAAATATCTTCCAACTGAAGATCCTTCATCAATCAAACAAATTTTTATTTCTACACTTCAAATTAGTAAGTGCCATCTTAGTTTTAGTGTTCTTCCTCTTTTTATTTTCTGTTTGATGTTTTGGTTTTGGTTAAATTAGAGTTATTGTTGTTGGAGTACCGAACTATTTGTTTGTTTTATGTTTTTTGTTCTATACTTCATACCATTGTTGTTAAAGGCACACGGTGAAATAAGACAAAAAGGTAGCTTGGGGATGTGGTGCAAGGTGCAGCGTGCGACACAAATAAGGTTCATGCATAAATAATTAATTATATATAGTTTTAAACAATATTTTAAATTTTAACAAACTTAAATTCAATAAAAAAATAAAAATTAATATATTCAATCAACTGCAATGGCAGTGAGGTGTTGGTGAGTGATGTTTTTATACTATGTTATGTTTTTTATTAATATATTAACTTTTCTATTTAATTGAACTTACCCTGATTTCTCATGGTGCACCATGGTTTCCGCTGACCGACCTCACCCACCCCCGATCACCATTATCCTGCCCTGATCTCCGCCTCCCCTATCTGTACCCTGATTTTTGCTTGTACCCAAGGTTTCTATCCTACCCTAATTTCCTCCACCACCCCCAATATCGTCGCCCCTGATCTCTGCCGCCCATGTCCCCTATATTTGTAACCACGATTTCCACCCTCACCGCTGACGCTTTTTAGAAAAGAGGTTTGGTTTTTTTATTTAAAGGGGTGTTCCATTACAGTTCCTTACACCTTAGTGCCTCCTAAGATGGCGCGTGAGGCACGCGCCTTTGGTGCGCCTCAGTGAGGTCTCCTCACCTCACTTGTGATGAGGCGCTCCAGCTGCGCCTCACCTCGCCTCTTGCCAAGGCGCCCTAAGGCACGCGCCTTTAACAACACTGCTTCATACATCGTAAATAGTCTTTTCAGTGGGGTTTGTTTAGTACCGAGGGTAAAGGGTTTGTTTTATGTTTTTGGTTTAGTGGGCGGTGGGCTGTCCAGGTGGGCGGTGGCCTATCCTAGAAACCTCGTACCCCCTGGACAACCCCCCCACTCATGGAAAGCCCCCCACCCCCTAGACCCCCCGACCCCCTGGACAGCCCCACCACCCCTGTGGACAGTCCGCCCACCCCCTTGGACACCCCGTACCCCCTAGACAGCCCCTCCCCCCCAGCCCTGTGGACAGACCACCCACCCCCTGGACACCCTGTACCCCCTGGACAGCCCCACCACCCCCGTGGACAACCCGCCCACCCACCTCGTACCCCCTGGACAACCTCGCCCACCCCCTGGACACCCCTCCCCCTGTGGACTACCCCCACCCCAAGGGAAATCCCACCCACCCCCTGGACACCCTATACCCCCCTAAACAGCTCCTCCATCCCCGCCACCCCCTAGACACCCCGCCCACCCCCTGGACACCTCATACCCCCTGGACAACCCCCCACCCCTGGAAATCCTCCCCACCCCCTGGACACCCCCGACCCCCCTAGACAGCCCCGCCACCCCCGTGGACAGCCCACCCACCCCCCTGGAAAGCTCGTGCCCCCATGGAAAGCCCCCCACCCTTGTTGACAGCCCACCCACCCCACCCCCGGACACTCGCCCACCACCCCCCAGACACCACCCATCCCCCCCGAATGCCCCCAACCCCTGGAAAGCCCCACCCCTACCCCCTTGACACCCCAACCCCACTGGACAACACCGCCACCCCCATGTACAGCCCAACCACCCTTCGTGGACAGCCCGACCACCCCCCGTGGACAGCCCGCCCACCCCCCTGGACAGCCTGGCCACCCCCTAGACACCCAAACCCCCTAGAAAGCCTTACCACCCCCATGGGTAGCCCGCCTACCCCCTGGACTCCCCGTACCCCCCGGACAGCCCCACCCACCCCCTGGACACCCCGCTCACCTCCTTGGACAGCCCACCCACCCCCCTGGACTCCCCCGACCCCCCTATACAGCCTGACCACCACCTTGGACAACCCGCCCCACCTGGACACCCTGACCCCCCTAGATAGCCCCCACCCCCTGGACACCTCCGACCCCTCGGATGACCCCACCACCCCCTGGACACCCCGCACACCCTGGACACCCCGCACCCCCTTGGACAGCCCCACCACTCCCCTGATCCTCATCCTACTCCTCATCTTGATCTCCCTGAAGAGGTTAAAGTATAAAACTCATGTACTCCCAATAAGACCCTTAAGGATTATGTATTCCTTGATCCACTTCGAATATCTTACTGGGAAATCCTTGAATATAGGCATTATAAATTCTGTATCTTATTTTCTTATATACACTGTATTTTTTGTATTTCTTAATATGATTCTCATATAGAGTAATGTGTCAGTTATGATTTTATTTAAAGTAAACAATTTTCATTTACCCAAATATTTTTTATTGAACTTCAATATTATTTAATTGCTTTCACATGACTTATTACAATTTTTTTACAGAATAGATAGAAGTTGGATGTACAAAACTGATTGGAATTCAACCGATTTTCAAAATAATTTGAACAGCTTTCTATATTTTTCATTTGACAAGGCTTTAGATAGTGGTCGCATACACTGTCCATGTTCTAATTGTGTTGGAAGACCATGGTTGAGTCATGAAGCAGTTAGCTATCATATAACCAAATATGGTTTCCAAAAAAACTATTATGTGTGGTATCACAATGGAGAGAAAATGGAATCTCAAAATTTTGATGATCAAAATGATAGGACTGAATTGGAGAGTTTGATATATGATCAGTTTCCATTTAGTTGGCATCATGAGAAGGAAAGGATGTCCATCCAACAAGATTTTGATACAAGCACACATGATGCGTCCAATGAAAATGATGATGTTGTTAGGGCGAAAGAATTGAATGATGTTGTGATGACTCCAGTATATCGGTAATGTGGTAAAATGAAAAAGTTGGAATTTTTAATCCGATTGTTTCATGGGAAAACTATGTATGGGATTTCAAATACTGCAATTGATTACATTCTTAACTTCTTGAAGGACTTTCTTCTAGACGATGCAGATATTACCTCAAACCACTATATGGCATGGAATTTAGTTGATGAACTTTGATTCTCAAAAAAAAATTCATTCTTACCCTAATTATTGCAGCTTATTTTGGGAGTAAACTGCTGAAATAAATGATTGTATCAAATGTGGAACCTCCCGATTGAACCCAAAAGATTATGGAACACCATCTCGTGTGCCACAAAATGTGTCACTTTCCTTTGATCTCCAGATTACAGAACCTTTTCATGTCTGATGAAATATTAGTAAAAATGTGATGGCATGACACCGAGAGAAAAAATAATAATTAAGAGTTGGTTCACCCTGCTGATGGATTTTCATGGTAGAGATTTGATGCTCGATATCCTGAATTTTATGCTGATGTTCGTAATGTGAGACTGGGTCTTTCATGTGACGGTTTTAATCTATTTCGGAAGATTCTTACTTCACACAACACATGGATGGTTTTCATACACATTTATAACATTCCCCCATGGTTGTGTATGAAAAAGCCTTACACTTTCTTTAGTATACTGATATTTATCCCTTCTGATCCCGACAATGATATAGATGTATACATGAAACCTTTAATAAAAGAGTTGAAACTTCTTTGGGATGTGGGTGTTCCCACATACGATGCCTGTTCGAAAGACATATTTTAGATGCGTGCTGTGCTTATGTGGATGATCAATGATTTTCCTTCTTATGCAATGATGTATGGATGGAGCACAAAAGGAAAATTGTCATGTCCTGTTTGTATGAAGACTACTCGATCGAGAAGACTGAAATATAATTGTAGTTTTAGTTTTATGGGACATCGATGATTCTTTCCAATGTACCATCCATATAGAAAAAATCGTCGAAGATTTGAAAATACCATGGAGACTGAAGATCCACCTCAGCGTATGTCTGGAACTGATGTGCTTAATGAAATGAAAGATTTCAGTTATTCATTTGGGAAGGGTGTAATGAAATCTAGAAAGAGGAAAAATGATTCCAATGATACCTGTTACACTTGGAAGAAGAAGAGTATATTCTTTGAGTTGTCGTATTGGTCAACCAACTTGTTACGTCATTGCTTAGACGTAATGCACATTGAAAAATATATGTGTGAAATGTTGCTTTTGATTCTTCTAAATATTAAGAGGAAGACAAAAGATGATTTACGATCTCGGTGTGACTTGGTAAATTGGGGGATCAGACCAGAATTGCATCCTGTCTGTATCAGTGAAAATAAATGGAAAGTTCCATGTGCTTCTTATGTGATGACACCTACTGAAAAAAATCAATTTCTAGAAGTGCTAGAAACTATTAAATTTCCTGATGTCTATTCAAGAAATATATCAAAATGGTTCAATAGAAAAAAGTTGAAGATTAAATATTTAAAGACTCGTGATTATCATGTCCTTTTGCATGATTTGATTCCAATAACAATCTTTCATCTCTTGTCCAATAATTTAAGAGTCTCAGTTATTTGGTTGTACTATTTGTTTAGAGATCTTTGTGCTAAGAGGTTGTCCAAATCCTTCTTGAAAAAACTATTGGCAGAGACACCATTAATTTTGTGTGAGTTAGAGAAAATATTCCCTCCATCATTTTTACATGAATGTTGCATCTGACTGTCCATATTTCAACCAAAATACTTCTTGGAGGACCCGTAGCTTTTCGTTGGATGTATCCAACTAAAAGAAACATGTGCACATCAAAATCATGTGTTCAGAATAGTAATTATTCTGAAGGTTCTATTGTGAATGGTTACTTGGCTCAAGAATGTATGGATTTCTGCTTAATGTATTTGTATGATCTTACTACGAGAATAAATAGACCAATGAGAAATAAAGACGAATAGTATGGGAAAATTGAACCTAGTTTTCTATCACTTTCTCAGACAGGAGGAATTCTGGGATCGTATGCATTGACGACATTATGCCTTGAAGAGCGAGAGATGGAACATCGCACAGTGTTGTTCAATTGTGATTTTTTCGATGAGTATATCAAGTAAGTAAATTGTACATGTATCTCTTATCTTATCTCTTGTCATTTTAAATATTTGTTAAAATATTATTATTTTTATCTACAGGGAATATAAATATTTGATATATAGAAAGCATCATTCTTTATCTTTGATAAGGAAAGAGACTTTGCATAGCAAAGGGTTTTCTTCTTGGTTGAAATTGAAGGTCAAAATATTTCTGTAATAACTAAATAAAAATAATATTTAATTATGTTTACTATTTGTTTATATTTCAGGTATCTAGTTTGACTGTAGACTCTATTTCTGAGGAAAGAAGATATTTGGATTTTGGTCCTAATACCATGGTTCGTGCTTGTAAATAACTTGTGCTCAATGGATACAAATTTATTATCACTGAACGAGCAAGAAACATGAGAACACAACATGATGGTGTTATTATAACTGCCACAATAGACTATTTTTCCAGTTCATCGGATAATATACCTCGTTCTAAAAATGTATCTTATTATGGAGTCATAGAGAAAATAATAATTTTGGATCATTACTCGCATGGTCGAGTCACGATGATGAAATGTCAATGGTTTGATTAAATGATGAGGCAAGGCACCTTTATTGATGATTTTGGACTTCGAGTTATTAACATGACTCGCACTCTTGCCACCGATGAACCATATGTATTGGCATCAATGGTGAAACAAGTTTTTTATGTCAAAGATCATCGTCATCCTAAATTTGGTGTAATTATTTAAGTAAATACCAAACATGTTTTTGATGATGGTGATGATGAAGTTGACACTATCCCTACTGCAATTGGAAGCAATTCGTTTATTACTTATGATGAATCCAATAGCTCAATTGTCAGAGTTGATTGTGAACCTGAAGTTGTGGTGGGAAATATATAGAATCATGCAGTCGTGTTCTCACCTACATGTTTCACCTAAATCATTCAGAGTGTGTATCCTAGTACTTACCTTCAAACCACCATAAATATTCTGTTTCTTTATGTTTTTTATCAGAATAGGTTTTCTTTATTTTGTTTTTTGGGTTACAAATTAGTTATCTGTTTCTAATTACTTCCATATTTGTTTTCATTCCAGGAAATGACACCCATTGAAGAGAGGAAGTGAAAAAAGATGACAGAAAATAATCTTCGCATGACACAGATGGGCGTTCCTCTTCTCATCCCTATTGTGAGTATTTTATTTCAAATATATATATTTCAATAACTTATAATATCATGTGTTTACTTTTGTGTTAAACTTTTTTTCAGGATCCACCCCCTAGATGAGAGATATCCAATGAGGAGCCTGATATTGCTCCCAGTATAGAGGCTAGTGGTGGGAGGAGGGGTGGTGTCAGATTTAGATGATCATCTGGTGGTCCCGGTACTGAGGTCGGTGGTACGAGGGCTCATGGTGCGAGAGTTAGACTATCCACTGGTCATACCTGATCGGACTATGGCCCTACCATAAATGTATCTTCTATGCCCCATTTTGATCCCAGTGTGTCTTTAGGGACACACGGGATATTTAGGCCTCTGATGTTTACACTACTAATTGGCCAAACATCTATTCCATCATCTTTTACTTCTGGTTCATCATCTCCGAGCTATTATATTCCACCTTCTTCGACTCCTAATCTGACACAGTATGTGGATGAGGAGCGTACACTGAGGGACACTCCACCTATACAGGATATTCCTTCAGCTTCTGCACATCCAATGATTCCCATTGATCTAACGACCACAGATATATTTATATAACTCTAACAAATTTTTATACCAAAATTTATTTTTATTATAACTTGTAATGATATTTTTTTCTTTAATAATAGATTCATCTACTGATAAGAGGTGGGGGAGTGGGCGTACTCGATTGCGTGTGGTATGGAACTGCCAGACATGGTTGATGGTTGAATACAATGATGATAGACAGATGATTGATAAATCTAGGCAAGAATGTCGGGGTTTTTTTGGTGACGCTAGCCAAATACTCCGACATCATTCCGATCATCCCTCTCTATTGGAGACATCTACCACACAAAGTCAAGGATAATGCGTGGGTAAAAAATATGGGTAAAAAATCTATTGGATTTAATAGAGTTTTTTTTTTGTATTTATATGAATTAATCTATTGGGTGTTAGCTCCGGTATAACTTCCCTGATGGTGAAGGTGCATGACCAGCGCGTTTAAAGGAGCTAGGAGAGCTTTGGAGAGCTTATAAGCATGAGTTTTATGTTGGATGGTGTGATAGAGTTGGCACGGAGTTGTAGACATTACCTATTGTGGATGAATGCCCGATAGAGCAATACCGCCAAATGACTACCCATTGGGCTACTGCCAAATTTAAGGTATTCATCCCATTTGAGGTATTTAAATGTCAGTTTTCATATTTTTCATTTATATTTTATAATTTATTATTTAACATTATTTAGTAATCTTATGAGAAAACAATAAAAAGATTGATTCAAAGATATACCTCCACACTTTGGGGCGCACTACTATGTCAGATCATGAGAGGCAGCAGGAACGATATAGTTGTTTATAATTTTTCTTTAGGACTTTCCCTTTTTATTGTTTCCTCATTAAATTATGTGATTTATTGAATATTGAATATATGATTATACTTGCACTTTATATTGTTTTAATGTCATTACATAAGCACAAATTGAATATTAAAGGATATATCCCTTGAGCAAAATTGTTTTTCTCGAGTAGAAAGAAAAAAGATGGAACTGCGGTTAATGAACCGACACAAGAAAATATAATAAGTTTTAATTTGTTTATTTCAAAGTTTAATATATATTTTGAAATTTAATAATCTATTAATATTTTTAACAGGCTACTTTAGAGGCCCTTGATGCCCAGGAGCCAGAAAATTTAGGGCCACATGATCATTTATATCAGGTTTTGAGATATGAGCACTCTGGTCGAGTACGCTGCCGACCCGGTAAGAATATAGTCCCAACGAGGTATTGGTCCTCTCCAGGTATCCATTCTAGTACCACCGAGTTGGAACAAGTCAAGGAGAATGCAAGATAGTCTGATAAAAGGGTCACAGAGTTGGAAGTAAAAGTTCAAACGAGGGACAAAGAATTTATGAAACTGATGAAAGCTTTATCTTCATCACTTCCACAAGAGGCCAACGTGGATTTTCAGACATATATGTCGTCGATGGGTGAATTATCCAATGCACCAGGTGGAATTTATTGTGGTGGTCGAGATGATGATGTTTCTGGTGATGATGAGGATACTGAAGAGGATGAGGGAGAGGATGAGGATGAGGATGAGGGTGAGGATGGGGAAGAGGGCGAGGATGGGGCCGAGGACAATGATGGGGCTGAGGATGAGCATGGGGAAGATGATGAGGATGACGACGAGGACATATATGGTGGCAAGAATGAGGCCGATGATGACATTGGTGATGGTGATGGTGATCAGGGGCATATTGATCCATTACATTTTTGAATTCTGTATAACTCTTTATTTTTGAACCTGGTTTTTCACTCTGGTATGGATATTTTTGAATTCAGTATAACTCTTTATTTTTGACCAAATACAGAAGCCTCTTTAATTTAATAATGATTTAAATTGAATTTAGCTTCTTTCTTAATTCTTCTTAATTATATTTAATTGCATATTTTGAATATGTTTTCTTTAATATAATTGTTTCATTTGATAAATAAAGTCATGTTTTTATAATAAAACCCCTCCAATGGAGGTGCGCTGTCTATGAAAATTCATAGTAATAGTTTAGGGTGTGATAATTTGACTATCAATTAGTATTTTCAACTACCTAGTACCACTTTTAAAAACAATGAATATAAAATATATATCTTTATCATACCACAATCCTGAATCAAGAGTCTATTTTTTATAACATAAGATTAGTTTCTATAATGTGAAGGACAACTACATATGATTTATTTAGAATCCTGGCCGGATGATGCTGCCCCGAGGATGTCACTAGACTAGGCCAACATCCAGCGGTCATGCCGTGGTCACGCCATGGTCACGTCGTGGTCACGCCGTGGTCACTCCCCAGTCACACTGTGGACCAGTCACGCAGCGGTCATGTCGCGGTCACGCTGCAGTCCCGGTCACACCGCGGTCACGCTGCGGTCACACTGCAGTCACGCCGTGGTCACGCCACGGTCATGCCATGGTCACAACGCAGTCACGCTGCGGTCATGCCGTAGTGATGCCGTGATTTGGCCCTGCTCCCGGATGACACCCTGTGGTGGTTAGAAGTCCTATCAGAATTCGATTTATGACACCTAGATAGAGTTTTAGATACATTATCCACCATCCTTCCTGGACAGGGAACACTACGGTCACGCCATAGTCATGTTGTGGTCATGCCGCAGTCACACTGCAGTCACGCTGCGGTCACGCCACGATCACGCCACAGTAATGCTGTGATTTGGCCCTGCTCCAGGATGACACCCCGTGGCGGTTCGCAGTCCTGTTAGAATTCTATGTATGATACCTAAATAGAGTTTTAGATAGATTATCCACCATCCTTCCTGAACAGCCCCCTAGATAGCCCCCACCCACCTCAATCCGAGGCACGGTGTGGCTGGTACCACTCAAAGTGTCTTTCTTTTGTTTAAAATGGATACTCTTTTAAGTAAAAACAACTAGCATATATAAAACCAAACAAACAAATTCAGATTGTGTTGATACTTTATGAAAATGGTCCACGTGTCATTTGTGACGTGTATGAGTCAACCCCGCCTCAATCCGAGGCGCGGTGTTGCCGACACCACTCAAAGTGTCTCACTTTTATTTGAAATGGACAACATTTTATGTGAAAACAACAACCTACATATGGAAAATCGACCAAACACATTCGTATTATGTTGATAATTCAACAAAACGATCCATGGGTGAATTGTGAAATGGTTGGCCAGACAAAACGTTAATCGGAGGTGTCGTGTGACCGCTGTAAGAACCCGGTTCTTGTTTTAGAGGTACAACCTTCTTCTTTTCCTTTTCCTTAAGTGTTTTTGAGAAAATATGGAAAATGGGGAAAAATCCTAAATTTTGGAACTACACGCCATGTACTTTATCCACACACCGTGTACTTTTGGCCGTGTTGGGATGAGTACACGGGGCGTGTAGCCATGCCGGCGACGAAGGGTGTAGAAACCGACTACACACCATGTAGTGGTACCTTACATGCCGTGTAGTTAGCCGGCAGGCTTAAACAGTAAGGCGGTGGTGTCGCCGCCAGCTGGGCGACAGTACACGCTATGTACTCGAGAGTACATGCCGTGTACTCATGTCGACTGATGAACAATGTGGTGGTGCCGCTAAGTGAATAGTTAAATGAAAGAAGTACACGCCGTGTACTCAGAAGTACATGCCGTGTACTTTGTTTTTTCGGCTTAAAACAGGCAGTAGCCTCCTCATTTGGCAGAGGAGGCACTTGATCCATTTTGGAGCCAAAGGAGGAGGCCAGATCTTTGAAGATCCACTGGGCGTTCGTCTGGAATCCGTTTCGGCTTTGGACGATCTCGTTGGAACCGCACGGGTGAACCCTCTCCTCTCCTGGTACCGTTCTTTCCAATTATTCTCCTAACGTAAGTTATTTACATTTTAATGAGTTTTGTTCTTTGTCAGATCTACGCCGTTCTTGGGCATTTCTGGAGTTGGTGTTAGGGTATAGCGTTCGTTGGCGTATAAGGTAGGTGGCTTGGTGTTATTTTTCCAACTGTCGTGCGTTTTTGTGCATTTTTGAGCTACGAACCCATATTGGGGTGTCGTGAGGCTAAGGCCGTGGCTAATTTAACTACCTAGAACTGTGTAGGTAATTAAATAAAGTTGTAAAAATGTTGTTTGGGATCGTTTCTTGGATCCAGGACCATCCCGAGGGGTGAGTTCCTCTGTTTAGCCGTTTGGACAGGATACCCGAGGGTATGCCTTAAATGTAGTAACTGTAGAATTGCCTTGAGAGGAATTTCTTGTTTACTGCATTTTGATATGTTGGTCATTGCCCGGTTACCTGTTATCCTGAGGGCGTTGTTGTGATTGGCCCGAGGGCATGACTGTTTTAGCCCGAGGGTTGTCGTTATTCCACCTGAAGGCAACCTTTCGTGCCTGAGGGCTTGAATTATGTGCCTGAGGGTGACACTTCGTATGCCCGAGGGAGAGAATTTCTGTTACGCCTGGGGGAAATACCTACGGGTTGGATTCTGTATGGCCTGAGGGAAAGCCTGAGGGCGTGGTTTACTATTTTAGCCAGAGGGCACGGTTCTAGTTGGCCTGAGGGTTTGGTGTTGTTGATCACAAGAATGTTACAAAAATAAATAAATTAAATTAATAATAAAATGGTAATTTAATTGTTAAGTTAGTTAATTTTTAGTACTGCTTACTTTATTGTATTTTATTACTGCACACTATCATTGCATGCTGACATGCAGTTGGGAACGAGCCTTTGGTGGGTGCCTACTGAGATATATTTCTCACACCCTGTTTGGGTCACATTTTCGGCCCAAACATATTACATTTATGTAGGTGTAGATAGGGGAAAGAGTCCCTATACAGGTACTTGACTGTTGCTGAGGAGTAGGAGGGCATGGGACCGAGCCCAGGCTTGTGATGCCGCTGCCAGCTGTTTTGATTGTTTTGCTGCACTCTGTTTTCTGCTGTACTGTATTGATGTATAACATGTTCTGGATGTTTTCTTAGAACTTGAAACATGTAGCATCATCACTTATATACTTTTGGTTATATCCACTACTGTAGTTATTTCAGTTGTGTATGTTTACTGCTTCTGCTGTTTGTTGTATGTTTATTTTGGTATTCTGCTATGCTACACTTTGTCAAATGGGGGCATAGTTTCCCCACTATCAGACCTAGGCCCTCGCTGCTAGTCAGAAGCCTCTGGCGTTTGGGGAAATGCGCTTGAGGTCACATGGCGAATCGGGCTCGGGGCACCCGTTGCGTGGCACCCGGGTCCAGGACGTTACAAAGTGGTATCAAAGGGGTTTCTTTTCTTTGACTTACTGTTTGGAGCCGTAGTCAGGGATATGACAGAACGGTAGTTGGTAATAAGTTGTGCCCGGGCGTAGCTAACCCATGTATAGGGAAAATCCTGTCTACCTCGTATTTTGTATTACTTGGATTTTGCAATTTTACGGTTGATATGTTTTCACCGCTGGGTGACGCACTTGGATTGTGCTGGTTATATTTTATCTGTGGGTTCTGTTTAGTTGCAACCTGATTAGATGAGGGTATACCGTCTCATGCATCATATAGGGACATGATAGATATCACATGCCATGCATAGTTTCCATGCCATGTAGGTGCATTAGAAATTCGCATGTTGTTGTGATAATTGTTGTGCTAGAAAAGAATGTTGTTGTGATAGCTGCTTGATAAATACCTGCCTTGTGATATGGTGTTTTTGTTTGAGCTTGTTTATAAAATGGATGCCAAACTTTGATTTTTGGGGAGTATGGGCCCTCATTGACCAGAATTTGGTGGATCATTGACTTCTGTTGGTTATAACACAAATAAGATGTCAAACTTTGGTTCGTGTGGTGTATGGGACCCCACGAGTCGGAATTTGACACTTAGGTGTTGTTTTTCAGTATTTTTTGGGTTCTAGAGAAGTTTCTGAGGCATACTGTCTGGAAACCCAGTATACATGCCGTGTAGTATTTTTGTACACGCCGTGTATGTTCTTCTGTTTGGGAAGAAAAATTAACTTTTTGAGTACACGCCGTGTACCCTGAGTACACGCCGTGTAGTCTCTTCCCGTGTCACAAACCGTGTGGGCGACGACATGGGGTAGGGAAGGGCTTGGGTAAAACACACCGTGTAGTTTTTGTACACACCGTGTAGTGTTGACCCAGAGTCCGATTGTGTAACTAACAACACGGGTCAGTGAACTCCTTGAAAGAACATGTCGTGTCAGTTATGGACATGCTGTGTAGTGTGACCTGGGGACTCGGCCATGTAACTAACAACACGGGTCGGTGTCACCTCTCCCTGAACACGCTGTGTACCTTTGGGACACTTCGTGTAGTCTAGTCCTAGGACAGACCGTGTGGAGTTAGCCGTGTGGCTGGGAAACAGGATGGTGTACACGCCGTGTGCGGGTGTAACACGCCATGTAGAGTAAATCCGAGTAGTCGGCCGTGTCACAGATGACACATACAGTTGGAAAATAACACCGAAAATTCCGTGTAGGTGTTATACACGCTGTGTAGTTTTGTTAAACGAAAGCCGTGTGGCTTAGCCATGTGGAAGGACCCGGGCAGGGGAAGGGAAGTCAAGTACACGCCGTGTAGTCATTGTACATGCCGTGTAGTCTTGTTTTGCCAATTTTGAATACCTTCTTCCTCTTGTTCCCTTTGTGGTTCCTTCGCTTTCAGTCTTAATAATCTTGAATCTGAGGCATTCTTTTGACCTTGTAGAGTCATGCCGCCTTGACGACCGCGAGTTGTTCGCCAGGAGAATGGAGAAAATTTTACTCCAGAGATGGTGGGCCATGGGATACTAGTTGATCCACCAACAGAGCCAGATGCGGCAATAGCTGTTATAACAGACACGGGCGCGGAGGCACAGTTCCGTGAAGGCTTATTGCGGTTCATGCAGACCTTTCAAGGAGCACCGCAGGCTGCTACATCTATGGCCGAGCTGACGCGTATCTTTCAGCAGCAGCATCCGCCTACGTTCTTAGGGGATGGCGGACCACAGGCTGCAGAGTCTTGTCTAGGATCGATGCAGACTATTTTCGAGCATCTTGAGAAGCCTCTAGGGCAGAGGGTCAAGCTCACGACTTATATGCTGCGTGATTCAACCAAGAGGTGGTGGGATGTTACCACCCCGTCAGAGCATCACAAGGACATGGCATGGGAAGATTTTCAGGCAGTCTTCTATGACTTCTTCTTTCTCGAGACGCTGAGGGAAAATAGATATCGATTGTTCATGAATTTGCAGTAGGGCGCTATGTCAGTGATGGACTATTCTACTCGTTTTATGGAGCTTCAGCGCTTTTCACCCGTGCTGGTGGGTGATGAGACACTGAGAGCCAGACGTTTTGAGGATGGTCTTCGGTATGACATCCGAGTACTGGTGAATGTTTTTAGGTTACCTACTGTACAGGAGATTGTGAACCAGGAATTGATTACAGAGAGGAACCTGCAGGAATCTAGTGGTGTGGGCCAGGGTGGTTTGACACCAGTTATTGGTACTATTTCTGTTGGCAAGAGGAAGAGACAGATGAAATTCTCTCAGGGCGGCAGTACAAGCCAGGAAGCTTCTACAGGTGGTCTGATCAGTTGCTACCAGTGTGGTAGAGAGGGGCACAAGAGGCCGCAGTGTCCACGAGACCCAGTGGAGTGTCGAGCTTGCGGTAAGATGGGTCATCTGCAGCACTTTTGCAGGGCGTTTCTACCAGTGTCTAGTGAGAGGGGTTCTGTGCAGACTCTGTGTGCGGGAGTAGGACCAGTGGATTCTTACTAGTCAGGGAACTGGAATACGTCAGGGCGTGCAGGCAGAGATGGTGGTCGTGACCATGGTATCCAGAACCAGGATCTCAGAGGCAGCAGGGCGGGATAGCTAAGGGTAGCCAGGCAGTGTCACAGGGCCGCGACACTGGGCAGGCATATGCAGTGCAACAGACCCATCAGGACCAGGATCCAGGACCTTCTACAGTCAGAGGTACTATTCTAGTAGCTTCTGTCTTATCTTTAGTACTTTTTGATACTGGTTCTATGCATAGTTTCATATATTTACCCATTGTGGAGAGCCTTGGGCTCGATGCTTCTTCTTCTTCTTCTGATATCATGATGCTAGACACTCCGTTGGGGACTAGAACGACTGGTGTGCATCAGTGCAAGGAGTGCCCCCTTGAGGTTGATGGGTGTCTCTTATTTTGGGACCTCTATGTCTTAGAGATGACGAACTATGACGTCATTCTTGGGATGGACTGGTTGGTTCCCTTCCAAGCTTTTGTAGACTGCCATCATCGCAGGGTGCGTTTCACGTCACCAGAGGGAGGAGAGTTTCTATACAAGGGCGAATGGGATGTTCAGGCGAGTCAAGCTGAACCAGAGCATCATGGGCGAGGTGGAGTCACAGCCCAGATTGCGAGCTTATATCTGGATGACCAGGGGACTTATCAGACGAATTTCCCTTCAGTTGTCGATCGTTTCAGGGATATCTTCCTGGATGAATTTTTAGGTCTACCCCCGGTGCGTGAGGTGGATTTCTCTATTGAGATTGTACCCGGAGCGGCACCGGTGTCCATTCCTCCTTATAGGATGGCCAAGCCTGAGTTGCAAGAGCTCAAGAGGCAGTTAGAGGAGCTACAGGCGAAGGGTTTTATCCGACCCAATACTTCTCCTTGGGGTTCTCTAGTCCTTTTTGCGAAGAAGGCGGATGGTACCTGATAAAACAATATTTTATTGAATATTTTATTGATAATAAATGATATAATTTCCTCACATTGTGTTAAATATGTTTAATTAGAAAGTATTTGGAATTAGATCATTCATTTGAATATTTGATGAAAATTCCAGTTTTACCCTTTATAGTTCACTGTAGTATTTCGAAGCTAAATATTTTTATATTTATTATTTGAATTTGAAATTTTGTAACAGTGTTCCTAACATAATTATCGAAAACTTTTATTCAGGACACTAAAGCTAAAGAGTGCATTGGGGTGGCTTAAATGAGCCATTAATCCAATGGTGGTCTGGACTCGGCAGAATGGACATGGGTTCTGTATTTGGGCCATATCTTCTACATACGGGCTTGGATTAAGACCAAATTTTGAGGAAAGCTCGGGGACAGGATGTGGCACAAATCATCCTTCTGGAAGTCCGGTCAATTCACGCTTTTTGGAGGTCAAATTGGCGGTGCAACTTGGAATAAAATATTTGGCCGAATTTCCACATTCACACTTGAAACCACTTGTAACCTCTCCTCCCCTCCCCTCTATAAATTGGAGTTTTTCTCATTTTGAGGGGTTGGGACGTGAATTGGGAAGTTGAGAGGCAGAGGATAAGTGTATCCACTCCAATTATCTAACCATTTCAATAAGGGTAGCTCTTGAAGCAAGGATCCCTTCGACGAAGCCTTCTTCTTCTCCTTCATGTTGTAATGATTTTGTATATGTAATAAACTTCTTTGTTCTTCTTTTATTTCTTCTCTTTTCTTATGTTTTGTTTAAATTTATTCTTCTCTTAATCTTCCTAATTGGGCTGGAATTCTTGAGTAGAAGCGTTATTGGGTTATACCCATTTTAAACCTTTGCACATGCAAAACGCTTCTACGATGATTACGCCACCCATGGAAGAGTAGTATTTTAGTAATCGATCTATCTTCTACCCTCTTCATTTAATTATTTTGAATCAATGAGCTACTGTAATTCACTTAATATGATCCATGAATTGTGTTTTTATATTGTAAGAAACTAATCAAGCAATTGAACAATGTACACAAAAACACGCGAGGTCGGGATTTTGTGTAAATTGTGAGAGCGCGATCTTAATCGGTAATACAAGACCACACGGGATAAATTTGTAGAGTTAAAATATAATCCCTAAACACAATTCATCCTCATTTCCAGAGTGGTTATGTGCCTTAATTTACCACTGACCATAAGATAATCTTAGAACATCAATCAAAGTAGGGTGCTGCGATTGCATGTTCCGAAGTTAGCCTAAGGTTAAATTCACTTCAATCTTCGTGGTAAAGTTAATTCTCGTAGGGTTCGGGATTTAACAAATTAAGGGATCATAATTAAGTGAATATTAATTTAAATGATAATGATTAATAAATGATTGAAGAGGTAGAGTTAGATAGATTACGCCTTTTAAAATAGATTTCTAAAAAAACATCTTCTTGTTGTGTCATTCTAATCAAAACTTCATTTCAAAATTAAAAACAAAAAAAAAAATGCAATCTTCTTCCAGAAAACTTCTTCTAGATTCATAAACTATAAACAACCACCCCCATCCTTTCAAGTAGTGTTTTTATTCTCTTTTATTTTAATTCTATAATACCTCTAAAAATTGTTTTAATTCACTTCCTCCTTTGAGAGACGACCTTGGTCAGCCACTCTGCTGCACCTAAGTACCCCAAATCACATTAATCATTTGAGGGCGCCCACGACAGCGCTCTTTCAAATTGGCGCCATTTCCGGGGAGGCAAGTAATTATTTCAACCAATTAGAGGTATTTATTTTATCTTACATTTTATTCTCTTCCTCTATTTTTTCTTCCTTCTTTACCCAATCTGATTTTTCTTCTTCTTATTTTAATTTCTTCTACTTCTCTTTGGACCATCAACTCAAACTTCTCATTTTTATTTTACTATGGTCCACCTTCTTTCTTTTCATTTTTATTTGATCTATGACTCGAACTAATCCCGAAGATCTCTTAGATCTTGACCCTGAGATTGAACGTAGCCTTAGGGCACGAATCAGACATTCTCAGTCTACGGGAAGTTTCAACATTCAACTAGTTGGAGAATTACTCCAATATCAGAACATTGAAATTGGAAGCAATTCAAATTCAACCATAAAACAAGAACCAATGGCTGGAAACAATGGAAATGAACTTAATAGAACCATTCGAGAATTGGCTGCACCTGATATTAACTATCAACCAAATTGTATTGCATACCCAAATCTCGAATCGGACTTTGAACTAAAATCTGGATTAATTCACCTTCTTCCAAAGTTTCATGGCTTATCTGGTGAGGATCCCAACAAACACCTTAATGAATTTAATGTGGTTTGCTCAACTTTAAAACCAAGAAATGTTTCTGAAGATCAAATTAAATTAAGAGCATTCCCATTCTCACTTGATGGAGCTGCAAAAGATTGGATGTATTATTTACAACCCGAAGATGTAACTTGTTGGAACGATTTGAAACGTCTTTTCTTGCAGAGATTTTTTCCAGCATCAAGGACCACATCCATTAGAAAGGAGATATCAGGGATCAAGCAAGCACAAGGGGAGTCAATGTATGAGTACTGGGAGCGATTCAAGAAGTTGTGTGCAAGCTGCCCACATCACCAAATCAGTGAGCAACTCCTCATCCAATACTTCTACGAAGGACTCACACCCATGGAGAGGAGCATGGTGGATACTGCGCCTGGAGGAGCATTGGTGGACAAGACACCAGTAGCTGCACGTGCGTTGATTGACAAGATGGCCCAAAACTCCCAACAATTTGGTGATAGAGGTACACCACATGTCAGGGGAGTACATCAGGTAAGTCCTTCTTCTCTTGAAAGTCATTTGATTGATACTAAGTTAGAAGAATTGACAACTATGGTGAGGCAGATTGCATTGGCACAAAAGACATCTCTACCCCCTCCTTCAAGGCCTTGTGGTATTTGCACTGAGACAAGCCACCCAACTGACTGTTGCCCACAACTCCAAGAAACAGAAGATTGTGCAGCAGTGTTCCCTGGGAGACCATTTCAGCAGCAACAACAACAACCATATCCCCAAAAGAAGTTTGATCCAACATACAACCAAGGGTGGAAAGATCTAGCGGACATGAGGTATGGATCTGGACAACAACAGAGGCCCCCTTTTCAACCAAACTTCCAGCAGCCTCCGCCTTACCAGCAGGGTTTCCAACAACCCCAAAGGAGATTTGAAGCCCAAGCATCAACAAGCCAACAACAAGGGAATCCCCCACCAAAGGTAGATTCTAATACTGATGATCTTTTGAAGCAAATTGTTCTTAATCAACAGAATGAGCTGAAGAGTCAAAGTTCAGAGCTGAGGGAGTTAAAGAGTCAAATGAGTCAGATTTCCACCGCCCTCCATGAACTTGTGAGTAAGAATTCTGGAAATCTACCTTCCCAACCCACTCCAAATCCAAAGGGGAATGTTAGTGCCATCACATTGAGAAGTGGGAAGAAAATGAACGATACATCTGCACCTACCATTCCACCGGGATTCACCTCAACTTCAGAGAAGCCGCATTCCATACCAACTGATGAACAATCCAAGGAGAAAGATAAAGGTAAGAAAAAGATTGATGATGTTCCTCCTCAACCCCTTCCTTTTCCAAACAGGGTTGTTCAAACCAAGAAGATGGCTAAAGAAGCAATTCAAAAGGAGGTTTTGGACACATTCAAGCGTGTGGAGATCAACATTCCTCTACTTGAATCCATTAAGAAAATTCCAAGGTATGCCAAATTCTTAAAAGAACTCTGCACCAATCGAAGAGAGCTCAAGGGGAATGAGAGGATAAACCTTGGAAGGAATGTCTCGGCACTCATTACACCAACTCTAGCCATGCCAACAAAGTGCAAGGATCCTGGGACATTCACCATCCCATGTACCATAGGGGAGTTGCACTTCTCTGATGCTCTTTGTGATTTGGGAGCTTCCATAAATGTGATGCCTCACTCTGTATTCTCTTCCTTACAGGTTGGTGAGTTGAAGCCAACAAGAGTAGTGGTGCAATTAGCGAATAGAGCTACGACATATCCAGCGGGAGTTCTTGAGGATGTACTTGTTCGGGTAAGAGACATGATCTTTCCAGCAGACTTCTATGTGCTTAACATGGAGGATGACCAGGTAAGTTCTCATGCCCCCATTATCTTAGGTAGACCCTTCCTCAAAACTGCAAAAACTATCATAAATGTCAATGAGGGTACACTTTCCATGGAGTTTGGAGATGAAGTTGTGATATTTAATGTTATGGATTCCATGAAGTACCCCTCAGAGGACCATTCTGCTTTTGTTATCTCCCATTTTGAACCACCAAGTAAAAACATCATGGAATTGGATTGTCCTATGCTTAGGGAGATTATGAGTATTGGTTCTAGTTTGATGTCTAAGAATACTTCTACACCCATTTTTAAGGAACAAGACTCTCTAAGATTTGATTTTGAAATGGAATCATATTTTGATTTTGATCATGTGAACTCTGATTATGACATGGCTATTGAGTATGCTGATGGATTTGGTGCTTTATTCTCTAATTGTGATGATTTTTATTCTGATACTGATGTTCATTGTGCAGATATGTCTGTTGCATCAATTTCTCCATCCATACATCACCCACCTACATTGGAACTCAAGCCATTGCCCCCAAATCTCAAATATGCATACTTGCTCAGTGGTGATAGATTACCTGTCATAATTGCTAACAATCTCTCTTTTGAACATGAAGAAAAACTTTTGAATATTTTGAGAGATAACATTAGGGCAATTGGTTGGACATTGGCAGACATATCAGGTATTAGCCCCTCCATTTGCATGCATAGGATTCTCTTGGAGGATGGGGCTAAACTGGTGAGACAGCCACAAAGGAGACTTAATCCCACCCTCCTAGAAGTTGTTAAGAAAGAAGTTGAAAAATTACTTGAGGCGGGTATCATTTACCCTATTTCTGAATCATAATGGGTTAGCCCTGTTCAGGTTGTACCAAAGAAAACTGGTTTCACTGTTATAAAAAATGAAAATGATGAGTTAGTTCCTGTGAGAGTACAAAACAGTTGGCGAGTGTGTATCGATTATAGGAAACTAAATCAATACACTCGTAAGGACCATTTCCCACTTCCATTCATTGACCAGATGCTTGAGAGACTAGCTGGGAAGAAACACTATTGTTTCTTGGATGGATTTTCTGGCTATTTTCAGGTTCCCATTGCAGCAGAGGACCAGGAGAAGACAACATTCACCTGCCCATTCGGTACCTTTTCTTACCGGAGGATGCCATTTGGACTTTGCAACGCCCCAGGTACCTTCCAGAGATGCATGGTGAGTATTTTTTCTGATTTTATTGAGACCTTCATGGAGGTATTTATGGATGATTTTACAGTGTATGGGTCTTCATTTGATGAATGTCTAAGTAGTTTGGGAAATGTGTTGAATCGTTGTATTGAGAAGAATCTGGTCCTGAACTTTGAAAAGTGTCATTTTATGGTAGAGCATGGCATTGTCTTAGGGCATGTGGTGTCAAAACATGGGATAGAGGTTGATAGATCTAAGGTAGAAATTATTTCATCCTTACCCTATCCTTCATGTGTGCGTGATGTTAGATCTTTCCTAGGGCATGCAGGATTTTATCGGCGCTTCATCAAAGATTTTAGTAAGATCGCTCTTCCTATGTCACGATTACTTCAAAAAGATTCTGATTTTGTGTTTGATGATTCTTGTAGGACTTCCTTTGATGAGCTAAAGAAGTGTCTGACCACTCCACCTATCATACAGCCCCCACGGTGGGACCTTCCATTTGAGCTTATGTGTGACGCCTCCAACTTCGCGGTTGGAGCTGTCTTATCTCAGAGGGTGGAGGGACGTTCACATGTGATCGCCTATGCATCGAGGACGCTAGATTCATCCCAATAAAACTACACTACCACATAAAAGGAGTTTCTTGCTGTCATATTTGCTTTAGATAAATTCCGTTCATATTTATTGGGCTCTAAAGTAGTTGTTTTTTCTGACCATGCAGCTTTGAGGTACCTCCTAAAGAAGCCAGATGCAAAGCCACGACTTATCCGTTGGATGATCCTTCTTCAAGAGTTTGACCTTGAGATAAAGGACAAGAAGGGGTCAGAGAATTTGGTGGCAGACCACATGAGTAGGCTTACTCACACACTAGAGGATGACACCTTGGACCAGGTACCACTTCGGGACACTTTCCCCGATGAGCATCTCTATACCATCTCAGGTAAGCATCCTTGGTATACTGATTTAGTTAATTACATTGTTGGCTATGAAATCCCAGTAAATTTGAAGAAGCATCAAGTCCAAAAATTAAAAAGTGAGTCTAGGTATTATGTGTGGGATGATCCGTACCTCTGGCGCATGTGTAGTGACCAAGTCATTAGGAGGTGTATTCCTGATCATGAGTTTGAGTCTGTTTTGCAATTCTGTCATACACTTGCATGTGGTGGACACTTTGGACCCCAACGGACAGCTAGGAAGGTTTTAGACTCTGGATTATATTGGCCTAGCTTGTTCCATGATGCCCATTTGTTTTGTAAGTCATTCTCTTGTTGCCAACACACTGGGAACATTTCTAGGAGACATGAGATGCCCCAACAACCCATACTATTTTGTGAGATTTTTGATGTATGGGGCATCGACTTTATGGGTCCTTTTCCTAGTTCATTTGGATTTTTGTATATTTTGGTTGCTGTTGATTATGTGAGTAAATGGGTGGAGGCCAAGGCCACCAGGACTGACGATTCTCATGTTGTTGTGGACTTTGTCAAAGAACAGATTTTTTGCAGGTTTGGAGTACCAAAGGCCATCATCAGTGACCAAGGGACACACTTTTGCAATAGGAATTTCGCTTCCCTCCTTTGAAAGTATGGGGTGACACACAAAACATCAACACCATACCACCCCCAAACAAATGGTCGGGCTGAGGTTTCAAATCGTGAGTTGAAACAAATCTTGGAGAAAACCGTGCAGCCAAATAGGAAAGATTGGAGCAAGTGCTTGGATGATGCATTGTGGGCTTATAGGACAGCATACAAGACCCTCATTGGTATGTCCCCATTTCGGATTGTTTTTGGGAAAGCGTGTCATCTCCCCGTGGAAGTCGAGCATCGGGCATATTGGGCTATAAAGAAATGTAACATGGATTTGGCCCAAGCTGGAATTCAAAGGAAGTTGCAAATTCAAGAGCTTGAGGAGATTCGACTGTCATCATATGAGAACTCAAGGCTCTACAAGGAAAGATCAAAAGTAGTTCATGACAAAATGATCCAACAAAGGGAGTTTCATGTTGGAGAGAAAGTCCTTCTCTATAGTTCACGACTGAAGTTGATGCCTGGTAAGTTGCGTTCCAGATGGTTAGGTCCTTATATTGTGTCTAATGTTTTTCCTTATGGTGCAGTGGAGATCACACAAGAGGACACTGGAAGGAGCTTTACAGTCAATGGGCAACGTTTGAAGAGATACATTGAGGGACATCCTACTGATGCAGTGGATTTTATCACACTGCATGACCCCATCATCACTTGATCACATCAGGCTGTTCCTAACCCTTTCACTTTTATATTATTTTTCCTATTTAAAAATTCTGCATTTCATGTGCATATATCATATCATGGGTTCACATTGAGGACAATGCAATATTTTAAGTGTGGGTGAGGGAACCTTTTAGTTTAGTAATTTCAATTGTTTTCCTGTTTTAAAAAAAAAAACCAAAAAAAAAAAATTGTATGTTTTTCAAAATTTGTGTGTTTATTTTACAATTTTCTGTGTGTTTTTGAAACTTTTGAGCTGAAATGATTCTCATCACCATTTTTAAATCCATATCAATAAGTGAAACAATTTACCCCCTGAAACTAAGCTTAAATGAATGCTGAAATGACTTTGTTTCAAGTTCAAATATTTAGTAATTTCATGGAAAGTACACCGAATTTTGAATCCCATGCCACATCTCACTGTCTTTAAATTTAAAATCACTTTCCTGTGAGGCTTCTGAACCATTATTTTCATATTCTTTACATTCACCTCACTTCTTGAGAGAACCAAACCATACTTGATTTAACCAGAATTTGATCTATTCCTGTCAAAACTTGAGGGTTTGAGGTACTTGTGTTTAAATGATTGAGGCATTTGTTTGGTATTAAAACCCCTATTTCAAAGAATCCTTTTTTATAATGGCCTACCTTGAATATTTAATCCTTGTAGCCCTTAGAAGCCATGCACAACCTGTTAGGTTAAGCCACATTACAATCCAATTTTCCCTATCCAACCAACTCTTGAAGTGAAATTGCATAATCTAGTTGAGCTTAAGTGTGGGGGAAGCTGTCTTGTGTTGTGCCACCACATTATGTGATACTTTGGGTGGAAAATTAAATTCTGAAGAGATGTGTTTTCTACTAAAGAAAGTCATTATATTGAAAGCTGTGCCTTTTCTGGAACTTTCATGACAAGTGAAGCTGTGCCTTTTCTGGAGCTTTCATGACAGGTGAAGCTGTGCCTTTTCTGGAGCTTCTAATTGAGGTGGAAAGCTGTGCCCATCTGGAGCTTTCAAGAAAATCATGTTTGAGAAGATTGAATTTTTTTATACTGAAATGATGAATGGTGTAAAACTTTCATGACTTTTCATGATGATGGAGTTGAATTGATACTATGGGGATTGAAGAGAAGACCATATTTAAGTGAAAATTAGATTAATGCAATTTTGCTTCAAAAGAGTCAAGCCCTCCTCATTCAGCCTCAGAGTTTTTCACATCTCAATCCTACCAACCGAAAGCCACAGAACAACCCTGAAAAGTCCTCATGATAAACATATGTCCTTGACTCACATCGTGTAGCGATGTAGGAATCTATCAAGCCTATGGTGACCCTTGTATGAGTTTGGATGAGAAAGACATTACAAAAAAAAACTGATATTTGAGTGATGAGAGAAAATTCAAGCGAGGTAAGTGTTTTGTGCATGGGCGGATAAATGAAGTGGAAATATATTGAATGATATAAATGGAGAACTTGAAATAATTTTTTTTTATGAGGCATGATATCTTTTGATTCTTGGTGTGAAATTGATTGATCTTAAGGATATGTGTTTTAAAATTGGTTTTGATTTGATATTGATGTTTACTTGACATGAGGTTTTTCCCAGGAGTGCAAAAGGGTAAGTGTGGGGGAGTTGATAAAACAATATTTTATTGAATATTTTATTGATAATAAATGATATAATTTCCTCACATTGTGTTAAATATGTTTAATTTGAAAGTATTTGGAATTAGATCATTCATTTGAATATTTGATGAAAATTCCAGTTTTACCCTTTATAGTTCACTGTAGTATTTCGAAGATAAATATTTTTATATTTATTATTTGAATTTGAAATTTTGTAACAGTGTTACTAACATAATTATCTAAAACTTTTATTCAGGACACTAAATCTAAAGAGTGCATTTTGATGGAGTAAATGAGCCATTAATCCAATGGTGGTCTGGACTCGGCAGAATG
This sequence comes from Viscum album, assembly GCA_963277665.1. Classification (NCBI taxonomy): domain Eukaryota; kingdom Viridiplantae; phylum Streptophyta; class Magnoliopsida; order Santalales; family Viscaceae; genus Viscum; species Viscum album. Next base: position 416,860,373 of record OY728143.1, read on the forward strand.
GACATGGGTTCTGTATTTGGGCCATATCTTCTACATACGGGCTTGGATTGAGCCCAAATGTTGAAGAAAGCTCGGGGACATGATTTGTCACAAATAATCCTTCTGGAAGGCCGGTCAATTCACGCGTTTTGGAGGTCAAATTGGCGGTGCAAAGTGGAATAAAATATTTGGCCGAATTTCCACATTCACACTTGAAACCACTTGTAACCTCTCCTCCCCTCCCCTCTATAAATTGGAGTTTTTCTCATTTGGAGGGGTTGGGACGTGCATTGGGAAGTTGAGAGGCATAGGAGAAGTGGATCCACTCCAATTATCCAACCATTTCAATAAGGGTAGCTCTTGAAGCAAGGATCCCTTCGACGAAGCCTTCTTCTTCTCCTTCATGTTGTAATGATTTTGTTTATGTAATAAACTTCTTTGTTATTATTTTATTTCTTCTCTTTTCTTCTGTTTTGTTTAAATTTATTCTTCTCTTAATCTTCCTAATTGGGCTGGAATTCTCGAGTAGAAGCGTTATTGGGTTATACCCATTTTAAACCTTTGCACATGCAAAACGCTTCTACGATGATTACGCCACCCATGGAAGAGTAGTCTTTTAGTAATCGATCTATCTTCTACCATCTTCATTTAATTATTTTGAATCAATGAGCTACTGTAATTCACTTAATATGATCCATTAATTGTGTTTTTATATTGTAAGAAACTAAGCAAGCAATTGAACAATGTACACAAAAACACGCGAGGTCGAGATTTTGTGTAAATTGTGAGAGCGCGATCTTAATCGGTAATACAAGACCACACAAGATAAATGTGTAGAGTTCAAATATAATCCCTAAACACAATTCATCCTCATTTCCAGAGTGGTTATGTGCCTTAATTTACCACTGACCATAAGCTAATCTTAGAACATCAATCAAAGCAGGGTGCTGCGATTGCATGTTCCGAAGTTAGCCTAAGGTTAAATTCACTTCAATCTTCATGGTAAAGTTAATTCTCGTAGGGTTCGGGATTTAACAAATTAAGGGATCATAATTAAGTGAATATTAATTTAAATGATAATGATTAATAAATGATTTAAGAGGTAGAGTTAGATCGATTACGCCTTTTAAAATAGATTTCTAAAAAAACATCTTCTTGTTGTGTCATTCTAATCAAAACTTCATTTCAAAATTAAAAACAAAAAAAATGCAATCTTCTTCCAGAAAACTTCTTCTAGATTCATAAACTATAAACAACCACCCCCATCCTTTCAAGTAGTGTTTTTATTCTCTTTTATTTTACTTCTATAATACCTCTAAAAATTGTTTTAATTCACTTCCTCCTTTGAGAGACGACCTTGGTCAGCCACTCTGCTGCACCTAAGTACCCCAAATCACATTAATCATTTGAGGGCGCCCACGACATCACTCTTTCAGTACCCTTAGGCTTTGCGTGGATTATCGGAAGCTGAACCAGTTGATGGTTAAGAAAGGATATCCCTTTCCAAGGATAGATTATCTATTTGATCAGCTTCGTGGAGCACGAGTGTTCTAGAAGATTGAATTGAGATCTAGATATCATCAGATGCGCATTAAACCATCTGATATACCTCTCACAGCTTTCAGGAGCAGGTATGGTCTATATGAGTATACGATTATGCCATTCGGACTCACGAACGCGCCAGCAGTTTTCATGGATCTGATGAATCGTGTGTTCCATCCGTATCTTGATTCGTTTGTGGTAGTATTCATGGACGACATCTTGGTGTACTCTCACACTCGATATGACCATTCCACCCATCTTGAGATCATTTTAAGTACACTGAGAGAGCATCGCCTATATGCTAAGCTCTCGAAGTGCCACTTTTGGATGGACCAGATTCACTTCCTGGTTCATATCATATCAGAGGCAGGAGTTGCAGTAGACCCAGAGAAGGTGAGATATGTAGTTTCCTGGGAGAATCCTAAGAATGTGTTTGAGATACGGAGTTTCTTAGGGCTGGATTGTTACTACAGATGCTTCATACAAGACTTCTCCCGCTTAGCAGCACCGTTGACAGGTCTGACTAAGAAGGGTGTGAAGTTCGTTTGGTCAGAAGCTTGCAAGACAGATTTTCAGGACCTGAAGGGAAGGCTGACATCAGCACTGATCCTGATACTCCCAGAACAGGGGAAGAGTTATACAGTTTACTGTGATGCATCAGGGATTGGGCTGGGAGCCGTTTTGATGCAGGGCGACCGAGTTGTGGCGTACGGGTCTCGGCAGTTGAGGCCACATGAGAGGAATTACCCGACGCATGATCTAGAGTTGGCTTCAGTTGTGCATGCATTGAGCCATTGGAGACATTATCTATTGGGAGAGAATTTTGTGGTTTTTACCGACCACAAAAGCCTCAAGTATATCTTTACTCAGCGTGACCTGAATCTGAGGCAGAGAAGGTGGGTTGAGTACCTACAGTCCTTTGATTTCGAGCTTGCCTATACACCTGGTAAAGGTAATGCAGTAGCTGATGCACTGAGTAGGAAGACTCAGATACAGGCAGTGCAGGAAGCCAGTGGTGAGTGGCATCTTATGGCTTTATTCTCTGAGATACATCTGGAGGTGCATGACAGTCAGGGGAAAACTTATCTTTCCTCGTTAGCTATGACTTCTACCCTCCTGGGCAGAGTGAGGATGCGACAACTATCAGATTCAGAAGGCCTAGTTCTACGGGAGTCGGTGGAAAGTGAGGAACCTCCTCCTGGTTGGACGATAGGTGATTATGAGGTTTTGCATTTCCATGGACGCGTATGGGTTCCAGGGGATATACGCGAGGAGCTGATGCGGGAGTTTCATGCTTCAGCTTGGGCAGTTCATCCCGGGGTTACCAAGATGTACCGAGACTTGAGACGTCAGTACTGGTGGCCGGGTATGAAGAGAGAGATAGCTGGTTTTGTTATGAGGTGTGCCACCTGTCAGCAGGTGAAGGCGGAGCATCAGAGACCAGCTGGGCTGTTACTGCAGTTGCCCATTCCAGAATGGAAATGGGATGATGTCGCGATAGATTTCGTGACGGGTTTGCCGAGGTCACCTCATGGCAATGATGCCGTGTGGGTTGTTGTGGACAGACTCATGAAGGTAGCTCACTTTTTTCCGATCAAGGAGACCTTTGGTGTGGACGAGCTCGGAAGGCTGTATATCTGATAGATCATACGTCTGCATGGGGTCCCTCATTCTATCATTTCAGATAGGGACACCCGCTTTACGTCTCGTTTCTGGAAGAGTTTTTAGAGGGCGCTGGGTACGCAGGTGCTTCTAAGCACAGCATACCACCTTCAGACAGATGGTCAGTCAGAGCGGATGATACAGGTTCTAGAGGACATGCTGCGTGCATGCGTCCTAGACTTTGGGGGCTCTTGGGAGAAGCATATACCCTTAGTCGAGTTTGCCTATAACAATAGTTTTCAGGCAACTATTGAGATGGCACCATACGTGGCTTTATATGGAAGGCCATGCTGATCACCTTTGTGCTAGTTAGAGGCAGGTGAGACAGCTTTACTGGGGCCACATCTCGTGCAGGAGACATCTAAGCAGGTCCAGTTGATTCGGAAGTAGATGGCTACCACACAGTCTCTTCAGAAGTATTATACTGATCGCCGCAGATGACCTTTGGAGTTCGTGGTTGGGGATCAGGTTTTCTTGCGTGTTTCACCGAGGCTGGGACACAAATGGATCAGGATACAGGGTAAGCTTTCACCGAGGTATGTGAGACCATTTGAGATTCTGGAGAGAGTCGGGCTGGTTGCCTATCATTTGTAGTTACCGCAGCGGTACCGATCCATGCACGACGTCTTCCACGTGTCTCAGTTGCGTCACTACCTTTCAGACCCGTCTCACACCTTTCATCCAGAGGAGGTTGAGCTTCAGCATGATGCGTCCTTTGAGGAGCATCCGATCTGTATCGTTGACCGGAGCATGAAGGTTCTCCGAGGCCATTCAGTTCCTCTCGTACGGGTGCTATGGCAGCATGGCCGAGTGCAGGACGAGACCTGGGAGAGGGAGGCCAACGTACGTGCTCAGTGGCTAGAGCTGTTCTGAGATTTCTCTTCACCACCCTTGAAAGGGAAATTCGGGGACGAATTGCTATAAGGGGGAAGTTTGTAAGAACCCGGTTCTTGTTTTAGAGGTACAGGCTTCTCCTTTTCCTTTTCCTTAAGAGTTTTTGAGAAAATATGGAAAATGGGGGAAAATCCTAAATTTTGGAACTACACACCATGTACTTTATCCACACACCGTGTACTTTTGTCCAGGTTGGGATGAGTACACGGGGCGTGTAGCCATGCCGGCGATGAAGGGTGTTGAAACCGACTACACGTCGTGTAGTGGTACCTTACAGACCGTGTAGTTAGTCGGCATGCTTAAACAGTAAGGAAGTGGCGTCGCCGCCAGCTGGGCGACAGTACATTCCGTGTACTCGAGAGTACATGTCGTGTACTCATGTCAACTGATGAACAGTGTGGCAGTGCTGCCAAGTGAATAGTTAAATGAAAGAAGTACACACCGTGTACTCAGAAGTACACGCCGTGTACTTTGTTTTTTTGGATTAAAACAGGCAGTAGCCTCCTCATTTGGCAGAGGAGGCACTTGATCCATTTTGGAGCCAAATGAGGAGGCCAGATCTTTGATGATCCACTGGGCGTTCGTCTGGAATCTGTTTTGGCTTCGGACGATCTCGTTGGAACCGCACGGGTGAACCCTCTCCTCTCCTGGTACCGTTATTGCCAATTCTTCTCCTAATGTAAGTTATTTACGTTTGAATGAGTTTTGTTCTTCGTCAGATCTATGCCGTTCTTGGGCGTTTTTGGAGTCGGCGTTCGGGTATAGCGTTCGTTGGCGTATAAGGTAGGTGGCTTGGTGTTATTTTTCCAACTGTCGTGCGTTTTTGTGCGTTTTTGAGCTACAAATCCATATTGGGGTGTCGTGAGGCTGAGGTCGTGGATAATTTAAATACCTAGAACTATGTAGGTAATTAAATAAATTTGTAAAAATGTTGTTTGGGATCGTTTCTTGTATCCAGGACCATCTCGAGGGGTGAGTTCCTCGGTTTAGCCGTTTGGCCAGGATACCCAAGGGTATGCCTTAAATGTAGTAACTGTAGAATTTCCTTGAGAGGAATTGCTTGTTTACTACATTTTGATATGTTGGGCATTGCCTGGCTACCTGTTAGCCTGAGGGCGTTGTTGTGATTGGCCTGAGGACGTGACTGTTTTAGCCCGAGGGCTGTCGTTATTCCACCTGAGGGAAAACTTTCGTGCCTGAGGACTTGACTTCTGTGCCTGAGGGAGACACTTCGTATGCCTGAGGGCGAGAATTTCTGTTACCCCTGAGGGAAATACCTTCGGGTTGGATTCTGTATGGCCTGAGGGCAAGCCTAAGGGCGTGGTTTACTATTTTAACCTGAGGGCACGGTTCTAGTTCGCCTGAGGGTTTGGTGCTGTTGAGCACAATAATGTTGCTAAATTAAATAAATTAAATGAATAATAAAACAGAAATTTAATTGTTAAGTTAGTTACTTTTTTGTAATGCTTAATTTATTGCATTTTATTACTGAACACTATCGTTGCATGCTTACACACAGTTGGGCATGAGCCTTTGGTGGGTGCCTACTGAGATATATTTCTCACACCCTGTTTGGGTCACATTTTCGGCCCAAACAGATTACATTACTACTGGTGTAGATAGGGTCAAGAGTCCCTATATAGGTACTTGACTGTTTCTGAGGAGTAGGAGGGCATGGGACCGAGCCCAGGCTTGCGATGCCACTGCCAGCTGTTTTGCTTGTTTTGCTGGACTCTGTTTTCTGCTGTATTGTATTGATGTATAACATGTTCTGGCTGTTTTCTTAGAACTTGAAACATGTAGAATCATCACTTATATACTGTTGGTTATATCCACTGCTGTAGTTATTTCACTTGTGTATGTTTACTGCTTCCGCTGTTTGTTGTATGTTTATTTTGGTATTCCGCTGCACTACACTTTGTCAAATGAGGGCATAGTTTCCCCACTATCAGACCTGGGCCTTCGCTGCTAGTCAGAAGCCTCTAGAATTTGGGGAAATGCGCTTGAGGTCACGTGGTGAACCGGGCTCAGGGCACCCGTTGCGTGGCACCCGGGTTCGGGATGTTACAACCACGCTGGCCGAAAACACACCCTGCATGTCGTAAATGGCCAAAACATGCGTTTAATGGTCAAATGCATGCTTAACGACATCATAATGACATGAAATCACATGAAAACACCCTAATTATTATTCGTGAGGTGTATGAGGAGACAACACGTCATTCAGATGCGCGGTTTGCACGGTACGGCTGAATATGTGTTTTTTAGGTGTTTGGTGCGCTTGAAAAGCATGCGTGGGGTGGTCGAAACTGGACGAATGAACTCGGAATTCCATGAAATCTGACAAAAACAAGGGGTGGGTGAATTTTTAAATTTTAGGCTAGATGACACGTCAATCAGAGGTGTTGTGTGACCGTGTTGGCTGAAAACTCACTCTGCGTATCGTAAATGGCAAAAAAATGCGTATAATGGTCAAATGCATGATGAAAGACATAATAATGACTTTAAATCACACTAAAAAAACCTAATTATTATTTTTAGATGTACAAGGAGATGAAACATCATTAGGACATGTGGTTTGCACGACACGGTAGAATATGTATTTTTTTAGGTGTTTGGCGCGCTTGAAAAGCATGCGTGGGGTGCTCAAAACTGGACGAATGACCTCAGAATGGCATGAAATCGGATGAAAACAAGTGGTCGGTGAATTTTGAAATGGTCGGCCAAGAGGAACGTCAATCGGACGTGTCATGTGACCGCGCTGGCCGAAAATGCACCCCGCGTGTCGTAAATGGCCAAAACATGCATTTAACAGTTAAATTCATGCCGAACGACATCAGAATGACATGAAATCACAAAAAAACACCCTAATTATTATTCGTGAGGTGTAAGATGAGATGACATGTCATTCAGACACGCAGTTTGCACGACACGGCTGAATATGTGCTTTTTAGGTGTTTGGCGTGCTTGAAAAGCGCGCGTGGGGTGGTCGAAACCAGCCGAACGACCTCGAAATTCCATGAAATCGAACGATAAAAAGGGGTTGGTGAATTGTGAAATGGTCAGCCAGACAGCACATCAATCAAAGGTGTCGTGTGACCGTGCTGGCCGAAAACACATCCCGCGTGTCATAAATGGCCAAAACATGCGTTTAACGGTCAAATGCATGCCAAACGACATCAGAATGACTTGAAATTATACGAAACACCCTAATTATTATTTTTGAGGTGTACGAGGAGACGACATGTCATTCGGATGTGCGGTTTTCATGAAACTGCTGAATATGTGTTTTTTAGGTGTTTGGCGCGCTTGAAAAGCATGCATGGGGTGGTCGAAACCGGCCGAACAACTTCAGAATGCCTTGAAATCAGACGAAAACAAGGGGTGGGTGAATTGTGAAATGTTTGGCCAGACGACACGTCAATTATAGGTGATGTGTGACCACAATGGCTGAAAACGCACCCCGTGTGTCGTAAATGGCCAAAACATGCATTTAACGGTCAAATGAAAGCCGAATGGCATCATAATGACATGATATCACACGAAAACACCCTAATTATTATTCGTGAGGTGTAAAAGGAGACGACACGTCATTCGGATGTGCGGTTTTCACAGTACGACTGGATATGTGTTTTTTAGGTGTTTGGTGCGCTTGAAAAGTGCGTGTGGGGTGGTCAAAACCAGACGAACAACCTCATAATTCCATGAAATCGGACAAAAACAAAGGGTGGGTGAATTGTGAAATGGTCAGCTAGACGACATGTCAATCGGAGGTGTTGTGTGACCACGTTGGCCGAAAATGCACCCCGCGTGTATTAAATGGACAAAACATGCGTTTGACGGTCAAATGCATGCCGAAAGACATCGGAATAACTTGAAATCACACAAAAACACCCTAATTATTATTCTTGAGGTGTACGAGGAGACGGAACATCATTCGGACACACGGTTTGCGCGACACGACTGAATATGTGTTTTTTAGGAGTTTGGCGTGCTTGAAAAGCGTGCATGGGGTGGTCGAAACCAGACGAACGACCTCGGAATGCCATGAAATCAGATGAAAACAAGGTTGGGTGAATTGTAAAATGGTTGGCCAGACGACACATCAATCAGAGGTGTCGTGTGATGGCGATGGCCGAAAATGCACTCTGCGTGTTGTAAATGGCCAAAACATGCATTTAACTGTCAAATGCATAACGAAAAACATCGGAATTACTTGAAGTCACACAAAAACACCCTAATTATTATTCTTGAGGTGTACGAGGAGACTTCACGTCATTCGGATGCTCGGTTTGCGCGACATGACTGAATATGTGTTTTTTAGGTGTTTGGCACGCTTGAAAAGCACGCGTGGGGTGGTAGAAACCGACCGAATGACCTCAGAATGCCATCAAATCAGACAATATCAAGGGGTGGGTGAATTATGAAATGTTCAGCTAGACAGAACTTCAATTGGAGGTGTCGTGTGATCGTGCTGGCCGAGAACGCACCCCACATGTCGTTAATGGCCAAAACATGCGTTTAACGGTCAAATGCATGCTGAACGACATCGAAATGACTTGAAATCACACAAAAAACCCTAATTAATATTCATGAGGTTTACGAGTAGAAAACACGTCATTCAGATGCGCGGTTTTCACGGCACGACTGAATATGTGTTTTTAGGTGTTTGGCGCAATTGAAAAGTGCGCGTAGGGTGGTCAAAACCAGCAAAACGACCTCGAAATGCCATGAAATCAGAGGACGATAAGGTGTGGGTGAATTGTGAAATGTTCAGTCAAACGACATGTTAATCAGAGGTGTCGGGTGATCGCACTGGCTGAAAACGCACCCCGTGTGTCGTAAATGGCCAAAACATGCGTTTAACGGTCAAATGCATGCCGAACGACATTAGAATGATTTGAAATCACATGAAAACACCCTAATTATTATTCTTGAGGTTTATGAGGAGAAGACATGTCATTCAGACACGCAGTTTGCATGATACAGCTAAATATGTGTTTTTAGGTGTTTGGCGCGCTTGAAAAGCGTGCGTGGGGTGGTCAAAACAGGCTGAACGACCTCAGAATTCCATGAAATCGAATGACAATAAGGGTTGGGTGAGTTGTGAAATGTTCAGCCAGATGGCACATCAATCGGAGGTGTCGTGTGACCGCGCTGGCTGAAACGCACTCCGCATGTCGTAAATGGCCAAAACATGCGTTTAATGGTCAAATGCATGCCGAACAACATCATAATGATATAAAATCACACGAAAATACCCTAATTATTATTAGTGAGTTGTACAAGGATACGACACATCATTTAGATGTGCGGTTTGCACGACATGATTGAATATGTGTTTTTTAGGTGTTTGGCGTGTTTGAAAAGCGTGCGTGGGGTGGTCGAAACCGGCCGAATGACCTCGGAATGCCATAAAATCAGACAACAATAATGGGTGGGTGAATTGTAAAATGGTCAGCCAGATAGAATGTTAATAAGAGGTGTCGTGTGACCGTGATGGCCGAAAATGCACCCCTTGTGTCGTAAATGGCCAAAACATGCGTTTTATGGTCAAATGCATGCCGAACGACATCAGAATGACATGAAATCACATAAAAATACCCTAATTATTATTCCTGAGGTGTAAAAAGAAACTACATGTCATTCAGATGTGTGGTTTGCACGGAATGGCTGAATATGTGTTTTTAGGTGTTTGGCGCGCTTGAAAAGCGCGCGTGGGGTGGTTGAAACTGGACGAACGACCTCAGAATGCCATAAAATTGGACGACAACAAGGGGTGGGTAAATTGTGAAATGGTTGTCCATACGACATTTCAATCAGAGGTTTCTTCTAACCGTGCTGGCCGAAAACGCACTCCGCGTGTCGTAAATGGCTAAAACATGCGTTTAATGGTCAAATGCATGCCGAACGACATTAGACTGACTTGACATCACATGAAAACACCCTAATTATTATTTTTGGGGTGTATGAGGATACGACACGTCATTCGGACATGCGGTTTGCATGGAACGGATGAATATGTGTTTTTAGGTGTCTGACGCGCTTGAAAAGTGTGCGTGGAGTGGTCAAAATCGGCCAAATGACATCAGAATGCCATGTAATCGGACAACAATAAAGGGTGGGTGAATTGTGAAATGGTGTCCAGACAAAACATCAATCGGAGGTGTCGTGTGATCGCACTGGCTGAAAACGCACTACGCGTGTCGTAAATGGCCAAAACATGCATTTAACGGTCAAATGCATGCTGAACGATATTAGAATGACTTGAAATCACATTAAAAACACTCTAATTATTATTCTTGAGGTGTATGAGGAGAAGACACATCATTCGAACACGCGGTTTGCGCGACACGGATGAATATGTGTTTTTTAGGTGTTTGGTGTGCTTGAAAAGCACACGTGGGGTGGTCGAAACTGGCCGAACAACCTCGGAATGCCATGAAATAGGACGAAAACAAAGGGTGGGTGAATTTTGAAATGGTCGGCCAGACGTTATGTCAATCAGAGGTGTTTTATGACCGTGCTGGCCGAAAATGTACTCTGCGTGTCGTAAATGGCAAGAACATGCGTTTAATGGTTAAATGCAGGCCGAACGACATCAGAATGACTTGAAATCACATGAAAACACCCTAATTTTATTAGTGAGGTGTACAAGGAGACTCCACATCATTCAGATGCGCGGTTTGGACGACACAGCTGAATATGTGTTTTTTAGGTGTTTTGCGCGCTTGAAAAGCGCGCGTGGGGTGGTCGAAACTGGCCGAACGACCTCGGAATTCCATGAAATCAGATGAAAAAATAGATGGGTGAATTGTGAAGTGGTCGGCCAGATGACACATAAATCATAGGTGTTGTGTGACCACGCTGGCCAAAAACACACTTCGCATGTCCCAAATGGCCAAAACATGCATTTAATGGTCAAATGCATGCCGAACGACATCAGAATTACTTTAAATCACACGAAAACACCCTAATTATTATTCATGAGGTGTACGAGGAGACATCACATCATTTGGACACGCAGCTTGCACAACACAACTGAATATGTGTTTTTTAGGTATTTGGAGCACTTGAAAAGTGTGCATGGGGTGGTTGAAACTGGCCGAACGAACTTGGAATGCCATGAAATCGGAAAAAAACAAATAGTGGGTGAATTTTGAAATGGTCAGCTAGACGACACATAAATCAGAGGTGTCGTGTGACCGCGCTGGCCGAAAACGCACTCCACGTGTCGTAAATGGCCAAAAAATGCGTTTTACGGTCAAATGCATGCCGAACGACATCAGAATGGCTTGAAATCACCTGAAAGCACCCTATTTATTATTCTTGAGGTTTATAGGGAGACGAAACATCATTTGGACGCGCGGTTTGCGCGGCATGACTGAATATGTGTTTTTAGGTGTTTGGCGCGCTTGAAAAGCACGTGTGGGGTGGTCAAAACTGGCTGAACGACCAAGAAATGACATGAAATCAGACAACAACAAAGGGTGGGTGAATTGTAAAATGGTTGGCCAGACGGAACTTCAATCAGAGGTTTCGGGTGACCTTACTGGCCGAAAACACATTCTGCATGTCGTAAATGGCCAAAACATGCGTTTAACGGTCAAATGCATGCGGAACAACATCTAAATGACTTAAAATCACACAAAAACACCCTAATTATTATTTGTGAGGTGTAAAAGGAGATGACACATCATTCGGACGCACAGTTTGCGTGGCACGACTGAATATGTATTTTTAGGTGTTTGGCGTGCTTGAAAAGCGTGCGTGGGGTGGTCGAAACCGGCCGAACGACCTCAGAATTCCATGAAATCGAATGACAACAAGGGGTGGGTGAATTGTGAAACATTTGGCCAGACGGAATGTCAATCAGAGGTTTCATGTGACCACGATGGCCGAAAATGCACTCTGCATGTCGTAAATGGCCAAAACATGCATTTAATGGTCAAATGCATGCCGAATGTCATCAGAATGACTTGAAATCACAAGAAAACACCCAAATAATTATTCGAGAGGTGTACAAGAAGACGGGCCATCATTCGGATGGGCGGTTTGCACGACATGTCTGAATATGTGTTTTTTAGGTGTCTGGCGTGCTTGAAAAGCGCACATGGGTGGTTGAAACCGACCAAACGACATTGGAATGCCATGAAATAGGACAAAAACAAAGGGTGGGTGAATTGTGAAATGGTCGACTAGACGGAATGTCAATCAGAGGTGTCATGTGACCACGCTGGCCGAAAACACACTCCACGTGTCGTAAATGGAAAAAACATGCATTTAACGGTCAAATGCATGCCGATCGACATTGTAATGACTTGAAATCAAACGAAAACACCCTAATTATTATTTGTAAGGTGTAAAAGGAGACGACACATCATTCAGACATGTGGTTTGTGCGACACAACTGAATATGTGTTTCTTAGGTGTTTGGCACGCTTGAAAAGCGTGCGTGGGGTGGTTGAAACCAGCTGAAGGACCTCTAAATGCCATGAAATTGGAAAACAACAGGGGGTGGGTAAATTGTGAAACGGTCGGCCAGATGGCATGTCAATCGGAGGTGTCGTGTGAACACGCTGGCCGAAAACACATGCCGCGTGTCGTAAATGGCCAAAACATGAATTTAATGGTCAAATGCATGCCGAACGACATCAGAATGACTTGAAATCACATGAAAACAGTCTAATTATTATTTTTGAGGTGTAAGAGGAGACGACACATCATTCAGATGCACAGTTTGCACTGCACGGCTAAATATGTGTTTTTAAGGTGTTTGATGCGCTTGAAAAGTGTGCGCGGGTGGTCAGAACTGGCCGAACGACCTCGGAATGCCATGAAATCGGACGAAAACAACAAGTGGGTTAATTGTTAAATGGTTGGCCAGACAAAATGTCAATAGGAGGTGTTGTCCAACTGCGCTGGCCAAAAACGCACTCCGCGTGTCGTAAATGGCCAAAACATGCATTTAACGGGAAAATGCATGCCGAATGACATCAGAATGACTTGAAATCACACAAAAAAAACCCTAATTTTTATTCATGAGGTTTATGAGGAGATGACACATTATTCGGATGTGCGGTTTGCACGACACGGCTGAATATGTGTTTTTTAGGTGTTTGGCGCACTTGAAAAGCATGCGTGGGGTGGACGAAAACGCACTCCGTGTGTCTTAAATGGCCAAAACATGCATTTAATGGTCAAATGCATTCCAAACGACATAGGAATGACTTGAAATCAAACGAAAACACCCTAATTATTATTCGTGAGGTGTAAGAGGCGACAACAACTCATTCAGATGCATGGGTTGCACAGCACGACTGAATATGTGTTTTTTAGGTGTTTGGTGTGCTTGAAAAGCGTGCGTGGGGTGGTCGAAACTGGCCGAACGACCTTAGAATGCCATGAAATTATATGAAAACAATGGGTTGCTAAATTGTGAAATGGTCGGCCAGGAAGCGCGTCAATCAGAGGTTTTGTGTGACTGCGCTGGACAAGAATGCACTCCGCGTGTCGTAAATGGCCAAAACATGTGTTTAATGGTCAAATGCATGCCGAACGACATCAGAATGACTTGAAATCACACGAAAACACTCTAATTATTATTTTTGAGGTGTACGAGGAGAAGGCACGTCATTACGATGCACAGTTTGCATGGCACAACTGAATATGTGTTTTTTAGGTGTTTGGCGCGCTTGGAAAGCATACGTGGGGTGGTCTAAAATGGCTAAACGACCTCGGAATTCCATGAAATCGAATGAAAACAAAGGGTGGGTGAATTGTGAAATGGCCGGCCAGACGACACGTCAATCAGAGGTGTTGTGTGACCGCGCTGGCCGAAAACGCACTTTACATGTCGTAAATGGCCAAAACATGCGTTTAACGGTCAAATGAATTCCGAACGATATCATAATGACTTGAAATCACACAAAAAAACCATAATTATTATTCGTGAGGTGTAAGAGGAGACGACAACTCATTTGGACACATGGTTTGCGCGGCACGGTTGAATATGTGTTTTTTAGGTGTTTGGTGTGCTTGAAAACCGTGCGTGGGGTGGTCGAAACCGGATGAATGATGTCAGAATGCCATGAAATCGGGAGACAACAAAGGGTGAGTGAATTGTGAAATGGTCGGCCAGACAACACATCAATTGGAGGTGTCGTGTGACCGCGCAGGCCGAAAACGCACTCCGCGTGTTGTAAATGGCCAAAACATGCATTTAACGGTCAAATACATGCCGAACAATATCATAATGAAATGAAATCACACGAAAACACCCTAATTATTATTAGAGGTGTTTACGAGGAGAAAACACTTTATTCAGACGCGCGGTTTGCGCGATATTGCTGAATATGTGTTTTTTAGGTGTTTGGCGCGCTTGAAAAGCGTGCGTAGGGTGGTCGAAACCAGCCTAACGACCTCAGATTGTGTTGATACTTTAGAAAAATGATCCATGGGTCATTTTTGATGTGCACAAGTCAACCCCGCCTCAATCCTAGGTGCTCTGTGGCTGGCACCACTCAAAGTGTATCTCTTTTTTTTCAAAAGGACATCATTTTAAGTGAATACAACAACTGACATACGAAAAACCAACCAAATGCATTTGGATTCTGTTGAAACTTTAGAAAAATTATCAATGGGTCATATGAGACATGTAAGAGTCAACTCCGCCACAATCCGAGGGCCGGTGTGGCCGGCACCACTCAAAGTGTTTCTCTTTTGTTTTAAATGGACAATATTTTAAGTGAAAACAACAATTGACATACTTAAAATGGACCAAACTCATTTGGATTGTGTTTATATTTTAGGAAAACGATCCATGGGTAATTTTTGATGTGTACGAGTCAACCTCGCCTCAATACAAGGTGCGGTGTGGCCGACACCACTCAAAATGTCAATCTTTTGTTTAAAATGGACATCATTTTATGTGAAAACAACAACTGACATACGAAAAACCAACAAAATGCATTCAGATTCTGTTGAAACTTTAGGAAAACGATACATGGGTCATTTTTGACTTGTACAAGTAAACCCCATCTCAATACGAGGTGTGGTGTGGCTGGCACCACTCAAAGTGTCTCACGTTTCTTTGAAATGGACAACATTTTATGTGAAAACAACAACTGACATACAGAAAATGGACCAAATGCATTTGGATTATATTGATACTTTAGGAAAACGATACATGGGTCATTTGTGACGTGTAAAAGTAAGCCCCGCCTCAATCCGAGTCACGGTGTGGCCGGTACCACTCAAAGTGTCTTTCTTTTGTTTATAATGGATACACTTTTAAGTAAAAACAACCGGCATACAGAAAACTGACCAAACACATTCGGATCATGTTGATAATTTAGGAAAATGATCCATGGGTCATTTGTGACGTGTAAGAGTCAACCCCTCCTCAATCTGAGGCATGGTGTGGCAAGAACCACTCAAAGTGTCTCTCTTTTGTTTCAAAAGGACTTCATTTTAAGTGAATACAACAACTGAAATTTACACTCATCAACGATAGTCACAAACTCTTTATCCTGAGTTCAGTAGTTTCACTCATGGGGTAATAAGTGAAGAGACTCCTGAGAATACACCTTTTCACCATATATTATAAAAAATACATGTTCAATGCAAAATGCATCACAAATCATTACATACCCAAATCTAGGATCATAAAAAAAATTGGTATTTGAGCCAATTTCAAACTCTTATTCAACTCTAATAAGTATTTCTCAGACTATTATACCTATTATAATTTTATGAGGAGGTGGGGGGGATGTTCTAGTTGGGGGGGTTGTGTAGGGGTGAAGTGAATTACTACTGGAAGAGTGGTTGTCATATGAATATTGAAATGGGTGTAAAAAATGTTTGAGTTATTGAAACTATTATTAACTATATTGGATGATTGTTGTCATATGAATATTGAAATAGGTAATTGTTATACATGACATGGTTGGAAGAGTTTGATGGTTTTATGTGTTTTTTGTGCTATTTTAGGTGTTTTTATGCTGTTTTAAGTCTGTATGTGGTTTTTGTGATATTTTTTATACAGGTGTATACTAGAGGGGCTATTAGAGGGCTGCTATGCAACAGTTCTAGAAAAACACAATACCAATGGTTTTAAAACTTTGGTATAATAGTTTTGAAAAAACACAATACCAACGGTTTTAAACTGTTGGTATACTTTAAGAGAAATTTAAAAACTATAACAAAAGTTTTAAAACTATTGGTATAGTGTTCAGTACTCAATATATACCAACAGTTTCTGGAAACCGTCGGTAAAATGTTATACAAACATATACCAATGGTTAGCCTACAACCGTTGGTATATCAATAAATACAGTGGGCTATACCAACGGTTTAGATCAAACCATTGGCATAGGGCTTTCCTCATGGCTTTCTACCCTATGGGTTGGAAAACCATTGGTATATGCTATACCAATGGTTTTACAGCCTATACCATCGGTTTAAAACCATTGGTATAACCTTCTTTTCTAGTAATGGCTGTAGGGTAGAGAGATGTATCCTGACATGCTTGTTATGATGTAGAATGTTTATCCAAGTAGTTCTGTAGGTTTACTTTGGGCTATGTTACACTGCTATGCTCGTTAACCTACACAGGGTCGTGAGAACCTGGTGTAATAGGCTATAAGGGGGGATTGACTGAGTGAGCATCCTCAGAGATCCTAGAATCACCTAGTTCTATAAGGGTAATTGACCTAGTGAGCTTCCTCAAAGATTCCTTGATTACTTTAGACTATAAGGGGATTGACCATGCAAGCTTCCTCAGAGAGTCTTTGTTTGAATTGAACAATCTTGGCTATAAGGGGAATTGACTGAGTGTACTTCCTCAGAGAGTCCTAGACCTCAAGGCTATAAAGGGAATTGATATGTGATCTTTCTCCGAGAGTCCTTGACTACCTTAGACTATATGGGGAATGAACTGTGTGAGCTTCCTCAGAGAGTCTTGTTTTTCCTAGAATATATGGGGAATGATTGTGTGAGCTTCCTCAAAGAGTCTTGCTTTACCTTTGACTATGGGGGGATAGACTGTGAGCGCTTCCTCTGAGAGTCTTATTAAATTCCTATGACAGAACTAGAGGGGTTGAGCTGTGTGTACTACCTAGAGGGTTGTCTGTAATTCTTAGATAGGACCGGAGGGGATGGCTATGAGTTCTTCCCAGAGGGTTACCTCTTTGAGTTTTAGCTGTTGTTTCACTGCTGCTTGATATTGAATTGTGGATTTTTTACTACTGAGCACTTTCCTGTTTACTGATTTCTGTACTTTTACCTGCCATATATTCACTGACTATTAGGCATAGATCTTTGGGTGGTTGCCTACTGGGATTTAGTCTCACACCCTATTTGGGTCATGTTTTTGGGCCCAAAAAGATTATATTTTTGCAGGTATAGATAAGGGAAAGAACCCTTCTAATTCAGGTACTTGACTTGCGGTGAAGCTGGAGAGCAGGAGAACAAGCTTAGGCTTGCGATGCTGAGGAGCTTTTTATCTGTTTCTTTTGTACTTTGGTTTAGTATTGTTTGTAATCAACATTGTGACATGTTTGGATGCTTTTATATATATATGTATCATGAATCATTTTATATATATATATGTGCTTCAGTTGGTTATTATTTCAGTCTTCTGCTGTTTACTGTTATTGGATATTTACTGCTTCTGTTATTGTATATTTTTTTCTCTTCCACTGTGTTACTCTGAAAATGAGGGCATAGTTTCCCCACTATCATACCCAAGGCCCTCACTGCTAGTCAGAAGCCTCTGGTGTTCGGGGAAATGCACTTGAGGCCATGTGACCAATTGGGTACGGGGCGCCTCAGGGTGGCTTCTGGAACCAGGACATTACAAAGTGGTATTAGAGGATTTCTTTTCTCTTGATTTGTTGTTTGAAGCCTTTAGCCAGGGATAATATGGAATAGGTACTTGGTAATGAGCTGTGCCTCGGAGTAGCTAACCCGTGTACATGGAAAAGCCATACTACCTCATTTATTGAAACTTTACTGGTTCGTAATTTTACAGTTGATTTGATTTCACCGTTGGGTGATTCACTTGTCTTGTGTTGTTACTATTTTTGTTATTGAGGTTCTATTTCTATCACAACCCTATGAGATGAGGGTATGCCATCTCATGCATCATATAGGCACTTGCTAGAAAACACATGACATGGATTCTTTCCATGCCATCTAGGATGAATTAGCGATTGCATTTTGTTGTGATAAATGTTTTGTAGAATATGCATGCTGTTGTGATAGATGATTTGATAAAGATACCTGCTGTTTGATAGGGCATTGTTGTGTAGTGCTTTGTTTGGGTGAATGCCAAACTTTGGTTCTTGAGGTGTTATGGGCCCTCATGGACTGGAATTTGGTGGATCATCGCTTTTTTCCTTGTTATAACTTGTATAAGATTCCAAAATTTGATTCACGGGGAGTATGGGCCCTCACGTATTAGAATTTGGCACCTTTAATGTTCGTTTTAGTGTTTTTATGGGATCTGGTGTAGTTTCTAAGGCTTAATGTCTGGAAAAACCCCGAATACATGCCGTGTAGTCTTGACTACACACCATGTGTTCTTCTATTCAGGAAGAAACCGTTTTTCAAAAGTACACGCCATGTACATATGTACATGCCGTGTAGTCTCTAACCATGTCTTAGGCCATGTGTGCAGAGACATGGGATGGGAAAATCCTTGTGGGAACACGCTGTGTACCAGTTTAGCACTCTGTGTATCCTGACCAAGGTACCCGGCTGTGTAGCTATCAACATGGGTCGGTGGAGTCTCTTCTTATAAACTCCGTGTCCATCTTGAACACACCGTGTATTCTGACTCAGGTACCCGGCCGTGTCACAAACAAACATGAGTTGGTGTTATCTTTTCATATACATGCCATGTTAGGATTATACATGCCATGTGGTCGGACCTCAGTACCTGGCCGTGTCACAAACTACATGGGTCAGTGTTATCCTTTCTTAGTACACGTCATGTTTGTTAGGAACATGTCGTGTAGTGTAACATGGGTACACAGGTCATGTCACTAACAACACGGGCCGGTGAAGCTTTTCCAGAACACGCCGTGTCTACCTTGAACACACTGTGTAGTCTTGTCTTGGGAGAGCCGTGTGGCTTAACCATGTAGAAGGAACCAGGAAGGGGAAGATGATTCAAGTACACGCCGTGTGTTTGGAGAACATGCCGTGTGTTTGGGGTGTTACATGATCAGTTGTGGCGGGTGTACACACCCATGTGAATGAATTCAGGGAACATGTCGTGTAGGAAATGTACACACCGTGTAGTCATGCTTTGTAAAACTTGAGTTATTTCTTCCTCATGTTCCCTTCTTACACTACTTGTTTTCAGTCCTTGATATCTTGATATAAGGTGTGTACTTGACCTTGTAGAGTCATGCCACTGAGACGTCCTCCGGTTGTCTTCCAGTTGCAGGGTAGTGATCAGACACCTGATATGGCTGATCAGGGACTTCCTGTAGATCCTCCTATTGTGCTACCCCTGGAACTAGTAGTTATACCAGTTTCAGGCACCGATGCACAGTTTAGGGAGGGTTTTCTGAGGATGATGCAGACCTTCCCAGGAGTGCTGCCTCCTGCCCTGTCGATGGAAGATTTGATGCAGGTTTTCCAACAGCAGCATCCTCCCACCTTCTTAGGGGAAGGAGGAACACAGGCTACAAAGTCATGGCTCAAATCCACACTAACGATCTTCGAGCATCTCAAGGTACCACCAGAGAGGAGGGTGAAGCTCGCGACCTACATACCCCAAGACTCTTCCAAGAGGTGGTGGGATGTCATCTCTTAGGCAGGAAATCACCAGAATATGGCTTGAGGGGAGTTCCAGCGTATCTTTTATTATTAATTCTACCCGGACACCATGAGGGGTGATCGAGCCTAGGAGTTCATGAGCCTAGAGCAGGGTACTCTTTCTATGATGGAGTATTCCTCTCGCTTCATGGAGCTGTAGCGTTTCAACCCTATTCTAGCAGGTGATGAGTTGTTCCTGGATAGGAAGTTTGAGGATGGTCTCAGGTAGAAGATCTGTTCCCAGGTGAACATTTTTAGGTTGACTTCGATATCCTCTATCATCAACCAAGAAATGATTATTGAGCGCAATCTGAGAGATTCTAGAGCTGTGATCTAGGGTGGTTTGACATACAGAGTTAGTGCTCTGCTAGTTGATAGCAGAAAGTGCCGTAGGGAGGCTGCATGAGGAGATCAGAGTAGGAGGGATGCATCTTCTGGTAGCCAGGTGGTGTGCTACTAGTGTGGGAGAAGCAGGAATACAAGGCCACATTTCCTGAGAGACCCAGTGGAGTGCCTATCTTGCGGTAATATGGGTCACCTTCAGTGATTTTTTCAGTTCTTATCACCAGCAGTAGGTGACAGGGGTTCTTCTATGACTCCTTGTTTAGGAGAAGTGCCATTAGCTTCTCACCAGTCTAGGAACTGGAGTTCTTCCAACCGTTCGGGCTGAGGAGGAGGTTGTGGTCAGGGCAGCCAGTCGCCCAGTTTTTAGTGACATCAAGGTGGATCAACTCAGAGTGGTCAGGATGGGTCACAGGTCCGCGGTACAGGCCAGACTTTTGCAGTGCATAAAACCCAGCAGGAGTAGGATCCCGGACCTTCTACCGTTCGAGGTACGATCATAGTTTCCTCAGTTTTATATTCAACTCTTTTCGATACAGGGGCTTCCCATAGATTTTTCTCTGTTGTTATTGTCGAGAGCCTTGGGATCTTCATCTTTTCCTCTGCCGATATCTTGATGTTAGACATGCTGTTGAGGACTAGGACGACTAGTGTACGTCAGTGTATGGAGTGCCCTATAGAGGTTGCAGGGTGTCACTTTCGATGGGACCTTTATGTTCAAGAGATGACAGACTATGATTTCATTCTCAGGATGGACTAGTTGGTTCCCTTATAGGAATTCATTGACTGTTATCACCATAGGGTGAGCTTCATATCACCATAGGGTGGATATTTTCTTTATAGCACTGAGTGGGATGTCTAGGCGAGTAGAGCTGGACCCGAGAATCATGGTCTTGGAGGAGTTACAACCCAGATTGCTAGTCTTTATCTGGATGACCAGGGGAATTCACAGATGGACTTTCCCCCAGTGGTGGATCATTTCAGGGATGTCTTTCCATAGGACTTTTCAGGTTTGACTCTGGAACGTGAGGTAGACTTTTCTATTGAGCTTGTGCCAGGAGCAGCACTAGTGTCTATTCCTCCTTATAGTATGGCCACACATGAGTTGCAAGAGCTCAAGAAGTAGTTGGAGGAGTTATAGACAAAGGGGTTCATTCGAACTAGTAATTCTCCTTGGGGTTCGCCTATCCTGTTTGCGAAGAAGGCAGACTGTACCCTTAGGCTCTGTGTGGATTATCGGAAGCTGAACCAGTTGATGGTCAAGAACTGATATCCCTTGCCTAGGATTGATGATATCTTTGATCAAATTTGAGGAGCCTGAGTATTCTCGAAGATTGACTTGAGGTCTGATTATCATTAGTTGCATGTTAGACCATCAGATATACCTCTTATAGCCTTCAGAAGCAAGTATAGTCTATACGAGTACTTAGTTATATCGTTCGGTCTCACGAATGTGCCTGAAGTTTTCACGGCACCGATGAACCAAGTGTTCCATCCTTACTTGGATTCCTTCATATTGGTTTTCGTGGACGATATCTTGGTGTACTCTCACACTTGAAATGAAAATTCCACACATCTTGAGATCGTTTGGAGTACACTAAGAGAGCATTAGTTATATGATAAGCTCTCAAAGTACCACTTTTGGAAGGACCATATTCACTTCTTGGGTCATGTTATTTCAGAGATAGGAGTATCTGTAGAACCTAAGAAAGTGAGATCTGTAGTTTCCTAGGATCAGTCGAAGAATGTCTTTGAGGTGCAGAGTTTTCTAGAGATGACTGGATACTACAAACGTTTTATACATGACTTTTCATGCTTAGCAGCCTCACTGACAAGTCTGACCAATAAGGGTGTGACGTTCTTATACTCAGATTCTTGTGAGTCATTCTTTCAGGAGTTAAAAGGGAGGTTGACTTCAGCACCGACACTAGTCTTTACAGAGCCAGGAAAGATCTATACCATTTACTGTGATGCATTAGGTATCGAGCTGGGTTCTTTGCTTATGTAGGGAGATGGAGTCGTTGCATATGGGTCTCGACAATTGAGACCACCCGAGAGGAACTACCCGACGCACAATCTGGAGTTGGCATTAGTTGTTCATACCTTATGCTGTTAGAGACATTACCTTATGGGGGAGCATTTTGTGGGTTTCACTAACTACAAAAGTATTAAGTACATTTTCACTCAGTGTGATCTAAATTTGAGACAGCGAAGGTGGGCCGAGTACCTACAATCCTTTGATTTCGAGCTTTCCTATACGCCTGGGAAAGGCAATGTAGTGGTTAATGCATTGAGCAGAAGGAGTTAGATACAAGCAGTTCAGGAGGCCAACAATGAGTGGCATCTTATGGCTCTGTTCTCTGAGATGCATTTGGAGGTACAAGATAGTCAGGGGCAGACATATCTTTGTTCTATAGCTGTTACCTCTACTCTTCTTGATCGAGTACGAATGTGACAACTATCATATTCTGAAGGCCTAGTCCTACGGGAAAGCATGTCAGGAGAGGAACCTATTCCTGGGTGGACAATAGGTGAGGATGAAATCTTGCGTTTCCAGGGGCGCGTATGGGTGAAAAAAAATATACGCGAGGAGTTGATGCCGAACTTTCATTCCTCAATTTGGGAAGTTCATCCTGGCATCACCAAGATGTATCGTGATCTACACCGTCAGTATTGGTGGCTAGGTATGAAGAGGGACATTGTTGGGCTCGTCATGAGGTGTTCCACTTGTCTGCAGGTGAAGGTGGAGCATCAGTGACCAGCATGGCTTTTATAGTAGTTACCCATTCCTGAGTGGAAGTGGAATGATGTTGCGTTAGACTTCATGAACGATTTACCAAGGTCGCCTCGAGGTAATGGCACAATGTGGGTTTTCATTGACAGACTCATGAAGGTTTCTCACTTTTTTTCCGATCAAGGAGACCTTCAGTATTGATGAGCTGGGGCGGTTGTACATCTGAGAGATTGTACGTATTCATGGAGTTCCACACTCCATTATTTCAGAAAGAGATACCCATTTAACTTCTCAGGTCTGGAAGGGGCTTTATAAGGCTTTGGGTACACTGGTATTTTTGAGTACAACTTACCACCCCCAGAAAGATGGCCAGTCTAAGCGTATGATTCAGGTTCTTGAGGACATGCTTCGAGCATGCATTCAAGATTTTGGAGGATCTTGGGAGAAGAATATACCTCTTGTAGAGTTTTCCTACCACAATAGTTTTCAAGAAACTATCCAGATGGAACCTTATGTGGATTTTTACGATAGGACATACCGATCACCCTTATGTTGGATAGAGGAAGGAGAGGAAGATTTCCTGGGACCTCATCTTGTTCAGGAGACCACAGAGCAAATAGAGTTGATTCAGAAGAGGATGGCTACCGCACAGTCTCATCAGAAATCTTATGCTGATCAGCGGAGACAAACTCTAGAGTTCGAGGTCAGGGATATGGTTTTCCTATGTGTCACATCGAGGTTGGGACACAAGAGGATCAAGAGACAGGGCAATATTTCACTAAGATACTTCGGTCTATTTGAGGTGGTGGAGAGAGTTGGGCTGGTTTCCTCTCGGTTGTAGTTACCTCAGAGGTACCGGGATATGCATGATGTTTTTCATGTTTCTCAGCTCCGATGTTACTTTTTAGACCCATCTCATGTCTTTCAACGTGAGGTGGTTGAGCTCGAAGTGTATGCGTCATTTGAAGATCATCCTATCCATATTGTGGATCACAATACGCAGGTTCTCTATGGCTGGTCTATTCCCTTGGTACGAGTACTATGGCAGCACGAGTGGGTGCAGGATGAAACTTGGGAGAGGGAGGACGATGTATGATCACAGTGGCCAGATTTGTTCAAGGTTTCTTCTTCTACGCCATTATAGAGAAATTCAGGGACGAATTTCTTTAAGGGGGGAAGTTGGTAAGAACCCAAAACTTCTTTTCAGGTATGTTTTTCCCTTTTCTGAAGTTTTTGAGAAAAGAGGAGTTTCTAGAAATTTTTCAAGTACACATTGTGTACTTTATGAGTACACGCCCTGTACTTCGTTGCCGCAGGAGGCTGTGTGCTGGCTGTGTCATGGCCACACACATGGTCGTGTGGGGTGACGTGGAGGCCACCTAAAGTGTATTACAAAAACAGTAAGTACACGCCGTGTACTCCAAAAGTATACTCAGTGTATTTTTTTTCATTAAACAGACTGGGGTCACGTCTGATTTCCAGAAGTGTCTTCTTCTAGGTCTTGTTCGACTGAGAGAAACCATACAGTGCTGAAACTTCTCCGAGCCCCCGATCTTCCATATATTCTCTGATTCTACCTCTGTCGATTTCATTGGAACCACAATGGTAAGCTCTCCCTTCTCTTAGATCATAGTTTTCAAATTCCTCCTCTTTTCTAAGTTATTGTGGGTTGAACGTTTTAGATGTTTTTGTTGATATTTGACATTCCAAAAAGATTAAAGCTTCAAGGTTCATGTATATTGATCTCCTAACCCCGAGGTAGGTGGTTTGTGCCTTTCCATTTGTTGTATTTGAGTATTATGTGTAAATTCCACCAATACCCTTTAAAGAGGTATTGTGTGTTTACCGTTTTAACCCTCTTGTTTTCCTGCCATGATTGTATGCCTGTGTAGAGGTAATTTGGATATGAATTAGGTTGAATGCTATGCTTTGGATGTGTTTTTCCCATGCATTGTTCTGTTTATGACCGTTTGGTCTTGTTTATCCTTTGGCTGCCTTGCCTGTTTTCTATGCCTATTGTTGTAGGGTGGAGAGATGTATCCTAAAATGCTTGTTATGATGTAGAATATCTAGACAAGTAGTTCTCTATGTTTACTTTGGGATATGTTACACTGCTATGCTTATTGACCTACACAGGTCCATGAAAACCTTGTGTAGTAGGCTATATGGGGGGATTGACCGAGTGAGCATCATCAGAGAGCCTAGAATAACCTGGGTTTATAAGGGGAATTGACTGAGTGAGCTTCCTCAGAGAGTCCTTGATTAATTTAGACTATAAGGGGATTTACTGCACAAACTTCCTCAGAGAGTCTTTGTTTGAATTGAATGACCTGAGCTATAATGGGAATTGACCGAGTGAGCTTCCTCAGAGAGTCCTAGACCTTAGGTCTATATGGGGAATTGATATGTGAGCTTCCTCATAGAGTCCTTGAATACCTTATACTATGCGGGGAATGGACTGTGTGAGCTTCCTTATAGAGTCTTTATTTTCTTAGATTATATGAGGAATGAATGTTTGAGCTTACTCAGAGAGTCTTGCTTTACCTTTGACTATTGGGGGATAGACTGCGAGAGCTTCCTCTAAGAGTCTTATTAAATTCCTATGATAGAACCAGAGGGGTTGGGCTGTGTGTACTACCTAGAGGGTTTTCTGTACTTCTTATATAGGACCAGAGGGGATGGATGTGAGTAATTACCAATGGGTTACCTGTTTGAGTTTTAGCTATTGTTTCACTGCTACTTGATATTGAACTGTGGATTATTTACTGCGGAGCAGTTTCCTGTTTACTACTTTCTATACTTTTACCTTCCATATATACACTAACTATTAGGAATAGATCTTCAGGTGTTTTTCTACTAGGATTTAGTCTCACACCCTGTTTGGGTCATGATTTTGGGCCCGAACAGATTATATTGTTGCAGATATAGATAAGGGAAAGCGCCCTTATACTTCAGGTACTTGACTTGCTGTAGAGCTGGAGAGCAGGGGACTAAGCTTAGGCTTGCGATGCTGAAGAGATGTTTATTTATTTCTTTTGTACTATGGGTTAGTACTATTTGTATTTAGCATTATCACTTTTTTGGATGATTTTTTAGACCTATGTATTATGAATCATTTTTTATATATATACGTGCTCCAGTTGGTTTTTATTTTAGTCTTATGTTGTTTACTGTTGTTGGATATTTAGTGCTTTCTCTATTGTATATTTTTTTCTCTTCTGCTATGTTACTCTGTAAATGAGGGCATAGTTTCCCCACTATATCACCCAAGGCCCTCAATGCTAATCAGAAACCTCTGGAATTCGAGGAAATGCTCTTGAGGCCATGCGACCAACCGGGTATGGGGCACCTTAGGGTGGCTTCCGGAACCGGGACATTACATTAAGAGTCTACAATAGGTTTTGTTTTGGTTCTCCTCGACTCACTTCTCTGATTCTAAGATATTTATTAGCATATGCAGGGGGAGTGTGCAGGGTGGGGGGGGGGGTCTATTTTAGTGGGGGGTATATCTAGTTAGTGGGGGGGGGGGCTATGCATGGGGTGAAGAGTGGGGATTTACAGAGGGTAAGGGGGGCTGTAGTGGTGTGGGGGGGGGGGGGGTGGATGGGGGATGTGTAAAGGGGAGGGGGCTACAGGGGGTATATGTGGATGATGAGAATTCACAATTTTTTAGTTTTGTTTCCATTTTCCCATATTTTATGTTAAATGGTAGGCCCCTTCATTTATATTGTTTCATATTACCTGTTTATCTTTTTTCTGGAATGAAATTTCGCCAAAATCTTTATGGATCATTGTGTACCAAGAGGGTGTCCAGGGGGTGTCTAGGTTATGGAGGGGGTGATTTGTATATTGAGGTTTGTCCAGAAGGGGGGGGTGTCTAGGATGGGGGGGGGGTCTGTCCTGGGAGAGGGTGGTGTGTAGGGAGGCTGTACAAGGAAGGTGGTGGGGTCTGTCCAGGGAGGGGGGGTGTCCAGGAGGGGGGGGGGGTGTCTAGGAGGGAGGGGGTTGTCTAAGAGGGGGTGGGGGTGTTCATGATGGTGGGGGTGTCTAAGAGGGGGGTGTCTAAGAGGGGGTGTTTAAGAGGGGGGAGGGTGTGTCTAGGGGGCTGTCCAGGATGGGGGGGGGTGTCTGGGGGGGTTTGTCTGGGGGGAGGGGGTCTGTCTAGGGGGGGTGTCCAGGGGGTGGCTGTCTAGGAGGGGGGGGGGGTGCTGTCCTAGGGGTGTCAAGAATGGGAAGGATAGGTCTGAAAACTATAGTATTGTTAAATCTAAAAGGAAGGACATGTTTGAAATCTATAGTATTGAGACTAACTAGAATAGGATGATGATCCAAGTTAAGTTTAGGTAGGGTGATGCTAGAATAATATCCCATTTATCGAGGGATTGGTTGGTTGTGAAAGATCTATCAATTTTACTGTCCAGAATCATATTATGGTTCCTTCTATACCAATAGAGAATATTCAGTTGGACCAAAATTTGGGCCTACCCCCCATTTCTTTTTACCTCCAGAATTATTATTCCTTGTTGATTTCATGAGGGGTTTGTTAAAATTATCCTTACAATTTGGTGAGTCTATATCTTTTTTAGGCATGGGAATGTAAGGAGAAACAATATTATCATTCATACATGAGTTTTCCTCTATTTGAGTCATTGGTTAATTACCACTAACTTGATGATTGATGACATCTCCTTCAATGAGCTTCTTTCCCTCTTCAGTTTTAAAATTTGTATTTTTAACTATGTTATTTTTTAGAATGTTATTGTAATTATGTTCCTAGTCAGAAGATGCAGGCCTCAAATTATCTTCATGAGGGATTTTAATACATCTGTAATAAAAATAAATCATTTTCATATGTTCCTCATTAACCTTAGTATATAGAATGGAATATGGTGTCATGTCTATAGCGACTTCATCAGATTTATTCCACGCATTCAGTCTACACATCTATGCTTCTAAAAAGGTTTCATTGTAGTCTAAGTTTTTCATTATTTCTTGCAAAAAACTATTTTGAATTACATCATATTAACTGTTGTTAGAGAGATTAGACATCTAATCATGTATGAAGATATGTGTTTTCACTAAGATGGTAGTGTTGAACTGTGTGGAATGATCATTCATGCTTTCCTTTTACAATTTAATAGAATCACTTCCCATAACTCCTAAGTTACTAGATACATCAGTGTTGACATTATTTTCAGATAAAGTCTTCAATTATTCTGGACTGTATTCTATGCTATATCTGTATGGTTTATTACTTTGTTTCTTTTAGTTGTCCATCACCTTGGTTATGTCTCCACTTGTAAGAGACTATTGATGTCCATTCATCTGGGTATAGGCATTGTGTTCAGCAGTGGTTCACATGTTGTCCAGAATAGTGAAATGATCCATCGGGATAAACATCGTACTGGTGTTTTCATCATCCGAGAGTTCCTGTTGATCCTTCTTGAAAAAATCTAAGAAACATTTCTCAATTTCATTAGAAATTCCATGATCCTCTATTGTACTATCATCCTCTTCAACCAGGTCATCCCAGGATTTACTAGCATTCCTTGAGGAATTATGGTTTCCTCGCTTTCTAACCCAAACACCATTACTCTTTTTGAGGGGTTTTGGATTATCCATAATAGATTTACCCTTTCTATGCCTTTTAACTTTAGTCCACTCTATTTAATAGGGTGGTAAAAGAATTTAACCACACTAAAGTTTTGAATAGAGTGTCCAATTTTCTTGTAAAATTCACAAAAGGGAGAGGAGGGGGGTGTCCAGGAGGGAGGGGGTGTCTAGGAAAGGAGGGGTGGTGTCTAGGAGGGGGGGTGTACAAGTGGGGGTGGGGTGTACAGGAGGGAGGGGGAGGGGTGTACAAGAGGGGGAGTGTCCAAGAGGGGGGGGGGGGGTGTCCAAGAGATGGAGGGGGACTGTCTAAGAAGGAGGGGGTGTCCATGAAAGGAGGGGTGATGTCTAGGAGTGGGGGGTGTCCATGGGGGTGTGCAGGAGGAATGGGTGTCCAGGAGGGGGGGGGGTGTCCAAGTGGGAGGGTGGGTGTCCATGAGGGAGGGAGAGTGTCCATGATGGAGGGGTGTGTGGGGGGGTCTACATGGTAGGTGGAGGGGGGGGGGGGGTGTCTGTAGGGGGTGTGCAAGTGGGGTCTATAGGGGGTGCGGGGGGGGGGGGGGGGTGTTGGGGTGAGGGGTAGGGTCTCTCTCCAAGGAGGGGGTGGGGTCTGTTCAAGGTGCAAGGAGTGTCTATCCAGGGTGCAAGGGGGGTCTGTCCAGGGATGGGGGGTGGTCTATCTAGGTTTCAAGGGGGGTCTATCCAGGAGGGGGGGGGGGGGTCTATCAAGGGTGAAATGTGGTATGTTCAGGGTATAGGGGAAAGGTTTTTTATAAAATGGAAAGGCTTTATGCCATAGTTTGAAATCATGGTTAAATCCCTATAGCCACAGTTTGAACTGTAGCTATAGGTCTATAGCCACAGTTTGAGCCGTGGCTATAGGGTTTTCCCTAGAGCCACGCAAATACCAGCCATTGTTTAATGAATAATGGCTATAACCTATAGCCATTGTTTTTGAGCTTATAGCTGCAGATCCAAACCATTGCTATAGCCTAAATTTCTAGTGGTGTCTCATGCTTCTTCACTTGACATGATCAGTACCTCAGGTTCCATCAGTGGAGGAAAATTCCTAGAAATGTCCTCCGGTCTTCCTCTTAATAAGCATCATCATAGAAACTATTTTCATGTTAGGAAATATTTTCATTTCAATTTCACAATAAAGGAAAATAGTTAAAGTTCAATAACTTACACATAACCCATTTTCCATGTGTACCTAAAATGATGCATGAAACAATAACCTTGAGTGCCTAGAATGATGTATGTAAACTCAACTCTCATGCCATGCTGGGCCACGAGTAAAATCTCAGAAAATCTCAACATCAATAATCACAACACACAAAAAGTGCATCACGCAAGGTCAAATAATATACAACTATAACAAACAATAACAAAAACAATAATCCCACCCTAGGTACTTGGGTTCTCCTCTATACATTAGTTAGATAATCCCATGCATGAGCTTATAACCAAGGAATAAAATTTCATAATCTCTTGTATACCTTTTAAAAATAGTAATAAAAAAGAAAAAGAAAAAAAAACTCATCTGATACCACTTTGTAACATCCCGACTTGGGTGCCACACACTGGTACCCCGAACCAGTCGGTCACATGACTTCAACCGTGCCACCCCTTACACTGGAGGTTGCTGACATGTAGCGAGGGTCTAATATCAGTCATGAGGAGACTATACACTATATTATCAGAGTGATACACTATAATACATAAATAATCAAAATATAATAACTATAACCAAGAACATTTCCAATATCTCATGATAAAAAAACTTAAAATACAATATCTTAACAAAAGTATAAAATACCCTATATCAATGTACATTTTAAGTGTCGAAAATAAAACCCAAAAGAAAGACGCTGATGACTCCTCAAGAGGGTCCTAAACCAAGTTTGGTTTCCTCATCCAAGATCCAGACCAACTCAACTATATATCTTAGGGACTTTTCCCTTAACCTGTCCAGAAAAAAAATTTATTTGGGTACCGATCAGGAATCCCAAGTCGAGTGTGAGTAAAACTCAGTAGGCCATTACCAATGACATCTAAAATAATATTTAGTCAAAAAATAGTGTATGCAGTGGCATAAAGAAAATAATTACAATGCACAAGTAAACAATTATCACATTATTAATTAATATTTATTTAACCACATCAACCCCTAGGTTACATAGACAACAATACCTCAATCCTTACTATAGCTCATGATGGAGCCCAAAGTATTCCCAAGTGATATTTTATATCAAAATTAATTTGTTACCATTATTTAATTCATACTTGAATGCCCATGTTACCATTCACACATTACACAATACAATGACCATGTTCCCATTCATCACATAATTATTTCAACAATTAATTATCCACATCAATTCCATTACCAATTAAAAAATTAGTTAAATAAAATAATTTCCATTAGTTAAATAAACAATTAACTAATCACATATACCCACTTAATTAATTACCTAATTAATTAAGTATGTAAAACCCATTAATTAACCCATCAATTAATTAATAAAAACACACAACTCAAAATCCCATAATTAATTCCACAATTAATTATCTCAATTATCAATCTCAATACCTCATAATTAATTCATCAATTAATTATCTCTAATTAACATCTCTATATCTCATAATTAATTCAAAAATTCATTATATTCAAATCCATAATCCAAAATCCTCAGTTAACATATCCTCAATTAATCAATTTACCAAATTAATTAATTTAAATCAAGAACATAATTTCTAAATATCTAATAGAAATCCTACAATTTCATACAAGCAATTTAAATAATGTCTATGGGATTTAAATTATAGACCACCAACCTCAATTAATTTATTAATGATCACCCAATGAAAATCCCCTAAATTTGAGCAGCACAACTACATAGAACAAGTTCAGGATCTAAAACCCAAAATCAAGATCAAATAAATCAAGATATCTCTAATATATATATATATATATATATAATCATAGATCTAGGTCCAGAATTTTAGATCTATATAAAAAAAAAAAAATAATTCCTTTAAAGGATGGGAGAAGAAAGAAGAATGAATGGTAAACCAATAGAATAATATCTACTTATTGGAGGTGTGAGGATCTATGATCTGGACTCAAAATCGCAAAGAAAGAAGGTTGGGAAGGCTTAAAATCTAACAGGAGAGATCTAAAATAATTGAATAGTACCTAGGCTTAAATGGGGGTCATTTTAGGGTTAAAATGGGTGTTCAGGATTTTTTAAAACAAATTTTTGGACAAAATTAATTCCCACACATGGTTTTCTAGGAAGGGCACACATTTTCCATTAATTGTGTGCCTAAATAATGCAACAATTTTATAGGGGTTCATTGTTACTCCTAATAAGGATCACAATTAGACAAACCGTGAACAAACCGTGTAGATCCCCTCTGTATAGGGGTGCACAGTTTGCTGGGCTGGGGCACACCGTTTACCCTAACCATGCACCAACCATGTACAACCATATTTCTTTTATTTTCTCAAAACATATGCCCAAAACACCACAAGATAAAAACCAAATGAAAATTACTCAACACTAAACAAAAGAGTACGTATAAACAACCCCGTGATAACTTCAGAAAAGGATGGGATCTTATAGTAACCCATAAGCAACTTATTTTTGGTCACCTAACTCATACCATAATTTATCCTATATTAACAGGTCTCCCTATCACAACAAAATTATTGTTAAAACATAAAATGAAACATATAATTATAATTTTTTCTATAAAATATTGATTTCAGTGCATTATAAATTCACAATACACATCATGTGTGGTCAGTTTGATGGAAATCCATGCATTGGGTCTAAAAAATAAATATTTGGGGTATCCAAATTAATTGCAACCAACATCTAGTGCTTCCTAAAAAGTAAAGAAAAAAAATAAAAATATATTTATATGATTAGATTATGAGGTTTACCCGAACATTGTTGGAATAAAAAAGAGTTTGTCAACTATAATTTTATTCTCAAATTCCAATATTAGATCATATTTTTTCTTATCAATTTCATTAAAATATGAATAAATTTATTCAGTATTAACAATACAGGGATTTTTGAATCCAAATTGTTTTTTACAGGGTTTTCCCTCTATATAGTAGTAATATAAATGTCTATAGAAAATATGAATAGTTATTAAATTTATTGAAAATAATAGACCATTTTTAGAAAGATGTATTAAGAAAATTTCTTATATGTATGTATTCACAACTGAGACTCCTATCTATTCAGACTTGAGAGAATATCATTTATAATTTCGAGACCAACCACATATGTGATGATAGTTCCAAATATGTTTTCTTCATATTGAATGTATGAAACATATTTATATTTGAATTTTGTGTCTTCATGAAATTTTAATGATAATATATGTTATAGTGGAACTGGAAAGGAGAAGGTACTTCTAGAAGATATTTTTGTTTTCTTAGTTGATTAACTGAATTGTCTTGATCTGAGATTCTATTTCCCTATCATCTTATCCATATGAAATACCATACCTTAATTCAAAACTTTTTTCATAAACTATTATTGTTTTTTCATTTGAAAAAATTTGTTAAGGATATTCCTCATGTATCTTTATAATATTATATGACCATTTTATGAATGTTCTAATAGAATCATTGACCGTTGTAATATCTAGATCATCAAGTTGAACCTCAATATTTGGCTCTTGAGCTACTTTAATTCCCTATATCATGTGATTATTTGTGAGTTCTTTACCATGTATCATGTATCTTGAGATATTATCATAATTTTTTTGATTCACATTTAGGAGAAAGAGTAATGAAAAAGTTTATTACCTTGGGTAAGGTTTATAGTTGAGGGGAATGAAAAGCCTCAAATATAGTAGGGGTTATTTGATTGTTCATGTGCTGATCTTGGTTCGACTACCAGTTCATTTTGATCTTTTCACATATATTGTTCTTCCAAACTAGGACGAACAATAATATATTTCAAATCATCTATTTACCCCTATAATCCTTTCATTATGTGATATACATATTCTTGCGGTATTGTCTTCCTAAAATATTTTTATAAAGACACTCCAAAAAATGAACCTCTAACGCAACCATATTGTTCCAGACACTTCAAAGCTATTGAATGTATTTTATTTCTAGCATAGTCACTCATGATTATTGTATCTAAAACAGGTAAATACTATTATAAAACATAACAAATTACTATTATTCCATACTTACACATGTTTCCCATATCAATTTTTTGTGTTTTCATCGACTAGTTTACCCTCTTTATTTACATTATCCTCCTTCTATAATATATGATGTGGGATGGAAGTGGTTTCAGTTGACTCATCAACCTGCATATAAAAAAAGGAACACATGTTGTTTTATATCACATAAAACTTTTATTGTTGATTTAATACACATACCATTTTCTTCTCTAGTGAAGTGTTCCCCATCTTTGCATTGCAATAATGGTATATTGGTTTTGATGCATGTTGGTTATTTTC
This sequence comes from Viscum album, assembly GCA_963277665.1. Lineage (NCBI taxonomy): Eukaryota > Viridiplantae > Streptophyta > Magnoliopsida > Santalales > Viscaceae > Viscum > Viscum album. Next base: position 416,894,466 of record OY728143.1, read on the forward strand.
TTAACTCCTTTATTGTTTCATAAATTAAAAAATTTGAATCAAATTGGATAAAATAAATAATTTCAAATAATATATTATCTACTACAATGCACCTAAAATATTTTTCATTACAATGACTAATAAAATCATTCCATGTTTTCTGCTTTATAATGTGTGTATGAGGAACTAGTGGGTGAGGATTTACTTTTACCTCAACTTCCCTAAGAAAGAAAAATGTTAAGATGGTTTTGGAATCCTCTATGGTATTTTATAGTGGCCATTAAGACATATTTATTACATAAATCATCTAAAATAAGTGAACTCTATAATGAATAATGAAATTTAAATCAATGTTTTAGTATATAATTATGCGGTAAAATAGAAAAATTATATTGTAACATTACCTTAATATCTTTCCAAATGGTTTCCTTCATTATAGGCTATACATGGAACCCCAAAATCAATATCAATTGAAATATCCATTCTCATTATGACTCCATATATCTAATGAACATTGACTTTTTGGGGTAAAAAGGTAGGACACATTGATTCTAGCTAACCTCAAATTTTAAAACCTTGGTTTTTTCCTTGATAATTTCAGTTAACATATTTATGCTTCATTATTCTTATTTTTTCATTAACATATTGTTGATCCCTAGTAATTTTGTAGTTTCAGTATCAAATGTTCATTCTTCCTCAAAATTTGTAACATAATCATGTTCAAAATTCATTGTATGTATGAGTGTGAAACATTTAATTTAAATTTTGTTAATGCAATAAAGAACACATAATATTATGAGGAAAATCATAGTATATTAACAAAAATAATTAACCTTCTCATTTAAATATCTTTCATTTATCTAAATCTTGAATGGATTTGGATCCTTTATTGAGAATATAAATACCCTATGTGTGGTCCTCACTAATATACATGAAATTTATTACATTAGAAACACCATAAAATGATTGTTATCTCCCAATGAAAGGGTCATCCTCGATTGAGTTTTCATCCAAACTTAAAGTTTTTTTATTCACCAGTAGGACAATTGACCAATTCTTTTTTGTTGGATTAGAGACATAAAATAATAAAACTATTTGTGATGCATTTATGAATAGATCGTCTTTATAATACCCATAATGTAAAAATATGACATATTTGCATAAATTGGATTTCTATCCTTGGAACCAGATATGTGAATCACTTATGCAACAAGAATAACTCCAATACTTTGTATCATAATATGGTAATCATGTTATTTTATATTAAACATATAAACATTAATTATAATATTGGTGTAAGATATAACATTTTATTTTGGTCCTATGGCTATCCATTGAAGTCATTCGACAATTGAATTCATATTTCCAGTTAACTCCTTATAAATATGATCTTATAACCATTCTATGAACTATTGATTATGTGTATTTGATATCCATCCTTCACCCCTTAATGGATTAAAATGTCTAAGAATTTCTTTATGGGATTCAACACATGGATCAAAATCATCACTATTATGTAAAATGTAAAGGTGACCTTTATCTTGCTCGATGATGGTCATTTTAAAAACATCTCTTTGGAAAATTCCTTTTCCCATAAGTCATATTTTGTGATGAAACTCTGGGAGATCAATTCTATCAATATATGATAGGTAATTAGTATATAATTCAGTAACTTCTTCCACAATATATCATTATACAGTACAACCTTATGGATTACTTTGATTCATGACACACCATTTAAAAATTTTCATATACCATTCAGAGGGGTATATCCATCTATAATGGATAAGACCACATAGATAAACCTATCTAACTAAGTGAATCATAAATTGGAATATTATATCAAAGAATGATGGTGGAAAGAACATCTCTAATTCACATTATATGATTGTAACCTCCTTATTCATGATTGGAAAGATCACCGAGTCTATAACTTTACTACATATTGATTTGAAAATGAATCATATCCTGGTTAATATATGTCATAAATTTTTAGGAAGAATTCAATGTAAATAAACGAGCATCAAATCATGCATAAAAATATTGAAGTTGTGTAATTTTAGTTCTTGTAAGTTCAAATTATTCATTAACACAACATAATTTATATTTAATGAATAAACCTATAGAGATTTTACCCCATTAAGGAAAATGAAAATTGAAAATTTTCATTTTTGGACGGAGTGTAAGTTGCTGGAGAAAGAAAAGTTCATATTTTACCCTTCAACGATGCCAAATTTTCCCTTATCCCCATGTCAATCATGTATTATAAATCCATGATAACATATTTGTTTTTTCCAGTAACATTTAGTAATGTTCTGATAACACTATAAAATACATTATTTTTTTCTACATTCATGACTTCAAGAAAACATCTGACATAAAAATAATTCCAGTACAGTAATTCAAAGAAAATTGATATCTTCCTTTTAAAAAGGGAATCCCCTTGAGAGTGGAATTTTTGAACCCTCTACCCCAAAGGAACCCCCTCCCCATGAAGAGGTCATAATGCCCCAGCCAGGAAGGAGCCATTTCCAGCTGAGATGACAGAGCATCCCACGGGGTAACACCTCAATCAGTGATGGTTCGTCACAATAAGCTGCTGTCCAGGTGAAGTGTGCCAGCCGAAAATGAGCCGTCACCCGAGAAAATTGATCTCATTTTCCAACCAAATTTCTCAATTTTTTTTAAAAAATGGTTTAAAAGAAATAGTTTAAGTATATTTTACTTTATTGAACATTTAATCAACCATTAGTGGAGATGGTGTTGTACGTTGTTCGATATTCCCATCGAATGCTATTGTCTAGGATCAGTATTTATGTTGCTGATAAAAATATCTAATGTCCTAAAAACTAATTTTTTGAGGAGTGTTTCAACCAAACTGAGTGTGCATTCTTTAAAAATGGGGCACCCCAACATTCCTTTAATTATATAGACTAATAAATTTATATATGTCAGACATTCCTTTATAATTCAGTAAAATATGGACCTCAATGTGAATTCTTCACTTCTATGAGCACCATACATTGTAACAACAATATCCCACATCAATTTCAGATCTTTGATCAATGGATCCAAATCTATAACCATACCATTATTGGGTTGTTTTGTTCTATATATAACTAGTGACAACATAATTTATTTATGTTTCATTCATAACCATGGATGCAAGTTATAATTTACCAACACAAATGGTTTTATTCTGTTATTATTAATCTATACACCAAAATTATTTAATCCATTTGTAGATAATGAAATATGGAAGTTTCTTGTATCATTTACAAATTCAGGATACTCAAAATCAATTTAATTTAACTAAGGAGAGTATGTTGGATGACGTAGTTTCACATATTTAATTCTTGTATTTATGTTTCATGCTAATTGTCTCATAGTTTCCTTACATCCATATATTCTTCTAAACCATGGAATGATAGTAAAGTATCATACATATTTTTAAGGCCTTGATTCAAGTTTCTTGTATCAATATTTTCCACACATAGATAATTTTATGTGAGATTTATGGTCCTTGAGAAACAATATGAAATCATTTGGACAAGCATGTATTTTTTAGAGATAATTACCATTGATTGTAGTATTAATTTTTCATTGTATGTTTGTGAAGGAAGTTTATTTTCTTCTGGTATCATATCATTCAAGATACCAAGTAGTTATTTAAATTAGGGGTTGCTCTATCTTCCACTAGCTTTCAAATTATATAACTTCAATAAAGCTGACAATGTTGTGTATTTAGTACAACCATTATATAATGGTCTCTTTAAATAACTATTTAAATTCTTAAACCACTTTGGAAAATCATGAAGTTCATGTTCAATTTCCATTTTTATTTCTTACATACGATCATCATCATCATTTACACTATTATTCATATCAAATGATCCTTAGACTATAGTATCATCCCAATCAGTGTGCACATTCAGTTATTCCCTATGTTTAGTCTAAAATTTATAGCTTTGATATTTTTTGTGACAAATAAAATGTTCTTCCAACTCTTACATACTAATTTTTTTAATAACAACAATGTAAACATGGAAAAAGGATTTGAGAAGGGTTGTATCCATGCTCTATTGCAAACATGATGGGCTCTTTAACTCCATATTCACACTCATTTTTCATATGATTAACATGTCCCCATTTTTGATTCATATTCATTTGATTAAGTTCATAAAATATTCATTTTTTACAAAAAATTATAAGATATTCATAATCAAAGTAGAAAGTTATAGATAATTCTAATAAGTTGAACCCAATATTTGAATGTTATCGGTTATGATTCCTAACAAGTTATCAATTTACATAAGGGTGACATGAAAAGAAACAACCTGGGGTAAACATGTGGTTGTTGGTCCACATTCTTAATTTTATATTGCATGGGACAAAACTAGGGTAATAAATATATTGGAAAAAAAGTATTTATTTTTTGATGACAAACTTACCTTGGAAATTATTGATCTTTATTATCATTTAATTGTAACCTGGATTTCTAAATTTGTGTAAAAAAATATTTTCTCAAAACATAGAAAGTCTAGTAATCACTTGATTTTTACATAGGATCAAAGAGATTGAAATTTCATGAAACGAATAGATAAATCTATTATTGATGATAGAAGTGAAGATGGATTCCATGTTACTCTCATTTACTATAGATTATTCTAGACCATGTATTATATGAATACCAACAAATATAATTTTACTATATCCCATTGATGAAACCCTATTTCAAAAATAGTATAGTTATCAATCTTATGGTTATTTCACATATCCAATAATATACCAAATCTCTATTCAATTTCCTTAAAAAAACCACAACTACTTTCCAATAATAAACATACCAAAAAATTTGGTTAGCATGGATTTCACATCATTAAGATCCAAAATTTTCTAATTCCACCTCTAAAAATGGCACATATCACTATAATCTATCTTCTATATATAGTAATAAAAACTTTCACAAGTATATCCAAAATAGTATTATCATTCTTAATAAAATACATACCACATGTATGGTTATGAGACATTATAATTAACTTTATATAATTCATCCTATTAGAGGTGTGGGTTTTCTTCTTGAAACATGTTTTAATGAGTTTTACTCATTATATATCTTGTTTCTTTTTAAAATATCTTAAATTTTATGTAAATTAAAGAACTAAATATGCCAATTTCATAATTCATAAGAAAAATCTATCAAACCCATACCCAATAAGTCAATTTTATCATATTACACATGGTCTAAACTTTTATTATCAGTTTTAAATCTATATGAAACTTGAACCAATATATACCCCTCAAACATCATGTAACTAATTTAATATAAGTAATTCCATACTAAATTCAATAACCCAATAACATTCTATCTAAATGTTTCATCATACATAATAGAAATCATTACCAAAATAAAAAACTTTCATAATGAATGAAATCACAACCAAAACCATTTCAATATGACTAAACAAGTCTCAACCCAATTATATTAACCTAAACAAAGAGTTTAAAATTATAATATTATAAAATGATATTTTTAAAAAATATCTACTAACCCAAACGAAGAATTACACTTAAAATGGGTCAAGAACAATCACATTTATTTCTTAAAATATAAGGAAACTCATTTACTTCAAAGAAATACTTTGAATGAAAATAGATAAGCCATTTTTAGATTCAAAAGCCTTAAAACCTTTTTATTTCAAATAAAACTTCACAAAAAATAAATTTAGACATAATTTTAATTTATAAACACTCCACAACTCATTAAAATATCCCATTTGATAAAAATTTATGTATTTATGAAAATAATAATCAGTTTAATATACTCAAATGAGACTTTGTTCAATAATAATTAATTTTCCTCACTTTAAAAAACCAATTTATAATTTAACTCAAGCAACAACTGACTTCAACTGTTTATTTAAAACATTTTATTGCATAATAAGAATTATTTAATAAAATATTTAAGTATCATTTATAATAAAAAGTAAGAGTTTTCATAATCAATCTACATGGAAATCATAAAATTAAGATATATACATGATAAATATAAATATTTATTAATAAAAAAATTATAATTATTTAAATAAATATTAGAATTAATTAAACATTTCAATTATAAAAGGCTCAAAACACATTAATTGAAAAATTATAAATTCAACATTCTTAAAGTAATTCACATACATAAAGAAAACTTTAGAGTATACCCAAAACCCCTTTCCTTATATTTTTTAGAATATATTTCATGATTATAAATCCTCTATTCTCAAACACATTTCTAAATAAAAAGATCATCCATACAAACTTCAACTCATTCAAATTAAATACCACTCATATTTTTAATAAAAACATCATAAAAAACTTTAATATGTTATTTTAATTAAAATATTCATCATTATGATAAATGAAATGAGAAAATTGATTTTTTATTCTGATAACTATTTTTTTTTAAATTTTTTTTATTTAAAATTCTTACTTTCAGTCTATATATGAACAATAACTAAATTAAATAAAATAAAATCAAATCAATTCCAATAATAAAATAAGTTTCAATTTATTCTATTTAAAATTTCAATTTTCCAAAATCACTTTTATAAATACCAATTTAACCGAAGATTATAATATTTAAAAATACTAAAAAGCAAAAACATAGTTTTTTGGTTTCCTAAAAAGAAGACAATATTGAAAGATGATACTCTAAAGGTCACTAAAAATAAAATACATAATGTAATAAAATGTTTTAAAAATATATTTTGGTTTTAATCAATAGGAGTATGAGTGATACCTAGAAGCATAAATAACTTGATTTTAATCAATGGGACAATGAGAGATACTTAGAAATTGGATCCGATTACCATTTGTTCACCATAAAAACTATACCAACTTAACATTTGCTGTCACCACCTTACATGATAAGTAGGAAAGGTTTTTTCAGTGCAAAACTAAGAGATCCATGAAATGAGTGTGAGAAATAATTATAAATGATTGAAAATGAATATGAAGGTGACAGATAGGTTGAAACAATAATGTCTTGACGCAAGATAGATTGAGTAGAGAATCAGAAAGGTATATTGAGGAAAAATAAGATCGCTTGTCTAAACGCTTTTCAAAACCATTTGGAAAAATTAAAAACAGAATAATATGTTTGAGGGGGAGAAATGTATCAAAAGTGATAACTTACCTTGATTTTAATATATCATTATAATATTAAGAAATTTTTTTTTGGTAAACTTTAAACTAAGACAAATATATTAATACAAATTTTAAAATTTTAATTTTTTTTAAATAAAAGTGATTTTACAAATTCATTAAAATCATTTTCATAATCTATATATTTATTTATTTGAAAAATATATAGTTTAAATTTATACATAATCATTAGTATAAATTAATATTTAAACCATTAAATTTCATCAACCATAAAAATTATTTATAATTTTTTTTTAAATATTTACACCCAAATTATTTAGATACATATAATTAAAATTATTTTTGAATTACACTAACGATCACCAAATCAGATGCATCACCCCTTCAATCACTGATATGCTAATGAAAACCACTATGTGCATTTCCTGCATGTATAAACACCTAAAAAATACGAACAAAATTAGAATATCCATGCAAAAATTTCTGCTAATTCAATTCATTCACCCAAATGACTACTAATCATAATCATGAAATGAGCGATAAACCCAAAAATAGAACAATTCCATGAAAAATATTATTTTTTGTATCATAAATAATGAAATTTTATAGAAACCAGTAGTAAATGGTGGGGTGGTTTTAGTGCGGGCATGAGAGTGCAATGATGGTTCTAGTCGATTAAGGATTCAGTTGAAAAATCACACTGATAGTTAGTTTGAGACTTCAGTGGAATTTTTAGAGCAATATTGGGGTGCCTACAAGAGTGAAGGCATCAAGTTTAGGTAAATTAATATTACATTAGTGGTAGAAGTCGATCATTTTTAGAGGGTTTGGACAATGGAGGTTGGATCAGTTGTTTTTTTGTGTGACAAGATATGATTGGATATGTATTGGATCAGTTGCATAGTTTTTAATGTGATGGGAAAGTCAAAGATCTTGATTATAGAGGAGTATAAATAATCACATAACTTATCTTTTTAAATGATTGAATCATCAAGAAGATCGATGAAGAGTGGCGGGGGGGATTCAGTTCCATGACTATTTGAATGGCACGAGTGAGGAGGACCTGTTAGGGTTCTATTTAAAATATTAGAAAGGATTTTATCAGCGATTTCAAGAAAACATTGATATAGATTGGTTTTATTAGTGTTAAGATAGTAAGTTTTCATAAAATGGGTCTTTATCAGCACTAAAATTATAGCATTGATAATGATATGTTTTATAAGCACTTTTTTAGTATTGATAAAAATAAATCATTATTTGTGCTAACAAAGAGTTGATAAAGACATAATTTTAATAATATAAAAAATATAATTAATTTTTTTAAAATACATATAATTATTAATAAAAATATTTATTATTTCCCCAGGAAAGTTCCAGACTTGAGCGAGCTTAGTCATAATTTTTTTAAAGAAAACTAAAGTATAAAAAAACAAAAAAACATGCAGTATAAAAAGCCCCGCTAATCACTAAAGATGGAAAAATAGTGTCACCCTGGATAGAGTCAACCAAAGTTAGGATCATTACCATGATCATGGTCAAATTCATCATCAATAGTATCCCACTTTGACTATGAGTTTCTATGAATAAAGATCACCTTGTACTTATCCTTGATCTTCTTCTTCCCAGGAGTGATCTTGGGAGAAAACCTATTAGACACACTTCATCCATGCCCTAATGCTATAAACCAGTACTCTCATCCACATCCTCTACCATGTACTTTTGGATGTCGACCCCATCTCCAATATTTGGAAACCATATGATTATCCACCCCATCATCAATATCATCCTGAGTGCTTGAAACCATCAAAGGTAGTGTCATATTTACTACCTAGACATCCTCTGGAAGTTTAGCTAATGGTAGTATATTTGGAACAATATCAACCTATGAGAAATCTATAGATTTTGAAACTTTAGATGAAGAAATATATGATTTCCTTACACCCTCACTATGTGATTCAAAAACTTCATTTTTTTTAAGTAGACACCTACAAAGAATTAGTTCCCTCACCCTTTTCCTTATCTGATACATAAGGGATCACACCATGAGATGATCCTGCATCATTCATGTGTTCCATTCTAATTTGAATAGATAGAAGTGTAGTTGTAAGAGTCATAGACATTTTATTCATGAAAAACTAGAATCCATTTGCATCCACAACCTTATCCTTCCCCTTACTTCTTATAAGTGCAATTAAATCATGCTTCAATTCAAGATCGACTTCTTCTTGAATGTTAACCTCATGAAAATACTGATCATCATCATCATCATTAGTAGAATCAAACCAATTTTGAGATTCATTAGTCATTGTCTCATTTAGGACAGGTGCCACATGAGAATTCCAAATTCCTTCTACTAAGCCAACATTTACTACTGAAACTTCCCCATCAGCTATAACTGCCCTTGATCTCTTCCTGCCTTCAGATCTCTCATTAATATTGAGTTTATCCTTTTCGATGATTAAAGATGAAGGACCTGAGTCATGTGTATGACCATAGTGACCAACCCCATCTTCCACATTGTTAAGAATAATAATATCTCCTTCCACCTGCACTTATTTAGGAAAGTCTTTTTCATGGAGGTGGGAACCACCCTCCATATGAAAGTCTCTCCTATCACCGATATGATTCTATTGGAGCACATTATATTTATCATTTATCACTATATATTCCTTCATAGATATCCTAAATTTGTTATAAATTCTCCCATTTATCCCACATTCACTACTTGATAGCCTTATTCTACACTTATTATAGGAATGCCCAATATTGTGAAAACCCATGAAAAAACTAGGAACATTTTCAAAGTCAATGGATAAATAAAACCTATAGTCATTAGAAGACAACACAACTATTTTGATCAGAGTGTAGGTCAGATCAACCTCCACAAGAAGTCAAGAAAAAAGGTCATATATTTCCCATTCTGTTTCCATATCCATCTTGACCGAAACACCTATGGCCGAGGCAACCTCCAATAAAATCTATGGATGCCAAAAAAACCAGCTAAGACCATGTATCTTAACCCAAATATTGGTTAGAGAATTATTCGCAGTCAAGGGATTAAATAAAAGATTCCAATACTTAATCCCAAGGAACCCAAGTTTCAAATTCACAAGACCAAACCCCCATGCTCTTGACTTCATAGCTGTATTTAAGAAAACAACATGAAAGAAACCCTTCCCTAGTGAGGTGAGTTTCCAACCATCAAAACCCCAAATGTCAATGAGATGTTTTGTAAGCTTAGAAAGGCCCCAGTGAGATACTAGTGCTTGTAAAGAAATGTTATAAATAATAGATTTCTTACACTCCTTAATCTTATATGCTATGATTCCTTGAGTAGTTTCAACAAAGGCTGTATGCCCCTTCATCATGATTTTTTGGTTTTCTGATTTGAGGTAATCTTTAATTCCTTCAAAGGACCTACATTTTTGAGCAAATATTAGATCATGTGAGGCCTCCAGCATAATTGAGTTCATTGATGGATCTGGATTCATGGCACCAGGATTCCCACACACCAATTGAGCATATTTGTTTTTTATGCCACATTGAACAACTCCTGAGTCATTTGAAACCAAACCTTCCAAAAAACCCGTACCATTGACAACTGGGGGAAGATCATCCACCAGAAGAGTCATGTCCAGAACAATAACAGGAACCCTAGGATTGGTTCCTTGATTCCCAAAAATCCCCCATCTCTTGAAACCAAAATCAAAACCGCATGGGAGACAGATCCTAACTCACCCACCGACGTACCAGCCATCGAAGGCTGCCACAGGAGAATCAACTCAATATATTTATAGGTTTTTCGAGGTCGCCGAGATACCCACCCCCACAGAAGCTTCCATCCTATTTATTAATTAAATATATTTATTATATTTTTATAATTATATATATATATACATATTTATAATTATAATTATAAATAAATACATTTAAAAATATTTGTATATAATATAAATATATTTTTATATATTTTTATAATTATATATATTTATATAATTATATATATTTATATTATTATATGTATATATTAAAATATTAATATATATAATTATAAATATAAAAATATATTTATTATAATTTAATAATTAGTTTAATATATATCAAAAAAGGGTCCACGATCAGGGAAACCTACTCTTACAAAAATTTATTGAAAAATAAAAGACAACCCATGAAAAATATAATAGACGAGTTAAAAAAAGGGCATGCCCTCATTCAAAATAGAAAACTAAAAATGAGGAGAAATAAGATCATACCCATAAACATGATATGAGATATCATCAGCAGATTTCCATTATGACTATGAGGTCTTCTGATTAAAGAGTACATAATACTTTTCCTTAATTTTAATTTGATTTAGAGTGACATCATAGAAGAAGACATGGTAAACCATCCACACCCACGTGCAACATCCCAGTCATCTATGCCACATCCTCAACCAAAATTATTTATATGAAGACCCCATTTCCATATCTTAGTTTGTTTCCAAGCCACTTCCAGTTCATCCCCCTCTAAATGAGAAGTGTTCTCTATGAGAGTCTACCCCATAGAATGAGAATATTACCTATGTGAAACATTCTTCATTATTGGGGATTCATCTATCTCCATCCAACTCTTTTATTTTCTCGATAAGGAGCGCTCTTACTCAGGCACCAGTTCACCCAGCGCTGTAAGTTCCTTCATAGAATCATCACGATTGAAGCATCTAACCACAACTTCCCAAGACTTAAGAGAATATTCAGGACCTGTGGGATCCCTACTACTTCCAAAAGTACCAATAAAACCTATAGTTGAGTTTCCAAAATCCTACCTCTCACCTTGAACATTTTCCTCCTCATTCAGGGAGTTCCACTCCTTACTGGACATGGTATCATCCCTTTTAAGAATATTTGGAGGCCTTTTAGAATCCCTCAACAATGGAGTATGAACCTCCTTTCCCACATTATCTTTTATCTTAGAAGAAGTCTCAGTTCCCATCTTTTGCTTTTGTAAATTCTCAGCTTTCTTATTCTTGGAAAAGCCAACTTTATTCCTTTGAATTCTAATAACATGTATACAACTTGAAAATTTATTACCAAGCACTTTGCAGAAATCAAAAAAACAGGGGAACAACATCATATTAAAACTCTACTTGAATATTTAATCCATCATCCAATATAATGGCATTTCTTGTCCTTGGATGAAAAATATCAACATCAACCAAAACCCTTGAATAATACCCATATTTTCCTATAATGGTATTATCATCATGTTTTATAGGTGACCCTATACAAGAAGAAATATCATTTAAGATTCGTGGATGCTAAAGAACCCAATTAATTAAATTAATGCGTACCTAGATCTGTGCATTAGTATGATTTTGATTATAACGATTGAAATCAAGCTCCCATGAAAAAAGAAGAAAGGAACCTAGATTGAGATTATAGAAGATAAATATCTAAGAAATAGAATAATTAAATTAAAATAATAGAATCAAATAAAAATATCCCTTGCCAATTAGAATTAATTTTCCCTCATTGAAACCGTAGATTCATCCAATATTTTGTTTTAAATCATCCACATTAATTGGCTTGTACCCTTTGGAAAGGATCAATCAGCCAATTAGTAAAAATTGAAACTCATAAAGTCTTTCCTGAAATAAAGTTCAATCAACAGAGATAAAAAATCTACTCTGCACATTTTTGGAGATTCTCTATTCATTCACAATCAAATCCGAGGAACCACCAGCCTTCTTAGATAAAATCCTCACAAAAGAAACACCCTTATTCTTGGTATTTGAGACACTAAAAAGATTATATGAAGAAATATCATTATCCCTAGTTTCAAACAACACCTGATCAACACTAGATACATAAGTGATCTTAGGGTTTAGAGATGTTACATCCACACACGAGACATCCAAATTTCTAACCCCAACCTGATCGATTGAAGAAACCATAAAAATAGATACAAATGACACCCAATCAACATTAGGATTCAGAGATGCAACATTCGTGCATGGGATATCTAGATTGAGTCAATCCCCATGATCGTCTGTAGAAACCGTAGCATGGGCAGTAGATGACACTTGATCTACATTAGGGTTTAGAGAAGTGACATCTACACACGGGTTGAGCCGATCCCCAACCCGATCACCAGTAGCAACATCCTAGTTGGCGATTGATAGATCCGTCAAAGATGAAACTGAAACGAATCAGCGACGAAATCCATCGAATCACCTAAAAATCACACCTTAACCGCTCTCGATCCCCAACATGAATTCCAATTATTTAAATATATGTATATATATAATATAATTAAAAAATTTAAATGCATATAATTATAAATATATTAAAATAATTTTAAATATGTTTTTATAAATATAAATATAATTATAATTATAAATAAATATATTTTTAAATATATTTATAAATATATTTCTATTATTCTATTTATATAATTATATATAAATTTAATAAATAAATATAAAAATAAAAATAAATATATTAAATATATTCATTATTTAAATGTATTTATTATATTGTTATAATTATTAAAATATATAGTTATTTAATTATAATTATATAAATATTTTTTTGAAAAGTATATTTATTTATAATTATGAATATAATAAATATAAATTTATAAATATATTTATAAATAAATATATTTGTACATATATTTATAATTAATTATTTATAATTATAAATATTCTTATAGAATTATATATCTTTATATATATATATAGAAAATATACTCATTATTTAAATATATTTATTATAATTTTATAATTTTTTAAATATATAATTAATTAATTATAATTATATATATAGTAAACATAAATTTTTAAATATATTTATATATAAATATTTGTTTATATATATATTTTGAAAATTATTAATAAATATATAATCTTAAATGCATGACTGTTAAAAATGTGTGAAATTGAATAATTAAAAATGAGTAGACTTTAAAAATATTGAAAAAATAAATAAGTTTTTTTAGAAAGGTAGAGCCTATGCCCTTTTTATTGGATCAAAAGTAAGAGAACAAAGGGATGAAGGTAATGGTTCTTACAAGGCATCGATGCCTTCATCGAAGAGTCCCCAATTTTCCCTGATCTTATCAGAAATTCTGCATTCTTCTTCTTGTAAAGCTCTCCAATCAGTTCCTCACCCATGCCCTCGACCTCATCCCCTAGAGTAATGATCTTCTAATATTTTATCTTTCTAGAGTAAACTTTCAATGTCATAATCATCTGATCTAGGGTCTTCTAATTGAGTTTCCTTCTTTTTATCTTTCCAATCAGCTCATCTGCATCCCCATTCATGACTTCTATGATGAAATCAACATTTCTATGATTTGATTTGTTGCCAAGATCCCTCTGAATCATCTTATTCTATTATATAATTGTGTTTCACCATTGGTTTCATCTATCTACAATCAGGCTCATTTTGAGTGCTACGTTGTATCAATGGATTTTGAACTATGTCTTATTGCAATTTCAAATTATCTACAGTGGGCACTTCAAGGACTCTAAATGAGTTTGAAGAAGTAACTTGAATTTCACTTTCTAAATGGCCCAAAGGCCTTCATTTTTTTATTTTATTATGGATAATACCCTTTTTAAGGGTTGAAGGGGAACCCGTACATGACCCGTAGGCCCGAGGAACAAGGCCCGACTGACCCGCAATACATGACCCGAAGGAATAGAGGCATACCATGCCTAATACATGACCCATAGGCCCAACCCACTTGAACTGCCCCTCCCCAGATTCCGCATCATTGATCACCTATCTCCCCAACTTGCATTTATGATCATCTAGCATTGCCCCGTACAAAGTTGCACGGTGCCTAGTCCCGATGGCGGTTTCCATACCCTTTTATTCTTCCAATCCGGTTAGCTTTGCTTCTGGTGGCTGCTACTCTTGTTGCTCTGATCCTCTTCTGTGGCCTGTTCTATGTGAACTGGGATACTCCATGGTCTACGTTGCCCGAAGGCCATATGACCCGAAGGCCTTTGATGAACCGAAGGCCCTTGAGACCCGTTGGCTCAAACCAGTGGCCCGAAGGCCCAGAGAGATGAGATATATAATTTTTATAATGAACCATCTAAAATCCTTCCTTGTCAACAAAGGCCTTATTGTAGATTTCTTCTTCATTTCTTTTATCTTACCTTCATCCAAGCCTTCCTTTGGTCCCACAGCTAGACCTTCTTTCAAAGAGGAATCTCCTTAAATGAAATATGTTTTACTTACAACATCAGAGGCTTTTTGAGAAATATATTCCAAATACCTTGAGAGTGTAGGGGGAGTATCTTGCTCAACATCACAATGTCCAGTGACATTAATCTGATCAACCATATTATGTCTATATTCCATCAAAGGCATGTGAGAATTAGTCAAATTTTTAAGATTCCTAGGGGATTCAAAATCTAACTTTTCTTTAACTTTATGCTCTCTATCAACAATTCAATATCCCATAAAAATCATTTGATCAATATATTTTTGAATGGTTTCTTTCTCCAATGATTGAGTATCAACTAGATCATCAATCTGCGTGACATCATCAACATGTGCTGCATTACCAATTTGATAGGGGAAATCAGAACTATCTTTAGGATTTTTCATTACATTAGTGGAAGGATCATTCACTGCTAATACCATATCCTTGTAAGAGGGGACACCCCCTTTACCCATGCATTTGTTATTACAAACTTCAGGGAATGTATGCTCTTCATCAAATTGACCAGGGGATTCCTCAGAAAGATCTATCCACATTTTGGTCTTCAACTGCAGATCAGATTTCCCCATATAATTATATTATTTATTCATTTTGTTAGCAGTAGCACTGGGGAAATCCCTTGGAATACCATCCAATTATTTTCCAGTCTTCACAGTTTTATTTCTCACAAAATCGGTAGATGCATGTCCCTTCAGGTTACAAAACTAATAACAAGTATCATGCTTGGAATTATATCTATTATGCCGAATGATTTTACTAACATTGAAAAATAGTGGTATATTCTCATATAAAATAGATAAGTGAAAGATGTAATCCATCATGGACAGGGTCACATGCTTCACAAGGGTTGAATTAAGAAGAATTTGAACAAGAAAATGGTAAAAGGGGAAAAATCTAGCTTCCTCTATTGCCCGGTCTAGCTTAATTGGTGAACCGATTGATAAAGAAACATAGAATAAAATATTAGGATTCCACTTGATCCAAATTAAACCATATATCCAAACCTAGGCATGCGACTTTGAAAATTGAGAAGAAAAAGGATTAATGCTCAAATGCCAATTTGGAAGGTTAATTATACACAGTTTGAGATAGATTGGTTTGATCCCCCATGATTTTCTCTTCAGTTCCTATAAAATAAATAATATGTGGAAAAATCCATGCCCAACAGGAATACACTTCCAATCATAGAATCCCCAAGCATCAGATATCCTTCCAACCAGGTTGTCTATCTTCCATGGTTTATGCCCTGATGGAAGAACCATTCTTGCAACGATTGAATATTCACGGTTCTTGATCCTATCAAGAATGAGGTCTTGATTATCATTGATTAGAGAATAGTAACCTAATTTGAAGATTCAATCAGAAACCCCATCATTTTAGAAGGAAAAATATCAAAACAAGTCACGCTCAACCTTCCCTACTTTTTGTGTGAAAAATTAATGTTTATATATATACAAGTTTGATATATGTTAAATTGAACAATGAAATTATATAATATGTAGTGTTTATTAATGAAATAAATAATAATAAGATTGAATAAATTTAAAAAATGAATATCTATTATTAATTATATTGTTTTTTTTAAAATAAAAGTTACTATTTATATATGTTAAAATGGAAACGAATACATATTAATTATATAAACTGTAACTATATTAAAATAATTAAATGTTAACAAATAAAAATTTATAAATAAATATTTAAAATGAATAAAATTACAATCATATTGAACAATGAAAAATTAAGAAGGAATAAATTACAAAAATATTAAAAAACTATGAAGATTATTAATGAATAAATTTTATTAAAAATGAATAAATTTAGAAAAATATTAAGATGTAATAAATAGTATATATTGTATAAAAATATAAAAAATGAAAAAATTTATCGATTAGAAACACAATACATATTAAATATATTATGTTAATAAATATAATTCTAAAATGAATATTAAAAATTGAATAAATGACAGAAATATTATGTGTATGTGCATTGTATATAAAAATTAAATAATTATGTATTTGTATGTGTGGAATTAATGCAACACACATTTGATATATGTTGAATTCAAAAATCAAATCCCATTCAATTAAATATCCATTACATAATACAATCAGTCAATATTTTTAATTAATATTAATTTTTAATTATAAATCATTTTTCACTAAATATATGAATTATTTTATGTAAGCATACATATTTTTTATTATATAAATCATATTTTAAGAAATATTATATATATTGATATATATATATATATATATATAAATATATATATAATTTTTTTTATATTAAAAATATTAAATATATCAATGAATAATTATGTATAAAAACCACTAAAAATGTAAAAGACATTAATATGTTCTTAATTATTACATATTATTCATTTTATACATTTATATTTGATATATATTGTCTATTAATATTTATAATTAATATATACATATTAAATTTATTCATTTTTATTAATATTTTTTTTTATTATTTCGTAATTTATTCATTTTTAATTTTTTTAATCATTGAAATTTATGCATTTTTTATATCTATATTTAATAAATAACATTTATTAATATTTATAATATATATTTATATTAAATTTATTCCTTTTTATTAATAATTTTTTAATTAATAAATTTTCTAAAATTTTATAGTGTACTTATTTTTAATTTTTTAATTATTTCAATTTATTCATTATATATATATATATTTAATATAAAAATTTATTAATATTTATAATTTCTATATATATTAAATTTATTATTAATTAATTAATTCATATTTTTTAATATTTTTTAAATTTATTCATTTTTAAATTTTTATTTGTTTAATTATTTCAATTTTTAAAAAATATTTTTAATACTCATATGTTTTATTTTTATTTTGATTGGTTTATTTTTATTACAATTTATAAAAAATTGGGGGCTGTTTATTAGTCTACATGGGAAGGTGGGTTGAGCCTTGTATTGGCAAGGATGGGGGCCAAGGCTGGGCTATGTACTAGCCCAAATGAGGGGGGGGGGCAGGTGGGCCGGGTCTTGAAGGACCCGACCCATGTGGCCCTTCTGTGGGGATGTGTATGCGGGTTCCGATCTACCGCTGTCGTGGTATGATGTGTTAGTGGGACACCTAGGCTTATAAAGCATGACCTTCACAAATAAGAAGCCCGATGGGGGATTGTATCATGGGACAACCCTTTATTTGTGCTAGATAAAATCATAGATAAATGTCTCCCTTTAACAACCATTTTTTTAGTGCTGATAAAGGTTATCTTTTTTAGTGCTTTTATCTAGAACTGATAAAGGCTATTACTTCTTGTTGTGGGTTTTTTAGTAGTGAGTTGATCATCCAATATTATATGTGAGCCATCATTCTTTGTAGAAACCGATGTGGGATTAGGTTTGCACCCAAAAAACATGACATTAAACATAAAAAAATTCAAATTTATATTGCACCACCATTTCAATAAAAATATTATAAATTTCTGTACATACAATTACATTGATGTAAAAAAATAATAATAATTACAACCAATATAAAAACAAAACTCTCATAGTAGGCCTTCTACAATGATCAACCCAATCACATACAAAAGTAGCATGTAGTTGTAATAAAAAATGTTTATTTGAGCAATATTTTATAAAAAAACAAATTAAAAATAAAATGTTTTACAATATATTATAAATTCTAATTATAATGATATGCAATACTTTCAATAGTTCACAAAAGAAAAATTGGTTTTTATAATGTATCATGATAATTGTAGTGAATTTACTCTATTTTGAGTACATGATGAACATTTTGAGATGAAATTTCATTTTTAAATGGAAGCACACACTTTTAGTCATACTGAGCATACCCTGAATTGGATTACCATGCGATTAATTATTAGATTTAACAAATCAATCATCCTTCTTTTTCTTACAATCTCAAGACAATATGACCGTGTTTACTCAATTTTTGAGCATATGACACATGTTTGAAACCAAACTATCATTTTAAAATGAAAACACCCATTTTTTATCATACCAGAAACATCGTGTGTCAAATTGAATTGAAGTTAAGTCTTACACATCACAAATGAATCATGTATTTCCCCCCTAAAGTATCAATAAAATTATATCACTTTTTCTTAGTTTTAACTAAGTGACACACATTGTAAGATAAAATAGTACTTTTATACAAAAAACAAGCACTTTGAGTGATATTGATAAAAATGTGAATAAGATTGACATGTAGTTGATTCCTACATGTAAAAAATGAATCATTGATATTTTTAATAAAGTGTTAAGGAAATCAAAGAGTGTTTTCTTTGTTTTAATTATATGATTCACATTTTGAAATAAAAAATCAGTTACAAATGAAATCACATACTTTCAGTCACACTAGACACATCATGTGTTGGAGTGATGTACTATAAATTCATACCCTCAAAAAATGTATTACCTATATTTTTTCTAATGTATCAATAAAATTAGAGCATGTTTTTTTTTTGATTTTGAGTATATGATTTGAGTTTGGAATAAAAATTCCAAATTTTGATGAAAACACATAGTTTCAATCATACCCACCACACCACGTGTTAGATTGATACATGGTTGAATAATAAATCTCCAAAATGAATTATGTATTATTATTATAATGTATAAATAAAGTCTAAACATGTTCACTCAATTTTGAGTAGTTGACATGGCTTTTGAACTAAAATGACACTTTTAAATGAACACACCCACTTTTAGTCATATTGGCCACACTATGTGTTAGATTAATGTGCAATTAATTCCTACACATAAAAAATAAATTAGCATATTTGTCCATAAATTCAAAGAAAATCTAATTTTGTTTTGTCATATTTGAGTATGTGACGCATGTATTGAACTAAAATGTCATTTTTAAATAAAAACACAGACTTTGAATCCTTCCAGCTACACTATGTGTCTAATTGATGTGAAGTTGAATCCTACATGTCAAAATTGATTTTTGGGTTATTTTTATAATGTATCAAGTCAATACAAGTATGTTTTATTAGTTTTGTATATATGACACATGATTTGAACTAAAAATCACTTTTAAATGAAAACATGCAATTTCAGTCATACCTGCCACAATGTTTGTCGTATTGACATTCAATTAAATAGTATATGTCCAAAATAAAGTATCATTCATTTTTATATAAATATCAAGTAAATATGATAATGTTTTCTTAGTTTTGAGTATGTGATGCATGTTTTGAACTAAATATAATTTTTAAATGAATACACATGCTTTTGGTTATATCGAAAACTCCGTGTGTTAGATTAATGTGCAGTTCATTACTACACGTAAAAATTGAATAAAGGAAAGTTATTATAATATATAACGAAAATAAGAGTGTGTTTTCATGGTTTGAAATACGTGACACATGTTTTGAACTAAAATTTCACTTTTTAAATAATAACATGCGCTTTCAGTCATACCGACCACACTGTGTGTTAGATTTATGTACAATTAATTAATACATTTCACAAATGAATTATTGATCTTTTACCTTGAATATCAAGACAGGTTGAGAATGATTTATCAGTTTTGAGTATGTGGAACATTTCTTGAACTAAAATTTCATTTTTAAATGAAAACACACAATTTCAGTCATATAGGGCTCACCATGTGTCAGATTGATGTCTAATTGATTATTACACATCATAAATGGGTTATGGATTGTTTAAATAATAAATTAAGTCAATATAAATGTGTATACTTTTTATTAAAGATGTTAGAAATGTTTTGAACTAACATTTTACTTTTAAATGAAAACATTTTCAATCATACTCGCCACACTGTGTGTTATATTGACGTGAGGTTAATTCCTATATTTCAAAGATGAATTATTGATATTTTTCCATAAATATAAATATTATTCAAGTTTACTTGTTATTTGTTTAGTATATGATACATGTTTGAACTAAAATTTAATTTTAAAATAAAAACATTCACTTTCGGTCACACCGACCACACTATATGTCAGATTGACCCACAATTGATTCCTACACATCAAAAATGAATTAAGGATTTTTGTTATAAAGTATCAAAACAATAAAAATGAGTTTTTTTGTATTATGTGACATGAATTTTAAATTAAAATGCCACTTTTAAATGAAAAAAAGAACTTTCATTTATACAGGACACACTATGTGTTATATGAACATGCAGTTGATTTCTTGGTATCACAATTGAATTGAAAATAATTTTTCTAAAGCATCAAGGTAATCTTAGTAGAAATGTATAAAAGTGATAGTTTAATTCCCAAATCAGATTATATTGTAAATTTAGTATGTTTTTATTATTTAGATAAAACACAAATTTGTCTCACCATTGTGTAATTAAAATATCTTGGTCCCCAAAATGAATGCATTACATCGCCACTGAATGTGAAAAAATCAAATAAAGAACAAATAACTTCATGGATAACACATTAAATAGTACATCAGTGCCTCATCATTATTGAAACCTTCATTAAAAATTGATTTTTATCTATAAATTTTGTTCCTATGAAGATAAAAAATCCTCCATACATTGTTCGTGGTTTTTTTAAAGAAATAATTTCTCCTTCAGACTCTCACTTCACGATTTGACATAAAGTTCGATTCTGAAAGGGAAATGATTTCTTTAAGGGGGAACCTAAACTCAGTATGAAGGCCTTTGTTTCTCCTTAAAGTCACAAAATAAACCATGAATTTGGATTATATAGGTGATATTATTTGGGATTCTTTAAACATTATGAAATCATGTAATCTTACCACTCAATTTTAAAAAAATATGTTTCCTCTTTTAAATATGTGGACTATAAATAGTCTTATTTTTACTAAATATATATTAAAAAATGATTAATATATTTTAAATAAAATATTAGTTATATAATAACCCATACCTTAATAATTATGATTTTAATAGAAAGGATTGAATTTTTATTATATTCCAATGACCTTTTAGGAATACAATTTTTGAGAATTAAAAAAACTTACATATCCAAACCTTATAAAAAAAGTAGGCACTTCCACTCATTGTAATGTTTTCCACAGAAGAGATTCTTAAATTTAAATTCATGTTTTATTAAAACACATTCTCTTATTTTAAGATGAATCCCCATAGTAGAAAGATATACATTTTTATAGTTATTACTCATCCTTAAGGCTTGTGATTTTTTTAAAATGCGGGATTATCAAAAAATGTACAGTAGGGGATACAAAAAGAAAGAAATTTGTTAGTCCATTTTTGAAAATAATTAAATTTCATATAATATTTTACTTTTATTAGATTAAACTCAATCTTAAAATAATCATTCACTAACATCACTTCATAGATTGTTTCACAAAAAATCTTATAAGAAATATTAAAGAAAAAATCATAATAATGATGATTTTTGTAAACATCAGTACACATTAAAAAATTTTCTTGAAAAATATACTTTTCACCCTTCAAGGGGTAATGAACATTAACTTAAATATAGTCTCATTATCTTACCATATGAAAACAAATAATTCCATGAAAACCCATTTTATAACATATAAAGGTCATGTAGGTACCTTGGTATATAATATTCATATCACTATTATAATTAATCATAAATGTACTCTGGAAAATGGAATAACATACTCAGTTAATTCCAATATATATTCCCCAGAGAACAAAATTACCAATCAAGGAATTAGAGAGCTATATTAGGAAAACCCATCACCATGGAAGATTTATAAGGACCATAACATATATAAAATGGAAAATTTCATTTTCATTATAAAATATCATAAAATATTTTGTTAACAAGTATATTGAAAAAATTTCACACTTGATGTAAAAATAAGGGTAAAAATACATTTTCTTTTTAAACTCTTAAAACAGAAATTTCCCAAAAAAATGAGAAATAAGATCCACATTGAAAAACAATATAAAAATTTAGATAAATATTTTTAAATAATATAGATCCTGATGATGTAAAATCTCATTTATGTCATATATGTTAAAAATAGATTCTTTTTCACACATTTTAAAAAATAACCCTTATAGAAAACCTTAAAAATATTCCTTTTGAACCACTGTTAGGAATGTCAAAGATATTTTAAAATGGATTTAAAAAACCATTTTAGTATAATCATAACACTCTTGAAACATGTTAAAAATCATGTATTTAGAGGAAAATGGTTTGGAAAGAAAACTTCAAAACATTTTAAATATGGTTTTCAAGAAAATACCTTACCAATTTAGTAACTTTTTAATAATAATAATGTTAAAGGAGTGAACTTGAAATGTATTTGTAAACCAATTTAATTTCAGAAAATGAATGATAAAAGAAATATATATGGTATTTTATACACCACAAAAAATAAAATATGTGGTGAAAATTACATGTATCTCAAAGAAAGGAAATTTAGATATTAAATCCCTTACCTCAAGTATAAATTGTAATGTACATTCATTAAATTGTATATAATAAACTTATATTAATTATTTACGTTTTAAGAAATTTGTTTATGTTTATTTATTTATTATCATTTATTTTAATTCATTTTATACCATTTTTTCATTCATGTAAAAAATTAGTAAAGTTGACATCTGTAAGAACCTGATTTTTGAATCAGGGAGGGATCCTTTAAATTTGGGTCTAACTCATTATTATGGACCTTTTTTATAATCATAATGAGTTCAATAAGATCTTAGGGGTGTCTGGGGTTTTTTCAAAACTCATATCCCAAACTTTGGGTGGAAATTGTCTTGTCATATGGTTAGTGTAAATCATGTGGGTTAGGCCCACAATAAGATCTAACCATGCAAATGGTCTATATTTTTAAGTAGATCCATTTTGTATGTTTGGTGCATGATTTTTATAACCATGCAATCTAAACATTTGGTATGACACTTTCTCTAGGTACCTATGCAAGGTTGGTGCATGGTTTGGAAAACCATGCGGCCAAATGGTGAGTAGGCT
The DNA here is from genome assembly GCA_963277665.1 of Viscum album. Classification (NCBI taxonomy): domain Eukaryota; kingdom Viridiplantae; phylum Streptophyta; class Magnoliopsida; order Santalales; family Viscaceae; genus Viscum; species Viscum album. The sequence goes on from OY728143.1 coordinate 416,918,773, forward strand.
AATTTTTGGGTAATTTTACTAATTTTACGTTAATTATCTAATTATCCTCCACCTTATTCCCTATTTAATGTTTTATTGGGATAAACCTCAATTAATCCTATTTTGTTTCTCTTTGAATGATTAAAATAGGGAATGAAAAATCTCCTCCATCCAGGATCTGATTGAGATTTAGTTTTTCATGTTAGATGTGAAACAGTATGTACTCAAGTCTTCTTAATCCATTATTTGTTTCACTTTATCTTGATATAGTTATCAAGGTTTATGATTTTATGATAGTTTTTTAAATCTACTCTGATCTGAGTAGAATTAGAGGCCGAAATTGGATGGGGGAGTCATACGAGTATGAGTTGGTTCATCTATAACTCATCCCTCAAGTTTATTGATTTTAGAATTTATGTGTGGGGCCCACTGATTTCATTCGGTGTTGTTTATTGAATTTATATGCCGTTCTTATACTAATTATAACCGTATGGTTATTCTATTTCAATATATGTGATTGGTTGTTGGTTTTTTGAGTCCACAACTCACAACACCCCATATAGGGTGATATAATATAATTGGGGTTTTAGAGTTTGGCACTTTTGAGCCATTGTTTGGGTGTGCTCGAGCTTGACCACACTAATGATAAGACTCTTTATATTAATTGCCTATTAAATCATGAAATTATGAATGTATTGTACCTTGTAACTTCCACTTGGCCCACCTAAGGTAAGTAATTAAATGTAAGTGATTGATTTAAATGATATTATGGAAAGCATAGTTATGTATATGAATTAGAATTATTAAATGTAAATGAATGTTTGGTTTCACATCCATAGAACACCGTTCCCTATTTATATAAGGTAGAGAAATGAAACTTATTAATTGAACTTGATTTACAAGGTTTTAATTTAAAAGGTTGCATGATACTTGGCCTTATCAAACTAATGAAAGTCTAGTCTTAAACCAAGTGAAATTGTTAATGGCATAGTTATCATATGGCCAAATTAATTATAATAAATTAAATGTTATGTTCCTATTTATGAACTTGTACTTTGACATATTTATATAAAGGATTGACTCATGTTAACTCTTGGATTCTAGTGGGTATATGTCGGGTACTCGAGGATATCATTCTGATTCAAGGATGTTAGTTTCCTTGGGTGAGACCCACCCAAGAACTCGATCCTTCTTTACCTCTGGATGCACGGTATGAAACCGTAGGATCCATTAATTATTATTATAGTATTACTTGGATACACTCCTTGTATCCATCATGACTTGAGGATCCTTGGATACATCCATGGCCCTATACATTGTTTATATCACATCTTACCTTGGATTAATTCTTTGGACTCGGTTAGAAACATTATTATGGGAATTCATTGGAAGATGCTACTTAGATTACACTCTTACCCATCATCTAGACTCATTTACTACTGAGTTAGCACCCCCTAAGGTGTAGGTTTCCTTGGTTAATACCATGGAACCACTTCATATTAATTATAAATTATGGTTTTCTTATTAAATCATGGAAAATTCACTATTTATACTATCTCAAGGTGATTTTAGTGCTGGCTATGCCTCACCTGACTTGTTTATATAAATTGGAAGTTAATTAATTAACACAATGGTTAAATGTTTAGACACTTTCCAAGGGATGAAGTAGGTACTTCGGCATTTAGTTACTTTTCACTACTTTATTTATATATTCTTTCTTGCACACTGTCACATTTCCAGAATAGAGGCCGGATGTTATAGACACCGTTGGGGTGGCCCATTTAGATTTATCTCACAATCTCTCTGGGAATTGTTTGGTACCCAGGGTAGATTACATGTATGCTGGTGTTGATAAAAGGAATCATAATGCTTCAGAAACTTGATTTTTTTCTATACTAGGATGGAGATGACAACAAATGATTGAGCTGTAGCTCGGGTTTCATCAGATAGTTTATGTAGTTCCTTTTTTCTATATTGGGTTTTTCATGTATTCCTACTAATTTTCATCCACGTTTTCTAGATTTTTAGTTACGTGAAATATATCATCAACAAATATTGTATGTTATTCCAATTATTTTAGTTATTATTTATTTTTCTCCTTCTGCTGTTCATTCTATTTACTTATATTTCTTTATCTATTTATCTCTATTGTATCTTATATTCTATCCACTGCATTTAACTCTGGTAATAAGGGCATAGTCTCCCCAAAGACACACCATAGGCCCTCACTACTAGTCGGAAGCCTCTAGAGTTTGGGAAGATACGCTTGAGGCCATGTGACCCACCAGGCTCAAGGCACTTGTTCTTGCCCAAATTTACCCAAGTTTTTAGGGTTAAGTGGTCACTTGTAGTTTAGCTTGGGTTGTCAAATCCTCAGAGACCTAATAAGAAACCTATATAAATGTACATTCTATGGAATATTTTTTTCTTTGAAGTAGGAAACTTTGGGTTGATTTTAGATGGTTTTAAAAGGTCACTAAGAGATCTATGTGAATTCAAATTATGAGAAAATGAGTTGATCCTAGGTTATTGATCATGGTGGATTTGATGAATTCCTTTTTTTAGCAATTTAAATTTCATTAACTCGAGAAGGATTCGTTCAATGAATTTAAACTAACATCATCACTTAACTGTTACAAACATTCATAAACACATGATAATCATATATACACTTTTAAGATCATTTTCATGAGCATTTCATGGAAAGGGATCTTATTACCACATAAAAGTGGGGCAGATAAATTCAATAAGTAAGAGGAAGAGAGAAAATAATTGAACAAGAGAAACTAAAATAAAAGAAATTAATAAAAATTTAGAGAGTGAGAAATAACATTCAACCCAATCCCTAGATACTCTATTGGATCAACCCATAAAATAGTTATCCCTCCATTAATTACATGTTCTCAACGGAAGTAGGAAGTAGACTTAAGAAGGAGGAATTGAAGAATTAAAAAAAATAACGATCACTCAATCCTTGTGTGATAAATTTCACAAGGTTTGGTGTGAATAAATTCACACCTTGAAGAAAAAATATCAACTTGATATGGAGAAGAATAGAATAAGAGAAAATTAAGAACTTTTATTAAGAAACTAAGGGGAATTGAAAAAATTACATGAGAAAGAAATGAAATTACAAACCCAAAGTGATATCATAACATTACAATGAAACAAATCAAAAAAATATGATTATCCCCTCCAAAACCACTGCCTTAAATAGAAATTTTAAGAGGCTTGGGTAGAGCCTCATTCTAAGTCTCTACAATTAATATTGGTAGGCCAAGGTGGGAGAAAAGTTTGTGTAATTTGGACTTTTCCACCCTTGACCCAAAATTGCATCCATCTTGTATCCACAAAATATATATACCTAAATTAGGTTCTAGATGGATGCTTTTGGGTAGATCATATAATAAAAAAATAGATATTTTGATTTCCCCTGATATTCTGCAAAATTTTATCCCAAATGGATATTTGGTTTGTGAGATATGTGTAAAATGGTGGGCTATTTTTCTTAGCCGCAGAATCTGGCCCAGAATTCTATCTCCATATTGGGCCACATATAACTCCCGTTAAAACTCATAATTATATCTTGTAACATTTTTATTAAAATTTTCCCATGGTTTCATATATCTTTATTTAAAATTTCAGATTCATTAGGCTTGGATCTTGTTTTATAAAGTAATTTTAATGGACTAATATCTAATTCACTTCACCTGAAATGTTGTTGGTTCAAGGACCACTTTGGTGGTCATCCAATGTGAATCTTCGAGTACTCCAAAATTATTAATTTTTCCCAACGGAATGAGAAACTTTAAAATTAAACATTGAAGTAAAATCGTGACCATTTTTTGTTTTAGGAGGTGTTCAAGTATGTACCAAAAAATGGGGCACTATAACAAATAATTACAATCATAATGTGAAATAGTCTTGAAATTGAAAAATACAACAAAAATGGTGTTTATGAATAGTTAATCACATGAATATTATAATATAAAAAATTAATATTATCCTCTTTTAATTTCTAATCAAACCCCATAATTTTAGCTCTTCTACTCCTGAGCAAATTATATCTCAAAAATATGAAATTTGAATTACCTTTTCCAAAAAATATTTTTATACACATTGCTCACCAAAAGACCTCATACTAAACAATTATGAAACCCATAAAAATAATTTAAAGTAACCTAGGTCTAAATGAATATCCTAGGCCCAAGACCATTATTTTGTTCTAATTCATCACCACATTTCAACTAATTTCAATTAAGCTTGATGATGTGTTGTGTGTCCCAATAGACATAGGGGTTCATATTTATCCAAGGGGGAAAAGGTGGAAGCGCCCGGTGAAATCACATTTCCATATTAAAAGGATCATTCATTTTTTTTGTGTTTTTTTGTTTTAAATTTTCCATGGTAATTAAAATTGAACTCAATCAAGTCAACCCATATATCGAGACTTTTCCAATGGTGGAAGAAGGAAGCACTATAGGGTGTAGGTATGTGGAAGGTGCACTCCCCTATCTCCCTTCGGTCACGGGTTCGAGTCCCACGACTTAGCTGGACATGGCGAGGTTATCCCCACGACATACGATGTGGAATTTTTCTCAAAAATATAAATATATATTATCTTTTTTTCCATTTTTCAAATTTTATATTTTTATTTTCTTTACCCATTTTTTTAAATATATACATACAGACACACACACACACACACACACAGATATATATATATAAAAGCACATAAAATAAAATATATATTGTATATAAAAATAATAAATTGAAAAAAAGAACAAAAAAAGGATAAGAAAAAAAAGTTGAAACAATTTTTTTTTTAAATTTAGTTTTTTAACACACAAATACACACACAAAAAAAATAACAAAGAAAATATAATAAAATCCCTATTGATTCTGGGTTTCCTCCCTTAAATCTTTTTGTTTAAATTCGTTAGCTCAACTTAGACCCGTCAACTTATCCAACACCCTCTTTTAAAATTTTAATGATTAAAATTTTTACCACTTCAATTATATTGTGATTGAGTCTCCAATAGGGTTTATAGGAAGGTTTTGAAATTGATTCAAGAAAACATATATAGGTCCCAATGAATTTGATAATCCCGTGAATATCGATAAGGGTCCATCCAATTTTCTTCCTAATCATGATTAAGACATCGAGTAGAATTTTATCTTTATTAGCATCAAGGGAGGATGAAATTATTACAGAATGTTTTGATTATCTCCTATAAAGGAAGACTTGAGAGAGGATGTAAGGATCTTGAATTTTAGCTTGGGTTGGATAACACTTTTAAATACTGGTCGTGACTTCGAATCAAACTCAATTTTATTTTCAAAATCTATTAATAGAATTAGTTCATTTTGAATATAATATTTAGGCACCATATTAGAAATATCAGTGTCAGAAATGAGTATGGACTTAAATTTTGTGATTTCTCCCAATGTTTCAGTGATTGGTGTTTTCAGAAAAACATCATTGGATCTATATTTCCGACACTCAATCCAAGATGTCAAATTTCCCTCTTGTGAATACAAAAAATCAGTTTCCTCTTGATTTAAACAACCATAAAAAATTCCTTCATGTTCTTCAGGTCTCTTAGATTCAAAGGATGCTTATTTTGAAGTTTTTATGAGAAGTTTGTGAGAAACAAGATTCTTTTATCAATGATGAGGAATGACAAAACTTAGTGGGAGTGGGTTCCATAACCGTTTCAATACTTTTTAGTTCTACTCTAAAAGATGAAACCTCAAAAGTCATTATCTCCATTTGTTGATAAAATTTCTCATGTAATGTATGTGGATCAGGATGGTAAAGGTGCTGATCCAAATGGTCTATTCTAGGAAGATAATTATGTTATTGGAATTTCATCGGAGGATGTTCATATTGGTTTTTAGGGATTGAAACTCATTATATGTCGGAATTATTTGTAGATAATAAGAGTTAAAACATTATGGATCAATCGGTTATTGTTTATCCCACTAATAAAAACTAATATGGTCATTGTACATCACACTTGGTGTCGGGTAGTCAAAGTTGTGAGAGGTTTCCCATGTTTGGATTTATTCAAAAGTGATTTCCATAGAAGTGGAATTGGGGACGAGTAAAGATAATTGGGGTGAGAAAAGGATGGTAGTGTCTAATATAACTTACTTATGTCCCTAGAAACATCACCAAAATTTGGTCTCGCCCAAATTTAACCATGTTTTTAGGGTTAATTAGTTTCTTTTAGTTTATCTTGGGTTGTCGAATCCTTAGAGAACTAAGAAGAAACCTATAGACACGTACATTCTATGAACTATTTTTGGATATGAAGTGGGAAATTTTGGGTTGAATTTAGATGGTTATAAAATACCACTAAGAGATCTATGTGAATTCAAATTATGTGAAAATGTTTTCATCCTAGTTTATTTATCATTGTAGATTGGATGAATTCTTTTTTTAATGATTTCAATTTAATTAAATTAAGAATGATTAATTAAATGAATTCAAACTAACCTCATCACTTACTAGTTAAAAACCTTCAAAAACATTTTCTAATCACCTATATACTCGTAGGATCATTTTTATGATCACTCCATGGTAATGGATCTTATTAGCACATAAAAGTGGGGCGAATAAATTCAATAAGGAAGAGGAAGAGATAAAATCATTGAATAAAAGAATGTCAAATAAAAGAAATTATTAAATATTTAGGGAGTGAGAAATAACATCCAATATAGACCCTCTCTACTCCCTTGGATCAAACCATAAAATAGTTATCCCTACATTGATTACATATTCTCAATAAAAGTAGGAAGTCGACTTATGATGGAGTAATTGAATAAGTAAAAACAAAAAAATAATGATCACTCCACCGTTGTGGGATAAATTTTCCATGGTTTGGTGTGAATAAATTAAAATATTGAGGCATAAATATCAATGTGATATGGATAATAATATAATAAGATAAAGGAAGAACTTTTATTAAGAAACTAAGGTGAATTGAAAAACTTACACGAGAAAGAAATGCGATTACAAACACAAAGTGACAACATTACATTAAAATAAAACCAAGAAAAAAATATGCTTATCTCCACCTCTAGAACTACCTTAAATAGTCATTTTAAGATTCTTGGGTATATCCTAAAATAGTACAAGTCTCCTTAATTAATGGTGGTAGGCCAAGGCCGGTGTAAAGTTTGTGTAATTTCGACTTTTCCACCCTTGACCCGAAATTTCATACAGATTGCATCCATAATATAGAGGTGAATAAATGAGGTTCTAGATGGAAAAAATTTGTGTATACCATAGAAAAAAAATATATTCAGATATCCCCTGATATTATATTAAAGTTCAGCTCAAATGGATATTTTTTGTGAGATATGTGTAAAATGGTGGGCTATTTTTCTAGGCCGCAGAATCTATCCCAGAATTTTTTCTTCATATTGGGCCACTTGGAACTCCCTTTAAAACTAATAATTAGCTCTAGTAACTTTTTTATGAAATGTTCCCCATTATGGATTCTATCTTCAGTTAAAATTTTAGATTCATGGATATCGGATCATGTCTTATATAGTAATTTGAATGGGCTGCTATCCAATTCACTTTGCCCGGAATGTTGTTGGTTCAAGGCTGACTTTGGTGGTCTTCCAATGTGAATATTTCAGTACTCTAAAGAATTAATTATTCCAAATGGAATGAGAAAACTGAAAATTAAATATGAAATTACCATCATGACCATTTACTATTTTAGTAGGTGTTTAAATATGTACCACATAATAGTGCACTTTAACATAAAATTAAAATAATAATCTGAAATAGTTTTCAAATTGTAAATTTTACTATAAATGGTGTTTATTAATAATAAATAACATGAATATCATAATATAAATAATGAATATAATCCTCTTTCAGTGGATAATCAACACCTCCGAAGTGGTATCTAGGCCTGAGATATCAGAAAGTTGTATAAGAGGTGATTTATTTCTTGATTTACTATTTGGATACAATTTATTGGAGATTAGGAACACTTAGATCTTGGTCATAAGTCGTTATTGGGAATTTTGAACCCATTTTTGTGGTGAAGTCTGAGTTTCCTGAGTTATAATTGTTTTTATCCTTTTTTCTATTGCAGCTGATATCATTTCTCTGTTAGGTGACACACAAACTATGTGGTGTTGTTGATTATTATTCTGATTGATATTATATTTTATCCTAGGCCCATAATATGATGGAAAAGAAAATTGTCGCATGCATCATATTAGAACCTAGAATTCGCATGTCATGTATATTTTCATTCCATATTGGTGAATTTGACTACTTTCATTGCTTTATATGCCTGTGATTGTTGAGTAAGCCTTTCTTATATATATGTTGTGCTAAATTTGGGATGTGATTGAGTGATTTATTATTTCAGTTCATGAGGTGTTATGTTCCATCATGGATTGGAATGATTAATTTACCTAATCAAGCCTTAAATTAGATATTCAATTGGGTGTTAGTCTTAGTAATGAGGATTATGGTCTCTAATTTTTTGGGACAAAAAAATCATTTTAAATGAAATTTGAGGAAAGTTATAAGAAAATGAAAACATAAAAGTGAAATGGTTGCATGTCCTTATCCCAACTTGTCATTGTTATAAAAGGTGATGGAGTGAACTTGATAATTAAACATGAAATGAATGAAATGGTTTCCTGTAAATGATGAGGTAAGGTAAAATTGACCCTTCATCTAATAGAAACCCTTTAATTAATACTTTAGAAATTACCTATACCTATCCTTCTAAGAGGGTAGTTAGGGTAGTATACCTTGGATAATGAGCCCTTTCTTACATTCAACTTTTGTTGGTGTTGATAAATTTTTCTCAAAGCTTGTTATAAGGTGTGTGATTGGATTAAGAGATTCAAAACTAGCCTAGGTTAGTCAGTTGGGGCATGTATCTTTTGAGACAACCCGTTATGGGTGTTTATGAACTTGAGAAATAAAGTAACTTCTACGGGGTTTCATTTTTGATAAACCTAGGTTGGCTTGACTGGACCCTCCTAGGTCGCCTTATCTATTAAAAGAAATTTGTATAATAAATTGTTTAATTATGGTAGGATTTTAATAAATGATTTGTGTTTAACATGAAGTTTTCTATGAATTGATTGTAATGCCTTGGGGCATTTGTTAAACCAGGTACCAAGTTCTTGTGTTTAAAAATGATACTTGAGTTTCTATTTGAATATTTTAAATGAATAATGGTTGAATGTGAATAAGTGTAATGACCTTAAAAATGGAACCAATAAGTGGTGTACTTGGTTAAAATGTCTTTTTGAGTTTCCTTGGAATGGAAACATGACTGTTTTTTGTATGCCTTATCCTTATTGGTATTTAATTAAATAATATTATTCTGAGCTTGGTGACTTTTTTTGACTTTACCTAGTGACAGGGTTGATGTTTGTGCTTTATAAGGGGCTAGCCATGATAGGTATCACCCTTAAATATAAAATTTCTTGCTAAAGGCTGTCATTATATGATGTTCGGTTCTGTTAGGGTGTTCTTTTCCCTAGTATAACTCTTACCTTCTAAATAAAACCCTTTTTAGAATGGGTGGTTATGGTATCCTTGACCCTTGTTATGGGCATGAGAATCAAATAATGCTAATTTTCTATAGGTTAGACATGTAGATAGAATATTCAGGCATTTTGTAGGTCTCATGACCCTATATTCTTCTTCAATAATGGGTGAATTGGTATATCTTCATCTAGGGTAAAGGTTATATGGGGACGTATGACTCTGGGTTAACTCTCTTATACAAACCAAATGATACTCAGATACATAGGTTGGATATTCTATGGATAGTATTGAGGTGTTGTCTTGTTTCTAGAACCTATGGGTAGTAATCATTCATATACATGGTAACCATCGAGTTGATAAAATATATAATAAACTAGTTGGGTTCAGTAAAAATCTTTGAGCCTTATACTGTTGAGTACATTACCAGGCTATCTCTATAGTAGAGTGACTTTGGAATAAAAGGTAATCGGTTCATCCCAATATTGAGGATCACTTTCAAGAGACCCAGGTGTTTTGAAACACTGGTTAGTTTGGTTTAGGATTTCTTGAAAAACGTTTTATGTATATAAGCATGACTCGAAGATGTATCATGTGTGTGGTTAATGTGAGTTTGATCTATGACACTTATGAGCAGTTTGTCTATATCTTCTTTCTATTACCAGGACACTCATGAGGTGAGACAACCACATAGGTTTTGGTAAATATGTTCTCTTCCAAGTAGAAGGAGAACATCCCAAGAGTACCATTTGGAAATGATTAGTTTTTCTTGAATGCCCTTGAGGCTTTCAAGTTGGAATCATGTCAATGCTTGATCAACATCATGACTTTAAATTTTTTGGCTATGTATCCAACCTTTGAGAAACACCATTGGTTTTGTATAGACATTGGTGGTTTCGCTTAATCAATCATGTGATGCCTTAGGTAATGAATTTATGTGATCAGGTTGTAATAGGGCATCAGCAGGTGAAGCCGATCTTCTTTTAGGGAAAGTCTACCTGTGGTGGTTCACTTGATCTTCTTGAAAATATTTAAATATTCTTATTATAATCATATTAAAGAGACAAGCATGTTCTTTATCCTGATGTCATCCTTGATGCACAAAGAGATGATTGTTCTTATGACACACTAGAGTTTAAAATCCTTTAGGCTAGTTAATGACCTCTCTAAGAGTTGAGTGATGGATTCTTGGTTTCTTGATGAGGGTTGGTTAGTCTTGAGTGATATGTGGGTTCCCGAGTAGGAACACCTTGGATAGACTCTTGGACACCAACCACTTTATTCTAACATGACTGCCAGACAAATTCCACTCAGGGCTTAGTCAATGTTCTTACATAGACGTTTTGGCTTATACCAATGTCTCACTTATAAAATGGGATATGGACTACCGAGGGATATTTCCTTAGAATACTTTTTAATGACATTGAGGTTACCCAGTATTGTTTTCATGATTGAAAATGATGTTAAAATGGGTGACAATTACAGTGGGCTGGATCTAGGTTACACCTTTGTTCATTCCAAGGAAAGACAATTTAAATGGAAAGATAATGGTTGAATGAGGAATTTCATTGAAGTTAATTATGGGATTCAATGGATATAGTTGGGAAAAAATTTAGGATTCCTTAGAGGAATGCATTATAGTTTAGTTTGTGATGCATCCACCGTTTAAGTTGGGCATCTTTGAGGATGGTCAGTTGAAGGTGGTTTGACTATTATACTTATTTTTTAATTTATATGGTAGGTGAATAATCATTTCTAGAATATATTCATGTGGAGGAGAGTTAAATTTGTATTGGTAGAGGATTTTTATGGAAATATAACTCGACTTGGCTAAAGGTTTCAGTGGGTAATCAACCATTTAATTGTTTTGAAAATCATGAGAGAAGCATTGTTATAATGTTTAGAGGCATGATTTGTAAGACAATTCCAATAGTGGAGATATCATGATTCAAAATTGTCCCATTTTGTGATAAAAATCACGGTGGGTAGCTCCAAAAACTAGATGTTTAAATAGACTACAACATGATCACGTATCTAGATAAACAGGCTCACTTGTATTAGTGGATAGGTATAAAAAGGGATGTTGCTGGTTTTTTCATAAGGCGTTCCACATGTTAGCTGGTAAAGGTGAAATACTAGCGACCATATAGACTTTTATAGTAGCTAACAATTCTCGAGTAGAAATGGAATTATGTCATGATGGATTTCATGACCTGTTTACTGAGTTCACTGTGAGGTAATGATGTTGTGTAGGTTATTTTTGACCGACTGATGAAGGTATCCCACTTCATTCCTTTTTGAGATACTTTCTTAGTTGATGATATTGTAATACTGTATGTCTGTGAGATTATATAACTACATGGGCTCCCTCGTATTATCATTTCTGATAGAGATGCTCATTTCATGTCACATTTTTGGTAGGGGTTGAAAAAGGCTATTGGTACACATGTGATTCTAAGAATATATTTTTACCCTCAGACTGATGGAAAGTCAGAGAAAAAGATAAATGTTCTAGAGGGAATGATTCAAGAATGTTTCCTTGATTTTATTAGTTCATGGGAGATGCATATCCATCTCATAAAGTCTGATTATAATATTATCTTTCAGGTGAAAATCCAGATGGTACCTTTTGAGGCCTTATATGGTAGGCTGTGTCGTTCACCCTTGTGCAATCTAGAGGTAGGTGATGTATCCCAATTGGCTCCTCATCTCATACAGAAGAGTTTAGAGTAGGTTTATCTGATCAGGAAGCATATGAATGTAGATTAGTCTAGATATAAATCTTATGCTGATTGTCATTAACGACCTCTAGATTTCAAGGCTGAGGATCGTTTTTTCCTATGGGTATTGCCCAATCTAGGGAATAAAAAGTTAATAAAGCAAGGGAAGTTGTCGTCTCGTAATGTAGGGCCATTAAAGATATTGGAAAGGGTCGGTCTAGTATCCTATAGGTTGTTACTACCTCAGAAGTACCATTATATTCTCACTATCTTTCACATTTCATAGCTTCACCATTATCATGCCAACCTATCACATACTTTTTATCCTGATGAAGTTGATCTCAATTCCAATGATTATTTTTAAGTGTATCCTATACACATTGTCGATAGAAGAATGAAGGCTATATGAGGCTGGTCTATCCCTCCAGTATAGGTGCTATAGTATCATGACTATGTACAAGATGAGACTTGAGAGAAGGAGATCGATGCACATGCTCATTGGACAAAGTTATTCTCAGACAGTTTTTCACCACTCTTGGAAGTTGAACATGGGGATGAGTTACTTTAAGAGGATAAGACTTCATAAATTGATTTTTAATCAGGTAGGGATCCTTTAAATTTCAGTCTAACTCCTTATTATGGACCTTTTTCAGATGCCTAATGAGTTCAAGAAGGTATTAGGGGTGTTTAAGGCTTGTTCGGAGCTTGGTTACCAACGTTTTGGGAGAAATTTTCATGTTAAAAGGTTTGTGTAAACCATGCGAGTAGGATACACTATTAGATATAACTGTGTGGATGATTTTCATTTTTGGGAAGAGCCATTCCGCATGGTTGGAACACAGTTTCCCTAACTGTGAGGACTAACCGTGCAGTATGCCCCTTTCTCTAGGTTCCCATGCAAAGTTGGCACACCATTTTTTCAAACCATGTGGCCAAACCATGCATAGGATAATTTTTGGGTAATTTTACCATTTTCCCTTTATGATCTAGTTATCCTCCTCCTTCTTCCCCTTTTCATGTTCCATCAGGATGAACCTCCATTTCTCCCATTTTGGAGATCTTTGAAGGCCTAATATAGGGATTGGAAGATCTTCTTCATCCTAGATCAGATCATGCTTCCGGTTTTCATGTTGGATGCACAACGGTAAGTACTCAAATCTTCTTAAGACGTCATTCATTTCTCTTTATCTCAACCTAGTTATTGATATTTAGGATTTTATGTCTGTTTTTTGGATCTACTCTAATCCAAGAAAAATTATAGGCATATACTAGATATGGAGAGTTGTACGAGTACAAGGTGGGTGTTCTATAACTCATCTCTCAAGTTCGTTGATTTTGGAATTGTTGTGTGGGGCGCTCTAATTTAATCAGGTGTCATTTATTGAATTTATATTCCCTGCTTATAGTCATTAAAATCATATGGTTATGATATTTACATAAATGTGATTGGATGTTGGTGGTTGCATCCATAACTCCCAACACCCCATGTAGGGTGATATTCTATACTAGGTTATTTAGTGTTTTGACACTTTTGAGCGATTTTTTTAATGTGCTTGAGGTTGACCATAGTAATGGTAAGCCTCATTATATTTATTTTCTATTGAATCATGAAATTATGAATGACTTGTAACTTGTCACTTCCACTTGACCCACTTAAGGTAACTGATTAATTGTAACGGAGTGATTTAAATAAATATTAGGGAAGGCATACTTAAGTATATGAATTGGCCTTATTAAATGTAAATAAATGTTTGGTTTCATGATCATAACACATCTTCCCATGTCAATGGAAGTTAATGGAATAAACTACATTAATTTAACTTTATTTACATGGTTTGAATTTAAAATATTTAATGCTACTTTGATTTTTCAAACTAATGAAATTTAATGCTTGAACCAAGTGAAATTTTTAATGGAAAAGTTATAATATGGACAAAATAATTGTAATGAATTAAACGTAAGGTTCCTATTTATGAAAATAGACCTTGAAATCTTTATAATAAGGCTTGAATAATGTTAACTATTTTATTCCTAAGGTAATTACTTGGGTAATCGAAGGCGCCGTTCTGATTCAAGGATACCCGTTTCCCTAGACGAGACCTACAACGGAACCTGATCCTTGTTTACCTCTGAATGCACGATATGAAATTGTGTGATCCCTTCATTATTATTATAGGATGCCTCAGATACACTCCTTGTATCCAACATTACTTGAGGTGCCTTTGTTACATCCTTGATCCTGGGAACTGCTTATCTCCCATTTTACCTTGGATGAATTCCTTAGACCCAGTTAAAAAAATTATTGTGGGAATTCCCTGGATGATACTACTTGGATTATACTCTTACCCCTTAGTTAGACACATTTACTATTGAGTTACCAGCTAATATCTAAAACATTTTCAATAATTTTAAATTTAATTTTAATGTTTTAAATCCAACCAAAGTGTTAGTTTTAGAGAAATTTCCACATTTTTTGATTTTGGTGGTATTTTGAGCTTAATCGTAAAAATGGCCCACTTTAGATTGTTAAAATTTTTAAATTATTTCTGTATTTATATCATAAATTTTTCTATAATCATTAAAATTGTTTAAATATTTCTTTTTATGATTCTATACATTCTTTGATTCATTTCATCCTTTTAGACCAAATGCTGAATCCACTATGTGGAAGCTTAAAACAAGCTCACATGTTGGGCCTTGAAAACTATTTACTGATCAAGAGAGTTTTGGTATTGGGAACATGTCTCATGGTTATAGGGCCCAAATAATCTAAAATTTTGTGTATGGAACCTCAAGATGATGAGGAACAACATTGATGAAGGATTCTATGTTTGAATCTTCTATTTTCATTGTCATTAATGCATGATAATCCGTAAGTTTGAAATATGGGTAGTCTGACTCAAAAGAATAAATTCTCAGAGAAAACATAGATATAACTCCTTATAAACATGGACAAATATGCTGAAATTTGGAGGGGATACGTTCAAAACATTTATGAAAAACGTTTTTGAAGGTTGAAACACATGAATTAACCATTTATTGGGTATGCAATGCATTAACTTTCGAAGGAAAATTATGGACTATAAAAGGAGGATATCTCCTCCTTCTATAATCAATCCAATCCATACCATCCAATATGGGACACCAAGTAGAGGAGTTCAAGGTCCATGATGATTATTAGGGATTTATTTTTTTCTTTTTCTTTTATTTTTATTTTCCCTTGTAACACATATGCATATTTTTAATTCATGTGTTTCCATATTCTTCTATCTCTATTTACCCTCCATCCCTAATCTAATTATTCTCTTTTATTCTCACTCCACCATGACCTCTTTCCCCAAAAAATGAGAGGCTAACATGAGGCTTGGATTGGGGGAGTTTTGTGGCAATTTAATTTATTTTGATATTAAATTATCATGTATTATTATGTTTGTGATGAGAAAGAGTGATGTGCATGGGTGTGGCAATCTTCCACCATGGCACTGATATTAAACTCATTTATATTATTTTATTAAATATTTTCCCTCCCTTGTACAAGATACAACCTATTCATACAATGGAGTTGAACCATTCAGTGGATGAAATGGAATATGATTGAGCCAGTTCCAAAGATATTCCACACTCTCGATCGAGGTGTTCCATCAACCTTGATTATAGGAGGAGGTGAAATTAAGATTATTAAATTAATTTTCACACCACTAAATAAGTGAATAGTAATTCATTCATGAGATATTAGAATTGAATTATCAAACTTAATCTAAACACAAACAAAGAGAATGATAGAACCCAAAAACCAAACCATAAAGGCTAAGATCTTTCTTTACTAATCACATTCTATCATTGCATGTTAGTTGAATATTTTATTTCATTTAAAATCAATTACCTTATTATATTAAATAAAAACAAACAAAAATAAGTAGTTTAGGTTAATTAGATTAATTAAGTGAACAACTGAGAAAAATCCTCAAGTGAGACAACCCTGGCCAGTCTCTCTACTGCACTAAGAAAATTAAAATGTTTTTTCATGACTTATGACAAGCATTCTTTAAAACTAGTTCCATCTCTAGGGAGATAATCAGTTTTTTACTTTACCTTTTCTATTTTTAGATAGTTTTCATTTTTTTATAAATAAAAAAAATCCATAAAAAATTATTTTACCATGATGTATCTAAAATTCAATTACTCTTCATGGATTGACTACTCACATGTGCAACATCAATAAGAGGAATTTGTTTTAGAGTTCAATAGAGCTCAAGTAAAGGAGATTAATGATGCCATAAAGGACTACAAGGTCAAATTGAAAGGTGAACAGAATATTTCCATGCTACCCAAGAGCAACCAGAACTTAAGCATCATGTTGGAGATCAAAAATATCTGGATAACTTTTGGAATGATTATGAAGAACGACATGATATCACTATTCCTTGCAATGAACCTGAGCCAGTGGTGGAAGAAATTTCAGAACTCATATTTTTAAATTGAGGAAAATTTGGAAGAGTCTGAATAGATACTTCCATACACCAAGAGTAACCTTCAAGAGGCACTCACCACTGAGGAAGTGATTAAACTAGAAACATTACATGGAGATGTTATTATTTTAAATTATTTATCTGATCATATTCAATCTAGTTTTATTATCACTCATTATTTTTAATTTTCATATTTGGTCAATTCTTGTCATGCATTATATGAATATGAAGAAACTGAACATTCACCTATTAAGAAACACAAGTATCTCCCTAATTTTGATGAAAATACATTTGAGGAGGAAAATTAAGCAATCAAAGTACCTAAGAATATGGTGATAATGATAGAGGCTACTAATTTTGAAATGGATAATATTTTTTCTAATTTAAAATTTAATTTTATTAAAGATTTATTAACTTCTTACTTTCCCATTGAACATTCAATTCATACATCCCATGTTGAGCCAACACTTGAAAAAAATGATAAGGTTGCACAAGTAGCAACCAAAGAAATGGATGATACATAATTTATCCTACCCACACTATGAAATCTGTACTTAAGTGTGATAGGGATGGATATGGTATACTATATCCATGGATCAATTGTCACCACCAAAAAAGAAGCACAAGCTGGGAAAAGGCACATGTAGTGGTTCAAGTAAAAGAAGATCCACCCACCATATGTTTATGGGTAATTACTGGTGCTTCTATTTGGGATAAAATAAATTAAGATAGGTCCCCCTTGGGGGATCATACCAAAATTTATCTTCACATGCTTTCCAGGAATTTAGATTTCAATTTTATTTTTTGTTAGTCTATCATGAAACCCACACTCTCTTATATTTTTGAAATTTAAGGACATGATCCTTGTTCTTAATTGAGTAATTATATTTTTTAGGTGAAGGATAGTAGAAGAAAGACCCAACAAAAATTAGGAAAGAGGAATAATATTCAATTAAAAATGGATTTCACTTTTAATTTTTATCTTTTTAACTCCTTACATTTTTTCTAAGATTCTGATTTGATATTTAAACTGAAATTGCATTGCCATGCTTGAATTCATGCTATAGTTGACTTATCTAGGATACATGAGTTTCTTAGAATTAATGTGATTCCATGTCTTATATTTCATTTTCAATGTAATTGAATGAGTAAAATAGATAATTTAATGTCTAAAGTGAAGCATGTATATTAAAATGAGGACTCACGATTTGATGGAATTAGTTGATTCATGTAAATGAAACTTCCTTACCATATTTCATGCTTTGAATTTTTGAAATTCATGTGAATTGATTTTTTATTATTAGTCATTCTATGAGTGGTTCTACCAAATAATATTTCCCATTCCCAAGAGGATTTTTAGACCAAATACTTCTGATTTATCTGGAGAATATCTCTTGAGTGATCTTGGGACATGTCACCTACTCGAACTTTAATTTGAACTTATCAAAGCTATGACTGTACAAAACCACATTTAATATGATTGAAGCATATTTTGAAAAAAATTATCCTTAAAATACCACCTTTACAACAATCATTATTTATCCCATAGATACCATGAATTAACTTTATAGGGATAATCCACATTTCAAGCTATTTTTATCCGTTTCTACCATAATCTTTGTATTTGCATGATATTTTAAAGTTTAAGTGTGGGGGTGAAGGGAGTAATGGTAAATGCGATGATTTATATTGTAAAAAATAAGTATGGGGGTGTTTATTATGGGAATTTTAATAGTTTTTGGAATCATTCATTGTACTCTATTTTTTCCCTTCTTAAATAAGAAAATGAAAAAGGAAAAAGAAAAAAAATGATAAAAATGGTTCATGATTTGGGAAAATGAAAAATAAAAATTACTAGACCTATAATTTATACCATATGTTGTTAGGTGTTGGATGTGAGGTTTATTATAAAGCATAAATTTTAAAAAAGAAAAACAATTAAAAAGTTCTTCGAAAAATAGTTTAAAAGTAAAAAAATTATATTCAATAGGACAATCAAATCATTCATAGTTATTAAAAGGACTATAATATTTTCTTTGAGTTTTCAAGGAAGTGGGAGTTTATAATTTTAAGGAGATAATTTCATTACACTTTTACTTTTGATATCATGAATTGTACTTAAGACATAAACCTCCTCTTTGAACCTTAATTTTTAAAGCATCAAATCCTACCAACCTTAAGCCTTACTGTCATTTGAACCTTTATTGAAAAGACATCATGATTTTATGTGCCGTGTTTCTTTACAAAGTGGATAAATTAGTTCATTTAAAAGCCTATATATAAGGATCATGTTCTCATGATATGATCATAACTCTACTTGAATTTTATAATGAGTGATGAGAGAAAAGAATCAAAACTGAGGTAATTCATAACTTGGTGTGTTTGATAATAATGAATTGAGGAGAATTAATGAATGAAAGGAGATGTTCCATCATTTTCAAAGTGGAAAAGTAAAATGCTTGAATTTATAGTTTCTTTGTAAAATGGGAAATTAAATTGATATATTATGTGGATTTTTGAATATATTATTTAAATTTAATAATTTTTTGATTATCTCTCTTTGGAATTTGAATATTGGAATGTTGGTGCCCTATTATTTTCAATGTTTAAATTTTATGATTGAGTAAAAGCATAGTTTAAGTGTGGGGGAACTGATATAGAAAATATTTTAAATAATTTTAAATTTAATTTCATTGTTTTAAATCCCACAAAATTTTTATTTCAAGTGAAATTTCCACATTTATGATTTGGTGGTATTTTTTGCTTAATCCTGAAAATAAACCATTTTTGATTGACAATAGTTTTAAATTATTTATGTATTTATCACATAACATTTTATATACTAATAAAAATAGTTTAATTCTTTATTTTTTAAATTTATATACATCTAGGGATTCATTTCATTCTTTTGGACCAAAATCTTAATTCACCATATAAAAGCTCAAAACATGGTCAAAATTTAGAACTTGAAAACTATTTATAGATCTAGATAGTTTTGGTATTAGGCACATATTTCATGCTTGAAGAGCCTAAATACTTATAAATTTGGTGGTGGAATGATAAAGATTTTTATGAACAACATTCATGAAGAATTATATGCACAAATTTTTTATTTTCATGGTCATTAATGCATGATAATCTGAAGGTTTAAAATATGGGGAGTTAGACGGGGAAAAATAAATTCTTAGATTAAAATAGACATAACTCCCTCTATATATGGCCAAATATCTATAATTTAGAGGGGATATGTTCATGACCTTCATGATCAACATTCATGAAGTATTCAATTCACAAATCAGTCATTTATTGATGATGAAACATGTCAACTGTTGAAGGAAAATTCTGGCCTATAAAAGTAGGAGATCTCCTCCTTACCAAATCATTTCAATCCATATCATTCCATCTGGGACACCAAGGAGAGGAGACCAAGGGCCATTCTAATTATTTATGATTTCTTTTTTTTTTTAATTTTTCTATGGAACACATATTCACATTTTTAATTAAAGTGTTTTCATATTATTATATCTCTTTTTATCCTTCATCCCTAATCTAATTCTTCTCTTTAATTTTCATTCCACCATGACCTCTTACCCTAAAAAATAAGGGACTAACCCGAGGCTTGTCCTAGGGGAGATATGTGAAAATTTCATTTATTGTGATCTTAAATAATTATGTTTTATTAAGTTTTTGATGAAAAAGGGTGATGTGTTTGGGTGAAGTGATCATCCACAATGACACTTATCTTAAAATAATTTCTATTATTTTATTAAATATTTTTCCTCCCTTCTACTAGATATAATATTTTCATATTATAGAGTTGATCCATTCTATAGATGAAATGAAATACGATGGAGCCAGGTCCTAGGAGATGTGACACTCTCGATCGAGGTGTTCCATCAACCTTGATTATATGAGGATTTAAAATTAATATTTCTAAACGCATTCGAGACTTTAAAACACTAAATAAAGAATATTAATTCATGCATGCGATATCAGAATTGAATTATCAAACTTAATCTAAAAAAAGAGAATTATGGAACCCACAAACCAAACCATAAAGGCCAATATCTTCCATTACTGATCTAATTCTTTCATTTCATGTTAGTTTAATCTTTTATTTAATTTAAATTCCATTAACTTATTATATTTAAAAAAATAATTAGTTTAGGTGAATTAGATTAAGTGAGTGAAAAACTGAGAAAGCTCCTCAACTGAGACAACCCTGGTTACCCTATGAGATTCATTTGGAAAATTAAATTTCTTTTTACATTCCCTATGACAGGCATGTGTCAGTGGCCTTTGAGGTTTTAGTTTTATTAGTGAATACCATGGAACTACTTCATATTAATTATAAGTTCTGGATGCCTTGTTACATCTTGGAATATTCACTATTTATATTATCATGAGGTGATGTCAGTGCTAGATATGCCTCACATGACTTGTTTATATAAACTGGAAATTAATTAATTAATGATCTGGTTACATGTTTAGTCACCAGCTGTGGGTATAAGTATATACTTCAGCATTTAATTACATTATACTTCTTTACTTTTTATATAAATGTTGTCATCCTATTACATTCCCATTACATAGGCCGTATTCTATAGACACTGTTGATGGAAGCCCACTGAGATTTATCTCACACCCTCTCCAGAATCTGTTTGGTACCTAAGATATATTAAATGTATTCATGTTTTGATAAATGGAAGCGTAATGATTGAAACACTTGATTTCTTACCAAGCTAGGATAGAGATGGTAGCAAATAATCGAGCTATAGCTCGGGATTCTTGGTATAGTTTATGTAGAGACCCAAGCTTGACGTACATAGAAATTACATTTTTTTTTCAGAATAATTAATACATAATAAAAACAGACACCTAAGGACCGTAATAGTTTACTGTCTTTGGAAACTTTGAACAAAATCTTCTAATCATGGTGAAAGATCTTCAACATCTCCCATAAACATCTTCCCATTTTTTTCTTACCTAAAACCTTTATTTATATCTTGGGGAAAAGAAAACATAAAAAGGCTGAGCTCAAATGCTCAGTAAGGGTGTGAATGGAGAAAATAAAACAAACCATATACATTTGAACTTAAAAACATGAACATAAAGTTTAAACATCAAAATCTTGAGTTGTGAAATAAATCTTGGCAGTATGTAAGGAATTGATCATAAAGTAGCATCAATCATGATAAATATCATGGGAATAAAACATTTAATAGTGGAAAACCATTAAGCACATGATATTATTTCCATAATAGCCAATGCATTGCTGCCAAGACGATCATAGTGGAAAAAGTCCATTACTGAACCGGGTTTACTTGCCGTTCCGGTCCTGTATTACTGAACCAGATTTACTTTCCATTCCAGCCATGTCTATCTCATGAGATATAAATATTTACCCTATGAATTTGAGGGTGATATAGGTCCCACCCATCTCATAATGAAACCATTCTTATGTGTTCCACAAAATAAACATAAATCAATCATCATAACCCAAATAATAAAATGGGTTTTATAAACATCATCCCATCATAACATAATCCATATAAAACAAATAGATATCATATCATCATAAGAAAAATAAAACCATGTAAATAATAGAGACATTATACATGAAACATAAATATATTAAATAATGTCATCTTAGATGCAAAATAGTTTTGATAAAACACTTGAAATGAATTCTTGAGGAAAATATCCTTTCTTATTAAAAATCATTTTATTTTCTCAAAATGACATGCAATTTTAAAAGAAAAGGATTTTATTTAAAATAATAATGAAATATTGTAGAGTAATATTTATTGAAATATGACATTATGAAACTGTAAAAATCTATTCACGTTGTATAAGTTAAAAAAATAATCTTCTCGTACTTTTTCTGAAAATGTCAAAAAGTACCTCGTATGGTAAACAAGAGAAATATTCCTTCCATACCTTGTGGTAAAAGTAAAAAATGGTAAAAATTACTTTAAAAATACATGGAATAATATTAAACATTTTATGAATTTTTTTTAGAAAACATGGACATGGATGATAAAGATAACCCCATTAAATACTTACCAATATACAATCTCGGATAAGAACGAGATTGGAATAATTATCACTTACCATTTATGATCAGTGGAATCAGACGTGTCATAAAATAAATAAAAGAACATGCATATTTAAAATATCATATAATTCATAATAAAAACCATAAATCATTCATGGGAAGCATGAACACCATACAAAAGAAATAGATGGTGATTTAGGCATATGTCTCATAAAAATAAAAGTGAGACAAAATAATCCATTACCTTATGTCCAATTTCTTCCATATGTGTTTGAGGCTCCTATATAGTGGGTCTAAAAAATATTATTAACTTTTAAAATAAACATAATAATATTTATGATATCATATATGATTCACTTAGGTCTTTATATTACCCATTCATTTGTCAATTCCATGTTAAAGTAGTGTTTTGGGTAAAATTGTTTCATTCATCGTATGTGTCTTGACTTATAATTATTAATATGATTACATAGATCATTATTTATTACTTCCAAAATGTAAAAAATGATTTATATAAAATATATATTCAGAATATACATATATATAATAGATTGATAAATGGAATGAAATACATCATTCATGGAGATGGTAGGCCGTACGTATGCATGAACGCTGTTTTTTTTCCTTATTAAATTGAATGGAAGTAAGTAAATAACATATAAATATATCTAGTATAATTATTATGTCATATATTTCCTCATTATTTATTATATATACTTTATAATCATTCTGGAATGGTTAACATGGATAATGAATCTCATTGCGTCATGGAGACGGTAATCCGTACGTACGCACGAGCGATGATATCATCCCCATAATTATTGAATGGAATTGGAGTAGATGATATAATATATTAGAATAATTATGATGTTATAATAATCATATATATTTATTATTCCCACAATTATATCCATCCAAGTATGGTGGTGGTGGAAAAAACAGATTACACCATGGCGTGGAGACAGTATTCCGTACGTACGCACGCGCGGTGATTTCATTTTTCATAGGATGGATAGAAGGTGAAATTTGATTGTTTCATATTCATAATAAAATTTTAGTATACAAGTGATACTTTAGTTATTACTTAATAATTAAAAAACTCATATAGAGGAAGTAGAAGAAGAAATAAATTTGAAAGAATCGGTAAAGGATATTACCTCTTCTTTGATGCGCCTCTTCTAAACCTCCTCTTTGGGCGCTGAAGTTGGTCTTTTGAGAAGACCTGAACCTCTATTTTGTTTATTGTGAAGTGGATAAGGGAAATTTTCAGGGGTAGGCCGAGCTTTAAGGCTCAAAATGGTGTGAGTAGGAGAGGGAGAAGGTGCCCTTTTATAAGAGAGGAGAGGGGCACTTTTGGAAACCTCTAAAATATTAATTTATAATAAACTCAAACCCCAATTAAAAACATAAAAAGTGACTAAAATTTGGATATGAGAAAATATAGGGTTGTAATCTCATCAAAAAATAAAATTTATACAAGTTTTTATTTTATTTTAAACCTTATCATTTTGATTTATCCTTATTTAATCTATTTGATTTTATTTGTGGTAATAATGTTATAAATTTTTGAATGATCATAAATACATACTTATGTGTTGTTAATTGTACATAATTGGATACTTTATGAAATTTTAGACCATATAAATTTTAATTTGTAATTTTTAAATATTTTTGTGGTTTTTAAACAATTTAATAATATGTTATATTTATTAAATATAAATAGTGTCAATTTTGACAATATTCATTTATTTGAATTTAAATAAACTCCACACAGAAGATATGTTAGACCCAAAATATTTAATATATTTCTAACATGTCATATATTTCTATAAAATTAGTGGAGAACATTAATTAGTTCATATAATATTTATTTTAATATCTTTAAAACCATTTATTTGATATTTCAATCAATAAAATGATTTCAACATCACTGTTGTGTCACCATTAATGATAATTATTTAATCCTTAAAATTTCTAAATAAATTCAAATGATATATATAATTTTATTATATTTCTGTTGACTATTTATGTTCAAATTTTTATGAAGTTTATCACTAAATTAAAATTATTACACTTATAAGATATAAGAGAGTGACATGTGGTCACTTTGTTTGGTTTTAATAATAATTACATCATTTTCATGGTCAAAAGTCCATAAAACGAATCTATTATGATCCTTAGGTGATATGGGTTGACTTTTATTCATCCAATAGAATTTTGGAAGGTGTTAGGGTAATTTTATAATTTCATTTTTACCCTTAATTACCTGATTTACCTTTAATTGTAGTAAATAAAATTTACCATAGTTACTATCCATAATGTCTAAAAATAAAAGTAGCCTATTAAGATAATTTGGAACTACTGATTAGAAATATGGAATCCATTTTTCAAGATTCAAAACACAGAAGTTGCAGTATTTAATTTAAAATTAATCCCGTTGTTGAGAAAATGAGTTTTAAAAGTTAAAACATTAAAAAAGATTGAAATGTTTTTACCTATGAATTCTATATAAAATTAATGATAATGACTTAAATTATATTAAATTGTAAAAATATATTCTATTTATACTTTAAAACCATTCAATATTATAATTTAACCATATATATTATTTTGATGAAAAAAATTGTTTTTAATTTAAATTTATCGTATTTTTACTATTCATCAAAATATGAAAGTTAACAGAAAAATATTAAAAAATTATCCAAAGTAAATTTTTATATACTTATTACAATGAATAAGTTTATTTTGTAAAATCTAACTCATAAACGTATCAAAAACTAGATTTAAAGTGGGTGAACCATCGAAAGGTGACAAAACTTTATTTTTGGAAAAATACTTATTTTACCCGAAAAATTTATTTTGTTCTCATACCCTCTTCTAGATAATGTGTAAGATGAATTATAATGTTATAAAATTAGAAATTTGGTTAATACTATTCATAATGGCTAGTTCATTATAACAATATATCATTGTTTAGTGAAACTTGGTATTGCGTACAATACACGCTATTGAGGAAGGTTGCTCTTGCGTGCAACACAAGCCAAGAATATTGTTTGCATATAATACAAGATAATACGGTGTTTCATATAGCACAAACTAATCTTGGTTTATCATACAAAACAAGACATCAAAGAAATTAAAAATAATATTTCTCATAAAATCTAGGGGTGATACAGTTTATGTATTTCCTTTTTGATACATTGGATTTATCATGTATGCATACTACTTTGTATCAATGTTTTCCTGATTTCTAATGACAAGAAATATATCATCATCATCTACTATATTTTATTTCTATTATTTTAGTTATTATTGATTTTTCTCTTTAAACTTTGCATTCTATTTACTTATATTGATTCTACTATTTATCTATGTTATATATTATATGTTATCTATTGCATTTCACTCTGGGAATAAAATAATAGTCTCATAATAGACACACCATAGGTACTCAATACTTGTTGGAAGACTCTTGCATTTGGGGAGATGCAATTGAGGCCATGTGGCCCACTGTGCTCGGGGCATTTACTAAGTGGAATCTAGTTCAGGGATGTCACAACATTGATCTCTTTGAGGGTGGTTAGTAAAATAATCTCCAAAACCATTTTATTGATTTTTAGACCTTAATATTATCATTAATGGATATCATGAATCACATAATTTTATGTATTAATGAAAACAATGATGGCATATGCTCAAAAAAGGTAGGATATGTTGGGAACATCACGAGTGATATTTCATTAATGAATAATACAAGAACTGATTTACCCCTTATATCCCTTAACAAAAGTTGATATCTCAGGCCCTTTGATAGGAATAGAACTGCCTACATAATAATATAAATGTGGTGTTAATGGTATAGTTCAATTATGAAAATTAAAATAAAGATACATTGATCATATTGATTTATTTCACCCATATGTAACCAACTTGATTCAATATATCATGATAAAACGATTATATTACATGGTAAGCATTCATTAAAGGTTGTATGTCATTATGAAATTAAGTTTTTTCTCTACAAGATACTTATTTTGTTCCTAGATGCTAACCTTGTACTTTAAGAAGTTTTGACGAATTCCATTGATAAAGAGGCCAAGAGGGCCACACAAATAGTTTATTATCAATTTAATTTAAATTAAATCAATGAGTTTAACAGTTTCAAATAAATGAGAATTATTTATTTTGGTTTTTGACTATAATTTAATCATATGTTATTAAAAATAATAAGTGAGTTAAATAATAATAATAAATATTCACTTTCAAATTTGGTGAATATAGTCTATATTATATTTATCATAGAATAAAGACATGAAATTTATTGATAAAATAGTCATTATTCTAAGACCAATAAATGTTGAAAAGGGAAAGTAGAACAAACTTGATGGTCTGATAAGAAATAGTATAAATGATATTTATTTATATTCTCAATGAATTTCACACGTCAAGTGATTAATAATAATAATATTGTAATTATTGGACAAGGGGTTAACTGAGAATATTAAAGATGTTTAGGGGATTGTGTGAGATTATACAACACTACCCATTCCATAATAAATATCTAATTATAATATTTACTAAATAAAATTTGGTGTGAAAAATAGATATAGGGAGACTCATTGAAAACATAGAGAGATATAGAGATTTAGAGAACACTCTCTCTTCCTACTCTCTCGATCCTTTGATAGAGCATCAATAATTATTCTTTCTTTGAGAAGAATATTGGGGCAATCAACTAGGAATAATTCTAGTAATCAGGATTGTCTATGCTAGAACCTAAATATTCATTTACAATATTCATAGATTATGGTGAACATATGGATCACCACTAGAAGGATTCTATACTTGGATCGTATAGAGCAATGAAATTAGAATGAGATCTATTTAACTATATAGACAATGAAAAGAGAATTAAAAGTTAATGTAATTTCATATTTTCTCATAAATTAATTATAAATTTCATGTGAAGATCCTCCTCTTTTGGAACTATATTTTTAATGTAGTCAAGTAATCTATGGTTTTCAATGGAAATGATTTTTTAATCATATGAGATAAATATTACATGTAAATTAAGACTAAAAGCCGATTTTGTCACACCATCAAAAGAAACTCTTGCTATGCCCATAACCTATAAGTGGTATTAGATGGATCACATGTTTAATTTATAATTATTTATTATTCATTGATTATTTACTTGTGTTTTCATTTTATTTTAATTATATTGATTTGTTTTAAATATCTGAAATCATCATTTCTTCCCTTTCTTCATTCTCTATAACATAACTAGTAATTGGTTAATGATAAAAAACAAAGAATCATTTGATTCATTACATCTAGAGTGTAATGTATTGGATTTTCCATACTTTATTATTAAAAATAAAGGGAATTATTTCGAGACCAGGCTCTGAGATAGCGTGCAGTTCCGAGGCCCGGTGATCCTGGAACAAATGTTTGAATTTAATTTAATAATTAAATTAGGTGCACGTGTGGTTTTACTAAAAAAGTGGAATAACTTTCGAACGGGTTCTCAGATCAAAAATCCGATGGCACCATTGCATTCAGAGTAGCGGGTTTACCCTAGAAGGGACCTACCATCGACTGGCGCAGGTCGGTGGATAAATTTGGGTTTTGGAAGTAACCGTAATAAAATATTTAATTTAAAATATTTTATTAAATCCTTGTTGCAGTGAAATATTTTTATTCTTTTTAAATAGAGATTTTACAAGGGATCAGAGTTACTTTTCTCATAATGCTGAATCTTCCTGGAGAGCTCTGGAGAAAACCTCCCAACGCGGCAACGATGTTCTTGACGAGCTTCACCGGCGACGACGATGTGGCGACTGGATCTTCACCATCAAATGCCACGAATCCAGGTAGGATGTTTGTTTTTGATTTACCTTTCCCCATTCTTGATTCCTACGATGAACGCGGACTAATCTACGAAGTGATTAGCCCACGGATCGATCGTTTTGTGGGTGGGTGTGATTTGGGGTTTTATAAGGAAATAAAATACTAGAGAATTAAAACCTGTTGATTGTTGTGGTTTGGATCTAACATTGATGAACCCAGATCGTCGCGAACAATGATCGAGGTTCGTCCCTCTTATTCTATTCTTTGTATTTTTTTCTCCCTCGTGTTCTTCGTTGCGTTCTACGCGTTCTTGGAGGAAATCGATCTTTGCACATTCGTTTTTTGGCGCAAAGATCCGAGATTGTAGATCCGACCCAGGAGTGATGTCACGGAGGTGCGACGACGATTTTAGTGGACGATTCGGAGTGGATCAAGAGATATGAGTTTTCATGCATTTTTCTTTAGATAGATCGTTCGAGGTTTATGATCCGATCTAAGGATGAAAAACAACCATTACGGTGTTCGTATGATGAAATGAACCAACCCCTGGAGTATTGGGATGAACGAATAAGAAACCGTGGATCTGGAGGATCAGCCGTGGCGCAAGGATGAAGACGGTGTTTCTGAAAAAATACCAACTACACGGCATGTAGTATGGGCTACACGGTGTGTGTTCGTCGGCGAATTTACCTGGTGTGTACTCCGGCAGTACACAGACACGAGTTGGGTACATGGATAAGGACACACCGTGTATACCCCTCCCTGGCCAGACCCGTCCAGAAACACGGGATACCCCATGTGCGGGTACACGGGCATGCGACACGGACACAGACAGAGACCGTGTATGGGCACATGGCCAGCGTACACGGAGCGATCCCCAGGTTCTTGGACACGGCGTGTGATTCTTCTACACGCACTGTAGTTACTTTCTATCTGAACATCTTGATTACATGGGCCATTTACACGGGCAGTAACCGGAGTCAAGGAACACGATGTGTGATCCTTCTATACGCTATGTAGTCTAGTTTTACACAGACTGGACAGATCACACGGGCCATTATACAGGTAGTACCTGGGGTCAAGGAACACGGCGTGTAACCATACTACATATCGTGTAACCAATTCTTCATTCCTTGATCCACTTGTCTTCTATGACTTGGACTAGTTTTCTTAGGGTTCGTCCACTTGGTCTTTCTCCTGAAGGTTCTCGGTATCATTTCCTACATATAGGAGCATTATCCCCTCAACAGGACTTCCTGATTAGAGTTATTTGAATCCCCTCTGTTAGACTTAGAGTTGGATCCTCTATTCATTCCTGGAACCCTAGTTATAGTTTTTGGTATCAACGTGACCAACTTTACCCGAGCACCGATCCTCTGCTTAGCAGATTAGCTCAGACTGAGTTTTCGGATTCACCCCATGACTTGGTTGTGATCCTCATCTGGGCATCATGTTCTCAAATTACTTGTAGAGTGTGTTCTCCCAGAACGATTACTTTGTATCTCTCTCTTCAAACCTAGGAGTGTGTTCTCCCGGTTGCATGCTTAGTGGAATATTCGAGCTGGATCTTAGTGGTGGTTTCGCGATAGTCGATCATGTATGAGTATATCTGGATATTCTTGTTATATGTTCTATAGACATATACTATGTGGAGTTGACTGTATCTTTCTTTTGTGTTAATTTCCCTTGTTGTATTTCCTTTGTGGTTT
Source organism: Viscum album (assembly GCA_963277665.1). NCBI lineage: Eukaryota > Viridiplantae > Streptophyta > Magnoliopsida > Santalales > Viscaceae > Viscum > Viscum album. Next base: position 416,949,099 of record OY728143.1, read on the forward strand.
CGGGGTTTCCTACTGGGTATTGTTATACTCACCCCTGGACGGGCTTTGCCTGCACATGTTGTGTCTTATGCAGATGAGCGAGAATTTGACAGGATTCTAGGTGGACCAGGACCGGATGGTGCTCAGTGAGATCATGTGGGTTGAGGTGTGTTCCTACGACTACAGATTGCAGTCCCAGTACCTTTCCTTACAGTTTGGACTTTGTTACAGACTTTATTTTGGTGGGCTTGTACTTTTGGCCTAGGGTTTTACTTTCTCATACATTACTTTCCTGTCATACTCTGTTGGTTGGGATTTAGTGTATGCATGCATCTTTTCCTTTTAGTAGTTTTTAATTTCCAGCTTTGTGGGCTTGGAGATGTGTGTGCGTGTGTACAGGTTTATAGGCAATTCCTCCCATGTTAGTAGCATGCCTACTCGGTGCTAGTCACCTGCCCCTGGCCTATTGGAGGAGGGCTTGGGGAGTTGCGGCTTGGGCCCCACTGGTACGGGTCATGACAGAGTGGTATCAGAGGTGTTCGGTTCTACCTTAGGACTGAGAGTCTGTGAGTTGGTTTGGGGGAACAGTGTTAAGTGTTTCAAGTTCAGCTTTCAGGCCAGGGACTCCAGTGTTGGTGAGAGCGACCGACGTATCCATACAACAGGACTCTGATAACTTGATTTTCGACTCAGAACATGAGAACACTAGTTGCATGGGAAAATAATGGTACATGCATCATATAGGAATGGGTTTTGGTTTCCATGTCCTTCTAGAGTCAGCTCTCCAGATATACTCAGTAACTGATATACATCTTGTTTCTTCACAGGATCCCTCCGCGACAAGCACCCGTTAGGATCCAGTAGCTCGATCATGAGGAAGACTCCCTCAGTGATGAAGCTTTGATTCAGGGACAAGATCCCACAGTTTTACCATCAGGTGGTGTGCCAGTTATCCCACCACCTGTGGAGTAGTTTTTAGTGCCTGCTGTACCAGTGGAGGAGGAGCGCAGGCTAAGCACACTCCACGAGTTTTAGAGATAGAGACCCCTTAGTTTTCGAGGAGATCCTGACCCTCAGGTAGCAGAGGACTGGCTTGAGGTAGTGACCAGAGTCTTCCATTTAATCGGGACACCAACAGACCAGATGGTGATCCTAGCAGCTAGCCTTCTGCAGGGCGATGGTGGAGTTTGGTTATCCAGACTCACAACGAGGCGAATCTTGCATGGTCGGAGTTTGAGAATCTCTTTAGAGAGGATTTTTCACCGGCTACCCTAAGATCAGTACGTATACAGGAGCTTCTTTATCTCCAGCAAGGAACCATGACGGTGCCTGACTATTCATCGAAGTTTACCGACCTCTTGCGATACTCGATGGATATGGTCAGAGATCAGTACTTCAGAGATTGGAATTTCGAGCGGGGCTTAATTAGATATATATGAGCTATCATCATCCCTATGATCATTCCCACTTATGATGGGGTGCTCGAACAGGATTTGGTGGTCAAGAGCTTCTTGGTAGAGCAGAGACAACCGACAGTTGTCAATAACGAGTGAGCTGGAGCTGATACCTCAGCAACAGGGAGCCGACGTCAGGGAACCAGGCATGGGAGACATTTTCAGAGGAGATCCCAAGATAGGGGATCTTCCATACAGGGTTCATAGGGTGCATCTAGCTAGCCTCGAGAGAGGCGATGCTACTCACGCGATGGTAGGGGACATCTTGCTCGAGATTGTCTGAACCTCCGTACTACTGACACGAGAGCAGTGGATGGACCACTGAGGTAGAGGCAACGTGTGGAGCAGACAAATCCGTGGGGTGGCTAATGCAGTAGAGGATCTGGGAGAGCAGCTGGAGGTGGTCAGCGTTTTGACCCTTTACCACCACCACCCCCAGGAGGTCCACCCCAAGCTTAGGGAGCTGGTGGACAGAGGCAAGGACAGCTGCAGGCAGCAGAGTCTTATGACCCAGGTACTCCCAGAATGATTAGAGGTAAAATATATGTCTTTTCTACTTTGGTTGCCATACTAATAGACACAGGTGCTAGTCATTACTTTCTGGCTGGTTATCTTGTTCGAGACCTTGAGATTCAAATTGAGCCATTGACTCGACCCTTACTCTTAGAAACACCGACTGGAGAAGATTCAGATATCACACACCTCTTTAGACAGTGTGACCTGACCCTTGGAGGTGAGAGTTTTGGTTGGAACCTCTTGGTGGTAGCGTCAAGGCCTTATGATGTCATTCTTGGTATGGATTGGCTATCCACAGTTCATGCCCAAATCGATTGTTTTAGGCGAAGGGTGTGGTGTGTCCGCAGTGATGGAACAAGGTTCCCTTTTGTCGGTGAAAGAGAGAACCAGGCAGTGCAGGATGGACTCGTACGTAGGAAGGTGCAACCGATATCCTATCAGTTGTCTGGCCTAGCCCTTAGTGCAGCAGATGTTACGAGTTTCTAGTTTCTAGCTGTAGTGGCTGAGTACAAGGACTTCTTTCTGGAGGATGTCTCCGGACTACCTCCCCATCGGGAGATAGATTTCGGCAATGAGTTGCAACCCGGGATGACACCAATATCAACATCAGCATATCGAATGGCTCCTGCAGAGCTTCATGAGCTGAGGGTGCAGTTGGAAGACTTGCAGAAGAAAGGCTTTGTGAGACCCAGCGTTTCACCCTGGGCGGCCCTAGTGCTATTTTCCAAGAAGGCATATGGGATCTTGAGGATATGTGTGGATTATCGGTTCCTGAATCAGGTGAACATAAAGAACCGGTATCCACTACTGAGGATTGATGACCTCTTCGACCGGTTGCGAGGGGAACAATGGTTCTTGAAGGTTGATCTACGATCAGGCTATCACCAGTTGTGAGTACGAGATGAGGATGTTCCAAAGATGGCTTTCAGATGTCTCTACTGTCACTATGAGTACTTGGTCATGCCCTTCGGCATGACGAACGCCCCAAAAGTGTTCATGGGACTCATGAACCTGATCTTTAATCCTTATCTAGATTGGTTCGTAGTAGTCTACATCGATGATATCCTTGTGTACTCTGTGTCCGAGGAGGAGCACGCGAGACACCTAAGAATGGTTCTAGACACACTCCGAGAGCACCAGTTGTATAATAAACTCTCGAAGTGTCAGTTCTGGATATAGGAGGTCCACTTTCTGGGACAGGTTATATTAGCAGATGGTGTAGCAGTGGACCCATCCAAGGTGGAGGCAGTTCTGGCATGGGAGCCACCTTAGAGCATGATGGAGGTGCAGAGTTTCCTTGGGTTGGCAGGATACCATCAGAGATTTATTCTTGATTTCTCTAGGAATTCAGCACCCATGACAGCTTTGACCCCAAAGGGGCAGCCTTTTGTGTGGACCGAGATATGCCAGAAGGCTTTCTAGTAGTTGAGACAGAGCCTGACGAGCGCCCCTATCTTGAGATTATCGGAGGAGGGTGTTGATTACGTAGTGTTCTGCGACGCATCAGGAACTGGGCTTGGTTATGTCCTGATGCAGAGGCAAGCGGTGATTGCCTATGGCTCATGTCAGTTGAGGCCACACGGGCATAACTACGTGACCCATGATATTGAGTTAGCAGCGGTAGTCTTCGCGTTGAAGATGTGGCAGAACTACCTGATGGGCGAGTGGTTTATCATATACTCTGATCACAAGAGTCTCAGATATATCTTTTCTCAGAAAGATCTGAATTTGAGACATAGGTGGTGGCTTGAGTTCCTCCAGGATTACGACTTTGAGATCGTTTATACTCATGGGAAAGAGAATGTAGTGGCAGATGCTCTTAGCATGAAATCTAGTTCGCAGTTGCTGGATGAGGCAATGAGGCAGTTGGCCTCCTTACAGTTATTATTCATGGATGGAGATGAGAGAGCCTACCTTCAATCGATGGTTGTTACCCCTCTAATCTTACAAAGAGTCAGGGAAGTACAACACGAGGATGCTATCTGTGAGATTCTATGTGCTCATATATCCACAGGTGTTGCGGCGGATGGATATTCAGAAGGTGGGGATCATGTTGTTCTTTTCAGAGGGCGTATAGTAGTACCAGTGACGTTGCGGGAGGAGGTTCTAAGGGAGGTCCATACATCTCCTTTGGCGGTACATCTAGGCGTGGAAAAGATGTATCAGGACCTCCGATATCAGTTCTGGTGGCCAGGAATAAAGAAGAGTGTGGCCGAGTTTGTTTCTTAGTGCCTTACTTGTCAGCAAGTAAAGGCTGAGCACCAGGGGCCAGCAGGTTTGACTCAGCCCCTTGAGGTGCCAGAGTGGAAGTGGGATGGGATATACATGGATGTCATGACGGGTTTACAACGTACGTCCAGGGGACACGATGCCATCTGGGTGATCATTGATCGACTCACCAAGTTGTCCCACTTCCTAGCCAAACGGGAGCAGAGTTCAATAGAGATCTTGGGACGCCTCTACGTACAAGAGATAGTTCGACTTCATGGAGTTCCATCCACGATCTTCTCAGACCGTGATTGTCGTTTCACATCTCGGTTATGGAGGGGATTTCAGGAAACTTTTGGGACTCAGTTATGCTTGAGCACACCGTTCCATCCTCAGACTGATGGTTAGACAGAGCAAACCATCCAGGTTATAGAGGATATGCTTTGAGCTTGCATACTTGACTTCGGTCACATCTGGGAGGATCACCTACCACAGGTGGAATTTTCTTATAACAATAGTTATCATTCCACTATTGGTATGGAACCATTCAAGGCTCTGTACGGGCGACCTTGCAGGTCACCACATTGCTGGACAGACCCAGGAGAGTCAGTACTCATGGGCCCAGAGATGGTGAGAGATACTATAGATAAGGTTCAGGTTATCCAAGAGCAGATGAAGACTGCATAGAGTTAGCAAAAGTCTAATGCGGAAAGGAGGTCGAGGCCCTTGGAGTTCGATGAGGGAGACCATGTGTTCCTCCGGGTCTCACCTCGACGGGGATTGTGGAGATTTGGCCAAGGCGGAAAGCTATCTCCGAGGTTTGTTGGCCCTTTTTAGATTCTGAGTAGAGTTGGAGAGGTGGAGTATCTCTTGGTTCTACCTCCTCAGATGGACCGGGTACACAACATCTTCCATGTGTTGCAGCTACGGAGGTACGTGCAAGATCCATCGCATGTCATCGACTGGGGAAAGCTGGACATCGATGATGGAGCGACCTTTTCCGAATACCCAGTGGAGATCATGGATTGATAGGAGAAGATCCTTCGGGGGTGAGCTATTCCCTTGGTGTGTGTCCGGTGGCAGAACGAGAATCTCCAGGAGAGAATGTGGGAGCAGGAGGCTCAGATTCATGTGCAGTACCCACATCTTTTTGAGTAGCCTTTGTTTTGGATTTTTGAAGATGTAAAAGCCCTAAGGTGGGTGTGATGTAATGTCTTTGATTTCACATACTTTATTCTTAAAAATAAATGTAATTATTTCCAGACCATGCTCTGAGACGGCGTGCATTTCTGAGTCCCGGTGAGCCCGGAACAAATGTTTGAATTTAATTTAATAATTAAATTACATGCGCATGCAGTTTTCCTGAAAAAGTGGAATAACTCCCAAACGGGTGCTTGGATAAAAAATATGATGGCACCGTTGCGTTTAGAGTAGCGGGTTTACCTAGAAGGGACCAAACATCGACTGGCACAGGCTGGTGGTGAAATCTGGGTTTTGGATGTTACCGTAATAAAATATTTAATTTAAAATATTTTATTAAATCCTTGTTGTAGAGAAATATTTTTATTCTTTTTAAATAGATATTTCTGAAGGGTTCAAGGTTAATTTTCTCATAACCCTGAATCTCCCTAGAGCGCTCTGGAGAAAACCTCCCAACGTGGCGACGATGTTCTTGAGGAGCTTCACCGGCGACGACGACGCCACGACCAGATCTTCGCCAGCAAACACTGTGAATCCGGGTAGGATGTTTGTTTTTGATTTACCTTTCCCCATTATTGATTCCTACGATTAACACAGACTAATATACGAACCAAATAGCTTGCGGATAGATCGTTTTACGGGTGGGTGTGATTTGGGGTTTTATCGGGAAATCAAATACTAGAGAATTAAAACCTATTGATTGTTGTGGTTTTGATCTAACGGAGACAAACCCGGATCGTCACAAACAACGATCGAGGTTCATCCCTATTATTCAATTCTTTGTATTTTTTCTCCCTCACATTCTTCATTGCGTTCTACGTGTTCTTGGAGGAAATCGATCGTTGCACATTCGTTTGTTGGCGCAACAATCTGAGATTGTAGATCCAACCCCGGAGTGATGTCATAGAGGTGTGACGATGGTTTAGGCGGACGATTCAGAGCAGATCGAGAGAAATGAGTTTTCAGGAATTTTTCTTTGGATGGATTGTTCGAGGTTTATGATCTGATTTAAGGATAAAAAACACCCATTACAGTGTTCGTATGATGAAACTAACCAACCCTTGGAGTATCGGGATGAACGGACAATAAACTGTGGATCTGGAGGATCAGCCGTGATGCGATGATGAGGATAGAGTTTCTAGAAAAATCCCAACTACACAGCGTGTAGTATAGGATACACGGCATGTGTTCATCGGTGGATTTACCTGGCGTGTACTCCGGGAGTACACAAACACGGGTTGGGTACACAGCCAAGGACACGCCGTGTATACCCCTCCCCAGCCAGACCCGACCAGATACACGGGATACCCCGTGTGCTGGTACACGGGCAGGCGACACAGAAACGGACAGAGACCGTGTATGGGCACATGGACAGTGTACACGGAGTGAGCCCCAGGTGATCGGACACAGCGTGCGATTCTTCTACACACCGTGTAGTTACTTTCTATCCGAAAATTCGGATGACACGGGCCGTTTACACGGGCAGTACCCGGAGTCAAGGAACATGATGTGTGATCCTTCTACACACCATGTAGTCTAGTTTTATGCAGACTTGACAGATGACATGGGCATTACCTGGGGTCAAGGAACACGACGTGTAACCATACTACACGTTGTGTTACCAATTCTTCATGGCTTGAGCCATTTGTCTTCTATGACTTGGACTAGTTTTCTTAGGGTTCGTACCCTTGTTCTTTCTTTTGAAGGTTCTTGGTATCATTTCCTACATATAGGAGCATGATCCCTTCAACAGGAATTTCTGAATAGAGTTGTTGGAATCCCCTCTGTGAGACTTAGAGCCAGATCTTCTATTCATTCCTGGAACCCTAGGTAGAGTTCTTGGTACCAATGTGACAAAATTTACCCAGGTTCCGATCCTCTGCTTAGAAGATTAGCTCAGACTGAGTTGTCGGAATCACCCCATGACTTGGTTGTGATCCTCATCTGGGAATCATGTTCTCAAAGTACTTGTGGAGTGTGTTCTCCCAGAATGAGTACTTCATATCTCTCTCTTCAGACCTAGGAGTGTGTTCTCCCAGTTGCATGCTTAGTGGTGGTTTTGCGATAGTCGATCATGTATGAGTATATCTAGATATTATTGTTATATGTTTTGTAGACATATATTGTGTAGAGATGACTGTATCTTTCCTTTTGGTATTTTCCCTTGTTGTATTTCCTTTGTGGTTTCATGGTGTCCTACTGGATATTTTTAGACTCACCCATGCACGGGCTTTGCCCGCACGTGTCGTGTCTTGTGCAGATGAGCGAGCCTTTGACAGGATTCTAGGTGGACCGAGACCGGATGGTGCTCAGTGAGATCATGTAGGCTGAGGTGTGTTCCTATGGCTACATATTACAATCCCAGTACCTTTCCATACATGTTGGACTTTCTTACAGACTTTCTTTTTGTGGGCTTGTACTTTTGGCATAGGGTTTTAGTTTCTTGTACTTTACTTTCATGTCGTACTCTGTTGGTTGGGATTTAGTGTATGCATGCATATTTTCCTTTTAATAGTTTTTACTTTCCAACTTTGTGGGCTTGGATATGTGTATGCATGTGTACAGGTTTATAGGCAATGCCTCCCATGTTAGTAGCATTCCTACTTGGTGCTAGTCACAAGCCCCTGGCCTATTAGAGCTGGGCTTGGGGAGTTGCGGCTCATGCCCCACTAGGATGAGTCATGACATAGTGGTTCCAAGGGCCCTGTCTAGATATAACTAGGGTACATGGTGTGTCATTCCTTCATACAAACCATGTATTTTGGTTTTCATGTCCATATCTCACTACTGGAAAACCAACCTTTACCAACGGTTTGGAACCGTTGGTATAGGCCTCCAAACCGTTGGTATAGCCTATACCAACGGTTTGGAGAACCGTAGCCAAGTAAGCCGTTGGGATAGGTCTATACCAACGGTTCTCCGAAAACTGTTGGTATAGACCTATACCAACGGTTTTGGAAACCGTTGGTATAGGTAATATGAAATCTATACCAACGGTAATGGAACCGTTGGTATATAAATTCCAAAAATAAAATCACCGCTGGGATTTGATCCCAGGACCCCCTCGTTTATAATCGAACGACTTAACCACTAGGCTAACATCACTTTGTAAACATAATTTCATAAATATATATATGTATTATCATAATTATATAAATTTTTGATTTATATAATGTTCTTCGTTAGTAGATCTGGAAAAACATCAATGAACCTATCCCAACGGTTCTGAAAACCGTTGGGATAGACCTATCCCAACGGTTTTGACAACCGTTGGGATAGGTTCTGGGTGGGTATATTTTTATTAATTTTTTGCCACTTTTTCCCAACGGTTCTTGAGAACCGTTGGGAAAGAGTAACCTTTCCCAACGGTTCATCAAAACCGTTGGGAAAGGGCCTAAAAACACACCCTTTCCCAACGGTTTTGGTGAACCGTTGGGAAAGGGTACTCTTTCCCAACGGTTTTGATGAACCGTTGGGAAAAAGTGGGAAAAAATCCACCCCTTTCCCAACGGTTTTGGTGAACCGTTGGGAAAGGTCACTCTTTCCCAACGGTTCACCAAAACCGTTGGGAAAGGGTGTGTTTTTAGGCCCTTTCCCAACGGTTTTGATGAACCGTTGGGAAAGGTTAGCTATACCAACGGTTTTTACAAACCGTTGGTATAGAAGTGTTGGGAAAGATCATGTTTCCAGTAGTGTCTCTTGATAAAGTTAGATAGATCAGAGGTAATCAAATATAATATTTGAAAAAAATGGACGAGAACGCATATCCAGATAGAATGGAACACATCTTGAAGAGGAAAACACCATTTAGAAATAGTACATGATATGTAGTATCTGTTTTCTTGTGGCTGAGAACATGGGGTGTCCTAATATGCCATGTATTGGATACATGACATGGATATGGATGAGCTGTGAAACTCTGAGGTTACACCCCATGTACCTAAAATTCATCCGCGACAGGAAACATCCCCAGACCCAAGTTACATGCTACAAACATGAGAAGACAATAAACACTTTGTACTATAGTATATGTTGTGTATCCTGCTGGAGAAAGTGTTCTACATTTTTTTATGGAGAAAAATTAAATATATAATCAAACATATTAATTTGTGTTTCTTGTATAATTTATTTTAAAAATTAAGCAATATGTAATTTAATTGAAAATTATATATTAAATACAATTATATGTTAAAATTATTGATAATATCACATAATTTCCTATAAGTGAACTTATGCACTTCATTAATTTTAAATGATTTTTTTTTAATTATAGATGATGTTGAGTTAAGGATTATTATATGGAATTAAAATAAAATTTATTTAATTGGAATAATTCACAGTTCATTATATTAACTAAATAATGAATCTAAGTAATTGATAACTATATTGAAAATGAATTCATGTTGCTTGATTTGTAGATGATCATGTGATTAGACCATATATTTTCATGTGATTGTTTTATTTTAATTTATTATTATTAAATTAAAATTAATGGAATGCGAGTCATCCCCTCATCCTTATTATGTAAGGGCCTATATTCCCACGATTTTCTTTATCAAAACCACCATTATCCAATCCATTGGATCCCTTCACCCACGTGTAAGTAAAATATTATGTAAGTATAGAGTTCCCAAGTGATAGGAGTCAGTCTGAGTCAAATAGTTGAGGCGAAACTAATCAAGGTGATACATACGAGTTGTGGTGGAATGTCGTAAAATGAACCAGGCTATGATTAAAGGTGTTTTCCCTTAGGGATAAGGGCCAGTTTATTATATTCTTGATAAACTAACCATTAAATAATCTCAAGATCATTTAAATAATATTTTATTTCCATTAGTTTCAGGATAAATTATTTATGTATGTTTATTCTTCATGATCAAAGATTAAATGAATTAAAATAAAATAAAATATTGAATAAAATATATTCTAATTATGCATAAATGATTTATCATACATGGTTAATCCCTTAGGTAAGATCCATTTAATATTAAGAATAAATATAAAAATATAAAATCGGAATTATGTATATGTATACAAATCCCTGAAATAAAATATTAAGTTAGTATACCGTTCCAATACTTATGTTAGAAATGAACTCATAGTTCAAAGTTATTAACCAAACCATATTGGGGTACATTAAATTATCATGTAACTTATAGCTTAAAGATTTGGGTTTACTTAAATTGGTTCACGTCAAGTGTTGAATACCCAAGAAGGACTTGGTGCAACTAAGGGGAAAGTGTTGAATTTTTTTTAAAATAATATTTTAGGATTGGGGAGTCTACTCAATAGATCAAGGAACTATGAGTTAATGTTGTTAAAAAATTATTACAAACTAAAACCCTTAAAATATCTTGTCAAGAACATGTTTGGGTCATAATAATGGGAATATCACTACTGGAAATAACCTATATCCCCAATGGATCTATACCCATGGTTTTGAAGAACTATCGGTATAGATTTTATGCCCAAAGATATACCCACGGTTTTTTAAAAACCGTTTGTATATCCCTTTAATTATGAAACCTCACACATTATCCTTCTCCCCATACTCATTAAAATCCATAGATATCCTCTCCCATCCTCAGATGGCTTTGGAATCCCCCTCCCCTCATCAGGTGACATTTTACCCATCGACCAACTGTTCTTCCTCTATTTCCAAAAGTTTTTTTGTTATGATCTTTGATAGGTAATATTTCATTACCTCCTATTATTTCTTCTATTGTCCAATCTAGTAGACTAATATTCTTTATCTCATAATGCCTCAAGTTAGGCTGTGGCATGTTATGACTCTGCCATTATAAAAGAAAATGGTTTTTTGTGTGAAAAATGGATTCCGTGACATATTTTTTTTTTATTTTATGTGATGCATTAGGTTTTTTTTGAAATTAAATATGTTTTTATTACTGTTTTGAATTTTATTTCAAATGACATTATACCCTCTTGAATGATATTTCAAGACTGTTTATTTTTAACATGTGAAGTGTAGGGGTGTTTTGGTATTAAACTAGTCTAAAACATTATGAAATATAAATATATTATTATAATAATTTTTTAATGGTAATTAGTTTCATAATCATGATACAATGGTGTTTAAAAAACATCTGTCAGCATTAATCTTTATAAAACAATTAGTGATTTCCAGAAGTATATTTTTCAGCATGTTGAGGATTTATCCCATTAGTGGGTGGTTTTAAATTGTTTCAAAATGTGAATGTTTTTTAATTAAACATGGTGGTTATTTTTTGATTTTTTCAATGGTTTTTCCTATTTGGTGGTTTAATTCTTGGTATTTATCACTTATTTTGTTTTAGAACATGTTGAATAAATGGATCCATAGTTTTTAAAAGAGTTATTTTTTAAATCATTTTTATTATTTTGGAGAGTGGTTTGAATTAGGGGAAATGACCATGTTGGGTTGATTTATCATTTCGATTTAACATAAGCCATCTAGAATAGTCTATTGTGAAGTTAATGTAATTGTCTTTGGGGGTTATTCCATCTTCTAGTTTTAACACTTCATTAGATTCTAATATAGTTCCATCTATTATATTTTATTCTTTTTCTAGTATGATGCATATTTATATAAATGTGATATCTAGTGACCATGTATATAAACCATATAGATCAAGTGGTTTACACCATCATCATAGTCCCAATAGTTGGATTGGTTAGGGATTGTTTTCAAAGATACATAAATGTGTTCTAGAGTTTTGGCATAACTTCTATGAGTAAGACTTAATTTTTTCTTATGATATGATTTATTATTTTTTGGGATGGATAGTAGAGTATTCTATAATGGTCAATTATAACATGTATTATATTCAATTTGGTTTCCTATTAGTGTTATTTAATTTTTACTACACTATACTTCTAATTTGTATTTGAATTTAGATACCATTGTAATTATGGTTTACATTTTTGACTGGATCAAAACTTTTTTCTCTATAATAGAATGGATAGAAGTTGGATGTATCATACCGATCAGATTTTGACCAAGTTTTAGAAGAATTTGGATTTTTTAGATTTTTCATTTAATAATGCTTCAGATAGAGTTCATATACGGTTTCTATGTTTTAACTGTATCAGAAGACCATAGTTAATCCAAGAAGAAGTTATCTACCGTATAAATAAGATGTATTAAAAAAAACAATTATGTTTGGTATCACAATGGAGAGACGTGAAAATATTATACTATTCATGAATGGAAGGAAATAATTGGTATGGAGAGTTTTATATTTGATCAGTTTCCATTTGTACATCATCATGAGAGGGATAGTATGCCAATGCAAGAAGACAATTAAATCAATAGGCATAATGTGACGATGTTGAGAGAATCTAAAATTTAATGGATGATTCTAGAACTCCGGTATATAAAAAATGTACTAAAATGAAAAAATTGAAAATTTTAATGCAGTTATATTATAGAAAAACCATGTATGGTATTTATAATATCGCTATTGATTATAGTCTTACCGTTTTGATGGAATTTCTTCCTGATGGTGTAGATATTCCCTCAAATCATTCCAATGCATGGAAGCTAATTAAGCAGATCATATTTTATATTAATAAAATTCATTCTTTTCTGAAAGATTTTAGTTTATTTTAGGAGAAAATAGCTGAGATTTATGACTTTAAAGAATGTGGTACATATCGATGGAAGTAAATTGCAGACGGAACACCATCTTGTGTGCCACAAAAATTCATGTTATAATTTCCTTTTCTTCCCAAACATCAAAATATATTCATGTCTATAGAAAAATCATCCAATTTGTGATGAAATTATGCTGAGGTAATTAAAGCTAATAATGAGTTGGTTTATCCCACATATATATTAGCAAAGAGTGAATTTGATTAAAAATATCTTGATTTTTTAGTTGAGGTGTGTAATTTCACATTGGTTCTATCCTATGACGGGTTTAATCTCTTCAGTTAGATTCTTATTGTTCACAACACATGTCCGGTTTTTATTCACATTTATAATATTACTCCATGGATGTATATGAAAACAAAATTCTATATCTTGAGTATACTAATATCTAGACCTTATGATCCTTGAAATGATATAGATTTCTACTTGAATCTTTTAATAATAGAATCGAAGTAGCTTTGGGATATGGGTGTGCGCACATTCGATGCTTCTTCCAAAAATATATTTTAGATGTGTGCTAACCTTATATGGACTATATGTGATTTCCATGATTATGCAATAATTTATGGTTAGAGAAAAAATAAAAAAATATCATTTTCTATTTATATGAAGAATACACGATCGGTAAGGCTTAAATATCATCATAGTTTCAGTTTCATGGGACATAGACGATTATTGACAGTGGATCATAAATATAGGAAGAATCAATAGAGGTTTTCTAATACTGTTGACACTGAACAAACACCTTAATATATGTCCTAAAATGATGTGCTTAATAAATTGGAAGATTTTAGTTTTTCAATAGGGAAAGGTCAGATGAAATTTTAAAAGGTAAACAAATGTTGACACTGAAGACACTTACGTTTAGAAAAAGTGAAGTATCATTTTTGAGTTTCCATATTGGTTTAATAATTTGATAAAACATTCTTTAAACATAATTCACATTGAGAAAATTATATTTTAAATGTTTATTTCAATTATTTAAAATATGAATGGGAAGACCAAAGATGACTTCTCATCTTTCTGAGACTTGTTGGATTGGAGTATTCTATCGGAACTGCATTCTATGTGTATCAGTGAAAAAAATGGAAAGTTCCTTCTGATTCTTATGTGATGAAACCTTTATAGAAAAATAAATTTCTAGAAGTATTAGATAATATCAAGGTTCCTGATGGATATTCCAGAAACATATCTAAATGATTCAATATAGGGGATTTGAAACTAAAATCCCTAAAATCTCATGATTAGCACGTCTTTCTTCATGAATTGATTCCAATAAAAATATGACATTTTCTATCAAAAAATGTAAGGTTGATAGTGATTCGGTTGTTCCATTTTTAGATACCTTTGTGTAAAAATGATTTTTAAGTCCTTCTTGATAAAAATGTAGTAAGAGGCACTATTAATTTTTTATGAGTTGGATTTATTTTCATCCATCATCTTTCACCTTCATGATGAATTTAACGGTTCATCATCCAACCAAAACACTTCTTGGGGGACCTGTTTCTTTTCATTGGATATATCATATTGAAAGAAATATGTGCACAATGAAATATTATGTCTGAAATAAGAATCATCCTGAAACTTCCATTATGATAGGTTATTTGGAATAAGAATTTATAGATTTTTGTTTAATGTATTTGTCTAATGTGAGCATAAGACATAACCGACCAATGAGAAATAAATATGATAAGTGTGGGGAAATTGAAACCTCATTTTCATATCTTCCCCAAATAGGAGGAGTTCCTAGGTTATATACATCGGCTACATTGAGCCTTGAAGAGAAGGATATGACACATTGTATAATCTTGTTTAATTGTGGTTTTTTCGATGACTATATCAAGTACGTAATTTGAATATTTAGTTAATATATCTTACTATTTATTATCAAGTATACCTTAAACTTTTATTATCATTATATACAGGGAACATAAATAAATTATATGTAGATTTCATCAATCTTCGACTTTGAGAAGGAGATAAGATTTTCATATCCAAGAGATTCCTGCTTGGTTGAAATAAAAGGTATTAACAGTACTTTAATTAACTTAAAATAAATATATTCATTTAATTGTATTATTTATATATATTTTAGGTATTGAGTTTAACTGTTGACTTTGTTTCTCAATAATTAAGAGTGTTGGATTTTGGTCCAAATTATTTGGTTCGTGAATGAAAATATTTAATAATCAATGGGTATAATTTTATTAAAACTAATTGAGAAGTGAAAATGAAAACATAGAATGATGGAGTTATGTTAAATGATACAAAATATTGTCATTATAGTGCATCAGATATACATCCCTAATATGAAAATCTGCATTATTATAGACTTGTTGAAAATTTTTACTATTTGATTACTACTCCCATAGTCGAGTCACTACGCGGAAACGTAAATGGTTTGATTCAAGAACGTGAAATGGTACCTTTATTGATGATAGTGGATTTGAAGTTATTGAAATGAGTTTATTCCTAGATACTAATGAACCATACATTTTGGCATCAAGGAAAAAAAATGTTTAATGTAAAATATCAATTGAGACCTGGTTACGGTGTCATTAATGAAGTAATCCCAGGACACAATTTTCATGATTCTGGGGATGAAATTGACACTATTTATACCCCAATTTATGTTGACCAAAATATTTCATTTTATGTATCAAATTTTCACATTTTGAGCATTGATGTTGAACCTAAAGTAGTGGTGGGTAATATATAGAAGCAACCATATATGTTCACATTTCATTCAGTTTACTTTGACATTCATTTCTCATGTTGGTATTACTGTAATTACATTTATTTATTTTCAATTTGTAATGATATGTTTGTTTCATTATTTTTTGGTTTCATTTCATTTAATTAAATTTATTTCAATTTAGAAAACCATGTTTTAAGTGGGTTTTTAAAAAATGTATAACTTTATTTTAAATTTCTATTACTAAAACATGTTATGACATTTTTTTTTGAATTATTTGACTTTTAAGTTGTATACATTATATTTTAAAAAATTTTATGAAAAATTTATATTTAATTCCTTTTCATATTATGAAAATTAATGCATAAGTTCGAATAAAGTGATTTTTTGATGCTGATTTATAGATGCGCTAGCATGGGTTGCCTCCTATTCTTCCCTTAGAGAGTATAATAATTGTAGTATTTTTCTTCTACATTAAATATAATGTCATGTTCACATTCTTTATCAATTTTTTATAGGGATATTAAGTTTCACCAGAGTTGAATCCTCCTCATCCTACTAGCACAGGTCTGAGCAGTGATGCTTCTAGAACTAGATGGAGCACCCATCAAACATTTTTTTTACCCTGAACCACCAGCGGACACCCCATCTACCACACCTTTCCATCATCCGCTTGTGACTCTAGGGATGTTCCCATATATCCATCCATCATCATCTCATTTATAAACTTATTCCCATACCATGTCTACACTTCCTCCAAGGATGTTTCCATCTTTTCCATATCTATATCATTTGATGTATCTCAAACCCTTCTACCCATATCCTATAATGTCTACACCGCTTCTATTTACTACTATCCATCTAGGATGTGATGATTATGTTCCTTCAGCTTCCACTCCAGTGCATGAAAATTATGTAGAACACACATTGATACAAATAAATTCTTCAGAGGCTACTTATCCAAGACACCCCATAGATCTATCAATGCCTATAAAGTAGCATGTACAATATTTTTTTTATTACAAGTGTGTCAAATTATATCATATCATTTTTTCTATGTTATATCATGAATTAATTATTATTTTCTACCCTTTTATCTTATTTAGTGGGATATTATAGTAGGATATGTAGGAGCACCCATATACGGGAATCCAGGAATCACCCAACACAAATAATGGTGAATTACAATGAATAAAATCAAATGATAGAACCATCGCTGCTAGGTCGTAACCCTCTGGGATGCTCTGCCATATCGACTGGCAATGACTCCTTCCACGATTGGGGAGCTTCCTTTGGGTGCTACCCCTTCATGGGGGAGGGGGGTTTCTCTTTGTGGAGGGTTCGAAAAGGCCACACTAGGGAATTCAATTTAAAAAAAAGAAAAAAAATCAAATGATAAAATACCATTCCACTGGAACCAACCTCATATAGGCATATCTTTAATGACATTAGGGAAAAATCATGGATGGAGATATGGATATGAAAATTTGTTCAATTAATATATATATTATTTTTGTATTTATATGAATTATCATGTTTTTTTCACCATCGGTTTAGGTTTCCTAATGATGAATTTTCTATGGTTTCAAGGTTGATAGATCTTGGGGAGTTCTGGTGATCACATAAGCACTAGTTATATGTTGGTTGGAGGAGTAGAGTTAATTTTGATTTAAAGGGATTACCCATATTACCTGACTATCCAATAATAAAATGTCAAAATATTGAACACATATCCGAATAATGATGAGTTTAAGGTTTTCTACACCTTTAATGGGTTTCATATAAATTTAGTTCTTATTACATGTATTGATTTTTTTAGGAGGCATCTGAAAAAAAAAGCACAACGATTCAATGATGTATCTACACACATTGGGGCACACTAAAATACCTGAGTATGATAAGTTCTAGGTACTTTAATATGAATAGAAATAATATCTATATTTATATTGTTACTTAGTTATCATTCATGTTGAAATTTTATTTTTATTATCTTTAATCCCTTTAATATAAGGATAAAAATACCACCTTTAAATGGAATAATGGACTAATGGACTAAAGGAATAATGTAAAATTGGCCTAAAGTCCTAATATACAATTGGATAATTGGCCTAATGGCCCAATGACAAATTGGCCTAAAGTCCTAATGGCCAATTGGCCAAAAAGCCTTACATAAAATAGACCAATTTTCATAAAGGTCTAATGGAAAATCATCCTAAAGGCCTAATGGCCAATCGGCCTAGTGGCCTAATTCCCAATTGTCCTAAAGGACTAATGGACAATTTACCTAATGAAATAATGTATTATTGGTCAATTTTCATAATATCTAATTTTCCAAAAGGCCTGATGGCCTAATAGAAAATTGTCCTAAAGGTCGAATGGCCAATTGGACTAAAGTCTTAAAGGACTAATGTCCAATTGGAAAATTTCCCTTATGGACTAATGTCCAATTTTCCAAAAGTCTTAATTTACAATTGGCCTAAATTTCTAATGGATAGTTGGAATACTGAAAAAATGGAAAATTGGCCTAAAGGGATAATGGAGAATTGTCTTAATTGGTCTAATTTTTAATTGGCACAACAACCAAATTATTCTAATGAAAAAAGGCTCGAAAAGCCTAATGTCCAATTAGAATAAATACCTAAAGGCCTAATGTAATAATTTTCCAATTTCCTAATGGCCTAATGGAAAATTGACCTAAAGGACTAATGGAAAATTATCATAAAGTTATAATGGCCAATTGGCCTAAACTCCTAATGGCCAATTAGCCTAAAGGAATAATGACCTAATGGAAAATTATCATAAATACCTAATGGAATAATTTTATTAATGTCTAGTTGGAATAAGGACATAATATACAATTGGAATAAAGTCCCAGTGGAAAATTGGCCAATTGTAATAAATGCCTAATGGACAATTTTTCTAAAGTCCTAATGGACTAATGAACAATTATAAAATTGGCCTAAATTCCTTATGTCCAATTGGCCAATTGGACTAAGGACTAATGTCTAATTGGACAAAATTACTAATGAAGAGTTAGCCTAAAGTCCTAATGTCCAATTGGAAAATGTTCTTAAAGTCCTAATTGCTAATTGGATTAATGGACTAATGGCCAATTGGCCTAATTTCCAATTGGATAATTGGTGTAAAGGCCTAATGTTATAATTTACCAATGGAACATTATCAAATTGGACTAAAGACCTAATGGCCAATTGGCCTAATAGTTTAATGACCAATTGGACTAATGAAATAATGGACAATTGGCCTAAAGGACTAATGGTCAATCATCCAATTGGCCTAATGACCTAATGGCCAATTGTCCAAAATTTACAATGGCCTATTGGACTAAAGTCCTATTGTCCAGTTGGACAATTGGCCTAATGAACTAATGACCAATTTGACTGAAGGCCTAAACACCTAATGTAATAATGCCCTAATAGCCTAATGTTATAATTTCCTAATTTCCTAATGGCCAATTAGACCAATTGACTAATGGAATAATTGGCATAATGTATTAATTGGAAAATATGACTAATGGCCTAATGGATAATTTGCCTAAAGGCATAATGGAAAATTTTCATAATTGTCTAATGTCCAATTGGCCAAATGGACTAATGGTCAATTAGACTAATGTTTTAGTGGACAATTGGACAATTGGATTATTGACCTAATGAAGAATTTCCCTAAAGGCCTAATTGAATAATGGCCTAATGTACAATTGGACAATTGTCCCAAAGGCCTAATGTCTAATTGGCCTAAAGTCCTAATGGTATAATGGAAAATTGTACGAAAATCCTAATGGAAAATTGGTCAATTATCCTAATGGACTAATGGAGAATTGGCCTAAAGTTCTAATTTCCAATTTTCCAATTACCCTAATGGCCTAATGGTCAATTGGATAGTTAGCCTAATGACCTAATGGACAATTTCCCTAAAGGCCTAGTGGTCAATTGTCCAATTGGACCAATATACTAATGGAAAATTATACTAAAGGCCTAATGATCAATTAACCTAAACTCCTAATTGAAAATTAGCCTAAAGGCCTAAAATCCTAATTTCCCAATTGGCATAATGGCCAAATGGAAAATTGGAAAATTAGCCTAAAGGCCTAATAACCAATTGGATAATTGTCCTAATGGCCTAATGAACAATTATCCTAAATGAATAATATCCAATTGTCCTAAATCTTAATGTTCAATTGGATAATTGGTCTAATGGTCTAATGAAATAATGGAAAATTGGATTAAAGGATTAATGCACAATTGGATAATTGGCCTACTGGACTAATGGTAAATTGGCCTAAAGGCTTGATGAACTAATGGCCAATAGGCCTAAAGGCCTAATGGCCTAATAGAAAATTTTCCTAATGGCATAATGGCCTATTTTACTAGTGGACTAATGGCTAATTAGACTAAAGGCCTAATTTCCAATTGACTAATTATATTATTGGCCTAATAGCTAATTTTCAAATTGACCTAAAAACCTAATGGAAAATTAGACTAATGGACCAATGGGAAATTAAACTAATAGACTAATATCCAATTGGCCTAACGAGATAATGGCCAATTTTCCTAACAGCCTAATGGTCAATTGGCCTAATGACCAAATATCCTAATGTAAAATTAGCTTAAATTCCTAATGGAAAATTGTCCAATTGGCCTAAAGGCCCAATGGATAGATGGCCTAAAGTCCTAATGGATAGTTGTACTAAAGGCATAATGGACAATTTTCCTAAAGTCCTAATGAAAAAATGGACTAAATTCCTAAAGGCCTAAAGGCCTAAAGTCCTAAAGGCCTAAAGACCTAATGACCAATTGGCCTAATATCCAATTGACCTAATTGGCCTAAAGACCTAATGGATAATTGATAAATTGGCCTAATGTCCTAATGACCTAATGTAAAATTAGCTTAATATCCAAATATACAATTAACCAACTGGTTTAATGACCATTAGGACATTAGCTAATTAGAATTACTTATGGATTATAAATAATGTATTTATATTTAAAGACTATGAATTCTTCCTTAATTTATAATTTGAAATATTCAAATTAGGAGACTTATTTTGATATTATTGAAACCACATCAAAAGATTTATCATGATTGATTTTATAAAGGATTAAATATTATAGACTATGTTAAATTTAAATTATCTAAATAGTTTTCATAATAAATTGAAATATAAAATATTTATATTTAATAAAAATGTCATATATATAAAGAAAATTATATATAATGAATAATATGAACTTTATATTTTGAAATGAATATAGACATTCATATTCAAGAATACATAATGTTAATAATGAGTAGATAAAATTATAAAATGTTTATATAGTGAATATATCTATACTAATCAATTTTATTTGTAGAAATATGTATTGGGCATCGAAGGTTGTGTGCCTCAAGAAAAATTATTTTACTTGAGTAGGAAAAAAAGGATGGAAGTGCAGTAAATGTATAAACACAAGAAAATATTGTAAGTTTATTTATATATCAAAATATTTATACAATATTCATAATTAAATATCTTGTTTATAGTTTCAGAAGTCTTACCAGGAGGACCTCAATGACAATGAAGATGACTACTTTGGTCCAAATTATCATTTATGTCAGGCATTAGGTGAGGAGAACTAGGGGATATTTCGATGTCATATCAGGAGAAAATCATCGCCAGTAGGTATTGGTCCTTGTCAAGATCATCTAGAACATCTCAGAACACTGAGCTACAAAGAGATTATGTAGAAGCAGATGAGGTAAAAATAGATTTAAATTAGAATGAAAGATGTAAAATGATCACTTAATACTTACTGAAATCTATGTTAGTTATAATTCAATCACTTCAATAAAGGCTAATAATACTATGGATTCATATATTCCATCAATGAACTCCTTAAATAATGGAAAAAGTATTTTCAATGAGGGTCCTAATGGTGGTCGAGATGATGGTGGTTTTGATGATTATAATGATGATTATGCTACTGATTTAGATGATGTTGTTGGTGATGAGGATGTTGCTGATGGTAATAAGGATTCTGAAAATAGGGGGATATTGATCTGCTCCATTTTAGACTTAGTAGTAAAGAGACGTGTTGATGTTGTTTAATGACCTGAATTTTTTGGTTGTATAAATGTATATGTATCTTATAGTATTTTAAATGGTTTGAAAATTATTAGAATCACTTGTTAGAATGCTAAATATACCATATTTTTATTGAATTGAATGTGTATTGTGTTTTTTATTTTATTTATAGGTTCATGGGTTTGAAGAGCTGCTACTATTGGAAAATGGAAATAAGTACCTATAACCACATTTTGGAGAATCATGGGTATATATTTCTTGTTAGGAAAGGATATACCCATGGTTTGGATAAAATGTGGGTATTGTAAAATCCTATAAGGTTATATCCATAGCTTCTATAGAAACCATGTGTATATATCTATAATGACGGCTCACAAATCCATGGTTCCTAAAACCATGGTGAGAGGATATACGCATGATTTTAGGGGGGTATACCTATGATTTAAAACTATGTTTATAGGATATGTTTCTAGTAGTGTATAGATCCTTGATACTAGAATATTCCAAAATCGACGGGGAGGGATATTGGGTTTCAAAAAATTATGGTAGATTAATGGAACTTAATTAAAATTAAAATTATTTAATATGTTTTTGTAATAAAAATAGGTATTAATTGTCTTCTCATAATTATAAAAATGGAAAATCAAGTGTCATTGGAAATATTACTATGATCTATAATTAAGAAGGATAACCTTCTCACTAGTGTGAATTTCTAGTATTAGTATAGGTTCTTACACATTATACTATTCCATCAACACAAATTATACATGCTTGGAACCCCACTTCAAGAGTTTTTTTTTAAAGTGGATAATGAGGAAGAAGTATCACTCTATTTGAATCATGTGAAAGAAAAAATAGATGTATAATGCTTCATATTATATTACATGTACAATAAGATATAAATGAAATATGAGGATATGGACACGTATAGCATCATTTTTCACTTTCGGGGCCTCTATCAAGAGAAGGTGGGATGAGAGAGGTATGAGATCTACAATGCACTATTCATGTTCATGCATGGAAATTCGACACCATATGGGGAACATGTATTCATAATGATTGGATACATTGAGTGCATGAATATATTAGGGTTTAAGATACCATATATTTTATGAATAAATCTAATTCTTTCCTTACTACCCAAAAAATTATTCAGTTTTATTGTGAATTATAATATGAGAAATAGCAAGGATAAAATATTAGAAAATATTACAATTATTTAACAAGTTTATAAAGACATGGGTCATGGAAAACCCACTTTTCCTTTTGGTAAATAAGAAGAGTAAGAAGAAGTAAATGGGGGATAAAGACCCACTATAAGTATATGGTTTTGGTGAACTGTACTTCCATGAAGAAGAAGAACTAGAGGCAAGTAAAGAAATATGATATTTTATGATTTAAATTTAGATAATAGTGCTATTGTAAGAATAATTACACCCATCCGAAGAAAACTGGGGAAGCTTTAGGTGCATTCATTTTTTAGTGTAATATTTCCAAATCTATAATTTGTGTTTTAGATACATCCCATGGTGATCACGTTTGTATCCAAATATAGAAACCAAGTAGATATAAGAATTTTACTAGAGATGAGGTGGATCTACAGGAATCCAATGGAGTGAGGCTGGCTACTCTGAACATTAGAGACTACCTTATCATATTTCCAACATGATTGATTTTCATTTTAAAGAATTGTTATTATGTTCCTAGTGTTACCAAGAACATCATTTCTGTTTTTTATTTACATATGGATGGATTTATTTCCTTTTTTGGAAATAAAAGATGCTACTTTTATAAAGATAACATATCTTAAAGTAATATATTGTTTAATAATGGTCTTTTTGTATTGAATTAAAAAAATTGAGTATTTCTAATTAATAACAAACAAATATTCATGAATCATATAAAACCTAGTTATGGAATCACCAAATTGGTCACATGAACAAGAAGTGTTTGAAAAATCTCTATCAAGATGGTTACTTAGTATCTTTTTAGCTTAAGCTACATGAAAGATGTCACACTTGTTTATAAGGTATGGTTGATTATGAGTCACAAAATCCTTCCTTTACCACATTGGGGACATTCATTACAAACGACATCATACTTACTAAACTGACTACAAAATAAAGTTGAAAATGATATTCCCTTCAAGTTATAGAGTAGAAAGAAATATATTTTGTCACATTATTATGTACGAGGTTGTGAGGAAATTGTTAAGGTTAGATTAAGAAACAAACTAACACCCTGAGGCAAATAGTCTATCTTAATTTGGTATCCCATGCAAATAGGGGGATACTCTCTATACAACCCTTTAAAAATTAAAGTGATTGCCTTAAGACAAGCCATTTTTTAGAGTGAGCACATCCCCAAACCAAATAGTGAGAGAAAGATTTACTTTAACAAAGTTGATAATCAAGATACACTAGAGTTAGTATAGGAACTAATTCCATATGTCTCCAAATATGAAGTTGTTCCTAGAACAAAAGTAATTTATAGAATATCTAGATAGGTAAGATAACCAAAAAGATATTCTTCTCTAGTCATCGATGATGGTGACTCATTATTGGTTGAAAATAATAATACTCTCTCCTATAAGGACACAATATAGAGATCATATGCTGAAAGGTGGATATAATCCATGAATTCTAAGATGGATTCCATGTATTAATACAAAGTGTGAGTTCTGATCTATACACTAGATGATGTAAATCCTATTGGGTGTAAATAGGTATTCAAGATAATTCTATACATGGAAGGAAAAGTAAATTACAATAAATAATTTTTAGTTTCTAAAGGTTTGAGACAATGTCAATTCATTGAAAATTATGAGACATTTTCTCAAGTTTCCATGTTTAAATTCATTAGAACATTTTTTTTCAATATTGGATTACTATCACTATGAGATTTAAAAAATTGATGTAAAAACTGTATTCCTTAATGAGAACCTTCAAGAGGATGCATATATGATAGAACTAGAAGGGGTGATGAATCTAGTAAATTCCAAGAAGGTATTTTTTGTTTCATAAATCCATTTATGGATTAAAGAAAGATCCAAGTCATGAAGAAGTTGATTCTATGAACCTATAAACAAATTTGGTTTTAGTAAGAATGAATGTGATCTATTTATTTACAAGAAGTTTAGTGGGATTGAGTCATTTTACTTATATGATATGTTGATGAAATATTACTAATTTCTAATGATATAGCTACCTTACTTGAGGTTATGGAATGGTTGAGAAAGTGCTTCTCTATGAAAGACTAAGTTGGGTCAACCTAAATTATGTGCATCCAGATCATATGTGATAGATCTAGGTGGTTTCCAAGACTAAGTCAAGGTAGAAAATTGAATAGATAATGAATAGGTTCAGTATGGAAAAATCCAATATAGGATTGGTTCTAGTGTCACATGGTATACATATTTCTAAGAAAAGTTTCCTCAAATAGAAGAGAAATTAGAGAGAATGAGAAAGATCCCATATGATTCTACAATAGGATCTACCAGGTATTCCATGTCCTATACATGTCTTGATGTTGATTATACTTTTAGCATGGTAGGAATATTTAAATAAAATATTAGTGAACAACATTGAACTATTGTTAAGACCATCCTTAAGTATCTGAGGCCAACATATGATTTGTTCCTAGTGTATGAAGGATACAAAGAAATAGTCATTATGTGTTATACATATGGTAGATTTCAGACATATCAGAATGATTTTATTTAAAATTATAGATATATATTTTGTCTCAATGCAGGATATGAGAGATGGAAGTGTCCAAAGAAACTATTTGTCACTGATTCTACAACAGCTTATGAGTATATTTTAGCTTCTGATACATCCAAGGAAGAGGTTTGTATTTTACAATTTTTTTAAAAAGATTTATGTGGTTCCTAGAAGTAAATATCCTATAATAGTTTACAATGATAACAATATATAGGTGGTTCTCTCTAAGGACCTAAGATCACACTAAAGGAAAAATCATATACTCTTGAAGTTTCATCTCTTAATGGATTCTTCTTTGCCAATGAGCCCGTACCCGAGTGGTAATGGCTCCTGCTTGGAATCTAAGAGACCCAAGTTCAAAACCGGGTGGAGGATTATTTTTCAGGGTATTGTAGCAGTACTGTAGCAGTCACTATTTAGTACTGTAGTAGCCGGAACTATTCACCCGATTGAGGCCTTTGGGCCACCAGTTTGGGTCTACGGGTCTCAAGGGCCTTCGGTTCATCAAAGGCCTTCGGGCCATAGGGCATTCAGGCCACATAGACCATATAATAGCCCAGTTCACACAGAACAGGCCCCAGAAAAGGATCAGACCAATAAGAGTACTAGCCACCAGAAGAAAAGCTATCCGGATTGGAAGAATGAGAGGGTATGGCAGCCTCCATCGGGACCAGGCACCATGCAGCTTTGTATGGGGAAATGCCTGTCGATCTGCAATGCAAGGTGGGGAGCTAGGTGATCAATGATGCAGAAGTTGGGGAGGGGTAGTTCAAGTGGGCGGGCCTATGGGTCATGTATTGAGCACGGTATGCCTCTGGGTCTTTGGGTCATGTATTGCGGTTCAGTCGGGCCTTGTGCCTTAGGCCTACGGGTCATGTACGAGTTTCCCTTCAACACTTAAAAGGGGGATTATACATAATAAAAAAAAGAATAAGGCCTTCGATCCATTTAGACAATGGATTCTTCTCAATGAGGTGATGTTACGGTGAGTAGAGTATCCAATGAGGAAAATGTGGTAGACCCCTTGGCCAAGGATTAATCTCATCAAAGGAATAAGTATCATGTGAGAGATAGTGGATTGGAACTTGGTGTTAGTTCGATCTTATTCAAGTGGGAGTCTATTGGAGTTGGTTCTCTAGAACCAAATTTCATAGTAATTGATTAAAAGTTTTCTTTGCTGAAGATGATTTCTTATAATTTCCTTATTATTACTTTTCATAAAATTTGTACGTGATAATGTGCTAATAATATATTCTATAGTAACAAGGTTATTGAAGTTCCCCACTATAATAAAAACCTATATGTTCCATAAAAGTATTTTCAAATAATGTTCAGTAGCTAGATGATATTTTTTGATGGGATAAATAAAATACATTCTATAAGGGTTAGAAAGATCATAATGCATTGAGAAACCCTTTCATATTGTTTGAACTTGGTAATATCCAAGTGAGAAGGTTGTAAGAACATACCCGTTAATAGGGAATTCACATTTCCATGAGTGATTGGATGTTCCTATACATGGAAATGTGTATTTATCTTCAAAATTTAAGATGATAATTAATGGATATTATAACATATGATCTTATATGTATTGATGAAAATAATGATGAGATATGATCCTGGTGAGGTAGGATGAATTGGGTGCATCACGAGTGATATTGCATTAATGAATAATGCGAGAAAGGATTTATCCTTTATATCCCTTTATGAAAGTTGATACCTTAGGCCCTTTGATGGGAATGAAACTACCTATATAAATCAATGAAAATGGTGTTTGGTGGGAAAGTTCAATTATATAATGTGAAATAAGGATACATCGAGCATTTAGGTTGATGAAAACCATACAAAACATTCTTGATTCGAGATATCACAATAAAGGGATTATATTACACAGTATGCATTTGCAATTGGTTTGATACCATTAACGCATTAAATTCTATATTGATGGGATCCTGGGCATGTTGATAGATGATAACCTTGGAATTTAGTTAGATATGACTAATTCCACTGAAAAATAGGCCTAAAGGGTCACACACTTAGTGTATCCTTAATCTCAATTAAATTTAAGAAATAAATTTAACTAGTTAGAATAAATGAGATTTATTTAGTTTGGTTGGCCACCATAATTTAATAACATTTTATTCAAAATAATAAGTGAGTTAAATAATAATAATAATAATAATAATAATAATAATAATAAAAATAAAAATCTATTTAAAACTGCATAGAATATAATATTTACTATATTTATCACAGAATAATGTAGTGACATTTATTTATTAAACGATCATTACTATAAGATCAAAAAATATTGATGAGGGAAAGAATACTGAGCATAATAGTCTGATAAGAAATAATATAAATGATATTTATTTTCATTCTTAATGTGTTACACATGTACAATGATTAATAATAATAATAATAATATTATTATTATTATTATGAATTCACCTGGGGTTAAATAAGAATATTAAATATATATATTTTTGAAAATAAGGACAGATAAAATTAATGAAGAAGATCAGCAGCCGTACATATGAAAATCCATGAAGGGAAATTTTCCAGCCAGAGCTGGTCGTCACCGAAGGGGCCTAAGGCTGCAAGCTGATGTGTTGAATTGTTTCCTTCCCTTTTGGTAAAGGAGAAGGTGAAATAAGATAAGCCTTGACAAAGTGTGTGAATCCTCCTGATGATGGAGCCAAATGATTGGAGTCAGGAATCATTTTGGTTAATAACATCGATAACAGTGAGGCAATCAGACTCAATGATGATATCAACCCGTCCCCATTCCACAACGAGCATCATACCTGCAAGGATGGCAGAGGCCTCACCTACTACAGGTTCCTAGAAGGCATTATGTGATTCAAATTTTTCTGCAATGATTTTCCCCAGATGATTTCGGGCCAGGATACTGAGAGTAACAGGCCCATCCTTGGGGAGAGACGCGTCCACTTTAATCTTAAGAGTCCCTTCCATTGGGGGGTTCCAATGAGGGGGACATGAGAGGGTTAAACCTGGAATATAGTGTCCTTTGTGGTCCTTCCATATCTCAATCCATGAAATGGCCCGTTCAATCTAGAACCTGGGAGGTTTATGAATGTGTTTAAAAATAGCATCATTATGCTGGACCCAAATGATCGAGGCCAGGGTGCAAAGTGAACCTGCATTAATCTATGAGAGAAAATTTCTCAATCCCTAGAGAGAGAATTAGAGACCTAGAGTGCACTCTTCTTTCCTCCTATCTCAAGCCTTAGAGAAATCATCAAGAGTTTTTCCTCCTTTGATAAGAATACTACTGCGATATACCATGAACAATGATAAAGATCAGGATCTATTGTGCTATCACCTAGAGATTCTACTATAGTGTTCAGAGATTATGGTGTATGTGTGGATCACCACTATATGGATTTTATAATTGGACCATGTAACAAAGTCATGGTTCAAAAATTTCAATTTGACTTGGTCATCAATGGAGAGACAACTACTAGTTGAAGTAATTCCATATCTTCTTATAAATTAATTATAAATTTCATGAGAAGATCCTCATCTTTTTGTTCGGTCATTTTATTCTAGTCAAGTAATCTAAAATTTTCTTTGGGGATGACATTTTACTCATGTGTGGTGATAATTATTGTAATTAAGAGAAAAATATGAGTATGTCATTCCATGAAAGGATTCTTACGTTTCACTTGAAAACTACAAGTGGTATCAGAGCATTCATATGTTTAATTTATAATTATTTATTAATAATTGATTAGTTTCATGTTTTTGAATTTAATTTTATTTATATGAATTTTTTTAACTATCTTACATCATTCTCTCTTCTCTTTATTTTTTCCTGATAACATAACCAATAATTAGTTAATGATCAAAAATGAAGAAGCATTAGATTTATGCAATATAAGGGGTTCAAAGGCCTTATATGGAAAAAACGAAAGTGCACGACATGTAATGCCTATATACAAGCTGTGTATTATTTTTCACACCTATATATACTAATAAAGTTGGATTGATTTGAGGTAATTGGATATAATATCTTATAAAAATATATCAGTATTTAGATCCAGATGGACTAACACACAACCCAAATAACTACACACTATTTAACCACAACACATGACATGTATTCCTTGTTTTATCATTTCCAAAAATATGGTTGTTATTGTTTGGATTAGTAGTAAGCACCGCATAATCCTACATGAAAAATGGGGATTCAAAACCCATTGGATGCAGGGACTATATCAGTATTGTAACAACAGCGACACTGTAGAAACGATGGGCATTGTAGTGGCGGTAGGGCACTATAGTGGTGGTAGGGTACTATAGCTGGGGAGGCATTGTGCTGTACTGCAGCAGGTAGGTACTATAGAAGTACTATTCAAAGAATGGGATTTGGGGCAAAAATTTGGGCATACAGGCCATGTAATGGGCCAAATTCTCACTGGGACTTCGGGCTATGTAATGGGTCTCCCTCTACCCAGTTAAAAGAGGCCTTTTCTTTGATTTAATAATAAATAAGGCTTTGCCCCATTTCCCAAAACATGGGGTGTTACAAAATTCCCTATGATAGATACATGACTTGGGGATAGATGAGCTATGAAAGTCTGAGGTCACACATAGTGTAATTTGGAATACACATAGCATACCTCAAACTCATCCATAGCAGAAAACACACCCAAACCCAAGTAATGTTCCACGAACATGGTAAGAAGACAATAAATTCTATTTAATTTAGTATACACCATGTATTATACTATAGATAGTGTATATAGTTTTTTCACAAATAAAAATTAAATATATAATAAAATATATTCATATGTATTCTACGTGTTATTTATTTGAAAAAGTACACACCATTTCATAATATTTATAACTAAATATTAAATCTAATTCAATTTTAAAAACATGTATAAGTACAGTTGGTTTCTTTTAGGACCATGATGATGATGAAGTTAATTGTATTGAAGTGTAGTATTTTGTTGTCAATGAATTTTAAGAATAAAGGGAAAATAACCTCACTTTTTACTTAGTGAAATTTATACAGACCATCATATTTAGAGAATCAGACTCACAATGACTAAGAAGGTCTGTCATATTCAGGAGAAGATGGCTATAAGAACTCATTATATTCAAACTAAATCTAGTATAAAAGGATCGATCATTTTAATAATGCATCCTACGAGAAGTAAATGGTTATCAGATTCACCCTAGACCCTAAATGAAAGAAGTGATCATATTAGAGTTTTCCTGACTATGATAAAACAAATGTGACAATTTTTTTCTAATCTCGGAGTCCTAATATTTCAAAAGTTAATTGTGAAACTTTTGGTGAAATCTAAATGAATTAAAGGGGAGTGAAAGTGATGATACTGATTTATTTTTTAAATGACTGGATCTAGATGAAATAAATAAATACTTTGAATCACATCCTGATTAATCGGAGCTGTATGGAAAGAGAAAAGGGTTATGGAAATCGTATTCATCCTGATCAGATTTGGGGAAACTATATTACGAGAAATAAAATTCAAGATGAACATGAAAGAATAATATTTCTAAAATAAATTTGGGCTTTTTAGCATCCGATCATCATTTTATTCAAAAGGATAATGAAATGGGACCATCATATTCATAAAGGTTGAGGAGGTTTGTGAAAAATGTGAGAAACTGAAGGTACTGGGTTTCAGTCAGAAAAAAACCCAAAATAAAAAAATCTTTGGGAATGAAGTTAATAGAAAAGATAAATAAGTTTATCATGTGGAATTTTATTAAGAAGAGAAAAAATCTGCTGATCGAATTCAGAATACTATCATATTCAGAGAAATAATTATTCAGAAAAGAAAATAACATGATAAAAAATATAGTAAACCATTTAAAGGTTGAATTAATTTTTTAAAATTTCAAGAAGGTTTCAATTCGGTCAAGATAAAAGTTGAATAATATTTATGAATGTCCTTTCTAGGAGGATCTTGAAACTAAAGGAATACTTGTAATTGGTACAGGGCATCAGATTAAGAAATCATAATGGAGAAACAAAATCAGATTGAGAAAATTAGATTTAGAAATTGGATCAAAACTGGAATTTTTAAATAAATTAAAAGGAAGAGTTTATTTTGATAAAATATTTAAGAAGGATCTAGAAGACTTGAGAATAGTTTATGAGGTAAAGATTCACCCTTAATTTTAGGAAACATGAAAATTTGGGAAATTTGGGCAAGCAAGATAGTTTTGAGGATTCTTTCAAAAACCTCTCAAGGGTCACCTATAAAAGGAAAAAAGTAAATTTTTCATTTCTGATGATAGATTTACTATTCACTGTAGAAGAGAGAGAATATCTGAGTTCTAAAGAAAATAAGTTTCTTGTATTAACTTTTATTGTAAATGTTTTTTCAGATTGAAGTGAAAGAGAAGATATACAATCAAAATGTTGTATTCAGATATTCATCGTATTCAATTTTCATCGTATTCGGTTGGTTACTATGTTAATCTTGTCATTATATTTAGTTGGTCATCAGATCTGACTAGATAATTGGATTGAGGATTTTTTTATTGCGATTTCCAAACTGTGTAATTTTTTTTTCTGAATTGTCTTGATTTTATTCTAAAATAGATACATCTATCATTTTTGGAAATCATATTTTAATATCATAATGGGTAGATTAGAGTTGAAAATAAGATCTGTAGAATCATTGTATACCAATCATACTAGGAAATAAGTCTTGAATTATATATTAAAATTCATCAAAGTTCCTTCCATCTTGTAGGTATGAAATTGAAGAATTTCTTCAAAATGAATATATTTATAGATGTTGAAAATAAGAACAGGTAACATGAGTTGTTCCACAATCATTGTTCTTCCCTATTTTTGTTAAGAGGGTGCACACACACTTTTGGATTGTCTTTAAAGTGCTACATGAGTATAGGGGTATATCCTACTCATTGTAATATAAGGATTTATTTATAGTGGATTGTGTGGTATTGGATCATTTTCATACCATACTAAAGATGTAGCAGTTCTTATTGAATAGTGAACCTTGTAAATACTTATGTTCTTATAAATGTGTGTTTGAATTGTTTTTAGTAGGGAATAAAATCTTTAATAGGAGGTGAATGTTGTTTCAATTTAAAAGAAACATAAAAGAAAAAAGTATCACTGATTCACCCCCTCTGCCTCTCAGTGATACAATTATCATGACTAGGAACTTTCAACTAGTATCAGAGGGTAGGCCCCTATTTCTTATTCTTTGTTAATGGAGAATTTGAATTACATGCATAGTAACAATATTCTAGTTTTTGATGGAAATAATTATCATATCTAGAAAGATAATATTTTGCATTATCTCATGGCTATTAGATGTGATGTTCTTGAAGTTGTAATAGATGGTTTTCCTCCTATTGATTTTAAATATCCTCTGACATATTTTTCAAAAAATAATAATGAGAATTATAGAATTTCCAAGAATAATATATTATCATCACTTTATGAAAATTAATTCCAAAGGGTGAAAGGAGTTGCCACAACCAAAGGTATATGGGATAAATTGAAAAACATATACGAAGAAAATAAAAAAGTAAAGAAGGAAAAGTTAAAAACCCAGATATTGAAATATAAATATTTGAAGATTTATGAGAATGAATCTATTAGGGAATTCTTTACCAGGGTAAATGAAATTGTGAGTACTGTCAGATGACTTGGTCAAAAGTTAAATGATTCTATAGTTGTTGAAAAGATATTGAGATTCCTTCCCGACAATTTTGATGAAAAAGTTTCTTCATTGGAAGAAAAATATCTTCAATAATTATCTTGATGATATTTCTTCCTTGTTTTCTAAAAATGTTAAAATAGGTATAGAGAAATACAGAGGGAAACCTCCCTTGAAATATTTTGAATATGGAGGTGTCGGTAACTTTATGGCTGATTGTCTATGAGGAAAGAAAGAAGAGGATAATGATGAAGATGAAAGAAATCCAAGAAGATTATGGAAGAAACATATAGATAAATAAAAAATGAATTACATAGCGAAATAAAGAAAATTATTGAAATAAAAAAGAATAAGTTTCTTATCTAAAGATGAAGTAGAAGAAGGAAGTGATGATAAATCATATTTTTTTTCTTTCAATATTACATTGAAAATACTTTTATAGTAATATTTAATAATGGGAAATTCAGAAGTAGAAGTTTCAAAGAAGAATAAAGTAAACATGAACCTCATTTGAAAGAAGAGTTGAAATAATGTCAGAGAAAGATCATAAGGATTGAAAAGTAGAATAAAAAGGTGGAATATGAATGTTCCTCAACAAGTAATCATAAATGTTTTACTGTTGAGAAAGTAAGGATAGTGAAAGAGATAGATAACTTAGAGAAAGACATTGAGGAATAAAATAATCATAATGAGCATCTAGAAGTTAACCTAAAGGTAAAAGAAGAAGAGTTATAACTTGTACAACAAGAACTCTCAAAAGCTTAATTGAGAAATAAAAGTTTCCAAAAAAAACTATCACTAAATTTTGTAAATATTCTGAAAATGAGAAACTGTAAAAGGTTAAATGAAAGTTACCTTAAAAGGGTAATAATAAATATGGAATTTTTACTAAAATAAATAATGTTGTTAAGGTCATGTATGTGGCTAAAAAAACGAATATGGGATTCAATTTCCTCAAAAGAAGAAGTTTGAGAATATTGTTTTGAAGAAATATGAAAATATTGGAGTAAATATTGAAAATAGGTTTCAACCCCTAAAAAAATAGTTTTGAAATATGTGAAAAACCTATAAATCTTGAAAAGGGATGTCTTTTTTTGATACCAGAAAGAAGAAATATTATTAACAATTCCCATAAGCTAAAAATGAAGAAAGAAAAGTATAAAGAAAATGCTCTTGTTGTTGAAACCTCTTTGAAAGAAACAAAAGGAGAATGACATTATATTGTTGATTATCCATCATTGGGAAAGAAAAGATGAAATCTATGAATTTTTTTTATGTTGATGGGATGAAACAAAAGTTTTTAAGTATATCAATACTGTGTGATGAGGGTAACAAAGTTATATTTAGAAAATATGGGTTTTTTTAAAAAATTGAAGAATATGGAAATATTGTTATAAGAGGCCAACGTACAAAAGGAAATTTGATTCAAGTTGGTGAAATAAATTTTTTTTACATGAGTATGGTTGAAAAGAATTAATTGTGGAATAAAATGTCTTCACACATGTTTCAAAGAAACATGAGCAAGTTATCACAGAGATATAGTGTCCGAAGTGTTTCTAATTTTCCTATAATAAGAGATTGGTGTTTCAATATTTTTCAGAAAAGAAATATTACAAACTTAGTGCATAATAAAGTTGATATTTGTTCATAAAAACCCCTAGAGTTGATTCATTCCAATATTTGTGGACCAATTAGTAAAAAAATAAACAAATTTAGATAAGCACTTTATTGCTTTCATTAATATTTTTTCACGCATTACTTGTGTTCTGTTTACGAAACATAAATCACATTCTTTGAAAATGTTCAAAAGTTTCAGAAGGATGAGAAAGAATGTGAGTATTTAGTGAAGAATTTGGGAACAAAAAATGGTCGTGAATATAGAAGAGAATAATTCAAAATTTATCTTGAGAAGCATGGAATTTGGCATGAGTATATTTCCCCATACACTCCTCAACAAATTGGGGCTGTTGAAAGAAATAATATAAGTTTGGTGGAAATGGGAAGAACCATATTACTTGAACATGGAATTTCTCATCAATTTTAGAGGCAATCCATGAGTACTACTATTTATATCCATAACCATTGTTTCTGTAGGCCTCAATCAGATATGACTCCATATGAATTGTTTCATGTAAAAAAAATTTACTTTTGGAACATTTGTAAGTGTTCGGGAGTCCATGAATTATAAATAAAAAAGGTTTAAACTATGGAAAGTCTGAGAATAAATGTAAAGATAGAGTATTTCTTGTCTATGCTCTGAAAGGAAGAGGATATAGATGCATCAAAAAAGAGTCAAAAATAATTTTTTATTATATTTATGTGAAATTAATTGAAAGAGGTTATAAAGGTAAACATACTCAGAAAGATGAGTAAGATGAGAAAGATTGTTTTGAAAATAATTCTGATAAGGATATAGAAGATTTTATTCCAAAAGAAGAATCAGACTCAACCATTTCTAGGGATGATAAAGATACTAAAAAATATCATCTTAGGTTGAGGAGGAATGTGGAAGTTCAGAATATAATAGGTGACCAACATATGAATGTTCAAACAAGAATTACAAATAATGTTATTACACATACTTCTTCATATTCAAAAGTGGAGCCGAATGATGTGAAAGAAACTTTTGGGTATCTGGAATGTGTTCAAGCCATGAATTAAGTGTTAGATCAAATTGAAAATAATGATACATGGGAACTCATACCCAAGCCTAAAAACAAAAACATTATTTTCATAAAGTATATTTTTCAAAACAATCTGAATATAGAAGGTGAAGTGATAAGAAACAAAGAAATACTGTTGTGAAAAGGGTATTCAAAAATTGAAGGTATTGATTTTTATGAAACATTTTCTTTGGTTTCATGATTGGAAGAAATTATAATCTTTCTTATTATTACTACACAATTAGGCTATAGGATCTTTCAAATGTATGTTGAATCCACATTCATAAATGTTGACCTTGAAGAGGAATTTTATATTTAAAAACCTTATAGATTTGTTTTTGGGAAAGTTTAAATTTATGTGTATAGATTGAAAATTTATTTTATGGATTAAAACAAGCTCCGAGGTCATGGTATTCCAAATTATATACATCTTTAAGGAAGATGAGATTTAAGAAAGGAAGAGTGGATAACAATATTTATATAAAATAAAGTCAAGAGTGTTTCCTCATTATAAATTTTTATACTGATGAAATTATATTTGCTGATAATGATGAATGAAGTTGTGAAATGTTTTCTGAAAAAATAAAAAAGGTTTTTAAAATTTTCATTCTAGGAGAAATGAAATTATTTTTGGTTTATAAATACATAAAAATAAGTAATACATTTTTATTTTTCAATAAAAGTATTCTAAGAAACTTCTTAAGACGGTTGACATGGAAAAATAAAAACCTATTTCCAATCTAATATTAGTGGGAACAAAGTTGTCTAAAGCTAGAGAAGTAAAAGAAGTCGATCAGAAATAATTTAAAAAGCTGATTGTAAGTTTGATCTATTTGATAGCTTCAAGACCCGATATTTTTTATGATGTTAACTTATGTGAAAAATTTCAGAGTGCTCCAAAATTCCATAACTATCAGTATGGCTAAAGTTGAGTATGTTGCTTCTACTCAAGCCAATACTTAACTTATGTGGATGAAAGCTCAATTGGATGATTTACTTATTGAAGTTGAGTTACCCTTGCTCTTGGGTTCTGACAATCAAAGCACAATAAATCTCACTAGGAATCCTATTCAACATTCTCATTCAAAACATATTGATATCAAATATCATTTCATCAAAGAGCATGTGGAGAATAATAAATTAAACTTGGGGTATGTTCCAACATCTGGACAAGTTGCTGATATTTTCACAAAACCATTACTAATAGAATATTTTTTAAATCAAGGTTGACCTTGGGTGTCTATCCTCTTTATCATAAAGGTTTAGGTATGTGTTTATGTCCCCTATATCATCTTACCTTCGGATTGTATTGTTAAAGGGTAGAATTATTTCATAAACTAATGTATTTTATATAAAAAGAAGGAGTTGTGGGTAAGTTTTGAATTTAGTATTATATTGTGTTTGAACTATTCTAATTGTTTAATAGAGTGGCTATTGGAACTTTTCTTTGTATTCCAGGAAATTTTAAGTTGAGGAAGATGAAAGAGGTTATCATAATCACTAATTTTGGACAAAATGGTCTTGCTATCAATAATTATAAATTCCCACAACGAGTAAGCTCACGTAGGCTTAGAATTGTTGATATGTAATCCATTGTTTAAGGATAACAGTTTAGTGATTTATGAAACTCGGTTGACAACAAAATCAAAAGGGAGAGATTGTTAGGACCATGATGATAATGAAGTTTATTGTATTCAATTATTGTATTTTTTTGTCAAGGAAGTATAATAAGAATGTTAAAATCCACTCACTTTGTACATAGTGAAATTCAGTCTAATCATCAAATTCAGAGAATCATACTCACAATGCCTAAGAAGGTCCATCATATTTTAGAGAAGATGGATAGAAGAACTCATCTGATCCACACTAAATTCGGTATGAAAAGATTGATTTTATTAAGAATGCATTTTTAAGGAAGTAAATGGTCATTGGATTCACCCTAGATCACATATCAAAGAATTGATCATATCAGAGTCTATATGACTATGATAAAAAAAATGTAATGATGCTTTTCGTATCTTGGAGTTCTCATATATCATAAGTAAATTGTGAAACTTTTGGTGAAAGAATGATGAAATAAAGGGGAGTGAAAGAGATGATGCTAATTTCTTTTTTGACTGATAATATCTGGATGGACGAAATAAATAATTTCAATCATATCCAGATTAATCAAAGATGAATGGAAAGAGAAAAGGGTGTTGGAAATCGTATTCATCCATATCAGATTCTGGGAAATTATATTGTGAGCAATCAGATTCAGGATGAACAGGAAAGAAGAATGTCGATAAAAGAAAGGTGGGCACTATATCATCTGATCGTAATTGTATTCAAAAGGAGAAATACAATGGATCATTGTATTCATAAAGGCCAAGGAGGTTTGTAACAAATGTGAGAAACCAAGTTTACTAGTTTTCAGGCAGACCAACAACCAAAAGAAACAAATCTCCAGGAATAAAGTTAATGGTAATGAGAAAGAAGTTTCTCAAGTGGAATCATATTCAAAAGAGAAAGAATATACCATTTGGATTCAAAATTCCATCATATCCAGAGAAAGAATTATTTGAAAAATAAAAGAATGTGATAAAAAATATAGTCAATCATTTTGGGGTTGAATTACTTTGTTTAATTTTCAAGTAGGTTTCAATTGGGTCAAGAGAATAGTTGAAGAAAACTGTTGAATATGTTGTCGAGGGGGAGGTTTAAACATAAAGAATACTTTTAATTAGTATAGATCATCAGATTCTACAATAGAAATATAGAAAAAAAATTGGATTTAGGAAATCAGATTCAAAAATTGGATTCAGACTGGCATTTGGAAATAAAGTCAAAGGAAGAGATGAAGTTAATAGAATATTCCAGAAGAATTGAGAAGATTTGAGAAGAGTTTACAATGTCAAGATTCACAATAAATTTTAGAAAACATTATGAAATTTGGGTGAGTGGGAAATTTTTTGAGGATTATCACAAAAATCTCTCATGGTTCACCTGTGAAAGGTGAAAATTACATTGTACTTTTCTTATGATAGATTTAATGTTCACTATAGAAGAGAGATAAGCTATGAGTTTTAGAGAGAAGAGGTTTTCGTTTTCAATTTTCTTGTAAATGTTTTTATGGATTTAAGTGAAAGAGAATAGATAAGATCACAATATTTTATTCACCTCTCCATGATATTTAGTATTCATTGTATTCATCTGGTTACCATATTCAGATTGTCATTGTATTCAACTGGTCATCAGATCTGGATAGATAATGAAATTGAGGATTTCTATATTGGGATTTATAGACTGAGTAAGGATGTGTTCTAAATTGTCTTGATTGTATTTTTATAGAGTTACACATATTGTTTTGGGAAATCAGATTTGAAGATCGGAGTGGGAAGATCAAAGTGGGAAATCAGATCTGTATAATTGGAGTATGCCAATCAGACTGGGAAATCATACTTGAATGCTATATTAAATGTCATCAAAGTTCGTGAAATATTATGGGTAATAAATTGAATAATTGTTTCAAAAGGAATACATTTGGGGAAATTAAAAAGAATAATATGTAACATGAGTTGTTACATAATCATTATTTTACCCTATTTTTACTAATAGGATGTACATGAACTTTTGTATTGTCTTCAAAGTACTAAATGGGTGTAATAATATATCCTACTCATTTTAATACAAGGACTTTCTTCTAGTGGACTGTGTTGTATTAGGTCATTTCTATACGATACTACGGCAGTAGAGATTCTTATTGAATAGTGAACCTTGTAAATACTTGTGTTCTTATGGATGTGTGTTTGAATTGTTTTCATCAGGGAATAGAATCTTTAACAAAAGGTTAAGGTTGTTTTAATTTAAAGAAAGCATAAAAGAAAAAGGTATCACTAATTCACCCTCCCCCTCCCAATAATATAATTTTCCTGACTGGGTAATTTTAGTTGCCTCAATGTAAACTTATGTACTTCATTAATTTTAAATGAAAATAGTTTTGTTTTTAATTATAGATTATGTTGAGTTAATAATTCATGGATGGATTAAAGATAAAACTGAATTAATTGGATTAATTCATGGAACATTATCATAATTAAAGAATTAATTGAAGTAATTGGTAAATATATTTAAAATTTATTATCGTTGCTTGATGTGTGGATGATCATGATATTAGAACAGCCCTTTTCAAGTTATTAGTTCCTTTTAATTTATTATTATTATATTAAAATTAATGACTTATGATTCATCCCATACTATTTATTATGTAAGGGTCTACATGGCTATGGTATCCTTTATTTTAATTCCCTTTATCCAATCCATTAGATCCCCTAACCTATGGGTGAGTAAAAGATTATATAAGGACGGAGTTCCTAAGTATGAGGAGGTGGTTTGAGTCAAGGATTCAAGGTGATACCAAATGAGATGATACATGGGATCTAAGGTTGAATTCTGAAATACGAACCAAGATACAGTTCAAGGTGTTTCCCCTTTTATTTAGGGTTAGTTTATATCCTGAAAAATGAACTAACAATTATATAATATCATGATCATGCCAATTTTATTTTTTTATCTTATATTCATGGTTAATTATTTATGTACGATGATGCTGCATAATCACCTAAAAAATGAATTGACAACATACAATATGGAATAAAATATAACTAGATTACATGTAAATGTATTGTTATATGTGGTTAATGACATATGTAAAATACACTTGAAATTAATAGGGAATGTGAATAGATAATATGAGAATTATGTAAAAGGATAAGAACCCATCAAATAAAATATTAAGTTGATAAAAACTTACACTACTTAAGTTATAAATAACATCATAGTTATAGGTTCTTGACCAACCCATGTTGGGGTTCTTTCAATTATCATGAAACTTCTAGCTTGAAGTTTTTGACTGAATTAACTTGGTTCACATCAAGGGTTGATTTTTCAAGAAGTAATTGGTGTAACTAAGAGTTAAGTGTGGATAAAATATTTTAAAATATTATTCTAGGTTTGGGGATTCCAATCAATGGATCAAGAAACCATGAGTTAATGTTGTTAGAAAGTTACACCTACCTAAAACCTTTCAAATAGTTTGTTACCCATGTATGGGTTATGATATAGGGAATATGGATACTTTCTACTAGAATATATAAGCATAAATATATTCTTAAATTTATGGAGAGTGCTACTTGGTTTTGAAAAATAGTAAGATATTAATGGAATTTAACTAAATTTGAAAATTGTTAATCTATTTCTTTGTAATATTTTTTTAATAATTATTTACTATTAATTATAGAAAAATAAAATCAAAGTTCTTATAAAATATCAATGTAATCCATAATTGGGAAAGATAACCTTCTCATTGACACAAATTTCCAGAAATGGTATAGGTTCTTGCATGTTATAATACACCATATATGGAAAGTATACAAGTTGGAAACCCCACTTCTGGAGGTCATCTTCAATGAGGTTAATGAGGAATAAGTATATCTATATTTGAATAATGTGAAAAAATATATTTCCAATGTTTTATGTTATTCTCCATGTACAATGAGATATTAAAGTAATATGAGGATATGGATGCATATAACATTGTCTCTCACCTTCAGGATCTCTATCAAGAGACAATGTTTCTCTTGAAAGATGAAAAGTGTATATGGTATCCCTGGGGCTTATGTGACATGATGTAAAACCTTTATAATGATTTAGTTATTCCATAATTACATGTTTTGACACTAGGTTCACCATCTTTATTACATATTTGAGGATTGATTGTGGGGGATTCAAGTACGGTTGCACAATCATTCACATCAAGTTTACTATTTCCTCCTTTCATAGAAACTCCCAACAGTTCCCACATCCATAAATGAGTATAGAACTACTATCTAAAGGTAGGATATACTTTGGTATTTTAGTAACAATGATGCTTAAGAACATAGTAGGTCGAGTGGATGGTAGGTTGGGCTCAAAGCACCATTGGGGGGGGGGGGGGTGGTGGTGGTTATTATCTATTATGGGACTCTATTATAGATTTAAGATTTGTTTGTGCATCTATTTCGAATCCTGATACAAAACTAGGTACCCTAATAAAATGTCCAGGTGTTGAATCCTTGTATATGTGTGTGTGTGGGGGGGGGGTATATTAATGAGACCTTCTATATTGTTACTAGATTTTCCACCAATTTCTCAATATTTCTTAGTAATGGGTAACTGGTTATGTTTTGAAGCCATATAACCAGGAACTCTAGAGTATTTTGTCATACAGGGAGGCGATTGGTGTTGTAAGGACATGATTATAACTTTATAAAGCATCCTATATATCCTGTGTATAACAGGAACCAAAACCCATGTTCCTTTTTCAATGCATGTAATGTAATATCATGTGAAAATGATATATATAAGGTCACTTGGGAACCATTTATTGAACTCAAGGCTTCAAAATGCATCCTATGTATCCTAT
Source organism: Viscum album (assembly GCA_963277665.1). Taxonomy (NCBI): domain Eukaryota; kingdom Viridiplantae; phylum Streptophyta; class Magnoliopsida; order Santalales; family Viscaceae; genus Viscum; species Viscum album. The sequence continues at coordinate 416,991,408 of OY728143.1, forward strand.
TTATAATAGAAAATAGATTAATCATAGTTTGACCCACCCTAAACCCATTGATGGGATATGAAAACTAATTAATGCCCGTGAGGGTTATTTCCCCAAGGATTACCAATATGGTAATGGCTTCGGGACTTACCCTTAGGTGGATTTCCTTATATAGTGGGTAGTTGTATCAGGCCCCCAATTAAGGATTACAGATTGAGGTTTCCCTATATGGGTAAAATTCTTGATGTGAGTGATATGATTATTGAAAATACCTAATCTTATGTGATACATGATTGGTGTGAGAAACAAGGGATAAAAAGTGATTAGTATCACTATATAAGGATATGGAATTAATGCACTAGGGCGGTCCTATCAGTGTGTTTAATATAGTGATCAGGCCTTTAAAAGGAATCCCATGTATACTACTTATAATATAAATTATATTCATTATAGTTTGAAATCTTATGAGTCCATTGATGGATGATTAAGAATGATAAAACCATAATAGAGTTTGGGTCCCATTGGATAGAGTGTTTGAGATAAGTAGGTACTTACACTGAGGTGGATGATCAATTGGAGCTCCGGTCTTAAGAAGGCATCCTAAGTATCCTATTTGGATAAGAATCAAAGTCTGTATAGTTCAATGTGGCGTATTTATGAGTGTGTCTACTAGAGAAGGTTATCATATCATGGGTTATCTTCCTGACATATATAACACATTGGATGGTTGATGCCTAACATGTCTCGATTATCTGTCTGACATGACCTGTGTGTCTTCTTGATATGTCATAATTGTTTTTCCTGAAAGGATGACATGTCCTAGGGTGCTATTCATGATTAAAGTAGAAAAATAAAAGGTATATCATATGATTTTACTAAAATATCTAGAGTAATATCACATAACCCAGATAACATGTGCAAGGATCTTCACATGATCATCATAGATATATCCAAGGGTGTCGCATGGCCAATGATAGAATGTCGGGAGGCTGTCGCATGATCTGGATGAAAAGTATATGTGGATTCTCATGACTTGGCCAATATGTTTAGAAGAATTCTCAATAATTCACTGGCATGTTCGAATGACTTTACAAGACTTGGTTGATATGTTTGGAGGATCACCTGTGGATCAGCTGACATGTCTAAAGGACTTCACATGTCTTAGCTGACATATTTGGGTACAATCGCATGGTATGAATAGATCATGAAAAACACATGATTTCTTCACATGAAAATCATCATATTCATATTCTCATAAGTATTCCCAATTTTTCATAAATTATTTCATATATAGCACAATGTTTTTCAAGAATTAGCATGTTGAGGTTTTGTGTGACCAATTCAACATGCAAAAACTCCTTCACATAATCTTTCAGGTGCACCAAAAATTCTTCACGTGATCAATTGGATAATCATGAAAATCACATATTCCTTCTAAGTAATACCTTAGGTCATTCTTTGAATTTTACATGATGGGAGACCCTTGAGATCATGTGTATTTACACTCTGATAAGTTCTCACTTCTCCGCTCCCATGGGTGTAGAATACATAATTTTTTATGATGATTGGGATGAAATTATAGGCATCATAACACTAGTTATATGCCACATTGTGAGTTGTTTTTATCACAGATATGGGATTGAGTTAGTGGAGGGATTACTTCATCATGCACTTTGCATGATACTGGTGTGGGTCGTCCATTGCAACGTATGATAAATAGAGACAACAAGAAAAATTCACCATCACCATATTTATTTGAACATTGGATTACTAAAGGTATCTAAAATGATCATGTTTACATATTAAAGATCCTTTAGAAGATCAGTTTGACATGTCCGAGAGACTCCGTGAGACTATGACTTCTATCAAAGAGGCTTTCACATGATCCATGAATAATTTTATCAGGCCACTCAAGAGATCGAGTTGGATTGTAAAAAAGAATTTACATGATTAATAGTGATCAAACAAGGTGTATAATCCCTTCGTATGAAAAATAGCGTAACTTCAACCACATAAAGACTCTTCCTTTTTCAACTTTATTTACTTATTTTAAAAGGGTATTTGGGTGATTTTTAGGTGTTTGTCACCTGATATGTCACATTATTGGAGGATATCATCAGGAAACCTTTGTATAGTCATCTATACTTACTAATACCCCTCCACATGAATAGTTGGAATTTTTTGAGGGGATTTATATAATTATAGGGACTCACCAAAGGATATTCTTTTGATTATCCATATACCATTCAAAGAATGCGACTCTTCCACATAACCTTCCTAGGGTTTTGTAATCATATATCTTCTATGGGTTTACATAATTTTCATGATCCATCCAATTGGTATCCATATAGCCATGTTAATCCTTCCTTTTTATTATTGATAAAATAATACTGATACTTTAGGAATTTCATTAATTCTAGAAAAGCAGATTCTCATTTGGAAAGTTTCCAAAAATGACCCCCCTTAGGAGCGAGGTCCGCCAGAACAAAGACTTAGTTATAAGGAGAGTAGATTACTACATAAGTCCTTGAGGCTTCCATTTATTGTTTTATTAAGAAGAATTTTTTATTCCAGGTTATATTTAGTTTTCTATAGAGCATCCTATAAATAGGGGAGAAAGGGAGTGACGTTTTTTCACTTGTCACTCAACCTCCCAAAGCTCTTACAATTCCTTCCATCACATAAATGCTTTGTAATACCTCACTATAAGATTTTTTTCATAATACTACTCCATGATATTGGACTGAATTATCTCACCACATGATCTTAATGTGTGACTGATTTGTCATAGAACTTTTTCAAAAAAATCATGAACCAATTCTCAGAAATTTTCTTAAACCTTAACACATTCTTTTTACCACATAGCTATCCTACAAGCTTTTCATAATCTTTTTTCTTGGTCATGTGATCTCTTAATGATTTCATGGTTTTCATGACCATTTTAGGGTAACACAATCATAGGTATTTATATTTTATCACACAGTCATGAGATGCTTTGTGGGTCATGCGATTCATGGGACCTATATTAGGTCATGCGATCACAAATCCTTGTATGGTTAATGTGATTCATATGATGATGTCTAAGTCATGAAAATATTTTTGAAAGGTTCCTTTATTATATAAAATGTTATTCTTGTTTTGTACAGATGGGTTCCAATTCGTGTAGGGATTCAAGAAAAGACGACACAACAGCAATGTCTTGTCCAAATTCCATTGTCACAAGTGTGGATTCTATCTATCGTTCCATTGTTGAGTCATATTAGAAAAACATGATAAACCTAAGGGAGATAAATCTTTTAGAATGTCATATCTTAGAATGAATACCTATTAACTGGCTTGGTCTTATTAATGATTCTCATATCCTTTCACCACAATTTTTTATTTTTCCTCCTTCTTGGGTCCTAAGGACCCACAATACCTTTAGAGAAAATTTATCCCATACGGTCTATTTTATCACTGAGGAAAAATTATCATGTGGGTACATGATAAAATTTATTCCAATATAATTTGGAAAGAAAATTCATAAATCCAATTTAGAAATCCAATTGTACCACTTGATAATGTGGAAATATGACTCAAACCAGAGGATTGGGTGGTGTCCTAATTGGGATCTTCAATCAGGTGGTAACTTCAGGATGGATTGGGGATGGACCTTATAGGTGTAGTATATCACTTCTAAATTTTCCATAGACCTAAAAATATTGGGATATATAAATCCATATGGATCTTTCAAACCATCACCCAATGTAATAAGGTCTTTAAGGAAGACTTAGTTAGCCGATAGATCCCATATAAAAATACATTCCATTTGATGTATGATGAGGTGGGAGTCAATCTATAGGATGTTAAGAAGATTTATAGCATAAAAAGTTTTGGAGACATTTATGATGATTTTCTCCCCCATCATCCATGTGGGATGATGTAGAATGGATACCTACCCTTTCTAAAGAGCTAATCAAACTGGATGAGAAGACCCTTGGGAAGACCCCACTCTTTTGGGGGACATCACGTTCAAGAAATGGGTGGGATAATTTATCAATAAAGTTAATTATGAACCCAAAGTGAAAAAATGATGGATTATACCACAAAATATTCTCACCATGTCATGGGTTCCTAATGGACCATAGTTGAAGAGGGTTCATTTAGCAACTGGTGGTTGGAGCTTATTTCCATCATTGATCAGGCCATCCAGTTGGCTAGTTTTCTGGCCAGGTATCTAAGTGTGTTCCTTATCCAAATAAAGTAGAAGGGTGGAGTCATGGTTTCCACATTTATAATGGTAGCATCTTTGGTAGGTGGGAGGCACATTATGTTGGATATCCCTATGTTGACCAAATTGTACTGCCTTCTATGCCACATTTAATTGGGAAGATCCTTACACTGAATTCCTGGTCCCTAATAGGTACTACAGGGTTGGATGGGAGATTCCATGAGATATTATGAATAACTAAGCATTTATAAAATCCATAGTGTTTGTTTCAATCCTTTTCTACTGTGTATTAGTGGGGTTAGGCCTGTCACATTAAATGATTAGTAAATCTGTTCTTGTCTAATCCATCACAACTGCTTTTTTTTCAAAACCTATAAGATTCCCACTGGTAGAATTACTAGAAATGGCGGTGGAATACATGAGGCTTTGGATTATATGTTTTCAATTTCCGAGTGTTCCCTTCTACACATATTTATGGGAGGATTTTATACAAATGGGACAAACCTTGTTAGTTTAGTCATCAGTTTTGATGAATTTAGATGAAACTCCCCACACCTCTTTATGTTCAATCCAAAAATCATTCAATGGTGGATCACTAGTTCTTGTTAATGTTCATCAGAAAAGAGACTCAAGTATAGATAAAATTCCCTTCAAACGATGTTGAGATTGTTTTGTCTCAACATCATGATTATATATAGATATTCTTGTATCTAAACATTAAATTATCTACAACATAACCAAAGGATGTAAAGTTACCACCAATCGATAATTATAGTACGAGTCTTGGAAAGAATCTTTCATTAAGTTTACTGACAACATCGAATATACCTCGCAGGTGGGTGAGACATTTACCATCAGTTTCATTATTTATAGAAATTTCAACTAGTGTGGCTATGGTGATTGTGATGCTGATGAGTGAAGTAGTTCCTGAACTATTATTTACTACTTCATTTTAGTGATGGATGGTGTGGAGGGTAGAAAACTCTGATGCCAAGATCCGGGAATACTGCAACAGGTATAGATACACATGAAAGTATTTTCATGAATTACTAATCCCACAGGTGTATCTTTCAAAGGATATCATACTGAAGTCAAGGATTTTTATCGATACCTTGATGTGATGATGGAGAACATGAATGTCAAAATCCACTACTCACCATTGGTGTAACATAGGGTATCTCCTAGAATAGTGGATGTTTCTATTGAATAAATGGGAAATTTCATCATTGAGCTATTGAATAGACTAGTCTTGCTATAATATTTAAATTTATATATAACTGTTGTGATCATACTGATTGTTTTTCATTTTTCTGACATAAAAGGAAGTTTTATATGACTTAACACTCACACTATCCTCGTTATATTCTCCTGAGGCTATGGGTATCAGAACTGACTTGAGAGGTTACCATGGGACTCATGACAAGGGTTCTTCAAATTAGATGGCTCTAATGAGGGGAGAGATTACCATCCCTGAGGCATCATGATCTATGATTCCATTAGTTCTATGGTCAATCAATTCTGCATCGACCCCTTCTTGGGGCCCTTCCTCGGGGAGGAATAGAAAAATTAAGCACTCCCAAATACTGAATCCCCCTACCTAGAATCCCCAGAAAATCCCAAAACTCTACTTATTTTCCTATTTCATACCATTTTAATAACTCATTAAGGTTATTCAAAAAATGTGCAGGTCCCCACTGAGCTCTCTGGGAGGTACACACATCTGTTCCTAATGATATGGGTGAGCATTAACTTTCTCTAAAATAACTTTAAACACTATACTTGATCTATCAATAAGTAGAGATGGTTGAAGTTACAACTCAGTTAAGCCTAGTGCTTGGTACTAAAATTCTAGAGTTTGTTCCATTTTACCTATCATAGGTGAGTTCACTTATGGAGGAGGTTGATGTTAGAAGCTACTCTACTATTGATTTATCCTTGATAGAGGTATCTTTGGGAGAAGGTGAAAACTTATTCAAAAAATCATCACATAGTCCACTTTGTGTCTTGTTATCTAATATTTATTTTATTCCTACAACCCTTAAAGGTGGCGTGTGAAGTATGAAAATAGAGAAAACATTAGTGGTTCTTCAAGGATACAGGTCGCAATACTATGTTTCTTCTTTAACTGAAGATGGTGTTGGGGTGATAAACTTTTGAAATGATGAAACTGAAAAAGGAATGTTTCCAACATCGATCACATACGTTGATTTAATGATATCCTCATATCATTTACTTTCCTATTGATACACATTTATGTAACTAGTTATAGTACCTTCACCTTGGAGCTCAGAGGTTCTGATACCTTATTCCTTGGGAATCCCTCTGATAGAATAAACCAATTTGAAGGCTGCATGAATACCCACATATTTAAAGGCCATGATCACAAGTCCCTCACTAAGCGACTTTATCCTAAAATATATTCATGTTCCCAGATTGGGCTTGAGTCAAGCTTTGAATAATCTATCACTCTACCAGCTGATGTGGTGGTAAGTATGGATAAATATTTGGACCTTAATTTTATAGGGACCATTAGAAGTGCTGAAGAAAAATCTAGGTCATATTAGGTTTATGATTCCCACCCTTAGTTATGGGGGTTTTTACTATACTGACCTTCATAACTGGTTGAAGGAAGCTATTTCCCTATAGAATCGAAATAGGGCCCTTGAATTAAGGTTAGTAGCAGCAGAGGCTTCATATTTAGTAAAAAAATTTAGGAAGAGGGGCTGAATGAGACTTCCCAGCATGCAGTGGAGATGATGGTTCACGAAAAAATGATCAGCACTAGGAAGGTTGAAATTTATAAATTATAGTATGAAATAATACTTCTCATTGAAGATCTATTTCAATTGAAAAAAACACTGCAAACATCAGAGAAAACTATATTAGAGTTACATGGGCTCCTCAATTTTGATGGGAAGGTGAGACATAACGTGGTTTTGAAGGTGGTGGAATTGTAGTGGAGTATAGAGGTAGAAACTAAACCTGTTGATCAATTGATCCAACCCATTTCCTCTCGGGAGTAAAATTATTCATAGCACATATAATCTTCTTATAACATGCTATAGAAGGCCCTATAGTTTCATGAATCTACATTTATTTGTGTATCCATGAGAGAGACTCTGGAATGTGGAGATCACTCCCTCTTTTGTGCTTTTTCAATGAATAATTATTCTGATCTCTTTATGTCACTATTCAGATATCTTTCATCTATAGTTTGCATGAAATTTCATTCACTAGACATTTTAAGGATCATCAATTCTATCCATCCATCACATAATTCCATGTAAACCCAAACACATGGATTTGAATTCTTAAATCACAATAGATTTCTCCTGAGAATTTATCATGAATTCCCACCAAAACAAGACTGCTCTATCATGTATCTTCTCTGATCCTATTGTGATCACTAGTTTTAAAAGGGTAATTTTTGTGTGGAATACATATACCAGAGAGATAATGCTCTAATTTTTTCCTAATTCAATGGACCTAGTGAGCATATATTTATTTTTTATAAGTAAAATTAATTATACCTACAAGATTTGAATATTATTATTTGTATATGTATTACCATAACATTTACCTATATTTCATATGGGGGAAATATTAGCATGCGTGTACTTGGATTTTTTAGGCCTCTCTCTTATGGTTTTTTGACCATAATTGTTTTATGCCTTTAAAATTATAAAAATGATCAATATTGTTTGAATAAAAAAAGTGAATCTTTAGGGTGTAGAGACTTGAATTCTTCCTTGGGTGACCCCTTTTTTGGGTTCTTAACCTGGAGATCATTGTGTCTCTTTTAATTTGTTTCTTAATGACTTACAACTTAAACCATTTCTAGGATGTAGTTTAGGGTATTCCATCTTGGGACATATACTACTACAGTTTAAGGTCGTTTAGCTCAGACATTATATTTCTATAGTTTAGGGTCTTCTAGCTCGGACTATATATTATTAGTGAAAGTTGGTTATTCATGAAGTGTTCAAAGACCCTAAATCCTAAATATGGAGTGTTCATGAAGGGTTCCAACACCGTTCATTCTTAATTTATATTCTATAGAATGAATGTTCATTATGGTTTTTAGAACCCTGCATTCTTGCAGAAAATATATTGGATGATTGTTCATGATGGGTTGTAGAACCTGAATCCTTACTTTAAAGGTCATTAGTGGATGTTTTAAAATACCATGGAATCTGAGTCCACTTGGATAGTTGGAGTATAGGTGGTGTAAATAATAACCCAAAAGTTTGAATTTAAAAATATGGAATGAGGCAGAGATACCAGGGATAACCCAAAACACCCTAAGGTGTCAAGATCCACCATGATGTTATTAGGGATCATGGGGATAAGAGTTATTTTACTAAAAAGAGGATATTACTATTATTGGTAGGTTATAATCCCTTATGCATGGGCCCATTGTTATTACATGCATGGTTAGGTAAAGAGAATCCCCAATAATTTCCAAGGGGAATGAAATATTTTTGGATACTTAAATTTCTAGATGGTTAAGTGTGGTATGGAGAAAATCACTATCCAATAAGGGTTATAACACCCTTGGACAGTTTATTTTTGGGTTGGGAGACTCGAGCCCTATGCCATGTGGTTTAAAGTCACATGATGCGAGCCATCAAAAGGTTCAGGATTGGAGTGTGACATTCCTAATTTGATAAAGGGTACAAAACACAATGATGTAACATTGAGGATTTTGAATCCACTTGAATAGTCCAATTATGTGGATTGTAAATCATAATCTAGGAATATCTGATTTAACTAGAGGTGGAAAGTAGTAGGTATAGGTCAAACATATTTAATGGTGAAATCCCATATTCCATGTGTCTAGGGAAATAAATCCTGGATTTTAGGGGGGGATTTTTTGGACGAAGCATCCCCCAAGAACAAGCTCTTTGGTAGGGGGAAATTATTTAATGAATCCTAGTGGGGACCTTTATGATTATCCAATCCCTATTAATAGTTTTCTATACAGAATAACCAAGAGAATGGGAGCCCAAGGTCAATGGGATTCCAAGATAAGGATATCTACTCAAGGAAGTAGTTGTCTAATATTATACTTCAAAGACATGTAAGTGGTTTATAATATTCAAGAAGGTTTTGAGAACCCTAAAAGTTAGGTTTCCACCCAGTGAACATATAATCATGGTGATGAGATGTGATAAATCATTAATCTAACTTTTTCCAGGAATAGGGGATCTAACAAGAATGGATATACTTTTACTAAGGCTACATAGTGGGATTTATAAGATTTATACCTTGTTTATTTATGCTCTAACTTTTTAAAAAACTATATAAATAATGATTTTAGCAAGAAGAGACTTGAATTTTTCTCAAGAAACCTTTTACATGTTTTCAACCTAATATATTTTATGTCTATTTTACTAGTAGTTTAGGGTCTTGTGATTTGGGCCATCAAATACTAGAGTTTAAGTTTATATAACTTTGACTAAAGTTCATACAGTTTAAGGCCATGATGCATATGGAACTGGCATGAGGGGAATTTTTCAAAATATCCTAATTAGGATACCTCAAGTCAAGAGTAATCTAACATTCTTTTTGAGTGGGAGATGAAAATATTATAAAAAAAGGATCATGGTTCTCAGGTCATGAGTAATAGTATTGGACAATCATGTTAGGGATGACCTAAAAACATCATAAGGTGATGAGTTCCACCATGGCGAGGTCTGGCTCACAAGGATCAGAAATCCCTTATTATAGGGCCAATATGTATCTGGTTGGTAGGTCTCTCCTAAGTTAATTTATTATTAAAAAACTTTCAAGGGGGAAGTGAGAACCTTCCCAACTAACCAGGTTAGGCAGTAAAAGATACTATGAACCAATCAAAGAAAAGTTTAAGCCATTTTGACTCAATTTCCATACATTATTTCAAAGGTATAACATTTAACTGGATTTTTGGTTCATCCTTCAAGACTTCTTCATAGTGCTGCACTAGATAATCCTAAGAGAGAGCGTAATCTTCTTTGCTAATCTTCTCTATGTTAAACCCTCTAATCAATATGCGGTCTTGTTTCTCTATCCAATCCCTTTTCTCCTTGGTAACAACCACTTGGATAATTCTTTCCATCATTTTATCACCCTCTTCTTTTATTTCCTTAATTATTAGGATGTCCTCCACCATCTTTTCTTCTGAATTCATGAGCAGTTTCATATAGGGTTCCATAGATGCATCTTCCTATCATGGATTACCACGAGGAGTCCCTACCTCCCGCTGTTGTGCAAAAGATAGCATAACCATATCTTCTAATCGTGCATCCTCTATATGTAATGGAATCACCCCAAGTTTACCCTCAGTCTCATCAACTTGAGGAGACTCCAAAACTTCCATGTACCCCTCCACCTGCTGCATTGGGGAACCGTTTATGCCTACTTGTTGTTCCTCCATTCCACTAATCATTGTGCCCTCAACCTTTGAAAAATACCCATTTTTTACATTGTATGAGGTTATTGTTCTATGTAATTTCTACCTTTTTTGGATGACTGAGACTCCATCATCTTAGAAATATATGAGTAGTCTCTTCGTCCCTTTGATTTCTGCTTCTTGGTGACAGTGAAACTTCTGGGGTTCCTATTTTCTTTATTCCACTTATTCCTCCTAAGGTTTTGTAGTCCAATACCATACTCTTATATTTCATCTAAGGGTATTTCTCCATCGGTATCTTCTTCTAAGGGATAAGTGTTGTAATATTCATCCCCTCCTTTGACATTCAGTCTATCAAAATAGTTGTTCAAATTGAGACTGGCCAAAGTTATTGAACTCTATTTGTTATTTGGATAATATGTGTCGTTCTTTGTCACTTCACACTCCCGACCAACCTTGGAACATCCCATGTCTTTATTTCCTATATGCACAGCCATGGAATAGGTGAAGTACTTTGGGGACCCCATGGTAATTAAGGTGTAAGCCCTATCTGAGGCCACTTGAGTTTGATCACTAGCAGAGAGCCTATCCGACATTGCTCTATTCTATGTAGCACCTACTTTCAAGACAGGGGGCCCTTCTAGATCCCATCTTAGTCTATTAATGATATTAGTTACTCTCAGTTCCTATGGTAGAGCCCTGTCCTTCTTCTGAGAAACTTCAACTGAGCTCACACTACCAACCACCTTGTCGTCACTTCGAGAGACAGTTCCATCCCATGTCTCTGATTTCGATGGGCCTAATGAAGTCAACAACATGACCTTGGAATCCTCCACGTGAAACTCATCTTGAGGAGAAATAATAGGGGGGTATCATCAGGTCCTTCAACACTCCCTTGTTGACCCCAGTTTTCTCTTCGGCATGAGTGGGGTAAGTGCCCGAGGTGAGAGCACCTTGAAAAGAAGTTAACCTAGGATTTGAACACCACCTGTTGCTTCCACCAATAACCTTATACTACCGTAATCCACACCCAATCAACCGGAGGTCTATAAAATTCAACTTAGACACAAATTTGTGAGAAAATAGGATGAATAATAGAGATTGTTCTTGAGTTAGAGCACATATAGCATCCAACAAAGTCCCCAAGTATATGGATTATAGAGGTATTCTTGAAAGGAAGAGGGATTTCAAGAAAACATACCCACATCACCGTGGATGGGGCATAATCATTCATACAAATATCATAAGACCATTTGATGAGATGAAACATTAGTACATAGTAGGATAAAGGTGTTGCAGACCTCACTGTGATCAGATCCTCCGTGGATGAAAAGCGAATCATGGTATGCTGTTTGTTCAGAAGACCAACAGTCGCCCAATCTTGAGGTCCCTAGGATTTGAAAACAAACCTGTCAAAGGATTAGACCAAAGGGAACAAAAAATGAAATTAAAAAACAAGGGTGAGATCACAAAGAGATGAATAATTGGTGAATTACGTGATAGAAATCGCGAGCTGAGGGTAGCCATCGCGAAGGTACAGGACCTTAGGGAAAATAGAAATTTCGGGAAATGGAGGTAAGTAATCCTGGTTTGAGAATGAAATAAATGGGGAAATATTCTATGATGTGGAAGGGAATCCCCTCTCCCCCAGCGGGGGAGGTGAAGAGACAACTTCCATCGTGTGCCTCCTAGGTCAGGGACGAAGCGCCAGTCTCTCGCTCAAGCTGCTTCGACAAGTTAGTGAAAAATTATAACTGGTTGGTGGGTCTGAGTCCTTATGTAGATCCATGTATAACATGGTAAAATAGATATATTTATCTTACTTTCCTGGGGTCATGAAGGCTGGTGGAAACCTGAGGTTATCAATACTTGAATTTCGATTTATGGGTTGAGGTTCTTAAAATATGATGGAAGCACCCCCTACTCTGGTTTACCAGGGTTAGGCTCTTGCATTCCTTTGAAAAGAAATAACAATGGGTGATGTTCTAAACACTTTTAAATCATGTAGTGGGGACATATATATCATGCATTTTAATTTCATATGAAAAGGATGTTTTAATTATATATTAACATCATGTTGTAAGGATGTGAGAACTAACATGAAATTGTTAAATACATCCTTGAGGAAAATTTTCCCTGGTTGAGGGAACTTAGAAGAATGACACATATTTTATCAATGAAGAGGATTATTTATGGGTATCCATATTCTAGAGCCCCCTTCATGAAAAAATTAATCACATATATAAGAAATCCATAAATAGATCTGGCCTATTCATAGGCAGAGCAATTCTATATGACTCATACCCCTTTAAATAGGGTATATGATGCATTTATGGATGGGTTTTCTAAGGCTTCCCTGTTAATATTATAAGTCAAGGAATCAATCCATAATCAGATCCTTTAAGGGGATACCTATGAATAGATCCAAATCATATGTATGGGACATGGGTAACTAACTTAGAGCAATTAGGTCTTCATAGAATATGTATAACTTTAAATGGAAGGGTACAAGTATATGATGGCATAATATTGGTTTGACAGTGAATATGATGCACATATGTATAAAATTGGGAGTATTTTAATCCCCTTGAATAGTTGGTTTATAGAAGGTGTAAATAATAACCTAATAATATCTGAGTTAACTGGAGTTGGGAACCAGTGGGTGTAGTTCAACCATTAATAATGGCAGAATATCACATTCTACATAGTTTGGACAATAACTCCTAGATCTAAGGGGGCCTCTCATTTGGGAGAAAAATATACCCTTGGAACAAGCTCTTTAGCGGGGTTCCAATTCTATATAGAATCCTAATGAGGTCCTTTTAGATCATCTAGTTCATGTTACCAGTTTTCTATAGGGAAGAACCAGGAGTAAGGGAGCTTGAGGTCCATGGGGTTCCAAGAGAAGGATACCAACTCAATGAATTGGTGGCACCGACTCAAATATTGAAGATATAATGTTGGTTCAAGGAGAAAATGATATTCAAGTCAGGTTTTATCACCCTAAAGGATCTTCCAACATGTATTGAACACATATCTAGATGAAGGAATAAACCATGTGATTATTGGGTACACAACCATAAGAGTGGATGATCAGTTCAATGTGAAGAACTTATGTCATGCAATCTAACATCATAAAATTATGATTTGGTCATGTATTTTAACATCATGTGACTAGGATATAGTTATTGATCTTAGATACATCTTAGTCACATTGGATTGAGAGGCCTTCCAAGATCCCTAAGCTCACATGATCCATCCTCATCCTGAGAAATAAGGGACAATTGGGAATCTGACTAAGCCATGTAAGAGTGGATCTCATATGGATCGCTGCATAGGTCCATCCCATATGTCATTAAGTGTATATTTTTATCATTAAATATGTTTTAGTTGAACCCATGATTTTAGATTTGGGTGTCACTATGTATCCTATGATAGCAGGAATCAAGCTAGGCATATATCTCATATGAAGGATTCCAACGTGGGCTTGACATGTACACAGAGAGGGAGGAAATTTTTATGTTGTAGTTGGAACTAATATTTGATACATAGAAATCACTATTTATCTTTTTATAATTGGAATATAGTCATATGTAGTTCTTGAATGGGTAACTATCTACACATGATTGACCTAGATTTAGAGGGGTAATTTTTCCAGTTAATTATTACAGTTGGACCCCTGATTGGAGATCTGAGCATCACTACATATCTTGTGATCACAAGAATCAATCTATATGTAGTTCTTGAATGGAAAATTATCTATGTAGGTCTTTCCCATATATAGAGGGGGTATTTTCTTGTTAATTATTATGAATGTACCTAAGATTAGAAATTCTAGTGTCACTACATATCATGTGATAGAAGGAATCAAGCCACACATAGTTCTTAAATAGAGGTGTGGCAAGAGACCAACAATAATTATAGTGGTCCTCTCGGGAAAGGTCCATGGTAATGAAAAATTTTATATCACGCAAGAGACAATAACAATGCTATTTAAAATAATTTGATAAGGAATTATGGTGTGGCTTTTAAGGTCTTGCATTAAGTACCCTACTATCCCTAACATGAACTGATATATCCCAATCATGTGGGGAATCCCTTATCAACTTTCTAAAGCCCACATGAGCTATTTCTAGTGCAAGAAAAAAGTAACTTAAATTGTTCCTTTCATTATATGAAGTAAATTGAATGAAAGGATAGGGATATTTTTGTATCATATGGTGGTTGGTCCAATATATAGAACCTTTGAACCTCTACATATCTCATTAGAGTGAGAATCAATCCATACATAATTTTAGGAAACCATTTAGTTTAACATCATACAGTAAGGGTGATAAGAAAAAAGAAAATATTGTGGTTGGGCCATAGATTGGAGATTTGGGCATCACTATGTATCATACCTATTAGAATATAGACTAATTGGTTTCCTCAATTATACTTCTCCTTGAGAAACAAATCAAAAATAATATATAATAATTCTGATATTAATTTTTCAAACCCAATTTTTTTTTCTATGGTCATATCCCATACTAGATCATAAAAATATCTGTTAATCACATGAATTTTAAGCTAGTAAATATTTTGAAACCATGTACACAACACACTCATCTCTAAAAATATTTACTTCTTCTTTTGAGAATGCAGATTTTTGGAAATCTTAGTATTACAAAGAAAATATAGATAAATTAATGATTAAAAAATATTTTTAATGAAATTTTAATTACCGTTGAAAATTAAATATTCAGGGATACTAATATTTTTATGTCATATGAATTCTTTCATATTTTCTCAAAGACAATATCCAAAATAATTGTTGTTATCTTGCTTCTGTTACTATAGAAGCATTGTCCAAAATAAGTAGACTGTTTTGAAATAAGTTTTTTATTAAATATTTTTATATATTCTGTAATATTTTTCCATTTTACATAATCCATAGGCTTCATATTTTCTGTCACCAACCTCTTACCATGATTTAGCCTTTATTTATAGATCGCCCTGTCATAACAAAACTATTGTTAAAACGCAAATTGAAACATATTTTTTAAAATTTATCTGTAAAATGTTTATTTCAGTGCATTAAAAATTCACAATACACATCATATGTGCTTAATTTGATTGAAATAAATTCATTGGACCCAAAAAATAAACATTTGTGGGATCCATATTGATTGCAATTATCATTCAATTATTCCTAAAAAAATAAAAACCAATAAGTAATGAAAATAATAATAATATATTTTATATGAGTAGATTGTTGAGTTTTACTACTATAATGTTGGAATAAAAAAGAGTCCATCATATTTTATTTTTTCTCAAACAAATATTTTGGATCATCTTTTTTTCTTATCAATTTATTTCAAATCAAATGAAATTTTATTTGTAGAAATGATACATGGATTAATGAATACCAATCGTGATTCATAGGGGTTTTCCTTTATATAATAGTAATATAAATTCCTAGAGAAAATATGAATAGTTTTTAACATTAATGAATATATTAAATCATTTTTTGATAGATGTGTAATGAAAATGTAACTTATTTTTTTATTCACAACTGATAATCCTAGCCATTCAAACATAAGAATCTCATTTATACTATTGAAACCAACCACATCTATAATGATAGTTCCAAAATATTCCATGTTAATATGGAATGTATGAAAAATCTAAATCTTTGAATGTGGTGTATATATGAAGTTTTAATGATAATATATGTTATGGTGGAACTGGCAGGGAGAAGGTACTCCTGAAACGTTGTTTGGTCTTTGTGGTCAATTCACTAGATTGTCTTGATCCAATCTTATATTTCCCCATGATTTTATCTGTTTGTAATACCATACGTCACTTTATACCTTTTCCCTCAAATATTATAGGTTTTTCATTAGAAAAAGTTTGTTAAGGATACACCTCATGTTTCTTTATAAGATTATATACTCATGTTATGAAATTTCCAATAGAATCATTGAATATTGTAATATCTGGATCATAAAGTGTAATAAGAAACTCAATGCTTGACTCTTGAGATACTTCAATCCCTGCACTCATGTGATATTTTGGGGGTTCTTTGTTTTGTATAATGTCTCCCGGAATATTATACGTTATACCCCTCACAACAAGGTTTTGAGTGGGTTTTGTTAGATATAAATCACATACAACTTTACCCTGAAGGATTTTGCTAATATAAAGTTTCAAGAAGTTGTTTGATTCAAATTTAGGAGAAAGAGTAATGATAAAATTTATTACCTTAGGTAAGGTATGTGGTTAAGGGTAATGATTAGCCTCAAATCTAATGGGGTTATTTGGTTGTTCATGTGTTAATTTTTATTCCACTACTAGTTCACCTTGGCCTTTCATATATATTCGTCAGCCAAACTAGACCAAATAATAATATGTTATAAAACATATATTTTCACCTTCAATACTTTCGTCATATGATATGTATCTTATTGTGGTTTTTTCTTCTTGAAATATGTTCAAAGATACCCTCCAAAACCTACACCTCTAACATGCCAAATTGTTTTGACCACTTCAAAGTTACTGACTGTATTTTTTCTTCTGGTATGGTCACTTTCGATTCTTTTTTATAAACCATATAAAAACATATAAAAAAATAGATATTTTTATTTAATACTATTATAATTCATAATAAATTACTATTATGTCATAATTAAACAAGTTTCCCATACTTCTTTTGTGTTTTTATCAACTAGTTTCCTATCCTTATTTACACGAGCCTCCTTCCATAGCATATGATGTAATATAGATGTGGATTTAGATTTTTATTCATCAATAAGAATATATAAAAGGAATATATATTTTTTCATATCACATAAAAATTCTATTTTTGATTTAAAATACATACCAATTTCTTACCTAATGAAGCATATCCCATCCTTTTTTTAGAGGGATAAATTGGTTTTGATGCATGTTGTTTAATTCCATAAATCCTTTTTTAATAAATTAAAATTTTAGAATAAAATTAGATAAAATATGTAACATAAAATAATAAATTATCGACTATAATGAACCTTAAATGATTTATCATCACGACGAATGATGAAATCATTCCATGTTTTCCACTTTATAATGACTGCATAAGTAACTGGTGGGTGGGGCTTTAGCTTACCCTCAAAATCCATAATATGAAACTTATAAAGAAGAGTCTAGAAGCCTATATGAGATTTTATAGTGGATATTAAGATATGTTTCTTATGGAAATCATCTAAAATAAACAAAATCTATAATGGATAATGAAAATTAAATTAACATTTCATTATATTTTTTTTTGGTAAAATAGAAAAATTATATCGTAACATTACCTTAATATCTTATAAAAGGGTTTCATTCATTATATGATAGATAACGTTCCACAAATCAATATCAATTGAAACATTAATTCTCTTTGTGAACCCAATATAACTAATGAACATTGACTTGTTGGGGTTAACATGTTGGTTTTTTTTATTCTAGCTAACCTCAAATTTTATTCCATTTCTTATTTCCTTGATAATTTTTTTCAACACTGTGATTCTATGGCATTCTTGTTCTTTTCATCGACATGTGGTTTATCCCCTAATAATTCTATAGTTTTAGCCTCAACTATCTTTTCTTACCTGATATTTGTAACATCATCATGTGCAAAAGTCATTATTTTCAAGGGTAGTCAAACATTTAATTTATATTATGTTAATAGAGTATAGAACCTATAATATTATGAGAAAAAACATAGTATATAAAAAAACACTTTAACCTTCTCATTAAACTGTATTTCTTTTTTGAAACATTAAAGGAATTTGGATCCTCAAGAGAGAATCCAAATCCCCCCTTTATGGTCCCCTCTAACATACAATACATTGTCAATATTGGGACCACCATGAAGTGATTGTGATCTCCCAAGGAAAGGATCATCCTCAATTGAGTTTTCATTTGACCCTAAAGTTGTTTTAGTCACCAATAGTATAATTAACCAATTATAATTTAATATATCTGAGACATAAAATACCTTGATTGATTGAGATTCCATTATGAACAACTCATTCTTATTCCTTTAATACTAAAATTAGCCTTCATTAAGCCAATTTAAACAAATTTAATTTAACTCTCATTATCAACCCATTATCAATGGAAAAATAGCACTTAAAATGTTTTATAATACAACTTGTATATTTGTTCAAATATTCCAAAATAAGAAATATTCACGTAAATTGGATTTCTATCCTTATAACCAGATACGTGCATCACTTATTCCATAAGCTTAAATCCACTATTTTTCATCATACTATGGTCATCATGTTATTTTATATAGAAAGTATAAAAATTATTTAAAAATATAGTGTAAGATATACCATTTTCATTTAGTCCCTTGGATAGCCATTGATGTTATTCAAAAATTGAATTTATATTTTCAAATAAATACTTATAAATGTTATTTCAAAACCATCCTATAATCTTATAATTATGTGTATTTGATATCCATTCATCATCCCTTGATAGATCCAAATGTCTAAGAATTTCCTTGTGGGATTCAACGTATGGATCAAAATCTTCATTATTATATAAAATTTAAAGTTGTGATTTCTCTTTCTCTATTATAGTAATCATAACAAAATCTCTTTAGGAAATTACTTCACCTATAAGGTGTCTTCTATGATAAGATTTTGGGAGTATTCTACTAACAAAATCTTATAGGTAATCGGTACATAATTCAACAACCTTTTCAACAATATATCATTCCGCAATATAACCTTCTGGACAACTTTGATAAATGATGTACCCTTTCAAAATCTTCATGTACTTCTCAATATGGTAAATCAATCTTTAAAAGACAAGGCCACATAGTTAAACCTCTCTAACTAAGTAAAACATAATGTGAAACATTATATGAAATAATTATGGTGGGAAGAACATCTCTTATTCACATAATATTACAACAACCTTCTTTTTCTGGATTGGAAACTTCTCCAAGCCTATAAATTTACTACATATTGATTTGAAAAAGAAGCATAGTCAAGTTAGTGTATGTCAAACATTTTTAGGTAGAATTCAATGTAAAGTGACATGCTTCAAATCTTGCATCAAAACATGGAATTATTTTGATTTTAATCACTGTAACTTCAAAGTAGTCATCGATATGATGTTATCTATATTTTATGAATATCCCTATGGAACTTTTAAACAATTAAAAAAAATTGTAATTTTTCTTTTTTAGATAGTGTGTAATATTCTTTAGGAAGAAAAGATCGACTTTTACCCTTTATCGATGCCCACTCTTACTTTATCCCCATTTCAATCATGTTCAATCTATCCTTGGTTCCATATTATTTTTCTAGTAACATTTAATAATTTTCTAATAACACTATCAATTTTTTTTTACATGCATAAAATCAATAAAATGTATGACATAAAAAAAATTCTAGAATGATAATTCAATGAAAATAGATCTCCTTTTCCATATAGATTTATTATGGTTTTTCAAAAATGGTTTACTGAAAACAATGTCAACATATTTTACTTTACTAAACATTTTATCACTCATTAGTGAAGATGGTGTTGCACCTTGTTCAGTATTCCCATCAAATTTTATAATCCAGGATCAATATTTATGTCATTGATGTAAAATATATGATGTAGTAAAAAAAATCATCAAGGAATGTTTCAACCAAATTGAGTGTGTGAATTCATCATAAATGGGACACCTAAACATTACATTAATTCTATATCCTAACAATGTTTTGTAAATAGGGAAGTCATTTATCATCCTGTGCAACATGACCTTCAATGTGAATTATTCATTTCTATGATAATCAGACATTGTAACACCTATATCTAAGATCAATTTTAGATCTTTTATCAATAGATCCAAATAGAAATCAATATTATTACTGGGTTATTTTGGTCTAGATATAAGAAGAGGCAACCTAATGTATTTGTGTTTCAATATGAACCATGATGGAAAGTTATAATATACCAAAAGTGCTGTCCATTTACTATGAGTACTACTATGTACACAAAAATGAATTATTCCATCCATAGATAACACAAAAATGAAGTTTCTCAAGTCATTTATAAATTTAAGATACTCATAATCAATTTTATTCTAATTAATATAGTCTGCTGGATGATGTAGTTTCCTATATTTAATTCTTGTGTCTACATGTCGTGTCAATTTTCTCACAGTTTCTTAACACATGTATAGTATTCAAAATTATGGAATGATATTAAAGGACCACGAAACTTTTAAAGGACTTGATTCATCTTTCTTATATTGATTCATTCCACACTAATTACATTTTATGAGTGATTCATAGTCATTGTAAAACAATATGAAATCATTTGGGAAAGAAATTATTTTTTAAATATTACTCCCATTAAGCATAATATTCATTTAGCATCATATGTTCAATGAGGAAGTTCATTTTCTTATGGTACCATATCATTCAGGATACCAAGTAGTTCTATAAAGATGGTGTCTCTCTATCTTTTTCCATATTTCAAATTACATAATTTCAATACAACTAATAGCGTTGTGTATTTAGTACAATCACTATATAATAGTCTATTATTAAAAATATTTAACTTCTCAAAAAACATTGGACAATAAAGAAGGTTATCTTTAATTTCCATTGTAATTTATTCCATAAAATATCCATTATCACTTACATTAGTATTCATATCAAATGATCCATAAATTATAGTATCATTCAAATCAGTGTGAATGCTCAATTTTTCCAATTTTTAGTCCTACATTTATAGTTCTCATCTATTCTGTGACAAATAAAATGTTCTTCCAACTCTTCCAGACTAATATTTATTGAATGATAACAAAATAAACATGGGATAATTATTTGAGAAGGGTATTATGTAAGCTCTGTTGAAAACTTGATGAACTCTTTAACTCCTCCTCATACTCTTTTGTCATATGATTATCGTGCACCCATTTTCATTTTATATTCATCTTATTAGGTTCATAAAATATTTATTTTAAAAAAAATGACTAAATACACATAATATATTCATAATAAAAGGATAAAGTTATAGATAATTATAATAAGGGTAACTCTAAATATAAATGTTATTGTCTATGATTCCTAACAAGTTATCATTTTATACAAGGGTTAAATGAAAAGAAAAAACCTGGGATAAACATGTGGTTGTTTGTCTAGGTTATCTTTTTGATTTTGAGTTGGAAAAAATGTGTTAATATATATGTTGGTAGATAAAATTTATTTATTATTAGATGATATACTTCCCTCATAAATTATTGTTCTTACTTGTCTTTTAATTGTGACCCAGCTTTCAAAATCTTTGTAAAAATATCTTTATCAAAACATAAAAGGTCATGTAATCACCATATTTTGAAATAGGGTCAAGGATCTTAGAATTTCATGAAACTAATGGATGAAACTATTATTGATGAGAGAAGTGAATTTGGATCCCATGTTACTCTCTTTTTTTTGTAAATTATTCTAGACCATGTATTATAGAAATAGCAAAAAATATATTTTTAATATAACCCACTGAAGAACCCTTATTTCAAAAATAGCAGAGTTATCAGTATTGGGTATATTTCACATATTCTACAATATCCAAAAACTCTATTCAATTTCCTTAAAAACACAAAAAATAATTTTCATTAATAAACATTCCAAAAAATTTAGATAGCCTAGATCTCAAATCATTGAGATCTATAACATTCTGATTGTACCCATAACAATGAGAAGAATAAATATAAGTTATTGCCTATATCTAGTAGTCAAAAATTTCACAGATATATCAAAAAGATTATTCTCATTCTTAATAAAATCGATACCTCATGTATGGTTATGGGAGAATATAATAAACTTTATAAAATTATTCCACTATGTTCTAATCCTATATGTGTCTAAGATAAATATTTTTTAAATTTAAAATTTATATGGGTTACAATCAAACCATTCCTAATATTACACAACATATAAAAATAATAATAATATTGTGTACATGGATTAAAAAAATAATAATTTAAACTAACCATGATTTTTTTTCTATAAGACCATACATTTAATGTAAATACTCAGTTGATGTTTTTATTTCATAATTATAACTTTAAACTTTCTTGAGACACTTTACACACTAAAACCCACCTATTATAGGTGCGAGTTAGCTTCCAAAAACATAATTTAATATGTTTTACTCATTATATCACATATTTCTTTACAAATCATCTTAATTTTCATGGTAATTCAACAACTAAAAATATTTTTTTCATACTTTTATAAGAAAAATCAATGAAAAACATACACAATATCCCCATTTAAGAATATTACAAATAGTCCAAACCTGAATTATCAATTTTAAATACATTTTTCACTTGAACCAATCCATTCCCCCACAAATATCATGTAATTAGTTTAATATATGCAACTCCATACTAAATTCAATAACCCAAAAAACTTCTAACTCAAAACATTATCATAACTAATATAAATCATTAAAAAACCAAACACTTTCATAATAAATGAAATCATAACAAAAATCATTTTTATATAACTGAAAAAATTACCACCAAATTATATTAACCCTATATAAAATTAAATTAAAATTATAATATCATAATATTTTTTTTAAAATATATACTCACCCAAATAAGACATTACCCCAAAAATGGGTCAGGAACAATCCCATTTATTTCTTAAAATATAGGGAAAGTCATTTAGTTCCAAGAAAACATTTAAAACCAAATATACAAAGAAACTTTCATCTTACAAATCCATTAATTTTTTTAAATTTTGAATAAAATATCCCAAATAATAAATTAAATATAAAATTTAATTTATAAACACTTCATAACTCACTCAAATATGCCATTAGATAAAAAATTATGTACATATGAAAATAAAAATTTGTTTAATATATGAAAATGATACTTTATTCAGTAATAATTTCTTTAAATCAATTTAAAAATCCAATTTTTAATTTAACTCAAGAAGAAACCAACTTCAAATATCTCTTTAAAATATTTCATTTTATAATAAGAATCATTTAATAAATAATTTAAGTATCATTTATACTAAAAAGTAATACTTTTAGAAATCACTATACATGAAAATCCTAAAATTTAGATATATACATATCTTTTTTAAATAGAATCACTAGGTGTGACCTTTTCTAACCCTCCAATCCAAGAAACGACCATCCCCTAGAAGGAATCACTCTAGAGAGAGTGCTAACTGGGAAGAAGCCATTGCCAGTCGAGATGGCAGAGAATCCCGAAGGGTTACGACCTGCTAAGCGATGGTTCAACATAATAATTCATCATCACAGGTGGGTCATGGATCATTTCACCCCCCCAATTTTGAATCGGGTGACCCGGAAATATGAGTGGATCCCCTGGGAAGGAGAAATTCTCCCAAGAGAGGGCTCCTCAGATTCGAACACTACACCTCCCAAAGTATAGCATTGTTTTACCCCTCTCCTTCACCACTGCACCACCACCAATGAGAAAAATTTAGATATACAAATGAAAACTATAAATATACATTAATAAATTACTTAAAAATGTTAAATGACCTTTTTGGAATACCATAAAGGTATAATGATGAAATAACTTTCAATTTATTCTATTTAAAACCCCATGTTTCCAAAATCACTTTTGTAGATAACAATTTGACCCAATATTATCAAATTTAAAAATACTAAAACACTGAAACACAATTTTTTATTTCAAATAAAATTTAAAAGCATTAAGTATATCATAAAACTTTCATAATAAAGTGGAAATTTAAATTCATTGATATCTAAAATTTTTAAAGGAATCATTATAATTTCTCATTTTATTTTAAATAATGATAATCTAATTTTTTATATATTGTTTGGAAAAAAAATTTCATATATAATTTTAAATTTGAAAATTTAAAAAACAATTATTATAAATTAATAAATTATGTCTATGTATCCAAATAAATCTTTTTATATATTATTTAACAAATAAATAAATCGCCATGCATTTAATTAAATAAATAAATAAATCATATAAAAATACATCATGAAATTTTTCAATAAATTATATTATCAATGATCACAAATAAAAAACACACTAAATAATAATAAGGGGTATTTAAGGATTTAAAATATTTAGGAATAAAACCTCTAGCACAGTTAAGAGAGTAGAATATAGATTATCCAATTTCCTGTGATGGGAGAACCACCCTTGTTTATAAGAAAGTTTCTTTCCTCAGACCTATCAGCGCAGAGCGCTTGACATGGACAATACAAACCACTCAGACTAGTTAACATGGAGAACCCCAAACACATTAGTAAGTGGCACAATACTAGATATGATCAAGTTATAACAATTGGGCATAAAATAACAATCATCCAATACCCCTCAACTAGCTTCACCAATGGAACTACCTAATAGCATATAATTTACAAAAGGGGATCTAGTTTGTCTAATAATGACTATATTACATCCTTACCACAATATCACCCTAAAATTACTAGTATTAACATGAATTAGTTGATAATAAGTGAGGTTACAATTATAAGGAATATAACTCTATCCCACATCCTAAAACACTATTTATTCAAATACCTCACACACACGCACATATGTAATCATGTAATTCAATCAACCACAAAAATACATAATTCACTGATGAACAAAACTCAGGGAATTAGGATAATGGTACAAAAGTTTTAATGAAATATGAGTTATTTAACAATGATTCCAAATGCACCTCTATAGTAAATACAAATAGAAATTTTTGATAATGATATGTTTGAAAACATTTTAAAAATGATATAATTTATAACTCTATTCTTAATGTACCAGAAAATCCTTTGAGACATTTATTATAAAAAATTTCATATCCCCTTTTATTTGACACCTTTTTAAAAATTGAATTTTGTTTCCAAAATAAATCATAAACCAATATGATGTTTTATTCAATTATTACTAGTACGAAGCATCATAAAAAATCATATGAATGGCTAAAGTAATAAATTATACAAATTATTAATTCTATATAATCAAAATTATTTATATTTTAAATTATCTATAATCAAAATTATTTATAAATATTTATATACACATAATAATAATTATTTATAAATTATTTATATAAATTATTAATTAAATATAATAAAAAAATTTATAATCAAAATTATCTATAATAAATATTATTTATACATTATTTATAATTATTTATATACACATAATCAA
This sequence comes from Viscum album, assembly GCA_963277665.1. Lineage (NCBI taxonomy): Eukaryota > Viridiplantae > Streptophyta > Magnoliopsida > Santalales > Viscaceae > Viscum > Viscum album. The sequence continues at coordinate 417,017,190 of OY728143.1, forward strand.
AATTTGTAATAATTGTTTGTTATTATTACTTATAAATTACGTTGAATTTATAAAAATAATTATTTAAAAATTACATTTCACTAAATATTTATATACACATGAAAATACTATTTGATTTCATTTATAATCACAAGGATTATAATTTATATAAATATTAATTTAAGAAAACACTGAGAAAATTATGAATAGAGGGGTAATGTAAGAAATTTCAAAATATGTCAGAGGCTCACTGGGTTTACTTCCAAATCAAACTGATTTTTGGGTGATTGGAAATCTGTAATGGGGGAGGAATTGATTTATCTCCATTTATTCTAAGATTTCATTTCTTACCTACTGAAAAACTCCCCAAATAGTGGAAAATTAATCATTAAATAGAACAAGAACACCCTACGATTCAAGACATTAAAAATTTAGAACCTGAACCCAACTGTTTTTTGGAAAATTATGTAAAGTAGTGAGGGAGGATAAAGAAGAATATGGATGGAAGATAAAATGAAGCTCGAGTAGTTACCCATATACTTGAGTGATGAGTCTTGAAATTGAAGGAGATGATCTACATTGGTCAAGTACAGTCTAAAGAAACCAATAAATGAGAGAGGACTGAAATAATAACATACCTAAGGATTTGAGAGGGTTGATTCATTCGATAGAAGGTCAAGGGGGAGTGGAAAAAGTTCTAGACTTCCATGGGAGCTTAAACGGAGCAACATAAATCAGTTCAATTGGGGTTCTTTTTAAAAGGCCAGGGAGAGTTTTATCAGCACAAAAATAATAAGCACCAATAAAGATGGATTTTTTCTATATTTTTTTTGTACTGATAATGATTTATAATTATAATTATAAATAAATATATTTGTAAATATATTTGTAAATATTTGTATATAATTAAAAATATATTTATATCATTGTATATATATATATATATATATAATATATAATATATTATAACTATAAATATAAATATATTAAATATATTTATTACTTAAATATATTTATTATAATTTTTATTTATTTAAATATATAATTTTTTATTTATAATTATATAAATATTTGTTTTAAAAAATTATATTTATTTTTCTATAATTATAAATATATAATTTTATAAATATAGTAAATATACAAAAATAGAAAAAACCATTGGTTTTATCCCATGGTTCAAAAATTTATTAAAAATAAAAATTCATAACATACAACGGAAGATGGGGGCCAATCCAGTCAAAAGCCACCACATAGGAAGCAAATCAATCATCTATGAGATCGGCCACCACCCCTTATAAATATATTTAAATCATTTTATGTATTTATATATTTATATATATATATATATTTAATATATATATATATATAATTATAAATATAGTAAATATATTCAATATTTAAATATATTTATTATAATTTTATAATTATTTAAATAATTATTTCTTATTTATAATTTTATAAATATTTTTTAGAATAATTTTTTTTATTTATTTATAATTATATCAAGAATGGTTCAAACCATGGTTTAAAATCCATGGTCTCAGAAAAATTTATTATTGAAAAACAAAATACAAAGAAGATAAAGAGGGGGTGGGGGTTGCAATGTTAACAACATGGCACTAAAAATGCCACTAAAACAAAGGGATACTACCGTCACCATATTTTGTTTTGTATGCCACCCCTTTAAGAGACACCCTATCATATAGGGTGCCTACCTCTATTCCATTGTTTGGGAGATTTCCAAGTGACATCCTAATCCTCCATACCCGACAATTCATCTTCCTCATCATGAGTGTTAGTGCCTCCAATAAAATCATCTTTCAATATAATGAGAACTTAATCTTGTGCCTCAACTCGAAGGTTTCCAAATTACTCATAGAAAAATTATTTACTCTGAGATTTATTTAAAATGACCAGCAAAGCGAAATTTTTAGTTCTGGGCCTAGAGTCTAGCAGGGCATTGACACCCTATGTAGTTGTCACATTCCCTTCCAGCGTACCATCAGAAACAAAATTCCTCATTGCATCTTAAATACCAGCCTGTAAAATAGTGGAAGTGTTTATCAGAGGATTTCCATGGAAAGTAGGATTAGAAAGAGGAAAAGACATGTTATATTCCCCATTTGTCTATGGCTGAGCAAGTTCATGGGCCTTCCCTTATCCATGTTTTTCAATAGACACACGTGAAGGAGATTTAGACTTCCTAGAAATGACCAATTGAAAACCATTATCATCCATTATTTTGGATTTCAATTTTCTTTTGGTGATGATTAATTCATGCTCTTTGTCATAGTCTGCTTCCTCTTGAACAATATACTCACAACCATATTGTTCAGAGGAAGATTCTTTTTACATTGTATTTATAGTCCTTCTGATTTATTTATAATTATACGTATATAATATTATAAATATTTTAAATATACATTTAGAAATATATTTATTTATAAATATTTATTTATAGAAATATTTTTAACATTATTAATGAATATATAATCTTAAAAGCATGAATGTTAAAAATGAGTGAAATTACATATTTATAAATGAGTAGACTTTAAATGTATTAAAAAAATGTATAAGTTTTATTATTTTTACAAATTAATAAAAAACTATATGGATATATATTGAAATGAAAATGAATACATACTGAAAATATTAAAATATAGTAAATAAATCTATATAAATAAATATCATAAAATTATTAAATTACCAAAATAATTAAAAATGAATAAATAATATTATTATTAAAAATAAATAAATAAAATTTATCAATTAAAAACCTAATACATTAAATATATTATGTTAATAAACGAAATTATAAATTGAATACTAAAATTTGAATAAAATAAATACACATTAGGTGTATGTGATTCTACTTAAGATTTTGTTAATTACATAAATATTTGTTTGTGTGAAATTAATATATATATATATAAGTTTGATATATGTTAAATTGAACAATATAATTATATAATATATATCATCTATTAATGAAATAAATAATAATATGAATTAATAAATTCAAAAAATGAATATATATTATTAATTATATAGATAATTTTTTTAAAAATATAAATGAATATTTATATATGTTAAAATGGAAATGAATACATTTTAATTATATAAATTACAACCATATTAAAAAATTAAATTCTATTTAATAAAAATATATAAATAAATAATTAAAATGGATAAAATTTCAAACATATTCAATAATGAAAAATTTAAAATGAATAAATTACAAAAATACTAAAAAAACCATTAAGATTATTAATGAATAAATAATATTAAAAATGATTTTTTTTTTAAAAATATTAAAAAAGTAATAAATAATATATATTGAATGAAATATAGAAAATGATAAAATTTACATATTATAAACATAATATAAATTAAATATATTATGTTAATAAATATAATTCTAAAGTGAACATTAAAATTGAATGAATTATGAATATATTATGAATGTTTGTTGTATATAAAAATGTATTAATTATGTATATATATATTTGAAATTATTGTAACACACTTTTGATATATGTAAAATTGAAAAATCAAACTACATTAAATTAAATATCTATTACTTTATATAATGAATCAATATTTTAAGTTATTATTATTATTTTTTAATTATAAACCATTTTTTACTAAATATATGACTTATTTGATGAAAGCATAAATATTTTGTATTATGTAAATCATGATTTATGAAATTTTATATATATTTATATATATATATATATATATTTGAATATATTTAAATATTTACAATTTTAAATATATTAATGAATAATTACATATAAAAACCCTTAAAATGAATAAAAAATTAATATGTTTTTCATAATTACATTTTGTTCATTTTATATGTTTATATTTAATATATATTATTTATTAATATTTATAATTAGTATATATATATTAAATTTATTCATTTTTATTAATAATTGTGTCATTAATAGTTTTTTTTAATAAATTTTAAATTTATTCATTTTAAATTTTTTTGTTTACTCACTACAATTTATTAATTTTATATATCTATATTTAATATATACTATTTGTTGATATTTATAATTTATATATATTTATATTAAATAGGTTATTTTTTATTAATAATTATTTAACTAATAAGTGTTTTAATATATTTTTTATTTCCTCAATTTTAATTATTATCTTTTTAGTTATTTAAATTTATTTATTTTATATATCTACAATTAAAAGATAATATTTATTAATATTTATACTATATATATATCCATATTAAATTTATTAATAATTATTTAATTAATATAAGTTGTGATATAAAATTTTTAATTTATTCATTTTACTTTTTATTTGTTCAACTATTTCAATTTTCATAATATTTTTAAAATTTATATATTTTTTTTATTTTTATTGGTTTAATATTATTAGAATATATACAAAATTGGGGGTGATGGCCCGCATGGGAAGGTGGGATGGGCAGTGTAAAGGCCCGAATGGGGGGCGGGGGGTGGGCCAGATCGTGTAGGACCCGACCCCTATGGCCCATGTAAATACGGGTGGGATAAAGCTCACGGGAAGCATAGTGTTGGCCAAGGCCTGCGCAAGACCATGCATGTAGGCACATTCCCATATAGGTGAGTGGAGCGTGTATGCGATAACCCATCATCGCAATAGGATTTTGGCATTGGGATGCAGTGGAATCATATATAAACATGGATATGAATTTTAGAAATGTTGATGTGGGACTCATGCACATGATCACGACCTTTAACTTTACTAGAAAATGCATTGATAAAGGAAACCTTGATAAGTACTTTTCACAAGCGTAGGTAAAAGTTAGAACTGAATTAACCAAAAACTATAGTAGTGTAATTGTATTAGTGATCATGTTGGTGGGGTGATGCGGAAACAACGATGGTGGTGAGTCAGGGCCATGCGTACCAACAATGGGGTTGGGTAATGCGAGTGGAAAGGAATACAACATCTATGATAACAACAAGGGTGGGAGACACATGTGGGGGAGGGGGGAAGGTTGGGGGAGTGAGAAGTTCTGATGAGGACTATCAGTAAAGAAATAGTGCACGACATTGGAGGTTGTGTGGGTAATAAAATTCAGGAAAAACCTCATTTACCAGTACTAAAATAAAAAATAATAAAGGATGTATTTATCAGAACAAATTTTAAGGAGTATTTGGTCACTTTATCAGTGATGATAAAATCAAACTTTATTACCACTAATGTAAGCGATCATCAAAACCCTTCTCAGCTACAATAGAATTCTAGAAATGATATCTACAACACTATCCACCAGTCAATAAAATATATAAAAATCATTTTCAATTGTAGTATGAATATTGTTATGATCATTTTCGTCCATCCCTAGGTTTTTTAGGCCCAATGCATAATCCCTTCTTGGGTTTTATCCTATAATCCATAGGTGACAAGAGGAATCGCTCATCTAAACATATATGTGAGCCACCATCCTTTACCAAAACAATGTGGGATTGGTTTTTTCCCCAAAAAATTATCCCCTAAAAATAAAGATCACATAATCAAGACCTCCTTTCAACAATAATTCATCTAATTCGAACTATCTTGCACTTAAATAGTTGTTTCTCTCTCCACCGTGACACACCATCTACCCACCATTATCAATCAAACTTTTGATACAAGACACCGCCATAGATCCACATGCTCCAACCCAAGCCCTCATTATTATTCTCAAATTGGTTTGGGGACATCCAAATCATACTTGGGATACACCATGGATATGATACCAATTGTTAGGAATGTTTTCCTCCACCCTGTGGTGTTTTAGATGAAACACATAATCTATTCTGGGGTTCCATCCCAAATCCCAAGGGTGATATGAAGAATCACTGTTACAAAATGTTCTCTTAATAGTGCTAAAAATGATATTTGTCAGTACTAAAATGAGCTCATAATGTAAGTGATATTAAATGACCTAGGACTTTATAATATCTATAAAAAGTAGTGATAAAGGTACCCTTTATCAGTGCTTCTAAAAAGAACTAATAAAGGATACTTTTATCAATGCCTTTTGGAAGAGCTTATAAATGGAACATTTATCAAAGCTTTTTATTTAGTGCTGATAAAGGGAATTATTTACCACTACTAGATAAAATACTACAAAAGGGTACCTTTATCAGTTCTATATGACACGCTGATAAAGGGTACTTTTATTAGTGATTTTTATTCAGTGATGATAAAGGGAATTATTTATTTGCATTAGATAAAGTGATGATAAAGCATACCTTTGTATGTGTTAGATGAAACACTATTAAATGGTCCCTTTATTAGTGCTAGAAAGAGTGGTGATAAATTGTAACATTTATTAGTGCTTCATCTAGTACTGATATAAGCAATTTCAGCTACTGCATAGCAGAAACCCTACAATAGGCCTATAGAATTAAACCAAATCAGAATACATAAAAATGAATATAAATATATAGTAAACTATATTGGAATAAAAATAACACATTAAATTGTAATTTCAATTCAAAATTTATATACAAAATCTTTACATTAATTCTATATTTATAATTAAAAAAAATTACAACTCATATAAAAAATCAAAATTACTAGTCTCTTTCCAATAATAGACCTCTATATAATAGTCTATCCCTCTAATAAAACTAATGTTTATTTTAGTAAAATTAAATAAAAAAAATTATAATTTTAATGTTATATAATCTATATATGATAAATTATATTTTAAATTATTGTATATATTAATGATATTAATGGTTAATCGTGTGTCAGATTGATGTGTGGTTGATTTTTACATGTTAGAAATATATTATGGATCATTTTTTTAATGTTTGAAAAAAATATGAGTTTTTATCTCAGTTTTTGATACGTGAGGCATGTTTTAAACTAAAATGGCCTTTATATTGAAAATGCACACTTTGAGTCATACAGACCATATTGTGTGCCACATTTTTGTACAGTCAATTACTAAATGTCAAAAATAAATTATGGATCATTGTCATAATGTTTCAAAATAATTAGATCTCATTTACATGGTTTTTTCTATGTGAGGAAAGTTATAAACTAAAATCAAACTCTTATTTTGAAAACACACACTTCGAGTCATGCCAACCACATCCTATAACTAAATGATGTGCGGTCGATTCCAACACATTAAAAATGAATTATGTGTAATTTTCCTAAATTTTAAAAATAATCTAAGCTTGTATACTATGTTTTGTCTAGTGATGTATGTTTTGATATAAAATGACACCATTATATTGAAAACAAACACTTTGAGTCATATAAGCCACACCATGTGTCAGATTTATGTGTCGTCAAATATTACCCATAATAAATGAATCCTAAATTTTAAAAATAATCTGAGCTCATTTTCTCGGTTTGGGCTATTCGATTTGTGTTTGAAGTTAAAATGATATCTTTATATTGAGAACAAATAATTCAAGTCACAATGACCCCATAGTTACTCAAATTGGAATGTGGTCAATTATTACACATGGAAAATGAATTATGGCTCATTTTCCTAAATTCTAAAAACAATCTGAGCTCATTTTCTTAGTTTTGGATATTTTATTCATGTTTTAAACTAAAATGGAAGTTCTTTTCTAAAAATGCGCACTTCCATTCATACCAACCACATCAAGTGTCAGATTGACATATAATCAATTAATAAATATTAAAAATGAATTATGGTTCATTTTCATATAGTTTGAAAATAGTCTGACATCATTTGCTCAGTTTTGGATAGTGACATGCACATTAAACTAAAATGACAATTTAATATTGAAAACACACACTTTGATTATTATCAGTTACATCATGTATCATATTTATGTGTGTTCAATTCATACACATAAAAAATGAATTATGGACCATTTTATAAAATTTTAAAAATAATTTGAGATTATTTTCTCAGTTTCATTTATTTGATGTGTGTTTTAAACTAAAATGAAAATTTTATATCAGAAACCAACATTTTGAGTCATAACAACCACATCGTGTGTTGGATTGAAGTAAAATTAAATACTACACATCATAAATGAATTATGTATCATTTTTATAAAGTTTTTAAATAATATGAGTTCATTTTTTTGGGTTTTATATGTGATATATGTTTTAAACTAAAATGAAACTTACATTAAAAATGAAAACATCAAGTCACATTGACCACATCATCTTTTAGATTGACGTGCATTTGATTCCTACAATTCAAAAATGAATTATTGATCTTTTTAATAAAGTTTGAAAACAATATATCATTTTTTTATCAGTTTTGGCTATGTGATATGTGTTTTAATAAAAATGATACTTCTATATTGAAAACACACACTTCGAGTCATACCAAACACCTTATCTGTCAAAATGAAGTGAGATTAATTCCTACATGTAAAAAATAAATTATGGATCATTTTACAAAAGTTTGAAAACAATCCTCAATTGTTTTCTCAATTTGGGCTATTTGATGAATATTTTAATCTAAAATGACACTTCTTTATTAAAAATATGCACTTTGAGTCATATAGAATGTATTGAGTGTCATATTGATGTGAGGTTGACTGCTAAACATCAAAAATTAATTATTAAACATTTTCTTAAAGTTTGAGAACAGTCTGAGCTCATTTTCTTAGTTTTGGATTTGTTAAGTCTGTTTTAAACAAAAATGATACTTTTTGTTTAAAACATGAACTTCAAGTCATACCGACCACATTGGGTGTATGGTTGTTTTATGGTTGATTCCTACATGTCACAAATGAATTATGAATAATTTTCTTAATGTTTTTAAATAATCTAAGTCCATTTGTTCAATTTTGGTGATGTAAAACCCATTTTAAACCAAAATGAATCTTTTTTATTGAAAAATCATACATAGAGTCATATTTATCACATCTGGTGTCATATTTAATAGCATTTAATTTCTAACCATAAAAAATTACTCATGGATCATTTTTCTAAAGTATCAAAACAATACAATTTTTTATTGGTTTTGATCATGTGACAAGTAGTTTAAAATAATGTTTAAATTTTAAAAAATAAGAATTAGATTAAAATAATAAGGAAATTAACTAAAAAATTAGATAAAATGATGAGAATATTAACTAAATAATTAGTAAAAATTAACCTATTCATGATGTCTATATTCATTATGACACCATGTATTCCACCCATTCATTTCTAAACAAATTGATTTCCTCTATTTTACATCTCCATATGAAACAAGTCAAATATAATATATAAGAATTACGATAGTAATGATTCACATCCCAAGTGTATCTCTAAGGTTATAGACTATACTAGATCAAAAACAAATTTGGTAATCACCTAAATTTGATTTCAGAAAACATTTAGACATAATGTATGCTTCCCACTAATCTCAAAATAAATTTACTTATTCTATTGAGTAGATATATTTTTGAAAATCTTGGTAATAATGAGAAAATATTGACAAAAAAATAATTAATAAATATTTTTAATGAAATTGTAATTACCTTTAGAGATTACCAATTTGATGATTCTATTATTTTAATGGTATATGATATCTTTCATAAATTTTCATACATAATATCTACAATCATTATTGTTATATTTCTTTAAAAAATGCATACATATTCACCAAAATAAGTAAATTATTTTGAAATATGTTTTGATAGTTAAATATTTCTATATATTCCTTAATTTGTTTCCACTTGAACCAATTGTATTTCCCTGCCCCAGGTACCACACAACAATGCCTCAAACAGGTGGGTCACATGACCTAAAGCATGCCTCCCTATATTCCAAAGGCTTTTGACTATAAGCGAGGGTGTAATATCATCCATGGGAATAATATACCCTCTATTATCAGAGTAATACACTAGAAGAAATAAATAAGTAATAGTGGAGTAATATATAACATTTAACATTACCAATATATCATGTTTAACAAAACTAGAAAAATATTATCAAAACTAAAGCAAAACATTTTCTATGTCAATGTATGTGTCAAGTGTCTAAAATGCAACCCAAAATAAAGACACTAATAATCCCCAAGTGGGTCCCTAACCATGTCTGGTTCCCTCATCCATGATCCGTCCTATAATTCCCTGACCCCAGTTACCCAAAGTCAGTTGATTATTACATAACATTTGCATGATACAAGGAATCATGTCCTAAAAGACCGATCATTTTAGTAGCTTTGGAAGTAATAGAGACATTCATAAATTTTACATTACATCATGAAATAAAAAAATCAACAACATTTTATCCCCTTCTGAACACACTTGTATCCTTAGCCTATCCCTGAAGGTACACCATAAAATAATTCTTCATATCAGGGGAAAAATAAAACATAGAAAGGGGTGAGCTCAAATGCTCAGTAAGAATAACAATATTGTGGAAACTTTTATAAATAAGAACAAACATTTAAGGAAATGTATAATAATATAACAAAAGCCTTTTAAACTTAAACCTCAACATAACATGGAAAAGATAAAATCAAATAATTCCATTTACTTATTCTCATGGATATTCTACTAGTCAAATAATCACATTCAATATCAATAACAACTTTCATAATGATGGAATGCATAATGCTAAACTTCATAACCACATAGCCAAGGACTTGTTCCAAGACTACTAATTTGATTTTTTCAAAGCCTTGTTCCAATAAACAAGTTTATCTCATGAGACCTACAGATGCATCTAGGACCTATAGCGAGCTCCACCCATCACTTACTAAGTCCAATGCATTCCTCATATGAAAAGGTTTAAACATAATATTAACATTCATATTAAAACTAGCATAAGAAATGTCAATAGTTTATCTATAAACCATGAATTATGTAAAAATAAAACTTCCACAGTCAAACATATCACAAAACCTTCAATAAAATATGGAATATTTGTATCATAATAAATTAACTTCAAAAATGTTTAAAATTAATCAAAGGATGTTGACATAGATGAAATGAAAACTATTTGAAATAAATACCTCTTTATAATTTTAAATCATTTAAAAGTCACATAATTATAAAAGAAAAAATTTATTTTGAAAATATTCTTATAAGATTTTATGGGAAGCTTAGACGATGTTATAGTGGCAGAAAATAGACGCATCATCCGTATAAGTTAAAAAAATACATTCTTACTATAATTTTGTTGAAAAGGTTATAAAGCACCTTGTTTGGAAAACGATGAAAAGATTCCTTTCAATATATATATGTTAAAATAAGGGTATAAATGAATTTAACCCATATTATAGTAAATATTAATAATGTTTTGAATTAAAATTTTAAGAAAACATGGATGTGGATGATAAAGAGTTCCCAGTAGATACTTATGTATTAACAACCTCGTATAAGTAAAGAGTTTGTAGAATTAACCCTTACCTTGTACTTTTCCTTAGTTGATGGTATGTTAAATTTTTTTATAATAGTTAAAACATTGTTATTAAATTATCCAATAACTATATACATAAATATGATATCATATATGATCCTCTAATATTGGTTTGTTAATAATATTTCAGTAGTATCATCATTTCAGGTGTTCACTGATTCGTTTTCCTTTATATACTTGGTTATGTAAGCCATGTATGTTATGGATAGGATGTATTTGATTAATATCCAGAATTATGTTAAGTTCTTAAACATTATTATTAGTCATAAAGTGAAAATTATTCTTGAATGATTACGATGGGGATTAAATCTCACTACATTCGTGGAGATGGTAATCCATACGTACGCACGAGCGACAATATCATTATGTTGATGGAAAAATCATATGTAATTGAATGGTATATCATATATACAGAATCATTAACATGTTATATTACTATTTACATAAGTTATACTCATTATTATACCCATCCAAATAATGATGAGTTTGAATAACAAACTACACCACGGCGTGGAGACGATAAGCCGTACGTACACACATATGGTGACTTTGTAATTTGTAGGATATATAGAAGATTAAATATGGTTGTAACATATTTATAATAACATCAAAGTATGTATAAGGTACTATATTTATTATTTTTTTATGGAAAAAACAATGAAAGAGGAAGTGGAAGAAGAAAATATCTTGAAAGAGGGTGGTGAAATGTTTACCTCTACTTCGGGTGTTTCCTTTTGAGTTGATCGAAAGGGCCCCTTAGGTTGGCTTTATGATCAAATAAAGGGCTATAAGTTGAAGTGAGGGAAGTTGGGAGGATATTTGGGTAGGGTTTGGCCGATCCAAAAGGCTTTGGATGTGTGAAATTAAGAGATGGGGAAGTTCCCTTTTATAAGAGTGGTGAGGGTCACTTTAGGAAAATCTTGAAATATTATTTTATAATAAAATAATTTTCGGTTTCTAGTAGCTAAAAAATGAATTATTTCAAGGATAAGGTGGTAATGGGTCGAAAAAAGTTCATCTAATAGGTTTTAGATAGGTTTAGGTCATTTAATTAACCTAATATTTTAGATTTAACTCTTAGTTAAATAGTTAGACATTTACAATGTCTCTTGGTTTTTTTATATTATATTCTTAATAAACTTACTAGAACATAACAAAAGAACCCAATGTGGTTAATTATTAATATATATAAACTTATCTAATTCTTTTCGATGAACCTTATATTTTTAAGAATATTATATCAATTAATAATATAGTATTTTTTTTAAAACTAAATTATGTCAATTTAGCCTCTATTTAGTATTTAATTTTTTTAAAGCCATAAAAACTTTATAGCTTTGAATAAAATTTGCATAACCAACCCTAACATGTCATATTTACCTAGAAAATTAGTTTAATTCATCAAAATTCTCAATTTACAATTATTTGTATATTTATAATATCAATTATTTATGATATTTCATTAATAAAGTAATTACTACATCATCATTGTGTCATAAATAAATTAAATTATTTAATGTCTAAAAATTATAAATAAAATACCATTATCTATAAAATATTTTTATATTTATAATGAATATTTATTGTCAAATTTATCTTTTGTATAAACCTGTGTTAAAAATATTTTAGTTATTAAACTTTGAATTTAACTCTTTTAACTCTTCTTTAAATAAAATAATAATAAATGTCCAAATCTAATCCAAGTGGACCAAAGTGGATAATATTTTATTCCTAATGTTTTTTGGTCGAATTACACATATCCAATAGAATTAGGACATGTTTTAGGGTAATTATAATAAAAGGTTTACCCTTAATTACCCAATTTACTTTTAACCGTGGTAATTAAAAGTCAAAAGTTATTATTCTCCAAAAATTATATTCATCTTATTAAACTGCATTTTACTTGCTGATATCAATCACATCTCTTGGATTTTTGAAATTCAACTCACATAAGCTGTAAAATTATGTTTTATGAAAATTTGTGAATGCACCTAGAAGGTGGGTAAAAGATGGTAAAAAGTTCAATAAAATATTATATATCTGGACTTATTATAAAATAAATGAAATGAATTACATTTTACTTATATAGATATTATATATCTATTTTGACCAAAAATAAATTTAAATAAAATAAATAATTATTTAAATAAGAAGTCAGTTTTAAATAATAACTCAGTGTTTTTCACTATTCATTAAAAATTGAATATTTTCAGAAAAATACCAAAAATTCACACAAAGATAATTTCAATATTCCAAATCGAAAAATGAAGTCCATTTTGAAAGATAAAATATAAAAAATTTCAAAAGGTGGCTATTACTATTCATAATGGCTAGTTTGATTGGTTGTGGTGTGTTTGAACTCGAAGTTTCGTACAACACAAGCTATTGTATTATTCAAAGGGAAATGTATTGTGGAAGCTTGGGGTGTTACACATCCCAACTCAACCATATATCTGAGGGACTTTTCCCTTAACCTGTCCAAAAAACACAAATCTTCTCTGGGTACCGATCTGGCAGCCCTACTAGGTTGTCAGTATAACTCTGTAGGCTACCACCAATGGTGTCTAAAAAAACATCCAATGAAATAATTCTGAATGCTGTGGAATATATAAAATAATTACAATACATAAGTAAACAATTATCATATTATCAATTAATCTTTATTTAACTATATTAACCCCTAGGTTCCTGTAGACACTCGTACCTCAACCCTTAATTCAGCTCATGCTAGAGCCTAAAGTATTACCAAGTGATATTATATCTCAAAATTTCCTTGTTAACATAATTTAATTCATAATTGATTTCCTATGTTTCCATTCACACACACTAGTGCAGAAAACGTTTTTTACGTCGATTATTTTTCATTTTTTACGTCGGTTTCTAGCCAACGTTAATACTTACGACGTTATAAATAAGGTTTTTGATGTCGGTTATTTAAAAACCGACGTCAAAAACATAAAATCGCGATGTTTATCACATCAGTTCTAAAATAACTGACGTGATAAAGAAAATGGGAAGGGTTTATCACGTCAGTTATTTAACAACCGACGTGATAAAAGGCCTGGAAAATGGTTTATCACGTCGGTTATTTAACAACCGACGTGATAAAAGGCCTGGAAAATGGTTTATCACGTCGGTTCTTAAACAACGACGTGATAAACAGGGCTGAGGGGGGTTTATCACGTCAGTTCTAAAAGAACCGACGTGATAAACCAGGGTGAGCGTGGTTTATCACATTAGTTCTTATAAAACCGACGTGAAAAACCGGGGGAGGGGGGTTTATCACGTCGGTTATTGAATAACCGACGTGATAAACCATTTTCTAGGCTGGTTTATCACGTCGATTATTGAATAACCGACGTGATAAACCATTGTCCAGGCCTTTTATCACGTCAGTTATTCAATAACCGACGTGATAAACCATTGACCAGGCCTTTTATCACGTCGGTTACTAAATAACCGACGCGATAGACCATTCTCCAGGCCTTTTATCACGTCGGTTAGTAAATAACCGACGTGATAAACCATTCTCCAGGCCTTTTATCACGTCGGTTATTTAATAACCCACGTGATAAACTATTTTCCAGGCATTTTATCACATCGGTTATTAAATAACCGATGTGATAAACCCATTTTTTTAAAACAGAATGCAATCATCTTCTCTCCACCAGAATCAACCAGAAAACAAATCAAGAAATCATACCACAAAAACAAAAGTATATCAAAATTAAGCATGTACATTGATAACATATAAAACTTACCCCCTAGACAGCCCCCTCCCTCATTTATACCCCATGGACAGCCCTCCCCCACCCCGTTGAAGCCCTCACCCTCATGTATACCCCCTGGACAGCCCTCCCCCACCCCATTGGATAAAACTTACCCCCTAGACAGCCCCCACACTCATTTATACCCCATGGACAACCCTCCCCCACCCCGTTGGAGCCCTCACACTCATGTATACCCCCTGGAAAGCCCTCCCTCTCCCCATTGGAGCTCCCACCCTCATGTATACCCCCTGGACAGCCCTCCCTCACCCCCTCACCCCCTCACCCCACTTGACAGCCCCCACCACACCCCTAGACAACCCCAAACAGCCCCAAACACCCCTGGACAGCCCCAAACAGCCCTCCCCCACCCCATTGGATAAAACTTACCACCTAGACAGCCCCTTCCCTCATTTATACCCCATGGACAGCCCTCCCCCACCCCGTTGGAGCCCTCCCCCACCCCATTGGATAAAACTTACCCCCTAGATAGCCCCCACCCTCATTTATACCCCATGGACAGACCTCCCCCACCCCGTTGGAGCCCGCACCCTCATGTATACTCCCTGGAAAGACCTCCCTCACCCCATTGGAGCTACCACCCTCAGGTATACCCCTTGGACAAACCTCACCCACCCCATTGGAGCCCCCACCTCACTCCTGGACTGCCCCCCGACCCCCGGACACCCCCAAACACCCCTTGACAACCCCCCACTCGCCTGAACAGCACCCCCTCACCCCCTCACCCCGCTTGACAGCCCCCACCACACCCCTGGACAGCCCCAAACAACCCCAAACAGCCCCAAACACCCCTGGACAACCCCCTACCCCTGGACAGCACTCCCACACCCTTGGACGCCTTCCCACATCCCTGGACATCCCTTCTACCCCCCATGACTGTCCCCCACCCCACTGGACAGCCCTCCCAGACCGCTGGACACCCCCCAACCCCACTGAACACACCCCCACACCCTTGGAACCCCTCCCCCACAGACCCAAATCCATATCATAAAAACCATAAAAAGTATACCAAAACAAGAAGTAGAGCAAAAATAAACATTAACTTATATAACATTCAAAACTTAAACTGTCAACTTCAAAAAAAAACTAAATCCAACCTAAGCAACTACCAAATACACAATTAAAACGACAATATTCAAAATTACATTTTACATTATAAACAACTAAAATTCAATCAAACCTGTAAAATAATTTGACCACTCCACTTGTACGTGTTTGATGTCTTCAGCAGTATAGGGTTGAGGGTCATCAAAAAGATACAAATGAAAAAGAAGATAGTTAACGTGTATAATGAATAAATCAAATTGAAATATTATGGAAAAGTTTAAGAGGAAATCGTACCAGGTCAAAATTCACAACTGTCCCAGTTGTTATTATTTCATACATAAATCTTAACATATAATATACGCATTCGATGACGCCTTGTTTTTCATGACAATTCTGTTTGAATGAGTGTAAATTCAATATATTATTTTTATGTAATAAATCAAAAAGTACAAATTATAAATGGAAATTTACCTTCACATTTACATATTCGATCTTTGCATTTCTTTTCTTTGTGTTTTTTTGATAGTAGACCCATGCACTTTTAGAAAATAATACGAATGGGGTAAATTTAAAATTCATTATAATATATAAAACTATTGAGAAATTGAAACTTACTTTTCCAATATATTCTTAAAACTTTCCCGCACATCACCATGAACAGAGCATATCCAATAAACAGCTTTATCCCTTGGGAAAAAAATCCCTAATATCCAATGATCACTGATAAAAAGAAATTTAATGTTAGTGTTTTTTATGTTAAAAGATAATTAACTCTTTGAGATAAATGTGTTTCATACCTCTCACAAAAAGGCATCATCCAACATTGTGTGATTATATTATTTTCAAATCTTTCAGCAATATAAACCATTCTTTGTTCCTCATTCAATGCACATGCTTCAGGGGAAATCAATTGTGGGTCCATGAATCCATATACTTCTATCAGCTCATTCCTCTCACAAATTTTATAAATATACCTAATAAAAAACATACATAAGTAAACATTTTTAATAAATATAACACGGGGAAAAGGTGTTAAGACTTACATGGAAAAAATTTGCACCACGTTGATGCCCAACTTATCTCCAGTAACAAGCTCCATGATATCAGATTTTGTAATCCCCACACTTATTTCACATCCACAAACATGAGATTCCATTGGAAACTCATAAAAACCCAACAACAAATGTGAATATCTTGACAATCTGTCAAGACCACTGGAATCTGTATCTGATGTCATAGCCTGTTGTCTTTGTTGTTGTCTATACAGTATTTCTTTACCTTTGAAGTATTCCTGTGAAAAAAAATTGAAAAATATAGTAGTTTTCAAATGATAAAACAACTTTAATAAATAAAATAAAATAAAAGATATAACATTCATACCTCTATGGTAATGAGTCAAAGAAGTCTGGATAGCCAAACTAAAAAATGGCCGATACTCTGTCCAACTGTCGCCACCTCATCTGTAGGTATTGGTACCCTAGCTGATCTATCTATAATATCCTGTACAGTGACCCTCTGATTCTCTACCTCTAATTGTTGATGATGAACTGTATCTCCTATACAATATACCAACCCGTATGCTACTATATTATGTTGAGAATCATCAACATACAACTCGCAATATGTAGGAAGATGTGGAGGAGGCATAGGATAAAAAATGGGGTCCTCAGGCTGAGGTGGGGGAGTGGGAGCTACTGGCGGAGGTGGAGGATAAATAATGGGGTCTGCAGGGGGAGGTGGAGGAGTGGGAGCTGCAGTCTGAAATTGTCTTTGCATTTCTGCAAACATAGACTGCACCGAGTCTCTAATCTTGTCCTCCATCGTCGCATTAATATTTTGAACATCAGCCTCCAAGGATTCTATTTTTTTTATATAAACCCCCTCAATGTTAGAAGTTGAAGAACGTGGAAACACTTTTCTTACCGATACACCTTCCGGATATCCTCTTACACGACCAGGATGTTCGGGCCTTCCCAATGCTGCAAATAAAATATCTTCCCTCCCAGTAGCTGTAAATGTCCCCTCTGAACTATGCTCCTCAAGAGAGTCATGTATTAATTAATTGAACATTTCTTTAATGATTGAAACTTATATGAAGAAAAAAGTTAACTTAAATAAATTAAATAGATATCTTACAATCCTCTCAGCTATGATTCTCGATTCTTCCGAATGATATTGCCCCTTTTTTCCCTTCCGAGCTCTCTTCCATTTTTCAGGTCTAGATGGAGGGGGTGGAGGGGCCACCTCTCCAGAGCTTGAAGACTCATCTCTTAGTTGTTGAAATTTTTCCGCCATCATTTTTTCTTCCAATAATGTATACCCTCCCTGAGATAAACTATGAGGGTATACATTTTTAGATTGGATCTCCTGATGAGATTTCCTTATTTAATGTAATTTAAGAATAAGAAATCATTAACAAAACATTAATAAATCATTTATATAAGAAAGTTTATAGAAGTTTACATTGCCCTTACCATAAATGACTCTTTTTTTTCTACTTTCAAAAAACTGTCTCCATGTGTCTTCATCTATAAAAGGATATATACGACATGGATTGTCATGACTCCTATGACCATAAATAAAATCAGATGAGAGGGTTGATTTGAAATCCCTCCATCTCCTGGCAGCCAACGATAATCATTTCTTCCTGACTCCTCTAGTGTCAGGAATATCAAATGTCATCTGATAAAGAAGAGGTTATACATATTATATATACTAGAAACTTTAAAAGAATGGTCAAACAATGACAAACGATCTTACCAAAATCGTCTCCCACAACTGAGAGATAACCGCTTTATCCACACCTCTCCAATCATCATACAGAATGCTTACTTTGGTCTTAGCTTGAGTTGCAACAAAACTATTAAAATATTTGGCATTTGGACCTCTAGGAATATCATCATCATCAAACTCAATGACTATCTTCTGATCCTGCGTACGGGCAAGTGATAATTTTGGTAAACGTGTGCACCCACGTTTACCAACCTTTGAACTCTTTGTCGTAATAGGAGCATGTGAATGTTCATCCCCAGAGGTATGACCAGCAATATGCTCCTCTCCAGAATCATGTGGTTGATCATCTGAATGATCTGTCATTATCCTTCAAATCAAAAAAACAAACGTCAGTTCACAAATATACAAATTAAAATATTTTAATACTACTGTAATCAGAAAATAGAAAAGTGTACTAAGTTACATAATAGTAAATATTGGTAATATGGTAAGCATGTTAAACAATGGTAAAGATGGAAAATATGGTCAAGATGGTCAAGATGGTAAAAATGGTAAAAATGGTAAACCTGGTAAACATTGTAAACATGATAAAGTAATTGTCAGTGAACAAAAATATGCTTTTTAAAATTCATGTAATGGTTATAAACATGATAAAGTAAACTAAACAAACTTAAAACAAACAAAAACATATACTTATTTTATTTTAAAACATGTTTTAATAAATAAAAAACTTACAATATCTAACATTTATGGAAAAAATAAATGTAAACAAGAAATAAACATATGTTACCTATAATTTTAGGAATGTACAAATGGATTGTTTTCCCAAATTCCTTCGTCGTGATCGTTCCTTATGGCACAAACTATGTCTTCAACATGATCATCATTATGTTCTGGTAATATTTCCATTGAAGTAGGGATGTCACATAAATCTGCATATTCATCAATTTCATCCTCACCAACATATTTTTTTCCCTTATAAAACAACATCCCACTGCATATCTGATTGATCTACTACATAGAAAATTTGTTTTTCATGTGTTGCCATTATAAAAGAATCAGCCGTGTCTTCCAATCTATTCAGATTAACAAGTGTCATTCCAAATTCATCGTGTCTGACACTGTTGTTACCGTTAAACCATTTACAGTTAAAAACGAGAACTTTAATTTTAAAGTAATCAACCTCCCATATGTATTCAATCACTCCATAATATGCATTTGATGTAGAAATTTGGTTTTTTGTCCTTAGCACTCGAAAAATGCATTGCTTCTGCAAACACCAATACACCACTATTTTGAACTGCACTTCTGTTGTCTTGAGCTTTTGTATGAAATGTATAACCATTAATGTCATAACCGGACCATGTTATCACATTTAAACATGGACCACCCACTATCCATTTTAATGTCTCTGATACATCTGATCTACCAAGCAAAGTATTTTTAATCCATGACAAAAAAGTTTTTTTGTGCTCATTCAAAATCCACATTTCTTTCTTCTTTGGATGACATTGTTTCAACTCATTAATATTCAATGTGATATACAGTTGAGCATCAGCTATGTTATTCAAGATGTATGATTCTAACTTTTTCATCTGTTCAGCTGACAATGATTTGACTTTCAAGCCGCGAATCCCCTTTCCCTCATTATTAACTCGTTCATGGAGAGATGGAGGCAAACCTATGTGTTGCGCCGCAGCCAAGTAGCTCATACAAAACTCTTCTACCTTCTTAGAAATATACTTTTCAATAATGGAGGCTTCAGGTCTATATAGATTTTTAACATACCCCTTTAATATTTTCATATACCTTTCAAAAGGATACATCCAATGAAGATATACAGGTCCACAAAGCTTTATTTCTCAAACTAGATGAATCATTAAATGTACCATTATATAAAAAAAATGTTGGAGGAAAATACATTTCCAATTGACAAAGTATAAAAATTGCATCCTTTTCCAAAATGTTCAAAGCATTTACATCAATCACCTTGTTACAAATTGAATTGAAAAAATAACACAACTTCATTATAGTCTTTATGACACGAATGGGAAATATTCCACGCAATGAAACTGGTAGAATATGTTGCATCATGACGTGACAATCAGGTAATTTCATACCCATCAACTTCAAGTCCTTCAATGAGACAAAATTTTTTACATTAGAATAATAACCTTGAGGAACTTTGGTATCATGAAGACACTGACATAAGCTAATTTTCTCCCTCTTTGATAATGTATGACAAGCCAGGGGAAGAAATGTTCATCTTCCTTTAGGAGTGGGAGCTAACTCCAAACGTATTCCCATTGATAGTAAGTCTAATCTTGCATTCAATCCATCTTTAGTCTTTCCTTTAATATCTAACAATGTTCCAATCAAAGAATCATAGATATTCTTCTCCACGTGCATTCCATCAATATTATGTTTAACTTCATGATACCTCTAATATGGTAGCTCAAAAAAATTGACCTTTTCTTCCAAATACGTCTATCATTACCAGATTTCTTTGTCTTTCCCAATGTCACGTCAAGGTTTTTCACCCTCTCAAAATACAGATCAGGGGATAAAGGTTTTGGAGCAGTATCAAATTCTTGTGAGACATTGAATGCCTTTTTTAGTCTTCTATAAGGGTGTTCCATAGGCAAAAACATTCGATGACCCCTGTACACTGTTTTCCTCCCATGATGCAATTGACAATAGGACGTCTGTTGTTCGCAAATTGGACATGCTTTATGCCCTTTAACACTGTATCCAGACAAATTTCCATACGCTGGGAAGTCATTTATAGTAAACAGAAGCACTGCATGCAGTGGAAAATATTCCATTTTATAAGAATCATATACCCTAATACCATCAGCCAATAACAGTTTCAAATAATCAATCAACGGTGACAAGTAAACATCAATATCATTACCAGGTTGCCTTGGACCAGAGATCATTGTACTCAACATGACATATTTGCGATTCATACAAACTTCAGGAGAGAGGTTGTAAATTACCAATAAAACAGGCCATGAACTATGTGTGCTACTGAGTGTTCAGTGTCGATTCATTGCATCTATGCCCAACCCTAGTCTGAGATTTCTAATTTCATTTCCAAATGTAGAATACTGCGCATCAATTTTCTTCCATTGTGAACAATTAGCTGGATGGCGTATTTTTCCATCACATACCCACTCTTCAGCATGCCATCTTAACCTTTTTTCATCATGTGAATTAGTAAATAAATGTTTGAAACGATTAATTATAGGAAGATACCAAAATACCTTTGAAGGGAGGTTTGTAATATCTACATCAGCCTGTGAGTTTTCTTTCACCTTATACTGTGATGTCCCACATTTAGGACACTCTGACAGAAATTCATATTCATTCCTATATATAATGAAGTCATTTGGACAGGCATGTATTTTATTGTATCCCAATCCCATCGGGCATAAATATTTTCACAATTATAAAAATAAATGGAAGTGTTTTTGGGAGGAATATGTTCAATCATTTGATTTTGATGTCCCATATTCTATATCAAAAGGCAATGTGGATACCAAAGCCCTTAGTTTGGTTTTTTATTCTCAAAGGGTTTGTGATGAAAAAGAAGAGTATAGGTTGATGTATATGATAAATAAAATACAACTATATTTTATTTATGGTTATGATAGAATGAATTCATACCATATCATTTAGGATTTTCTCCCACCAAAAGTAACCCTCCTCAGTTCGAAATGAATAAATTTGGATAATTATGCATGAATTCATACAAGTATTGTTGTACATAAACCAAAAAGATGATTATCAGTACTAAAACTAAAACTAGGAAGAAACAATAAACTCTATATACTCATGAATGCTACTCCACAACACTTCCATGCTACTAACATCTATAAAAAACTACAAATTTCTTTTAAAAACCAAAAAAATTGTTTATATTTATGTATGGTGGGCATAACATGTATACATAGTAAGATCCTCCCTAAAACATCTCATGAAAATGTTGAGGAAGCACACTAAAGCCCTATGAAAAAAGGAATCTAAATCATCACCTAAACAAGGAAAAATAGTTTCATATACTCACTATGGATAACTCACAAAATAATTCATATAAATAAACCTTTTCGTTAAAAAATTATATATATATATATTAAAATTAAGGTTCTCGGATACCACTTCTCCACTAGTTTTCCTCTCACACCCCAATGCTAATGTCATGGTCTCACCCCGCCCATAAATCATCCTACACCATGTGAAATTGTATCACTTCCATCAATGAGTCATATGTATCTTAGATTATCTCATCACCATCTTATCAAAATTGTAATGAGGTGCATACTTGGGAACCACTACAACTTGTTTACATTAAATGTAGAAAAATCGCAAAACATAATTATAGAATATCTGTGAAAAAAACGAACGAAATAAATCCGTGGAAGGCTTACTTGAATGTTGCGAGTTGAGAAGATAGATCCGAGAGGAGTGAGGAAGATAAACAATGAAGCAAAAATGAGTTTAACACAGGTCGATCGATGAGCCGATTAGGGTTTACCGCGCGAGAGAGATGAGCCGATGGACTGTCAATCGAAAAATTGTAAATGACAGTCCACGAGGATTTAATTTATTTAAAAGTTTTATAACGTCGGTTATATAATAACCGACATTATAAACTATTTTTTTAAATTTATGACATCAGTTATTTTAAAAACGACCTCAAAACCCCCCCGCTCTTTGGTTTTTTATGTCGGTTATTTTGTAATCGACGTAAAAAAAGAGTTATGTATGGGTTTTTTACGTCGGTTATTTTAAAAACGACGTAAAAACCCCCCGTGCTTTGGTTTTTTGCATTGGTTTTTTTATAACCGACGTAAAAAACACGTAGATATCTCGTTTTTTACGTCGGTTATAAGATAACTGATGTAAAAAACCAATGCGCGGGAGGTTTTTTACGTCAGTTATTTGGAAACCGATGTAAAAAACTAATGGGCGGGAGGTTTTTTACGTCGGTTATTTGGAAACCAACGTAGAAAACCCAATATCTAGGCGTTTTTTATGTGAGTTATCAAATAATCGACATAACAAACCAAAGCACGGGGGGTTTTTTTACGTCGGTTTTAAAATAACCGACGTAAAAAACCCGTACATAACTCGTTTTTTACGTCGGTTACAAAATAACTGACGTAAAAAACCCCGCACTTTGGTTTTTTTACATCGGTTATCACATAACCGACGTAAAAAACGCGTAGATATCAGGTTTTTTACGTTGGTTTCCAAATAACCGACATAAAAAACCCCACGCGGATTGGTTTTTTATGTCGGTTATAGGATAATCGACGTAAAAACCGAATAGCCTCGATTTGTAACGCCGGTTATGAAAATAACCGACGTTAAAAAGCTACTCGCCGCATTTTTTATGTTGGTTATATATAACCGACGTAAAAAATGGTGACGTAAAAAACGTTTTCTGCACTAGTGAGATTACACAATAGGATGACCTTTTTCACATTCATCAGAAAATTAATTCAAAAATTAATTATCCATATCAATTCTATTAACAATAAACAATTAATTAAGTATAAGAACTTACATTAGTTAGATAAAAAATTAACTAATTACACAACCCCAATAATTAATTCCTTAATTAATTTAGTATGGTAAACCCATTAATTAAACCATTAATTAGTTAATCAAAACCCACAACTCAAAATCCCATAATTAATTCCACAATTACCCCCAATTATCAATATGAATACCACATAATTAATTAATCAATTAATTATCTCTAATAAATGTATCTATATCTAATAATTAATTCTACAATTAATTATCTCTAAATAAAAAATTTCCAAATTCCCCAATTCACATCTCCTCAATTAATCAATTTACTAAATTTATTAATTTAAATTGATAACAAAATTGATAAATGTCTAATAGAAATATTACAATTACATACATGTAATTTAAATAAATACTATAAGATTTTAATTATAGGCTAACTACCTCAATTTTTTATGAATGATTGACCAATGGAAATCCTCAAAATTTTAGTGGCACAACAAAATTGAATGAGATTTGGATCTAAAACTCTAAATCATGATCAAATAAATCAAGATCTCTCTAATATATATCTAGATATAGAATCTTATATCTAGATCCACAACATTATATCTTGATATAATCCCAAATATAATAACATAACTCCTTTTAAAGATGGGAGAGGAAAAGAGAATGGACAGAAAACCAATGGAATAGATTCCACTCACTAGGAGGGGTAAAAATATACAATTCAGGATCCAAATCACGAATAAAAGAGGTCATTAATTCTTATAATATATCCAGAGAACTCCAAAATCATGAAATAATACCTAGGGTCAAATAGGGGTTGATTAGGGGTTTGATAATTTTTTAAACTATTTTTTGGGATAAATTAATTTCTTCTCATTAATTTTTAGGCACGGGCGCACAATTTCAAATAACCATGTGCCTAAACCATGAGCCTTTTTATAGGGGTTCATAGTTACTCCTAAGAGGGTGAAAAATTTGAAAAACTCTGTGTTAACTGTAAAAATCCCCATTGTCTTAGGTTGTATAGTTTGATAGGATGGGGAACACAGTTTACCCTAACAACCACCAACCATTCATAACCCTTTTTCTTTCAGTTTTCTCAAATATTACACCCAAAAAATCCCAAGATAAAAACGAGATGAAAATTACTAAACACGAAACAAAATATTTCTTATAAGAAAACAAGAGACAACTCTAAAAATATCTAAGATCTTACAATCTCCCCACCTTATAATAGATTATCCTTGAGCTGCACTCCTAAAAATCTATAAGATTCTGATTAGAAATGAACAGGTCACCGATCCCTCATATCTACTTCCCTTTCCCATGTTTCCTCTTCCACACACCTATGTTTCAATAATATAAAAAATATTGGCACTGCCTTTCCCTAAAACACTTTCTCACTACGATCCAACACACATATCAAATACTCCTAACGGATGCATCTATCTCAAGCTCAACATCATCCACATTGATCACATGAGAAGGGTCAGGGTGATACTTTCATAGTTATGAAACATGGAAAACATCATGCATACCACTGTATTTCTATGAAAGATCCAATCAAAATGCCACCGAACCAATTTTATCCACCACCACAAATAGTCTAAAGAACCTGGGAACCAACTTACCCTGTCTCTATATCCTAGGGTGTCCAAACCTAGGTGATACCCAAAGGAATATTATATCACCCTCTATAAACTATATGGGTCATTTAATCCTATAAGCATATGGAATTTTTCTACTTTGAGATATATCTATACATTTTCAAATAAGATTTACCTACTCTGATGTCTCCTGCATAAGACTCGGTCCCAATAACTTAGACTCACCAACATCTATCCATCATAAAGGTGATCTATATGGCCTAAAATAAATTTCTTTGTATGGTTCTATCGGTATTGTTTCTTATAAAATGTTTTTATAGAAAAACTCTATTAAATCCACGAGATTTTTCCAAGATACCCAAGAATTATAGAACACATGGTTGAAGAATATCCTTAAAAATATATATAGTACGCTCTGACTACCCATCTATTTATGGGTGTAGATTTGTGCTTAAAAAACATGCATACTAAGTACCTTCTATAATCCCTTCTAGAAGTATGATGTAAAATATGAACTGTGGTTTGAAAAAATAGTTCATAACACCCCATAAAGGCGGACTGTCTCTTGAACATACAAAACTCGTAGCTGATCTACTATGAAAGTCTCCCATATAGGTAAGAAATGTGATATTTTCATCAATTGATCCACAATCACCCAAATAGAATCATTATTTTGAGGTGTCCTCTAGAGATCCACCATAAGTTTCGTGGCAACATCTTCCCACTTCCATTCTGAAATGGGAAATGACTGTAAAAATCCTCCAGGTTTTTGTTGCTCCTCATTCACCTGCTGATAGGTGTAACATCATGTCACAAATCCTTATATCTTTTTTTTCATGTTTGGCCACCAAAACTATCATCATATCTCATGGTACATTTTGGACACAACTGAGTTTAATTCCCATTTTGAGGAATGAAACTAACAAATTTTCTCTTCTCACATGCTTATAGGTACAAAATCAAATTTCTGACATAGATGATATCATCCTCATATATGATCCAATCTAAAGGTGTCTCCTCACCTTCAAAGCTTTCCATAAAGGTCAAAAATTCAATATCCTCATAATTTTTGTCTCTGATACATCCCAAAAGTGTAGACTCCACAACAACTGATGTGAGATTCATCTTGGTCCGTACTCTCCAGAACCACCACATGCATTTTAGCCTGCAAGGTCATCATCTACCACTCAGTAGTGGAATCTTGAACCACTTGAGTCTCAAATAATTAGTAACACTATTCCCCTTTCCGAGTGTATATGTTAGTTCAAAATCAATTGACTGTATATAATCAACCCATATCCATTGTTGGAGATTCAAGTATCACTGCAAAAAAATGTACCTTATTCTATTTTGATCTGTATACAAAATAAAATTTTTACCCAAAATATAGTTCCAACAACATTTTAAGGCAAAAACCAATGAATCCAACTCAAGGTCATGCATAGGGTAGTTATATCCATGAGGCCTGAACTATCGAGACCCATATGACAAACTCAATCTCCTTGTATTAACATAGCTCCAAGACTAATCCTAGAGGTGTCACAATACACCATGTACTCCTTACCTGAATCATATAGGATCAATATTGGTTCCATTTTCAAACACTTCTTTAGATCCAAGAAGGCATCCTCATAATATTCCTAGTATTAAAAATTTATCCCTTTTTGATCAATCCAGAAAGTGTTACATCCAAACAAGAAAAGTCCTGAATGAACCTCCTGTAATATCCATGTTCTCCCAAAAAGATATAAATATAAAAAAGGTTAATTGGATTCTCTTATGAAACCAATTCCTAAATATTCATTAGATGTATTGACACACCTTCATTTTATATGACGTGACCCAATAAGTGTACCTGATTGGTCGAAAATTGGCACTTATATATCTAAGAATTTAGCCGATGCTCTCTCAGTGTACTCAAGATGATGTTAAGATGTTGGTCAGGATCATTAGGAGTCCTAGAGAACACCATGATTTTATCCAAGAATACTACTACAAACATATCCAGGTTTGGATATAGGATCCTATTCATTAGGGTCATAACATTTTGTGGTGCATTCATCAACCCCAGCGACATTACGACGAACTCATATAGGCCATATCTACTTCTAAAAGAAGTTATTGATATAATCGAAGTCCGAACTCTCATTTGATGATACCATTATCTCAAGTAAATATTAGATAATAAAAAAGATCCTCTAAACTGGTCAAATAGATTATCGATATATGGAAGAGGATATCGATTCCTTACAGTCATCTGGATCATGTTATGGTATTCAGCACCTAAGCACATACCACCGTCAGCCTTCTTTGCAAACAAAAAAGGTGAACCCCAAGGTGAAATACTCCGATCGATAAATACCATATCCCTTAAATCATATAGTTGATTAATGATCTCTTAAATCTATGTTGGTTCCATTCTATATGGTTTAATAAAAACCAGCTTTGCTCACAACATGAGGTCAATGGTGAATTCTACATCTCTCTCAGTTGGAAATCCTGAGAAGTATACCATAAATACATCTTGAAACCTATCCACTATATGTAAAATTATATCCTTCTCTACACTTACATCACCCAATAATATACTACCACCCTGGGATATGAATTCTCAAAGTTTCTGAGCAATTGGCCTTTTTCATCTTCCCTAGATATCCCACTATCCATGGAGGATATAGTTGTCAACCTTAGGAGATGTAAAAGTTACTCTCCTCTGGTAAAAATCAATTTGGTCTTGGTAAATGATTGCACAGTCCATACCCAGAATTAGGTTGAATCCTGACATGTTTAGGATGTATAGATCCCAAATAAAATAATTCTCACATACTTCAATAGAACACCCTTTGCATAAAAATATGTCTCTAGACCGTACTCAGAATGATGTATCTATAGTTATAACTGTACTCACAAAATCCACATCAA
The DNA here is from genome assembly GCA_963277665.1 of Viscum album. NCBI lineage: Eukaryota > Viridiplantae > Streptophyta > Magnoliopsida > Santalales > Viscaceae > Viscum > Viscum album. The sequence goes on from OY728143.1 coordinate 417,046,180, forward strand.
ATATCAAACCATTCACAAGTTTTGAAGAAATAAATGAATGGGAGGCACCAATATCAAATAAGGAACAAGCTAAATTAGAGGATGCAAGAATAGTACCTCTCACAATTGATGGTCTATCCTCGCTATCCAAAAGTGTTGGTTATGTCAGATGAAAATGTGCTTACCCTCTTCCTTGTGATGCAGTCTGACTCCCCTATGATACACTACTATGTTGATATAGGTTCTCTTTCCCCAAAGATCCATGTCCACTACTTCAACCTCCTAATATAGTAGATTTCCAATTTCTAGACTGATATGGTGTGGAAGATCCGCTCCCTAAAATATGATTTTTCCCAACCGCACCCTCATTTCTCGTCTATATATCGATCCTGTAGAACTTTTGTATATTTCCCATATTACCACGAGATCAGAACTATACTGGTGTTTAGGGTTACTTTCTCTAGAAGTGACCCGAACTACCACACTAGTGACATATCACTTGAGCAAGGTCCTATACATATGATCCCTCTGTCTGGGTACTCCATTTCCCACTTCCCTAATTGATGTTGTCAAAGAGACTCTTCCTACTCTTGGAAGACACACCTCTTTATCATCCAGTAGAAACTACCTATCCTACACTCGAAGCCTCCTTTAGTTTCCCCTCATCTATTAGAGACCGATCCACCAACATAGAAAACTTCTTTAATCAAAAAATATTAACCTATGACTTTATCTCATATTCAATACAATCCTTAAAACATCTCATCATAGTTTCCCCATCACCTGCTAATGCACGATCAAAGCATCACAAATATGTAAAACTTCTAGCATATTCCATCGTTGGCATACTCCCCTGAGTCAACCTCACGAAATCAACAGCTCTCTCCTTCCTCAACATATTTGGATAAAAGTTCTCCAAGAACCACTCCAATAAGTAATTATATAACATACCATCAACCCAACTACTCTGCACCAAAACATCCCACCATCACTTTTCTAATCCTCACAGCTTGTATAAAACACACTTGACCCTCATCTCTATGGAATTCTCCAAGTGGTAATGTATAGTCTTGATGGAATCAACCCATAACCCATCTTCCTCAGGACCATCTTCTCTGGTAAAAGTTGAAGGGTGCTACAACTAGAAATACCTCATCAGATCAGACATACTCTTCACAACCTTCCCTAGGTCTCTTCCCATGAATTACATAAACTCAGCAAAGTTATCTCATAACTGATCTCCTACTTCCTTACCCTACGTGATCAGTGCCCCAAGTTCTATCACTGGAGTGTCATTCCTAACTATTCCATCCAGTTTTTCTATCGACAAGCGTCGTTGTGGAGGAATAGTCTCTACAATTCCAAAAACGCACCTTAGGAAATATTTTACAAAAAAATATGTTTACATAAGAAGGAAATAGAATAATCCAAATTATGTCATTTCCAAAACCCTTGACACATGGTCAAATAACTGAGGCACAATCACTACCCATAATAACCCTAAACCTAGGTCTTTATTATCAAGGATAAGAAAATTATCATTATTCAAGTTTCTCATTTAGACACCCATTTATTCTCATCTTCAATCATTTTTAAATTATTCTCAATTTCATGTTAGGCACTATTTTAATTTCAATTTTACAAGAAAAGAAAATAGTTCGGGTTCAACAACTTACCCATAACAAATTTTCCATACGTGCCTAAAATGATGCATGTCACAAAATCTTGAGTGCCTAGAATGATGCATGTAAATTGAAATTGCATGCCATGCTGAGCTACAAGACAAATATCATGAGATATCAAAACCAATAATTACAGTGCACAATTGTTCCACCCAAGGGGAAATAATATCCAATTGTAATAGAAAATAACAATAACAAAAATTCCACCATGGGTACTTGGGTTCTCCCTCATATATGGGTTATCTACTCTTATACATGAGCTCATAACCAAGGCCCGACTCTTCTTATTATTCTATATACTTTTATAAAACATTAATTTAAAATAAAAAGAGACGAATATTCCTTTGATACCACTTTGTAATGTCCCTGCCTAGGAGCCACACATCGGTGCCCCAAACTAGTTAGTCACATTACCTCAAGCACACCTCCCTGTACACCATTGGTTGTCGAATAGTAGTGAGGGTATTGTATTTGTCATGTGGAGACTATACCATCTATTATTAAGGAAATATACCATTTTAAATAAATATGAAATAGTGGAATAACATATCACCATGAATATTACCAGTTTCTCATGATAAAAAAACTCGAAATACAATATAAAAAATAAATCAGAAAATATTCCATGTTAATGTATGCGTCAAGCATCTAAAATGAAACCCAAAATAAAGACACTTATGTATCTTCAAGTGGGTCCCATAACACGTATGGTTTCCCTATGCAAGATCCATCCAAAGACAACCATTGATCTTAGGGTCTTCCCCTCATCCTGTCTAGTAAACACAAATTCTATTTGTGTACCGATAAGGCAACTGAAGTAGAGTGTGATTACAACTCAGTAGGCCACCACAAATGAAATCTAAAATAATATGCAGTCAAATAATTGTGCATGCAGTGGAATAAAAAAATAATTACAATTGTAAATAGTCATCACATTATCGATTAATCTTTATTTAACCACATCAACCCCTAGGTTCCTATAGGTGCCCATGCCTTAATCCATACTTCAGCTCATGTCAGAGCCCTACGTATTCCCAAATGATATTATATCTCAAAATTACATTTTTACCATTATTTAATTCATACATGAATGCCCATATTACCATTCACACATTACAAAATAGAATGACCATGTTCCCATTCATCACATAATTAATTCGATAATTAATTATCCACATAAATTCCATTACCAATTAAAAAATTAGTTAAATATAAGAATTTACATTATTTAATTCAACAATTAACTAATCACATAACCCCTCTTAATTAATTACCTAATTAATTAAGTAAATCATACCCATTAATTAACCCATCAATTAATTAATCATAACCCACAACTTAAAATCCCATAATCAATTCAATAATTAATTATCTCAGTTCCCAATCTCAGTACCTCATAATTAATTCACAAAATAATTATCTCTAATTAAAATCTCTATCTCATAACTAATTCTAAAATTAATTATCTCTAAATTTATAATTTCTAAAATCCCCAATTCACATATCCTGAATTTATAAATTTACCAAATTAATTATTTTAAATCCAGAACATAATTTCTAAATATATAATAGAAATCATATAATTGCCTAAAATTAATTTAAGTAAATACTAATAGATTTTAATTATAGGCCACATACCTTAATTCATTTATGAATGATCACCCAATGGAAATCCCTAAAATTTGAGTGGCACAACGATGTAAAATGAGATCTAGATCTAAAACCCTAAATCAAAATCTAATAAATCACGATCTCTCTAATCTAGATATAGATCTATAATACTAGATCTTGATCCATAGTATAGTATCTATTTCTAATCCAAAAGATAATCAAATAACTCTTTTCAGGGATGGTAGAATAAAAGAGAATGAATGGGAAACCAATAGAAAAAATACACTTATTAAGAGGGGTGAAAATCTATGATTAGCGCTTAGAATCACAAGGAATGGAGGTCTGAAAGGCTTGGAATATTTATGGATAGCTCCAAAATCATTAAAGAGGACCTAGGGTCAAATTAGGGTCTATTTTATATTAAAATTGTGGTTCGAGAATTTTTAAAACTAACTTTTGGGCTAAATTAATTCTTGTGAGCGGTTTGCTGGGTAGGGGTACACAGTTTCCCTTAATCATGCACCTAAACCATGTGGCTCTTTTATGGAGGTCTATGGCTACTCATAAGAAGGTGAAATTTTGTACAAAACATGTTCCAACTATGAAAATCACCATTGTATTGAGTTTAACCGTTAGCTGGGTTAGGGTGCACGGTTTACCCTGACCATGCGCCAACCATGAAAAACCCTATTTCTTTCATTTTTCTGAAACATTCCTCCCAGAAACACCCCAAGATAAAACCTAAACTAAAATTAATCAACATTAAAAAAAGAGTACCTGTAAACAAGGTGAATATAACTCCAAAAAAGGTCAAAATATTACAGTAACTCATATACATCTTATTTTCAGTCACCAAACTAATACCATAATTTGTTCTATTTTAAAAGGTCTCACTATCCTAAAAATAGTCTCATTATTACATAAAATGAAACATATAATTAGAATTTTATCTATAAAAAGTTTATTTCAATGCATTAAAAATTAAAAATATCGATCATGTGTGGTCAGTTTGATTGAAATATATTCGTTGAATCTAAAAAATAAATATTTGGGGTATCCAAATTGACTGTAATCAGAATCTAGTGATTCCTAAAAAAATAATGAAAAAATAAAAATATATTTTATATTATTAGATTATATATTTTTACCCTTATATTTTTGGCATAAAAAGATTCTGTCATCTATAATTTTCTTCCCAAATTCCTCTATTAGCTCATCTTTTTTCTTTAAAATTTCTTTCAAATCCAAAGACATTTCTTCAGTAGTAATGAGACAATGATTATTAAATCCAAATCACGGTTTACAAGTTTTTCCATTTATATTTTAGTAATATAAATTCCTATAGAAAATATGAATAATTATTAACTTTAATGAACATAATAGATCATTTTTTGACTTAGGTATTATGAAAATGTATCGTATGTATGTATTCACAATTGAGACTCATAGCCATTCAAACTTAGGAATCTAATTTACACTTTCCAGACCAACCACATCTATAATGATAGTTATGAATATTTATTATTCATATTGATTTTTGGACACATATTCATCTTTAAATTTTGTGTCTTCATGAAGTTGTGATGATAGTATATGTTTTAGTGGAACTGGTGGTGAGAAGGTACCCCCGAGAGATCTTATTGTTTTCTTGAATGATTCAGTAGATTTTATTGAACTGACCTTCCATTTCCCCATCATTTTATCCATCCTAAATACCATGCCTCATTTAAGATCTTTGTAACGCCCCGACCCCAGTTACCCAGAGTCGGTGCATTATTACATAACATTGGCATGATCACAAGAAAGATCAAATCTCGAAAGACCGATTGGTTTAGTAGCCTTGGAAACACTAGATATATTCATAAGTTTTACATTACATCATAAAATGAAAAACTACTACAACAACATAATGTTTCCACAATCCACACTATTAACCCCTCATAAAATCCCTGCAGGTCATTCATAACTTACTTCATCACTTCCTGGGAAAAATAAAACATAGAAAAGGGGTGAGCTCAAATGCCCAGTAAGGATAACAATATAGCGGAAACTTTCATAAATAAGAATAACCATTTAAGGCAATGTATAACTAAAACAAAAGCCTTTCAAACATGAACTTTCAACATGGTATGGCATAAATAAAATGAAATAATTCCATTTACTTATTCACATGGATATTCTACTAATCGAATAATCACATGCAAAAATCAATAATCAGTTTCATAATGTTGGAATGCATAATGCCAGACTATCATAACCACATAGTCAAGGCCTCGTGCCAAGACTACAAATAATATTTTGTCAAGGCCTTGTGCCAAGACACTAGTTTGTCTCATGAGACCTACCGATGCATCGAGGAGCTATAGCGGGCTCCACCCGTCACTTATTAAGTCCAATGCATTCCCATATGAAAAGGTTTAAACATAACATAATAATTCGTATTAAAACTAGCATACGAAATGTCAATAATTTCACCATAAACTATGAATGGTATAAAAATAGCACATCCATAGTCAAACATATCACAAAACCTTCAATACAATATAGAAGTTTTGTATCATAATAAATCAACTTCAAAAAATTTTAAAATCCATCAAAGGATGTTGACATAGATGAAATCAAAATTCTTTTTAAAGAAATATCTCCTTTTATTTTGAAATCATTTAAGATCCATATAAAATAAAACATTTTCTTTGAAAATATTCTTATAAGATTGTAAGGAAAGCTTTGAAGATTTTATAACGGCGTAAAATAACTGCACCCACCGTATAAGTTAAAAAAAACATTCTTACCTCAATTCTGTCGAAAAGGTTAAAAAGGACCTTGTTTTGAAAATGACGGAAAGATTCCTTTATAAACCACTTATAAAAGTCAAAAAGGGTATAAATGACTTTAACTCATATTTTATTAAATAGTAAAAATATTTTGAAATACATTTTTAAGAAACATGGATGTGGATGATAAAGAGATCCCAGTAGATTATTACGTATAAACAACCTCAGATAATGAAGAGATTGTGAAATAACCCTTACCTTGTACTTTTCCTTGGTTGGGGTAGGTTAACCTCCTATATAATGGTGAAATAGTTGTTATTAAATTATACAAGAATCATATATAATAATATGATATCATATATGATCTTTTAACATTGATTTGTTAATAATATCTTAGAATTATCGTCGTTTCGGGAGTTAACTTACTCATTTTCTTTTATATATTTTGTTACATAAGCCATGGTTGTTGTATCTTATTCATATCCAGAATTATATCTAGTCCTTAAACATCATTTTTAAATAATCAAATGATAATTATACTTGAATGGATACGATGGAGAATGAATCTCATCGCGTTCGTGGAGACGGTAGTCCGTACGTACGCACGAGCGACAATATCATTCTTTTGATATTAAAATAATATATAAATGGATGGTATATCATATATACAGAATAATTAACATGTTATATTTATTATTTACATGAGTTACACATCATTATTATACCCATCCAAATAATATTATATTGAATAACAATTACACCACGACGTGGAGACGGTAGTCCGTACGTACGCACGTATGGTGACATGTTATTCAAAGGGTGGATAGAATAATGAATATGGTTGTACCATATTTATAATAACATCATAGTATATGTGAGATACTGGAGTTATTATTTTAGAATGGTAAGAACAAAGGAAGAAGAAGTGGAAGAAGAAATGAACTTGGAGAAGGGTGGTGAAATCATTACCTCTTCTTCGGGTTCTTCCTTTTGATTTGATCAAAAGGGCTCCTTAGGTTGGCTTTCTGATCAAACTAAGGCCTCTAGGTTGTAGTGAGGGATGTGGGGAGAGTATTTGGGCAGCGTTTGGCCGAACCAAAAGGCTTTGAAGGTACGAAGAAATGAGAAGGAGGAGTGCCCTTTTATAAGAGGGGTGAGGGGCACCTTTGGAAAAGCTAGAAATATTAATTTATATTAAATTCATATTCGGTTTCTAAAGGCTCCAAAGTTGATTATTCAAAGGTTAAGGTGGGGATAGGTAGAAAACCACTCAACCAATAGAATTTAGACAGGTTTGGGTACTTATATTAACCTTATCTTTAAGTATTAACTCTAAGTTAATTAGTTTCACTTTTACAATGTCTCTTTGTATTTTTATATAATATGGTTAATAAACTTACTATATACATCCAAGAGACCCCCAAGTGGTACATTAATGATGAACCTATCATGATATAAGTCTCTTGGCCGAACCTTGGATTTTTAGGAATTTAATATCAATTAATAATATAATATTTGTTTTAAGAACTCTTTTATGTCAATTTTGACACTATTCAATAGTTGATTTTTGTGAAACTCATAACAGATTGATTACTTCGAACAAATTCCATTAAATCAATCCTAATATATCATATTATCCTATAAAATTAGTTTAATTCATTAAAAGGTTCATATTATATTTATTTGGGTATTTATAATATCAATTATTTTAATTTTTCACTATTATAGTAATTACTGCATCATCATTGTGTCATAAATAAAATACATTATTTAATGTCTAAAAATTATAAATAAAATATCATTATGTAGGAAATCGTTTTAGCTTTCTAATGAATATTTATAATCTAAAATCCAACATATATAACCCTATGTAACAATTGTTCTTTTAAAAGATGTAAGCTTATGCCATTTTTGTATTCATTTTAACTTAATTAAAATAAAGTGTCATTATCACTTACAAGTGGATCCATGGGGTCCCAAAATAGACCCAAAGATTCCCATGGTCGACCATGTATCAAACAATAGGGTTAAGACACGTTTTAGGGTAATTTAGTATTATTATAATATTATTTGTTAACCCTTATTTACCGGATTTACCCTTAACCATGGTAAATAAAATATTTACCGCAATAATTATTCAAAATGTCTAAAAATAAAAGTTACCTATTTACACAATTTGAACATCCTGATTCCAAATATGGAATCCATTTTCCTAAATTCAAAACACAGAAGTGGCAGAAATTAATTTAAAATTAATTCCCGCTGTCAAAACAAAAAGCGTGTTTTTAAGAGATAATAACTATCAAAAGATTGACACTTGTTTATGTTCGGTTTAATTGTAAAATTATGTCCAATGACCAACATTATATTAAATGGTAAAAATATATTCTAAATATACTTTAAAACCACTCAAATTCACAATTTATCACTATTAATTATTTTGATTAAAAAAGTTGTTTTTAATTAAAATTTAGTAATTTTCACTATTCATCAAAATATGAAAGTTATCCGAAATGTACCAAAATTTCACCTTAGGCTAAATTCGATATTCCGAATCCAAAAATGAAGTCCATTTTGAAATATAAAATATATATAATTTCAAAAATTAGGTATTACTATTCATAACGGCTAGTTTGATCGGTTGTGGTGTGTGTTAAAACTCGAAGTTGCGTACAACACACGCTACTGTTTTATTCAAAGGAAAGCGTACCGTGTAAGTTTGGGATGTTTCATTTTAAATTTTTTGATGTCCCCATTTAGTCAAAAAGTATAAAATATTGTATTTAAAAAGTTTTCACTATTAAAAGTTGATAAAAGTGTAATACTGAAAATGAATCTGTTCTTGCATTATGACTAAGAAACTCATAATATGGATTCTAAAATTATAAGGATTATATAAAGTTTAAAATTTAGTTAATAATATTCATAACCTCTTTTGAATGGCTTTTTCCTTTGGTAATTCATGGTGTGATTGAACTCGGTGTTGCGTGTAGTGCAAGTTATTGAATTATTTTGAAGAAATAACACACTATGAAATCTTTGGGTGTTACATTCTCCCCTCCTTCAATAAATTGCGTCCTCGCAATTTGAAATTGTTCTTCGAAAATAAAAGGTTGAAAATAGAAAATATATTTGTGGGAAAACCCACATCGGAAATTGGGTTACTAAAATTTAGTCTTAATATGAGGAAAAGAGAAATGAAAGGGTCACCACCAAATTATGATCTCGATTAGGAGAACATTGGTGGCATTTAGAGACATATAATTGGAGGAAAAATGTAAATATTTATAGGTATTGATTGAGGTCATCAATCACAAACAAGTGTAAAATTGAGGTCCTTAAATTCATCAATCTATGATGATTTGAAATACCATCGATTCAACAAAACATAGGGTATTAGGATAACACATTTTTGACATTTCAAAATATCTTAGTTGAAATCCCACATCGAAAAATGAATTAATGAGGCCTCTATTTAAAATAAAGAGTCGAAAGTATGAAGATTACCGAAAATAACACATACTAGGGTTCCATGTAGGAAAATATGGATATGGAAGAAAAATCTAACCATCAATTATCTGATGGAGAGTGGTAGAGAACATGGCTATGAAAAGGCCAAAAATCCCAAAGCCATAAATTAGTGATGACTTAAGGTACCATCTTAGGAAAACATTTTTATTCTAAGTTTATTTTCTTAATATTGAGGAATTTATTTATGAGATTGGCTAAGATCATAAGAAGATATACTTACTTTATAATTAGAGTTTTATCCATTAATAAATTTCTACCACAAACTCATCTTTCACTCTAAAAGATAATAGAATGTAAAAAAAATTCTATTTACACTATTCGTATAGGGTTCCAAAATAAACGAATTTATAATTCATCTACAAGATCTTTTAATAAAAACAACATTATTTAATCCAGGACATCTCGTGGGCCAGTGGTAGGTGATACACCCTTGTCGCCCTTCGGTTGCGGGTTCAAGTCTCGCAGCCTTGCCGGACGCGACGGGTTGCCACCCAACCTCCAGGTTGTCCTTTTATGGCAATCCAAAATAATCCAAACTAGAACTATCCAAAATACTTCTGTCCAAACTCACAGTCCAACATTTATAAGGAAGGTAAACATAATATAGATCCTTTTTACCCCGTAATAGCATATGAATACCTTCATCATGTATTACCATATTCCTTATTGATTACATTAATGCTCCCTTATTCCATATAGAATGCTGGATATACTTCATTAATACAAAAATGTTTTAAACCCCAACAATGATGGAATATACAAATCATTAATCAGTTCCAAGGTAGTCAAGAATATCCAATATAATTTATCCAAGACAATCACATATTATTCCAAAATCACTACCTCAGTATCAGAACTATATTATGATTTATCATTCTCTAAACCATATATTTTCCAAAAATTTATCCTTCTATTGAGTTACTTTTCTTTGTTCCACAAAATCTCAAGTTCTTAATGAAATAGTACTGCAGTACAATCCTTACATACTCCATAATTATTATAACAAGTAAATTGTTGATACACACTCAATTGACATAATCAACATAAGAACTCTAATCATTCCTCTTCATCTGTGGTAGTATCATAACTTGATTATTATCCAATAACATCATTTGCGGCATAGTTTGATGACTGGGACATAGGTTCGCGTAGTGTCCAAACTCCTTGCAAATGAAGCATTGTACATTTGAAACCAATTTCTTACCCTTACAGTCATGTACTTTGTGCCCTTTTTCTCCACACTTATAACAAACTCCCATTCCTTTCAGGAAAGTTCCAGGGTGTTTCTTTCCACAGTTACCACATATGGGAAAATTCTTCTTTTCCCTCTTCCCTTTATCCATCTTTCTCTCTTCCATCCTTTTCTTCTCTTGCTTCCCTTCAAATCCATAGGACTCAGTAAAATCTTTACTTATCTTATCAACACATGATATTATTTCTTCATATAATGATAATACATGGGAGACTATTTCTCTTATAAATTCTGGCTTAAGACCATGAAAGATATGATCCTTCTTTCTCTTTGGATCATGTGCATTGCTGGAGTTCTCATTCCTTCTACTGGGCGCCATTTCTAAACAATGGCATACACTAGATCAGTTTATGAATCAAAATACATAATCCCATACTTATAAAACACTTAACATAAATTGAACTATTTATGGATATAATCCATAATCATAAGAATGTTTCCTTTGAGGACGTATATATTCATAAACCCTTCATAATTATTTGTAAAGAAAATGAGAGTTATCCTAAGCATATCCCCCGGGAGTTTCGTAACCAAGAGTGCAGCAAGGCCCGTTGTCGTGCACCAGTTCCCGTTCGAGTCTAGCTCAAAGCGGTGTTTTCGGGTTTTACCCCTAGGTACATCTGTGCCAAAGCCACCTCTACCTGCTCGTATCCAGACAGGGATGTATTGCTCGGAAAACTCACAAAATCTCTACATTACCAAAATTCTAGGAAGTTCTTCTATAATAATCCTCAAAGTTCATCTTAGGTCTATGTGCTCTAATCAAAGTTTATCTAAATCTAGCTTCCAAGGTTTGTACTAAACTTCCTCTGATACCAATTGTAACGCCCCGACCCCAGTTACCCAGAGTCGGTGCATTATTACATAACATTGGCATGATCACAAGAAAGATAAAATCTCGAACGACCGATTGGTTTAGTAGCCTTGGAAACACTAGATATATTCATAAGTTTTACATTACATCATAAAATGAAAAACTACTGCAACAACATAATGTTTCCACAATCCACACTATTAACCCCTCATAAAATCCCTGCAGGTCATTCATAACTTACTTCTTCACTTCCTGGGAAAAATAAAACATAGAAAAGGGGTGAGCTCAAATGCCCAGTAAGGATAACAATATAGCGGAAACTTTCATAAATAAGAATAACCATTTAAGGTAATGTATAACTAAAACAAAAGCCTTTCAAACATGAACTTTCAACATGGTATGGCATAAATAAAATGAAATAATGCCATTTACTTATTCACATGGATATTCTACTAATCGAATAATCACATGAAAAAATCAATAATCAGTTTCATAATGTTGGAATGCATAATGCCAGACTATCATAACCACATAGTCAAGGCCTCGTGCCAAGACTACAAATAAGATTTTGTCAAGGCCTTGTTCCAAGACACTAGTTTGTCTCATGAGACCTACCGATGCATCGAGGAGCTATAGCGGGCTCCACCCGTCACTTATTAAGTCCAATGCATTCCCATATGAAAAGGTTTAAACATAACATAAACATTTGTATTAAAACTAGCATACGAAATGTCAATAATTTCACCATAAACTATGAATGGTATAAAAATAGCACATCCATAGTCAAACATATCACAAAACCTTCAATACAATATAGAAGTTTTGTATCATAATAAATCAACTTCAAATAATTTTAAAATCCATCAAAGGATGTTGACATAGATGAAATCAAAATTCTTTTTAAAGAAATATCTCCTTTTATTTTGAAATCATTTAAGATCCATATAAAATAAAACATTTTCTTTGAAAATATTCTTATAAGCTTGTAAGGAAAGCTTTGAAGATTTTATAACGGCGTAAAATAACCGCACCCGCCGTATAAGTTAAAAAAAACATTCTTACCTCAATTCTGTCGAAAAGGTTAAAAAGGACCTTGTTTTGAAAATGACGGAAAGATTCCTTTATAAACCACTTATAAAAGTCAAAAAGGGTATAAATGACTTTAACTCATATTTTAGTAAATAGTAAAAATATTTTGAAATACATTTTTAAGAAACATGGATGTGGATGATAAAGAGATCCCAGTAGATTATTACGTATAAACAACCTCAGATAATGAAGAGATTGTGAAATAACCCTTACCTTGTACTTTTCCTTGGTTGGGGTAGGTTAACCTCCTGTATAATGGTGAAATAGTTGTTATTAAATTATACAAGAATCATATATAATAATATGATATCATATATGATCTTTTAACATTGATTTGTTAATAATATCTTAGAATTATCGTCGTTTCGGGAGTTAACTTACTCATTTTCTTTTATATGTTTTGTTACATAAGACATGGTTGTTGTATCTTATTCATATCCAGAATGATATCTAGTCCTTAAACATCATTTTTAAATCATCAAATGATAATTATACTTGAATGGATACGATGGAGAATGAATCTCATCGCGTTCGTGGAGACGGTAGTCCGTACGTACGCACGAGTGACAATATCATTCTTTTGATATTAAAATAATATATAAATGGATGGTATATCATATATACAGAATCATTAACATGTTATATTTACTATTTACATGAGTTACATATCATTATTATACCCATCCAAATAATATTATATTGAATAACAATTACACCACGACGTGGAGACGGTAGTCCGTACGTACGCACGTATGGTGACATGTTATTAAAAGGGTGGATAGAATACTGAATATGGTTGTAACATATTTATAATAACATCACAGTATATGTGAGATACTGGAGTTATTATTTTAGAATGGTAATAACAAAGGAAGAAGAAGTGGAAGAAGAAATGAACTTGGAGAAGGGTGGTGAAATCATTACCTCTTCTTCGGGTTCTTCCTTTTGATTTGATCAAAAGGGCTCCTTAGGTTGGCTTTCTGATCAAACTAAGGCCTCTAGGTTGTAGTGAGGGATGTTGGGAGAGTATTTGGGCAGATTTTGGCCGAACCAAAAGGCTTTGAAGGTGTGAAGAAATGAGAAGGAGGAGTGCCCTTTTATAAGAGGGGTGAGGGGCACCTTTGGAAAATCTAGAAATATTAATTTATATTAAATTCATATTCGGTTTCTAAAGGCTCCAAAGTTGATTATTAAAAGGTTAAGGTGGGGATAGGTCGAAAACCACTCAACCAATAGAATTTAGACAGGTTTGGGTACTTATATTAACCTTATCTTTAAGTATTAACTCTAAGTTAATTAGTTTCACTTTTACAATGTCTCTTTGTATTTTTATATAATATGGTTAATAAACTTACTATATACTCTCAAGAGACCCCCAAGTGGTACATTAATGATGAACCTATCATGATATAAGTCTCTTGGCCGAACCTTAGATTTTTAGGAATTTAATATCAATTAATAATATAATATTTGTTTTAAGAACTCTTTTATGTCAATTTTGACACTATTCAATAGTTGATTTTTGTGAAACTCATAACAGATTGATTACTTCAAACAAAGTCAATTAAATCAATACTAATATATCATATTATCCTAGAAAATTAGTTTAATTCATTAAAAGTTTCATATTATATTTATATTGGTATTTATAATATCAATTATTTTAATTTTTCACTATTATAGTAATTACTGCATCATCATTGTGTCATACATAAAATAAATTATTTAACGTCTAAAAATTATAAATAAAATAGCATTATGTAGGAAATCGTTTTATCTTTCTAATGAATATTTATAATCTAAAATCCAACATATATAACCCTATGTAACAATTGTTCTTTTAAAAGATGTAAGCTTATGCCATTTTTGTATTCATTTTAACTTAATTAAAATAAAGTGTCATTATCACTTACAAGTGGATCCATGGGGTCCCCAAATAGACCCAAAGATTCCCATGGTCGACCATGTATCAACCAATAGGGTTAAGACACGTTTTAGGGTAATTTAGTATTATTATAATATTATTTTTTAACCCTTATTTACCGGATTTACCCTTAACCATGGTAAATAAAATATTTACCGCAGTAATTATTCAAAATGTCTAAAAATAAAAGTTACCTATTTACACAATTTGAACATCCTGATTCCAAATATGGAATCCATTTTCCTAAATTCAAAACACAGAAGTGGCAGAAATTAATTTAAAATTAATTCCCGCTGTCAAAACAAAAAGCGTGTTTTTAAGAGATAATAACTATCAAAAGATTGACACTTGTTTATGTTCGGTTTAATTGTAAAATTATGTCCAATGACCAACATTATATTAAATGGTAAAAATATATTCTAAATATACTTTAAAACCACTCAAATTCACACTTTATCACTATTAATTATTTTGATTAAAAAAGTTGTTTTTAATTAAAATTTAGCAATTTTCACTATTCATCAAAATATAAAAGTTATCCGAAAAGTACCAAAATTTCACCTTAGGATAAATTTGATATTACGAATCCAAAAATGAAGTACATTTTGAAATATAAAATATATATAATTTCAAAAATTATGTATTACTATTCATAACGGCTAGTTTGATCGGTTGTGGTGTGTGTTAAAACTCGAAGTTGCGTACAACACACGCTACTGTTTTATTCAAAGGAAAGCGTACCGTGTAAGCTTGGGATGTTTCATTTTAAATTTTTTCATGTCCCCATTTAGTCAAAAAGTATAAAATATTGTATTTAAAAAGGTTTCACTATTAAAAGTTGATAAAAGTGTAATACTGAAAATGAATCTGTTCTTGCATTATGACTAAGAAACTCATAATATGGATTCTAAAATTATAAGGATTATATAAAGTTTAAAATTTAGTTAATAATATTCATAACCTCTTTTGAATGGATTTTTCCTTTGGTAATTCATGGTGTGATTGAACTCGGTGTTGCATGTAGTGCAAGTTATTGAATTATTTTGAAGAAATAACACACTATGAAATCTTGCGGTGTTACAATCTTTTTTTATAAACTATTATAAGTTATTTATTTGAAAAAATATGTTAAGGATATTCCTCATGTACATTTATAAGATTATATGACCATTCTATAAAATTTCCAATAAAATAATTGACCATTGTAATATCCTAATCATCAAGTAGAGTACCAAACTCAGTGCTTGGCTCTTGAGATACTTCGATCCCCTCTCTCATGTGATATTTAAGAGTAATTTATTTCATATCATATCTCTCAAGATATTATCAAAATATATTTTATTCACATTTAAGAGAAATATTAATGAAAGTATTTATTACCTTGGGTATGTTATATAGTTGTGGGGAATGACGCACCTCAAATATATTGTGGTTTATTTGGTTGTTCATGTGATGATATTGTTCCACTTCCAGTTCACTTTGATATTTTCACATATATTGGTCTTCTAAACTACACCAAACAATAATATACTACAAATCATCTATTTACACCTGTAATAATTTCATCATATGATATTCATCTTATTTTTTTTCTTCTTCTTATTGAAATATGTTCATATAGAAACTCCAAAACATGAACCTTTAATGTGACAATATTGTTTCAGTCACTACAAAGATACTGAAACAATTTTCTCTTCTAGTACATGCACTTTTATTTTATTTCTAAACCGAATAAAGAAACTAATAATATAAATAAATATATTTATGTAATAATATTATAGAACATAATGAATTTTTAATATCTCATACTTACACTTATTTCCAATATCACTTTTATGTTTTCATCAATTATTTTACCCTTGTTATTTATACACACCTCTATCTATAACATATGATGTGGGATATAAGTGTCTTATGTTAACTCAAAAATATACATATAAAAAAAGAAAATTTATTTTTTAATATAAAAAATATCTTATTGTTGATTTAAAATACATACCATTTTCTTTTCTAGTGAAGCGTGACCCATATGTGCATTGCGATTGAGGTACATTAGTTTAGATGCATGTTGTTTATTTTCCCCACTCTTTTTTTTGTCTCATAAATTAATAAATTTGAATCAAAGTGGATAAAATAAATAATTTCAAATAATATATTATTGACTATAATGCACCTAAAATGATTTATCATTACAATGACTGATGAAAGAATTCAATGTTTCCTTCATTATAATTTGTGAAAAAGTAAATGGTGGGTGGGGAATTACTTTCCCCTCAACAATTGTAAGAAGAATCTTGGTAAGAATTTTATGGAATCCTCTATAGTATTTTATAGTGGCCCTTAAGACATGTTTATTACAAAAATCATCTAAAATAATTGAACTCTACAAGGAATAATGAAAAGTAAATCAACATTTCATTATATAATTTTTTTATAAAATAGAGAATTTATATCATAACATTACCTTAATATTTTCCAAATGGTTTTCTTCCATACAGGATAGACATGGAACCATGAATCAATATAAATTCACACTTGAATTCTTATTATGGACCTAATATAACTAATGCACAGTTACTTGTTGGGGTCAACAGGTAGGCCAAATTGTTTCTAGAAAAAAAATTCAATTTTATAACTTTTTTATTTACTTGATAATTTTAGTCAAAAAAGTGATGCTTCATTGTTTTTATTTTTTCATCAACATGTTTTTGATCAACTAATAATTTTGTAGTTTCAGTATCAAATGCCCATTCTTCCACGAAATTGGTAGCATCATAATGCACACAAGTCATTATCTTCATGATTAGGGAAACAATTAATTTAGATTTTGTTAATACATTAAAGAACACATAATATTATGAGGAAAATCCTTGTATATTAAAAAATAATTTAACATTCTCATCGAACTCTCTTTCCTTTATTTAAAATTTTAAGGGATTTGGATCCTCTATTAAGAATCCAAATACCCTTTGTGTTTCCCCGCTAACATTCAAGAAATTTTCTACATTGTGACCACCATAAAATGATTATGATCTCCCAATAAAAGAGTCATACTCAATTTAATTTTCATCTAATCTTATATTTGATTTATTCTCTAGTAGGATAATTGACCAATTCTTGTTTGTTTGACCAGAGATATAAAATACCCACACTGTATGTGATTCCATTATAAATAAATTATCCTTATAAAATTACAAATTTAAGTTCACCTTCAAAAAACCCATTTCATAAAATCTCAGTGCACTACTATTTTCAACCCATTTTCAATGGAAAATAATCCCTTGAAATGTTATATAATCCAAATAATATATCTTCTTAATGGTTCCAATATATGGAATATTCTCATAAATTAGATATTTATCCTTTGAAGCTGATATGCGTATTACTTCCATCATAAGAATAACTCCACTATTTTTCATCGTAATGCGGTTATTGTGTTATTTTATATAGAACTTATACCATTAATTATAAAACCAATGTAAGATATAACATTTTAATTTGGTCCTATGACTATCCATCAATGTCTTTTAACAATTGAATTCATGTTTTCAGATAAATACTTATAAATATGATATTTGAACCATCCTATAAACTATTTATTATGTGTAGTTTGTATCCATCCTTCATGTCTTGATGGATTAAAATGTCTAAGAATTGATTTGTTGGATTTAACACATGGATCAATATCGTCACTATTATGTAAAATGTACTGGTGATATTTATCTTCCTCGATGATGGTCATTGTAAAAACATATCTTTCAAAAATCCATTTTCCCATAAGGAATCTATTATGATAGGACTTTATTAGACCAAAACTATCAACATATGATAGGGAATCAGTAAAAAATTCAAAAACTTCTTCAACAATACATCATTCTACAATACAACCTTCTGGACGACCTTGATTCTTGATGTACCCTTTTGAAATATTTATATACCATTCAAAGGGGTATATCTATCTGTAATGGATAATACCACATAGTTGATACTCTTTTACTAAGTGAATCATTAGGTGGACAATTATATCAAATACTGATGGTGGGAATAACATCTATAATTCACATTATATGGTTGTAACATCCTTATTCAAGATTAGAAACATCACTAGGTCTATAAATTTACTGCATATAGATTTTAAAAAGGGGAATATTCAGGTTAATGTATGTCATAAATTCTTAAGAAGAATTCTACATAAAGCAACATGCATCAAATATTTCATCAAAACATAGAAGTCACGTGATTTTAGTCCCTCTAACATCAAATTATTCTTTGAAATGGTATACTTTAAAATTTATAAATAACCTAATAGAAGTTTTACACCATTAAGTAAAATGAAAAATTATAATTTTTCTTTTTTGGATGGAGTGTAAGAAACTGGATTAAGAAAAGTTCATATTTTACGCTTCACTGGTGCCAAATTTTCCCTTATCCCCATGTCAATCATGTCCAACCTAGCCTTGATAACATATATTTTTTAGGAAAATTTATTAATGTTTCAACAACAATATGAAATACATTATTGTTTCTATATGCATTAAATAAATAAAATTTAGGATGTAAATATAATTGTAGTATATTAATTTGAAGAAAATGGAACTCTTTCTCCAGCCTGATTTCTTATGTTTTTTTTCTGAAAATAATTTACCAAAAAAAATTTCAATATCTTTTACTTTATTTAATATTTAAACACCCATTAGTGGAGACATTTTTGTACCTTGTTCATTATTCCAATCGAATTTTTTTGTTAATGATCAGTACTTATTTAATCAAGGTAAAAATATTTGATGTCCAAAAAATAGTTTTTGAGGAATGTTTCAACTGAATTGAGTGTGTGCATTATTTACAAATGGGACATCCCAAAATTTCTTTAATTCTATAGCCTAATAAATTTCTATAAGCAGAAAATTCATTTATCATTCCCTAAAACATGGACCTCAATGTGAATTTGTCTCTTCTATGGGCATCATACTTTATAACAACTATATCCCACATTAGTTTCATATCTTCTTTCGATATATCAAAATAGACATCAATATCATTATCAGGTTTTTTTATCAAGATATAAATAGAGGAAACATAATTTATTTATTCTTCATTCATAACCATGGAGGAAAGTTATAATTTTCCAACATAACTAGCCATATACTGCGAGTATTAATTTATACACTAAAAGTATTTATTCCAACTATATATAATGAAATTTGGATATCTCTTGGATAATTTAAAAATTTAGGATAATAAATATCAATTTAATTCCACTGAGGAGAGTCTGTTGGATGATGTAATATCACAAATTTAATTCTTCTATCTTTGTTCAATGGTAATTGCCTCACAATTTCCTTATACCCATATAGTCTTCAAAACCATGGAATGATAGGAAAGTACCATAAATCTTTTGAAGGACTCGATTCCTGTTTCTTTTATCAATTCATTCCACAAGTAGATAATTTTATGAGTGATTAATAGTCCTTTATAAACAATATAAAATCATTTGGACAAACATATATTATTTTAGATATCATTCCCATTGATTGTATCATTTATTTAGCATTATATGTTCAGCAAAGAAGTTAATTTTCATATGGTAGCAGATCATTCAGGATACCAGGTAGTTCTTTAAATAAGGTTTCTCTACATCTTCTACTAACTTTCAAATTATATAACTTCAATAAAGCTGATAATGTTGTGTATTTAGTATAATCAATATACAATGGCCTCTTAGAAAAACTGTTTAAATTATTAAAAAAAACATTGTATAATCACAAAGTTCATATTCAATTTCCATTTTCATTTCTTCTATATTATCTCCATTTACATTGGTATTCATATGAAATGATCCATAAACTGCAGTATCATCCCAAATGGTGTGCACATTCAGTTTTCCATATGTTTATTCCAACATTTATTTCTCTGATCTATTTTGGGAAAAATCAAATGTTCTTCCAACTCTTTCGGAATAATTTTTCTTGAATAAAAACAATGTAAACATGGAAAAGGGATTTGAGAAGGGTTTTATGAATGATATATTGAAAACATTATGAACTCTTTAACTCCATCCTCACACTCTTTTATTATACAATTAACATGTGTCCAGTTTTTATTCATATTCATCAAATTTGGTTCATATAATATTCATTTTAAAAAAAACAAAATAATAAATATAATATATTCCAAATCAAAAGAGAAATTTGTAGATAATCTTTATAAGGTGAAACCAACATTTGAATGTTATCAATTATGATTCCTGACATGTTATCATTTCACATAAGGGTGACATAAAAATAAACGACCTAGGTTAAACATGTGGATGTTGTTCTTGGTTATCGATTTGACATTTTGCGGGACAAGACAATGTTAATAAATATATTGGAAAAAATTATTTATTATTGGATGAAAGATTTACCTTGGAAATTATAGTTCTCTGTTGTCTTTTAATTGTGACTTGTATTTCTAAATTTGTGTAAAAAAATATTTTCTTGAAACAAAAAAGGTCAAGTAATCACTTGATTTTAACATGGGATCAAAGATCTTTGAATTTCATTAAATGAATGGATAAAAATATTATTGATTATATAAGTGAAGTTGGATTCCATGTTTCTATCTTTTCCAATAGATTATCCTAGACCATGTATTATTGGAATACCACCAAATATAATTATAATATATCCCATTGAAGATCCCCTATTTATAAAATAGTATAGTTATAAATATTAGGTATATTTCACACATCCTAAAATATCAAAAATCTCTATTCAATTTCCTTAAAAAACCAAAAAAAATTCCATTAATAAACATTCCAAAAAATCTAGTTAGCATGTATTTCACATCATTTAGATCCAAAACATTATGATACCATCTCTAAAAATTATAAAGATCCCTATAATATATCTACCACATATAGTAGTAAAAACATTCATAGGTTTATCCAAAATAGTATTCTCATTTTTAATAATATCCATACCACATGTATGGTTTTGAGAGATTATAATAAAAATTTTAAAATTCCTTCACTATCTTCTAATCTTGTAAGTGTTTGAGATAAATGTGTTTTAAATTATAAATTTTTATGGGATACAATCAAACCCTTACAAATGATTCACAGTTGATAAAAATAATAATAATACAGTTTACATAGACTAATAAAAATAAATAATTTAAAATGACTTTCCATTTTTTCCAGAAGACCATGTATCTACTATAAATACCCAGTTGATGCCCATATTTTATAACTCTAACTTTAAACATTCTTCAGTCACTTTAATCAAAAAAACCCACGTATTAGAGGTGTGAGTTTTCTTCTTGGATTTTTTAATGAGTTTTACTCATTATATCATTTGTTTCTTTATAAAATATCTTAAATTTAATGGGAATTAAACAACTACATATAACTACTTCATAGTTGATAAGAAAAATAAATCAAACCCATACCAAATATTTCCATATTAGAATATTAAACATGGTCCAAACCCAAATTATCAGTTTTAAATCCATATGACACTTGAACCAATCTATACCCCTCAAACATCTTGTAAATAATTTAATATAATCAATTCCATACTAAATTCAATAACCCAAAACATTTTATCTCAAAGCTTCATGATACCTAAATGAAATCATTACCAATATCAAAAAATTTCATAATGAATGAAATCATAACCAAAACCATTTTAATATGACAAAAGAAGTCACAACCCAATTATATTAACCCAAAAATTGAGTTTAAAATTATAATATCATAAAATGATATTTTTTTAAAAAAATATACTCTCCCAAACAAGGCGTTAAACCTAAAATGGGTCCGAAAAAATTAAATTTATTTCTTAAAATATAACGGAACTCATTTATTTCCCAGAAAACCTTTGAATGAAAAGAAAAAAATATTTTTCAGATTCAAAAGCATTAAAACCTTTTTATTTCGAATTAAAGTTAAAAAACAATAAATTAAACCATAAATTTAGTTTATAAACACTTCATAACTCATTAAAATATCATATTAGATAAATATTTATGTATATATGAAAATAATAAACAGTTTAATACACAAAAATGAGTCTCTATTCAAAAATAATTACATTTCCTCACTTTAAAAATCCAATTTATAATCTAACTTAAGCAACAACCAACTTCAACTATTATTTTAAAATATTTTATTTCATAACAAAAATAATTTTATAAATAATTTAGGTATCATTTATAATTAGAAGTAAAAGTTTTAAAAATCACTATACATGGAAATTATAAAACATAGATATATACATGAAAGATTTAAATATACATTAATCAAAAACATACAATCATTTAAAATAAATAAACATAATAATTTCTAAAACTTTTTAAATATAATTGGTTCAAAACAGATTAATAGAAACATTATAAATTCAATATTCTTTAAGTCATTTACATACCTAAAGAACACTTTAGAGTATACCCAACCCCATTTTCCTTATATTTTTTAGGATACAATTGTTTGATTAAAAATACAACATTATCAAACACATTCCCAACTAAAAAACATCATTCATACAAACTCTAACTCATTCAAATTAAATACCACACAAATGTTTTAGAAAAACATTATAAATAACCTTACCATATTTTTTGAATTAAAACATTGACCATGATAATAAATGAAATGAAAAAAAACTGATTTTTCATTCCCAAACCTATTTTTTAAAACAAAAAACATTTATTCAAAATTCTCACTTTCAATCTATAGATGCATAAACACCAAATGAAATAAAATAAAATAAAAAAAATTTAAATTATGAAATATGTTTCAATTTATGATATTTAAATCTTCATGTTTCCAAAATTAATTTTATAAAACCAATTTCACCCAATATTATCATATTTAAAAATACTAAAACACTGAAACATAATTGTTTGGATTCCTAAAAAGAAAAAAATATTGAAAGATAATACTATAATGGTCACTAAAAATAAAATACACAAGGTAATGACATGTTTTAAAAATTCATGGTGGTTTTAATCCATGGGATTCTGAGGGATACTTTAAAGTAAGAATATACTGATTTTAATACATGGGAGCCTGAAGGATACAAGGAACATAGAGCCGATTACCACTTGGGAACCACAAAAACTCTGCCTACTAAACATTTGTAGTCACCACAATACATGATAAGTGGGAATGTTTTTTTGGTTTAGATATTTGATCTCCATGAAATTAGAGTTAGAAGTAATGATGAATTAGTAGAAAATAATGTATAGGTGATCAATAGGTTGAACTAAAAATGGCGTGTGGCAAGAGATATTGGGTAGAGAATCCTCAAGGTAGATTACGGAAACATAAGATCACCTGTGTGTGCACCGTTTAAATAATTTGGGAAAATATAAAAGAAAAAAAATATGTTTGAGGGAGAGAAACAAATCACAAGTGATCAAATACCTTGATTTTAATATGTCATTATAATTTTAAGACAAAAAATTAGATAAACTTCAAACTATGAAAAATATATCAATAAGAATTTTAAAATTAAAGAAAATGTTTCAAAAAAGTGATTTTAAATAATCATTAAAATCATTTACATAATTCATATATTTATTTATTTTAAAATATATAGTTTTAATTTACACTTAATTATTAGCATAAATTAATTTTGAAACCATTAAATTTCAACAACTATAAAAAATATTTACATTAAAATTTTAAAATATTCACACCCAATTTATTTACAAACATAAAATTAAAATTATTTATAAATTACATTAACAATCACCAAATCAGATGCATCACCCCATCAATCATCGAGATGTTTATGCGAACTACTATACATGTTGTAAACATGAATAAACACATAAATACTATGAACATAATCAAAATATCCATGAAAAAATGGTTCTAATTCAATTCATTCACCAAAATGAGTACTAATAATAATCATTAAATGAACCATAAACAAATAAAAATAGAGAAACACCATGAAGAATATTATTTGTTAATGATTGATAAAGGTAGTTAGATGAAACCACTTGTAAGTGGTGGGGTGGTTGCAGTGTGGGTAGGATAGTGTAATGGCAGTTCTAGTCGATTGAGGATTCATTTTTAAAATCCCACTGAAAGTCTGGTTGAGTCTTTAGTGGGTATTTCAAAATGATATTGGGGTGCCTCCAAGAGTGAAGGCATTATGTTTAGGTAAATGAATAGCATGTCAGTGGTGGGAGCCGACCATTTTTGGAGGGGTTGGTCAATAGAGGTTGGATTAGTTATTTTTTGTGTGACAAGATATAGTGGGATAGGTATTGGACCAGGTGCATAGTTTGTAATGTGAGGGGAAAGTCAAAGATCATGATTAAAGTGGAGTACAAATAATCACATACCTTAGCTTTTGATAGGATCAATTTTTCAAGAAGATCAATGAACAGTGGAAGTAGTGATTTGGTTCTATGAAGTTATGAATAACATGAACAAGGAGGACTCTGTTAGGGTTCTGTCTAAAAGATTAGGAAGGCTTTTATGAGTGCTTAAAAAAACACTAATGAAGAGTGGTTTTATCAGTGCTTTAAAAAGAATCTGTTATAAAGAGTGGTTTTATAAGTGATAAAATAGTATGTGGTCATAAAACAGGTCTTTATTAGCACTAAAATTATAGTATTGATAAAGATATGTTTTATCTGCTCTATTTCAGCATTGATAAAAATAAATCATTATATGCTCTAAAAAAGCTTTGACAAATGCCTAATTTTAATAATATAATAAAAATAATTAAAACATTTAAATATATATAATTATAGATAAATATATTTCTTATATTTTATAATTATTTAAATATATATACAAATTTATACCCATGAAGGTTCAGGTATTGAGCAACCTCGGACCTAAATATGATTATTAAGAATGAAAAATAAATAAGAACCAACAGACGTGCGATGCCTAAAGAACCACCAAACCAGGAATACAGTAAAACAATAGTACCCAACATCACTGACCCATGGACCCACACATCATGGATTCTAGCGTCAATAAATTAAATAAATAATAATAATAATGAATAAATTTAAAAAATGAATAACATGTCTTAATTATATATATAATTTTAAAAAATAAAAAATTTATATTTATATATGTTTAAATGGAAATGAGTATGTATTAATTATATAAATTAAAACCATTTAAAAAACATTAAATTTTAATGAATAAAAATGTATAAATAAATATTGAAAATGAATAAAATTATAATCATATTGAACATTGAAAAATTGAAAATGATTAAATTAAAAAAATATTAAAAAAATGAAAATTATTAATGAATAAATAATATTAAAAATGTATAAATTCAGAAAAAAGTTAATGAGTAATAAATAGTATTTATTGAATAAAAATAAAAAAATGAAAAAAAAATTCTATTAGAAACATAATATATATTAAATATATTATATTAATAAATAAAACTCTAAAATGAATATTAAAAATTGAATCAATCATAGAAATGTTCTGTGTGTATGCATTGTATATAAAAATCAATTAATTAGATATATTTATTTGTGAAATAAATGCCACACATGTTTGATATATTCTTAATTGAAAAATCAAATGACAATCTTTTAAATGTCCATTACTCGACACAATTAGTCAATATTTTTAATTAATATTAATTTTTAATTATCAATCATTTTCTCCTAAATATATTTATTATTTAATGCATGAATACATATTTTTTATTATATAAATCATATTTTAGGAAATATTATATATATATATATGTATATATATATATATCAGGCTTGATGGGTGGGCTATCCCTAGAGGGCTATGCCCTGCCTTTCCGGCCTATGTGTGTGGTGAGTGTGTGTTTAATGTAATTGTAACCTCAAGAACTTTATATATATACATATATATATATATGAATATGCATTTATATTAAAAATATTAAATATATTAACAAATAATTATGTATGAAAACCATTAAAATGAACAAGACATTAATATGCTCTTTTTTATTACATTTTATTCATTTTATATATTTTTATTTGATATATATCATCTATTACTATTTATAATTAATATATATATATATATACATGTATATTAAATTTATTCATTTATATTAATAAATTTTTCATTAATAATTTTTTAATTATTTTGTAACATATTCATTTATAATTGTTTGTTTAATTATTACAATTTATTCATTTTATATATCTATATTTAATAAATAATATTTATTATTATTTATAATATATATATATTTAAAATAAATTTATTCATTTTTATTAATATTTATTTATTTAATAATTTTTTTTATATATTTTTACTAGTCTCATTTTTATTTTTCATTTTTTATTTATTTTAATTTATTCATTTTATATATCTACATTTAATATAAACATTTATTAATATTTATGATTTATATATATATATATATATTAGATTCATTAATAATTATTTAATCAATACTTTTTTTAATATATTTTTTAAAATTTATTAAATTGTAATTCTTTTTTTTAATTATTTAATTTTTTTAAAAATATTTTTAGTACTCGTATATTTTTTATTGATTTATTTTCATTGGAGTATATATAAAATTGGGGTCTATTTATTATCCCACAAGGAAAAGTGGGTCAAGGCATGTATTAGCATAGATGTGGGTAGGGCTAGGCCATATACAGGCCCAGATGGGGGGGGGGGTGTAGGTTGGATGGGTCATGAAGGACCTGACCCCATGTGGCCCATGTGTGGGGATGAGTACCTTTATCAGTTATTTTATCTACCATTGATAAAGTCTACCACTCTTTATTTTATGTTTTGTAGTAGTGAATTGCTCATCCCAGCTTATATGGGAGTCATCATCCCTTGCAGAAACCGATGTGGGATTGGGTTTGCACCCAACAAACATGACATTAAACATAAAAAGAAATTGAAATTTATTTTTCACCACCATTCCAATAAAAATATTATAGATTTATGTACAAATGATTTCATTGATATAAAAAAATACAAATAATTACAACCAATGTAAAAAATAAACTCTCATAGTAGACCTTATCCAATGATCAACCCAACCTCATACAAAAGTAGTGTGTGGTTGTAATAAAACAATGTTTATTTTAGCAACAGTTTATAAAAAAATTAAAAAAATTAAAAATTAATTGTTTTATAATCCCTTATAAATTTCGATTGGAATGATATGTGGCCAAATTTAATAAGTCAAAAAAAGGAAAATCAGTTTTTATAAAGTATCATGATAATTATAGTGCATTTACTCTATTTTGAGTACATGATGGAAGTTTTGAACTAAAATTTCCTTTTTAAATGAAAATACACACTTTTAGTCATACTGACCATACCTTGAATTGTATTAACGTGTAGTTAATTCCTAGATGTCATAAATAAATCATTGTTCTTTGTCATACAATTTCAGGACAATATGAGTGTGTTTTATCAATTTTTCACATACGGCACATGTTTTAAACTAAAATATCATTTTAAAATGAGAACACCCATTTTTATCATACGAGACACATCGTTTGTCAAATTGAATTGAAGCTAATTTTTATGAATCAAAAATTACTCATGGATTCTCCCATAAAGTATCAAAAAAATTCAAGCAAGTTTTCTTGGTTTTAACTAAGTGACACACATTATAAGGTAAAATATTACTTTTATATAGAAAACAAGAACTTTCGGTCATATCAACCACAATATTAATCAGATTGACATGAAGTTGATTTATATATATAAAAAATTAACGATTAATATTTTTCTTAAAGTGATAAGGAAATCATAGAGTGTTTTATATGCTTTAAGTATATTATTATCATTTTAAAATTAAATTTCATTTATAAATGAAATCGCATACTTTAAGTCACACTGGCCATAAAATGTTTTAGAGTGATGTACTGGTAATTAATACCCTCCAAAAATGTATTACTAGTATTTTTTCTGATGTATCAATAAAATTGGATAATGTTTTCTCGATTTTGAGTCTATGATGTGCATTTTGAATAAAAATTCCCATTTTGAATGAAACAATGCATTTTTAGTCATACCCACGACACTAATTGTCAAATTGATACATGGTTGATTAATACATGTCCAAAATAAATTATGTATTATTATTATAATGTATACAGAAAATATAAACATGATTAATCAATTTTGAGTATTTGACACATGTTTTGAAATAAAATGTCACTTTTAAATGAAAACACCCACTTTCAGTCATTCTGGCCACACTTTGTGATGGATTTATGTGTAATTAATTCATACAAATTACAAATTAATTATCAATATTTATATTTAAATTCAAATAAAACCTAATTGTGTTTGCCCATATTTGAGTATGGGATGCATTTATTGAACTAAAAAGTCATTTTTAATTGAAAACACACACTTTCAGTCCTTCCAGCTACCCCATGTGTCGAATTGATATGCAGTTGAATCCTATATGTAAAAAATGATTTATGGATTTTTGTTATAATGTATCAAGAAAACTTGACCGTGTTTTATTTTTTTTGAGTATATGACACATGTTTTGAACTAACAATCACTTTTAAATGAAAACATTCAATTTCAGTCATACCTGCCACACTATTTGTCAAATTGGAATTTGATTAAATCTTGTATCTCAAAAATGTATTATCATTCATTTTTCAATAAATATCAATACAATATGATCATTTTTTATTATTTTTGAGTATGTTTGTCATGTTTTGAACTAAATATAATTTTCAAATGAAATCACACACTTTTGTTCATATCAAAAACTCTAGGTGTTAATTTAATATATGGTTTATTCCAACAGGTCCAAAAATAATAATGGAAATTTTTTATAAAGTATCATGAAAATACAAGTTATTTTTCATGTTTTGAGTATGTGAAACTTTTTTTGGACAAAAATGACTCTTATTAAATTATAACATGCAATTTCAGTCATATTGGCCACACTGCATGTTATAATGTTGCGTGGTTAACTCTTATATGTTGCAAATGATTTTTTGATCTTTTTCACTGAATATCAAGAAAATTTGAACATTTTTTCTAAAATTTGATTATGTGACCTATTTATTGAACTAAAATATAATTTTTAAATGAAAACACACACTTTTGGTCATACCGACCACACAATGTTTCAGATTGATGTGGATTTGATTATATATATCATAAATGGGTTATGGATTGTTTCAAAAATATATTAAGACAATATAAATTTGTTTACTTTTTTTTCAATATGTGGAACACGTTTTGAACTAAAGTGTTACTTTTAAATGAAAACACACTTTTAGTTATATTTTGTACACCTTGTGTTAGATTGATGTGATGTTGATTCCCACATGTCACAAATGAATTATTGATTTTTTTACCTAAATATCAAGAAACTTCAAGTGTTATTGTTTATTATTTAGTATTTGATGTCTTTTTTGAACTAAAATTTCATTTTAAGATGAAAACATTCAATTTCGGTCATAATGGCCACACTGTGTGTCAGATTAACCTTTAATTGATTCCTACACATCAAAAATGAATTATGGATTATTTTTATAAAGTATAAAGACAAAAAAAGTGAGTTTTATTTTTTGGATTATGTGGCATTCATTTTAAATTAAATTTTTCCTTTCAAAATATAAAATGCACTTTCATTCATACATACCACACCATGTGTTAGATTAATATGTGGTTGATTTACAGACATCACAATTGTATTACAAATCATTTTCCTAAAGAATCATGGTAATACAAGAATCATTTCTTAGTTTTGAGTATGCGACACATGTTTTGATCTAAATTGACACTTTGAGGGTAATGAAAAGGCTAAAAAATATTGGAAAATAACAAAATGGGTAGGTAGAAATGTATAAAATTACCCTAAAGGAAGTACGCAGAAAAATATATAACTAGTAGTTTTATGCCCAAATCACCTGATATTGTAAATTTTGTAAGTTTTTTTCTTTATCTAAAACAAAAAAATTTCTCAATATTATGTTATTAAAAGGTATTAGTCCTTAAAATTAATTTATTACATTACTAATTAATACACAAAATCATGTAAATAAAAAATAACACCATGTATATAACATTAAATTGTCCATCAGCGCATCATCCTTATTTAAATCTTCGTTAATAATTGATTTCTCTCCAATAATTTGGTTGCTAGGAAGAGTGTAGAAGGACTCTATACAATGTTCATAGTTTTTCTTAAAGAAATAATTTCTCATTAAGACTCTCAATTCATGATTTGATGTGAAGTTGGATTATTATGGGGAAATGTTTTCTTCAAGGGGGGACCTAAAATCAGTATCAAGGCCCTTTGTGCTCCTTATAGTCACAAAATAAATTATGAAGTGGGATTATATAGGGTAAATGAAGTGGGATTCAATAAAAATTATGACATTATGCAATCTTACCACTCATTTTTCAAAAAATATACTCCCTCTTTTAAATATGTTTACTATCAACTGTCCAATTTTTTCTATAAAAATATAAATAAAAAATTATTAATAAATAATTATAATAAAATTTTAATTATATAATGACCTATACCTTAATAATTATGAGTTTAATAGAAGTGATTGAATTTTAATAAAATTTTAATGACCTTTTAGTATTAGAGTTTTATAGAATTAGAAAAAAATATTACATATCATACCCTTATAAAAACAAAGTAGAAACTTACACTATGTGTCATTTTTTCCACAAAAAAGGACTCTTAAATTTAATCTCATGTTTATTCAAACAAGTTATCTTATTTTAAGATGATTCTGCATAGTATAAATATTAAACTTGTTATAGTTCTTACTCATCCTTATTCCAGGTCTTCTTTTTGAAAATTTGGGATGATCACAAATATCTTAGTTGGAGATAAAAAAATAAATAATTTTTTAGCCTATTTTTAAAATCATGAAATTCAATTGAAGATTTTCCTTTTGTAAAATTAACTTTGATCTCAAAATAATTATTAAATTACTCAATAAATCAATTCCACTTAATAAATAATAAAGGAAAAATCATAATCATGAGTATTTATTCTAAAACATCACTGCCCATAAAAAAATTTTCTTGAAAAATCAACTTTTCACACTTCAAAGGGGCATGGACATTATTTTAAATATAAGCTAATTATATTACCATATGAAATCAGAACAATTCCATGGAAACTCAGTTTAAAACATATAAAAAGTCATATAGGTACCTTGGGGCATAATCTTTATATCACTCTTCTAATTAATCTTATAAGTACTCTTGTAAATAGAATAACATACTCGGTTAATTCCAACATATATTTCTCAAAGAACAACATTACAACTCAATGCATTAGATAGATATCTTTCGCTCACCCATCACCACGAAATATGTATAAGGACCATAATGTATATAAAATTTAAAATTTAATTTCAATTAAAATATATCATAAAATAATCTGTTAACAATTATATTGAAAAATTTATAGGCTTGATGTAAAAATAAGAATAGAAATACCATTTTTTAACTCTTAAAAAGGAAATTTACAAAAAGAAAGAGAAATAATATCTACATTGAAAATATATATTAAATTATAGATGATTATTTTTAAATAATAGTGATAATGATGATAGGAACTCTCATATATGTTGTATATGTTAAAAAATTATTCTTTTTTGACACTTTTTAAAAAACAACCCGTATAGAAAACATTTATAAGACAAATTTTAAACCACTATTTGGAATGTCAAATATTTTTTAAATGAATTAAAAAAACATTTTATTATAATCATACCACTCTTGAAACATTTTAAAAAACATTGATTTGGAAGAAAAGGGGTTGGAAAGAAAACTTCAAAACATTTTAAATAAGGTTTTCAAGAAAATTCCTTTCCAATTTAGTAACTTTTGATTAAAAATAATGTTTAAGAGAAGAAATTGAAATGTATTTATAAACCAATTTAATTTCAGTACATGAATGATAAAATACATCTATATGGTATTTTAAACACCATAAAAAATAAAACATGTTGTTAAAATGTCATGTGTGTAAAAGAAAGGAAATTAAGATAAGAAATCCCTTACCTTAAGTCCAAATCGTAATGTACATTCATAAAATCATGTATAATAAACTAATATTAATTATTTAATTTTTTTAATATTTTTTAGGTTTTTTTATTCCTTTTAATTCATTTAATATCTTTTTTCATTCATGTAAAAAATTAGTAAAGTTCACATCGATGGTTTTGAGGTTGGTTAGTTAAAAATCTGCAAAAAAAAATTTATTGATTTTTAGACTTTAAGATTATTATTAATGGATATCATGGATCACATAATTTTTTTTATTGATGAAAAACTTGATTAAAAATTCTCACACAATGGTAAGATACATTGGATGCATCATGAGTGATATTTCATTAATGGATAATGAAGGAAATTATTTACTCTTTCCAACCCTTAAAAAAGTTTATATCATAGGCCCTTTGATAGGAATTTAACTATCTATGTAAATTCCAGACTATGGTGTTTAGTGGGAGATTTCAATTCTTAAATGTCAAATAAAGAGACATCGAGCATATTGATTGATGTCACACATATGAAACTTATTTGATTCAATATATCATAATAAATGGATTATATTACATAGTAATCATTCATAGAAGGTTGTATGTCATTGTGAAATTAAGTTATTATCTATGAGAGAATTAATATGTTCTCAGATGATGAACTTGGACTTTAGTCATTTATGCCTCATTCCATCAAGAAAGAGGCTTAGAGGGAAACAAACTTATTGTATTTTGAATCTCAATTAAATTCAATTAATGAATTTAATAAGTGAGAATAAATAAGATTTATTTACTTTAGTTGTTCACCATTATTTAATACTATTTTATTCAAAAGAGTAAGTGAGTTAAATAATAATAAATATTTATTTTCAAAGTTGGTGAATATAATATTTATTATATATCATAGAATAAAGTTGTGACATTTATTGATCCAATAGTTATTATTCATGGATCAGCAAATGTCGATAAGGGAAAGTGAAACAAACTTATTGGTCTGATAAGAAATATTATAAAAAATATTTATTTAAATTATCAATTAATTGAAAATTTTAACAAATTAATAATCAAAAAAATTATTATTGGACTTGGGGTCAACTAAGAAATTTAAATATGGTTATGGGCTTGTGTGCGATTTTACAACCCTAAAACTGCCATAATAAATATCTAATTATGACTCTTTCCTAAATGATATTTTGTGTGAAAAATAGATACAAAGAGACTCTATCAATACCTAGATATATATATAGAGATCTAGAGAACATTATTTCTTCCTCCTCTCTCAATCCTTTAAGAGAACATCGAGAATTATTCCTCCTTCAAGAAGAATACTGGTGCGATCAACCAAGAAAAATGCTAGCGATTAGGATGAGCTATACTAGAACCGAAATATTCTATGCCAATATTCATAGATTATGGTTCAGTTATGGAACACCACTAGAGGAATTCTATACTTAGATCATACAATGAAATCACATTACAATGATATATATTTAATCAGATCATCAATAAAGAGATAATTACAAGTTGATGTAATTCCATACTTTCTCAAAAATTAATTATAAATTTTAGGTGAAGACGCTCATTTTAGGATTGGGTTTTTTTAATTTAGTCATATAAACAATAGTTTTCATTGTACATTACATTTTAATCACATGAGACAATGATTAAATTTAAATTAATACTAAAAGCTGAGTTGGTCACACCATGAAAGGAAACTCTTTCTATAACTGAAACCTATAAGTGGTATCAGAGCGGTCACATGTTTAATTATTATTATTTATTATTCATTTATTGGTTACACATGTTTTCATTTTATTTTAATTATATCATTTTTAAACATTTGACATCATATCCTCTCCCCTTTCTTCACTTTCAATAACATACCTACTAATTGGTTAATGATCAAAAACAAATAAGCATTCGATTCATACCATATAAGGGTTTCAAAATACCTTATTGGATAAATCTAGTGTTCATGGTGTGCAATTCATACATACACACTATGTTTTTTGGTTTTTATGCTCATATCTCATGATAATGTTTGATATATCTGATGTAACCAGATCTAAGATTCAAAAAAAGGTCAACATGTCCATCCAGACAGACTAACACATAGCTTGAATAATTACACGCCGTTTAAACATAGTACAATTTGTGTAGTACCTTTTTTATTGTGTATAAGAACATAAGGTGTCCAAACATGCCATATATTAGATACATGAAATTTAAATGGATGAGACATGAAAATTTGAGGTTACACACCATGTACCTCAAACTCATTTGTGACTAGAAACGTCCCTATACCCAAGTTTCATGTTGAACACATGAGAAGAACACAATACACATAATGTTCTATAGTACATATCATGTAGTATTCTACAGAAAGTGTGAATCTTTTTTTCATATAGAAAAATTGAATATATAATTAGACCTATTCATTTGTGTTTCCTTTTTTATTTATTTTACAAAGCACACACCATGTCATTGGATTGATAATTATATATTAAATCCAATTATTTGTTAAAATTATTGATAATAACACACAATTACCACTAATTAAACTTGTGTAATTCATTAATTTTAAATGATTTTTTTAAATTATAAATGATGGTGAGGTAAGGATGCTTAGATAGAATTAAAATAAAATTTAATTAATTAGAATAATCATTGCATTATCTTAACTAAATAATGACTCTAATAAATTGATAACTATATTGTAAATGTATGATTTTTTCTTGATGTGTATGTGATCAGGATATTAGACCATCCATTTTCATGACCCGCCCTCGGGACCCATGCCATGACTACCCCAAACCCGCTATCCACAGACCAGGGGCTGGCGACTAGCAACAAAGGTGTAAATCCCTAAAACTTGGAAGGAATTGCCTTAATAAAATATAATCACACACAACAGAGTATAAGATGGAAGCAAAACACTAAGTAAAATTGTATATAAAAAGAGTGTTGAAAAGTAAAGGGGCTGAAAATACAAGCCCAACTATAAAGTACAAGTACAACTGTAAGGAAAAAAAACATCTGAAAGGGGTAATGCAGCTCTGGGATCATCCGCCAAGGATCCTACATGAAGGGTAGGTACAAATAACCTCCATAGAACTCCACGTCCGTCCGTCTCCTCCGTGTACCATCGCGCCGTGTGTTCCACCTCTAGGTACCATCTAGTCCTACCCACTCAGCCTCGGTCAGTGCTGTCGGTCATCTGCAACCAACAAAATGTGGTGTGGGAAAATCCCATTCAAGGGTGAATATAACGATACTCAATAGGGATCCCGAGACCACATGATCTCTCTAAATCCAC
The DNA here is from genome assembly GCA_963277665.1 of Viscum album. Taxonomy (NCBI): domain Eukaryota; kingdom Viridiplantae; phylum Streptophyta; class Magnoliopsida; order Santalales; family Viscaceae; genus Viscum; species Viscum album. The sequence continues at coordinate 417,082,137 of OY728143.1, forward strand.
CAATGATAAACCTCATAGTATGAAATCAACTAATAGCCATTACTTAGGTACATGCCCATACATATACCTAAGTTATCAAGTAATCCATCTCAATCATGAGATAAACACAAAAGTCAACGACTCAGCTCAAACCAGGATTTTATTCTAGGGGTAGTAACATGTAACACTCCTAGTCAAACTGTCGAAACCTCAGCTGATGGAGTACTCCTCCTCTATAGATTACTTTGGGCATATCGCGTCACACAACGATGCTTCCCACTATCCTGTACTACTGACGCACTCCTCTTGTTGAGTACCGTGGGCCTGCTATGTCACATAGAGGCACTCCCCACTGTGGCTCTACTGCATCACATAGAGGCCCTCCCCCTCATAGACTACTGAGGTAATCCTCCTTTCGAGTACAATGTGGCTGCTACGTCAAACAGAGGAGCTCCCCACCGTTGGTCTGCCGCGACACCAAGGCACTCCCCCTGGGTTAATCGAAACACTCCGAGTCAAATAGGTCAGCAGTCATCAGGTCTTAGCCAGCTACTAGGTGCTTACACGATGCCCACTCATCATTGGAAGGATCCAATCCATGAACTATTGGTCGATTCTCCAACTTCCATGAAATCCCATGAAGAAGTATCTCAAGGGTCCGTCACGTCATAGAGGTCTCAATGCAACTAATAGCGCGTCGATCAGATGCCCGGTCTGTGCGTTATTAGCATTTTAGTCCCGGGGTCCTGGTTGGATTCGTGTACGATCCAACCTAACTATATCTCAATATTACCACAAACTATAGTGGGGTATACTCAAAGGGACCGTCATTCTCTAAGAAGTCTAGCGCCACTGACAGTTCGTCAAACGGTCATCTGGTGCCAAAGATATGGCCAAAGGAAGTAACAGTTAGTAGTGGGACCGGGTTCGATCCGACCCGGTCAGACCTACTCAGCCCATCCCAGTCTGGGCGTACCTGGTCAGACCTGCTGGGTCTCACCCGACCCATTGGGCGGGTCCGCCCGCTAGGTTCGTCCCCGTCCGCTGGGCCCGAACAAGCAGACTGCGGGGGCAGTTCGGCCTGGAGGTCGCTGCGTAGGCGGTTCAGGTGACTTGGCTAGGGAGGGAGACAACATGCCTGCAGGGCGTGGGATGGCTTAGGGCAGGTCTTGCGGGGTGCAGGCATGCCGCATGGGGCACCGGGCAGGCCGTGAGGGGCACTGGGTAGGCCGCGTGGGGCAGGGGCAGGCCGCGCAGGTTTCCGGCAGGCTGCGCGGGGCGCCGACAGGCTACGCGGAGCATCGAGCTGGCCATGCAGGGTTCCAGGCAGGCCATACGCAGGCCGGTGGGGCTGTGGGCAGGCGGGCGGGTGGTCGAGTGGCGGATGGACAGGCCGGTTCGGGGCGGCTCAAGCTAGCGCTGGTTGGCGGTGTTCGGCCGGGAGAACCAGTGTGCCGCAGGGGCGGAGCAGTTTTCGGAGGCCGTAGGTAGCACGACTATTGTCGTCACCACCTTGGTCACCTCATCACCACTTCGTCGCTGAAAGTTCAACGTAAACAAGATCGGCGGAGGGGTCGGGCCATGTTGGTTTAGGGTGGTAACAAAAGGTTCATCAAAGAACGAAACTCAACCACCTTCTTTATTTAAAAATAAAGGAAGAACACGACACTCAATTGAATTTATCCCCTATCTTTGTTGGCCATTCTTCGTTTGTTGATGGAGTTACGAGAAGAAGACGAATAGGTTTGTCGTTCGTCGTGTCCGCCAAGCACTTCCAAACCCGAGTTGCGTCAACTCGTGGAAGACGCTCCACGTTGGTAGGTGTCCGAGGAAGAAGTCGAAGAGGATCATCATTCTTCATTCTTCGTTGGGAGATTTTCTCCTTAGCTCTCATCTTTCCAAGTTCCATCAGATGAAAGATTCCAACCCAAAAGAAATAATAGATTTTCTATTATTTTAGTTGTTGGTACGAATTCAAATGGAGAATTAATTAATTAGATAGGATCCACCTAATTAATTGATGAGAGTTATCACAAATTTAATAAAGGGGAGTTGAAGAGGCTCTCCCATATTAATTGGAGCTTGGGGATTTCTCAAAATTATTGGAGAGTTTAAGTGAGTTAAGTTCCCAGGTGGTCCCCAAAACTTTAATCCTCTCATGGGAGGTTGAGTTCAGGTGGGCCCACCATTATAACCTCTCATGGGACGTTAAGGTGCGGTGGTCTCACCACCATCCTCCATGAGGAGGTTTTAACCACCACACACAAAATGGTGGCTCAAATAAAATAATGTGCAGGGATCTTTATTTTATTATTATTTTTTTAAGAAGACCCAAAAACTAACTTCCATCCTCGACTCACTACCATTAAAGTGAAAGTCTTCTAAAGTGAATACTAGCGTTGCGAGTTCAATGGTGCCCTAACATTTCAGTTCCGAGCATCAGTTCAAAAGTAATAAAAACCCACTCATATGTTTACTGAACATACCGGAACAAAACTTCAGAAATTGATTCCGGGCACACCGGTCCTTGGAATCAGGTGCCATAAATTTTTTTGGACTCGTAAAATTCCCATGTATTTAAGAAAAAAAAATTCCATGGAAAATTTTGGGTCTTTACATTCTCCCCACATTAGGGATTTACGTCCATGTAAGGTACAACTCGAACTAAGTAAACAAGAGGGGATACTGAGCACACATCTAAGCCTTACTCTCCCATGTGATCTCCTGGAGGTTCCCATGCTGCCAGTGAATGCGCACCAGAGGTATCGACCATCCACGTAGGACCCTCTCCTGTCGATCCTCAATCTCCATGGGAACCTATGTGAAAGTCATCCCATCATCGACGTCCAGCTCTCCATGGTCGATGATGTAGGAAGGGTCATGCAGGTATCTCCTTAGCTGGGATACGTGGAAGACGTCATGCACCCGGTGCAACTGAGGTGGAAGAGCTAAGAAGTATTCCACCTCACCTACTTTACTGAGGACCTGGAAAGGTCTGATGAATCACAAAGATAACTTGCCTCCACGACCAAATCTCCATAGACCTCATAAAGATGAGACCTGTAGAAAGACGTGGTTGCCATCCTCGAACTCCAGAGGTCTCTGTATCCTGTCGACATATGATTTCTGCCTACTCTGTGCAGTCTTCATACACTCCTGGATGATCTGCACCTTCTCCATGGTATCCCATACCATCTCTTGTCCCACTAGTGCTGACTCCCCTGGGTATGTCCAGCACAGTGGCGATATGCAAGGTCGACTATACAAGGCCTCAAAAGGTGCCATCCTGACGGTGGAGTAATAACTGTTGTTGTATGAAAACTTCATCAAAGGTAAGTGATCCTCCCAGCTGCATCCGAAGTCGAGGACACATGCACACAACATGTCTTCGAGGGTCTGAATGGTCCTCTCAGTCTGAGCTTTCGTCTGAATATGGAAGGCAGTGCTCAAACGAAGTTGCATCCTGAAAGCCTCTTGCAACCCCTTCCATAGCCGAGATGTAAATAGTCCATCATGGTCAAAGACAATCATCGAAGGTATACCATGTAAACGCACAATATCCTGCATGTAGAGACGTCCCAAGATCTCTACTGAGCCCTGCTCTCTGATCTGTAGAAAGTGGGCCGACTTGGTGAGTCGGTCGAAGATCACCCAAAATTGAGTCATGACCCCTGGATGTATGTGGAATAACCATCATAAAGTCCATGTATATCCCATCCAACTTCCACTATGGGACCTCTAAAGACTATACCAAGCCTGCTGAAACCTGGTGCTCCGCCTTCACTTGCTGACAAGTAAGGCATCGAGAGAAAAACTCTGCTACTGCCTTCTTTATACTTGGACACTAGTGATGTTATCGAGGGTCCTGGTACATATTCACCACTCCTAGATGTACCTCTAGAGGGGATGTGTGTAACTCCCTCAACACTTACCCCTAGAGTGAAAATGGAACCATAGTAAATCTTCTGAAGAGGATGACGTGCTCCCCACCTTAAGAAAATCCATCAGGTGCCTGTCCTATGGATATCTGAGTACATCATGTCTCGCAGTCAAAGTCCCTAGGTTATGCCTCGCTGACTCACTGAATAAGTGGGGGATTGACTGTAAGAGACTGAAGAAAGGTGGCTCTGTCTCTACCCACAAAGGATATCTGTAAAGCAGCCAGCTGCTCTGTCACCTCGTCAAGAAGTCGTATACCAGATCTTTTGCTGAGTACATCTGCAACAATGTTCCCCTTCCTAGGAGTATAGACTATCTCAAAGTCATAGTTTGGAGGAACTCAAGACAACTTCATTGTCTCAGGTTCAGGTCCTTCTGAGAGAATATATACATGAGACTCCTGTGGTTAGATTAGACTATGAAATGCTCGCCCATCAGATAGTGCTGCCACATCTTTAGGGCGAAGACCACTACTGCTAACTCCAGGTCATGGGTGCCATAGTTCTGCTCATTCAATCTCAAATGATGAGAACCATAAGTGTTCACTGATCGCTCCTGCGTCAAGATAGACCCGAGTCCTGTCCCTGATGCATCGCAGAAGACTACATACCCTATGTCCTCCTCTGGAAGCCTCAAGATGGGAGAACTAGTCAGCCTCTGCCTCAGCTCCTGAAAGCTCTACTAGCATCTCTACGACCATACAAAGGGTTTCCCATTCTCCTTCAAGGCTGATAGTGGTGATACAACTCTAGGGAAGTCTAGTACGAACCTCCGGTAGTAACCAGTCAAACCCAGGAAATTCTGTACCTCCATTACACTCCTAGTTGGCTCCCAAGAAAGTACCACCTCGACCTTCGCTGGATCCACTGCAACTCCAGCCTCCGAGATGGCATGTACCAAAAATTGAACCTCTTAGATCCAAAACTGGCACTCCGAGAGCTTTCCATAAATCTGGTGCTCTCAGAGTGTGTTCAGTACTACCTGAAAATGGTAGGCATGGTCCTCCTCAATAGTTGAGTAGATCGGAATTTCACCGATGAAGACTAAGACAAAGAAATCGAGGTATGGATGAAAGATCCATGAGTCCCATAAACAATGCTGGAGTGTTGGTTACACCAAAGGGAATAAAAAAGAGTTTGTAGTGGCCATACCAACACCCGAAGGTCGTCTTCTGCACATACCAACACCTGAAGGTCGATTCGATCAGAATGTCGTCGATGAAGACTACGACAAAGCGATCAAGGTATGGATGCAAGATTCATGAGTCCCATGAACACTTCTAGAGAGTTGGTTATGCTGAAAGGCATAAAAAAGAGCTCATAGTGGCTATACAAACACCTAAAGTCCATCTAATGCACATCCTCGTCTCGAACTCTGAGCCGGTGATAACCTGATTTGAGGTCTATCTTTGAGATCCACCATGCTCCCTTTAGCTGATCAAAGAGGTCATAAATCCTTGGAAGTGGGTAAATGTTTTTCACGGTCACCTGGTTCAGGTGAAGGTAGTTGACACAAAGCCTCAATCTCCCATCTACCTTCTTGGTGAACAGAATCGGGGCTACCCGAGGAGAAACACTAGTCCAAATGAATACCTTCCCCTACAAGTCCTCTTGCTGTACCAGCAGCTCACGAAGGTCCGCAGGAGCCATCCAATATGCTGGTGTAGATATCGGTGTTGTCAAGGGGTACAGGTCAATGTAGAAGTCCACCACTCTGTGAGGAGGTAGACCGGGGACATCATTAGGTAAAACATCTGCATACTGATCCACCACTACAAGATAAGTCTTACTTTATACATCAACTGCTCTGAGGGTAAGGCAAACCAGCTGATGAGTGATTAGATGCACCCCCCTCCGAGTAAGTCTTTCTTGTTCTGAAAACTCTCCCTCCTTACTGGTGAAGGTAAACCTGGTCCCATCCGTGCTGACACACCACACTTTGCGCCTAATACATTTTATCTGAGCATGGACTGTAGATAGCCATTCCATACCCAAGATGACATCGTAAGGACTCGATGTCGCTACAAAAAGATCCCAGCTGAAGCCCTCACCTCCTACAGTAAGATCACACTCCCGAAACCAGTACATGATCATCAAGTGTGATCTCATAGGAGTCTCTAGCTGTAAGGATCGAGCCAACAGCTCTGTCGAAATCTCTGAGATCCGAACGACGATAGTGGCAATGAAAGAGTGACTGGAACCTATGTCTATAAGAACTGTAGCTAAGGTGGTGTAGATATAGATCATACCTCGAATCATCTCTGGAGTGCCGTGATTATAGGACTCCGCTGCCTGGAGTTGGGCTCTCCCCTGTCCATCTGCTCCCTGCGGTCGGGGTGGACCTCCTAGTAGTGGTGGCAGTAACATCTCGAAACATCGTCTACTGCCAGCTGTATGGGCAGATCTTCTTCCACATCCGCCTCCTCCCTATGGACTGCCTCGATCGAACCTCTACCTCTGCTTGGGAGGTCCCTCAACTGTCTACTGATCATCCGAATGGTGGGTCAGACAGTCACCAGCCATGTGACCCTGCCCGCCATATGTGTAACACTGTCTGCTCTTGGAAAGTATGTCACTGCCCCTGGTGCCCCGCAAAACTGATCCTAAGTCACGTGGTCATCCACCCATGGGTCTGGTCCTCTTGGACCTCTGTGGCATCTGTCTACTGCCAGCTGCAGAATACTTCACTGCATATTGACTAGTGGTGGGTTTCACTGCCGGTGACTGCTCAACAAGGAAACACTCCACCAGGAGGGCTCTCTCTAGCACCCCTGCCTATGTCGGAATGCTGAGTGAGATCATTAAATCCCTGATCTCTCGCTTAATCCCCTACTTGAAGGTCTGGGCCCTAAAAAATGGGTCTCATACCATATATTTGGAGTAGCGTGAGAGGTCGGTGAACCTCGATGAGTGCTGAGCTACCATCATGCTACCATATTGTAGATGCAGTAGCTCCTGTATCCGCATCGCACGAAGGGTGGCTGTGACAAAATCTTCCCAAAACAAGATCTCCAAGTCTGTCTATAGTAGTTTTACCTCGTCATGCACCTGGAGCATCAGGGTCCACCATCTGCCTACTGCTTCCTGAAGAAGTCTCGCGACAAGGATCACCAAAAGTTCTGCTGGTGTCCCTACCAGTCTGAAGACCCTCACCACAGCCTCCATCCAATCCTAAACTGAATGTGGGTCCATCTCTCCCATGAAACTGGGTGGCCTCTGGCACTGGAACTCGTACAATGCGCTCAAGAGGCATGCATCATCTACTGCTGGGGCTGGTGGCATTGGTGGCCCAACGGGTAGTGGTACTGCTGGTGCCTCCGATGGAAGAGGGCCCTGCACCTAGGCCTCATCCCTCGTTGGGATATCTGTGCGTATGACTCTTGGGGATCTAAGAGGTCATACGCGAGAAGGCATCCTGAAAGAAACAGAAGTGACATGGTCAAAATATTACAGCTGGTGAGCTGACCTGGTTGAGTTGACTTAAAGAAAAATTTTAAAAACACACATGAAATCTGTGTTTTCTTGCACTGAGTTGGAAATCAGAAGTCAGGGTTCTGGTGTATGGATACGTCAACTGCCACACCAACACTGAACTCCCTGAACTGAAAACCACACTCGGTACCCTTAACACTATTCCTTCACAGAAAAGAATGATTATAGTCCTATTTTCTGTGGTAAAACTGACTCCTCTAATACCAATTTTTCATGAACCATCCTTAGGACCTGTTCAATGACTACCCCAAGCCCATATTCCATAGGCCGGGGGATGACAACTAGCACCAAAGGTGTAAATCCCTAAAACTGGGAAGACATTGCCTTTATAAAATATAATCACACATAATAGAGTATAAGCTGGAAGTAAAACAATAAGTAAAACAGAATACAAAAGGAGTGCTGAAAAGTAAAGGGGTCAGAAATACAAGCCCAACTATAAAATACAAGTACAATTGTAAGGGAAAAAATAGCTGAAAGGGGTAAAGATACTCCTGGATTGTTCGTCATAGATCGTACCTGACGGGTAGGTATAGATAGCCTCCATAGCACTCCACACCCATCCATCTTCTACGTGTACCGTCACGTCGTGTGGTCCACCTCCAGGTACCGTCCAGTCCTACCCACTTAGCCTCGGTCAGCGCTGTCCATCGTCTGCAACCAACACAACGAGGTGCGGGAAAATCCCATGGAGGGGTGAGTATAACGATACTCGGTATGGGACCCTGAGACCACTATGGTCTCTCAAAATCCACTAAGGATAAACCAGAGTATGAAATCATTGTATAGACATTACTTAGGTACATTACCATACATATACCTAAGTTATCAAGTAATCCATCTTTGTGACGAGGTAAACACAAAATTCACTGACTCAGCTCAAACCAGGATTTTATTCTAGGGGTAGTAACATGTAACACTCCCACTCAAACTGTCGAAACCTCGACTGTGGGAGTAATCCTCCTCTATAGAGTACTGAGGGCCTTCTGCGTCACACAGAGATGCTACCCCCTATCCAGGACTGCTGAGGTACTCCTCCTGTCGAGTATCGTGGGTCTGCTGTGTCACATAGAGGCGCTCCCCACTATAGGTCTGCCGCGTCACCCAGAGGCACTCCCCCTCGTAGCCTGCTGAGGTACTCATCCTATCGAGTACTATGGGTCTGCTGTGTCACACAGAGGTGCTCCCCACAGTGGGACTGCTGCGATACCAAGGCTCTCCCCACTAGGCTAGTCGAAACACTCTGAGTCGAATCGGTCTGTAGTCATCAAGTCTTATCCAGCTACTAGGTTGTCGCACTATGCCATCTCGTCTTTGAAGGGATCCACTCAATGAGCTACTGGTAAATTCTCCAACTGCCATTAAGTCCCACAAAGAAGTATCTCAAGGGTCCACCATGTTATAGAGGTCTCAACGCAACTGACAGCACGACGATCGAATGCTCAGTCTGTGAGTTATTAGCTTTTTAGTCCCGGGGTCTGGTTGGATTCGTGTACGATCCAACCTAACCGTATCTTAACATTACCTCAAACTCTAGTGGGGTATAATTAAAGGGACCTTCATGATCTAAGAAAACCAACACCACTGACATTTCATCAAACCGTCATCTAGTTCCAAAGATATGGCCAAAGAAAGTAACGGTTAGTAGTGAGCCCGGGTTTGGTCCGACCCGGTCGAACCGATGGGGCCCAACCCAGTCTGGGCCAACCCGGTCAGACCCGCTCGGTCTGACCTGGCCTATTGGGCGGGTCCACCTGCTAGGTTCGGCCTAGTCCGCTGGGTCTGGCCTGGTCTGCTGGGCCCGGCCTGGTTTACTGGGCCCGAACCATGGGATTGCGGGGGCGGTTTGGCCTGGAGGTCACCGCGTAGGCGGCTCATGCGACTTGGCCCATGAGGGCACCGACAAGACGACAAGGCATGGCCAGGCCGCACGGGGTGCAGGAAAGCCGTGTAGGGCACCGGGCAGGCCACACGGGGTGCGGGCAGGCCACGCGGGGTGCCAAAATGCAGTGCGGGGTGTCAGGCAGGCCGCGCGGGGTGAAAGACGGCCGCTTGGGGCACCAGACAGGCTGCGCACTGGCCGGCGGGACCGTGGGTTGGAGGGCCGGTGCCCAGGTGGTGGCCTTGCAGGTCGGTTCGGCACGGCTCAGGCCGGCAGGGGTCAGCGGTGTTCAGTTGGGAGCACCGGTGCACCGCGGGGGCGGCGCGGTTCACAGAGTCCGCGGGTAGCATGACATTTGTTGTCGCCACCTTGATCGCCTCATCGCCGCTTCATCGCCGAAAGTTCAACGTAAACAAGAATGACGGAGGGGTCGGGCCATGTTGTTTTGGCCCGCACCCTTTGCATTTAGGGTGGTAACAAAAGGTTTATCAAAGAATGAAACTAAACGACCTTCTTTATTTAAAAAGAAAGGAAGAACTAGGCACTCAATTGAATTTATCCCCCTACCTTTGTTGGCTGTTTGTCATTCGTTGACGAAGTTGAAAGAAGAAGACAAAGAAGATTGTCGTTCGTCGCGTCCGCCAAACACTTACAAACCCAAGTTGCGTCGGCTCGTGGAAGACGCTCCACATCAGTAGTTATCCAGGGAAGAAGTCGAAGAGGATCGGCATTCTTCATTCTTCGTTGGGAGCTTTTCTCATTACCTCTCCTCTTTCCAAGTTCCACCAAATGAAAGATGCCAACCTAAAAGAAATAATAGATTGTCTATTATTTTAGTTGTTGAAACGAATTCAAATGGAGAATTAATTAATTAGATAGGATCCACCTAATTAATTGATGAGAGTTGTCACAAATTTAATAAAGGGGAGTTGAAGAGGCTCCCACATATTAATTAGAGATTGAGGGTTTCTCCAAATTAATTAGGAGTTTATGTGGGTTAAGAGCCTGGGTGGTCCCCACCACTTTAATCCTCTCATGGGAGGTTGAGTTCGGGTGGGCCCTACCACCATAACCTTCGATGGGAGGTTAAGGTGTGGTGGTCCCACCACCAACCTCCATGAAGTGGTTTTAACCACCACACACAAAACGGAAACTCAAATAAAATAATGTGCATGGAACTTTATTTTTTTAAGAAGACCCAAAAACTAACTTCTATCCCCAACTCACTGTCATCGAAGTGAAAATATTCTTAAGTGAATACCGGCACTACGAGTTCAACGGTGCCCTCAGATTTCATTTCCTAGCACTGGTTTAAAATTTATAATAACCTGCTTGTACATTTATAGGACATACCCGAACAAAACTTCAAAAATTGACTTCGGGCACACCGGGCGTTGGAATAAAGCGTTGTAAATTTTTTCGGACTCATAAAATTTCCATGTATTTAAGAAAAAAATTCCATGGAAAATCATGAGTATTTACACCATTTTCTTGTGATTATTTATTTTATTTTATTATTATTAAATTAAAATTAATGGCATGAGATTCATGACCTCATCCTTATTATACAAGGGATTGCATGACCATGGTTTTCTTTATTAAAACCCCATTTATCCATTCCATTTCATCCCATCACATGGAGGTGAGTAAATGATTATGTTAGGATGGAGATCCAAAGTGATAGGAGGAAGTATGCGTCAGAGATTAGAGGTGAAAATAATCAAGATGATACATAGGAGCAAAGGTGGAATGACACAACATGAACCAATATATGATTCAAGGTGTTATATCTTAGGGTCGAGGGTTATTTTATCATATCCTAGATAAACTAAGAATTATAGAATCTCAAGATCATGAAAATTATATTTTATTTATGTTAGTTTCGTTATAAATTATTTATGTATTTTGATGCTACATGATCAAAGAATAAATAAATTAACTAGCATGGAAGATGGAATAAAATATATTTGGATTATGAATAAATGTTTTATCAGATATGGTTAATCACTTAAGTAAAATCCATTAAATATTAAGAAAGGATGTGAAAATATAAAATGGGAATTATGAATAAGTATAAAAATACCTCAAATAAAATATTAAGTTTGTATAAACTTCCAATACTTAAGTTTGGAATGAACTCATAGTTCAAAGTTGTTGACCAACCCTTGTTGGGGTAATTTCAATTACCATGGAACTTATAGCTTGAATTTTTGAATTTACATAACTTGGTTAACATCAAGGGTTTACTACCCAAGTAGTTTTAGGTGCCACTAAGTGGCTAGTGATGAGGAAATATTTTAAAACAAGATTTTAGGATTGGGGATTCTACAAAATAGATCAAAGAACTATGAGTTAATGTAGTTAGAAAATTATACCAACCTCAAACCATTCAAATTGCTTATCAGGGCCAATTTTAGTTCATGATAATGGGAATATCACTATAAGAAACAACATCTATCCCCATAGATCTATACCCATGGTTTTGGAGAACCATGGGTAAATATTGTCTCCCCAAAGCTATACCCATGGTTTTTAAAAAAAATGGGTGTATATCAGTTTAATTTGGTAGCCTAAATTGGTATCGTACTCCCACTACTCATTCGAATCCATAGCTATCCTATCCCACTAGCAGCGGGTGGCCTCGACGTACACCCTCCCCTCCTCAGGCATCTTTGGTGTCCCTATTCCCTATTCAAAAGGCACTCCACCATTAACAAACTCTTCTTCCTCTATTTATGGCAGTTTTTTGTAGGTTGTTATGATTATGTAATTGTGGGAAAAAATATTTTTTTGTTTGAAAAATAGATTCCATGACATAAGTGTTTTTTATTTAATGTGATTCCTTAGTGTTTTTTGTGAAATTAAATATGTTTTTAATACTATTTTTCATTTTCTATTAAAGTAAATCATACCCTCTTGAATATTATTTCAATATTGGTTATTTTTAACATGTGAAGTGTATGGAGTGTTTTGGTATTAAATTAGTTGGAAATGTTATGAAATAACAATACCTTTTTATAAGATATTTTTTTAGTGGTAATTAGTTTCATAATCATTATACATTGTTGTTTTCTAAAAACATATTTTGGAATTAATATTAATAAAAAATTGGTGATTTCCAAAAATATAATCTTCAGCGTAATAGGAATTTATCCCATTAGTGGCTGGTTTTAAATTATTTCAAAATATCAATGTTTTGTAATTAAATAAGGAAGTTATTTTTTGAATTTGTTTTCAAAGGGTTTTCCTATTTGGGGGTTTAATTTTTGTTATTTATCACTTATTTTGTTCTAGAACATGTTGAATAAGGGGATCCAAGATTTTAAAATTGTGAATATTTTTAAATCACTTTTATTATTTTGGATAGTGGTTTGATTTACGAGGAATGCCCATGTTCGGTTGATTTCACATGTTGATTTCTCATAGGCCTCCTGGAATAGTCTACTATGAAGATATAGTACTTTTCATTAGGGTAATTCCATATTATAGTTTTAACACTTCACTATATCCTAATATAGTTCCATTTGATATACTCTATTATTTTTCTAGTATCATTGATATTTCTAAAGAGTTTATATGTAGTGAGCATGAATATAGACAAGATAGTTCAGGTGGTTTAAACCGTCATCATAGTCCTGATAGTTGGATTGGAAAGGGATGGTTTTTAAATATACTTAAATGTGAGCTGGATTTTTGGCATCAATTCTACGAGTATGCATTGGTTTTTTCTCATGATATGCCTTATTATTTATTGGTATAGATAGAAGATTATTCTATAATAGTCAATTATATCATGAATTTTATTTAATTTGTTTCCTATTAGTGTTAATTACTTTCAACCACACCATAACTTTAATTTGTATTTTAATTTGGATATCATTGTAATTATTGTTTGCATTGTTGATTGGAAAATAAATTTTTTGTCCTTGTAATAGAATGTATAAAATCTAGATGTGTTATATAGATCGAATTTTAACTGAGTTTCAAGAGAATTTGGACGCATGTTTATATTTTTCATTTAACAATACTTCAGATAGAGTTCATTTATAGTGTCTATTTTATAAATATATTGGAACACCATGGTTAATTTGGGAAGAAGTTAGTTACCATATAATGAAAGTTGGATTTAAAACAAATTTTTTTATTTGGTATCACAATTTAGAGACAAGAAAATATTCTACTATTCATGAATAGAAAGAAATAAGTGGTATAAAGAATTTGATATTTTACTAGTTTCTATTTGTGCAATATCACAAGATAGATAATATGCTAGTTAAAGAAGATAATGATATCAATACATATGAGGAAAATACCGAAGATGATGATATTGAAAATTTAAATGGATAATTCCAGAACTCCTATATATTAGGAATATACTAAATTGATTTTTTTATTTTTTTATGCGTTTATATCATGAAAATTTTTTATAGAATTTATAATACCTCCATTGATTATATTCTTACCTTTTTTAAGGAATTTCTTCTTGATGGTTCAGATATTCCCTCAAATCATTATAAGGAATGGAATTTAATTAACAATATCAGATTTTATACTAATAAAATTTATGATTGTTCAAAATATTGTAGTTTATTTTAGGAGGAAACCATTGAACTTAATGATTATAAATAGTGTGGTACATCTTTATGGAAGGAAAATGCATATGAAACACTATCTCATATACCATAAAAAGTCATGTGGACCTTTCCATTAATTCCCAGGATTCAAAATCTATTTATGACTTCAGAAATATCATCCAATATGTGATAGAATGATACGAATAGAATTAAAGGAAATTATGAGTTGCTTCATCTTGAAGATGGATTAGCATGATGGGAATTTTATGCACAACATACCAGTTGTTTGTCTGTGGTACATAATTTCAGGTTGGGTTTATCATGTGATTGGTTTAATTTGTTTGGTCATATTCTTACTCAACTCAATATGTATCCTGTTTTCATTTTGATTTATAATCTTCTTCTATGGATGCATATGAAAAAGATTTCTTTTTCTTAAGTATAATAATATTTAGACCTTATGATCCTAGAAATGATATATAATTTTACCATAAACCTTTAATAATATATTTTTTTTAGCTTTGGGATATTGGTGTGTTCACATTCGATGCTTCTTAAAAAATATATTTTAGTTGTGTGTTTCCCTTCTATGGACTATAAATGATTTCCCTTTTTATGAAATGATTTATAGTTTGATCCTGAAGGGAAAACTATCATGTAATATTTATATGTATAAAACATGGTCGATAAGGGTTAAATATCATCGTAATTTTAGTTTCATTGGGCATCAAGGATTCTTTCTAATGGATCATAAATATAGGAATAATCTTCAGTGGTTTGATAATACTATTGACACTGAACAACCACCTCAACTTATGTTAGGAAATGATTTGATAAATGAATTAAAATATTTTAGTTTTTAACTAGTTAAATGTATTATGAAATATAAAAAGAATAAAATTGTTGACATTGAAGCCACTTATAATTTGAAAAGGAGAAGTATCTTTTTAGAGTTTCAATATTAGTCTACCAATTTGTTACTTTATTATTTAGAAATAATTCACATTGATACAATTATATATGAAATGTTTCTTTAGATTCTTTTAAATATCATGTGGAAGACCAAAAATGACTTTTGATATCTCTGGGACTTTTTGGATTAAGGTATTGAACTAGGACTGCATCCTATGTGTATTAGAGAAGTCAAATGAAAAGTTTCTTCTACTTCTTATGTGATGTAACCTATTGAGAAAAATAAATTATTTTAATTATTAGTGAATATCATGGTTCCTAATAGGTATTCCAACAATATATATAAATGAGTAAATATTAGGGATTTGGAACTAAAATCTCTAAAAACTAATTATTATCACATCTTTATTCATGAATTGATTCCAATAGAAATAGAGAATTTTATGTCTAATAATTTAAGGGTGAAATTGATTTTCTTGTTCCATTTTTATATATTCCTTTGTTCTAAAATATTATCAAAGTCTTTCTTGATAAAAATTAACATAGTGGCTCCATTAATTTTGTGTGAGTTGGAAATATTTTTCCTCCATCATTTTTCACCTACATGCTGCATTTAATAGATCAACTTCCAACTGAAACACTTCTTGAGGGACTTGTTTCTTTTCAGTGGATATATCCATTAGAAATAAATATATGCACAATGAAATATTATGTTCAAAACAATAATAATTCTAAAAGTTACATTTTGAGAGGTTATCTAGCTCAAGAATGTATGGATTTTTGTTCAACATACTTCTTTGATGTGAGCACAAGACATAACCAACCAGTGTGAAATGAAGATGATAATTATAGAGAAATTGAGCCCCCATTTCCATTTATTCCTCAAATAGGTGTAATTACTGGGTCATATACATTTTCTACATTGGACCTTGATGAGTGAGATATGGCTCATTGTACAGTCTTGTTTAACTATGATTTGTTCAATGAATATATCAAGTAAGTAAGTTGAATATTTATATATTATCTCATACCATTTAATTTTACATATACCTTAAAATTTTATTATCAATTGATATAGGGGACATTAAAAATTTAGAAGTAGATTTCATTGATATTTTCCATTGAGAAGGGGATAGGATTTTCATAGCCAAGAGTTTCATTCTAGGTTGAAATCAAAGGTATGAACATTACATTAATTAACTTAAAATGTATATATTCATTTAATTGTATTATTTATATATAATTTAGGAATTGAGTTTACCTATTGAATCTAATTCTCTAGAATTAAGATCATTGGATTTTGGTTCCATTTCATTGGTTCATGAATTCAAATCTTTAATGATCAATGGGTATAATTTTTTTACCATTGACTGAGTAGTGGAAATGACAATGAAGTATGATGGAGTTATGTTAAATTCTATAACAAATTTTTATGCTCGTGCATTAGATAGTCAGTGTTGATATGAAAATGTGTATTATTATGGATTTTTTGATAAAATATTGTTATTTGGTTACTACTCTCAAGGTCAATTAACTATGATGAAATGTAAATGGTCTGATTCAATTATGTGACATGGTACATTTATTGATGATTATGGATTCAGAGTTATTGACATGAGTTGATTATTGGCTATCAATGAACCATACATTTTGGAATCAAGGAAAAACAAGTGTTTAATGTGGAAGATCATATGAGTCTTAATTATGGTGTCATTATTGAACTATTCCCTAGACATATTTTTCATGATGTTGGGGATGAAATTGTCACCATTGACACCCCATTGACTTTGACCAAAATATTTTATTTGACGACTCAAATTGTCCCATTGTGAGAGTTAATGTTGAACCTAAATTATAGGTGGGTAATATATAGAAGCAACCATATATGTTCATAGTTAATTTAGTTTACCTTGACATGGGTTTCTAAGATTTGTATTACTATAATTACTTTAATTTAGTTTTAGTTTGGAATGAAATGTATATTTCATTATTGTTTGGTTTCCTGGAGTTTAATTAGATTCATTTCAATTCATAGAACCAGTTTTAAAATGGGTTTTAAAAAAATGTATAAATCGGTTTTAAATTACTAATACTAAAACATGTTACAAAATTAATTATGATATATAGACTTATAAGTTGTATGCATGATTTTTAAAAAAAATTCTAAAAAATTTATATATCATTCTTATAAAAATTATGAAATATAATACAAAAGATTTAAGGAAGTGATTATTTGATGTTGATTGACTCATGCATGAGAATTGGATACCTTCTCTGATTCCCTTAGTGAGTATAATAATTATAATATTTTTCTTCTACATTACATATAATTTCATGTTCACATTTTTTATCATATTTTTTACAAGTACATGAAGTTGCACCAATGTTGAATCATCCTCATCCAACTAGTATGAGTCCAAGCAGGGATGATCCTAGACCTAGATAGAGTACTTGTCATACATATTCACACCGTGACCCACCAGCAGACACCCCATCTACCACACCTTTCCATCCACTTATTGAGCCTCCATGGATATTCCCACATATACCTCCATCATAATCTCATTTGGCCTCTTCTTCTGACACCATGACTACACCACCTATAGGGATGGTTCCAACCTTTTCATATCCACATCCTTTAATGTATCCCCTAACACCCAGACCATATCCTTCCATGGCTATATTGCCTCAATTTTCTACTATCCATCCAGGATCTGATGATTCTGTTCCTTCATCATCCACTCCAGTGCATGTAGACCACTCAGAGTTTGCATTGGATCAGACACATCCTTCCAAGGCTACTGATCTAGGACATCCCATAGATCTATAAAATCCTATTGAGTATCTCGCATCAGGTTTTTATATTATAATTATGTCAAATTATATAAAATTATGTTTTTTCAATTGTATCGTGACTTAATTCTTCTTTTCTCATCTTTTATCTTATTCAGATGGATCTTTTAGTATCCTATATAGTCACACCCATATATTGGAATCCTAGAATCATGAAACAAAAATAATGGTGGATTATAATGAAGAAAATCAGATGATAGGTAAAAATTCTTGGCATTGCAGAATTTTCATGTCTACTTTTTCGAAGTACCATAATATCATCCTGGTTGGACCAATCTCATAGATACATAGAGATAATGATATTAAGGTAAAAGCATTGGAAAATATATGGGTAAGAATTTTTTTAAAATTATATCTATATTATTATTGTATTTATATGAATTAACATATTTATTGCAGTGTCATATTATGATTTCCAGTGGTGAAGGTACTAAGGTTTCAGGTTCTATGGATCATGGGGAGTTCTGGTGATCATATACTCTTGAGTAATATATTGGTTGGAGGATTAGAGTTGGTTTTTATTTAGAGGGTGTACACATATCCTCGGATACCCAACAAGATAATATAAATAAATGATCGCATATTGGAAGAGTGTTGAGTTTAAGGTATTGTAAATATTTAATGTTTTTTATATAAAATTAATTTGTATTAAATGTATTAAATTTTTGTTTTTAGAATGTGTCTTAAAAGAACAAAAAGAACAAATATTCAATGAAGTATCTAGACATATTGGGGCGCACTACAATTCCCAAGCATGATAAGTGACAACTAATTTAATATGAATAGAAATAATATATATACTTATATTTTTACTTAGTAATCTTTCATGTTGAAACTTTAGTTTTATTTTCTTTAATACCTTTAATTTAATTATAGAAATACCCCTTTTAAGAAACCTAATGGATTAATGACCCATTGGACTAATGGATAATATGCCTACATGCCTAATGTCTAATTGGACCAATGGCCAATTGACCTAAAGGACAAATGTCCAATTGGACTAAAGGCTTAATGGCCAATTGACCTAAAGGCTTAATAGAAAATTTTTCAATCAGCCTAATGGAAAATTGGCCTAAAAGAATTGTGGATATTTATATTAAAGGCATAATGGCCTATTATCCAATTGGTCTAATGGTATAATGTACAATTGTCTAAAAGACCTAATGGCTAATTGTCTTAAAGGCCTAATGTCATAAAGGCCCAATGAACACTCATCTTAATAGACATAATGGCCAATTGGCTTAAATACCTAATGAACAATTGGCCTAAATGCCTAATTTATTAAGGGAAAATTGTCCAATTAGAATAATGGAATAATGGACAATTGGATAAAAATCTAGATTCCTAAATGGCCTAACGTCCTAAGGGCCAAATGGCCATTTGGAATAAAGGACTGTTATCCCGAAGTCCTAATGTCCTTATGAAAAATTCTCCAAAAGTCCAAATGTTCAATTAGGATAAAGGAATAATATAAAATTCACCTAAAGGATGAGTGGCCTAATGGACAACTGGAAAAAGACCTAATGGTAAATTTTCCAATTGGAATAAAGGCCTAATGACTAATTGGACAAATGGACTAATGGAAAATTGACCAATTGGCCTAATGGCCTAAAGGCCTAATGACCAATTAGAGTAAATACATAATGGTATATTTTACAATTGTCATAAAAGAATAATTGACAATTTTCCAATTGTCATAATGGCCAAATGGCCAGTTGACCTAAATGCGTAATGGACAATTGGCCCAAATGCTAATTGGACTAAAGGCCTAATGTCCTATTGTACTAAAGTCCTAATCTCCAATTATCTAATTAGAATAAAGTCCTAATTTCCAATTGTTAAAAAGGCTTAATGGACAATTGGACAAAATTCTTAATGGCCAATTGGCTTAAAGGACTAATGGAAAATTATCTAAAATCTTAATGGACAATTAGACCAAAGGACTAATGACAAATTTAAGAATTGGAAAAAAGGCCTAATGACCAATTTTCCTAAAGTCTTAATGGTCATTTTTCTTAAAGGCATATTGTACAATTGGCCAGTTGGCCTAATGGACTAATGGCATGATGACCAATTGGCCCAAAGGCCTAATGGATAATTTTTCTAAAGGCCTATAGGAAAATTGGTCTAAAGGCCTAATGTCCTAAAAACCAATTGGACCAAAGGCCTAATCTACAATTGGCCTAAATACATATTGAACAATTTGCATAAAGGCCTAATGGAATATTTCCTAATTCTCTTAAAGGCCTAAAGTCCTAATGTCCAATTGGTATAAAGCCTTAATTGAATAATGGCCTAATGGAGTAATTTACAATTGACTAATTTCCTTTAAGGCCTAAATGCCCAATGGATTAATGGCCAACTATCATAAATTCCTAAGATCCAATTGTACTAGTAGACAAATGCCTAATTGGCCTAAAGTAATAATGGATAATTGGCCTAATGGCCTAATATTATAAATCCATAAAGGCCTAATGGCCTAAAGGCCTAAAGGAATAATGACCAATTGGAAAATTATCCTAATGGACTAAAGTTGTAAAGGCCTAATTGCCAATTGGAATAATTTACTAAAGGATAATTAGACTAAATGCCTAATTTCCAATTGTCCAATTGGCCTAAAGGACTGATGAACAATTGGACTAAAAGAATAATTTCAAATTGGCCAATTGGAATAATGGACTAATGTCAAATTAGCCTAAATACCTAATGGAAAATTGTCATAAAGGACAAATGGACAATTGTACAATATTTATAATGGTCCAATGGCCGATTTTCCTAAAGGCCTAATGGAAAATTGGACAAAAGGAGTAAATAACTATAAAAAAAATGGATAATTGGCCTAATGAACTAAGGACCAATTGGCCCGAAGGCCAAATGGACAATTAGAATAAAGTCCAATTGGCCTATTGGATAATTTTCCTAAAGGACTAATTGGTCTAATGACTAATTCTGAGAGCGGATGGACCTCGATGTGATTTTCTTCGAGGGAAGAGGTGAATCGCAATGGGGATTCGATTTCTAAAGTCGCGGGTCAGGGAATTGGTGTGGGAGGTGTGCCTCCGAAGTTGAAGGTTTATTGCTCTACTGCAGAACAGATTGGGGTTGCGCCTCCTCTGGGAGTGACCTCAGTAGGAACTGTTGGAAAGGACTCATTAGTGCCTTTGACTGCAATTCAGGATGGATCAATTTTTTCTGGATCAGGTAACCTTGATCCATTTTTGGATTCCTCCAAGGAAGACCTCCAAGAGGGCAGGGGTGTTCTCACCTTTACTTGTCTCAAAGGCGGACATGAACCTTCTATCCAAAGAAAAGGGAACATTGTGCACATCAAATTGGATCCTACTGTGGTCTATTAATGACTCAAGATGGGTGAGTTCTCAATCATTGCTCACCTTTTCCTTTCTAAAGGTTCGCAGCCCTTGAAATTTGATGAACTCAAGGATTGTGTTTAATTGATTTGGGCTTTCTCATCATGGAAATGTGTCTCACTTGTTCGATGATATTTTCATATGCTCTTCCCCATGAATGAATTGAAAACTCAAGAATGGGTATTTGGATCGATTTCCCTCAAACTAGGAATTATTCACTTGCGTGATGGGATAAAAAGTTTAATCCTTGGGAGGTTGGTAACACTACTACCCAAATTTGGGTTAGAGTTTATGATTTAAACTAGATACTCTAGCATCCTAAAATATTGTATGATATTTCCTTATCCATTGGTATTCTAATAAAAATTGATAAGGAAATAGAGGTTTCTATTTTTGGACACTTTGCTAGGTTTATGGTTGAGGTTGAGATGGGTTCGACCCTTTTTGACAAGGTGATGATTACTACCGAGGATGATATAATTGAGCTGAATCTTGTTTATGAAAAAATGCCTAAATTCTGTAAAGATTGCAATGTTATTGGTCATGACTCTTCTTCTTGTTGACTGTATTTAGTTTGCAGCTTCTGTGATTTGTGTGGTCATAATGTGAACAATTGTCTCAAGAAGAGAAAAAATTCATCTACTTTGAAAACTAACCCACAATTGTTGCATGAGGATGACAAAGACTTGGGTAAGGGTCTGGATGATTCGAACACTTCTTCTAATCCTGTTGAGGGAGAAGTGCAAAATACCACTCATGAAGAAGCAACTAAAGTTGATATAAAAGGCTCCTGCCTGGACTCACCCAAGGTATGTGATCCCTCTCCTGTAATCAAGAAATCATGGGTTGATATTTTCTCAGAAGAAGGAAATGTTCAAGAACAAGTTAGAGAAGAAGAAGCACAATATCAGGAAATAATTGTTCCCTCAGTGATTCAAAAAGGTAAACAAACCTTAGATTCTGACTCTCCAGTCATCTCTAAGGCTTGTCACTCTGTTGTGAAGTCATTTGTGGATGATTACGGCTTACCAATTGTTTCTTACAAAAAGGCACCACCCTCGGTTGTTGCCCCAATGGTGGTTGAGTGGCATATTGAAGAAGAAATGGTGACACCAGTTTCAAAAGATGTTTCTATTGAAAAATGTAAGGATGAGTCTGAGGATATCTCATATTCGGAGAGCACTGATGGTGAGACACTTCAGGAAAGACTTAAATAGTTCTCGAATAGGGAAAATTCTTGCAGAGGAAGATCTAGAGGTCGGGGATGTGGGCGTGGGTGTGGAATATTGGAGTTGGAAGCAATTAGAGATGAAGAACGAAGGGTAACTGAGCGACTGCTGAAAAGGTTAGGCAAATAGTTTATTTTGCTATGGGTTTTCAATGTTCCCCCTCCCCCTCCTTGGTTACTCTTTTTTTTCTTAAATTCAATAAAGAGGCATCGCCTCAATATTTTTGTTAAAAAAATTGTCTAATTACTCTAATATCATTATGGACAACTAGCCTAAAGGCCTAATGGAATAATTGGACAATTGGACTAATTTCAGAATGGAAAATTTTCCAAAATAAATAATGGAAAATTGGCCTTATGTCCTAATGGACAATTATCCAACTGGACTAATTTACTAATGACCAATTGTACTAAATGCCTAATGACCAATTGGCCTAAAAAATAATTGTGAGGACCCAAACCCAGAATACCCGGAGTCGGTGCCTTCAGAACATGATGTGTAATTTTAAACAAAAAACATGCACTGCTAAACCACACATCATGTCCCATCCAGAGGATCAAATTTGGCTTCAGTTTTGGGAAACTAGCTGTTATTGACATGATTCTTCAGCAAAAATTGATACCCGAAAATGTTCATTTGAAAAAAGAGGGGTGGGCATACAAATTCCCAGTAAGGGGTTTTAAAGAAAACCAATATAACTTTTGAAAACATTTTTTTAAAGCTCTCCATAAGTCATTTTTCTTAAAGAAAATATGTAACATATATAACATATCAAAAAAACAATGCTCAATTAAAAACATGCTAACAAAATTACAAGGATTCATGATTCAAATACAGGCATGATCATTTGGGGCAATAAATAAAAGAAATTCTAAACATGTGTGACATATGGATATCTAAGAACAAATTAAACTGCTAAGAGTAATGAATAATCAGAGTTGTGCATAAAATAATCAACTTTAATTTATATATTTAATACAAATTCACTGAGTGCTAAACACAAGTCATGCTATAAGATTTTAATTTTATGATACTCATAGGTACTGGCTCTTAAACATGGATATTTTACTCATAAAATATCTATTTGGTTAATTAATTATCATACACAGAATGAGGGAATATATAATGCCATACTTCTGTGTCATGGCCTCATGCTAAGACTTTGGGGCTAACTATAAACGGACCCCAACCCAGAGAGCATCTTTAACCGAACTCCATCCTGGAGAGTATCTGTAACCGGACTCCAATATGGAGAGCATATATAACTAGTCTCTAACCCAAAGGGATTACTTTTACCGGTTCCCAACCTAGAACATACTAGTCCAATACATTCCTCATTTTCCAAATCGGGACATAAATTAAAAATGTCATATTCCACTTGAATAATTACTTTCACATTTCATATTATTCAAGGTGTCAGATACCACCTTGAATAATAAAATTTTTATTTCATATTACTTGAGGTGTCTTATACCACCTTGAATAATTAAATTTCCTATCTAATTATTACGACATGCCACATGCATGTACCATTGAGTGCAACCATAAATAAAATTGAAAATGGAACCACTTAATCCAAAATACGTAACATGAAAAATAACATTGAAAGTAGGGAAATGACAGTTCATCAAAGGCATTCATGGATTCTTATGCATCCTTTTCACATGAGATAATACTAAATAACATCAAGTAATGGTTTATAAGTGTTTGATATATGAAATTATAACAAGGCTAATATCTCAAAAGGTTCTTCAACTAATACAAGTTAGACATAGGACATACATATATAAAAACTAATGTTTTTCATAATAATACAATTACTAAAACTTTATTCACATCTATGTCTTTATTTAATGATTTTAAATCAACTTTTAATAGCACAAAATAGAACTAGATTGTATTATGTGTATGTGTCCGAATATTTATTAAGTGTTTATCTATTTTTTTTATAATAATTAACACCCATATTAAACAAACCCAATTATATTTATCGACTTTTGGATTATTAATACAAAAAAAACTTTAACCTTTGAAAACCCATAGATATACATAGAAATGTTGTATATATAAACCATAAATTAATAAAATTAAGTTTACGAGTTTTTAATCTCACAACCAAAACAAGTACTGCTATTATTGGTTACACATTGTTAAACAACATTTAGAAAACCAAAATAGGTTTAGGATGGAAAAACATATATATATATATATATATATATGTGTATGAACATATAAATATTAGTATATATAGAATATTTATATATAATTTCTCTCAAAAATGAAAGAGCATAAAAGTGACCCTAACAATTAATGAATATTTCATAACATTTTTTTAATCACCAAAACCCGGTTTTATGAAAAATTATTTTGAGTTATGATAAAAACATATAAGTATAACCTTATATATAGATATTTACATATATAAGAACATACACAAATGATTAAAAAGTTTTTTACAAAATAAGATTGTTCGCATGTTGAGGTTCTTAAGTTAACTTCGAAGCTCAATATTAGAAACCATAAATTTTGACATAAGAAGTTTATGTTGATCTAAGAAGCTACATATTTACATATTTATATAAATATACATATATAAGAAACCAATTATGTATATAAGGTATAAAAATGAGTTTTCTTGAGGCATGCATGCTTTGGGTTTACTAATACCCTATAACTCAAGATCTTGATTCTCTAAATAGGGTAAAGAAGGGTTCAAATTCAATCCTAAAGGTGTATATATAAACATATTTATACAAGTGTACATAAAGATACTTTCTAGAATCAAAAATCAAGACTAAACAACCCTTACCTTAGTTCATGGTGGAAGAGAGGCTCAAGAAGACTCAGAGGATCTTGAAGGAGGTGTTGAAGGTAGAAAAGAGAACCGAGGGTTGCTCAGGGTGCAATCGGGTAACTTATATCTATATAAAATATACAAGGCATTTAATGGTATCATTGAGAAACCAATGTCTAATCAGTTCATTAAATGGCCAGGGAAGACTCGAGGAAAAGGGAGAACAAGGAGGGTCCACATGGTTGTCATGGTAGAAGAAAAAAAATGGTGTAATGTAGGTGTAGGGTTACTGGTGAAAACCCACACGAAGGAGAAGAAGACAATGCATGAAGAAGAAGATCAGAAGTAGATTGGATGACAAGGATCAAATCTAGACCTAATTTGAAGGCTGGGGTGCATTCATAGTTTTAAAATATGAGTGGCTCAGATTAAATCCGATTTTGATCAGACGACCCTAGATCGACATGGTGTTTTAAAACCCTCAAACGACCGAGATTAGTTATGAGGTTGATCGAACGGTACACAAAAACACAGTGGCATTCCGTGGTTGCTGAGGGTCAAGTGTGGGATCAATATTGATGGTCCAGATAGTACTGGATGTGATCTAATGGCCCAGATCCCATTTTTCCTAAAAACCCATCCCACATCGAAACGGTCGGAAAAAACATGGCCCTTTATAAGCCTCAGACTCCCGCAACATCCCAGAAAACATAGTACACACCAGGGTACCTTATACACGGGCGCCTGCCTCCCCTGAAGGATTAGGCTTACACCTTCTTTGTCATGGATTCGTGCCAACTGGGTCGTGATCATGCACTCCTATTCTCTCATTCACCCTTCGAGGAAACTATGTCTACACTCGGGCTGGCCTTAGCATGTGATGAGGGCTAGGCTCAACCACTTAGCGTGAGCTGCCCCCCTCGGCCTGGCTTTAAAGAGCGGGCGCTTGTGGGTCCTTTTTTTTTTATAAAATTCCACTTTCAATATTATACAAAAACATAAGGGAAATCTATTTCATCTATATAGAAAATAATTTACTAAACATGACTTTAATCTTAAAAAGTTTAATGAATATCATTTATACTTTATCTAATAGTATTACTAAAATTATTTATAAATAACAAAGCTTTATCATTCAAGGTTATAACATGGAATTTGGTATACCCACATGAAATGTTTTATACTAATATTATAGAAGTCAAAACTTAGATTAATCAAAACAAAATTTAATTAGAAAAAATTAAACATAGTTTAATTTTAACATCACTTAAGCATTAGAAATGAAAATGTTTACATTAAATTTGAAATATCTGCAAGGTGATTGAAATCCTCATCTCCATAATCACTTGAGTGGAATTCAAAACATTATACCATAGTTAGAGGTTATCTTATAATTTCTAATTCATTACGTAAATTTTGGAAAAATAAGTTGTACTTAATTGTTTTTAGTTAATTCCTCTCAAGGCCAACAACTATAATTATAGCCGTTGGAATTCAAAGATTACCCAAGGAAATGGTTGGGTTGTTGCCTTATAAAACCTTGTCTCAGGGTGTCTTAAGCTTAAGGAAATTGAAGAAGATGGTTCTTTTTATACCCCTGATGCTCAGCACAATCTTCATGATCATTGTGGTGATGTTCTTCATTTCGACTGAACCAAAAGATCTTATTTATCGACTGAGCATCATTATTGAATTAGGGGGTCTTCCTATGTATTTGATAGGGTTTCATTAGCTATATTTTCTTAGCATGAATACAATTTTGATCTCAGTGCATTGTAAATACTACGATGTTCTTAATTAAAATAAAACCCTTGTGTTTATCTCTTAAATTTTGTTTGGTTAAAATAAATTTAAACAAAATAAAATCATAAAATCATCATTATATGAGACATATGTTTTGGGGTGTTACATTACCCCCCCTTAAAATAATTTCATCCTCGCAATTCATTCTACATAACCACCTAAAGAAAAAGTCTCTCCCATAATCTTCACCACATCCTCCATCATGGAGGATCCTCAAGTACGGCTAGAATGAATACCCAAGTGGGTGTTCAGTTATTTTGTTTCCCTATACTAAACTCACTTCAGAAAGTAGGGGTTAAAATCATGTCATTTTCACTTGGACTTATAGAGAGAGGCTCGAAAGTTGGAGGGTTTAGAAATTTCTGAATGGACAATTTCCCTAAGAACTTGTTGGGTTGACTCTTATATGAAAATGTTAATGACATCTGCATGGTCTTACATACTAATTCTCAGGATCTGGTACATGTAAGCCGCACGCAGGTCCCCATCCTAAGCAGCCTCTTGAAACCTCATCTTGGCCATGAAGTTTCAAGATTGGGTAAAAAATAAGAAAATAACTTAATGGTACTTTCCCATTCATCTATACTCAGCAAGTTGAGAATTGTCTATACAGTGGTAGATATAGGCATTCTCTTGATAGGAATAGAGAATGTCCGGACTGTTTGACATAGTAAAGTTTCTTACACGTTTTTCACAAATTTGTGAAAGGTAGGTACTCTTCCTCACATGTTTTGACCATAATGACCTCCATTATGTCAATGAGAAGGGTTAAAATGTGGGTTCTCCCTTCCATCTGAAAAATTAATTATGAAAGTTCACTCAGTGAAACCCATCCAAAAGTATGAATAAAGAAAAGATAGTAGAAGGAAAGAAATGATAAAAATATGTATTCTCATATAACCACTCGTACATAAAAAAAGCTAATGGTTTCCCCAGTTCTTTAGTACACAAATCCCATGATGAAGTTCAAAACTCTCGATCTCCCTAAACCATATGCAACCCGAGCAGTTGGGTTCGACATCATGGGTGCACTTGGGTTGTCTCCAGAGTCTGACATGTGGGGTGTATAGCTGAGAGACATCAGTATGCACTTGATGTCTATACACTGAACGAAAGGCTTCATATTCAAGGATGTCAAAGTACATTACTTGAACATAATGGACATAGGACAAGACTTGACACATATACATTGCGTGGAGGTCTCCCTATATTGCAGCTTCTTTGAAGGACGTGAGGGACTGGCTGCCTTATGATGCAGTGAATCATCTAAAAATTCCCTTGTAGTACTTTCCCCATCGTGTGTAGGATGGAAATTTTCTTGAATCATAGATATGTAATGTAGACCTGCACTTCGGTGGAGTTGAAGTACTCGGGGAGAGTTGGATACATCATAGAGGTGTTTACTTGTTATTCAGATATGGTCATAGTTTATAATTTTTTTGTTGTGGGCTATAAAAATTGTGGTTTTTAAGTCCTCATTGGGAAGAGACAGAATACTAGTACCTTCATTTTACATTTAAAAATAAGGAAAAACCTCATATTTAGAAATTCTTGAGTAGATTTTTCTTTGTTTCCATTCTGGTTTTCCAGAGTTATCCAAACCGAATCCTCTGATCCTAACTGTGAGAACCAGACCCCAGAATACCCGGATCCGGTGCCTTTAGAACATGATGTGTCATTTTGAACAAAAAACATGCACTACTAAACCACACATCATGTCCCAACTAGAGGATCGAATTCGGCTTAGGTTCTGGGAAACTAGATGTTACTAACATGCTTCTTCAGCTAAAAATTAATACCTGAAAATTTTCATTTGAAAAAAACGAGGGGTGAGCATACGAATTCCCAGTAAGGGGTTTTAAAGAAAACCAATATAAATTTTTAAAACATTTTTTAAATCTCTCCATAAAACATATTTCATAAAGAAAATATTTAACACATGTAACATATCAAAAAAACAATGCTCAATTAAAAACACGCTAACAGAATTGCAAGGATTCATGATTCAATTAGAAGTATTCACATTTAAGGTAATAAATAAAAGACGTTCTAAACATATGTGAAATATGGATATCTAAGAACAAATTGAACATATAAGATTAATTAATAATTAGATTAGCACGTAAAAGAAACAAAATCAATTTAATACAATGAATAAAAATTCACTGAGTTCTAAACACAAGTCATGCTATAAGCTTTTACTTTTCTGATACTCATAGGTACTGGCTCTTAACCATGGATATTCTACTGGTCGAATATTTATTTGGTTAATTAATTATCATACACATAATGAGGGAATGTATAATGATGGACTTCTGTTTCAAGGACTCATTCAAAGACATAAGGGATAAGTTTAATCAGACCCCAACCCAGAGAGCATTTATAATCGGACTCCATTTCGGAGAGAATCTGTGACCAGAATCCGACCCGAAGAGCATCTGTAATCAGAATCCAACATGGATGGCTTACTTTTAAGGGTCCCCAACCCAGAACATACTAGTCCAATACATTCCCCATATTCCAAATCAGGACGTGAATTCAAAATGTCATATACCACTTGAATAATTACTAACACATTTTATATTATTCAAGGTGTCACATACCACCTTGAATAATTAAATTTTTATTTCATATTACTCAAGGTGTCCCATAACACCTTGAATAATTAAATTTATTATCTCATTATTATGATATGCCACATGTCTACACCATTGAGTGCAAACCTAAATAAAATGGAAAATGGATCCACATAATCCAAAATACATAACATGACAGATAACATCGAAAATAGGGCAATGAAAGTTCATCGAAGGCATTCATGGATTATTATGCAGCCTTTACACATGAGAAAATACTAATGAAGATCAAGTAATGGTTGATAAGGGTTTTCTATATGAAATTATAATAAGGCTAATATCTTTAAAGTTTCATTAACTAAAACAAGTTAAACATAGGACATACATATGTAAAAACTAATGTTTTGCATAATAATACAATTCCTAAAACATTATTCACATCCATGTCTTTATTTAATTATTGTGAATCATCTTCAATATCACAAAATAGAACTAGATGGTATTATGTGTATGTGTCCGAATATATACTAAGTGTATATCCATTTTTTATAATAATTAACACCCATATTAAACAAACCCAATTATAATTATCGACTTTAGAATTACTAATACATAAAAACCTTTAACCTTTGAAAAACCATGGATTTACATATATATGTTATATATATAAGCCATATATAAATAAAATTAAGTGTATGTGTATTGCATTTCACAACCAAAACAAGTACTGCTCATGTTGGTTACACATTGTTGAACAATATTTAGAAAAACAGAATTGGTTTAGGATGGAAAGCCATATATATATTTGTATATACGGGTATGAACAGATAAATATTCATAGATATATAATTTATATAAATGATTTCTCACAAAAATGACAAAGAATAAAAGTAATCTTAACAATTAATGAATATTTCATAGCATTTTTTAATCACCAAAACTCAGTTTTATGAAAACTTATTTTGGGTTATGATAAAATCTTATTATTATAACCTTATATATATAAATATTTATATATAAGAACATACATAACTGATTAAAAAGTTTTTTACAAAATACAGTTGTTCGCATGTTGAGGTTCTTAAGTTAACTTCGAAGCTCAAGCTTGGAAACCTTAAATTTTGACATATGGAGTTTATGTTGATATAAGAGGCTACATATTAATATATTTATATACATATATGTATATTCAAAACCAATTATTTATATAAGGTATACAAATGAGTTTTCATGAGACATGCATGCTTCGGGTCTACTAATACCCTATAACTCAAGATCCCGAGGCTCTAAATTGGGTAATGAAGGGGTCAAAATCAAACCGAAAGGTGTATATATAAACATATATATAAAAGTGTACATAAATATAAATCCTAGACTCAACAAGAAAGTATAAAAAACCCTTACCTTAGTTTGTAGAGGATGAGAGGCTCAGCGGGAAGACTCAGAGGTTCTTGAAGGAAGTGTTGGAGGTAGAAGAGAAAACCGAGGGTTTCTCTGGGTGCAATTAGATAACTTATATCTATATAAAATATAAAAATTATTTAATGATATCGTTGAGAAACCAATGTATAACAGGTTAATTAAATAGCATGGGAAGACTCGAGGAAAAGTCAGAACAAGGAGGGTCCACCCGGTTGTCATGGATGAAGAAAAAAATAGTGTAACGTAGGTGTAGAGTTACTGGTGAAAACCCACACGAAGGAGTAGAATACGATGCGGGAAGAAGAATAAAAGAGTTAGATTGGATGGAAAGGATAAAATACAGACCTAATCTAAATCCTGGGGAACAATCGCTGTTTAAAAAAAATGAGCGGCTCAGATAAAATCTGAGTTTGATCAGATGACCCTGGATTGATGTGGTGTTTTAAAACCCTCATATGATCAAGATTTGATCTAAGGCTGATCAAATGGTGCAAAAAAATGTGGTGGTATTCTGTGGTTGCAGAGTGTCGAGTGCGAGATCAAGATCGATGACCCAAATCATAGAAGATGCGATATAATGGACCATATCTCATTTCAACTGAAAAAACCCATCCCACATAAAAAATGGTGGGAAAAAACATAACCCTTTATAAGACTCAGACTCCTGCAACATCCCAGAAATCACAGCACACACTAGGGAGCCTTATACCTAGGATCCCTCCTCTCTGGAAGGCTTCGGCCAACCCCCCTACCTTGTTGTGGCTTCACGCCCACTGGGGTGTGCTCATGTGCTTCTATTCTCCCATGCGCCCTTTAGAGAAACTATGCCCAAGCTCGGGCCGGCCTGAGCTTGGGCTGAGAGCTTGGCTCAGCCACCTAGCATGAGCTACCTCCAGTGGCCCAACTTTAAAGGGATGGCCCTAGTGGGTCATTTTTTTATAAAATCCCACTTTCAAAATTATACAAAAACATAAGGGAAATCTATTTCATCTATATAGAAAACATTTTACTAAAGGTAATTTCTTACCTAGAATGGAAGATCTAAAGGGAAGAAGGAAGGCCTAAGTGTTGAAACTTATCAAACACTTGCGCGCCGACTTAATTCCTTCAATGTAACTTGCGCGTCCCTTCTCTGGAAGAACATCAAGAGGATTATAAAGGGTTTAATAAAGAGTCGCTCAAGTATTTCAACTCTGGTTGAAAATCGCGCAAGTATCCCTCATGTCGCGCAAGTAGACTTGCGCGACCAATACTTGCGCGCCGCCGCAGGACTTGCGCGACTTTTAATACTTGCGCGCCCCTATCTTTTTGGGTGCCCATCTTGCCCATTTTTCCCCTCTTAAGCCATTTCACCTTTCCTATTCAAGATTCAGTCTTCAAGATACTCTTCAAAACCATTTATGGCATGATTTTTTGATTTGAAATCCTTGTCTGAAAGGAATTCTGTGAAATATCTCTCAAAACCTAGTGATTTAAACATCTTTATGTCACCAAAGATTGAGAGTTCATTCATTCAACCTCATCCTTTAAGATGAGAGA
This sequence comes from Viscum album, assembly GCA_963277665.1. Taxonomy (NCBI): domain Eukaryota; kingdom Viridiplantae; phylum Streptophyta; class Magnoliopsida; order Santalales; family Viscaceae; genus Viscum; species Viscum album. The sequence goes on from OY728143.1 coordinate 417,114,498, forward strand.
ATCCTTAACCTGGGTCTCCTTTTCAGGAATAATCCCCAGTTATAAAACCTTTGATCTGGGCATCTTCCTCAGGAGTAAGCCCCAATCAAGTCCTCTAATCTTGGGCATCTTTCTTAAGAATAAGCCCCAACCTCAAATATGGGCATCCTCTTCAGGAGTAAGCCCCAAACCTTAATCCCTAACCTGGGTCTCCTTTTCAGGAATAAGACTCAGTCATAACCTTGGGCTTCCTTTTCAGGAATAAGCCCCAAGTCCCCTTAAACTTCTCTTAACCAGTCATAAAATACCTTTGATTTGGGTTTCCTTTTCAGGAATAAAACCCAATCATAAGTCCCCTCCTAACTTGGGAATCCTCCTTAGGAGTAAGCCCCAAGATTAGAGTATTCAAATCTCCATGAAGCACATATAACTTTGTGGACCCTGTTCATGGATTTTCTCCCTAAAAGTAAATCCTAAACCTTCATCTATCTGGGCAGTCATCTATACATAAGCCCCAAAACAAGTTCTTATGATTGCATCTTTTATGGCACAATTGTCTAAATTTTACCAATACCTCTTGTTTCTCACACCGAGCATGACTCACGTGAGCTTAGAGTGTAAAAGTAATTATGACATTCATCTTTGAGCCATCAATCATAAACACCATATCCCATTCCTCGAACTACGTGAGTTCTGATTCCTTTTCCAAAACAAAGGATACGTAGGTAGCCCATTTATGGGTTCGATCCCAACTTTGAAATAATCTATGTCCTTCTGAATGACGATAAACTTCATGTTCCCCACTGAGTGGCTTTAAAACCAGCCTGGTCATCAAAATGACCAAGAGACTTTTATATAAATGTTTTGAAGGATACCATTGACCAAGAATCTCTAAACAAATATAGATGATTCTATATTGATGAAGAACCTCGAATACATATAAAAGATTCTCTAAATTTCTTGCATATTTAATCATTGATTGTTAAAACTAAAGGAAAGCTCATTTTATACTTGGTAATGTAATAAGGATTCACGAACTTAACTTAAATCTATAAAGAGAGTCCCGGAGTAGACAATAATTCCCCTCAAAAAGGTGTGATGAGTCTGACCTCCCATCCTCTCGACCAATGCAAATTCCTAAGCCTCATCAGTCCACAAGCTAATGAGCGCCTGCCTTTGGAAAGTAGGTCCAAACGGATGTGGAATCATTGGATGTTTCCGGTTCTACGAACAAACCCGTTAGAAACCGATCGGAACGTTTGAATCTCCCGTCCAGGAGGTCATCCCCGGATTCCGCGCGAAACAAAAATGGTGAACCCGACGTGAATCCTTAACCAAGTTAAAGTGATGTTCTTCTTATCTGTTAGGCCCCTTGGTCCAACAAGGCAATCATTGACATATGATCATCCAAAAGATGCAGTAGCCAGATTCATCTTGATTATGTCTGTTACATGAAACAGGCACTCTTTTCTCAAGATCTTCTGCAGAAATGGCTTTCCTTAAATTCACCCCTGTGAATACTGCTGCTGTGAACACCTCTACTGTGAGGTCTGCTGTTGTGAAAACCAATGCTGCTACTCCTGCTGGAACGTCATCCGCTCTGAGGATGACATCACCAACTCAGCGTCTTCAACGTTGTGTTTCTAATGCACTGGTTAAGGAGTACCATCGCAACGGTACTATCCCAACTCTGGAGGCCGCTCGTCAAGCCCTCCAAGTTAACAATTCTACCTGGTCGTCCGGACAACGGCGACCAGCAATCAATAAGCAGGCGGTGCTGACTACCGTCTCCAACCGTTTCGGGTCGTTATCCCCGGAACGCAATTTCCATTCACTCCCTTATTCCGAGGAAGTGAATGAGCAGGTCCCTCGGGGCCTTATTTCAAAAAGACAAGAGTCCTTCCCGAGGGCTCCCATCAACAATCACCGCCAGACTCGTGCGGTAGTGCGCCCTCAACATGATGAGGGTACCGACTCCAGGCATTCAGCTCAGGTTCCTCGAACCCGAGCAGGCAAGATGAACCGCCAGAGACGGAATCCGGTTAACAATAGGCAGGTTGTCATCCCTGCCATCTCCGGAGAAGTCCACCAACCTAACTTGGTGGCAAACAACGAGCAGACATACACACCTGCCCGTTTTAATTCAGCTGTCCAGCAGACTCGTCTGACAGCATCAAGCCGACCCCGCCAGGCAATTCCGGCGGAGTACCATAGGCAGGAACATACACCTGCTTATACATCACCAGTTAGTCAGCAGGCTCGTCTAACTACATATGGTGGATCTCGTCAACCACGTTTGGCGAAGTGTAATCAGCAGGCACATACACCTGCTAATACTAATCAGGCCTACCAACAGTCTCGCTTGGTAGCGCACGGAGAAGTCAGTCGGAAAGTCCCGACGACAAACAGGGGGCAGACTAAACTCTCTGCCTCCACACTTGAGTACTGTCAGGATTCACTAACAGGAAAAGGAGGACAGGAGCAGGCACATACACCTACTCCAAGCCCGGAATGGACGTATATCTCTGTTCCGACGGCTGAAGTCACCAAACATATTTTGTCAATGGTGAAAGAGCAGAAGCAAATTCCTGCTCATATTCTGGATGTTTGCCAGGATGTCATAACAACTTCAGCATCATCTCAGGGACAGACACATAAATCTATCCCTAGAAATGGAGTGACACATCAACGATTCACTCCGGAACAGACACACACATCTGTTCCAGTCCAAGAGGGTTATGGGGCATACTCCCCCATATCATACAGACAACCAAGTCAGGCACATACGCCTGATTTAAGCGATGATCGTCAGCCTAACCTAACCATCTTTCCTGATCAGGCACATACACCTGCTCAGAGCAATCACTTTCATCATCAAGTGGTTTCTAAAGCGAGTAAGAAGGCATCTAAGAAAAAGATCCGCCCAGCACAGTCAGGAGATCAAAGGCCAATCTGCAACCAAGCCTTGCTCGATGCTGGAGTTCTTGAAGCCCTCATACATTTATCTGTCGGAATTCAAGATTCTACTCCCTTAGTTCCCAATAACAGGAACATTAATTTTGAAGATCTTCAACAGACACTTCCTCATGAAGACTTGCTTCATGAAAATTCGGTCAATCTTGAAGTTTCTTCTTCAGATGAGAGCCACAGGAACCCTCTGTGTGGTCAGAAGGCCAAGGAGCAAGAGATTTCATCTTTTGCTGTAACCCATCATGATGGTCCTCCTCATGGTGATGAACTTCGCTGCGAAAGTCCTCTCCGCAGTAGTGATTCACGTTGTCTCGAAAATTCTTCAGAAGGCAATGTAGTGACGAGAAAGCCCTCCTATCTCGAGGCACTTGCAAACGTAAAACCAGTCATGTCTGATGCTTTACTATCGGCAGGTGAAACTCTTTCTCCATCAGAAGATAGCCTGGGGTTCAGGTTATTCTCCGAACCTTCCCTGGGTCATTCATCTTCCAGCATGAATAGTGATTTCTCTACCAATCTTGTTGAATCCGATGAAGCAACAAGGAAACACCAACTCTGGTCCAAACAGGTAGAAGAATCTTCATTTAATGATAAATAGGAAATGCTGAACATGAGGAAAAAACTGGCAAAAGGTGAAGTACCAGTCATGTTTTGGCCTTTGGCTGATTCCCAGTACGACATTCCAAAGATGTTGACGGATGATGGAATCCATGATATTCGTCTCAACATATGGAAAACTCTTTGTCAATTAAAGAAGAAGGTATTATCTTACGATGAATATGAAAATCATCTTAAGATAATAGAAGGGTTACAACGCCAGATTGATTTGGCATCTCTATCAGTCTCTCGGTATCCGAAGGCTGAAAAGCAACAGAGAACCCTTCAACGTTCATGCCTTGGCGCACTAAGAAGATTGCGTCAGTTAATTTCCAATGCTCCATCTAATGTTCATATCATAGGATGGGGTGTTCACGGAGCACTACATTTCACAGTGCTTTCCGGTCAGCAAAGCCCGCCGAAAATGGTCTCATGCAATGTTATTGCCCATGGCCGGCCATAGTCAATGGGCTTTGTTCATAATCAAAAGCTTTCTCGAGATCAAGCTTCAACTAGTTCCTCTCAAAATCAAGTATATAGAGAACAGGTTGTTGAATTGCTCCTACATCAAGCAGGCGAGAATATTGCACAAACCTCTCGTCTGGAGCAAACACGTCATCAAATGACAGAAGTTTCGGAAATCATCCAATGGTCTGTTGAACCAGGTGATAAAAGTGGATACAGGTTAATGCATCCCGCTAATTTCCGAACTAAGATTCGCAAGATCAAGAGAGATTTTAAGAAGATCTCAGACGTAGCATGTCAAGAGACACCCCAGCTTGCCAGACTGGGGGCTTCTCTAACCCAACCCTCAGAGTCAACGAATGGGATTCGAGGAGTTGAGAGGAAGCAGCAGGAACACCCCCAGTCCACCGGACTGGGGACTTTTTCAAATCTTCAATCCTTCCCTCAGAGAAAGTTAGTATTCTCTCGATTAGGGAATAATCCTCAAGAGGAACGAAGAGCCAAGCTGTCAGGAGATTCCCTCCAAGTGACGGTTCTCCAAGAAATTCCTGAGGGATCAAGTTAACGGAATGCCATGTCTCATCATGGACATAGAAGGAGACAATATCACAGAAATGCTGATAGAAAGGATTCCATGCAATATGCATCCATTAATGTCATCAATGTCGTTGCTGCTGATTCACCAGATGAGGCTCAATCAGAGGGATCAGACGAAGAGGTTCCTGCTCAAGAAGTCGCGCACACAGACCTAAATGAAGAAGGTGTGCGCACACGTAATCAAAGGCTTACCCAAAATCTGGGTATTCCTTCAAGTAACCCACTTCCCCCTCTCCAAAAAGGATCCAATAAGAGGAAAGGTAAGAATCAGGTTACTTCTCACCCTTCCTCTGAAGGAGGTCAATCGCTCTCATTAGAGCAAAGGTTTGCACAACAGGAGGAAGAAATGAAAGAATTAAGAAGGTTGAATGCAGAACTACTTCAGAATAGTCTTCTTCTTAAGAATACTGAAGTCCGACAGCCGAAGGAATTTGTTGTAACTACTGGGATGGATCAAGAATATCCTCCTTTATCAGTACACCCACAGAGGTCTAATCCTATGGGTCAAACACAACAACGTTTGGCAGCACTACCATCAGTCGCAGCACCAACCACCACGTCTGTCCAAGCTCCATTCATTGCACCTACCCAAAACCAAGTTCAACCTGACGTTTCTCAAAAGTTAATAACTACTATTGAGTCATTAACAGCTCGGTTAGAAACTATGGAAGGGAAACGGGCGCAAGTTCAACCTGAAAAGAAGGTTTACCCTGAATGGGTAGATTCAATTTCTCCTCCATCCAGTTTTGGAAACCCTATTTTTCTCTACTTTCAATGGATCAGGCGACCCTGAACAACATTTGACGCATTACGTATCTTGTTGTGATCCTATGATGGGAACTCCAGAGCAGCAAGAAGCAGTGAAACTCATATGCTTCGTGCGAACCTTGCAAGAACCAGCTTTTGTCTGGTATACAAGCTTGAAATCCCGGTCAGTCATCGGATGGGAGGATCTTCGTCAAAAATTCCTTCTTCAGTTTAGCTCAACTTTGCCAAAAACGACAGTTTCCGATCTTACAAACTGCAAGCAAAGGGAGAATGAAAGAGTCTCTGATTTCATTGCTCGTTGGAAGGGATTAACGTATTCCTTGAGTTTATCACTCCCTCAGGAGGAATTGTTGCCAATCTGTGTGGCAAATTTGCGTGACGAATTACGCACGCCATTGATCCCTGTGAAATACACAGGAGGGTTTCGAGACCTTACTTCAATCGCTCAACAGATTGAAGATTCCCTTATACAGGCTAAGGTTAAATCTCGTGTAATTCCATCAGCCCCAGGAAGAAGAATGGGTAAAGCAGAAACTACTACAGTTATGCTTAAACAGGCACCTGTACCTATTTCTACTTCAAAACCTTTATCTTCTCGAAGAGCTCCACCTCCTGAACGCCAACAACAAAGGCTATTTCGTCCAAATGATCAAAAAGATCAACGACGAAAACAATTTGAGGATATGAAGAGTAAAACATACTCTTTCCGAAGTGAGCAAGTTCCTGGTTACTTCATTTCAGCTCTGGAAAATAATTTGGTTCAATTACCAGTGCCCAAGAGGCCAAACAAGGAAGGAGATGAAGACCGTCCCAATTATTGTCCCTTTCATCAAATGTTGGGGCATCCCATCCAGGAGTGTTTTGTCTTTAAAGACCTCCTGCAAAAGATGGTCGACTTGGGACAAGTCAAATTGAAGGGTTCTTCAGCTCATGTAGCGTGTATTACCGCTACAGATCCAGAAGAAGGAGGCGAGTGGCAGGAAGTCAAAAGCAAAACTGCGAAAAAATATGATGATTGGATGGTCAGAAAGACAATCAATCGGACCCATTCCATTTTGCGAACACAATTGAAGAAGCCAATTGTGTCTCCTACAAAAGCTTCAGTAAAGCCTCCATCAAAGGACAAATCCTCAAAAGGGCAGCACAATTCAAAGAAGAAAGAGGAATCAGGAGAAGATGAGTATGCATCAAAGCCTAAATTGTCTTTGACTCTGGCAGATTTCATGCCATCTACTTCAAAGCCACGGGCACCATCCCACCAAACGGCACAGCCTAAACAGGCTAACCAGGAAGAGTCTTTATTAGACGAAGAGTTAATCTTTGGTTCTGTTAATATGATTCAATTAACAGATTCATATTCCAGTCTTGATGAGCCTGAATTCCCTGTATCAAATAAGGGAACCCGAGGAAGTTCTAGAGGTTCAGGATATAGGGGAAGACGTGGATCTTTCCGAAGCCACTACTCTAATTCTACCCCTGCTAGCACTGTATATGCAGCAAAAACTCGTGGTAGAGCCCTTCAGCGAGCTCAAAAAGAACAAGCAAGTTCTTCTGCCAATGGCCAACTCAGCTTCGGCACAGTTATTTTGGAAGATCGATTAAAGGTTCCATCTTCTTTATCTCAGCAAGTAAATGGATCTAATCAGTCTAATTTTCCAAAACCAAAGATGTTGCCAACTTCAATACAAGATGCATCAGCTTCCAAAGCATCTGCTTCCAAGGTACCTGCTAAACCGCATATTCCTATTGGGAAACGCAGGCCTCTAGATCAAAAGTATGATATATTGAAACACTTGGCCCAAGTACCAGCCAAATTATCAATTTTGGATGCTTTGAATCTATCAAGAGATCTTCGGGAAGCACTCATCGAAGCTTTGTCAAGTCCTCAGGAGTTTGAAGCTGAAATTGCTACAGCTGAAATTTATCACATAGAGAATAATCCTGCAGAATGTCATGCAGTGATATCTTTTACTGATAAAGATGAAGATGATGTTGTTCATGGGCACATAAAACCTTTGTACTTATCTTGAAAAGTCAATGGTATAGATGTTCGAAGAGCTTTTATTGACAATGGTTCAGGAGTCAACCTCATGCCCATTCGTACACTTCGTCGATTGGGCCTCACGGAATCTGATTTATCTCCTTCTACCATGATGTTGCAAGGATATGATAAAAATGAACAAGAACCACTGGGAGAAGTTACGCTCAGAACTCAGTTTGGAGATCTTGTTTCCAATTCGGATTTCATGATTGTTGATCAGGACTCAGCTTTCAATATCTTGCTTGGAAGACCCTGGCTACATCAGCATGTAGTTATTCCGTCATCATACCATCAATGTCTCAAATACTGTTTCGATGGTCAAGTTGGAACATTGTATGGTGATAAGGCCCCGTTCAAGACATGTGAGTCTCAATACATTGAGGCGGAATTTTATCACATGAAAGAAAGAGAAAAATCTACAATGAAGGAAATTACCAAAGTTAATGCTCCATATGGTTTGAAAAAAATTCCAATAAATCCATTTTCACATGTGAGTAGAGATTATGTGTTACCTATCAGTCAAATTGACAAAATAGGCCCAAATCAAAATACTCTTAGGGAAAGATCCATAATGTCAATTACGGCAATCGAGCCAGACAACATGGGAGAAATTGGTAACTTACCAAGCAGGGATGAAAGCATAAGTGGTGACGTTTTCATTTCGTCTGCTGAAATCCAACAAGTCTATACTTCGCTAATCAGGCCAGAAGAAGTTATAGAAACAGCAGAGGTGAATATTGATGTCGATTCTCAATCCATCATCTCCTCTTTATTTCCCAAAGAAGACCCTTTATCATCAATAGGGTCGGAAATGGAAGCTTCTTCTTCAAAATGTGAAAATTTTGACATCTCTTATGATCATGGGAATTTCGTTGTTTCATCTACTTTGCAAGTATAAACGGAAGAAATAACACATGATGAAGAGGAAGAGGAAGATCTTAGAGATGCTCCTCCAGCATTTGAAGAGGGTATCTCTACCACTGTGGATGAACTCAAAGAAGTAAATCTGGGTACAGAGAAAGATCCACGCCCCACTTTAATTAGTGCGACCATGACCCTTGAAGAAAAAGAGATGTATATTTCTTTTCTAAAGCAAAATAAAGATATTTTTGCTTGGAATTATACAGAGATGCCTGGCCTTGATCCTGATGTTGCCACCCATCATTTGGGTTTGCCAAAAGAACATCGAGGATTCAAGCAAGCCGCGAGAAGAACACACCCAACCTATGCTTCCAAAATCGAGGCTGAAGTGGATAAGCTTATCAAAGCTAACTTCGTCAGAGAAGTTCAATATCCCAAGTGGTTGGCTAATATTGTCCCTGTAAAGAAGAAGAACAGACAAATTAGGGTTTGCATCGATTTTAGAGATCTTAATCGGTATTGTCCCAAAGATGATTTTCCAGTTCCGATTACAGAACTCTTAATTGATGCGACGGCTGGCTATGAAGTACTTTCTTTCATGGATAGATATTATGGATATAATCAGATCCGAATGGCCCCAGAAGATGAGGAATATACAGCCTTCAGAGCTCCTCAAGGTGTGTTTTGTTACCGGGTAATGCCCTTTGGTTTAAAGAATGCAGGTGCAACATATCAACGCGCCATGCATCATATCTTCAAACCTTTTCTAGGGAAATTTGTTGAATGCTATGTTGATGATTTGGTGGTTAAATCCAAACAACGTTTTGATCACTTGGCTGATTTGGAAATCATATTCCACAAGCTTCGACAACATAATTTGAAGATGAACCCCTTAAAATGTGCTTTTGGGGTAACCTCAGGAAAATTCCTCAGCTTTGTTGTACGCCATCGTGGTATTGAAGTCGATCCTGAGAAGACCAAATCAATCCTTGGTATGTCACCTCCTCAGAATTTGAAAGAATTAAGAGGACTTCAAGGACACTTAGCCTATATTCGGCGTTTCATCGCCAATTTGGCAGGAAAAAGTTTACCTTTTACCAAATTATTGAAGAAAGGAGTCACTTACCAGTGGACTAAAGAATGTCAAGAAGCATTTGATGTTCTCAAGAAATACCTCTTGAGTCCACCAGTACTCATGCCACCTGTTGAGGGTAGGCCTCTTATCCTCTATGTGACATCTTTAGAGCGATCATTGGGTGCCTTTCTCGCTCAAAAGAATGATGCTGGGAATGAAAATAGTCTCTACTATCTTAGTAAAACTATGCTTGAAGCAGAAACCCGATATTCGAGTATTGAAAAGTGCTGCCTAGCATTAATCTTTGCAGTTCAGAAACTGAGACACTACCTGCAACATCACGAGGTCCAATTGGTATCTCGTAATAATCCACTCAAATTCATCCTTAGTCGTCCAATGCTTACAGGACGTCTGGCAAGGTGGGCGGTTATTCTACAGCAGTTCGACATCCAGTATGTGTCTCAAAAGGCAATTAAGGGCCAAGCTCTGGCTGATTTCCTGGCTGAACATCCTTCAGTGGAAGACACGTATTCAGATATCGAACTCCCTGATGAAGAAATTTTCTCTATTCAAGAGAGTCCTCAAACATGGGAAATGTAATTTGATGGTGCTTCTAGAAGTCCAACAGGGAAGAAAATGGAAAATCCTAAATTCAACAAAGTTGGTTTAGGAATTGTGCTCATTTCTCCAGATAAGGCAGTGTTACCTTATTCCTTTTTGTTGTGGGAAGGTGGTACCAATAATGAAGCTGAATACCAAGCTCTCATTGCAGGCTTGGAGTTAGCACTTCAAGCACAAGTAAATCACTTAAAGGTGAAAGGTGATTCAGACCTGGTAATCAAACAAGTCAATGGGGATTATGCCATCAGAAAAGAAGAATTAATCCCTTTGTATGATTACGTCAGAGAGTTAATGTCGGAATTCCCTTCAGAACCGACATTTTCTTATGTCCCAAGATCACAAAATGCTCAAGCTGATGCACTGGCTAATATAGCCACAGCTTTAGCAGATCCAAATCGGGACGAGACAACCATTGGTATTGCCCACCGTCGTGCAATTTCACCTTATGTTCAAGTCAAAACAGAGGAAATTAATGAAATTAGTCCCATTCCTGAACCGTATGGTCATACTACAGGATGGATGTCACCTATCAAGGAATACCTTCAAAATGAAACACTTCCACCTGATAGAGCCGAGAAAGAACAAATTCAGCGACGTGTGGTCAATTTTACTCTTTATGATGGTCCAAACCACCTCGAGAAAATTCTCTACAAACGTGGTTTTGATGGAGTTCTCTTCAGATGTATTGATGGTGAAGAGACAATGGCTGTCATAAAAGAAGTGCATGCAGGAGTCTGTGGTGCCCACCAGTCTGGACATAGACTGTCTGATCAAATTCGAAGGCTTGGATACTTCTGGCCTTCAATGATACAAGATTGTGTTAATTTCACAAAGAAGTGTCATTCATGCCAAGTATATGCCAGCTTCATTCATAAACCTCCAGAGTTGCTTCATACAGCTAAATACTCATGGCCATTTTCCACATGGGGAATGGATGTGGTGGGACCTTACCCTTCAGCTACGGCCAAGCAGTTTAAGTACATTCTTACTGCTACTGATTTCTTTTCCAAATGGGCAGAGGCAGTACCTCTCAAAGAAGTCAGTTCTAAATGCATTGTTAGCTTCATCAAGTCTAACATCATTACAAGATTTGGTGTCCCTCATACCATATTGACGGACAACGGTACCAACTTCTGTTCTTCTGAGGTAAAGAAATTGTATCAAGAATACAACATTAAGTCCAACCATTCATATCGATATCATGCAGCGGCTAATGGCCAGATAGAGGCCTTCAACAAGACTCTTTCAAATATACTGCAAAAGATGGTGGATAAAGATAAGAGGTCATGGCCTGATAAACTCTATCATGCTTTATGGGCTTATCGGACTACCACTCGCAATGCAACGCGGTCTACTCCATATTCATTGGTATATGGAACAGAAGCAGTCTTACCAATTGAAGTTCAATTGCCCTCACTCAGAATAGCCATTTGTGATCAATTATCAACAGATGAGCAATCCCAAAAGCGGTTGAATGAATTGGAACAGTTAGATGAGAAAAGATTGTGCACTTTGCACCACTTGGAAATCTATCAGAATCGGGTAGCACGAGCTTTTAACAAAAAAGTTCGTCTTCGTTCATTCATTCAGGGAGAATTGGTATTGGTTCTCAGAACACCAATGATACCAGGAAAGAAGCCTCCCAAGCTTGAACCAAAATGGGAAGGACCTTATTCAATACATAAGGTCTACTCCAATGGAGCGTATTCTCTGATCTCAATGGATGGAGAACACATCACGAATCCAACTAATGCCAGATTTCTGAAGAAGTATTTTGTATAAACACAAAATATTGTTTCCAGAACCAAGACTCTTACAATTGGTTCATACAACAATGGTCCAGTATGACCTTAAACTGCAACTTCGTCCAACATGACGTTAAACTGTGTCACCTTCAATGTCCAAGATGACAATAAACTATATTGTGTCCTAGCAACATGACATTAAACTGTGTGGCACTTTCATCGTCCAGCATGACGTTAAACTGTAAAAAGTCCCCAGAACTGATATCCTCATATTAGTTCACCTTAGTCCTAGCTACATGACTTTAAACTGTACAGCACCAGTTCGTCCTTGCTATATGATGTTAAACTATACAGCAATGGTCCAGTATGACTTTAAACTGCAACTTTGTCACACACGACATTAAACTGTGAAAAAGTTCCCTAAACCGTCCAGTATGAACTTAAACTGCATCATCCCTGGTCCATGCATATGACCATAAACTATTTGCAAATCCCTTATGTCCAGCAAGACGTTAAACTGTGACGTCCTAAATTACATGACGCTAAACTGTATAAAAGTCCCTCACGTCCGGAAAGACGTTAAACTATATAATCTCAAAAGTCCAGTATGACATTAAACTGCACCATTCACGGTCCATGCGTATGACCTTAAACTATTCGCACCTTTGTCCGACATGACGTTAAAATGGTACACTCTTTTGTCCTTACTGCATGACATTAAACTGCACAGTCCCCCTTTCGTCCAATATGACGTTAAACTATTTTATCCCCATCGTCCTAACTACATGACGCTAAACTGTATAGAAAATCCTTGATAGGTCCTACATGACATTAAACTGTATTTTGTCCCTGCTACATGACACTAAACTGTGCAGCACCAATAGTCCTAACTGCAAGACTTTAAACTGCATATTCCCCTCTTTTTTTATGTCCTACATAACATTAAACTGTACATCGTTAAGGTTGTTATTACCTCTTGTTTCTCACACCGAGTATGACTCACGTGAGCTTAGAGCGAACATCAACCATAACACTCCCTTTGGTCCACTAACCATGTGTAAGTCCCAACAATATTTTTTATTAGATCATTGTCCACAAGAACAACTTGATCATTGATTCATTCTTTAATTGAACTACACGGACTTTGATCCTTTCCCTCCAGGCTGGGTATGTAGGCAACCTCCCAAGGTTCAAGCCCAAAAACAATCTCTTCACATCGGTTCACCACCATCTCATATGATGATGATTTGTGAAACCACCCCTGGAATCAATATCTTTACATTGATTCACTTTCGTCCTTGTTATATGACGTTAAACTATACAACACTTTTGTCCGGTACGACAATAAACTACAATATTCTTTGATTTCCTCATTTGAGAAGGAACCATTATTAACATTGATTCTTTTTCAATCATGGTTTTCATTTTCAAAAGACTACGTACATACATGGTAATACCTAAACTTTTTATCTTAGGTCAAAACCATCATTGCACTAAAATCCCCTTTCACCCTTCACATGTACGAACCAAATTTGTACAAAGGGTAGTTCTAGAACTACGTGGACTTGATTCCCATCCTTATGGGATACGTAGGAACATTCGAGTGTCCCTCGAATCCAGTCCCAAGTCTTTTGGGCCTAACCCCAAATTTCACTTTCAGTCCCTTGGCTGAAAAGTCTTCATGAAAACACACACTGTGTATTCATTATTATGATCCGAATTATATGACCTTAAACTAAGATCACTCATACTTTCGTCCTGCACGACGTTAAACTACATGTCAAGAACTTCGTATGGCTTGATTCTCATTCTTATGAGATACGTAGTGAAGTCCAAGATTCAATTCAGGACCCATCCACAACATGATTATGGTTATCATTGACCTATGTATCTCTATATACATTGGACAATACCCATCTTTATGTATTATAATCCTAACCTTAAATATTTTCAGATCTTCATAACCCTTTTCATGACTTCTAGTCACAAAAATGTCAAACTTCTGAGAATTATTTTTCCTGACTATGCAGCACGTGCCCATAGGTGGCCTTGCATAAACAGTCCACATAACAGATTTGTCAGCAAAAAGATGCTATTTTATTTAACTATGCAGCCAATGCCCATAGGTGGCCCTGCATATTTCAACCCACTAACGGGTTTTGTTAGATAATAGTAACTTCATTCTTGGGAAGAATGCCTCTTTTGTCCTTATTTGTCTTAAAACGACAGTATGTAGGGATCCGCAAAAAATAGCCATCCTTAACATATTTGTCCCATATCCTTTTTCATGATCTGAAAGTATTCAAGTCTATGGTTTATTCTTCTTCCCTACGTTTGGGTCAGACCTTCGTAGGAGTGATATTCATCCAGTTCTTCGATATTCTTGTTTGGAAATATCTTCTCCATATTCAAGTACCTCTTTCCATACAACAAACTCTATGATTTAGAAAATTTGAATCTCCATAAACTTTCACTGGCTTTTAGCACTAGGAAAGTAAATTTCTGGGAGTTCTTTTGCCTGACTATGCAGCACGTGCCCATAGGTGGCCTTGCATAAACAGTCCACATAACAGACTTGTCAGCCAAAAGATGCTATTTTATTTGACTATGCAGCCAATGCCCATAGGTGGCCCTGCATATTTCAACCCCCTAACGGGTTTTGTTAAATAATAGTAACTTCATTCTTGGAAACTACTTCTTCTAATGCCTTTTAGCTCTTTTTTCATATCATTCCTCAGATTCAAATATTCTTAAGCCATAGTTTACATTTTTTTCCCTCATACTTGAGTATGGTAATATGTTTTCAGATAAATTGTCAAGGAATTGAATCCATTTTTTTAATCCATTTTCGGTCAAAGCTATTTTGACCTTAAACATTAGCCCCTTTATGTCCGGCGTGCATGACTTTAAACTGCCCACACAAAAGACAAAGGAACTCTGAATAAAAGTCAAGTTCCAGCTCACTAAATATACATTTTTTGTATGATTTAGGTAATATTGAGCAGTTAAAAGGTTCAAAGTTTGTAGGGTTATTTGTAATAATCCTAGTAAAAATCAAACTATGCTTACTAGGCCCATTGGCTTAAGTAAATTTGAAGCAGGTAATGGAAGAATGCAAGTAAAAATGATTGAAGACAAAAGTGTTTTTCATTGATACACAAGAGTTAGAAGGACATCCACAGACTGGAATCTCTTCTCTTTTTCAAGAATTACAGAAGATTGTCAACATAAGTCTTCATTTGATGTATAGCATCCTGAGCCTTATCAACAGTTACTTGAAGCTCGTGCACTTGACCAGCTTCACTCTTTTCAGCTTACTGAAGTGCCTTCTTAGCATCTGCAATGGCTTTCATGCCATTCATATGAGTTTCATCCAATGATTTATTAAGCTGATCAAGTTCCCCAGTAACAACATCTAACTGTTGCTGGAGTTGCACCTGCTGGACGACCTTTTCTTTGATTTTTTGCTTCAGATCCTTCATCTTGACAGCATAATCAGCTTCAGCCTGGGATATCGCAGCCTCAAATTCGCCTATGATGAATAGGAAAGGTGAAATGGCTTAAGAGGGGAAAATGGGCAAGATGGGCACCCAAAAAGATAGGGGCGCGAAACAAAAATGGTGAACCCGAAACCCGGATTGAAGCTCCCGACGCCCAAGTCTCTTCTCAAAGCTTCCAGAACACTTCTAAGGTAATTTCTTACCTAGAATGGAAGATCTAAAGGGAATAAGGAAGGCCTAAGTGTTGAAACTTATCAAACACTTGCGCGCCGACTTAATTCCTTCAATGTAACTTGCGCGTCCCTTCTCTGGAAGAACATCAAGAGGATTATAAAGGGTTTAATAAAGAGTCTCTCAAGTATTTCAACTCTGGTTGAAAATCGCGCAAGTATCCCTCATGTCGCGCAAGTAGACTTGCGCGACCAATACTTGCGTGCCGCCGCAGGACTTGCGCGACTTTTAATACTTGCGCGCCCCTATCTTTTTGGGTGCCCATCTTGCCCATTTTCCCCTCTTAATCCATTTCACCTTTCCTATTCATCATAGGCGAATTTGAGGCTGCGATATCCCAGGCTGAAGCTGATTATGCTGTCAAGATGAAGGATCTGAAGCAAAAAATCAAAGAAAAGGTCGTCCAGCAGGTGCAACTCCAGCAACAGTTAGATGTTGTTACTGGGGAACTTGATCAGCTTAATAAATCATTGGATGAAACTCATATGAATGGCATGAAAGCCATTGCAGATGCTAAGAAGGCACTTCAGCAAGCTGAAAAGAGTGAAGCTGGTCAAGTGCACGAGCTTCAAGTAACTGTTGATAAGGCTCAGGATGCTATACATCAAATGAAGACTTATGTTGACAATCTTCTGTAATTCTTGAAAAAGAGAAGAGATTCCAGTCTGTGGATGTCCTTCTAACTCTTGTGTATCAATGAAAAACACTTTTGTCTTCAATCATTTGTACTTGCATTCTTCCATTACCTGCTTCAAATTTACTTAAGCCAATGGGCCTAGTAAGCATAGTTTGATTTTTACTAGGATTATTACAAATAACCCTACAAACTTTGAACCTTTTAACTGCTCAATATTACCTAAATCATACAAAAAATGTATATTTAGTGAGCTGGAACTTGACTTTTATTCATAGTTCCTTTGTCTTTTGTGTGGGCAGTTTAAAGTCATGCACGCCGGACATAAAGGGGCTAATGTTTAAGGTCAAAATAGCTTTGACCGAAAATGGATTAAAAAAATGGATTCAATTCCTTGACAATTTATCTGAAAACATATTACCATACTCAAGTATGAGGGAAAAAAATGTAAACTATGGCTTAAGAATATTTGAATCTGAGGAATGATATGAAAAAAGAGCTAAAAGGCATTAGAAGAAGTAGTTTCCAAGAATGAAGTTACTATTATTTAACAAAACCCGTTAGGGGGTTGAAATATGCAGGGCCACCTATGGGCATTGGCTGCATAGTCAAATAAAATAGCATCTTTTGGCTGACAAGTCTGTTATGTGGACTGTTTATGCAAGGCCACCTATGGGCACGTGCTGCATAGTCAGGCAAAAGAACTCCCAGAAATTTACTTTCCTAGTGCTAAAAGCCAGTGAAAGTTTATGGAGATTCAAATTTTCTAAAGCATAGAGTTTGTTGTATGGAAAGAGGTACTTGAATATGGAGAAGATATTTCCAAACAAGAATATCGAAGAACTGGATGAATATCACTCCTACGAAGGTCTGACCCAAACGTAGGGAAGAAGAATAAACCATAGACTTGAATACTTTCAGATCATGAAAAAGGATATGGGACAAATATGTTAAGGATGGCTATTTTTTGCGGATCCCTACATACTGTCGTTTTAAGACAAATAAGGACAAAAGAGGCATTCTTCGCAAGAATGAAGTTACTATTATCTAACAAAACCCGTTAGGGGGTTGAAATATGCAGGGCCACCTATGGGCATTGGCTGCATAGTTAAATAAAATAGTATCTTTTGGCTGACAAATCTGTTATGTGGACTGTTTATGCAAGGCCACCTATGGGCACGTGCTGCATAGTCAGGCAAAATAATTCTCAGAAGTTTGAAATTTTTGTGACTAGAAGTCATGAAAAGGGTTATGAAGATCTGAAAATATTTAAGGTTAGGATTATAATACATAAAGATGGCTATTGTCCAATGTATATAGAGATACATAGGTCAATGATAACCATAATCATGTTGTGGATGGGTCCTGAATTGAAACTTGGACTTCACTACGTATCTCATAAGAATGAGAATCAAGCCATACGTAGTTCTTGACATGTAGTTTAACGTCGTGCAGGACGAAAGTATGAGTGATCTTAGTTTAAGGTCATATAATTCGGATCATAATAATGAATACACAGTGTGTGTTTTCATGAAGACTTTTCAGCCAAGGGACTGAAAGTGAAATTTGGGGTTAGGCCCAAAAGACTTGGGGACTGGATTCGAGGGACACTCGAATGTTCCTATGTATCCCATAAGAATGGGAATCAAGTCCACGTAGTTCTAGAACTACCCTTTGTACAAATTTGGTTCGTACATGTGAAGGGTGAAAGGGGATTTTAGTGCAATGATGGTTTTAACCTAAGATAAAAAGTTTAGGTATTACCATGTATGTACGTAGTCTTTTGAAAATGAAAACCATGATTGAAAAAGAATCAATGTTAATAATGGTTCCTTCTCAAATGAGGAAATCAAAGAATATTGTAGTTTATTGTCGTACCGGACAAAAGTGTTGTATAGTTTAACGTCATATAACAAGGACGAAAGTGAATCAATGTAAAGATATTGATTCCAGGGGTGGTTTCACAAATCATCATCATATGAGATGGTGGTGAACCGATGTGAAGAGATTGTTTTTGGGCTTGAACCTTGAAAGGTTGCCTACATACCCAGCCTGGAGGGCAAGGATCAAAGTCCGTGTAGTTCAATTAAAGAATGAATCAATGATCAAGTTGTTCTTGTGGACAATGATCTAATAAAAAATATTGTTGGGACTTACACATGGTTAGTGGCCCAAAGGGAGTGTTATGGTTGATGTTCGCTCTAAGCTCACATGAGTCATACTCGGTGTGAGAAACAAGAGGTAATAATAACCTTAACGATGTAAAGTTTAATGTCATGTAGGACATAAAAAAAGGGGACTATGCAGTTTAAAGTCTTGCAGTTAGGACTATTGGTGCTGCACAGTTTAGTGTCATGTAGCAGGGACAAAATACAGTTTAATGTCATGTAGGACCTATCAAGGATTTTCTGTACAGTTTAGCGTCATGTAGTTAGGACGATGGGGATAAAATAGTTTAACGTCATATTGGACGAAAGGGGGACTGTGCAGTTTAATGTCATGCAGTAAGGACAAAAGAGTGTACCATTTTAACGTCATGTCGGACGAAGGTGCGAATAGTTTAAGGTCATACGCATGGACCGTGAATGGTGCAGTTTAATGTTATACTGGATTTTTGAGATTATATAGTTTAACGTCTTTCCGGACGTGAGGGACTTTTATACAGTTTAGCGTCATGTAATTTAGGACGTCACAGTTTAACGTCTTGCTGGACATAAGGGATTTGCAAATAGTTTATGGTCATATGCATGGACCAGGGATGATGCAGTTTAAGGTCATACTGTACGGTTTAGGGAACTTTTTCACAGTTTAATGTCGTGTGGGATGAAGTTGCAGTTTAAAGTCATACTGGACCATTGCTGTATAGTTTAACGTCATATAGCAAGGACGAACTGGTGCTGTACAGTTTAAAGTCATGTAGCTAGGACTAAGGTGAACTAATATGAGGATATCAGTTCTGGGGACTTTTTACAGTTTAACGTCATGCTGGACGATGAAAGTGCCACACAGTTTAATGTCATGTTGCTAGGACACAATATAGTTTAATGTCATCTTGGACATTGAAGGTGACACAGTTTAACGTCATGTTGGACGAAGTTGCAGTTTAAGGTCATAATGGACCATTGCTGTATGAACCAATTGTAAGAGTCTTGGTTCTGGAAACAATATTTTGTGTTTATACAAAATACTTCTTCAGAAATCTGGCATTAGTTGGAGTCGTGATGTGTTCTCCATCCATTGAGATCAGAGAATACGCTCCATTGGAGTAGACCTTATGTATTGAATAAGGTCCTTCCCATTTCGGTTCAAGCTTGGGAGGATTCTTTCCTGGTATCATTGGTGTTCTGAGAACCAATACCAATTCTCCCTGAATGAATGAACGAAGACGAACTTTTTTGTTAAAAGCTCGTGCTATCCGATTCTGATAGATTTCCAAGTGGTGCAAAGTGCACAATCTTTTCTCATCTAACTGTTCCAATTCATTCAACCGCTTTTGGGATTGCTCATCTGTTGATAATTGATCACAAATGGCTATTCTGAGTGAGGGCAATTGAACTTCAATTGGTAAGACTGCTTCTGTTCCATATACCAAGGAATATGGAGTAGACCATGTTGCATTGCGAGTGGTAGTCCGATAAGCCCATAAAGCATGATAGAGTTTATCAGGCCATGACCTCTTATCTTTATCCACCATCTTTTGCAGTATATTTGAAAGAGTCTTGTTGAAGGACTCTATCTGGCCATTAGCCGCTGCATGATATCGAGATGAATGGTTGGACTTAATGTTGTATTCTTGATACAATTTCTTTACCTCAGAAGAACAGAAGTTGGTACCGTTGTCCGTCAATATGGTATGAGGGAAACCAAATCTAGTAATGATGTAAGACTTGATGAAGCTAACAATGCATTTAGAACTGACTTCTTTGAGAGGTACTGCCTCTGCCCATTTGGAAAAGAAATCAGTAGCAGTAAGAATGTACTTAAACTGCTTGGCCGTAGCTGAAGGGTAAGATCCCACCACATCCATTCCCCATGTGGAAAATGGCCATGAGTATTTAGCTGTATGAAGCAACTCTGGAGGTTGATGAATGAAGTTGTCATATACTTGGCACGAATGACACTTCTTTGTGAAATTAACACAATCTTGTATCATTGAAGGCCAGAAGTATCCAAGCCTTCGAATTTGATCAGACAGTCTATGTCCAGACTGGTGGGCACCACAGACTCCTGCATGCACTTCTTTTATGACAGCCATTGTCTCTTCACCATCAATACATCTGAAGAGAACTCCATCAAAACCACGTTTGTAGAGAATTTTCTCGAGGTGGTTTGGACCATCATAAAGAGTAAATTTGACCACACGTCGCCGAATTTGTTCTTTCTCGGCTCTATCAGGTGGAAGTGTTCCATTTTGAAGGTATTCCTTGATAGGTGACATCCATCCTGTAGTATGACCATACGGTTCAGGAATGGGACTAATTTCATTAATTTCCTCTGTTTTGACTTGAACATAAGGTGAAATTGCACGACGGTGGGCAATACCAATGGTTGTCTCGTCCCGATTTGGATCTGCTAAAGCTGTGGCTATATTAGCCAGTGCATCATCTTGAGCATTTTGTGATCTTGGGACATAAGAAAATGTTGGTTCTGAAGGGAATTCCGACATTAACTCTCTGACGTAATCATACAAAGGGATTAATTCTTCTTTTCTGATGGCATAATCCCCATTGACTTGTTTGATTACCAGGTCTGAATCACCTTTCACCTTTAAGTGATTTACTTGTGCTTGAAGTGCTAACTCCAAGCCTGTAATGAGAGCTTGGTATTCAGCTTCATTATTGGTACCACCTTCCCACAACAAAAAGGAATAAGGTAACACTGCCTTATCTGGATAAATGACCACAATTCCTAAACCAACTTTGTTGAATTTAGGATTTTCCATTTTCTTCCCTGTTGGACTTCTAGAAGCACCATCAAAATACATTTCCCATGTTTGAGGACTCTCTTGAATAGAGAAAATTTCTTCATCAGGGAGTTCGATATCTGAATACGTGTCGTCCACTGAAGGATGTTCAGCCAGGAAATCAGCCAGAGCTTGGCCCTTAATTGCCTTTTGAGACACATACTGGATGTCGAACTGCTGTAGAATAACCACCCACCTTGCCAGACGTCCTGTAAGCATTGGACGACTAAGGATGAATTTGAGTGGATTATTACGAGATACCAATTGGACCTCGTGATGTTGCAGGTAGTGTCTCAGTTTCTGAACTGCAAAGATTAATGCTAGGCAGCACTTTTCAATACTCGAATACCGGGTTTCTTCTTCAAGCATAGTTCTACTAAGATAGTAGAGACTATTTTCATTCCCAGCATCATTCTTTTGAGCGAGAAAGGCACCCAATGATCGCTCTAAAGCTGTCACATAGAGGATAAGAGGCCTACCCTCAACAGGTGGCATGAGTACTGGTGGACTCAAGAGGTATTTCTTGAGAACATCAAATGCTTCTTGACATTCTTTAGTCCACTGGTAAGTGACTCCTTTCTTCAATAATTTGGTAAAAGGTAAACTTTTTCCTGCCAAATTGGCGATGAAACGCCGAATATAGGCTAAGTGTCCTTGAAGTCCTCTTAATTCTTTCAAATTCTGAGGAGGTGACATACCAAGGATTGATTTGGTCTTCTCAGGATCGACTTCAATACCACGATGGCGTACAACAAAGCCGAGGAATTTTCCTGAGGTTACCCCAAAAGCACATTTTAAGGGGTTCATCTTCAAATTATGTTGTCGAAGCTTGTGGAATATGATTTCCAAATCAGCCAAGTGATCAAAACGTTGTTTGGATTTAACCACCAAATCACCTACATAGCATTCAACAAATTTCCCTAGAAAAGGTTTGAAGATATGATGCATGGAGCGTTGATATGTTGCACCTGCATTCTTTAAACCAAAGGGCATCACCCGGTAACAAAACACACCTTGAGGAGCTCTGAAGGCTGTATATTCCTCATCTTCTGGGGCCATTCGGATCTGATTATATCCAGAATATCCATCCATGAAAGAAAGTACTTCATAGCCAGCCGTCGCATCAATCAAGAGTTCTGTAATCGGAACTGAAAAATCATCTTTGGGACAATACCGATTAAGATCTCTAAAATCGATGCAAACCCTAATTTGTCCGTTATTCTTCTTTACAGGGACAATATTAGCCAACCACTTGGGATACTGAACTTCTCTGACGAAGTTAGCTTTGATAAGCTTATCCACTTCAGCCTCGATTTTGGAAGCATAGGTTGGGTGTGTTCTTCTCGCGGCTTGCTTGAATCCTCGATGTTCTTTTGGCAAACCCAAATGATGGGTGGCAACATCAGGATCAACGCCAGACATCTCTGTATAATTCCAAGCAAAAATATCTTTATTTTTCTTTAGAAAAGAAATATACATCTCTTTTTCTTCAAGGGTCATGGCCGCACTAATTAAAGTGGGGCGTGGATCTTTCTCTGTACCCAGATTTACTTCTCTGAGTTCATCCACAGTTGTAGAGATACCCTCTTCAAATGCTGGAGGAGCATCTCTAAGATCTTCCTCTTCCTCTTCATCATGTATTATTTCTTCCGTTTCTACTTGCAAAGTAGATGAAACAACGAAATTCTCATGATCATAAGAGATGTCAAAATTTTCACATTTTGAAGAAGAAGCTTCCATTTCCGACCCTATTGATGATAAAGGGTCTTCTTTGGGAAATAAAGAGGAGATGATGGATTGAGAATCGACATCAATATTCACCTATGGTGTTGCTATAACTTCTTCTGGCCTGATTAGCGAAGTATAGACTTGTTGGATTTCAGCAGACGAAATGAAAACGTCACCACTTATGCTTTCATCACTGCTTGGTAAGTTACCAATTTCTCCCATGTTGTCTGGCTCGATTGCCGTAATTGACATTATGGATCTTTCCATAAGAGTATTTTGATTTGGGCCTATTTTGTCAATTTGACTGATAGGTAACACATAATCTGTACTCACATGTGAAAATGGATTTATTGGAATTTTTTCCAAACCATATGGAGCATTAACTTTGGTAATTTCCTTCATTGTAGATTTTTCTCTTTCTTTCATGTGATAAAATTCCGCCTCAATGTATTGAGACTCACATGTCTTGAACGGGGCCTTATCACCATACAATGTTCCAACTTGACCATCGAAACAGTATTTGAGACATTGATGGTATGATGACGGAATAGCAGCATGCTGATGTAGCCAGGGTCTTCCAAGCAAGATATTGAAAGCTGAGTCCTGATCAACAATCATGAAATCCGAATTGGAAACAAGATCTCCAAACTGAGTTCTGAGCGTAACTTCTCCCCGTGGTTCTTGTTCATTTTTATCATATCCTTGCAACATCATGGTAGAAGGAGATAAATCAGATTCCGTGAGGCCCAATCGACGAAGTGTACGAATGGGCATGAGGTTGACTCCTGAACCATTGTCAATAAAAGCTCTTCGAACATCTATACCATTGACTTTTCCAGATAAGTACAAAGGTTTTATGTGCCCATGCACAACATCATCTTCATCTTTACCAGTAAAAGATATCACTGCATGACATTCTGCAGGATTATTCTCTATGTGATAAATTTCAGCTGCAGCAATTTCAGCTTCAAACTCCTGAGGACTTGACAAAGCTTCGATGAGTGCTTCCCGAAGATCTCTTGATAGATTCAAAGAATCCAAAATTGATAATTTGGCTGGTACTTGGGCCAAGTGTTTCAATATATCATACTTTTGATCTAGAGGCCTGCATTTCCCAATAGGAATATGCGGTTTAGCAGGTACCTTGGAAGCAGATGCTTTGGAAGCTGATGCATCTTGTATTGAAGTTGGCAACATCTTTGGTTTTGGAAAATTAGACTGATTATATCCATTTACTTGCTGAGATAAAGAAGATGGAACCTTTAATCGATCTTCCAAAATAACTGTGCCGAAGCTGAGTTGGCCATTGGTAGAAGAACTTGCTTGTTCTTTTTGAGCTCGCTGAAGGGCTCTACCACGAGTTTCTGCTACATATACAGTGCTAGCAGGGGTAGAATTAGAGTAGTGGCTTCGGAAAGATCCACGTCTTCCCCTATATCCTGAACCTCTAGAACTTCCTCGGGTTCCCTTATTTGATACAGGGAATTCAGGCTCATCAAGACTGGAATATGAATCTGTTAATTGAATCATATTAACAGAACCAAAGATTAACTCTTCGTCTGATAAAGACTCTGCCTGGTTAGCCTGTTTAGGCTGTGCCGTTTGGTGGGACGGTCTTCATCTCCTTCCTTGTTTGGCCTCTTGGGCACTGGTAATTGAACCAAATTATTTTCCAGAGCTGAAATGAAGTAACCAGGAACTTGCTCACTTCGGAAAGAGTATGTTTTACTCTTCATATCCTCAAATTGTTTTCGTCGTTGATCTTTTTGATCATTTGGACGAAATAGCCTTTGTTGTTGGCGTTCATGAGGTGGAGCTCTTCGAGAAGATGAAGGTTTTGAAGTAGAAATAGGTACAGGTGCCTGTTTAAGCATAACTGTAGCAGTTTCTGCTTTACCCATTCTTCTTCCTGGGGCTGATGGAATTACACGAGATTTAACCTTAGCCTGTATAAGGGAATCTTCAATCTGTTGAGCGATTGAAGTAAGGTCTCGAAACCCTCCTGTGTATTTCACAGGGATCAATGGCGTGCGTAATTCGTCACGCAAATTTGCCACACAGATTGGCAAAAATTCCTCCCGAGGGAGTGATAAACTCAAGGAATACGTTAATCCCTTCCAACGAGCAATGAAATCAGAGACTCTTTCATTCTCCCTTTGCTTGCAGTTTGTAAGATCGAAAACTGTCGTTTTTGGCAAAGTTGAGCTAAACTGAAGAAGGAATTTTTGACGAAGATCCTCCCATACGATGACTGACCGGGATTTCAAGCTTGTATACCAGAAAAAAGCTGGTCCTTGCAAGGTTCGCACGAAGCATCTGAGTTTCACTGCTTCTTGCTGCTCTGGAGTTCCCATCATAGGATCACAACAAGATACGTAATGCGTCAAATGTTGTTCAGGGTCGCCTGATCCATTGAAAGTAGGGAAAATAGGGTTTCCAAAACTGGATGGAGGAGAAATTGAATCTACCCATTCAGGGTAAACTTTCTTTTCAGGTTGAACTTGCGCCCGTTTCCCTTCCATAGTTTCTAACCGAGCTGTTAATGACTCAATAGTAGTTATTAACTTTTGAGAAACGTCAGGTTGAACTTGGTTTTGGGTAGGTGCAATGAATGGAGCTTGGACAGACGTGGTGGTTGGTGCTGCAACTGATGGTAGTGCTGCCAACCGTTGTTGCGTTTGACCCATAGGATTAGACCTCTGTGGGTGTACTAACAAAGGAGGATATTCTTGATCCATCTCAGTAGTTACAACAAATTCCTTCGGCTGTCGGACTTCAGTATTCTTAAGAAGAAGACTATTCTGAAGTAGTTCTTCATTCAACCTTCTTAATTCTTTCATTTCTTCCTCCTGTTGTGCAAACCTTTGCTCTAATGAGAGCGATTGACCTCCTTCAGAGGAAGGGTGAGAAGTAACCTGATTCTTACCTTTCCCCTTATTGGATCCTTTTCGGAGAGGGGGAAGTGGGTTACTTGAAGGAATACCCATATTTTGGGTAAGCCTTTGATTACGTGAGCGCACGCCTTCTTCATTTAGGTCTGTGTGCGCAACTTCTTGAGCAGGAACCTCTTCGTCTGATCCCTCTGATTGAGCCTCATCTGGTGAATCAGCAGCAACGGCATTGATGACATTAATGGATGCATATTTCATGGAATCCTTTCTATCAGCATTTCTGTGATATTGTCTCCTTCTATGTCTATGATGAGACATGGCATTCCGTTGACTTGATCCCTCAGGAATTTCTTAAAGAACCTTCACTTGGAGAGAATCTCCTGACATCTTGGCTCTTCGTTCCTCTTGAGGCTTATTCCCTAATCGAGAGAATACTGACTTTCTCTGAGGGAAGGATTTAAGATTTGAAAAAGTCCCCAGTCGCGCAAGTCCTGCGGCGGCGCGCAAGTATTGGTCGTGCAAGTATACTTGCGCGACATGAGTGGTACTTGCGCGATTTTCAACCAGAGTTGAAATACTTGAGCGACTCTTTATTAAACCCTTTATAATCCTCTTGATGTTCTTCCAGAGAAGGGACGCGCAAGTTATATTGAAGGAATTATGTCGGCACGCAAGTGTTTGATAAGTTTCAACACTTAGGCCTTCCTTCTTCCCTTTAGATCTTCCATTCAAGGTAAGAAATTACCTTAGAAGTGTTCTGGAAGCTTTGAGAAGAGACTTGGGCGTCGGGAGCTTCAATCCGGGTTTCTGGAAAAAGATCTTCTCGAATGGGGGGCCCACAGGGTCTATTTATAGGCAAAAGAAGACCCAGGGCGGTTACCGAGCGGTTACCAACTAGGTTGCGCAAGTCACCTGCGCGACCAAGGTAGCCGCGCAAGTATACTTGCGCGGCAGTGGTATCACTTGCGCGGCGGATTTGCTGTTGATCCTTTGTTCAGGCCTTTGTCGATTTTTGATGTTTTCTTCAAAGGATGAATCACTTTCAGCTGAGATATTCCCTTTTCCGATCTTTAGATTCTGTGACGAAAGGAGCGTCAACAAAAGTCCCCCCTCAGAGTTGGATCCGGAGAGAAATGAGGATTTGACTCTGAGGAAATCGAATCCTTCCAAAGGAAAAGGGAGGGCGCGCAAGTCTTTAGTGCGCAGAGGGAGGCGCGCAAGTTTGCGTCGCGCAGGCCTTAAGTGCTCTGGTTACGGCGCGCAGGTAGGCTTCCGAGCCTATAAATACCCGGCCTCATCTTTGTTACATGCATCTGGATTTCCGGATTTCTCGAGCTCTCGCCGCACAAGTCTCTTGTTTTCACTGTTTCCTCGCTGCCGCACTACTCTCAAGGTAATAGGGCTTGCGTGGTAATACTTGCGCGACATAAACTTGCGCGGAACATGTACCACTTGCGCGACATCTCCATACTTGCGCGCCTTAATGCCTTAGCCATTTTTTTCCAAATTCTTTCACAAATTTTATGAAAAAAAATAAACCCACTTAAGAGTTTAATTTATTCAACTCCTGTGCAGATTCAATGGCTCTTAGACCTGGATTAATTGATGAACTGGCTAGCAAGCGGATAGATGATATGATGAATATCATTGGCCCTGATTACTATACTGTAAAAGACAGTACTCTTCCAGATTTGGCTAAGTATCTGAAGAAATATCATCGCGACTTTCCTCACTGCAATTATCTACCTTTGTATGGTCATGGTCATCTGCAAGAAGTCATTATTCCAGAAGTAAATAATTATCTTCCATTTTCTTGGTTTCAGAATTATACCAATTTTGCTTCAGCAAATATCTCAGGCGGAGGAGTATTTCAAACTGCTGGAATAGTGGAGAAGGCTTATGTGATGCATCATAGCCCTTGCACACCAGATCTGAAAAAACATACACCTGAGCTTCAACCACATTGTCATCCTTCAATCTTCCGAAATGCTCAGATGGATCAATCCAAATGCTGGAAGAAAAGTTGGGATTTCCGTCCTGGGGGAGGTGTGAAGCCAACTTGGATATGGGTATACTGGGTGCGACAGACTTGTGCAGAGTTTATTGAGGATTTGAAGAGAGCTGCAATATATGAGGCTGTTTGGGTTGGGAAAACATATATTTACAGACATGATAACTTCGTGCCAGAGATACTCAGCCACTGGAGCCCAGCGACTAATTCTTTCCATTTGACTCATGGAGAAGTAGGTATCAGTTTGTGGGATGGCCACAAGATTTCAGGAGCTCCAATATTGGGTGATATGTATGATGAATTCATTCCTCCCAAGGTGACTTGGAATGATCCATAGAAGACTCCTGCTTTGGCTCGAGAATTATTTAAAATCTTTCACAGGCTCAAGAGTTCAGAGACCTCATTAACTCATTTTAGAAAAGATATTCATCCGGAAGAATGAATGAATGTGTTTCTAACTGAGAAGAAAGGGATGAAGCCAAAAGAAAAAGGATCTAAGAAGAAGAAATCCAAGGATACCCGGCCCAGACGTCCTACCACTTGTCCAAAACCTGAGAAGAGAGGAGCTCCTGGCACATTCTGGCCAACTCTAGAAGCAGGAGAGTTTGAAAAATGGGGCTATGAAGTGAATCAAAGAATTCCAAAGAAAACTCGTCTGGCGGGTTTCTTGGCAATGTGGCTCAGTGTTTATCTCTTGCCGGTCAGGGATTCGAAGGGAGGCGTTAGGCCAGGGACCTTCGTCATTGCGGCCAAGTTGGCTGAGGGAAAAATGGTTGGGTTAGCTACCCCCATTTTAGCAAAGATTCACAGGAGTTTACTTCACGTCTTCCAGGGTAAATCTCCTTTAAGAATAGTGGGACCATTCCAGGTTTTTTGGGGATGGATCGCCACTCACTTCAAGACTTACAATGTACAGAATGGATTACAAATTCCTGGAAGCTCTTTCAGACCGTCAGTGCAAGCATTCTCTGGAATTGCTCCATTAGATGTTAATGGTTATGACATGAAAGTAAGACTAAGCATGTATAAGGAATTCAACTTCTTTCCTTATGGAATTCCGCCATCTGGGCGGTTTGTTGATGATGGGAAAGCCCATTTGGATTTGAGGGCATACATGCTAGCTTGCAGGGATGGCGTGTTAGTAGCCAGGATTGATGGAGAAATCATATGTGAGGCCTATGCTCCATATAGATTTGCACGCCAATTCAAATGTTTGCAACAGATTGTTGTATCCCCTCCAGTACATGTCAGGTTAGAGCAACATCCGATGGTTGTTCGACAACTATGGTTGCTGACATCAAGAGAGAAGACTGGGGCAGTATTTGATCTACCAGTTGAAAAAGCGGCACATTATCTGACTACATTTTATGCCGAACACTGGATAGCATCATACCCTAAAGGGATATTGAATCACCCAGTATATCAAGTGGGAAAGAGGAAGAGGACTGTAGAGAAAGAAACTCTTCCTCATGAAGGTGATGCTTCTCCACCTGAAATAGGTTCAACAGACTCCTCTTCTAGAACTGATTCATCGGATTATCACGATGGGGATGATGAGGCACAACCGGCAGCAAAACGGTTTCGTGCACGATACAATCCTCCGGCCAGAGTTAAAAGACCCACTCCATCAGCTCCTGGTGAGTTATTTGATTGTAATAACTTCAATCACTGCTACTTTCTAAAGTAATAAGTCTCACTTTCTTATTCTCTATCTGTAGTTGCAGGAGTCGGGAAGAAATTAAAATCAAAAATTGTAGGACCTTCCTCACAGCCTTTATATCTAAGACCAGAGGCTGTTCAGCTATGGCAGAGCTTATACTGTGATACTGAGACCGCCTGGCTGGATTTGTGTGAGGGCCTACAACTTCCTGGGATAGGATATCTTCTAGCTTCTAAAGACCTTCAATACGGAGATAACCCCAATGAAGTGCGAGCTTACATCAGAGAGTTGGAAATGCTCATATATGCCACCGATAATTCGGTTCCTATCACCAGGCGGGTGAAGGAAATGATTGATCGTGGCACCACTTAGGGGGCTGGTGGTTCTGGAGATGAGGAATGGCAAGAGTACGTGGCTCCTGAAGATGTAAGTTTTCCTTCCTTATTTTCTTTGCAACTTGATTTTAGTTGAAGCTTTATTACTTAAGGAAGTTATTTTCTTCATCTTGCAGCTTGCAAAGAAAGGAACCGGGGTTCCTTCACCACAATATAGCCCTGGTGGTACCGCTATCGGGGCTGCTGCTGATTCTCCTCGCGAATCAGGTGAGATATCTCCAGGCCAGCAGGCCATGAATGAGGCACTGGACATAGCCTTTCATTCGCCAATCCAAGTTCCAATAAGGGAGACTACTGATACTCCGAAAAAACAAAAGAAGCCAAGGCAACGAAGGAGGAAATACCTAGCTAAACGTTTCATTAGCAGTGGTAAGTCCTTCGAACAGTCATGAGTTTATACCCATAATCATATGGTTACTCATATTTCCGAGGATTGCAGGGGCTTCTTCAATTTCTCCCTTGAGGGAAGGGACTGATCCTTCTTCAAAGGTCGTGGAGGGTGCTGTAGAACAATCACAGACTCAGGCTGACTCGGTTGCTCCTGGAGAAGAGCTACCATCCATTCCCAGCATCCCTCCTATTACTGAAGATGCTGTCCAGGGTCAGGGGTTGCAGGACATAAGTCGGCAAGAAGACGTAGCAAATGCTCCCACTGGTGAGACTAATCAAGATTCTGAAGTATCATTGGATGAAATGATGAATCAAGGAATGACTTTTGAAGAATTTTATAATCATGCTGAGTTGTCATGTGATTTAGAAGACCTTGGGCGTGAGTGTTACCCTTCTCCCAAAAATTTTTTCTTAAAAAATATACTTCTAACCATGATGTAAAATAATATGCAGTTTCTTCCGTAGAAGTTGCTGAACTGCCAATGCCCGAAGAGGGTGTGGACACTGATGTCAACCCTATCATTGTAGAAACATTAGCTCAAGTAGAGCTAAATCCAATAAACTCTCCTGAGACCCATCTTGAAAATCTTGTTGAAACTGGGAAAGATAAGGAGAAGTCTTCTCAGGTTGCTGAACCACCATTGGGTAATGGATAACAATATTTGTGATTGTAATTTATTTGCAAGACAATCCATTCTTTTGTTATCCTTTGTAGCTGACTAAACCTTTCAATTAATCATGCAGGACCATCAACTGCAATGACTAGACCCGAAGATGAGGCCTCAGCCTCTGTCCCAACGGGAATTGAAAGTGAAGAAGCACAAGTCAGGGGGGAAAGAGCAGGGCAAGGCACCTCCCTAAGTGCGCTAATTCCATATTACATACCCCCTTCTGACGATGATATTGAATCAGATCCAGATATGCTTAAAGCATTCAGCTTTTCACGACGTAAGGCATGGAATAACATATGGAACATTATATCGGAGGTGCCTTTAGAAGAGCTACCATCAAAAATTTCCCGATTGTCATCCCAATTTGTTATAATGGGACTTGGTGGTTTTGGGTATGAAAAGATCCATGCTGCGGTGAAACAGATCATTTTCAGGAGGGAGAAAATGCAGATAAGTCGCGAAGATTTGACCAGAGTGAAATTGTCAGTCAACATAGGCGAATTTGAGGCTGCGATATCCCAGGCTGAAGCTGATTATGCTGTCAAGATGAAGGATCTGAAGCAAAAAATCAAAGAAAAGGTCGTCCAGCAGGTGCAACTCCAGCAACAGTTAGATGTTGTTACTGGGGAACTTGATCAGCTTAATAAATCATTGGATGAAACTCATATAAATGGCATGAAAGCCATTGCAGATGCTAAGAAGGCACTTCAGCAAGCTGAAAAGAGTGAAGCTGGTCAAGTGCACAAGCTTCAAGTAACTGTTGATAAGGCTCAGGATGCTATACATCAAATGAAGACTTATGTTGACAATCTTCTATAATTCTTGAAAAAGAGAAGAGATTCCAGTCTGTGGATGTCCTTCTAACTCTTGTGTATCAATGAAAAACACTTTTTTCTTCAATCATTTGTACTTGCATTCTTCCATTACCTGCTTCAAATTTACTTAAGCCAATGGGCCTAGTAATCATAGTTTGATTTTTACTAGGATTATTACAAATAATTCTACAAACTTTGAACCTTTTAACAGCTCAATATTACCTAAATCATACAAAAAATGTATATTTAGTGAGCTGGAACTTGACTTTTACTCAGAGTTCCTTTGTCTTTTGTGTGGGCAGTTTAAAGTCATGCACGCCGGACATAAAGGGGATAATGTTTAAGTTCGAAATAGCTTTGACCGAAAATGGATTAAAAAATGGATTCAATTCCTTGACAATTTATCTGAAAACATATTACCATACTCAAGTATGAGGGAAAAAAATGTAAACTATGGCTTAAGAATATTTGAATATGAGGAATGATATGAAAAAGAGCTAAAAGGCATTAGAAGAAGTAGTTTCCAAGAATGAAGTTACTATTATTTAACAAAACCCGTTAGGGGGTTGAAATATGCAGGGCCACCTATGGGCATTGGCTGCATAGTCAAATAAAATAGCATCTTTTGGCTGACAAGTCTATTATGTGGACTGTTTATGCAAGGCCACCTATGGGCACGTGCTGCATTGTCAGGCAAAAGAACTCCCAGAAATTTACTTTCCTAGTGCTAAAAGCCAGTGGAAGTTTATGGAGATTCAAATTTTCTAAAGCATAGAGTTTGTTGTATGGAAAGAGGTACTTGAATATGGAGAAGATATTTCCAAACAAGAATATCGAAGAACTGGATGAATATCACTCCTACGAAGGTCTGACCCAAACGTAGGGAAGAAGAATAAACCATAGACTTGAATACTTTCAGATCATGAAAAAGGATATGGGACAAATATGTTAAGGATGGCTATTTTTGCGGATCCCTACATACTGTCGTTTAAGACAAATAAGGACAAAAGAGGCATTCTTCCCAAGAATGAAGTTACTATTATTTAACAAAACCCGTTAGGGGGTTGAAATATGCAGGGCCACCTATGGGCATTGGCTGCATAGTCAAATAAAATAGCATCTTTTGGCTGACAAGTCTGTTATGTGGACTGTTTATGCAAGGCCACCTATGGGCACGTGCTGCATAGTCAGGCAAAAGAATTCTCAGAAGTTTGACATTTTTGTGACTAGAAGTCATGAAAAGGGTTATAAAGATCTGAAAATATTTAAGGTTAGGATTATAACACATAAAGATTGGTATTGTCCTATGTATATAGAGATACATAGGTCAATGAAAACCATAATCATGTTGTGGCTGGGTCCTCAATTGAAATTTTGGACTTCACTACGTATCTCATAAGAATGAGAATCAAGCCATACGTAGTTCTTGAAATGTAGTTTAACGTTGTGCAGGACGAAAGTATGAGTGATCTTAGTTTAGGGTCATAGAATTCGGACCATAATAATGAATACACAGTGTGTGTTTTCATGAGGACTTTTCAGCCAAGGTACTAAAAGTGAAATTTGGGGTTAGGCCCAAAAGACTTGGGACTGGATTAGAGGGACACTCGAATGTTCCTACGTATCCCATAAGGATGGGAATCAAGTCCACGTAGTTCTAGAACTACCCTTTGTACAAATTTGGTTCGTACATGTGAAGGGTGAAAGGGGACTTTAGTGCAATGATGGTTTTAACCTAAGATAAAAAGTTTAGGTATTACCATGTATGTACGTAGTCTTTAAAAATGAAAACCATGATTGAAAAAGAATCAATTTTAATAATGGTTCCTTCTCAAATGAGGAAATCAAAAAAAATTGTAGTTTATTGTCGTACCGGACAAAAGTGTTGTATAGTGTAACGTCATATAACAAGGACGAAAGTGAATCAATGTAAAAATATTGATTCCAGGGGTGGTTTCACAAATCATCATCACATGAGATGGTGGTGAACCGATGTGAAGAGATTGTTTTTGGGCTTGAACCTTGGGAGGTTGCCTACATACCCAGCCTGGAGGGCAAGGATCAAAGTCCGTGTAGTTCAATTAAAGAATGAATCAATGATCAAGTTGTTCTTGTGGACAATGATCTAAAAAAATGTTGTTGGGACTTACACATGGTTAGTGGCCCAAAGGGAGTGTTATGGTTGATGTTCGCTCTAAGCTCACGTGAGTCATACTCGGTGTGAGAAACAAGAGGTAATAACAACCTTAACGATGTACAGTTTAATGTCATGTAGGACATAAAAAAAGGGGACTATGCAGTTTAAAGTCTTGCAGTTAGGACTATTGGTGCTGCACAGTTTAGTGTCATGTAGCAGGGACAAAATGGATAAAATAGTTTAACGTCATATTGGACGAAAGGGGGACTGTGCAGTTTAATGTCATGCAGTAAGGACAAAAAGAGTGTACCATTTTAACGTCATGTCGGACGAAGGTGCGAATAGTTTAAGGTCATATGCATGGACCGTGAATGGTGCAGTTTAATGTCATACTGGACTTTTGAGATTATATAGTTTAACGTCTTTCCGGACGTGAGGGACTTTTATACAGTTTAGCGTCATGTAATTTAGGACGTCATAGTTTAACATCTTGCTGGACATAAGGGATTTGCAAATAGTTTATGGTCATATACATGGACCAGGGATGATGCAGTTTAAGGTCATGCTGGACGGTTTAGGGAACTTTTTCACAGTTTAATGTCGTGTGGGACGAAGTTGCAGTTTAAGGTCATACTGGACCATTACTATACAGTTTAAAGTCATGTAGTTAGTACTAACTGGTGCTGTACAGTTTAAATGTCATGTTGCTAGGACTAAGGTGAACCAATATGAGGATATCAGTTCTGGGGACTTTTTACAGTTTAACGTCATGCTGGACGATGAAAGTGCCACACAGTTTAATGTCATGTTGCTAGGACACAATATAGTTTAATGTCATCTTGGACATTGAAGGTGACACAGTTTAACGTCATGTTGGACGAAGTTGCAGTTTAAGGTCATACTGTACCATTGCTGTATGAACCAAATGTAAGAGTCTTGGTTCTGGGAACAATATTTTGTGTTTATACGAAATACTTCTTCAGAAATTTGGCATTAGTTGGAGTCGTGATGTGTTCTCCATCCATTGAGATCAGAGAATACGCTCTATTGGAGTAGACCTTATTTATTGAATAAGGTCCTTCCCATTTTGGTTCAAGCTTGGGAGGCTTCTTTCCTGGTATCATTGGTGCTCTGAGAACTAATACCAATTCTCCCTGAATGAATGAACGAAGACGAACTTTTTTGTTAAAAGCTCGTGCTATCCGATTCTGATAGATTTCCAAGTGGTGCAAAGTGCACAATCTCTTCTCATCTAACTGTTCCAATTCATTCAACCGCTTTTGGGATTGCTCATCTGTTGATAACTGATCACAAATGGCTATTCGGAGTGAGGGCAATTGAACTTCAATTGGCAAGACTGCTTCTGTTCCATATACCAATGAATATGGAGTAGACCGCGTTGCATTGCGAGTGGTAGTCCGATAAGCCCATAAAGCATGATAGAGTTTATCAGGCCATGACCTCTTATCTTTATCCACCATCTTTTTAAGTATGTTTGAAAGAGTCTTGTTGAAGGCCTCTATCTAGCCATTAGCCGCTGCATGATATCGAGATGAATGGTTGGACTTAATGTTGTATTCTTGATACAATTTCTTTACCTCAGAAGAACAGAAGTTGGTGCCGTTGTCCGTCAATATGGTATGAGGGACACCAAATCTAGAAATGATGTTAGACTTGATGAAGCTAACTATGCATTTAGAACTGACTTCTTTGAGAGGTACTGCCTCTGCCCATTTGGAAAAGAAATCAGTAGCAGTAAGAATGTACTTAAACTGCTTGGCCGTAGCTAGAGGGTAAGGTCCCACCACATCCATTCCCCATGTGGAAAATGGCCATGAGTATTTAGCTGTATGAAGCAACTCTGGAGGTTGATGAATGAAGTTGGCATATACTTGGCATGAATGACACTTCTTTGTGAAATTAACACAATCTTGTTTCATTGAAGGCCAGAAGTATCCAAGCCTTCGAATTTGATCAGACAGTCTATGTCCAGACTGGTGGGCACCACAGACTCCTGTATGCACTTCTTTTATGACAGCCATTGTCTCTTCACCATCAATACATCTGAATAGAACTCCATCAAAACCACGTTTGTAGAGAATTTTCTCGAGGTGGTTTGGACCATCATAAAGAGTAAAATTGACCACACGTCGCCGAATTTGTTCTTTCTCGGCTCTATCAGGTGGAAGTGTTCCATTTTGAAGGTATTCCTTGATAGGTGACATCCATCCTGTAGTATGACCATACAGTTCAGGAATGGGACTAATTTCATTAATTTCCTCTGTTCTGACTTGAACATAAGGTGAAATTGCATGACAGTGGGCAATACCGATGGTTGTCTCGTCCCGATTTGGATCTGCTAAAGCTGTGGCTATATTAGCCAGTGCATCAGCTTGAGCATTTTGTGATCTTGGGACATAAGAAAATGTCGGTTCTGAAGGGAATTCCGACATTAACTCTCTGACGTAATCATATAAAGGGATTAATTCTTCTTTTCTGATGGCATAATCCCCATTGACTTGTTTGATTACCAGGTCTGAATCACCTTTCACCTTTAAGTGATTCACTTGTGCTTGAAGTGCTAACTCCAAGCCTGCAATGAGAGCTTGGTATTCAGCTTCATTATTGGTACCACCTTCCCACAACAAAAAGGAATAAGGTAACACTGCCTTATCTGGAGAAATGAGCACAATTCCTAAACCAACTTTGTTGAATTTAGGATTTTCCATTTTCTTCCCTGTTGGACTTCTAGAAGCACCATCAAAATACATTTCCCATGTTTGAGGACTCTCTTGAATAGAAAAAACTTCCTCATCAGGGAGTTCGATATCTGAATACGTGTCTTCTACTGAAGGGTGTTCAGCCAGGAAATCAGCCAGAGCTTGGCCCTTAATTGCCTTTTGAGACACATACTGGATGTCGAACTGCTGTAGAATAACCGCCCACCTTTCCAGACGTCCTGTAAGCATTGGACGACTAAGGATGAATTTGAGTGGATTATTACGAGATACCAATTAGACCTCGTGATGTTGCAGGTAGTGTCTCAGTTTCTGAACTGCAAAGATTAATGCTAGGCAGCACTTTTCAATACTCGAATACCGGGTTTCTGCTTCAAGCATAGTTCTACTGAGATAGTAGAGACTATTTTCATTCCCAGCATCATTCTTTTGAGCGAGAAAGGCACCCAATGATCGCTCTAAAGCTGTCACATAGAGGATAAGAGGCCTACCCTCAACAGGTGGCATGAGTACTGGTGGACTCAAGAGGTATTTCTTGAGAACATCAAATGCTTCTTGACATTCTTTAGTCCACTGGTAAGTGACTCCTTTCTTCAATAATTTGGTAAAGGGTAAACTTTTGCCTGCCAAATTGGCGATGAAACGCCGAATATAGGCTAAGTGTCCTTGAAGTCCTCTTAATTCTTTCAAATTCTAAGGAGGTGACATACCAAGGATTGATTTGGTCTTCTCAGGATCGACTTCAATACCACGATGGTGTACAACAAAGCCGAGGTATTTTCCCGAGGTTACCCCAAAAGCACATTTTAAGGGGCTCATCTTCAAATTATGTTGTCGAAGCTTGTGGAATATGACTTCCAAATCAGCCAAGTGATCAAAACGTTGTTTGGATTTAACCACCAAATCAGCTACATAGCATTCAACAAATTTCCCTAGAAAAGGTTTGAAGATACGATGCATGGCGCGTTGATATGTTGCACCTGCATTCTTTAAACCAAAGGGCATCACCCGGTAACAAAACACACCTTGAGGAGCTCTGAAGGCTGTATATTCCTCATCTTCTGGGGCCATTCAGATCTGATTATATCCAGAATATCCATCCATGAAAGAAAGTACTTCATAGCCAGTCGTCGCATCAATTAAGAGTTCTGTAATCGGAACTGGAAAATCATCTTTGGGACAATACCGATTAAGATCTCTAAAATCGATGCAAACCCTAATTTGTCCGTTCTTCTTCTTTACAGGGACAATATTAGCCAACCACTTGGGATATTGAACTTCTCTGACGAAGTTAGCTTTGATAAGCTTATCCACTTCAGCCTCGATTTTGGAAGCATAGGTTGGGTGTGTTCTTCTCGCGGCTTGCTTGAATCCTCGATGTTCTTTTGGCAAACCCAAATGATGGGTGGCAACATTAGGATCAAGGCCAGGCATCTCTGTATAATTCCAAGAAAAAATATCTTTATTTTGCTTTAGAAAAGAAATATACATCTCTTATTCTTCAAGGGTCATGGCCGCACTAATTAAAGTGGGGCGTGGATCTTTCTCTGTACCCAGATTTACTTCTCTGAGTTCATCCACAGTGGTAGAGATACCCTCTTCAAATGCTGGAGGAGAATCTCTAAGATCTTCCTCTTCCTCTTGGTCATGTGTTATCTCTTCCGTTTCTACTTGCAAAGTAGATGACGAAACGAAATTCTCATGATCATAAGAGATGCCAAAATTTTCACATTTTGAAGAAGAAGCTTCCATTTCTGACCCTATTGATGACAAAGGGTCTTCTTTGGGAAATAAAGAGGAGATGATGGATTGAGAATCAACATCATTATTCACCTCTGGTGTTGCTATAACTTCTTCTTGCCTGATTAGCGAAGTATAGACTTGTTGGATTTCAGCAGACAAAATGAAAACGTCACCACTTATGCTTTCATCACTGCTTGGTAAGTTACCAATTTCTCCCATGTTGTCTGGCTCGATTGCCGTAATTGACATTATGGATCTTTCCATAAGAGTATTTTGATTTGGGCCTATTTTGTCAATTTGACTGATAGGTAACACATAATCTGTACTCACATGTGAAAATGGATTTATTGGAATTTTTTCCAAACCATATGGAGCATTAACTATGGTAATTTCCTTCATTGTAGATTTTTCTCTTCCCTTCATGTGATAAAATTCCGCCTCAATGTATTGAGACTCACATGTCTTGAACGGGGGCTTATCACCATACAATGTTCCAACTTGACCATCGAAACAGTATTTGAGACATTGATGGTATGATGACGGAATAGCTGCATGCTGATGTAGCCAGGGTCTTCCAAGCAAGATATTGAAAGCCGAGTCTTGATCAACAATCATGAAATCCGAATTGGAAACAAGATCTTCAAACTGAGTTCTGAGCGTAACTTCTCCCAGGGGTTGTTGTTCATTTTTATCATATCCTTGAAACATCATGGCAGAAGGAGATAAATCAGATTCCGTAAGGCCCAATCGATGAAGTGTGCGAATGGGCATGAGGTTGACTCCTGAACCATTGTCAATGAAAGCTCTTCGAACATCTATACCATTGACTTTGACATATAAGTACAAAGGTTTTATGTGCCCATGCACAACATCATCCTCATCTTTATCAGTAAAAGATATCACTGCATGACATTCTGCAGGATTATTCTCTATGTGATAAATTTCAGCTGCAGCAATTTCAGCTTCAAACTCCTGAGGACCTGACAAAGCTTCGATGAGTGCTTCCCGAAGATCTCTTGATAGATTCAAAACATCCAAAATTGATAATTTGGCTGGTACTTGGGCCAAGTGTTTCAATATATCATACTTTTGATCTAGAGGCCTGCGTTTCCCAATAGGAATATGCGGTTTAGCAGGTACCTTGGAAGCAGATGCTTTGGAAGCTGATGCATCTTGTATTGAAGTTGGAAACATCTTTGGTTTTGGAAAATTAGACTGATTAGATCCATTTACTTGCTGAGATAAAGAAGATGGAACCTTTAATCGGTCTTCCAAAATAACTGTGCCGAAGCTGAGTTGGCCATTGGCAGAAGAACTTGCTTGTTCTTTTTGAGCTCGCTGAAAGGCTCTACCACGAATTTCTGCTGCATATACAGTGCTAGCAGGGGTAGAATTAGAGTAGTGGTTTCGGAAAGATCCACGTCTTCCTCTATATCCTGAACCTCTAGAACTTCCTCGGGTTCCCTTATTTGATATAGGGAATTCAGGCTCATCAAGACTGGAATATGAATCTGTTAATTGAATCATATTAACAGAACCAAATATTAACTCTTCGTCTGATAAAGACTCTGCCTGATTAGCCTGTTTAGGCTGTACCGTTTGGTGGGACGGTGCCCGTGGCTTTGAAGTAGATGGCATGAAATCTGCCAGAGTCAAAGACAATTTAGGCTTTGATACATACTAATCTTCTCCTGATTCCTCTTTCTTCTTTGAATTGCGCTGCCCTTTTGAGGATTTGTCATTTGATGGAGGCTTTACTGCAGCTTTTGTAGGAGACACAATTGGCTTCTTCAATTGTGTTCGCAAAATGGAATGGGTCCGATTGATTGTCTTTCTGACCATCCAATCATCATATTTTTTCGCAGTTTTGCTTTTGACTTCCTGCCACTCGCCTCCTTCTTCTGGATCTGTAGCGGTAATACACGCTACATGAGCTGAAGAACCCTTCAATTTGACTTGTCCCAAGTCGACCATCTTTTGTAGGAGGTCTTTAAAGACAAAACACTCCTGGATGGGATGCCCCAACATTTGATGAAAGGGACAATAATTGGGATGGTCTTCATCTCCTTCCTTGTTTGGCCTCTTGGGCACTGGTAATTGAACCAAATTATTTTCCAGAGCTGAAATGAAGTAACCAGGAACTTGCTCACTTCGGAAAGAGTATGTTTTACTCTTCATATCCTCAAATTGTTTTCGTCGTTGATCTTTTTGATCATTTGGACGAAATAGCCTTTGTTGTTGGCGTTCAGGAGGTGGAGCTCTTCGAGAAGATGAAGGTTTTGAAGTAGAAATAGGTACAGATGCCTGTTTAAGCATAACTGTAGCAGTTTCTGCTTTACCCATTCTTCTTCCTGGAGCTGATGGAATTACACGAGATTTAACCTTAGCCTGTATAAGGGAATCTTCAATCTGTTGAGCGATTGAAGTAAGGTCTCGAAACCCTCCTGTGTATTTCACAGGGATCAATGGCGTGCGTAATTCGTCACGCAAATTTGCCACACAGATTGGCAACAATTCCTCCTGAGGGAGTGATAAACTCAAGGAATACGTTAATCCCTTCCAACGAGCAATGAAATCAGAGACTCTTTCATTCTCCCTTTGCTTGCAGTTTGTAAGATCGAAAACTGTCGTTTTTGGCAAAGTTGAGCTAAACTGAAGAAGGAATTTTTGACGAAGATCCTCCCATCCGATGACTGACCGGGATTTCAAGCTTGTATACCAGACAAAAGCTGGTCCTTGCAAGGTTCGCACGAAGCATCTGAGTTTCACTGCTTCTTGCTGCTCTGGAGTTCCCATCATAGGATCACAACAAGATACGTAATGCGTCAAATGTTGTTCAGGGTCGCCTGATCCATTGAAAGTAGGGAAAATATGGTTTCCAAAACTGGATGGAGGAGAAATTGAATCTACCCATTCAGGGTAAACCTTCTTTTCAGGTTGAACTTGCGCCCGTTTCCCTTCCATAGTTTCTAACTGAGCTGTTAATGACTCAATATTAGTTATTAACTTTTGAGAAACGTCAGGTTGAACTTGGTTTTGGGTAGGTGCAATGAATGGAGCTTGGACAGACGTGGTGGTTGGTGCTGCAACTGATGGTAGTGCTGCCAACCGTTGTTGCATTTGACCCATAGGATTAGACCTCTGTGGGTGTACTGACAAAGGAGGATATTCTTGATCCATCCCAGTAGTTACAACAAATTCCTTCGGCTGTCGGACTTCAGTATTCTTAAGAAGAAGACTATTCTGAAGTAGTTCTGCATTCAACCTTCTTAATTCTTTCATTTCTTCCTCCTGTTGTGCAAACCTTTGCTCTAATGAGAGCGATTGACCTCCT
This sequence comes from Viscum album, assembly GCA_963277665.1. Lineage (NCBI taxonomy): Eukaryota > Viridiplantae > Streptophyta > Magnoliopsida > Santalales > Viscaceae > Viscum > Viscum album. Next base: position 417,156,058 of record OY728143.1, read on the forward strand.
TCAGAGGAAGGGTGAGAAGTAACCTGATTCTTACCTTTCCCCTTATTGGATCCTTTTTGGAGAGGGGGAAGTGGGTTACTTGAAGGAATACCCAGATTTTGGGTAAGCCTTTGATTACGTGTGCGCACACCTTCTTCATTTAGGTCTGTGTGCGCGACTTCTTGAGCAGGAACCTCTTCGTCTGATCCCTCTGATTGAGCCTCATCTGGTGAATCAGCATCAACGGCATTGAAGACATTAATGGATGCATATTGCATGGAATCCTTTCTATCAGCATTTCTGTGATATTGTCTCCTTCTATGTCCATGATGAGACATGGCATTCCGTTGACTTGATCCCTCAGGAATTTCTTGAAGAACTGTCACTTGGAGAGAATCTCCTGGCATCTTGGCTCTTCGTTCCTCTTGAGGCTTATTCCCTAATCGAGAGAATACTGAATTTCTCTGAGGGAAGGATTGAAGATTTGAAAAAGTCCCCAGTCCGGTGGACTGGGGGTGTTCCTGCTGCTTACGCTCAACTCCTCGAATCCCATTCGTTGACTCTGAGGGTTGGGTTAGAGAAGTCCCCAGTCTGGCAAGCTGGGGTGTCTCTTGACATGCTATGTATGAGATCTTTTTGAAATCTCTCTTGATCTTGCGAATCTTAGTTCGGAAATTAGCGGGATGCATTAACCTGTATCCACTTTTATCACCTGGTTCAACAGATCGTTGGATGATTTCCGAAACTTCTGTCATTTGATGACGTGTTTGCTCCAGACGAGAGGCTTGTGCAATATTCTTGCCTGCTTGATGTAGGAGCAATTCAACAACCTGTTCTCTATATACTTAATTTTTAGAGGAACTAGTTGAAGCTTGTTCTCGAGCAATCTTTTGATTATGAACAAATCCCATTGACTGTGGCCGTCCATGGGCAATAACATTGCATGAGACCATTTTCGGCGGGCTTTGCTGACCGGAAAGCACTGTGAAATGTAGTGCTCCGTGAACACCCCATCCTCTGATATGAACATTAGATGGAGCATTGGAAATTAACTGACGCAATCTTCTTAGTGCGCCAAGGCATGAACGTTGAAGGGTTCTCTGTTGCTTTTCAGCCTTCGGATACCGAGAGACTGATAGAGATGCCAAATCAATCTGGCGTTGTAACCCTTCTATTATCTTAAGATGATTTTCATATTCATCGTAAGATAATACCTTCTTCTTTAATTGACAAAGAGTTTTCCATATGTTGAGACGAATATCATGGATTCCATCATCCGTCAACATCTTTGGAATGTCGTACTGGGAATCAGCCAAAGGCCAAAACATGACTGGTACTTCACCTTTTGCCAGTTTTTTCCTCATGTTCAGCATTTCCTCTTTATCATTAAATGAAGATTCTTATACCTATTTGAACCAGAGTTGGTGTTTCCTTGTTGCTTCATCGGATTCAACAAGATTGGTAGAGGAATCACTATTCATGCTAGAAGATGAATGACCCAGGGAAGGTTCAGAGAATAACCTGAACCCCAGGCTATCTTCTGATGGAGAAAGAATTTCACCTGCCGATAGTAAAGCATCAGACATGACTGGTTTTACGTTTGCAAGTGCCTCGAGATAGGAGGGCTTTCTCGTCACTACATTGCCTTCTGAAGAATTTTCCAGGCAATGTGAATCACTACTGTGGAGAGGACTTTCGCAGCGAAGTTCATCACTATGAGGAGAACCATCATGATGGGTTACAACAAAAGATGAGATCTCTTGCTCCTTAGTCTTCTGACCACACAGAGGGTTCCTGTGGCTCTCATCTGAAGAAGAAACTTCAAGATTGACCGAATTTTCATGAAGCAAGTCTTCATGAGGAAGTGTCTGTTGAAGATCTTCAAAATTAATGTTCCTGTTATTGGGAACTGAGGGAGTAGAATCTTGAATTCCGACAGATAAATGTCTAAGGGCTTCAAGAACTCCAGCATCGAGCAAGGCTTGGTTGTAGATTGGCCTTTGATCTCCTGACTGTGCTGGGCTGATCTTTTTCTTAGATGCCTTCTTACTCGCTTTAGAAACCACTTGATGACGAAAGTGATTGCTCTGAGCAGGTGTATGTGCCTGATCAGGAAAGATGGTCAGGTTAGGCTGACGATCATCGCTCAAATCAGGCGTATGTGCCTGACTTGGTTGTCCGTATGATATCGGGGAGTATGCCCCATAACCCTCTTGGACTGGAACAGATGTGTGTGTCTGTTCCGGAGTGAATCTTTGATGTGTCACTCCATTGCTAGGGATAGATTTATGTGTCTGTCCCTGAGATGATGCTGAAGTTGTTATGATATCCTGACAAGCATCCAGAATATGAGCAGGAATTTGCTTCTGCTCTTTCAGCATTGACAAAATATGTTTGGTGACTTCAGTCGCCGGAACAGGGATAGACGTCCATTCCGGGCTTGGAGTAGGTGTATATGCCTGCTCCTGTCCTCCTTTTCCTGTTAGTGAATCCTGACAGTACTCAAGTGTGGAGGCAGAGAGTTTAGTCTGCCCCCTGTTTGTCGTCGGGACTTTCCGACTGACTTCTCCGTGCGCTACCAAGAGAGACTGTTGGTAGGCCTGATTAGTATTAGCAGGTGTATGTGCCTGCTGATTAGAAGTGTTCTGGAAGCTTTGAGAAGAGACTTGCGCGGCGAGAGCTCGAGAAATCCAGAAATCCAGATGCATGTAACGGAGATGAGGCCGGGTATTTATAGGCTCGGAAGCCTACCTGCGCGCCGTACCCAGAGCGCTTAAGGCCTGCGCGACGCAGACTTGCGCGCCTCCCTCTGCGCACTGAAGACTTGCGCGCCTCCCTTTTCCTTTGGAGGGATTCGATTTCCTTAGAGTCAAATCCTCATTTCTCTCAGGATCCAACTCTGAGGGGGGACTTTTGTTGACGCTCCTTTCGTCACAGAATCTAAAGATCGGAAAAGGGAATATCTCAGCTTAAAGTGATTCATCCTTTTAAGAAAACGTCAAAAATCGACAAAGGCATGAACAAAGGATCAACAACAAAACCACCGCGCAAGTGATACCACTGCCGCGCAAGTATACTTGCGCGGCTACCTTGGTCGCGTAGGTGACTTGCGCGACCTAATTGGTAACCGCTCGGTAACCGCCCTGGGTCTTCTTTTGCCTATAAATAGACCCTGTGGGCCCCCCATTCAAAAAGATCTTTTTCCAGAAACCCGGATTGAAGCTCCCGACGCCCAAGTCTCTTCTCAAAGCTTCCAGAACACTTCTAAGGTAATTTCTTACCTAGAATCGAAGATCTAAAGGGAAGAAGGAAGGCCTAAGTGCTGAAACTTATCAAACACTTGCGCGCCGACTTAATTCCTTCAATGTAACTTGCGCGTCCCTTCTCTGGAAGAACATAAAGAGGATTATAAAGGGTTTAATAAAGAGTCGCTCAAGTATTTCAACTCTGGTTGAAAATCGCGCAAGTATCCCTCATGTCTCGCAAGTAGACTTGCGCGACCAATACTTGCGCGCCGCCGCAGGACTTGCGCGACTTTTAATACTTGCGCGCCCCTATCTTTTTGGGTGCCCATCTTGCCCATTTTTCCCTTCTTAAGCCATTTCACCTTTCCTATTCAAGATTCAGTCTTCAAGATACTCTTCAAAACCATTTATGGCATGATTTCTTGATTTGACATCCTTGTCTGAAAGGAATTCTGTGAAATATCTCTCAAAACCTAGTGATTTAACATCTTTATGTCACCAAAGATTGAGAGTTCATTCATTCAACCTCATCCTTTAAGATGAGAGAATCCTTAACCTGGGTCTCCTTTTCAGGAATAATCCCCAGTTATAAAACCTTTGATCTGGGCATCTTCCTCAGGAGTAAGCCCCAATCAAGTCCTCTAATCTTGGGCATCTTTCTTAAGAATAAGCCCCAACCTCAAATATGGGCATCCTCTTCAGGAGTAAGCCCCAAACCTTAATCCTTAACCTGGGTTTCCTTTTCAGGAATAAGACTCAGTCATAACCTTGGGCTTCCTTTTCAGGAATAAGCCCCAAGTCCCCTTAAACTTCTCTTAACCAGTCATAAATTACCTTTGATTTGGGTTTCCTTTTCCGGAATAAAACCCAATCATAAGTCCCCTCCTAACTTGGGCATCCTCCTTAGGATTAAGCCCCAAGATTAGAGTTTTCAAATCTCCATGAAGCACATATAACTTTGTGGACCCTGTTCATGGATTTTCTCCCTAAAAGTAAATCCTAAACCTTCATCTATCTGGGCAGTCATCTATACATAAGCCCCAAAACAAATTCTTTTAATTGCGTCTTTTATGGCACAATTGTCTAAATTTTACCAATACCTCTTGTTTCTCACACCGAGCATGACTCACGTGATCTTAGAGTGTAAAAGTAATTATGACATTCATCTTTGAGCCATCAATCATAAACATCATACCCCATTCCTCGAACTACGTGGGTTCTGATTCCTTTTCCAAAACAAAGGATACGTAGGTAGCCCATTTATGGGTTCGATCCCAACTTTGAAATAATCTATGTCCTTCTGAATGACGATAAACTTCATGTGCCCCACTGAGTGGCTTTAAAACCAGCCTGGTCATCAAAATGACCAAGAGACTTTTATATAAATGTTTTGAAGGATACCATTGACCAAGAATCTCTAAACAAATATAGATGATTCTATATTGATGAAGAACCTCGAATACATATAAAAGATTCTCTAAATTTCTTGCATATTTAATCATTGATTGTTAAAACTAAAGGAAAGCTCATTTTATACTTGGTAATGTAATAAGGATTCACGAACTTAACTTAAATCTATAAAGAGAGTCCCGGAGTAGACAATAATTCCCCTCAAAAAGGTGTGATGAGTCCGACCTCCCATCCTCTCGACCAATGCAAATTCCTAAGCCTCATCAGTCCACAAGCTAATGAGCGCCTGCCTTTGGAAAGTAGGTCCAAACGGATGTGGAATCATTGGATGTTTCCGGTTCTACGAACAAACCCGTTAGAAACCGATCGGAACGTTTCAATCTCCCGTCCAGGAGGTCATCCCCAGATTCTGCGCGAAACAAAAATGGTGAACCCGACGTGAAGAGATTGTTTTTGGGCTTGAACCTTGGGAGGTTGCCTACATACCCAGCCTGGAGGGCAAGGATCAAAGTCTGTGTAGTTCAATTAAAGAATGAATCAATGATCAAGTTGTTCTTGTGGACAATGATCTAATAAAAAATATTGTTGGGACTTACACATGGTTAGTGGCCCAAAGGGAGTGTTATGGTTGATGTTCGCTCTAAGCTCACGTGAGTCATACTCGGTGTGAGAAACAAGAGGTAATAACAACCTTAACGATGTACAGTTTAATGTCATGTAGGACATAAAAAAAAGGGGACTATGCAGTTTAAAGTCTTGCAGTTAGGACTATTGGTGCTGCACAGTTTAGTGTCATGTAGCAGGGACAAAATACAGTTTAATGTCATGTAGGACCTATCAAGGATTTTCTGTACAGTTTAGCGTCATGTAGTTAGGACGATGGGGATAAAATAGTTTAACGTCATATTGGACGAAAGGGGGACTGTGCAGTTTAATGTCATGCAGTAAGGACAAAAGAGTGTACCATTTTAACGTCATGTCGGACGAAGGTGCGAATAGTTTAAGGTCATACGCATGGACCGTGAATGGTGCAGTTTAATGTCATACTGTACTTTTGAGATTATATAGTTTAACGTTTTTCCGGACGTGAGGGACTTTTATACAGTTTAGCGTCATGTAATTTAGGACGTCACAGTTTAACATCTTGCTGGACATAAGGGATTTGCAAATAGTTTATGGTCATATGCATGGACCAGGGATGATGCAGTTTAAGGTCATACTGGACGGTTTAGGGAACTTTTTCACAGTTTAATGTCGTGTGGGACGAAGTTGCAGTTTAAAGTCATACTGGACCATTGCTGTATAGTTTAACGTCATATAGCAAGGACGAACTGGTGCTGTACAGTTTAAAGTCATGTAGCTAGGACTAAGGTGAACTAATATGAGGATATCAGTTCTGGGGACTTTTTACAGTTTAACGTCATGCTGGACGATGAAAGTGCCACACAGTTTAATGTCATGTTGCTAGGACACAATATAGTTTAATTTCATCTTGGACATTGAAGGTGACACAGTTTAACGTCATGTTGGACGAAGTTGCAGTTTAAGGTCATACTGGACCATTGCTGTATGAACCAATTGTAAGAGTCTTGGTTCTGGAAACAATATTTTGTGTTTATACAAAATACTTCTTCAGAAATCTGGCATTAGTTGGAGTCGTGATGTGTTCTCCATCCATTGAGATCAGAGAATACGCTCCATTGGAGTAGACCTTATGTATTGAATAAGGTCCTTCCCATTTTGGTTCAAGCTTGGGAGGCTTCTTTCCTAGTATCACTGGTGTTCTGAGAACCAATACCAATTCTCCATGAATGAATGAACGAAGACGAACTTTTTTGTTAAAAGCTCGTGCTATCCGATTCTGATAGATTTCCAAGTGGTGCAAAGTGCACAATCTTTTCTCATCTAACTGTTCCAATTCATTCAACCGCTTTTGGGATTGCTCATCTGTTGATAATTGATCACAAATGGCTATTCTGAGTGAGGGAAATTGAACTTCAATTGGTAAGACTGCTTCTGTTCCATATACCAATGAATATGGAGTAGACCGCGTTTCATTGCGAGTGGTAGTCCGATAAGCCCATAAAGCATGATAGAGTTTATCAGGCCATGACCTCTTATCTTTATCCACCATCTTTTGCAGTATATTTGAAAGAGTCTTGTTGAAGGCCTCTATCTGGCCATTAGCCGCTGCATGATATCGAGATGAATGGTTGAACTTAATCTTGTATTCTTGATATAATTTCTTTACCTCAGAAGAACAGAAGTTGGTACCGTTGTCCGTCAATATGGTATGAGGGACACCAAATCTAGTAATGATGTTAGACTTGATGAAGCTAACAATGCATTTAGAACTGACTTCTTTGAGAGGTACTGCCTCTGCCCATTTGGAAAAGAAATCAGTAGCAGTAAGAATGTACTTAAACTGCTTGGCCGTAGCTGAAGGGTAAGGTCCCACCACATCCATTCCCCATGTGGAAAATGGCCATGATTATTTAGCTGTATGAAGCAACTCTAGAGGTTGATGAATGAAGTTGGCATATACTTGGCATGAATGAAACTTCTTTGTGAAATTAACACAATCTTGTATCATTGAAGGCCAGAAGTATCCAAGCCTTCGAATTTGATCAGACAGTCTATGTCCAGACTGGTGGGCACCACAGACTCCTGCATGCACTTCTTTTATGACAGCCATTGTCTCTTCACCATCAATACATCTGAAGAGAACTCCATAAAAACCACGTTTGTAGAGAATTTTCTCGAGGTGGTTTGGACCATCATAAAGAGTAAAATTGACCACACGTCGCCGAATTTGTTCTTTCTCGGCTCTATCAGGTGGAAGTGTTCCATTTTGAAGGTATTCCTTGATAGGTGACATCCATCCTGTAGTATGACCATACGGTTCAGGAATGGGACTAATTTCATTAATTTCCTCTGTTTTGACTTGAACATAAGGTGAAATTGCACGACGGTGGGCAATACCAATGGTTGTCTCGTCCCGATTTGGATCTGCTAATGCTGTGGCTATATTAGCCAGTGCATCAGCTTGAGCATTTTGTGATCTTGGGACATAAGAAAATGTCGGTTCTGAAGAGAATTCCGACATTAACTCTCTGACGTAATCATATAAAGGGATTAATTCTTCTTTTCTGATGGCATAATCCCCATTGACTTGTTTGATTACCAGGTCTCAATCACCTTTCACCTTTAAGTGATTTACTTGTGCTTGAAGTGCTAACTCCAAGCCTGCAATGAGAGCTTGGTATTCAGCTTCATTATTGGTACCACCTTCCCACAACAAAAAGGAATAAGGTAACACTGCCTTATCTGGAGAAATGAGCACAATTCCTAAACCAACTTTGTTGAATTTAGGATTTTCCATTTTCTTCCCTGTTGGACTTCTAGAAGCACCATCAAAATACATTTCCCATGTTTGAGGACTCTCTTGAATAGAGAAAATTTCTTCATCAGGGAGTTCGATATCTGAATACGTGTCTTCCACTGAAGGATGTTCAGCCAGGAAATCAGCCAGAGCTTGGACCTTAATTGCCTTTTGAGACACATACTGGACGTCGAACTGCTGTAGAATAACCGCCCACCTTACCAGACGTCCTGTAAGCATTGGACGACTAAGGATGAATTTGAGTGGATTATTACGAGATACCAATTGGACCTCGTGATGTTGCAGGTAGTGTCTCAGTTTCTGAACTGCAAAGATTAATGCTAGGCAGCACTTTTCAATACTCGAATACCGGGTTTCTGCTTCAAGCATAGTTCTACTGAGATAGTAGAGACTATTTTCATTCCCAGCATCATTCTTTTAAGAGAGAAAGGCACCCAATGATCGCTCTAAAGCTGTCACATAGAGGATAAGAGGCCTACCCTCAACAGGTTGCATGATTACTGGTGGACTCAAGAAGTATTTCTTGAGAACATCAAATGCTTCTTGACATTCTTTAGTCCACTGGTAAGTGACTCCTTTCTTCAATAATTTGGTAAAGGGTAAACTTTTGCCTGCCAAATTGGCGATGAAACGCCGAATATAGGCTAAGTGTCCTTGAAGTCCTCTTAATTCTTTCAAATTATGAGGAGGTGACATACCAAGGATTGATTTGGTCTTCTCAGGATCGACTTCAATACCACGATGGCGTACAACAAAGCCGAGGAATTTTCCTGAGGTTACCCCAAAAGCACATTTTAAGGGGTTCATCTTCAAATTATGTTGTCGAAGCTTGTGGAATATGACTTCCAAATCAGCCAAGTGATCAAAACGTTGTTTGGATTTAACCACCAAATCATCTACATAGCATTCAACAAATTTCCCTAGAAAAGGTTTGAAGATACGATGCATGGCGCGTTGATATGTTGCACCTGCATTCTTTAAACCAAAGGGCATCACCCGGTAACAAAACACACCTTGAGGAGCTCTGAAGGCTGTATATTCCTCATCTTCTGGGGCCATTCGGATCTGATTATATCCAGAATATCCATCCATGAAAGAAAGTACTTCATAGCCAGCCGTCGCATCAATTAAGAGTTCTGTAATCAGAACTGGAAAATCATCTTTGGGACAATACCGATTAAGATCTCTAAAATCGATGCAAACCCTAATTTGTCCGTTCTTCTTCTTTACAGGGACAATATTATCCAACCACTTGGGATAGTGAACTTCTCTGACGAAGTTAGCTTTGATAAGCTTATCCACTTCAGCCTCGATTTTGGAAGCATAGGTTGGGTGTGTTCTTCTCGCGGCTTGCTTGAATCCTCGATGTTCTTTTGGCAAACCCAAATGATGGGTGGCAACATTAGGATCAAGGCCAGGCATCGCTGTATAATTCCAAGCAAAAATATCTTTATTTTGCTTTAGAAAAGAAATATACATCTCTTGTTCTTCAAGGGTCATGGCCGCACTAATTAAAGTGGGGCGTGGATCTTTCTCTGTACCCAGATTTACTTCTCTGAGTTCATCCACAGTGGTAGAGATACCCTCTTCAAATGCTGGAGGAGCATCTCTAAGATCTTCCTCTTCCTCTTGGTCATGTGTTATCTCTTCCGTTTCTACTTGCAAAGTAGATGACGAAACGAAATTCTCATGATCATAAGAGATGTCAAAATTTTCACATTTTGAAGAAGAAGCTTCCATTTTTGACCCTATTGATGACAAAGGGTCTTCTTTGGGAAATAAAGAGGAGATGATGGATTGAGAATCAACATCATTATTCACCTCTGGTGTTGCTATAACTTCTTCTTGCCTGATTAGCGAAGTATAGACTTGTTGGATTTCAGCAGACGAAATGAAAACGTCACCACTTATGCTTTCATCACTGCTTGGTAAGTTACCAATTTCTTCCATGTTGTCTGGCTCGATTGCCGTAATTGACATTATGGATCTTTCCATAAGATTATTTTGATTTGGGCCTATTTTGTCAATTTGACTGATAGGTAACACATAATCTGTACTCACATGTGAAAATGGATTTATTGGAATTTTTTCCAAACCATATGGAGCATTAACTTTGGTAATTTCCTTCATTGTAGATTTTTCTCTTCCCTTCATGTGATAAAATTCCGCCTCAATGTATTGAGACTCACATGTCTTGAACGGGGCCTTATCACCATACAATGTTCCAACTTGACCATCGAAACAGTATTTGAGACATTGATGGTATGATGACGGAATAGCTTCATGCTGATGTAGCCAGGGTCTTCCAAGCAAGATATTGAAAGCTGAGTCCTGATCAACAATCATGAAATCCGAATTGGAAACAAGATCTCCAAACTGAGTTCTGAGCGTAACTTCTCCCAGTGGTTCTTGTTCATTTTTATCATATCCTTGCAATATCATGGTAGAAGGAGATAAATCAGATTCCGTGAGGCCCAATCGACGAAGTGTACGAATGGGCATGAGGTTGACTCCTGAACCATTGTCAATAAAAGCTCTTCGAACATCTATACCATTGACTTTTCCAGATAAGTACAAAGGTTTTATGTGCCCATGCACAACATCATCTTCATCTTTATCAGTAAAAGATATCACTACATGACATTCTGCAGGATTATTCTCTATGTGATAAATTTCACCTGCAGCAATTTCAGCTTCAAACTCCTGAGGACTTGACAAAGCTTCGATGAGTGCTTCCCGAAGATCTATTGATAGATTCAAAGCATCCAAAATTGATAATTTGGCTGGTACTTGGGCCAAGTGTTTCAATATATCATACTTTTGATCTAGAGGCCTGCGTTTCCCAATAGGAATATGCGGTTTAGCAGGTACCTTGGAAGTAGATGCTTTGGAAGCTGATGCATCATATATTGAAGTTGGCAACATCTTTGGTTTTGGAAAATTAGACTGATTAGATCCATTTACTTGCTGAGATAAAGAAGATGGAACCTTTAATCGATCTTCCAAAATAACAGTGCCGAAGCTGAGTTGGCCATTGGCAGAGGAACTTGCTTGTTCTTTTTGAGCTCGCTGAAGGGCTCTACCACGAGTTACTGCTGCATATACAGTGCTAGCAGGGGTAGAATTAGAGTAGTGGCTTCGGAAAGATCCACGTCTTCCCCTATATCCTGAACCTCTAAAACTTTCTCGGGTTCCCTTATTTGATACAGGGAATTCAGGCTCATCAAGACTGGAATATGAATCTGTTAATTGAATCATATTAACAGAACCAAAGATTAACTCTTCTTCTGATAAAGACTCTGCCTGGTTAGCCTGTTTAGGCTGTGCCGTTTGGTGGGACGGTGCCCGTGGCTTTGAAGTAGATGGCATGAAATCTGCCAGAGTCAAAGACAATTTAGTCTTCGATGCATACTCATCTTCTCCTGATTCCTCTTTCTTCTTTGAATTGCGCTGCCCTTTTGAGGATTTTTCCTTTGATGGAGGCTTTACTGCAGCTTTTGTAGGAGACACAATTGGCTTCTTCAATTGTGTTTGCAAAATGGAATGGGGCTGATTGATTGTCTTTCTGACCATCTAATCATCATATTTTTTTGCAGTTTTGCTTTTGACTTCCTGCCACTCGCCTCCTTCTTCTGGATCTGTAGCGGTAATACACGCTACATGAGCTGAAGAACCCTTCAATTTTACTTGTCCCAAGTCGACCATCTTTTGTAGGAGGTCTTTAAAGACAAAAAACTCCTGGATGGGATGCCCCAACATTTGATGAAAGGGACAATAATTGGGACGGTCTTCATCTCCTTCCTTGTTTGGCCTCTTGGGCACTGGTAATTGAACCAAATTATTTTCCAGAGCTGAAATGAAGTAACCAGGAACTTGCTCACTTCGGAAAGAGTATTTTTTACTCTTCATATCCTCAAATTGTTTTCGTCGTTGATCTTTTTGATCATTTGGACGAAATAGCCTTTGTTGTTGGCGTTCCGGAGGTGGAGCTCTTCGAGAAGATGAAGGTTTTGAAGTAGAAATAGGTACAGGTGCCTGTTTAAGCATAACTGTAGCAGTTTCTGCTTTACCCATTCTTCTTCCTGGGGCTGATGGAATTACACGAGATTTAACCTTAGCCTGTATAAGGGAATCTTCAATCTGTTGAGCGATTGAAGTAAGGTCTCGAAACCCTCCTGTGTATTTCACAGGGATCAATGGCGTGCATAATTCGTCACGCAAATTTGCCACACAGATTTGAAACAATTCCTCCTGAGGGAGTGATAAACTCAAGGAATACGTTAATCCCTTCCAACGAGCAATGAAATCAGAGACTCTTTCATTCTCCCTTTGCTTGCAGTTTGTAAGATCGAAAACTGTCGTTTTTGGCAAAGTTGAGCTAAACTGAAGAAGGAATTTTTGACGAAGATCCTCCCATCCGATGACTGACCGGGATTTCAAGCTTGTATACCAGACAAAAGCTGGTCCTTGCAAGGTTCGCACGAAGCATCTGAGTTTCACTGCTTCTTGCTGCTCTGGAGTTCCCATCATAGGATCACAACAAGATACGTAATGCGTCAAATGTTGTTCAGGGTCGCCTGATCCATTGAAAGTAGGGAAAATAAGGTTTCCAAAACTGGATGGAGGAGAAATTGAATCTACCCATTCAGGGTAAACTTTCTTTTCAGGTTGAACTTGCGCCCGTTTCCCTTCCATAGTTTCTAACCGAGCTGTTAATGACTCAATAGTAGTTATTAACTTTTGAGAAACGTCAGGTTGAACTTGGTTTTGGGTAGGTGCAATGAATGGAGCTTGGACAGACGTGGTGGTTGGTGCTGCAACTGATGGTAGTGCTGCCAACCGTTGTTGCGTTTGACCCATAGGATTAGAGCCGTTGGAATTCAATGGTTACCCATGGTAATGGTCAGGTTGTTTCATTATAAAACATTGTCCTAGGGTGTCTTAAGCTTAAGGAAATTGGATAAGATAGTGCCCATTATACCCCTTATTCTCAACACAGTCTTCATGATCACGGTGGTGATGTTCTTCGTTTTTACTGACCCAAAATATATCCTTTATCTATCGGGCCTCATTGTTTCATTAGGTGGTATTCCTGTGGCTTTTATAGGGTTTTATTAGGTATATTTTTTTATCATGATTACCCTTTTGATCTTGGTGCATTGTAAACACTACAATGTTCTTATTTAAATTAAAATCCTTGTGTTTATCTCTTAAATTTTTTTCGGTTAATATAAATTTAAATAAAATAAAAGCTTAAAATTATCATTATATGATACATGTGTTTTGGGATGTCACAATAATGTCCAATTGGCCAATTTACCTAAAGGCTTAATGGAAAATTTTCTAGTTGGACTAATGGCCAATTATCCTAAATACATAATGGACTAATTTCTAAATGGACTAATGGATAATTAACCAAAAGGAATAACAGGATAATTGTCCTAATAGGAAATTGGATGAAAGGCCTAATGGAAAATTGGCCTAATGGACTAATGGAAAATTAATTTTTTTTCTAAAGGCCTAATTTCCAATTTTCCTAAAGTCCTAATGGCCAATTGTACTAATGGAGTAATGGATAATTAGAAAATTGTTCTAAAGTCCTATTGTCCAATTATCCTAAAGTCATAATGTCCAATTGGCCAATTGGACTAAGGCCTAATGGACAATGGGACTATAGGAATAATGGCCTAAAGACCAATTCTATTAAAGGCCTAATGGACAATTGGACAATCAGACTAAAGGCCTAATAACCAATTGGGCTAGTGGCCTAAAGGAAAATTGGCATAAAGGCCTGGTGTCTAATTATCCAATTAGAATTATGGCTTAATGGAAAATTGTCTTAAAGTCCTAATGGACAATTGGACAATTGGCCTAATTTCCTAATGGCTAATTGGTGTAAATGCCTAATGTCCTGACAAACTAATGGACAATTGGTCAATTGGATTAAAGGAAAAATGGATAATTATACTCAAGGAATAATGTTTAATTTAACAATTGACCTAAGGGAATAATGGCCAATTTCCGGATTAGTAAATTTTCTTAAAGGACTAATGGGAAATTGGCCAATGGGAATTATGGTATAATGAACCATTAGCCTAAATTCGTAATGGAAAATTGGCCAATTTTTTTAATGGACTAATGTCCCATTATCTAAAAGGCCTAATGGCCTAAAGGCCTAATGGAATAATGACCTAACGGACTAATGGCCTAATAACCTAAAGAACTAATGGCAATATTGGACTCATGAAAAAATGGACATTAGGCCTAAAAGACTAAGGACCAATTTGCCTAAAGGACCAATTTAAAATTTTTCTAAATTCTTAATGGCCACTTGGACTATGTTTATAATGGCCAATTGGCCAATTGGCCTAATGAACTAATCGAAAATTAGCCTAAAGGCTTGATGGATAAATGGCCTAATGTCCAATTTTCCAATTTTCTTAAAGGAATAATAGCCAGTTGGCCAAAAATCCTGATATAATATTGATCAATTTTCCTAAAGGCCTAATGGCTTATTAACATAAAGGACTATTTTATAATTGGATTAAAGGTGATTCAACACCTATCGTAGGGCGTGGGAAATAAATTTTTAGATATCCCTTCGTGGATTATAGTGATTAAACCTAGGAATTTAATCTAAGAGGAGTGCACAAAAAATAGTTTTCTAAATTTTAAACGAGGGTGAAAATGGTGTGTTATTTGAATAAATCAATGAGAAAATGATTGAAAGGAAATTTAAAATTCAAAGGATTAAAAACTATGATATTAAATGGGTGATTAGGTCATGTTCAGTTTCCCAAATGTAATGCTACCCTTTTTCAATTCAATTAAAACCTCCTCTTTTGATTTGATTAAAAAGATTTTTCACAATCATTTCCTCTCACTTGATTAGTGAAGTTATGATGGTTAGAGAAAAACTTAATAAGATCTCAATTTGGTCAACTATCTTTCCATGTGAAAAAGAGTTGTATTGAATATCCTCAATTGACTTGGTTAATACTAGATCATGTCTTGATTATCCCAAATAGTCAATAACATTAACAACCCCTTTTACACGTACTGAGGAACTTAGAGTACTTCATCACTAATATCTAGTCTATTCAATCATATATAAACCAGAAATCAGTGGAGGGAGATAATGATTATTTAACCCAAGACAAAATCCAAAATGAAATTAAAATTCATAAATGATCGCACTTGATAATAAAACCGACTATATGAAATTGAAAACAACTTTCAAAAAGAAAGAAATTTCATTCAATTATGTCCAATAACTCAAGAATTACAAAATAGAAAACTAACACTTCCCCAATCACTCAAAATGTTTACCCCACCATGGTAAGGGTAATCGAGATGAACGGTGAAGAATAAGAAATTGAAAATCTTTAGAAAATGAAGGAAATAAAAGAGTGAAAGAAAAGAATTTATCCTCCTTGGTGTCATTGAAGGAATGTGATAGAATGATATTCTTTGAGAGGGAGGAGCTCCCCTCCTTTTATAG
This sequence comes from Viscum album, assembly GCA_963277665.1. Taxonomy (NCBI): domain Eukaryota; kingdom Viridiplantae; phylum Streptophyta; class Magnoliopsida; order Santalales; family Viscaceae; genus Viscum; species Viscum album. The sequence goes on from OY728143.1 coordinate 417,171,596, forward strand.
CTAGAATCTTTCACCCAAAAGTGGACGTGTTTTAGCCCCATTAAATGACTTCTTCAGATGTTTTATCCTTCTTCAATGTTGTTCATATTTATATATTCTTATCTCCTCAAAATATAAGAATATTTAAGTATTCTGATAGTTTTTCCCATCTTAATATAATAATTTATTACATCCATTAAGACTCTCCAAATCACAAACCACCAGATTAGAATGCTTTATTGACCACAAAAAAGGATAATTAGTGCGTCCTCTCCTTCATTAAATATGTTCCAAAACGTCTTGTGCTTCCACCCACCACATTTAACAGCAATTGGGCCAACTAGGAATGTGTTATGGACCCCACACCAAAAAATAGATAGATCTGTAAATAGTTTCCGTGGTCTAACTTGTGAGATTCTTTTGAGCTTCCATATGGTCAATTCAGATTTTGATGAAGAAGGATGAAATAAATCATTGGATGTGTAGAATCTAGAAAATAAATAATTTTTCAATTTTGAATAGCATAGAAAATGTTATCCTTAAAATACGGAAATAATTTAAAATAGTTAAAAACAAGAAATTAACCATTTTTACGATTAAGCTCAAAATATCACCAATATCATAAAATGCATCAATTTATCATAATTTAACACTTTTTTGGGATTTAAAATAATTATATTAAATGTAAATTTATTGAAAATATTTCATCTATCAATTCCCCCACAGTTATCACTTGCACTCTTGGACAAGTAAACATCAAAATAAAATCAAATCAAATAAAAAACACATACTGTTGAGATCAACCAAATCCATACCAAGAAACAAAAATATATCACGACTCATTAAAAAAAATTATTTCAAGTTCTCCATTTTAGATTATTTAATATATTTCCACTTCATTTTTTATCCCATGCACACAAAACAACTACCTCACATGAATTTTCTCTCATCTGACAATTGTAAATGTTCAACAAGGATTTTATCATCCAAACTCACACAAGAGTCACCATAGGCTTGAAAAATTCCTAATTATCCACCTAATGTGAGTCAAGGACATGTGTTTCTCATGAGGAATTTTTAGGGTTGTTCTGTGGCTTCCGGTTCGTTGGATTTATATGTTAAAAATTATTAGTCTGAAAAAGGAGGTCTTGGATCTTTATGAAGAAAAATTGCAAGATTGTAATTTCAATCAAGTATTGTCTCTTTCAATTACCTTTGTAAAAAATTACCTCCATAATAATGATAAATCAATGAATTTGCATTCCATTTATCAATTTACCAGCAAAAATTTCTTCTCTAAAATTGTTTTTCTTCAAATATCTATATAGGCACAACATTTTTTACATTGGAAGCTCCAAAAAGTCACAACTACTTTTATCATGAATTCTCCAGAAAAGGAACAAATTTAAGAAAAATGAAATCTTCAGTAAATACATCAGCTCCTCAAAATTTAATTTTCCACCCAAATATCACCAAAAGAGGTGGTCCACCATAATAATTCAACCCTCACACTTAAGTTCAACTAGATCATGAAATTTCACTTCAATGGTAGGTTGGATAGGGAAAATTGGCTTGTAATTTGGCTAACCTAATAGGATATTCATGGATTCTAAGAGCTAAAAGGATTAATGTATAAGGTATTCCTTAATAAAAATAATTATTTTGAAAAGGGGGCTTAAAACCAAATAAATACTCCTATCATTTAAAACAAAATTACCTTAAAACCTCAAGTTTTGATAGGAATAAATCAAATTCTAGTTAAAGAAAGCATGGCCTGGTTATCTCAAGAAATGAGGTGAACATAAAGAATATGATAAAAATGGTAAATAATCCTCAAAGGAAAGTGATTTAAATAATAAATATAGTGATATGTAGCATGGGATTTAAAAATCAGAGTATTTTTCATGAAATTACAAAAGATTTGAACTTAAAAAAAAGTCATTTATGTAGTCATTTAAGCTCAATTTCATGAAATAGATTGGTTAATTCATTAACATGGGTTTAAAAAGTGGAAATAAAAATCATTTTAGTTTAAGATTTTCAAAAACACCAAAAAACTAAAAAAACACACAAAAATTCAGAAAATCACATTCCAAATATTAAAAAAAAAACAATAAAAAAACAAAAAATAAAAATCCTAAGCAACAAATGTTCCAATCCCCCACACTTTAATAATGTAGTGTCTTTAATTCATTCAAATGGATTTAACATGTAAGTATATTTTTTATTGATTCACAAAAAATAAGTAAGTATAAAAGAGAGGTACAACCTGACTTATTCGTAGTGAAACATTGAGTTAAGATCTTATGTTTTGAACTCTAAAAACGTAAAAAAATAACAAAATAAAACATAAGATATTTATTGAAAGAAACAAAAGTATAAACAAGATGATAATAAAAGGATATATCTTGGTTTATTCCCCCAAAGTGGGTCTTGGGTTTTGACTGCCTCTAGATGGGTAGTTCTAATCAGTTATCCCCAATCTGATGGTGGGTTTAGTTTCTTTCTAATAAGGAAATAAAAATTCTTCTTTCCATAATGAACCTATTTATTTATTTGATGAGTCCAATTACATAACCCAAAAAATACACCCCCATGGGAATTAAATAATACTTGAAAGGTGGGGGTAGGATAATGAATGTGTCCTCTTCCTTGTTTTCCACTTTCCCAAATTCTTCATTCTCTAGTGATTTATCAATGTATAATGCATTAATGGAATCATAAAATGGAATTTCAGAGTGTAATTATATTTGAAAAAAATAAAAATGAAGAACTAATATCAAATTCTTCCCTTTCAATGTAAGTATGTTTTTTCTTATTTTCCTCAAGTAAATACACTTTTATATTCTCATGTACTCCTTCCAATAACTGTTCATAAAGTTCATGGAGCTCCAATAATTCTTATTTTAGTTCATCTTCTTTTTTTATAATCATCCTCCAAGAAAACACATAAGTACAATGAATCTAAAAATTTAAATCAAGGGGAGGTGATACACAATTCATTTTTAATAAAAGTAGAAGACAATGAGTTCAAGGAAATATCATCTCCCTAATTTTTTTATACATCAACCACTTATTAATTTGAAATAAAATCTTAGAGTTTAGTAGTAAAATATAGAGGCAAGTAGTCAGTATCCTCTATTTTTTCTTCAAATTCCACAACATTAGTGGTTTATCCCTTTAATGGTTCTAGATCTTCTTTATCTTAGAGGCCATGTTGTTCTTCACAGTCATTCCAAAATTCAATCAAATATTATTGATCCACACTATATAGATCAAGCTCCGATTTCTCTTGGGTAGATAGGAAATATTCTATTATCCCTCCTAATTTACCCTTTAGTCCTTTGTTGGATTCTTTGAGTTCCTTCACTTGAGATTTCTTATACTTTAAAACATATTTTTCTTATTGTTGATGTAGCTGTGAGTATTAATTTTTTACCTCAACTATTTCTTGATAAAATTCCGGATATTACTTCTGGTGTTCAATTAATTCTCTAGAAAAACCCTCTAACACTAGGTATTCGAGGTTCCCTTTATGTTTTTGAATGAGATCCTTGAATTCATCCTCCTTTATGATTTGGATTCGAGCTCCCTGAATCTACTTAGCCAAGAAAGAAACACTATACTATGTAGACCATAGTGAGTTAAAAATTTCTTCTTGCACTTGTGGGTAAGTATTCCATGATTTAAAGAAATAATAGTTTAAAAACAACATGTTAAATGTTTATTTTTTTTAATTTGAAAGGATTCAAATATTTATAATTAGATTACGGCACTGACTCCCCAGTAATGGATCCATGTTTGACACAAGCCTGTCATAGGGTGTGGGAAAACAATTTTTATATATTCCCTAGTGTAGTCTAGTGATTAAACCTAAGTATTATCCTGAATAAGAGTGCACAAAAAATATTTTGTCACTTTTTAAGGTAAAAATTGTGTGTTTTTAGAATAAATCAATGTGAAAATTATTGAAAGGAAATTTATAATTCAATGGATTAAAAACCATGATATTAAAAGGGTGATTAGTTCTGGATTAATTTCCCATTTTTAATGTTATCCATCTTTTATTAAATTCAAAATTCTTCTTATGAGGTGATTAAAGTGAGTTTTCACAATCGTTTCCTCTCACTTCCTTGGTGAAATTATGATGGTGCGTGAAAACTTTACCAAGATCTCAGTTTGGTTAACTATCCTTCCATGTGAAAAAGAGTTGTATTTAATATCCTAAATTGACTTGGGTAATACTTGATCATGTCTTGTTTATCCCAAAAAATGAAGAACACTCACTACCCCTTTTACACATACTGACGATTGTCAAGTACTTCACCACTAATCCCTGGTCTATTCCATCGTATAAAAAACCAAAAATCGGTGGAGAGAGATAATGATTATTTGAAAAAGGTAAAAATAAATAACAAAATTAAAAATCTAGAACAATATCACTTGATAATAAAATCTTCTATATGAAATTTAAACTAACTTTTAAGAATAAATAAATTTCATTCAATTATGTCCAAGAACTCAAGCATTACAAAATAGAAAACCAACCCTTCCCCAATCACTAAAAAATGTTTACCCCACAATGTTAAGGGTAATATAGATGAATGGGGAAGAAGAATGTATTACAAATATATAAAAAAGAAAAGAAATTAAAGAGAGAAAGATGAAAAGTTCTCCTCCTTGGTTTCCTCAAATGAATGAGATGGAATGAGATGTTTTGAGAGGGAGGAGCTCCCTCCTTTTATAGCTAGAATCTGTCCCCCAAAGGTTGAAACACTCTAACCACTTTAAATGACATATTCATGAATTTCACCCTTCTTTAATGTTATTCATATTTATCATGGGCGTCTATCTCCAAAATTTCAGCATATTTGGAAAAATCTTCTGTGAGTTATACCCATTTTACTCTGACAATTTATTCTGTCCAGTCCGACTCTCCAAATCAAAACTCTCCAGATTAAAATAATTTAATATCCACTAAAGGACAATGCATGCATCCTATACTTCATTACATATTTTTAAAAACATATTTTGTATCCACTCACCAAGTTGAACAGCAATTGGTCCCACCATGAATGAGTTATGGACCCCACACCAAATATCAACAGATCTGTGAATAGATTTCATAGTCTAACTTGTGAGATTCTTTTGAGCTTTCATATTCTCAATTATGCTTTTTGTTAAGAAGGTTTAAATGAATCCCTAGATGTTTAGAATCTAGAAAATACACAATTATTCAATTTCTATTAGTGTAGAAAATGTTCTGACCAAAATACAGAAATAATTTAAAAAAGCTAAAAATCTGAAATGGGCCATTTTTACTATGAAGCTCAAAATATCACCAATATCATAAAATGTGGAAATTTTTCATAAAGTAAAACATTGGTAGGATTTAGAATAGTGAAATTAAATTTATATTTATTGAAAATATTTTCTCTATCATTTCCCCCACACTTATCACTTGGAATCTTGGATTAGTAAACATAAAAATTAAATCAAATCAAATCCTAAACATATACCCTTGAGATCTACCAAATCCATACTAAGAAACAAAAAGATATCATGACTCATTAATTTTTTTTAATTTCTCCATATTAGTTTATTTAATATATTTCCAATTCATTTCTTATCCTATAGACACAAAACACCTACCTCAAATGAATTTTCTCTCATCTCACAGTTGTAAATTTTCAACAAGGCGTTTCCTATCTAAAATCACACAAGAGTCCCCACAGGCTTGATAAATTTCAACTTATCCACCTAATTTGAGTCAAGGACATTTTTTTTCATGAGGCCTTATTAGGGTTGTTCTTTGGCTTCTAGTTTCTTGGATTTAGATGTTAAAATTTTTGAGTCTGAAAAAGGAGGGCTTGGATATTTTTGAAGCAAAATTGAAAGATTATAATTTTCACTCAATTATGGCCTATTTCTCTTCCCTTTATATAAAATTAGCTCCATAATTATGAGAAATCAAGGAATTTTCATTCCATTTTTAATTTTATATGGAAAAAAATCTTCTCAAATATTGTTTTTCTTGAAATCTCCACATAGGCACAACTTTTTTTTTACTTTGGAAGCTCTAGAATGTCACAAATTCTTTTATCATGAAAGCTCCAGAAAAGAAACAACTTTTAACAAAATGAAATCTTTAGTAAAAATATCATCCCTTAAATATTAAAATTTTCACCTAAAGTATCACCAAATGAGGTAGTACACCACAAGACATCTTCCCCCACACTTAAGTTCATCTAGATCATGCGATTTCACTTTAAGATCTGGTTGGATAGGGAAAATTGGATTGTAATGTGGCTATCCTAATAGGATTTTTATGGCTTCTAAGGGCCACAAGGATTAATTTATAAGGCATTCCATAAAAAAATTATTTTTTTTAAAGGGGGATTAAACCAAAATAAATGCCTCAATCATTTAAAATAAAAGTACCTCAAACCCTCAAGTTTTGACAAGAACAAATAAAATTCTAGTTAAAGAAAGAATGGTATGGTTCTCTAAAGAAATGAGTTTAATGTAAATAATATGAAAAAAATGGTAAATAAGCCTCATAAGAAAGTGATTTCAAAAATAAACAGAGTGATATGTAGCATGGGATTTAAAAATCAGAGTAATTTTCATGGCTGATGACCCCATACCCGAGTGGTAAGGGCTCCTGCTTAGCATCGAAGAGAGTCAGGTTCAAAAATGGGTGGAGGTGAATTTCTGTGTGGCACTATAGCAGTATTGTAGCAGGTAGTATTTGGTACTATAGCATCTGGAACTATTCACCTGATTTGGGACTTTGGGCCACCCCTTTGGGCCTACAGGTCTCAAGGGACTTCAGGCCATCAAAGGCTTTCGGGTCTCTGGGCCTTCGAGCCAAAAAGACCATGGTGTAGCCCAATTCATATAGAGAAATCCCCAGAAGAGGATCAGATCAAAAAAGAGTAGCAGTCAAAAAAAGTAGAGCTAACTGGATTGGAAGAATGAGAGGGTATGGAAACCGCTATCGGGACCAGGAACCATGCAGCTTTGTATGGGGAAATTCCAGTCGATCAAAAATGTAAGGTGGGTAGTTAGGCGATCAATTATCCAGAAGATGGGGAGGGTCAGTTCTAGTGGGTTGGGCTTACGAGTCATGTATTGGGCATGGTATGCCTCTAGGACTTCGGGTCATGTATTGTAGGTCATGTCGGGCCTTGTGACCTGGGCCTACGGGTCATGTTTGGGTTCCCCTTTAACCCTTAAAAGGGGGATTATCCATACTAAAATAAAAAACAAGGCCTTAAAACCATTTAGAGTGTAATTTTCATGAAATTAAAAAAGATTTGAATCAAAAACAAAGTCATTTAAGTATTCATTGAAGATCAGTTTCATGAAATATATTGGTTCACTCATTCACATGGGTTTCAGAAATGGAAATGATAATCATTTCTGTTCTAAAGTTTCAAAATCACACAAAAACTAAAAAACAAATGCACAAAAGTTCAAAAAAAAAACACATTAAAAAAATTAAAATAAACATTAAAACAAACTAAAACTAAAAACCCCAAACTAAAAAGGTTCCCCTACCCCACACTTAAATTATGTTGTTTCCTCAATGAATTGAAATGGATTCAACATTTAAGTAGATTTTTTATTGATTCAAAACAAACAATTAAGTATAAAGGAGAGTTACAACCACACTTATTCACAGTGCAACAATGAGTTAAGCTCCTAAGTGTTGCACTCTGAAAACCTACAAACAAAAGTACAAAAGAAAGTATAATATATTTATTAAAATAAAAAAAGTAGAAATATGATTATAATATAAGGATAGATCTTTGTTTAATCCCCCAAGTGGGCCATGGGTTTTGATTGCCTACAAATGGGCAGTTCTAATCGGTTATCCTCAATCTGATGGTGGGTTTAGTTTCTTTCTCATGAACCTATAAAAATTATTATTTCTATCATGTACCTATTTTTTTTTTGAGGATTACAATTATATAGAACAAAAAATCTACCCCATGGGGATTACATAATACTTGAAAGGTGGGAGTAGGATAATGAATGAGCCATCTTCATTTTTTTCTACTTTCCCAACATCTTCTTCATTATCTATTGATTTATCAAGGTATGCTGCATTAATGGAATCATGAAATTGAATTTTAAGATGTAATTCTATTTGAAAAAAACTAAACAATGAAGAATAAATATCAAATTATTCTCCTTTAATTTAAGAAACTTTTGCCTCATTTCTCTCTAGAAAATACAATTTTATATTCTCATGTACTCCCTACAATAACTATTCAGCAAGTTTAGGGTTCTCCAACCATTCCTCATTAAGTGATTTTTCTTTTTTATAATAATCCTCCAAGAAAACACATAAGTTTGATGAATATTAAAATTTCATCCAAGGGGAGCTGATACATAATTAATTTTTTAATAAAAGTAGAAGACAATGAGTTCAAGAAAATATCAACTCCTTAATTTTTCTCATCTTTAATATCTTCTTCATTTGAAATAACCTCTTGGAGTTTAGTAGTTGATGATAGAGGTAGGTATTTAGGCTCCTCTATTTTTTCTTCAAATTACACAACTTTATTAGTTTATCCCTTTAATGGTTCCAGATTTTCTTCATTTGGGAGGCCAAGTTGTTCTTCACACCCATTCTAGAATTCATTCAAATCTTATTGATCCCCACCATGTAGATCAAGCTCTGATTTATCTTGGATAGAAAGGGAATACATTGTTAGCATTCATAATTGACCCTTTATTCCTTCCATGGCCTCTTTTAGTTCCTTAACTTGATATTTTTTATACTCTAAAATAGATTTTCCTTATTGTTTATCCACCCATGACTATTAATTTTTTACCTCAACAATTTCTTGATAAAATTCTAGAAAATACTCCGGGAGTTGAATTAATTATCTGGCCAAACCATACAACCCTGGGTATTTGAGGTTCCATTTAAGGTTTTAAATGAGATCATTGAACTCATCATCCTTGATGATTTGGATTTGAGATCTTTGAATCTGTTTAGCCAAGAAAGAAATATTATACTATATAGACCACGGTGAGTTATAAATTTGTTCTATTTCTTGAAGGTAAGTGTTCCATAAATTGAAGAAATAATAATTTGAAAACAACATGGAAAATGTTTATTTTTTTATTTTTTTTAATTTGAAAGGATTCAAATATTTACAATTAGATTGTGGAACTGCCTCCTAGAAAATGGTGCCAAGTTTGATGCATTCCTGGTGTAGGTTTTGGGAAACTTTTCTATATATTCCCTATTGTAGTCTATTTATTAACCCTAGGAAGTTTTCTGAAGAGGAGTGCACAAAAAATAGTTTTTCACTTTTAAATATCGGTAAAAATGATGTGTTTTTAGAATAAATCAATGAGAAAATGATTGAAATTAAATTTGAAATTCAAAGGATTATAAAATATGATATAAAATGAGTGATTATGCTGGGGTTAGTTTCCCAATGGTAATGACATCCTTATTCAATTCAATTCAAACCTCTTCTTATGAGTTGATTAAAGTGTGTTTCCACAATTGTTTTCTCTCACTTCCTTGGTGAAATTATGATACTGATAGAAAACCTTACCAAGATCTCAGATGGTCAACTCTCTTTCCTTGTTCCAAATAGTTGTATTGAATATCCTCAATTGAATTTGGAAATACCCGATCGGGTTTTATTTATCCCAAAAAATCAAGAACATTCACTACCATTTTTACGTGTACTGACGATTGTCAAGTACTTCACTACTAATTCCTGGTCTATTCAATCGTATATAAATGAGAAATCAGTGGCGGGAGATAAGGATTATTTAACCAAGGAAAAAAAATCAATAACGGAATTAAAATACATGATCGATCTCACTTTATAATAAAATACTCTATATGAAATTGAAAACAACATTCAATAAGAACAAAATTTTATTCAATTGCGTCCAAGAACTCAGGCATTACAAAATAGAAAACCAACCCTTCCCTAATCACTCAAAATGTTTAACCCACCATGGTTATGGTAATCAGGATGAATGGTGAAGTATAAGCCATTAAAAATATATTGAAAATAAAATAAATAAAATAGAGAAATATGAAAAGTTCTCGTCCTTGGTGTCCTCGAAGGAATGGGATGGAATGGGATGCATTGAGAGGGAGAAGATTCCCTCCTTTTATAGCCATAATCTGCCCCCAAAAGTTGACGCATTTATCCTTATTAAATAAAATTTTAATGCATTTAAACATTCTTAAATGTTGTTCATAATTATCTTGTACTTCTCTCCTTAATATTTAAGTGTATTTTGACCAGTATTCCGAGAGTTATTCCCATTTTACTCTGACAATTTATTCTGTCCAGTCAGACTCTCCAAATCGAAAACCTCTGGATTTGAATGCTTTAATAACTACTAAAAAAACCCATTAACACGTTCTAGAATTCACTAAATATGTTCCAAAACATATGTCATGTCCACCTGTAGAATTTCATAGCAATTGGGCCCACCATGAATGAGTTATGGACCCCACACCAAAAAATCAATTGATCTGTAAACAGTTTTCATGGTCCAACTTGTAAGATTATTTTGAGCTTCCATATTTTTGATTCAACTTTTAGTCATTAAGGATGAAACTAATCCCTATATTTTTGGAATGTGTAAAATAAATAAATTTTTTATTTGAATTAGTGTAGAAAATGTTATGGCCAAAATAAAAAAATAATTAAAAATAGTTAAAAATCCGAAATGGGCCATTTTTACTATTAAGCTCAAAATATAACCAATATCATAAAATGTGGAGATTTATCATAAATTAATACTTTGGTGGGATTTATAAAAATTATATTCAATTTAAATTTGTTGAAAATATTTGGTCTAAAAAAGTCCTAAAGGAAAATTGTTCAATTAGCTAAATGGCCTAATAGAAAATTAACCTAAATGCCTAATGGACAATTAGACTAAAGGCTTAATGGACCAATTGACTAATTTTACTAATGGAAAATTTGATAAAGACATAATGTACAATTGAAAAATTTTCATAATGGCCTAATGGCCAATTTTCCTAATGTTCTAATGGTTAATTTTTGTAAAGGTCTAGTGACCAATTGTCTTAAAGGCCTAATGGTCAATTGGTCAATTGGTCCAATAGCCTAATGGTCGATTTTCTTGAAGGAATAATCACCCAAGGGAATAATGTACAATTTTTCAATTGTAATAAAGGCCTAATAGATAATTTTCATAAAGGTCTAATGTCCTAATGTCCAATTATCCTAAAGGCCTAATGAACTAATGTCCTAATGACCAATTGGCCAATTGAAATAATGACCTAATGGACAATTATCCTAACAAAAAAATGGCCAATTGGCCTATATGCCTAATAGAAAACTTTCCCATTGGCTTAAATGAAAAATTTAAAATTGGCCTAAATTCCTAATGGACTAACAAAGAATTGTAAAATTGGCCTAATGGCCCAATTTCCTAATGGCATAACGGCCTAACGACCTAATGGACAATTGGAAAATTGTCCTATTGGACTAACGACCTAATATACAATTAGACTAATGGATTAATTTCCAGTTTTCCAATTTGGTTAATTACCATTATTACATTATCTAATTATCATTCCTTATGGATTAAAAATAGAGTATTTATATTTAATAATTATGATTTTTTTAATAAATACATAATTTGAATTATTCAAATTAGGGGCCTTATTTTGATATTATTGAAACCACATCAAAATATTTTTTAATATTGGTTTGATCGAGGATTAAATATTATTAACTATGTTAAATTTAGATTATATAATTAGTTTATATAATAAATTGAAATATAAAACCATTATATTTAATAAAAATTTCATATATATATAAAAAAATTCCATATTAATAATAATATCGAGTTCATAATATGAAATTAATATAAACATTCATATTCAAGATTATGGAATTTTTATAATGAGTGAAAAAAATTACAATGTTTTTTATTATCATTTATTTATAAATTTTTCATCAATGTTTATCTCATGTTTAAATTTATGAATTGTTCATTCAATTAAAAGTTATTTCCTTTTATTATTATTCAAGATTATAAAATATTTATATTATGAATATGTTTATATTAATCAATGTCATTTTTATCAAGCTATATTGGGCATCAAAGTCTATGTGCCTCGAGCAAAATTATTTTTCTCGAGTGGGAAGAAAAAATGATGGGAGTAAATTAAATGCACAAACATATAAAAATATTGTATGTTTTTTATTTATATTTTAAATATTTATATTAAATTCATAATTAAATATCTTGTTTATATTTTCAACAGTCTTCCTTGAAGGACCTCAATGATAAAGAATTTGAAAAATTCAGTCCAAATTATCATTTGAGTTAGGTATTATGTGAGGAGAACCATATGAGAGTCTGATGCCATCATGGAAAAAACATCATCCCCACTAGGTATTGGTCCTCATCAGGATCCTCTCAAACCTCTTAGACCACCGAGCTACAAAGTATTTATGCAGAAGCATGTGGGGAAAAAAAATTAGCTTTACATGACCATGAATTATGTAAACTGATCACAAAACACTTCTTCAAAACTATTTTAGTTATAATTTAATCATTTACATTAGTGAATGATACTAATGTTGATTCATATATTGAATCATTAAACAATTTAAATTATGTCCCAAGTGATGAAAATGAGGGTCCTACTAGAGGTCGAGGTGATTGTGGTGGCGATGATGATGATAATGATGATGCCTCTTCTCCTGATAATGTTGCTGGTGATGAGAATGTTTCTGATGGTAATGATGATGTTGGTGATGGTGGATATACTAATACCTCTATTTTGACTTATCAGTAAAGAGACATGTGGATGTTGTTTAAGGACTTGAATTATTTGGTTTTATGTATGTATATGTATCTTATAGTATTGTAAATGGTTTGAAAATTATTTAATGCAGTTGGTTGAATGATAAATATAAAATATTTGTTTTGAATTGAATATGTATAATTTTTTTTATTTTATTTATAGGTTCATGGGATGGAAGAGCTACTACTACTACCAAATGGGTACAACTACCTATACCCTTGATTTGAAGAATCGTTGGTATATATTTTCTATTGGGGAAAGATATACCAATGGTTTGGATAAACCATGGGTGTACTAAAATATAGTAAGACTATACTATACCCACGGGTTATATACAAATCATGGATATATATCTATATTGACAGATCCCAAATCCACAGTTCCTAAAATTGTTGGTATATGATATAACCATGATTTTAGGGGATATACACAAGATTTAAAACTGTGGGTATAGGCTATGTTTCTAGTAGTGTATGGATCCTTTCCACTAGAATATCTAGGTTATAGGAAATTCCAAAACTGATGGTGAGGTCTATTGGGTTTAAAAATGATTGTAAAATTTATGAATTTTAAATAAAATTAAAATTTATTAATATGTTTTTTAATAAAAACAAGTATTAATTATCTTCTCATAATTATAGGAATGAAAAATCAGTTGACATTGACAATATTACAACAATATATATTTTAGACGGATAACCTTCTCACTGGTGTGAATTTCTAGGATTGGTTTAGGTTCTTTCACTTTATACTATTCCATGAATGAAAATTACACATACTAGGAACCCCACTTCAAGAGTAGGTTTTTAAGGTGGATAATGAGAAATAATTATCTCTCTATTTGAAGCAATTAGATGACATAATGGATGTCTAATGTTTCATGTTATCTTCCATGTAAAATTGAGTCCTAAAGAAATATGAGGATATGGATGACTATAACATCATTTGTCAGTTTCAGGATCTCTATCAAGAGAAGGTGGGACTAAAGAGGTATGCGATCTCCAATTCACTATAAATGTTTAGGCATGGAGAGTGGACACCATATGGATAACATGTATTCATGATTATTGGATACATGGAGTGCATGGATATATTAGTGTTTAAGATACAAGATGAGCTCTGCATAGATCTCATTCTATTCTAACTAGCCCAAAAATTCTCCAATTTTGTTCTGAATTATAATATAATAATTAATGAAATGATACTATTAGAAATTATTAAAATTATTGACAACCTTGAAAAAGACACGAGGCAAAGAAAAACCACTACCATTTTGGTAAATAAGAAGAGGAATAAAAAGGAAAAGGGTTTAAAGACTCACTCCAAGTCTAAGGATCTAGAGAATCATACTTTCAAGAAGAAGAACATCTTGAGTCATGGAAAGGAATATGATACTGTATGCTTTACATGTGGAAAATAGGGCCATTAGAAAAAAATTACACCCAGCCAAAGAAAAAAGGGGAATACTTTGGTGTATTTGTTATTGAGTGTAATATTTCCATATCTAAAATTTGGGTTTCAGATACTTCCTATGGTGATCAAATTTGTATCCAAATACAATAACAAAGTAGATGTAAAAATATTACCAGAGATGAGGTGGATATACAGGAAGAAAATATAGCATGGATGACTGCTATAGCCATTAGATACTACCATATCATGTTTCCAACATGAATGATTTAGGTTTTAAAGAATTTTTATTATGTTCCTAGTGTAACAAAGAATACTATTTATATTTTTTATTTATATACGGATGGATTTATTTTCAGTTTTGGAAATAAAATATGATACTTTTATAAAATATGTTATAGTAAAACATAGTTGAATAATGGTCTTTATGTATTGAATTAAAAATACCAAATATTTTCAATTGTTAAAAAACAAATACACGTGACTCATATAACACCCGGTTATGGAATCACCGAATTAGTTGGATGAACAAGAAGTGTTTAACAAAACTCTATCAAGATGGTTACTTAGAATATTCTATGATTAAGATAATTGAAATATGTCACACATGTTTTCAATGTAAAAAGACTAAACTGTCATTCAGTTGTCAAGGTGAAAGAGACACAATGCTTCTATATTTGGTATATATTGATGTGTGCAAACCCGTTCATGTAGAGGATATAGATCGATTCTTATACATTATAACTTTTATTAGAAACATGAAAAGGTATGGTTATATATACTTTATGAGGTATAAGTATGAATAATTTACGAAATTCAAATATTTCAAGAATGATTATGGTAATTAGCTTCATAATATGATTAAAAAACATTGATTGGATCAAGGTGGTGAATATATTAACAAAGACTTGATCAACTTTATATGGGAGTATGAGATATCATATCAACTCAATCCACTATATATACCATAGTGGAACGGTGTTGGTGAAAGGATGAATCATACGTTGTTAGACATGATAATGTTGATGATGAGTCACACAAGACTTACTTTATCCTTTTGGGGATATTCATTACAAACACCATCATACATACAAAACTGAGTACAAACTAAAGTATAAAATGATATTCCCTTTGAGTTATAGAGTGTAAAGAAAGTCTATTTATCACATGTTCATGAACTAGGTTGAGAATAATTAATTGAGGATAGTTTAAGCAACAAACTTACAACCTAAAGAAAAAATTGTATCTTTATTAGGTATCCCATGGAAATAAGGGGATACTATCTATAAAACCCTTTAAAAAATAAAGTTATTATCTTAAGAGAATATATTTTTCTTGAGACTGAACACATCCTCAAGTAGGATAGTTGGAAAAAGATTTACTTTAATGAAGTTGATGCTCAAGATATACAAGATTTGATATAGGAACAGATTCTATAGGTCCCTATAGAAGAAGTTTTTTTTCTAAAATAGAAGTACTCTGTTGAATCTCTAGAGAGGTAAGAGGACCATGAAGATAAGGTTCTCTAGTCATCTATGATGGTGACTCATTATTGGTTGAAAATAAGGATCCTATATTCTATTATGTAGAAGTAGAGATATCAAAAGCTACAAGGTGGAGAGAAGCCACAAATTCTAAGATAGATTTCATGTATCAATACTAATTTTGGGTTTTATCGATCCACTAGTCGATGTAAAACCTATTGGGTGTAAATTGGCATTCAAGAGAATGATATACATGCAAGGTAAATTAAATTCTTATAAAGAATTTTTAGTGGCTAAAGGGTTTAAAAAACATCAATTCATTGAAAATTATGAGACTTTTTATCATGTTTCCATGTTTAAATTCATTATAATTTTTTTGTACAATATCTTAGTATGACTATTAGATTTTACAAATGTATGTGAAAACTGTATTCCTTAATGGTAAAGTTCAAGAGGATAGATATATGACACAAATATAAGGGGTAATGACTCTAGGAAATACCAATAAGGTATGCTAGTTTCATAGATCTATTTACGGATTAATGAAAGATCCAAGTTATAGAAAATTTTATTCGATGAATCCATAAACACATTTGGTTTCAGTAAGAATGAATGTGATCCATTTGTTTACAATAAATTTAGTAGGAGTACATGTAACAGCCCAAGATTTTATGAAAAATATTCTTTTTAATTTTATTAATGTCTTGTGTTGTACGCTACACCAAAAGGAGCTTGCACAACACACATCCTTGACTTGCCTTGCATTACACGCAATCGCAACCTTCCTCGATAGTGTGTGTAGTACGCAATAACGAGTTTCACTAAACAACGATATGCTATTAAAACTAGCCGTTATGAATAGTAATAACCACTTTTTGAAATTTTGTAAATTTTATTTTTCAAAATGGATTTCATTTTTGGATTCGGAGTATCGAATTTAGCCTAAGGTGAAATTTTGGTACATTTCGGATAACTTTCATATTCTGATGAATAGTGAAAATTACTAAATTATAATTAAAAACAACTTTTTTAATCGAAATAATTAATAGTGATAAATTATTAATTTGAGTGGTTTTAAAGTATATTTAGAATATATTTTTACAATTTAATACAATGTTGGTCATTGGACGTAATTTCACATTTAAACCTGACATAAACAAGTGTCAATCTTTTGATAGATATTGTTTCGTAAAAACACGCTATTTGTTTTAATAGCGGGATTTAATTATAAAATTAATTAATTCAACTTCTATGTTATGAATTTGGTAAAATAGACTTCATTTTTGAATTCGGAATATGAAATATAGCTTAGGATGAAATTTTGGCATTTTTCTGAAAACTTTCAATTTTTGATGAATAGTGAAACCACTAAGTGGTAGGTTAAAAACTGAATTTTGCATAAAACTTAATTTTACCACTTCTGTGAATGGAATTTCGAAAATCCGAGAGACACGGTTAATATCAAGGACTAAAATGTGGTTCAATGAGATGAAAATAATTTTTGGTGAATAGTAACTTTTTACTTTTTTTTACCGCGGTTAATAGTAAATAGGGTAACTAAGGGTAAATATGATATTACTATTACCCTAACACATGTCCTAATTCTATTGGACAAGTGTAATTCGACCAAAAACAAACTTAGGAATAAAATATGACCATTTAGGCCCACTTGGATTAGATTAGGACATTTATTATGAATTTATTTAAAGAAGGGTTAAAATAGTTAAAATCAAAGTTTAATAAGTAAATCATTTTTAATATGGGGTTATACATAAGATAAATTCGATTGTAAATATTCATTAGAAAGATAAAAAGATTTCCTACATTATGGTATTTTATTTGTAATTTTTAGACATCAAATAATTTAATTTATTTATGACACAACGATGATGCAGTAATTATCTTATTAATGAAATATTGACATAATTGATGTTATAAACACCAAAATAAATGTAATTTGAGATTTTTTATGAATTACACTAATTTTCTAGGTTACTATGATATATTAATGTTGATTTAATCAACTTGGTTAGAACATATAATTCTGTTATGACTTTCACAAAAATCATATATCAAATAGTGTCAAAATTGACACAAAATAGTTTTTAAATCAAATATTATATTATTAATTGTTATTTTATTCCTAAAAATCTAAGGTTCGGCCAAATGACTTAGATAAGGATATATATATTAATAATAAACAATTTGTGGATCGTTTGGCATGTTATAGTAAGTTTATTAACCATATAGTGAAAGAAAACAAAAAGACACGGTAAAAGTTGAATTATTTAACTTAGAGTTAAATATAATTGATAAGGTTTAAAATAATATCCAAACATGTCTAAATTTGATTGGTTGATGAGATTACAACCCTATCTAATCTAATCTTCGAATATGAGTCATTTTTGGAGGTTTTTAAGTGGGGTTAGATTTATTATAAATTAATATTTTTAAGAATTCCTAAGGTGCCCCTCTCCTCCCTTATAAAAGGGCACCTCCTCCCCCTCCTCCTCACACCAATTTTGAGCACTCAAGCTCGGTCAACCCCTGCCATTTTCTCCTCTCCACTTTCCTAGAATAATCCTAGAGGTTCTGGTCTTCTCCAAAGACCAATCTTAGTTCCTTAAGTGGAGGATTCAAAGAGGCGTTCCAAAGAAGAGGTAATATCCATTACCGATCTTTTCAATTTCTTTCTTCTTCAACTTCTTCTTCTTTAGTTGTTTCATGATAAAGTAATAACATCAGTATTACTTACATACTGATATGTTATTATAAATATGAAACAACCCTAATTCACCTTCTATCCATCCTACGGAAAAATGAAATCACCGCGCGTGCGTACGTACGGAATACCGTCTCCACGCCGTGGTGTAATCTATTTTCAACCATCACCTTACAAGGATGGGTATAATGGTGTAATGAGTAACTACATATGATTATTATGAAGTAATATTGATACTGAAATAATATATATATACTCCAATACAATTCCACGATCATAGGAACGATATCATCACTCGTGCGTACGTACGGAATACCGTCTCCACGATGTGATGCGACTCGTTCTACATGATCTTCATTTCATAATGATTATATAAATGAATTGAATGAATGAATATGGTATATACTACACTAATACCATTCTGGAAATGAATTATCTATAACCTAAAGATAAGAATAAGAATTTATTCGACAAAACACGCATAAGAACAAAAAGTTATAAAGACCCGAGTAACAAGTAACAATGAAATATTACTAACAAGAAGCTAATAATATGACCATATATGATATCATATCAATATGTATGATTCTGGAATAAGTCAATAACATTATTTAAACCATTATACAGGAGCTTCGGACACATACGAAGCAAATCGGACCTAAGGTAAGGGAAATATCACAATCTCACTTTTATCCGAGATTGTTTGTACTTTGAAATTTACTGGGGTATATTTTATCATCCACATCCATGTTTCCTCAATATGTAATGTTATTTACAACAACCTACAATTGTTTAAATCCAATTTTACCCTTCGGTGAGTTTTTAGTAAATGATATGAAAGGAATCTTTTGTCGTTTTTCGTACAAGGTACTTTTTGACTTTTCCGACAAAAGTACGAAGAATGTTTTTTTTTAACTTATACGGCACGAACGGATTTCTACTGTTTTATGAAGCCTTATTTTCATGAAGCTTCCTCTAAAAGATTTTATGACTATTTTCAATAAAATATCTTTCTTTTAAAATTGCATGATGTTTTGTGAAAAGAAATTGATTTTGAAGAAGAAAGGATATTTTCCTCAAGAATTCAATTCAAGTGTTTTATCAAAATTATTTTCCATCTAAGATAATAAAGGGTTCTGTTTCTAACCATATTTTTACATTGATTTGACTATGTTGTGATGGAATTATGTTTATGAATTCCTTTATCTTATATGAATGGTTTTATGATGTCATGTTGTTTAAGAATCCCATTTTTATTACATGGGTTATGCAATGATGTATGATTTATGATTTTGTGGCACACATAAGAAAGGATTCATTAAGAGATGGGTGGGACCTATATCTCCCTCCAATGCATTGGGTAAAGATTTTATATCTCATGAGATAGACATGGCTGGAATGGTAGGTTATACCGGTTCAGTGAAACAGGACTGAAACGAGGATTACTCTATTCAGAAAGGGACTTTGTCCACTAAGATAGTCTTGGCAATGAGTCTTGACTAACAAGAAATGATTCTCTATGATTATGTGTGTATGCCACAATGAGTAATGTTTTAAGTTATGATTTCATTTCACTACTATGATTTATCCCATGTTATGAAATTATGCTCTCTTTTGCAGGTTAAGATTTCCAAAAAAGTTATGTTCTTATGAAAATTATGTGATTGATATTTCTTTTGTTTACCCTTACTGAGCATTTGAGCTCACCCTTTTATGTTTTCTTTTCCCCAGGATATAAAGAAAGGTTTTAGGTAAAAAAAAAGGGATGACCTTTATGGGAGATATTGAAGAACTCTCACCACGATTAGAAGATTACGTTCCGAGTTTCCAAAGACACTAAACTATTACGATCCTTTAGTGTGTGTTTTTGTTATGTACTAAGTATTCCGCAAATGTAATGTAATGTCCATGTACGATAAGCTACGGGTCTCTACAGTTGGTATCAGAGGAAAGGTTTAGTCAACCTTTGGAAACTAGGATGCGAAAACGTTAGTGAGATCCCTAGAGATATTTCTAAGGTATGTCTAGGGATGTCCCTAGGGATAAGTATACGTATAGGTTATAGTAATAGAATTACGCTAACGATCATAGAATTAAACCTAAGATGTTGGATATTGAAGGTACTCCCCCTTTATTATGTTGTTTTCCCTAGCATGATTTTTGCCTCTCACACTATTCTTTTTGGGTTTTAGACGATGGCTGGAACCCGAAGGAACCGTGTTGATCAATGCAATGGACAATGCAATGATTGCCCTCCTGAACAAACAAATGTTATGGGAGATGGAGTGCAAAATCTTATTGCTATACTTACACAAGCTATGAATCATTCTGGACTTCCAAATGAGCAGAGAAGGGAACAATATTCTATTGAGTCCTTCATGAGGCAACGTCCACCTTCTTTCAGTGGGACTTCCGATCCACTTGTTGCTAAACAATGGATCAGTACCACTGAAAAGATATTTTCAGTTCTTCAATGTTCTGAACATGATAAAGTCATCTTAGCAGTATATCGTTTGGAAGGTGAAGCTGATCAATGGTGGAATCTTATCAAGAATACAAGGCCAAGGGATGAAATTGAGTCCATGGAATGGGACGAGTTCAAGAACTTGTTTTTCAGTAAGTACTTCCCTCGTATTCTTCGAACAAAGATGGAAAAGGAGTTTATTGAGCTGAAGCAGAAGGATGATGAATCTGTTGGTATATATGAAGCGAATTTTACAAGACTTGCAAGGTATGCATCTGGCATTATCATCCAACCTGAAAGTAAAGTTGATCGATTTTTCAGTGGCTTAAAACCAAGTCTTCGAAGGGCATTAGCTATAAGAGACTTCAGTAGCTATGAAGAAATTGTGCGTTGTGCTATCAAGGTAGAAATGGAAGTTGGTGTTACATATCCATCTCATGGTTTTGACAAGAAACGAAAGACGGAGTTCAAGGAGAAATCTCATAATAATGGTGAAAAGAAGATGAATGTTTCCTTATGCACAAAGTGTGGAAAGAAGCATGGTGGAGATTGTCTTAAAGGAACTAGAAAATGTTTTAAGTGTGGAAAAGAAGGTCATCGAGCAGCTGAGTGTCAAAGTAATGGAAAAAGGGTTTCTAATGATGTGAATAAAGCAAACACTGCAGAGAACGCACCGCCAACACTTCAATGCTTCAAGTGCAAGGAAATGGGGCATTATGCTAATAATTGCCCTAATCCAAGGGTTAGTGATGAACAACATGAGCAACCACTGAAGGCAAAGGACAAAGGGAAATCACATGCGATCACTATTGGCAATGTTTAATATGATAACGATGTGGTGGAATGATTAAGTGTTTATGTAATGGGATTCCAAAATAATGTTGTATTATGGAGTATTGGAATATTTATGTATTGGTTTAATGTGGTATTCAAAGTGATTGAGATATTTTTGGAAATAAGATGATATGCGCATAATGAAGGGAAAATAAGAAAATGAAATGTTTAACAATATTCATGAGCTCATGATTGATATAAGGACTAAGTGATATCATGGATTGAGTATATAGAATTTTGAGGATTTTGGTATGTGGAAAGTGTTAACTTTTAACTGCATTCATGTTTTCACTAAGGTATTCAAGAGAATACATGATTAAGGACTTTGAATGTTTAGAATGTGACCAACAAAACATATCTTATGATATGTGGGGATCAACGACAGTATTAAATCTCTGGTAATGGTTGTCACTATATTATGAGAGTGGACTGCAGTATTATGGATAAGCCTAAAGATTGAAATGGATTATGTTGGACATAAGTGAGTATTGTTTAAGGATCGAAGTTTTCTCGATATTATTGATGGGATGTTATAGTAATATAGTTTTAGAAAAAGGACAACCTGCAGGACGGGCGACAGCCCATCGCTTCGGACAAGGCTGTAGGAATCGAACCCACAACCGAAGTGCGACTGGCCTTTATCGCCTACCACTGACCTACAGGAAGTCCCTATTTAGTAGAAACTAGTTTTATTATATTAAGCAGTATGATATATGAAGTATAAGTCCATTTTAGGAACCATATATGATTAATCTCACTATAGATCGATTTATGCATATAATTTTTGCTAACCTTTTGTTTGAGACAGATGGAATGACCCGTCATTCTATCACATTATCTGCTAACACTTCACGAATAACAAATTCAACTTCATTTATTTAAGAGATGAAGTGGAAATTGTTCAAGGCACGAACAACAGTGAGATTGTACCAAAATAAAGTAAGTATTTATTCTAATTCAAATTTTCAACTTTAGGGAAATGATCTTGAAAACCAAAAATGTTGTCCTAGTGATCTTATACCTGAGGAATCAGATGGTACCTTATATCATCACAAATTTATGGATTTGTGATTTTTGGCTTTTCCATAGCCATGTTCTCTACCACTCTCCATCAGAACATGATGGTTAGATTTTTCTTCCATATCCATATTTTTACCTATGTGGAAACCCAACAATTAGTTTATTTGGGTAATCATTACATTTCATACTTTAGTTTTTAAAGCCAAGTTTTGGTATTCCTTTTTACGATGTGGGAAACTTTCGAATAGAAAACCATTTATAACCCCGACGAATTTCGAGGGCGAAATTCATTTTAAGGGGGGTAGAATGTAACAGCCCAAGATTTTATGAAAAATATTCTTTTTAATTTTATTAATGTCTTGTGTTGTACGCTACACCAAAAGGAGCTTGCACAACACGCATCCTTGACTTGCCTTGCATTACACGCAATCGCAACCTTCCTCGATAGTGTGTGTAGTACGCAATAACGAGTTTCACTAAACAACGATATGCTATTAAAACTAGCCGTTATGAATAGTAATAACCACTTTTTGAAATTTTGTAAATTTTATTTTTCAAAATGGATTTCATTTTTGGATTCGGAGTATCGAATTTAGCCTAAGGTGAAATTTTGGTACATTTCGGATAACTTTCATATTCTGATGAATAGTGAAAATTACCAAATTATAATTAAAAACAACTTTTTTAATCGAAATAATTAATAGTGATAAATTATTAATTTGAGTGGTTTTAAAGTATATTTAGAATATATTTTTACAATTTAATACAATGTTGGTCATTGGACGTAATTTCACATTTAAACCTGACATAAACAAGTGTCAATCTTTTGATAGATATTGTTTCGTAAAAACACGCTATTTGTTTTAATAGCGGGATTTAATTATAAAATTAATTAATTCAACTTCTATGTTATGAATTTGGTAAAATAGACTTCATTTTTGAATTCGGAATATGAAATATAGCTTAGGATGAAATTTTGGCATTTTTCTGAAAACTTTCAATTTTTGATGAATAGTGAAACCACTAAGTGGTAGGTTAAAAACTGAATTTTGCATAAAACTTAATTTTACCACTTCTGTGAATGGAATTTCGAAAATCCGAGAGACACGGTTAATATCAAGGACTAAAATGTGGTTCAATGAGATGAAAATAATTTTTGGTGAATAGTAACTTTTTACTTTTTTTTACCGCGGTTAATAGTAAATAGGGTAACTAAGGGTAAATATGATATTACTATTACCCTAACACATGTCCTAATTCTATTGGACAAGTGTAATTCGACCAAAAACAAACTTAGGAATAAAATATGACCATTTAGGCCCACTTGGATTAGATTAGGACATTTATTATGAATTTATTTAAAGAAGGGTTAAAATAGTTAAAATCAAAGTTTAATAAGTAAATCATTTTTAATATGGGGTTATACATAAGATAAATTCGATTGTAAATATTCATTAGAAAGATAAAAAGATTTCCTACATTATGGTATTTTATTTGTAATTTTTAGACATCAAATAATTTAATTTATTTATGACACAACGATGATGCAGTAATTATCTTATTAATGAAATATTGACATAATTGATGTTATAAACACCAAAATAAATGTAATTTGAGATTTTTTATGAATTCCACTAATTTTCTAGGTTACTATGATATATTAATGTTGATTTAATCAACTTGGTTCGAACATATAATTCTGTTATGACTTTCACAAAAATCATATATCAAATAGTGTCAAAATTGACACAAAATAGTTTTTAAATCAAATATTATATTATTAATTGTTATTTTATTCCTAAAAATCTAAGGTTCGGCCAAATGACTTAGATAAGGATATATATATTAATAATAAACAATTTTTGGATCGTTTGGCATGTTATAGTAAGTTTATTAACCATATAGTGAAAGAAAACAAAAAGACACGGTAAAAGTTGAATTATTTAACTTAGAGTTAAATATAATTGATAAGGTTTAAAATAATATCCAAACATGTCTAAATTTGATTGGTTGATGAGATTACAACCCTATCTAATCTAATCTTCGAATATGAGTCATTTTTGGAGGTTTTTAAGTGGGGTTAGATTTATTATAAATTAATATTTTTAAGAATTCCTAAGGTGCCCCTCTCCTCCCTTATAAAAGGGCACCTCCTCCCCCTCCTCCTCACACCAATTTTGAGCACTCAAGCTCGGCCAACCCCTGCCATTTTCTCCTCTCCACTTTCCTAGAATAATCCTAGAGGTTCTGGTCTTCTCCAAAGACCAATCTTAGTTCCTTAAGTGGAGGATTCAAAGAGGCGTTCCAAAGAAGAGGTAATATCCATTACCGATCTTTTCAATTTCTTTCTTCTTCAACTTCTTCTTCTTTAGTTGTTTCATGATAAAGTAATAACATCAGTATTACTTACATACTGATATGTTATTATAAATATGAAACAACCCTAATTCACCTTCTATCCATCCTACGGAAAAATGAAATCACCGCGCGTGCGTACGTACGGAATACCGTCTCCACGCCGTGGTGTAATCTATTTTCCACCATCACCTTACAAGGATGGGTATAATGGTGTAATGAGTAACTACATATTATTATTATGAAGTAATATTGATACTTAAATAATATATATATACTCCAATACAATTCCACGATCATAGGAACGATATCATCACTCGTGCGTACGTACGGAATACCGTCTCCACGATGTGATGCGACTCGTTCTACATGATCTTCATTTCATAATGATTATATAAATGAATTGAATCAATGAATATGGTATATACTACACTAATACCATTCTGGAAATGAATTATCTATAACCTAAAGATAATAATAAGAATTTATTCGACAAAACACGCATAAGAACAAAAAGTTATAAAGACCCGAGTAACAAGTAACAATGAAATATTACTAACAAGAAGCTAATAATATGACCATATATGATATCATATCAATATGTATGATTCTGGAATAAGTCAATAACATTATTTAAACCATTATACAGGAGCTTCGGACACATACGAAGCAAATCGGACCTAAGGTAAGGGAAATATCACAATCTCACTTTTATCCGAGATTGTTTGTACTTTGAAATTTACTGGGGTATATTTTATCATCCACATCCATGTTTCCTCAATATGTAATGTTATTTACAACAACCTACAATTGTTTAAATCCAATTTTACCCTTCGGTGAGTTTTTAGTAAATGATATGAAAGGAATCTTTTGTCGTTTTTCGTACGAGGTACTTTTTGACTTTTCCGACAAAAGTACGAAGAATGTTTTTTTTTAACTTATACGGCACGAACGGATTTCTACTGTTTTATGAAGCCTTATTTTCATGAAGCTTACTCTAAAAGATTTTATGACTATTTTCAATAAAATATCTTTCTTTTAAAATTGCATGATGTTTTGTGAAAAGAAATTGATTTTGAAGAAGAAAGGATATTTTCCTCAAGAATTCAATTCAAGTGTTTTATCAAAATTATTTTCCATCTAAGATAATAAAGGGTTCTGTTTCTATCCATATTTTTACATTGATTTGACTATGTTGTGATGGAATTATGTTTATGAATTCCTTTATCTTATATGAATGGTTTTATGATGTCATGTTGTTTAAGAATCCCATTTTTATTACATGGGTTATGCAATGATGTATGATTTATGATTTTGGGGCACACATAAGAAAGGATTCATTAAGAGATGGGTGGGACCTATATCTCCCTCCAATGCATTGGGTAAAGATTTTATATCTCATGAGATAGACATGGCTGGAATGGTAGGTTATACCGGTTCAGTGAAACAGGACTAAAACGAGGATTACTCGATTCAGAAAGGGACTTTGTCCACTAAGATAGTCTTGGCAATGAGTCTTGACTAACAAGAAATGATTCTCTATGATTATGTGTGTATGCCACAATGAGTAATGTTTTAAGTTATGATTTCATTTCACTACTATGATTTATCCCATGTTATGAAATTATGCTCTCTTTTGCAGGTTAAGATTTCCAAAAAAGTTATGTTCTTATGAAAATTATGTGATTGATATTTCTTTTGTTTACCCTTACTGAGCATTTGAGCTCACCCTTTTATGTTTTCTTTTCCCCAGGATATAAAGAAAGGTTTTAGGTAAAAAAAAAAGGGATGACCTTTATGGGAGATATTGAAGAACTCTCACCACGATTAGAAGATTACGTTCCGAGTTTCCAAAGACACTAAACTATTACGATCCTTTAGTGTGTGTTTTTGTTATGTACTAAGTATTCCGAAAATGTAATGTAATGTCCATGTACGATAAGCTACGGGTCTCTACAGTACAATAATTTTTAAAGTAGTATATGTTGATGACATATTACTAATTAGAAATGATATACCAACCTTACAAGAGGTTAAAGAATGGTTGAGAAAGTGCTTCTCTATGAATAAAATAGTTGTATTAGCCTAAATTCTAGGGATCAAGATCATATGTGATAGATATATGAAGATTATAATACTAATTCAAGGTATAAACATTGATCATATACTAAAGATATTCAGTATGGAACAATCAATGATAGGATTAGATCTAGTGTCACGTGGTATACATATTTCTAAGAAAACATATTCTCAAACACAATAGGAAATAGAGAGAATGATAAATATCCCACATGCTTCTAAAATATGATCTATCATGTATTCCATGTTATTTAAAAGGATTGATATTACCTATAATTTGAGAATGGAAGGAATATTTTATGAAAATATAGGTGAACAACATTAAACTAATGTTAATATTTTCCTTAAGTATCTATGGAAAACTATGGATATATTCCTATTTTATAAATGATTGGAAGATCTAATCATCATGTGTTATATATATTATATCTTTTAGATATATTATAATGATTTGAAGTAACATTATGGATATATCTTTTTTCTCAATAGAAGAGATTTGAGTTAGAAGATTTCAAAGAAGATAATTTTTGCTGATTCTGCAGCAGATTCTGAGTATATTGTTGCTTACTATATATCCAAAGAATCTTTTAAGATTTCTACCATTGTACAAATGATTTTTGTGGTTCCTAGAAGTAAATATCCTATCATATTTTAATTTGATAACTCTATATAGGTGGTTCTACCAAAGTACATAAGGTCAAACCAAAGGAAAAATCACATACTTTTAAAGTTTCATATTTTA
This sequence comes from Viscum album, assembly GCA_963277665.1. Lineage (NCBI taxonomy): Eukaryota > Viridiplantae > Streptophyta > Magnoliopsida > Santalales > Viscaceae > Viscum > Viscum album. The sequence continues at coordinate 417,199,532 of OY728143.1, forward strand.
AGAGATTATTCTCAATGAGGTGAATTTGTAGTGAGTAGATTAACCACTAATAAAACTGTGATAGTCCCATTGAACAGTTATTTATCTCAAAATAGGCATGAGTTTCATGTGAGATCTTGTGTACTAGAAGTTGGTGTTAGTTGTCTCTTATTCAAGTGGGGTCTATTGGAGTTAGTTCTTTAGAACCAAATTTCTTAGTACTTGATTACATGTTTTATTTGCTAAATAATATTTATTACAATTTCATTATTTTTCCTTTTCATGAAATTTTTATGTGATAATGTTCTAAGAATATATTCCATGCTAAAAAGGTTGTAGAAGTTCCCCACTATAATGAGAATTTATAAGTTCTACAAAAGTATTCTTGAATAATGTTCTATATCTAGATGATATTTTCTGATGGGACATAGATGATACATGCTAAAAAGTGTAGGAGTATCATATGAAATTGAGACACATTTTCATAGTTTTCTCCCTTGGTAATCTCCAAGAGAGGAGGTTATAAGAATGTACTTGTTAATGGGAAATCCACATTTATATGCATCATTGGATGTTCCTATATGTGGATGTGTGTATTGATCTTTAAATATGAAGATGATCATGAATAGATATCATGACTCATGATCTTCGATGTATTTATGAAAACCATGATGAAATATGATCGTGGTGAGTTATTATTCATTGAGTTCATAACAAGTGATATTGAATGAATGAATAATGTGATAGAGGATTTATCCCTTTTATCCCTGGATGAAAGTTGATATCTTAGTTTATTTAATGGGAATGAAACCACCTATATAAATCCATGACCATGGTGTTTAATGGAAAACTTCAATTATAGAATTTCAAATAAATATACATCAACCATATAGGTTAATGACACCCATATGAAACATACTTGATTAAATATATCAAAATAAAGGGATTGTATTACATGGTAAGAATTTGTTTGAGGTTGGATTCCATTACCACATTAAATTATTCATATATGGGATCCTTGGAATTTTTACAAATTATAACCTTGGAAATTAGCCAGTTATTTCTAATTCCAATGAGAAACATACCTAAAGGGTCACCCACTTAGTTTATCCATAATCCCCATTAAATTAAAGAAATGAATTTAACAAGTTAGAATAAATGAGATTTATTCGGTTTGGTTGGTTTCCATAATTTAATCACATGTTATTCAAAATAATAAGTGAGTAAAAAATAATAATAAATATTTATTTATAAATTTGGTGAATACAATTTTTATTATTTTTAATGTAGAATAATGTAGTGAAATTTATTTATTAAAATGTCATTAATCTAGGATCAGTAAATGTTGATGACAGAAAAAGAATAAGCTTAATATTCTGATAAGAAATGGTATAAATATATTTAATTATATTCTTAATGCATTACACATGTCTAATTATTAATAATAATATTATTATTATGAACTTACATGGGTTTAACTAAAAAAATTAATGATGTTCAGTGGATTATGTGTGATTTTCCAACCCTAAACAAGCCATAATAAATACCAAAATATGTATCTTTCTTAAGACACTTTAGGTATGAAAAACAGATATATATAAACTCTCTAAAAACCTAGAGAGATATTTAGAGACCCATAATGCACTCTTCCTTCATTCCCTATCAAGACTTATAGAGAGCATTAAGAGTTTTCCCCTTTTGATATGAATACTGTTGTGATCAACCACGAATAACATATGTGATCAGGATCTGCTATCGAAGAACCTGTAGATTCTGCTAACGTGTTCAGCGATTGTGGTGCATGTGTGGATCACCAATAAATGGAATCTATTCTTGGATCTTGCAACATAGTGACGGTATAACCAGATCAAGTTGATCACATAATCAACGAATAGAGAATTAAATGTTAAAGTAATTCCATATCTCCCTATAAATTATTTATAAATTGCATGTGAAGAGCCTCCTATTTTAGTTAGGGCATTTTAATCTAGTCTGTTAATATATAATTTCCAATAAGTATGATGTTTTACTAATTTTTGGAGATTATTATTATAAATTAAGACTAATTCCAATCCATTCATACCATGAAAGGATTCTCCCGCTGCACCCGAAACCTAAAAGTGGTATCAGAGCAATCATATGTTTACATTATAATTATTTATTACCCATTGATTAGTTTTTGTTTTTTGAATTTTATTTTACTTATATAAATTTCTATTAAATATATGACATCATTTTATCTTACCTTTATTCATTCTTGATAACATAAATTGTAATTAGTTAATGATAAAAAATAAAGAAGCATTCGATTCATACAATCAGGTGGTGTTAAAGGCCTAACATGAAAAAAACTAGAGTGCATGAAATGTACTAGCTATATACATGTTGTGTGTTTTTTCATGTCCATATCTTTTGATAAAGTTGGATAGATTTGAGGTGATCAAATATAAGATCTTAAAAAATCGACCAGTGTATAGATCTTGATGGACTAGGAAATGACTCAAATAACTACACACCATGTAACCACAGTACATGATGTGTATTCCTTGTTTTCTCATTTCCAAAAACACTGGGTTTCACAAAATTCCATGTGACAGATACATGATGCGGTGATAGAGGAGCTATGAAACTCTGAGGTCACATGTCGTGTAAGTTGGAATACACACAATGTACCTTGAACTCAACCACAACAAAAAACATGTCCATACCCAAGGTGTGTGGTACAGACATGGTAAGAAGAAAATGATCATTGTGAACTATAATACACACAATTTAGTATGTTGAGTTAAGTAATAATTAATGGATTTAAGATAAAAATGAATTAATTTGTTTAATTCATGGAACATTATCTTAATTTAATAATTAATCGAATTAATTGGAAACTATGTTGAAAATGTTTGATCATTTCTTGATGTGTGGATGATCATGATATTATACCAACCCTTTACATGTGATTGGTTACTTTTAATTTATTATTATTATATTATAATTGATATCTTATGAGTTATCCCATCCTCTATATTATGTAAGGGTCTATATGACTGTGGTCTCCTTTATGTAAACCCCCTTTATCCAATCCATCAGATCCCCTCCCCAGCATGTTAGTAAAATATAATATATGGATTGAGCCTTAAAGAATGAGGAGGTGGTTTGATTTGTAGAGTCAAGGTAAAAATAATCAGGATGATATATAAGAGCCAAGGTGGAATGCTGCAACATGAACCAAGCTACAGTTCAAGGTGTTTTACTAAAGCGTAGAGGTTTAGTTAGTCTCCCACAAGATGAAATATCCATAAGAGAATATCATTATCAGGCCACTTATATATATTTTTTAGTTTAATGTTAATTATATATGTATGTTGATGCTTCGTAATCACCCAATAAATGAATTAACATCATGAAATATGGATTAAAATATAACTGGATTACATGTAAATGTCTTATTAGACAAAGTTAATCACAGAATTAAAATTCACTTAAAATTAATAGGGCATGCGAGAAGATGAAATTAGAATTACATATAAGGATAATAATCCCTTAAATAAAATATTATGTTGATATACCCCTCCACTAATTATGCTAGAAATGACCTCATAAATTTAGGTGCTTAACCATCCCGAGTTGGAGATCTTTCAATTATCATAAAACTTCTAGCTTGATGTTTTGGATTGAATTAACTTGGTTCACATCAAGGGTTGTTTTACCAATAAGTACATGGTGTAATTAAAAGTTATGTGTTGAGTAAATATTTTAAAATATGATTCTAGGATTGGGGATTCTACACAATGGATCATGAAACTATGAGTTAATATAGTTGTCAAGTTACACCTTCTAAAACCTTTCAAATAGTTTGTTTCCCAAGAATGGGTTATGAGATAGGGAATATAGATCCCTTCCACTAGAATATATATGCAACAATATATTATTAAACTGATGGTGAGGGATATTTGGTTTCTAAAAATAGTAGGAGATTAATGGAATTTAATTAAATGTTAAATTTATTAATCTATTTTCTTGTAATAAAAAAAATTAATAATTATCTACACTTAATTATAGAAATAGAAAATCAAATTTCTTAAAAATATCAATGTAATCTGTAATTGGAAATTATAACATTCTCATCAACAAAAAATTTAAAATAATGGTATATTTGCTTACGTTTTATAGGAATGACAATATTCTCGAGGTATTTTCCAAATCGGTTAATGAGGAAGAAGTATCTCTCTGTTTTAAAGAATATGGAAAAAAGTATAATGTTTTAGGTTATCCTCTATATCCAAAGATATATTAAAGTAATATGGGGATATGGATGCATATAAAATTTCCTTTCACCTTTAGGACATTTATCAAGAGATGATGTTTCCCTTGAATTATGACAGGTGTATATGGTATCCCCAGGGCTCAAGAGACATTATTCCTAACTTATATAATGATTTAGTTATTTCATCATTACATGTTTTCACATTGGGACCATATTTATTCCCTACTTGAGGATCTATTGTGGGAGGTTCAAGTATGGTTGTACAATCAGTCACATCGAGTTTACCATTTCCATCTTTTGTAGAAACTCTCAAACGTTCTGAAATCAATAACCGAGTATAGACTTGCTTTCCAAAGGTAGGTGATCCTTTGGTATTTTACTCCCAATGAGTCTTAGGAACACATATTGTTCTAGGGGATGGGAGTTTGAGATCAAATCACCCTTTGTAGGGGATTATTATCTATTATGAGAATCTCTTATATATTTATGGTATGTTCGCGAATATCATCCTAATCCAGATACGGAATCTGTTACCCTAACAAAATGATCAGGTGTTGAATACTTTTATGTGTGTGTAGGGGTGTCTATTAATGATACCTTTTTTATGTATCTGAGATTCTCTATCCAATTTTATATATTTCTTAGTAATTGGATACTACTTATATTTTGAATCCATATAATCAGGCACTCTAGAGTTTAAATTTATACTAGGAGGTGATTGGTGTTTTGATGATGGTATTAAACCTTAATAGGTAATCATAGGTATCTTGTATATAACAATAATCAATAACCACATATTTATTTTAAGCCATGCAATTTTACATCATATGGAAAGAATATATATGAGGGTACTTGGGAAACATTGATTGATATTAAGCCTTTGAATGGATTCATATGTATCCTATTTATAACAAGAATCCGAGTCATTATAGTTTGACCAGCCCTCAACCCTTTGGTGGGAGGTGATAAATAATTAATGCCCTTGAGGGCTATTTCCTAAGGCTTTACCAATATGGTAATTCCATCGTGAATTACCCTGAATTGGATGCCCTTGTATGGGGGGTAATTGTATCATGCCACTAAGTATGGATTACACATTGAGGTTTACCTGGATGGGGGAAATTCATGATTCAAGTGATATGACTGTTGAAAATACCTAAGCTCATGTGATCCATGCTCAGTGTAAGAAACAAGGGATATAAAGTGACCAGTCTAACCATATAAGGATATGGGACTAATGCACTAGGGAGGACCTATTAGGGTGTTTAATATAGAAATATTTCCTTTGGAATGTGTCCCATGTATACTTCTAATAATTTGAATTAGATTAATTATATTTTGATAGTTTCTCAGTCCATTGATGGATGATGAAGAACGATAAACCCATAAGAGAGTATGGGTCCCTTGGGTTAGAGTGTCTATGATTGGGAGGGACTTACACGAAGGTGGATGCCTAATTATAGCTCATGTGTTAAGAGGGCATCTTATGTATCATGTTTTGAATGGAATCAGAGTTCAAATTATTTATTGTGGGGTATGTCTAAGTGTGTAGACCAGAAAAGGCTATCATGTCTCAGGGTGTCTTCCTGACATGCTTGACACATCAGATGGTCCATTCCTATCATGTCCTGATTGTCTGTCTGACATGTCCTGAGTGTCTCCTAGACATGCCCTGAGTGTTTTTCTGGAACGATTGACATGTCTCGGAGTACTATGCATGATTGAAGTAGGCACATTGGAGTTCTATGACATGATTTGACTAACATGTCCATATAACTATTTCATAACCTAGATGAGATGTCCAAGGTTCTTTATATGATCATAATAGACATATCCAGGGGTTTCGCATGATAGAGGTCAGAATTTTGAGAGTCTGTCACATGATCTGGCTGGAATGTATTAGTGGATTCATATGACTTGGATAATATGTATATAAGACTTCAAAATACTTGGATGGAATGTTTAGATGACTTAATTAGACTTGATTGATATGTTTTGAGGATCCTGTTTGGCTCAGCTGACATGTCCAGAGGACTTCACAAGTCTTGGATGATATGTTCAAGTGTTTTCACATGATCTAGATAGGTCATAAGAAGTGCATGATATATTCACATGAAAATTAAAATATTCATCTTTGTGTAAGTATTTAATATTTTTCATCATTTATTAGATATATCCCTCAATGTTTTTCAAGTATTAGCTTGTTGAAGTTTTGTGTGACCAAGTAGACATGTGAGAAATCCTTCACATAATCTAGTCATCACACAAAAAAGTTATTTGAGTGATCAATAGAATTATCATTAAAAGCACGTATTCATTCCTTGTAATCCCTTAAATCGTTCTCATGATTTTACATGATGGAAGACACTTTCAATCACATGGATTTCCACTATGAGAATTTTTGTCTTCTTTACTCAGATGGGTGTAGAATACTTTATTTTTTATGAGGGGGGGATTTATAGGCCTCAACACCCCAGTTCTACACCACCTTGAGCAATGCATATCTCAAAAATATGGGCTTCAGTTAGTGGGGGGGGGGTATTACATCATGTGCTTCGCATGATCCTAACATGGTTCATCCATGGAATAACATGATAAATTTAGACCAAGATAACACTCCATTATCTACATATTTATTTGAAAATTGGATGAAAAAATGGATATCACTTGATCATGTTGACATATCAAAGAGAATTTTTAAGATTAGACTGACATGTCTAAGAGTCTTAGTGAGATCAGGATGCATGTCAAAGAGTCTTTCACATGATCAATGAAGAATTTTTTGTGTCCCTTCATGAGATCAAGTTGGATTTTCAAAAGGACTTTACATGATCAATAATGATCACATGAGGTGTATAATCTCTTTTTATGAATAATAGAGTAAATTCCATCGCATGAAGGATCTCCCCCTTTCAACGTTATTTCTTTATTTTTAAAGGGGCTTTGGGTGATTATCAGGTGTTTGTCACCTGGAATGTCAACTGATCAGAGAAGCTCATCAGGAAACCTTTGTATAGTCATAAGTGCTTATACAAACACCTTCACAAGAATATGAAGAATTTTATTATTGGATTTATATGATTATAGGGAATCTCCAAAGGGGATTTGTGCAATTATCCATAGATCATTCAAAGAACATTATTATTCTGCATAACCTTCCCAAGGTTATGTAATCACATATCTACTCTAGGGTCTCATAATCTACAAGATCTAGCCACTTGGTCTCTATATATCCATGATACTCATTTATTTTTTTATTTATAAAATAACACCCATACTATAGGTATTTATTAAACTATATAATTTCAGATTCCCATTTTGTGGGTGTTAAAAAATGCCCCCTTAGGAGTGAAGTCCATTAGAATAAGGACTTGGTTTTGAGGAGAGTAAATGCCTACCTGAGTCCTTGAAGCTTCCATTTTTTGGTGTCCCAAGAGGAATATTCTCTTACAATTTATCTTTGGTATTCCATAAATCATCCTATAAATAGGAGACCAAGGGAGTAATTTTATTAAACCTTAACCCATGATTTCAACTACATAGCTAATGTATAGGATTTGTATGATCTGTTGGCTTGGTTATGTGATCTCTTAATGATTTCACAGTTCACATGACCATTTAAGGGTCACATGACCATAAGTCTTAATATTAGATCATCCATTCATGAGACCCTCGTTATGTCATATGATTTTTTAAACCCATATTAGTCCATTCAATCATGAATCCTTGTATGGTTCATGCGATTTGTATGATGATTTCTAAGTCATGCACCTATTTGGGAAATTGTTCCCATAGTATCTAACATGATATTTTTTGTTTTTTTACATTTGGATTTCAATTTTTTAATACCTCAAGAAAATAGGTCATAGTAGTGGTGGATTTTCATAATTATATTGTCACAAGTGTGGATTCTAGTTTTCATTCCATTGTCAATTCATATTATACAAACCCAATATACTTGAGGGGGATACACCATATAGAATATCCTCTATCATAATTTTTATCACCTTACAGGATTTTTCTTTCAAATGATTCTCATTACATTTAACCACAGTCTTCAATTGTGCCTCATTCTTGGGTCTTGAGGATCCATAACACATTCAGAGTAAATATATCCCATATGGTCCATTTTATCACTGAGAAAAAACTCTCAGATGGGTACATGATAAAATTTATACCAATAGACTTTAGAAAGAAACTTAATAAATATTATTCATACATCTAATTTTACCACTTTATAATATGGAAATATACCAAAAATTAGAGGTTTGAGTCATTTCCTAAATAGGATCTCTAATGAGGAAGGATCTTCAAGATGGATTGGGGATAACCCTTTTGGGTGCAGCATATCACTTCTGAATTTCTCATAGAACTAAAAAGTATTGGAATATATAAATTCAAATAGATCTCCCAAACCATCACCCAATATAATTAGGGATTGATGGAGGAATTAGCTAGTTGATAGAGACTAGATAAAAATACATTTCATCAGACATATGGTGAAGTGGGCATCATTCTTTGGGATGTCAAGAATATTTGGGGTGTATCGAGTTTAGGTGACATAAATGATGAGTTTATCCCCCCATATACCACGTGGGATGATTCATAATAGACCCCTACCCTTGCTAGATATCTAATCAAAATAACCAAGAAGGCCCTTGGGAAGCCCCCACTTTTTGTGGAAGGCATCATAATCAATAAATGGGAAAGATACTTTATTAAAAAAGTTCATTATTAATCCTAATCCAAAAAGATAATGGATTTCCCATAAAATATTCTCACATTGTTGTGGGTTCCTGTTAGCCCATAGTTAAAGAGTGTTAATTTACTAACTAGGGGTGGGAGGTTATTCATAGCTTTGATCGGGCTATTAAATTGGCCAGTTTTCTGGTTAGGTATGTATGTGGGTACCTTATCTTAGTAAAGGAGAAGAGTGGAGTAAAGGATTGCAACTTTATAATGGAAGCATATATGGTAGGTAGTAGGAACATCATGCTCGTTATCCTTATGTGGGATAACCCATACATTCTTCTACACCACATTTAAAGGTGAAGATCCCCACACCAAATTTTTGGTCCCTTCTAGGTACCACGAGGCTAGATAGGAGCTTCCATGAGAGGTTATGAATACATGATCATCTATAACATCCCTATAATTTGTTTCAATCCTTTTATATAGTATATTAGTGGGTTTAGGCCTATCACATTAAAGGAATGGGAAATCTGGTCTTGTCTAAGCTGTCATGACCACTGTTTTCCAAATATTATGATATTCCCACCAGTAGAATAACTGACAATGGTTGTGTAATCCATGAGGCTCAAGATATGATGTCTATTTATGAGGGTTCTCCTCTACTCATATCAATGGGAGAATTTTCTATGAATGGTATGCACCTTGTCAGTTTAGTCATCAGTTTCAATATATACATACCAAATTCTCCGCCCCTCGTCATGTTTAATCCAAAAACCATTCAATGGTTGATCACTAGTTCGTGTTGATTTTCATTAGAAAGGTGACTTAGGTATATATATAATTTCTTTTAAATGATGTTGTGATTTGTTTTCCCCAACATCATACTAAAACATGTATCTGCATGTATTTGAAAATGAAATTATGCACACTAGAACCTGAGGATATAAAGTTACCACCAATTGTTGATGAAAATATGATGCCAAGAAAACATATTTATTCAAGCATACTGAAAATCTTAAATATTCCCTAAAAATAGGTGAGACATTTACCATCAGTTTCATTATTTATAGAAGTTTCAACTAGCATGGTTGTGGTGAGTGCGATGCATATGAGTGAAGTAGTTCCTATACTTTTATTTCCTAATATATTTTAGTGATTGATGTACTAGTGGGTAGAAAACTTATATGATGAGATCTAGGGAATAATACACTAGGTATATATACACTTGGAAGTATTTTCATGAATTACTTCTCCCACAGGTGTATCTTTCACATACCATCCAACCGAAGTAAAGGATTTTTATTAAAACATTTATGTGATGATGGAAAATGTGAAGGGACAAATCTAAAACTCCCATTTAGTGTATAGGATAGAATAGTGGATGTTCCCATTGATTAAAAGGGTCATACCATCATCGAGGTAATGACTAAACCAATATTTATATCATATATAAATGTTTATGGAACCGTTGTGATCATACTAATATTTTTTAAAATTATATTGACATCAAAGAAAGATATGGAAGACCAACCAATCCCTCCATCCCTGGAATAGTATCTTGGGGATATGGATATCAGATTTGACTTGAGTGGTGACTAGGGTACCGATGACGAGGGTTCCTTGGCTCAAATGGTTCTAATGAGGGTATCTATTACCATCCCTGAGGAATCATAATCCATTCTTTAATTGGTTTCATGATAAATGCCTTTAGCATCATTCCCTTAAGGGGGAACTTCCTTAGAGAGGAATGTAAAAATTAAGAACTCACAAATACCGAAGTACCCCCACCCATAATCCTAAAGAAAGCCCGAAACATTACTTATTTTTCTATTTTGGAACTTTTTAGAAAGTCATTCTGGTTTATAAAAAAATGTACAGGTCCTCAATGAGCTCTATAGGAGGAACATAAATTTGTCTTGATGATATGGGTGAGAATTATGTTCCTCTATTAAAACCTTAAATACTAAACCTAATCTATTAAGTAGTATAGAAAGATAAAGTTCCAACTTAGTTAAGCCAAGTTCATTCTATTGACATTCTATAGGTTGTGCTATTTTAACCATCATATGTGAGTGAACTTTTGGAGGAGGCTTATGTTGTAAGCTACTCCAATAATGATTTCACCTTGATGGATTCATATTTTGGTGAAGGTGATAACTTCTTAAAAAAATCATCACATATTCCACTTTTTGTATTGTTATCTAATATTTATTTTGTTTCTAAAACCCATAAAGGTAGCGAGTGAAGTATTAAAATAGATAAAACATTAGTTTTTCCACTAGGACACTGGTCGCAAGAGGGTGTTTCCTCTTTAACTAAATATGGGTTTAGGGTGATAAACTTTTGCAATGTTGAAACTAAGAAAGGCATGATTCTAACTTCAATAAAATCCATTGATTTTTTGATAGCCTCATATCATTTAGTTTCCTATTGATAAAACTTTGTTTTTCTTATTGTATTACCAACACCTCAGAGCTCAAAAGTTTTTATACCTTCTTCCTTGGGAATTTGTTCAACTGAATCAACTAATTCAAAGGCCACCTGTATTCCCACATCATTGAAGGTTGTGATCATGATTTCTTCAATCAATGACTTTGTCCTAAAATATTTTCATGTTCTTGGATTAGGCTTGAGTCAAGCCTCATATTTTTTGTCACTCTATCAAATGATGCAACAGTAAGTGTGGATAGAGATTTAAACCCCAATTATGGAGGCCCCTTTGGAAGAGTTGAAGGAACAACTAGGTCATATTGGGTTTATTCTTACCACCCTAGGTTATGAAGGTATTGACTGTACCACCCTTCATTCCTGGGTAAAGGAATAAATTTCACTATAGGATCAAAATAGGGCCCTTGAATTAAGGTTACTAGTGGTAGAGGATTAATCCTTAGTAAAATGAAGTTAGGATGAGGCCTTGAATGAGGCTTCCCAGTGTGCGATGGAGGTGACGGTTCACCAAAACATGATCGATGCTCGGAAGGTTGAAATATAAGAATTACAATATGAACTCATCATTCTTGATAAAGATATATTTTGGTTAAAAAATGCATTGAAAACATATAAGAAAGCTATATTAGAGTTACAAAGGATCGTAAACTTGGAGAAGAATTACAAACTTGATGTTGTTTCCAGGATGGAGGAATTGTAGTGGATTGTAGAGGTAGAAACTAAATCCATTGATAAATTATTCCAATCAATTGCCTCCCTATAGTATAATCCTACAGAGCACAAGGAATATTCTTATATCATGTTTTAAATGGAACTACATTTTCTTGAATCTCCATTTATTTGTGTATCCATGATAGAGACTCTAGTATGTAGAGATTACTCCCCATTTTTCACATTATCAATGAATAATACTTTTAATCTTTTCATGTCACCGTTAATCTATTTTTCATCCATTATGTGTATTACATTTAATTCACTTGATATCTTCAAGATCATCAATTCTATCCATCCTTTGTATAATATAAAGTAAACCAAAATAAAAGGATTTATTGATTAAATAACAGTAGATTTATCTATAGAATTTATCATTAATTCCCACCAAAATGAAACTCTTATCTGATTTATCTACTCCGATCATCCTGGGATCACTTTTTTTAAAAGGAATTTTTTATATGAAATACATATCCTAGAGGGATAATGCTATAATTTTTTCTAATGTTAATGGAATTAGTGGGCATAGTTTTATTTTTTCTAAGGAAAAATAATTATCCCTACAAGATTTTTGTCTTATTCGTTTTATATGTATTACTCTAACATTTTCCTAAGTTTCATATGATATAAATTTTAACAGGTGTGTACTTGTATTTTTCATGGGCCACCGTCTTATGGGTTTTCAATGTGAAAATATTTATTCCTTTAACATTGTATAAATGATCAATATTTCTTGGCACACACAAAGTGAATTTCCAGTGTGAAGAGACTCAAGTTCTTCTTAGGGTGGCCCCATTTGTGGGGTTTTAACCTGAAGAGCATTTTCAATCTTTCAATTGGTTGTTTAAGGAATAAAAAATTAAACCATGTATGTGCTATAGTTTAGGGTATTCCATATTAGACCTTATACTATTTTAGTTTATGGTATTATATATTGGACCTTCTATTTATGTAATTTAGGGTCTTTTGGCTTGGATCATCTACTATTAGTGAAGGATAGTTATTCCAAAAGTGTTTGAAGGACCTTCATACTAAATAACCAGTATTCATGAAGTGTTCCAACACCATGTATTCTTAATTTATATTCTAAATAATGAATGTTCATGAATTTTTCTTGAACTCTACATCCTTGTTGAAAATATAGAGGATGAATGTTCATGGTTGGTTGTGGAACCGGAATCCTTACCATAAATTTCATTAGTGGTTGTTTTAAAATACCATGAAATATGATTCCACTTGGATAGTTGGAATATTGGTGGTGTAAATAATAATCCTAAAGTTTGAATTGAAAAATATAGAATGAGGCAGACATATTGGGGATAACCCAAATCACCCTAAGGTGTCGAGTTCCACCACGGTGATACCGAGGCTCATAGAGATTAGTGTTTCTTTTCCTGCATGGAGGAGGTGGATCTTGTTGGTAGTTAAGAAGCCCTTATGTATATCCTATAGTTCTTACATTCATAGTAAAGTAAAGGTTATCCCCACTTTTTTTCAAGGGACATGTAAGTTTTTTGATACTTAAATGTCTAGATGATAAAGTGGGGTGTAGAGAAAGGATCTATCCAAGAAGGGTTATGACACCCTTATCAAATTTAGCTTTTGGTTGGGAGGATTAATCCTTATTCGATGTGGTTTCAAGTCACATAGTGTGGGTCATCAAAATGTTTACATATTGAGTGTCACATTCCTACTTTGAGAAATGGTACAAAACACTGTTATGTAACGTCGAAGATGTCGAATCCACTTGAATATTCTAGTTATGTGGATTTTAAATCACGAGATATGAATATTTGAGTTAATTAGAGGATGAAACTAGTAGGTATAGGTCAACCATTGGTAATGGTGAAAGCCCACATTTTATGTGGCTAAGGAAATAACCCATTTATTTAAGGGTGAAATTTCTGGGACCAAGCATCACCTAAGGACAAACACTTTGTTTGGGTGAAATTATTTACTGAATTATAACATGTTCCTTTAGAATTAGATATTCACTATTACTAGTTTTCTACAGGTAAGAACTAAGATCATGGGAGCCCAAGGTCCATGGGGTTCCAAGAGAAGGATATCAACTTTAGGAACTGGTTGTGTAATCTCATACTTTAAAGAAATGAATGTTGTTTAGGGAAAATTTAATATTGAATAAGGGGTTGAGAACCCTAAAATTTGTTTTCCCACCCAGTTAACACATAATTATGGTGAGGAGATGTAATAAATAATTACTCTAAATTTTTCATAGACCAGGGGGTTAAGCGAGCATGGAACGACTTTTAATAAGGATGTAAAGTGGGCCCTATGAGCTTTATACCTTGTTTCTTTATGCTCTAATTTTTTCTTAAACTATAGAGATGAAGAGTTTATAAATAATAGACTTGAATTATTCTTTCGAAGCCCTTTGTAGGTTTTCAACTGGAAATATTTTATATATCTTTTACTTGCATTATAGGGTCTAGCAATTCATATGATTTGGGCCTTCGGGTCACCAGTTTGGGGCGACATATCTCAAGGCCTTTGGGCCACCAAAGGCCTTTGAGATATAGGGACTTCAGGATGTTGGGACTTTGGGACACCAGTGGCCTTTGAGATATAGAGCTTATAGGCCACAAAAATAGACCAAAGGGACAGAACACACAGGAGCAGACCCAAATGAGGATTTAGAGCAAAAATACCAAGCACAATAGAATATATCACTAGATTAGAAGAATGAGAGGGTATGAAAACTACTATTGGGACCATGAACTGTGCATATTTTCATGGGGACATTATAGTTGATCATCCATGCGAGGTGGGGAGCTAGGCTCCTTCATGATGAAGATGCTTAGGAGGGAATGTTTCAAGTGTGTCAGGTCTTGGGCCTTTGAGGTCATTTATTGGGTCATGTATGGTCCATGTGCATTTCACCTACGGGACATGTAAGGGTTCCCATTAATCCTTTATAAGGGGGATTATCCAAAATCAAATAAAAATAATACCTTTAGGACATTCATGATACAAATTTGACCAAATTTTATGCTGTTTAAGGTCATGATGCACGTGGGACTAGTATGAGGGGAATGTTTAAAAACAAACTAATTAGGATATGTGGGGTCAATATTAATATAAAATCCCATTGAGTGGGAGATTAAAATGTCATAAATGAAGGATCATGGTCTCCAGGTCATGTGTAATGGTATGGTATAATCATGTAGGGAATGTACAGAAAACACCCTTAGGTGTCGAGTTCCACCATGATGACCTTAGGATCACAAGGTTAAAAAATACCATCCTATATAGACAATATGTCTCTAGTTGGTGGTTATAAGTCCTTATGCAGATCCACCAATAAGTGTTTCTGAGTCCTTATGAAGATTAACCTATAACATGGTCAAATAGAGAGATCTTTTTCTACTATCGATGGGTCATGAATGTTTGTTGGAATCCTGATGTGAACAAGACATGAAGTGTGATTTATGGGTTTATGTGATTAAAAGATGATGGAATAACCCCTAATATGGTTGACCGATGTGAGGCTTTGGTGGTCCTTTGGAATGGAATGATGATGGGTGATGTTATTCACATCTTAACATCATGTAGTGGGGACATATCCATCATGTAGTTTAATTTAATATGACAATGATGTTTTCATTATAGATTAACATCATGTGATAATGATGTGATAAACAACATGAAATTGTGAAAGATATCCTTTGGAATTTTTTAATTGGATGTGGGAATTTAGAAGGAAACATCTTTTGTCAATGAAAAGGATTATTGATGGGAACCCATATTCTAGATCCCCATTTTTGTGAAAAGTTATCACATGTGTAAGAAAGTCGTATATAGATCCAAATCCTTCATAGGTGAAGCTATTCTATATGACTCAACCCTCTTTAAATAGAGGTATATGTTTTGTTTATATATGGGTTTTCCTGGGTTTCCCTATAAATATTATAAGTGTAAGAATCATGCCATAATCATCTCATTTATGTAGGTACCTCTACATACATCCAAAGTGAATGTATGGGACATGGGTGAATAATTCCAAGCAATTGGGTCTTCAAAGAAGATGAGTACCCAGAAATGGAAGGGTACAAGGATACGATGTCACAATATTTCTTTGATAATGGGTATGATGAACAGATGTGTAACATCAAGATTATTTTAATCCACATGGATAGTTGGGTTACAGAAGGTATAAATCATAATTTAAGAATATATGAGTTAACTAGAGGAGGTAAGCAGTGGGTGTATGTCAACCTTTGATAATGATATAAGCCAACAATATACACAATTTGGAAAATAACTCCTAGATCTAAGAAGGCCTTTCATGTAGGACTAAAACATCCCATATGAACAATATCTTTGGAAGGGATTCAATTATACAATGAATCCTAGAAAGGTACTTTTAGATTATAGAGTTCTTATTATCAATCTTATATAGGGAAGAACAAGGAGTGATGGAGCCCGAGGTCATTGGGGTTTCAATAGAAGAAAAAAAATCATTGAATTGGTGGTTTTGACTTAGATATCGAATATATGAAGTTGGTTCATGGAGAACATAATATTCAGGAAGAGTTTAAGAACCCTAAAGGCTATTACAGTGTGTATTGAACACATCTTTAGATGAAGGAAAAACAGGTGATTCTTGGGTATAGAACCATCAGAGGGGATTATCAGTTCAATGTGAAGAAATTTTGTCCTGCAATTTGACATCATGAAACTAGGATTTTGGCATTAAGTTTAATATCATGGGACTAGGGCATGGTTCCTGATCTGAGATACATCTCAATCACATTGGCCATATAGTATTTCTAGGTTCCCTAAGATCACATGATACATGCTCATCATGAGAAACAAGGGACAATTGGGTAGTTGATTAAGCAGTGCAAGAGTGTATCTCAGATGGATCGCTGCATAGGTCCATCCCATATGCAATTTGGTGTACAGTTTTTTTCATTCTATACATTGAAATTGGACCCATGATTTGAGATCTAGTTTTTGCTGTGTATCTCGTGATAATAGGAATCAAGTTATGCATATATATTATATTAAGGCTTCTAATGTGGGATTTACACATACACAAGGAGGGGGGCATTTTTATGTTGCGGTTGGACCCATGATTTGAGACATAGACAAAAATACATATCTTATGATAGTAGTAATGAAGTCACGAGTAGTTCTTGAATGGAGATCTCTCCATACAGGTCTGACCCATACACAGAGAGGATAATTTTTCCTATTAATTATCGCGGTTAGACCCATGATTGAAGATCTAGAAATCATTATATAACTTTTTATTGAAGGAATCAATCCATACATATTTATTGAAGGAAAACTTCTCCATGAAGGTATTACCCATATACATAAGGGGTAATTTTCCCATTAATTATTATGATTGGACCTAAGATTGGAGATCTAAGTGCCACTAGGTATATTTCTATAAATGGAATCAATATACATAAAGATCCTAAATATATGTGTGGTGACAGAACAATATAAATTATAGTGGCCCCATCAAGATAGGGCCATGGTAATGAAGAGTTTTATATTATTCAAGAGACAAAAAACATGTTGTTTAACATCATTCGATAATGACTTATAGTGTACCTTTTAAGGTCTTTAATTAAGGACCCTGATAGCCCTCTCATGAACTAATATATCTCAATAAGGAAGGGAAACCCTTAACAATATTCCTAATACCACATGAGTTATTACCGGTGTGAGAAAAAATGAATGGAAAATGTTTCATTCATGATACATAGGAAATTAAAATAATGGACAGGGGAATTTTGTATCATGTGATGGTCATTCCAAGATATATAATATTTTAATCTCTATGTATATCATTATAGTGAGAATCAATACCTATGTAGTTTTGGAAAACCATATAGTTTAACATCATGCTATAAGGATGGTAAGAAAAAATAAAATATTGTGGTTGGATCCTAGATTAGAGATCTGTCTGTCACTATGTATCATGTGATTGCAATAATGAATCCACACATAATTCTTAAATGGGGAGGTTCCCTATGTGGATCTAAATTGAACACAATTATGTGGTACTTCATTTTGATTTTTTAAAAAATTTAATTGATGTGTAGTGAATCATCCAGGAAACAATGTTATCTATGCATTTTAACATCATGTGGTAAGTACATAATGCACTGTTCAGTTTAAAGTCTTACTACCATGACTTTTTCCATGTAGTTTAATACATTCAGTAAGGAAATATATGTCATTCAATTTGAATTCATGTGATAAGGATATTTTCCTTTCTATTTAACATCATGTGCCTAGGGATTATCATGCAATTTAATATCATGCAACCTAAATCTATAGTCCCATTTAATTTCTTGTGTTGGCGATGATAGATTATTGATAGTAATTAAGAAAATTTCTTTTTGAGAAACCTTGCATTGGTTGGGGGAGTGATGCATTCCCCATCCATTGGGTCCAATGATTGATCTCTATTAGAATATATCTTATGCATGATGTAATGTCCTTTAAATTTTATTTCCAACTTTTTAGGTTTCTTTCTTTGTATAATTGGGGCTCTAAGAGCCAATACTGATTCTCCTTCAAGGAATGAGTAGAGGTGAACCTTTTTTTGAAGGATTATGTGATCTGATTCTCATGGACTTCAAGGTTGTGTAGTGTACACAATATTTTCTAATTGATTTATTCTAATCCATCAAGTCATATTTTAGATTTTTCTTTATTTTTAGTTATCCAAATATAGATATTAGAAGAAAGGAAAACATGAATTCTATCGGTAAAACTACCTTGGTTCCATACACTAATTAATATAGAGTCTCTTGCATGGTAGTTCATGTGGTGGTATGGTTGGACCATAAAGCATGAATTAGTAAGTCTGGTAAGGAATTATTGTTTGTCTCCGCCACCTTTTAGAGTATATTTGATAGAATCTTATTAAATGCCTCTCTATAATTTTTTCACTGTATGATCATGGGATGAATGGTTAGGCTCGATGTTTTTCTCTTTTTAAAATTTCATAAACTTGGTAGAATATAATATAGGTACAATTTTCTATAAATATTGTGTGAGGGACTTGAAATCTATTGATGATATTTTGTTTTATGAAGTAAATGATATTATTGGTCCCAACTTCTTTGAGGGGTGCTTCCTTAACTGATATAGAAACAAATTTATTAGCAGTAAGGATATACTTAAAGTGATTAGTTGTGGATGGGGGGTATGGCCCCACAATATGAATTCCCCATTCAAAAAATGTCCAAGAATATTTAGGTGTTATCAGAATATATAGGGGTTGGATGATGAAGTTTTCATGAATATGGAATGCATGAAATTTCCTGGAGAATTATACATAGTCCCGTATCATTGTTTTCAAGTAGTAACCATGCATCCAAATTTTGTGGGATATTCTAGTCCCAGACTAATGATCACTAAAGGAGACAACATGGAATTCTTCCATGGTTGTGGGAATATTTTCTTATACTATGAATCATTGAAGCCTCATTTATAGAGGGTTTTTTTCTCATTTGTCTCATCCTGAAGGGTAAATTTTTCTACTCTATTCTATCTTTGTTCCCTTTCAGATCAATCTAATGGAAGGATTCTGTTTTGGAGATAATAAACTATGGGATACATCCATCCAGGGGTGGATATGGGTTTATAAGACCTTGGGGCAGTGTTTACCCAATTGATTTCATCCATGTCACATATAATGATTGATGATACCATCCTTCGATGTGTGATGTGGAAAACCAATTTGTCCTGATTAGGGTTATCCATGACTATGGATATATTTTCTAGTACATCAACATGAGCAATTTGTGATCAATGTATATGATATAATGTTGGTTCAAAAGGGAAATATTCCATCAGTCCTATGATGTAGGTAATGAGAGTGGTTGATTCTTCCTTCTTGATGGAATATTCACTACTTATTTATTTTATCACTGGCTCTAAATCCCCTTTGATGTTATGGTTGGTTATATTTAGCTATAGGGAAAATTTGAAGCCACCAATGATGTCTTGGTATTCTACCTCATTATTAGTGTAGCCATTGAAAAATGAGAAGTGGGGAAACTTTTCTTTATCTGGGGAAACAAATAAAATCCCTATACCAACCTGATTAAGCATTGTGTTTTCCAACCTCTTTCCAATAGGAATTTGAGAGGCAAAATCAAAATACATCTCCCATGTTTAGGGAGTATTAAAGAAATATAAAACCTATTCATCTGGACATTTAGTGTCTACTGGTGTGCTCTCTAGGGAAAGATGTATCACAATGAAATCAGACAAGTCCTTCCCTTTAATTGCCTTTTATGACTTGAACTATATATCATATTTCTATATAATAACCATCCATTAGAATAGACACCCAATTAACATAGGAAGACCAAGGATGTACTTCAGTGGTTCAAGATGAGAGACTAAGTGGACCTCATGATGATGCATGTAATGTATTATCTTTTTCACTCTAAAGACAAGTGTGAGGTAGTTCTTTTCAATATCATAATAACATGTCTCAGTACCCAGCATCATTTGACTAAGGTAATAGAGACTATTTTCATTCCTTGAATCATTTGTCTTTGTAATGTTGGCACCAAGATACCATTACATGGTGGACACATATAAAAAAAGAATATTTCCTTTAACTAAAAACATCAAGACTAGTGGGTGCATTAAGTACTGCGTAAGATTCTCAAAGGCTTCTTTATTGTCCTCATCCCATCAGTAAGAGACTACCTTATTCATTAAATTGGTGAAGGGAAGTGATTTCCCCGTAAGGTTGTCTATGAAACTCTGAATGCAAATGAGGTTCCCTAATATCCCTGTCAGTTCTTTGAGATTATGGGGAGGTGAAATTTCTATAATTACACTTTTCCTCTTTGGGTTGACCTTGATTACAAAAAATCCAAGTAACTTCTCTTAAATTACCCTAAATGCACACTTCAACAGATTTATCTTCAATCCATGCAGCCAAAAATTGTTGAATGTTTTTTTACAATTGTTTCGTCTCCCTTGAAATGTGTGTTCTCATTAGGAATCACTACATCTAGGTGGTTTACATTGGATTTATTTATGGAACTAGAAACATCCAACAGTTCATTATCTAAAGGGACTTTATTTCTAAAGGCAGGTGTTCATTAGGTTTGGACCTACAATACTTAAGAACATCCATTGACCGAGAGGATGGGAGGTTAGACTCATTACACCCTTTTGGGGGGAATTATTGGCTACTTTAGGACTTTCTTATAGATTTAAAATATTTTCATGAATCCTTATTAATTAACCCAGTATAATGTATGTTTCCCTTGAAATTTTCAATCAATTATTAACATTTGTGAAATTTTTAATCATCCTTATATATTTAATGTTATTCATTAATGGAGATATCTATATGTATTCGAGGTTCTCCATCAATGGTATCCTCTCATATACTATTTTGGGATTCTTTTAACTATTTGTTATGATAATACTGGTTTTTAAGCCACTTAGTGGGGCACTCTGGAATTTATTATTGTCTAGGGAGACATATGTTTGTTTTAATGTTGGGATCATACCCATGAATGGGTTACCTACTGAACGTTATGAAAGGAATCAAAACCCTCATAGTTTGGTGTAGCTTAATGGGGTACATCATACCTTTTAAGGTCATGTGATAAGGACCTTGTCATACAGTTTAATGTCATGTGGTAAGGACATCTAAGCGGAAGATGCTAAGTCAAAGCTTGGTGTAGGACTTACGCCTAAGTAGCCCAAGGAACTTGGAAAATATATGATTTTCCAAGTTGGATTAGACTCTATTGTGAATATGTCCCCGGAAGAACATGGTTCAATTGATGTGTTGGGTTTTAATCTCAGGGATGCTTTCTACATATCCAATTTCGATTTGAATCAAAACACATGTAGTTTGATGAGTCTCATAGTAGAGTATAGTACTTTTATAGAAAAAGGTTGGACCATACTCCTAAAGAGGATTCCCATATTTAAGGAATTATGGTTGGACTTCTGAAGAGGATATCCAGTGAGATGTGACCTTGGAAATGGATTCCTATGTATCCCAAATATGGTGGGAATCAGAGTTATTATAGATAAAGAGATGGTGGATTGTGTGTATATTGTGATCATCACAATTCTCTAAGCCCACATGAGTCAAGCTTGGTGTGAGAAACAAGAGGATGTGAAATATTCAACAAACCAAACGACCTCACTTCTATTGATGGGAGAGGGAAGGCATATGAAGAAAGAAGCCAACGTGATGGTGGGTAAGGGAGCAGAGCGACGAACCCTTCAATGTGGGATTACATTGGGGGTCATATGTCTTGGCCTCTCAAAATATTAGGGAATTACCTAAGTTGGAGTGCCCTGATGGATACCAAGAGAGGAGGGAGACTTCTCCTTTTATTGTATGGAAAAGAATGTGTGACCCTCACTCTCTTTATTGGGAACCGAAGGCTCTAAATCTTAGAGATGAAAAGGGGATGATAGAAACCAACCCCTAATCCTCTAGATTGGGATATCCCCAACACTATTTCTGGGAGAAAGGTCCACGTGACTATGGATATACAAACCCAAAGACACTCCATGACTCCTGAACCCATTACAAAACAATTGCTGAAAACCTCTAATTGCAGATATAAAAACTCAAATTAGAGAAATTATGATGTTCCCTTTCTATTGGTTTGGTAAGTTTGGAGGTTTTGGTGGAGGCTTCAACTTAGTCCCCTTCATATAAGGGTACCAAGAAAGGGGATACCCAGCCATGAGTGGCCTTGAAGAGGGTTTACAGGATGATGTGTAGGCCCTGTGTGTAGCTATGTAGCATAGCTATACAATGTAGCTTTACCACATATGTATTCCACATAGGTATTCCATGTAGGTATGCATCATAGGTACAACATTCATGTATGTTTCATAGGAGTACCGTGTAGGTCTACGTGATGACAAATTTTTTTCTTAATGTAGGAGAACCAAGCCAATGCAACCATTAAAATTTTAAAGGGTTTTAAAACGTTCTCAAACAATATAATTCTCTCTTATATCAGGATTTTAGAGAGATTTATGAGAAAATTTTAGGGATATTGGTGAAAGAGATACATAATGGGAGCTTCAACAGGTCTTCAAACATTTTTTTAGTCTGCAAAATAAGGAGCCTAAGGGTCCTATTTATAGGCAAGGAGGGGGGTCTGCTTGAAAAGAAATAGTCGGAATAGGAAAACCTCACAACTCCTCCACATATCTCCTCCATGTAGGTATATAGAAATCATCTTTTCATGTAGTTATGTCGCGTAGGTCTACCATGTAGTTTCTCCATGTAGGTCTACTGTGTTGGTCTTCTGTGTATGTCCCCTGCAATTTTTTAGGCCTTTTATTTCTTCAAGCTTTATTTTAAGAATTTAAAATATATATGGTACATATTCACTGTATTTTTGTCTTACTATGTGTCAATAGAAGCCCCCCCTTGGGATTGGATCCAATTAGAAAGAGGGTAGAGTCCTGAGGTAAGATTTTGGGAAAAAGACTATGGAGTAATTTCTAAGCAGCATAGGTATGTCACGTAGCTATTTCAAGCATTCTTTCCGTATAGGTTGATGATTTCTATAAATTGGCCAATTACTTTGCGATTTTATTCATATGAGATCTCAGATTTTCCACTCTCATTGTGTAACTTGTTCATCCAACCTTTCCATGTTGTTCTCTCATATATGTACATTGAAATTTTCTCAAGGTGAAACCATTTGAGAGATGGAGTTACACAGAAGGATTTCAACAAAGGATTTTCTCTATGATCCTTGTTGAAGGATCTAAATGGATGACCACATTGAAGGACCTATGAGGATGACATCATCAAAGGACCTATGCGAATCATTTCCTTTTCTAATATTTTAAAATCCTTTAAGTTGGAATTTGAATTTTTTTAAGTCAAAGTTCCATCATAATAATGGGAACTTGTAATTATCTTGTAGGAAAATATCTCACTTGATGACCACTATAAAGGAAGATACGACTCATCAAAATGAGATGATGAAGATTGTTGGACCAGACTATTATGACATTGTTGACAGTACTCTTCTTGGACTACTGAAAGGCTTAATTCTATACCAATGAGAATATCCACAAAGCCCTTATTTTCTTTCATATAGACATGGGATTTCGCAATATTCCCACATTACATCTATTAAGAGATAATTTATAAATAATTAGTTTCTCAAATACTCCAATTTTCCCTACATGAATATTAATGCAAAGGGTATACCAGTTCATGAAGGAATAGTTCCTATTGAATGCATCCTAAACCATAGTGGTTGTAATACTTATATGAAAGATCATGTTGAAGAGACAAGGCCACATTATTATGATTCGTCCTTTCATTCTTCACAAACATATCAGTTTAATGGGTGGAAGGAAGACTAGATTCTTTGTTCCCTAGGAGGAGTTAAACCAAGATGGATATGAGTGTTTTGGGAACACCATACTTTTGTGCATAATTCAGGATAGAGCTGTCAGATGTTCACCTTTATAAATTTGTCTTGATGGGACAAACATATGTTTATAAAAATGACTTCATTCCTAAATTTTTGAGACAATTGTGTATGCAATTGAATACTTTCCACTTGTTGCACTATGACGTTGGCATAAGTTTATGGGATATCTACTGAATATCTGGGGTTCCCATTCCCGAAGAAATGTATGATGAGTTTATTCCACCAGTAAAAACATAGGGTGATGTTACTAGGAAACCACCATTGGCTCATGAATTATTCAAAATATAAAAAAAAAATCCTAAATACAAGAAAGATATTAATGCAAGAGTGTGGATGGGATATTTTTTAGAACCAACAATTGATAAAGGTCCCACCAGTGGACATCCTACTGTTTTTACTTCTGTAGATAACTGGGGAATTTCAGGAACATATTGGCCCATATTGGAGAGATTTGACTACAATAATTGGGTCTATAAAGTCAAATTTGATATTTATGCAAAGGTAGGCTTAGTGGGCTTCCTTTCCATGTGGATAAGCATTTACTTTCTTCAAGTGAGTCTGGTGGCTGTGTAAGGTTGGGGACTTTTTTTATTGTAACTAAATTGGTATAGGGGAAATATATTGGGTTAGAAACTCTTGTATTGGAAATAATTTATTATTTACTATTCCATTTGTATAATAGGAAGGATCCATTTAGACTTACAGGGTAATGCCAAGTATTGTGGGGCTATATTACGACACACTTTTCATCATAATCAGTGTTGAATTCAATTATAGTCCCCAAAAGTTTATTTCCCCCATTTATACTGATTTTTTTTTGTATTCTTCCTTTGAATTTGAGACCGAATGTAGTGCTGAGGGAATTGAATGAATTTGGAGGATTAAGCTTCTTCCATTTTGGTAACCCACCAACTAGAATATTTATTAATTATGGTAAGGAAGAAAATTATGAGCTAAGGTATTATATGATGGAATTTTGGGACAATGTATTATCAACCAATATTGAAGGGGAAATTATTTATGAGACTTAAGTCCCTTATAGGTTTTCTCTCCAGTTCAAATTTCTTCTTCAATCAAAAAATTTTCCTCCCACGTATGTTAGATATGAGAAACATCCAATGGTAGTGAGAAAATTGTGGATATAGATGGATTTAGAGATATCCAAAATATTAATTACATTAACTCCATCAGATTCATAAATTGGATTGGAAGCTAGATATTCTAAAGCTTGGGATTCTTCATACCCTCGGGGGCCCTAACAAAAGGAATATATCAGGTAGTGGCCAGAACAACTGTTGTACATAGAAATCGTGGTAAGAGATCTAAATCAAAAGATGATGAAGAGGATTTCTAAGTTTCAGAACCATTAAATAATCTATGCAGAACGTATACAAGAAAGACTAAGGATTAGAAAATAATACCTCCAGCACTGAGGTGATCTAGCTGTTGCCATCAGAAAGAGATTTCCATCCCATCTCTTGACCTTTTTGAAGAAGAAGGGAGGATTGAAGAGTCTCACCATTCAGAGGGTCTTGAGTTTTATTCACAACCAAATACATCAAAACTAAATTATGTGCAGCCTTTGGCTATTCAATTTTGCAGGATCTTGATTTTTGATCTCATGATGCATGGGCATTCCTCCAAAATGGCCTTCAAATTTCGGATGTGGGTGACATTAAAGCACCTTTTAATTTTCATCCATATACTAACCTAGATGAAGTACATGAGTATATTGTGGAACTAGATACCTTTATATATAGAACAAATGAACATGTCCCAACCTTTAAATGAGTATCCAATATGATGGAACTAGGGATATGTGAAGGGGTAATTATTCTCCCTAAAGAGGAATGTGACATTTATGTTAATACTAAGAATGTATTTTCTTTTTCTATTGTTTCAATATTTCTTTGTCATTCAAACTCATTAATCTTGATGATATTGCATTCTTGAACATGAATGTAGGGAATTAACCTCAGGACACGTTATCAGGTCACCGAGGTATGGACCCATTGGTTCTCCCATCAACATAATAAATGATCCTCCCAAGTCTCCAGAACATTCTCCATGAGAGAGAATCATGGATGGGGTAATAGAGATAGATAATCCTTATCCATTACCTCAGGTTCTACTTCCAAGAAGAGTTTTTCAATTTCTCTACAAGCTTATGAAAATAAATTCAAGAGGGAATTGTGATTGGTCCGAAGTGTATGTCAGAGAAGTATGTATTTGTACTCTCCTATGGTATTATGACTTTCTTGATACACCATGGTGACCACGTTCATCCTCTCATAGGATCTGTATCTCTCTCTTATCTTAAAGGATTAAGATTTGATCCTTTAATAATGGATAAGGAAACCCCAAGAGAAACACATGTTCATGTTGATGAATCAATTACATTGACGGATAAGACATCACAAGGTTAAGCTGTATCTACATCTAATTCTATTGAGAGAGAGAAAATTCATGGTAATGTTAAATACATTTCTCTTTAATATTAAATACTTTTTTAATATTCTTATCTTAAAAATATCTCAGATCAATTCCCCTTACAAACAGATTTTGCAATAATCAAGGCTGACATTCCTATCGCTCTAGAAAGAAGGAATTAAGATCATAGGAAATCTGAAGTAGTTAATAGTGCTAATCCTAATCTGGAAAGATCTAATGATGTTGTACCAATTGAAGAAATGACAGAACATAATGTCATCGGAGCTAATTTGGGCATCAACCAACATTTGTTGGATACCTTAAATGGTGATGATGGTATAACATTCCAAGATGTATACACTAAAATAATGGATTCCCTTAATCCAAACATTGATATTCTAGGTTACATCAAGGAGTTTGAGCACTTTTATGAGGAATTTCAAGGATGTAAGTTCTCATACTTGTATTTTCCATACATAATTCTTCTTCTTTCACTTTTTACATTACATCAAAGTCAAAATTATGTAGATTTGTCTATAGAGAGTGTTGTGAAGGCCCATTGAGAATGGGGCATTCATGTTAATCCTTCTTCTGCTGATGTTGGAGAAATAATTACTCAGGACCCCATGTTGAGAGACATTCCAGAGCCTTCAATTATGGAAACTTGGAAGACTAAGGAGAATGTCCCTCCCTAAGAAACATCTTCTCAATCTGTTGAAGCTGAGAAGACTGGGGATGAATATAATCAAGAATCCAACTTATTATTTGGTAAATGTTATCGAATGTCTATATCATGCCCTATTTCTACCATTTTTTCTAAAACTAACAATTATCTTGATTCACCATTTTGGGTTATCAGATCCCACAACTAGATCAGAAGGTGAAACTTTTATGTTGGCTCAAACATCAACATAAGGTGAAGAATCCACTATTCTGAGAGAAGCAAATAAAAACACCTCTTTAAGTGATTTGTTTCTAGGGTACATTATACCCCGCGGTAGTGACTCATATTCAGATTTAGATATGCAATTTTCTCTTGGAATGGAACGTAAAAAGACATGGCAACATATATGGAAAATAATTTCTGAGAAGCCTTTGGATGAGCTATTGTCCCATTTTAAAAAAATCCCAGCACTATTTTTCATATTATGATTTGGTGGATTTAATTATCCCCTAGTCTACAGTGTAATGAAAGATACCATTCACAGACTGGAGTAATAATATAAGCTGTGAAAGATCTTAGAAAGGCTAAATGACTTATTAACGTTAAGAGCTTCCAAGATGCAATAACTAGAGGTAGAGGCCAACCATAGCAGGAGATTGATATAAATCATCCAACAAATTAATGATGTGATGAAGGAGATGATACATCTTCAATAAAAAATGGATGATGTTCATAACATACTTGAGAAATTGAACCAAACATTGAGAGAAACCTAGTTGGAAGGTATAACTGCCATTTCAACTTCTAAAGAAGCACTCCGTCAAGCCGAGGAGGCTAAAGTTGCTCAACTATCTCAACTGCAACAAGCGACCGATAGAGATGATAAAGCTATTAAATAAATGAAGAGTCATACTGAGAGTTTCTTTTAACACATGATAGAGAGGCTCCATTCTGCGGATGTCCCTATGATTTTACCATATGAATGAAAGGAATTTTGTCTCTAATCATATATGTCTCCATTCTTGCATTCTGTAATTGCAATATCAAAGGTGATGATGATGAAGATTTTTTAACATCAAAACATTATGTCAGATAATCATAATAACAATAACCATAATGGGGGTGATCAAAATTTTTTATTTTAGACAATAGGCCTAATGAACATAGATTTATTTTTACTAGGGTTATTTAGACAAAACCCACAAATTCTGTATCTTTTGAATATTTATTTATCAATTTTTCCCAAACCTTACAAAATGTAAGTTTAGTTAGTTGAGACTCGACTTTTGTCCCGAGTTCCCTTTGCGGTTTTTCAATATGTTGAGTACCATGTCTCTTGTTATTGATAGTTTAGAGTCATTCATGTTAGACTAATAAGGATAGTGTTTAGGGTTGAATAGATTTGACCATAAATTTTGAAATTAGATCCCAAGCAAGGCTCATTGGTTGGAATTGTTCCAAAATTTTTTAAATACTTCCAAGGGGAATCTTGAGTCATGATGGTCACCTAATATAAAACATGTAGTATAAAAATAAAGGAAGTATTTTACAAGAACAAAGTTACCATTATTTGAATAACCTATTATGTGGGTTATATTATGCAGGACAAACTAGGGTATAAATTTCATATCCAAACAGTTGCATATTTTGACTGATAGAAATTTTATGTAGGTGAATTTTATGAAAGGCAACTCGGGAAACATACTGCATAGTCAACCAAAAGAGTTATTAGGACTTTAACATTTTATTATTGATAGACATGGGAAAATAATATTTGTGTGACTAAAGACCATAGAAAGTGGTTTTTTAAAGAAATAGATTTTAAGAATGAAGGTCCATTTATGACAACATAGGTAATGAATGGGGAAACCAATTATGGACAAATTTGGTGTCTAAGGAATTATTGAAATTTTCAAAAAGGGGGCATTATGATATCATGAAATGTAGTTTTTAGTCATGTAGTGAGGACATTATACTGTGTAGTTTCAATTCATGTAGTGAAAACATTGGGTGACTTTAATCTAAGGTCTTTAACATTGACCAAAGGTTCATGAGTCTCCAATTCCTTGATAATTTTTCTAGAAACATACCACTATGTTTAGGTATGGAAAGCAAGAATTATAAACTATGTTTTGAAAATTTCTAGATCTAGAGAATGATATAAGAAAAGGGATAAATGTATTAGAGGAATTATTTCCATGAACAGAGTTACCGTTATTTGATGAACCCGTTATGGGTTCTTTATTATGTATGAACGACTAGATCATATGATGCATAGACAAAAAATGACATCTTTTTACCAACATGACTATTATATAGGAAAATTTATAAAAGAGAACCTAATGGCACATACTGCATAGTCAAGAAAAAGATCTCTCAGGTATTAAAAATTCTATTGCTAAAAGCTGAAGAAAGTTTATAGAGATTCAGATTTTCCAAAGCACAAAACTTAGTTTATAGAGAAAGGTACCTTAATACAGAAAGAGAATTTTCAATAATGATTTCCAAAGAATTGGAGGAATTGGTTCCTTTATGAAGGTCCAATCCAATTGTAGGAAGTATGGTGTCTTTAGTTTTAGGTCATACAACTAGGAACAAAATTTAAAGGAAACAGTAGATGATATGTAGTCAAATGATCCAAAGTTATTTAAATATGCTTTGAACACATGGAGAGGGAAATATGTAAACCATGGTCTTAAATACTTTCGGATCAAGAGAAATGTAATGGGACAAATATACATGGATAACTACTTTAATATACAAAGTCATGTATATTTTCATCAAAGTTTTAAGGGGAAAAAATACACTTTAACTAAGAACAAAGTTACCATTAGTTGAAAAACCCATTATGGGGCCTATAATATGCAAGGCCAACTAGGGCATGTACTGTATAGAGAAATAGTGAAATAAATTGAATCACAGTCCTGCTATGTAGGAAACTTATGAAAGGACACCTAGGGGAATGCATTGTATAGTCAGGAAAAAGAGTTCTCATATATCATAAACTCTTCCACCAAACCATAAGAAATCTTATGAAAATTTTAAAGTATTCAATATTAATAGTGTGAAATAGAAAGGGGGGTAATGCTCCATTGATAGGAGAAATATTTGAATCAGTATAGGCCATGAGTTTAGAGTCTCTTACATAGATCTGACTCATATGTAAAATGGGGATATTTCATGTTTCCTTGGTGGTCTCTCTAAAGAGAAGACCCAAAATAAAGACTCCCATAGAGATTGTTAATTATATGTTAAAGGGATATAAAAATTTATCCTAGAGCTAGGACTAGAAACTAAGGCCTAGTTTTCCATACATATCTCAATGGGATGAGAATAAATATATAAATATATACTTGTATACATTGAAGTTTAATTTTGGGCAGAAATGACATTATTTTGTGCAATTTATATTCATGCAATGAGTATATGAAGTGCTTCTGACATGAAAAAGGAATATTGTAGGTGGACCATGGAATTAAACTCAGGTGTCACTACATATATCATATGGGTGAGAATCAAGCCACATGTAGATCTTGAAACATTCCCTATATAGTTTTGATTCTTATAAATATGGAATAATGGTTTTTTTATCATGGCCAGGCCCAAGATTGAAGATCTAGGAATATCTACGCATCCCATTGAAATGAGAATCAAGACAAACATAGTTCTTGAAATAATAATTTCCCACACCAATTGATTTTCTTGTGAGAGACAGAGGCTTTCAACACATTCTAGAAGAATGGTTATACTTAAGACATAGAATGGTATGAAGATAAAACCACGTATCCTAAAAGAGTACTCTGTATAGATCCATTTAATATACAGGAGGAGAAAAGAAAAATACTTTTTTATGGCTACAACTGGGTATAATATTAGAGATCTAGCAATCCCTACGTATCCCATTGGAATGAGAATAAAGCCACACGTAGTTCTTGAAATGAGTTCTCTATGCAGATCTAATTCAAACATAGGGAGAAATAGAAATCATGTGCCACTAAGGAGTAGAAATGATGTGAGTGATGCTTGCACATGGAATCCATTCTTTTTTAAGAATCACAAGGAATACCAATTTTCAGTATTTTATGGTATTGCTTAACGTCAAATGAGGAATACATTAAAAGTAAAGTTTAATGTCATGTTGTGAGGAAAAATGATATCATGCAGTTTAACATCGTTCAATAAGGAAAAAGATTCTAAATGTTTTAATGTCATGAAACATGGATGTATATGATTGTTATGCAGTTTAATGTCTTACAACTAGTACTTTGTGTTTTGCAGTTTAGAGACATGCATGAGGGAATATGATGTGTCATTACACACAGTCATTATTTAAGAATATTGTATTATTTGGAGTTGTAACAAGTTCTATATCCATTGAGATTTGAGAATAATCTATATTATAGTAGAATTTATATATAGAGTAAGGTTCTTCCTATTGTGGCTCAAGATTTAGAGGTTTCCTTCCTGGTCTCATTAGAGTCTTGAGGACTAATACCAATTCTCATTGAAGAGATGAGTGGAGGTGAACTTTATTGTTAAAAGATCATGCTATTCTGTTCTGATAGACTTCCAAATGATGAAAAGTATGAAACATATTTTTTGTCTAATCATTCCAACTCATCAAATCATTTCTAAGACTTCTCATCTATAGAAAAATGATCAAATATTTCTACTTAGAGTGAAGGAAATTGAATTTCAATTAGAAAAATTTCTTTTGTTCTATACACCAATGAATATGGAGTTTCATGAGTGGAAGTACAAGTAGTAGTGTAATATGCCCATTAATCATGAAAAAGTTTATTAGGCCAAGATTTCTTATTTTTATCTACCATTTTATGAAGTATATTTAATAGGGTCTTGTTGAAATCCTATATCTGACTATTGGTTGTGGAATGATAGTGAGATGAAAGGTTGGATTTGATATTGTATTCCTGATATAGATTCTTTACCACAATAGAACAGAAATTGGTTCTATTATCCATCAATATAGTATAAGGGACACTAAATATGGTTTTGATATTATCTTTGACAAAGATAATAATGATTTTAGCTCCGACTTGTTTGAGATGTATTTCATCAGACCATTTGGAGAATAAATTAATAGTATTAAGAATATACTTGAACTTATTAGCTGTAACTAGAGGGTAAGTTCCAATTACATCCATTCCCCATGTGGAAAATGGAAAGACGTATTCATCTACATGTAACAACTCTGAGGGTTGATGAATGAAGTTGGCATGAACTTTGAAGGAATGACACTTCTTGATGAAATTTTTTGCAATCATGTGTCATTGAAGGCCAAATATATCCAAGACTTCAGATTTGATTAGAAAGCATGTGCGCATACTGGTGAGCACCATAAGCTCATATGTGTACTTCTTTCATGACATCTGTAGTTTCTTCTCCATCAATACACTTAAAGAGGATCCCATTGAAGCCTCGTTTATAGAGGATCTTCTAGTGGTCTAGACTATCATAAAGAGTGGAATTGGCAAATCATCACCAGATCTGTTCTTTTTCAGCTCTATCTAGTGGAAGTACTCCATTTTAAAGGTATTCCATGATAGGTGTCATCCTTCCTATAGCATGACCAAATGTGTCAGAAATAGGGATGATTTCATTAATTTCCTCTATTCTAGTTTGAGAAAAGGGTAAAACCACACAACTATGGGAAATACTGATGATTGTCTCATCCCAATTTGGTTCTTCCAAGGATGTGGTTTCATTAACTAGAGCATCATCTTGGGTATTTTTGTGATTGTGTGATATATGAAAATGTTGGATCTAAGGGAAATTCAGCTGTTAACCCTCGGACATAATCATACAAAGGGATTAACTCTTATTTTCTGATAGTATAATCCTCATTGATATGTTTGATTACTAGATCTAAATCCCATTTCACTTTTAGGTGGTTCACTTGTATTAGGAGTGCCAATTCCAGGTCTGTAACAAGAGATTGATATTCTACTTCAATATGCGTACCACCTTCTGAAAACAATAATACAGATGGTAACACTTAATTTTCTAGGGAGATAATTAAAATTTCTAACCCAAATTTTCTGATTTTAGGGTTATCCACTCACTTTCTTTTTGGAATTCTAGAAGTAACATTAAATTACATTTCCCACATTTGGAAATTATCTTGAATATAGAAGATTTATTCATCAGAAAGTTCAGTAATCAATGATGTATCTTATATAGACAGGTTTTAAGTAAGGAATTATGCCAAGGTTTGGCCTTTTATTGCTTTTTGAGGCACAAAATAGATATCTAACTATTGAAAATAACTTCCCACTGTTCCAAATGTCCTGTAAGCATAGGATGACTGAAGATAAATTTGAGCGAGTTATTGCGAGATACCAAGTGGACCTCATGATATTGCAGGTAGTGCCTAAAATTCTAAACTATAAAGATTAATTAAATTAATCACTTTTCGATACTTGAATAACAATTCCTTGTGTTTAGTATAGTTTTATTAATATAGTAAAGGCTATTTTCATTCCTAGAATCATTATTTTGGGCCAAGAAGGAACCAAATGATCACTCTAAATCTGTCACATAGTGAATAAGTATATTTCCTTCAAAAGGTTCCATTAATACCAGTGGACTCAAGAGATATTTATTGAGGGTAGCAAATGCCCCTTGGCAGTCTTCAGTCCATTGATATGTAACTCCCTTCTTTATTAATCTGGGGAAGGGTAAACACTTGCCTGCCAAATTAACAATAAATCACTGAATATAATCCAATTGTCCTTGAAGTCCTCTTAATTCCTTCAATTTTTGAGGAGGTGAAGTGCTAAGGATTGATTTTTTCTTCTGAAGATCGTATTCGATGCCACAATGGTTTACAAAAAATCCAAGGAAATTTCCTGAGGTAACCCCGAAATCACATTTCAAGGGATTCAACTTCATATTATGTTGTCAAAGCTTACTAAATATGATCTTTATATTAGTCAGGTGATCAAAAAGTTGTTTCGATTTAACCACTAGATCATCCACATAACATTTGAAAAATTTACCCTAGAAGGGTTTGAAGATATGGTGTATGGAACATTGATACATTGCACCTGCATTCATTAAGCCAAAAGAAAATTACCCGATAGAAA
Organism: Viscum album; assembly: GCA_963277665.1. Taxonomy (NCBI): domain Eukaryota; kingdom Viridiplantae; phylum Streptophyta; class Magnoliopsida; order Santalales; family Viscaceae; genus Viscum; species Viscum album. The sequence continues at coordinate 417,234,278 of OY728143.1, forward strand.
AACACACCTTGAGGGACTCTAAAGGATATAGAATCCTCATCCTCTGGGTCCATTCAGATTCAATTGTACCCAATGTATCCATCCATGAATGAGAGAGATTCATATCTAGCAGTTTGATGAATCCAAAGTTATGGGATCAGAACTGGAAATCCAACTTTGGGACAATGTTGGTTAAGATCTCTGAAATCAATAGAAACTCTGATTTGTTCATTCTTTAATTTTTCTAGGACAATTTTGTCTATCCATTTGGGATATTTCACCTGAATTAAAATGTTATCTTTGATAATATTGTCAACATCAACATCCATTTTAGAGGTGTGGGTTGGGTTTTTTCTTCTTGCTGCCTGCTAAAACCCTTGATGCTCTTCTGGAAAACTCAAGTGATGAGTGGCCACATTAGGAATAAGGAATCGAATTTTTTATAGTTCTAAATAAATATATGTCAATGTTGAATTTTAAATGAATCATATATCTCTTTCTCTTCAAATGTCATGGCCACACTAATTAGAGTAGGGCATGATTCTTCTTCTCTACCTAGATTTATTTATCATATCTCATCCACAGTGGTGGAGACAGCTTCCTCAAATGTGAAAGGAGCATCTTTGATAACTTATTCTTCTTCTTCTTTACGTGTCACTTCTTCTATTTTTTCTTGTAGAGTAGGTGATGAAGAAAAATTTTCAAAACTAGGGGAAGAGTCGGTATTTGAAAATCCTGAATAAGAATCAACCATTTTGACCCTACTGATGATGGAGGGTCTTCTTGGAGTATTTGAGAGAAGATGATGGGTTGTGAACCAACATCCTTACCTTCCTTTATTAATGAAATAACATCTTTTATCCTAATTTATGAAGAAAATACTTTTTGAAGTTTAGTGGATGAAATGAAAACATATCCATTTAAGCTTTCACTATCAACAACTTCTCTCATGTTGTTAGGCATGATTGTCACAATTGACATTATGGAAGTCACTAGATGAGTGCTTAGATTTGGGTCTATAATTTCAATTTGATTTATAGGAAACACATAATATATAATCAGATGTTTTAATGGGTTATATGGGATCTTTTCCAGTCCATTCATAGGATTGATTCTTGTTACATCTTTTATCATGGATCTTGTTCCATTTGTGTGATATAATTCTACCTCAATATAATGAGATTAAAATGTTTTGAATGGATCATTATCACCATAAAATGTCCCAATTTTACCATTAAATAAATATTTGAGAAATTGGTGGTATAATGAAGGAATTTCCCCTTTTTGATTTATCCAAGGCCTTCTAAGAAGAATGTTGATGGTTTTGTCCTATCAGACAACCCTGAGGTCTGAATTAGACACAAGATCCCCAAACTAGGTTCTAAGTATAGTCTCGCCTAGAGTTTCTTGTTTTTTCTTAACATAACCTTACAACATCAAATTGGAAGGAGATAAGTTATATTTAGTGAGACCCAATCAATAAATTGTGCAGATGAGAATGAGGTTGACTCATGAGCCATTATCAATGAAGGCTCATCGGAGCTCGGTATCATTAACTCTACTAGATATATATAAGGGACTTATGTGTCTATGTACAACATCATACTCATCTCCATTTTTGGAGGATATAACTGCATTAAATTCTTCAGGATCATTCTCTATATGATAAACCTCAACAACAAAAACTTTAGTTTCAAACTCTTGAGGACTTGACCAAGCCTCAATAAGTGCTTCTCAAATGTCCTTTGACAAATTCAAGTTATCCAAGATCCACAACTTGGATAGTAATTGGGATAATTGTTTCAAAACATCATACTTTTGGACCATAGGTCTTCATTTTCTAGCATGGAGATCCAGTTTTGCAGGCACCTTGGAAATTGATGCTTCTAATGTAGATTCACCATGTGTCAGAGGAAAAGCTATAAATACTTCTTCTATTGGTAGATTAGACTAACTAGGTCTATCTATTTGTCGAGGGAGTGATAGTGAATCCTCTAATCAGTCTTCCAAGATGATCATGTTAGGGCCGATCCTATCATGTGAGGGATAATTTCCTTGTTATTTCTGAGACCACTAAAGGGATCTCCCATGAGTTTCTTCTACATAAACAGTTTGTGTAGGGGTATAGTTAAAATAGTGGTTTCTATAATATCCATGTACTCCCCTATATCCTTGACCTTGTATTCTTCCCCTATTTCCCCAATCAGGTGCAGGGAATTCAGTTTCATAATTGGGATCATCACTTGCATAGGGGTCCACTTAGTGGATAATGTTAACAGAACCAAAGATCAATTCTTCATCTAATTAAGATTCTTCTTGACAACTTGGTTCTTGTTGTGCTGTTTGGTAGGGCGGTTCTCATACTTTTCATACTAATGGAATAAAATATTCCAAATTCATGGACAAATTGGGCCAGGACAGGAGATCGCCGTCTTTTGGATTCTCTTTATCTTTCTTATATTGTCACTTCTTTGAGGATTGACCTTTAGAGGACTAATATTTTGATAAAGATGTCTTTACTGTAGTAAAATATTTAGGATATATAGTTGGTTGTTTTAACTATGTTCATATAATGTCATGAGTCCGGTTGATTTTTTTCATGACTAGTCAATCGTCATACTTATGAGAATTTTTTCTTTTGACTTCTTGCGATTCGTCTTTCTCCTCTAGATGAGTAACAGTAAAAAATTCTACTTGTGATGATAAAATTTTTAGTTTCACTTTTCCAAATTCTACCATTTTTTGAAGGAGTTATTTGAAAAAAAGCACTCTTGAATGGGATGCCTCAATATTTGATTAAATGGTCAATAATTTGGGAGATCTTCATCTTCTTCCCTATTTGGTTTCTTTGGCCTTGAAAATTGAACCAAATTTTTTTCCAAAGATGAAATAAAGTAACTATGAACCTGTTCATTTAGAAAATTATAAAATTTGTTCTTTAATTCCTCAAACTGTCTCTTCCTTTGATCTTTTTGATCATCTTAACGAGGTGGTCATTACTACCGAGGCTCAAGATGTGGATCCCTTCAGTATGATGTAGTTTTTGAAGTAGATGCAGGTACAAGTGATTGCTTGAGTGTGGCTGTAGCATCCTTTGCTTTCCCTGTTCTCCTTCCCAGAGGTGATGGCGTTACATGAGATTTATCTTTGCTTTCCACAGAAGAATCTTTGCTTTCCATAGTGGAATCCACCACTTATTGGGAGATTTAAGTAAGGTATCAAAAGCCTCCTGTATATTTCATAGGGATCATTTTTGTTTATAAGTCACCATGAAGGTTTTCCACAAAAATTGGAAACAACTCTTTTTTAGGGAGTTCTAGATTTAAGGATTATGTTAATCCTTTCCATCATGCAATAAAATAAAAAACTCTTTCATTCTCCTTTGGTTTGTAATTTTTAAGATAATATTTTTTCTTTGCTTGTGTTGAGTTGAATTGGAGAAGGAATTTCTAACAGAGGTCTTCTCATCCATTAATTGATTGAGACCGCAAAGTTGTATACCAAACAAAGGATGACCCTTGTAATAATTGTACAAAACATTTGAGCTTTATTGGTTCTGGTTGTTAAGGGGTACCCATCATGGGATCACAATGAGAAAAAAAATGTGTTTAGTACTATTCTCGATCTCCCAAAACATTAAATATTGGGAATATGGTATTCACAAAGTTTGGTGGGTGAGGGATCAGATCATCCCATTCAAGGTAATCTTTCTTTTCTTGTTGTATTGGTTCATTCCATTATTCCATATCTTCCAATTGAGTTGTTAATTCTTAAAACATATTCATAAGAATTTGGAGAATATTTGAATGAGATATGGCCTATACAGGTACAACAGCTAGAGCACGAACTGGTGTGATGACTGGAAAAACCATTGGTGATAGTGCTACTAGTATTTTTCTTGGATAACCCATGGGTGCATGCCTATAAGTATTTGTTTGATCCTATCTTGGCTATGTACCCAATGGAAGGAATTCATTATTTTCATCTGTAGTTGCAAAAAACCCTCTTTGTTGAGTATTTTCTACAAGATGCTCAAATTTAGGATCTTCTTGAGGAGCATGTCTGGTAGAAATTCTTCTTTAAAGTAATTCTAAATTGAGTCTTTTTAACTCCTTAATCTGTTCTTCTTGTTGGGAAAATATTTTTTCAAATGAATGAGATTGGCCTTCTTCAGTGGAAAAGTGAGATGTGATCTGACCTTTACCTTTCCCCATGTTAGATACCTTTATAAGAGGTGGGAGTGGGTTACTTTAGGGAATACCAAGATTCTATGTAAGCCTCTAATTTCGGGTATGCACACCACCTTCATTTTCTTTAGTGTGTATTTTATTATGAATAAGAACTTTATCCTCTGACTCCCTTGAATTGGAATAATTTTTTGGAGGTTCTTCAGTATTGGTATTAATGACATTTACTGATGTATAATGCATTAGTGGCATTTTGTCAGTATCATTATAAGATCATATCATTCTATATCCACCACAAAACTTTGTTCTCATATATATTGAATTATCGACAACTGTTTGACGGATAGTAACTTGAAGGTAATCATTGGATAGTTCAGTTTTTCATTATATTTGTGGATTCTTCCCTAGTCTGGAGAAAACTAACTTCTGTTGAGGAGGGGATTATAGATGTGAAAAATCCCACAACCCTACAGGCTGGGGATGTTCTTGTTCTCCAGACCTTTGAACTTTATTTAATGAATTCAAAGGTTGAGTTGAATAAGACCCTATCCCTATAGGTTGGGGTGGCTCTTGAACTACTATGGATGATATTCATGCACCTTCTATTTTGAGTTTTCTAATTTTGGTCAAAACATTGGCTGGGTGAATTATCTAAAAACCACTTAAATCGACTTTTCCAGATACTGCTATTGTATTTCATACATTTGTGGAATCTGATGGCTGAAATTATCTAAGCGAGAGGCCTACATAATGTTCTCAGATTTTTGATGGAAATGTATCTCAACATCTTGCTCTCTTTGAGTATCACTTTTATGAAATCTAATCGAAGTCGGTTTTTGAGCATATATTTGATTACACACAAAATATGTTGATTTTATCCATCTGTGGGTAATAACATTTAATGAAACCATTTTTGGAAGGCATTTTTGAAATTGGAGAACAATAAAATGCAATTCTCTGTGTGTACCCAATCCTCTAATATAAACACTAGATGAGGTATCCGTAATTTAATAGCGTAGACTCATTAGTGCATCAAGGTATGCACACTAAAGGGTTCTCTTCTTCTTCTCAACTTTTTCATTTTGGGAAACTGAGAGAGATTCCAAGTCGATTTGGTATTGCAACCCTTTTATAATCATTACATTACATTGATATACATCATATTTCAATACTTTGGTTTGGGGATGATGAAGAGTTTTCCATATGTTGAGGTGAATATCATGAATGCAATATTCTTCCATCAATTCTAGAATATTTAATTGAGTGGTTTCCAATGGCCAAAATATGACTGGTATTTTATCTTCAGACAGTTTTTTTCTCATATTCTACATATCCTCATTATCTTTTTCTAGAGGATTATATACTTGGTCTGACCAGAGTGGATGCTTCTCAAGTGTTTTATTATAAAAAATGGATTCAGTTTCTTTTTCATCTGCTATATAAGAAGACAAATGAACCAAAGTAGGTTTGGAGAATGATTGTCTCCTTAGGATGTCTTCAAGTTGAAAAATTATTTCATATGTTATTAATAAGGTATCAAACATGACTGGATTTCTATTGACTAGATTCTCGAGATAATATGGCTTTCTCATCACTATATTGTCAATTGGAGAATTATCTTGATAATGCAAAACACTACTGTAGAGAGAACTTTCACAGTGAATGTCATTATGGGGAGGAACACCATGGTGGATTATAAAAAGTGTGAAATCCTCTTTATCCTTAGTCTTCTGGCCACATGGAAGGTTTCTATGGCTATTATTCAGAGACATGTTCTCTAGATTTACCAATTTTTCATGAATCAATCCTTTATGATGAAGTTTCTTCTGGGGAACATCATAATTACTTCTATTACTTCCATAATTTGTTAATGGGGAGTAGGATATTGAGTTGGAATAGATAAATTTCTAAGGGATTAAATAACTTCAGCATTAAGAGGAGCTAGATCCCAAATTGGCACTTGATTTTAGAACTGTGTTTAGCAAGACTTATTATAAGATGCTCTTTTAGACATAGTTGGGTCCACTTACTGGGAGAAATGGTTAGCACGGGATGGTGTATGTGCCTGCCTTGGAGTGGTCATTAGAATCAGCTAATTATCTCCAATTAGAACAGGTGTATGTTCCTAATCCAGCTATCCGTATGATATGGGGGAGTATGCCCCATAACCCTCTTAGACTGGAACGTAGGTGTGTATCTACATTAGGATGTAATTTTGATGAGTCATCCTTGGTGTGGGGATCGAGTTTTGTGTCTATTCCCCTGGTACTACTAAAGTTGCTGTTAGGATATTCTGGAAGACTTCCAGAATATAGGTAGGAATTTGTGTATTCCCTTTCACCATTGCTAAAATGTGTTTGATGAATTCAACACCCTTAATGGGAATATACATACATCCTGTATCTGGATTAGGTGTATGTTCCTGCTCTTGTCCTCTCTTTCCTATTAATGGATGTTGACAGTAATCATGTATGGGGGAAGATGGATGATTTTGTTCTAAGTTTGTCATTACAGCTTTTTGAATGAATCTTCTAGGTGCTGTCAAATGAGACTATTGACAGGCTTGATGAATGTTGATAGGTGTATGTGTCTGCTAGATGTTTTCTACAAATCATGGGTTACTGGTTTATTTCAATGTTTATAGACGAGACTATTGGAAGGATTGATGAGTGTAGGTAGGTGTATGTTATTGCTTACTAGTTGCTTCCATATTTGACTGGAAGGCTTCCTTGAATGTAGTTAGAAAATCCTGCTGACTAGATGATACTTTGTAAGTAGGTGTATGTGGCTACTCACAATACTCCATCAGATTTAAATGGAGGGATTGGTTAGGAACCTCCAGACGAGTCTTCTGACTGGAGGAATTAGGGTGGATTATTATATGTTCTCATTCGTTGATTTCCATCAAGTTAAGTTTAGGGACTTCTTCAGAGGGGGAAGAAGTAAGAACATGCTCCCTATTAGCCAGATGCTGTCCTTGTCGGTTTGTCTTGCATTCTTGGGTCTAGGAACCTAGGATGAATAACTGAAGGCAAAACCCCCATCATGTTGGGGGTTCACTTCCAGATGATTTGGTTGGAAGTGATTTTTTGTGGGGGCCCTTGGGAAGGACCTATGTATCTATGAGTTGAGTCCATGAGTGACCTCCTAATACACTTACCAATAGTATGGTAGGAACAGGTTATTACAGTCCAGGGATAAAGAGCAGAAATGGTTTAAGGTGGTGGTCAGAACCGTCTGTTTCTTGACCACTAATCATCACTATCCAAATGATCATGGTTTTTTGTTAACTTGGAGAGATTGTTAAGAAGCCTCTAGGGTTGGGATAGTACTGTATTTATGGTATTCCCATACCAATACATTTACGACCCAGTGTTGAAGATGTTAGGGTGGTGATGTCATCTTTCTAAAGGATTAATATCCATCTTGAGCAACGACTAAGACATTCATGCGTGAAAACTTGAAGGAAGTAATTTGGAGTGAAGGAAGTTCTGAGAAAACTGAGAAAATTAAGAACTCCATTAAATAATTGTCTTTTATATGGATACATGTGTTATTGATTATTTTTTCTAGCTGTCTTTTGATAAGGGCCTAATAGATGGGTAATACTATCATCATGGTTAAGGATTCACGTCAGTTATACGATTTTTGTTTCTTCTCCCACAAAACGTGTGTTCTGGTTAGGAATCACTACTTCTAGGAGGTTTCTATTGGATTTATTTATGGAAACAGAAACATCCAAAGGTTCTTTATACAAAGGTACATTCTTTACAAAGGAATGCATTCATTAGGTTTGGACCAACGATACTTAAGTGCATGCATTGGTCGAGAAGATGGGAGGTCAGACGCATCACACCCTTTTGGGGGGAATTATTTCTTACTCTTGGACTCTCTTATATATTTGAGAGGTTTTCACGGATCCTTTTTATTTCAAAAAGTATAAAGTATGTTTCCCTTGAAGTTTTCAATCAATTATTAGCATGTGTGAACTTTAGAATCATCCATATGTAGTTGAAGTTCTTAATTAATGGAGACATCTTTAGGTATTCGAGGTTATCCATCAGTGGTATCCTCTCATATAATATTTAGGGATTCTTTTAACAGTTTTTTATTATAATACTTATTTTTAATCCTCTCAGTGGGGAACTCTAGAATTTATTGTCATCTAGGGAGATGAAATTTTGTTTTGATGTTGGGATTGTACCCATGAATGGGATACCTATGCATCCTCGTGAAAGGAATCGGGACCCTCATAGTTCAGTGCTACTTAATTGGGCACATCATACCTTTTACGTTCGTGTGATAATGACCTAGTCATACAGTTTAATGTAATTTGATAAGGAAATATAAGATGAAGATTCTTAGTCAAATATTTTTGTAGGACTTACGCATAAATAGCCCAAGGAACCTAGAAAAGATATGAGTTTCCAAGTTAGATTAGGCATTTTTGGGAATATGGACCAAGAAGAACAAGGTCGGTTTGAAGTGTTGGGTTTGAATCTTAAGGAGGATTCCTACATATTTCATTTGGATGGGAATAAAATCCCACACAATCTCTCTCTTCGACTGATAGGATAGGGCGGGACTACGATAAAAAGAAGTCGAGGAGACAGTGGGAGAGGACGTGGAGCAACAAACCCTTCAATTTGGGATGATATTAGGAGTCATATAGATTGGACCTCAGAATATTAGGGACTTACCTCAGTGAGAGTTACCTAATGGATCCCAAGAGAAGACATATACTTCTCATTTGGTTGAATGGAAAAATCAAGTGTGACCCTCAGTCATATTATTAGGAACTGGAGACTCTGAATCTTAAAGAAGAAAAGGGGAGGATAGAACCTAAACCCTAATCCTCCAGATCAGGATCTCCCCAACATTGTTCATGGGAGAAAAGTCCATGTGACTACAGATATACAACCCCAAATACACTTCATGAATCTTGAATCCATTACACAACAAATGTGGAAAACCTATAACTACCTATATACAAACCCAAATAGGAGACACATTGATGTTCCCTTCCCAAAGGTTTGGTAAGTCAAGAGGTTTTGATGGAGGATTCAACACAGTCTTTTTCTGATAAGGGAACCAAAAAAGGGGACACCCTATCATGAGTGGCTTTGAAGAGGGTTTACAGGATGATGCATAGGCCCTGTGCGCAGCTATGAAACCTAGTTATACAGTGTAGTTATACTGCATAGGTATTCCATGTAGGTATGTTGCATAGGTACACCGTGCAGGTATGTTGCGTAGGTGTGTCATGTAGGTCTACACGATGACTAAAAATATGATTAACATAGAAGAACCAAGCATTTGAAACCTTCAAACATAAAAAGGATTTTAAAATGTTCTCATCCCATCTATTCTCTCTTCTCTCATGCGTTTAGAGAGATACCTAAAAAAATTTGAGGGATCTAGGCAAAAGAGCTATGCAATGGGAGCTTCAAGAGGGATTCAAAGTTTTTTTTGTATGCAAGTGAGGATCCCAAGAGTCCAATTTATAAGAAAGGTAGTGGGGATGGTCGAAAAGAGTCAATCGACATAGGTCAGTTGTGCAGATTATCCACATAGCTCATCCACATAGCTCCTCTGCATAGGTGTACATAAAGCATCTTGTCGTGTAGTTTGGTCACGTAGGACTGCCACGTAGGGCTGTTATGTTGGTCTTTTGCGTAGGTACCCTACAATTTGTTACGCCTTTTAGTTATTCGAGTTTCATCTTGAGAATTTGAAATATTTGGGGGATGTCTTTATAGTATTTTTGTCTTACTAAGGAGTGTCAACAATTATCCATAAAGTGATCACATCACTGTCGATATTTGAAAACTAGGTCATTGAAATAGAACTATACTATTTTCCCCAAAGGCCTTAAAGATATGATTCATGGAATGTTGTTAAGTAACACCGAAATTATTTAAATCAAATGGAATGACCAGAGAGAAAAATATACCTTGAGGTTCTCTAAAAGTGGTATATTCCTCTTTTTTAGGGTCCATATTTATTTGATTATACCATGACTACCCATCCATGAATGAAAATTCTTGGAATCTAGTAGTTTCATCCACCAAATGTTTTATGATTGATAATTGGAATTCTTCCTTTTGATTATTTTGATTATGGTCCCTGAAATCGATGAAGACTCTAATATTCCCATTCTTTTTCATGATGGGGATGATGTTATAGAGACATTTTGGGTACTTCACATCCCAGAAAAAGTTGGATTTGATCATTTTTTCACATTTGACACTATATTAGTTGCATGAGAGGGTTACATTTTCCTAGATGGATACTTAAAATTTCGATGGTCATTGAGTAAGCCTAGGTGGTGTGTATCCACATTGAGGTTTATCCCATAAGTTTCTCAATAATTATAAGAGAAAATGTATTGATGTTTCTTTAGAAATGTAAGATACATCTCATGCTCTTTGATAATCGTGGTGGCACTAATCAATATAGGCCGCAAGTCTTATTCTATTCCCAGATTCAACGATCAGAGCAGATAAATGGTAGTGGAAAATTTCTTGAAATACAAGAGGGGTGTTTCTAAGGTCATCCCCTTCTTATTTCATATCCATGTTTTTGGATACATTTTCAGTAATGGTAGTTAATCTAAGGGAAAATATTTTATTTTTTAGGTAATAGGGGCCATGGGAAGATGCATTGTCACCTTGAACTGCCGAAGTCACCATAGAGAGATTTCGTAGATGATTGTTTTCATTTATGCTGTCACTGAGGAAAGGGGGATCCTAAAAATATGGGATTAAGTCTACCACCTCAATCAAGTTTATGGGTAGCACATAATCACCATTGATCATACTCCAAAGATTCATAGGGATATTCCCCAATCCATTGTGGGATGTGGATTGCATATTATCATCCACCATTGGTTATTTTCCTTCCCTTTTGTAGAAACCTACCTTAGAATATATGGATTCTAAATATTTGAATGGGAATTATCACCTTATAGTATACTGACCTTCCCATCAATGGGGTATTTAAAACACTGATGAAATGTTGAAGGTGCCACCATGTGGCAGTGAATCCAAGGTTATCTAATAAGGACATTATATTTTGTATCTTTTTCAATAACCAAGAACTTAATGTTTGATGTGAGATCCCCAAACTAATCCTTGATCTTGATATTCTTGATAGTCCTTTACTTTCTCTTATCTTACCCTTGAATGGTTATCATTGTTATAGATAAGTCCTCCTTACTACATCCCAAATGACGGATGGTTCAAATTTAGATGAGGTTGATTCCAGAACCATTTTCAATTATATCTCTTTGGATTTCAAAATTTTCAATTCTACCTAAAACATATATTGGGATGATATATACTTGGAAAACTTTATCCTGATCATGTTTTATAATTGAGATGGTGACATGGAATTATTATGGAATAGTCTCTAATCAATATAACATGATTACAATGACTTCTATCTCGAACTCCTATGGGCTCATAAGGACCTTTATGAGTGGATTTATATATTAATTTGAAATATAGAGGGTATCCATGATTGATATTTTAGATGGGAAAGCCACCAACTATAGAATAATGTTGTACTTTTGTGATAGAGGTATCTATTTCCTGATGTGGGGTTGCTCCTTATTATTGGTTTAGAAGCTAGAGTATTTTATGTTAGTGCATCTGGTTCTTGATCATAGGTTTAGGGAGCATATTCTTCTAGTGGTATAATTTGTGTTGGACTTCCCATTTTTCCTAGATTATCATACAATCATACCACCTCTAGTTAGCCATGTAAGATGATTGGGCTCAGATGACCACTAGAGGGATCTGAGGAATATCTGTATTTCTGTTGGGCTTGTTGGAGTGCTTGTCTATGGGTATAAAATATATATATGTATTCCATAGGTATGTTAATGAATTATTAGGAATTAAAATCTCTGCTCCATCCCTTGTATCCTTGGATTTCGTGTTCTTAGCCTCTATCTCCATGGACAGGTATAAAGAACTCATACTCTAAGGTGTATTTTCCACCGAAGAAGGGATCTGATTAGTGAATTATGTTAACTAAATGAAAAATTAGTTTTCATTTGATGTATACTCCATTTGGTGTATAATATCATGTTCTATATATATTTAAAGAATGAAATATACCAAAGTTAGAGCTTGTGAGGGAGCTGAATATGATTCTTCCATTTCTATCTTTTCTTGTGACTGATGATTACATCCACCTTTGGAAGGTGGAATCAATGCTATCTATCTCAGTGATGGTATTGTTATTTTCTTACAAATATTTTCTCTCAGGGTGGAATGATCTCAGTCAATTGTCTTTTGAGTCAACTAGTTATGGAAATCCTGTCCATGCATAGTAAGAACTTCTTTCCAGTCACCCTCTTCTTCTAGTGGGGAAATGACTTCACAAGTCACATATGATGGGGAATTCTACAATATAACATATCCAAAATAAAAAAATATTTATAGAATTTATTTTTAGAAAAATATTTTCTAGATGGTGTGACCAAGCCTCCAATAAAAATGACAACAGTTAGGATGATTACATTGGTTAACCTTACCGGGTTTCCCAAGATCAGGTAGCTTGAGTATGTAACGACCCAAAGATTCATTAATGGAAATCCCTCTTGATCTAATTAAATGTCTCTTTATGTTTATATAAAATGTTAACTTCTTTGGTTTTAAATCATGAATTTTGACCGTTGCTAATATAGATGTTGAACAGTGATCACATGATTAGTATAAATATAGGGCTTTAACAAATCCAATTTACCCAGACAAAAGAAGCGATGACCTCATCCAGTATAATTGCTCCATACGAAGCCCATTTGTCAGAGCTCGGAAAGGAGGTGGCATCCTTGGGCTTCGCTCTTGACCAAGCCCAAGCTGAGCTTCATCATGTCAAGCTCAAACGGGACCGTCTATGGAAGAAGTTGAAGTTGATAAAAATTACCACTCGAGCGATGTTATCCGAGCCACCCCAAGATTCTGTCACCATCGCACACCTTAACCTTAGGTCTTATGAAACTATTTAAAGGGGTTATGTAACAAATTTCTAGTACTATGTTCATGTATATTATTTTTTTATATAATAATAAATATATCTTCTTGTCATTATCGATACATTGTAAATAGTTTTTAAAGTACAAATAGTATTTTTAGTTATTATTTAATCAAGAATTCTATTTTATTAAATTAAGGGATTTTTAAATTAAATAATATTTTAATAAAATATTATTATTATTATTAAGTTAATTTTTATGAAATATAAATGATCTTATAATTTTATGAATGCAATTATAATTTTTATTAAGGTTTGAAAGCCATTTCTGTCAAAACCCGTGAATTTTCGATAAATGTATGTTTTTATTTTAAAAGTGAAAATTAACATATTTAGAAAATTATTTATATAAAATAAATGTTATTTCTGGAATCAGGATGTCAAAATTATCCAATTTTGAATTTTTCATAATTTTCTAAGATAGTCAATTTTTTGGGTAAAAATTAAATACCGTTTAAATATATATTGTGTTTTATAACATCATAATGACCCAATAGTGACATAATAAAATACTATAATATTTATGTTCGGCCAGTATATATTTTACCATTAAAATAATGTGATTTTGGGTTTGTTTGAATTACGTTTCAAAGAATTAATTGACCCCTCAAGACTTATTAAACAACTTGTCTTTATAAATTAATTTCCATGGGAGTGTGACTCACCTCCACATAATAAACCCTATTATTTTAAAAAGTTCGTACTTTGGACTTATAAAATATTATTTTCATCTTCACTTTGCCAAAAACCGTGGTCAAAAACCATGGTATGGTTTGTGGTTTGGATTAATTTAATGTAAGGGGACCCAAACCTAAATAATAAAGAATTCCCTCACCTTTCCTATATAAACCCACCCAAGCTCCCAGTTCCTCCTCACTCAAAGCCTTTTTATTTCGTCCAACCTCTGTTCTAATCTCTATATAATCCTCCCAATGTGCCCCAATCTCCCAAGAAGCCTCTCACAATCTTCTCTCTAGCCTTTGGAAGCACACTTCCAAGTAAGGGTTTTTTCCTTCCTTCCTCATTTTTGTCCAATTTTCTTTAAGTTGTTTTTTCCTTTACATTTCAATAATGAATGTTGGGGTATGGTTTCACACCTCCCACATACTTCCCTCTTTGTGTTTGAATTATGGGATACCCCTTTATCTCTCATTAAATGCCTCCCATGTACACCCGTTACTATGCCGAAATTCCGAAAGGAACTTCTCTCTCCTCATTTACATTCAAGAAATACTTTTGTATCATGAATCTAAATTCCATTAAAATTGTTGGGACATGTATATATATGACCTAATTACTATCCATTACATGTAAATATGATGAGGAACCCCTTTCTCTCTTATCAACCATTTTTATGAATTCTTATGTCACGTCGTTATGCTGCCGAAATCGCACCAATTTTCTAAGCCAATGCCATTGTGTAGTGAATACCATGCCCATTTCTCCATCAATGGTATTCAACTTTATGCACATTAACTTATTGATTATAAAGTTTCATGTATGAATTCTACATTTCTTTATCATGGAATAAAATATTTTGTTTTATGAATCCATGTTTTATGATCCATGTGGCACACTTATGCATGAAATGAAATGTTTAAGAAGGGTGTGCCCTTATAGCGCTCCAATGCATTGGGTAAAGTATAGTCTCATGATACTTCATGTGAAATGAGTGTTGAATAATGCTAATTAAAGTGCAACGAGGGTTTACTCGTGCTTTATATGCAATGAGGATTTACTCATTCTCCATGTGCAATGAGCCTTGACTCATGCTAATTCCATGTTAAGTGTTGTTTCCAAATTTCCATGTTATGATTATCATGCTTTATCATGCCTTTATTTTCATGTTTCTCTTGTTCTCTATCGATATTCCTAATGTCTAGCATGTATTTTACTCCTCATTTTATTCCATGTTTATTCCCGTACTGGGCTTTATAGCTTACCATTTTCTTATGCATGTCCTCAGGTTATCCCATGCAATGCTAAGTACGAGGGAATGTAGTGGTCATGTAAAGGATGTTTTCAATAAAGATGTTTAATTTCATGTTTCATGTTTTTATGTAATGATCCTAAGCCCTAAAGACACTAAATCTCTCAATCTTCTTTGTTGTATCAAGTGAAGTTTTATGTAATAAATCATGTTTAAGATGTAATAAAAAGAAGGGTTGTTATAGTTAGTATCAAAGGATAGGTTTAGTTATTTTTGGGATTAGGATTAGAAAACCCTAGTAAAGCCTTAGAGAAAATACTAAGTATAATGAAAACGTCCCTATGTTTTGGTATGTATTGAGTAAGTGGTTTATCAAGAAAATACATCCCTGTCTGGATACGAGAAGGTAGAGGCGGCTCTGGCACAGATGTATCCTAGTGGTAAAACCCGAAAACACCGCTTTGAGCTAGACTAGAATGGGAAATGGTGCATGAGAATGGGCCTTTCTGCACTTTTGGTTACGACACTCCTGGGGGATATGTTTTGATAAATTCACAAGCTTAGTATGAACCCTTATTAAGGGAATTAAAAAAACGCCCCTAGGGATATATGTTATAAAGTAGATCATGAAAAGCCTATATTGAAGCCTATAGAATCATGAGTTACAGAAATAAAAGTTTATTTATAAGTCATAAACTTTTGTCTTTGGATTACCCTTTATGTTTTACCCCTAACATTCCTTTTATTCCAGCCAATGGCCGGTAATAGGAGGGCTCAGTCTAACAACCGATGTGAAGATCAGTGTGATGACTATACTAATGAGATGCCCAATCCAATGGGAGCGGGAATCACGAACTTTGTTATGCTTCTCTCTCAGATAACTCAAGTTTTGAATAGAAACACGGGTGAAGAGGAATGATAACCCCCCCCTAAGAAAGGAAAAGTCTCTATCGAGAGCTTCATGAGGAAAATGCCTCCTACTTTTAGTGGATCATCTCATCCCATGATCGCTGAACAATGAATCAACTCCATTGAAAAGATCCTCTCCATCCTTCAATGTTCTGAACAAGAGAAGGTTCTCCTGATAGCTTATCGTATGGAGGGTGAAGCTGGTCAATGGTGGACAGTGATCAAAAATACAAATCTTGAGGAGGAGATCGAGTTGTTGGAATGGAAGGATTTCCAGAAGATGTTTTTTGATAAATATTTTCCGCGCACCCTCCCGCTTAAGATGGAAAGGGACTTCCTTTCCCTCAAGAAAAAAGGAAAAGAATCTATTGGAGCGTATGAGGAAAACTTCACAAGGATTTCATGATATGATTTCGGCTTTTTCGTTACCCCAGAATGCAAAGTTGATCACTTCTTTGGTGGGTTGAAGCCAAGCCTATGGAAAGCATTAGCAATCCGTGACTTCGACAACTATGAGGAAATTATCCGATGTTCCCTCAAGGTCAAAATAGAGATTAGAGAATCATAGGGGTATCATGGGGATAAGAAGCATTGGGTGGAATGCAATGCTGGTGGTCCAATGTATAAATCCAATGGTGCTAAGAAGATCCAGCACCCCACTTTTTAAAAGTGCGAAAAGAAGCACCCTGGAAATTTCCTTAAGGGGACGAGGAAATGCTTAAGGTGTGGAAGAGAAGGGAACCTAGCTTTTAACTGTCGAAAAGAAAGACCTGTAGCTACGAAAGAGGATAGGAACACTCCATTCGAACCCCAACACATTTTTCAATGCTACAAATGCAAAGAACCGAGTCATTTTGCAAATCAGTGCCCTAATCCAAGGGTTTTTGAAGGCAACCAAAAACCTCCAAGGCATCAAGGAAGAGCTTTTGCCATCACTTCTGCCCAATTGAAACCCGAAAACGAAGTGGTGATAGGTATTCTAGTTATTCATTCAAGAATAGCGAATGTACTTTTTGATTCAGGTTCTACGCATTCTTTTATATCTCAAAAGTTTAGTAGAACAATCCCAACACCACCACAAATCATGGAAGTGAAGATGTCGGTGAGTTCGACTAATGGGGAAATCATTGCATCCCATGAATATAAGTCCTCCCCTATTATAATATGTGGATTGAATTTCCCGGCGAACCTCATCATACTCCCTCTAATAGAAATTGATGAAATTATTGGCATGGATTGACTTTACTTATATAGAGCCAACATAAATTTTCAGGAGAGGGAAATCACACTCCACATGGAGAATCGACCCCCAATTATTTACAAGTGTAAGGAGAAGGATGAATCTCCTTTAGCTCATCATCTTAAGCATAAATATTACTGCCCTATGAGCACACGTATCTGGCTCAAATTATTGATTCCAAGGAAGAAACCATCCGTTAAGAAATGCCTATTGTGAGGGAATTTACTGAAGTCTTTCCCAAGGAACACCCTGGTCTTCCTCCAAGAAGAGATGTTGAATTCTCAATTGAACTTATACCTGAGGCTTTACCAATATCTAAGACTCCATATAGAATAGCTATTGTAGAGCTTGAAGAGCTGAAGAAACAACTACAGGAGAATCTGGATAAAGGGTTTATATGCCCAAGTGCTTCACTATGGGGTGCACCAGTCCTCTTCGTCAAGAAGAAGGATGAGTCAATGAGGCTTTGCATCGATTATAGTGAACTTAACAAAATCATGATAAATAACCTGTATCCTCTCCCACGAATTGATGACTTGTTTGATCAGCTGTGTGGAGAAAAATACTTCTCCAAGGTAGACTTACGGTCGGGATATTATCAAGTAAGGGTGAAGAAGGAAGATATCCCCAAAACTGCTTTTCGCACAAGATACAAGCACTATGAATTCATAGTAATGACTTTTAGACTCACTAATTCTACTAAAATCTTCATGGACTTGATGAATAGAGTCTTTAGAGATTACCTCAAAATTTTTTTGGTAGTCTATAAAGATGATATTATAATATACTCCAAAACCAAGGAGGATCATGAGGAGCATTTAGGAACTGTACTAGAGACTTTGCGCAAGGATAATCTCTATGCAAAGTATAGAAAGTGTGAGTTATGGTTAAAAGAGGTCTCATTATTGGGCCATATCATAACAAGAAATGAGATATCTGTGGATCCCTCCAAAACAGATTCAATTGAGGGATGGACGAGGCCAACATCGGTAATATATATCCGTAGCTTCTTGGGGTTAGCTGGATATTATCGACGATTTGTGAGGAATTTCTCATGATTGTCCAACCCTCTTACCAAGATAACTTGGAAGGGAGTAAATTTCTCTTGGATTGATGAATGTGAAAGAAGTTTCAAGGAGTTGAAAAGGAGGCTTATCACTGTGCCCATGCTCACTTTACCCATAAGGGGGGAACTTTTTGTAGTATTCAGTGATGCTTCGAAGAAGGGCTTAGGTTGTGTGCTGACGCCGAATGATAAAGTTATATCCTATGCCTCAAGACAGTTGAAAATCCATGAGAGAAACTATCCAACACATGATCTAGAGTTGGCAGTAGTGATCTTTGCCTTGAAAATCTAGCGGTATTATCTATATGGGGAGAGATGTGAGATATATACTGACCACAAGAGTCTTAAATATATAATCACACAGATAGAGCTTAATATGCGCCAGAGAAGATGGATAGAGCTCATCAAGGATTATGACTGTTCAATACATTACCACCCTGAGAAGGAAAACAAGGTGGAAGATGCCCTAAGTAGAAAAGACCTAGCGATTTTATCAATGATTAGAATTGAGAAGGATCCAATCTTCTTAGACTTGATGAAGATGGACATGAGAATCATAATGAAGGGAACATAATCAATCCTTTCACAAATGATTTCTCAACCGTCTCTTTTGGAAAGGTTAAAGGATGCTCAAAAGGATGATGTGGGAATTCAGGAAAAAGTGGAAGCTATTATAAAAGGGAAATTCTTGGAGTTTAATGTTAATGAAGAAGTAATTGTGCGATTTGGGAAAAGACTATGTGTTCCATCGAGTCTGGAGCTGAAGGAGGAACTTTTGGATGATGCACACAGTTCAAATTTCTCTGTTCACCCAGAGAGCACAAAGATGTATCGAGATCTCTGAGAAACATTTTGGTGGGATAATATGAAGAAGGAGATCGCTGAATATACATCAAAGTTTCCAGTGTGATAGCAAGTGAAGGCAGAGAGGCAGAAGTCTAAGGGAATGATGCAACCATTGACCATACTAGAATGGAAATGAGAGAACATCACCATGGACTTTGTCACCAGACTTCCAAGGACATCCAAAGGAAACAATGAAATCTAGGTTATTGTGGATCATCTTACAAAGACTGCACACTTAATTTCTATTCGGGAGGATTTCTATTTGGATCAACTAACACAGATATATATCAGGGATGTGGTAAGGTTGCATGGAGTATAACTATCTATTGTGTCTGACCGAGATCCAAGATTTACCTCTATGTTTTGGAAGAGCCTTCAAGATGCTCTGAATACTAAACTGAACTTCAGCACGACCTATCGTCGTCTAACTAATGGCCAATCCGAGCAGACTATCTAAAAACTTAAGGACATGTTGAGAACATGATCAATGGACTTTAAAGGAATATGGGATCAACATATTCCTTTGGTTGAGTTATCTTATAATAACAGTTTCTAATCAAGCATCCAAATGACACCATATGATGCCCTGTATGGGAAAAGGTGCAGAACACCGGCATGTTGGGATGAGGTTGGTGAACGTAAGATGCTTGGACCAGAAATGGTCGAGGAAATGGTGGATAAGATGAAAAACATTCAGCAGCATATCAAGGCAGCCCAAAGTTGACAAAAGAGTTATGCAGATAACCGTCGATGAGACCTTGAGTATAAAGTTGGAGACATGGTGTTTCTACGCATATCTCCATGGAAGAAGGTCATGAGGTTTGGAAAGAAAGGGAAGTTAAGTCCAAGGTACATCAGCCCCTTCGAGATTCTTGATCGTGTCGGGGCTATGGATTATCGACTAGAACATCCACCTACCATGGCCAAAGTACATGATGTCTTTCATGTATCCATATTATGGAAGTACATACCGGACCATTCACATGTACTCTCTTCATAGGTGGTACAATTGGAAGATGATCTTTCTTATAAGGAGCAACTAGTGAAGATCTTAGATCGTAGAGAAAAGGTTCTACAAAATAAGGAAATGGCCCTCGTCAAGGTGTTGTGGAAAAACCACAAGTTTGAAGAAGAGACTTGGGAATCAGTGGAGATGATTTAGCTGAGTTACCCACATCTATTTTAGTGTGGGAAAAGGAAATTTTGAGGGCGAAATTTCTTAAGGGGGGAATATTGTAACGACTCAAAGTTTCAGTAATGGAAATCCCTCTTGATCTAATTAAATGTCTCTTTATGTTTATATAAAATGTCAACTTCTTTGGTTTTATGTTAAGAATTTTGACCGTTTCTAATATAGCCGTTGAATAGTGATCAGATTATTAGTATAAATATAGGGCTTTAACAAATCCAATTTACTCAGACAAAAGAAGTGATGGCCTCATCCAGTAGAATTGTTCCAAACGAAGCCCATTTGTCAAAGCTCGGAAAAGAGGTGGAATACTTGGCCTTTGCTCTTGAACAAGCCCAAGATGAGCTTCATAATGTCAAGCTTGAACGAGACAGTCTACGGGAGGAGTGGAAGTTGATAGAAATTACCACTCGAGCGATGTTATCTGATCCACCCCAAGAGTCTATCATCATCGAAAACCTTACCCTTAGGTCTTATATGACTATTTAAGGGGTTATGTAACAAATCACTAGTACTATGTTCATGTATATTATTTTTTATATAATAATAAATATACCTTCTTTTCATTATCGATAAATTGTAAATAGTTTTTAAATTAAAAATAGTATTTTTAGTTATTATTTAATTAAGAATTCTATTTTATTAAATCAAGGGATTTTTGAATTAAATAATATTTTTAAAAATATTATTATTATCATTAAATTAATTTTTATTAAATATAAATTATCTTATAATTTTATGAATGCGATTATAATTTTTATTAAGGTTTGAAAGCCATTTCTGTCAAAACCTGTGAATTTTCGATAAATGTTGGTTTTTATTTTAAAAGTGAAAATTAACATATTTAGAAAATTATTTATATAAAATAAATATTATTTCTAAAATCTGGACATCTAAATTATCCAACGGTGAATTTTCATAATTTTCTAAGACAATCAAATATTTGGGTAAAAATTAAATACCATTTAAATATATAATGTGTTTTATGACATCATAATGACCCAATAGTGATGTAATAAAATACTATAATCTTTATGTTCAGCCAATATATGTTTTACCATTAAAATAATGTGATTTTGGGTTTGTTTGACTTACTTTTCAAAGCATTAATAGACCCCTCCAGACTTATTAAACACCTTGTTTTTTTAAATTAATTTCCAAGGGAGTGTGACTCACCTCCACATAAGCAACCCTGTTATTTTAAGAATTTCGGACTTTGGCCTTATAAAATATCATTTTCTTCTTCCCTTTTCCAAAAACCATGGGAAAAAACCATGGGATGGTTTGTGGTTTGGATTAATTTAATGTAAGGGGAACCAAACCTAAATAATAAAGAATTTCCTAACCTTTCTTATATAAACCCACCCAAGCTCCCAGTTCCTCCTCACTCAAAGCCTTTGGAGTTCATCCAACCTCTACCCTACTCTCTGTAGAATCCTCCCAAGGTGCCCCAAGCTCCCAATAAGCCTCTCACAATCCTCTCTCTAGCCTTTGGAAGCACACTTCCAAGTAAGGGTTTTTTCCTTCCTTCCCCATTTTTGTCCAATTTACTTTAAGTTGTTTTGCCCTTTCAATTTCAATTATGAATGTTGGGGTATGGTTTAACTCATCCCTCATACTTCCCTCTTTGTGTTTGAATGGTGGGATACCCCTTTCTCTCTCATTAAATGCCTCCCATGTACACCCGTTACTATGCCCAAATTCTGAAAGGAACTTCTCTCTCCGCATTTACATTCAAGAAATACTTTGGTATCATGAATCTAAATTCCATTAAAATTGTTGGGACATGTATATATATGACCTCCATACTGTCCATTACATGTAAATATGATGAGGAACCACTTTATCTCTCCTAAAACATTTTTATTAATTCTTATGTCATGCCGTTATGCTGCCAAAATCACACCAATTTTCTAAGCTAATGCCATTGTGTAGTGAATACCAAGCCCATTTCTCCATCAATGGTATTCACATTTATGCACATTTAATTATTTATTATAAAGTTTTATGTATTAATTCCACATTCCTTTATCATGGAATAAATGATTATTTTTTATGAATCCATGTTTTAAGATCCATGTGGCACACTTATGCATGAAATGAAATGCTTAAGAAGGGTGCACAATTATAGCGCTCCAATGCATTGGGTAAAGTATAGTATCATGATACGTCATGTGAAATGAGTGTTGACTCATAATAATTAAAGTGCAACAAGGGTTTACTTGTGATTTATGTGAAATGAGGATTTACTCATGCTCCATGTGCAATGAGCCTTGACTCATGCTAATTCCATGTTAAGTGTTGTTTCCACATTTCCATGTTATGATTATCATGCTTTATCGTGCCTTTATATTCATGTCTCTCTTGTGATCTATTGATATTCATAATGTATAACATGTATTGTACTACTGATGTTATTCCATGTGTATTCCATTATGGGGCTTTATAGTTCACCCTTTACTTATGCATGTCCTCAGGTTATCTCATGCAATGCTAAGTACGAGGGAATGTAGTGGTCATGTAATGGAAGTTTTCAATAAAGATGTTGTATTTCATGTTTCAAGTTTTTATGTAATGATACTAAGCCCCAAAGACACTAAACCTATTGATCTTATTTGTTGTATCAAGTTAAGTTTTATGTAATACATCATGTTGAAGTTGTAATAAAAAGAAGTGTTGTCATGGACTAGGTTATTTTCAAAGGATGCAATGAAATAGCTGAGGACCTTTTCATTTCAGAATGAGTATTATTTATTCATGTATTTTTTAAATCATGGAGGAATTGATATATTTTTGATTCATTCCAAGGGTGATTTTGTTATTGCTACCACTCAGTGAGAGGTGTTGGATGATTTAGGGCTTGTTTAGTGATTGAATGGGCAATGATATTGGTTTAAGAGTAATAATGTCAGTCTCTGCCTTACCAATCCTTTTTACCTATGTTGAGGTAATAAAAAAGATTTATCTTGATCCCAATGAATGAAATATTCTAGGAATTATGTCATTGCTACAAAATCATGGAATCCAACTAGATATGAAATTTGGATCAATGGTGTTTGCATCTCATACCCAGTATTTCCTGTAGAAAGTTCTATCAACTACTCCTGTGAGACATGGATTATAAGTGAATTGGTTAAACTCTTACATTTGGTGATGAAGTCAGAATCCGTTTAATTTTAACATTTTTTATAGTGTGTGAGTTTTAAAATTATCGTTTTATTTATAATGGAGTTGAAATGATACAAGAATTGATGATTAATGTCTTCCCATCCCGTAATGGATCTTGATGGAAAGTTGATGTACCAAACAAATGCTAGACCCACTAGATTTTGTACCAAACATTTCAGTTAGTCTCCTATTTTTTTTATCTCAAGGGCCCATCATTGGGTTGCATCAGGACACAAAGTGTATAAGATACTATTCTGGATATCATACACCATCAAAGGCTGAGAAGGTTGGATTTTTAAAATTGGGTGGGGGGAAAAGTGTTATCAACCCATTATGGATATATATTTTTTTTATGATATATAGGTGGGAACTTCCCTTCCATTGATTCTATTTGATTTGCTTGGGATTTGATAGCGTTGAGAAGTTCTGGTGGTACCACTATCAGGGCCACCTTCTATCTACTTGGAGCGAGTGAGGCTTGATGAGGTGGCCCTATTTCTATATCAGGTTGATTCTTGATCCATGAAATGATTGAATTATATCCCTGGTAGGGGAGAGTCTATCGCCATAATGGAGGAATGTCACGATCATCCATAACTTCCTCATTTATATAGACTGACTAACAAGATATAGATCCATCTGGATGATAAGAGGCCTCCATTATCAGTGGATTATATCTCTTCTAATGTGTTGGTGGAGGAATATTCATCTCTATATAGAGATGATAATTAGTGGGGATATTTCTCTTGAGTAATTCTTTATTGATCTATCTTGGATATTTTATATTATTCTCATATTGTGCAATCCATTCCTCCATAGAAGGAATTATGGCTCTTCTGGGTGGTGAGTGGGATTTAGCCACACCTTTCCCTTTATCCTTGGTCGTGTTTCACCATAGAGGTGGAAACTTATTATTCAGAGGTGCCAAATTCTATCTCCATCTCTGATTCTATGCACGTACAGTCTCAGTGGGAGAATTTAGATCATCCTCCCCTTGAGGTATGTTCTCTACATTACATCCCTTTGAATTTGCATCTTGATCCACATCATTTATCATGTTGACGGTGACAACATTCACTAAGGTGTATCAGAAAATGGTAGTCATCCCATTACTCTAAACAAAATAGGGTGACTATGCATTGCTTACTCCTACTTTAAGGGTTGCATCAGGGTCATTTCTCTGAACCCTGGCCACATTGGACCATTTTGTCTTCTAACCCTTATAGGGTTTTTTTTCTTCCCAGTACATTCCACCTATCTCAGTCTATCAATAATGACCTTGAATAAGTTTCCAGTCATGTTTGAACAATGGGCCCCAAATAAGGAAGCTTTGTCTTGTGGTGGGATGGATGGATGGGATGCCTACCATCGATATTTACCCCCCAACTAAGAGAATACTAATACCTTCTAGAGTGATGAAAAGGATGAAATTTACCCTATCCCTCGGAGTTGAGGACAATTCGGGACTGCTATGACATTCCTTGGGTGTGATGAACATACTGATGGGGATTGATATAAAAATCCTTTCAACCTAGTGGACTAGGGTTATTTTACAACTACTATCGATTTTTCCTAGATCCACTCAAGATTTTCTAACAAAAGGGGTGGAGTAACTGGTAACCCCCCCCCCCAAGCAGTATGGGCTAAATTCACTCATGGGAAGCTATTATGTAGGTTCTAGTGTGATTCATTTGATTTGGCACAATTTTGATCATCTATAAGATGGTTGTAATGATTGCCCATGATGAGAGTCATTTTCTTTGGGAAGTTGTCTGGTTAGCTATAAATTTGGATTCCCTATCTGAAATGCGTTCCCATTTCTTCGAGGTGCCCATATTAAGAATCTTTTGGTAGTCCTCTCCCTTCGTCTATGATGTCTTTTCACCTTCAAAGCGGGGGATTTTCACTATATTTAGCAACTGCCGCATGCATTACCTGATCCCTTGATTTCTATGAAGTCTATAGCATTATAAGATGTCGTATCTGGGGAATTATTCTATTTTGGGGACTTAGTGAAGTGAAATTCTCCATATTTTCCCACCCTCAGACATTTATTTCTAACAGGGCTCTGGAAATCTATCCATGAAGAGTTGTTATGATGCAGAGATAAACAATATGTAAATGTTTGTCATGATCTTCAATCCCAGGGTATTGAGATACAAAGAACATGACCATTTCCAGTTGACAACATTGTGTACTTGTACTCTAGATATCACCCTCATTGCCTTGATAATGGATGTGTTTGGAATTTATCCACTAATGAGTCTTCCATATATTTTGGAAAAGGTAAGGCATGAAATCCTTCGCTAGCTCATCTGGGATCTCATAGTCAGAAGTGTCAATGGGTCAAAACATAGTTGGGACACTATGGAAAAATCGATATTTGCGAAGGGGAAGTGTCCCATCGTAAATAGTCCATCAGGAGGTACTATTTGCGACACGAATAGGTATCCCCTCGCAAAAGGTTTGGCGTGTGGTGCGCACCAAACTGCGGGAAGTGTAATTGTGACAGGAGGTTACACTCGTCACAAATACTATGTTGGCAGCTAGGTATTTGTGACGGGTCCCATGACATATAACTTTTTAACTGCCACCCCTAATTAATAGGGGGTTAGCATTTGTGACGGGATTCCCGTCGCAAATAATCTAACCTATATATACCCCCATCTGATTTTTTCAATTTCACAACTCTCTCACCTCCTCTTTGCGTCTATACTCTCATATTTTTCTCTTCATTTTTTTCAAAGTTTAAAATTTTACATCAAAACAATTGTCATGCCTTGCATCGTATGAAAGATTCAGTTTTAAGGTATTTATATATTGCTTTTTTAGTTAATTCATTTTATTTTATATTAGTTATAATTATTATTAATTAGGACAATTAAATAAAATTACATTAGATTGTTTTATTTTTCATTATTTATTTTTACAAATATGTTATTTCTTTAAGATTTTAATTTTTTATTTACAAGTAAATATTATTAATTAGTAATAATTTTGTTTAACTATCATTAACTAATAGTAATTACTTATAATTAGTATTATTTATTATTAATTAGTAGTAATTAGTATTAATTAGAAATAACTAATAATTAATATTAATAAATTATAATAATTAGCGATAATTAGTAATAATTAGCGTTAATTAGTAATAATTAGTATTAATTAGTAATAATTAGCGGTAATTAGTAAAAATTAGTGTTAATTAGTAATAACTATTAATAAATATTTATAAATAGTAATAAATCCTAATAAATACTAATAAATACAAATAATTAGTAATAATTAATAATAATAAGTAATAATTTGTAATAATTTGTAATAATTAGTAATAATGAGTAATAAATGGTAATAATTAGTAATAATTAGTCGTAATTAGTAAGAATTAGCAGTAATTAGCGGTAATTAGTAACAATTAGCAGTAATTTGTGGTAATTAAAAATAATTAGCGGTGATTAGTAATAATTATCAGTAATTAGAAATTAATAGCAGAATTTAGTAATAAATAGTAGCAATTAGTAATAAATTGTAGTAACTAGTAATAAATATCAGTAAATAGTAATAAATACCAGTAAATAGTAGAAAATAACAATAAATATTAATAATTAATGATAATTAGTAATAAATAGTAATAAATAGTAATAAATAGTAATAATTAGTAATAAATAACAATAAATAAAAATAAATAGGAATAAATAGTAATAAATAGTAATAAATAGTTATAAATAGTAATAAATAGTAATAAATGATAATAATTTGTAATAATTCATAATAATTTTTAATAATTTGTAATGATTAGTTATAATTATTATTAATGAGCAGTAATAAGCAGTAATTTGTAATAAGTAGCGGTAATTATTAATAATTAGTGTTAAATAGTAATAAATATTAATAAATAGTAATAAATAGTAGTAAATAGTAATAATTAGTAATAAATAGTGATAAATCTTAATAAATACTTATAAATAGTAACAAATTGTAATAAATAGTAATAAATAATAATAAATAATAATAAATAGTAATAAATAGTAGTAATTAGTAATAATTACTAATATATAGAGGTAAATAGAAACAATTAGCAATTAATAGTAATAATTTGCGGTAAATAGTAATAATTAGAAATAATTAGTAATAATTAGTTATAAAAAGTAATAATAAGGAATAATTAGTAATAATTAGTAATAATTAGTAATAAATAGTTATAATAGTAATAAATTGTAATAAATAAAAATAAATGGTAATAATTAGCGGTAATTAGTAATAATTAACTGTAATTAGCGGTAATTAGTAATAATTAGCGGTAATTAGTAATAATGAGTGGTAATTAGTAATAAATAGTAATAATTAGCAGTAAATAGTAATAATTAATAGTAATTAGTAATAATTAGTGGTAATAAGTTATAATTACCAGTAATTAGCAGTAATTAGTGGTAATTAGTAATAATTTACAGTAATTAGTAATAATTAGCAGTAACTAGTAATAAATAGTAATCAATAGTAATGAATAGTAAAAAAATATTAATAAATATTAATAAATAGTAATAAATAGTAATAATTAATTATAAATATTAATAATTAGTAATAATTAGTAATATTTAATAATAATTTTGAATAGTTAGTAATAATTATGAATAATTAGTAATAACTAGGGGTAATTAGTAATAATTGGCGGTAATTAGAAATAAATAGTTGTAATTTGCAATAACTAGAGGCAATTAGTAATAATTAGAATTAATTAGTAATAAATTGTAAAAATTAGTAATAAATAGTAATAGATAGTAATTGATATTAATAAATAGTAATAAATAGTAATAAATTGTAATAACTATTAATAATTAGTAATAATTATTAATAATTAGTAATAATTAGTAATAATTAGTGTTAGTATTAATTAGTAGTAATTTGTAATAAGTAGCTGTAATTAGTAATAAATAATGAGAATTAGTGGTAAATAGGCATAATTTGTGATAATTAGCTATAATTAGTGATAATTAGTAATAATTAGTAATAATTTGTAATAAATAGAGGTAATTAGTAATAAATAGTGATAATTAGTAATAAATATATTTAATTAGTAATAAATAGTGGTAATTAGTGGTAAATAGTAACAAGTTGTAATAAATAGTAATAAATAGTGATAAATAATAATAAATAGTATTAAATAGTAATAATTAGCAATAAATAGTGATAATTAGTAATAATAAGAAATAAATAGAGCTAATTAGTAATAAATTGTAATAAATTGAAGTAATTAGTAACAAGTTGTAATAATTATTAATAAATGGTAATAAGTTGTAATAATTAGTAATAAATAATGATAATTAGTTATAATTAGTAATAATTAGTAATAATTAGTACTAATTAGTACTAATTTGTAATAATTAGTAGTAATTAGTAATAATTAGCAGTAATTAGTAATAATTAGCTTTAATTAGCAGTAATTAGAAATAATTAGAGGTAAATACCAATAATTACAAATAATTAACAATAGTTAGAAATAATTAGAAATATTTTAAAAAAATTACTAATAATTAAGAATAATTAGGTATAATTAATAATTTTTTTTTGTTTTTTTTGGATTGTTTTTTCTTATATAAAATTAACCATTAAAAATAATTATTTTTTAATTTTTAAAGAAATATGGAATATGGAAGTCGACAAAAACAAACATTATTAGATGATCGCACTTGGATAAATCAAAGTAGTAATCTAAAAAATTCTAATATAAATCCTGTATATGTTGAGGGTGTTGAAACATTCTTATCATTTGCATCATCAAAACTAGAATTTGTTTTAGAAGGGATAATTAACTGTTCATGTAAAAAATATGGTCTGAGGACGTTTGACACATTTGACAACATTGGGGGTCATCTATTTCATTTTAATTTTCAAACATATTGTGTTTTTTGTATTAATATATTGAACATAGTTCTAGAGAAGATACAAATAATTTAGTTCCAAATCCATCAAAATTTCAAAATTTAGTACATTGTGTGGTAGAACTGTCTTTCAAATAAACTGAAACTCTTGATGATATTGATTTAACTCATGAGTTGGAATCATCTCAATTTTATGAGTTGATGAGGTCTTTGAGGATGCCTTATATCCTGGTTGCAAGATAAGAATATTTGAAGTAGTTTCAAAATTTATGGCTATTAAACTAGATAATGGAATGTAAATTAATTGTTTTGATAAGATATTATCTTTATTTAAAACACTATTACCTAAAGAAAATGTGTTGCCTAAAAATTTCTATGTGAGAAAGAGGTCGGTTCGTAATTTGGGTCTTGGTTATCAGAAGATTCATGCATGTTCAAATGATTGCTGCTTATATTTTGGTGAAAATGAGTCTTTGGATAATTGTCCTCCACTAAGAGAAAAATAGATATTTTTGCGACGAGATATTTGTGACGAGAATTGATCTCATCGAAAATAGTCTTCCCCAGAGATTATTAGTGACGAGAGATCCAAACCATTGCAAATAATTGGTTATCTACAATGGGATTTGTGGTCTCATCGCAAAAAGTTTGTCGCAGTTTGCGTGGGAAACCGAACGAAGGTTATTTGAGACAGAGGGATTCCATCATTGAAAATAGTGTGTCGGCTAGAGGGTGTTTACGATGGGTCTCGTCACAAATAACTGGCGATGGTAAATAGGTTTTTGTGATGGGATGGTTTCCCACTTCAAAAAGTATGTCGGCAGGTACATTTTGCGACGAGTCCCGTCGCAAATACTCTTTTAACCGTCGAATTTAATTAATGCGGGTGAAGGTTTTTGCGATGGGTCACATCGCAACAAATACTATTTGCGATGGGTAGCCCATCACAAATAATCCCGTTGCAACTAATCCAACCTACATATTCCCCCTTCTGGTTTTCATATCCTCCTCTCAATTTTCACACTCTCTCTGTAACATCCCAGGTAAATGAAGAATAAGATATTTTAATAATTATTAATATTTGTGAATTAAATATTAATTTTACTTTAAAAGGGTTTCTATATTTGATTGAGTTTCTGATACGCAACAATGGGTTTCTTTGAAATCTTACGTTGCAAACTAATAATATAATATTAATATTTTAAATAGTAGTTAACTCCTAGCCGTTGTATTGGCGGGAATCAAAAAACTAACTAAAATATGATTACACATATTTGTCAAATGTATTTTTATTTATCCAATAAAAGTTAGAGGTTTAAAAATGCGACTGAATCTAATTTTAAGCATAATTTACATTAAAAGGTCGATTTACCACCTTTTAATGGGGAACCCTCTTTAAATCTAGTTTTGTTCACTTTAATACATTTTATTTGACTAAATAAAATCCTTTTTTTATAATTGGGACATCAAAATTTACTTTTTGTAAATTTTTGGAATATTTATGATAAAGTTCATTTTTAATGAATAGTGAAAAATATTGTATTTTAATTCAAAACTGCGTTTTAATTTAATTTATTTATGTGGCTAGATTATCTTTTTAATTGGTTTTAAAGTGTAATTATAATATATTTTTACCATTTAATACAATGTTGGTCATTATAATTAATTTCACTTTAAATTTGGACATAAACAAGTGTCAATCTTTTGATAGTTATTGTTTCATAAAACACGCTATTTGTTTTAACAACGAGAATTAATTTTAAATTAATTAATACTACTTATATGTTTAGAATTTAGTAAAATAGACATAATTTTTGAATTCAGAATATCAAATATAGCTTAGGCTGAATTTTTGGTATTTTTCTGAAAAACATCAATTTTTGATGAATAGTGAAACCACTTATTAGTAGTTTAAAGAACTGTCTTTTTCATTTAAATGAAATTTTACAACTTTTGTGAGTTGAATTTTGAAAATCCGGCATACATGGTTGTTATTAATAAGTAAAATTTTGTTCAATAAGATGAAAATAATTTTTGGTGAAGTAACTTTTGACTTTTATTTACAGCGGTTAAAGGTAAATAGGGAAATTCAAGATAAAAAAATATTATAATAATTCAAAACTACCTTAACACTTGTCCTAAACTTATTGGATGAGTAATGGCCGACCATGGGCATCCTTGGGTCTATTTTGGGACCCCATGAAGCCACTTATTAATAATAATGGAACTTTATATTAATTAACTTAAAGTAAAGAAAAAAATATTTTAGTAAATCAAATTTTACATGGGGTTATATATGTCATATTTTCGACTATAAATATTTATTAGAAAGCTAAAAAGATTTCATATATCATATTAGTTTTTTTATAATTTTTAGACATTGAATAAATTAAATTATTAATGACAAAATAATGATGCAGTATTTACGTCATTAATAAATGATTTAAATAAATAAGATTATAATTATTAAAATATTATCCAAAACCTGTCCAATTCCTATTGGATGATATTATTTCTACTATGAGTGATATTATCTTAGAATTTAATAATTTATGGACCATTAGAAACCGAATATCATTATATAATAAAAAAATATTTTCACACTTTCCTAAAGAGACCATCCTCCCCCTTATAATAGGAGACCATTTATTACCAATTCCTCACACCTCTCAAGCCTTTTGGATCATCCAACCTCTACCCAATTAAGCTCTATACATCCTTATATTACTCTTATAACCCTTACCTTAGGCATAAGGAACTTCAAGAAACCCTTTTGGTTCATAACAAAGGGTGTTACCCAAATTAAAGGTAACAGTTTCTCCTAATTCATTTCTCTTATTTTACTTCTCCAATCCCTAAACTCTTTTTATGGATTTCTTTTATAACAACCCCAATATCTTAAATATACTAGGATTTTATTATGAGAAGTATTCTAACTACACTTACACACACCTCCATATAATGGGTGAAGGACATAATGTTTCTGGGGATGGCAAACTAACGCCTCCTGAAATGATAATTGTTCGATTATCACCTACCGCCTCTCATGGTGGCCATTAAGATGACACTATATTTATATATGATATAAATTATGTTTATGTTTTCTTTATGCTTCTATATTTTTCATTTATAGCATACCTTTATGGTTTTCATTATGGGTAAACACGATAATTTCATTTGAGAATGTGCGGTCTACCGCCCCCTCAAAGTGATATGAATCGTTTATGCCATACATGGGACGTATAAAGGATAGAGTTAATTTTATTATATATGATATTATTCTAGAATTATAACATACCTATGTATAAATATGTTTTAATTTCATTAAAATAAGAAATAGAAATGGAAGTAGCATTCATGCGTACGTACGACTTACCGTCTCCATGAATGGTGCATATCATTTCTTACTTCCAAATGTTATGTACTATTATAAATACATGTATGTACTAGAAATATATTATATATATGATATCTAAATCATGTATATCATTCTAGATATAATGAAATTTTGACCATGCGAACAACTTGTAACTATATGGTGTTTATTTGTGACTCAAGTACCAAATATCGACAAAATGAACATTATTAACTTGACTGATTACATAATGTTTATAACAAGGTAATAAGTGATATAAAAGGAATAATAAACTTGAAAAAGGTTTTTAAGCAAGTAAAAATTAAATTTAGTTTATTATTCAGGATATTATAGAACGAACAGGCCAAGTCAGACACGAGGTAAGGGACTTTGTCTCAATCTCCTTTCATTGAGGCATATTTTGTTTTAATACCTGACTTTCTTTTATACGCTATATAAACACCCTTGAATTTTCAAAGGGAATATTTTTCTACGAAGCGTTTTACTAAACGACAAAAAGGAATATTTCTTTTAACGTAAACGGTGACAACGACCTTTCCACCACCACGAGTATTATTTGTTCTTTGGATTCCTTCACAAGCCGTAATGTTTTTTTTTCAAGGAAAATAAATACCATATACTCTTTTATATATTTTGGTATTGAAAATGGTTTTGATAATGGATCTGTTATGTCAATATATTTTTGTGATATATTGTGATTGAAATGTGGAAATATATTCTTTCCTTTATATTTATTTTATGTGTTATGATTTTATAATGGTACTTTGACACTTGACGGGTTGTTACGTGATAAACCAAATGACAGATGGTGTCGTGACAAACCAGGATAGGTGGTTACGTTATAACCTCCAATGCATTGGGTATGGAAGTCGGCCATATGACTATTCCATTTAGTGATATGTGTGGATATCGGTCGTATGTTTATTCCATTTAAGTATGTTTATGTCCCAAGTTACCTTTACCTGTTAGGTGTTCTTTATAAGGGTTTTATGGTAATCTTTTGGTTACAAAAGGGTAAGTAGTCATCTTTTATTAAGTGAAGAGTATTAATACTTCATAAAGGTGAAATGTATTACTTAAGTTAAAGTATACATGGATTGCTTCTTGTTTTGAAAAAATAGCAGTTTTCCTTCCTTGTGTATCCCTTACTGAGCTTTTTATGTTCATCCCAAGTTTTTGAAATGTTTTTCACAGGATATAATGTGGAATAGGGTCAAGGTTGAGATCAAGGAAAAGTCATGCTGTCTTAAACATGGAACTAGGCATGACTCTTTTTTTTCAAAAGTTATTGTTTTATGAAAAAAAATTGAAACTGAGTAGAAGTGTCTACTTTGTATTTTTTTTGAAATGAAATGTTATAGCTATGTCCTAATTCTCTAAAACTCTAAACCTGAAATGATTCTTAATGTGAATTATTTATTTAATTCATGATTATGTAATGTTTTAAGGCCGGGTCCTTATACTCTCACTCTCTGAACTCTATTTTCTGAGTGTAAATTTGTCTGAGTTAGTTTTCTTTTCAAGAAAAAGTTGTTAAGTCGTCTACATCAATTGGAGATCAAGTTTAAAGGTATTTATATTTTTTTAATTTAGTATTTATTTCATTTTTTATGTTAGTTTTAATTATTTTTGATTCGTTGTCATTAAATTGGATTTAAGTTGTTTTTTTATCAGTATTTATTTGTAATAATAAATTGAAATTATTAGTACTAATTTTTAATAATTAGTAACAAATATGAATAACTAGTAATAAATAGTAATAATTAGTAATAAAAAGTAATAATAAGTAATAAATAGTAATTATTAGTAATAAATAGTAATAATTAGGAATAAATAGGAATAATTATCAATAAATTGAAATAATTTTCAATAAATAGGAATAAATAGCATTAATTTGGAATAATTAGCAATAATTACGAATAATTAGCAATAATTACAAATAATTACCAATAATTACGATTAATTAGCAATAGTTACGAATAATTAGCAATAATTACGAATAATTAGGAATAATTACCAATAACTAGCACTAATTATGAAAAATTAGCAATAATTACACATAATTAGCACTAATTACAAATAATTAGCAATAATTAAGAATAATTAGCAATAATTACGAATAATTAGCATTAATTACGCATAAATAGGAATAACTAGGAATAATTAGGAATAATTAGGAATAATTAGTAATATTTAGGAATAATTACGAATAATTAGTAATAATTAGTAGTAATTAGTAATAATTAGTAACAATTACGAACCATTAGTAATAACTGGGAATAATTAGCAAAAATTTGGAATAAGTAGCAATAATTAAGAGTAATTAGTAATAATTAGGAATAATTAGCAATTATTAGTAATAACTAGAAATAATTAGTAATAATTAGGAATAATTAGTAATAATTAGGAATAATTCGGAATAATTAGCAATAATTAGAAATAAATAGCAATAATTAGAAATAAATAGCAATAAATAGAAAAAATTAGCAATAAATAGTAACAATTAGCAATAAATAGGAATAATTAACAATAAATAGGAATAGTTAGCAATAAATAGGAATAATTAGCAATAAATATGAATAATTAGCAATAAATATGAATAATTAGTAATAAATAAGAATAATTAGTAATAAATAAGAATAATTAGTAATAGATAGGTATAATTAATAATAAATAGTAACAATTAGTAATAAATATGAATAATTTGTAATAAATAGGAATAATTATGAATAATTATGAATAATTATGAATAATTAGGAATAATTAGTAAAAAATGGGAATAATTAGTAATAAATAGGAATAAATAAAAATAATTAGGAATAATTCAAAATAATTAGGAATATTTAGTAATAAATAATAATAATTTGAAATAAGTAGTAATAAATAGTAATAATTAGTAATAATTAGTAGTAATTAGTAATAATTAGTAGTAATTAGAAATAATTAGTAACAATTAGTAATAATTAGTAATAAATTGCTATAATTATAAATAAATCATAATAAGTAGAAATAATTAGTAATGATTATCCATAATTAGTAATAATTAGCAATAATTAGTAATAAACAGTAATAATTCCTAATAAATGGTTATAAATAGTTATAAATAGGAATAATTAGTAATAAATAACAATAATTAGTAATAAATAGGAATAATTGGTAATAATTAGTAATAATTAGAAATTAATAGTTATAATTAGGAATAAATAGGAATAATTAAGAATAAATACAAATAAATAGCAATAAATTGGAATAATTAGCAATAAATAGGAATAATTAGCAATAAATAGTAATAATTAGCAATAAATAAGAATAATTAGCAATAATTAGGAATATATAGTAATAAATAAGAAAAAATAGTAATAAATATGAATCAATAGTAATAAATAGTAATAAATAAAAATAATTAGTAATAATTAGTAATAATTATTAATAATTAGTAACAATTATTAATAATTAGTAATAATTATTAACAATTAGAAATAATTGTTAATAATTAGTAATAAATAGTAATAAATAGTAATAATTAGGAATAAATAGTAATAATTAGCAATAAATAGGAATAAGTAGCAATAAATAAGAATAAATATTATTAAATAGGAATAAATAGCAATAAATAAGAATAAATAGAAATAATTAGTAATAAATAGCAATAATTACGAATAATTAGAAATAATAATGAATAATTAGCTATAATTGCGGATAATTAGCAATAATTACGAATAATTAGCAATAATTACGAATAATTAGCAATAATTATGAATAATTAGCAATAATTACGAATAAATAGTAATAATTACGAATAATTATGATTAATTAGTAATAATTAGTAATAATTAGTAATAATTAGAAATAATTAGTAACAATAAGAAATAATTAGAAATGAATAGGAATAATTAGGAATAATTAGAAATAATTTTCAAAAATTAGCAATATTTTGGAATAAATAACACTAAATAGGAATAAATAGCAATAAATAGAAATAAATAGAAATAAATAGGAATAAATAGGAATAAAAAGGATTAAATAGGAAGAAATAGGAATAAATAAGAATAAATATGAATAAATAAGAATAAATATGAATAAATATGAATAATAAGTAATAATTAGGAATAAATAATAATAAATAGAAATAAATAGAAATAAATAGAAGTAAATAGGAATAAATATGAATAAATAGTAATAAATAGTAATAATTAGGAATAAACAATAATAAATAGGAATAAATAGGAATAAATAGGAATAAATAAGAATAAATAAGAATAACTAGGAATAGCTAGGAATAAATAGAAATAAATATGAATAAATATGAATAAATAAGAATAATTAGTAATAATTACTAATAATTTAGAATAAATAGAAATAAATAAGAATAAATAGGAATAAATAGGAATAAATAGGATTAAATAGGAATAAATAGGAATAAATAGGAATAAATAGGAATAATTAGGAATAATTAGGAATAATTAAGAAATAAGAGTAAATATGAACAGTTAAAATAGGAATAAATAAGAGTAAATAGGAATAATTAGGAATAATTATAAATAATTATGAATAATTAAGAAAAATTAATAATAATTAAGAATATTTAGGAATAATTAAGAATCAATAAGAATAAAAAGGAATAAATATAAATAAATAAGAATAAATATGAATAAGTAGGAATAAATAGGAATAAATAGGAATAAATAGGAATAATTAGGAATATATAAGAATAAATAGGAATAAATATGAATAAATAAGAATAAATATGAATAAATAAGAATAAATAAGAATAATTAAGAATAATTAAGAATAATTAGGAATATTTAGGAATAATTAGGCATAATTAGGAATAATTAGAAATAATTAGAAATAAAAAGGAATAATTAGTAATAATTAAGAATTATTGAGAATAATTAAAAATAATTAAAAATAAATAGGAATAAATAGGAAAAATTAGGAATAAATATCAATAAATAGAAATAAATAGTAATAAATAGAAATAAATAGGAATAAATAAGAATTAATACTAAAAAATACAAAATAATAGAAATAAATAGAAATAAATAGGAATAATTAGTAATAATTAGCAATAATTAGTGATAAATAGGAATAAAGAAAAATAAATAGCAATAAATAAGAATAAATAAGAAACTTTTTGAATAAATATGAATAAATAACAATAATTAGAAATAAATAGGAATAAATAGGAATAAATAGGATTAAATAGGAATAAATAGGAAAAAAGGAAAAAATAAGAAAAAAATGGAATAAATAGAAACAATTAAGAATAAATAGGAATATATAGAAATAAATAGGAATAAATAGGAATAAAGAGTAATAATTAGTAATAAATAGTAATAATTATTAATAAATAGTAATAGATAGTAATAAATAAAAATAAATAGGAATAATTAGGAATAAATAGAAATAAATAGAAATAAATAGGAATAATTAGGAATAATTAGAAATAATTAGGAATAATTAGGAATAATTAGGAATAATTAGTAATAATATTAATTGCAATAAACTGGAAAAAGTTATAATAACTTGGCACAATTTCCAGTGGATTGACGACTCTCCTTTTGCATGATGAATCTTTTTTTTAACTTTCATGGACTCAAAACATTATAGAAAGCATGCTTCTACGTATGCATATCCAATATTGTATGCATGAGTTTAAATATGCATTTTTTGGACCACATTTTTCATAATGTTCTCAGGAGGTGATAGTTGTAAGAATGTGATTCATCAATGAAAATGGGGCTATTTTGTCCGACATATCATTTACTTATATCTTTCTCACATTGAAATCACAATGAAGAATCTACTCAGAGGTACGCTTATACATTCTCGTATGCATGAGAATGAATATGTGTACCACTGAGTAGATTCTTTATTGTGATTTCAGTGAGGGAAATTTGCAAGTAAATGAGCTGTCAGGAAAAAGAGTAGACGTCAATCCACTGGTAATTGTGTCACCCAAAATTAATGTTAATTATTAAGAATTAGTTGTAATTAGTTATCTTCTTTTTTCAGATAGTGTTTTTATAATTTCAAATTATTCAAAAGAAGTGATGATTTTATATTTTTTAGAAAAACCTGGAATAAGGAAATCGACATTAGTCATTATTAGATGACCGTGCTTGGATAAATTAGCACAAAAATCTAAACGGTTCTGGTTTAAATACTATATATATTGAGGGTGTTGATGTTTTCTTATCATTTTCATTATCAAAACTAGAATATATTTTAGAAGGTACAATTAAGTGTCCTTGTAAAAAATGTTCTCTAAGAACATTTGACACATTTGACAAGTTTGGGGGACATCTCTTGCGGTTTGGTTTTTAACTAGATTATGGTTTTTGGTATCAACACGGTGAATGAAGTTCAAGATAAGATACTAATAACTTCATTCTGGATCCATCACGGTTTCAAACTTTATTAAATGATGTTGTAGGTCCATCTGTTCAACAAACTAAAACTCAAGATAATATTGATTTTACTCCTAAGTTGGCACAATCCAAATTTTATGCATTGTTAAGATTTGCTGAGGATGCACTATATCCTGATTGTAAGATAAGTAAATTAAAAGTGGTCGAAAAATTTATGGTTATTAAATCAGATAATGCAATGTCAAACAACTGTTTTGATCAGATATTTTCTTTGGTTAAGACACTGTTACCTGAAGGATATGTGTTTTCTACTAATTACTATGAGAGCATGAGGTAGGTTCGTAATCTGGGCCTTATTTATCGGAAGATTCATGCTTGTGAAAATGATTGAATCTTATATTATGTTGAAAATGAGTCATTTGATAGTCGTCCCACATGTGGACAATCGAGGTATAAAGAAGCTCAACCAGGGATGTCTGGATCAATTCTTGTAAAACAGTTGAGATATTTTCCCCTTATACCTAGGATGAAACATTTATTTATGTCTCAAAACAAAACGTCAATGATGTTAGGGCACAAAACTAATATTTCAAATGATAAAATATTGAATCATCGATCTGATGGTGATTCATGGAAACATTTTGACCATTTGCATATGTCTTTTTCTTTAGAAGTCCAAAACATGTGATTAGGTATTTTTACTGACAGTTTCTGTCGATTTGGTAATTATGGTAGTCAGTATTCATGTTGGCCTATCTTTATAAATCCATAAAGTTTACCTCCATGGATGTTGATGAAGGATCCCTATATATTTTTGACCTTATAAATCCCAGGACATCTGAAAAATAATATTGTTGTTTATTTGAAACCATTGATTGGTGAGTTAAATTTATTTTGGAGTAAAGGTGTTAGTACATATGATGTTTCTACGAAACAAAATTTCATATTAAAAGTTGTATTGATGTGGACAATTAGTGACTTTATGGCATATGACATGTTATCTTGCTGGAGTACACATGGTCTGAAATCATGTCCTTACTGTATGAAAGAAAACAAAGCCTTTATGCTCATCAATCGAAAAGAACCTTTCTATTTTGACTGTTATTGAAAATTTCTTCCAACCAGTCATCCTTTTCAAAGGAACAATTCTCATTTCAGAAAAGGCACAATTCAAATGGATGAACCTCCAAAAATTATCTCATGTACAAAGTTAAAATTAGTTATATTTTCATTACCTCCTACCACATTTGGGCCAATTGTAAACCAACACAAAATTCATGGGTTTGGAAAAGAACATTATTGGATAAAACGAAGCATTTTTGGGGATCTTCTATATTGGTCTGATTTGTTAGTCCACCACATGTTGGATGTCATGCATATTGAGAAGAACTGTTTTGATAATTTATTTTATACAGTTGTGGATACACACTACTGAAAATTTATTCTATAGCAATGGCTCAAGAGGCAGTGGCTGGTATTGGCGTGGCTATAGGGAAAGTCCTATAGCCACAGTTTGAAACCGTGGCAAAAGGCCTACAACCATGGTTTGAAACAATGGATGAAGACCTATAAACATAGTTTTAACTATTGATATAGGGCTATAGACACGGTTTGAAACCGTGGATAAAGCCTATAACAACGGTTTTAAACCCTGGAAGAAAATTAAGCCACACAAGACGTATTGCCACGGTTCAAAACTGTGGAGATATGACTTTAGCCACAGTTTAGAACCATAGCTGCAGGCCTTTAGCCATAGTTTAAAACCATGGCTATAGGTCTTCCCATTTTATAAAAAAACACCCCTACAACCACCCCTTGAACACCCCCTACACCCGAATTCCCCCCAGAAAACCCCATTACACCCCCCGAACATCCCCCATGCACCCCCCGGACAGCCCACTTGCCCCCCTGGACAGCCCCATTGCTCCCCTGGACAGCCCCCTTACACCCCTTGCACCCCCTTGAACCCCCATGGATAACCCCGTGCACCCCCTAAACCCCATGCCCCACCCTAGACATCCCCCTTTCACCCCCTTAACGACCCCCTTGCACACCCTGCACCCCCTACAACTGCCTAAACAGCCCCTTTGCACCCCTACGCCCCCTGGACAGCCCCTTGCATCCCCCCTTCACCCCATGCTCCACCCTGGACACACCTCTTGCACCCCCTGGACAGCCCCCTTACCCCCCTGGATAGCCCCTTGCCCCCCTGGACAGCCCCCTTTCCCCCCTAGACAGCCCCTTGCCCCCCATTCCCCCAACCCCCGAGACACCCCTCCCTCCTAGACACCCCCTAGACAGCCCCCCTTATCATCCCCTTGAACACCCCCTACAGTTGCCCATACCCCCCTGAACAACCCCCTTGCACCCCCAACATTAGCCCACCCCCTTGGACAACCCCCTTGCACCCCCACCCCTGTAGTAGCCCACCCCCCTGGACAGCCCCCATGCACCCCCTGTACAACCCCCTTGAACACCCCCCTGAACCCCCATGCCCCGAACCCCCCGGACCCCCTCCCAAACACCCCCTGCACACCCATGCCACTTGCACCACCCTCCTAGACACCCCCATTGCATCCCTCTAGATAGCCCCTTACCCCCATTGAGCACGCCCGTATAGTAGCCCACCCCCCCTTAAACAACCCCTTGCACCCCCACCCTTGCATTCCCCCCCAAAAGCCCCCATACATCCCTAGACAGCCCCCTTGAAAACCCCACTACACCCCCATGCCCCCGAACCTCCCGGAAACCCCCCTCTTGGACACCCCCCTACACACCCATGCCCCCTTGCACCACCTTCATGGACACCCTTTGAACACCCATTCCCACTTTCACCACCCTCCTGGACACCCCCCCTTGAACAACCCCTTCCACCCCCTACAATAGCCCACCCCCTGGACAACCCCCTTGAACCCCCTGCAAAGCCCCCCTGGATAGCCCCTAACCCCCTCTTCTATCTGGACAACTCCATCCTTCCTGGACAACCCCCCTTGTAGACCCCATGGACAATCCCCCCCCCCCTCTAGGACAACACCCTCCCTTTTGGACGGGACCCCCACCCCCTGGACAGGACCACCCCTGGACAACCTCCCATCCCTCCTGGACACCCCCTGGACAACCCCCCCTCTTGGACCTCCCATCCTAGACACCTCCTGAAGGACAAGCCTATAAAATATTGGGAGACCCCTAAAATAAAAGTTCTAATAAATCAACTGATCAAAATTTATTATTAGTGTGCACATGAATTAATTCATTGAAAACCCAAAATGATTTCCAATCAAACACACAGAACAACATGTAAAGAAACTCTTTTCAGTAGGATATGAGACAAATATAGTGTAAATTTAACATTAAAATCACCATGAATTTTTTTATGTTACCACTCTACCCTCATTAATGAATATTTAACATACTTTCAACAAACAAATCATGAAATATAAATTTCACAATAAAAATCCTCATACATTAAAACTCGATAATCAGCATGTTTTACCACAATTAAGAATATTTTCAATAACCATCATAAAAATATTTAGTTCAATAACATCAGTATGAAAAGTATTCAATAGTTTAATTTAAAACACTCTATAAGCATAATAACCTAAAATCAATAATTTCAAAAGATTTCCAATAAGTGGAAACATGAATGAATTGTTCTAAACAAGTAAAAACCAAATTATGTACTCCCTGGTGATGATATGATGTAGTTTTCTTCTTTTTAATGATCCAACCATCCTCTTATATTTTTCACAAAATCTGGATATTCTCATTGAAGTACATAAAAAGAAACAAAATCAACATCATATTCCCATAACTCCATTCCTCATTATATTACATTAAATAATCCAAAATGACATTGTAAATTACTGAGTTTCAAATGACATATTCAAGAAGACACCCCCTATTTCCTGGACAGACCCCCTACCCCTCCCCCCTGGATAGGCCCCTATCCCTCCTGGACTCCCCTTCCCTGATAGACCCCATACCCCTCCCCTTGGACACCCCACCCATCCCTCTTGGACACCCCCAGAAAACCCCCCCTCCCTGACAGATCCCTCATGGACACCCCCCTCTTGGACACCCCCAGGAAAACCCCCTCCTTCCTGAATAGACCCCCCCTGGAAGACCCCCTGGACATCCCCCCATCTCTCTTGTACAACCCCCCATCCCCCCTGGACAGTCCCCCACCTGGATAGACCCACCTCTCATAGCCTTTGGAAGTTAGCTATTCAGTCAACGTAGTTTAGTGCATCTTATCCTGACCGAACACCAAGAATTGATTCACTACGTGGACCAGACTGAGGTTCCCCACCAATCAAACTGTCCAGTCCAATATGTCATTCAAAACAATATCTATTATAACTTATGTTATTTTTTTAATATTTTGATCTTTAATTGTGAATAAATCAAAAAAAATCTCCAAAATGATTCTTATTTAAGGTTTTCAAATTAAGAACACACTTTTATCTCTAACTTTCGTAGGTTAGGTAAACTCCGAAAGATGAAAAGTGTTTTCGATCTCTCTTCCCACCTTTAGAAGTTGATATGCATGGTGAGATGCCTTAGGTGAAGGTAGGGAGAAGGAAGTTGTTCAGGTACACTTCCACTTTTTATAAACTAGCAACAAGAAAGCATCAAAATCCATGTAATAGTGTGAAATTTGGTATACTTATAACAAAAATGGATGACGTGATATACTTAAAACAGAATGGAAACCTTTAAAATATAGTGATTCATGTAAAGAGCACACAATTTCGGTAAGCTGCTGAAAAACTTGAGAAACCTACCATGACTTTCAGAATCCACTATATTCATCAAATTAATGTGAACAACACCAAGGATGGAGTTGCCTATGAAATAAACGTATGCAAAGAAGACTTCCAAATGAACTTATTGAAGCTTAGAAGAATGGATTTCAACATAGGTGAGACCCAAAAAATTGTTTAATGTCAAATGATTCAGTAGAGGGCAGTTGGGAATTAGAGGTTCTGATGCATGCTTTGATACCTCAACATGATCAAGATGAAAAATCCTTAAATTTCTAAATCCGGAAAATGTTTTAGGAATATGTACCTGGAAATTATAGTCCTCCATGTGCAAAAAATATCACCAAGAATACAAATCACAATGGAAAACTTGTTAACAAATCATGGAATGATCATCAAACTCGATGTCTAGAATGGTTTCCCATTTGTACCTCCACATGCTAGACAAGATGCTCATCCTTACTGCATCCCGAATTGGAATTAGTGATAGGATCTTCACTGTAATATGATTAGGTAAGTTGCTGATTCTGTATTGTTATAAATCCATACCCAAAGAGGACACAAAGGATTGAATCATCTGTTGTAAGTTCCAAGGATTGTGTAAGATAATGAAATGATAATGAAGAAAATGTGAGTTGTTCAAAACATTCATTTCCTATGTGTGTTTTTCAAAGGTCTATAATACCTAGATAAAGATATGAATATCTTGAAAATAAAGAATGAAAGAAGTTTAATACCAGTCTTAAAATTGTAGAATGGATACAAAAATGAGAAATATCATAAG
This sequence comes from Viscum album, assembly GCA_963277665.1. NCBI lineage: Eukaryota > Viridiplantae > Streptophyta > Magnoliopsida > Santalales > Viscaceae > Viscum > Viscum album. The sequence goes on from OY728143.1 coordinate 417,279,013, forward strand.
TAAAGCTTCTGGTTACAATAATGAAAAAAACAGAGGTGGATCTAGTTATGGAAGCATTAAAATGAATTAAATTCCTCTAAAAAAACACAAAAATCTACTTATTGTAATCATTCTTGTTATACATTCACTGGAAGATTAATTTTTGACTATTGAATTTCATAGTAAGCTGTAGTAACATGGGAGAAGGGGCATGATATAATTTATGAATTTGTTTTCTAGAGGACTCATAGTTTTATCTTCATATTTTGGATAATAATCTGACTCCAAATCGCTCTCATTAATATTTATTTGAAGCATTAAGTTGACAAGGGAAGTTTAAAATTGATTTTTCTTTATACATTGACGAGATTAGATAAAGTTAAGTGTAAAATTTTAGTATTACTTGATTATTGTGTTTCAGAGAATTTCAATGTAAGCATTTCTTGTCTACCAAATTTCTAGAGGAAAACCAATTATATTGGTTAAAAACAATACACTTTAATCATTCCCTTTTCAAATGTTATAGAGATTTTCCTGAGTATTCTAAGTGGGTAATGATAAAACTCAACCTCATGTGTCACTAAGTCCACAACTCACCATTATTTTGACTGTTTCTAACCATATTTCCCATTTTCTTAATCAGAATCATAATATAACAAACCTTTCTTTGTTTATCGACAAGTTACTCACAGTTAACTTGTTATCAAAGCATGGTAGGGTGGTCTCCAGATAGACTTCACATCAAATCACATCAACATTTGACTGAATTTTATTTGTAATATACTAGAGCATAACAAGTTCACCATATAGAAAATTGTTCCAGAGGATAATCTAACAGACATGTTGATCAAGCTATTATCAATTAAAAAGTACAATCTATGCATGAATCATGTCATTATTCACATGGATTAAGATAATTCGGAGTGTACTATGCAAGGGAAGAGGTTTATGAGTGAGAAAATGTTTGATTATAGAGAACAAAAAAATATGAGACATGGTCAATATTTGTTGTTAAACATATCGTATTGTGGATGAAGACTGAAGATGTGACCAATGATGTTTTCATAGAGTTGTTTGAATCCCCCCAGCCATGGAAAGCCCCCCTGGATTGAGCCCCCCAACCCTGCAGACACCCCTGGATATACCCCCACCCCGGACATGACCCCCTATAGCACCCCTTCCCCCATGAAAAGCACCCCCTCCACTCCCCCTAGACATACCCTAGACAGACCACCCCCTGCAGACACCCCCCAGATAGACCCCCCTATACAGGACCCCCACTCGGACAGACTGCCCCAGACATGACCCCTCCCCTACAACACCCCTTCTCCCATGTAAATCCCCCCCACTCCCCCCATTGCACAACCCCTACCCCCTAGAGAGTCCAACCCTACAGTAGTCCTTGCACATGCATTCATATGGTGATAATCCAATGCCCTAATAAATGATCGACTACTCAAAAAAATACATATTCTATGGGTCTAAAAAACTATCCACTGCTCAAATTAAATAAATCATCCACTTTTCAATAAGAGTACATGAAGTCTAAAAAATGAATCCCATCCCATATTTAATACAAGTAAAATAAAATATTAACTGAAACAAAATAAAATGACCCACTGATTGAAAATATATTGTTGCTCCAATCTTTCATGATGGTGTATTTATCCAAAATCGAGTTTCATTCCATCCTATCACCTTGTATGCAAGATCAAAACCCAGCATGAATATTGATTATACCTAATATATTGAAAACATACATTTGTGGTACATACTATTGCAATAAAAGTGGATTAGACATGAGTAATCATCAACGATACAAAAAATTTAAATTTGAATTCATGGTGAAAATATCACCAAATGTAAGAATCAATTTAAAACAGGGTGCATGTATACAAATTACATGATGCAAATAGACATTAATTGTACCATTGGGGATATGTCACGTATTTTTACATGGCTAGAAAATCTATGTACATAGAGTGCACATGCATATGCGAGAATACACAAGTATTGAATGGAGTACACAAGCATACCCCTGGGAAGATAAGATACTCTGAGTTCCACATGTAAACGCCTTGTAATTTCCCTAGGATTACCATGACAGTTCTAAATGAGGGAATTCTCAGGTGTCCAGGAATGGTCACACATAATGTGAAACTATGTAAACATTATTTAAATTTCTATGATACATACAACCAATGAATCTATTTATTTGAGACTCAGATTTAGGCCCTCGATTAGCATATCCTAAATAGTTTACCATGCATAACATAATGGAGGCGCTCATTTTTATAGGTGTGGTAAATTATAGCATCCATTGTGGGAATGAATTGTGTATGCATGTGGTTCCTATGTGTTCCATGTAAAGGTGTTTCATGGAAGGTGAGGTCATGGTTGAAATATTGTGGCTGTTAGATCCCACCTGGATACCCTCTCCATCCTGCCCCCACCCCCTTCTACCCCTTCCACCCCACCTGCACACCCACCTTGACCCATACACCCCCTTTCCACCCATTTCCCCCTTTCCCCCTTGCCCCCCCTGCCCCCTCCCCCTGGCACACCCCCCTACACCAGTACCCCCTACACACCCCTTTCCCCCCTGCCACCTACACACCCCCTACACCAACACGCCACCTTCAACACCCCCTGCACCAGCACCCCCTTCCCCTGCACCAGCACCCCCCTGCCCCACCCCTACCCCTTTCACCCCCACCTACCCTAACACACCCCTCACCCTTCCCAATTCACCCCCACTACCCCCTCCCCAAGAACACCCCATGCCCCTACACTAACACCCCCTTCCCCACCCCTCCCCTTTCACCCCCAGCTACCCCTAAAACACGCCTCCCCCTGACAATTGCACCCATCACTCCACCATCCCCAAGAACACCTCCTCCCCTACACACCACTCCCATGCACACCCCCTACCCCTTCCCCATCACCACCCCCTGCACACCCCCAACCCCCCTACACCACCCCCTCTGCACCAGTACCACCCCCTACACTAGCACCCATTGCCCTTGCACCGACACCCCCTGCCCCACCCCCTTTGACCCCCACCTGCCTAAAAATATCTTTATTAAAAATTCCCACATTTTAAAAACAAGTATGACAACTCATTTAAAAAAGAAGAGAACATTGAAAAGAATCTCACTTAGAAAAAATACAAAATCCATTTCATAGGGTAAAATTACTACTTCCCATGTATAGATTTTTAAAAAATATTAACACCATATTTGATAATCATGAACTTATTTAAAATAAAATCTCACTCAAACATTATAAAGTCCTCCACAATTTTCAAAAAACCTCATGAATTTCATCATAAGAGCAAAAAAATTTCTAAAATCCAATTTCATCTTATATCATTTCCCAAATTATATAATTTAATCAAACACTTTCAAAGCATCATCTGAAAGTCAAAATAAAACATAAAACCTATTTTTTAATCCAAAACATCCATGGGTACCATTTTCAAATTAATCAAAAAAAATGTTTTAAGTTAAAACACTTCATGAAAAGTATTTTAATTTTAAATCATTTCCAAATTTGTTTTTAAACCTTAATAATCTTGAAAAAATTATACATGATATTCAAAATACGTAACAAATAAGCCCCCAAAACTAGTTTTGGAATCAAAAAATATCAATAAATGTACTTATGTAAAAAAAATTGAAGTACCAAACATAATAAAACTATAATGTGGCACAACATACAAAATCCAATACAATAACACAAAAAATCACTAAAAATTACTTTGATCTATATCCTAGGGTGTAAATTTCCTTAGGATCCGTTGGAAATCAAAATAGGTTTACAAAATAAATCCAAAATTGATGCAAAGTTGTGCTTGACTTGGCCACATGGTTTAGGTTACCATACACTAATCATAAAATATCATCTAAAATATTTTCGAGACCATACACATAGGCTCCATATATTTTTTTTAGACCATGTGAGATGCTGAAGATACTTTTGTTCCTTCCTACTTTCATCTCAAATATTAATGAAATCCACTAAAGTATCTCATATAACACAATGGGGATCTAATCATCATTATAAAGATAATTAAAACTGGAATCCAAATCAAATATTGAAATAACAGAAACCCATGGAAACTCAAGTTTTGTAATGAAAAGTGGTTATCAATACACTAATCATGACCTACCTATTGAGTCTTGAGGATGATCATATCTTCTTTATAATAATATGCACTCCAAATAATAAGAGGATCCTATAATACCAATTTGTAATGAACTGGCCTAGATCAACCTGACATGTCACCAAACTCGGATCTCTACAAGGCCCAAAGAATGACTCTTATTGTTGTTGGATGGTGACAAGTGTTAGGGTATCATAGGATAACCATTAGTAATGGTTTCACCCTCTGAATATTAATAACCACATCAAGTACTCAACCCATAAATCCAATATCACTCATATATATATATCAGTCACTCATGCACAAAATAAATAGTTTCAATATAAAAAAGCAATCAAACATAGTATAATATTTTAAAAAGAATAAAAGGTCATAAATCACATCAACACATAATGAAGTAATATGAATAATCCCAAGTACATAATAACCTAAATGAAATATCTAGGCTAATAAGGATTATATATAAACATAAAATAATATGAACAAACCTGGATCACTACTAACTACCTCCTTATGACCCACAATCCCCCACACCATCTTATACCATCTATCATCAAACCAACTCAAACATCAACCAAGGTAAAATAAAATAACATGGGCTCTTGAAAGTAAACATGAAATTTTCATACACCCATTGGTGTATGCATGGTGTGAACCAAACTATGACTAGTATGATTTCACTAAAGAGTTTTTATAACTCCTTTGAAAATACATTTTATTAATGATAATTTAAAATATAAGTAGTGAATTGGTTTTTCACACGAGGGTGTAAAGAAAAAGTGTAACATGCCATAACTTCTTTTATATAACAACTTCCAATTTTATTTTAAAAAGAGATGCTTTCAAACTAAGGAAAAAAGAATCTTCAAATTCATTAAAAGAGAACTATTCTTTTTTCAATTTTTTTTCCAAATATATATCTCAAAACCACACCTTTAAATCAAACATCATTTTTTTCTTTAATAATATACTTCTAAAACTATTTTTTAATTCAATTTGAATATAAACAAAAACCATAACTGAAATGGAATATAGAAACATAACATGCACCATGATATCATTGGGAAATTGATAATAATAAATAATTGAAGTAATAGTGGGGATACAAATAAGGCATGGCCTGAGATCTTCTAATCAATATTCAATCAATTATAGACATTATGGCAAACTCATTAGGCTCTAGAATGGGTGATACTAGACCTAGTTCATCATATTACTCATTAGGACCATATGTGAAATCATATCATCCCATTCAACTTCCCCTTTTAGGTCTCTTTACATATTAAATAAACCCCTAGTAGGGTGCTAAACTTCTAGGGCACTATCCAGCTAACATACAATAAGCTAGCATCACATGCTGCTAGACCTTCCATTATTTACCTAAGTTGCCCTGATAAATCAATCTAGTAGAGGTGGAAAATCAAAAGAATCACAATAATAGATAAAAAATTATTCTAAATAAATCTCATCTCACCTCAAACTCCAACTACCACACAAGAAATAACTCCTTTCACTTCATCCATATCAAAAAATAGAATACAACATCCCTCCTCGAGAGCCACAATTCAAATCAGGCCAAATAAAAACAAGGGGAATAATTGATGGTCTGATACTCATTATAAAAATATATAATATAAAGTGAAAATATGCCTTTTCAGAAACCAACTAGGAATTCCAAGTCATTTCAACCATATAAAAACCAACTTTATCACATTCTTTATAACTATTCTATGTAAAAACACACTTAAAATAATTTGTAAAACAAAATACCTTTATTTAAGTCATTTTAAAATCCATTAAACCAATTCTATCTCAAAAAATCATTGAAAATAATACTAATAACTAAATGGGATCAAATACCTTTTTTTACATATTTTTTTAAACAGGCCATATAGGAATTCCCACAAACGTTTTTCATTTAAACCAATTAATTAAAATTTAGAAAATAGTTATAAAACCTTTATTCCCATAGAGAAAAACATTTATAACATTTTTTAGGACCACTATATCTATTAAATATTGATTTACTTTGATTAAAAAGTTTTAGAAAACACCAAACACAAAATGACATGCTAATTAAAGTAAATACACAAAATACCTACCTCAATCTAAGAATAATTGGCTTTGAAAGAGATATTGAAGGTGAAATTTCATGAAATGTCAAAAAAAATTATATAGATTTGATACATCATAGCTATGAATAACTAATAACAAAATAATGAACCCAGAATTGTTTATAACAAGGAGGAGGCAGATCATTGGGTGGGGGTTGGCCACATCGGAGGAGGTGGGGAGACCACTTAGGAGCAGCATCATCAGGGAGAGTTGAGGTGTCCCACATTTAGTGTATCATTGGGGGAGGAGGATTGAAGATGAGATATCCCAGTGGGGTTTCCTCGTTTGGTGGCAGTGAGGGGCACCGTCGCAAGGGTCACCATCGCGAGGGGCATCATTGGTGGAGGATAATCGGGGAGAAGAGAGGTCGCGATGGGCACTATCGGGTTCAGAGGGTCACACGTAGAGGGTATAAAGGAGGAGGGCACCGCCATTAAGGTAGGAGATTATTGGGGAATAGGGTGCTAGAGGATATACGAGGGTCGTGCGTAGAGTGTATTAGGGAGGAGGGAGGAGGAGCCCGATAAGTTTTAGAGAAAAAAAGAGATGACACATTTAAGCCATGCCCGATCACTCAATCATGGATATAGAAACCATGAAAATATAAAACCATGGCTATAGGTGCATGGATATAGCTTAAATTTATACTATTGACAATAGGTAAAACCAAAGATACTATAAAAGCACGATTAGATCTTTCCCAAATTTGTAGGCGACTAGAACTTGAACTATTTGAAAATGTCAAATCACCGAGTTTAATGAAGCCAAAATTAGATTATAAACTTTCTAAAGAGAGACACTTATTATTTTGTTAGTGGATTGAAAATTTGATACTTCCTAATGGATATGCTTCCAATTTGGGAAGATGTGTTAAGAATGGTCATATTATCAGATTAAAAAGTCATTATTGTCATGTTATAATTGAAAGAATTATGCTGATTGGATTCAGAGGTTTGTAAAATTTTATGATTTGGGATTTGATAACAAACATATCAAAATTTTTTAGAGACATTTGTGCAGTGAAAAAAGACTACGATGCGCTAAGAAAACTAGAAGAATATGTTGTTGTAATTATATGTAAACTGGGAAAAATCTTCCCATCGACTTTATTTGACTCAATGGTACATCTAATATTACATTTTACACATGAAGCTAAATGTGGAGGTCCATTATAGTTTCTATGGATGTACCCATTCGAGAGATGTATGCAAAAATTGAAGAAAAAAGTACGCAAAAAAGCATCAGTTGAAGGATCAATTGCTGAAGCTTATTTGTAAAAGGAAATTTCTTTTTTTTCCTCTTATTATTTGGAAATATGAATATCCCTTAAAACACAAACTCATGGGATGGAATGAAGGAAATATTAATGAAAAAATGGAAAATCAATTATCCGTTTTTAATCAGCCAAATATTGGCTTTGGTGGAGTTCAAGAATGATGGATTTCAGATGAACATCACAGAGCTCATACATTTGTTCTACTCATCTTTAAATAAATGACATCATTTGTACTGTGAGTACTTCTATCACTTATTCTATAATTTATGTTATAGTATGTAAACTTATTTTATTTGTAGGTTATATGATAATCATATCAAGAAAAAACTTCCACAAATTTAAGAAGCTTCTCTTGAAGAACGCAGACAATATTTTTTTCTCAATGGTTTAAAAAACTGGTAACATAAATTATTGATGGTTTAATATCAATTTAGTTTACGATTTATTATATTGATTACTGTTTTGAAAATTTTAAGGTGTCTCAACATGCTAATAAAATTGATAAGCGACTGTGTATATTGAGTAACCCACCACCTAAAATGGTTAAATATTATAATGCATATGTGGTGAATGGTTTTTGATTTCATACACGTGTATATGGGGAATCAAAAAAAATGAATAGTGGAGGTTTTTTGAGAGGATGGAATTATAGAGAAACTGAAGTTGACATTTACGACATTCTAGATGAAATTATTGAGCTGTGTTATCTAGGACCGAATTACATAACAATGTTTAAATGTCGGTGGTTGGATACTGAGAGAGGCTTGCATTTTCATCTGACCCATGGAATCATTGACATTAAATATAAAAGTCTTCTGTCAATAAATGAACCTTTTTTATTGGATCAATAGGCACATAAGATTTATTACACAAAGTACTTTCCTACTTCAAGAGACCTCAGTGATGGGTGAAGCATAATAAAAATGAAATCGCAGAAAAATAAGTTTACTAAAACTGAATGTGGTTCTGCTTATGTGGAAGGAATTGAAATTTTTCAAGAGACTACTCAAAATCCATCTTTTTCACAAAGAGATGAGAATATCAATGATGACACCCCAGAATTATGGGTCGATGGTGATGAAGATATTTATTATGTAACAAATGAATTTGAAATGATAAGAGATGATGGAATTGAAACTGATATGAATATTGATGATACTGAGGAGGAATATAAAGACATTGACAACATCAGATTTGTAGATGATGATGTAGGTGAACATTCACACAGTTAAATGATAGTTATAATCATAACTAATATATATATATATATATAATAGTTATTTTAAACTATCTACTAACAACAATAATTTTGTGGTTTAGATCGACCCTGATATATTTCGTGAGTTACAAGAGGTCGAGCTACCTTTGGATGAGGGGGATTTGGGATCATCTGACCCTCAGCCTACTGGCAGTTCAGGGGGTACACAGAGGGGGTGTGGTCTTGTGTGACTGATGATTTCTGAACCTATACCCTTGCGACGTCAACATCTTGGCTTCAATCCATGCACATATAGGTATACTAACCTGTATATTTTAGTTATATTTTATTACTTTATTTATATATATACTAATTGTTTGATTTTTTATACTTTTTTCTCATTTTTGCTCATGTAGCTGTTGGATAGGGGAGAGATATCTTGTGTAATTATTTTTCTCAGCCATGGATCACATAGGAAGAGATTCCCGTTGATGTGCATCTCATCATGTTCAATAATTGGCCGGAACATAAATAAATAATATTTATTTTGAAATGTATATTATTAATAACTTGATATTATAAATTATTTGTAGGGTTTATGTATCCCATCAATGATAGCAAGTGTGACACTATCCACACGGCATGGGAGGCGTCTATACGTGACAGTTTCTGTCATTTTTTTCACAATTTGAGAAGAACGACCATTAAGAAAGTAGGAGTGACAGATTTTGATGAGTCGTGTAGAGACCACCGAGCAGAGTACATTTCATCTCATTTTTTGGATGGATTATGTTTACACTAGTTGGGTGGTGTATTTCAGAGGAGGTCTTCAGTGGGTAGGCAGAACCAGGGGAGATAAGAGGTGACACATCGAGCTGGTAGTCGTACATTCAGAACATATAGAGAGCATCTGGTAAGTATCTTTTTTAAATATTTTATATAACATTTAATATAAATAGTTTAATTTATATTTTTATATGCAGTTGAGCATCCCGATATTATGAAGTACGATGTTTATCAGAGGATGTACAATGATCCATCCACTAGAGAGATTAGAGGTGATCGCTAGCATCAGATTGTGGTTAGTATTATTTTTTTCATTTTGACAATTAAATGCATATAATATTTACAAAATTTTAATATCAAATTGGATTTGAAGGATTCATATGAGGCTGCGACCTCTCTGACACAGACTGGTAGTCAAGACGAGGTGACTGATCAGACCAGTTTCTACCATTTCAATGAGGTTGTATGGATGCAGAAAACTCAGTATGGCTTTGAGAAGGGCCAAGTAGTTGGTATCAGCTCTCATGTGACTCCTGGTACTTATTATGATACTACTGTGATGTCAGCGTCCAGCTCGAGCGGAGCTCGTGGAGAGGAATCATCTTCTGCCTCACAGTATCAGGAGCAGTTGCGAACTCAAACCGAGCTTATAAATAATTTATAGAAGCACCATTAAGATATGTGTCGGCGGCAGCAGTAGCAGCACCAGCATCACGATGAGGAGATGCATCGATGGTAGCAACATCATCACAAGTGGATGTAGTAAATGTGTTGTCTGACTCGTAGTTTAGGGATGGAGTTTCCTCCACCATCTCCAACAGCTCCTCCACCTCCTCCTCTAGAAGACGACCTCCCCAGTGATTTTTTATGTTAAAAACATTTTAATTCAAGAGTTTTTGTAATATAAACTATTTTCAGTTTCTGTCTTTTATATTAGTGCGAATATTGCAAAATTTATTATTATTTTTTATTTTTAATATTTTATTATTTATTATTAGTATTATATTTTTTAATGTTTTTTATTTTACTACTAATAATAATATTTTATGATTTTTTTATATTTTTTTTGGGAATATTGAAAATTTTAATATATTTTTTTATTTTAATAATATTAATATTATTTTTTCATTAATCATAATTTTATTAAATTTAAATTTTTTGGTATTATAATTTTTAATTTTTTTTATTTTACTAATAATAATAATAATAATAAAATTTTATGAATTATTTATATATTTTTTTAAGAATATTGTGAATTTTATTATTTTTATTATTTTATTATTTTAATAATATTAATATTATTTTTTCATTAATTATAATTTTATTAAATATTTTTTTTATTTAGGTTATTATTTGCGACGAGACCTATTGCGACGGGATACCGTTGAAAATAGTTTATATATATATATTTTAAATACTATTTTCTATGGTACCTAGGGCCGATCGAAAATACTATTTGCGACGGGACTAATTCAAAATGTTTATTTATATATATTGTATATAATTGGAGTGTTATTTGTAACGGAGAACTTCCCCATCTCAAAAAATGGTATTTGCGATGCTGTTTTCTACAACGGGCTATTTGCGATAGGACCCCATCACTAAAGCTTATTTGCGACGGGATCCCATCGCAAATAGCCCGTTGCACATAGCACAAACTCCATTAGTGCTAGATGTGGAAATCGAGGTATAAATAGGCTCAAATAGGGAAGTATGGATTGATTCCTGTAAACAAATTGAGGTATTTCCTGCTTACACCCATATTGAAGCATTTATTTATGTCTTGGAACATAATTTCATTGATGTCATGGCACAAAACCATTATTTCAACCGGGAAAATCATAAATCTTCTCTTTGATGGTGATTGATGGAAGCATTTTGTACAATTGCATCTGTATTTTATTTTAGAATCTGAAAATGTGCGATTGAGTCTTTCCACTAAGAATTTCTATTTATTTGGTTCTAACAATAGTCAATATTCTTATTGGTCTACCATTATAACTATGTGCAATTTACCTCCTTGAATGTTGATGAAGGATATGTATATATTTTTGACCTAATTAATTCCAGGAAATATGAAAAAGAAAATTGATTTTTATTAGAAGCAATTGATTGAGGGTTTAATTTTTTATGGAGTAATAGTGTCAGTATATATGATGTTGATGTGAAACCAAATTTCATATTGAAAGCTGCATTGATGTGGAAAATTAGTGTCTTTCCAACATATGACATTTTATCCGGATGGAGTAAACATGGTCGAAAATCATGTATGTATTGTATGAGAGACAACAAAGAATTTATGGTCATCAATGGAAGAATCCATTGGGTTTTTAGTTGTCCGCACATATTTCTTCCAACCAATAATCATTTTTAGAGAAAAAACATCATTTCAGAAAAGGCACAATTCAAAGATATGAACTAAAAAAAATGATCTTAGGTATAGGGTTAAAATAATTTTTCTCTTCAATACCTCTCATTATATTAAGACCAACTATAAAAAAATAAAAAATTGATGGCTTTTGGAAAGAACACAATTAGATAAAATAGATCATTTTTTGGGATATGCCATATTTTTATGATTTGTTGGTCCATCACATGTTTGATGTCATTCATATTGATAATAACTCTTTTAATAATATATTTTATATACTTTTTGATACACCAGGTAAAACCAAAGATAATGTAAAGGCATGATTAGATCTTTCCCAAATTTACAGGTGACCAAAACATAAATAGTTTGAAAATGTCAGATCATAAATGTTAATGAATCCAAATGTATCTTATACAATTTAAATTGAAAATAGACTATTATTTTATTATTGGATTGATGTTTTGAGACTTCTAGATGGTTACGTTTCCAATTTTTCCACATGTTTCAGAAATGGTCATATTAACAGATTAAAAATTCAAAGTTGTCATGTTATAATAGAAATACTTATACCAATTAGATTAAGAGGTTTTTTAAATTATATGATTTGAGATGTTCTAACAGACATATCATATTTTTTCTGAGACATTTGTGTGGCAAAAACACTCTATAATGAACTAAGTAGACTGCTACAATATTTTGTTAAAATTTTATGTAAACTGGAAAAAATATTCCCACAGGGTTTTTTTGACTGAATGGAACATTTTATATTACATTTTCCACATGAATAGAAATTTTGAGGACTGATATATTTTTATGGATATACCCATTCGAGATATTCATGATGAAATTAAATAAAAAAGTATGTAATAATGCATTAGTTGAAAGATAAATTGTAAAAGCTTATTTGCAGGAGCAATTTTTTTACCACACTCAATATTTTCAATCTGAATATCCCTCAAAAAATAAACATATGATATATAATGAGGAAAATTTTGATGATGAAATGAATATTCAATTATATGTTTTTAATCATCTCAAACTTGGATTTGGTGGAGTTCATGAATGATAGATTTCAGATGATAAACGTCAAAGAGATCATACATATGTTCTGCTCAACTATAAAGAAATAAAATCATTTGTACCATGATTACTCTTATCACTTATTCTATAATATTTTTTATAATAAATTAATATTATTTTATTTTTAGGTTATATAATAATCATATCAAGAAATAGTTTTCAAAAATTATAGCAGATGCTCTTGAAGAACATCGACAAAATAATTTTTACTTATGGTTTCAAAGACTAGTAAAATAAACTTTCTATTATTTAATATATAAAATAAATTTATTAATTGATATATTGATTATTTATTTAAGCATCTTCATGTATCTCAACATGTTGTTAAAATTGGTAATTAATTATGTTTATTGAGTAACCCACCATCCAAAATGGTTAAAACTTATAAGGAATATATGGTGAATGGTTTTCAATTTCATACACGTGCATATGGGGAATAAAAAACAAGGAATAATAGTGTTTTCTTAAGAGGATATCATCATAGAGAAATTTAGGTTGTACTTTATGTAATGATGCATGAAATAATTGAACCGTGTTATCTGGGTTAGAATTACATAATGATGTCTAAATTTCTGTGGTTAGATACTGAGAGAGGCTTGCATGTTCATCCAAGCCTTGAAATCATTAATATTAAATATTAGATACTTCTTATAGGAAATGAACCTTTTTTATTAGATCATCAGGTATATCAAATTTATTATGAAAAATATTGTACTAATTCAAGAGCATTGAGTGATTGGGGGTCATAATAAAAATGAAATATTAGGAAAATTAGTTTATTCAAAGTGAATGTTATTCCACTGAAGTGAAAGGAATTGAAAAATTTCAAGAGACTACTCTAAATCCATCTTTTACAGAAATAGACATGAATGTTGATGACGACATCCCATATTTAAGGGTTAATGGTGATGATAATGTTATTTATGTAACAATTGAATTTGAAATGATAAGAGATGATGAAACTAATACTCCAATTGAAATTGAAGATACCAAGAATGAATATGAAGATAATGACCCAGTCAGATAAGAAGATGAGGATGGAGATAATGATTAGAATAGTTAAATAATGATTTTAATCATATATAATATATATCTATATATAATTTTTATTTTCAACTATTTTTTAACAGTAGTAATTTCATGTTTCAGATGGACACAGATCTATTTTGTGAGTTCCAGGAGGTTGATCTACCTGATGAGGAGCTTGATGATGGATTGTATGACCCTCAAACTGCTAGTGGTTCAGCGACGACTAAGAGAGGTCATAGTCTTTCAAGATTAATGATTCCTAACCCTATCCCCGAGTGATATCCAAGTCTTGGCTTCGATCCACACATGAAAAGGTATGTTTAATTGTATATTTTAGTTAGTTTTCATTAATTATCATTAATTTATATATTTAATAATTGTTTGATTATTTTTTTTTCAAAACCCTTCACATATAGATATTGGGCAGGGGTATTCTATAGTTTAAAATTATTTTTCTAGAGAATGGGTTATAAGGGATCAGATTCCCATTTATGTTTAACATTGCATGTTCGATCATTATATGGTATATAAATAAATAATATTTATTTTATAAATTTATTTAATTAATTAATAGATATTATTAGTTTTTTATAGGGTTTATGGTATCCTATAGGAGAGAACATGTGGGACTCTATTTGGAAGGCATGGGAGAGCTGTATGCCAGATATTTGACATTATTTTTTGTACAATTTTAGGAGGTCAACAATGAGGAAAAAAGGAGTAACAGACTTTGATCAGTATTTCTAAGAACATCGACCTAATTAAATATCATATTAGGTTTGGGATAGATTATGTTTAGACTGTTTGAGTAGTCGTTTTTAGAGGAGATTATCAATAGGATGAAAAAACTGGGGAAGATAGGAGGTGACACATTGATTTGGTGGTTATACATTCAGTAAGCATATGGAATATGTAGTAAGATCCTTTTTTAATTAATATATATAACATTAAATGTAAACTGATTATTTTATATTCATATAGGTAGTCAAACAAGCAAATATTTTGGAGTTCAATGTTTATAGGAATATGTTCAATAATAATGTCATTAGAGAGATTATAGGTTATCGCCGATATCAGATTGTGGTTCATATAGTTTCTTTTTGAGTTTTAAAATAAAATTTCAATAATATTTTACCTATTTTAATTTTAAATTGCATTTGAAGGAGTTATAAAGGCCACAAGTTCTCATATATAGAATGAGAGTTAGGTTGAGACTAAGGATCATACTAGCACAATAAGATTTGATGAGGAATCACGGATACAGGCGACCCAGTATGCCTTCAAGAAAGGCCGAGTTGTTGGTATCAACTCTAGATTGATGCCTAATAGTTATTATAGTACCACTACGATGTCAATTTATAGATCAAGAGGAGATCATGGATAATTATCAGAATCATCTCTATAGTATCGGAAGCATCTACGAGCATAGAGTGAGGTAATAGAAAGTATGCATAGGTAGTATGAAGAGCTCTATTGGAAACCGCTACAGATGCAAGAGCAGATGCATCGATGACAATAACATCATCACGAGAAGATGATGGAGTTCATGTAATTTTTGACACATGATTTAGGGATAGAGTTTCCTCTACCATTTCCTCCGACTATTCTAGCTCCTCTAGAAGACCCCTTGAGTGATGTATTTACTTTTTATGATATAACACTTGAATGTATTTTTTTGTAATATTATATATTTACATTTATATATAGTGTATTTTTTATATTATTGTGAATATTGTGTTATTTACTATTTTATTATTTTATTATTTTATTATTTTATTATTTTATTATTTATTTAATTTATTTATATTTACATTTATTTATTATTTTATTAAAATTAATATAATAATATTATTATTTTTTTTAAAAAATTTTTTTAAAATATTGAGAATTTTTTTATTATTAATATTATTATTAATTTGATTAATATCATTTTATTAATATTAATTTTTAAATTAATATTATTTATTATTATATTATTAATATCATATTATCATTATTATTATTATTAATTTGATGAATATAATTTTATTAATATTAATTTTTAAATTAATATTATTTATTATTATATTATTAATATCATATTATTATTTTTATTTTTATTATTATTTTATTAACATTATTTTATTAATTTTATTCTGTTATTACTATTATTATTTTTATTATTATTATCATTTTTTAATATTATATTATTATTATTATTAATATTACTTTATTAAATTTTATAAATATTAAATATTTTATGTTTTTATGTTTTTTATGATTGGACCATTATAAATAGTATTTTCCAAAATCTTTTCGCAAAATGTTTTTTTTAATAACTCAGAAAAACTATTTGTGATGCCATTTTTTGCTATGGGGAATTTGCAATGGGACCCCATTGCAAATGACCTTTTGTGATGGGTCCCATCGCAAATTCCCTATCACAAATAACTCAATTTACAATAGTGGGATGTTTTTTCCAAATGACTCTCTCTATATATATCCATTTAGCCTCTTCTTCATCAGATTTGTATGCCTCTACTTAGTCAGACAAGAAAGTTTCTTTTTTGGGTTTCCTTCTGACATTGATGAAGTACTCTTGACAGTTTAAGGGGAACTATATATGCTGAACCTAGAATTTCAAGAACCTCTCTATATAAAGGTGTTTGGGTTTTGATCACCTCTCTATACAGAGGTATCTGGGTAAGGGGCATATTTCCTTGTCCGAGAGAGATTTCACCATGGATAAGTTATCCACGACGTATGTTAGGTGTAGAGTCCCAATGATCCATATTTGAACTACCATGGGGACGAATATTGTGGTAATGATCACCTTATTATTTTTTTGATGATTTTATGGGCCCTTAATGTGTTTTGGATATGCATCAAATAGTCTCATGGGAACTGGTATTATGAATACATGGGATATTAGCGTTATTTTACATTGTGGCCGAAATATGGTGACTTATCTATCAGGGTTGAGCAGGGATATAATCCTACTACATGATGGATACAAATTTTTTTTGGAAACTTTCTATTGTTTTGGCTATATGATCCCATGGATGAAAAAATGTTGGAGTATGCCAGTGAGCTTTTGTATTGTCGACAGGGACATGAGCCTTCTAGTAAGTGGTTGTTGGAACATGATGGTCAATCCTAGTTGAAGCATAGATATTATCATTGTTTATATATGCATTCCATATAAAAATATAATTATGGACCTCTAAAATAAGAGAATATATTTGTGCCTCCTTCTGTATAAGCTCAGAAGTGTGCTTGTGTAGTTGATCATCAACAAAATTACGGATAAAATCATGAGTTCTGTAAGCTACTGGAATATGTTGAGTAGCTTCACTGGTAGGGATATGATACTGATCTAAGATGAACTACATATTATATAGATGAAACTCAATTTTAATGGGTATATAATCCATGTTCGTTGCCCTTGAAATATTCTAATGGTCTTTTTTGACAAGAAAATGAGCTCATGCCGAGGCATGTACTGCTCCCACTAAATGAGCCCTTGTTGGAATGGGGATATGAGTATGGTCTTGTGCCTTTGGAGTATGATGCTATTATTTTGTGATAGGAAGGTGTGTTTGTCCCAATAAATGTTCCAAACTAAGTTGGCCATCCATGTTCATAACAAGTATATGATCCCAGTCATATGCTTCATCCATTACCAGAATATGTCGATAATCTTCCAGGATGGGAGCAAGATTGCGCGCTTTCTCCGAAGTAGCCACCTATTCATATTAATCACAGTGATGTGACTCTTTGGATATCAATAATGAAATATATGCTTGTCTCTATATCTATACAAGTATCGGAATATGCTGATATAGTTCTTTAGCTATTTCTAAAATGTAGCATCACATTAAAAAAGTGTGTGCAGAAGTGCATTCCTACACATTATCATTATCTAATATGTACCAGAATATATCTTCAATTGAAGTGGGGATAAAGTCCAATTCTATCCTCCTTACGCCATCCGAATATTTTGATGTGATTTATACATGGTGTCTAGGATATGTGCCTCTCCCATGCTTGCTGTGGGAATATTCATGTAGAATTGATATGACTGAGAAGGTTTCTGAGCCTATCCACTGGCTACCATGAATATATACTAATGATATTTTTTAATGGAAGTGGGTATATGATATGAATACCATTTATCCATAGTTTTCTATTCCTAACTCGATTTCCATAGTACTCTTGTATGAGTATCTAGGGAGGGATTTTTTTTGGGTCATGCCCTATACAGGTGATTGAGGGGCAGCGATGGGATGAAGCTGGTGAATGCGGTTGATAGTAGCCCTCCTTGGTGTATCCTGAACTAGGATAGTTATTAATTCTATTAATTGATCCAAAATCTTTATATATTGAAGTTTTTGATTGCCTCACTCAAGGGATCAGGTTCCAAAGAGATAAGTGATGGTGATAGGTGTCACTGGTTTCACTGTAGCTTTCCCTGAATGAGATGGACTTTTCAACTTCAACGTCTGGATACATTTATATGTATCCTCAAGGGTTAATATCATACCATGTTGATGTAATTCCTAAAATATCATGTTTTCCACCTCAAGATAATGGTTTTAGAAGGGTGACGTTGTTTCGGAACCCATAGGGGTTACTGTCATAATTGAGGATCTATAGTTTTCACTTAATGAAGTCATGAAATCAGGTCATATTATTTTTTTGAGAGTAGTATCTGTAGTCATGAAGAGAATAAGGAACAAGTCCACTAATCAGTGTATCACCATAAGTAAAAAACAATCTTAATTAGCTATGAATAGGTAAAAAAATTTTCCTTTTATATGACCAATTGATACATTTTTCTTGCATTGAATTATCACAGTGAGAGTGGAATTATATTATGGGAACCTTGGATATGATGGATTTTATATCACGCATACCAAAATGGTCTAACACATGAAAAAAATAATTTTTATTATTGGATATATTCACATCAGTTTCATAACATTTGTTTGCATAGGAGACACAAAAAAAATAGCATGACACATGGTCAACTAGTCATTTTGGTATTTTTGTAGATTCACATCAGATTCACCATATTGTTTTTGCATTATAGACAGAAAAAATGGTCTAACACATGGTCAATCAACCACTTTTGTTATTTAAGAGATTCACATCAGGTTTACCTTTCTTGATTGTGTAGGATACAAAAAAATGGTCTGACACATGGTCAACTGATAATTTCTATTATTTGATAGATTTATATTGGTTTAACTATTTTTTCACTTGAATGATTATGGGTGTATATGGTATCCCTAGGTTTCAAGAGATTTGATGCATGAAACCTATAATTATTCAGTTATTCTGTTGTGACATGATTTCAAGCTGGGTTCGCCATCTTTATTCCATGTTTGAGGATTGATTGTGGGGTGGGGGTGGGTTGGGGGGGTATATTATTGTTCAAAAATCATTCAAATTGGGTTTACCATTTAAAATTTCATAGAAAATCCCAATGGTTCCTATATCAATAACTGATTATAAACCTAATTTCCAAAGGCAGGTGGGCCATTGGTGTTTCTGACCCAACAACTCTTAGGCAACGACATTGGTCGAGAGGATGGGAGGTCAGGATCATCACACCATTTTAGGGGGAATTATTTTCTATTATGGTACTCTCTTATATATTTAAGATACGTTCATGAATCACTTCCTAATCCTGATACATAACTGGTTACCCTAACATAATGATCTGGTGTTGAATCCTTCTATGTATAAAGGGAGGTTCTATTAATGAGACCATCTATCTGTATTTGAAGTTCTTTATCTATTTAATTTTATTACTTCATAATGGGTAACTACTTATGTTTTGAAGACATATAACCAGGAACTCTAGATTTTACTTCCATATAGGGAGGTTATTAGTTTTTTGAGGATAATATTTAACTTTTATTAGGCATCTTATAAATCTTGTGTATTACAGGAACCAAAATCCACATAGTTCATTTCAGCGGAGCAGTTTAACATCATGTGGAAATAAAATATATGAGGGAAACTGGGACCAAGTATTGAGATTGTGTCTTCCAAAATCACCATATGTATCATGTTTATAGCAAGAATTAGAGTCATCATAGTTTAATTATCCCTCAACCCACTAATAGGTAGTGGATGATAATTTATGTCCATGAGGTTTCTTTCACTAGGGTTTACCAATATTCTAATTTCTTTAAGGCTTACCCCAAGTTGGATTCCCTTGTATGGAGGTAGTCGTATCATGGCACTGAGCATGGTTTTCAACCTAAGGTTTCCTTGTCTAGTATAAATTCATTATGAAAGTGATATGATTTTGGAAAATCCCTAAACTCATGTTATTTATGCTTATTGTGAGAAAAAAATGATATCAAGTGATCAACCTCACTGCACATGGATATGATACTTATGAATTGGGGTGTAATTATAGGAGTGTTTGATAATGATCTTGGGACCTAAAAAGGCATCTTAGGTATCATGCTTCTAACAGTACTCAAATTCATCAATTTCGATATCTTCTCAGTCCACTAATGGATGAGGTACAATGATAAACCCACACGAGAGTTTGGATACCATGGGTTATAGTGTCTGAGATATGGAGGAACTTTCACTGATATGGATTCCTAATTAGAGATCAACCCTTAGGAATTTGTCCAACATATCCTATTTGGATAGGAATCTGAGTCCTTGTAGTTCAATATTCTATATGTCTGAGTGTGTCTTCCAGAAAAGGTTGTCACATCCCAAGGTGTCTTCATGACATACTTGACATATTAGAGGGTCTATTCCTAACATGTTTTGATTGTCATTATGACATGTCATGAGTGTCTAATTGACATGTCTTGATTGTCTGTCTGATATGTCTTGAGTCTCTATCTGCTATGGATGACATGTCCTAATGTGATTCAAATTATTGAAGTAGACATGCCAGAGGTTTGTTGCTTGATCTGACTAACATGTTCAAAGGACTATCACAAAACCCAACTCACATGTATGGGGGTCTTCTCACCATTAATATAACCATATCCATGAGTATCATGTGACCAAGTCTGGAATGTCATGATGTTGTCACATGATCTAGCTAGCATGTTTGGATGGATTCTCATGACTAGCTGATATGTCAGGAAGACTGCACAAGGCTTGGATGACATGTCTAGAAGAATTCACAAGAGTTGGCTGATATGTATGAAGGATCCTATGTGGATCAGTTGACATTTCTAGATGACTTATCAAGTCTTGACCAATATGTTTGGGTGCATTCAAATGACCTAGATTGGTCAAGTGAATTGGATGATTCCATCACATGAAAATATGTGTATTCTTATTTACGTAATTCATACATACTTTTTATAATTTATTTCATACATCCTTAAATGTTTTTAGAACATTAGCTTGTTGATGTTTTACTTGAACAAGTAAACATATGGAAAATCCTTCGCATAATTTGGCTAGTGCACAACAAGTCCTTTACGTGATCTATAGGATGGTCACGCGAAGTTCATATTGTGGTCTGGTAATGAATTAGGCCATTCCCTAAATTTTATGAGACTAAAGAAACTTGAAAAAGTGTGGCTTTTCACTCTTAGTAGTTCACTCTTCTACACTCCAATGAGTTTAGTAACCATCATTTTTTTGTGTTTCAAGGGATATAAATTTATGGGCCTCACTGGTCTAGTTATATGCTTTTTTGTGCAGCTTATATCTCATAGATATGGGATTGAGTTGGTGGAGGGATTATTACATCATAAACGTTGTATGATCTTGCCATGGGTTATCCATGGCAGCACATGATCAACAATTCCAGCGAGAACACTCTCTCATCTCCATATTTATTAGACCCTTAGATTTCTAAAGGGATATTGAATTATCATGTCAATATATCAGTGAGAATTTACAAGATTAAGCCGACATGTATGGGATTCTTCATGAGACCAAGAAGAATATTGAAGAGGATTTCACATGATCAAGGGATACATATTTTGGGACCTTCATCTGATCAAGTTGTCTTATGAAAGAGAATTTGAATGATCAATAATTATCACATAAGGCACATAATACCTTCAAATGAGGAACAATGTAACTTTGACCACAAAAATAGTCTTCAATTTTTAGCTTTATTTTTTTTGTTTTACAAGGGTCTTGGGGTTATTTTTTGGCATTTATCACCTAATATGTCGCATGGTCAGAGGTAAATGTCTGGAATCATTTGTGAGGTTATTTGTTCTTATCCAGACACCTTCTAAAGAACATGATGGGTTGTCTGAGGGGTTTTAAACCATCATAGAGATTTTCGGAATGAAATTCAAATAATTATCCATAGGCCATATGAAGAACATGTTTTTTATACATGGACTTTATAGGGTCATCCGATCGTATATCTTATTTGGTGTCACACGATCTGTGTGACCTAGCCACTTGGTCTCCGTATAACCATTCTAATACTTTCATTTTCATGTAGAGAAATAATACCCATACATTGAGTATTTCATCAATTCTATAATTAAAAATTCTCATTCGGTGGGTGTCAATAGATGGTTAGATAAAATAGGTATGAGATCTCTGATGTACTATTCACATGCAAGCATGGAGAGTCCATACAAGTTGCGAAACATATAGTCAAGATGATTAGATATATTGGGTTCCTGGAAAGCTTATTTTTAAGATCCATGATGAGGTTCAAAAATATCTCATTCCATTCTCAAAACATAAAAACTTATTAATTTTTTTCATGAATTATAATATGATAAATTGTGAGAAGACACTATCATAACTTCTTACACTTTT
This sequence comes from Viscum album, assembly GCA_963277665.1. Lineage (NCBI taxonomy): Eukaryota > Viridiplantae > Streptophyta > Magnoliopsida > Santalales > Viscaceae > Viscum > Viscum album. The sequence goes on from OY728143.1 coordinate 417,301,778, forward strand.
CATCCCAGTTGATAAATCAATGGGGCTTAACAAACCCACTATCATTATGTTAAATAAAAAGAGGAAGAAAAAGGACAAGGGGATAAATAATCACTCAAACTATAAGGCTCTAGAATATAGTACTTTCAAGAAGAATAATATATAGATACAAATAAAGGAATATGATTCTGTTTGTTTTTCATGTGGCACTCAGGTCCATAGGAAGAGGAATTACAACCAACAAAAGATTTAAGTGTAAGCTTCTGCTGAATTTGTTTATTGAGTATCATATTTCTATATCTACAAGTTGGGTATTAGATACTACTAATTGTACTCAAATTTAAATCTAAAAATAGAAACCAAGAAGAATTCATATAATTACTAGAGATTAGGAGGATCTATGTGATATAAATATAGCTAGACTAGATGCTTTATCTACTGATGACTACCATCTCACATTGTCAACATGATTGATTTTGGTTTTGCAGAATTGTTATTATGTTCCTAGTTTTACCAAGAACATCATTTCAATTCCTTTTTTATATGGATTAATTTATTTTATGTTTTTAAAATAATAGATGCTACCTTTATAAATATATCATATGTTATAGTATGACATTGTTGAATAATGGTTTTTATGTATTAAATTATAAAAATAAAATATTGGAAATTGATAATGAAAAAGATACATGTGACTCATATAACACCAAATTATGGTATCACCTTCTTGGCCATGTAAATGAGAAATGTTAGAAAAAAATATATCAATATGGTTACTTAGAATATTTTTGGCTTAATCCGCTTGAAATATTTCATTCTTGTTTACAACGAAAGATGGTTAAACCTCAATTTGGTGTTAAAGTTGAATGGACCATAAAGATTTTATTTTTTGTATAAACAGATGTGTGTAGACCATTTCATGTAGAGGCTACAGGTGGATTCTCATAATTTATTAATTGTAATGATGACTTGATTAGATATGTTTATAACTACTTGATGAGGTATAAGTTCGAATCCTTCAAAAAATTCAAATTTTCTAAAAATGTGGTTAATAATTAGCTTGTAAGAATGTTAAATAAATTCAATCAGATCATGGTGTGAATATCTTAACCAACACTTTATCAAATTTATATAGCAGTATGATATTTTATCTCAAATCAATCAACCATATACATTGTAGTGGATTTGTGTTAGTGAAAGTAGGAAACAAACCTAGTTGGACATGGAAAGGTTGATGATCAGTTACACAAGTCCTACTTTATCCTTGTGAGGATATACGGTACAAAAAATGTCATACATAGTAAAAGTGGTACTAAATAAGTTTAAAATGGTATTTACATTGAGTTATGGAGTGGAAAGAAACCCATTTTCTCACATTTTAATACATGGGTTCTGATTTTTTTCAATTGTTAGATCATACAAAAAACTAGCACCTTGAGTCATAAATTGTATCTTTGTAGTGTATCACAAGAAAATAAGGAGATACTATTGAGACAAACCTTCATAAAAAATGATTTTCATAAGACAATCCATTTTTATTGAGAGGTAGCACATCTTAAAGTAAGATATTGGTAGAAAGATTGATTCTCATGAAGTTGATGCTAAAGATAAAATGTTTTTGGTACATGAATTGATTCCATAGGTCAACATGGAAGAAGTTATTACTAAAACACAAGTAATACATAAGAGTTATTACAAGTTAAGTGTAACATCCCAATTCCGGGAGCTGCTCAGAGGTTCCCCATACCTGGTTGGTCACATGGAATCAAGTGCATTTCCCTGAACGTTAGCGGATACTAAATAGTAGTGAGAGAAATGAGTGTGATAGTGGGGAAATTATGCTTTAATTGGCAGAGTATCACAGTGGAAGAAAAAAAGATAGAAACAGAAGAAGCAGTAAAACATGAAATAAGTAAACATCAGAAGTAATAAACAACTGGAGCACCATATATGTATGAATGATGCAAGATACATATATCTAAGAAAGCATCCAAAAAAATCACAATGCCGAAATATAGTACTAAACCAAAGTAAAAAAGAAAATAAAGTAAACATCTCCACAGCATCGCAAGCCTCAGCTTGGTCCAATGCTCCCCAGCTCCACAATAATCAAGTACCTGAAGTAGAAGGGAACTTGCCCTTATCTATACTTGCAGCAATATAATCTATTTGGGCCAAAAATCCTGACCTAAACATGGTGTGAGACTAATCCTAATAGGAAACCACCCAATGATCTGTGCCAAATAGTCAGTGAATATATATGGCAGGTAATATGAAAAAAAAAGTAGTGAACACAGAAGTACTCAAAAGTAAACAATCCTACAGTTTCATTTACAAACATTTAATTTTAAGTATTTAATCAACCAAAAACAAAAAAGGCACCCCTCTGGGTAGTTCTCATAGCCTGACCCCTCTTGTTCACTATACAAGAGAATATATAGCAAAGACTCTCTGAGAAATCACTCACCATCAATTCCCCCTTTAGTCATGTGTGATCAAAGAATCTCTAAGGAAGCACTCATCTTCAATTCACCTTATAGTGTTTTAATAGTAACCTACAAATACTATGAGAAAGCACTAAATTCCAATTCCTCATGTGGCCTCATAACTTAACTATAAATACTCTGAGGGAGCACTGAACATCAATCCCCCCTATGATCTCGCAGTGTGATAATTAAAACAGACTCTCCAGGAAAGCCCTCATCATCAATTTCCCCTATGGTCTCACTACAACAGGTTCCCACAGCCCCCTGAAAAGAAATCGTGCACAAATGATAATCAGTAGAAAAAGTAAACCTTAAGAACTAATTGGCTAAACAACTACAATATATCATAACATGTCAAATAATAATCACACTACCTAACAATTCTAGGCATGGAAAGCATGCATCAACCTAACAGGCAAGGCTAGACCGAATGGTAAAAAAAGAAAACATAGGAAAACCATCCATATCTTGGAAAAGATAACCTTATTCTCAAACAATTAAACTCTATCCAATCAAAAAAGTCATAGGAGGCAAATAATAGGGCTAAAACCATAAACACACAATGCCCCGAATGAAGGTATTAGGAACATTTGCACATATAAATCAAAGAATAACTATGAAAAGGCACAAACCACCTACCTAGGCCTTGTGAGATTGATATACATGAACCTCTGGCCCTGAATCTCCCAGAAATTCCATAGATCTACAAAAATACTTAATGAATTCAACCCATGATATCTTGTGTAAGAGGATAAATCAAGAGATGATGTTAAAGAAGAAGGAAGAACTCACCATGGAAATTCCAATGCAATAGATAACACTCGATTTGGAGAACTAATGGAGATTCAAGGGTTTAGATAAGTTTTGTGGTCATACAGATGCTCCTGGACGAATTTTTTTGAGAAGAAGTGTGTTCTGTCCGTCAGACGTGACCTCGGTCCATTTAATGAAAAAAATAAAGTACATGGTGTGTTATTTAGAAGCACACCACGTTTAGTCTTCTTTTCCAGCTTCTTCATTAGGTGGTCTCTAGGTCACCAATCACGACCATGTGATCAACCATTACACAGCCCGCACACGGTCACCCGTAGCAACTGGGTACACAGTTTGTACTTAAAGTACACACTGTGTACTCCTAAAATTTCCAAAAAACTCCTCTTTTTCTAAAAAACAACTAGAAAGAAAAAAAATACCTGAACATAATATTTGGGTTTTTAAAAACTCCCCCCTTAAAAAAATTTTCCCCGAATTTCCTTAACAAGGATGCATAGAAGAAGAAACCTCGAACAACTCTAGCAACTCCGATCGTACGTTGGCCTCCCTCTCCTAGGTCTCATCCTATAATCGACCATGCTTTCATAGAACTATTCCCAGAGGAATAGACCGACCATGGAGAACCTTCCCACTTCGATCAATAATCCAGATATGATTATCTTTGAAATATGAATCCACCTTGAACTCAACTTCCTCAGGTTAAAAAACATGAGATGGGTCTGAGAAGTAATGTTGAAGCTAAGAAATGTGGAAGACGTCCTACATAGCATAGTACCTCTGAGGTAACCGTATCTTATGGGTAACCGGACCGACTCTCTCCAAAACCTAAAAATGCCCAAGGTACCACGGAAAAAGATTTCCCTATCTTCTATTCCTCTAGTGTCCCAACCTTGGTGTGACACATAGAAAAACCTGATCTCTGACCTCGAACTCTATAGGTTGTCTTCGTCGATTAGTATAATACTTCCATCTTGACTGTGCAGTATCCATCCTCTTCTGAATCAACTATATCTTCTCTGTGGTCTCCTGGAAATGTCAAGGTCCCAGCATAGCTGGCTCTCATGCCTCTAGCCAACATAAGGGTGATCGACATGTCCTATCGTACAAAGCCTCATAAGGTGCCATCTGAATAGTTTCTTGAAAACTATTATTGTAGGAAAACTCCACAAGAAGTATGTCCATCTCCCACGAACCTCCAAAATCTAGGATGCATTCCCGAAGCATGTCCTCAAGTACCTGAATCTTACACTCAGACTGGCCATCTGTCTAGGGATGGTAAGCTGTACTCAGAAGTACCTGTGTACCCAAATCCCTCTGAAGTCCCTTCCATACCTAAGAAGTAAAACATGCATCCTTGTCTGAATCAATGGAGTGAAGAACTCCATGTAAACATTCAATCTCTTAGATGTACATCCTACCCAACTCATCAGCACTAAAGGTATCCTTAATCAGAAAGAAATGGGAAACCTTAGTGAGTCTTTCAATGACAACCCATACTGTATCATTCCCTCCAGGTGACCTCAGCAAACATATCACAAAATCCATCATGACATCATTCCACATCCACTCGTAAATGGGTAACTACTGTAAAAACCTTGTTGGTCACTGATACTTTTCCTTCACCTGCTGATAGGTGGAACACCTCATGAAAAAATCAGCAACATCTCCCATTGTACCTGGCCACCAATACTGATGGTGTAGATATCGATATATATTGGTGACACTAGGATGAACTACCCAAAACGAGGAATGAAAGTCTTGCATCAGCTTATCACATATGTCTGCTATCACCCACACACATCTATGAAAAGGAAAAATCTCATCCTCACCTACTATGCATCTAGGAATAAGTTCCTCTATTGAAACACTCTCCCGTAGGACTAGGCCTCCAGAATCTGATAGCTGCCTCATTCAAACTCGATCAAGTAGTGTAGAGGTAATAACCCTAAAAAAAGAAACATCTTCCCATGACTGTCATGCACCTCCAAATACATCTTAGATAACAGAAGCTTCCACTCACTACTGGCCTTTTGAACTTCCTGTATCTGAGTCCTCCTGCTCAATGCATCAGCCACTACGTTACCTTTCCCAAGCGTGTAGGAAAGCTCAAAGTCAAAGGACTGAAGGTACTCAACCCAAATTTGTAGTATAAAATTCAAATTGCACTGAGTGAAGATATACCTGAGACTCTTGTGGTCAATGAAAACAAAAAAATGGTCTCCTAGAAGATAATGTCTCAAACAATGTAAAACATGAACAACTATAGCCAGCTCGAGGTCATGTGTTGGGTAGTTCTTCTCATGTGGCCTCAACTGCCGAGACCCATATGCTAAAACTCCTTCTACATGCATATGAACTTCTCCCAGCCTGATACCTGATGCATAATAATATACATTATAGCTCTTTCCCCAGCCACGACCTCCCCTTCAGCCTGAATGGCCGGAAGAAATCCAGTTCTCAGACTGGTGAGAAACTGATGGTGCTTCATCCAAATGAGGAGTCATAGAAGAACCCCAGTCACCAGCTACTGGTGATAATATCTGACAGAAGCACTTAAGATGACCCATATTTCCGTAATATTATCACTCCACTGGGTCTCTCGGGCAATGTGCCCTTGTATTCCCGAATCTTCCACACTAGTAGAATACCACATGGCTACCTGAAGGTGCATCCCGTTTTCTCGAATCTCCATGTGTATACTCCTTGTGGTTCTTCCTACTATCAGTAGGAAGGATACTTACTCTGGATGTCGAGGCTCTCTGTCTCACAACTCCAGAATCCCCTAGATTTCACTCCATAACAAGCACTTGGTTGACTATAAAAGTGATGAAAGTTAACCTGAATATGTTCACTTGAGATCAAATGTCATGATTAAGACCATCCTCAATCTTCCTTACCAAAAAAACTCATAACCTCATAGAAAATGCATGAATTACTTCAGATCTGTCAAGCGAGAAGAATACTCCATATCAGAAAGAGTACCCTCCTCCAGACTCATGTACTCTCGGGCTCTATCAGATCTTAAAGTCTCTAGGTAGAAATAGTCATAAATGTCATTCTAGAACTCATCCCAAGACATAACATGATGTCATACTACCTGTGAGATCACATCCAACCATCCCTTGGTGGAATCCCTAAGCATATACGTAGAGATCTTCACCCTACTCTCTGGAAACATCTCCAGAAGCTCAAAGATTGAGAGCATGGCTTCTAACAATGACTCTGCAGCCTGAGGTCCTACTTCACCTATGAAGGTGGGATGCTTCTGCTACTGGAAAACCTTCATCAATTCAGCCATTGACGGGGCAAGATGTGGTACTCCTAGGATGGTCTGCATAAACATAAAAAATCCCTCTCGAAACTGTGCGTTGGCACATGTATATGGCATGACAGCTGGTGCCAATACTAATATAACTGTAGGATCTACTGGTAGTCCCTGATCAACCATATATAGTGTTTGATCACTGCCCTGTAACTATCAGACAACCAGAGGATATCTCGATGGCATGACTCTGCATAGTCAAGTGTACACCATAGATCAAGATTAACAGGGATTGAAACTTATAAGTGTAAGAAGGGAAAAAGAGAAAGAAAATATTCATGTTTTTTAAAACATGGATACACAACATGTATAATTTCTACACGGCGTGTTCCCTTAAGACTTCACATGGGTGTGTATTTTTTCCTACCCAGGTTTTGTAACACCCCATACACACAGTGTGTTGTCCTAACACATGACATGTACTTGATTTATATTCCCCTTCTCGAGTTGTTCTACTTGGATAAGTTACACGGTTATCCTAGAACTAGACTACATGGCGTGTTAGTTCAAGACATATCATGTACTAGACAAACTTCACAAACTCATGTTGTTAGTTACACAACCAGTTACATGGCTGACTCTACATGACATGTTTATGATAGACACGATGTGTACTAGAAGGATTCCACTGCCCCATGTTGTTCGTCACATGGTCTGATAAAAGGGTTACACTACATGACGTGTTCAATATTGACATGATGTGTATTACATAAGTTTTATCCATTTGTGTTGTTAGTCACACAGGTGGACACATGGTCTCCACAACACACCGTGTACATCTGGTACACGGTGTGTCCCACCATGATTTCCCAACCCCATGTCTCTTCCCACACAGCCAGTGACATGGTTGGAGACTACACGACATGTACATATAGTACACGATGTGTACTTGAGAAAAAAATTACTTCCCAAAATAAGGACACATGGGGTGTATTCATCATTACACGCCGTGTATTCTAGGTTTTTTCAGACAGTAGGCCTCAAAAATTACTCCAGAAACCCAGAAAAACACTAAAATGAATATTAAAGTGCCAAATTCCAATCCGTGAGGGCCCATACCCCCCATGAATCAATGCTTGGCATCTTATACATGTCATACACAAGGAATAACGATACATTGATCCACAAAATTTCGATCCATTAGGGACCATAACATCTCAAGAACCAAAGTTTGGCATTCATTCAAACAAAACCTTACACAATTCAATACTCTATCAAATAGTATTTATTCTATCAAGTCATCTATCAAAACATCAGGAATATATAGCATGACATCTATCACAACAAAATGAAATATCTAATTCAACCTAAATGGCATGGAAAGAATGCATGACATGTGATCTCTATCAAGTACCTATATGATGCATGCGATGGAATACCCTCATCTAATCGGGATGAAATAGAAATATATCCTCAATAATACCAATGATAACAACACAGAACATGTGAATCACCCAATGGTGAAATCAAATCAACTATAAAATTTTAAAACCAAAAAAATTGAAACAATGAGGTGAATTGGCTTTTCCCTGTACACGTGTTAGCTACGCCCAAGAACATCTTATTACTAAGAACCCATTTTTTCTTATACCTGGCTATAAGTTCCAAATTATAGGTCAATAAAAAAATAATTCCTTTGATACCACTTTGTAACATCCTGGTTCCAGGAGCTGCCCAGAGGTTCCCCATACCGAGTTGGTCACATGGCCTCAAGCTCATTTACCCAAACGCCAGAGGCTGCCGACTAACAATGGGGGACATGAGTGTGATAGAGGGGAAACTATGCCTCATTGGAAGAGTAACCCAAAAGATGTAAAACAGATAACAATAACAGTATTAAAACATGCAATAAGTAAACAACGAAAGTAATAAACAACTAGATCACACATATAGGTATAAATGATCCATGATACATATGTCTAGGAATGAATCCGAAAAAATCACAATGATGGAATATAGTACTAAACCCAAGTACAAAAGAAAAGAAAGTAAATAGCTCCACAACATCACAAGCGTCAACATGGTCCCATGATCCTCATCTCCATAATAATAAAGTACCTAAAGTATAAGGGTGCTTGCACTTCTCTATACCTGCAACAATATAATCTTTTTAGGCCCAAAACCATGAACCAAATAGGGTGTGAGACTAATAACAGTAAGAAACCACCCAAAGATATTTGCCTAACAGTCAGTGAATATATATGGTAGGCGATAAGAAAAAAGAATCATTTAACACCGAAGTACTCTAAAGTAAACAGTCCTACAGTTTCATTTACAAAAAATTACTTATAAGTATTTAGTTAGCCAAAAAAAAAATAAGAAACCGTCGAGGTAGTTCTCATAGACTAACCGCTATGGTTCAAAATACAGGAGAAGATATAGCAAAGACTCTTTGTGGATGTACTCACCGTCAATTCCCCTTTAGTCATGTGTGATCAAGGACTCTCTGAGGAAGCACTCACTGTCAATTCCCCCTATAGTACTTTAATGGTAACCTACAGACACTCCGAGGAAGCACTCAACTTGAATTACTCATGTGGCCTCATAACGTAACTATAGACACTCTGAGGGAGAACTCAATGTCAATCCCCCTATTGTCTCACAGTGTGATAATTAAAACAGACACTCTGGGAAAACCCTCAATGTTAATTTCCCCTAAGGTCTCACTACACCAGATTCCCACAGCCTTGTGTAAAGCAATCATGCACAAATGATAATCAACAGCCAAAGTAAAAAACAAGAACTACTTGGATAAATAACTACATCATATCATAGAATCTCAATTAATAATCACTCCACCCAATAATAATAGGCATGGAAATCAAGCAGCAGCCAAACAGGCAGGGCTGGACCAAATTGTCAAAAATAATAAAACATGGAAAAAACATCCATATCTTGGAAAAGATAACCCTATTCAAAAATAATTAACCTCTATCCAATCAAACAAGGAATAGGAGGAAAATAAAATGGATAAAAGCATAAAAACACAATAACCCAAATAAGGATATTGGGAACTTTTTCACATATAACTCAAAGAATAACTACGGAAAGGAACAAAAATCCTACGTAGATGTCATGAGATTGATATACATGAACCTCATGCCTTGAATCCACCTAGAACACCATATATCTTTAAAAAAACTTAAGATGTTCAATTGAGGATATCTTGTAGAAGAGGAGAAATCAGGACATGATGTTCAAGAAGAAGGGAGAACTCACCTTGGCGATTCCAAGGAAATCGACGATGGTCGATTCAGAAAACGGATGATGATTTGGGGGATAGAAGAAGATCTATAGCTGTACGGACACTCCTGGATGAAATAGGTTGAGAAGAAGTGTGTTCTGTCCATCAGATGTGACCCCCAGTCCATTTAATGAAAAAAAATAATGTACATGGTGTGTTCTTTAAATGTACATGACATGTACTTCCCTTTTCTAGATTCTGCATTTAGCGGCCTCCAGGTGACCACACACGGCTATGTGCCTGGCCATTACATGATCCGCACATGGTCAGCTGCTGCAACTGGGTACACGGCATGTACTTAATGTACATGGTGTATAATCTTGAAATTTCCAAAACTATTCTTTTTCTCAAAAACATCCAAAATGGAAAAACATACCTGAAAAGAAGATCTAGGTTCAAAAAAACTTCCCCCCTTAAACAAATTCATCCCCAAATTTCCCTAATTATGCGACATAGAAGAAGAAATATCAGACAACTCTGGCCACTGCGATTGTACATTGGCCTCCCTATCCTAGGTCACATCCTGTACTCACCCATGCTACCATATCACTCATACCAGAGGAATAGACTGGCCACATAGAACCTTCGCAATTCGATCAACAATCTAGATATGATGCTCTTCGAAAGAAGCGTCCACCTTCATCTCAGCCTCTTCAAGTTGGAAAACATGAGACAAGTATGAGAAGTTACTTCAAAGCTAAGAAATGTGGAAGACGTCATGCATAGTTCAGTACCACTGAGGTAACTTCATACAATAGGGAACTGGCCAGACTCTCTCCAAAACCTTGAACAGTTAGATGTACCTCAGTGAAATATTGCCCTATCTTTTAATCCTCTTTTGTCACAACCTCAGTGTGAGATGTAGAAAAACCTGATCTTCAACCTCGAACACCAGAGGCCATCTCCGTCGATCAGCATAATACTTCTTTATTGACTGTATAATATACATCCTCTTCTAAATCAACTCTATATGCTTTGTGGTCTCTTGGAAAAGTCGCGGTCCTAACATAGCTACCTATCTTGCCTCCATCCAGTATAAGGTTGATCGGCATGGCCCACTGTACAAATCCTCATAAGGTACAATCTAAATATTTGCTTGAAAACTATTATTGTAGGAAAACATCACAATAGTTATGTGCTTCTCCGATGAACCTCCAAAATCCAAGATGCATGCCCAAAGCATGTCCTCATGCACCTGAATCATATGCTCGGACTGGCCATTTGTCTGGGGATGGTAAGTTGTACATAGAAGTACCTATATACCCAAAGCCCTATAAAGTCCCTAACAGACCTAAGAAGTAAAATGGGTGTCGCTTTCTGAAAATGTTTTTTTACAGAACTCCATGTAAACATACAATCTCTTGGATGTATAGTCTACCCAACTCATCAACACTGAATTTCTCCTTTATCAACAAGAAGTAGACAACCTTTGTGAGTCTATCAATGACAACCAATACTGTATCATTCCCTCTAGGTGACCTCAACAAACATGTCATGAAATCTATTGAGACATCATTCCACTTCCACTCAAAAATGGGTAACTTATGTAAAAGCCTTGCTAGTCACTGATGATCCACCTTTACCTGTGGACAGATGGAACACCTCATGAAGAAAGCAGCAATATCTCCCTTCATACATGACCACCAATACTGACGGTGTAGATCTCGATACATCTTGGTGACACCTGGATGAACTACCCAAACCCAGGAATGAAAGTCTCAGATAAGATCCTTGCATATGTTTGCTGGCACCCACACACATCCATGAAAATGCACGATCTCTTCCTTGCCTGCTGTCCATCCAGGAATAGGGTCCTCTCCTGAAAGACTCTTTTGTAGGACTAGGACTTTAGAATCTGATCGATGCCTTGTTCCCACTTAATCAAGTATAGTAGAGGTAACAACCATAGAAGAAAGAAACATCTTCCCCTGACTATCATGAAACTCCAAATGAATCTCAAAGAACAGATCCATAAGATACCCATCATTTCTAGCCTCTTGAACTGCATGTATCTGAGTCCTCCTGCTAAATGCATCAGCCACAGCATTTCCTTTCCTGGGCATGTAAGAAATATCAAAGTAAAAGGACTAAAGGTACTCAACCCACCTTTACTGTCTCAAATATAAATCACACTGAGTGAAGATATACTTGAGACTCCTGTGGTTGGTTAAAACCACAAAATGACCTCCTAGAAGATAATGTCTCCAACAACGTAAATCATGAACAACTACAGCAAACTTGATATTGTGCATTAGGTAGTTCCTCAAATGTGGCCTCAATTACCAATACCCATACACAACAACTCCTTCTCCATGCATAAGCCCTACTCCCAGCCCAATACAAAATGAATAATATTATACAATATAGCTCTTTCCTTGCTCTATGAATACTAGCATCGATGATAAAGTCAACTTTCCTTTTTTTTCCTAAAAGGCTGAATTACAAGAATCTAAAAACAAACACATTTCACAGTTCTTAGTCAGGCCCGTCAGTGGCACTGCTAAGTGTGAAAAGTCCTGTATAAAATGACTATAGTAACCATACAACACTAGAAAAATCCATCCCTCAAAGATGCATGATACATATGTATAATTGATGCATGATACATATGTCTAGGAAAGAATCCCAACAAATGAAAATGATGGAATAAAATACTAAACTAAAGTAAAAAAAGAAAATCAAGTAAACATCTACACAACATCACATATCTCAACTTGGTCCCATGTTCCCCAGCTCCATATCAATCAAGTACATGAAGTAGAAGGGTGCTTGAACTTTTCAATACCTATAATAGTATAATCTATTTGGGCCAAAAATCATGACCCAAACAGGGTGTGAGACTAATCCCAATAGAAAACCACCCAAATATATGTTTTTAATAGTCAGTGAATTTATATGGTAGGTAATAATAAAAAAGAAGCAGTGAAAAAAGAAGTACTCAAAAGTAAGCAGTCCTACAGTTTAATTTACAAACATTTACTTTTAATTATTTAATCAACCAAAAACAGAAACAAGCAACCCTATAGGTAGTTCTCACATCCTAACCCATATGGTTCACAATAAAAGAGAAGATATATAAAATAATCTTGGAGGAATCACTGACCATAAATTCCTCCTTTAGTCACGTGTGATCAAAGGCTCTCTGAGAAATCACTCACCGTTAATTTCCCATATAGTATTTTAATTGTAACCTATAGATACTCTGAAAAAGAACTCAATTTTAATTCTTCATGTGGACTCATAATGTAACTATATACACTATGAGGGAGAAATAAACATCAATAACTCCTATGGTCTCACAATGTGATAATTAAAACATGCACTCTAGGAAAGCGTGCAACGTCAATTTACCCTATGGTCTCACTACACCAGGTTCCCACAACCCCGTGTAAAGTAATCATACAAAAATAATAATTATAAGCCAAAGTAAACCTGAAGAACTACTTGGATAAATAACTACAATATATCATATCATGTCAAATAATAATCACTCCACCTAAAAATACTAGGCATGGAAAGAAAGAAGCAACCTAACAGGCAAGGATAGACCAAACGATCAAAATCAAGAAAACATGGGAAAACATCCATATCTTGGAAAAGATAACCCTATTCTCAAATAATTAACCTCTATCCAATCAAACAAGGAATAACTAGAAAATAAAAGGCCTAAAACCATAAACACACAACACCTTGAATGAGGGTATTGGGAACTTTTGCACATATAACTCAAAGACTAACAACATAAAGACACAAACCACCTACCTTGGTATCGTGAGATCGGTATACGCAAACCTTAGGGCATTAATCACCATATAATTCCATATATATACAAAAAATTATTAAGAAATTCAACTGAGGATATCTTGAGGAAGATGAGAAACCAAGAGATAATGTTCAAGAAGAAGGTAGAACTCACTATGGTGATTCCAACACACTCAATAGTGGCCGATCCAGAGAACGAATAACGAGTTAGGGGATCGAATAAGATCGGTGGTTGTATGGATACTCCTAGATGAAATTGGTCGAGAAGACATGTATTATGTCTTTCAGACATGACCTCGGTCTATTTAATTAAAAAAAGTACACGATGTGTTCTTTAAGAGTACACCGCGTGTACTTTCCTTTTCTAGCTTCTGCTTTAGGTAGTCTCCAGGTCACCACACACGACCATGTTCTCAACCATTACACGGCCCGCACACGGTCACCCATGACAACCAAGAACACGATGTGTACTTAAATTACATGTCATGTACTCCTAAAATTTCTAGAGACTCCTCTCTTTACCAAAAACAACCATAAAGGAAAAACGTACCTAAAAAGAAAATCTGGATTCTTAAATTAAGGGAAATCGAGAGATATGTTTTTCTAGTCACTAATGATAGTGAATCATTATTAGTTGAAAATGATTATCCTGTATTCCATATGGAGAAAGTATAGAGCTCAGAAGTTATAAGGTGGAAAAAATCCATAAAATATGAGATCAATTACATATATCAAAACCAATTTTGGGTTTTGATCAATCCACCAATTAATGTAAAGACTCTTGTGTGTAAATGGGTATTCATGAGAAATATAGACATGAATGGTAAAGTAACTACTAATAAGGCATGTCTAGTGGATAAATGGTTTAGAAAATATCAAGTAATTGAATATGATTATATCTTTTCTCCGATTTTCATGATTAAATCCATCAATTGTTTTTACCATAATTTCTTACCATGAATATGAGATTTGGATGATGGATATAAAAACCAAATTCCTTAATGGGAACCATCTTGAGGATGTGCATATGAAAAAAATTGAAGGTTTTGTTACTCAAAGAAATTATAAAGAAGGTTTAAAAGTTGTAATGATCCATTATTGAATTTAAACAAGTATCCATGTTGAAGAATATTTGATTTAATGAAGCCCTAAATTAATTTGGTTTCATTAATAATGAATGTGAACCATGTGTTTATATGAGGTTTAGTTGGATTATAGTAGTTTTTATAGTATTATATATTGATGGCATATTCTTAATTAGAAATGATATATCAGCCTTAAAAATGGTTAAGGCATGCTTGAGAAAGGGATTATCCATGATGGAGAATATCCCATATGATTCTTTAATAGAGGTTCCATGATAGTTTTCTTGAATAACGTTATGCAGACAAATAATATTATCTGATGGGACATAAATGATATAGGATATTAGTGATAGGAGGCTCCTAATTCATTGAGACACCCTGTCATCATGTTAATCCTTGGAAATATTTTAGATAGAATGTTATGACAACATACCGATTAATAAGATATCCACATTTCCATGCGTCATTGGATGTTCCTATATGCAGATATGTGTATCGATCCTTAGACTTTAAGATTATAATTAATAGATATCACGACTCACATAAATTTATGTATTGATTAAAACTATTAAAACGTATTCTCATAATAGGGTATGATATTTTGGGTGTGTCATGAATGATATTTCATTAATGGATAATGAATGAACTGATTTATACCTTATGTCCCTTGATAAAATTTGATATCTAAGGCCCTTTTATGGGAATGAAACTGCCTTAAAAAATCAATGGCCATATTATTTGGTGAGTTAGTTTAATTTTGTAAAGTTAAATCAGGACACATTTAGAAGTTTAGTCATCATTTTAATTTATTGATAGATAAGATAAAATAAAAAATAATTCATACCATAAATTTAGATATCAAGAACTTATTTTACATTAATGATATTTCCCTAATTTGTTTCTATGAATTCTATAACTCTAGTAAATAAATGGCCAAATTTGTTGTGATATTTCTTTATTCTAGTGAGATGAAGGAGTTGAGATCTTGAAATAAAATAAAAAAGATACCACAATCCATATAACTTTTAGAGAAATAAGAAGGTTTAGTGTAAGGGTTCAAATCATTTTAGTCCATTAAATTGAATGTTTTAAAAAGTATAATGCTTAGAGGAATCCTATAGCAGTTTCATGTGGTGTTAGTGTGCTAGAATCTAGAACCATGAGGAGTTCATAGTGTGAAAGGTTGTTTATGTCTTGAATGTGTATTTCACATATTGTGTTAGAGTTTAATTCATGAATAGAATATAATTTGATTCTTGTGTAAGGGTGGTTCACATGGTGTATTCATGATGTGTAAGATGTTTGCAGCATTAATGGATTAGGGTTTATACCTTTTGAATCTATCTAAAAAAAATACATCATAAAAATAGAATTTATATGGGAATTAATTTCATGTTTAGGTGTATCGAGGTGGCATGTTTTTTCAATGGGTATTAAAATAATGGACATTAAAAATGTGAATGACCCATTCATGTGGTGAATCTTTTCCTAGTAGTGTGCATATAAAAACTATAAAATCTTTAGTTTCTTTCAAACCATACATTTTTCTCTGTAAATGCAGGAGGATAGAGGATAATTCTCATGGTGTTTTTAATCAATTTCAAAATGGATTAATCCCTGGCGTCTTACATTTAATCAGTGGTGATGCATGGTGAGTCATTGATTCTTTTATTATAGTTTATTTTTATATTGTTTTTTCTCCCATTATTTATCGATATGATATGGAGGCTGACAACCAATTTTTTATGGAGCTATTTTGATATTTGTTGGTGAAATTGTAAAAACAATTTCTTGGAGGGATATAGTTACTTTGTAGGAGGGGTGATCAAGGGAATATTATTATCTTGTTATCGTTTGAGGAATAATGAAGACTTAAAATAGTGGATTCATTTCTTATCCTCTTTAATTTTACATGAAACCATAAAGTTATCATACTTTATCTCTTTGGGTGATGATAGATACCATAACAAAAAAATAACCAGCTTAATAAAAGAAATGGTTTATGGTTGTAGTGATTGTATATTTTACACCACCATAAAATGTTTCCTCCTATTTTTATACATAATGTTCTATATATGATTATGCTTATTGAGGATTTTTCTTATTTCTGGTTTTATGATTTTAATTTACTAAAAACAGATAAATAACAGAAAGTCAACAATTGTGGGTTGGATAAAGAATTATATAGCCATGTTTAAGGAATCCTTAGATTCTTATAATTCGATAGAATTCAAACGATTCTTAATGCATGTTTAAACTATTAGTACATATGTTAATGAAAATTAATAAAAAATCAATTATATATTTCTTGATGACAATATTAATAAATATTCATGTAAAATATGAATTATTCTTCCTCAAGTTCTTAATAAAACTGGAATGTACACTAGGGATCATATTTAAATAAATTTTTTATTTTATTATATAATGAATTTTGTTTCATGTAGTTGTAAACTATAATAAATTAATTAGTAAAATAAAAATCTTATAAAAAAAGTTGTAAGATAATGATAAATATTTGGGTTTGAGAGATCATATTTTCATATAAATGTGATATGCCTTGTTGTTATGGATTAAACTCCCAATTGATTTTTTTAGTTGTTTCCAGCTACTATTTTTTCTCTGTATGTGAGACACTTAGGCCAATGTGATGCGATCCTTTGATTATAGTTGGTTGAAAGAATGTGGATGGGAAGACCTAGAATTTTTGAAGCATTTGACACCAATGATAGTGAGATGCATGTTAATATTCATGATAGTGTCTGGGATGGAACTAGGATATAAGGAATGGGTTAAATATATTATTTATAATTATTTTTCTAAAATTGGGATACTTGCTTATTAAATTTCTACATAATATAGGATGACCAGTTTTCCTATTTACATGAATTCCATTCCCCACTACTTGAGGAAGCTAGTTTTGATGAGTTATACATATCTTTCATGGTAGCTTAGAATATTTACTAAAGTAACTGAAATTATGGAATAGTGGTAATTTTTAATAAATGTTTTAACCATTGGGGTTAGTATTTTTTAGAATGAATAAATGATGCTAATATTGAGTAACCATGGACTCGATTATATTATAACTTGATTGAATGGAATTAAATTTGAGGTTAATGAAATATGAATGGAATAATGAAGATTAAAAGATATTGAATTAATTAATGTTAAAGATAAATATTAAAATAATAAAATTATATTTAATTAAATTCTTCTTAAATTTCTGTTTCCTTATAGGATATATTTTCTTATTGGTGCAGCCATGGTTTTGGGAGATAGAAATTGTATTTGATCCTAAGACTAGGTTAATTCGTATAGTTTGGTTGTATTCTATAATATATCTTGTATGTTTTAGGATTTAATATGATACCCCACCCATATAGATAGGGTGACTGAAAACCAGTGGAATATAGGAGGGTATTTTATCCGGTATCAAGGTTTGCGAGGGATAGATGGTTGCCTACCCCCTCGAGCTCCACTATCTTCTCCTGGTAGCAGTATGTGCTAGTAAGCATGGTGGTTATCATTTCAATATATGTGTGTAGAAGGATGTAATATCTTGTGGTTATTTCACACACATATATCTCCACATATAGTATCTGAAAGTTTATTATATGTATGAACTATATGGGTTATGATGTCTCATTTTATATTACCCAACATATTGGATGTGATAGCTTGTGGTACAATACTCAATATATAATACACTTCATATATGTTTTAGTGGTTCTAAAAAAAATACTCAACTACTATGTGGAGACATGGCATGAGATGATGAGAAGATTTGATACACTATATTCATGTTATGATACTATATTCGAGGTGTCTTCAGGATGGATTCTTTAGGGAGAGATGACTCATGAAGTGCACTGTTGAGGCTTATCAACAAACCAATAGGGATGTTTTATTAGGGTACCCTTTTTTGTTAATATATTATATGAACTATTTTATTCCTTAATTGGTGATATATATCCAAAGTGTGGTTGGGAAATTAGTATTCATATTTAGGTGTTGAGTTAATTTCACTTGTTGTTTACTGGGCTTTATCATGGTTTCTCTATATTTTTCATGAGAGGATCTAGGGGGGATCCTTCTGAATATACCTTTTATGGTAACCCTATATATAAAAACTATTTTTTAGGTTTATATGATTAGGTTAAGGATCTGGATAGATTTTACTTTCTCATGGTTGTTTTAGCTTTGTGGTCATTGCCAATTTTATCTTTTAGTACTTGATGTTAAGTTTTCAATTTTTATCATTTTGTATGACAATACATACGTGTAATTATATTTTGTTTTACTCTTATAATAATATATATTTGTTTGGCTGTACTTGTTTTATCTCTCATTCCTCATGTTCTCTTATAGGGAAATGCCTCCCATTTGTATGTATGATATACCCTTGGTGATAATCTCTAACCTTTGACTTATTATAATTGGAATTTATAGAAACCTACACTTTTCATACATAAATATTATATATTATGAGATTAATATTAAATACATTCTATTATGATCTACACTATAATTGTATAGGTTTAGTATCTTTAGAAACATTGATTAATAGAAAACTAGTTCATAAGTGAACTAGTTTATCTCCTATTAAGTTATTCACAACTTAAACCCTTCTCAAACATGTCATACATAATAAATTTATTCATATCCTTGGGAAAGGATCTGCAATAAAGGGTGATCTCTGATGCTTGGTAAGGTAAAATTATAGAGATATAAATCATCACTTAAACATAACAATATTATAAGGGTATGAGAATATGAGCATAACATTTGAAACCATACCTTGTATATCATAGATCATAATCATGAGTCATGAAATAAATCATGGACGATCATAATACCTGAATAAGAAAGGAATCAAAGAACATGATCTATTAGAGTATAACATAGGCACACTTGAGTTTGTGGAATTCATATAGGCATATAAAATCATTTAATTAGTAGACAAGTATTACTACCTAGACTATAATAGTAGATTGGGTTCACTCCCCAAACTATCATAACAGTTGAGGTTCATTCACAAGACTATCATATTGAACATTGTTCCTTACTGAACTAGTTTCACTCCCCATTCTACTCCCATTTATAACATGCGATAACCTTCTTTACCCAATGAATTTGAGGGATATATAATTATAGACACATCTATCATACAATGAAAAACATACATATGTGTGCCATAAAATCATAAATATTTCATCATATCATAAAATTTGTACAGTAAATAGTCTTTGTAAAAATTTCAATATTTCATTAAAGCATAACCCGTGGAAAAGAAATGACTTTTGTAACTAAATTAACCCACATAAAAGAAATAAATTTCATTGAATCATCCTTAAATAATTATCATTATAAGCCATCCAAAAATGAAAGTGTATGGTTTTTTTAGATTACAACACGAGTATATAATAATTAACATCAAAGGTTGTCATCTTTAATGAAAATACCTTTTGAATATATTTTGAACATCTCTTGATGATAATAACCTTTTCATTTGGAAATAAATTATTTAAATTCTAAATTTTTTCCAAATTTTAAGGAAAATATTTTATTTCAAAATATACTTGTAAAATTTTAAATTAATATTCAAATCATTAAATATTTATGATGGTTGGAATTTTTTTTATTCAATATAAGTATGAAGAAAACATTCCTTTCATACTTTTGTATAAAAAGTAAAAAATAAATTGTTTACAAAATCAAAAGAAGGTTCTTTTTAAATATTTTTTTTAAAACTAAATAATGATCAAAAATTATTATAAAAAGTAATATAAAAATATTCAAAAAACAATTAATTTTTTAGAAAACATTGACATGGAAGAAAAAGGATTTTCAAAATAAGAGAGAATTAAAGTTATTTTTCCATAAAAGTGTACATCCACCCTGTTGTGTAGTTAATGATAGAAAAATGAATGGAATAAATTTAATATAAATAAATAAATATAAGAGTATAAATTTCAAGAGCATAATTATGGGTAGATCATGAAATTTCTTCATAAGAAACTTAATCACAAATAATCATGATAATCCATGATATTATAATATAAAACCCTCACCTCATGCCTGATTTCCATCACATGTGTTTGAAGATCATGTATAATAAATATATTTTAATTAAAATATATTAAATAAAAATAATAATATATACAATATCATATATTATTTACTTATAAACTTTTATCACATGTTTATTAACAATTATTTTTTTAAATCACTATTCTAGGTGATAATTGCTTTGTTTTTTATGTATGTTTTGGTTTAGTAGTTTTGGTCAATTTTCATTGATCATGGTTAAATAATATCCATAATATTAATCATGATATAAAAATAATATATATTCCTTATATATATATTTATATTCATCCATAAAAATTATTTATAAAAAAATTAATTACAGTGTTCATTGAGATGGTAGGTCGTACGTATGCATGAATGATATTTTCATTTTTCAATGGTTGGAAAGAAAGAAATTTAAATAATAATTCATATTTCTATAATAACTATTAAACCATATAAATAATATATATTAATAAAATACATCATTATTACAATCCATGTAAATTATAAACCAAAAATGAATGACATTTGCTTGTGGAGGTGGTAGCCCACACATACCCATGAGTGACATTATCATATTCCCAAGGATTGGAAGGTAATATGGTAGATGTGAAATTATAATTATATAAGTATAATTATATCATAAATATAATTTATATACATTAATTCCATCATTATATCCATCCATGAGAGGCGGTGATGAAAAATGAATTAAATCAGTTTACGATGTAGTAGTCCGCCATACACACGATATATAATTTTTTTCTTTTTTGAGGGAATAAGAAATCGATATAGTTTATTCCATTAACACAATAAAATATTATTATATGTAATATATGGTTTTTATTATTTCAGTATAGGTGAAAAATATTTTTAAGAGGTGAATGAAGAAATAAAATAAAAATACATTGTTAAGAACTATACGTCTTCTTCAGTCAACCTATTTTGATTTATACCTAAATAATTCCTAGGATGGTTTTATGATAACAAAAGGACTCTAGGTCATGGGTAAAAATTAATTTGGAAGATATTTTCTGAAAAAAGGATATTGATGTGTGGATAAGAATTTAGATAAGAGGAGATTGGGTGTCCTTTTATATGTAGGGGAGATGACCCACTTGTAATTTTTAAAAAGAATAAAATATAAAAACATATTATTTACAAAAAATAGATAAAAAATAGAACACTATAAAATATTATATTACATAAGGTCTAAATACATCCATAAAATGTACTACAGACAAGTTTGAAGGCTATTCTAATACTTAACTCTTTACTTCAACTCCCGGTAAACCTGTTTTAACCTTAACTATGGTAATATATTTTTACTATTTTTTTATTCATTATAAAAAAAATTATGTTTAAATTAATATAGAATATTAATTATTATAATTGAAAATATATAAACCATTTAATAAATTCAATTTACATAATTGTAACAATTTAATTTGAATTTAATCCCATAAACGTAATGAAAAGCAGTTTTCCAAAGAAATAATTTTCTTAAGTATGATTTTTTTACTAAAATTCAACATAAAATTTATTTTAATGACATAATTGGATTAATAATAATAATATTTAAATAATTTTACCTTACAATCCATTTTAAAACAAAATTTATCTTTTTAAATTTTTTAAATGAAAATAATTTTTTTAATACAAGTATGTATTTTTTACAATTCATCAAAAAATTAATATTTTTATAAAATTATTAAAAAATTAAACATAAGATAGTTTTTAAATTTTTATAATAAAAATGAAGTTAATTTTTTATAATAATTTTTTTGAAATTGGAAAAAATTATTTTTAAAATAAGTGTGCAAAATGAATGAAACCACTTTTTGGAAAGAATACAGTTTTTAAGATTAAAATGGATTTATTCTTATCCCATGAAAGTAAACAATATTATATGAATGCTAATTTTTTACTAAATATATAATATATAAAATTATATAAACTCATTCAACAATATTGATTAATTTAGTTTATTAAGATAAAACCACATTGCACGCAAAAAATTTTTTCCAGAAAAACATATCTTTTACTTTCACATAATTTAATTTTCATTTACAATAAATTGGTAACTAATGAATTGATTGTATACATGTTTAAAACATAGAAGTTTTATAACTTAATTATTAATATTTATCCCCTCCAATATAACAACTTTTTTATAATGATATTCTATATTAATGTTTATTTAGACTTCAGGTTTCATGTATGACAAGCTATCAAAAAAATAAATTTATTTTAAAAGAAATATATAAAAATATCATGGGGGTATTACATTTTACACCCCATAAAATGATTTTGAAATGAAAATTTCATTACTGTCATACCAAAAAATGAGGATATTTATGTCTCATCACATCCTTGAGTTACCTAGTAGCTTATTTGTATTTGTGATTCCTACAAATAACTTTAACCAGGTAAGTAGACTTTGTCACAACCCCTCCCACCAATGATCACACAAGTAAGGGAGAGAGATAATAGCCCTGTAGGTTCCACCTCCAGTAGAAATTGGGTTGGATTTCAACACCGAGGGTATAAAAATATTATAATATGAGAGTCATTACCATCTATAAGAAAAAAACATTGAGTGTTAAGATGGATCAACCACAAGAAACTCCATGACATAATATAAATAAACACAGAATCATCCCAAAATTCATGTGTAAATAAAAGAGATAAATATAAAATTCTAAAAAAACAATTACCAGAATAATAGATAAGGTAACAACAAAGAAGCTATCGAATGGTCCAAGCTAGTAATATCTATCTTAGTCCACATAGTCCACCTATAAACCTGAAAATAGTTAATATATACGTCGAGTGATCATACATGTATACTTATTAGAAAAAATCATTTTGTTCACATGTGAAAATAGTATACTAATGCACCTGTGAGAAAATAGAAAAACCAACAACACCTAAATATGTCATTTATCCAAACCTAACCTCACTAAGGCTTTATGAAAAAGTAACACATCCATGACTAATAACATAATATGAAGAATATCAATAAATGGTACCCCACAATACTTTACCCTTGATTATCCACTCTCACACCCCAACAGAAAACATCATGACACTCTTACCTCTTTTGTATCACAATACAGCACATAAAATCTCTCCCATAGACACCTGGTCCATCACGTCACATCTAATCATATAACTAGGGTAGTAGTGTATCATGAACATGAAAGACATAAGCATCGTTCCCTCCTCATACCATGAATGACCCCCACCATAAGAAATATTATCACATATCTACCAAAGACTCTAAATCCATAACATATCATCAAATAAAATCTCAAAATTGGCACTTTTTTACTCTTAGACATCAAAACCCATGAATTTCATCATCACATGGAAGGGGGAGTGGGAAATAGAGAATGGCCCGCCATCCATACTCCCACCCCGATGTTTTTTAAAAACACACCCCAAACCATTTGTCGTTGGAACTAGGTACTCAAAATGGGTGGGGATTGTAAATGAATCACAAGTAAATAAAACAGATATATAAAATCATAACACTCAAGAATGACCTAGGGGTTTACAATAAGAGAACCATCCAAGTGAAAATATTACCACTTTCGTAGCCACCCCTAAAATCACAACAACACATAAATAAGAAACAAGCCACTTTACACATTTCCATATTTCTTGTTTTCCAACCAATTTAAATTAAAATAGCTAATTGATTTATATTTCACCAAACTATTAATTTATAAGTCATTTTGATCTCATTAATCAAACTAACATATTCATTTCTATTCCAATACTACCCAGTCATCTTTTCACAATACAACCACACATCACCACCCCACATCATTATCACATGAAAAACACATTGCACAAACACAACATTTTTCATATTTAAGAAAAGGTTGATTTCATTACATCACCCTTATTTATTTAGGGGAATTCTCAAAAACACCATAATTTTCAAGGGGAACTTTTTTATACAAGTATAAGTGATTTAGGAATTCTATTTGGGGTGATATCAAACAATCATAAAAAATAGGGCTCCCTAAAACCAAAACTGTAGGGGCACCCAATATCAATGTTTTTAGTAGGTAATTATCTCGTACAGTTCATAAAATCAATAATAAAAAAAATCAAAAAAGAATTTTATTTCATTCCCCTTCTCCCTTAAATTTCAATTAAACCGATTCATTTATGTTAGTTAAGATAAATATGACCATATTCTCAAGATATAATAAGAGTAAAACCATCCCATAAGATAAAATATGTGATAAATGAAGGAACCCCTACCTAGAAAAAAGAAGCTTCACTTGATTTGCTGCACTAAAACCGGGGGTGCACACATAGGAGGGAACCTCTACAAGAATAACTCAAAGAAAAACCACAAATCAGGTTAAAAAATCCAAGGGAAAGGATTTTAAAGATCTAGTCCCAAGATATAACAAGTATGAAATATTTAAGGAATGATATTCATTTTATAATAAACAAATATTAAACCATCAGGATTTGATACGGTTTTAATTGACCATTAAAATATAATCTTAACAAATCCATGTGGGATACCAATTTAAAAGGATCATAATTTGTAAGAAATTTACAAAATAATTATATCACTTTTAAAAGTGTTTTAATATCATTAATTAATGCTTTAGAAGCATTTTTCATGACACAAATATGTCATAAAATAAAAACCAGAAATTTTAGAAAATCTGGAACATGCTACTATTGGGTGCTACCACCAGGGTGATACCGTAAGGTTGATAAAACCAAGGTGATACCATTAGGTTCTAACACCAGTGTGATACCATTAGATGCTACCATCAGGTGCTACCAACATTTTTCTACAATTCAGATCTACTAAAAAGGTTATACTACCATGGTACTACCATCAAGTTCAATTATAAAGGTACTATAATAAGGGGCTACTGCTAGGGTTCTACTATCATGTTCTACTTCCACTGTGCTATCACTAAGTTTTACAACCATGGTACTACCCTTAGGTGCTATCATCAAGTGCTATTATAAGGGTTCTACCATCATGTGGTACCACCAAGGTGCTACCACATGGTTCTACCACCGAGGTGCTATAGACAATCTCTAAAATACATCCAAACATTTTCCTTACTCCAATAAACACCTCTGGACATCCCTAAGACATATAAATAACAATATTTACCAAAATTTGATGGGATAGAATGTCTATAACATAAAATTAAATACCAATCAAACAATTCTTTCTCTAAAGAATCAAAACCAACCTGAAAGTTGAGCACTATTTTCTCGATGGTGTTCTCCAAACATTGGATGTTACTCAGTGCAATTAGGGACATCTTGATGGGTTTCATTACCAATTTACCTTGAGTTAATGGAGGATTTGAGGATATATGGTTGATGATAGATCATTTTATGAAATCATCCCACATCATAGTGATCAAGATGTTTATCTTATTAGGGGTTTTATTAAAGAAGTTCTGAGAGGAAATAATGAGACTCCATGGGGACTCATGGATGATCATCTACTATTTTGAACCTTTTTTTACTTCCAAAGTGTGGGGAGGTGTCCACCATGATTTTTGGATCTTAGTTATGTGTTAACAATATTTTTCATCCAAATATGTATGGTTTGATAGAGTGAACTATCCATGATCTTGAGGACATGTTTCATTCTTGTGTCTTGGATTTTAGAGGTTTATGGATGAGTAATCTTCATTTTGTTGAGTTTCCATAAAACAATAGTTTTTACTTGACCATTTAAATGGCGCTATTTAAATAATTATACAACTGATCTTCACATTTTCCATTATTCTATATTGGGTTTAGAGATTATATAATTATTTGGCCATAACTAGTTCTTAACATGACAAAGATGGTAAAATTTATTTGTGGGGGGATGAAGGTAGTGCAAGATAATTATAAGTGTTATACTGATCATAGGAGGAGACCTATGGAGTTTGATGTTGGAGATCATGTATTCCTGAAGGCAACACCTGACTATGTATAGTGAAGGTTTTTTCATGGGACATACCTTTCTCCCCCATTTTTTTGTCATTTTGAGTTGTCGGTCTATGTTGGAGTCATGGAATAGCAAGAAGCACTTCCACTATAGATGAGTTGTATTCATTATGTATTCAATTTGTCATAGATCTTAATTATAAATCCCAGATTTATAATTGTATTGAGATCAAGTTTTATAATGATGAAACCTTCAAAGAGTCACTCATGGAGACTCGAGACTGTAAGAATAGTGTGTTGTATGGTCTCACTAGTTCCTTGTATTATGTCTTCCAGTGAAACAATGGTGTGGAGGAGAGTACCTGGGATCATGAATCACATATGCACACCCATTATCCATTTTTTTGTTTTTTATCTCCTCTCTTGTTGAATTTTATGTTTGTGGATGTTGACCTTTATCTATTTTATGGGTTGGTTTACTGATATTTTATGTTTTTTCTATAGATTTACTCTTATTTGATAGGGATCTTATGGTGTTAAGTTTCAGTTGACACCTTGTATTTATTTATATTCAGGTTTGTTTTTAAATTATAGAGCATGAGATTTTTGTCAAAGTTATTTGCTGTAAGGTCCCATATCCCTTTGGAATATTATTTTGTGTGTTTCTAATTTTGTGGTACTTAGAGTAAGAATAGAGCATGTTCAGGTTGTCTTATTGTGTTGGACTCTAGATGTAACAGGTATTGATGACAAGAAAGACAATTCATGTTCGTAATTTTTTCTTCATGACTTTTATAGGAGTTCAGTTCGCATCTTAAATAGAATTCATGGGTTGTGTGAGGGTGGTTCATAAGGTGAATTCACAACCTGGGTTCTATTTATGACTTGAATATAATGGGGTCCATACATGAGGAATATATCCATGAGAACTCATGTTGTGAACATGGAATTAATGATTTGAATTAATTATAGTTTGAGGTGTATCAAGGTGACTTTTTTTTAACAGGTTTTAAAATATAGGACTTTCATAACATGAATAAACCATTCACATAGTGAGTTTACATCTTATAGTGATACTATAAAACCACACCATCAGTTTCAATAGAACACTACACTTTTCTATCAAACTCTATGATAATATAGGTTATCTCTCAAGGCGTTTTGATGACCTTTAAAAAGGGATTAATCATTGATTTCTAATGTTTTATCTATGGTGATCCAAGGTTATTGCTTCGTCCTTTTCTTATAGTTTTCTCAAGGATTGTTCTTGTGTAATCCCATCCCATATTTCTATGATATGTCATTTGATACTAATTGTTCTTATAGAGTTCTTTTATTTTTTATCTATGTAGTTGTGGTAAAGTGTTCTTTGGGGACTATGGTTACCTTATTGGATGGCTGATCGGAATCAATGTTGCTGTTTTTTCTCATTTGAGGAACATTGAAGCCTAGTGATAGGGGATTCATTACTTCCCCTTTTTTAATTTTATTTTCAATCATAATGTAGTCAATATATATATATTTGGGTTGTATTTTAATTAACCTTAATAAAAAATAATCCGCTTTATTAAATAAATGGCTTATGGTTATAGTATTAATAAGTTTTCCAACATGATATTGGGATGCCTCTTGTTTTTCTATATAGTGTTCTATCTATGTTTATGGTAATAAAGAATGATTTTAGGTTCAGTTTTATCAAGTTAATTTGGTAAAAATGGTCAATTAACACAAATATAGTAATTTTTGTGCGTCTGAAGAATTAAAGAGGCCTATTTAAGGGATCCCAAAAATTGTTATAATGTGATAGAAATCAAATGATTTTTAATGTATATTGAATTAAATTGTTCTTCCATATATTAATTAAAATAGATAAAGAACATTAATCTAGAATTATTATTTCTAATATTAATAAAGAGACATGTTAAATGGGAATTATTATTCTTTATGATTTTGTTTAAATTAGAATTTATGCAATAAAGAATTTTTGAATAATTTATAGATTTTATCTCTTGATGTCATATGTTTCACAAATTGTTAGCCTTCAATAAATGAATCATTTAAATAAATATGGAATAAAAACTAGTTGTTTGATAAAGACAAATGTTTTTCACTGAGAGATCTAATATTTATGTATAGACATGATTCATTATTTTGGCATTTAAATGAAATTTTGAATTTGTTTGTTGTTTGTTATCTTTTGTGGTTTATCTGCTTGTGATCCTCAATATGTGATGTGATGTGAGCTAGGTATAGAAATTTGTTAACAGAATATGGGTGAGGAGGCCTAGAGTTTGTGGCAGTAGTTGAAACATTTAATAAAAATATGCATGGTGATATTTATGATGGTTTTGGTGATGACACAAGGATTTATGGAACATGTTCAACTGAGGATTTCCCATTATTTTTCTTAAAGTTGGGATTCTTGTTTTTTATTCTTATTTTTATTGTTTATATGGACAAATTTTTTATTTACATGCATTCCCATTCCCATTACTTGAGGCGGCTGGTTGGTCGTGGTTATAAAATTTTTTATGATAGCTTAGGATGTTTCCCAGAGTACTTGGAATTATGGTATAATGATAATCATTAATAAATGTTTTAACCATTTGGGTAGGTGTTGTTAGAGTTCAAGAAAATAAGTAAATCTCGAGTAATCATGGACTTGGTTGGACTATTACTAGAAGGCGTATACTTTACATTGAGTTCAATGAAATGTAAATTGGATAATGTAAATTAATTTCTAATGAATTAATTAAATTAATGAGAAATTTTAAAACTAATGTTTAATAATTATTGAATGTATTCTTAAATAATTATGTTATTTTAGGATATCTAGTTCTTAGTGGGGGGAACATGGTGTTTAAGATATGATAGTTTTATTTGAGCCTATGACTAAGTTAATATCAAAAGTGTGGTTGTGAGCTATATTATATCCTATATGTTTTATTATTTCAGAAACCACCCCATCCATATTGATAGGGAGATTGACACTTGGTGGAATCTGGGCGGGTGTTTTCCCTAATATCCAAGTTCATGAGGAATGGATGGTTGACTACCCCCTCTAACCACACTCCCTTATAATGGTAGTATATTTGAGTTGGTATGCATAGTTTTGATCTCTCTAATATATGTGTGTTGAGGGATATATTGTCTTGTTGTTATTTCACACACATATATCTTTAGATATTGTATCATAAGGATTATTATAGGTATGATGTGTAAATGTGATAGATTGAAGTATAGTACTTGACATATGGGATTTGATGGATTGAGGTACAATACCCAATGTATAATACATGAAATACGAGTTGTGGTGGCCCCTAGAAAATAATTAGTTACTATCTAGAGATGTGGAATGGGATAATGAGATGACTTGATGCTTGAGATTCATGTTATGATACTTTATCCCAGGTGTCTTCGGACTGACATCTTTGGAGACAGATGGCTCATGAAATGCGACATTGGGTTAGGGAAGCAATATAGAGGGGAAGTGGTAGTGGGGTACCTTTTTTTTATTATATTGTATTATATCTTGTATTCATTACATGGTGAGAGATATACATAGTGATTTTGGGAACATAGTATACTTGTTTAGGTGATTAGTTAGTTCCAATTATTATTCACTGGGCTTTAGCATGATTTCTTCATCTATTTCATGAGAGACTATATAAGGGATCCTACTGAGTATAACATTTATGATCACCATATATATATAATATGATTTTGAGATCAGTACGATATGGTTTAGGATATGGCGGAATTTTACTATCTCATGGTTTATTGGGTTAAGTTTGGGATTCGTGGTCTCTGTTATGCTAATCTTTTGGTACTTAAAGTCCCATTTTTAGTTTTGTATAAAACTTCATGCATGAACTTGGGTTCTATTTTACTCTTATATTGATCTAGAGTTATTTGGGTGTACTTTTATTATCTCTCATTCCTCATGTTATCTAAGATGGAAATTCCTCCTATTTGTATGTATGATTTACCCTCATTGATTATCTCCAACCCATGGCCTATTATAGTGGGTATTTGGGAATAATCATCTCTATTATCTCACTGAAAACACAAGGTTTAGATTTGGGGGTAAGTGATTGTGACTTTTTGGACATTACAATATTTTTACATGGGATATTTAGATATTTGAAAAGTTTGGAAAATAATTTAAATAATAGTTTTCAATAATAGTGATGAATAAATGATCTATAAAGGATTCAGAAATTGTGTGAGATATTTTTTTTCCATAATAAAAATAATATTTAATCTATTAAAAATAAAACCATTAAAATAAGAAATTCAAATAGTTCATGTGAGTAAACACAATCCAAAATAAATTATATAATAATTTTTTATTCAATTCCTTTATTCTAAATAACACCACTAGTTCATCCTAAGATTAATTAAGTTGTTATCTATATTAATATAATACCCCAAAAATTAACAATTCTATTTAATATTCTATCCCCCAATGTTAAATAATACTTATTTTTTATTATCTATAACAATCATATTAGTTCTTGAAGTCTTATCATCGAACAATATCCATACTCTAAAATTATATATACTTTTCTTTGGTACTAACGATAACAAACTATACCTTCACCAACACATAACTATGAGTTTAATAGAAAAGAAGTAAATATTCAGTTCATTAGAATGATATTTGTGGTTTATATTTTAAGATAATTAGGAAATAATCCTATATATGAAACCCATAAAATAAAAATTAGATACTTCTACTCAATGTTAATTTTCCTACAAAAATAGGATTCTTAAATTGAAACTCTCATATCATTTAAATATGTTTTGTTGTTTTATGAAAAACACCTATAGCATAATGATATAACTTACAATAGTTCCAATTAAACATTAATCCATAAGATTTTATTAAAAAATTGGATGAGCACATAAATATTAATAAGGGATCTGAAAATAAAAAAACATGTTTTTCCATTTTGAAAACCATGAAATTTCATTGAAATTTTATCTATTGTACAAATAACCTTGAGCTAAAAATAATAACTTACTTACTCAAGAAATAAACCCCACATTAAAAATAATTTCATGAAACATATCATAAGAAATATTAGATCACATCTTAATCATGATGGTTTCATTTAAAATATGAGTACTTATGAATTAGTGTGGTGTAAGACTTATGGATGGAGGAGGTACCGAGGGTTTGCATCAAAACCTCCACAACACTAATTTGTCAAGTGGATAAAGATAAAATCAATATATGAGCTTACTACTTCATGTATTTTTTTAATCCAAAGAAGGAAAGATCATTTTATCCTCGTTAGAATGGTCCCACTGATGGTTCTATCCCATATTCCCTTCCATGTAGGGCGCTTTCTTTCATGGAATCCCTTATAGGATCCTCTTCCACATTGATGACTCAAAACAAGACCATCATCATCTAGTGACCGAGAGAAGGTGTAATCACAGTGGTAGTTGATCTAAAGTTGATCATGAAAAGGTTTGAGTCCTTTAAATTCTTTGTGCCTGGCCACATCTCCTATGAAAGGAGAGAAAATCCCTAGTCTTTTGATTATCAAAAAGATCAAATCTATCACTTTTGAAATTTTTTCCAACAAGAATCTAATCTCAATTGAAAATGGCTTCTTTCATGTCATATTTTAGAAGAAAGAATCTATTTTTGTTGTATGGTGATCAGATGCCCTCAACATGAAACTAGGAATCTTTCATCTATCAGAATAGGATGTAAATTTCAACCCTTTAACACAGAAACATTCCATAACGCAAGTTTAGGCAAGGATCCCTGGGCTTTCATGGATATATTGGCACCCTAAAATCCTAAACAACTTGTCTTCTGGAATTAGATCTCTATTAATAATTGATCAATGCACAATCAGTAGAAATATTGGACTTTATTCTAGGCTTCTTATTAAGATTGATAGGGTGACACCACCTCCAAACCATGTGTCCCTGGATGTTAATGTTCATCTGATCAAGGTACGATTTAAATTTGGGATTATCCCTCAATACTGATAGAACTACATATTTTTGGGGGCCTGTCATCAATAACTGCTGTATTGTTCATAAATTTGAAAAATCCAACTCCAAGTAACACATCATCGAAGGAGGTACCGAGGGGAAAACATGATACCACAATGTAGTATGTGAAAAAAGAAACAACTAAGCAACCAAGAGGTGTGACATGCTACAATGCTACTAGAACTAGTAATACATTGGCTGATTTAGCTCTATAAGAATAGAAACAGAGCATCACACGTAATAAGGATAAAGAATGTAACAAAGTTGAAGCATGTAAGTAGAGTGATGATGATCTTCGTATTTATCAATGCTTGTCAAGAGATATCCTTTTATTTTCACTAAATATAAAAAGTGAAGACTTCACCCTTGATTTAATCAACTCAGACTTACTTAGGAGAATTGATCTGGACACCATGATGGAAGATGACAAAATATAACTTTTATCACCCAAGGAACATCCTAGTGCTGCCCTGAACCCAGGACAAGCATCCAATTGGCCGAAAACACCCCTAAAAGGTTACACATAAAGTAATGTGGGTAGTGACTCACCTCAAGTGTCTATTTAAGACATTCCAATGTAGACACTACTCACTTGTTCCTCTAAAAGAGAAGATATAAAGAAAGTTTAAAGGAATAAGAATCTTGACATAAAAGAGAAAGGGATTTCTACCCCCAAAAAAATCATAATGAGGCTACTGTTTTGGAACTTCCATGGGCTATCCAACCCTGGCACGTTATGTTCTCTTAGGATTACTACAGGAAAATATTAACATATTGTCATTTAATTTTTTGAATCAGATATAAATGGACTCAAAAAAAATCTACTCTTGAAGGTAATCGTTACTCACTTCTTGGATCTATTTAACACTCCTCCTGCCCGAGAAGATTATGGATTCTGGATCACAATAGTATAGAAAAGCCTTTTATTGTTTGAGTAGATGAGAAAAAAATCACTTTTTGGTTCCCTTATTATGAATAGAAAACATAATGGTCAATGGTATATTCCTCCAAAAACTATATTAATAGAAAATCTTTATAGAACCACATCAAGGATCTCTACAGATCTATTTGAGACCCATGTGTGATCACATGTGACTTTAATGTGATTGCCCATACTGCTGAGAAGTTGGGACATGCCTTTTTTGCCAATTATATGAAATATTCCACATCCGATATTGAAGAGTCTATTTTAACTGAGATTAACTTGATTGGAGCCATGTATACATGGTATAAGAGACATCTTGGCAGAATGAGAGCTACCAAAATTGATCTTGATTTTGATAATGAACCTTTACTTGGGAGTTGGGAGGCCATCTCATGTGTCACATTTGTAAGGCACAATTTGGATCTCCACCCAATTTTGATGAATTTTATAGAAAAATTTTACAAGTAGCCTCTCCCTTTTAGGTTTAATAATGATTGGACAATTATTACAGAATGATTAAAACTTTTCCCAAATGCTTAGAACATGGATGATCACAATAGAAATATTTTGGAATATACTCTCAAATTTAAAGCCCTTAAGATCATGCTGAAGTAGTTCAACAAGGTGAAATTCAGCCTCTTTGATCAATAGATTGAATATCTCACAAGTGCTCTGCATGATATTAAAGAATCTATCACCAAACACAAGTTACCTGGTGATATTGACAAGGAGGAAAGAATTTCCTCTGAGCTATAAAACTTTCTCTCGCTCAGAGATAACATCAAAAGGAAATTGTTTAATTTCATGTGGATTATGGATGAAGACATAAAAAAATCTTCTTTAATTCCCTCCAAAGAGTAAAAAAGAAAATAATCACTTATCTTTATTAAAGGATGGAGACACAATTTTGGATTATAGAAAAAGTCTCTCAAATCATATTGTTTCTTTTTAAAAAAACCTATTTAATGGTCCTAGATAGAGTGTGGAGGTTATGGAGGTACAAATTCGTAAACTTATCATTGAAGATGAAAATAACTCCTCACCTCAGCCCCTCTGGATATTGAAATTAGGTAGGCTGTCATTGGGCTTAGTAAGGGATGGTAGTTGGGCTCGGAAGGCTTCCCAAATAACTTATTCCAATTATTTTGGGATACCATACAGAATGAGGTCTATAGACTGGTTAGGTACTTTTTCAGTAATCGACATCTTTCCCAGGGACTCAATGCTCAGTTCATTACCTTAATCCCTAAGTTGGAGAATACATGTAATATTACCCAATTTAGGCTAGTTTCTCTAGTATATACTATTTAAAATAAGTTCACAAATTTTATTGATAACATAATTGAACATGTATCTAGTAAAATTATTTCTTGGAATCAAATTGGATATGTTAAGGGGAGTAAAATACATGACTGTCTTCTCATTGACTCCGAGTGTGTTAATATACTATAGAGGACCACCATAGGAGGAAATATTTCTCTTAAACTTGATATTAGGAAGGCTTTTGACACTATTTACTGAGGATTCATTTCTCAGATTCTTCTTGAATTTGGATATCATATGAAATTTATTTAATGTATTGAGGCTATGTTTATATCTACACATATTTCTATTACTATAAATGGATATCTAGAAGGATACATCTTGTGATCCATAGGGGTGAGAGAAGGTGATCCACTTTCTTCCATCATCTTTGTGATTTCTAAATATTATTTATGCAAATTGATTATTCACATGACTAACAAGGGTGACATCAAAACAACCAGAGCATCTCGAGGTATCTTTGAAACCTCTAATCTTCTTTTTGATGATGATATTATTATATTAACTCAAGGTGATATGAAAAATATTTAGACCATCAAGAAGACTTTAAGTAATTATGAAAGTGTTTTAGGGTAGGAGGTAAATTGGAGTAAGTCATTTATCTTATTTGGAAATAATATCTTAGCCTCTAGAAAATACCATATGATGAATAATCTTGGAATAAGAGAAGGATATCTACCTTTAACTTATCTTGGAGTCCCCAAGTTCATTATAATACCATGATCCTCTCACTTAATGGATGTCATTAACAAGATTAGACAAACCCTCTCCTCCTGGAAGGGGAAGTCCCTCTCAATGGATGGCAGGCTTTTCTGAGTCAAACATTTGGTTGTCTCAAAATTGGTTTACTCTTTTGTGGTGTACAATTAGCCTATCTCTATAATAAAAAACATTAACCTACATATGATAAATTTTGTGTGGAGTGGGAGTATCCTAGAATGGAAAATTATCGCTACTCCTTGGAAGATATGTTTTATGAATCGTATCATGGGAGGGATTAGAATAAAAATATTGAGCTTTTCAATCAATCCCTCCAAGCCCACTTTATTTGGAG
The DNA here is from genome assembly GCA_963277665.1 of Viscum album. Lineage (NCBI taxonomy): Eukaryota > Viridiplantae > Streptophyta > Magnoliopsida > Santalales > Viscaceae > Viscum > Viscum album. Next base: position 417,337,765 of record OY728143.1, read on the forward strand.
ACACATCAATGAAAGGTCACACTCTTTGGATTTCCTATGATGCAAATTTCTTAATATGATAATTGAAGGGAAGATTAGATACATGCAATATTTTTTTTGTCCTGGTCTGAGAAGAATATATCAAAAGATCCACATGAAATCTCACTAGATGGAAAGTAAAAAATACTCTCTCAAATAATGAATGGATAAGTGGGTCAGTGCTCCTTTATTTGATAGTGTTAGCAACCATGACCCTAAAACTGATTACAACATCTCTATTGAGGACCAACTTTATAGAGGTAACTAGCCTCCATCTCATATAGATTGTATGGTTTCGTCTTATGATTTTTTCAACATGGATGACATCTTTATTTGGAAGACAAGTTTAAATGGTACTCTGGACTCCAAAGGATTTTATAATCAACTTATTCATGGAAATTGTATAGGGATCTGAAATTATAATATAAAATGATTTTTTACATCTTTCATCGCTCTTTTGTGGAATCTCCACCTCAACAAGCCATCCTTTAAGGAAAATATGAAAAGGGTGGGTATATATTTATATTCAGAGTGTGCACAATGCCACCAGAATCAGGATGATGTGAATAATCTCTTTCGATGATGCTATTCCACTGTATCTCTCTAGAAATCAGTTTTTGAACAGTTTGAACTCCAACCCTTAAAATCTTCTGAATCATCAGGTTTTCTCCTTTATCTGTTAACTATTCACATGTCAAAGAAGATTAGAATTATTTTCCCAGTGGCCAATTCTTAGGTCATTTATATCATTTGGAGAAGTAGGAACAAACATATCCTTGAAAACACTTATTTCAATCCCAGGAAAGCTATTGTTGAAATACTTCTTGCAGTCCAGAATGCCAATAACCTGAATGACGAATGTTGTGAAAACTCTAATAAAGACCTTTCACTGTTGGGAAAGATCTGTATAAAAGGTAATTATCCCAAAACCCTTGGAACCATTGATGTAATTTGGATGCCTCTGTTTGTAAGATGATCAAATGTTACTTAGAAAGAGACTCGAGAGGAAATACAGGACCTGCAGGTTTTGATGTGTTTTTCTGAGATCCCAACATAGATTTTTTAGATAGAGAATGTGGATCATTGGGTCATGCCCCTTCTTTTGAATTAGAAGTGGTAGACTTCATTAAATCTATTGAGTTTTCTCATCAAAGAAATTAGAGAAATGTTTGGTTTGAATGAGACTCAACCACCATTGTTCAGGCATTTAGAATATGACAAACACATCTTGCATGGATGATCACATCAAAATGGAATCACATCCTGAACACCCTTTATTCTATGAATTACATCATCACCCACATATATCGTGAGGCTAATTGACTCTCTGATTGTATTACAAAAAAGGGGTCACTATAGACACTTGCATTCATCATTCTGACACCCCAATGAGTTTCTTCCTCTTCTTCAATGTGACAAATGTAAACTCCCATCCTTTAGACGCTTGTAACATCACTTTTATTTTTTGATCTTTGATGTTTTATTTTATTCATGAGTACTTATGAAAATATTTTCTTGAAAAACATACATTTCACTCAAAAAGGGAATATAATTTCCTTTAAATGAAATCTTAATATTTTAGATTATAAAATAAAAATAATTCCATGAAAACTCATATGAAATAATATAAATTTCAGGTATTCACCTTGGTAAATGATCATTATATCACTCTTTAAATCACTCTTATATGAACTATTACAAATAGAATAACCTACTATTTTAATTTAATCATTTATCCTCATAAAAAAATTGTTACATAATGAATTAGAGAGCTATATTAGGCTCACTAATCATCATGAATGATTTTTATATAGAATAACATATATAAAATATTATTTTTCAATTCCATCATAAAATCAAATAAAATATTTTCTTTAAAGCATATGTAGAAATATTTTCAGGATTTACATAAAAATGAGGATAAAAATCCATTTTCATTAAATTGTTTTAAATTAAAAATTTCAAAAAATACTGAGAAATAATTTTTTTTGGAAAAAACATCAAAAATTATAGATGAATCTTTTCAAATAATAACTATCATAAAGATATGAATTTTTTGTCATGCTTTAAATTTTAAAAAAAGTTTATTCACACTTTTTAAAAAATAACCTTCATAGAAACCATTAAAAATTTTCCTTTTAAAAACACTATAATTATAACACCCCATAACATAAACAACCCATAACTAGATGATTTATAAAAAAGTGGTGCACTTTATTACATTTTTAGGGGCTTTGTGGTTTATAGTTTTATAGAACTAGGTAAAACAATATATAATAAGGTGTTCCATTTCTCCCAATCAACATTTTTTCCCCAAAATCAGATCATAAAGTTTATGCATCAATTTAATTCAAGACACCATTTATTCGTTTAATATGATTATATATAGCAGAAATCTTGACCTTACTAAAATCTCTACTCATACCTAAATCATATAAAGAACATTTAATGAGAGAAAAAAGATCGATAAGGGATATATAAATAAAAGAATCACATTATTCTTGTGAAAATAATGGAAAAAATTATAAAATATAGCCTTTTCATAATTAAACATTGAATTCATAAATAAAACATTTATACAATTTAAAATCAATATTTTTTAAAATAAAATCATTGAAACCCATAATAAATCATATAAAAACAATGAAATAATCCTATGAAAAACTCTTTGAAAGAAACCATTTACCTTTAATAGATCAAAAAGCTTCCTTACCATTTGATATCAAAGGATTTGTATAAAATACTTTTTGAAGAAAAATATAGGTAACTTGGAGAATCATATTTATAAGCCTTATTGACTCATCTTAATCATGCATCATTATAACTGAATCCTAGTTAATTCCATAGTAGTAACCCACCTTGTTATATCCCTTATTTTTCACTATTTAAGACTAAATTATTACCCAATGCATTAGAGAGATATATCATTCTAACTCCACATTTTGAGCTATATGGGATTAAAATATCTTCATAAATAACTCTCAAGTTCTATATAATGAAGGAAAATAATATAATATGTCATATGTTCATCCTAAAACCCTTGTAGAAATAATTTTAACCAAATAAAACACTTCCATTTTTTGTGTAATCATAAAGAGAAATATATCTTTCATTTAAAAGCAATTAAAATAATAAAATATCTAGAAGAGTGGGTATAATGACCTTGACCCTAGTTTCCCAGAATTAATTCCTTAATTTGTTATATTGGCATATGATACAAGAGATTTAATCCCAAAGGATCAAATAGTTTAGTCGACATGGTAAACTATATATATATATATTTGAAATTAAAATTTCATTTTAAATATAAAATAAAAAATGATTCGCTTTTAGAAAACCATTATTCAACTAGCTTAATCTTCTATATCAGTTATAATAGACTTCTAATTATCCTTGGGGAAAGTAAAACATAAGAAAGTGGTGAGCTCAAATTCTCAGTAAGTGCATAGTATAGTGGGAGTTTAATTTAATTTAAAATTAATAATAAATATCGAAAGAATAAAAGATGATCGGATAATTCCATATAAATAATTACACAAACATAAAACATGACCATGGATATTATAATAAACAAAATAATCACATGGAATAAAAATAATGAAAAAATTCAGGATGTTGGATGTCTGTACTATAAAGATTTATCCTTTAGATAGTTACTTTCAAGATCTATCCTTTAGATAGTTTAAGTATATGGTTAGAAACCTATCTAATTTGTGTCAAGATACATCCTACCGATAATTTATAACTTCTTATAAAAAAATGAAGGGTTTTTCACCAATTAATTTATTCTAAATATACTATTGATGGATCAATGTTCTTTTATATATATAGTCCCAAGCTATTATTTCATGTAGAATGCATTAATCACATGAATATATAATACAACTAAATAAATACGTATAGAAAACCATTAACTAGTCATAGAGTATGTCAACACTTCCCTAGTAAAACTACCCACAAATCATTTACTAAATTACGAAAGATTGTATCATAAGAGATAATCCTCAATGAAGTACAAGATTCATCAAATTATGTTGATATCATTAAATATAATTTAATTTAGAAAAATAAAAAATTATTCATAAAAAAATCTTATTAAACCATATGAAATCCACTTTTGTATAAAAATAAAATTTTATTTTAGGAACAAATTTCCAATACCAAAACACCCATTTCTTCTCAATTTTTTTTATTACCGAAATACCCCAAAATATAAATATTGTTTTTCATTTAAGGAAATATGAATTCTTGAAATGGAAGATAAAAATAAAATAATGGCCATAGTGGTGGAAAGGTCATTGTCACCGTATATGTTAAGAATAGAACATTACTTTTGTTGTTTTGTCAAAACATTCCATATAAAACAAATTAAATATTCTTTTGAAATCCTTTAAATGAAATTAAAATAGAAATAAAATTTCCTTTATAATAATGCTAAATAAAATAATATCAAGAATATTGACATGGATAAAAATAATTGCTAATTAAATCATTAAACATTAAATGTGTCCCAAACCACTAATAACATTTAAATAATAATCCCCATGAAACAATAACATTTATCAAAATATTAAATAACATAATAATAAATAAATTAATATCATGATAATTCATGGAGATGTATAAAAAATTCATTAATGAATGTGGGTGTGTAATATAATACTATGGCTCAATGAACGAATATTGATATGAAGTCCCTTACCTTATAATTACTTTAGTCAAACATGCTTTAATCTCCTCTTGTTTCCCTATATCCTTTTGATTTGCACCAAATGTATTATTTGGATATATTTATTCCCAAATTAAAGATTCTAGGATGACAGGAGGGATGTTGGGGGGATAAATTGTCAGGGTTTAGTCGATCTAGATGGCTAAAAGTTGTGTGAGGAAGTGATAAAGGAGGTTACCTTTTTATAACTGAGGTGAGGTGAACTCTGGGAAACTCAAAAAATATTAGATTAATATAAATTAATTTTCAATTCAAGATGGATGAAAAGTGAATTATTTAGAAGATAAGATGATTATGGGTAGAAATAATCTAAACCAATAGTTTTTAGATATGTTTAGAACTCATTATTACCCTTATATTTTGGCATTAACCATTAGTTAAACCCATTAACTCTTACCATGACAACATGGCTTTTTACATTTTAAGGGTTAACATTGTTACTATAAAATTACAAACAAACCATATATGAGTCATGGATGACATTTGAAACATTATCTAAATTAGTTGGCTAAATTTTATATTTTAATAAATTTTATATCATTTAAGAAAATATTATTTATTTTAAAATATCATTAATGTCAATTTTGATACTATTCAGTTAATAAATTTTTAAAAAATAACAATATACAAGATAAATTCAAAAAAAACTTTAATAATTTTCTAATATGTATAGGTAATATATAAAATTCATGGATGACTTTTATTATATCAAATTATATATAGTTTATTATTTTTAATAACATTTATTTTATTTTCTCATTACTTAAACAATTATTAAATTATCGTTGCGTAAGCCTTTAATTTAAATACATTTCCCCTAAAAATTTAAAATAAATTATAATGATCAATTTAAACATTTTATAAATTAGAAAAATATTTATAGTAGAAAATATCTTCTAGAATAAATATATATAAAAAAAATTTAATTGTAAATATATGAGTATTCCATATAGACTTTCATTAGAATAAAACATTAAAAAGGATTAAAGTGATCTAAGTGGAACCAAGAGGCCATAAAATTGGCCCATGGATGATTTTTTATAATAATTCAACAAATGAAATTAAGAAAAATGTTATGGTAATTTTATAATACTTATAATATTATGTTTACCCTTAATTACTTGATTTACCCTTAACCATGGTAATTTAAGAAAATATGAAAGTTACTGTTGATACTATCCAAAAATAAAAGAAAACTATTTAATAAACATGGAACTTATAATTCCAAATATAGTATCTAATTTTAAATATTAAAAAATATAATTAAGTAAAATTTATTTAAATTTATTCAATTAAGGAATGAGAAAACATGTTTTTTAAAGTGAAAGCGTTCAAAAGATTGAAATGTTTTTATATCTAAATTCAATATAAAATTTATTCCAATGACCTAAATTGTGTTGGGTGATAAAAAATTAATCTAATTGTACTTTAAAATGAATTAAAAATACAATTTAAAACTATAAGATATTTTGACAAAAAAATATGTTTTAATTAAAATAAAATATTTTATAACTATTTATCAAAACATGAATCTTATCAAAAAATACTGAAAATTCGACCTAATTTATTATATATTAATATTTAAAATAATAAGTTTTTTCTTATATAATTTATAAAATTGTTAAAATAATATTTAAAATAAATGCACCATCAAAAGGCTGTAAAATTGTATTTTTATAAAAATACATCTTTTATGCGTAAAATTGGATTTATTCTTCTATCAGGTATAAAAAAAGTATGAATGTTAAAAATTATATTGATTATATTATATATATATATATTTTATTAATATAATTGAAAAAGTGTGATTGGTTTATTTTATCCATATAAAACACACTTGTGCATATTTAAATAGTTTTTATAAATTTTTTTATTTTAAATAGGTTTTTATATTTATTTATAATTAATTGGTAACCAGTGAATTCAATTATATATTTTTATATGTTATTTAATACTATTCACAACAACAAATTTAACAGCTAAGAAATAATTTTATTTTAAAAAAAATATTAATAATATATTGTGGTTCATTTAAGCTTGATGTTGTGTGAAACATAAGCTATCGAAAGTATTAAATTTAAAATGATACATTCCATAAATTCATGGGGTGCTACATTCTCAACTAATCCAATAAATTTCATGCTCACAATTTTCAATTAATTTTTTTAAAATAAAATGTTGATAGATGAAAATTCATTTTTGGGAAACCCACATTAGAAAGAGGGTTAATAAAACATCCTATTAACAAGAGGTAAAGGGAAATAAGAAGGTCATTCTAAAATTAGTCTTTAGAATAGGATAACATTAGTGGAAAGTGAAAACTAGGATATAAAAAATAAATTAAACCATTAATTTTTGATGCAAAGTGTAATAGAACATGGTCATAAAAAATTATACCATCACTAAATCATAAATATTTGATGGGTTAAATAGGCCATTGATTTCATAGTAAGAAAATTAAATAAAAATAATTTTCATTCCAAATTCCATTCCTATAGCAAAGGTATTATTTAAATATCTTGATAAGAACATGATAAAATAATATTACTTTATTTAATTCCTTGTAATAATCATGATCTTATCCTTTGGTTATGATTTGATCAATTTTCACTTCACCTCTCACACCGGGAAATAAATATTCATGTTGAATTTTTCATACCTAAATCACTTTAATTTATTATAAGATCGACCAGTCATTCTTTCAAATTTAAAATGTTTATAGAAACAAAATAAATGGTTAGAACAAGTTTTCCAATATGACAAATTATAATTTAACCGCAATCAATATCATCCAATGTTCAAATTAATCTGTTACCACCCTAAGTCTTATCCAAAATATAACTTTTCAAATTCACAATTTAAAAAAGTATCTAAATTTCCAAAATCAATATTAACTTTAGATTCCCCAAACCACATAATGTATCTCTTATTGTAAGAAATAACATATATGAATACATTTATCTCCTTAAATACCATAATTAAAACATCACTACTTCCAAACCATTAATGAATATGTAATGTAATACAATCCTTATATTTATCATGATTCTTATAACCAAATCATAATTGATATAATAATTCTGGAATAAAAATACATGATAGTGTTAATCATTTTACTTCATTCTCAAACCATTAACCAAACATCATAATATTATTACCCAATAACTCCTTCAATTAATTTGTCTTTTTAAGTCTCTTAATCATCTACAGTGTAACCATTATTTTTATAACCTTGCTGATTCTAACCATTGACCAAAACCCAAATCACAATGTGAGAAACCCTAATCATAGTGATATAGTCTTTTATAAATAATTTATTTTATATCTAAATCATGAAATCTTCCTCTCAATCAATGAGTCCATAGGTTTAATCTTGGTTATCTACAGTATTAAAAAATATATAAGATAGTATTCTACAATAGACTTATCCTAAAATTCAATAATAGGATTATGTTTTCTAATACCTGATTTCCTAAATATAGTTCCCAAGGTTTCTTCAAAACCTAAACTGATAACAACTATAACAACCTTGACACCAATTTCTTATAGTTAGTTCCTTACTTTGTTACACTAGCATATGATATAAGAGATCACATCCCAAAGGACTGAATTGTTTAGTAGTCTTGGTAAACAAGATACATATTTTAAATTAAAATTAAAATTTAAAAATAAAATAAAATAAAAATTTCTCTGGTTACAAAATAATTATCCAAGACTTAACATGAATATCAATCATAATAGAATTCTTGGAATCTTGTGGAAAAATAAAACATAAGAAATGGGTGAGATGAAATGCTTAGTAAGGGTAAAGTACAATACAATCTAACTTGAATTAAAAATTAATAATCAATATGGAAAAAATAAAAGTAGATCAAATAATTAAATTCAAATAATCACAAGATCATAAAAATTTACCTTAGATATTCTAACAAATAAAATAATAACATGAATAATAATAATAATGGAATGATTAATATTGTGCATCTGAATTTTCAAGATATATCATCAAGATTGTTACTGTCAAGAACTATCATCAAGAGAACTTATATTTGTGGGTTGAAGCCCATCATATTTGTGTCAATATCTATCCTACTGAAAATTTAAAACTTATTAGAAAAAATATGAGTGGTTTACCGCTAACTAATTTTGACTCAAGTGACTACCGATGCATCAAGGGTATTTTCTATATATGGTATCCACCCATTCTTTAATGTCCAATGAATTCCTCACATGAATAAATAATACAACTAAATAAATATGTCTTAAAAAATCAATAACCCGTCGTATGGTATATCAGCACCTCCCTAGTAAAACTAACCATAAACTATTTACCAATGTATGTAATATGTAATAATAAGATATAAACCTCAATAAATTACAAGTCTCAACACAGGATGTTGATATAGATGAAAATAATTTAAATGATACCACTGATAAATTATTAAGGAAAAAATATTATTAACCCAAATGAAAAAAAAATTCATATAAATATAAAATTTTCTTTTATAAACACATTTTCAATAACAAAACACCCTTTTTTTTGAAAACCCTTTTTCAATACCAAAATACCCAAAAAGGTAAAGATGAATTTTCATTTATGGAAACATGAAATATTGAAAAGTAAGAACAAAATAAAATAATGGCCACAATGGAGGAAATGTAATTTTTTCAATATACATTAAGAATATAACATTCCTTTTATCCCTTATTAAATAATTCCATTTCAAATAGGTAAAAAGATTCTTTTGAAAAATATTTAATGAAATTCAAAATAGAAATAAAATTTCTATTTTAATTATTTTATATAAAATTCTTTAAAGAATATTTACATGGATTAAAATACTTGATAATGGAATTATTAAATATTCAAGGTGTCTTATACCACTTTAAACATTTAAATCATAATCCCCAAGAAATAATAACATTTAAAAAATATTAAATAACTTTATAATAAATTAATAAATGACATGATAAGTAAATGGGGCTGTATATACACCTCATAAATGAAGGGGTGGGGGGGGGGGGGTATAAAATAGAACTATTCCTCAATGAAAGCATATTGAGATGAAGTTCCTTACCTTATACTTCTTTTAGTAGAATGTTTTTTACATTCATCCTTTTTGGGTATTTCATTTTGATTTGCAGAAAATGAATTCTTTGGATTCATTTCATCATAAATTAATGATTCTAATATGAAGTGAGGGAAGTTAGGAGGAGAAATGTGTTTGGTTTAGTTGATATAGAAGGATCATAGTTATGTAGGGAAGTGAATGAGTAGGTTCCCTTTTATAATCAAGGTAAGGTTACTTTTGGAAACTCTAAAAATATTAAAATAAAAAAAATTAATTTTCAATTAAAGTTGTATAAAAAGTGAGTTATTTAGAATATAAGATGATTATTGGTCGAAATATTCTCAACCAATATTATTTACACAAGTTTAGGTCACATTATTAACCTTGTCATTTGTATATAACCCTTAGTTAGTGCATCTAACTCTTACCACGACAACTTGGATTTTTACTCTTTAAAGATTAATATAGTTTATATAAAATGAAAAACAAACCATAAATGATTCATGAATGAAATTTTCATCCTTATGCTAATCATTTTGTAGAATTTTTTATTTTTAGTAATTTTATATCATTTAATAAAATATTACTTATTTTAAAATATAAATAATTTTAATTTTGACACTATTCATTTATTGACTTTTTTAAAAATAAAAATAAGCAAGATAAATTAAAAAAATAGTTAATACATTAATAATATGCCTACATCATCTAAAAATTTATTTAATGAAAATAATTATATAAAATTGTTTTTATTATAATTTTCTAATAGATTTTATTTGATATGTCGATTAATTAAACAATTATTGTATCATCATTGTGAAAGCCTTTGTTTCAATTATTTCTTCCCTAAAAATTTAAAATAAATGATCATGATTATGATAAACATTTTATATTTTAAATGAATTTTTATAGTTAAATATATGTTTTTAATAACCATATATAAAAAATGTAATACTTATTAAAAACATGAGTAGACATATTAGAATTTACTTAGAATAAAATACTTTAAAAGGATTAAAGTCATCCTAGTGGCACAAAAAGTAAATAAAATTATCCCAAGAATTATTTTACTCGACAATAACTCATCCAATAAATTTGGACATGTTTTATGTTAATTTTATTATACTTTTAATATTATTTTTACTCTCCATTACTTAATTTACCATTAACTATGGAAATAAAAAATACTAGTTACTATTCATACTATCAAAAAATAAAATAGAAACATTTAAATTTTTTTGATTTTATAATTAAAAATAGGAAAACTATTTTCTAAAATTAAAAGAATATAATTGGGTAAAATTAATTTAAAAATTATTCCTTTGATAGAACATGAAAATGAGTTTTTTAATGTGAAAATGTTAAAAGGATTGAAATGTTTTTATATCTAAATTAAATGAGAGATTTATTAAAATAAACTAAGTTTGATTAAATGATAAAAACTTTATCTAATTATACTTTAAACCAATTAGAAATATAATTTACCATAATTAATTAATTAGAAAAAATTTTATTTTCAATTAAAATTCAATATTTTATCACTATTCATCAAAACATAAATCTAATCAGAAAAATACGAAAAATTCAACCAAACATAATTTTTCATATTCTGATTTAAAATAATAATTTTATTTTTTTAATTAGTTTTTATTAAAGTGTGAAATACTAGATTTAAAATAAGAGCGTCATTAATAGGTTTTAGAAATGTCTTTTTATAAAAATACAACTTTTATGCATAAATTTTTTTTGTTCTTATATCATATCTAGAAAAAAATAAGATGAATTTTGAACATTATATTTCACACACACATATATATATATTTCATTAATATAGTCCAAAAAGTGTGTTTTTTTATTTTATTAGCATAAATCACACTTTTTCACATTTAAATAGTTTTCATAAAAACATTTGATTTATATTAAATTCTCTTTTACATTTATTGACAATTAATTGGTAAATAATGAATTAAATAATATTTTTTCATAAATTAGTTAATCCTATTCATAACCACCAATTTAACTATAATGTCCTGAACCCTCCTGGTCCATTACATTTCCAAATTTCTAGTGTTTGGGGTGTCCTAGACTCCCTCGATGAGTTAAGAGGGTGTTAGTGTCGATGGTAAGGTGTCAATGTGGTATCACATATCAATGACACCAATCGATGCTGCACCCGAACAATGTTATAACCATGGTCTTATATGCATGAATTGGAGTATGGTTTGTATTTTTTTGTCAATCTTCAGTGGATGTTCAGAATGTGTACTAGCAATGTGATCATTCAATTCAAGCATGCAACAGTATTAAAGGTTGCGCCATTTCCCAGTCTTTGCCAAATTTTTGGGCCTGAAAATCGATAAATAGAGAAAAGTGTTTTTGGAAAAGAGACTTGCATTCCATGTACTTTAAGGAGAGGATACTTGCACGCTATATGTTTTTCGAGATCAGAACGTGGAAAAATGTCAAAGGGATAAGGGCCGCGCAGGTTTTGGGATGGTCGCGCAAGTGACCTGCGTGCCGAGAATGGACTTGCGCGCCGATGGTTAGGAGGTTTGGAAACTTACACGCCGGTTTTTATTCATGATCAGAATTTCAAAATATGGAAAAGGAAATTAGGTCGCGCAAGTATTGGTTGGGTTGCATAGGTGAGTTGCGCGACAGAGGCTATTGCAGTTGGAGCTGCGCGCCGGGGCTTGCGCACCGTGAGGACACTTGCGCCCCACCGTGCAGGGGGTCCAGTTTACCTATAAATAGATTACCACCCCATCTCATTTGTAATGAAGTTCAAGACTTAGATATTTTTTTATCTCTCATTGCGCAGGTGGTTGATTCGCACAACTGGTGGTTGGGTCGCGCAAGTAGAGGTTGCGCGCCGGTTGTTGGCTATGAAACCAAGGGTGTTTGGTAGTTAAAGGAATAGTGTCGTGAAAGTTTGGAGTTGAAAGAGGTAGTGTCGTGCAAGTGGGTTGGTGTCACCTGCATGCCTAATTTGTACCGTGAAAGTGACTTGCGCACTGGTCTTGAAACAAGCGTTCCGGTCTTGGAGAAGTACGCCAGGTGAGGTTGAAGTATGCCCGCCCTTTTTTGGAGTTGTATGAATGCTGGAAGATTTCCCGATATCTCCGGTGAAAACTGAGAATAGTCTATGAGTGAAAGTTGGACTTCAACAGAGCATTTACACACAACATATGATGTGTTATCTTGCAATTATGAAGAGACCTTCACGTCTATAAACTGAGTGTGACTTCACCAAGGGAAGAGAGCTAGGGGTAGTCAACGGGAGTGACCTGAGGGACGCTGTGACCAATCCCTGAACCTTTTGGAAAAGCAGTGAACCTGGGATAGAGTGACTGTTCCCAAAACTTTGTAATCCAAATCTAGTGAAGTTTAGTGAAATTAGGTACGACCGACAACCTGTCGGCATATGCTCCTTAGATGTAGCCCGTAGTGGTGAACCAAGTAAAAAGTGTTGTCTCTTGTATGTGCATGTGAATATTTGCATTCTGATCATATTCATCATACAGGTTCAAAAAGTTCCTACCAATTTGGGAACAAGATCAATCACTTTAAAAGAAAAATTTGTCACCCTGATTCACCCCTCCACTCTCAGGGTGTCCCGGGGTCCCTCAAACGGTACCACTATTGATGGTTAGGGGTTTTTCCCCTTGTTTTCCAGTAATGCATCTTTTATGTTTTATTAATTATTTTAAAATGGTTGGAGGTTATTTATGCTCATAAAGGGTATCTTAAATCCTTTAACAGTGGAGGGAACCTATCTTTTCTATGTTTTCAGTTTATCCCCTCTTACGTGTTTTATCTGTTTAAAGGATATCCATTAACTCACAGCCATTTGCTGGTCTACTTCACAGTATCTGAGAAGAATTATAAAATCTCAATTAATCCAAATGTGAAAAAATACCCAACCACATGGTCGAGCAACAATACGACTTTTATGTACTTCAAAATCATCTACCTGGTTTTAAGATATTTAAATTTTTTAATCTAAGATCTTGTCTTCATAATTCATTTCCCTTATCTAAAGTAAGACCTCAAGACATACTTTGGAGTCGAATTGTGCGCTCATACTGGAGCCGTACTCTCTCAGCCTTGGATCCCTTGTAGTTATTCCTCTATAAGCCGCGTATCCACAATTCTTGGCATATAGAGAAAACTTGGATCTTTGATCATTGATCATCCAAGTAGGGTTTCCTTCATCTCTCTTTATTGAGTATCATACGAGGCAGATATGACAATGTGTTCCTCAAGATGTGGATGATACCAAACATTAATGAAGATAATATATGTACTTTAAATAATGAAGGGGTTTGATTTATGGTTATGCTTATATACTCTTTATCTTCATGTATGTTCTAAATTGTATGGGCTTATGCCCACTGAAAATAATGTCCATTGGTGGTCCTTTCGTGCACACAAATAAACCTCTATTTTTTCTGTATAAAATTATAATTTAATGGATGTATTATGGAAAATGGTTAATCACATAATTTATTTTGATAAAATGGTTTCCCAATGAATAATAATCCTTGTGTGATCACCCTAGTTAGCCACATAGAAAGAAGGAACTTAATGAATGGTGTGGGAAAATCTGAACGCTTGCTTGCTTTGTTCTGGAAATATTTGTGGTTTATCTTTCTAATTCTTGTGGGGTGATGTGGATGGGGATGGGATCTACTATGTTTCAGTTGTTTGTTTTTGTATCTATTCCCATATGTTGGGGCTTTGTTTGGTTCCAGTACTTTGAGGGATCTCACAGATCCCCTTTCTTTGTTGTGACTTTACAAGAGAACATGGTATGAATGCTTAAATTACTACTTGGTTGTTTTCCTTTAGTTGTTGTCTTAGATTTTATATGTTTATGTTATTTTCTTGGTATTGAATAAATATTTAAATGGAATCACTTGAACATGATATTCAGAATGGGTATAATGGGGGATTTGTTTTCAAGAAATGGGTTGTACTCTGGTTGTGGCAATTGTGTGCGTGTGCATGTTGGGATTATAATGAGGGTGGTTGTGCTTTGGAACCCTTAGGTTGGGATGAGTGTTTTACTTCCTATATGTAAAATGCTTAGTTTTTTATTTTTTTTATACATACCCCACCCACATTGATCAAACCATCCAGAACATGCCCATTTCACGAGGGAGGGTGTTTTTTTCCAGCATTACTATGAATGGTTGTTTATTAGATCATTTTATGCTCCCTCTCTTGAGTAACCCAAGAATCATTGAGAAGGATGTGATGGAATGATGTCCATTATATCCCAAGACTCTTCTGGTGGGGTATGTTATGGTGGTTTTCCCAGGCGACTGTGGGAATGTTTGTTTCCCAAGTATCATCGTGATGAGGCTGTGGTGTCTTCGGGCATGGTGGTATTTGTTCTTTCCCAGTTGTCTATGTGCAAGATGCATGGTTATGGAGGCCCAAGTGTCTGAAGGTGGTATGTGTGGTTGTGGTGGCCAATAATTTTGTTGTTTTGGCAGTAGTAGGACTGTAGTGAAAATGGCAGGGGAGGTCTGACGAGTACGATGTCCCCAATAACCATTCGGATAGCGTTGTTGGGTACCCAAATATCGATGCACTATTACTATTAATTTACATGACTTGTGTTATTTGGGGAGTGTGCCTTGGTGATTTTGGGTGGATAGTTTACCTTTCTAGGTGTTTTGGTTACCTATACTTTCTCACAGGGCATTTGAATACCTCCCCACTTGGGAACGAGAGCTTTTGGTTTTCCCTACCGAGTATACCTGTATACTCACCCTACATATATAAAACTGCTTTCAGTTTTCCAGGAGGACTTTGAGGACCGTGTTGGACCTTACTAGCTCGGACATCAAATTTTTTTTCTTTGCTATCTTTCTTTCATTGGAAATTTTCATCAGATTTTTCTTGTACATTGTATCTGTTTTTTCTAAACATGCATATGGGAATGGATTTTTTGGTTTACTCTTACTTTTAGTTTTTGGAGTTGTTTAGGATTTACCATCTTATCTCCAAATATTAATAAATAATAATGGAAATGACTTCTATTTTATAAGAGATTATATGACTTTGGTGTTATTAACCACTCTAGGGCTTATTGAAGGCATGAATCAGGGGTCATTATCACTCCTTCAACTTGAAGAAGGAAGGGTTTGGCAGTTTTCTGTCCCTATCCTCATCTTGGTGAAGGTGGGTCTTAACAAAATGGTATCTTAGGGTGGAGGTTGAGAGATAGGATGGAGTTTGAGGTTAATAATTGTGAGGATTAATGGGATAGAAGGGTAATAGTGTTAGGTAATCTTGGTTTGCAAAATAGGCCATGTAACACTAACTAGAACACAAGATTTTAGCCCCCCATGATTCGATGCAAGGACTCTAGACCTACCGAACGACCAAGGGAGGATACAATGATTGTAGAGTAGAGAACCTAGGAAAGGTACTTACATTATAATGACTTATGATCTTGTGTTTTCTATGTGTTTTGGGAATTTGAAATGAATAACAAGTTTAATAAAAATTTAAAAGAAATCTTCTACGCTACTCGGGCTTAGTAATCCCTTGTTTAACTTGCAACTATAACATCTAGACGATGTCCATGAGTGGTGAAAGAGATAGAGGACTAAGAGGATGATCTGGCTGATCAGTGGAGGACTAACATATAGGAGGATGAAAAGTAGAAGAATACAGTTCGTGCCTTTTAGTGGCTGACCCTTGGCAAGTAAAAGGGTAGCGTCTCAGAAATAGAGACATAAAGCTGGCTCGACGATCTGGTTATAGATTTCAACTTGATCTTGGATTTGTAATAATACTAGGTCCCTCTGGATGTAAGAAATATGAGGGGAGTGGCATGTCAGTGTTGGAGGCTCTATCTCAGGGAGAAGATGAAAGATGGGGTTTCATAGATCGACTTCGAAAATGAGTTTTGGGTGGAATTCCTCTCTTCTACAATTAAGGCTGAAAGGAGACAGAAGATGATCTCCCTCTAGAAATGGAGTATGATAGTGAGGGAGTTAGGGATCAAGTTCAAGTATCAACTTCATTTCACTCCAGACCTCTTCCTAGATGAGGAGTCGCATGCAAGACGCTTAAAAGAGGCTCTCTGAACCTCCATTCAGTATACAGTTACTCCCTTCACTCTATCGACATACCTAGAGGTTTAGAAGAAGGATAATGTGGTGGAGAGTATGCCCACACTAGGTGGTGTTCCATGTGAGGGGATCTAGTTGAGATCTTCAAAGGGGAAGGCTGTTAGCAACAAACCTCCAGCACTAGGGCCATCTAGGTCTTGGCCGGTGGTTAGTAGGACTCAATAGTTCCAGTTTCAATCTCCCAGTCCTTGGCCCTTCTCTATGAACCTTTCACTGAGGTGCTTAATCGATGGAATCCATGGGAACCTCTGGGATCAATTCAATGACTGAGTGCAGTATAGAGGAGGTGAGCATGTTCAGTGCCCACCTCAGTAGTGGTAGTTTCCATCAAGACATTTTTAGTAGCAGCAGGGGCAGTGAGTTCTTGCTTCACCAATGGAGGTCAGTGCTAGAGGAGGCTGACCTTAGGATGCTCTAAATGGACCTCGACCAGGGTGTTCTCAGGGAGTCAGTTGATATCTAAGAGGTAGGGGATTTGGGCATGGGTAGTTACACATCACAGAGGCAGTAGTTCTAGCAGGGCCATAGTTCGTTTAAGGTATGATCAGCTTGTTTAGTACTCTTGCATGTTCCATGTTTGATTCAGGAGCTTCATATTCATTTTTTTCACCCGGTATAGCCCGTGACTTGGGACTAGACTTAGAGAGACTATCTATTTCCCTAGTGTTGAGTACTCATGTTGGAGATTAGACTAGATTGTTTGATATTTGTCGAAGATGAAGACTGATATTAGGGCTGCAACAGTTCAGTGGAGATCTGTTTCTACTACGAATGTAGACATACAATGTTATCTTGGGAATCGACTAGCTATTTTCCATACATGATGTTATTGACTTCTTCTGGAGGAGGGTTGTGTTCTAAAATATGGGAGGCTAGCGTGTAACTTTCGTTGGTGAGTAGGGTTTCCAAGAGGGCAGTCGGTGAGTGGATCCCCTTCTTTACTTGTTATCTATTTTTTAGTGAAGTTCGTAGATATGGAGATAGTAGAAGTCCTAGGGATCGTTAATGAGTTCCTGGATGTCTTCCCTAGAGAGGTGATGCCTCTAACCCCTTGACGTGATATTGAGTTTGGGATAGACTTGCAACTCGGTGCCTGTCCGATATTGGTGGCTCCCTATCGGATGAAACCTTCTTAGTTGTGGGAGTTGTGGATCTAGGTTGATGACCTGATGAAGAAGGGTTTTATCTGACTAAGGGAATCTCCATGGGGTGCTCCAGTCTTATTCTCAAAGAAGGTAAACGGTGGTCTCATGCTATATATAGACTACCGAATATTGAATCAGGTGACATTCAAGAACTGTTACCCCCTCCTGAGGATCGAAGAACTTTTTTACTAGTTGAAGGGAGTAGGTTGGTTCTCTAAGATCTACTTGTGGTCAGGCTATCACCGATTGAGTGTGAAGGAGGGTGAAATCTTGAATACTGCCTTTAGGTTCATATATGGGCACTTTGAGTATGGGGTCATGCCATTTGGCTTTATGAATGCACCAGCCATGTTCATGGGGCTCATGAACTATATTTTTCATGAGTATTTGGACATGTTCTTAGTAGTGTTCATTGAAGAAATATTGATATACTCAAGATCAGATGAGGATCAAGATGAGAATATGAGGATAGTTTTGGAAGTCCTCTGATACCACTAGCTCTATTGGATGTTGTCAAAGTGAATGTTCTAGGTATGAGAGGTGAAATTCCTTAGACACGGGGTGTCCCAATTGGGAATAACAATGGACCCTTCAATGTTTGAAGAGATTTTTTTGTTGGAAGCTACCAGGAATGTTATTGAGGTTCCTAGTTTCCTGGGTCTAGCAGGATACCATTGGAGTATTGTGCTCGACTTCGCTCGAGTTGTAGCACCTTTGATAGCCTTGAACAAGAAATACCAAGCTTTTTTGGAGTGAGCAGTTCCAGGAATACTTTATTTATCTGATGGGGATGTTGGTCAGTTCCCCAGTGCTGAGGTTTCAAGAGGAATGGGTTACATTTGAAGTGTTATATGATGATTCTGGCCGAAGATTGGGGTGTGTGCTGATTCAAGAGTGGGGAGTGAACTTTTATAGGTCTAGGCAGTTACTTCCTCATGAACATAACTATGACAGCCATGAACTGGAACTATAGTGGCTGTGTTTGTGCTAAAGTTTAGGCAGTATTACCTCATTGGGTAATTCTCTGTGGTCTTCAAAGATCACAAGAGCTTGAAGAATTTCTTCTCTCAGTAATACATGAACATGGGGCAGCAAAGGTGGATGATGTTTCAACAGGATTACAAATTTGAGATCTCCAACACCTTAGGAAATAGGAATGTGGTGTCGATGCCTTGAGAAATAATTGATATAAGTATGTGGTTCGAGAGTCGGTAGATTCTTGGAAAGCGATGGATGATTTGGATGATTTTATTCTAAGTATTAGAGTGTAGGATGGTAATGGTTTTGTGTTTCAGATGACGGTGCAGTATTACTTGGTACAGAAAGTGGAGGAGTTTCAGTGGGGGACTTAGAGGCTAAAGTGATGCCTGACCACATTAGCCAGGGTAATGATCTAGAAGGATGGTTGGAAGATGGTCATAATTGGATGCTTTTCCAAAGGAAGTTATTTTTCCTAGAGATGAGGCATGAGAGAGTTCTCTGTGAGTTTCATTTCTCACCCCTAGTGGTACACCCAAGAGTTTACAAGATGTAATGAGGCTTGAGGCATTAGTTTTGGTGGCCTGGGGTGAAACGGGATGTGGTAGTGTTTGTGGAAAAGTTCCTTGTGTTCCAGAATGTAACACATGAGACTTTTATGAGAAATATTTTGTTTTCATGTTATATAAATCATCAAAGGAATCTTTCACTACACACAAAACTATCTGGGTTTTCTTTACACGCAACCGCGGCCTTCCTCGATAGCTTGCGTCGTACGCAATACCGAGTTTCACTAAACAATGATATGCTATTAAAATATTATTAAAACTAGCAGTTATGAATAGTAATAACCAATTTTTGAAATTTTTTAAATTTTATTTTTCAAAATGGACTTCATTTTTGGATTCGGAATATCGAAATTATCTTAGAATGAAATTTTGGTACTTTTCGGATAACTTTCATATTCTGATGAATAATGAAAATTACTAAATTTTAATTAAAAACAACTTTTTTAATCAAAATAATTAATAGTGATAAATTATTAATTTTAGTGGTTTTAAAGTATATTTAGAATATATTTTTACAATTTAATACAATGTTGTTCATTGGATGTAATTTCACATTTAAACCAGACATAAACAAGTGTCAATCTTTTGATAGTTATTATCTCTTAAAAACACGCTATATTTTAATTAAAAAAACTTTTTTCATCACAATACTTTATATGGTTAAATTATAATATTGATTGTTTTTAAAGTATAAATAGAAAATATTTTTACCATTTAATATAATTTATGTCATTAGCATTAATTTTACAATGAATTCATAGGTAAAAACATTTCAATCTTTGGCAATGTTTTAACTTTTAAAACTCATTTTCTTAACAACTGGATTAATTTTAAATTAATTACTGCAACTTATATGTTTTGAATTTTGAAAAATTGATTCCATATTTGGAATCAGTGGGTCCAAATTATGTTAATAGGTTACTTTTGTTTTTTGATATTATGAATAGTAACTACGATAATTTTTTTTAATTTACTACGGTTAAAGGTAAATAGAGTAATTAAAGGTTAAAAGAATATTATAATAATTCAAAATTACCTTGAAACATGTCCTAAACTTATTGGATGAGTATTTTCCGACCATGGTCATCCTTGCATAGATTTTGGGACCCCATTGAGCCACATGGTAGTGACAATGACAATTTGGATTAATTAATTTAATGTAAAGACACAATTGACATTAACAAAAACCTTTTAGTAATTAATTTTTATAAGATGTTATATAAATTATATTTTCGACTATAAATATTCATTATAAATCTAAGAGGATTTCCTATATAATAATATTTTTTTTATAATTTTTAGACACCAAATAAATTAAATTATTTATGACACAATGATGATGAAATATTTACCTCATTAATAAATGATTTAAATAAATAAGATTATAATGATTAAAATATTTTCCAAAACATGTCCAAATCTGATTTGATGATTTTATATCGACCATGAGTCATCTTATCTTCATCTTTAATGATTTTTGGACCTTTTGAAACCGATGATAAGTTTATAATAAAATAATATTTCCACACTTTCCAAAGGTGCCCCTCTCCTCCCTTATAAAAGGGCACCTCCTCCCTCTCCTCCTCACACCAATTTGAGCCTTCAAGCTCGGCCAAACCCTTCCCATTTCATTTCCACACTTCCATAGAAACCTACTAAAGGTACTGGTATTATCAAAAGACCAAATCTAGTGCCTTAAGAGAAATTTTAAAGGAGGCACTTCGAGAAAGAAGTAATACCTTCTACCGTTTTCTTCAAGTTCCATTCTTCTTATACTCCCTCTTATTTAGTTGTTTCATTATGAGGTAATAACATCCGTATCAATCATATACGGATATGTTATTATAAATATGAAACAACCCTAATTCACCTCTTATCCATCCTACGGAAAACGAAATCACCGTGCGTGCGTACGTACGGAATACCGTCTCCACGCTGTGGTGTAATCTATTTTCCACCACCACTTTACTTGGATGGGTATAAGGGTGAAAGTAATCAATATATATGATTATTGTAAAGTGTTATTGATTCTGAAATAGTATACATACACTCTAATAAAATTCCACGATCATGGGAACGATATCATCGCTCGTGCGTACGTACGGAATACCGTCTCCACGATGTGATGTGATTCATTCTACATGATCTTCATTACATAATGATTATATAAATGAATTTAATGAATTAATATGATATATATTTCACTAATAGCATTCTGGAAATGAGGTATCTATAACCTAAAGAGAATAATAAGAATTTATTCGACAAAACATGCATAAGAACAAAAAGTAATAAACACCCGAATAACAAGTAGTAATGAAATATTACTAATAAGAAGCTAAGAATATGACCATATATGATATCATAACAATAATTATGATCCTGGAATAAGTCAATAACATTATTTAAATCATTATACAGGAGGTTTAAACACTTACGAAGAAAATCATACATAAGGTAAGGGAAAATATCACAATCTCATTTTTATCAGAGATTGTTTATACTTCGGAATTTACTGGGGTGTATTTTATCATCCACATCCATGTTTCCTCAATATGTAATATTATTTCCATCCACATACAATTTTTTAAATCCAATTTTACCCTTCGGTGAGTTTTTAGTAAAATATATGAAATAAATCTTTAGTCATTTTTCATATGCGGTACTTTTTGACTTTTCCGACAAAAGTACAAGAAGAATGTTTTTACGAAATGAATGGATTTTTAAAACATTATTTCCATGAATATTCCATAATAATTTTTCAAGCTTATCTTTAATCAAATTCTTTTAGATTAAAATTGTATGACATGTTAAGAAAGGAAAAATGTTTTTGAAGTAGAAAGGATATTTTCCCCAAGAATGGAGTTCAAGTGTTTTATGAAAATTATTTTCCATATAAGATAATATAGTGTTTTGTTTCTATCCCTATTGGTACATTTATTTGATTATGTTGTGATGGAATTATTTTTATGAATTCCATTATCTTATATGAATTTTTTTATGATGTCATGTTGTTTAAGAATCTAATTTTTATTAGATGGGTTATGCAATGATGTATGATTTATAATTTTGTGGCACACATAAGAATGGTATCATTATGAGATGGGTGGAACCTATATCTCCCTCCAATGCATTGGGTAAAGATTTTATATCTCATGAGATAGACATGGCTGGAATGGTCGGTTAAACTAGTTCAGTGAAATAGGACGGAAACGAGGAGTGAACATGGTTTAGAAATGTACTTTGTCCACTAAGATAGTCTTGGAAATCAGTCTTGACTAATAAGAAATGATTATCTATGATTATGTGTGTATGCCACAAAGTTTCATGTTTTAAGTTATGATTGTTGGGATTTCATTTCACTACTATGATTTATCCCATGTTATGAAATTATGCTCACTTTTGCAGGTTAATATTTCCAAAATGTTATGTTCTTATGAATATGATGTGATTGATATTTATTTTGTTTACCCTTACTGAGCATTTGAGATCACCCTTTTGTATGTTTTCCCCAGGTCAGGAAGAAGGTTATTAAGTAAGATATGCCAAAAGGGACTATAGATATGATGAAATAAATGGGAGACAGTGTAGACGCTTTATGAACTAGTTGTTTATGTTTCCCAGTTTCTAAAGACACAATACCTATACAATCCTTTCATGGTTTTGTTATATGTTGTAATAAGTATGCTTCAATTTTGAAGTAATAACAATGTATGTAAAGTATGGGTCGTTATAGTTGGTATCAGAGGAAAGGTATAGTCAACCTTTGGAAACTAGGATGTGAAAGCCTTAGTAAGAACCCTATGGATAAGTCTAAGCATAGAACACAATATTAGTGTTTTAGAAATGGCCATGAATAACCTAGGATAAGACCTTAAGTGTGAAATTTTATTCTTGATTATGTGGGTTTCCTATTATAATTAGTGTTTCTCACACTATTCTTATTGGTTTTAGTCAATGGCTGGAACCCGAAGGAACCGTGTTAATGAAGAATGCGATGGGCAATGCAATGATTGTCCCCCTGAGAAACCAAACATTATGGGAGCTGGAATGCAAAATCTTGTAGCCATGCTCACACAACTTTCTCAAGCTATGAATCATGCAGGACTTCCAAACGAGAAAAGGAAGAAGCAACATTCTATTGAATCCTTCATGAGGCAACATCCACCTTCATTCAGCGGGTCTACTGATCCATTAGTTGCTGAACAATGGATTAGTACTACTGAAAAGATATTTTCAGTTCTTCAATGTTCTGAACATGATAAATTCATCCTAGAAGTGTATCGTTTGGAAGGAGATGCTGATCAATGGTGGAATATTATTAAGAATATGAGGAAAAGGGATGAAATTGAGTCCATGGAATGGGACGAGTTCAAGAACTTATTTTTCAATAAGTACTTCCCTCATATTCTATGAACAAAGATGGAGAAAGAGTTTCTTGAACTGAAACAAAAGGATGATGAATCTGTTGGTACCTATGAAGAAAATTTTACAAGACTTGCAAGGTACGCTTCTGGTATTATTATCCAACCTGAGAGTAAGATTGATCGATTCTTTAGTGGCTTCAAACCAAGTCTTCGAAGGGCCTTAGCCATAAGGGACTTCAATAGCTATGAGGAAATCATTCGATGTGCTCTCAAAGTTGAGATGGATATTGGAGTAACCCATCAGTCATATGGGTTTGATAAGAAGAGGAAAATTGAATTCAAAGGAAAATCTAAAGAGCACACTGAAAAGAAGATGAGATTTCCCCTATGCTCAATGTTTGGAAAGAAACATGGAGGGAGTTGTATTAAAGGGACAAGTAAATGTTTCAAATGTGGAAGGGAAGGTCATCGGGCATTTGAATGCCGCAATGATGGGAAGAAGATGTCTAATGATTCAAACAAAGGAAGGGATACACAGAATGAACCTACTACACTTAAATGTTTCAAGTGCAAGGATATGGGGAATTATGCCAATCAATGCCCAAATCCAAGGGTTGATGATGATGGTCAACGTCAACAAACTCTTAAGTCTAAAGACAAAGGAAAGTCACATGCAATTTCTATCAGTGATGTGCAGTATGATAAAGATGTGGTGAACGGTACACTTACCATCCACTCTAAAGTAGAAAATGTTTTATTTGATTCTGGATCCACCCACTCTTTTATTTCTGAAGAATTTTCTAAGGGTATCACCATATTACCTCAAAAATTAGATGTTGAGTTGGCTGTGACAACTCCTAATGGAACAACAGCTGCATCAAAAGTTTATAATTCTTCCCCGATTGAAGTTTGTGGGAAAGTGCTTCCTGCAAATCTTGTGATCCTTCCTATAGTGGAATTTGATGTGATTCTTGGCATGGATTGGATTTCTTTATATGGAGCTCATATCAATTTCCAAAGAAGGGAAGTCACATTTCATAATCCAGATCAATCTATGATCGTCTATTGATGAAAGGATGAACATAACCTTCCAGTGGAAATTTCTTCCATATTATGGGTCTTTATTCCACTAAATGAAGGTTATTTATCTCAAATGGTTGGTGAGAAACTCATGATTAAGAATACGCCCATTGTACAGGAGTTTGATGATGTCTTTCCGGAGGAATTTCCGGGTCTTCCACCAAATCGTGAAGTTTAGTTTTCAATAGAACTCGTACCAGGTGCTTTACCTATTTAAAATACACCTTATAGAATGGCCCCAATTGAGTTGCAAGAATTAAAGAAGAAACTCCAAGAGAATCTTGATAAGGGATTCATACACCCTAGTGCATCACCTTGGGGAGCACCTGTTCTTTTTGTTAAGAAGAAAGATGGATCAATGAGACTCTTCATTGATTATCGAGAACTTAACAAGATCACTATCAAGAATAAATATCCTCTCCCATGCATTGATGACTTATTTGACCAACTATGTGGAGCTCAACACTTTTCCAAGATTGATCTTCGTTCAGGGTATCATCAATTAGGGGTCAAAAGGGAGGATATACCAAAGACGGATTTCCATACAAGGTATGGACACTATGAATTTATAGTGATGCCATTTGGTCTTACTAATTCCCTTGTTATCTTCATGGATCTGATGAATAGAGTCTTTAGAGGCTATCTTGATCAATATGTGGTAGTCTTTATTGACGATATTCTTGTTTATTCAAAGAGCAAGGAAGAACATGAATATCACTTGAGAATAATGTTGAAGACCCTAAGAAAGGAGAAGTTTTATGACAAATTTACCAAGTGTGAATTTTGTATTCAAAAGGTTTCATTTTTGGGTCACATAATCTCAAAAGAGGGGATATCTATGGATCCAGCAAAACAGAGGTTATCGAAAGATGGTCAAGACCAACAACAGTAACTGAGATATGAAGTTTTCTTGGTTTGGCTGGATATTATCAACGTTTCGTGAAATATTTTTCACGATTATCTAATCCACTCACCAGGTTGACTCAGAAAGGAGTTAGGTTTGTTTGGATGGAGGAATGTGAAGAGAATTTCAAGGAGTTGAAATGAAGGTTATCCAGTGCACCTGTGCTCAAACTGCCTTGTAGCGGAGAAAGGTTTTTGATCTACAGTGACGAATCCATGAAGGGGCTGGGGTGTGTTCTTATGCAAAATGATATGGTGATAGCTTATGCCTCACGATAGTTGAAAATCCATGAGCAAAATTAGCCAACACATGATTTGGAGTTAGCTCTGGTAATCTTTGCATTAATGATTTGGAGGCATTATATTTATGGAGAAAGGTGTGACATTTATACTGATCATAAAAGTTTAAAGTATATTTTCACAAAAAAGGAGCTAAATATGCTCCAAAGAAGATGGTTAGAGCTGATTAAGGATTACGACTGCTCAATTCATTACCACCCTAGGAAAGCAAACAAGGTGGAAGATGCATTAAGTCGACAAGACCATGCCAGTTTATCCATGATGAAGATCACAAAAGATCCAATATTTATGGATTTACAAAGGATGGATCGTGGAATTATAATAGAAGGGGGAAAATAGTATCTTTCTCAAATGAATGTTAAACCATCTATACATATGAAGATTAAAGAGGCGCAGAAAGAAGATGTAGAGTTACAAAAGAAGGTGAGAAATATTCCTGAATTCAACCTTGACTGTGATGGGATAATAAAGTTCAGGAATCAGGTTTGTGTTCCTCCCATCCCCGAATTAAAGAAGGAGCTGCTGGATGTGGATCATAGTTATTCATTATCTATTCATCCTGGAAGCACGAAGATGTATAGGGACCTGAAAGAGTACTTCTGGTGGGATGGCATGAAAAGAGATGTTGCTGAATATGTCTCTTGATGCTTGGTTTGTCAGCAAGTTAAATCTGAGAGACAGAAGTCTAAGGGGATGTTACAACCATTACCCATACCCGAATGGAAATGGGAAAAAATCACTATGGACTTTGTCACAGGACTTCATAAAACATCCAAAGGCAATAATGCTATCTGGGTCATAGTTGATCATCTTACAAAGTATGCACACATCATTGCTATTAGAGAGGATTTCTCTATGGATCAGCTTGCCATGATATATGTAAAGGAAGTGGTAAGATTGCATGGAGTACCACTTTCTATTATATCTGATCGGGATCCGAGGTTTACCTCAAATTTCTGGCGAAGTCTTTAGCATACTCTGGATACTGAGTTGAGTTTCAGCACTGCTTATCATCCTCAGACAGATGGTCAGTCTGAGAGAACTATTCAAACTCTACAAGATATATTGAGAGCTTGCTCTATATATTTCAAAGGTTGTTGGGATCAACACCTAAATTTGGTGGAATTTTCTTATAATAATATCTTTCACTCCAGTATTTAGATGGCTCCTTATGAAGCTCTCTATGGAAAGAAATGCAGGACTCCAACTTTCTGGGATGAAGTTGGGGAAAGAAAGCTGTTGGGACCTGATCTTGTTGATGAGATGGTAGAAAAGGTCTGATCTATTCAACAACACATAAGAGTAGCTCAGAGTCGACATAAAAGTTATGCTGACAACCGAAGAAAAGGCCTAGAGTTTGAAGTGGGTGATAAAGTGTTCTTACGAATATCTCCCTGGAAGAGGGTCATGAGATTTGGAATGAAGGGGAAGTTGAGCCCTAGATATATCAGTCCTTTCGAAATACTGGATCGTATTGGAAAGGTAGCTTACCGATTGGAGCTTCCAACGAATCTCTCTCAAGTTCACGATGTGTTCCATGTATCTCTCCTGAGAAAGTACATACCTGATCCTTCACATGTACTCAGTTCAAAAGTTGTACCGCTGGAGCACGATCTTTCTTATGAAGAACAACCGATAGAGATTCTGGATCATAGCGAAAAAGTCCTACAGAACAATACCACTCGCTTGGTGACATTTTTATGGAGGAACCACCAATTAGAAGAAGCTACGTGGGAGCTTGAGGATATGATAAGGGAGAGGTATCCTCATCTTTTTGTTACAAAGTGACGAATTTCGAGGGTGAAATTCATTTTAAGGGGGGTAGAATGTAACACCCGAGACTTTTATGAGAAATATTTTGTTTTTATGTTCTATAAATCATCAAAGGAATCTTTCACTACACACAAAACTAGCTTGGTTTGCTTTACACGCAACTGTGGCCTTCCTCAATAGCTTGCATCGTACGCAATACCCAGTTTCACTAAACAACAATATGCTATTAAAATATTATTAAAACTAGCCGTTATGAATAGTAATAACCACCTTTTAAAAATGTGTAAATTTTATTTTTCAAAATGGACTTCATTTTTGGATTCGGAATATCGAAATTATCTTAGGATGAAATTTTGGTACTTTTCGGATAACTTTCATATTATGATGAAGAGTGAAAATTACTAAATTTTAATTAAAAACAACTATTTTAATCGAAATAATTAATACTGATAAATTATAAATTTGAGTGGTTTTAAAGTATATTTAGAATATATTTTTACAATTTAATACAATTATGTTCATTGGATGTAATTTTACATTTAAACCAGACATAAACAAGTGTCAATCTTTTGATAGTTATTATCTCTTAAAAACGCACTATATTTTAATTAAAAACATCTTTTTTCATCACAATACATTATATGGTTAAATTATAACATTGGATTTTTTTAAGGTATAAATAGAATATATTTTTACCATTTAATATAATTTATATCATTAGAATTAATTTTACATTGAAATCACAGGTAAAAACATTTCAATCTTTGGCAATGTTTTAACTTTTAAAACCCATTTGCTTAACAACGGGATTAATTTTAAATTAATTACTGCAACTTCTGTGTTTTGAATATTGAAAAATTGGTTCCATATTTGGAATCAGTGGGTCCAAATTATATTAATAGGTTACTTTTATATTTTGATATTATGAATAGTAACTACGCTAATTTTTTTATTTACTACGGTTAAAGATAAATAGGGTAATTCAAGGTTAAAAGAATATTATAATAATTCAAAATTACCTCAAAAATTGTCCTAACCTTATTGGATGAGTATTTCCCTACCATGGGCATCCTTGGGTCGATTTTGGGACCCCATTGAGGCACTTGGCAGTGACAATGACAATTTGGATTAATTAATTTAATGTAAAGACAAAATTGACATTAACAAAAAGCTTTTAGTAATTAATTTTTATAAGGGGTTATATAAATTATATTTTCGACTATAAAAATTCATTAGAAATCTATGAATATTTCCTATATAATGTTATTTTTTTTTATAATTTTTAGACACCAAATAAATTAAATTATTTATGACACAATAATGATGAAATATTTACCTCATTAATAAATTATTTAAATAAATAAGATTATACGGAAAAAATATTATCCAAAACATGTCCAATTCTGATTGGATGATTTTATTTCTACCATGAGTCATCTTATCTTCATCTTTAATGATTTTTGGACCTTTTGAAACCAAAGATAAGTTTATAATAAAATAATATTTCCACACTTTCCAAAGGTGCCCCTCTCCTCCCTTATAAAAGGGAACCTCCTCCCTCTCTTCCTCACACCAATTTGAGCCTTCAAGATCTTCCAACCCCTACCCATTTCACTTCCACACTTCCATAGAAACCTACTAGAGGTACTGTTCTTATCAAAAGACCAACTCTAGTGCCTTAAGAGAAAGTTTAAAGGAGGCACTTTGAGAAAGAGGTAATACCTTCTACCGTTTTCTTCAAGTTCCATTCTTCTTCTACTCCCTCTTCTTTAGTTGTTTCATTATGAGGTAATAACATCAGTATCACTCATATACTGATATGTTATTATAAATATGAAACAACCCTAATTCTCCTCTTATCCATCCTACAGAAAATGAAATCACCGCACGTGCGTACGTACGGAATACCGTCACCACGCCGTGGTGTAATCTATTTTCCACCACCACCTTACTTGGATGGGTATAAGGGAAAAAGTAATGAATATATATGATTATTTTAAAGTGTTATTGATTCTGACATAGTATACATACACTCCAATATAATTACACGATCATAGGAATGATATCATCGCTCGTGCAAACGTACGGAATACCATCTCCACGATGTGATGCGATTCGTTCAACATGATCTTCATTTCATAATGATTATATAAATGAATTTAATGAATGAATATGACATATATTACACTAATACCATTCTGGAAATGAGTTATCTATAACCTAAAGAGAAGAATAATAATTTATTCGACAAAACACACATAAGAGCAATAAGTAATAAACACCCGAATAACAAGTAGTAATGAAATATTACTAATAAGAAGATAAGAATATGACCATATATGATATCATAACAATAAGTATGATTCTATAATATGTAAATAACATTATTTAAATCATTATACAGTAGGTTCGGACACTTACGAAGCAAATCAGACCTAAGGTAAGGGAAAATATCACAATCTCATTTTTATCCGAGATTGTTTATACTTTGGAATTTACTTGGGTGTATTTTATCATCCACATCCATGTTTCCTCAATATGTAATATTATTTCCATCCACCTACAATTTTTTAAATCCAATTTTACCCTTTGGTGAGTTTTTAGTAAAATATATGAAATAAATCTTTTGTCGTTTTTCGTACGCGGCACTTTTTGACTTTTCCGACAAAAGTACGAGAAGAATGTTGTTTCGGCATGAATTGATTTTTAAAACATTATTTCCAAGAATATTCCTTTATATGTTTTCAAGATTATTTTTAATCAACTTCTTTTAGATTAAAATTGTAAGACATGTTAAGAAAGGAAAAATGTTATTGAAGTAGAAAGGATATTTTCCTCAAGAATGGAGTTCAAGTGTTTTATCAAAATTATTTTCCATCTAAGATAATATAGTGTTCTGTTCCTATCCCTATTGTTACATTGATTTGATTATGTTGTGATGGAATTATTTTTATGAATTCCATTATCTTATATGAATTGTTTTATGATGTCATGTTGTTTAAGAATCACATTTTTATTACATGGGTTATGCAATGATGTATGATTTATGATTTTGTGTCACACATAAGAATGGTATCATTATGAGATGGGTGGGACCTATATCTCCCTCCAATGCATTGGGTAATGATTTTATATCTCATGAGATAGACATGGCTAGAATGGCAGGTTAAACCGGTTCAGTGAAACAGGACTGAAACGAGGAGTGAACTCGGTTCAGAAATGGACTTTGTCCACTAAGATAGTCTTGGCAATGAGTCTTGACTAATAAGAAATGATTCTCTATGATTATGTGTGTATTACACAAAGTTTCATTTTTTAAGTTATGATTTTTGGGATTTCATCTCACTACAATGATTTATCCCATGTTATGAAATTATGCTCACTTTTGCAGGTTAAGATTTCCAAAATGTTATGTTTTTATGAATATGTTGTGATTGATATTTATTTTTCTTACCCTTACTGAGCATTTGAGCTCACCCTTTTGTATGTTTTCCTTCCCCAGGTCAGGAAGAAGGTTATTAATTAAGATATGCCAAAAGGGACTATAGTTATGATGAAATAAATGGGAGACAGTGTAGACGATTTATGAACCAGTTGTTTATGTTTCCCAGTTTCTAAAGACACTATACCTATATGGTCCTTTCATGGTTTTGTTATATGTTGTAATAAGTATGCTTTAATTTTGAAGTAATAACAATGTATGTAAAGTATGGGTCGTTATACATAAGGTGTGAAGGTTCCGGGTGCAGTGGATGCTCGTGAATGGATGTTCCCACTTGGAGTTTTTTCATTAGAAATGATCAATCTAGAATCAATATGACGATAAACTCCAGTCTCCACAGATCGATTCATAGAAATAGACAATGAAGAAGAAAGGTCCCAGAACAACAAAAATGGATCATCACAGGTTGATTATAATTAATTTAATTAAATGATAAGAAGTACCTTTTGGGAGTTCTTTCTTCATTGAAATTGTTGATCACATTACGATGTGATTCATCATTACGTCGCAAAAGCCATGTGTAGACTTCCTCTAGCGGTGATCCACGCATGCCCCTCATATCTCTAGATGTCACCACTGGAGTTTCCAGGTGCTAGCATGGAGAAACCTTTTCTTGCGTTGTCCACCTTAGATTGTCTGGATCCGATGGAAGTGGACCTCTCTAGGTCTTGAGAGTGTTCTTGGAGGATGAAGTTCTTTCGGTCTTTAGAGAATTATCCAGATTTTTTGTGCACAACAATTCTCTTAGGAAAGGAGTTGGGGTTGTGAGGATATTTAAAATAATGTTTGAGGTTGTAAATTTATGACATTAAATAAATGTATTACACATTTTATTTATTTCATTAACTCTTATAAAACCCCATGTCGAGTCATTAATTCTTTGACATGCACCCACACAGAATATAATAAATATCATTTAATAAAATGATATTATTTCCACAAAATACCAACTAGAAAAACTACACGGCATGTATTTATTAATACACGGCGTGTACTTGTTTTTCATAAAACTATACGGCGTGTAATCATTAAAACATGGTGTGTACTTGTTTTCAAAATAAAAACTACATGGCGTGTAATAATTAATACACAGAATGCACTTGTTTTTATTTTATTCTTCCTCCAACACTAAAATGATCCAGGATTCCTTTAATAATTATTAAAACATGTACAAGAATAATATTTATTCTACTTGAGACACTTGGATACACTTAGTGTATGACACTCTAGGCCTCTTTCTCGTTGGCATTAGGTGGGATTGCCTAAAGTCTAAAATTACTATCTAGAAACGGGTCAAGGCACCCAAGAGAAAGAAGTTGATGCCGCATTGACATGTCACCTCATACGGATGCTTACTATGTAATTTAATCCCTTTGTCTCAATATCTCATCAAGCAGATTTCAGGGAAGTGTCATAAACCTATATTCTTGATTCATCGTTCTTTGACTACCTGAAATAAACTCTTCGTTTCACCATGGCCATGGAAATTCATGCGATAATTCTATTTCAATCAAAGGGCCGAGATATCAAATTCCATAAATGGAAGGGAAAAATCCTTCCCTGAATTATCCATTAACAACATGTCATTCGTGATGCACCCAACATACCCTACTTCCCCCCAACTGTCTTTGTGACAGTTTTCATCATCAAATCTAAGTGTGCGAGTCAAGACACAAATTAATGACAATCTTCCAGTATAAGGACCATTACACATGCTCATAGATAGTGATTTCCAATGACACCAAGACATGTAGAATTACTACTGGAGGGTCTATTCTCATAATCTATTATCTTGGAGATTAACAAGTGCGAACACCATGAGAGAGAATCTCGTCTTCTTACAAGTACTCACACATGACGGTCTGTATACTATGTGTTCTATCATAGTATTTCATCCAACCATAAAACTTAATTTAAGAATATTGTTATAGCATTTCAAGGTTCTCATTATAGCCAAGATCTTCCATGACCTCATTAATGCAACAAATATTCTAGGGCATTATTATATTATAGTCATGTCGAACAATGAACAATATATAATAAGTTTACAATCATGTAATCAAAGTACAAAACGGTTGGTTCTCAGGACACCAACCCTAAAAAAATCCCACTTGGAATAGAGCCAACTACCTATGACTTTTAGTCCCCTAGACCTCACATGATGATCATGATTCTACTGAGTCAAGGCTGTAGTCAAGGGGTCCACCACGTTGTCTTCCGTGGAAATACTACTCACTGAAACATCACCTCTCTGAGAAAAATACCTCAAGAGATGAAACTTCCAATGTATGTATTTTTACCGCTGATGTGACCTTGGATCTTTTACAAGTCCCACCACTACAGTATTATCACAATAGAGTGTGATAGGATCTTTACTGCTAGGTACTACATCCAGATCTTGGATGAAGATTCGCATCCATACTACTTCTTTAGCAGCCTCATAAGTTGTGATATACTCAGACTCTACTATAGAATCTACGACCACACCTTGCTTTGAGCTATTCCAGCTCACTGCACCTCCATTCAAACTAAAGATGTATCCAGTCTATGACTTCAGGTCATCTTGATCAGTCTGTAAACTAGCATCTACATGTCCTCTGATGACTAGTTCATCATCCCCTCCATAAACTAGGAACATATCATTAGTACGCCTCAGATACTTAAGGATAGTCATGACTGACATCCAATGGAGGTCCCCTGGATCATCTTGTTATCTTCCTACCACACTCAATGCATAAACAAAATATATCCTTGTACATAGAATATCATTCATGACTAACCCAATAGCTGATGCATAAGGGATCATTTACATTTTATTTCTTTCCTCATGTGTCTGAGGGAACATTTTATTGGAAAGATGAATGCCATGTGAAACTGGAAACAATACCCTCTTGGACTGTTCCATACTGAATCTATTCAGTATCTGGTCAATGTATGTACTTTGACTTAGGCCCAGCATTCTCTTGGATCTATCACGATGGATCTTGATACCAAAAATATATACTGCCTCACCCAAGTCTTTCATAGAGAAGAATTTGTCCAACCATGCCTTAACTGACTGTAATACAGGCACTGCGTTTCCAATTAGTAATATGTCATCAACATATACTATTAGGAAAACAACTTTACTTCCACTAAACCTTTTGTAGACACAAGGCTCACATTCGTTCTTAAAAAAATCAAATTCCGTTACAGCTTCATCAAAACGAATGTTCCATGACCTTGATGCTTGCTTTAATCCATAAATGGATTTCTGCAACTTGAATATCTTGTTGGAATCCTTTGGAGTCACAAAACCTTCAGTTTGTGTCATGTAGACATATTCCTAGAGGTTCCCGTTAAGGAATTCTATTTTGACATCCATTTTCCAAATTTCATAGTCATGGTAATCAGTAATGGACAATAAGATTCTGATGAATTTCAACATCACAATTGGTGAAAAGGTTTCATCATAGTCAATTCCTTGATTCTTTCTAAAACCTTTTATAACCAGTCGTGCCTTATAGGTGCTGACTTGCCCCTTCATGTCCAGTTTCTTCTTGAATACCCATTTTTTACCAACAGAATTTACATCAACTGGAGGATCTACCAAAATCCAAACTTGGTTTTGGTACATGGAATCCATTTCAAAATTCATGTCTTCTTGCCACTTGGCAGTGTATGTGCCTTCAACTACTTCCTTGTAGGTTGGAGGATCATCATTATCAACCAATAATGTGTCACCATCCTTGGTGACAAGAAAACCATATCATTCAGGTTATCTCACCTCTCTCGTGCTCTTATGCAGTTCTTGTCTCTCTGGAACATATTTTTCTTACATGGGGCTTTGTGGAATCTGTTCTTGTACCAACTCTTGTGTATCTTGAGCCTCGAATTCATCGAAGAAAATCTCAGTCCCACTATCACTTTTAGAGATGTGCTCTCTCTCAAGGAATAAGGCGTGTCTTACCACTGATACCTTTTTATCTGAGGGGTTGTATAGCTAATATCCACTGGTTTATTTGGGATATCATATAAAGATACACTTTGTGCCTTGGGGTTCAATCTTGTTACCTAAAGAGGACTTGACAAATGCTTCACTAACCCACACATGTAAATTTGAAAACATGGCTTTGCATCCACTCCATAATTCGTATGGAATACCATTTATTTATTTAGTTGGTACTTGGTTTAGTATGTGTGTTGCTATTTGTAATGCATACCCCCAAAAGGATAATGGAAGACTCACATGACTCATAATTGTTCTCACCATGTCCAACAGGGTGTGGTTCCTCCTTTCACGTAAGCCATTCCACTAAGGCGTATAAGGAGGGGTGAGTTGAGATAGAATCCAAAAATCCCGTAAAGAAATCAATGAAGTCCCAATTAAGATATTATCCTCCTCTGTTTGAGTTGAGTGTCTTAATCTTCTTACCAAGCTGGTTCTCAACTTTATTATTTTATTCTTTAAACCGATCAAAAGAATCTAACTTATACCTCATTAAGTAAATATATCCATATCTAATAAAATCATCAGTAAAAGTTTTGAAGTACAAGAACCCACCCCTTGCTTCAACTGGAAATGGTCCACACACATCCGTGTGAACTAATTCTAGAAGCTCTTTAGCCCTTTCACCTTTCCCAATAAATGGGGATTTGGTCATTTTTCCTTGCAGACACGCATGACATACACCAAGTGGTTTTAGTTCTAAAGAATCTAAATACCCATATTGATGTAATTTTGTCAAACATTTCTCATTGACATGACCTATGCGGTGATGCTAAAGTTGGGTGTGGTATGATTCATGTGAATTAACTTTTTCATCGATTTCTATTACTTAGTTTGTGTAGTCTAACACATAAAGGCTGTTATATAAATTTACTCTACCAAAACAAATGCTATATTTATAAAAGAAGAAACATTTATTTTCGAACATGAAGATGAATCCATCAGTATCTAATCTGGAAAATGAAATAATGTTTTTGGTTATAGAGGGCACATAATAACATCCTTTCAAAACCAAGACCATCCCAGTAGGCAATGTGAGGTGGTAGTCTCTGACAGTTACAACAGTGAGTCTGGCTCTATTGGTTGCTTGCAGATCCACCTCACCTCGGTCAATATTTATGAATCTACTTAGTTCTTATATTTGGATATAGATGTGATCACCACAAGCAGTATCTAATTTCCAATTAATATAAACAAATAGATTGAATTCGATAACAAACTCACATGAATATTCCCCTTGCTTCCTTGGCTAGTTGTAGTTTTTCTTCTAGTGGCCCTTCTTTCCACATGCGAAACAAACAACCTCCTGTTCTCTTGCCTCCCCATTCATTTTTATTTTCATGGAAGGCCTTGAAGAAGATTTGGGCTTAAATCTCTTCACCTTCCAACATTTTATTGAACATAAGGATAGAAGGATTTTCATGCTTCATATCATTGTCCACTTGGAGAATAATGATGAGAATATCAGATAGAGACTTTTAAATGTTGTTCATGTTGAAATTTACAAAAAAGTTAGAGATTCTCTGGGGAAGTGATGCAAGAATGAGATAGGTACCCAGTTCTTTGAGGATTTTGAACCCTATAACCTCTAAGTGATCAATGTAACCTACAATATTTACCACATGAGGCCCAACTGGGGGTACCCTCTCCAATCTTTCTCTGAAATAGAGACATAGAGATCTCAAACCTTTCTTTTCTTTCTCTCTCTTGGTATAGACCACGGAGGTGCTCAAGCATGCTATAGGAATCCATGCCTTCATGAGACTTCATGAGATCACTAGACATTCATGAAAACATCAAACATTGAACGTCGAGTCCATTTTTCAAATGTTGATCATATACTAGGAAATCGTCATCACTTGCCCCTTGGGGTGGTGAATAAGGAAGTGAGGACTCCAGCACATAAAACTTTTGTTCATGGAATTGGATAACTCGAAGCTGCCTAAACCATTCCTAAATGTTATTTTCGGTGAGAATATTGTCTTTATCGAGAAACGATCGTAGAGAAAATGTGGTTGATGAGCTTTTCATATTGATTCTACAAATTAAAAGAGAAAATTTATCAGTACTTTCTCGATTACATTTTATGAGAAATAATAAATTTTTATTATGTTTCCCACTATTTTATCAATTCCCAATGGCTCTCACCATTGAACTCGGAATGTCCAGTTGCTTTGACATTCTAGTGTCAATGATCCATATTCCCCTTCGCATAACCCCAACATGGGTTGGTCAAGATATTTGACGGTATTTAGGTAGGCAGGTATTTTCCAACTTTGAGCTTACAGTTCCTTGATCTGTTGAGTGGACTCCACAATCCTAAAATCCTGACTTGGATTTCCTCAACACTTGCCTCCATTTTAGAAAAAGTCTAGCAAGGGCTACTCCTCTTGATGTAAAATTTTTAAGTCAACCTGAAAATTTCATAATAGATTTTATTATAAAAGTAAGTGTCCCAACAAGGGTTGGTCAAACAAATAGTTTTACTAAGTCATTACCTTAATCAAGTAACTGAAGGCTTGGTATGACTTAATATGGTATTTGATGGATTTTATTCTTTATGCGTAGGTTATCATTATAATATTCTTGTTAATATTAAGTGATACTTTCTTAAGTGATTAAACATGTTTTGATAATGTTTACTCATAGTCTGGTTTTTTTATGCCATATTTGTATGCTTGTTTACTTCATTAATTATGTGATCACAAAAACACATATAATAAATAAACCATGCCATCAGACAAAAATAAAATAAGATGGGATGATCATGAGATTCTATTGGTTATCTTATATAGAGGTTTGATAAGCTAACCCTGACCTAGGAAAAAACACCTTGAACTGATGGTTCATGTTTTGCATCGCCCACCTATCCAACTTTGTATCTTCATGGGTTGGTTTCTCCTCAGCTTCGGGGTTTGAACCATCTCCTCTGGATTGAGAGATCCTCAATTACATGGGATTTACATTGAAGAAACCATTGGCACGCTTGCCATACATTTTATTGGAAGAAGTCTCGTAGACCAACGAATTTAAATAAAACAAATTTTAATGAAACCATACACACATACAAAGGGTATTTTGTCTAGCTCATGATCATCCATAGCATGCAATGGCATTTACGCATATTCAAATTCTTTTAATCAATCAATTATTTAAGATAATTCTCACTTGAAATTAATTAATTATGATCTTATAATTAATCAATTATTTATCTTAAATTCTTTTCTGAATGTCCTTGATATTCTTCTCATCCATATTCCTTGTATGGGTCTTTGTACTTTGGAGGAAACCCGGTGAAATTCCATTTCAGGATGGTAAACGACAATTAGTTTATATTTACATGGTGTGTATTTCTTTTCACCCTTTATCCAAAGTTCATGCTGTGGAATTTGGCATGTTTTTTGTACTTTGGAAATTTTGGAGTACACGACGTGTAATTTCTTGTTACGCGGTTACCGGCCAGGCAATCCTATGTACGCAGAACATAACTTCTCCTTGTACACGGTTTTTCCTAGACCAGATCGGACTACATAACATGTTGATTCAACATACACTCCATGTATTCTGGTTTCCACACGCCGTTCAATTCTGGTCAACACGGTGTAATAAAACATAGATATACTCAATTCGCACGACGTGGTTTGGTGGACCAGTACTGGTTTGTTGAACCTAAGTACACAACATGTAGTTTTCACTACACGTCGTGCATTCTTTTGTTGTACAGATAGAAAGTGTGGCTCTTCTGGATGAGTTCCTCGTTATTTAATTTATTAAAAATTAAAATTAAAAGTTCGTTTATGTGATGTGAATCGAGAAACGAAGGAGGAAGAATAGATCTCATTCCTTCAGTTATATAGAACAATTTATCTTGAATTGAATCAAATATAAACGCGTAAATTATCAACAGAAATTAAATAAATACAATCAACATTGTATCCTCCCTCTAATACCAATTTATGGTTCCAGGCGTACTGGAAGCTCTTGGGGGGATGTGCCCACTTGGCCTTATTTCATTAGCAATGATCAATCCAGGATCAATACGATGATAAACCCCAGTCTCCACAGATCGATTCACAGAAATAGACAAAGAAGAAGAAAGGTCCAAGAACCCCAAAAGTGGATCCTCGCAGGTTGATTATAATTTATTTAATTAATTTACAAGAAGTACCTTTTGGGTGTTCTTTCTTTGTTGATATTCTTGATCACGTTCTGATGTGATTCGTCATTGCATCATAGAAGCCAAGTGTAGACTTACTCTAGAAGTAATCCACATGTGCACCTTGTATCTCTGGACATCGCTAAAGGAGTCTCTGGTTGCTAGCATAGAGAAACCTTTGCTTGCGTTGTCCGACTTAGATCATCTTGATCCGATGGAAGTGGATCTCTCTCAGTCTTGAGAGTGTTATTGGATGACAAAGTTCTTTCGCTTTCGAGATAATTCTCTAGAATTTTTGTTTACAACGATTCTCTTGGGAAAGGAGTTGGGGTTGTGAGGATATTTATAATTTGGTTTGAGGTTGTAATGTTATGACAATAAATAAACGCGTTACACATTTTATTTATTTCATTAACTTTTTAAAACCCCATGCCGAGTCATTAATTCCTTGACATGCACCCACACTAATTATAAAAAATATCATTTAATAAAATGATATTATTTTCTAAAAATTCCAACAAGAAAAACTATATGGTGTGTACTTGTTTTTTATAAAACTACACTGTGTGTAATAATTAATAGACGGCGTGTACTTGTTTTCAAAATAAAAACTACACGGTGTGTAATAATTAATGCATGATGTGTACTTATTTTTAGTTTATTCTTCCTCCAACATTAAAACAATTTAGGCTTCTTTAAATAATTATTAAACCACATATAGGAATAATCTTTATTCTACTTGAGATACTTGGATACACTTACTGTGTGACCCTCTAGGCCTCTTTCTTATTGGCATTAGGCGGGCTTTCCTAAAGTCTAATATTACTATCAAGAAATGGGTCAAGGCACCCAAGAGAAAGAATTTGATGTTTCATTGACGTGTCACCTAAAACAAATTCTTACTGTGTAATTTAATTCCTTTGTCTTAATATCTCATCAAGAAGGTTTCATGGAAGTGTCATAAACCTATATGCTTGATCCATCGTTCTTTGACTACCTGAAATAAACTCATCGTTTCACCATGTCCATGGAATTTCATGCAACAGTTCTATTTCAATCAAAGGGTTGAGATATCAACTTCCATAAATAGAGGGGAAAAATCATTCCTCGACTTATCCATTAACAACATGGCATTCATGCTGCACCCAACGTGCCCTACTTCCCGCCAACTATCTTCGTGATGGTTTTTGTCATCAAATCTAAGTGTGTGAGCCATGACATGAATTAATGATAATCTTCCAGTCTAAGGACCATTACGCATGTTCATAAATAGTAATGTCCAATGACACCAAGACATGAAGAATTACTAATTGCAGGTCTATTCTCATAATGTCCTATCTTGGAGATTACCTTGTGCGAACTCCATGACAGAGTCTTGTCTTCTTACAAGTACTCACCCATGATGGTCTGTATACTATGTGTCCTATCATAGTATATCATCCAACCATATAACATAATTTAAGAATATTTTTATATAATTTCAAGGTTCTCATCACAGCGGGGATCTTCCATGACCTCATTAATGCAACAAATATTCCAGGACATTATTATATTATAGTCATGTAGAACAATGAACAATATATAATAAGTGTACATTCATGTAATCAAAGTAGAAACCAATTGGTTCTTAGGACACCAACTCCAACCAAGTGAAGACTGAGCACTTTGTTCTAGGAAGTCTGTTTTAGTATTTCGATGTCACAGAGTGGAAGTGGGATGACATCTTGATAGATTTTATCATGGGACTACCTAGGGTTTAAAGAAGCTGTGATGCTACTTGGGTAGTGGTAGACAGGCTGACGAAATCAGTTCACTTCCAAGAAATCAAGGAGTCAAGTGCAGTGTATGCCTTATCACAGAGGTACATGGATGAGGTGGTGCGGTTTCATGGATTTCCAAGGTCCACAGTATCGAATTGGGATACCCCATTTACCTTTTGATTCTACAAGGGATTTCAATGAGATTTTGGCACCAAATAATTCCTTATAACTACTTTTCACCCCCAGATAGATGGGTAGATAGAGAGGACCATCCAAACGTTGGGGGATATGCTATGGTAATGTGTTTTTGGATTTATATGACCGTGGTTATGAAACATGCCTTTGTTAGAGTTTTCTAACTACAATAGATATCACTCTACCATTGGCATGGATCTGTTTGAAGCCTTTCATAGAAGGTTGTGTTGTTCACATATGCACTAGACCGAGGTTAAAGAAGAATGTGTTCTTTTCCTAGAGAAAATACAGAACATGACTGAGAAGGTATAGCTTGTGTGTAAGAGGATGAAGGTGGATGAGGACCGACATAAGTCGTATGCCAATCATTGGTGGAGACCCTTGGAGTTTGAATTTGGGGACCATGTGTTCTTAAAGGTCTCCCCTTAGTTTTGGAAATGGCAGTCTAAAAGGGGGAGTAATATTTATCTCAGGTCCATTGGACCCTTTGAGGTGTTGCGCCGGGTCAGTGAAGCGGCTTATCAACTTGTGCCACCACCACCACTACTGAGGTTCCACAACAACTTTTATGTTTCTCATATCTATCGATATCTACATGATGATTCACAGATCTTTGACTGAGGATTTCTAGATATTGATGATGATACAACATTCTTGGAGTGACCAGTGGGGATCGAGGATCACAGTGAGAAGGTGCTTCATGGATAAACCATTCCCTTGGTTCATGTGTTGTGGTGCATGGTGTCCTCGAGGAGGGTACTGAGGAATGGGAGTCACAAATGTGTTCCCACTACCCAGATTTGTTTGGAGTTATGGTTTTGTGTTTTCCTTGTTCTTTGTTGTGGTGTAATGATTAACCTTGTTTTCTATGAGATGGTATGTTTTCCTTATTCTCAAAATGTATGAAAAGTCCTCACTATGGGGGAGGGGAGGACCTAATCCTTAATCAAGATGCATTAAGGAGGATATGATTAAACCTGTGTGGGTGAGTCAATGACATACAAAGTAGATAATATCATGACATGGGAGAAGAGACTCCCAAATCAGTAAGTGTAGAAGATGTGACCTTTATATGTCTGTGTGGTTACATGGGGGAGAAGGGTGGTAGTGTACCCGTAGTTGTTTAAGAGATAGATTATGGAAAGGTGTTCCTAGATATCGAGGTTCCTCAAAATTTTGAAAAACCCTTGGGTGGTTTGTCCCTAAGAGGTATCTTAGGAGGTAGTTTTTTGTACCCCCTATTTTCTTTGGGTTTACCCTTGAATTATCGAGGATGAGAATAGTTTGGGAGGTATCTAATGTAATGGCCCGAAACCTCATAGTATAATACTTTTCCAAATTTCTGGTGTTTGGGGTGTCCTGGACCCCATCACTGAGTCAGGAGGGAATTGGTATCAATGGTAGGGTTTCACCATGGTTTCACCAATCGGTGACACTGATTAGTGACACACATAAACAGTGCCATCGTTGAGTGTCAGGGTTCCATCCCCGAAGTTTTCCTGTAACACCTCTTTAATTTTTTTACCTCTTTTAAAGTTGTTTAAGTCTATTTAATCCCATAAATTGTATC
The DNA here is from genome assembly GCA_963277665.1 of Viscum album. NCBI lineage: Eukaryota > Viridiplantae > Streptophyta > Magnoliopsida > Santalales > Viscaceae > Viscum > Viscum album. The sequence continues at coordinate 417,381,021 of OY728143.1, forward strand.
TTAAATCCTCTAATAGTGGAGCGACCCAAACTTTTTCATGTCTCCAGTTTAGCCCATCTTACATGTTTTCTCCATTTAAAGGATATCCATAAACTCAAAGCCGTCCATTAGTTTATCATCACAATCTTCGTGGTGAATAACTAAATATAAATTAATCCCATCATGTGAAACTTCCCAAATTCATGGTCGAGCCATAATCTGAATTTTATGTACTTCAAAATCGCCTCCCGGGTTTTTGGATCTGGAATTTTTTTAAGCTGAAATACTCTCTTCATAATTCAGTTACATTATCTAAAGTACACCCTAGAGATTTACTCCAAGGATGGATCGTGTGCCTGTGCTAGAGCCCTTCCTACTTAGTATAACACCCCGGTTTCAGGTGCCACACAACGGGTGCCCCGAACCTGGTTCACCACGTGACCTCAAGCACATCTCCCCAAACACCAGAGGCTGCTGACTAGAAGCAGGGGCCCAGGTCTGATAGTGGGGAAACTATGCCCCCATTTGTCATAGTGTATCATAGCTGAATATAATTTAAACATACATCAACAAAGGTAGCAATAAATCATACACAACTGAAATAACAACTACAGTAGATATAACAAACTAGATATATTGATATGATGCAACATGTCTCCAATTCTTAGAAAACAGCCAGAACATGTTACACTGCAATACAATACAATACAGAGTACAAGTACAGGAATGAAAAACCAAACAGCCAGCGGCATCGCGAGCCTGGGCTCGGTCCCATGACCTCCTAAACTTCAGCAGCAATAAAGTACCTATATAAGGACCCTTTCCCTTATCTACACCTACAGAAACATAATCTGTTTGGGCCGAAAAGCATGGCCCAAATAGGGTGTGAGAAATATATCTCCGTAGGCACCCACCAAAGGCCCGTTCCCAACTGTTTGTAGACATGCAACAACAGTGTGCTGTAGTAAATGAAATAAACTAAATAGTACTCAAAAGTAACTAACTTTACAGTTATATTTCAATTTAATCATTCATTTAATCCATTTTATATAAGAAAACACCATAGTGAATTTCTAAGTAAACAGAAAACATCCTCAGACAAACCAATTCTCAACCTCAGGTAATCAGAATACAACCCACAGGTATTGCCCTTAGGTGTAACAGAAATTGCCCTCTGGAATACAAAGTGTCGCCCTCCGAAACGAAAGTTTCCCCCAGCTGAAATAGAATATCACCCTTAGACTAATACAGTCACGCCCTCAGGCTATAGTAAACACCTCTCTCAGGCATAAGAAATAGGTTCATGCCCATCATATAAATATTCAATTTAAATACAATTCCTCTCAAGGAAAAAGTAATGAAAAATTAAACATTGAATACCCTCAGGTATCCTGGTCAAACGGCTAAACAGAGGAATGCACCCCTAGGTATGGTCATGGATCCAAGTGGTGATCCCAAACAACATTTTAATATCACATTTAATTACCTATTCAATTCTAGGTATTTAAAATAGCCATGGCCTCAGCCACATAACACCCCAAATATGGGTTCGTAGCTCAAAAACACACAAAACACACGACAGTTGGAAAATAAACACCAATCCACTTACCTTTAACACCCATGAAGGATATACGCAAACGACGCTTTCTAAAATGTCCAAGAACTCCATAGATATAAGATAAAATAATTCTCGCTTAAATGCAAACAACTCCCGTTAGGGGAAGAATTGGAAAGAACTATTAAAGAAGGGTGGAGGGCTTACTCGTGTGGTTCCAACGAGATCATCCGAGGTAAAAACAGATTCCCGAAATGTGCTTGAAGGATCTCTAAAGGTTCGGCCGTCCACTCCCGCTCCTTCCTCCGGTTCTAAGACTTCCCTGTGAACAGGGGTGGCTACTGCCCATTTTAAGGAAAAAAAACAAAGTACACGGTGTGTATTTCCAAGTACACGATGTGTAATTCCCATTTTTAACTGTTCCTCTGGCGGTTTCCTGCCAGCGTGGCACTGTTCATCTGCCGACATGACTACACGGCATGTCTTTTTGAGTACACGGTGTGTTCTGTCGCACAGCTGGCCACCGTCTTACTATTTTCCTATCGACTAGCTACACAGTGTGTAAAGAACCACTACACAGCGTGTAGTCGGTTTCTACACCCTTCATTGCCGACATGGCCACACACTCCGTGTACTCATCCCACACGGCCAAAAGTACTGGGCGTGTACTTCCAAAATTTTTGATTTTCCCCCATTTTCCTTATTTTCTTAAAATAACATAAGGAAAGGAGAAAAGAAGAAACCCGTACCGAAAAAATAAGAACCAAGTTCTTAAAAACTTCCCATTTTAAAGAAATTCGTCCCCGAATTTCCCTTCCAAGGGTGGCGAAGATATACCTCAGAACTGCTCTGGCCACTGAGCACGTACATCGGTCTCCCGATCCCAGGTTTTGTCTTACACTCGGCCATGTTGCCATGGAACCCGTACGAGAGGAGCTGACCGGCCTCAAAGAACCTTCGTGCTCCTATCAATGATACGAATCAGATGATCCTCAAAGGATGCATCCATCTGAAGCTCAAACTCCTCTGGTTGAAAGGTGTGAGACGAGTCTTAATGATAGCGGCGCAACTGAGATACATGGAATATGTCATGCATGGACCGATACCTCTGTGTTAACTGCAGCAGATAGGCAACTGACCAGACTCTCCCCTGAATCTCAAATGGCCCCACATACCTTGGTGAAAGTTTACCCTATCACCTGATCCTCCTGTGTCCCAACCTCGGCAAAACATGCAAGAAAACATGATCCCCAACCACGAACTCCAAAGGTCGTCTGCAATGATCATCATAAGATTTATGAAGAGACCGTGCGGTAGCTGTCCATTTCTGAATCAACTGGACCTGCTCAAATGTCTCCTGCACGAGACGTGGTCCTAGTAAAGCTGCCTCAGCTGCCTCTAACTAGCACAAAGGTGATCGGTATGGCCTACCATATAAATCCTCGTATGGTGCCATCTCAATAGTTTCCTAAAAACTGTTATTATAGGCTAACTCAACTAGGGGTATGTGCTTTTCCGAAGAGCCCCAAAAGTCTAGGACACATGCACACAACATGTCCTCAAGCACCTATATAGTACGCTCTGAATGGCCATCGGTCTGAGGGTGGTAAGCTGTGATCAGAAGCACATGTGTACCCAGTTCCCTCTGAAAACTCTTCCAGAAATGAAATGTAAAATGAGCATCCCTATCTGAAATGATAGAATGAGGGACCCCCTAAAGACATACGATCTCTCAGATATAAAACTTCCCGAGCTCGTCAACACCGATGGTCTTATTGATCAGAAAAAAGTGAGCTACCTTAGTGAGTATGTCCACAACAACCCACATGGCATCGTTTCCTTGAGGTGACCTTGGCAAACTAGTCACGAAGTCCATCGCAACATCATCCCATTTCCACTCCGGAATGGGTAACTACTGTAATAGTCCGGCTGGCCTCTGATGCTCCGCCTTCACCTGCTGACAGGTGGAACACCTCGTAACAAAACTAGCTACTTCTCTCTTCATACCCGACCACCAGTACTGACGTCTCAAGTCACAGTATATCTTGGTAACCCCGGGATGAACTGCCGATGCTGAAGCATGAAAATCCCACATCAGCTCCCCGCATATATCCCCTGGAACCCATACACTTCCATGGAAATGAAAAACCTCATCATTGCCTATCATCCACCCAGGAGGAGGGTCCTCACTAGCCACCGAATCCGGTAGAACTAGGCCTTCTGAATCAGATAGCTGTCTCATCCTCACTCTATCTAGGAGGGTAGAGGTCACAACTAAAGATGAAAGATAGTTTTCCCCTGACTGTCGTGCACCTCTAGATGCATCTAAGAGAACAAATCCATGACCTGCACTCACCACTGGCCTCCTGCACTGCCTGTTTCTGCGTCTTCCTGCTTAGTGCATCAGCTACTGCATTTCCTTTACCAGGTGTGTAGGAAGGCTCAAAATCATAATAATGTTGGTATTCGACCTACCTTCGCTACCTCAAATTCAAGTCGCACTGAGTAAAGATATACTTGAGACTTTTTTGGTCGGTGAAAAACATGAAATTCTCTCCCAACAAATAATGTCTCCAACAATGCAACGCATGTACAACTGTAGCCAACTCGAGATCATGCATCAGGTAATTCCTCTCATGTGGCCTCAACTATCGGGACCCGAACACAACAACTCGATCATTCTGCATCAACACTGCTCCCTGACCAATACCTGATGATTCATAGTAAACTATATATCTTTTCCCCTGCTCTGGGAGTATCAGGATCAGTGCTGATGTCAACCTTACTTTATGGTCCTAAAAGGTTGTCTCGCAAGTTTCTGACCAAACAAACTTCAAACCTTTCTTAGTCAAACCCGTTAACAGCGCCTCTAAGTGAGAGAAGTCCTGTATGAAGCATCTGTAGTAACCAGCCAGCCCCAAGAAACATCGTATCTCAAACACATTCTTAGGTTGCTCCTAGGAAACTACTGCTCTCACCTTCTATGGGTCTATCGAAACTCCTGCCTCTCAGATGATATGACCTAGGAAGTGAATTTGGTCCATCCAAAAGTGGCACTTTGAGAGATTAGCATATAGACGATTCTCTCTCAGTGTACTCAATATGATCTCAAGATTGGTGGCATGGTTTTGTCGAGTGTGAGAGTACACCAAGATGTAGTCCACGAATACTACCACAAAAGAATCAAGATACGGATGGAATAGATGATTCATTAGAGCCATGAAAACTACTGACGCGTTCGGGATTCCGAACATCATAACTATATACTCATATAGACCATAACTACTCCTGAAAGATGTGAGAGGTATATCAAATGGTCTAACACGTAGATGACGATATCCTTATCTCAAGTCAATCTTAGAGAATACTCGTGCTCCGTGAAGTTGATAAAAAAGATCATCAATCCTCGGCAAGGGATATCAGTTTTTAACCGTCAATTGTTTCAGCTTCCGATAATCCACACAGATTCTGGGGGTATGTAACACCCCATGCTTCCATGGTATGTTTCCTTTCGAATAATGCAATGGCGTTCATTGTACGCAACTTCGAGATTTTAACACACCATAACCAATCAAACTAGCCGTTATGAATAGTAATACCTACTTTTTGAAATTTTATAAATTCTATCTCTCAAAATGGACTTTATTTTTGGATTCGGAATATCGAAATTAGCCTTGGGTGAAATTTTGGTACTTTTCGGATAACTTTCATATTTTGATGAATAGTGAAAATTACTAAATTTTAATTAAAAACAACTTTTTTAATCAAAATAATTAATAGTGATAAATTATGAATTTGATTGGTTTTAAAGTATATTTAGAATATATTTTTACCATGTAATACAATTTGGGTTATTGAACATAATTTCACATTTAAACCAAACATAAACAAGTGACAATCTTTTGATATTTATTATCTCTAAAAAACACGCTTTTTGTTTTAACAACGGGAATAAATTATAAATTAATTTCTTCCACTTCTGTGTTTTGAATTTGGAAAAATGGATTCCATATTTGGAATCAGGATTTTCAAATTGTGTAAATAGTTAACTTTTGTTTTTAAACATTTTGGATAATTACTTCGGTAAATATTTTATTTACCATGGTTAAAGGGTAAATCCAGTAAACAAGGGTTAAACAAATAATATTATAATAATACTAAATTACCCTAAAACGTGTATTAACCCTATTGGTCGATACATGGTCGACCATGGGCATCTTTGGGTCGATTTTGGGACCCCATGGATCCACTTGTAAGTGATAATGACACTTTATTTTAATTAAGTTAAAATAAATACAAAAATGACACAAGCATATATCTTTTAACAAAACAATTGTTACATAGGGTTATATATGTTGGATTTTAAATTCTAAATATTCATTAGAAAGATAAAAATATTTCCTACATAATGATAATTTATTTATAATTTTTAGACATTAAATAATTTAATTTATTTATGACACAATGATGATGAATTAATTACTTTAATAGTGAAAAATTAAAATAATTGATATTATAAATACCCAAATAAATATAATATGAAACTTTTAATGAATTAAAATAATTTTCTAGGATAATATGATATATTAGTATTTATTTAATTGACTTTGTTCGAAGTAGTCAATCTGTTATGAGTTTCAAAAAAATCAACTATTGAATAGTGTCAAAATTGTCATAAAAGAGTTTTTAAAACAAATATTATATTATTAATTGATATTAAATTCCTAAAAATCTAAGGTTCGGCCAAGAGACTTATATCATGATAGGTTCATCATTAATGGACCACTTGGAGGTCTCTTGGATGTATATAGTAAGTTTATTAACCATATAATATAAAAATACAAAGAGACATTGTAAAAGTGAAACTAATTAACTAAGAGTTAATACTTAAAGATAAGGTTAATATAATGACCCAAACCTGTCTAAATTCTATTGGTTAAGTTTTTTTCGACCCGTCGCCACCTTAAAATTTAAATAATAAACTTTGGAGTAATTATTAACCGAATATGAATTTATTATAAATTAATATTTCTAGTTTTTCCAAAGGTGCCCCTCACCCCTCTTATAAAAAGGGAACTCCTCCTTCTCATTTCTTCACACCTTAAAAGCCCTTTGGTTCGGCCAAACCCTGACCAAATACTATGTAAACTTCCCTCACTACAACCTAGAGGCCTTAGTTTGATCAGAAAGCCAACCTAAGGAGCCCTTTTGATCCAATCAAAAGGAAGAACCCGAAGAAGAGGTAATGTTTTCACCACCCCTTTTCAAGTTCCTTTCTTCTTCCACTTCCTCTTTCTTTGTTATTACCATTATAAAATAATAACTCCAGTATAATATATATACTGTGATGTTATTATAAATATGGTACAACCATATTCAGTATTTTATCCATCCATTGAATAACATTTCACCATACGTGCGTACGTACGGCTTACCGTCTCCACGTCGTGGTGTAATTGTTATTCAATATATTATTATTTGGATGGGTATAATAATGATGTCTAACTCATGTAAATAATAAATATAACCTGATAATGATTCTTTATATATGATATAACATCCAATTATATATTATTTTAATATCAAAAGAATGATATTGTCGCTCGTGCGTATGTACGGACTACCGTCTCCACGAACGCGATGAGATTCATTCTCCATCATATCCATTAAAGTATAATTATAATTTAATGATTTAAAAATAGTATCTAAGTACTTTATATAATTCTGGATATGAATAATATACATCCCATTAATAACGAATATGGATCACATAACAAAGAATATAAAGTAAAATGAACCTGTTAACTCCCGAAATGACGATAATTCTAAGATATTATTAACAAATCAATGTTAAAAGATCATATATGATATCATATTAAAGTAAATTATTCCTGTATAATTCAATAAGAATTATTTCACCATTATACAGGAGGTAAAGCTACCGTCGACCAAGGAAAAAGTACATAGTAAGGGGTTTCTTATCTCACTTTTAATTCCGTGAGAATTCCATTGATCACCACTTAATTATTGCATGTGGTGTATGTGTACTGCCCATGATTGTATTCATTGTGTAATATACTTTAATTTATGGGTATTTACATCATCATGTTATTATACTTCTTTCATGGGTGTATGTTTCATAAGTTACCTAATCGATAAGGGAATTTGAGATTTCAATTTCCACTCATTTGGCTTTACGCATATTTCATTGATTATATTACCCCCAGATTATGTGTGGAATCACTATTCATTTGATTATGTCATAATTTCCACTCCCCTTCCTATGGATATACTTTTGATACACATAATCACAACATTGATAATTCTCAAGTCATTGATATGAATTTGATAAGAGTAATTTTAACTCATTCCCCATTTGTTGAGTTAAACATCCAATTCGTTGGTGTTGATTTTACAAGAATATGTGTGAATGTCCTTTGATTGTTTTACACTGAATATCCAATCATATTTAGTGTATTTATATTTGTCACACATAATTATGTCGTTGATTTATCCTTAACCTAAGGATACATCATTTATGATAGATTTCATCTCAATTTACATTCCATTGAGACTTCTTTGTTGATATACACCAAATCACTTTTAGGTGGTGTATATAATGTACTTTGACATAGTATATCATGAATCCATTTATTCTCATGATATTACAAAGTTTTGATTACCTCAATTATTTGTATTCAAGTGTCTCTCTTTTGGTTAGAAACTCTATCTAAAATACCATTTTTAAATGTTTTATAGACTTATTCATATAAATCATTCTCATTAATGTCCAGGTTTTAAAAATGGTTTTAAGGATTTTTTTATATGGAAATTAATGTTTAGAAATTAAAACTCCTTTTAAAAAGTTTCAAAGTGGTATGGGACACTTTGATTCAAAAATCTATCTTTAAATGGCTTCTGGACAAATAGTGTGACTTTTAAATGATTTCAAGAAAAAGGGAGATATTTCTCTCAAATAGTTTTGATGATTATTTTCATCTATGTCAACATCCTTCATTATTCTTTATTGAGGTTAATGTGATACAATAAAATCTTCCATATTGTTTCGAATGAGTTATGTTTGACTGTGGATGTGCTATTTTTATACCATTCATGGTTTGTGGTTAATGTATTGACATTTTGTATTCTAGTTTTAATGCGAATGTTTATGTTATGTTTAAACCTGTTCATATGAGGAATGAATTGGACTTAATAAGTGATGGGAGGAGCCCGCTATAGCTCCTCGATGCATCGGTAGGTCTCATGAGACAAACTAGTGTCTTGGCACACGACCTTGGCAAAATATTATTTGTAGTCTTGGCACAAGGCCTTGGCTATGTGGTTTTGATAGTCTGGCATTATGCATTCCATCATTATGAAAGTGGTTATTGATATTTCATGGGATTGTTCGACTAGTAGAATATCCATTTGAGTAAGTAAATGGAATTATTTTATTTTAACTTTGCCATTTTATGCTGAAGGTCAAGTTTAAAAGGCTTTTGTTTTAGTTATAAACTGCCTTAAGTGTTTATGCTTATCTATGAATGCTTCTGCTATAATGTTATCCTTACTGAGCATCTGAGCTCACACCTTTCAATGTTTTATTTTACCCAGGATTATGAATAAGTAATTTATAAATGACCTGTAGGGATAGTATGAGGGGATATGAAGACAAGATTTTTTTATGATGTAATGTAAAAAGTTGTGGATGTATCTAGTTATTCCAAGGCTACTAAACTAATCGGTCTTTCGAGACTTGATCTTTCTCGTGATCATACCAATGTTATGTAATAATTCACCGACTCTAGGTAACTGGGGTCGGGGCATTACAGTTGGTATCAAAGTAAGTTTAGTACAAACCTTGGAAGCTAGATTTAGATAAACTCTGATTAGAGCACGTAGACCTAAGATGATCTTTGAGGATTAGTATAAAGGAACTTCCTAGAATTTTGGTATTGTAGAGATTTTGTGAGTTTTCCGAGCAATACATCCCTGTCTGGATACGAGCAGGTAGAGGCGGCTCTGGCACAGATGTACCTAGGGGTAAATCCCGAAAACACCGCTTTGAGCTAGACTCGAACGGGAACTGGTGCACGACAACGGGCCTTGTTGCACTCTTGGTTACAACACTCCCGGGGGATATGCTTAGGATAATTTACATTTTCTTTACAAACCGATTTATGTAATATATATATAAGATGAGAGTAAATGACCTTGTTTAATCCTAATATGTTTCAAATTGAGAATATGGTGACATTTTAATCTCTAAATTATTTTACGACTACTGTTACTCACACAATGCTTTCTGGTTTTAGTCAATGGATGGATTCCATGAAAGTCATAGTGACTTTGAGAATGATGTAAAAGGTGGGAACGGTGGTGGAAATGAGCAAAAAAAATGGAATGTTGATAGGCATAAAAGATATCGTCTTTATGCCAAATCAGTTTTCCAAAAATATGATCAACAACATATATATTAACCAACTCCCAGACTCAACAAGGCAGAGAAAGTTGATAAATGATAAGAGCTCCAGCAATGGAGACCATGGAGAAAAGAACCCTCAATTTTCATCATGTAGGAAATGTGGAAGGAGACACCCAAAAAAGTGTCTCAATGGGAAAAATAAAAGTTTTACGTGCGGGAAGGAAGGACCTAAAGTGAAGAATTCCCGAAGAAAAATGAAGAGTACTATGGAAGAAGATAAAAATGGTCCCAAGAGTCCATTTACAGTCATTTTCCGTAAATATAGGGGACCTGGCCATTACCTGAGTGAATGTATTATTCTATAGGATATTTTCTTGGTCAAAGAAGAAGCTATGTGGAAATAAATGGTTAGAGAAAAATTTAAAAAGTATTAGCACTCCTTGTTGATGGGTTTACTTTGGAATAATTTTCTCTTGTATTTGTAACCCCACAGTTTTCCATGTGAGAATGATATTTGAGGAAGAATTGTCTCTTCTCTTGTGGATATAGGTATAAATAACCATTTGGTTTTATATGATCATTGGGGTTTGAGAAAATTATAAGTTATTATAATTTGGGATGAAAATGCAAGGTATGATATAACATTTGTGGTTAAATTATGTTATTTTGAGGAATTTATCTCATTTTGGTAATATTATAAAATATAGTTTTTGAAAAAGGACAACACGTAGACCGTGTGACAACCCATCGCGTCGGAAAAAGCTGTGGGAATCGAACCCACAACCAATGTGCGATTGGGATTTATCACCTACCACTGGACTACGTGAAGTCCCTGGTTAGTGTGACTATTTTTTTTAGTTAAATGATTTTATTGATCAATAATATGTTGATTTGGATTCTTATGTCTTATCAAATGAATACCCTTGGTATAGGAAAATGTTTTGGTGATTAAGTGATAAATGTTATTTTGGAAGATGTTCGCTTTGTTTGGAACACTATATGCCCAAGGAAAATAGAATACAATGGTGTTTCATTTGTAGAGTAATGGTAGATTTTTATCTACATTTTTATTGTGGATTTATAGTGATTTGGGTTATTTATGGAAATGATTAACCTATAATAGAGAATATGTGATGATGTTAATTAATTTTAAGTATGTGAATTTAAGAGTATTTGATATCATTTGAAGATACAATTTAACATGGGAGACTACATAATCAAATTCTTATTTGTTTTGGGTTTCAATATTATTTTGGATTATATTGAAGGATTTTAAGGACAATTGATTATTGAATGGTATTTATTTAACTTTGGGGTATTATTGGTTTAATTTTAGAAATTAAGATTAGTGCATATTTATCTCAAGGAATATCCTTTTGGGGGATCATTAGATCATTCACTAACCATTTTGGTTTTGATTAATCTTCAAATACAATGTAAATGTATAGTTTATCCTGCATGGATCATGTGATTCTATAGAAGTTTATTCTAGCTCTTCTAGTGTGACCAAGTCTTCTTGGATACTCATCGTTTAAAAAAAAATTGAGTTAGTGGTGGAAATTTATTAAATAATGAAACTCTACTTAAAAAGTAAGTATATCTCTTAATGTTCTTAGTCAATATCATAAATGAATTCCTCGTCCTTATGTAATGTAACTTAAAACAAAAAAAAATGTTGTCCGTTTACTTTCCTACTAGGAGACTAATGGTCATTTGTCCCAACACAAGTTTGTGGTTTTCTTATTGTTAACTTTATCCTGATCATGATTTCTATCCCTCTCCATCAGAACTTGACACTTATTTTATCATCCATATCCATGTTTTCCTACATGGAATCCGAGTATGGGTTATCTTGGATGACCCTTATACCTCTCTTTATTTCTTTTAAAGTGATAGTTTTGTTGACTCTTTTTCCGATGTGGGACTTTCCATTATATTCCGAAGAACAATTTTAAAAATTATGAGGACACAATTTATTGAAGGAGGGCAGAATGTAACACTCCAAGCTTCCATGGTATGTTTCCTTTCGAATAATGCAATGGCGTGCATTGTACGCAACTTCGAGATTTTAACACACCATAACCAATCAAACTAGCCGTTATGAATAGTAATACCTACTTTTTGAAATTTTATAAATTATATCTCTCAAAATGGACTTCATTTTTGGATTTGGAATATCGAAATTAACCTAGGGTGAAATTTTGGTACTTTTCGGATAACTTTCATATTTTGATGAATAGTGAAAATTACTAAATTTTAAATAAAAACAACTTTTTTAATCAAAATAATTAATAATGATAAATTATGAATTTGAGTGGTTTTAAAGTAGATTTAGAATATATTTTTACCATGTAATACAATGTGGGTCATTGAACATAATTTCACATTTAAACCAGACATAAACAAGTGACAATCTTTTGATAGTTATTATCTCTAAAAACACGCTTTTTGTTTTAACAACGGGAATTAATTTTAAATTAATTTCTGCCACTTCTGTGTTTTGAATTTGAAAAAATGGATTCCATATTTAGAATCAGGATTTTCAAATTGTGTAAATAGGTAACTTTTATTTTTAAACATTTTGGATAATTACTTCGGTAAATATTTTATTTACCACAGTTAAAGGGTAAATATGGTAAACAAGGGTTAAACAAATAATATTATAATAATACTAAATTACCCTAAAACGTGTCTTAACTCTATTGGTTGATACATGGTCGACCATGGGCTTCTTTGGGTCAATTTTGGGACCCCATGGATCCACTTGTAAGTGATAATGACACTTTATTTTAATTAAGTTAAAATAAATACAAAAAAGACACAAGCATATATCTTTTAACGAAACAATTGTTACATAGGGTTATATATGTTGGCTTTTAGATTATAAATATTCATTAGAAAGATAAAACGATTTCCTACATAATTATAGTTTCTTTATAATTTTTATACATTAAATAATTTAATTTATTTATGACACAATGATGATTAATTAATTACTTTAATAGTGAACAATTAAAATAATTGATATTATAAATACCCAAATAAATATAATATGAAACTTTTAATGAATTAAAATAATTTTCTAGGATAATATGATATATTATTATTGATTTAATTGACTTTTTTCTAAGTAATAAATCTTTTATGAGTTTCACAAAAATCAACTATTGAATAGTGTCAAAATTGACATAAACGAGTTCTTAAAACAAATATTATATTATTAACTGATATTAAATTCCTAAAAATCTAAGGTTCGTCCAAGAGACTTATATCATGATAGGTTCATCAATAATGGACCACTTGGGGGTCACTTGGATGTATATAGTATGTTTACTAACCATATAATATAAAAATACAAAGAGACATTGTAAAAGTGAAACTAATTAACTAAGAGTTAATACTTAAAGATAAGGTTAATATAATGACCCAAAACTGTCTAAATTCTATTTGTTAAGTTTTTTTCGACCCATACACACCTTAAAATTTAAATAATAAAATTTTGAGCCATTATAAACCGAATACGAATTTATTATAAATTAATATTTCTAGCTTTTCCAAAGGTGCCCCTCACCCCTCTTATAAAAGGGAACTCCTCCTTCTCATTTCTTCACACATTAAAAGCCCTTTGGTTCGGCCAAACCCTGCCCAAATACTATCTCAACTTCACTCACTACAACCTAGAGGCCTTATTCTGATCATAAATCCAACCTAAGGATCCCTTTTGATCAAATCAAAAGGAAGAACCCGAAGAAGAGGTAATGTTTTCACCACCCCTTTTCAAGTTCCTTCCTTCTTCCACATCCTCTTTCTTTGTTATTACCATTATAAAATAATAACTCCAGTATCAAATATATACTGTGATGTTATTATAAATATGGTACAACCATATTCAGTATTCTATCCATCCTTTGAATAACATGTCATCATACGTGCGTACGTACGACTTACCGTCTCCACGTCGTGGTGTAATTGTTATTCAATATATTATTATTTGGATGGGTATAATAATGATGTGTAAATCATGTAAATAATAAATATAACATGATAATGATTCTGTATATATGATATAACATCCAATTATATATTATTTTAATATCAAAAGAATGATATTGTCACTCGTGCGTATGTACGGACTACCGTCTCCACGAACGCGATGAGATTCATTCTCCATCATATCCATTCAAGTATAATTATAATTTAATGATTTAAAAATAGTATCTATGGACTTTATAGAATTCTGGATATGAATAATATACATCCCATTAATAACGAATATGGCTCACATAACAAAGAATATAAAGTAAAATGAACCTGTTAACACCCGAAATGACGATAATTCTAAGATATTATTAACAAATCAATGTTAAAAGATCATATATGATAACATATTAAAGTAAATGATTCTTGTATAATTAAATAACAATTATTTCACCATTATACAGGAGGTAAACCTACCGTTGACCAAGGAAAAAGTACAATGTAAGGGGTTTCTTATCTCACTTTTAATTCCGTGAGAATTCCATTGATCACCACTTAATTATTACATGTGGTGTATGTGTACTGCCCATGATTGTATTCATTGTGTAATATACTTTAATTTATTTGTATTTACATCATCATGGTATGATACTTCTTTCATGGGTGTATGTTTCGTAAGTTACCTAATCGATAAGGGAATTTGAGATTTCAATTTCCACTCATTTGGCTTTACACATATTTCACTGATTATATTACCCCAAGATTATGTGTGGAATCACTATTCATTTGATTATGTCATAATTTCCACTCCCATTCCTATGGATATACTTTTGATACACATAATCACTCCATTGATAATTCTCAAGTCATTGTTATGAATTTGATAAGAGTAATTTTAACTCATTCTCCATTTGTTGAGTTAAACATCCAATTCGTTGGTGTTGATTTTAAAAGAATATGTGTGAATGTCCTTTGATTGTTTTACACTGAATATCCAATCATATTTAGTGTATTTATATTTTTCACACATAATTATGTCATTGATTTATCCTTAACCTAAGGATACGACCTTTATGATAGATTTCATCTCAATTTATATTCCATTGAGACTTATTTGTTGATATACACCAAATCACTTTTAGGTGGTGTATATAATGTACTTTGACATAGTATATCATGAATACCTTTATTCTCATGATATTACAAAGTTTTTATTACCTCAATTATTTGTATTCAAGGGTCTCTCTTTTGGTTAGAGACTCTAACTAAAATACCATTTTTAAATGTTTTATAGACTTATTCATCTAAATCATTCTCATTAATGTCCAGGTTTTAAAAATGGTTTTAAGGATTTATTTATATGGAAATTAATGTTTATAAATTAAAACTCCTTTTAAAAAGTTTCAAAGTGGTATGGGACACTTTGATTCAAAAATCTATCTTTAAATGGCTTCTGGACAAATAGTGTGACTTTTAAATGATTTCAAGAAAAAGGGAGATATTTCTCTCAAATACTGTTGATGATTATTTTCATCTATGTCAACATCCATCATTATTCTTGATTGAGGTTAATGTGATACAATAAAATTTTCCATATTGTGTCGAATGAGTTATGTTTGACTGTGGATGTGCTATTTTTATACCATTCATGGTTTGTGGTTAAAGTATTGACATTTTGTATTCTAGTTTTAATGCGAATGTTTATGTTATGTTTAAACCTGTTCATATGAGGAATGCATTGGACTTAATATGTGACGGGTGGAGCCCGCTATAGCTCCTTGATGCATCGGTAGGTCTCATGAGACAAACTAGTGTCTTGGAACAAGGCCTTGGAAAAATCTTATTTGTAGTATTGGCACGAGGCCTTGGATATGTGGTTATGATAGTATGGAATTATGCATTCCATCATTATGAAAGTGGTTATTGATATTGCATGGGATTGTTTGACTAGTAGAATATCCATGTGAGTAAGTAAATGGCATTATTTTATTTTAACTTTTCCATTTTATGCTGATGTTCATGTTTAAAAGGATTTTGTTTTAGTTATAAACTGCCTTAAGTGTTTATGCTTATCTATGAATTCTTATGCTGTAATGTTATCCTTACTGAGCATCTGAGCTCACCCCTTTCAATGTTTTATTTTTCCTAGGATTATGAAGAAGTAATTTATGAATGACCTGTAGGGATAGTATGAGGGGATATGAAGACAAGATGTTTTTTTATGATGTAATGTAAAAATTT
The DNA here is from genome assembly GCA_963277665.1 of Viscum album. Taxonomy (NCBI): domain Eukaryota; kingdom Viridiplantae; phylum Streptophyta; class Magnoliopsida; order Santalales; family Viscaceae; genus Viscum; species Viscum album. Next base: position 417,397,199 of record OY728143.1, read on the forward strand.
ATGGATGTATCTAGTTATTCCAAGGCTACTAAAATAATAGGTCTTTCGAGACTTGATCTTTCTCATGATCATGGCAATGTTATGTAATAATGCACCGACTCTAGGTAACTGGGGTCGAGACATTATAGGGTACCGTCCACCTTCTTCATAAAAAGGACCAGAGAACCCCACAGAGAAGTACTAGGTTGGATGAAACCCTTTTACTGTAACTCCTCTAACTGCCTCTTGAGCTCCTGCAATTCAGGCATAGCCATCTTATAAGGAAGAATGGACACCTGTGCTGCTCTTGGAACAAGATCAATAGAAAAATCCACCCCATTCTCTAGAGAAAGACCTAAAAAGTCATCTAGGAAGACATCCCTGAAATGATCAACCACTAGAGGGAAATACTTCTAACAAGTCCCTTGGTCATCCAGATATAAGCTCGCAATCTGTGCTGTGACTCCACCTCTCCCACGATGTTGTGCTCCATCTCGACTTGCCTAAACATCCCACTCTCCCTTGTATAGAAAATCTCCACCCCTGGTGATGTGAAACTCACCTTGCGACGATAACAATCTATAAAGGCTCGAAAAGAAAACCAACCAGTCCATCCCGAGAATGATGTCATAAGCGGTCATCTCTAAGACATAGAGGTCCCAAAGAAAGTGACACACACCAAAACCAAGGGGGTACTCTTTGTGTAATGCCCCGACCCCAGTTACCCAGAGTTGGTGCATTATTACATAACATTGGCATGATCACAAAAGATCAAGTCTCGAATGACCGATTAGTTTAGTACCCTTGGAAACATTAGATATATTCATAAATGTTTCATTACATCATAAAGTGAAAAAATAAAATAACATATTCTCAATAGTCCACACCCATATCCCCTTCAGACTATCCCTGCATGTCAGTCATAAAATATTTCTTCACATCATGGGAAAAATAAAACATTGAAAGGGGTGAGCTCAGATGCTCAGTAAGGATAACAATATAGCAAAAGCTTTCATAAATAAACATAAACATTTAAGGCAATGTATAACTAAAACAAAAGCCTTTTAAACATGACCTTCAACATAATATGGAAAAAGTAAAATGAAATAATGTCATTTACTTATTCACATGGATATTCTACTGGTCTAATAATCACATGAAATAACAATAAACACTTTCATAATGATGGAATGCAAAATGCCAGACTATCATAACCACGTGGCCAAGGCCACATGCCAAGACTACAAATAAGATTTTTTCAAGGCCTCATGCCAAGACACTAGTTTGTATGATGAGACCTGCCGATGCATCGAGGAGCTATATAAGGCTCCTCCCGTCACTTATTAAGTCCAATGCATTCCTCATATGAACAAGTTTAAACATATCATAAACCATAACATAATTGTATCACATAAAACATGCATAAAGGAAACGTAATATTTCCACATTTCAATCACAAGATAGCAATACAACAAATTGATATAATAAAAACATTATCAAAATGATTTTCAATACCAAAATAAAAGAAAAGTAAAACTTGGTGTATAATTTTCATTTAAAAAAATTATGCCTTGTAGAGGAAGATGAAACTCAAATTATGGTCACGACGGCGGAGAAGTCGCTGTTGCCGCATACGTAAAAAAAATTCCTTTTATTATTTTGTAAAACCCTTCATATAAAAAATATTCCTTTTGAATAGACATAAAATTCAAAGGGGTTTATACACCGTATAAATGAATGTTGTGTATAAAACAAAATATTCCTCAATGAAAGGAGATTGAGATGAAGTCCCTTACAACGATCATTTTTTTAAATAAAATAGATCTATTATGTGTATCCACAATAAGTAAACATAAAGAAAGTTCAAATACACTATAGGAAATAATAATATCATGACATAATTTGAAATTAGGAGATTAACCCAAAGAATGGAAATTGGGTTAAGAAGTTCCCTTACCTCGTGTCCGACTAGACTCGATCGTTCATTAATCTCATGAATAATAAACTAGAGTTAATTTATACTTTCTTAAAAACATTTTTAATGTTCATTATTCCGTTTATATCACTTATTACCATGTTATGAACATTATGTAATTATTTATGTTAATAACGGTCATTTTGTCGATCTTTGGTACTTGAGTCAAAAATAAACTTCTTATAATTATAAGTTGTTAATGTGGTGAAATATCAATTATATACAGAATTATATTCATGATGTAGATATCATATATATCATCTATATCTAGTATATAAATCCATTTATAATATTACATAACATTTAGAGGTAAGAAATGAAATGCACCGTTCATGGAGACGGTAAGCCGTACGTACGCATGAACGCTAATTTCATTTATATTTTGTATTTAATGGAATGAAATAATAATGATATAAAGGTATATTATAATTACAGTATAATATCATATATAATATCATCTAATCCATCCTTTATATGTCCCACATTTGGCATTAACGCTTCAAATCACTTAGAGGGGGCGGTAGTTCATACTTCCTAAAATGAAATTATCGCGTTTACCCATAATGGAAATCATAAAGGCATGAAATAAATGGAAAATACAGAAGCATAAGAAAAAAATAAACATAATATATATCATAAATAAATATAGTGACATCTTAATGGCCACCATTAGAGGTTTTAAAATAATATTGAACAATCATGGTTTCGTGAGGCAGTAATTCGCCACCCAAAGAAACAGTATGTTCTTCAACCATTAGATGAAGGTGTGTGTTATTTTAAATAAAATCCTTCTCATAAAAACATTCAATTATATTGAGGATACTGGTTTTGTTACAAAAGAAAATAATAAAAAGAGTTTAGGGGGTTAGAGAAGCAAAAAAAAAAAACAAAACAACATAAGAGAAGACATTACCTTTAAAATTGGGTAACTCTTTTTGATTTGAGCCAAAGGCTTCCTTGGGAAGACTTATACCCAAATTGAGTCTTATAGTTGTAAGAGAGAGAAGTTGAGAGAGTATTTGGTCAGAGTTTGGCCGAGCAAAATGGATTTGAAGGTGTGAATAAGGTGGTAGAGGTGGGTTCCTTTTATAAGAGGAGAGGAGGGTCACTCTTGGAAAGTCATGAAATGTTACATTTTTATGAAATGATTTTAGGATTTCAAAGGTCCCAAAATTATATATTTCTAAGATAAGGTGATAAGGGTTCTAAATATACTCATACAATAGGTTTTTTACATGTTTAAGTCTTAGATTTTACATTATCTTTTCATATTATTTAAATCCTTAATTAACGAGGTAATCGCTGCATCATCATGGTGTCATAATATTTTTAATTTATTTAATGTATAAAAATTATATAAAAAATATCATGATGTAGGAAATCTTTTTATATTTACAATGAATATTTATAGTCAAAATTTTAACTTATATAGCCTCATGTAATAATTGTTTTAGTAAAACAACACATGTTTGTGACAATTTTATTTTTACTTTAAATAAAAAGTTATTAATGTCATTTTCTTACCCAAGTGGCTCCACGGGGTCCCCATGTTGAACCATGAATTTTATGGGTCGTCCATGACTCATCAAATAAATGTATACCAGTGTAAAGGTAATTTCATATTATTATAACATTATATTTACCTTAAATTACACTAATTATCTTTAATCACGATTAATAAAACTTAAAAGTTACTATTCACCAAAGAATTATTTTAATCCCCTTGAACCAAATTTTACTTCTTTATGAAAACCATGTATGTTGGATTTTTGAAAATCAAATCACACAAGTGGTAAAGTTTCATTTAAATGAAAAATCAGTTTTTTAACTACCACTTAGTGGTTTCACTATTCATCAAAAATTGAAGTTTTTCAAAAAAATACCAAAAATTCACCCTAATCTATATTTGATATTCCTAATACAAAAATTATTTCTATTTTAAAAAATTCAAAACATATAAGTTGAATTAAATAATTTAATAATTAATTCGTGTTGTCACAACAAATAGCGTATTTTTAAGAAAGAATATCAATCAAAAGATTGACAATTGTTTATGTCCAATTTCAAAGTGAAATTAATTCTAATGACCACCATTGGATAAAATGGTAAAAATATATTATAATTATAATTTAAAACCACTCAATTGTATAATTTATCACTATAAATTATTTTGATTAAAAAAGTTGTTTTTAAGTATTTTTCACTATTCATCAAAAATTGGAAGTTCTCAAAAAATTACAAAAAAATAAACTTAGGATAATTTCAATATTCTGAATACAAAAATAAAGTTAATTTTGAAATATAAAATTTATATAATTTCAAAAAGTGGGTATTACTATTCATAACAGCTACTTTGATTGGTCGCGGTGTGTTAGAATGTCGAACTTGTGTACAATGCAAGATATTGTATTATTGAAAGAGAAGTGTACCGTGGAAGCTTGGGGTGTTACACTTTGCACTGACGCACAAAAACCATTCTAGTTCTCAACATAGTGTCTAGCGTCATGATATCAGAAGAAGTAGAAACACAGAGCCCAAGGCTCTCCACAACGGGTACAAATATAAAAATATGTATAACACTTGTATAGAAAAGTATTGAAGATATAATAGAAGCTACTAGAATAGTACCTCTGAAAGTAGAAGTTCCGGGATCCTGCTCCTGCTGAGTCTGTTGCACTACATATGTCTGCCGAGTGCTGCAGCCCTGCGACACAGCTTGACTACCCTGAGTTATCCCGCCCTGCTGCCTCTGAGATCCTGGTGTCTGGCTACCATGACCACGACCACCATCTCTACCTGCACGCCCTGACGTATTCCAGTTCCCTAAATGGTAAGAATCCACTGGTCCTGCTCTCGCTCGTAGAGTCTGCACAGAACCCCTCTCACTAGCCATCGGTGGAAAGGCCCTGCAAAAGCGCTGCAGATGAACCATATTGCTGCAAGTTCATCACTCCACTGGATCACATGGACATTGTGGTCTCTTGTGCCCCTCCTTACCACATAAGTAGCACCTGATCGGGCCACGTAAAGAAACTTCATGGCTGGTACTTCCACTATGAGAGAAGTCCATTTGTCTCTTCCTCTTACCAGTAGAAATAGTATCCGTAACTAGTGCGGAACCACCCTGGCCCACAACACTAGATTCCCGCGGTTCCTCTCTGTAATCAGCACCTGATTCACAATAGCATGTACAATAGGCAACCTGAAAACATTCACTGGTTCCTGAATATCATACTGAAGTCCATCCTCGAAGCTCCTGTCTCTCAGTGTCTCATCGCCCACCAGAACGGGTGCAAAACACTGAAGCTCGATAAAGCGAGTAGAATTCTCCATCATCGACATAGCTCCCTACTGCAGATTCAGGAACTCTCGAACTCTATCTTCCCTCCACGTCTTTGGGAAGAATAAGTCTTAGAGGACTGCCTGAAAATCCTCCCACACCATGTCTCTATGATTCTATGACTGGGTGGTAACATCCCACCACCTCTTGGAGGAATCACGCATCATATATTTTGTGAGCTGACCCTCTTCCCTGGAGGTGTCTCAAGATGCTCAAAAATAGTCTGCATTGATCCTAGCCAAGACTCCGCAGCCTATGTTCTGCCATCCCCTGAAAACATCGGCGGATACTACTGTTGGAATATATGTGTAAGCTCAGCCATAGATGTGGCAGCCTGCGATGCTCCCTGAAAGTCTTCATGAACCGCATAAAGCCTTCACGGAACTGCGCCTCCACGCCTGTGTCTTGTATAGCAGTTGGTGCCACATCTGGCTCTACTGAAGGATCCTCTAGTAGCCCATGGCCCACCATCTCTAGAGTATACTCGTCGCTGCTCTCCTGGTGAACAATGCACAGTCGTCTAGGCGGCATGACTTTACATGGTCAAAAACACACCTTAGATTAAATATTAACAAGACTGAAAACGAATAAACCACAAATGGAACATGAGGAAGAAGGAATTTCAAGATTTGAAAAACAAGACTAAATGACGTGTATAATGGGTACACTACATGTACTTGTCTTCCCTTACCCTGCCCGGGTCCTTCGACACAGCTAAGCCACACGGATTCCATTTGAACGAAACTACACAGAGTGTGTATCATCTACACAGTGTGTATGGTGTTATTTCCAACTACCTGTATCTCTTGTGACACGACCGACTACTCAACTTGACACTACATGGCGTGTTACACCCGCACACAGTGTGTACACCACCCCATTTCCCCGCCACAGGTTCAAATTTACACGGACTGTCCTCGGACAAGACTACACGGCGTGTTCCCACAGGTACACAACATGTTCTAGATGAGCTTCACTGACCCATGTTGTTAGTCACACGACCAGATACACAACTCAACCTACACAGCGTGTTCTATATACACACAGAGTGTACTCGAGATGATATCACTGACCCGTGTTGTTAGTTACACGGTCGAGTCCCCAGGTCACACTACACGGCGTGTTCTTCATTGACACGACATGTTCATGAAGCGATTACACCGGCCCGTGTTTGTCAGTCACATGGACGAATTTCCGGGTCAACTCTACACGGTGTGTACATCCGGTACACAGCGTGTTCACCCCAAACATTTCCCTTCGCCATGTCGCCGCCCGCACTGTTTGTGACACGAGAGGAGACTACACGGAGTGTACTAAAAAAGTTTTCATTTCTTCCTGAACAGAAAAACATACAAGACGTGTTAAGTACAACACGGTGTATATATTGGGTTTCTAGATAGTATGCCTGAGAAACTACTCTGGAGCCCAGAAAATACCACAAAACAACACCTAAGTTTCATCTTTCGATCCATGAGGGCCCATACTCCCCTCGAATAATAGTTTAACAGCTTATCTGTGTTATAAAAAAATAAACAGTCAATGATCTGCCAAATTCTGGTAAATGGGGGCCCATACTCCCCAAAAACCAAAGTGTGACGTCTATTATTTCAACAGATTTATACAGAAATACCCTATCACAAAGCATGTATTTATCAAACAGCTATCACAAAAACATGCTTTTCTAGCACAAAAACTATCACAACAACATGAAATTTCTAATGCAGCAACATGGCATGGAACTATTCATGGCATGTGATTTCTAGCATGTGTCTAAATGATGCATGAGATGGCATAACCTCATCTCATCGGGTTGTAACTAAATAGAACCCATAGATAAAATATCACTAGCACAATCACAAGTACATCACCCAACAGTGAAATCAAATCAACTGTAAATGGAAAAATCAGTAAAATTGCAATACCAGGTAATTTGGCTTTCCCTGTACACGGGTTAGCTACGTCGGGGCACAACGTATTACCAACTACCATTCCCATCCTATCCCTGAATAAGGCTCCAAATAGTAAGTCAAAGAATAGAAAACTCCTTTGTTACCACTTTGTAACATCCCGATTCTGGGTGCCACGTAACGGGTGCCCCGAACCCAGTTCCCCACATGACCTCAAGTGCATTTCCCCAAATGCCAGAGGTTGCAGACTAGCAGCGAGGGCCCAGGTCTGATAGTGGGGAAACTATTCCCTCATTTGTCAAAGTGTAGCGCAGTGGAATATAATTTAAACACACATCTACAGAGGAAGGAATAAACCATACACAACTGAAATAAAAAACTTCAGTAGATATAACCAACTAGATATATAGATATGATGAAACATGTCTCCAATTATATGAAAATATCCAGAACATGTTACATTGCAACACAATACAATACAGAGTACAAGTACAGGAAAGAAAAACAGAACAGCCAGCGGCATCATGAGCCTGGGCTCGGTCCCATGCCCTTCTACACTTCAGCAGCAATCAAGTACCTGTATAAGGACCCTTGGCCTTTTCTACACCTACAGAATCGTAATCTGTTTGGGCCGAAAAGTATGGCCCAAACAGGGTATGAGAAATTTATCTTAGTAGGCACACACCAAAGGGTCATTCCCAAATGTGTGTAGACATGAAACAATAGTGTGCATTAGTAAATGAAATAAACTAAAAATTACTCAAAATTAACTAAATTAATAGTTATATTGCCATTTAATCATTCATTTAAACCATTTAATATAAGAAAACACCACAATGAATTTCTAAGTAAACAAACATCATCCTCAGACAAAACAATTTTCACGCTCAGGTAATCAAAATTAAACCCACAGGTATTACCCTCCGGCATAACAGAAATTGCCCTCAGGAGTATGAAGTGTTGCCCTCAGGCATAGAAGTCAAGCCCTCAGGCACGAAAGGTTACCCTCAGGTGAAATAGAACGTCGCCCTCATGCTAATACAGTCACGCCCTCAGGCTATAGTAAACACTGCCATCAGGCATAAGAAACTGAGTCATGCCCATCATATAAGCATGAAATTTAAATACAATTCCTCTCAAGGAAAAAGTACTGCCTAATTAAACATGGCATACCCTCAGGTATCCTGGCCAAGCGGCTAAAAAGAAGAAAAAACCCCTTGGTATGGTCTTGGATCCAAGCAGTGATCCCAAACAGCATTTTAATATCTCATTTAATTACCTATTAAATTCTAGGTATTTAAAATAGCCAGGACCTCATCCACACGACACCCCAAATATGGGTTCGTAGCTCAAAAACACACAAAACACCCGACAGTTGGAAAGTAAACACCAAGACACCTACCTTTAACTCCAACAAATGATATATGTGAATGAAGATTTCTGAAACGTCCAAGAACACCGTAGATCTCATATAAAATAATTATCACTTAAACGCAAACAACTCCCATTAGGGGAAGAATTGGAAAGAACTATTAAAGAAGGGTAGAGGTCTTACCCGTGTAGTTCCAACGAGATCGTCTGAGGTGGTAATGGATTCCTGACACGCGCTTGGAGGATCTACAAAGGTTCGGCCATCCACTCCCACTCCTTCCTTCATTTCTAAGCCTTCTCTGTGAATAGGGGAGGCTACTACCCATTTTAATTGAAAAAAAGTACACGGCGTGTATTTCCAAGTACACGGCGTGCAATTTCCATTTTTTAACTGTTCCTCTAGCGGTTTCCCGCCAGCGTGGCACTGTTAATTTGCCGAGATGACTACATGACGTGTCTTCTTGAGTACACGATGTGTTCTGTCGCACAACTGGCCACCGCCTTACTATTTGCCTGCCGACTGACTACACGACGTGTAAAGAACCACTACATAGCATGTAGTCAGTTTCTACACCCTTCATTGCCAACCTGGCCACAAGCCCCGTGTACTCATCCCACACGGCCAAAAGTACACAGCGTGTGGAAAAGTACACGGAGTGTACTTCCAAAATTTTGGATTTTCCACATTTTTCTTATTTTGTTAAAAACACTTAAGGAAAGAAGAAAAGAATAAACCCGTTCCTAAAAAATAAGAACTGGGTTCTTACACTTATCCTTGGATCCCTTGGAGTTCTTCCTCTGTAAGTTGTGCATCCCCATTTCTTGGCGCGAGGAGAAAACATTTATTGTTGATCATCCAAGTAGGGTTTTCATTCATCTATCTTTACTGTCTATCATGCAGGGAAAGTATGCCAATGTTTCCGTTAGGATATGGATGGAACCAAAATTTAATGAAGATAACAAAATAACTTTAAATAATTAAGGGGTGTGATTGATGGTGATGCTGCTATACGATTTATCCATACTTATATATTGTGAATTGTATGGGCTTATGCCCACTGAAAATAGTGGCTGTTGGTGGTCCTTTATTACGGACTAATGACCCATAATTTTTCTGTATAAACCTGTTATTGAATGGCTCTAACATGGAAACTGGTCAATCAAGTAAAGATGGTGGATTAAATTGATTCCCAATGAATAATAATCTTTGTGTGATCACCCTAGTTTAACAAATGAAAGGAAGGAACTTAATGAATGGTGTGTACAAATATAGAAACTACCTTGATCTATTCTAGAAATATGTGTGGTTGATATTGTTGATGCTTGTGGGGTGATGTAGATTGGGATGGGATGTCTTATTGTTCAGTTGTTGGTTTGTGGATCTGTATTCGTATGTCGGGCCTTGGTTTTCTTCCATTACATAGAGGGATCTTATTGATCCCATTTGCGGTTGTGAATTTACAAGAGAAACAAGTGTGAATGCTTAAATTATTTCTTGGATATTTTCCTTCAGTTTTTGTCTTGGATTGCGGCTATGTATGTTAGTTTCCTAATAGTGGAGGAATTTTCAAATGGAATCAGTTGAACATGATAATGAGAATGGGTACAATGGGGGATTTGTTTTCCAGAAATGGGTTGTTCCCTCATTTTGGTTGTTGTGTGTGTGTGTGCATGTAGGTATAGTAATGAAGGTCGTTGTGCTTTTGAACCCTTAAGTTTGGATGAGTGTTTGATAACCTATATATAATTTTTTTTAGTTTTTTTGTTTCTTATACTCACCCCACCCATATTGATCACTTCATTCTGAAAACCCCCATTTCATGGGGGATGGTTTTTTTCCAACATTTCTAGGAATGGATGTTTGTTATCTCTTTTTATGCTCCCCCTGTTAGGTATCCCAAGACTCATTGGGATGATGGTAATGGCCTGAGTTCCATTATATCCCAAGACTCTTTGGGCGGGGTATGTTGTGGTGGATGGCCTAGGTGTGTGTGGGAAAGTTTGTTTCCCATGTATCATTAAGATGAATCCCATGTATCTTCGAGCGTGGCAGTAGTTGTACTGGACCAGGTGTCTGTGGGTGGGATTCATGGTTGTGGTGGCCCAGGTGATTGCAGGTGAGATGTGTGATTATGGTGGCCAATAAGGATGTTGTTGGGCAGGAGTGGGACTGTGGTGAAAATAGTGTGGGATGTCTGACGCATAGGATGTATTCAATAACTAGTGGGAAGGTGGTGCGGAGTACCTAAATATCGATGTGATATTACAATTAATTTACCTAACTTACATTATTTTGGGAGTGTGCCTTAGTGAGGATGGGAGGATAGTTTTCCTACTAGGTGTTTTGGTTACCTCCACTTTCTCACGTGGCATTAGAATTCATCCCCACTTGTGCATGAGAGCTTTTTGTTTTCCATAATGAGTTTACCTGGATACTAAATTTACATATATAAAACTGCTTCCATGTTTCCAGGAGGACTTCAAGGACCATGCTGGACCTTACTAGCTCAGATGTCAGGACATTTGTCATTGATATTTTTCTTTCTTTGATACTTTTCATCAGAGTTTTCTTGTACTTTGTATCTATTTATTTTTAACATTCATATTTAAATGTATTTCTGGATTTACTCTTACTTTCAAGTTTTGGAGTTTTTTGGGATTTACCATCTTATCTCCCAATCATAATAAATAAAAATTGAAATGCCTTCCATTTTATGTGAGATTCTATACCCTTGGTGTTAGTCTCCACTTTGGGGCCTGTTGAAGAAAGGACTCTGGGTTTATTATATCTTCTTCAACCTGAATAAGGAAAAGTCTGGAATTTTTTTGTCCCTTTCCTCATCATGGTGAATGTAACGACCCGAAATTTTGAATAAATCTTGTTTTTTAATTTTATGTGTTATTTTATTTTTATACTCAACAAAACTATTTCATTTGATGACATGAGTATAATTAAAATGAGACAGTTGGGTTTTGACTGTTATATGACCATTGGTCAATATGATCGCTAGAAACTAAACATTTTGATTATTGTCTCTAAATACAAGTGATCTTGGTTAATTAATATAGAAAAAAGATTTGATGGCCTCATCCAGTAGTCTCTGGACAATCGAAGCCCATATAACAGAACTTGGGAAGGAGGTAGCACCATTGGGCTTTTCTCTGGACCAAACCCAAGATGAACTTCATCATGTGAAGATAGAACGGAACCGCCTTCGTGAGAAGTTCAAACTTATAGAAATTACTACTCGTGCAATGTTCGCTGAGCCACCCCCAGATTCTCTCACCTTAGCACAACTTACACTTAGGTCCTATGCTGGGGTTATAATGGGCTATGTAAGGAGATCGTACCTGCCTTGTGTAATCCTTTGTTTTAAATAAAAATTGTGATTTCTTCTTATGATGATGTTTGTGAATTTTCAAAAGTCTGGATAAATATAGTATGCATATTTTTGATGAATTCTAGAAAAAATGATATTTGAAAATATTTATGAAAACCTTAAATAATTAATTATGTGTAATAATTTTCAAAAAATGATCTTCTATAATTATGTTCAGTACGAAATTTAGAGTCTAATAAGATCAACAAAATTTTTGATGAATAATAAATTATGAATAGTGATTTTACACTTAGGATTAGTAATGTGACTAAATGGATTAGTAATTTTACTTAAAGAAAGTATTAATTAATTTAGGCACCTTGATTAAGTAATGTGATTCAATAAAATGGTTAAATAACGGTTTCATAATTTATAAGTCAAGTATTAGTTTTTCAGGTGAATAGTGTTTTTCTTAATTAAAAATTAAATTAAAAAATTTAGAAAATTATTTTAAAAAAATGCACTTTATTTTTGAACTCAGAGCATCAATATTATGTTAAGGTAATTTTTGGGGATTTTTCTGAAAAAATAATTTTTTGTTGAATAGTGTTTTTATTTAAAAATTAAATTAAAAATATTTAGAAAATAATTTTTATAAAATGGAGTTCATTTTTGAAATCAGAGCATTGATATTTGGTTAAGGTGAAATTTTGGTATTTTTCTCAGAAAGTTGAATTTTCAATGAATAGTGAAAATACGGTTCTTAAGTTACGGGTGTTTAATGACATCATAAATGCATCATGATGATGTGATGATATATTTTAATGGATGGACGACTAAAGGGGATGAATTATTGTATGAGGGGTCCCATGTGCCATAAACCATGGGCAAAAACCAAGGGCAAGCCCATGGTTTTGCCAAAACTACCAATGAGGTGTCCCTTGGCCATTAATGCCTTGTCCCCTCACTTTCCCTATAAATACCTAACCTTTCCTCCTTTATTTTTCACTCCCAACTATCCTCTAACGAATCTATGGTGTCATTACTTCCCAAAGAGTCCTCCCAAGGTTCCCCCAATCCCCCAAGGTCCCAACCTTTGAGTTTTAAGAGTTACATTTTAAGGTAAGGGATCCTACCTCTCTTTTTCTTTCCAAGTACTCTATTTTATGTCATATCTTTTATGTTCCATGTTCTTATATTAGAGGATGTTATTTTATATTAATCCTACTGTCCTTTTCATGTTCATATTATGAGAGACCCCCTCTTTATCTCATCAATTCGTTTTAATAATGTTTAAGTGGCGCCGTTAGGCTGCCGAATTTTTAAGGGATTCTTTCACCCTTCTCATTTTCATGTTCTATTTTAATGTCATGTCTTTCCAGTTACTTTTTATTATATTGGTGTATGATCTCTATATCTATCATACTTATATTTTATGATCATATGATGAGAGACCCTATTTTGATCTCGTCAATTAGATTTTTGATGTTTTAAGTGATGCCGTTAGGCTACCGATTTTTTAAGGGATTCTTTCGGCCTTCTCATTTTCAAGATCTATTTTCATGTCAAGTATTTCAAGTTCCTTTTTATTATATTGGGGTATTATCTCTATATCTATCATACTGATATTTTATGTTCATACAATGAGAGACCCTATTTGATCTCGTCAATTCCGTTTTTGAATTTTTAAGTGACGTCGTTAGGCTACCGAATTTTGATAAGAGAAATCGTATTTTTGTCTTCCTTACATGTTTTTCATTTCATATGGTATTTATTTCAAATTTCATCACCATGTTCTTATATCCTTTATATTCTGTCCCTATACTATTTTATGGATCATTTATGAGTTTTTGACCCATGTCGCCTCTCTTTTCAATATTTTTTAAAACCCTATAACATAGCCGTTATGCTACAAAATTTTCGTCTCGAAATGCCTCTCTCTTTTCCTCAAATTCTTTTGTTTTATTAAGTTAATACTCAAAGCTATTTATTATATATGGGTTTTCACATATATATCAAAATTTTCTATTTTGAATTCTGGGATTTACAAACATGAAACCCATTTTCCTTTTCCGTGGGTTTAAAGTGACATAAAGATCATGTCTTTAAAGCAGTTTTTAAAACGTTATGATTGTGAAAAAAAACCCATTTCTTTTATTCTATATGTGTTATTTATGAAATTTTTTATGATGATATATTTGTCTCAAATTATAATAAAGGAAAATTTAAGGGTGAGCCCTGATAGAGCTCCAATGCATTGGGTAAAGAATTAATCTCTAGAGATGACCATTTTTATCGACGACTTGGTGAATAACCTTGGTAATTTTTAATGACACCTTGGGGATGGAACTTAGTGAAACAGAAATGATTGTCTATATTAAATTTTGTAGCCACATATTCATATTATGAAATAAGTTATTTTTATTATGATATTCCTCATGATTTCTTTCTCATTCCATAAAGTTCTTTTTCATGACTTTATTGATGTATCTCAAGTTCACATGTTAAATGTTTCCCCTTGTTTCCCTTACTGGGCCATCTACTCACCCTTTCTTTTGATATATGTACCTAGGTTATGAAATGAATTAACAATCCTAGGTTAAACATAATGGTAATCCTTTCAAGTTTTTATGAAGAATGTTTAATGTTTTCATGTTTTAAGTTCCTAGTTTCCAAGACACTAAACGTTAAAGATCCTTGGTTTTATAAAATGTAATGAAAGTTTATGTGCTAAAAAGGTGGGATTCTACAGTTGGTATGAGATGATGGTTTAGTTATTTGTGGAAATTAGGATTTGAAATCTTTAGGAAGAAGCCTATAGAAAAGTTTAAATATAGAAAATATTCATGGTATTTTGGTGAGTATTGATTAAGGGGTTGCCGAGAAAATACATCCCTGTCTGGATACAAGCAGGTAGAGGTGGCTCTGGTATAGATGTACATATGGTTAAAACTCGAAAACAACACCTTGAGCTAGACTCGAATGGGAACTGGTACACGAAAATGGGCCTTGCTGCACTCTTGGTTACGATACTCCTGGGGGATATGCTTTGGTAAAATCATAAGCTTAGTATGAACCATTATTAAAGGAACAAAGATAAAATAAAATAAGGATTGACATAAGAATATATGATCATGGATAACCTAGTTTGGAACCCAGGGGATCACAAGTTAGGATATAATTTTATTTTACAAGTTTATGCTTTTATGTTTAAAGTTTCTTTTTCATGATTATTGGCTAAGTATTTAATCCCGTAATTATACTTTCTTTTATTAGTTAATGGCGGGAAATATAAGAACATGTCCCAACACCCAATGTGATAGGAAATGTGACGATTACCCTATTAATATGACAGAGATGACGAGAGATCAAGTTGAGCATATTATGATTATGCTAAACCAGCTATCAAAATTAACAATTAATAATTGGTACCTAGTTGAATTCCCAAATTCATCAAGGAAGAAGATGAAAAATTCTCAAGGATGTTCATCTGATAAAGTTGTTAATGGAAAGAAGACGCAATTTCCTTTATGAAAAAATTGTGGAAAGTGGCACCCATGAGAATGTCACAAAGGAACCAGGAGATGTTTTAAGTGTGGGGTGATTAGGGGATTAATATATGACTACTATTTTGGAAGACGTTCACTATTTTGGGAACCCTATATGATCGAGGTAAATAGATTACTACGATATTTTCTTTGAGGAGTAAAGGTTGACTTATATTTTGAAGAATCAATGAATTTAAGGTAAACTTATAGTAATTTAGGTTACTTATGGAAATTATTAACCTATCTTGGGGAAAATGTTTAGTGTAGTTACTTTTGTTATAGGATGTTAGGAGTGGTTGATGTTGTTTGTAGATAAACGATAAAGTTTAAACTGTGTTATCAAATCATTCTTGAATTTGGGTTTCAATCATAGTTTGGTTTATTTTGAGGAATTTTAAGGACAGTTGTTTATGGAATGGTCTATGTTGAACATTTTTGTAGTACCGTGGAATCTTGAATATTTAGAAGAAGTTTCCCTTCCTATGTGGTTCTTTTTTTTGAAGAGTTGTTTTATCTTACCATTTCTGTTTTTGGGATAATGTTTAAATATAGAAGAAATAGATAGTTAATATTTTGTGGATTACGTGATTCTCTAGAAGATGATTCTTGTGCTTTTTATGAGACCTTGTGTTTTTGAATTCTCATCATTTAGAGAAAAGATTAGTTTTAGTAGAAACTTATTAAGGGATGAAACTATACTTGAAGGTAGGTATATTTCCTTATGTTTTTATTCTTTGTAGTAAATGAATTCCTCAAAACTATTAAAAGGAACGTAAAACAAAAACGTTTTCTGTTAGCGTTTCCTACTGGGAAATCAAATACCGTTTATCCCATCATAAGTTTGGGATTTTCTTATAGTTAACTTTCTCTTAATCATGTTTTATATCTATCTCCATCAGAACATGACCCTTTGTTTTCTCTTCCATGTCCATGTTTTCCTACATGGAATTCTAGTATGGGTTAACTCAGGTGTCCTCTGTACTTCCTTTTCTTTATTTTTAAGTAATAATGTAACTAAATATTTTTCCG
Organism: Viscum album; assembly: GCA_963277665.1. Lineage (NCBI taxonomy): Eukaryota > Viridiplantae > Streptophyta > Magnoliopsida > Santalales > Viscaceae > Viscum > Viscum album. The sequence continues at coordinate 417,413,668 of OY728143.1, forward strand.
ATGTGGGACTTTCAACGAAATTTCCAAGCCCAATTTTAAAATTGCGGGGACAAAATTTCTTAAGGGGGGAAGATTGTAACGACCTAAAATTTTGAATCAATATTGTTTCCTAATTTTGTGTGTTATTTTATTTTTATACTCAACAAAACTATTTCATTTGATAACATGAGTATAATTAAAATGAGATAGTTGGGTTTTGAATGTTATATGACCATTGGTCAATATGACTACTGGAAACTAAACGATTCGATTATTGTCTCTAAATAGAAGTGATCTTGGTTAATTAATATGGAAAAAGATTTGATGGCATCATCCAGTAGTCTCAGGCCAATCGAAGCCCAACTAACAGAACTTGGGAAGGAGGTAGAACCACTGAGATTTTCTCTAGACCAAACCTAAGATGATCTTTATCGTGTGAAGCTAGAATGGAACCGCCTTTGTGAGAAGTTCAAACTGATAGAAATTACTACTCGTGCAATGTTGGATGAGCCGCCCTCAGATTCTCTCACCTTAGCAAACCTTACACTTAGGTCCTATGCTGGGGTTATAAGGGGCTATGTAAGGAGACCGTAACTGCCTTGTGTAATCCTTTATTTTAAATAAAAACTGTGATTTCTTCTTATGATGAAGTTTGTGAATTTTCAAATGTCCGGATAAATATAGTATGCATATTTTTGATGAATTCTAGAAAAAATGATATTTGAAAATATTTATATAAAACATAAATAATTAATTATGTGTAATAATTTTCAAAAAATGGTCTTCCACAATTATGTTTAGTATGAAATTTAGAGTCTAATAAGATCAACTTAATTTTTGATGAATAGTAAATTATGAATAGTGATTTTAGGCTTAGGATTAGTAATGTGATCAAATGGATTAGTAATATCACTTAAAGACAATATTAATATAATTTAGGCACCTTGATTAAGTAATGTGATTCAATAAAATGGTTAAATAACGGTTTCATAAATTATTAGTCAAGTATTAGTTTTTTCAAGTGAATAGTGTTTTTTAATTAAAAATTAAATTAAAAATATTTAGAAAATTATTTTTATAAAATTGACTATATTTTTGAACTGCTCGCATTATTATTATGTTAAGGTAATTTTTGGGGATTTTTCTGAAAAAATAAATTTTTGGTGAATAGTGTTTTTATTTAAAAATTAAATTTAAAATATTTAGAAAATTATTTTTATAAAATGAAGTTCATTTTTGAAATCAGAGAATTGATATTTGGTTAAGGGGAAATTTTGGGATTTTTCTGAGAAAGTTGAATTTTCAATGAATAGTGAAAATACGGTTCTTAAGTTACGAGTGTTTAATGACATCATAATAGCGTCATGATGATGCGATGAGATATTTTAAGGGATGGTCGACTAACGGGGATGAATTATTGTATGAGGATTCCCATGTGGCAAAAACCATGGGCAAGCCCATGGTTTTTCCAAAACCACCAATGAGGTGTCCCTTGGCCATTAATGCCTTGTCCCCTAACATTCCCTATAAATACCCACCCTTTCCTCCTTTATTTTTCACTCCTAACTCTCCCCCAACGATGCTATAGTCTCATTACCTCCCAAAGAGTCCTCCAAAGGTGCTCCCAAGCCCTCAAGGTCCCAACCTTTGAGTCTTAAGAGTTACATTTTAAGGTAAGGGATCCTACCTCTCTTTTTCTTTTCAAGTACTCTATTTTATGTCATATCTTTTATGCTCCTTGTTCTTATATTAGAGGATGTTATTTTATATTCATCCTATGGTCCTTTTCATGATCATATGATGAGATACCCCCTCTTTCTCTCATCAATTCATTTTATGAATGTTTGAGTGGCGCCATTAGGCTGCCGAATTTTTAAGGGATTCTTTCACCCTTCTCATTTTCATGTTCTATTTTAATGTCAAGTCTTCCAAGTTCCTATTTATTATATTGGGGTATGATGTCTATATATATTGTACTGATCTTTTATGATCATATTATGAGAGACCCTATTTTATCTCATCAATTCATTTTTTGATGTTTTAAGTGACACCGTTAGGCTACCGAATTTTTAAAGGATTCTTTCACCCTTCTCATTTTCATGATCTATTTTAATGTCAAGTATTTCAAGTTCCTTTTTATTATGTTGGGGCATGATCTATATATCTATCATACCAATATTTTATGATCATATTATTAGAGAACCTATTTGATCTCTTCAATTCATTTTTTGATGTTCTAAGTGACGCCGTTAGGCTGCCGAATTTTTAAGGGATTTTTTCACCCCTGTCATTTTCATGTTCTATTTTAAGGTCAAGTCTTTCAAGTTCCTTTTTATTATGTTGGTTTATGATCTATATATATATATAATACTGATATTTTATGATCATATTATGAGAGACCCTATTTTGATATCTTCAATTCATTTTTTAAAGTTTTAAGTGACGCCATTAGGCTGCCGAATTTTTAAGGGATTCATTCACCCTTCTCATTTTCAAGATCTATTTTCATGTCAAGTCTTTCAAGTTCCTTTTTATTATGTTGGGGTATGATCTATATATATATCATACTGATATTTTATGTTCATACGATGAGATACCCTCTTTGATCTCATTAATTCCCTTTTTGAAGTTTTAATTGACGTTGTTAGGCTGCCGAATTTTCATAAGAGAAATCTTATTTTTGTCTTCCTTCTATGTTTTTCATTTCATATGGCATGTCTTTAAATTTTCATTACCATGTTCCTATATCCTTTATATTATGTTCCTATACTATTTTATGGATAATTTATGAGTTTTTGACCTATGTCGCCTCTCTTTTCAATATTTTTTAAAACCCTATAACATAGCCGTTATACTGCAGAATTTTCATCTCAAAATGCCTCTCTCTTTTTCTAATTTTTTTTGTTTTATTAAGTTAATACTCAAAGATCTTTATTCAATAGGGGTATTCAAATATATATCAAAATGTTCTATTTTAGATTTTGGGATTTACAAACATGAAACCTGTTTTCCTTTTCCGTGGGTTTAAAGTGACACAAAGATCATGTCTTTAAAGCAGTTTTTAAAACTTTATGATTATGAAAAGAAAAAAATTTCTTTTATGATATATGGGTTATTTATGAAATGTTTGAGGATGATATATGTGGCTCACATGGTAATAAAGACAAATTTAAGTGTTCACCCTGATAGCGCTCCAATGCATTGGGTAAAGACTTAATCTCTAGAGATGACCATTTTTAACGACGCCTTGGTGAATAACCTTGGCAATTTTTAATGACACTTTGGGGATGGACATTGGTGAAACAAAAATTATTGTCTATGTTAAATGTTTTAGCCACATCTTCAAGTTATGAAATAAATTATTTTTATAATGATATGCCTCATGATTTCTTTCTCATTCCTTAAAGTTCTTTTTAATGACTTTATTGATGTATCTCAAGTTCACATGTTAATTGTTTCCCCTTGTTTACCTAACTGGGCCTTATGCTCAACCTTTCTTTTTATCTATGTCCCCAGGTTATGATATAGAGTAATGAACCTAGGATGAACATAAGGAGAATACTTTCAAGTGTTTATGAAGAATGTTTTATGTTTTCATGTTTTATGTTCCTGGTTTCCAAGATAGTAAACCTTAAAGATCCTCAGTTTTGTAAAATGTAATGAAAGTTTATGTGATAAAAGGAGGGATTATACAGTGAAGGTGGGTCATGACAATAATGACTAAGAGATAATTTCATTTTAAATATTAATATTAATAGTATATCTTGGTTCGTTTAAGCTCGATGGTACGTGAAACACAAGTTATCAAAGAGATTAAATTTAAAAAGATACATACCAGAAAATATAGGGGATGTTACAAGGGGAGAAATATATTATTTAAAAAATTGATAAATTTTAGATTAACATTGATATAAAATAATGTCTATAATGGTTGGAAAAGGCAATCAATCCATATAAGTTAAAAAATAATTTTTTTCACTTTAGTAAAAAATTCAGATTGACCTCTATGGTAAATGTTAAAAATATTACTTTTAAATACCTTTTAAAGAAATTTATAATTGTTTGAAAATTAATTTTAATAATATTTTATGTGAAAAATACAATAATTGGAACATTTTTAAGAACCTAGATTCAAAGGATTTTTTAAAGGAATACTTTAGAATAATATTTTAAAGAAAAATATGCTACTACTTTCATAACTTTTGAATCAAAAGAACATTGAAGGAGGGAAGTTAAAAAATATATTTAAATAAATAAAATTATGGTAAATTAATTTAAAAAAATTCATAAGGTAGTTTATAAAAAAAATAAAAAATAAAAAATGTAGTAAAAATGGAACAAGTCTCAAGAAAAGGTAATTGAGATGAGAAATCCCTTACCTTTAGTCTCATCTAGCTTCAGATATACTATAAATCCCAAATAAAAAAATTATATTATTATTATAAATGATTAATAACCACTTTAACTTTAATTTCATTAGAATTATTACTTTTATTTTATTTATTATCATTTTATTAGTTACTAAAATGGTTAATTTCAAGTTGTATGTTTGGGGGTCGTTCAGTTTATAAACTCAAAAACCACATTGGTACATTGACCATTTCCAAAAGGTTTTTGGTTAAATTATCTCCATAATCTTAAAAAAAATTATTATTTTAAAATTTATGTATTAAATACAATTCTAAAACCAACCATGTGTGGTGGTCATGCAAAATGAACCACATTATTTCATGGAGATGATATTCTGTAGGTATGCATAAATATTGATTTAATTTTTATAATGGATAGAAAAGAAATAAATTTTATAATATTTTACAATTAAAGAATCATAAATGCATTAAAAAAATTAAATGTATTCACCATTTCTATCTGTTTTACCATATTTGTAAGGTGAAAATAAAAAATAAATCACATCGCTTTGTGGAGGTGGTATTCCACGCGTACACACAAGCCACATTGTCAATTTTTAAAGGATGAAAATGATAAGAAGGTAAGCAATATATTTATTTTATAAAATAAAAATTATTTCATAAATATCATATATATATATATATATTAATTTGCTTCATAATTTTAAGAATCCATATGACCCAATGATGAAAAACAATACATATCTCTTTATGGAGGTAGTTGTCCACACGTACACACGGGAGATGTTTGCATTTCTCATAAGATGGAAAATCTGATGAAAAATGGTTTTACCATAGTCATAATAACATTTTAGTATATTTAAGATACTTATGTTGTTATTTTACAATGGTTGAAGAATTTTTTAATGTGGTATAAGAAGAAATAAACTTGAAATATGACCATTATGACTTATAACTTCTCTTTAGATATCCCTAATTGCTTTACACAACAATAACTCTATGATTGGTATTTTGAGAAGAATAAGACCTCTAGGACATAAGAATAGATATTTTAGATATGTTTGGGTATGGATTTTCCAAACATGAGTGCTCAAAATGCATGAGGAAGGTTAGAGAGTTGGTTTTATTTTATTAGTGAGGGGAGTGGTATATTTTTAATTTTGTAAAATTTTAAATATTACAAATGATTTATAATTTAAAATTGTGTAAAAAATAATAAAATTTCAAATTAAAGGTGATAAAGGTCAAAATAACATAATCCGATAATATTTAGAATAAGATTTTGTGGCCTTATTACTCAGTTTTTACCTTAATTAACCCGATTTACACTTTACCATGGTGTCACATTTTTACCATAGTTAATAATCATAACAACAAAAAATAAAATTTACTTTATTATTAAATTTTAACCTCCTAATTAAAATTATGGAATCAATTTTTCAATATTACATTTGTATAATTGGAATGAATTACATTCAAAATAAGTCCACAAAATACAACAAAAAATTGTTTTTATATTATTACATATTTAATCATAAAACTCTAAATATACTATAATGAAATATAATGTTGATTAGTAGGTAATTATTAATATTTTTTTAATTAAATTTAATTTATGTTAATTTTTAAGAAATACATAACATAATGTTTCTTTTAAAAAATTTCATCTAAATAAAAGAAATAATATTTGTTGTAAAAAATCAAAATTTTCCTCCATTCACCAAAAAAATAAATCTTATAAGGGAAAAGTAATAATTAAAATTAAGTATCTTATGAAATAATAATTAAAAAACAGATTTCTATTTTTCCAAATAAAATTTATAAAAGTGTTAAAAATTTATTATTATATTTGTTCAGAAAATGTTATAAAAACTATTTTTGAAGAAAATGTATTTTTGAAGTATAAAATGAATTAATACATATTCTTCATCAAATAACCTCTATTAGATAAAATTTAATATATTTATTTATATTTTGAAACATTAAATATTAAAATAATTATACATTAAAAGTAATTAACTTTTTATGATATAATAAAAATTACCTTAAAAACGTTTCTTTAAAAAATATAAGATTTTAATCATATCAAATAATTTTTTTCATAAAATCTGGTATTATACCCAATAAATATATAACACCAATGGTTATATGGGTCCAATGGATATATAATTCCAACTACTATAAAATTCCAAAATCTATATAAGCACAACGACTTTATAAGCAAAATGACTATATAATCCCAATATCCATATATGCCAAATGAACGTATTACCTTCTTATATAATACCCTATAAACCCATAAAATCATTAATTATCTCTCATTATTCAAATATAAATTCTAATTATTTCCCTATTTTCCATAGTTTTTTTTAGTATTATGATATTCATGTTGGACCATAGTGAAAAATATAATATGCTCATGGAAATTTATATATTTTTTCTATTATTTGAATTGTATTTTTCTAACTGTTTATTATTATAGCATCCACATAATGTCTTAATGTTTATCTATGATTATAATATTTTATCTCAATAAGTCATGTTGTGTATTATTGTAGTTTTTTTAATGATACATAATATTTTTGTAAAATTTTATTTAAAGAAATATACATTTTACCCCATAATGATATTACGTCCTCAAAATTATATCTGATATCCAATAAAAATGGTTTATAAATTTTTTAAAATAAATTTCCTTGGGTGGAATAAGATATACATTAGAGGATGGAATTATATTTTAATCCACATCAATGAAATTTAATTTTGAAAATAACTTTAAGGTCTATGTTAATACTAAGAAACTTTTCATTTTATAAATATTTATTAAACCATGTATTTACAATTATGACACTCATACTGGTAAAAGAGTATCCAAAATTGTATTTTAATATTATATTGATGAATCACGATTTATTTTTATTCACCTTTATTGTGTTTATAAATTATTTTACCAGTAAGATAATGAATATGAGAAAATATACTCACTTCATTTCATTCCATTCCATAAGAAAAAACTTCATCTATTGGTTGTGCTTTGAGCAGTTTCCACATCAATATTACCCCTCAATTCAAAAAATAAATATTCTAGATCAATTTTTATGCATGAATCAGTAAAATAAACATTTAACAGATCACAATATCTAGAGTAAGACTATAAGTCATTCATCCTATCTTTAGAAATTAACTAAAACCCAAATGATTATAACAAGGTAAGATAATATCCAAAATTATTAAATAATACAGTAATATCCAAAGCCTCAATAATAAAACAAAAATTTAAAAATTAAACATTCTATAAATAAAAAACCATAAATATGCTTGAAAAATTTCTAATCAAATTCAAAACCAAATAATAAAAAAAACTTGATCATATATTCTTTTAAGATCAACATAATATTAATCTAAAAACAAAACTAATTTGAAATTTATATCATATAATCTATAAATAATATTAATGTTATAAAAATAATAAGAATAAATATAAATTCATAATAAAATAATATATATTTTCCAAAAGTTTAATCAATATTTATTATACAAATAAAATCAAAAATGGTCCAAATTTATTTCTATGTACCTTAATAATATGATGTTTAAAAAACTTAGTAACCCCTTTATCCAAAAAATGACTTTAATGGAATATTATATTAAATAATACATTATTAAATTATTAAATTCATGAAAATAATATCTCTGGGAAAGATAATGGAATATGATATATCATATCATCATTTTTGTACTTATGAGTAATGCTTTATTTTATAGTAACTTTCTTGACCACTAAAGAGTAAAAAACATGATATAATCGTAATCATCAAAAGGTTTAATGGGAGATTAAAACCAATATATAAAGGTTAAAAATACAATTAAACATGTATAAATTTTATTGGGTGAGATTACTTTGACACATAACCATCATCTATTTTAAATATATCATTTTTGGGCCACTGGAATGTGAAAATTAATTTATATTAATTTTATACTTTAGGTAATTCTAAGGGTACCCCTACCCTTACTTATAAAACGGTACCTTATCTTATACATTATTCATAATGTTTGAGATTTATAGCTTAGAAAATACATATACTAATACAATCCTATAATCCTTCCCTACATCCTATATTTTTTTCCCAAAATATCATCCTTTCAAGGATTAATGTGTTATTCAAAGGAGTTTTTTCAATCAAGAGGTATAAATCTAAACTAAGTACTTCCATTTTATTTCCTCTATCTTATATAAATATATAGAATATGTTATAAAAAATAATTCAATATCAAAAATATACTGAATTGTTGTTATGATTATGAAATAACCATTATCTACCTCTTTTCCATGATATGAGAAAGTAAAACATCGCTCATGCGTATGAGTGGACAACCACCTCCATGAAGTAATGTTCATCACAACTAGAAAATAAAGGTTATAATGATAAATTCAATGAATATATATTATAATTATAATAATATTATATTTTTGGAAAGGTTAATAATTATTTAATTATCTTTTTTTCCATCCATTTAAAAGTGGAAACATCACCCATGCGTACACATGGATTACCATCTCCATGAAGTGATGTAATTAATTTTTCATCACCAATTTATATGAATAGTTGTATAAGTGATTACAAATAATATTAGTTAAATGATTAATACATTATGGAACCATGATCAAAGTAACGAATATTATTTATAAGTGAAAACATGTGTGAAAAATGTAGCAGTTATCACATAGAATAATGATTTTAATAAAGATTTTTCATAAATGTGTTATAATATATTTTGAGTAAATTATATATGGTATGGTATATATGATTATAGTTATAGAATATATTTATAATAAATAAATATTTATTACACATGAGGTTCAAATGCACACGTTGCAAGAAGAGACATGAGGTAAGACTTTATGTCACAATCTTATTTCTCTCTAAGAAAATCTATGATAAATTTATATTAAGGGAAATTATATGTATATTATGTATTAAAACACATATGTTTTCTTATCATTATGTTATTCAAGTAATGTTTAAGTAACAATACCATATTCCTGACTTTGATCCCTAAATTGATATATAGTTTTTTAAAGAAAATTCAACCTTCTTTCCAATTTTGTTGATGAACATTTTCTTCATTGTCTATTATCCTAAAAAAATTATTAGATATTTTTACCTATACTTTAAATTGTTTGATAATGATATTTTCCTTAAATTTTTGTCATTTTTTAAATTTTAAAAGTAATATTTTTAAATAACAATTATTTTAACAGTCCGTGTTTGAATTCTTACAAAAGTGTGTAATGAATTTTTTATTTTAACATATATGACATGAATAAATTTTCCCACTATCATGGCCATTATTTTAATTGAATATTACTTTGAAATTTTCAATGGTTCCTTCCAAAGAAATTTTTTTTCTAATATTTTTTATTTATTTATTTTAAGTATGTTATTTCAAAATAAAAATGTCAATCTCTTCAAGAATCATCAATCTTTTAAAATAATTTTCATCTATTTAAATAAATATTAAGTATTTTTATACTTCATTAGAGATATTATATTATGATACCATACAATTTAATTATATGGATGGATTATGACGTTGATGATTTATAGATTATTATATAAAACCATTTTATTTATCACGAGTTAATTAAGTTATGATGATATATTTATGAAACCCATTTCATTTCTATATGTTATACTATGATGAAATGATATAATGTTTATAAAACTAATTTTATTTCCATGAGTTATGATATAATTAATTTTTGAATGTTTCATAATCTTTGGTCATACATATGTATTGTGTTGATTATGTGAAGGGTGGGTCTATTAGTGCCAAACAATATATTGGGTAAATCCTAATATTATAGAAGATATTTTTGGAATATGAGTGGATGTTATCGATGCACTATGGGAACCAGGTAGGGATTCTTGATCCATTACGATATGATAAGTGTGGTGATTTTGATCTATTATGATATGAGAAATAGTTGGAAATTCTTGATCTACTATGATATTGGTAATATGTGGCGATTCTTGATCCATTATGATACTATGGACTCAATAGTTAACCATGTCATATGATATGTTTTCCATACCTAAGTTGGTTTCACATGTTTATGATTTTCCCCCCAATATAATGATAGGATAAAGTTGTATTCCATGACTCTTGATTATAAACTATGATTTTTTGGTATAATTATCTATTGGAAATCACATGTTGTCAAACACTTATGCTTGAAATATACTTTTATATCATAATTGATTGATATCTCTCAGGTTTACAATTAATGGGCATCTGATCTCACCCCATCTTATGTTTTAATTTTTCTCTAGGTTATGAAGAGTTGTATTAACATTAATGATTCTAAAGGGTATCTTATATAATGAATGATGATAAATATGATGAATATTGTACTTAAAAATTATGTTATTGTATATAGTATCCAATTTCACTAAACCATTAAATTTTTAGGGTGTTTAATTTTATTATATTTATTCAATATTCATTTAAGAGGATTTTATATTTATGTATGAAATTCTTGGGTCACCTCAAAAATGAGCTGTACAGAAAATATAAATAAGATTATTTTTTAATAATTTTTAATAAAACTCAAAAGTAGTCTAAAATGAAATTTAAATTTTTGTATATAAATAATAACATGCTTGTATGATTTAGGATTTAGAGGAAAAAGTAATTAAAGTAATGATTAAAGAATTGTTTTAATAAAAAATATTTTTTGAATTTAGTAACTCTTGAATAAGAGGAAAATTGGTTGAGGGAACTAAAAAAAGGATTTTTAAAACACTTTAATTTAAGTAAATTAATTTTTAAAGGAATGTATATGCTATTTCCTAACTGAAAAAAGTAAAACATGTGGCAAAAATGGCGTAAGTCTCAACAAAATGAATTTGAGGTGGGAAATACCTTACCTTTAGTCTCGTTTAAATCTGTACATTCTATAACTCCAAAATATTAAAATTTTATTATATTTATACTTTCTTAATTACCTAATTCATTATAATTCTATTATTATTAATCCATTTATTTCATTTATTATCATGTTTTACTTAGTTAATAAAATGATTGAGTTTTTCTTGGATTTTTTGGGTCATTAAGTTTACAATATCAAAAAACCACATTGATTCATTGATCGTGGTCAAAGGGGTTATGGTTACATTGTCTATAAAATCATAAATAAAATTATATTAATTATATTAATATATTAGGTAAAATTTTAAAACCAACCATGAAAGTAATTTATTAAAAGTTAACCATATTGTTTCATAGAGACAATCGTTTGTCTGTATATGTGAGAGATATTTTTGTTTTTCTAATTGGTGGTAAAGAAATAAAGTAAAAAAATATTTTAATTTTATAGAATAATAAATATTTGATAAATGTAATATTTATTCATTAATTTCATATTTATTACCATCCATATAATTTGATAATGAAAAATGAATCGCATCACTTAGTGGAGGTGGTATTCCACATGTATGCATGATCAATGTTATCAATTTGAAATAGAAAGAAAGGGTAAAAAGGTAATTAATATATTAATTTAAAATAATAAAAATTATTTCAAAAATAATTAATATATATATTAATATTTTCCTTAATTTTATCCAGCTATACGATCTAGTGAAAAAAATGAAACATATCACCTTTGTAGAGGTAGAAATTCACACATAAACACGAGTGATGTTTTTGTTTTTCCTATGATTGAAAAGGAGATGAATAAGGGATGTAACATAATCATAATAAAATTTAATTATATATAAGATATTTGTTTTGTTATTTAATAATTTTTTATGATTTTTCATGGAGGTAGAAGAATAAATGAAATTGAAAAAGGTTGGTTAGGACTTATAACTTCTCATTGAATATTTCCATTATGAATAAAACAAAAACATTTTAGGATTAGTATTTTGAAATGATAAGGATACATAATAAATAGGGATGGATTTTTTGGAGAGTTTTATGAATTTATTTATAGAAATTTAATGCTTAAAAGTTGTGAGGAAGTGAGGTGAGTAGGAACCCTTCTATAAGTGAGGGGAGTGACACACTTGTACTTTTTCTATAATTTTAAATATTATAAATGTTATTCATGGCCATGTGGATAAAAAACTATCTAATTTATATAATAATGTGATAAGGGTAGAAGTTAAATCATCAAATAATAATTAAGATAATATTATTTTCTCTTCACTTACTTTTTTCACTAACTAACATGATTTACTCTTTTCTATGGGACACATTTTTACCTCTATTACTATTAATAATGAACTAAAATTAAAATGACCTGATTAGCAAATTTTAAAATTCAGATTCAAAATATGTAAATTTTTCCAGATTAAATTTTTACAAGTGGTGGAAACTACATTTAACATTTGTTTACAAAACGTAATGAATTTTTTTAGATAATTACATTTTTATGTATAAAAAGAACTTATAATAAAAAAAATTAAATTTTTGATTCCTACCAATGTATTTAGATTATTTTTAATCACAATTATATTATGTAACTTTGAAACCAAATTCAAAATAGGATTTAGTTTTTCATTCCTTTTTTTAAAGTAAATAATTATATGTTTTGAAAAAATAAACATTTTCACTATTCACTTAGAAATCAATCCTATTAAAAACATATAAAAAATTAATCCTATGTTTATTATGATAGGAATATTTCAAAATTTATTTCCACATTTCAAATAAAATTTCTAAAATTGTTAGAAATTAATTATAACATCCGTGCATAAAATGCAATAAAAAACATTTTTAAATAAAATGTATTTTTTAGGTATAAAGTGAATTTATACTCCTTCTTAATTTTATAATCACCATTATATGAATTTTAATATATTGATTAATATTTTTTAAATATCACTTATTTTCATAAGGATCTTTTTAAACTGATTTACTAACTGTGATTATATACAAAACTCTTTAACAATTTCTTTGAAAAAATATATGATTTTAATCATATCAAATCAGTTATTTTAATAAAAATTTTACTCATATAAAACATAATGAATATATAAAAAGTTTTATCATATTGGTACAACAGATATCTAATTCCAACTACCATATGAGTCCAATGGCTATATAATCCCATCAATTATATATACCCCTAGACTATATAAGTCTGAAGACTATATAACCCAAAAAACCTTATTAACTTCTTATATAATCTCAAATAATCTCATAAAATCATAAATTATCTCTCATTATTCTAATAATAGTTATATTTATTAGACTTTTATCTATATTTGTGTCTGGGATTATGATCTTCATGGCAGACCATGAGGATAAATATTATATATACATGATATATATATATATATTCATTCATTATAATTTGATTTCATTACTATTTATTTTTATAAAAGCTCTATAATTTATTTGTGTTTAATTTTAATCTTAATATTTTATCTCAATAGGACATATCATGTTCAATGTCAATTCTTTTTTTCCATGAATCAAAATATATTAATAAAGTGTTATTTAAAGAAATAAATTCTAAAAATCTCAGGGTGTTATAGAAAATAATGTCACAGAAAGTTTAGAATTAATTTAAAAAACACATTGAGTATAATAATTACAATATTTAATCCTTTTAAGGATCATGTATATGGATTAACAAGTATCAAAAAAGAAATTTTATGAAACATTTAAAAAGGTTTTAAATAAAACCCCTTACCACATTAGTATCTTTTGAATGAAAAGAACATTGAAGAGGATAACAATAAATGGATTTTTAAACTTATTTAATTTCAATAAATTAAAGATAAAATATATCCATATGGTAGTTTATACATGACAAAAAATAAAAAATGTAGAGAAAATGGAATGAGTATCAGTGAAAAGAAATTATGACTAGAAATCTATTACCTCAAGTCCAACTCACCACATATATTATTTAAATTCAATATAATAAACTTATATTAAGTATTTGATTGTTTAATAACATTTTTATGTTTATTTTATTATTATTATTTATTTTCTAATTCATTTAATATGTTTTTTCATTCATGACATGAACTTTTAATGTTCATATTGATAATTTTGATGTTTCTTAGTTAATAATATCTTAAAAAACTATCACAAAATTGTAATGGTGAAAAGTCATATTACAATTATTCAATAAGATCTATATTTTTATGGTATTTGTTTAATATAATTACATAATTTAAGGAGTTCAATATACTAGGAAATAATTACAATTCAATGAATCGTTTATAATAAACTTGTTTCTAACCCTTAAAAAAAGACCATGTCTGTTTAATTTTGATTTCATTTAAATGATAGATATTTTATTATTATTGATTCATAACCATAATATTAATTTAATATTAATGATATATTATATATTGAAATATATTTTAATGATTTTCCAGGAAAAACAATTGCTTACAAAAGCATCATCATTTTTTTTGTTTCATAAAACTACCTCTGTAATGATTTTTTAATATAATTTATTGTAAAGGAAACATAAAATTTTTGGTGTTTAATAAGAAAGATATCTTTTAATCAATTTACTATTCCAATTTTACTTTAAAAATTTCCATTGTATTTAAAAAATGTTATAAAAATTATCAAAAATAAAATACCTCATTTTAGAAAAACATGTATTTTGATTTAATGACTTATGAAATGTGTTTAATGTCATGAACCAGCTGAGGAATCCTGGTAACCTAGTAACTGATCTAGTCCATACATGTCCCAAATGGAATTTCCAATATCCATGGGTTGAATACTAACACCTCGAATCATAAAAATGAAAGTGGGAACAGTTTTTCCACAAACAGTTTGGAAGTAATATAACAAATTAGTATGCATACAAATAAAACACCACTGAAAGAAGTGTACCGGAATTCAATCAGGTCTGGGAACCCAAATTATTATAGAAAATTATTATAGAATTAAAAGGTAAACAACCCAATTCCCAAGTAACGCAACTCTCTATGTCTACAGATCAATAATTAAAACCACATCCAAGTGGTGTTTTACCCCTTCTCAAACCTAGAAGTAGATAATATACAAACACTCGAAGGCATAGGTAGGACGCGAGATAAAATCCCATTAGGGACTCACTAAGGATTACATAAAAATATTCCATTATAAAATTAACCAAAAAAAGTTCATTCTATTTTTCAAATAAATAGGTTTGGTATTTAAATAACATATTTAAAAAAATATTTATTTATAATTCAAAATATGTAAATGCTTTATCAATTCATGTTTCACATTCAAAAAATAATGGAAATACTTTCAAAAATGGCGATTTATATAAATTTCTCAGAAAAACACTTTATATTAAATTATTTATATAAATTCACAGGGCATGAAAAATAGTTTTCAACAATGGCATACATTTATATATCATATATAAAATTATTGAGAAATATGGTCATCTAAAAAGAGGTTTTATTGTTCTAGATTATGGGATCCTCATACACTCATGTGATAAACCACAATGTGTACACACATCCCTCAACAATGGAAAGAGAGGAATCATCTTGTTCTAATGATGAAGAAAGATGTGCTGACCTATATTTTTTTATTGTTGTAAATTTTCAATCCATTGTTGGGGAAATTCCAAAATTTCTTGTTTGTAAAAATAATTTACTAACTACAATGGCATTCATGTGCTCTAGTACAAATCAATGATGGGAAATTTATTTTTAACAACCTTAAAATACTATTAATCCTCGTTATCCCATTTTAAAAGTGAAAATTTTAATTTAGAATATAAATTGAGTTTTTAATAAAAAACATTCCATGTACAAGATAAAACCCTAAGGTTTTTATCCAAACAAATTTAAGAGATTTTATCACAAATATTAATTTGAAATAAATTCACATTTCAATTTCATAATTTACTTTCGCAATTAAAATAAAAAATTTAATTCCAAAAAATCCATCAATTTTACAAAAGACCCCCAATTCAATGGAATTGGAATTTCCCACATTTGTTTCTATAAAACACAATCCACAATTTAGATTTCACAAATTTCCAAAAATGTACTCCAATTTAATTAAATTGGGGGTGGGTTCAATTTCATGCCAAAACCCCATTTTTTAAAACTTAATTCAATGGAATTAGTTTTTTCATCGAACCATTTGAAATCCATTTATTAAAAACCAAGATGTTTTATTTAATTAAAACAATTTAAATTAAAAAATCAATTTAGGGTTAATAAAAATTGGGCATCTTGATGGAATAACCTACCTTGAGATTAATAGATCTTATAATACCATACCTTAATTGGGATTCATCAATAAAGTACATAGGTAACAAAATTCATGAAATGTGGATAGAAACATATGTTTAAGATCCCAAACTATATAGTATTATATCCAAAACCAAACATAGGGATCAATAGAACCCTATGGTAGAGAATAGAGATCAGGGTGGGAAAACTAATTGGGAGAAGAGCGAATGGAATTCCTCATGATTAGAATCGATTCCAAGAGGCATATGAGGGACAAATAATTACTCTTAGGTGATCCCAAGTAACAAGACATATTATGGGTTCATTATAGGTCCGTATGACACCTGAAATTGGGGGTTCCATATTATTAATTTGTATTTTTAGATTAATAGAATATAATGCATGATTTTTTGGGCTGAGCGACATAGTTTGACAAACCGTGAAAAATAACTATGATGCTATATTAAATGGGTCATATAGTTTCTCTTAAGAGGAATAAAAACTTTACTAACCATATGTCGACCATGAAAAATACCACTACCTTGGGTTTCCTGGTTTTCTCTGAGAGGGCACATAGTTTGTGAAAACCATGTGCTATCCATGCACTAGCCCATAATTTGACAAAATCATAGAAATTCAACCTAAAAAAATCTCAAATTAAACGAAAACAAATGGCAGTGAAATTGGAATTTAAGTATTACTAAATTATAGTAACATGTTTTTAAAACATCCATTCCATAAAATATTCTATCCCCATAAATCGTACTTAGAGGTTTCCATGCCAAAAATATGAGGCCACTAATCTCCCATCAGTGCCTCCGTCTCCACATCTAAGGATTATCAAAATCTTACTTCCATATCATGAAAACATAAGGGATCATCCTCCCATGAAGTACCTTCATTTCAAAATCAACTATCGTGATAGTATTATCAACCATGGATAAATAAAGTTCAACTTCAATATCACACCATCTCAAAACATGGATGGATTAGATAGATACTTTAACAGCTTAGATAAATGGAACTTGTTATGTATCAACATTATCTACGATGGAAGTGATAAATGATAAGAAAATTTCCCCACCCACTGAACAAACTCAAAAGGCCCCAACTGAAAACTCCAGAGACCCATGATGAAAATAAAAAAAGTCTTATACTAGATCTAGGACATCAAAATCATCTGAAAAAATAGTAGAATATTTACTATCATCTCTTTCACCAAACATGGTCCAACCAAAGAACATTCACCAATCACAAAACAACATAATGTAGATTTGAAAGACGGGACATACAAGGCCTCAAATGTATCCATTTTGATCATAGACTAGTGACTATTGTTATAATAAAACCCAAACATCACCAAATGATCATTCCAAGATCCACCAAAGTTGAGAATACAAGAACAAAGCACATCACTACTGGAAATACAGACTATACCCACAGTTCAAAATCATGGGTATAGCCCCCAAAACCGTGGGTATAACCTATACCCACGGTTTTGGGAACCGTGAGGCTGAGAGGCATCGCAATAAGGGTCTGAGGCTATACCCACGGTTTTCCCAAACCGTGGGTATAGCAATGTCTCCGTGCGGCACCTTGATGTACCAGCGTGGCACACCACTGCTCCCACGGTTTTCAAACCATGGGTATTTATAATCAAAAAATGGACTTCGCGGGATTCGAACACGGCACACATCAACTGGACGCGCCCCTCTCTGACCAACTGAGCTATCAACACGTTTGATATATATGTATATATTTATATTAATACAATTATATAACCGCATATCTAAAAAGGAGAACAGCGCGATTCGAACACCGCACCGGCTGTAGGATATAAGTCGCCGAACCTACTAAGCTGCGGGAATATTGTTGATTTACTCAGACATCTCTTTACTTATATTAATTATAAGAAATTTATTAGAAATAAAAAACGCAGCGAGATTCAAACAGCGGATCGACTCAAACAACAATATACCTAACCAACCAAGATGTGCATACTTTTGATATTTAGTTGTGTATGTTTGTTATTATATTAATGAAAACCATATTTTCACCAAATATTTTTCTTCCCCCGCAATTTTTTTCCCCGCCATATTAGAGGAGCTATACCCATGGTTTGGCTAAACCATGGGTATAGGACTTCCGAAAAAAAACACCAATACCCACGGTTCTTCAAAACCGTGGGTATAGGCCTTTTGCGAAATCCCTATACCCACGGTTTGGAAAAAACCATGGGTATAGGCCTTAGGATAAATACCTATACCCACGGTTTGGGAAAAACTGTGGGTATAGCTGACCTATACCCATGGTTTTCCCAAACCGTGGGTATAGGTTCCTATATAATCTCTATGCCTAAAGTTTTCGAAAAACGTGGGTACAGGGTACCCTATACCCACGGTTTTTTAAAGAACCGTGGGGATAGGTCCATTTTCCAGTAGTGCATCCTAAATAATTTGTATTGATCTTTTTGTATGGCCATCAGAATACTAATGGTATGTCGTACTGAAATGGATGTGATATCATAGTGCCTAAATTCCTATCAAAAAATGAGAAGTGAACAGAGGATACCTATTAGATACTATTAAATAAGGAACTTAATGCAATTGAACAATCTATTTTACATATAGATTTACAAACTCCTCAACTGTGGCTATATCACAAATGAGTATAATGTGATCTAATTTTGTTAGCAAAAAAAATCTAAAACCATATTTTATTATGATTTCTATGGGTGTGTAGAAATAATGCCAAAAATTCCATTGAAATATAATCCCATTTCTAAGTAGGAACTGGATGTTGTTGATGAAAACCTGAATGTTTTTGGAACACAACCTTAACCTATTAGCACGTATAACTATGAGAGACAAAATTAGCAATGCCCTGTCACATAACTAGCCACTAGAATTGATGCCACATGTTATAAAAACATATTCGTGGTTCTTGGGTTCACAAACCACAAAGGGTTTTGGAAACCCCCGTAATAGCTTCCCTTTTCCACTAAAAACACATATTTTTTCCAAAAGCATAGAATTCCATATTTAGAGAAAAAACACTTAGAAAATAGCTCCCCAAAATTAAAAGAGTCTATAATGCTACAGAACACATCATATATATGTTTTTCCTAATGAATTATCTTGAGAAGAGTGGATTCCAACTAAACACTGGCCAAATAAACCCTAATCCCTCATTCCCAGACTCCGATATGCAACTGTGAAAAGACAGCCGTCAGATTACACTCTTTCGATGATTCTTTCACTACATGGGTTAGAAGATTCCTAATCAAATAAAATTTGATGATATTTCCATTCCCTATGGTATATTTGATAAAAAAGTAGAAATATTTTATGTATTCAACCCAATTCCTCATGATAGATTCAAATATTTTGGAGGGAAGATATAACTCAAGCTCCTATGGTAAGAAAATAGGGTAAGAATTTCTCTATAGAGGTAATTTTACTACTCTTAAGAGAGTGCATCACAACTATGAGTTCATGTTCATAGGGCAGATAAATTTTTTCATGTTTCATAATCTTTTGATATCCATAGTAAATGACACAATCACCTTTCATAAGAACACAACCCAAATCTAAACTCGATGCTTCACAAAAAGACCACTTAGCCATACCCGAACTCTAGAAGTTTCAACACTGGTGGAGAACTCAAAAGATACATCAGCTTAACAAAATAACTATGAATTTTTTTATCCTAAGAAAAAATTATTCCCTTTGGATTATGATTAGTCATTGGAGAAACCAACTTTGATAAGTCCCTAAAAAACCAGAAATAATACCCAGCTAGACCCAAAATGCTAGGAATCTTGAAAACTTTTTGTGGCGTTCCCATGTCGTCATACCTTTTTCCTTCTTAGTATCAACTAATTTCACATGTTCTAATGAAAATACCATAATAATATCACTTCCTAAATCTAGAAATCACATTTCTAAAGCTTGTTATAATTTTAGGGATTTCTTAGAAAACTGAGAACTATTCTCATATGATGCACATGTTTATCCTTGAATATAGTGTAAACAAGGATTTCTTCCAAAAAAACTACCAAAAAGGTATCAAAATACTCATAGAAAGACCAATTCATTTAATAAATAAAGACTACAGTATAATTGGTTAGTCCAAAGGGCATATCAAGGTACTCATAATGGCTATACCTTATCCTAAAAGAGATTTTTTGATTGTTAGATTCTTTTATCATCAAATGATTTAACCCGATCAAAGGTCTATCTTCAAGAACCACTTCTCCCTTTTCAACAGATCAAAGAGATCATCAATCCATGTAAATAGATACTCATTCTTTACTATCACTCAATTGAGCTTTCAGTGATCAACACAAAGGTGATTGCAACCATCATCTTTCTTAGAAAAGAGAACCAGAACTGCCCAAGGTGACACAATCTAGTGTTCAAATCCTTTCTCTAGAAGATCATCCAACAAATTCTTCAACACTTTCAATTTTTCTGGTACTATGTGGTAATATTTAATAGAAACTGGTTGAGTACTAATAACTAAATCAATATAAAACTCTACCTATGTTACAGATGACAAACCAGATAAGCCATAAGGAAACAAGTCAAGGAACTCTATGAAAAATGGAGGGAGATATCCACTCAAATAATATCACTCTATATAAAAATCATACACTAATATTACATTACCCAAATCTATATAAGATGTCCCACCCCGGCTTTAACATGGGTTCCACTCTCCCTGGAAGACTCGACACAGACTACTGGGTGTAGTAACAAATACCCATCAATGATAATAAGCAATGTGGGCGATATCCACTCCAATAGTATCACTATTTTTACCAAGGGGTGTAGTAATATCCATTCCATATAATAAAATATCCATATAATGATTTGTAATACTGAAAATACAGATTGAAATAAACAAATGAGATTTAAAAATATAAAATAAACTTGTCACTAATGATGAATCTATAGTAATGGTACCTCTCATGGTCATTGAACCAATATCCAGTTCCTCTAGAGACTCTTACATCGTATGAAGATGCTTTGTTCTAGATGACTATGGTTAGAAACAATCAATATTTGAAGTATCTGCTTTCCCCTATATTTTGGGAGGATCTAATGATCCTATTCCACAATGAATATTGGAATAAATATGGAATAATTTATCTAGGTTATGTGACCATCCACAAGAACCACACACATTCAGTGACTCAGTGAAAACCCTCTTAGAATTACCTATCTTGTCACACTAGTAGGAAATCAACAGGCCTCTTCTAGGCACTGTAGGATGTCCATAATCACAATATTATTGAGAACCACTATGAGAATCATCACAATTCCTCTTTCCTTTGATGTAACACATACATCCATTGGGACATAAAGAAACTCCTAATAACACTGACTTTCCATCTAGGTCCATTTAAACAATTAAAATTCTATCCAAAACATGAAAATAATCATGGTGATTCTGAAATAAAAATTGTGAATAGATATCTTGATGAAATATAAAATAAAAACATTGAGAATTCAAATTCTCATTCGATACAATCTCTGGTGCAAAATGCACGAGCTCAGCAAAATGGTTTGAATACTCTTTCAAAGTCATGTCGGCCTACACATGTTTGAAAAATTCCATATCCTTGGCCAAAAAAATCAACTCTTGATAGAATTGGTTGGAAAAAATAACTTTTAAGTGTTTCTAATCTAATCACTCTTGCATCTTCTCCATCACCATAGTGCTGCAGTATTACCTGGTCGATCCTTCCAGCGCGAATGTGGCACACTTCACCTTAATTTCATTAAGTGTCTCCAATAACTCCTACATATGTTCCATCCTTATCAATCATTCCTTATACTATTGAGGATAATTTTATCAATTGAACAATGATGAATTCTATAGAATTAATTATTGATAATGTTTATGGAGAACATACCATTGAGGTTCCATAGCTAGGGCCTGAATGTGAATTGGTGGTGGTTACTATCTTAGAGCTTAGACAATACACACAATCCCCTCAACCTGGTTTGGGTCCACAATAGGATTTTCTCGGTAAGGTTTTGAATAATCCTACTAATAGATCTAATTAATGTGTATTCTTAGAAGCATGATGCTACACAACATCATCACATTACAAGGAAGACATCAGATTAACACTCAAAAAGATCAATAAGGGAAAATAAATCCCAACAGATTGAAAACAAGATTTGTATTTCACTCTAACTAAATCAAAAGTGTGGAAAAGAGTATAAATAATACTCAATAAATATTTCCCTAACCACCCCTAGGGACATAAGGTTCATTATAGTGAGAGATTTCTAAAGACTCAATCACAACTATATCCTAAGACCCGATAAGAATACACAATTTCATAAAGATTTCAAGATAAGAATCTTAAAATTTTCCTATGATTCCTTTTTTTATGAACCATCCTGAGTCCCCTAGGAAACTAATAACAAGTCCATACCTAACATTGACTGAAGGGAATTTATGATCCACATGTGTTGGAGACTAGCACCTAAAATCATGTAAATGATAGTGGGAATAGTTTTTCAATAATCAATTCGGAAGCAAGATAACAAATAATTATTCTTATGAAAGAAACTCTATTGGGAGAATTTTACTAGATGCCAAACAGGTATGAAAAACCAAAGTAATATATAAAAGTACCAAAAACCATGAAGGTAAATGGGAAAACACCCAACAAACACAACTCTCCATGTCCATGAATTAATATCTAGAACCACATCTAAGTAGTGCTTTACCCCTTCTTGAACCTGAAAGGAGATAATCTATAAATACATGAATTCATAGGTAAGGTGTGAGCTAAAATCCTAGTAGTGTTTCACTAAGTATTCCTTAAAAATATTCTAATATAAAAATAACCAAATACTGTTGTTTAATTTTTTAAATAAATAGGTTCATCATTTAAATTGATTATTAAAAAAAACCATGATTTACAATTCAAAAGATGTAAATACTTCGGTAAGTCATGATTGTCATTTCAAAATTATGGAAATACATTAAAAAATTGTGCTTTACACAAATGGATCAAACAATTTTTTTTAAATAAAATGGTTTATATAAATTCACTAGGGTTGAAAAATAGTTTCAACAGTGGCATGAATTTATATCTCATAAATTAACAAGCGAGCACCATTGTCATATAACAAGTGGTATGATAGTTAAAGGTTATGGGATATTTACACACTCATGAAATAAACCACAACGTGTACACACATCCCTCGATAGTTCCATGAGATGACTCATCTATATAACAACCTAAGAAATAATAAAATAATTTTTTTAATATGGAATTAAGTAGGTAAATTCATTATAAATTTATAATGAAATAAGATGTCTTTATAAAAATTAAGAAATCTATACTAATATAATAGAAACCCAAACTATGAAATTATAAACAAAATTTCTGTATCTAATAAGTGGAAATATGATATATTTATATCATGGAATAATAAAATAAATGTTTTTAAAATGATAAATTAAGTGTTGGTATTTTTAGGAAACATAAATGTTTATTTATAATTTTAAAATTAATTTAATGATTTAAAATAAAATTAATTTTCATAAAGTAGATTCATAAATTAATATTTTAGTTTCTTCTATTTATAATCTAATTAAATGATACTTTAATTAAAATTTCAGTGTATTATAAAAACAATTATAGCTTTAAAATTTGTATTTTTTTGAATAAATGATGATTTTAATTAAAAATTAAATTTATCATATATAGAAAATTATTTTAATAAAATGGATTTCATGTGGAATTTTACTTGTAAAAAAATGGTTAGGGTTAATTTTGAGTATTTTTCTAAAGCACTTGATTTTTTGGTGAACAGTGAAATATGATAATTTATAGTATTTAAAAAATCGATTAATTATTGAGTCATAGATTCTATAAGGGTGATTTAAGCCCAAAATCATATACTATAATTCATTAATATAAAATATTTACTGATAATTCTCAATCTATTCATAGTCCTATACCAACAAAATAAACTAATGAATAAAATAATCAAAAAATACCCCTTAATCCATTATAAAAACAACCCCTCACTACCTTATCTCATCACACCTCAAAGACTTGTAACTTATTTAATTCATTCCAAATTAGCCTTTTAATACTCTTCCCCATGTCGAAGGCCTTTTGGTCTAACCAAAAAGCTGAAACCAATTTCATTAAGTTGTTTCTCAAGGTGGATAATTCAAGAGGTAAAATCATCTTACATTTCATTTTATTTTTATTTTTATTTTTTTCCTTTTATTATTTTTCATTAACATTCCCTTATCCAAGTGGATTAGAAACTATAGTATCTTATATATATACTATAATTTTATGTTGTTTATATCAAAATTCATCATCAAACTTCTTGTCCTCCACCTTTTATTCTAAAAATGAGAACATCATCTATGATGTGTTGATTTACCACCATCGTGGATGATACACTTTTATTTTCCTTTACCACCTTCCGGCTGGTCATAAAACCATTATTATGGTTAAATAATTTTTTATTATACATATTATATATTAGTTAATGTTATGGAACCAATATATAAACATGATATCGAATAAAATGATTTGTGTAAATGATGGTCGTAAAAACTACCAAAATAAATTAAATCATTTTCATTAATGTTTTATCTTATTATTAATCCTCATATCAGAAAAAATTCTTATATGATATCATTTAAAATTATGTATACATATTAATACCATTTTATTCCACTTCTATAGTTTTTTTCCATATGATAAGAAAATCTATAAAGAACCAACTGTGGAAACCCAAAATTCAGAAGGAATGTTTTTATGAAAGTATTATTGTTTTATGATTATGTTATAGTTCTATGGAATTGTCTATGATTAAGGGGTATGAACTATATCTTCATCCAAACTTTTGGTTATGTTTATGTTGGAGGATGGCTGTATGGTTACTCCAAATATAACTATGATGGTTACACCATAAGGTAGTCATGAGGGTTACATCATAAGGTAGTTGTGAGGGTTAAATTTTAAGGTAGTTTTGAGGGTTATAAATCATATGTTATCTGCAAGGGTTAAAATCTGATGAATATAATTCTTCAAGTTACCTTTATGGTTTTATTTATGTTTTCTATGCTTTTTGTAAATCTCTTCTTTTAATAAAGTATGTATATGATACTTTATGGTTGAGAAGTATGTCTTTGTGAAAATTATTTCATATGCTTAGAATTATTCCTAGAAAAGAGGATTCTATCATTCTATTTATGTCTCTTACTATGATTTTTTTGCTCATACAATGTTTATAAATATTTTTCATAGTGTTTAAGTATGGGTAAGAGAAAAGAAGAAGACAAACAGATTGTTGTGAATATTTTTCAAGAAAAGATGTCAGGTTTTATTAAAAAACATTTTTATTATGGATGGAATTGATACTATTTTAGTAGTAACCACATTATATTTTATTGGGTAGATATGTAAGAATTGTTTCCTAATTATATACAAATATATTCTAAAAGGATCTATAAGAATATAATATGTGTTTTCCAGTTTAATTAACTAGATTATGTAATTTTTAAGGTTTGTTATTTATAGTTGGAATCAGAGTAGGGTTTAGATAACTTTAAGGTTTAGGATGATATTAATATAATAACATAAATAATTTTTACCTTATGTTTGTGTTGAAACAATATAGAATTAAAATATAACCATATTGCTTGTTCTGAGAAATGTTTTGTTAAGAATGGTTTCTCGTAGAAGAAACATGGAAGATGAAGTAGGAAGGCACCAAGATGATGATATCTTTCCAAATCTGAAACCTAGAATGTTGGGTATTAGAACCAAGAAGATTTTAATAGTGATGTATTAGTTGACATAAGCTATAAATAGAGGTTTCATCCAGGAAAGAGAATAACCAGGGTTAATATAAAGGAACTTGAAGATAGTGGAACATTTTATGTGTTGTAAACCACTTAATTTTATGGTATATTCTAACCTAGTGGAAGATGAAGGATGGACTAAATCCCTTGAAAAAGAATTTAATTCAAGGGGTGTCAGATAATCAAAATGTTAGTTTTGTTATTTGTTGTTTTAGTGGTAAATCTTACTAGTGGTGGTAAATGGTAAAGAATATCAAATATATAGAAGATATTGAAACCTTGAAATATGAGGAATTTAAGAATATTTTAATTCAAAACTATTTTCCTATGGTGGTTTGAAATAGGATGGAAAATAAATTCCTAGAATTGAATCAAAAGGATGAATATTTAGTGACTGTTTATGAAGAAAACTTCACCCGATTGAAATGGTATGGTCCAAATATTATTTGATATCTTGATAGAAAAATAAGTCATTTTTATATGAATGAAACCTAGATACCAAAGGGCTTTGTCCTCCTGTGAATTAAAAAGCTATGAGAAACATGTCCTATATGCTTAGAGGATATAAATAGAGTTTTCTAACGACCATGTTCACTTTGAAAACAATCAAAAGAAAATTTCTAGATGACAGTAAATGGGTAAGAATCAATCAAATAAATATAATGGTTAGAAATTCCAATTTCTAGTTTGTGAAATGTTTCATAAAAATAAAACAAGAAAATTCTTTAAAAAAATTGGGAACTATTTTCTATGTGGTAATTTTGGAAATATGGAATGATATTCAAGGCAAATGATCTTAAGATTAATTTTGATAACAAAATAATATTGTGTTTTTAATGGGATGATATATGGAATTATGAAAATAATTTTCCAATGAATGATATGAATGATGGAATGAATTCATATTATAAGTAGAAAGGTGAAATGAAATCCTTTTATACTATGTTTGTAGATGTTGGTCCATCCATTGAAGTGGTATTAGGTAATTTTTTTTACTCATATTTTTCAAATGTTCTGTCTGATATAAGGTTTGCAAATTCATTTATTTATGAATAATTTTATTATAAATTGAAAATTTGTTAACAAGAAATTAAATAAAAACTTATAGTTAAAACACCAGGGGATATATTAAGGAAAACATCATTATAAGAATATTTTTTTCAGTCATTTATGGAATAAAATTACCAGAAATCTTTGTTGTCTTTCCCTTAGTAGAGTTTGATGTTATTATAGGTATGGATTAACTATATGTTTACCATGATAATATTTATTTTAGAGACAATGATGTTTTTCAGAAAGAGTTTATGTTTTACACAAGAATCGACCCATAAAATTGATAATGTATCCGAAAAATGTGAAAATGCTAAAAGATCGTGATGAAATTTATATTGAAAATATTGTTGAAATCATGGTAATTGATTAGATGAATGATGTTCCAGTGTTAAATGAATACCAAGATGTTTTTCTCAATGATTTTCGTGGTGTTATACCTGACCAATAAGTTTTTTTTACCATTGAATTAGTTTTTGATGATAATCAGATTTCAAAACCCCTATATCGAATAAAAATTGTGGAACTTCTTGATTTGAAAAAATAGTTGTAGGAGTTTCTTGATAAAGGATTCATTCATCCTATAACCTTTCCATAGGGTGATAACAGTTTGTTTGATAAAAAGATATATGGTAACATGAGAATTTTTATTGATTGTAGTGCTTTGAAGAACACTACTGTTAAGAAATAAAATCCATTTTTTCATATCGATGAATTTTTTTGATCTGCTCATGGGAGCTTACTATTTTTCCATGATTGACCTGAGATATGGGTACCATTAAATGAAGGTGAGTAAGTATGATATTCTAAATACAATATTCTATACTATATATGGATATTATGTGTTTGTTTTCAGGTCCTTTAGTTTGACAAAAACCCCTATATTATTCTTGGATCTTATAAAGAGAATATTCCATCAATATTTTGATAAGGATGTTGTTGTTTTTATTGATGATATTCTTATGTGTTCTAGAAGTTAAAATGTTTATGAAAATAATTTAAGGATTTACCAACAAACACTCAAAGAAAATAAGTTATAGGATAAATTAAGAAAATGTGTATTTTGGATGCAATAAATTTCTTTATTTGGGCACATTATAAATATAGATGGTATAAAAATTGATCCTGGAAAATAAAAATTGGTTAATGAATTGACAATACCTAAAAATATTAATGAGATTTTTATTTTTATTGGATTATCATGCTATTACTAACATTTTGTTAAAAACATTGCATGATAATCTAGCATACTAACAATGTAAACATGAAAAGGGATAACATTATTCTAATAGAAATTGATGATGTTTTCTTCCAGAACTAAAAATATGATTATTGAATGCTCTGGTTTTTCATATGCCTTCCATAAAGGGTGATGTTGTCATCTATAATGATTCTTCTTTGATGGGACTTAGTTGGGTTTTAATGTAGAATGATCATGTAATTTCTTATAATTCAAGAAAACTAAAACCTCTTGAGTAAAATTATGCCAAAAATGATTTGAAATTAGCATCTTCAAATTTTTTATTTAAAAATGTGGACAAATCATTTACATGGTCCAAATGTGAAATATATACTCACCATAAAAGTTTGATGTATATATTCACTCCGAAGAAATTGAACATGATACAAATAAGATGGATGTAACTGATAAAAGATTATGATTGTATGATCAATTACTATCAAAGAAAAAAACTAATTAAAGGATGACTTGAGTTGAAGAAATCATGCATCATTTACCATGTTACGTTTGGAACATGACCCCTTGGTTTCTGATTTGATTAATTTTGTCTTGGAAGTTGTTGGTGAAAGAAATTCCACAATTTTGTTTCAGGTGTGAGTGGAGTCATCTATCTTAGGTAGAACTAAGAAATTGCAGAAGGAAGATATTGAGTTATAGAAAAAGGTCTAATTGGTTAAAAGGGTATGTTTCAAATATTTAACAATGATAAAAATATTTTTTTGTGATTTATAAGGGATTATGTAGGCCTTGTGATCCCAAACTACTGAGAAAATTGTTAATTACAGCTCATAGTTCCCTATATTTATTTCCTTAGGGAAACACTATGATACATGAGAACCTTTAGGAGTATTACTGGTGGAATGTAATTAGAAGATATATTTTATATTTTATCATGAAATGTTTGACTTTTCAAGAGGTTAAAGAAGAGAGAAACCTTCTAATGGGGGTTATTTATAATTTTACAGTTCTAGAACAGAAATGGAAAAAATATATCCATATAATTCATGGTGGGACTACTAAATATTTCTCCAGGTAATAATACGATTTATGTTATTGTTGATTAAAAGACTAAATCAGTACATTTTCTTTATATTTGGGATACAATGTATTTAGATCCAATTTCTCAATTATACCTCAAATAGATTACCAGGTAACATGGATTTTATCTCTCCACTGTGTCTAATCGTGTTCGTAGGTTCACTTATAACATTTGGAAAGGCCTTCAGAATTTGTTAGGAATTAAATTAAATTTTAGCATAGACTTTCTAACTCAATATGATAAATGTTTAGAGTGAAATAATAATACATTGAAGGATATGCTTCAAGATTTCCCAGTGGATTAGCATGGATGTTGGGATCGTCATCTCTATTTACTTGAGTTATTTAAAAACAAAGGTTTTTATTATAGTATAATAATGGATACTTTAGAAGAGTTATAGGAAACTGGTGTCAAATTCCATATTTTTAGGATGAATTAGAGGAAAGGAAGTTGGTGGGAGCATAATTGGTAGAAGAGGAGGCAAAGAAAGTAAAGGTGATCTAACAACACATGAAGAAAGTTCAGAGTAGCCAGAAATGTTATGGAGATAACTGGTGGAAAGAATTTTCCTTTGAGGTATATGATTATGCATTTCTCAAAGTTTATATATGGAAAAGTGCGATGCATTTTGGAAATTGGTAGAAATTAAGTCCAATGTTTATTAGACCATTTGAAATACAATAGAAATTGGGACTAGTTTCCAATTTAGTATCTTTCCTTTGAGTTTATCTAAGTTACACAATTTGTTTCATGTATTGATGTTAATAAAGTCTATGTGAGATTTATCTCTTGTTTTGGGCCCAGAAGTAGTTTATTTAGAAGAGAAAATTTCTTATGAAGGGAAACATGTTCATATTCTTGATGAAAGAGAGAAACTATTGTAGAATAAGGCAATTCACTAGGTTAAGTTTTTTTTGGAGAAACCACATGATTGAAGAAGCAACATGGGAATCAAAAAATTCTATGCGATAAAGGTATCCCCACTTCTTTAGTAAGTGAATTAAAATTAAGAGGATTTAATTTTAAAATTTTTGGTAGAATGTAACTACCCATGTAATTATAAAATAATTTTTTCTCATTGTGTAATTAGATAGATAAATTCATTATAAATGTATAATGAAAAAAGTGGTATTTATAGAAATGAAGGAATATATACTAATTGAATAGTAACCTTACCTATGAAAGTAAAAAACAAAATTTATGTATATAAGTGAAAATGTGATATATTTATAGAATAGAATAAGTAAATAAATTTTTTGAAAATGGTAAATTAACTGTTGAAATTGTTTGGAAACATAAATGTTTACT
The DNA here is from genome assembly GCA_963277665.1 of Viscum album. Taxonomy (NCBI): domain Eukaryota; kingdom Viridiplantae; phylum Streptophyta; class Magnoliopsida; order Santalales; family Viscaceae; genus Viscum; species Viscum album. Next base: position 417,444,739 of record OY728143.1, read on the forward strand.
TATAATATTATAATTAATATAATGGTTTAAAGGAATATTTATTTTCATAAAATAGAATAAAAAATTAATATTTCTTTGGCTTATGATTATAAAATAATGATATGAGACATTAATTAATTTTTTAAAGTGTTATAAAATTAGTTATATTATAAAAAATTGTATTTTTTTTTGAATTAATGATTATTTTAATTAAAAATTAAATTTATCAAATTTAGAAAATTATTTTCATTAAATGGAGTTCATTTTTGAACAGTAGACATCAAAGAAAGTTTAGGGTTAATTTTTTGTATTTTTCTAAAATATTTTAATTTTTGGTGGATAGTGAAATATGGTAATTTATAGTATTTAAAAAATACATTAATTACTGAGTCATAGATGATGAAATGATGATGTAAGCACAAAATTTTGAAATCAATTTCACTATTTTATTATATGTAGTTATAATTCTTAAATTATTCATAGTCCGAACCAAAAATAATAAAGGAATAAAAAAATAAAAAACACCCCTCTCCTCCAAAATAAATATCACTTTCACCACCTCTTCACCTCACACCTCAAAGCCTTGAAAATTTCTTAATATATTCCCAATTATTATCTGTATAATATTTCCCACGTTCAAGACCCTTAAGTCTCACCCAAAGGCCAAAACCATGTGCCTTATAGAGGTTCTCAAGGAGGAAAATGGAAGAGGTAAAAGCCTCTTTCATTTTCCTTTATTTTCCTTTCCTTTTATTTTATTTTATTATTCTCTAATCACATCCCATTATACAAGTGGAATTTGAACTACATTATCTTATATATACAATAATTTTATCATTTTTATTGATAAATTTATCCTCAAAATGTCCCCCCCCATTTAATTCAAAAAATGAGAACATCATCCATGGTGTGTCGATTTACCACCATTGTGGACGATACAATTTCATTTTCTACTACCACCTAAATAATGTTCATAAAATAATTAGTATGGTTAAATAATATTTTATTATACATATTATAATTTATTTATTGTTCTGTAACTAATATGAAAACATTATATTCAATAAAATGACATATATTTGTGATGGTCGTGAAAACTACCAAAATCAATTAAGTCATTTTCATTAATGATTTATCAAATGATTAATCCTCTTATCAAAAAAATTATATATGGTATAATTTTAAAATCCGGAAAAATATTAATACCATTTCATTACACTCATATAGTTTTACTTCCATTCGTTAAGAAAATCCATAATGATCCAAGCATAGAATCCTTGAAATAAATGTACCTGATACATTAAAAATAAAAAAATATTATTAACAAATGGGTCAAAGGATATTATAATTAGATCATATAATTAATTATAAATATGAATATGGTTCTTTAATATATTGATAACACTCCTTAAACCATTATACATGAACTTTTAATAAGTTTGAAGCAAGAAAAACACGAGGTAAGGTGCTTTTCTTTAAAAACACACTTAAATTTACATTTTTAAAAAATTAAAATGGAATGTTTTTATGAAAGTATTTGTTTTTTTATGATTTTTTAATAGTTATTTGGAGAGGTTTATGATGAATAGTTGGACCTATATCTCTCTATAATTTATTGGGTAGGTTTATGTTCAAGGTTGACCATATGATTACTTCAAGTGTAACTATGATGGTTACACCATAAGGTTTCCACGAGGGTTATATCATAAGGAAGAATGAGTGTTACATTATATGGTAGCCGTGAGGGTAAAAAATAATATAGTACCTGAGAGGGTTAAAATATTATTTCTGTAATTACCTAAGTTACGTTTTTGGTTTTATGGATGTTTTATATAATTTATGAAATTATTTTCTTTTTAAAAAATAAGTATATGATACTTTATGGGTGAAAATTATGTATTTATGAAAATGATTTCATATGTTTATACTTATTCATAGACTAACCATTTATTTCCTTATTTTTATGTCCCTTACTGAGCCTTTTATGCTCATCCAAAGATTAAATTTGTTTCAAAGGGGTTAAGGATCTGTAAGAGAAAAGAAGAATCCAAGATCATTTTTTTGAAGATTTTTCATAGAAATATTTTAGGTTTTATTAAAAAAACATTTTTATTATAGAAGAAATGAATACTATTTTAATAGTACCCACAATGTATGCTAGTAGGTTGACCTGTATGAATTATGTCATAATTCTATAAAACTATAAACTGAAAAGATATTTGGAAATGTAAAAAGTGTATTATAGTTCAATTAACTAGATTATGTAATGTTTAAAAACAAGTCTTTATAATCTATGTCCCAATGGGGAAAACGATGTACTGACCAATATTTTTCAGTGTTTTGAAGCATCAATCTATTCTTTGGGAAATTCAAACCTAGCATTTTTGTCCTAATAATACACTAACTACCTAGTCATTCATGTGATTTTGTATAATTAAATGATAAGAAATTTATTTTAAGATACCCTAAAATACAATTAAGTCCCATTCCCCTTTTCAAAAATGCCAATTTCCATTATAAAACTAAAACCAATTTTTAATAAAAAACATTATTTTCCACGATAAAACTCTAAGGTTTATATCAAAAACATTTTAAGACATTTTTCAAAAATATTAATTTTAAATCAAATAACAATTCATTTTCACAATTTAGTTTGACAATTAAATTCAGAAATTAATTTTTTTATAAAAATCATCAATTTCACAAAAAACCTTAATTCAATGGAGTTGGGTTTTTTCATAATTTCTCTATCAAATATGTTTCAAAATTTAAATTAAACAAATTAAATGTCACCAATTTCTATAAATACACTCCAATTTTATGGAATTGGAGGTTTTCCAATTTCATGACAAAAAGATATTTTTTGAAACCCCATTTAAATGGAATTCGGTTTTTACAACTAACCAATTGAAATACATTTAATAAAAACTAAGAAATTTCATTTAATTAAAATAATTGAAAATAAATAAACAATTTGGTATTAACAGAAATTGAGCATCATTATTGAACCACCTACCTCGAGATCAATAAATTTCATAACGCGATATCCTAATCAGGATTTTTCAATGAAGAACAAAGAACCCAAAATACAAGAAACAAGGATCAAAAATAGGTTTAGGATTCTAAAATAGAGGGTATTAGATCAAAAAATTAACATGGGGATCCACAGAACCCTTGGTAGTAGAAGAGAGATCATGAGAGATAGAGATCAAGGTAAGGAAACTAATCAGGAGAAGATTAAAGGTCCTTCAAAAAGCATCAAATAACTTTTTGGATGGATATGAGGGGGAAATGACCACCCTTGGGTGCTCCTAAGGAATAATAAATCAGATGGGTTTATTATAGATATATCCAGCATCTAAAATGGTGGTTAAAATTTTTACATTGGATTTCTATTTTAATGAAATCTCATGCACAATTAATTGGGAAGAGCTGCATGATTTGACCAAACATGTGGACTAACCATGTATAAGGACCCGACCTTAAACCTTACAAAATATTGAATTAAATGAATAATTAAAATTGAGTATCTTTTTAGGTTTAGAGTTTTAGATATTTAGGGCATAACTATTACATCTCTAAAGATAACAAAGTAGACACTTATACCCAATATCTATTTTTTCATAAAATAAAAACTCTTTAAATAAGCATGTCTAGTTCCATGTTTTAGACATCATGACTTTTCCTGGATCCAATCTTTGACCCTATTCATCTTTAAGTCCTATGGAAAACATTTCAAAAACTTGGGATAAGCATAAAAAGCTCAGTTGGGGTTATAAAATAAGGAAAAAATTAGCCCATCAATAAATACAAATAATTGAAACCATACTTTTCAATCATAACATACCTTATAAAATCATAAGATTTATTAATAACACACACAAATCATAAATAATAAAGGTTACTTATGGAATCCATATCAAACTTACATTGTTGCGATCACAGCTACATAGGGAGTAACACTCGGAATACCAATCACAATATATTCCCTAAATTTCTTAGAAGAAACATCACATTTACCTCTATCACATTACCCAATGCATTGGAGAGATATCTCAAGCTCACCCGCCATAGGTTTATCAAGGAACCACCCATATACGTAAAAAATTCCCAATAACCATAACATAATAATAACACATAACACATGTATAATGTAAAGATAACATTTCAACATTCCAATATATCAAATCAAGATATTGAAATAAACAATGCTTTATCAAATCATTTTCAAAACCATTTAAAAAGAGATTTTTTAATCATAGTGTCTCATACCACTTTGATGTTTTTAAAGGAATTATCATTTTAAAACATTAATTTCCACATAAATAAATCATAAAACCAATTTTTAAAACATGGATATTAATGAGAAATATTTAGAAGAATAAATATTTAAAATATTTAAAAATATATTTTAGTTAAAGAGCTTTTTAACAAAAAGAGAGATGATTGAATATAAATAATTAAGGAATAAAATTTAATCAGAACTTTATTATATCATGAGGACAAAGGTATTCATGATTTAATATGTCAAAGGACAGTATATACACCACATAATAGTTAATTGGTGCATAACAACAATGAAGTCTCAGTGGAAAAGTAAATTGAGAAGAAATCCCTTATACAGATAGTATTCTTAAATTAAAGATAAATCAATCAAATAATTATGTTTGAAAAATATAAATACACCTAATATAAGTGGATATTAAGTGTAAAACAATCATTGGTAATTCACACATATTCATAGGATGACATATTCAATAAGTAGAAGTTGAACCCAAAGAATTGAAATTGGGTTAGGAAGTTCCCATGTAAAAATTTGAGAGCCTAATGGATTTAAAATTCAGAAAATGAGTTGATGAGATAAAAAGGATATCTCATCACTTGGACATAATTTATACATCAATAAGGATATAAAATATCATATCCCAACATAATAAGATATATTTTAAAAGACATACCGAAAAGAAGTCTTTTAAAAAGAGGAGGGTGAAAGATTCCCTAACCGATTTTGTAACATACAAAACATATGCCAGATGAAAGAAGGACCATACAATCAAGATTTAAATAATCATAAATGAAATTATATTACAGAAAGAGTGAAATCATGGCCAGTAGATACACCACACAAAAGAAAATAGTGGCAAATATAGCATGAATCTCACGAAAATAAAAAGTGAGATGAAACCCTTTACCACGTTGTAATCAATTGAGTCTTATGACCAAAAGTTAATAACCACAAAATTAATCACAAAATACCCAGAATATAATGAGAATAATGATAATATATATCAAATGGAAGTAAAAAATACACCACATGCAATGAATAAGTGGTGAAAAATGGGAATCTCACGGAATTTAAAGTGAGATAAGAAAATCCCTTACCTCGTGTTCGACTTGATTCGTTTGTTCCTTGTTCAGCCTGAATAATAAACTACCATTAATTTATACTTTCTTAAGAACATTTTTCAAGTTTATAATTCATTTTATATCACTTATTACCTTGTTATAAACATTATGTAATCATTTAAGTTAATAATGGACGTTTTGTCTATATTTGGTACTTGAGTAAAAAAATAAACACCTTATATTTACAAGTTGTCCATGTGGTCAATAGTCCATTATAACCAGAATGAAATTAATTATTTAGATATAATATATATAATATTTATCCAGTATATATATATATATTTATAACAGTACATATCATTTGGATGTAAGGAATGAAATGCACCATTTATGGAGACGGTAAGCCGTACGTACGCATGAACGCTACTATCAGTTCTATTTCTTATTTTAATGGAATTAAAACATAATGATACATAGGTATATTATAATTCCAGAATAATTTCATATATAATATCAAATATAATATAATTAACTCCATCCTTTATACGTCCCACATATGGCATTAACGAGTCATATCACTTTGAGGGGGCGGTAGTCCGCACTTCCTCAAATGAAATTATCGTGTTTACACATAATAGAATCCATAATGGTATGCTATAAAAAAAATAAGAAGCATAAAGAAAACATAAACATAATATATATCATATATAAATACAGTTCCATTATAATGGCCACCATGAGTGGTGGTAGGAGATAATCGAACAATCATCGTTTTGTGAGGCGTTAGTTTTCTGTCCACAGATCATTATGTTCTTCACCCATTAGATGGAGGTGTGTGTAAGTATAGTTTGAATCCTTCTCATAAAAACATTATATTATATTGAGTATAATGGTTTTTTTACAAAATAAATGAATAAAAATAGTGTATGGGTTGGAGAAGTAAAAAAAAAAGAAAACAATTTAAGAGAAACTGTTACTTTTAAATTGGGTAACTCCCTTTGGTTTCAACCAACAGACATCTTTAAGTTCATTATGTCTAAGGTAAGGATTTTAGAAGGAGGAGAGGGTTATAGAGAGATTTATTGGGCAGAGTTTGGACGAGGAAAAAGGCTTGAGAGGTGTGAGTAATTGGTATGAAGTTTTCTTCTTTTATAAGGGAGAGGAGGGGCTCTTTAGAAAAGTGTGATAATATTATATTATTATATAATGATATTCAGTTTATAAAGGTCCAAAAATCATTATAGTCAAATCTAAGATGACTCATGGTTGAAATAATGCCATCCAATAGGAATTTGATAGGTTTTGGATGTTATTTTAATATTTATAATCTTATTTATTTAAATATTTTATTAATGAGGTAAATACTACATCATTATTGTGTCATAAATAATTTAATTTATGTGATGTATAAAAATTAAAAAAAAAACGATGATATAGAAAATTCCTTTATCCTTCCAATGAATATTTATAGTCAAAAATATAATTTTTAAAACACTATATAAAAATTAATTTACTATAAGAATTTTGTTTATGTCATTTTTACCTTTACATTAAATTAATTAATCTAAAGTGTTGTTATCTTTCATAAGTGGCTCCATGTGGTTCCAAAATAGACCCAAAGATGCCCATGGTTAGCAATTATTCATAAAATAATGTTAGGACAAGTGTTAAGGTAATTTTGAATTATTATAATATTATTTTTGTCTTGAATTGCCTTATTTTCCTTTAGCCGTGGTAAATAAAAGTCAGAAGTTACTATTCACCAAAAATTATTTTCATTTTTGTGAACAACATTTTACTTCTTTATAACAACCATGTATATCGTATTTTTGAAATTCAATTCACAGAAGTGGTAAAATTTCATTTAAATGAAAAAGCCAGTTTTTAACTACTACTAAGTGATTTCACTATTCATTTAAAATTGATGTTTTTCAGAAATATACAAAAAATTATGCCTAAGATTTATTTTATTTTCTGAATTCAAAAATGAAGTTGATTTTTCTAAATTCAAAACATAGAAGTGGCATGAATTAATTTAAAATTAAATCCCATTGTTAAAAAATAGCGTGTTTTAAGGAACAATAACTATCAAAAGATTGACACTTGTTTATGTCCAATTTCAAAGTGAAATTAATTCCAATGACCAAAAATGGATTAAATGGTAAAAATATATTCTAATTAAACTTTGAAACAAATTAATAGATAATTTAATGATATAAATGAATTACATTAAAACACAGTTTTGAATTAAAATACAATATTTTTCACTATTCAATAGAAAATGAACTTTATCAGAAAAATTACAAAAAGTTACATGAAGTAAATTTTGATGTCCCCATTATAAAGAAGGATTATATTTGGTCCAATATAATGTATTAAAGTAACCAAAATAATATTTAATGAGGGTTCTCCATTAAAAGGCGGTAAATCGACTTTTTAATGTAAATTATGCTTAAAACTAGATTCATTCACATTTTATGCCTCTAACTTTTATTGGATAAATGTAAATACATTTAGCAAAAATGTATAATAATTTTGTAGTTAGTTTTGTTAATTCCCACCAATATAACGGATAGGAGTTAACTGCCATTTAAAATAACAATATTATATTATTAGTGTGCAATGTAAGATTTCAAAGAAACCTGTTGTTGCATATCGGGTAACCTATCGAACGTAGAAACCCATTTAAAGTAAAATTAATATTTAATTCATAAATATTAATAAATATTAAAATTTCATATTATTCATTTATCTGGGATGTTACATCCTTCCCCCCTTTTGGGAATTGTGTCCTCGCAATTTTAAAATTAGGCTCAGGAACTTAATTGAAAGCCCCAAATCAAAAAAAGAGTCAATAAAACTATCACTTTAAAATAAAGGAACAGAAGTTCAATGGTTACCTGAGATAATAGATACTAGGATTCCATGAAAAAATGAATATGAAAAAGAAAACAAACCATCATGTTCTGATGGAGAGTGATAGAATACATGTTTAAGAGAAAGTTTACCACTAGAAAATCACAAACTTGTGATGGGTTAAACAGTCTTTGATTCCACAGTAGTAAAATTTAACAGACAAGGTTTTTATTTTAAGTTAATTTTTATTGAGGAATTTATTTATGAGTTTAACTAAAAACATACGGAAATATACTTACTTGTCATGTAGACATTCATCTTTTACTAGATTTCTAACCTAAACTCATATTTTCTCCAAACGATGAGTAATCAGGATGTCATTTTTTCACATTAAGAGTGCTATAATAATCTTTGATAGAATCACATAATACACAAAAGATGAACTTTATATTTCACATGTATTTAGAACTTAACCAAAACCAAAATTGTTAGCACCAGATCAGGTAATCCCCAAAAGGATAATCTTTTTCAAAATAAACTACTCTTAATCTCCAAAATTTGTCAAACAAAACTCAAAGTTCAACAAAGACCATTCAATAAACAGCTGTCCATAAAATTATTCAAATTAATCCAAACTAAGATTGAAACTTGAATCTCAAAATGATCTAATCCCATTGTCTTCCAAGATAAATCTGAACATTTTTCTCCAAATAACATCAGTTACTCTTAAAGTCTTATATTGAAAAGTAATTAACCTAATCACAAATCCTCCATGATTGATTAATCATTTCTATAGATAACCCAAAATTGACTTATTATTTATTAATAAAATCATCTAACTAAAAAGAATTATTTATACAAACCAAGGACTTCACGTAGTCCAGTGGTAGGTGATAAATACCAGTCACACATTGGTTGTCTGTTTGATTCCCATAGCTTTGTCCAATGCGAAGGGTTATCACACGGTCCTTGTGTTGTCCTTTTTTTTCAAAAACTATATAATTTTTTATAATTCCCAAAAAGGGATAAATTTATAAAAAATAACCATAACATATTTCAACCACGAAGGTTTTCTAATAACTTTCATTTTGAATCCCGAAAATGTATTAACCTATAATTTCCTAAAATTCAAGGATCATATAAACCCAAATGGTTCTTTATAACTATATCCACAAAAGAGAAGATAATTATTACTTGAATAAAATTTTCATATATCAAACTTCAGGGTTACACATACTATTAAAAGTATTTTAATGTAATTCCCATCATCAAAAGATCCTTAATACTTTTAAGTATATCACAATCCTAAAATCTACCATAACTCTTAAATCTAATATATGTTGAATTTTTACTCATTAAACATTCTTCATGATCCATTAACCGTTCCTTTTCAACTTATTCTGAAATAATTCTTTCCTACATACAAAAATCATCAATCATATCCTATGATTCAATAATATCAAAACATATGTTATGAAATAATCCATACCTTTCATGGGTTATTGTCAATTTCATCATCCTCAAACTGAATTGCATTAGGTATTGGTAAACAAATATTTTTATGATCCTAGTGATCCCATTCTTGAAAATTATTCATAGGAAATGAGTCTGAATAATGACCATGCACCACAGATTTAAAACATGCAATTGATCCCACAGAAATAACTTCTTTCCCTTTCCTAGAGTCAATTGGTTGCTTCCTTTTTCCGTGGAAGGTTCTTGATTTATGAACTTCATTTCCACATCTATAGAATATTCTTGTCAAATTGAAACATTTTCTTGGGTGTTTTTTTCCACATTCTTGACTCATATGTCTTTGAACATACATACCTTTATGATTATTACCTGAACTTCTATGGGGATTTGTTTCTTGCATATATGATGGTTTATAAAAATCACTAAGGTTCAAGTGGTCAATCATGACTCCATATAGTTGGTTGAGAATAACCACAGGATTTCTCATTGCAGCTCCTATTTCATTCAATTTCTCATTCATAAAACCTTCATAGTTTTCTTCACATCCATTGTTACTTTGATCCCTACTAGATATAACCATTGACTAAAACCAGAAAGGTAAGTGTGAGTATTTCAATAAAATAATAATATAATATCTTATAATGAGGGTAAATACTAAGATATAATTATTGATGTTATCTTAAACTCATTCAATTTATCTAAAAAAAACTATGACTCTTTCTAAAATCCTAACCATTATGGTAATGTCACTTGTGCTTAAAGAATACACTAACCTCTAAAGTTATATAAACTGATCTATGATAACAACTATAAGGACCCAGCCTTAAACCTTGCATAATATTTAATTAAATAAATAATTCACATTGAGGATCTTTTTAGGTTTTGAGTTTTCGAGAATTAGGACATAACAATTACATCTCAAAATATTACAAAGTAAACACTTCTACCCAGTATCCATTTTTTTCATAAAATAAAAACTCTTAAAAGAAGCATGTCTAGTTCCATGTTTTAGATAGCTTGACTTTTCCTTGATCCAATCCTAGATCCTATTTATCTTTATGTCCTGTAGAAAACATTTAAAAAACTTGGGATGAGAATAAAAATATCATTAAGGGTTATACAATAAGGAAGGAAAAATTTATCCCATCAATAAATAAAAATCAATGAAGCCATACTTTTCAATAATAACATTCCTTATGAAATCATAAGATTTATGATTAACACACAGAAATCATAAATCATAAAGGTTACTTATGGAATGTATATCATAAATACATTATAGCTATCACAACTACATAGAGAGTTACACTTGGAATACAAATCACAGTATATTCCCTAAATCTCTTAGGATGAACATCACGTTTATCTCTGTCACGTAACCCAATGCATTGGAGAGATATCTCGGGCTCACCAGCCCTTGGTTTATCAATGAACAACCCATATACGTAAATAATGACCAATAACCATAACATAATAATAACAAATAACAAATGTATAAAGTAAAGATAACATTTCCACATTCCTATATATCAAATCAAGATATTGAAATAAAAACTTCTTTATCAAATCATTTTCTAAACCATTTAAAAAGTGATTTTTTAAGAAAAGTGTCCCATACCCCTTTGAAGTTTTTAAAAGAATTATCATTTGAAAAATTTAATGTCCATATAAATAAATCCTAAAACCCATTTTGAAAACATGGACATTAATGAGAAATATTTAGATGAATAAATCTTTAAAACATTTAAAATGATATTTTAGTTATAGAGTTTTTTAACAAAGAGAGAGACACTTGAATAAAATAATTGAGGAATAAAATTTAATCACAACTCTATAATATCATGAGAATAAAGGGATTTATTATATAATATGTCAAAGGACAGTATATACACCACATAAGTGTGAATTTGTGCATAAGAACAATGAAGTCTCATTGGAAAAGTAAGTTGAGTAGAAATCCCTTATACAGATGGTATCCTTAAATTAAGGATAAATCAATTACATAATTATGTGTAAAAAATATAAATACACCAAATATAATTGGATATTAATTTTAAAACAATCATATTTCATTAAATCATATTCATAGGATGACATATTAAATAAGTTCAAGTTGAACACAAATAATTGAAATTGGGGTAAGAAGTTCCCTTGTAAAAATTCGACAGCCTAAGAGCTTTAAAATTCAAAAAATGATTTGATGAGATAAAAAGGATATATCATCACTTGGACATAATTATTACATCAATAAGAATATAAAAGAACATATCCCAACATAATAAGATATATGTTAAAAGACATAACAAAAAGAAGTCTTTTAAAAAGAAGAGGCTGAAAGATTCCCTAACTGATTTGGTAACATAAAAAACATACGCCACATGAAAGAAGGATCACAAAATGAAGATTTAAATAATCCTAAATGAAAGTATATTACAGAAAGAGTACAATCATGGGTAGTAAATACACCACACAAAAGAAAATAGTGGCAATTACAACATGAATCTCACGGGAATAAAAAGTGAGATGAAACCCTTTACCATGTTTTAATCAACTAAGTCGTATGAAAAAAAGTTAATAACCACCAAATTAATCATAGAATAACCTGACTATAATGAGAATAATGATAATATATAACAAATTGTAACACAAAATACACCACATTCAATGAATAAGTGGTGAACAATAGAAATCTCATGGAATTAAAAGTGAGATAAGAAAATCCCTTACCTCGTGTCCGACTTGACTCGTTTGTTCCTTGTTCTTCCTGAATAATAAACTAAAGTTAATTTCTACTTTCTTAAGAACCCTTTTCAAGTTTATAATTACTTTTATATCACTTATTACCCTGTTATAAACATTATTTAATCATTTAAGTTAATGATGGTCATTCTGTCGATATTTGGTACTTGAGTAAAAAATGAACACCTTAAATTTACAAGTTGTCAATGTGATTAATAGTCCATTATATCCAGAATTAAATTCTTTATTTAGATATCATATATATAATATTTATCCAGTATATATATATATATATTTATAATAGTACATATCATTTGGAGGTAAAAATGAAATGCACCGTTCATGGAGACGGTAAGCCGTGCGTACGCATGAACGCTACTTTCATTTCTATTTCTTATTTTAATGGAATTAAAACATAATGATACATAGTTATATTATAATTCCAGTATAATTTCATATATAATATCATATATAATATCATTCACTCCATCCTTTATACATCCCAAATATGGCATTAATGAGTCATATCACTTTGAGGGGGCGGTAGTCTGCACTTACTCAAATGAAATTATCATGTTTACACATAATGGAAGACATAAAGGTATGATATAAAAAATACAGAAGCATAAATAAAAAATAAAAATAATATATATCATATATAAATAAAATTCCATCATAATGGTCACTATGAGAGGCGGTAGGAGATAATCAAACAATCATCGTTTCGTGAGGCGTTAATTTTCAATCCAAAGAAACATTATGTTCTTCACCCATTAGATGAAGGTGTGAGTAAGTTTATTTCAAATAATTTTCATAAAAACATCCCGGTAATTGAGGATACTCGTGTTGTCACAAAATAAATGAATAAAAAGAGTTTATTTGTTTGAGAAGTAAAATAAATAAAAACAATTTAAGAGAAACTGTTACCTTTAATTTGGGCGCCTCCCTTTGGTTTGAACCAAAGGACTAATTGAAGTGCCTTCTGCCTAATGTAAGGATTCTAGAAGAAGGAGAGGTATGTAGGGAGCTTTATTGGGAAGTGGTTGGATGATCCAAAAGGCTTGAGAGGTGTGAGGAATTGGTTAGAAGTGGTATCCTTTTATAAGGGTGAGGAGGGGCTCTTCAGGAAAGTGTGATAATATTATTTTATTATATAATGATATTCAGTTTCTAAAGGTCAAAAAATCATTAAAGTCGAAGATAATATGACTCATAGTCGAAATAATTTCATCCAATAGGAATTAGATAGGTTTTGGATGTTATTTTCATATTTATAATCTTATTTTTTAAAATTTTTATTAATGAGGTAAATACTACGTCATCATTGTGTCATAAATAATTTAATTTATGTGATGTATAATTTTTTTTAAAAAAATACCATGATGTAGGAAATGAATTTAGATTTCCAATGTATATTTATAGTCAAAAAAATAATTTATATAACACAATATTGAAATTAATTTACTAATAGAATTTTGCTTTTGTCATTTTTTACTTTACATTAAATTAATTAATCTAAAGTGTCATTATCTATCATAAGTGGCTACACGGGATCCCAAAATAGACCGAAAGATGCCCATGGTCGGCCATTACTCATAAAATAAGGTTAGCACAAGTGTTAAGTTAATTTTAAATTATTATAATATTCTTTTTACCTTGATTTAACTTATTTACCTTCAACTGTGGTAAATAAAAGTCAAACAGTTACTATTCATCAAAAATTATTTTCATTTTATTGAACCATATTTTACTTCTTAATAACAACCATGTATGTCATATTTTCAAAATTCAGTTAATAGTAGTGATAAAATTTAATTTAAATGAAAAAGTTCAGTTTTGTTAACTATTACTAAGTGATTTCACTATTCATAAAAAATTTATGTTTTTCAGAAAAATACCAAAAATTCAGCCTAAAGCTATATTTGATATTCTGAATTAAAAAATTATGTCTATTTTGCTAAATTCAAAACATATAAGTGGCATTAATTAATTTAAAATTAATTCCCATTGTTAAAACAAATAACGTGTTTTTAAGAAACAACAACTATCAAAATCTTGACACTTGTTTATTTCCAATTTCAAAGTGAAATTAATTCTAATGACCAACATTGAATTAAATGGTAAAAATATATTCTAATTAAACTTTAAAACCAATTCAGAAGATAATCTAACCATATAAATAAATTATATTAAAACATAGATTTGAATTAAAATACAATATTTTTTACTATTCATTTGAAAATGAACTTTATCAGAAAAATTCAAAAAATTTACACAAAGTACATTTTGATGTCCCAATTCAAAATAATGATTTTATTCGGTCAAATATAATGTATTAAAATGACAAAAATTATATTTAAAGAGGGTTCACCATTAAAAGGCGGTAAATCGGCCTTTCAATGTAAATTTTGCATAAAATCAGATTCATTCACATTTTAAGCCTCTAACGTTTATTAGATAAATGTAAATAAATTTAACAAAAATTTATAATCATATTGTAATTAGTTTTGTTCATTCCCACCAATACAACGGTTAGGAGTTAACTACCATTTAAAATAATAATATTATATTATTAGTGTGCAACGTAAGATTTCAAAGAAACCCATTGTTGCGTATCGGGTACGCTATCCAACATAGAAACCCCTTTAAAGTGAATTTAATTTTAATTCACAAATATTAATAAATTTAAAAATGTAATATTATTCATTTATCCAGGATTTTACATCGTGCCCTTATTTTAAATTGGCCTTGCTATTTTATTGAAGAGGTTTTATGACTTGAATAACCATTAAATAACTATGAAGTATCCCACTACCTTGGATTTAATGGTTTTCATTGAGAGAGAGTACAGTTTAGGAAAACTGGGAGAGGAACAAGCACTAACTGAAGATTTTCAAAACTCTTAAAAATTCAACACAAAAAAACCCTATATCAAACCAAACCAATTCTTGGTAAAAAGAGTGGTTTTGGAATACATGAATCATAGTAATGATATTAAATTTCATGAGAGAAAATTAAAGATATTTTTGTTATAATATAAAAAAATAATGATAAAAATAGGAAATATATATCATGTATGTTTCTTAAATTAAACATTTATGGAGTTTACAACAAAGAAATCCCATATAATGAATGAAAAGTGAGAATTAAGAAAACTATTATTTTCAATATACCAATGAGTCATAAAAAGTGGTCGGTGAAGGGTAATGTTTTCTATTTCTATAATTTTCATTAATAGGGATATAAAAAATCCAAATTAAATCATTAGAGGTAACAAATTTGTGTTTTTAATTTAGTTTTTACATAAGGAGCCATAAATAAGAAAATAGGAAGCCGTTTTGGGAAACTTTTACTTTGAAATCTTTATGACTATAGAAAAGGACATAATGAAAATGAATAAATAATATATCATTGATAGTATATCAATTTATGGTAATATTTTTCATTAAAGGATATAAATATGGGGTTTAAAATATTTCAGCACAATAAGAGTTAAATTGAAAAGAAAATAGGATGTTAAGAAACCTTTACTTTTCTCTTCCACCACCTTCCTTTGATTGGGATTAAATTCATTAGAGGAGGGTTTTTTTAAATAATTGTTGATTAGTGATTTGGAATGATATGTTTTTAGAGGTATTTTGGTATGTATGGTCATGATAATAGTTTTGGGTTAGTGTAGAATTGGGGTCAAGGATGACCCCTTTTATAGTCAATGGGGAGGTGTATTTTTGAATATTTTTTTTTCATTATTTGATTATTAAGGCCAACCAAATTGAGGTGGAATTTATTCCAATAAATTAATTTTTCAATAATAAAAAAATTTTATTTAACTTTGAAATAATTATAAAACTGAAATAGGCCTTCTAAACACCAAATTAATGCAAAATATCCTAAAAATTTAGTAATGAAAAATATAATTAAGGATCCAAAATTTCATGTATAAACTTTTAAATTCATATTAATATTTTTTAGTTCATTTTTATAATACTTAAATTATTTTATTTGAATCAAATTTTTCATAATTATTTATATAATTCTTACTAAATGATGATATCCTCAAAATCATAGTACACATAAATCTGTATTTTCAACATTTATCCAAAAAATTATATTTTCAAGAAAAACCCCAAAAAATAAACATAATTTAATTTTAACCATATTAATAAAATATTGAATTCCATTTTAGAAAATTAAATTTATAAAATTATGCAATTTAAATTTTAAATAAAACAATATAATTCATGGAATATAATTTAGTTCGATTAAAAAGAATTTTTTTTATGAGTGATGGAATTAATTTTTTTAATATATCATACTTATTATATGATTGATAATTAATTATTTATGGTTATAAAACATATGAAATTTATGAAATAATTATTTTAATTAAGTCTAATTTAGCTTTTAATTAAAAAACTGATAAAATGGTTTTAGTGTATCAAATTTTATATGCTATGTTTCAAATTACATATCAATGAAAATTTTACATTTTAAAAAACTAAATTATTATATGTTTGTAATAATTTTGTAATGATAGGATACTATAAATAATAAAAATCATATTATCAAATTAAAATAGTTATTATTTATAACTTTTTTATTAAAAAAACTTGTTACTTAATGTTTAAAAAAGGATATTTTTAATTAATAAAAATATATTAAAACAATTATATAATTAAATGATATATAATGAATTTAAAAATTCATAATAAAGTATGATATTAGTGTAAAATGATATTTATGAATTTCTCATACTTTTCACATAACATTTTTATGATATTACAATTAATATGTACCAACATCATGATGTTGAAAACATGTATCATACTATTTTAACCATTAGATTATAATGACTTCACTACTATAATGATATGAAAATAAAACTAAAGAGTAATTAATTTATTAAATAAAACTATATATGTAAAATGTATGGAATATAAAAGAATGATAATAAATGGGATAACGGTTTGTGTTGCGCCCTTGTTGCCCTTCAGTCGTGGGTTTAAGAACAAAAAACTAGAAGGACAAGATGAACAGTCTCTTGGCCTACGAGATTCCATTTTGTTATTTTTTTTATCAATATGAATGAGATTAATTTCAAATTTACATTTTTAATTTGGTATATAATTTTCATTGGAAATCATAAATGTTAAAAATTTTCATCAGAATTAATTCTTTAGGGATATTAGTTTGTTGATGGAATATAATTTATTTCAAAAATTTACTAATGATACAACCAAAATCATCATCATTACATTGTTTTAAAAACTATAAAAACATGGAAAAAAATAATTAATTAATTTGATATTTGTTTTCATTTTGAAATTTTATTATATATATCTTAATACTTATCCATTTATAAAAATTCATAGGCTTATTATGCTCACTGGCTATCCTCACTCTATGATTTTAATAATATATGAAAATGAACTATCATTAAAAAAATTCTCATTAAACTGTCATATATAATTTTTAAATTTTCTTATTTTTAAATTTTCTAATGTACTGTATTAAAAACTGATAAATAAAATAATGTGTGGCCAATTTGTTATATATCTATACTTTGGATCCAAAAATAAAATATTTAAAAAATCTAAATTGATTTAAATAAGTATCCAATGATTTCTAAAAATATAAAATCAAATAAATAATTTTAAAATGAAAATAAATTTTATATAATTAGATTATAGAGTTTTACCCCTCTTTTATAGATATTAATAAAATTATATCATCAGTTAGTTTATTTTCAAATGTTATGGTTAATTAACTCCCTTTTAATGAAATTTAATTTTGGTCTAATGAATGTTTGTTGTGCATATGTGAGATGAGTGAAAAAATATAAAAACTTTTCATCACAAAGTTTTCCCTTTATTTAGTAGTGATATATACACCTGTAGAAAATAATGATAATATTTAACTATAATAAAAATTTTAGATAAAGTGATGAACATATTGATTATGAAAAAATATATCATGTATATTGTCATAACTAAGGTTTTAAATCATTGAAGCTTGATAAATTTAATTTACATTATCAATAGAAATTGTGTATAGAATGACCTCCCCATATATTTTTCTTTAAATTAAATGTTGAATTTATTTTGATCTTTTAATGTTATATCTACATAAACTTGTAAAAATGGTAAATATAGTAGAATAATTAATATGATTAGGGTAGTCTTTCAAGGTCTTTTTGATTTATTGATTGATCTAGTAATTTTTTTTTATTTTAAATTCCAATTACCATTATTTTTTTCTATCTATAATAATATTAATCAATTCATAATTTTTCATTAATTGATAATGGTTTTTCATAGAAAATTGGAATATATACACCTCTTTGTCATCATATATCTTTATAATATTAAAAACCATTTTATTAATGATCCAATACAAATACCAAACATGTTAAATTTTATATAAACAAAGGAAATAAGTAGCTCATCACTGATAAGTTTATTTGTGTAAAAAATATCATTGAGTATTTTACATTTTACCCCTCATAACAAGGTTATGAGTGGCTGTAGATAGTTAGAAATTAAAATCACTTCCACTATATAGTTTTTTTTACTACAGAGGTATCATTATTTTTCTAATTCAAATTTAGTAAATTTTTTTTTGAAAAAAAATGATTACCTTATGTATGGAAGGACATTGAGGGAAATGGATTTCCTCAAATATAGGGTTGGCTATTCTTAGATTAGTTATAAGTGTGTTGATTCTTCTCTGTGATCCCTTTTCATAAATTATTATAACATTGTACACTAAATTTTAATTTTTTTATCTATAATATATATTTATGACTATATTTTCTATATTTTTTTTATCTTTATCCCCTAGTGTCTTTACTTTCTCAAAATATGGTCGAGATGATAGTCCAAAAAATACACCTATAATGTAGCTGTATTTTTCTTACCACTTCAAATCAACTGAAATGATTCCTTTATCTAGTATAATAGATGGGGATTATCATTTATAAAAAAGATAAAAAATATATGAAAATAAGTAGTCATCATTTTTTAATACAAATTTTGTGTAGAATAAATTGATAATGTATCAATATTTGAATTTATTACTATAATTATTCTATTTTTTAATCTAGGATTCCTTCCTTTTTTATTTACATAATCCACCTTCTATAACACATGATGTGGTATAAAATTTGTAACACCCTGATATTTTAGATTATATTTCCTTTAAGTAAATTTAATCTCTTCAATAGATTTTTAATATGAAAATCGATATTGGAAATGAACATTGTGTTCAATAGTGTATATTACACACAACATTGAGCTTAAAAAACCTTTGAAATATATTATTTAAATATGATTATTATAAACATGTCATTGAATTAGAGGGTATTAAAATGAATAAATGAATTAGAAAATTTATATAATTATTTTAATCAATATAAATTTATTGATAAAAATCACTAAATTTTATAAAAGTTAATTTATTCATAAAAAACCATTTTCATCAAAAAAAATTTACACTAATCTTTTTGAGAAAAATAATATATATAATTTTCATCAATTTAATAAAATTTATTTCTTAAATTTAAATCCAAATTTAAGTTTATCATATAAAATTAATCTAAGGGTGAAATTATGATTTTTTTATAAAGAGATTCATTTTTCATTGAATAGTAAAAAATAACATTTTTTAAACTGTCATTTATTTTAAAAAAATGAATTAAATAAAAAGTATTATAATTCATTGAATTTGTTTTAAAAATAATAAAAGTATTATTTATTTATTTCTAATAATTATTCAAATTTTGGTATCTCTTTATTTTTAGGCCTAAAAATTTGTTTTTCGTAAAATTATTTTTAAATGCATAACGTTCCTCCATTTTTGATTAATTTCACTAAAAAATAATAAGAAAACATTTAAATAAAATTTATAAATTATATATCTAAATATATTAATTTAATTCCATAAAATTATTATTAAAATTCATATAGTTAATACAATATCATCTTATGCTTGAAAAATTCATTTTTTGAAAAAACAGTTTTCAACAGGAATTATCAGGTTATTTGAAAATTAAATTATAAAATTTATTTGAATTAAATTTTTAAAAATTAATTTCATATTATTATTCAGAAAAATTAATATAATATAATAATTTAAATTTAAAATCAATTCATAATGATTATTAAAACATTAAAAACTAATTACCCTGGTTAAATTTTAAAACGAGGTTTTGTGCATCATATTCACATGTATTAAAATTAATCTTTCCCACATATAGAATTTTTATTTGAAAATTTTTAGTTATTACATAGAATCGTTGTTTACAATGTTTTTATTAAGGGATATTTTATTTTAGGCTTAAAGGATTAATTACATAGGTTATAAAAATGTTACTAAGGAAAAAACTATAATCGTAAAAGTAAGTAAACTTTGAGGATAAGGGAATGAAATGTTTATAAAATGTTTCTATTTATGTTTTGGAAGTTTGGATAAACATTAAAATCTTTCCAATTAATTGTTAATAAACTTTTTTTATACTTGAGGTGAGAGATACCTCCCATTAAATAATAATTTTGGGTATTTACTAGAATTCCACTCCTCAGTTTTGAAAGGTCACTCCCTCCCATCACATATTTAAACCTATAATGAAATTTTTATCCACAAAAATATAAAAAATATATCAAAAAAATAATTAGACACATTATGGATATTGTTTTCTTCCAAAAATACTCACCCTATGGACATTTAGAAGAGACCCAAAGATGGTTTCTCTATGAGAAGGTAATCTTCTTGACAAAGATCATTCTTTTTTTCTTTCTTCTTTTACAACCTTAAATTGTGTATTAAAACAACGAATATAATAAATAATATAATATCACACATAATTATATGTTATTATGTTTATATAATAACATATATCCAAATCCTCTTCCATCGAATGGGAAATGAAATTGTCAATCATGTGTATGGCAGACTAATTCTTTGTGAATCGATGTAAATCATTATCCATCAACACGTCTCACAGTTAAACATAATGAATAAATTAAAGCATATATATAATATTCATGATATAATTATACATATTAAATTTTAATTTAAAATATTTCTTTTTAAATTATATATTTTTTAATACATCATAACGTCGCTTGTGTGTACGATGGACTACTGCCTCATGAATCGACGTGATACATTTTTTATTCCAAATATTCACAAATGGTTTATAAAATTAATAAAATAAGTAAATAATATAATTATATATAATGTTAAATTAATTTTTTGTATTATTTAACAATATACTATACATATGAACTGTAAGATTCACGATGAATCATTTATAAGAAAACAAGGTAATTAATACGTGAAGAAATAATAATAATAATACAATATTATCAATGAACGGGTGAAAAGATGTTATAAGAGGGTCATATATAGTATTATAAACAATATTATAGTTTTTTTATAAATTAAAAACATTATTTAAACAAGTATATAGTATTTCCACATTCTTTTGACTTAAAGGATGTGTGAGGTATGAGACTTCATCTCAATTTCCCATCAATGAGGCATATTTTAATGTTATGCAAATTATTTATTTAATATGGTATTTATAATTTTTTTTGAAATGTAACATCACTAATAATTCACTATTAATGATATTTTATGTTACAATTTTAATTATTTAATCTAAGGGAATTTTAATTAAAAATAACCGTGTGGTAAAGAATTTCCTAACACTATTTCTTTTCATTGGGTCAAATTACTTATTTATTTCCAATTATTTTCTAAGATTATGTCTATTATGAATTTTAATTATATTATCTTTAATTTAATTTAGTTTTTTGTGTATTTACAATTTATATACATAATAAATTCATTTATTAATTCTCACACGAACATTACAATCATTGTAAGGGTTTCTGGTCTCAAACTATCTTGTTTGGGAAACTTGTTATGTTATACACCTCTCTAATTTTATTAAGTTTATATAATTATTATTTTATATTTTTAATCACTAATATATTAACATACAAGTTATTTTATGTGTCATTTTATTTAATTTTCTTTCCTAGGTCTTTCAATTCAAAAGTTACCAAAGTTGTAAGGGTTTATTTCACAATATCATTTTAATCCAGCCTATAAAAGCTTGAATTTCCTTTAAAATAAATTATAAGATGATTTTATAATAAACCTCATTAATTTTATTAAGAACATGTTATTCGTTAGGTTTTCAATTTTTATTACCATTTACCTCTCTTTGTAACAAAAAATAATTGGGAAAATGTTTTTTGATAAAAAATGATTCAATTTATATATTAATTCAATTGTAATTTTTCTTCCAAATCCATATTTTCTTAATATATTTTCAAAAATATTTTACTATGATCTTTTAAAGTCATTTTAAAACATAATTTTACTTTTTAAATTTTTTTAAAGGAATATTCCCATAATTTTCAAAATAGGATACTTTTTAATTCTCTTACAAAAATGTGAATGAAATACTTTTTTTTACATACACATAATGAATAGAAATTTTCCATTAACATGAATAGAAATTGACTTGAATATTCCTTCCCAAACATCCTTGATATTTGTTAAACAAAATTTTCCAAAAATTCCATAATTATTTATTTTTTAAAAGTAAAATTCAAATTTAAAAGGATATTTTCCACAAGAATGTCTTTAATGATATTTTTATGGTATTTCTATTCGCTTAGAAAACAAATATTTATTTTACTTATGCGTTACTTAGGATACATTTTATTGATACCATCCTTATTATTTTTTTAGTCATTAAAATTCCCTTAAAATGATCACTTTCTTATGATCTATGCACATTAAATTTTTCATAAATATCCAAATTATCATCCATGGATATTATTATTTACAAAAAATTACACTATTTATACATATGGTGTTTTACTTTGGACGTCATTTTAATTACTATGGAAATATTGATAAATCAATATTCTTTACTCAATTTAGATATTTGTTAATAAGGCATATTTATTCATGAATTAAATCAATCATTAAATATATGAAAAATGCATTATAAATGTAGTGATGGATGATGCCCCGAATTATATTCACCATTAATACATCAATAGTTATTATGTGAAAAATTCGTAATAGAGAATTAAATAGGGCTCTACCAATAGTATTGAACATTCTTATGAATGGTCTCGATGGTATAAATACCATGATGTCTGAGATCCGGACATTCGATATTAATCACTTTATTCATTAATAATTTATTTATTAATACAATCCATTAAATATTTGCATTGATATTATCTATAGATTTATTTAATTCTAATTTTCTTGATTAAATGGCATGTGTTTTTAGTTATTTACCTTACCGTATTTATTTTTAATTATCTAATCTTGTTAGTGAAGTTATTGATTAAATTAAATATGTGTTCAAATATTTACCTTTCCATATAATTTTTTCTTTATTTATCATTCTTTATTTATTCATGATATTTCTTATTTATTTAAATTTTACTAAAAATATGAGGTCACACTTATTTTGTCCATTTCCCCAGAATGCGAAGAATGAATCATTGAATGAGTTCTAGGATGAGAAATATTTTTACTTTCACAATGTTGTATTTCTTATTTTAAAAAGTATGGAAAGACTAAAGTATGTATTTATTTTACCATGATGACTAAACTATAGGGTCCTTTGAAATGAGATAACTTTTATATTATTCCAATTTAATAAATTCACCATTGACTATGAGATAATAGGTGTGGGTTCATTACTATTGGTATTAGAGGATGTTTAGTGGAAGCATTGGGTACTATATATAGAAATAAAATAGACTAGGGAACATAAACCTATAAATATTTTAAAGATAAGTATAGGAGAATATATTAATATTTTTTAAAGGAATAAATTTTGTCTTTTTTCAAATAAATTACTTCCCTATATAGATATTATAACTGAATGTGGTTTTGAAAAAGATATAACTATGTGTAAAAAATTTGAAAAGGACACATTGGATTTGAATAAATCATCACATGATGAATGGCATAGAGATTACTATAAAACTAGTTTGACACTACTAGAGGATATTCTTACGACAATTTACATTTTCTTTATAAACCTCAATGAAGTATTTTAAAATAAAGGTGCCCATAAAGACACTATGTTTATCATTTAGATAATTATTGTATAATATTTATTTATAACATTTTTTTTGTGAGTTTATGGTGGATCAAAATTTCAGCATCTTAAAAACCACTTTTTTTGGTTTTATGTGATGGGGGTATTTTCAATATTAAGGTAATTTTGGGTGACATTTATGGAAATACACCCTATTTATTTAGTATGAGGTTTAATGAAAAAGTTATTTAAAAAAGAATTTATTTACATTTTATGGAAATAATTTTAAATTTTTTATATCCTTTATAGTCAATATTATCATTTATGTTATGATAATAATAGTTAGTTAAGATTAACTAATATCATGGTAAAAATTAAGTTGTATAGAGAAACACTATAGTTAAAACGTGATTTTATGACCAATGTTATTTTTAGTGATATTCATCCTATTTTTAGGAATATTATTATAATTATTTAAACAATGTTTTGTAAAAAAGAAAAATTGTATTCTAGGTGACTACCCTATGTATCCAGCATCTCCATAAGGCTTAGGCCCGTAATCAGAGGGCGAAAACAGTATTTCACTAATCATTTCACTACATGATGTACTGGTTAGTGTGATATTATATTCACATAAATGGTTTGGTAAAAAATATTTAGTTGATTTTGGGAAAAATATTATAGGATCAAATATTTTTTATTTTGAGAATATTAATGAGATTTATAGAGGCATTTCATTGGGTTTATTTATATATAACCATTAGGTTTAACGTAAAGGATTAATTAGGAAAAATGTAATTAAATATTTGGGGATATAGTAAAAAGGCATGAGATCACATTTGAGGTTAAAAAATTATTTAATTCAAAGAACATAGTGGTTAATTGGATGTTATTTTAGAAATTTGTGGAATAATATAAGATAAACCTTTGGTATGGATTTTTATGTAAACTATTTTATTTCTCCAATGAAGTTTTATACATCACGTAAACTATTTCATTTTGGGTTAATATTTAAAGACAATTGAAATTTTCTTATTATTATATTATGGATATTATTATCTATTTATAGTTAATTTTAGTGACTTAGGAATAAAAATTCATACTGGATATTCATTTACTGGATTAATAAATGAAGTGAAAATTGATCAAATAAAAATAAAATTATGAAATTCTACATGGAAGATATAATGTAATTATATTTTCTGGTGTTCTCTATCATGATAGTAAAATAATCACCCAAATATAAAAAAGGATTTTGAAACATAAATTTAATCGTATTAACTTCATACTATATGAATCTGTAGTATTTTAACTCATCATAAATTTAAGGGTCTTTTCTTTTTAAATTTTTCTTGATCATTCACTTTCTTGTAATCAATGAACTTTATCACTCTCCATAATAATTTAATATTTTCTTCAATGTCCATATATTCTTATCCAACAAATGTTATCTTAAATGTGAAAAAATTAAGTTTTATTCTATAAAACCTTAATATTAACCTTTCCCTCATTTAAAATGAGGTTTTATTAACCATTTTAATGACATGGACTCTCAATGAAGGCATTTTCAAATATCAACCCCTTTATTTACAATAAGAAGTTCAATTTATAGGGTTGAAATTTATTTAAGGTGAAGAGAATGTAAAACCCAAATATTTTTTTAGTAAATTTATTTAAATAAATTTAAACACATTGATAGCTTATGGTACATGAATCTGTGAGAGTTTAAAAGAAGAAAATTGTGTTTGATATCATATACGACACACAACATTGATCTTAAACAGCCCATAAAATATAATATTTAAATATTATAGTTATAATCTAACTATTGCATTAGAAGGAATTAATAAGACTTTTTGATTTATGAAATTTATATAAATTTTTTAATCAATAATAGTTTGTTGATAAAAATAAGTCAAGTTTTAGTGAAGTGAACTTATTATACAAAAATATATATTTCCGCCAAATGCTATTTTTATTTCTCTTTGTGAGAAAAATAATATATATATAGATATAATTTTATAAAATTTATTTTTTAAAAATAATCCCCAATTTTAATTATCTATATAAAAATTATCTTAGGTAATTTTTTTCAGATTTTTCTGAAGACAGTGAATTTTCATTGAATTATAAAAATACTTATTTTTGTAAACCTATTATTTATTTTCGAAAAACTGATGGAATTTTAAATTAAAATAATTAATATATTTGATTAAAAATTAAATAAATACTAAATTAGTTATATTTTAGATAATTAATTTCATTTTAATCATCTTTAAAACCAATTTTGGAACAAGTTTGTTTTTATATTTAAAAACACATTTCTCTGACAGTTATTTTTAAAAGCATAATGTTTGTCCATTTTTATTTATTAAAATAACCCATAATAAGGAAAAATATGATGAAATTTATTGATTATATATATTACTATTTTAATTTAGATCTACATAATTATAATTATTATTCATGTAATAAATATATGATCATTATATGCTTAAAAATGTAGTTTTTCAAAAAATGTTTTTTGACACAAATTTTTTGAATTAATTTAAGAATAAATTATAACAATTATGTGAAAAAAATATAATAAAAATTATTAAATATTTTTAATATGAATAAGTAATATTATATAATATGTTCAGATTAAATTCTTATCATAATGATTTGTAAAGATATTGAAAATTAATTACCCATGATAAGGTTAAATCATAATTTTTCACACCACTTGTTCTTGTATTAAAAATAATATTACACATTTGTATTATTTTTATTTTTTAAATTATATTTAATATTTATAATAATTTGTTCCAAATTAAATAATAAGGATCATTTTATTTTAGTCTTAAAATCTTATTTACCTAGGATAAAAACTAGTTACCATAGTGAAAACTAAAATTGGAAAAGTAATTAAACATTAAGGATAAGGGAATGACATATTTAAAACATGTTTATATTTATGGGTTTGAGGTTTGGTTTGATAGTAAACTATATAAATCCATTATTTTTAAAATTGAGGTAGTTTATATGATTTTGACTTCCCATTATTTAATAGTTGTGACTATTTAAAAGAATGTCGCCCTCCCCAATTATTAATGGGGACTACCTCCTTTTACTTATTCACTCCTACAAAGTCATTAGACTAAAAAATAACATGAAACAATATATCCCTAAATCATTATACACATTCCAATGGTATTCCAAAATTACCAACCTCAGGGTCCTTAAGAAGAGATCTAAAAAAGGTTTCTCTTAGAGACGATGATTGTTATAATGAAGCACTTTCCTTTCAATTCCTATTTAATGCCTTCAATTATGTATTAAAATATACAATATAATAACAGAACTATCTAACATATACTAAAATTTTATTACATTTTGGGAATAATGTATATCCATCTCCACTTCTATCAAATGAGAAATGATATTATCGATCATGTGTACGGTGGACTTCTACATCACGAATAGTTGTAATTAACATTCCTTCAATAGCTATCATAGATGGAAATTATGATGGATTAAATTCATATATATTTAAATAATTATGTAATTATATTTATTTAATTATATTATTTTATATACCTTCTTACTTTCTAATCTTTTTAAACTCTGATAACATTGCTCATGTTTACGACAAACGACCACTGCGTGAAGCGATGTGATTCATTTTTTTATGTCCAATATGAAATAATGCTTTAAAAAAATTAAATAAGTAAATATGATTTTTATAAAATTAATATTATTATAGAGATGATGGAAATATATCTTATATATATAATAGGAATTTCATGACAAAAAATGCATGAGAAAACAAGGAAATTAACACTAAAAATAATAATAATAAAAATTGAGTATTAAAGAGTTGGTTGAAATATGTTATATAAGAATCATATATGATATTATAAAAATGAATATGGTTTTTTAATAAATATATAAAATTCTTAAAATCATTATATATGAGGTTGAATCATGTTCAACCAAAAGGTAGTGTTAGGTGAGGGACTTTATCTCAATTTCCCTTAATTTAGTAATATTTTAATGTTATACACCCAATTTCATTTATATGGATTATATAATTCCACTGTAACCTGTAATATCATGATTCGTTTATACATGATGTAATTTTAATTATTTATTTTTATTAATTCATCCATATTAATTTGACTGAAAAATAAATATGTGGTAACGAATTTCATAACTCAATCTCTTTTCTTTGGGTTAAATTAATTCTTCGTTGCCTTTGATATTCATAGATTATTCATGTGAGGAATTTTTATTGTGTTATTTTTTAATTAAAATATTTTTATGTGGATTTATATTTTAGACAAATAATATATTTATTTATTAACTCTCATGTCAATGTTTGGATCATTTTACGGGTTACTCATCTCAAATTGTCTTATTTGGATCATATATTATGTTATACACCTATCTCAATTTTTGAAGTAAATATACTTTCACTTTAATATGTTAAATAATTAATCTCATTATATTCATGGTAATTAATATATCATCTTATGTTATTTATTTCATGGGAATTAGTATTCAATAGTTACCAAAACAGTAAGGGTTTGTTTTAGGATCTCATTTCAGTTGGCGTGGATTATGATTGAATATCTATTGAATAAGTTTATTTTATCACTGTCAAATAATAACCATTAATTATATTCTAATCTAATTATTCTTGAATTTTTTAAGTACTAATATCATTTTATTCTCTTTGGAACTTAAAATTTTTGTGAAAATATGTTAATAAAACCCAACATTATTTGTCTCTTTGGTTAAAAATACCTTTCCTTCCCAATCTATGTTTTCTAAAAATGATTTCCAAAATGTTTTAATATTTATTTGAAGTTATTTTTTATACATAATTTTATTTTTAAAAAAATTAATATGAATATACCTATCATTTTTTAAATAATTTTATTTTTGACTTTTATTGCAAAGAATGTAAAAAAATTATTTTTTTCAACATACTCAGCATGAAAAAAACCTTTCCTCCATAATGACTAATCATTGATAAAAATATTGTTAAAAAATTTTCCAGGATATTTTTATATAATTTTTTCCTAATATTCTATAATGTTTCAGTTTTTAAAATATATTTTTTATGTTAAGAAGAATATTTTCCTCAAGAATTTTTTAAAGATATTTTTATGGTATTTCTATTTTAAAATGAAAAAAATACTTTATTTTATTTATAATTCATTAGAGATATATTGTACTTACACCTTACTTATTATTTCATAGAATGATTTATGATTAGTTTGAACAAGGAAAGTATTGACACTCACTATCTTGATTAATTTTGTAGTCATTAACATTACCTTGAAACAAAAATTTTATTATGTTCATTGTACATTACATTTTTATTAAATATAAATATTATTTATGAGGGATATTATTATTACTTAAAACATACAACATTTATACATACAAAATTTTACTTTGTATGCAATTTGATTTATTGAGGAAATATTGATAAATATGTATTCTTTACCCAATATGGATATTTATTGATAAGGCATATTGATTCCATAATTAAATCGATCATTCGATATATGAGGAATGTATTGGACATGCAATGATGGGTAGAGTCCAAAATTATATATCCCCTGGATGCATTATTAGGTATCATGATAATAATATGTAATCTACTATTAAATGGGTTTTTAACCATTGTTTTAAACCGTCTTGTGAAAGGTTGTGATGTTATAGATACCATTTTGTTTGAGATCAATCAATCCAATTTAAACCATCTAATTTATTAAGAATATAGTTATTAACAATATCCATGAGATTTTTGGTTTGATATTCTCTCTGGATTCATTTCATTGTCATTTTATATATTAAATGACATGTTCTTTCTATTATTTACCTTTCCATATTACTCAAATGGCCTGAAGGCCTTCTTTATTTTATTTTTGATAATCCCCCTTCCAAGGGATGAGGGGGAACCCTTACAAGTCCTGTAAGCTTAGAGATTACATGAATCATTATTAATAGAAAAAATATCATACTATAACTACACAGAACTTCTCCTCCCTAGCTTTTACATCATAATTTAAGATCTCCACCTTTAAATGAAAGATTGGATTGGCTTGCCATGTATGCACATGTTGGTCCTGGTTGTAAGGCCATACCCTCTCATTCTTCCAAATCCATTAGCTTCTACTATGTTGAATTTGTCTACTATGAATCATCATCTAGTGTATTATCCTTGTAGAGTCTTCGTGATCCATTAATCAAAATTCCAATTGGACTGAATGCTTTGAGGTGGTCTGAAGGCCTTGAATTGTCTCAAAGGCCTTGAGTTGCCCCAAAAGATTAACTGTCCCAAAGGGCTTGGCTGACCAGAATTTCTTGAAGGACCCTATGACCAAATCGGTGGCCCAAAAGACCAAAAATATGAAAAATTCCGACCATTATAGTTCTGAATATTTCCTAATACAGAACATGCTACAGTACTGCTATACTAACCCATAAATTAGGTCTTCGCCAAAATTTGAACTTGGGTATCTTAGATGCACTTATTGAGTCCTCACCAATTAGACTGAGGATATTGTGCTACATTTCTAAATTGATTATGCCTTATCTAATTATGACAGTCAAGATAATGATTAAATGGAATGTGTGTTTAGATATTTACCTTGAGATATAATTCATTCATTATGGTTTAGGATTTATTTATTAATTATAAATTCCACTCTAACTCTTACAAAGCCTCTAAGGTCACACTTATTTTTTTTCTTTCCCCAAGATGTGAAGTAGTAATGTTTAAATGAGTTATTGGATGAATTTTTCTTACTCTCAATATTTTTTCTCTAATGTTTAAAAAATTAATGTAAGTATCAAGTATGTATATATATTCTAAAAACTAAAAAACTATTCAATCCTTTGGTATGTGATCCCTTGTATCTTAGGACACAGTAATAAATCAATCACCGAATCTGGGCTACCAAGGTTAGGGTCTTTATAATAGGTATAAGATGATGTTTTTCAGAAACATTGAGAACTATATTTAAGAAAAAGAAATCCTAGGTAACATAAACCTATTATTGACTTTAGGGATATGTATATATGAAAATTATAACATTTTAGTGAGGATGATGTTATGTGTTTTGTTCTAAGAAATTACATCCCTATCTGGTTACTATAAATGAATGTGGTTTTGAAGTAGTTGTATATAGGGGTAATAACTATGAAGAGGGAACAAAGACTTTGAATCAATCACCATGTAGTGTATGATAATATTCCTTACTATGCACCTATATTGAAACTCTCGAGGGACATGCTTAGGGTAATTAAAATTTTCATCACAAACTATTATGGTAGATTTAAAATAATGTTATCCCCAAATACACTATTTTTATGATTTAGATGAGGATAATTTAAGATTTATTGATATTATTATTAGTTTATGTGTTATAGTTTGATCGTAATTTCAATATATTAACAACCCCTTTTATGATTTTATAAGTTTGTTGAGATTAAGGGTATTTTGGGAGACATTTATAGCAATATAATCCATTTATTTAGTATATGTTTTAGTGAACATGTTATTTAAGGAAGAATTCATTTAATTTTTGTGGACATATTACTAAAGTTATTAATAATATTTTGAGTCAATATGATCATTTATGTCAAAAAAATAATGGTAAATTATGATTATTTAATTTCATGAAGAAAAATAAGTCATATATAAACCCCTTTTGGTTTAAAAGTGATTTGATGACCAATTTTAATTTTGAGGATTTTAATCATATTTTTTGGAACATTATAGAAATTATATTAATAATGTATTGTAAAAAGGGTAACCCATATGACGTGTTTGAAAAAATTGTGTTAAATATGGCCTTAAGTATTGAACCCATAACCGAAGGGTGATAATGGTGTTGATCCTACCACTAGCCTACGTGATGTACTGGTTAGTGGGATATTGTTTTTACACAAATGGTTTTATAGAAAAATATTAATTTGATTTTGGAGAATATATTATTGGATCAATTTTTTTTATTTTGAGATGATTAATGATATTTTGGTAGAACATTTATTGGGTTGATTTATAAATAACCACAGGATTAATATAAAAAATTGTTTAAGAAGATTCAATTAAATTGTTTAGGATGTAATTTAGAAGGTATTTGATCACCTTTGAGGTGAAAATATTATTTAATGTTGAGAATATTAAGGTTAATTGGGATGTTGGGTTATTTATTTTTGGAATAATCTTAAATGAACCATTGGGGGCAATTTTTATATAAGATATTTTATTTCTCTATATAAACTTCTACACATTACATGAACATTTCAATTTTGATTATTATTTAAATGAAAGGAAAATAACTTATTATTATTTTATAGATCTTAAAATACATTAAAGGTTATGTTTAATGCTTCGAGTATAAAAAATTAATATTGGATATTTATTTCATGGAGTAATAAAGGATTTGTAAATTCATTGAAGCACCACAAAAGGATTAAATTTAACTTAAAAGATATCATGTAAGATTATTTTTTAGTGTTATCAATCATGATATTAAAATAATCCCTCAACTCTAGGAAAATAATATTTGAACATAAATTTCATACTGTTACCTTTATAATTGATGAATCAATAGTCTTTTAAATCATTATAGTTTAATGTTTTTGTTATTTTTTACTATCTCTTGATCATTCAATTTCTTATAATTAATGACCTTTAACCCTCTATACAAATTTTTATGCTTTTCTTCCATTTACATTCTTTCAATTCCATCCAAGTTTCTTCCTCTTGGAAACCCAATTATATGTTATTGAATAATACCTTAATATTATCTTTTATGACTTTTAGTTGTAAGTTTTTTAACACTTTTATGATGTGGGTTTTCAGTAAAATGTTTTTTCAAATATAAAACCCCAGTTTTCCAAACACTAGTTCAAATTGCAAGGATGAAATTTATTTAATGTGGGTAAAATTTAAAACCTAGAGATTTTAAGTATATCTATTTTAAATAAATTTAATTTTTTAAATATCTTTTAGAACACGATATACTAGTATTTTTGAATAAGAAATGTTTTTTCAATAGTATATACGACAATCAATAACATGCCTAAACGACTCATAATTTTTTTTAAATACGACTATTATAACATAGATGTAAAATTGGTGGGTATCAATATGATTAAATAAAATATTAAATTTATTTAAGTTTACTAATATATAGAAAATTACTGATAAAAATCACTCAAATTTTATTAAAGTAAATTTAATAATCAAAAAATAAGCTTTCCTTAAAAATAATTTTAACTACTATTTGTAGGAAGAATAATATATTTATATTTTTCCAAATTTATAAAACGAATTTGATAAAATTAAATTTTTATTTTTATTCTAATATCAATATTATATTAGTGTGAAATTTTTGGGCTTTTTCTAAAGAAAATGATTTTTCAACAAATAGTGAAAATACATTTTCTTGTAAAATAATTATATATTTTTAATAAATTAAGTAATTTAAAAGTCCCATTATGCCCTAAATTTTATTTCAAATTAACATAAGTATTATTTTGTTACATTTCATAAAATTAAATACATTTTATTCATCTTCATACCCAATTTTGGTATAATTTTATTTTTTGGCTTAAAACACATTTTTCTATAACTTTTTTTAAATGTATAATGTTTCTCTATTTTTGTTAATTAAAATAACCACTAATAAGGTAATTTTTAATAGTAATACATGGATTATATTTCTAAATACATGAATTTAAATCTAGATTATGATTATTACTATTCATATAGTTAATAGAATATCATCTTATGTTTGAAAAATGAATTCCCTAAAAAACCCTTTTTTGACATGAATAATGGGTTTATTTTAACATGAAATTAGAAATATTATTTGAACTAAATTTCATAAAATGGATTCAAATATCGTAATTATAATGAATAATTTTATATAATAATTTCAATTTAATTTTTTTTATAATTATCCGTAGAGATTTTAAAAATTAATTACCCCGGTTAAGATCAAAATGTGGTTTTCACCTCACATGAACTTATATTAAAATTAATCTTCAACCCATATGGAATTTTTATTTTATGAAATTTATTAAATATCTATAATTTTTATTATAAATGATATAACATGGAAAATTAAATTTTAGGATTAAAGGATTGACTACCTTGGTTAAAAACTAGTTATCATGATGAAAAATAAAATGGTAAAAGTTAGTAAACTAAATGAAAATGGGAGAGAAATAATTATAACACTCTAACACCAGGATGTATTTATAAAATATTTTCTTTAAATATTTTTTTCTACAGTATCATCCTAGGATTAAATTGTGAGTTTAAATAAACTATGAGATTCCCTTAATATAAAATTATCGTTATATCCTAGCTGTTAGGTTAGCTGGAATGATTATAACTAACTTATGAAAATTCTTTATGAATTATTTGGATATAAATTATTTACAAAAAATATAAATCAATTATATATTTTTATTTTTGAGTGAAATAAAATTTTCAATGAAATTAATAAGATATATGATATTCATCCAATGTATATTTTAGTCATATAGTATGATTAAAAACTTTTTTATGTATAAGAACCAATTTTTTTAAAGGTTCATTTTACACCTTTGAATGAAGAAACATTTTTAAATTATGATTTTTTCACATTAATAATTTATATTTTAAAACATAAACATGTTTTTTTAGTGGGATATAACATTTTACTTTGGATAAATTTCTGATATTTTTCTGATAACTTTCATGTTTTGATGAATAGTAAAAATAAGCTAAATTTTAATTAAAAACCACATTTTTTCATCAAGATAATTTATATGGTTGAATTATAATATTGAATTATTTGAAAGTATAAATAGAATATATTTTTACCATTTAATATAATTTATGTCATTATCATTAATTTTATATTGAATTCATTGGTAAAATCATTTCAATATTTTGCAATGATTTAACTTTTTAAAAACCAATTTTCTCTTTTTAACAATGAGAATAATTTTAAATTATTTACTACAACATTGGTGTTTTGAACTATATATGACCATGGCCATCCTTTGGTTGCTTTTGTAATCCCATGGATTCACATTGATGTGAAAATGAAATTTTAGAATAATTAATTTAAAGTAAAGATAATTATAACCAAAACATATATCTTTTACTAAATCCATTTTAATATAGGGTTGTATAACTGATCTACATGTCTATAAGTAGACATTAGAAAGCTAAAAATATTTCCTACTTCAGGGATTTTTTTATTATTATTATACATTATATAAATATATTTATTTATGACACAACTATGATGTAGTGATTACCTCCTCAATTAATGATTCAAATAAATGAATTTGTAAATATAAGAAAAAAGTAATTTGGTTTTTTTGATGTCATACAAAAATGTTATGGATAATATTGACATATTATCTTAGATTTAATGCCTTATTTTTAAAGAAAATAGGTTGATATAATTTTTTTTAAAAAGTCAAGTATGAATAGTGTCTAAAATTGAAACAAATCATATCTTAAAATATATAATAGTTTATTAAATGATATTAAATTTCAAAAAATATAATATTCATCCAAATGGTTAATATAAGTCCAAATATTTCATAAATAACCTTTTGTGGATCTTTTGAGATGATATGGTAATTACACTAACCCAGAAGCTGTAAATAACACGATATCACAGTAATATTAAAAAGAGTAAAATAAGGGTTAAACCAAAAAGTTAAGGATAAAAAAATATTCAAAATGTAATGATTTGGACCTGAAAATCCACCCGAACAATGCTAAACAGGTCAGGTGTAAATACCTTAGGCGCACCTCCTCGAACGCCAAAGGATACCGACTAGCAGCGAGGGTCTTATAGGTATAGTGGGGAGGATATAACCTCTCAGAGGATAATAATGGTACTGGTCTGAGTATAATAATAAATATCCAGTGGAATAAATGACTCAGCATATTTGAACCAGACCCACAAATCGGAATCACAATCTGTATCGATAAACAGTGGAAGCAATAAATATAATAACAACAGGTGGAAGTAAACACAACAACATGATAATCACATGTAAGTACTACTAAATAACAAAATGCATCCAAAGAAAGTCATACATATCCACATATATATATATAAAGTGCTCCACTGGCTAACCAACTATAGATACATAACAAGAATAATATTTGAGGAAAGAAAACAGAATAAAATAACTCTATGTAGGCAAGACCTCAAGGTCCATAACATCTTCATGAAATAGCTAACGCAGTCCAATTCGTGAAGGTGGCCTCTTTCTAAAACGTAAATCCATAATGTCTACACGCCTCCCTAGGGGCTTGTGCAAGGTGTGAGATTAATCTATGTCGGATACCACCCAATGATGCATACCTAATATCTGTGTTTAAGCAGGCATGCAGTTATACAAAAAACAGTAAACAACACGATGCGCAAATAAACACAAACTGCACTGGGGCTCAGCTGCCACCATGGAGTGTCACCTGCATCGGCCAATGCCAGAATCTCTGTCATGTAACCCGACACCATGTTCCCCCTGACACCGTGTGTCTCAAGTACCGACGTCCCGATGGAACACCCAACAATAGCATCTGAAGGAATAGTGATGTCTGTCCTCCAATAAGTAGCCGGAGGGACAACGATGTCTTTCCTCAAATAAAGTATCTAGAGAGATATCAATGCCTTCCCTCAAATAGAGTAACCATAGGAACAACAATGTCTGCCCTCAAAATAATTGCAAGCCTCCGCCCCCAACCAGATAGCCTCAACGTTATCCCCTAAAGGCTCCTCACCTTCCACGTGGCTTGCTACAATAAGCACCCCCAAACCAAAAGTACCTAAATAGAAACTAACAGGGCCTCTACCCACACGATTGGTCAAAACCACCTCATCACCGAGTCTCTTTTGTTCACACTACTCAATATTCCAGGTGAGTGGTAATCACCAAAATATTACCCATGCCACAACACCCCTAACACGTCGTTTCCCTATGACCATGCCGCTGAATTCTGATAGCCTATCCATCCCAGTAACTCGGGCCATGCCTGACCTAACAGTCACCCTGAATCAATCCAACGTCCACGATGTCCAATACCGTTGTTAGAACCACCCAATGTAACTCGGGCTAAGCCCAAACTGTGATCACCATCACTCAAGAATATACGGCCATGCCCAACACAACCCAAAGGTTCCAGCATATGAAATTTTGTAATCACATTATAAAACATTTAAACAGAACACATAAACTAGAAAACCATATAAACAATTGAATTACACTAGCCCAATGGTTATCAAACAATAGTATTAAGGTCTTGAATGCCTCTAACAATTGATATCCATGTTTAACAATCTAAACTCAATATTTTAAAACAATACAAAACAATTATAAGCATTTTGGCTTCCCCCGGCCAAAATGCCCCAATGAGAAATGACCACTTGCCTGACCCCACTCAAGAAAAACTGGTAACAGGGCATACCGAAAGGAATCTCATGGGTCAGATAATAATTTAACAGGAAATAATAGGTAAATTAGGGTCTCACTAAAAAAACCCAAATACATTCTTTAAACCACACCCTGAAAATTTCTGTGAAAGTAAAAAAAGAAGGTATGAACCACTTACTTGATACTCGTAGATGTAGGCACGTCTGATATAGAGCTCTAATTCAAAGAAGATCTTTGTAGATCTACATTACCGTCAAAACCCAATAACTCTACTCATATGGAATTTGTAGTGTGAAATGTAAAGAATCAAGAATAGAATATAGTTTGCAGAATTATCCTTTCTGTTGTGATCCCACAGCCACCAACAGATCATAGAACGGATGATGGATATAGAATCTGGGGCCAGAAACATTATTCAGGTTTTTAGAATAGAGAGGTCCCGAAGTTGGGGAAGAAGAAGACGTTTTTTGAAATAAGATGCGAAAAACTTTCACTTAAGTGAATTAAAAAAAGCACACGACACGTATTCAAGAACTACAAGCCGTGTAGTGGACTTTTCCATTATTCAACTTAAGTGGGGTAGCCACATAGCTTGGACACTCCACACGGCTTGACACACGGGTTGAACCCAACCAGTACATAGAAAGAAGAATACACTGTGTGTTGAGCAGTACTACAAGTCATGTAGTGGGAAATTTATACACGGTCATCACATGGCATGTACTTAGTGAGCACACGACTGATCATCTCCTAACCCAGACACAACAT
The DNA here is from genome assembly GCA_963277665.1 of Viscum album. Classification (NCBI taxonomy): domain Eukaryota; kingdom Viridiplantae; phylum Streptophyta; class Magnoliopsida; order Santalales; family Viscaceae; genus Viscum; species Viscum album. The sequence continues at coordinate 417,483,446 of OY728143.1, forward strand.
GTACTTTAAAGTACACTGTGTGTAGTCTGAGAATTTCTAGAACTTCCCAGATTTTCCTAGTTTTCTTAGGAATAAGTAAAAAGTTTAAACATGGTAAGGATTTTGACCCGTTCTAAAAATATGAGTTCTTACAATCTCCCCACCTTAACATAGCTCGTACCCGAGCTATCAATTGAAACACAAAGATGGAACCAAACATACCACCCTGATCCAATAACTTGGACTCCTCCATTCTCAAAGGTTCTGGCTAATTTCCTCAAGGGGATCCCCATAATAAGAATTTCCTAACTGGGTCACATCCCAAAAAAACTCAAAACAAGCCATGGTTTACTAACATGTTTCTTAAATGATGGTCCTCTCATGACACATCATCACTTCTGCACCTCATTGGTGATCTCGTGTCATTTTTGACACCCAAATGTATCCTGAACTACATTGTTGTCCACCTATACATGCTCTAGAATCCCATGGACACTCAAAATAAAACCCTAGTCCATGCACCTCATGTAACCCGCATCATCGACGCCTCAATGACCACAAAACCTCATGTAACCCGTATCCTCGATGCCCCTGATGCTACACATATCATACATATATATAAAAATATCACACACTCGATATGGTTCCAATCCAACTTACCAAAATCTAGTCAGTCCACATAGGTCCTGTCCATCATGTGCACTCAAAACAAACATGCCTCTATAGGTCACACAAAAAGAGAACAAGGATATCACGACCACACCTGGGGTGTACCTCTAACTGTCATCAGATCACCGACCTACTCATACTTTGGTAGCTCCACAACGTGAACCTGGCCTGAAGTACGGATGCCTGATGCCTGACCTTACTATGGTGCTACTCCATCCATCAGCCACTGACCCATCAGCTGGATACCTTTGTCTCTGTCACGTCCTCCGCGTGCAGCTGAACCACAACTATCGTCACCTAGTACTGAACCTGAACCAAATCCAGATGCCACCGTCTATCCTGGTCCCTACTTGCCGGCTGTCTGAGAATGATTCCTGCAGAACCTCTCCAGATTCCCAACCTGTCCACATGCCCGAAACTCCTTTGGGGACCAATCACACTAAGTCTAAACATGTCCTAGATGCCCACACTAAAAAACCACTGAAGAACTGCTGCGAGGTGATCTAGTTGAGTCCTTATCCTAAAGAACCTATTGGAACTCATCTCGTTCTCACTTCCTGATATCTGAACTGTCAATTGAAACTGCTTCCCGACCAACCTATGGCGTATCCCTCTGGTTTCCCTCTACTATGAGCGCCTGATTCACCGCCTTTGGGAAGGAAACCAGTTGGAAGATATTCACCTAGACCTAAATAGTGTGTTGTAATCCAGCCTTGAAGCTATTCACCTTTTCTGTGTCATCGCTTACCATACCAGGTGCAAAGCGAGACAACTCAGTAAATGTAGCGGCACAGTCCATGACAGACATGTCTCCCTAATGAAGGCTCAAGAACTCCTGAGCTCTCTCGGTCCTCAGTGTCTCTGGGTAAAAGTGCTCAAAGAACCTGTCCTTGATGTCCTTCCATACTAGTAATTCATGCCTGCGAGCCTGCACCTGCACATCCCACCAACGCTTTTCCGGTCCTCTTAGCATGTTTGTCTCTAGCTTGACCCTCTGACCTGGAGGTATCCCGAGTTTCTTGAAGATCATCTTCATGGTCTCTATTCAGTTCTCAGCCTCCTGTGGACCACCCTCACCCTAAAAAAAGCGGAGGGTACTATGACTAGAACTCCAATGTTAGATATTTCATAGACAGCTATGTTCCCCGCTCACCTCTGTCGATCCCCTGTAAGACACATACCAGGCTATATCGGAGCTACTCGTCGTGCCATGGTCTGAATGTTGCTAAACCCGACTGCTTCCCTACCTGCACTGAATCCTGAACCTAATCCAGTCCCTGAGCCTGTACCTATGGCTCATACTCTACCTGCACCTGATCTTGTACCTGATCTTTCACCTGTGGAACTATATCATATCCCACCATGTGCCCCATCTAAGTCATCAATAAGGAACCCACTGAATACCATAAATGCTCAGATAACCCACATATATATAACAATATATACTCAACGAAGATAAGGAAAGTAGTAAAGAGGCAGCATAAAAAAACTACCCTTACTCTTGCCCCACTACAACCCATTCCCACTACATCCCAACCTCATGGCCTCATTACCCATCCTTAATAGAGCCAAGTATCAAAGGTACCTCAGGCCATGCCCATCCCAACAACCAATGTTGCCTCAAACCGATGACCTAGTCGCCCAATCCTGGTGATCAACATCACCTCAACAACATTACCTACCTGTCACATGAAATTCTACAAAGGTATAAAGCATGACATAACACATTGCAATAAACTTGCAATTCCATTATGAATTTCACCTATACCAATTTCAAATCATAAAAAGCATGGAAATTGATATTATTCACATGGTATTATCACATCACAAATAATATATATAGTTATGAAATTGAAATACCCTAAAAATGAACCTATCAAAAGCCAAGAAAACTAGAATTTCTATACTGGGACAAGGTCCAATTCTCCCTTACCATACCGGGTCAAGGGTTACATGTCACAATCGATAACATCATAACCCAATTGAGACACCAAGGTGGAAATCATATAAATTGTAATTTGAGAAAAAAAAAACAATTCCCACCCACGGTAACTTTGTCCATACCTCATACCTAGGGCTGCAGGAACCCAAGCACAAGCTAGAAACCCAGTTCCTGTGACAACCTTTTTCCATTCTACCATATCCCAAATAGTAAAACTATAAGAAATAAAAAAACGATGTGTCAATCACATTAGAAGACAAAAAAAACTACTACTAAATCCTTGTCAAGAACTTATCTGATACCACTTTGTAATGACCTGAACTTGATCAACCACCCAAACAATGCAAAATGGGTCGGGTGTTACTACCTTAGGCACACGTCCCCGAATGTCGAAGGCTTCTGAATAGCACCGATGGTCTTATGGTTACAGTGGGGAGGCTATACCCTCTCAGAGGATGAAAATGGTACTGTTCTGAGTATAATAACAAATATGAAGTGGAATAAATGACTCAGCAAACTCAAACCAGACCCACAGAGTAGAAACACAATCAATATCGATAAACAGTGGAAGCAATAAATATAACAACAATAGCATAAAGTAAACACAACAGCAAGCTGATCACTTGTAACTACTACTGAAAAACAACATGCATCCAAAGAAAGTCATATATATATATATAGATAGAGAGAGAGAGAGAGAGAGCCACCGACTAACCAACTGTAGCTACATAACTAGCATGATGATATATGAAAGAAAACATAACAAAATAACTCAATCTAGGCAAGACATCAAGGTCCATACTATCTCTATGAAAAAGCTAACACAGTCTAGGTCCTGAAACTAGCCTCTTTCCTGCAAGTAATTTCATAAATTTTGCACGCGTCCTGAGGGGCCTGTGCAGGGTGTGAGATGAATCTTTCTAGGATACGACCCAATGGTGCATACCTAATATAAGTGTTTAATAAGGCATACAGTTACATGGAAAAAATAAAACAACATGATGCACAAATAAACAGAAACTTCACTGGTGCTTAGCAGCCACTATGGAGTGTCACCTACTTTGGCCAATGCTGAAATCTCTATTATGTAACTCGATACCATGTGCCCCCTGACACCACGTGTCTCAAGTACTGACGTCTCAAAGGCACACCCAATAGTAGAATCCGGAGGAACAACGATGTCTATCCTCAAATAAGTATATGGAGGTACAGTGATGTCTACCCTCAAATAATGTATCTCGAGAGACAACGATGTCTAACCTCAAATAGAGTAACTAAAGGAAAAACACTTTCATCCCTAAAAATAGTGGCAAGCCTCTTCCCCCAACCCAATAGTCTTAATGATATCTTCTGAAAGCTCCTCATCTTCCATGTGGATTCCTACGGAATCCCCCCCAAACCAAAAGTACCTAAACCACAACTAACGAGGCCTCTACCCACATGAGTGGTCAAAAAACACATCATCATAGAGTCTCTCTGTGTGCACACTACTCAAAGTTCCGGGTGAGTGGTAATCACCAAAATAATACCAAATCCACAATACCTCTGACACCTCATGTCCCTACAACCATGCCTCTCAATTATGATGGCCTCTCCATCCCAGTAACTCAGGCCATGCCCTACCTGACTGTCACCCTACCTCAAGACGACGTCCATGATGCCCAATCCGGTAGTCAGAACCACCCAATGTAACCCAAGCCAAGCCCAACCTTTGATCAGAATCACTTAATAATATCCATGCCATTCCCAACACAACCGAAATATTCTAGAATATGCAATTCAAAAATCACATATATAACACATTTAAACAGAACACATAAATAGGAAAACAATCTAAACAGTTGAATTTCACTAGCCCAATGGTTATCAAACATCATTACTAAGGTCTTGAATGCCTCTGAAAATTCGTATCTAGGTTTCACAATCCAAAATCAATAGTTTAAGAAAATACAAAACAATTATAACCTCTTTCTAATACCTTGACCAAAATTCCCTGATAAGAAACAATCACTTGCCCGACCCCACATAAGAAAATTAGGTAACATGGCATACCCAAAGGCATCCCATAGGTCAGATAATAATTTAATAGGCAATAACAGGTAAATTAGTGTCTCGCTCAAAATACCCAAATACACGCTTTAAGCCATGCCACCCAATGGTCTATGAAAGCAAAAAAGAAGGTATGACCCACCTACCTGAGACTAGTAGATGTAGGCCATCTAATATAGAGCTCCAATTCAAAGTTGATCTTCATAGATCTACATTTCTGTCAAAACCCTGTAACTATGCTCAGAATGAATTTGCAGTGTGTGAGGAAATGAATCAAGAATAGAATAGGGTGTGTGGGATTAGCCTTTCTATTGAGATCCCTCATCCATCGAAAGAATCTAAGAACAAATGATGGATGAAGAATCTAAGGTTATAAATGTTCTTCAGGTTTTCAGAATGGAGATGTCTAGAAGTTGGGGAAGAAGAAGACATTTTTAAAAATAAGACGTGTTGACCTTTCACTTAAGAGAACACAAAAAATGTACACAGTGTGTATTCAATAATTGCATGTAGTGTAGTTTCATTTTTCGTAATATTACATAATAAGGGTAGCCACATGTCTTAGACACTCCACATGGCTTGACACATGGCTTGAACGCAGCTGGTACGTAGAATGAAGTATACACGGCGTGTTGAGCAGTACTACACACCATGTAGTAGGAAATTTCTACATGGTAATCACACAACATGTACTCATCAAGCACACAGTTATTACTCACCTAACCCATACATGGAGTGTAGTCTGTAAATTTCCAAAACGTCTTAGATTTTCCCAATTTTTCCAGGAACAAGTCAAAAGTTCAAACTAGGTTTGGATTTTTACCAGTTCTAAAAACCCATTTTCTTAAACAAAACCTATCTAAAAATTATTGGATGATGGTTATTAAAACCAAAATCATCTTATATTTCAATTAAATATGTTTTGGATGATTTTTAGTTGAAATTGAATTTATAATAAATTAATATGTTGAGAGTTTCCTAAAGTGCCCCTCTCCTCTATTATAATAGGGCACCTCCTCCCTCCCCTATTCCCTCCATTTTGAGCCATCAAGATTGTCAAAACCTACTCATTTATCTTATAAACTTTCATATTTACACTCTAGAGGTGATGATATTTCAGAATACCTACTCTAGTTCCCTAAGAGGAAATTTTAAGGGGGAACATCGAGGATGAAGTAATCTCTTCTACCAATTTTTTCAAATTTATTTCTTCTTCTACTTCATCTTCTTTAGTTGTTTAATTATAAAGTAAAAACATATGTATAAATAATATACTGATATGTTATTATAAATATGAAACAACCCCATTTCACCTCTTATCCAACCAATGAAAAATTAAATCACCGCGCGTGTGTATGTACAACTTACTGTCTCCACGTTGTGGTGTAATATGTTTTTCAAAACCACCTTACTTGAATGGGTATAATTTTGTAAATAAAAACTATATAAGATTAATATAACATGATATTAATTCTGAGACACTACACACCATCCAATTCAATACCATTAAAAAATTGTGGGAATGATATCGTTGCTTGTGCATACATACAGCTTACCATCTTCACAATGCAGTGTGATTCGTTCTAATAATATTCATTAAACCATCATTATATAAATTAATTGAATGAATAAATATGATATATATTATACTAATACCATTATTTAAATGATATAACTATATCCTAAAAGGATTAATATTAACATATCAAACAAAATATACATAAGAACATAAAGCAATTAATACCCGAATAATAGGTAAAAATGAAATGTTACTAACAAACAGATAAGAATGTGATCATAAATGTTATCATAAAAATGATTATGATTCTAGAATAAATTAGTATCATTATTTAAATAATTATATAGGATGTTCAGATACATATGAATCATATCAAACCTAAGGTAAGGGATAATTTTTTCAATCTTTGTTTTATTTAAGATTGTTTATTCGTAAGTATTCACTAGGGTTGTATTTATCATCCATGTTCATGTTCTCTAAAAAATAATATTATAAAATTTTTACTATTATTCTTTGTACATTTAAAGTCATTTTTACCCATTTTTTACTTTTACTATATGGTTTAGAGGGAATCTTTCTTTTATTTACCATACGAGGTACTTTTTGACTTTTCTGGAAAAATTAGGTGGAGAATGTTTTTTATCTTATATGAAATGAATGGGTTTTTATATCTTCATAATGAAATAATTCCATGAATCTTATTTTAAAAAGTTACATATGTTTTTTCAACTCAATTCTTTTCATTTAAAATGGTTCAATATTTTGAGAAAAGAAAATGTTTTTGTAAAGAAAGGATATTTTCCTCAGGAATGAGGCTCATGTATTTTTTCAAAACTATTTTCCATGTATGATTACATAGGTTTATGTTTCGATCCCTATTAGTACTGGGATTTGGTTGTGTTTATGATGGAATGTTATTTAGGAAATCCATTTTTTTATATCAATTATGATGGAATGATGTTTAAGAAACCCATTTGATTTCATGGGTTATGCTATGATGAATATTTCTATGTTTTTGTGGAATACATAAGAAAGGATTCATTAAAAGATGGGTGGGTCCTCTATCTCCCTCCAATTAATTGAGTAAAGATTTATATCTCATGAGATATACATGGTTGGAATGAAAAGTTAATCTGGTTCTATGATACTGGGCTAGAATGATGAGAGAACTCAGTTTAGTAATGGACTTTGTCCGCTATGATGGTCTTGGAAAAGATCCTTGAAATATATGAAATGATTTTGTATACTTATGTGTGTATGCCACAACATTTAATGTATTTTGTAATGACTATTGGTATTACATTGATCTTCTATGATTTATCCCATGAAATGATATTATGATCTTTTATATGTAAGATAAGATTTTAAAATGTAATGTTCTTATGAATATGATATGATTGATATTTATTTTGTTTACCCTTACTAATCATTTGAGCTCACCCTTTATATATTTCTTTTCCCCAGGTCATGAATAAGGGTATTAAGTATGATATTCCAAAATTATTCTATATAAGATGAAATAAATAGGAGACAATGTATATGTTTTATGAACCAGTTGTTTATGATTCCCAGTTTCTAAAGACACTATACCTATGTGGTCTTATCATGGTTTTGTAATATATTGTAATAAATATACTTTAATTTTGAAGTAATGTCAATGTATGTAGAGATCAGGTCACTATACTTGGTATCATAGGAAAGGTTATAATTAACCTTTGGAAACCAGAATGTGAAATCCTTAGTAAGAACACTAAAGATATGTTTAAGTATAGGATACAATCATAGTGTTTTAGAAACGACAATGAAAAAACTAGGATAAAAAAAGTGTTCTAAATTGAAATTTCATTCTTGATTATGAAGTTTTCCTATTATGATGAGTGTTGCTAATAATATGCCTATAAGTTTTAGTCAATGGCAAGAACCCGAAGGAATTTCATTAATGTTGAATGTGATATCCCCCCCTGAGCAACCAAATGTTATTGGAGCTACAATGAAATATCTCATAGCCATGCTCACACAACTTTCTCAAGCTATGAATTATGTCAGGATTCAAAATAAACAAAGGAAAGAGAAACATCCTATTAAATCATTCCTGAGGCAGTGTCCACCTTTATTCAGTGGGTCTTTTGATTCCTTAGAGGTTGAACAATGGATCAGTACCACTTAAAAGATATTTTCAGTTCTACAATGTTTTTAATATGATAATGTCATCTTATCTGTATATTTTATGGAAGGTGAATCACATCAATAGTGGAATATTATCAAGAATACGAGGAAAAGAGATGAAATGGAGTCCATGGAATGGGACGAGTTCAAGAACTTATTTTTCAATAATTATTTTCCTCGTATTATTTGAACAAAGATAGAGAAGGAGTTCCTTGAACTTAAGAAAAAGGATGACGAATCAGTTGGTACCTACGAAGAAAATTTTACAAGACACGAAAGGTACACTTCAGGAATTATTATCCAACCTAACAGTAAGATTTATCAATTTTTTAGTGGCTTAAAACCAAGTCTCTAAAGGGTATTATCTATAGAGGAATTCAATAGCTATGAGGAAATTATTCAATGTTCACCTAAGGATGAGATGGAGATTTGAGTAACCCATTAGTCATATGGGTTTGATAAGAAGAGACAAATGGAATTCAAAGGAAAGTATAAGGACCCCACTAAAAAGAATATGATTTTCCCCTTATGGTCAAAGTGTGGAAAGAAACCTGGAGGAAACTGTCTTAAAGGGACTGGTAGAAATTTTATGTGTGGAAAAGAAGTTCATTGGGCAATTGAATGCCGATGTGATGAGAAAAATATGTCTAATGATGAAAATAAATAAAATGATATATATAATGCACCTCCTACACTTAAATTTTACAAGTGAAATGAAATGGGGAATTATACTAATCAATGAACTAATCCATGGGTTATTGATGATGATCAATGTAAAAAAACTCTTAAGGCCAAGGACAATGGAATGTCACATGCAATTACAATCAGCGAAATAGAGTGAGATAATGAAGTGGTGAAAGGTACACTTACCATCCAATCTAAAGTAGAAAATGTTTTACTTGATTATAGATACACCCACTCTTTTATTTCTAAATAATTTTCTAAGGGTATCTCTGTATTTCCTCAAAAATTAGATGTTGAGTTAGTTGTGACCACTTCTAATGGCACAACAGTCACATCAAATGTATAAAATTATTCTCTAATCAATGTGAGTGAGAAAGTACTTCCTAAAAATCTTGTGATCCTTCCTATAGTAGAATTTGATGTGATGCTTAGCATGGATTGGCATTATTTATATGGATCTCAAATCAATATCCAAATAATGGAATTCACATTTTATATTCCAGATCAATATTTGATCATCTATTCATGAAAGGATTAATATAACATTATAGTAGAAATTTAGTCCACCTTAAGGGTCTTGATTCCAACAGATGAAGGTTATTTATCTCAAATGGTTGGGGATAAACTCACAATTAAGAATACACACATTGAATTGGAGTTTGATTATGTCTTTATGGAGAAATTTCTAGGTCTTCCACCAAATTGTGAAGTTCATTTTTCAATAGAAATCATACTGGGTTCCATACCTATTTCAATGAAACCTTATAGAATGGCCCCAATTAAGATGAAAAAATCGAAGAAGAAAATCCAAGAGAATATTGATAAGGGATTAATACACCCTAGTGTGTCACATTGGGGATCGCCTGTTCTATTTTTCATGAATATATATAGAACAATGAGACTCTACATTGACTATTGAGAACCTAATATGATCACTAAGAAAACAAATTTACTCTCCCAAACATTGATGAGTTATTTGAACAAATATGCAGAGCACAATACTTTTTCAATCTTGATCTTCATTCAGGGTATCATTAGTTAAGGGTTAAAAGGAAAAATATACCAAATATGGCATGCTGTACAAGGTATGGACACTATGAATTTATATTGATGCCTTTTGATCTTACTAATTCCCCTATGATCTTCGTGGATCTAATGAATAGAATCTTTAGAGACTGTCTTGATCAGTATATGGTAGTCTTTATAGATGATATTCTTGAGTATTCAAAGAGTAAGGAAGAATATGAATATCACTTGAGAATTGTACTGAAGAACCTAAGAAAGGATAAGATTTATGCCAAATTTACCAAGTGTGAATCTTGGCTTCAAAAAGTTTCATTTTTGGGTCACATAATCTCAGGAGAGGGGATATCTTTAGATCTAGAAAAAATAGATGTTTTTGAGTGATGGTTGAGACCAACAACAGTAACGAAGATCCAATGTTTTCTTTTTTTGGTAAGATATTATTGATGTTTTATGAAATATTTTCCACAATTATCTAATCCATCAACCAAGTTGACTTGGAAAGGAGTTATTATTATTTGGATAGAGAAATGTGAAGATAATTTCAATGATCTAAAAAGAAGGTTAGTTAGTGAATGTGTGCTCACACTCCCTTGTATCAGAGAAAGGTTTGTGATCTATAATGATGCATCAAAAAAGGGGTTGGGGTGTGTTTTAATGAAAAAAAGATTTGGTGATATTTTATGCCTCAAAACAGTTTAAAATCCATGAGCAAAATTACCGAACTCATGATTTAGAGTAAGATATAACAATCTTTGCTTTAAAAATATGGAGGCATTATCTTTATGGTGAATTATGTCATATTTATACTGATCATAAAAGTATAAAGTATATTGTCACACAAAAGGAGCAGAATATGCGCCAAAGAATATGGTTGGATTAGATAAAAGATTATTAATTCTCAACACATTATAACCCTGGGAAAGAAAACAAGGTGGCAGATGCTTTGAGTCAAAAAGACAATGCTAGCTTATCCATGATGAGAATCATCCATGATCCAATGATTATGGATTTAAAAATTATGGATCCTGAAATTATAATGTAAGGGGAGAAATATAATCTTTATCAAATTAATGTTCAACCATCTATACAAGTGAAGATTAAAGTGGCATAGAACGAAGATGTTGAGTTACACAAGATGGTGAAAAACATTCCTGAATTCAACCTTGATTGTGAAGAAATAATAAGGTTCAAGAACATGGTTTGTGTTCCTCACAAAAAATGATTAAATAAGGATTTATTAGATGAGGCTCATAATTTTTCATTCTCTATTAACCCTAGAGGAATAAATATGTACAGGGACCTGAAGGAGTACTTCTGGTGGGATGGCATGAAAATAATGTTGTCGAATATTTCTCTCGATGCTTGGTTTTTCAGAAATAATGTTGTCGAATATTTCTCTCGATGCTTGGTTTTTCAGCATGTTAAGGTTGAGAGATAGAAGTATAAGAGATGTTACAACCATTACCAATGAAAAAATAGAAATCCGCAAACATAACTATGGACTTTTTCATCGGACTTCCCAAAACATCCAAAGGTAATAATTCAATTTGGGTTATAGTTGACCATCATACAAAGTCAGCACACATTATTGATATTAGAGAGGATTTTTTATGTTGATCATCTTTTTATGAAATATGTAAATCTAGTTGTAAGATTGCATGGAATACATCTTTCCATTATATCTAATCGAGATCCATGGTTTACCTTGAAGTTCTGGAGTAGTCTTCAGCATGCTCCAGATATAGAGTTATGTTTCAGCACTACTTATCTTTATCAGATAGATGATCAGTATGAGAGGAAAATTGAAACTCTAGAAAACATATTGAAATATTTCTCTATGGATTTCAAAGGTGGTTGGGATGAACACCTACCTTTTTTGGAATTTTCTTATAATAATTGCTTTCACTATAGTATTCAAATGGCTCCTTATGAATCCCTCTATGAAAAAATGTGCAGATCCCAAACTTGCGGGGATGATGTTTTGGAAAGAAATCTATTAGCACCTGATCTTGTTGATGAAATAGTAGAAAATGTCAGAAATATTCAACAACACATAATAGAGGCTCAGAGTTGAAAAAAAAGTTATAATGACAACCATAGAAAATACCCAGACTTTGAAGTGGCTGATAAGCCATTCTAACGAATATCTTCCTTGAAGAGAATAATGAGATTTGAAAAAAAGGGTAAGTTGAGCCCTAGGTATATTGGTCCTTTTGAAACACTGGATCATTTTGGGAAGGTGGCTTAATGATTGGTGCTTCCAACTAATCTCTATCATGTTCCTGATGTGTTCTATGTATCTCTCCTATGAAGTTACGTACCTAATCCTTCACTTGTACTAAGCTCACAAGTCGTACCACTGGAGAAAGATCTTTATGATAAAGAACAACCAATAGAGATTCTGGATCGTAGCTAAAGAGTTTTACGAAACAAGACCACTTTCTTGGTAAAGGTTTTATGGAGGAACCACAAATTAGAAGAAGTTACATGGGAGCTTGAGGATATGATGAGGGAGAGTTATCCTCACTATTTTATTTCTATGTGATGAATTTCGAGGGTGAAATTCAGTTTAAGGGGGGTAGAATGTAACACCCAAATATTTTTATGAACTATTTTCTTTAAATATATTATTTCATCAGTAGATTTATTTTCATGAAAATGTTAGTATAAAAAAATTTCAATATTCCCTTAATATAAAATTACCATTATATCCAGACTTTAGGTTAGCGGGAATGATTATAACTAACTAATGAAAATGCATTATGAATTCTTTGGCTATAAATTATTAATGAAAAATATAAATTAATTAGATATTTTTAATTTTTGAGTTAATTACATTTGTTAATGAAATTAATAAGATATATGATATCCATCCAGTTTATATTTTAGTTATAGGGTATGAATAAAACCATATTTTGTGTATAAGAACTTATTTTTTAAAGGATAATTTTACACCTTTGAATGGTGAACCCATTTGAAATTAATATTTTGGAACATTAATAATTTATATATGAAAACATAAACATGTTATATGGGAGAGGGATATAAAAATTTACTTTTTATAAATTTATAATATTTTTCAGATAACTATCATGTTTTTATGAATAGTAAAAATACGCTAAATTTTTATTAAAAACAAATTTTTCATCAAGATAATTTATTTGGATAGATTATAATATTTAACTGTTTTAATGTATAAATAGAATATTATGTTACCAAATAATATAATAAATGTCATTATCATTAATTTTACATTGAATTCATAGATAAAAACATGTCAATCTTTTGCAATGTTTTAACTTTTTAAAAAATCATTTTCTCTTTTGAACAATAGGAATAATTTCAAATTAATTCCTGGAAATTATATGTTTTAAATTTGGGAAAATGGATTCCATATTTTTAATTATAAGATCCAAATTTTATGAATAGGTACCTTTTATTTCTAGACATTATGAATTGTAATTTCAGTAATTATTTTATTTATCACGGTTAAAGGGTAAATATGGTAAATAAGGGTAAAAAATTATAATTTAATAATATAAAACTACCCTAAAACATGTCATAATCCAATTGGATGAATTATTTCCTACTATGGGAATCCATGGGTATATTTCGAAACCCCATGGATTGACATGGATGTGAATATGACATTTTATAAAATTAATTTAATGTAATGATAATTTTAACCTAAACATATATCTTTTACTAATTGAATTTGAATATAGGGTTATATAATTGATATCTATGCCTATACATAATTATTAGAATTCAAAAAAGATTTACTAAATCATGGTATTTTATTTATAATTTTTAGATAATAGATAAATATTTTTTTACGACATAATTATGATATATTGATTACATTATTAATGAAACAATCAAATAAATGAATTTATAAATATTAAAAAAATGTAATTTTATTATTTTGATGTAATAATATAATTTTTTGGATGATATTGACATATTATCTTTGATATATTTCCTTTGTTTCTAAGGAATAAATTTGATATATTTTTTTTTAAAAGTCAATTATGAATAGTGTAAAAAATTGACATAATTCCTAACTTAAAATATAAAAGAGTTTATTAAATGATTTTAAATTCCAAAAAACCTAATATTTATCACAATGGTTATTATATGTCCAAATATGTCATAAATACCTTTTTTGGTATTTTGACATGATATGATAATTAAAATAACCCACAAGGTGTAAACAACATGATATCATGGTAAGATTAAAAAGGGTAAAATAAGGATCAAACCAAAAAGACAAGGATACAAAATATTCCAAAATTGTCTAAAAATTATTTTATGATGGGTATTCAAACCAAAATTAAATTAAAATCAAATTAACTAATTTTTGGACAATTTTTAGTTGAAATTTAACATATAATAAATTAATATTTTGAGAGTTTCTTAAAGTGTCCATATCCTCCCTTAAAAAAGGGCACCACCTCCCTATCCACTTCACTCTATTTTGAGCCTTTTAGCTCGTCCAAAACCTAAAAATTTATCTTCTACAATTTCATAGTAACATTCTATAGGTTTTGGTGTTCTCAAAAGACAAAATATAGTTCTTTAAGAGGAAATTTAATGGAGGCAAGTCGAGGAATAAGTAATCTTTTCTAATGATTTTTTGAAATTTATTTCTTCCTCTACTTCCAATTATTATTTTTGTTTAATTATAAAGTAATTATGTAAGTATCACTAATATACTAATATTTTATCATAAATATTAAACAAATCTATTTCACCTTCTATCCATCCTATGAAAAATAAAATCACCTTACATGCGTACGCATGGCTTAACGTCTCCACGTCTCAGTGTAATATGTTTTTCCCCACTACTTTAATTGGATGGGTATAATGGTGGAAATAAAATCTAAATATGATTATTATAAAATTAAAATAATTATAAGATACTATACACCATCCACTTAAATACCATTCAAAAATTATGTGAATGATATAATCGCTCGTGCGTACGCACGACTTACCGTCTCCATGGTGCAATGTGATTCGTTCTACATAACCTTCATTAAACTGTGATAATATAAATGAATTTAATGAATAAATATGATATATATTATAATAATAACATTATTTAAATGATATAACTATAACATAAAAAGTCTAATAGTAACTTATTAAAAAATACACATAAGAACATAAAGCCGTTAATACCCAAATAACGAGTTATAATTAATATTAATAACAAACAAATGAGAATATGATTATAAAAATTATTAAAAAAATTAATATGATTTTGGAATAAATTAGATACATTATTTGAATCATTATATAGGAGTTTCAGATACATACAAAGCATATCAAAACTATGGTAAGGGATAACATTTCCAATCTCATTTTTATCCGAGATTATTTATTCGTATATATTAACTGGGGTTATATTTATAATCCATGTCCACGTTTTATAAAAAAATAACCTTATAAAATGTGTAATATTATTCTATGTGTCTTTAAATTAATTTTTACCAATTTTTACTTTTACTATATGGTTTGGAAGGAATATTTCTTTTCTTTACCATATGAGGTACTTTTTTACTGTTTCGGAAAAAGTACAAGGATACTGTTTTTTTAACTTATATGGAATGAATGGGTTTTTATATCTTTAAAAAGCTTTATTTCTGTGAATCCTCCTCTACATTGTTACACGTTTATTTTCAACTCAATTAATTTCTTTTAAAATTTCATTCGATTTTGAGAAAAGAAAATGATTTTGAAGAATAAATGATATTTTCCCCCAGAACGAAGCTCAAGTGTTTTATCAAAATTATTTTCCATCTAAGATTACATAGGTATATTTTTCTTTCTCTATTATTACTGTGATTTGATTCTCCTTATGATTGAATTTTTTAAGGAAATCTATTTGTTTTATATCAATTATTAAGGAATGATGTTTAAGAAACCCATTTGATTTCCTGGGTTATGTTATAGTGAATGTTTCTATGTTTTTGTGCCACACATAAGAATGGTTTCATTACGAGATGGGTATGACCTATATCTCTATCCAATGCGTTGGGTAAATTTTTATATCTCATGAGATAGACATGGATGGAATGGAATGTTAATCAGGTTATGTGATATAGGGCAGGAATGAGGAGAGAACTCAGTTCAGTAATGGACTTTGTCTGTTATGATAGACTTGAGAAAGAGCCTTGACTAATATGAAATGATTTTCTATTCTTATGTATTTATGCCACAAAATTTCATTTCTTTTGTTATGACTGTTGGGATTACATTTCACTTATATAATTTATCCCATGACATAATACAATGATATATTAAATATAGGATATTATTTTCAAATGTAATGTTCTTATAAATATGATATCATTGAAATTTTCTTTGTTTACCCTTACCGAGCATTTGAGCTCATCCTTTATATGTTTTTCCATAGGTCATAAAGAATGGTATTATGTAAGATATGACCAATGGAGTCTAGATGATGATGAAATAAACTAGAGAAATTTTAGATGTTTTATGAAGTAGTGGTTTATATTTCCCAGTTTCTAAAGACACTATACCTATACGGTCCTATCGTGATTTTGTTATATGTTGTAATATATACACTTCAATTCTGAAGTAATATTTACTTATGTAAATATCGGTCTCTATATAAATGCTTATATTTTTATTATGGAGGTGTTTGTTGAAAATAAACTCTACAAAATCATGTATTTATAAATTTCCAAGGCACTTGATGTGAGAGAGACTTCTTATTATTTAATAGTTTTGGGTATTTATAAGAATTCCACCCCTCCTCAAATATAATGGTCACTTTGTCCCATCACTTATTGACACATCTAAATAAATTTTCTCAAAAAAAAAACTTAAAAAAATATATCCCCAACATTTTTATATACATTATGGATCTTCTATTATTCCAAAATACTATCCATGTGGTCCTTGACAAGATATCCGTAAGAGGTTTCCCTAAGAGAAGATAATCCCCTTAACAAATTTCTTTATTTTTGTTTCTACCAATAAAAATTTCAATTATATCATATCTATTAAAATATAATAAATATATTATATCCAATATAAAAATATTTTATTATTTTTATTAAATAACCAATATCAATATACTCTTTCGCCAAATGGGAAATAAAAAAGTCGATTGTGTGTACGGTGGAATACCACCACACGAACTAATGTAACTAATTTTCCATCAAAATCTATCTTGGTTGGAAATAATTATGGATTTAATTTATATATATAAAATTTATGATATAAGAATAATTTTTAAATTATAATATCAGATATACCTTTTTACATTCTATTCCATTTAAAATATGACAATGTTAGGCATGAGTATATAGGACTACTACCTCACGAAGTGATGTGATGCATTTTTCTATGTATAATATTGAATAATTATTTTAAAAATAAATGAAATAATTAAATAGTATATTTATACCATTAATATAGTTATGGATATTATTTAACTATATCACACATATAAAAACTTGAACACTGATGAAAACACATGCATGATAAAACAAGGTACTTAACACCCAAATTTCTAATAATTATAAATTCTTATTAAACAATGGTTAGTATGATTCTATAAGAGGATAATATCTGATATTATAAAAATTAACATGGTTCTGTTATAAATTAATAATATTCATCAAACCATTATATAGTAGGTTAAAGCTTGTTCAATCAAAAGCAAGTGTGAGAAATGGGACTTCATCTTAATTTCCCTTTATTGAGGCATAAATTAATGTTCTACACCTAATTTATTTAATATAGCACATATAATACCACTTTTACATGTGATATATTTAATCATTGATTTTAAATTTATTTCTATGTATAACGTTTAATTATTTCATCCAATGGTATTTTAATTAAAAATTACCAAGTGTTAGTGAATTTCATAACTCAATTTCTTTTCATTGGGTTATATTAGTTATTTAATTACTATAATACTCTATGATAACATGTGTGATGAATTTTTAATATATTTTATTTTTTATAGTTTTTTATATATAGTTACAATTTAGATGCATAATATATTCAATTATTAGTTCTCACCTCAACATTATGATCACTGTATGGGTTTCTTGTCTCAAATTGTCTTATTTTGGAGATATGTTATGTTATACACCTATATCATTTAATGAGTTTTATATAATTAAACTATGATATGTTAAATCTTGCATATTTTTATATTCATGCTATTTAATTATTTATTTTGTGTCATTCATTTCTCAGGGCTTACGATTCAAAAGTTACCAAAGTGGTAAATGTTTATTTTACAATCCTGTTTTACAAGGGATTTTTTATACTTGAATTTACATTAAATGAAATTATTTGATAATTTTATAATAAAAACCATTAATTTAAATATCCTTTATTTTTTCTTTAATATTTCTAGTATTAGTACCATTTTCATCTATTTTCACTCGAAATGATTGAGAAAATGTTTTTAATTATAGCTGAATTTATTTCTCTCTTTAGTCAAAAATACCTTTTATTCAAAATCCATGTATTATAAAAATATTTTAGAAAATGATTTAATATAATTTTCTAAAGTCATTTTTTCCATTAATTGATTTTTTATTTTTTCTAGATGAATCATCACACCTTTTCTTGATCGATGTTCTTTTCTAATTTTCTTTCAAAAAGTGAGAAATGAATATATGTTTTTAACATACTAGGGATGAACAAAAATTTTCCTCCATCAAAATGAATTATATATTTGTAGATCACATTATATTAATCTATGAAAATTCTATATAAAATGTTTTTCCTAATATTTTGGATGGTTTTAGTTATTAAAATTGATTTTTTGTAGTTAAAATGAAATTTCACTCAAGATTGTTTTTAATGATATTTTAATATAATTCATATTAAAAAAATAAAAAATCCATTAATTTTATTTCAAAAAGAATATGTATATATTTTATTAATACCATATTTATTCTTTCACTATATATTTTAGGGTTAATTTGATCAAATTTTTTTTTGACATTCAATTTCATGATTAATTTTAATATTTATTATCTTTCCCCTGAATCATTCACATTATTTGGATCATTGTAAATTAAATTTATATTAAATATCCATATTATTTATCATTGATATACTTATTTCTTAAACCATATACTACTTATACATATTATGTTTCTCTTTGAATGTCATTTGATTGACCATAGAAGTATTTATAATTCTTTATTATTTACTAAATATAAATATTAATTGATAAGAAATATTTATTAATGAATTAAGTCGATCATTAAATATATAAAAATTTTATTGGAAATTATGTGATGGGTGACGCCCAAAATTATATAACCCCTTAATGCATCGATAGGTATTGTGACGAAAATCAGAAAGCTTGCATTAAATGGAGTTTTACACATAGTTTTAAACTGTTTTATAAAATTTATTGAAGATATAGATACCCTCATGTTTGAGATTATGACATTCAATATTTTGAATTTCATTCATTAATAATTATTTTATTAATATTATCCATGAGGTTTTAACATTTATTTTATCTTTGGATGCATTTCATTCTTAGTTTGTTGATTAAATAGATTTTGTTTTTAGTTAGTTACCATTCCATATTGATTATGCCTTATCAAATCATGATAGTTAGTTATTTCTTAAATTTAATATGTTTTCAGATATTTACCTTGTGATATTGTTTATGATTTATTTATTATTCTTTTTTTCATGATATCATTCTCTTTATGTAAATTTTACTAAGCATCTGATCTCACCCTTATTTTTTTCATTACCTGGGTTGTGAAGAGGTAATATTTTAATTAGTTCAAGGATGCGAAATTTTTTCTATCACTATGTTTTATTTTATTTTTAAAATGGAATATAAGAATCAGGTATTTATTTATTTTTCCCATACTATTAAACGATCTGGTCATTCAAGATGTGACTAGTTGTATCTTATGACATTGTAATAAAGTATCCACTAAATCAGGGCTACTAGGGTCATGGTCTTTACAGAAGTGGAATTGTATTCTGATTCATCAATAGAAAAAGAAACAAAATTTTGTTTTTATTTAATATAATATAAATTTTCTACTATTTATTTAAATATATATAAAAATTATTTTCAAGATAAGCATACCCAATCCTTGATTCAGGGTAGGGGTATATTGGTACATTTACACAGAAGTTATTTCCTACACTATTTTCCAATTTCATTAATTATCATTTCCTAATCAATTTTTTTGACACATGAAATAAAAAATAAAATATTTCCCACTATAATGTACCTGAAATGGTTCATACTCATGATGTTCAATGAAAAAATTCCATATTTTTGAGTTTATCATGTGTTAACATATAAAAGGTTGGTGGGGGTTTACATTCACCTCATCATCATTGATACAATACTTCATAAGAAGTGTATGAAATTATATATAGGATTTTACAATTGGCATTTTGTAAGACCCCATGTACGAATGGGTGGTAGAATTTCAAAAAAATTCTAAATGTTCAATACAGTGGAATGGTTGGGTTTTTAATCGGGATTCATAAATGATTTCCAGATATTTAGACACCTCAAATGAGGGATTTTGTTTGTGTAAAAGACATTGAATGGTAGCCATAGGGTTTGAGATGGTACCAGATGGACTATACATTAGTTGGAATATAGTTTGTAGCCAAAATATTAAAAATAATTACCCAATGGTTAGCCAATAGGGCTAGAAATGTCTTGGGTTCCACTAAAGTTTCACCAGCTAGCGAGTAGACCTATCCCTATTAGCCTATGGGGTATTTAAGAGGGAAAATTATAATTTCTGCCCTTGAATTTTTTGAGGGTGTATCTTTACAACCCACTTGGTTTCACTCACATGAATAGGGGGATCCCTCACATTTTTGTCCTCCTTCATAACCCTTCAAGGGGTGATCTGGGTGACCTCTATTAGGCATTTGATTAAAGTCTCCACCTCGTCTGGTCTCCTTTTATTATACCATCCTCTCATATTGATTTCCACCTACTACTAGTTATATTTTTTGTCTTGATTCTATCAAATATTAGTGGAAACAAAAAATATAGATAGAGTTTTTTTCCTAGAAAGGGAACATCCTGTGAGGATATCAAGGGTCCTTTTTTCATTGTTTTATAATAAATTCGTAGGAATTAAAATTTCTTTGGGTGTTTTCCTTAAATTTAAATTTATATGATTATGTTATTTGAAAGGGTTGTTACTTATTTTAACTGGGGAAATTTTTGTGGTTTTTTTGCAAACTTCCCTAGGGTTGGTTGTGGTTCTATAAAAATAAGTGTCTTCAAAACGTTTTTACCAATTATGCCATTTCTAAAAGAATGGTATATTTCATTTTTTTGCTTATAGTTACTTATTTTTTTTACATGGAATGATTTAGATTACCAAGACTGTGGTTAGTGGATGATTGTGCTAAAAAACACTTTTACATTCTTGGGCTAGCCATGGAAGGAGTTTTCAGTCCATGAAAAAAAAGTGAAACAATATAATTTAGGTAGGTGATATTTGATACATTCTTTATAGATTAATGAATGTTTTTTTTGATGAAGGTAATGGTTTTTCATGTACCTGTGGCCATGAAACACTTATTTAAATAAATTAAATTATTTAATTAAATCTAACTATTTAATTAGAATAAAATACCTTATGATGGACGGAATGAATTTCCAAGTTCACATTTGACCTGTGTACAACCTTGATTTCCTTTTCTATTAACGGATAAATATTTGAGTTATTTTGGTTCTATTTACATCTTTTGAGTCCACGAGGGGTGTGAAAAATGTAATCTTGACCTAGTGGACCCTATGTAGGACCTATGAATTCCCCCTTATAGATGTGTGAAATGTCGTAAGTGGAATGATCCATGTGAACCATATAACAACCATTGAGAGTCTTTGGAGAAGATTGGATCATTGGGATAAGATAAGATTGAAGGACTTGATAGATATTGAGGACAACCACTAGGATTACTCTCCTTTAATATGACATAGGGGACCACAATTGGTACCTTCATGATCAATCAAACATGAGCGGTTGTGTTATGGACTTGGGTAGAGTAGGTAATGGGGGTCACCTTGGAACTTATAATAAACATGTTGGCCTATGGGGCTATGGATAATGATATTGGGTTTAAGTATTCACCCATCCATAAATATTTGTTTATGTTTTATTATTTATCTTATTTTAATATGGATTATAAAAGATACTTCCTAGGATCTAGCTTATGAGCCTTATCTGATAGGATGTTGACATGGGGGATTCCTAGAGGTGCTTTCTAGGACCTAGATTTTGAGAATTTTTTGATATTGATTTCATATGTCTTGGAGGGTTTTCTATCATCATGGATTCTTTGTTCCTCCTAGGATTAGGTTTATGAGACTTGTGAAGAATTCCTAGGATGTTGTGATTCAACTTCATGTCTAAATGGTACACCCTTAATTCCATGAGTCCCTAGGATTACTTATTTATTTAGGATTCGTTTTTTTAGGATCGAAGATTGTGATAATTGTTTTTATTGTTATGATAATGATATGGATACTCTAGTACTATAATTTGGAATGTCAAGCATGATTATATAATGTATTCTTGATTAGTATAATCAATATGCCAAATATCCAGCCATTTGGGATGGTGTTTTTGGGAAATATCTTGATTAAGTGATTTTTTGAGACACTTAGAAATTATCCATTAGATATTAATTAAATCTATAGTTTAGAGATACACCCAAGGTTACTAGGATCTATCCATGGAGTCATTCATGATGAGTTATTTTTTTCTTAAAGATTGGGGATACTAGTATTGCACCCTAGGATCCAGTATTTATGTGGTTGGAATAATATCATGACATGCTCAAGGACACCCAATAACTTGATGAAGTAGGTACACTAGATTTAGGTCATCTACCCAAGGATAAAAAACTACATGGTATTGGGTAAATGGGTTGGCACGGTCCATGAGACATGATAAAATACATTTCAAAACTAGGTGAAAGAAGGAAATGTCTATTATTTTTTAGTTATTATAATAAATTAATTATTATAATAATGTCACATGAAAATATCACTACATTACTAGTATAGCATGGAACCACGTTGGTGGTTCCCTACTTATTTATGTACTCACACCCTGCATGGACAGCTATTTCATTGGGGTTCTTGAGAAGAATCTCACTTTCTTATAGGAATACTTTAAGAAGGGTCATAGGATTGACTGAGCAAGATTTCATAGTAAGTAATATGATCTTGGAATGAGGTATGGATAACAGTTTTTGGATTTTCAATGATTTTTTATCTATTTTTTTACTTTCCTTGTATATTTTATCATCCTAGTGGGTGATTATCTTTGTATGATTGCATTAAATATCTTCCCCATATTATTTTAATTATTTAGGTGTTCTATCTGTCTTCATAATTTGATTGTTATGTATAGTTCATGACACTGATCAATTTATTATATGATTAAACACTATGATATAGAGAGTATAGTCTTCCCAAAGTAACTATTTAGACACTAGATACTTTTCGGTGATGGCTAGTGTTTGAAGAAGTGTCCCTGAGGTTTTTGTGAAAGATTGGGATGCATAACTAGTTTATTGTGCAATAGACTGGGACATTACAAAGTTTATTCATTGCACTTTTTAATTTTGTCTTATTATTTGAGAGATAATAGCAAGGTGATATAAGAACATGTTAGAACCTGTGATTGATACTGAGCTGGAGATTCATGAACACAATCATTGGTAGGGTGGATAGGTTACCATGGGGTTGAGATCACAGTTTTTGGTTTTCACTATTACATTTTTAAATGATTTCCCTCTTGAGTGGGTCACATGGATGTGTGATGATATTTTGGTTTAAGTTGGATTCTTGGGCCTTGACCCATTGGTAAGAGGCGAGAGGCATCTCATAAATAATGAGTTGAAATTCATGATTAACAAGAAATGTCAGGTCTATCTAGTGTAATTTATTTCACTGTGTTTCAATTATTTAAATAGTTAGAAACTCTTCATAAAGTGTTTTATTATATAAGTACTTGTCTCTGTTATACTACATTGGGACGACTTTTATTTGTATTTCCTTTTGATGTATGGTCTTACAGATCATTTATGAGATGCTTGTTGATTATGAGTATACAGTCCCTCTAGGTGTGAAGATGTAGTGGCTCTATTAAGTTAGTGAGGTATATGGTGTCTTAGTGGGGAATCCATGGTGAGTCACTAAAGTAAATTTTTAGTAATTTAATGCTTAATAACAACCCATATGAAATTTTCCTATATATATTATATTTACATTCTACATAAATTATTTATTAATTTTTGTTTCTCTTCAGTGTAGATCATCTAGGATAATGTAGTTGGTTATGGATATGTTGAACTGTGTGTTGTGATTCTCAAGAGAGCAATCCCATAGGTGGATGCTTAGTGAGAATCAGTTCCCTAGTAGGATAATGACTTAACACATTAGATTTCAGGGGTTGTTCAATATGGGAGTATGATGATTTAACATTGGTTTATATTATACATTTGGGATAGGAGGGAGGACATAGTAACCCTTGAGACATGACTCCAAACCTGGGTGAGTCAGTGACTTGTGTGATCATGGCAACCCCATGATAGGGGCCGTCTACACCTTGTGTAATCCATAGAGAAGATAAATCATGGGAGAATGAATCATGTTTGAAGTTGATTAATGAGATATCTATGATGTTTTCAATATAATCATGATGACTATTATATTCATGGGAGCATATCTTGAGTGTCATGCTTTTTTAGTTGGTTCGATGGGTTGGACCATTTAGGTACCTAACGATGTTAACATGGGATGAATTTTAAAGTTATGGTGTGAGTGTGGGTATACACATTGGGTTTTTTATATAACTAGTTGGTACCTAAAAATGTGAATGGTATTGACATGACATAAAGAATGGGTTGATGCCTGTGGTTTAGGAAGAACACCGTGTAGTAGGTGATCATGAGGCAAATTAAGGTACAAGTGAGGGGACCATTTTTAAAGAGGGGTTATAGGAATGATCATGGATTGATGATACTATAATTCATGAGTATCATGGTTAGTGTTGAGAGGTGTAGTGGTAATTTTAGTGATGTTCAGATTACAGTAGTGTGATTTGGGCTTTATTCGGTTGGGTGTTGTTGGAAAGTATGTCTTTTATGTTTGAAATGGGAATTGAGGTGAAGCACCTTGTTCACATGTGGATAGTATTTATTTTTTAATTAGGGATATATATGAGTGGGTTGAATAATGTGGGGACTCTATGAGTTTTATATGATTATATTTGCTCGACAACTTAATGATTGTAAGTCAGGAGGAGTGGCACATGTATGTTTACAGATAAAACTATCAGATTTTTATACTTGAGAAGTAATAAATGTAAAGCTATGTGGTGGGTAGTGTATAAATATCTGATGTGGTGAATTATGTATTTGGTGAACCTCGGTGGATTATTCTTGTGATATTTATTGGATTCAAGAATTCAGGAAATGTTATGTAATATAGTAGCGCTCAGATGTGGACAGTTTTTTCCACACCAATAGTTTTGTTCTATTATGGACTGAGTGTGAGCCTTATTGATTGGGTTTTTAAAAAATTAGGTCAATAAAAGTTCAGTCCTTTAGTTTGAAGCTTTATTTTGGTCATGAGTGGTATGACCCTTATGTTATAGTGGTTGTTAGAGCATGGGATTAGTTTTTGTAATATTTTTAGGGAATTAGGATATTTTTCAATGAATAAATATTAATATATATGGATTCATAGGTAAATGCCATGTATATACATAAATGGGATATCATATGTATTTTTAGCATTAACTTAGAGTTTAGGGTAAATTTGAAATGGTTTTAAAATTATTGGATCATGTCTGAATTGATGGACGCATTTAGAGCCTAGTAGTGTAATTGGACGATTTATTATATTACCATAGAATCATACTAAAATCCAAAGAGGGACTTTGAGGAATTTTTATGTGGATCTTGGATTTATGGAACTATGATAAGGTAAATTGATATCACGTCAATGGGGTAGTTGAGAATTTTATGGAAGGATATCCAAAGTATGTTAAACCAAACATTTTTTTCTAGTTTTTGGGAAGTAGTGAGCTGGAATCCACATTAGATGCATTGCTTTGGATGAAATGGGTATGTTTCAGGAAATTCTAGTGATTTTAAAGGGATAACCAACATTTTCTTAGTGTGAATAAATAGAGTCGGCACACCCATTTTGACTTGGAATAGGGAAATGAGAATAAGTATTGATGTTTAAATGGAATTCTTAGTCGGGATTAGTTTAGGTAAATTGGGAATAGTTATGAGTGAGTCAATAGATTGTTGAGGATATTATATAACTAGATATTCTTAGGGTGTTAGTGTCATATATTTAAATTGGGATCAGTGAGTTAATGTTTATAGTGTGGAGCACCATGGGATAGATGATACAACAAAAGAAGAAACCTATGGTGTCTCGAGATAGCTGGGTGTGGGAGGGTACTGTCTTGATATTCTAGTAGTGATTTTCATATATTGATCATGTTTTGAAAGGTTGAGCACCTTATGCCTAGATTTGTGATTTGGAATCATGTTAGGTATTCAATAATGGAATGAATCCATATGAATAATAATTTGGTGTCCTGAATGGGTTGAAAACATTGATAGAATGTCAATGAGAGTTATATAAGATGAGAACATTTATAGTAGGAATATTATAAGAGCCCATGTTTGGATGAGTTTTTTAATCTTTGGGGAATTTTTAGTATTGAATTTATTGCATGGGATATATTTTAAACATGGATTTGGGTTTGATTTTAGTAGGGTTGAACAACAAAAATAGGTTATTATCAATGATGAATGGGGGTTGAATAATGGATAGAGGGTTCATGACAAACTAAGAGGGATTCCAGGATAGTTGGGATATAGTCTATAGCCACTAGCTATCTGAAGGGTCTTGAAGTATCATGGATTCCACTATAGGTGCTACTAACTAGAGAGTGGGCTAGTACTGGCTATCTAGTTTATGTGGGAAAATGAATAATTTTATCAATCTAATTTTTCAAGTTGGGTAACCCTTGTATACCATTAATTTATCTCACACGAGAAGGGATCTCCCTCCTCTTCTCAACCTCTTATTTAAAGACCCTTTTGGGGTTTTTAGGGTCCTCAATTAGTGATTTTAGGTATGCCTACACATACTCCAATATATATTGATTCTCCCTTTATATCAATAAAAATTTCCCATTCTCCTAATTAGATTCTTGGTTTATATTCCACCAGATATTTGTGGAATTAACTGATTAAGATAAAGAATTTATTCTTCCACAAAAAGGAAAATCCGGATAGGCCATTTGGTTTCCACTTTTCATATTTTTAGATAAGGTTTGTTAGGACACCAATTAATTTAAGGTATTTCATCAAATTTAATTTAAAACTCTTATCGAATATGTGGTGGTCATTAGGGGTTCTTCCCACGGTGATATCAGTGGCCTTCTGCAGACCTACCGTGGGTTGTTAGTCAAAGTTCTAGTATGGTTAGGAACATAGGTGGGATTTTACATGATGTGAAATTAATAGAAAAAAACTTAAATTGAGGTAGATATTCATTTATACATTCACTATGTCTTATAAATGTTACTATGATTCATGTAATGTGGAATCACATTCCCAAGGACATAAAATCCTTATTTAAATTAATTAAACTAGTTAGTTTAAATGAATTTTTTAATTAAAATGAAATTCCCTATGTTAGTTTGAATGAATTACCAATTCCACATTGGCCAGGTGTACAAACTTGATTGACCCATCCCCCAATGACTGATGATGTGAGTTCTTTTGGTATGACATGTGACATTTGAACCCAGGTGGGTCTGACATAGGTGGGTGTGGCTTATTTGTCCCTTCTGTAAGACCATTGGGCACCACCTTATATAGGTGTGGTATTTCTTAAGTTGAATTCCTCATGTTTTCTATATAAGATCCCTCACGTGACCTTGGTGGTAATTTTCTTGTTAAGAAAATACAAGCATGGATGCCTTCATTTTGATGGAGGACCACCAGTATGGAGAATCTGTTTTAATATTATGAAATCCTGCCTTTTTATTTCATAACTTTTCATTACATTTTACATTAAGAGGATCTTTAAAGTCATGTGTCTTGAAATTAATAACATAAACCCTGAAAACATAAAACATTGTTATAATCCATTTGTATGGATTCATCATATGTTCATACTAAGTACACATTTCTCATCTCATATCCTATAGACATACATCAAAGGAAAGGGTGAGAAAAAGGCCCAGTAAGGAAAACAAAGGAATCAGTTTACTCGTGATATCAATAAGAGCTTGATGAAAAACATAGAGATACAAGAAATGGAAGTAGAAGAATAATATGATAAAAAAATGTAAACCATAACTTGAATATGTGGATACAACATTTAATTTATAAATTCATGAATATATAACCAAGGTTCATTCCAAAGGTGTCATAAAAAGTACCAAGGATATTCACCAAGCTATCATAAAACTTGTCATCTCTAGAGATTAAATTCTTTAACCAATGATTTGGATCACTATCAGGGTGAATCCTTAATATTTATTTATTTTTTTGTGATACACATAGATCAATATCACACATTTCATAAATAACCCATAGAGAATAAAATAAATGGGTTTCATTTCAAAATCATGACGTTTAAAAAGTTCTTAAAAAAGATCATTATGTCATTTATAACCCTTGGAAAGGAAGCGAGGGGTATATTTATGTCAATTTCAGAATCAAATAGATAAATATTATTTCTTTATGAATGAATTTTTAAAGGAAATAAGTTTGGGTAATCACAAAAAAAATAATATAATTTTTGAGAAAAGAGAGAGAGGTTTCGAGATGAAAATTCTACAGCATAACGACTATATTACATGTTCTTAGAATATTTTGGAATGAGAGGGAAAAATAGTCACCCACTCATAAAAAAAATCTTAATATAGTATAGGTATATAATTAAAATAAATAATATCGTGGTATATATATTTTAATGAAATACCAAATGAAAATAAAACTTGAAAGAAAAGAGAAGATGTGATTTCTTCTACGAATATTCGACAGCCTCACGGTGTCAATAAAAAAATCAGAACATCAGATGATGAGAGAAGAAAGGGTCTCTCGTAATTTTTGACATAAAATGGACATAAATATGAATATATAAGAACATACCCCAACACAATTATTTGGGAAATAGAAGACACAACATAAAATAAATCATGACTTAAAAGAGGAGGGTTGAAGGTTCCCTTATCTCGATGAGTAACATCGAAATCTTGATGTTTGGGACCTTGGGGGGCTTGAGAGAACCTTGGGAGGAATCCTTGAGAGGTAAAAATACCAGATCTTCATTGATGAAAATTTTGGAATGAATGGAATATGGGAGTGGTTTCGTATTTTTAGAAAAAGTGAGGGAATATTTAATTAATTTCCATGGGACACCTCATCGGTGGTATTTGCAAAACCATGGGCTTGGATATGGTATTTTCCCATGGTATTGTACACTTGGTAAACCTCATAACATATATTACTATTCACATGTCTACTAGATTTATTACATCATGATTATGTCATCAATGATGTCATTAAATACCTGAAACTCAAAACATTATTTTTATTATTCACTGAAAGTTCAACTGTTTTAGAAAACCCCCAAAAAATTCACCCTAACATAAAATGAATGCTCTGAATTCGAAAAATGAACTTCATTTTATGAAAATAAGTTTCCAAATACTTTTAATTTAATTTGTAAATAAAATCATTATTTATTTAAAAAAACAACTCAAATACAATATCTTATTCAGTAACACCTTGAAAAAGTAATCATGGTCCCATAAAATTATCGTATAACCATAATACAATAAAGTAACAATTTATGATTACATTTTATGAATATAAAATTTTATTTTAAATTAATAAATTAATTGTAAAATTGTAAATAAAATATTTATGTCATACAAAAAATATCAAAACTTATACTATGATCATTTTTTCACTTTTAAGATATCTAAATTGTATTTATACATTCATGGGTGATGTTTTCAATCTTTTGGCTGATTTACTATTCATTACTTTTCATTACTCTACATAAGGGTATGTTACTATTTATATTTTACTATTCACTAAAAATAAAGTTGATCTTAATAGAATCTAAATTTCGTACTGGTCAAAATTGTTGGAGACCATTTTTTGAAAATCATTTCACATTATTAATTATTTAAAGTACACAAAAATATTTTAAAATACCCCCTTTTTCCAAAATTCAGGAATAATATAGAACTTCATCCAAAATTTATCCGAACATTTGAAATTCACAAATTTAACATTATAAGAAATTAAAATTTTATTTATACAAAAGGATTACACAACATAACTAAGGTCTCATTACATAGCCTCTTATAACACCTGTATAGGACCTCTGTGTAAGGTGTGCTATGGTGATAGAATCTTGGTGTGGCTAAGACAACATTTCCCAAGAGGTAATTTCTATCAGCTTGAACTTTTCTTTTAGGATATTATGTTAAAGCATAACATATTGAAACTCAGCTTGGGCTTGGTCCAGATTAATGCCTAGAGATACTACCTTCTTCCCAAATACTGACAGATGGGCTTCGAACAGCCCGAGTCTACTGGATGAGGCCATCAACTATTCTTTATGTATTAATTTACCAATATCACTTGTATTTATAAACAATAATTGTAATGTTAAGAGTTTATTTTTCAACCGTTATATAGACCAATGGTCATATAATAGTCGAAGCCCAACTGTATCACTTCATTAATTAATGTATATAGTTTTTTTGAGTATAAAATGAAATAAAAAACAAATTTATGAAACAAATATTATTCAAAAGTTAGGGTCATTAAATTCTTCCCCCCTTAATAAATTTTATCCCTAAAATATTAACTCATAACCTAAGAAGAGAAAGGATGTGGGTACTTCTACCTCATAAACTCCACCGGTTCCCATGTGGATTCTTCACATTTTTGGTTCCTCCACAACACCTTAACAAGGTGGGTAGTCTTGTTGCGTAGAACCTGGTCTCTGCGATCCAAGATCCCTACCAACTAATCCTCATAAGAGAGGTCATGTTCTAGATGTAACACCTATAGATTTAGTACATGTGAAGGGTTATGTATGTACATCCTCAAGAGGGATACGTGGAAGACATCATGAACTTATGCTAGATTTGGAGGAAGTTCAAGCCAATAGGCCACTGCTCATACGTGATCAAATATTTCATAGGGGCCAATGTACCTAGGGCTAAGCTTCCCTTTCTTCCCAAACCTCATGACTCTCTTACAAGGTGAAATTTGAAGAAATACATTGTCACTAACATCAATCTCCAAGTCCCTTCGACGGTTTTCGAGATAGCCCTTTTGTCGACTCTGAGTAGCCTTAATGTGTTGCTGGATGACATGGACCTTTTCTATCATCTCTTGCACAAGATCAGGACCAAGAGTCTTTCTCTCACCAGCTTCATTACAACAAATAAGAGTTATAAATAACATACCATATAGAGCTCCATAGGGTTCCATTTGAATTCTTGAGTGGAAGCTATTTTTGTAAGAGAACTCAACTAAAGGGAGATGTTGATCCCATCCACCTTTAAATTCCATTGAGCATCTTCTTAGCAAGTCCTCAAGTGTTTGAATTTTCCTTTCATATTTTCCATCAGTTTGGGGGTGATAGACCATACTGAAATTCAATTAAGTGATCAGATCATGTTTAATACTTCTCTAGAATTTGTATGTGAACCTTGGATCATGATCAGATACGATAGTAAGTGGAACTCCATGCAACCTTATTACTTCTTTCATGTAAATCCTAGCACATTTAATAAGAGATAAATGTTCATGAATGAAGTTAAAATGATCAGTCTTGGTGAGACAGTCCACAATAACCCATATCACATTGTTTCCATAGAAAGTTATCGAGAGACCAGTGATGAAGTCTATAGTGATATTGTCCCACTTTCGTGGTGGTATGGGAAGTGGTTTCAATACCCCTTTAAAATTTTTTCTCTCTTCCTTCACTTGATGACATACCATGAAACTTGATGTGTAGTGCGCATTCTCTATTTCCATATTATCCGACTAACAATGATCACAAAGGTCCCTAAACATTATTGTGCTTCCATTTTGTATAGGGAATTTAGATCTATAAGATTCATCCATTAACTCTATATTTATTTCTAAAATAGATAGAATACATTGTTTTGTATGAAATTTTAGTACACATTCTTGATCAATATTGAACTTAGGAAACTTCCCATCTTTCACAGCCTCAAACTTCTTCTATAACAAAGGATATTCCTTTCGAGCATTCTTCAATCTTATTTATTAATGACTATTGAGAAATCATTTGGGTTAGGGTTGATGATGTCCCTTCCCATATAATTCCCATGTCTAGCTTTACTAGGTCATTGATCAAATTATTTCTTTGAATCCTCATCATGGAAAGAACAACTAGGTCTTTCCTACTTAGTGCATCAATGACTTTGTTTGCTCTTCTGAGATGATAATGAATTGAACAATCATAGTATTTTAGAAGTTCCAACTATCTCCTCTGTCTCATGTTCAATTTCTTTTTTTTATGAAAATATACTTCAAATTTTTATGGTCTGTGTATATATCATGTTCCTCCTCATAAAGATAGTGTATCCATATCTTCAGAGAAAAAAGACTGTATCTAGCTCTAGATCATGAGAAGGATAGTTCTTCTCATGAGTCCTAAACTTTTGAGATGCAAAAGCAATAAATTTTTAATTTTTTTTTGAGGACGCACCCAAGCCCTTTCCGAGAAGAACCTCTAAAAATAATGAATCCTTCTTCACTTGAGGGAAGACTTAACACGGGTGTAGTAACTAATCACTTATTCAGCTCTTGGAAACAGACCTCACACTCATTTACCTATATAAACTTGGCCCTTTTTGGAGTTAACTTGGTTAATAGATTATAAAGTCATGAAAAGTTTTTCACAAACCTCATATAATATCCCTCTATTCCAAATAAGCTAAAAATCTCAATTATTGTTGTCGGTTGAGGCCACTCCCCTAATAGTTCTTCTTTGAAATGTCAACTATGATTCCTTCATTGGTTACAATGTGCCCCAAGAAAGAAACTTGTTGAAACTAGAATTTAAATTTTCTAAACTTCCAAAAAGTCCAATCCTTCTGTAGAGTTTGAAAAAATAACCATTATAAGATCTTCATGCTCCTCGTGACTTTTAGAATATGTTCAGAATAACATCAATAAAAACTACCACAACGTTATCAAGGTAGTCCTTAAAGACTATATTTATCAAATCCATAATAATAGATAGTTTATTAGTCAGTTCAAATGGAATAACAACAAACTCATAATGTCCATATCTTGATTGAAAATCATTTTTTAGAAAATATTCTTTCTTCACCCTCAGTTAATGAGAACCAGAACTAAGATAAATCTTAGAGAAGAATTGAGCCCCTAGAAGTTGGTCAAATAAGTCATCAATTCTTGGAATAGGGTATTTGTTCTTCATTATGATCTCACTGAGTTCTCTATAATCAATACATTACTGCATTGATCAATCATTCTTCTTTACAAAGAGAACTGGTGCTCCCCAAGGAGACACACTCAGTCAGATAATACCCTTCTCCAAAAGATCATGGAGTTTCTCTTTAATAACTCCAACTCCACATTTTCCATCTTATATGGGGTCTTTGATATCGTATGAGATCCAGGTATGAGTTCAATATAGAAGTCTACCTCTCTTTATGGGGGAG
Source organism: Viscum album (assembly GCA_963277665.1). Classification (NCBI taxonomy): domain Eukaryota; kingdom Viridiplantae; phylum Streptophyta; class Magnoliopsida; order Santalales; family Viscaceae; genus Viscum; species Viscum album. The sequence continues at coordinate 417,517,296 of OY728143.1, forward strand.
GTATGAATAACTCCTTAGGAAATATGTCAACATATTCCTAGATGATGTAGACAATTTCTATCCTCAAACTCTCATTTCCTTTTTCTTCATCATCGATCAACTCCATAAAGAAGGATATAAGAGGTTCTTCGATACAAATATCAGGTTGATATATATCTCCTTGGAAGATAACTATAGGTTTTCTATTCATGACTACTAAGATTTCATAGCTTATGAATTTGATCTTAGCATTATAAATTGAGAGGCAGTCCATCCCTAGTATAATGTCAAATTCCATCATGGGAATGACTACTAGATTTGCGATAATATTGTCCTCATTAAAGTAAATAATAGAGTTTCTAAACACTGATGATGCTTGGATAATCCCACCAAGAGTCTTGACTGATAGGTCTACTTTTAGAAAATCAGAGGTTGATTCTAAATTTTTTTCAAACATAGAGGAAATAAAGAAATGTATAGAACCAGAATCAAACATAGTACTTGATTGCTTTGAGAGAACAACAAGAGTACCTGCCCCCTCATCATTTATGGCTTCAAATTCAGATGTAGTGATTGAAAGAGTATTACCTTGTTCCCTTGGTCGTTGCGGAGGCTGATAGTGATTCACCTCTGCTACCCTCGGATTTGGACCGTGATTGGAAATGTGCCCAAGTTGTCCACACATATAACATTGGAAATTAGGTAGAGCCTGCACCATCTTCCCCTTGTCGTTAGTGTTGGGAAGTTGTGGCTTCACCTCAATATGACAATTCCACGCAATTTGGCCATCTCTACCACACTTGTAGCACTTCCCACTCCCGAGTAAGAAGTTCCCCGAATTCTTCTTCACACATTTATTACACATGGTACATTGTACTTTCTTGACCCATATTCCCTAATCAAAGATCCTCCCTATGCATAGATCGAACAATATTTTCTTGTCATTGGATTTATGAGACCATTGAGTCTCACCAAACTCCAGTTCAACTTTCATCGAACTTTGCATGATCTCCTCATAGATATCATAATCTTGATTGGCTAGATTCTTCCATAGACGAGGTATCAGGCCACCGAAGCATCTATCAACCATACCATTTGGATCCATGAAAAATCTATAGGTGTAACATTAAATCCTTGTAAAGCTCATCTCTTAGCTTCCCAAAGATTCATTATCTTTATGCTTCAGCTCATGAAACTCCTTCTCCCTTCTTATTCTCATCGATCGAGGGAATTAATTACTGAAGAAGATCACTCTAAAATCTTCCAACTCCATATATTCAACCTTCACTCTTGGCCTCATGTTTTTAATCAGTTCCCACCACTGATTATCTACTCCTTATATGCAATAGATAGCCAGGGTGAACTTCTCATGCTCTGAACAGTGAAGCATAGAAAAGATCTTCTCAATAAAGCTGATCCACTGTTCAAAAATTATTGAGTCGGTCAATCAACTGATGGTTGCTGTCCATTGACACATAAAAGACTCAACAAAAAGTTATTCCCTTTGCAGTGAGATCAGTCTATTAGCATGATTCAGGTTATTTACCATAACCTGAGTTAGTTGGTTCATCATTCACATGAAATTTTTCATTCCTGCTTCCATCGAAGGGCTGTCTATGCATGGTCCATTGTGGTCACCATTTTAATGGTCCTACTATTGCATGCTATTTTCGAAAATAATAGAAACATAGTGAGAAACTTATTTTATTTACAAATCTTATAACTATAAAGTATTTTATGCCTTAAAACATCATGCTTTAAACAATTAAATTTCTCTATAAATCATTTATAATGATTCATAAAAATTTATGATTAACCAAACATATTTCCCAGGAGTGTTATAACCAAAAGTACAGCAAGGCCCATTTTTGTATACCAGGATACCCCATGTCAAGCCTGAAACTCCTTGTCAGAGTTTTCACTCCTAGGTACATCTGTGACAGAGCCGCCACTATGTGCTCGTATCTAGGTAGAGATTTATTTTCTTGATAAACCACTTACTCAATACTCACCAAAATTCAAGGAATATTTTATATATTTAAAATATTCTATGGGGTTATTTTTAAATTTTTCATAGAATAATTTCCATAAATAGCTAAACTATCCTCTGATACTAACTATGGCATCCCACCTTTTTATTTCAAAACTTCTCATTACATTTTACATTCAGAGGACCTTTAAATTCTAGTGTCTTGGAAATTAGGAACATAAAACATGAAAACATAAAACATTATTCTAATCCAATTGTATGGATTCATCGTATGTTCATACTAATTACAAAATTTTCATCTCATAACCTGTAGACATACATCAATGGAAAGGGTGAGTAGAAGGCCTAGTATGGAAAGTAAGGGAATCTGTTTACTTGTGATATCAATAAGAATTTGATGAAAAACATAAAGACATGACCAATGGAATTAGAGGCATAACATAATGAAAATAACATGAACCATGACATTAATATGTGGCTACAACATTCAATTTAGACATTCATGAACAAATCACCAAGGTTCATCCCCATGGATTCATAAAAATTACCAAGGTTATTCACCATGGTATCTTGAAACATGTCATCTCTAGAGATTACATTTTTTAACCAATGCATTGGAGTGCTATCAGGTAAAAAACTTAATATTTATTTATTTTCATGTGGTACAGATAGATAAATATCAAAAATTTCATAAATAAACCATAGAGAATAAAAGAAATGGGTTTTATTTAAAAATAGTGACATTTTAAAAGTTCTTAAAAATAAGATCATTGTGTCATTTATAACCCACGAAAAGGAACAGAGGGTTATATATATGTCAATTCCAGAATCAAATAAATAAATATTATGTCTTCATGAATACCCCCATAAATGAAATAGGTTTTCGTATTCAAAAAAATAAAATAAGATATTTTTTGAGAAAAAGGGAGAGAGGATTTGAGACGAAAATTCTACAGGATAACAACTATATAACATGGTTTTAAAAAATGTTGAAAAGAGAGGGGACAAGAGTCACCCACTCATAAAAAATCATATTATAGGATGGGTATAGAATATAAAGAAATAATATATTTGTATGGATATTTTATGGAAATACCATATGAAAATGAAACTCGAAAGAATAGGGAAGATGTGATTTCTTATAAGAAAATTATCCAGCCTCACGGTGTCAATTAAAAATTAAGAAATCCAGACAATGAGAGTAGAAAGGGTCTCTCATCATTTGGACATAAAACATATATAAATATGAATATAGATGAACATTTCCACACATAATAAGATGGAAACTAGAAGACACAACAAAAAAAAGTCATGACTTAAAAGAGGATGGTGGAAGGTTCCCTTACCTTGAAGAGTAATTTCGAAAGCTTAAAGGTTGTGAGTTTGTGGGGATTGAGGGAACTTTGGGAGGACTTCTTGGGAGGTAAAATGACTAGATCATTGTTGATGAGGATTTAGGAATGAACAACATGATGGAATGGCTTGGTATTTATAGAAAAAGTGAGGGAATATTTAATTAATTTCCAAGGGACACCTCATCGGTGGTATTTGCAAAACCATGGGCTTGACCATGATATTTTCCCATGGTTTTGTTAACTCAATACACCTCATAAAATATATTACTATTAAAAAGCCTACTAGATTTATTACATCATGATTACATTATCAATGATGTCATTAAACACCCGAAACTCAAAACTATATTTTTACTATTTACTAAAAATTCAACGTTTTTAATGAAATCCCAAAAATTCACCCCTACCTAATGACATCATTGATAAAGCTCCATATTATAATTTATTACTTGGGTGTGATCCTTATCTGTGTAACATATCTCTTTAGACATCTAGAGTATACTTCTAATAGGGATACCTGATGAGGACCACATATCAAATAGACGTCATCAGTACTATCTAAATCATGGATTTTATTCTCCCAAATGATTTTAATGTGGAACATTTGAGATTAAATACTAGTTTGGAATTATGGTTGTGAATTTACCTTGCAAATTTGTGTATTTTTTAGTATATAGAGATATTATTTTTATATATTTTGTAGACATATACCTATGTAGGGATGATTTTTATACTTTTTTTGTATTATTTATGGTACTAGGGTGTCATACTTGATATTGTTATACTCACCCATATAATGGATTTTTCCAAACTTGTTGTGCAATTTTTAAGATATTTAATTTTTGGTAGAGTCCCTAAGGGACAAGGATAAAGAAGTGCATAATGAGACCAGACTGATCGAGGTACATTCCTATATGTCCTGATGACATTCCTCATATTTACTTTTATGTTTGAAATGTTTCCAAACTCTTTATGGTGGGGTTGTATATAGAAATTTGTACTTTTCATTACTCTTTATTGTACTCTAGTTGTGGGATTTATATGTATGCATGCATGGTTATTCAATTTTATTTACATTTATGCATTATGTGGTCCTAGTGATTTGTGTGTGTGTATGCGTACTTAGGATAAGGCCACCCATGTTAGAGATATGCCTACATGATTCTATTCTCTTGCCCCTTGACTATTGTTGGTGAGCTTGGGGATTTTTGGCATGGAACCTATTAGGACGAGTCCTAATTAAGTGGTATCATAGCATTCATTTCTACCCTTGGATCAAAGTTTATAAGAATATTTTGGGGAAACAATGGTAAGTGGTTCGAGTTCAGATTTCAGGTTAGGGACTCCAATATTGGTGTGGTGGATGAAAGACCAACACCCTAAGGTTTTGATCACTTATATTTCTACAGGGTATATCAGAACATTGGTTGCAGGGAAAACAATGAAACATGGATTATATAGGAATGAGTTGTTGTTTCCGTGACTTTATTGGGTCATCTCTCCATATATACTCATTATCTATGTTATATATTTTTTTGTTTCAAGATGCCTCTGTGATGTATTCCAACTAGGATTTAACATCATGATCATGAGGATGATCCCCTAAGGGATGATACATATATACAGGAACCAATTTCAGAGATGTAACCTCTTGGTTTTATACTAACTATTCCACCACATGTAGAGCATAAGAGGGTACAGAAATTTCCATTAAATGAGGTGTGTAGGATGAGAACACTTAAAGAGTTTCAGTGAATGATAACCAATAAAATTTGAGATGATCCTAGACCATAGGAAATTGAGGACTAGCATGAGGTGGTGACAAGAGTTTTTCATCTCGATAGGACACCTGTGGACCACATGGTGGTCTTGGTAGAGAGACATATTCATGGTTAAGTAGGAAGATGGTGAGGTTTTGTGGACAAGTGTTACAATAAGGAGACTCTAGCATGTTCATATTTAGAGATCCTTTTTAGAGATGAGTAATCTCTAGATAAACGAAGGGATGTATATATCCAAGATATTCCACAACATTAGTATGGAAACATGACAGTAGCTGAGTACTCATTGAGGTTTACCAATATCTCAATGTATTTGATGGATATGGTTCGAGATCAATTTTATTATGATTAAAACATCGAGTGAGGACTTCTTAGGGACATCTAAGACAATATTATTACTCTTTGAATAATTACATAAAAAGGGTTGCTAGAGTGAGCTTTACTGGTTGAGATATTCTTGGATGAGTAGACATAGAGTGTGGTTACTGATTGTTGGCAATAATGAGTAGAGACTTTGATCATAAGAAGCCGAAGTCCATATTTTGGACCTAGACTTGTGATATGTTAATGTAAGAAGTCCAAGGATAGAGGATCTATTGTTATAGGATCACAGGATGGTTCCAGTCATCCTAGGGAGAGGAAATGATACTCATTTGATGATAGGGGACATTTAGCATGAGATTTTCTAACCAACCGCATAAATGATAGGGAGACAATGGATGGACCACTAATGTAGAGAAATCAACAGGAGAATACAGGTCCATAGGGAAGTGGTTCAGAAATTGGGATGAGATAGAAGATGGAGGTGGTAGATTCTTTGACTTGTTACCTTCACCATCCTATGTGGTCTACGCATAGCTTAGGGAGCTGGTAGATAAGGAAATGGGAAGATATAAGCTTTCATGGATTATAACCCATAGGCTCTAATGTTTATTAAAGGTATGATCTATGTCATTTCTACCTTTGCTTCATTAATAATAGACATATATTGTAATCATTCCTTTATTTTCACCTACCTAGTTCAATACTATGAGATCCTAGTTTAGCCATTGGATTGACCCTTACGCTTGAAGATTCCTACTAGAGGTGACTCAGTGATCACACACATATTCTAGCAGTGTGACCTACCTATTTTACATGAGAGTTTCTATTGTGAAATATTTATAGTAGTGAGGAGGCCTTATGAAATAATCTTAGGTATGAACCATTTATCTACAGTTCCTTCCTAGATAGACTATTTCAGGGAGAGGATGTGGTGTTTCTATAGTGATAGAACCAGGTTTTCCTTTGTGGGTAAGAAGAAAAACAAGGAAGTGTAGGATGGGCTCATGCATAGGAGGGTGCGCATGATTACTCATCAGCTTTTTATTATGACACTATGTTCAATGGATGTTATGTGTTTTTAGTTCATTGTAGTGGTGGCAGAGTATGATGACATCATTCATGGGGATGCTCTAGTCTTACCTCCCAACTAAAATCTAGACTTCTCTATTGGTCTACACCCTTGGAAAAGACCTAAATCTATTATAGAATATCGGATGGATCCTAAAATGTGTCATGGATGAGGGTACAGTTGTAGGTATTTTAGAGGAAGGGATTTGTTAGACCCAACGTTTCACATAGGACAAGCCCAGTTTTGTTCTCCAAGAAGACGGATGAGAGATTGAGGCTATGTGTGGAATTTCAATTATTGAATATGGTGACTTTGAATTAAATTATCAACCATCCATAATTTATGACCTCATTAGTTAGTTGATATGGGTGTGATAGTTCATGAAGATTAATCTCAGGCCAGGCTATCACTTGTTTCACGTACCACAACTGGAAATCTAACCTATACCAATGTTTCTATATGAATGGTTTTCAAAAACCGTAGGAAGATGTCCCCTTTCCCAATGGTTTGGCCAAACTATTGGGAAAATCCCCCTTTGAGGCACTTTTCCCAATGGTTTGGCCAAACCATTGGGAAAGGGTATGACTTTTCCAACAGTTTGGCCATACCATTGGGAAAAGCCCACTTTGAGGCCACTTTTCCCAATGGTTTGGCCAAACCGTTTGGAAAGGGTGGGTACCTATCCCAACGGTTCTCAAAACCGTTGGTAAAGGCCTATCCCAATGGATTTGAGAACCACTGTGATAGGTACCCTTATTTTTTATGAATTCTTTTGTCAAATATCATCAAATAAATCAATATATAAATTACATATAAATATATATATATATATATATCCAAATACATTCACAATGGTAATTGTAGGATAGTGGTGAAGTCTTTGATATATAACTGAGAGGTTGTGGGTTTAAACCTCCACTGTAACATTTTTTAATATACTTTACAAACCATTTGGTGACCTATACCAATACTTCCAAACCGTTGGTATAGGTAATTTTTACCATTAGTGTATGGCATTAGGATATACTAAATATGAAATTCATAAGTCACTATAGTCATAATTATTACTTGGTGATCCCCTTTGGTTTGAAGAATGCCCTAGTAGTTTTCATGGGACTCATGAACATAATATTTAAAAAATTATTAGACCAATTAGTGGTAGTATTAATCACGGATATCCTTGTGTAAGTTGTATTTGAGCAAGATTTCATGAGAAACTTGAGAATGGTTCTCGACCTACTCCGAGAGAACATGATTTTCCGAAAGCTCTCAAAGTGCTAGTTCTGGATACATGAGGTCCAATTTTTGGGACATTTTTTCTTCGTAGATAGAGTGTAAGGGGACTTGGCCAAGGTAAATGTAGTGTTAGCTTGGGATCCACCAAAGAGTGTGATAGAGGTGTGGATATTCCTTGGGTCGGCATGCTATTACTTGATATTCATATATGAATTCTCTGGGATATCAACACCCATGAAAGAATCAAATTGAACGTGGTATCCTTTTGTGTGGTCTAAGAGGTAATATCATGATTTTAAGTTGTTGAGGTTGATATTTATGATCACTCCCATACTTATATTACCATTGGAAAATGTAGAGTACGTAGTGTTCTATAATTCATCATGAATCGGGCATGGTTGTGCTCTGATGCAGAGGTAGGTAGTCATTACATTTGTTTTAGGCCAGTTGATACCACATGTGAAGTACTACATGAACCATGATCTTGAGTTAACCATAGTCGTATTTTCACTAAAGATGTGGCGACACTACCTAATGAGAAAACAATTTCACACACCCCAGAATGATAAAGTGTAAAAAGACTAAATGAAATGACTCATGTAAAAAAGGTGCACCTTATTTTATAAGAGCCTACCCGATTAGAACTCCATAGTTAATCACATTTTTCCTGGAGTAGTGATCCAGATGGGTGACCTTTTGGGAAGTTTCTTAGAGTGTGTGTGAGCGAGGAAAAAGAACACTGGAAAGGAAGTGTGTTGGCTTATGGATATTTTCTCTAGTCAAATGACCCATTTGGGGATGTGGGTTGCCCCAGGGTGGAGACCACATGTATGTGTGGTAACTGGTGGTACCTGATGGGCCATGAAATGACAGGAATGTTAAGCTAGGGTGTCTGTTCTATCACTAGGACCCATTTTTAACATTTGGTATCAGAGGTGGTACCCCGCCATAAGTGAAGTGCACGACTTGGGTAGAGATGTAGGGCCCAAAATGAGGACGTTGTGCTCTAGTGGGGGGGGGGGTGAATTTAACACTCTAGAATGATAAATGGTTAAATGAGAAAATGATATAACTCATGTAAACAAGGTTCACCATACGTTCCCAGATCCTACATGATTAGAGCAGCACAGTTAAATGTGCTTTTCCCGAAGTAGTGATCTGGATGGGTGACCTACAGTTAAATGTGCTTTGCCTGGAGTAGTGATCTGGATGGGTGACATTCTGGGAGGTTTGTCAGAGTGTTTGTGAGTGAGGAAAAAACACACTGGAAAGGCCATGTGTTGTCATGTGGGGACTATCACTAGTAATATGAACTGTTTAGGCACATGGGTAGGCTCCAGGGTGGGCCCAAGGTGGAGTTTACTTTATATAGAGAATCCAGTGGTACCTGGTGGGATAGGACCCGAAAGACATATTAAGGTGTGGGTGTCTGTGGAGCCTACTTGATTAGAACACTACAATTAAATGTGATTGGCCTGGAGTAGTGATATGGATGGGTGACCTTTTGGGGTGTTTCTTAGGGTGTGTGTGTGACTGAGGACAAAGCACACTAGAAAGGAAATGTGTTGGCATGTGGGGACTATCACTAGTCAGATGACCTGTTTGGGAACATGGGTGGGCCCTAAAGTGGGACCACATATCTGTAGGGAAGCTGAGGATAGTTGTCGGACTAGGAACCGACAGACATGTTAAAGAGGGGTGTATGTGCTGTCACTAAGACCCAATTATCACACAATTACCTGAAAAAAGAGTCTCAATTATATATTCTCTTAAAAGTATTTTAACTTCAGAAAGTGGTGATGGATATATTTCCTAAAATATTATGATTTTTAAATTGTTTATACTCATGGTAAGGGAAATGTGGTACGAAATTATCCTAGTAGGAGGTCTTTATTATAGTTTCTAAACAAGGTGTCAATGTATTTGTCCAAATTATAGTTATCCTTTATGAATAGATATGGAAAATCTCACCTCCAGTTGATAGTTTTTACCCATTATCTTTTGTATAGAGTCAGGAAGAAACAACTTAAGGATACTAACTACGGGACCCGATATACTCATATATCTAGTGGACATGCTTCAGGTGGATTTTATGAATTTAGGTAGCATGTTGTTGTTTTAAGAGGGAACACAATGGTACCAGTGACAATACAGGATAAGGTTATGAAGGATTTTCATACATCTCTTGTGGTGATAAATTCAGTTGTGTAAAAGATGCACTAGAAACTAAAAAGTCAGTTTTGGTGGCCAGGAATGATGAAGGGAGTTATAGAGTTTGTCTCTCAATGCCTTTTCTACAAATGAAGGCCGAACACCAAGTTCCAGCATGATTAACTCAACCCATTGAGATTCTAAATTGGATGTTTAATTAACTTTACATGGACTTACTGATGGGATTACAATAGAAATATATGTGGTATGATTCCATTTGGTTGATCATATGTTGACTCACCAATTCATACCAATTTTTAGATATTCAAGAGAAGAGTTAAATGGAGTGATTGGGATGCCTCTACATGCAGGAGATATTTTGAATCCATGGTGTTCCTTCGATGATCTTTTATAACCGTGATATTCACATCACATATTGATTATATAATGGATTGTAAGAGGTGTTTCAGACTAAGTTACACTTGAGTAGGGTGTTTCACCCCCAAAATAATTATAGAGACCCAAACTTGACGTACCTGGAAATTATATTTCTTTTGAGGATTACCTAATACATGAAAAAAATGACCAAAGACTATATTTGTTTAGTGTCTTTGGAAACATGGAACATAATCTTATAATCATGGTGAAATATCTTCAACATCTCCCATAAAGATCTTCCCCTTTTGTTTTCCTACCTAAAACCTTTTTTGATATCATGGGGAAAAGAAAACATAGAATGTGTGATCTCAAATGCACAGTGATGGTAAAAAATAGAGAACATAAAACAAACCATAACCATTTAAACCCAAAAACATGAACATAAAGTTTAAACATCAAAATCATGAGCAATGATATAAATCTTGGCAGTACGTAAGGCATGGATCATAAAGGAACATTAACCATGATAGAATAGAATTGGAATAAAACTTTTAATTGTTGAAAAATAATAAGCATATATTATAAATTCTGTAGTATCTAAGGCATTTCTACCAAGACCATCATAGTGGAAAAAGTCCATTACTGAACCGGGTTTACATTTCATTCCAGTCATGTATTACTGAACCAGATTTACTTGTCATTCAAGCCCTTTATTACGTAACCAGATTTACATTCCATTCCAATCTTGTCTATCCCATGATATGTTAATATTTAGCCAATTCATTGGAGGTAGATATAGTTCTTACTTATCTCGTAATGAAATCATTCTTACATGTGCCTCAAAAACATAGAAACATTCACCATAGCACAACCCACGAAATAAAATGGGTTTCATAAACATCATTCCATCATAATTGATATAAAAAAATTGGTTTCCTAAATAAAATTCCATCATAAAAAATCAAATCACAGTAATAAATTTGATAGAAACATAATCCTAGGAAATATTTGATGGAAAATAATTTTGATAAAACACTTGAGCTTCATTCATGAGGAAAATATCCTTTCTTATTAATTTTTTTTCCTTTTATCAAAATGTCATGAAATTTTAAAAGATTATAATTGATTTGAAAAACACTTGTAATAGTGTAGAGGATGATTCATGGATATAAGGAATTATGAAGATGTAAAAACCCGTTCATGCCATATAAGTTAAAAACATTCTCTTCTTACTTTTGTCAGAAATGTCAAAAAGTATCTTGTATTGTAAATAATAAAAATATTCCTTCCCAACCATGTAGTAAAATTCAAAATGGGTAAAAATGAATTTAAAAATACATAGAAGAATAGTAAAGATTTTATAAGAGTATTTTTATTGAAAACATGGACATGGATGATAAATATAACCCTAGTGAATACTTACAAATAAATAATCTCGGATAAAAATGAGATTGGCAAAGTTATCCCTTACCTTAGGTCCAATTTCTTTTGTACATGTCCAAAACTTCTGTATAGTGGGTTTAAAAATATTATTGAATTGTAACAGAACCATATTAAAATTTATGAAACCATAAATTATTCACATACAAATTTATATTACCCATTCATTTGTTAATTACATGTAAAAGCAACGTTTTGATTAATAATTGTTTTATTTATCATACATGTTTAGACTTGTTATTCTTGATATTATTACATAGTTCAAGTTTTAATTACTTCCAGAATGTAAAAAATTATTGATATATCATATATATTCATAATATAAATATATATAATAGATCGATAAATGGAATTGATTACACTGTTCATGGAGACGGTAGGTCATACATACGCATGAATTCTATTTTCGTTTCCTTATCAAATTGAATGGAAGTAAGTAAATAACACACATATATAAAAATAAATCTATTAGAATTATTATGTCATATATTTCATGAATATTTAATGGATGTACATTATAATCATTCTTGGATGGTTAAAATGGAGGATGAATCTCATCACATCATGGAGACGGTAAGTCGTACGTACGCACGAGCGACGATATCATTCCCATAGTTGTTGAACGGTATTAAAGACGATGGTGTATAATATATCAAAATTAGTATAATATTATAATAATCATATATAGTTATTATTTCCACCATTATACCCATCCAGGTATGGTGGTGGTGAAAAATAGATTAAACCACGGCATGGTGACGGTAATCCGTACATACGCACGTGCGGTGATTTCATTTTTCATAGGATGGATAGATGTTGAAATATGGTTGATTATTATTTATAATAACATATCGGTATATGATTGATACTTATTTTATTACTTTATAATGAAAAAAATAAATAATAGGAATAAGAATAAGAAATAAATATGAATGAATCCATAGAAGAGATGACCTCTTCCTCGACGTGCCTCCTTTAAATTTCCTCTTAGGGCACTGGATTTGGATTTATAAGAATAATGAAACCTATATAATGTAACAAGGTAAGTTTAAAAGATAAATGGGTAGGGTTTGGCTGATATTGAAGGATAAAAATGGAGTGGAGAGGAGAGGGGGGAGGTTCCATTTTGTAAGAGGGGAGATGGGAACTTTAGGAAAGTTCCAAAATATTAATTTATTATAAATTCAATTTAGATTTAAAATGGTCCAAAACATTTTTAATAATAATATAACAATTTTTTGGTTTTAATACCCATAATAAAATAATTTTTTGACTTGTTTTGAATATATTTGTATCTTTATATTTTTCATTTTACCCCTATTTTACCGTTTTTAATTTTACCGTGATACCATGTTATTTACACATTATGGGTTAATTTAATTACCATATCATGTAAAATGATCCAAAAAATTTGATTATGATATATTTGGACTTATATTAACCACTGTTTCTAATATAATATTATTAATAATTTAAGATCATTTAATAAAATATTTTTTGTCTTAAGTTATGAATTGTGTCAATTCTAGAATCTATTCATACTTGACTTTTTTAAAAATTTATAACAACCTGATACATTAAAATATAAGGAATTAATGATAATATAATATTTCAATATCACCCTTAAATTTTTTGGATGACATAAAAATAACCAAATTGAATTTTTTATTACGTTTATAAATTCATTTATTTGAATCTTTTATTAATGAAGCAATCACTGCATCATCCTTGTGTCATAATTAAATATATTTATTGAATGTCCAAAAGATAAAAATAAAATATCTTCATGTAGAAAATCATTTTATCTTTATAATTACTTTTTATAGACTAATATATCACTTATATTACCCCATATAAAAATTGTTTTAGTAAAAGATATATGTTTAGGTTATATTTTTCTTAACATTAAATTAAAAGTAATTAAATGTCATTTTTACTTACAAGTGGATCCATGGGGTCCCAATATCGACCCATGGATTCCCATGGTCAGAAATGTATCATCTAAGAGGTTTTGGACATGTGTTAGGGTAATTCAATATTATTGTAATATTATTTTGTTACCCTAATTTACCTGATTTACCTTTTAACCATGGTAAATAAAATATTTACAGAAGTTACTATTCATAATGTCTAAAAATAAAGGTTATATATTTACACAATTTGGAACTCATAATTCCAAATATAAAATCCTTCTTCCAATTTAAAAACACATTATTGGCATAAATTAATTTAAAATTAATTCCCATTGTTAAAACCGAAAAGTGTGTTTTTAAGAAGTAAAAACTACAAAAATATTGACATGTGTTTATGTCTAATTTAATAGTGAAATTACAGAAAATGAAAAAAAATGGATTAAATGGTAAATATATAATTCAATTACATTTCAAAACCAATTAAAATTACAATCAAACTATATAAGTAACTTATATGAGTAAACAGTTTGGACTTACAATGCAGTATTTTTCACTATTCATTTAAAAAATGAACATTATCAGAAAAATACCAAAATTTTACTGAAAGTAAATTTTGATATCTTTATTATAAATAATAAGTTTATTTTGTCAAATTTAACTGATAATAGTGTAAAAAATATATTTAAAATGGACATGTCATTAAAAGGCGGTAAAACTGTATTTTTTTTAAAAATACTTCTTTTATCTGAAAAATTGATTTTGTTCCCATATCTTGTGTAATATAAATTCTAATGTTATATAAAATCAAAAATTTGTTCAATAATATTTATAAAATCTAGTTTATATAATATTTTAATAATATATTTTTGTTTACTGAAATTCCGTATTTCGTACCACACAAGTAATCGAGGAAGGTTGCTATTGTGTGTAAGAAAAGGCATGTCAGTATTGAATTTAGTGAAATATTACACTGGTCCTACATATAACATAATCCATAATTAATTCCTTTATACATTGTACAAAATCTATACTCAGTTTTGTGTGAAATGAATTCTATCTTCTGAACTAGAAATTGTGTGCAACACAAGCCATGAATAGTGTTGCATATACTGTAAACTAATATGGTGTCGCATATAGTGCAAGCTAATATTTTTGTAGTATACAAAACAAGACATTAATGAAATTAAAAATAATCAAACTCATAAAATCTCAAGGTTTTACATTCTACCCCCCTTAAAATGAATTTCTCCCTTGAAATTCATTTGGGATATACATGGTTTTCTTCTTGTAAGTTTCTTTCATAGAAGCCGACATTGTAAGAAGGAATACTAAAGCTTATTTTTAAAAAGTAATGTTTGAACCATAATGGTTATCCAAATTAACTCATAAATTTATTTCTATATAAGATAAAATTGGTGGGAAGTGAAAACATGGATATGAATGAGAAATCTAACCATCATGTTTTGATGGACAGTGATAGAGAATAAGGTTTGGAGAAAGTTAACTACTAGAAAGCCATAAATATGTGATGATTTAAGAGACCATCTGATTAATCAGATAATAAGATAATAGGATAAAATTTTGGTTTTTAGGATCCTTTCTCAAAATTTGAATAGTTTTGAATGAGAATAAATACATACTTTATTCTAGTACAATCTTACCATTGTTCAGGGCTTCAAAAATTTCCACTTCATATCTTATTTAGTGAAATGATGTCAAATTTTTCAATCCAAAAGTGTTATCCAATCACGTGACATAATGATAGTTCATTTCATCTATCTCTATCAAAAAAATGTTAGAACAAGTTATTTAATATACATAAGTCCATTTATGGTGAGATTAATCGTATATGATTCAAAAAATGGACTTTTACTTCATCAATCATACCTCTTAATAAAATAAAACTAATATCTATTAACTAGGGACTTCTTTTAGGCTAGTGGTAGGCTATAAAGGCCTGTTTCACTTTGGTTGTGGGTTAGATTACCATAGCCTAGTCCCATATGATGGGATGTCGCATGTCGCACATGTTTTCCTTTTTAGTATTATACTATTATAAAATTCCATAAAAAATATTTTGACTTAAACAACAATATCTGATGTCTTACATAATCCATTATTGACTTTAGTATTATCCAAATTACTTTTTTCCAATCTCACAGTAAAGAGAATAAAATTACAAGAAAGGTCATATAACAAGAATGTGAATACTATCATTTCTGCCCCATATATCACAACATATATCTTGTTGGTCCCATTCCAATCATTTTAATGACATCGTAATTCATTCTATTGAATTATTATAGTAACATAAATTACCATAGAACCTTAGTGAAAACATGCATTCAATCAAAATTAACTCTTTCCACACACCAAAAATACGGAAAATTATATATAGTCAAACCAAGATATCAATTTTTTCTTTTATCATAGATGAGCTCATTAATACTATAAAACATATTATTTTAACCTTATCCCTTCATTATGTGCATATCATCTACATTAAAAAAATATTTCAATCACTTTTTATGGCTATCAGTACCATATTCTTATGGAAAACCATAATGGACTATAGATATTCCAATATTCTCTAATACCATAAAAGTGCCTCTACAAAATTATTCTTGAATACCAATACATAAACACTTCAATCCATCCTATTTGATGATTGGCATGGAATAATTCCTTCCTCGATTTAGAAGGAACCTCTTAGGTAGGGGAATTGATTTGGGAAATGCCTATGTTTTCCACATATAATATATTGATCTCCACGGAAATGCATCACACTATGACCCTTTTCCCCACACAGATAACATATTCCACTCCTTTTGAGGTGTTCTACAAGGTTCTTATTCCCTTATTCTAGATATGTAGAAAGATTAATATTATTTCCTCTATGTTACTCTCTATGAGAACATGTATAAAATTACATCTACCTCTTATTTGATGACTAAGGAATACCACTAAAGACCAACTTATTAATAAAATATCGCAATAACTGATTCAGCACAATCACAATATCTTTCTCTCTAGGAATTGCACAATTTTATTGCTCGTAATCACCAATTTGTCCATCAGATTCAATGTTTACCCAAATCATTCTGGTTCCCTACATTGACTAAAAACAGAAACCATAGTCCGAGAAACAGTTAAAATAATGAAGAACCACATAATCCTAAAAACTCAATTATAGGATATCTATCTTATGACACCTTCTTTAATCCATGACACCTTAGGTTTACCCTATGTTATTCATGACCGTTAACATAATTCTAAGACTCCACCCTATAGTTATACATAACCATAGGGACTTTCCTAGACATACCTATGAAATATCTCTAGGTATCTCACTACACTTTTCACATCCTAGTTTCCAAAGGTTGACTAATCCTTCACTCTGATACCAACTGTAGAGACCCAAGCTTGAAATTCATGGACATTACATTCCTTTATTGGAATACATAATACATGACAGAAAAAATCCCTAAATATAATATTATTTTAGAGTCTTTGGAAACTTATAACATAATATTCTAATCATGGTGAAAGATCTTCAATATCTCCCATAAAGATCTTCCCCTTTTGTTTTCTTACCTAAAAGCATTCTTTATATCCTGGGAAAAAGAACACTTATAAAGGGTGATCTCAAATGCTCATTAAGGTAAATATGGAGAACATAAAACAAACCAAAAACATTTGAATGTAAAAACATGATCATAAATTTTAAACATCAAAATCTTGATCAATGACATAAATCTTGGCAGTACATAAGGCATGGATCATAAATGAACATTAACCATGATCTAATAGCATTGGAATAGATCATGAAATTGTGGAAAACTAATAAGAATATATTATTATTTCCATAGCAGCCAATGAATTGCTGCCAAGACCATCATTTTGGGAAATTTCCATTATAGAACCAAGTTTACTTGCTATTCCAGACATGTATTATTGAACTAGATTTACATGTTATTCCATCCCTCTTTTACTGAACAATATTTACATTCTGTTCCAGTCATGTTTATATCATGAGATATAAATATTTACCCAATGCATTAGAGGGAGATATTGGTCACACCAATCTCATAATGAAACCATTCTTATGTGTGACACAAAAACATATAAATAATCACCATAGCATAACCCATGAAATCAAATGGTATTATTAAACATCATTCCACAATAATTGATGTAAAAAAATGGATTTCATAAATAACATTCCATCATAAAAACAATAAAATAAATGTAATAATAGGGATAGAAACATAAAACTATGTAATCATAGATGGAAAATAATTTTGATAAAACACTTGACCATCATTCATGAGGGAAATATCCTTTCTTTGTCAAAAAAGTTTCTTTTTCCAAAATTTCATTCAATTTTTAACGAAAATAATTGAGTTTAAAATATACTTGTAATAATGTATAGGAAGCTTCTTTGAAAGACAGATTTATGAATATGTATAAACCCATTCATGTCGTATAAGATAAAAATATATTCTCCTCGTAATTTTTCCATAAAAGTCAAAAAGTACCTCGTATGGTAAACAAAAGAAATATTAATTCCAAACCATATAGTTAAAGTCAAAATAGGTAAAAAAGTCATTAAAAATACATAGAATAATTTTACACATTGTATAAGAGTAAATGTTTAGATAACATGGAAATTGATGATAAATATAACCCTAGTAAATACATACAGATAAACAATATCAGATAAAAACGCGATTGGAAAAGTTATCCCTTAACTTATGTCCAATTTCTTGCTTACATGTCCAAATATCTAGTATAGTGGGTTTATACATATTATTAACTTGTAACAGAACCATAATAATATTTATGATATCATATATTATTCAATTATGGATTTTTATTACCCATTAATTTGTCAATTGCACATTAAATCAACATTTTTTGTAATAATCATTTTATTTCTTGTACGTGTTAGGACTTGTTATTCTTTATATTTTTATATAGATCCTGATTTAATTACTTCCATAATGAATAAAATGATTTATAAATCATATATATTCAGTAATATAGATATATATAATAGATTGATAAATGGAATGGAATACACCATTCATGGAGACGGTATGTCGTACGTAAGCATGAACGTTGTGTTTGTTTCCTTATTAAATTGAATGGATGTAAGTAAATGACACACACACACACACACACATATATATATATATAGATACACATTTTCATTATTATTTCATATATTTAATTATTATTTATTATATATACTTTATAATCATTCTCCAATGATTAACATAGAGAATGAATCTCATCGTGTCATGGAAACCGTAAGCCATACATATGCACGAGCGACAATATCGTTCCTATAGTTCTTGAATGGTATTGAATTAGTTAGTGTATAATATATAATAATTAGTATAATGTTTTAATAATCATATATATTTATTATTTCCACTATAATACGCATCCAAGTAAGGTGGTGTTGAAAAACAGATTACACCACGACGTGAAGACGATAATCTCTACGTACACACATGCGGTAATTTCATTTTTCATAGGATGGATAGAATGTGAAATTGAGTTGTTTAATATTTATAATAACATATCATTATATGAGTGATACTAATAATATTACTTTATAATGAAGAAACTAAAGAAGAGGAAGTAGAAAAAGAAATCAATTTGAAAGAATCAGTAGAAGAGATTACATCTTCCTCGACGTGCCACCTTTAAATTTCATCTTAGGGCACTATAGTTAGACTTTTGAGAAGACCAAAACCTCTATAATGTGACTAGAGAATTTGAAAAGATAAATGGGAAGGTTCTGGTCTAGCTTGAAGGATAAAAACGGAGTGAAGAGGAGAGGGAGGAGGTGCCCTTTTATCATAGAGGAGAAGAGCACTTTAAGAAACTTCAAAAAATCTAAATTTATTATAAATTAAATTTCGATTTAAATTTGAGAAAAAATTATATAAATATAAGATAAGATTATTTTGGTTTGAATACCCATAATTAAATAATTTATTGACCTGTTGTGAATATTTTTTAATTCTTATCTTTTTGGTTTTCACATTATTTTACCCTTTTTAATCTTACCGTGATATCATGTTATTTAAAAATTGTGGGTTAATGTAATTACCATATAATGTTAAAAGACCCAAAAAAAAGTTATTTGTGAAATATTCGGACATATATTAACCATTTGGATGAATATTATATTTTTATGAATTCGATATCATTTAATAAACTATTTTATGTTTAATGTTAAGAATTGTGTCAATTCTGGACACTATTCATACGTGACTTTTTTAAAAATTTATATTAACCTCATTAGTTCTCTAATAAGGCATTAATCAAAGATAATATGTCAATACCATCGATAAAATTCATGTATGACATCAAAATAACCAAATTTTATTTGTTTTAATATTTATAAATTCATTTATTTGAATCATTTAATAATGAATT
The DNA here is from genome assembly GCA_963277665.1 of Viscum album. Classification (NCBI taxonomy): domain Eukaryota; kingdom Viridiplantae; phylum Streptophyta; class Magnoliopsida; order Santalales; family Viscaceae; genus Viscum; species Viscum album. The sequence goes on from OY728143.1 coordinate 417,537,365, forward strand.
TATCTCTTCATCAACCTTGTGTCATAATTAAATTTATTTATTTAATGTTGAAAAATTAAAACAAAAATAACATGAAGTATAAAATAATTTTAGATTTCTAATTAATATTTATTGTTATATAGACAACTTATAAAACCCCATATAAAAATTTCTTTAGAAAAATTTATATCTTTTGGTTATATTTTTCTTAACATTAAATTAAAAGTAATTAAACGTAATTTTCACTTACATGTGGCTCCATGGGGTCCCAAAGTCAACCCAAGGATTACCATGGTCAAAAATGTATCATAAAACAAAATTAGGACATGTGTTAGAGTAATTTTATATTATTATATTATTATTATTTTACTCTAATTTACCATATTTACACTTTAACCATAGTAAATAAAAATATTTACTGAGGTTACTATTCATAATGTCAAAAAATGAAAGTTACCTATTTACACAATTTTTAACTCTTAATTCCAAATATGGAATCCTTTTTTCCAAATTTGAAACACATAATTGACAAAAATTGATTTACAATTAATTCGCGTTGTCAAAAGCAAAAAAGCGTGTTTTTACGAAGTAAAAACTATCCAAAGATGGACATGTGTTTATTTCATATTTAAGAGTGAAATTAATTCCAATAAAAAATGTTAGATGAAATGGTAAAAATATAATCCAATTATACTTTAAAACCAATTATGAGTAAAATATAATTATATAAATAAATTAGATGAAAAGACAGTTTTGATTAAAATGTAGTATTTTTCACAATTCATTACAAATGAACTTTATAAAAAAAATACCAAATAATTACCCAAATAAATTTTGATATTCCTCTTATAAATAAGAAGTTTATTTTTTTTAAATTTAAGTTATAAAATTTTGAAAACTAGATTTAAAATGGGTGTACCATCAAAAAGCAGTAAAAATATTTTTTCGAAAAATACTTCTTTTATCTGAAAAATTAACTTCATTATCATATCATGTGTAAGATAAATGATATTGTTGTATAAAATTAAAAATGTGTAAATAGTTTTCATAATGGCTATTGTATATAATATTTTAATAATATATCGTTGTTTAGTGAAACTCAGTATTGCGTACCATGCAAGCTATCGAGGAATGTCACTCTTGCATATAACTTAATCCATTTAGGTGTTGGGTGAAGTGAAATATTACTTTAGTGTTGTTTATAACATAATACAAACTTAGTTTATTTATAAATTGAATAAAATATATACTCAGTGTTGTGTGAAATTAATTCTATCAAAATAACTTCAAATTGTGTGCCACACAATCCATGAATAATGTTGCATATAATGTAAACTAATACAGTGTTACATATAGTACTTGTTAATCATGGTGTAGTGTAAAATAAAAGAAATCAAAAAAATTAAAAGGAATCTATCTCATAAAATCGCGAGGTGATACAATAATTTCCATAATTAGCAGATCATTTTGTTTCTAGTAGAAATGGTACAAGATTTCTTGATAGACTTTGTTCATAATTGGGAGGAACACCTAAAACTGGTGGAGTTTATATACAATTATAGATACTATTATACCATTAGGATGACACCTTTTGAGGATTTTTATTGGTGACCTTGCAGGTCAAAACATTACAATACTAACTTCGAGGATTTGGCCCTCACGGACCAAGAGTTTGTGCTATCCACTACAGTAATGGTATAGATAATCAAGGAATGGATGGGGACTAGAAATAGTTGTCATAATTCTTCTACAGAAAGATAATAAAGTGTTTTGGTGTTCCTAGTGGGAAACCATTTTTCCCTACGAGTTTAACCTCAAAATTGATTTTTGTGATTTGTCCCTGGATAAAAGCAATCTCCACGATTCATTATAACTTTTTAGATACTAAATAGAGTTGTAGAGGTGGCATACTTCTTGGATCTAACACCGTAGATAAACTGGGTACACGAAATATTCCATTTTTCGTAGTTGAGGAGGTACGTGCATGACCCAACACACGTTATCGACTAGGGTGAGATGGACATTGAGAATGTATCTACCTTAATTGAGTACCTGGTGGAGTTTTATAATCAATAGGACATGATACTTCATGAGTGAGTGATTTCTTTGGTGCGTGTCTAATGGTAGAATGAGAATCTTTAGGAAAGAAACTGGGAGTGAGAGGCTTGGATTCACCCCCAGTACCCATATCTATTTCTATAGAAATTGTTATGGATTTTTAGGAAATAAATTCAAAATATTGGTATAATATAATAACTCATATTTTCCATGTATTATTTTTGGATATTTTATGTATTATCTTTAAGACCAGAAATTGTGAAAACATGTGATTTCGAGGCTCGATGTGCCTAGAATAAATGTTTGAAATATATTAAATATATTAAATTCCATACACATATAGTTTTGCTGAAGAAGTGGATCAAATTACAAACTAGGGTCTCTAACAAAAATATGAGGTCACCATCAAGTATATAACATGGGTTTTACCCTAGGCTCTACATAACCTTTGTCGGCATGGGGCACATGTGAAAATTCCATCATGGGTGTAAAATAAAAAATATAATTAAATATAATTATTTTATTTTTCCATTGAAAGAAAGACCTAAATTATTCTGTAAAAATGTGGTTATGATGGAATTATAGGGTAACCGCATATTCCTAGGGCCATTGAAGAAACCATGGAAAGATAGATGGATGTTCTCTCTCAGTAAAACATCATCCAAAGTAGAGATCAATGATTAGTTCTCAACGAGATTAAGAGATCTCACCACCAACAATAACACAAGCTCATTCCTCACATAAAATCAATTCCCCATGAAATGGGATGTTTTTATTTGGATTTACTCCCATTTATTTATTCCTATAATGAGTGTCAATCAATAAAATAAACAATTTATTTTCCAATAGTGAGTATTGTGGGTGTATGATAGATTATTAAGGAATTGGGAGACTTACTTGTGTTTATTTTGTTAAATATTTATTTATAATTCTATTGGAAACAAATCAAGGTCAACATGAAGATCGAATGAGGTCCATTCCTTATAGATTTTATTTATGAATTTCTATTAAACTTTATTCAATCAACATTGGGTTTCATTTTCCCAGTGCGTTGACCTATATATAGAGGAATTGACCATTGCACACATGTTTCTTGGTGCAAAAATTCAATATTACAGATCCACATTTGGTACAATGTGAAGATATTGCAACAATAGTAGTGGTATGTATATCATACTAGATTTGAGACAAATGATTACAGTGGGGTGTGAAAAAGTGATAAGAACCTACAGAACGCATTTTCTAAACAGGTTTGATGTTAGGATTCTGATAAACAACCATGGTGAGGTTGGGCCTAAGTACATCTACATTTTCTTCCAGGATCGATGCCAATATTTGAGGTGGCATGTGAAATAGCATATGTAGGAGGATTACCATGATTTTTTTTAAAATGCGATCAACATGGTGTGTTCTATGGAGTTACACACTAGGTTGGCCCCTCTTAGAAGTGGTTAGGGTTTCAGGATGGAGTTAAGGATCATAGAACAAGTGAATTTATCACCCGATGTGTGATCTATCCCAGATGTCTCAGGATATACCTTTGAGTGTACAAAAACACATCCTGAGAGTAGATGGCTAGGGGTACACCATGTACACATACATAGACATGGCCATTACAGGGATACATGGGAATAGTATGGTACTGTGACATAAGAAAAAGTACATGAGTAGTAGTACATCATGTTATTTTATTAGCAAAATGTCACATGTAGTTTTACATAGAAGGGACTCAGGGCCAAGGGGAAACACTGTGTATTCAAAGTACACATCATATTCTATTTTATAGTTGTCTTGGATCAATTCTCGTATGTTTCTTGAAAATGTATCATTAAGATGTGTTCCATATATCCAATCCCTAAGGGTTAGTATAGATTCACCTTATACACATAGTGTAAATATCCCTTCCATGGGAACTCATATATATATAGTTGTTGGAATCATTCTGTGAGGGTCATAGTGATATCCTCTATAATCTTCTTACCCAATGTGAATTTATTGGTATTGTAGTAACCAAAACTACAAAGGCATCAATCATCTACTAAGCATGTTAATACAGATTGAGTTATTGGTATACCACATGACCTTGGTATTGATTCTTTTATGTGTATCATGTCTCTTTATACTTCCAGTGTATACTTATAATGGAGAGACCCGATGTGAACTACCTCTTGGTAGGACGTCGTCCGTGATATCTGACTTGGGGAGTGTATTCTCCCAGATAAGTTCTATGTATAACCTTCGAGCTTTAAACCATGGATGGAATTATGGTTGTGACTCAACCTGGATATTATGTGTCTAGTTGAGTATAGCTGGATATTCTTGTTATATGTGCTATAGAAATATACACATCACTAGCTTGACTTTCAACACTATTGTTATGCCAAAGAAATCAAAGATGCAATTCATCCTATTCAGCCACACCTATACTTTCTCTAATTTTGGATCACCCAAAATTGTGGATGGATTCTACTTCTATAATTAAAAGGGATGATCCAATAGCCTTGGTTCATTCCTCCTGACCCCTCTATCCATAGCCTAAAATTCTTATACTATACTATGAACTAGATGTTGCTTCACCTGTGGCTCAGGTGCAACCTCATTCTCAGTAGATTCTTCTGGTTGGTTTCCATGACGCCTACTGGGTTCCATTTTATAAAGAAACAAAAAATTCAATTATTATCACTCTCAATCAACTGATGAATTAACAATGTCAAATTAGACCATATCATATTGTCACAACATTTCATTCCAAAATTCAATATTTTCCATGTTTAACCTTTTATATAAATATCACCATTCTATTGAAAATGAAATCATTTTCAAAATACCCAAATTATTTTTTTTAAATCAATCATTTGAAAATAATTTCAAATTTCTTCAAAAATCAACACATTGCCCAAAATCATCAATTAGTAGTAAAAATAAAAAATGCACTCATAGTGTGAATTCATTTCTAAAATGTATGTCATGATCATCTCATTGGCTACACCCATGATAATGAGATTCTAAATCCTATAAGTGTTTTCAATTTTTTTTTACCGAAATTCTTAGTAACATAAAGTTCATCAAAAAATGTCTAACTAAGACTTTTTATCCTCTACCTTTCATTTCTTTACAATAGTACTCCTTTTTTACCATCCCAATTCCTGAAATAATATGGAATCAATTTCAACTCCAAGACTGAGAGAACTGAATACCACTTTCAAGTCAAGGACCAAACAAGCTAATACCCCTTATTATAGATAGATATTTGGAAGGGATATGTCTGATACCACTTGTATCATACCACCCATCTCTAATGGATTAAGAAGATGGTGGAATGTAACATGGTCTTAAGGAACATCTTGAAGATTCTAGAGGAAAGAAATAAATTCCAAGGGCATCATTAATAAGAAAGGGATGATTTTACCATTGAGAATAAAACCAAAAACCAAAAAATACATTTCTAAATAGACCAATATATGATGCATGATAACAATTAAAGACCAATCAATCATTTCATTTATATCAAAACCAACTAAAAATAGTACTACATCATATGACTTTAAAACAATCATGTACACAATGGAATACCAAACTGAAAGAGTCTAACATAAAACTCAAAATATTCAAAATGCTCTATGATCCAACTCCACAAGCAGCCCGAGTATCCCTAAAAACCACCAGATATGTGTGGTACATTACCTTTTTCTGTGTCTTGATAAATAACATCAACAAAATCACCAAAGTGACAGAGTATGGATGATTAGTGAAACTCAGTTGGATTTCCCCTAATGATGTCCCTACTCATTCCACTTTGATATAACATGTTATAAAATTTATATAAATAAGTTTATATAAAACTATTAAAATAGTTTATAAGAAATACAAGTAGTTTAATACCAATGTATTTTTCTATACAAAAATGTTTCCATGGAATGAAACCAAAAAATGCACTAAAACCATTGAAAAAATTTCCTTTTTTTCTTAACTAATTCCATTCAACATATCCACACATCTTACCATGCAAGAAAACTCGAAATCCCTATATTCGCAACTGGTGAGTCATCATTTAACTAAACCGTCACTTAATGAAGCAATTTGACTTGGGAAAGCACTGACCCTTATCCATCCCACAAATGATTGGGGAGACTTCCTACCTTTATCTATCCTGAATGAACATTAACACACACAACCATTATGCCAAAAAACAATGCCAAAACAACTGTTTCAACCATTTCAATAAAACCATACTTTCATTGAAAACTTTTCTAACAAACCATTTCAATAAAACCAACCCATTGTTAAAAAAACATTTCTGTGCATCAAAACCAATAAATAATTTTATAAAATTATTTTTAAAATAAAATTACTAATTTAGGTTTCAACAAAATAACAAATTTCAACAATTTTATAAACTCTCATTAAATATGATTTAACACAATAAATTCAAATAAATTTCAAAAAATAAAATTGAGTAAAAATAATCAGTTTTTAATGGAGCATTAAATTTACAAATATAGTTGTCGAGAGTGAAGACACCTACCACAAAAAACATGGTGAAAACGAAAAAAGGCACCATAACATTAACGAAAATGGGTTGAATCTCAAAAATACCACCTTAGATATCTTCCCATAAGATAAAAAAAGTCAAATATAATCAATTTTGACATCAAAATACTTATATATATATCTGTAGAATAAGTATATTTAGGAAATAGATATACATAGAGAATTATATCTAAGTAAAACCAAGGTAAACTACATCAAATTAAAACATTCCTTGAGAATATGACTTCAACACACCAAGAGAAGCCTTCTGATCACCTCTTGATTAATGGGAGAATCCTAAAATTCTTTTGGTAGGATAAAGTATAGATTAAGGTATGTTATTTGGAAAATTATGGGTGAATTTTTAATCTCAATCTTGATCCACAATTTTTTGTTATTGTTTTTAAACAGTACATAGTTAGTCACACGGTTTGGAAAACTGTGCACAAACCATTTTCCAACCACTACATTAAGGGGGACCTCGTATGTTTGGTTCACATAGTTAGAGAAACATGCACCATCTATTCAAAATACCACTATCCCAAGTTGCATAGTTTCTCATAGGGGTCTGCACAGTTTGAAAAAACAATACGCCAGCCTGTAAGCCTTTCCCATATCCTCTATCTTATTTGTCACTTCTTTCTGTATGAGTTACAAAATTTTAACTAACTGTGCACCAACCATTCAACTTTATAAAACCCAAAAAACAATATAAAAGTATTCCAAATCTCTCCAAACATCACATATATAATTTTCATACATAAAAAGCATAAATACAGGGTTACTTACTTGAATCTATGGGAGATACATTATATTTATGAAAATTAATGAAAACATTTTTATAAAAAAATACTAATCACATAATAATGGAATTCATAATCCCTAATATAAAAACAAGATTTCAAGGACTTTTTCCAATACACTATTCTAATATAGGGAGAGGCATATACAAAAAAAAATGTTTTTTTCCTAGTGGGACTTATTGATGTATCATGGGGATATATAATATCACACCCCTCATGTCACTCGATTATGTACAATTCACTCACCATAAGATAAAATGTATAATAAAATTCATAATCACCTTTTCCAATAATCGTATTTATTATAATAATAACATAAAAAATTATAATACTTTCCACATGTCAATAAAAGGGATATCATTATCATAACCTATCAGGGGAAAGAATGTGAATGGTCAAATAACACATAGTTGAATTTCCAATAATACCATTTTTTTGAATAAAAATATACTTAATTATAAAACTTTTATCCATTTCAATAAAATGGATAAATTATTCAGAACCCATCAAGAGAATTAAGGTGGGTGGTCACACAATACATGTCAAATTTACAATAATCATATTTATTGGAATAATAACATATGAAATTACAATAATTTTTCCCATATAAACAAAATGGATAAGACGATCATAAATCTTAAAAATTAAGAATTTGGATTTTTAAAGAATAAAAAATTAACTTTTCCATTTAATAAATAAACATGTGTATCATACTAAAATATGTGGTTTTTTAAATAATGCCAATAAATAAATGAAATATCATTCCATGTAAGAATCCCCCATGACAAGACTATATGGATTAGTGGTATTTGTTTAATTAAAAACTGTAATAAAAAAATCCTAATCTGTCCAAAGGAAAACAGTAGAGGTAATGAAATGAACATAACTCTAGTGAAATAAAGGAAACATAGAAGGATGATGATATATATGAAATACATCTTTGTAAAAGAATACTTAGATAGTACCACCCATGTAGGTATTTGGAATGATTTGGTACCAAGATTTCATTTCCCCAAAAGATAAATATATATATTATAGTATAAATAGTAAAGAAACAAATCTATTAGGGTATATAATTTTTAATGTTAAAAGGTAAATTCAAGTGAAAACTTAAAAGATCATTTAAAAACATTTTTAACATTCACTTAAAATATGATGTTATGGGTTACTTTAAAAAACCATTTTCAAAAAAAGATGTTTAAAATCATTGGAAACCATTTGTTTTAGAAATAATATTCAATATAAATGAATTTAAAAAATAAAAGTTTTATCATAGAGAAATATAAAGATAAATAAGAAACTTATAAAATTGAAAATAAAACAGAATTTTAATATCTTGAAAAGTACCTTTGTTCAAAATTCAGATTCTAAAAAAGAGTTAGAAACCTTTATTTTTTTATAAAAATATATTTTTTCCCATATATTTATAGAAATTTACATAGAATAAAATATTATGGTGGGAGAACCCAAACAAGAAAGATTTAAATTCATGAAGAAATAATATAACTCAATGAAATGAGACTTGAGTTGTTAATATCCCTTAGATGAAATATTCACTTTGAAGAAACAAATTATTTAATGAGGTGTATTAATTGGTAAAAATTTAAATTATTATAAGAAAATATAATAAAAAAAGAATAAATTGGAATAATATACTTAACTTTTAATTCTGAGAGGATGATCATAACTCGATGAATGAAAATTGGGTTATTAAAAGCATTACAATTGGGGTAACAATTGTGTAAAGTATTTTTTTAAAAGGAAATGATTTGGATTAGGATTTAAAAATAATAATAAAATATATGATAAATATAAATTAATGTGTAGTGAATACCCCATTAAATAGAAAACATAGTTAATAAAATAACCATGTCTTAAGGAATTAATGTTTGAGACAAATAACCATTGCGTCTTGGGTAACATTTTAATTAAAACCATATGAAAGAGTGGGATTTTAATTGAACATAAAATAAAATTATTAAAATATAATTCATGATATTATATGAGAAATTTTTAGTATATTAACCGCATAAATGAAATTAGATTCATAATATCAAACATGTCTGAAAGAGAGGAATTTGAAACAAAAACTCTTACCATGTTCCATATTCATTATGTGACTCCAACTAACAACTTGAACGATCAAATTAAATTTACTATATTATTTATTAGGAAGAATATTATTATATATTTATTTTCTTATGGATATTTTTTTCATATTATATTAATTTATTATATGTTTTTGCTTATGATTATGTGAAAATTATATTATTTTTGGCTTATTTTGATAATTTTGTCAATAAATGTTAATATTTAAAAAATAATTTAAATGCATGATATTAAAATTATAGAAACATAAAACTATAATTAGTTTCTTATTAATAAAAAATTACATTATTATTTATATTTTATAGACATATATGATAGATTTTTATATCATTATTCAAGTTGGTGGTTAATCCAACACAAACATGAATACACTGTATCTCGATGGGTGATTATGGTAGAAGAATCACATAATGTAACTATAAACAAATAATAATGATAATATTTAGTAATTATTGTTTTTTAATTTTATTTTATTGTTTTTATAAAGAATGAAAATAATTATGAAAAAATATTACATTGTTCAGGTGGTAGTTTTCACAACACAAAATGAATATCCTACTATTTTTAAGTATATGGAAATGAATAAATAATGGTTATAAAATTAATGTAATAAAAATAAATTATAATAAATATACTAAGGTCATAATATTTCTATGTTAGGGATAAATTTTAAATGAAATATTAATAACAAATTATTACTGATTAAGTAATACTCATATTGGGACATTGAACATTCTTTTGAAAGTCACATTAGAAATGAAGTGGTATGGGTAACTAATTGAGAATAAGATATTATTAAAATTATATTGGATTATATTGGTTGAAAAATTCCAAATTTTAATTATGTAATTACACAAAATGGTTATATCATGAAGCATAGGAAGTGTTCCCTTTTATAATTGAAGATACGAGAATATGTGAGAACACCCTTTAATTGTTAATGATATCATTACACTATTCAAAGGCCAATGAATCCAATATTTATAAATAATAGAGTTTTTAGTTATATTGTGTATGTAAATACCCTAAAAAATATTTCAACACTTGTTTTAAACACAATGGAACTCGTTTGTTCTTAGGTTTTTACTTCTAGTTTTTTTTACTTTTGTAACTAGTTGTTATCTAAGTAATTTATCTTTTACTAAAGAAATAAAATATGACCTCTTAAAATCATTAGGTGTGATGAGATTAATTTTAATATCAATTTAATATAATTTTTCCATATATAATATAAAATTATCTTTAAAATTTAACATTTTATTTATATTAAAAATAGTTTTTTGTTAACAAATGTTATGTTAACAACTATCTCTACTTAGACTTATTTTGTGTTGGTTACAATTAAAATGCATATTAACAGAATTATATATGTATTTAAAAATGATATATGAGAAATAATTTAAATGTATTAGATTAATTTAATATACAAAAATAATACAATAAAAATAAAACAATTAATCGAAAATAAATGTTTTACAACTATCATGGTCACGAACTATAATCACAGTAATCGTAAGTATTTGAATTTTTTCTAATTGACATAATTAAATAATTTTTTCATTTAAATATAAAATAATAAATTCATTATTATATATTTTTTTTTATAAGTGATGAAAATTAATTTTTAATATAAGTGAATAGAAAAAGTTTATAGAATAAAATATTTCTCATGTTTAAAAAATGATATATATGGATTTTATAAAAAAATATTAATCTTAATTTATTTATTTTAGTTATATATATATTAGATTAAAAGGTTTCAAAAAAATTTAATTCATTATTTTGTTATGATAATGTCATAAAAGTGATTTTTTTAGCAGAATTTGTATTTTTATTATTATTCACAAAAAAAGAATTATTTCAAAAAATTACAAAAATTCATCTTAAACTAATATTTCAATTATAAACAGAAATAATATTCTTGTTTTCTAAAATAAAAATTCATAAATTTCTAAATACAATATTTGAAAAAAATTCTAAAATATAATGCAAAACTATTTCTATTAAGAAAAGAAATTTTCATGTATTGTGTTTATTATTCTTATTTCATATAATTTTATAAATAAAATTAGTATTAATAAATTATTAAAAAAATATTTATCATAATTAATTATATTTTTATTGAAATATAAATTCATATCATATAAAAATAATTATTTAGAATTTTTTTTTTCTAAACAATAAATCACCTTATTAGTCATTCTAGTAAAAAAATTGAATTTCAATCAAATTAAAAGTTGATTTTTTAATTCATGAATATATTTCATAAACCATTTACTCTTTTTCATTCCAAAAAATTCAATGGATTGGTTTTAATGCTCATATATAAATATATATATTTTATGTAAATATATTTTCATTTTCTCTATGTTCAGTGTTGCTTGTGGAGAAAAATATATAACACATTTAGATCATTTAAAGGAATTAATATATTAAAATATTAGGTTTTTACATTATCCCCATTAAATAAATTTTATCCTCATAAATTGACTCGTAATATTAGAGTAATTTCCACATATAACTCATAATTAACTATACACTGCTCGATGATAAGGGGTTTATTTAGGATATGGAATGACATTTATCTATAAGAAAAAATTACTATAAGATATTTATTAAGTGATCTAATCCATTACTAATTTAATATATAATAATACTAAGGGATCAATATATGGATCTACATGTAATAACTTCCCTAAACTAGGAATGTAATTTATATGATAATCATACCAATAATGTGTTTTGAATAACATTATATCTTGTATTTGGTGAAAATGTAGATTAGAAAACAAAAAAAACTAGAGTGAAAAATCAATATCCACTAAATTTGTAGTAATTTCATTGCGTTTTCTATATTCTCATAGATTTTTGGGACTATTTCCCTCATTGTTCCTTATATTTAATCACTGATTCTCATAATTCCCAACTCTTTTGAAATTAATGAAATTATTTTTTGTATTATCACCCTTTTCATACACTTATGATTTTATTAACCTTCATATCCACACATATAACATCTACTTGACCCATTAAGGTAATTTTACCCATGCTTATTTTGACATTTTTTACATCTTGGAAATTGAATCTTATGTTGTTCATAATTTATTCACCCAAATTTCTATGATATTTCAACCTTCTATTATTTGGTGTATTTGGGATATCAACTATTTTCAGGTTGTTAATTGGAATTATTGATAGTTATTGTGTATAATCATAAAATTTATCACTCCCTCACATATCCTATTATGTCTTATGTTGGGAAAATTTTTTCATTTTCCATGGCCTCCATTATAAACTAGGTTCCTTGGGGATTCATCCATTACTAAAACACAAATATTTATCATGAGTTATGATCATTAGAAGGAAATTTTCATAAATAATGAAAGGGAAATTTAACCTCACGATGTATCAAATTATATCACAATGATGTTAGAAGATAGTTCATAAAACTAAACATTTATTATTCCTAGTTATGTCTATATCACCCTCAGTTTAACCTAGATCATTTTCGTTTCAACCTAGATAACTTTTAGTTTTGTTTTTTCATAATTATTAACATAAAAGTAAAAATAAAATTACTAAATTTCTATTAACATATTATAATATTTTAAACTCAAAAATAATTGAAATTTATACTATTAAAATTAAAATTATCATTTATCTAGGAAAGAACATATTAATTCAATGTTAATTTACATATGAATATATACGTTTGAATCTATTTTATCCCAAACCACTTTCATATTTGGTTATCTAACCTAAAAATATTCAAATCCAAAATAATAGTTAATAAAGTGAATGTAAATTAACAAAAACATGTCCCCCTAGAGTTTCAAACATGGTGTGAAGTTAGGCCTTTTTGTTGTGCACAATGTGATGATCAAATTAATACCTAATCCAACCCTGCCAAGGTTGTTACCAATGATTACATCCATGCAAGAACCTGTATCAACCTATAATATCTAAATACACATATAATGTCTTGGAGATCCATATAATATTTACTTTAACAAAACATTGAGCTTTTATCCTATAATTTCAATTCTCACTTAGACTCATCCCTAGAGATTTTTTACAAAATTTCTCTTATCCTAATATCCAAATAAAAATTCACTATTACCTTAACAATATTTAATATACCAATCCAAAGGGTTTTATATACCTTTGAAATTATGGTCAACTCTATCTTATAAACACTTAAATTAACCTAAAAATAATACTAATCTATAAAGTTTTCTAAACTCTACTCTAATACCAACTTTGATTCCCTAGACCCACAATCACATATCTAGTGCCATCAATAAAAAATTTACACACAAGATTTGATACCAACAATCCATTTCTAGAAATTATTATCCAATAATTATATGAATTAGAGAAAATATTTCATTACATATATTCGTGAGACCTTTTAGTTTTGTTGCATTAGAGAATTAGGAAAAACATAATGTAATAGATTCCATGTTCTTTCTCAACCAAAGGATATGTTTTCTACTATAAGAAACTAGTTAATCCATAACAAGTATTCAAATTATCCCAATAATTATCTACAACATCTATCCTATTAGATGTATTATGTGTAATAATTTTCTTCATAACTTGGCTAAATGGATACATAAGAAAGGGTGAGCTCAAATGCTAATAAGGGGAAATGTACAAAAAGGATAATAATTGAATTTACATGACATAAATATTTTTTTAAGGAGTAAGTAAACAGTAAAATACTATAATTTACTAAACTTTAAAGAATGATTTATCCATAAAAATGATTTAATGCATGGATTTCATTAATTAATGATTACATATTTATGCATATCACAATTAAGAACATAAAAAAAATCTTTCAAGAACTTATTACAAGATATTATACTGATATAGGGATATGTATTCCCAAAAATCTAATATGTTTTATATCATGAGACCTGTTGATGGATCGAGGGATATAGAATAACAAGAACAACCAATAACTTGTTTAAGTCCAATGTATTTATCAAAAGAGAAAATTAAAAATCTAATTCCTAACAGCCTTCACCAATAATAATATTTTTTTGAATAATAATATATATAATGTTAACACTTTTCCTCATGTTAGTAAAAGGTATTACAAGATCATAATCCATTTTGAGAAATGAGGTCGATGGTCAAAAAATACATAGTAAATAGATTAATACTCAACTGTATTGGAATAAAAAAATTCATAATTCCAATACTTTTCCCCATTTCAATAAAAGGTATTACATGATCATATATTTTTAACAATCATCCATATTGTATTAATAGAATATAAATTTTCAGTACATTTCCCTATATCAATAAAAGTGATAATATGATCATAAATCATCTATAAGAGGTATGTGTATATTCAAAAAAGACATTGAAAAGTCTCTTAATTAATCAATATAAATGTCTATTGGAATTAAAAATATATGGATTTTCAATAGTTCTCAAATCAATAAATAGAGAATCTTTTTATATAAGCTTCCATAATGATAAAATAATATGGAACATACTATTTTTTTACTAATTGAGGGAAATGATCATAATATAGATAGAGTAATATATTTTATGGTGTTAAAACCACATACCCCTAGTGGAACAAAGAAAATATAAAAGGATGTTGACATTGATGAGAATCACCCTTGTAAATTAATGCCTTAACAATATCGCCCACGAATGGATTAGGAATTGGGTTGTTAGTAATTGTGAGTTAATTACCTAAAAATAAAATTTTAACATAGGTTATAGTTATGGAAATATAAACCGTATTAGGAAAATTTATTTTTTGAAAATTAAAAATGGAATTTTTGTGAAAACTTAAAATATCTTCAAGGAAACATTTTTAAGATTGATGTAAAAGACAATGTAATAGGTCACTTAAAAATGACTTTTTCAAAGGGTGAGGTGAAAAAATTTGAATTTTTTTAAAAATAAAATATTCAATAATATTTCTTTGAAAATACATCAGTCTTTTCTTAGTAGAATGTGTAGAGAATGAAAAAGAATATAAAAGTGAAAGTAAAACAACTTTTCAAAGTCTATAAAAATACCATTATTCATAACTCACATTTTGAAATGTTTGAAAAACCATTAGTTTATAAATAAATATATTTCTCCCCATATAAGTAGATAATATAAATTTAAATAAATATGAGAGTGGGGGAAAGAAATTATAGAATAAATAAGTTCATGATGAAATAATATAGATCAAGGAAAAGGGACTCAAGTTATTTATAACACTTATAAGCAACATACTCTTTGAAGTAAGAAATATTTTAAAAAGATATATTATTTCATTGAAATTTAAATTAAGACATAAAAAATAGAATACCACATTATATAATCAATTTAAAAAATTTATCCAACTTATATTATTGAGAAGATGATCATAACTCAATGAATGGAAATTGGGTTTCCCAAAGCTTCACAACAGGGTAATAATTGAGTAAAATCCATTTGATTAAAAGGAACCAATTTTTATTATTATTTACAATGAATTAAATAATATGTGTTAAAGAAAAATCTCTGTGATATGAATAAAAAAATCATTTGAAAACATGGAACATAACACAAACATATCTCATGGAATTAACATTCAAAATAAATTACCCTTGGGACTTGTGTAACATTCAAATTAAAACACCATGAATGATTGAGGTGGTAATTGAACATAAAAACACATTATTAAAATATAACTAATGATATTATAAATAAAATAGTTTGTATATACTTCAGGTAAATGAAATTATGTGCATAATAACCAACACATATAAAAGAAAGGAATTTGTGATAAAAAACGATACATTGTTATAAATTTATTCAGTGCATGCGTCTAACATACTAAATTAAAAAATTAAGTTTACTAGATCACTTAAAATCAAATTTATATATACAATTAATTTAATATGAAAAAAATATAACATATTCTATATATGTTTTTTCTTTTTTTTCTTTTTTTTTTTGTGTGAAAAATGAATTGGTATCGACTTATTTTAGAAATTTTAGCAATAAAAGATGATAATTTAATATATCATAAATAATTAATAAATCCATTTAATGAATATAAAACAATAATTATCTTATTATGTAATTGTAATAATGTTATTATATAGTTTCCCAAAGTCATCCTGGATAAATGTGTTTTAGTATTACACAAGTGGGTGTTCAAACCAATGTAGATATGAACACACCGTAACTTGATGGGTGAGTTTTTTTTAAATAAGTGTGTAATATCATTATGAAAAAATAATAATGATATTTTTTATGTTTCTTAATTTGGTGAATAATATTTTATGTTATCTTTATATATAAGTAAAATCTAGATAAAAAATGAAAAACATTACTTCATGGATGTGGTAGTCCACACAATGCATGATTAACACCGTTTTGTTTTTCTTAAGTGGATATAAATTAATAAATAATGGTTGATAAATTAATATAATTTCAATTAAGTGAGATAATTATACTGAATTTATCATATTACTATGGTATGGATAGTTTTTATAATATAAATATTAAGAATAAAATGTTAAATTTTATGCAGTACTCATGCGGGAAATTTGAACTTTCTCTTGAATGTCTCATTGGAGAGAAAAATATTATGATAAATAATTGTAACCCGTGTCTTATTAAAAATATAGATGATTATAGGAGGATAAAAACTAAATTTTTTAAGGAATTAATTATAAATAATTGGTGTGTAATGATGTGGAGGAAGTGCCCTATTTTATAAGGGAAGAAAGGGGGAATTTTGGGCATAGACTATAATTTTCCACGATATCATTACACTATTCAAGGGTCATCGACTCCATAAGTTAGAAATAATGATTTTTAGGTGATATTAGTTTGAAAAACCTAAAATACTCATTTATACACATTTTTTGAACATTTTTAAGTCTTTTTTTCTTTGTATTTTTTAACATTTACCTTTTTTTATCATGATAACTAATTTTAACTATGTAATTTTTGTCTTTCTAAAAATATAAAATATATAATACTAACAAATTTTAGTGTGATTAATATAAATTTAATATTCATTAAATCTAATTAAATTTAAAAATTATAAAAAAATTTCTTTCAAATTAAAATATATTATATATAAAAAAACGTTTTCAACTAAAAATGGTGTTTTAGTTATTATGTGTAATTAATTATATTTAAAATTGTTTTTCTTTTTTAATTTGTGTTATTGTAATTATATATTTTTTTAAACATAATAATATATTCATAATTTAAAATATAAAAATTTAATTCATTAGATCAAAATAAAACAATATTAATAAAATAATTCATTGAAAATAACCATTTTACTATTATCATGTTCAATAACTTCAATCTTAGTAATCATAATTTTATGCCCAAGATTTGAGTTTGATATTATTACATAAAATGATCATTTTTATATGAATTATTATATCCATTTTTATAGAATTAATTTATACTTGATATGGATATTAATTTTTATTATAAGTGAATAATAAAGTTTTTAGAAAACAATATTACCTTTTTTAAACTTTTTACAAATAAGTTTTTTAAAAATGACATAGTAATTTGAAATGACTTATTTTAATTATTAACACTTTTTTATAGGAAAATGTATCAAATATAATAGAGAAAATCCTATATTATGATACTCTATTAAATGAGAGTGTTTTTAGAAATTTTTTTTCACTATTCACATAAAAAACCAATTATTTTAGAAAAATAAGGAAAATTATCTTTAATCTAATATTGTCATTATAAATCCAAAAATCATGTTCATAATTCAAAATTTATATTCTAAAATTTATAAAGTCAATGATTAAATAAAATCATAAAATAAAATTAACAAATCTATTTATTTGAAAATGTAATTTTAAAATATTAACTATTATTATTCTTATTTAATATATTTTTCAAAAAAAATATTATGTTAACTAATTATTAATATGAAACAAATATAATATAATTAATTATATGTTTCCTGAAATAGAAATTCATATCATGTAAAAAAATATTTTTTAGAAAAATACTATTCTAAATAATATACATTTTAAGTAGAATAATTCCTTTTCACTCTTATACTATTCTAAAATCTATCAGAAATGGTACCATTCACCTTTCTTAAAAGTTAATGTCAAAAAAAACAAATATTTGGAAGATATTTCATCCAAGAGCTATTCAATCACACACATATATCATGGAGATGATTTTATGGCCAATGGTGTTGAAAATAAAGGACTCTCAGCAGTTGAAAGATCTTATATAATTATTTAATGAATGTGTTTTTCTCTCTCTTTTAAATAAATTTTTAGTAAAGTCCCTATTTCTAAATCACGAAACATCGGTTTTTCCCTCAATAAAAGGGAAATTTCTATCTTGAAATGTTTCCATTCATATGAATACTAATTGATTATCATTTATATTAAAAGTATACTTTTTTTTCTTTAGAAATATATTTCATAATAAATTTACTCCTATTTATTATGGTTAATAGATTTTCTAGGTTTTAATAGTCATACATAAATATTAATATTTCAGCCAAATATACCATGGTTTCATTAATGTTTAGTGTATCATGTAGAGAAAAATATCAAACATATTTTGATCTTTTAAAGTAAGTAATATATTAAAATATAGGGTTATTACATTTTATACCTCCTCTCCATCATTTGAGAAAAGATACCATTGTTCATGCATATGTGTGGACTACCACATCTAGGAAGTGATGTGATTTTTTTCATACCCAACATAAATTTCTTGTCACATGTATGAGTTTAATAAATAAATATTATATTTAAAAAAATATTAATATTCTCAAGATGATGAAATTATGACCAAGGTTCAAGGATACAAACTATCATACCAAAACAAGCATGGAAAATGAACTTGTTTTCACCCAAATATTGATTCTAATGTAAAATTAATAATAAATGGGTCAATGGTAACTATAAGGGAAATTTATATTGTATTAAAAATAATATTATGGTTTGGTTATATATGTATAATAAATCTAAATTTAATATATAATTGATTAAGAATTCACATGAAGAAATACCGGACCCAAGGTAAGGGTTTATATCAATATATCAATTGTTTTCTGTATTATATATATTAAATTTAAATTTGGTGAAATAATATGAATTTTTTCCATTAAATAAAAATTATTTTCTTCTACATTAGTTACTTATATATTTTTAAAATATAATTACCATTTTACTGTCTTTGTTACTTAAATTGATCAATAAAATGTTTTAAGGAAATCCAACCTTATTTTGGTTGGAGTTGGTACCGTAGAACCATTATCTTTTTTGCTTTATGTTAAATTATATTCATTGGTTTTTAATACCAATAAACTTATTATCACCTCAGTATTGTTCTTCTGCATAACATTTCATGTGATAATTTCCCGTGAGTAGTTATCCCTCTAAAAGGTCATAACTGATTCCTACTGTGATGATAACATGGAAGCGCTATGACACCATTCATATATATATGTTCTCTAGCTAGATGATATAATTTTAGGGACACAAATGATACGATATATTATGGGTAGAGACTCATTAGACATTGAGTCACCTTCTTAGGGTGTACGCCCTTGGTGATATCATTGAGGATATTATGAGAATGAGACCCGACATTTGGAAATACACATTTAATAAGTGTCATTAGATGTTTTTATCCGCAGAATTGTATCGTAGTAATAAGACATTATAATTATTATTAATTAATATTATGAGTTTCATTCTTTGATGTATCGAAAAAACCATAATAATATATGTTTGCAGTATGGTAGGATACAATGGGTGCATCAAGAGTAATATTGCATTATTAAATAATGTGATAAAGGATTTATCCCTTATATTCACTAACAAAAGTTAACTTCTCAAACCCTTTGATAGAAATGATATTACCAATATAAATCCACAACCATGGTGTTCTATAGGAAAGTTCTATTTCTAGAAAGTCAAATAAATAAATATAGAGCATATTGGTTGATGGCACTGATATGCAACCTACTCGGATAGAGATATGTTGATAAGGGAATTATATTACATGGTAAACGTTTATATGAGGTGGCATGTCATTACAGCAGAAACTTCTTTTTTATGGTTCCTTGGTGTGTTTCTAGATTCTAACCTTGGACTTTAGGATGATCTGACTAATGTCAATAAGAGAGAGGCCTAGAGGGTCACACAATAAGTGTATCCTGTATCTCTGTTAAATAATTAATTATTTAACAAGTTGAATAATTATTAATCCTTTTTCGTGCTTCAATAATTTTTCATGTATACCTAATCTCTTTTATTTCTTCACTAGTTATTCGAGATAATATAATGTGGCCAGGATAATTAACAAATATTAAGGAAAATTGAAAGATTGTGTTTAAGGGTCTAGTGTGAAATAATAATATTGAACATTATTTGATTAAATAATATTTAATTATTACTAGTAAGTTAATATTGTGTCAGAAAATAATAATATTGCTATTATTTTTTCACAGTAGTGTTTCTCTAGGATTAAAAAAATAATTTAAGTCACCTGTGAAAATTATTTTTATTATTACCCTAGTCAAATAAATTCTTGGTTATATTATTCTCTAATTATCCAATGAAAAGCTAAGTGACACCTATTTAGTTGTGAATTTTTTTGTGGAGAAAACCTTTCAAGACTAGCGAGTTATTTTTTCTCTAAAAATAATTTAAAGAATTAAAGTGATCCTCATCCATCAGATCAAGGAGAACTCTTTGGTAGCTGTTTTTAAGGCGATTGAAGTCAGATGACACAGGAACATGGATCTTCGGTGCTAGCACCTGGAGAATCCTTCATCCATGTCAATAGATTTGTGGAACATTTGTTGATAACCACTATAGGATATACACCTATGATATCTACAAGAAAATGATGGTGCACTACAGATCTATAATTGAAAAAATTAATTAAGAATGAATAAACATTGGTGGTAATTCTTATTTAATTAAATAAATTATAAATAATATGCATTGATCCTATCTCTTGGTTTTGGGTTCATATTCCTTCATTTTATTTCATTTATTCAATTTCATGGACCACAGGGTTCATCATTTCATATAACTTGGATTGTTCATTGAATATAGAATAAATAAAATTTTGACATTATCGCTCCAGAGTTTCTGTTGCACATGGAACCTATATGTGGTATCAGAGCAGGCATATTATTGTTTTAATTTTTTAAATTCATTAGTGATTTATGTATTCATAATTTATATTTTCAATTTGTGATTAATAGTTTTTTAATATGAATTATGATATCTGTTTCTTCCTCCATCATTTCTTGCATATATAATAGAAATTATCAATATTATGATTAAAATAAAATCAAGGATCTCATCCGATGGTGCCAAGAATTCTGGCCAGATAACATAATAGTACACACCGTGTAACCAGAGTTACACTCTATTTAGTTATGATTAATGCACTAGGTGTTAATTAAAAAATTGATCAACCTGTGTGAATTAAAAACATATAGTGTAATTAATTCTTACACCACATGTTGACCAAATAGACTAGTGCACAGTCTTCCAAACTACATGCCTTGTGGAAAATATGACACAGCTTGTAGTCCCTTTCGAGTTAGGGTCAGGTTGTATGTAATATATATGTCTTAACTGACAAGTTAACATGTAACGTGGAGTTAAAAAGGTGTGTGGACCACTGGACATGCTATGTACTCCATGCATTCCGATGTATGCCTCAAACTTCACGTCCCTAGGCAAGTACTTTGGATAGACAGTGAGGGTAGTACACATAGTGTAGATCAGATATACACACCATGAACTGTTACCAAATTACGCAGAATTAAAACATTAATATCTAAATAATGTTCATATCTATATATCATGTATATGTAATATAATAGTTATTATTCTACATGCATTAAAGAATGAATTGATACTAGAAAGTCATGTAAATTATTTAATAATTTTTGAAGTACTCATCATGAAAGTACATGATAATTTGTGCATGCTATATGTCACAAAGAATAAAGTGTATACAATTATAATATGAAATGATTGAATAATTAATGATAATAATTAATCGATTTATAGATGATTTAATTGAAATAATAACAATAATATAATTGAATTATAGATTAATTAAATTTATTTCATGCATGTGGATGATCATGATCTAGATCAGACCTTTGTATGTGATTTTTTTCCTTTTTATTTTTTATTAAATTTAATTTTCATCATGCGTGCCTTCTGTCCCCATTAATTTGTAGGGCCTGCATGCCCAAGGGTTCTATTATGTAAACCCTCTTTTACCCCTAACTTTCGTCTGAGTGAATGTATATTTAATGGATTTATTTCCCATCTTGTAGAGTCAGTTCATGTTAATATTCGATGTGAAACCAATCCAAGGTGATATAAAGGTGGATAGGTGGATAGTTGAAAACAAGAACCATAAATGGTTCAAGGTGTTTCTCCCCTTGGCCAGCTGTTAGTTTATCAAACTCTAGATAAACTATCCATTAGAACAAGCTCATTATCATTCCATTTATTTTATTTCTGTCAGTTGAATGTTTATTCATTATGGATATTTTGATTGTGATCACATAATTAATGAATTAAAAATCATGCAAGACAGAACATAAATAAAATATCTTATGTGTAAATGTTATCTAAAGACATGGTTAATCATTTATGTAAATCCAATTAATATTAACAAGAATGTGATAAAGATATTAATTGGAAATTTACGTATAATTTATTAAATCCCTCAATAAAATATTAAGTCAGTATAGCATTCCATTACATCAATTAGAATTTAACCATAGTTCAAAGTACTTGACCGACCAAAGTTGGAGTGCTTTCAATTATCGGTGAATTCTAAGATGTGTTTTTGGGTTGAATTGACATGGTTCACATCAAGGGTTGACTACCAAATTAAGACTTGGTGTTTCCAAGAGGCAAAGGATGAGGAAATATAAATGAATGATTTTATGATTGGGGAGTCCACTGAAAAGATCAAGTAACTATGAGTTAATGTAGTTGGCATTTTTAATGCCTAACTAAAACCTTTCAAGTTTCCTGACCAATATAAGCTTGGGAAATGAGAAGGGGAATATGTATCCTTTCCACTTGAATGTCCAAGAAATAATATATTCTAAACCTAATGGGTAGGGATATTATAGAAACCATGCATTTTCTTACATTACTATTACATCATTATAAATATAAAAAAATAAAAGTATTACACTATGAGGATCTAGGGGTTTAGTGTTCTGGGAAAAATAGGACCAGAAAAAACTTTTACAACATCTAGAATAAACATTTATTTAATTTCTTCTTCTCTATATTCTTATTGGATCTTGGCCTCTTATTAGTACATGTAGTTAGCTCAGGATGTACCTCAAAAAAAGGGGTGAGCTGAAATCATAGTAATAGGATAGATATGAATAATATAGAAATGGGTGAGCATAATCGTAACATATGAAAAGGATCATGAACATAAAAGGAATCTATAATAAATGAATTGAAATATGGAAATGCATAAATAATAAAAATTATGACTTAGTGGTTAACCACCACACATACTTGTGAACAATTATATCATGAAGTTCATGCATCATTTCCATTTTACTCATGAGTTTTTTTACTTTACCCATTTCATTAGAGCACTATATAATTCTAGGTGCACACCTCACATTCAAACATTCATATTGCGCTATATAATTCCAGGTGCACCCGTCACATCATAATATTATAATTATCGTACATTCCACATAGAAAATATATAAAAAATGATCATAAATAACCCAAGTAAAGGGATGTGTTTTACATCATAAGAATTCATTCATAAGCATTGGGTTCCTAGAAGAATGTGGGAATAACAAACTTGATACAAGAACTATCAACCAATAGTGAGAATTAAAAGGTATGTTTTAGATATAAGACTTCTTTTGGAAAGCATTATTTTTATTTAAACATTAGTGTAAAACATGTGTATCCAAAAAAAGGTAAAATTGTTTTGTAAATTTTTTTTTAAAGTGTGTCCATACCAAAAATGCTGTGAAATAGGGAGAACTTGATGAAAGAATGTTGGGTTCGAGAATTTCCCCTTACATAGTATCCAGACTCTTTCATTACTTTATTGTCCTATATAACCTCATTGAATTCATTAATTAACAATTATAGAACTTTTTTAAATGAATAAGGTTCACTATGGTTTCATTAAGTTATTTTATGGTGCTTTTGATGAGTTATAGTGTTTAAATTCATTGTTTGGGAATGTTTATTTTTATGATATTCTTGAAACGTTCACATGTATTCATAAATGGAAGTGCATGTAGAACACGGATAAACATAAAGAACTGATATTACATGTTATTAATTATATTATAGTAGTTTGAATGATAATATAATTGATTATATTATATACCATGTGGATGAGTCATTAGATAAGAATTTAATGATGATCCTTTGGGTTAATTCGGGCGGTTTTTTCTCCACAATGAACCTATTTCTTTTAATAATTTAGTAATATGTACATAAGCTAGTTACAAAAAATTAAATAAGATATAATAGATATGAAATAATGTGGTTTAACCATAGAAACGGTTTCATGACTTGGTCTTAAGGTGGAAAATAAAATTTAAAACATATCATTCTTGAAGGTGATAAATTAATAACTCACGAACAACGTTTTCCTTTCAAAAATAAAAAAGAAGAGGAGAAGGGGTATAGATGATATAATACCGCATTTATGTCATAAAATTTTATTATATGTATTAAAATGGATTTAACAGACAAGATGGATGAATATTTATGGGGAGATAATAAGAAAAGAACTTGAAGTTGAATAGAAATTAAAGGAAAAGAGAGAGGGGAATTACCTCTTCAGTTATCCTCTTGAGATCCTTCTCAAATATCCTTGGATTGGGCTTTTGAGGAGACCAGAAGCTTATTGAACATGGGATAGGGTCTAGGGAAGATGTTTTTGTAGGGTTTAGAAAAGGTTTAAAGCTTGATAGGTGTGAGAAAATGAGGGTGTGAAGGGTGGTATTTATAGTGGAGGAGAGATGGGTTTTCTCAATATAATATTCATTAAATTATTATTTCTGCACAAGAAAGTTAATAGGGAGTATTCCATGAAAAATTATGTAATTTTATCATGTTAATCCAAACTAATTGGGCTTAAATCAGAATAACATCATACATGACTCTATAATTAGTATATTTAACTTATTTTGCAAATTATGGTATTTCCCTATTCATAAAAAATTCATGTAGTTCAAAAAAATCCCAAAAATTCACCCAAACCATTTTTCTATGTGTAGAATCCAAAAATGAATTCCATTTTTCAAAAATAATTTTGTAATTATGATTTATTTGACTTTTAATTAAAATCATAATTTTCATGAAAAATACAATTTTTAAAATATTTGTTTAGTTATTCCAAAACATAGGTATATCATGATTTAACTTTAATAATACAAATATACTATCATGGGTTGTGTTACTATTTATATGGTTATATCATTATTCATATGGCTACCATTACTATTCATAAGGGTATATTACTATTCACCAAAAATTATTTTCGTTCTATTAGACTCCAAAAATCACCCTGAACACAAATGTGTATATCAATTTGTTTTTGAAATTCAAATAAAATATGTGGAAATATTTTGTTTAATGGTAACATAGTATTTTGTATGATTATATGTCATTGTGATACATAATGTGATTATACTACAAGGCATGAGAAGGTATTTCCATTGACAAAACATTAGGTCATTACATTCTTCCCCCCTTATGAAATTTCGACCTCGAAATTTCATTTTACATAAATAGGTTAGAGTACTTATCCTTCATCACCTCCTCCGGTTCCTATGTAGCTTCTTCAATCTTATGGTTCCTTCACAACACTTTGACAAGGTGGTTTGTCTTGTTGGGTAGAACCTTATCTCTCTTATCCGGAATCTCAATAAGTTGTTCCTTATAGGAGTGATCATATTCTAGATATACTACCTCTGAGTTAAGTATATGTGAGAGATCTGGTATGTACTTCCTCAAGAGGGATACATGAAACACATCATGAACTTGAGCCATATTTAGTGGAAGTGTAAGAAAATTTTTCATGGATCCTATGTGATCAAGGATCACAAAGGTACCATTTTACCTTGAGCATAACTTCCCTTTATTTCCAAACAGTATGAATCTCATCCATGGTGATATTAGAAGGAAGAAATTATCCCCAACGTCAGACTCCAAGTCCCTTTGATGGTTTTAAACATATCTCTTTTTCTGACTCTGAGCAGCTTTGATTTTTTTTCTGGATAACTTGAACCTTGTCTGTTATCTCTTTCATAAGATCTTGTCCAAGTAGCTTTCTTTTTTCGACCTCATCCTTACAGGTTGGAGTTTTACACCGCTTTCCATACAAAGCCTCATATGGAGCCATATGAATACTCGAGTTGAAGCTATTGTTGTATGACAACTCAACCAATGGGAGATGATGATCCCATCCCCCTTTTAATTCTAAAGAGTAGTCTCATTTTATGTATTCAAGTGTCTAAATAGTCCATTCAGATTGGACATCATTTTTGGGGTGATAGGCCATGCTATACATTAATTTAGTACTCAAATCATGTTGAAGACTTATCTAGAATTTAGATGTAAACCTAGGTTCATGATTGAGACAATATAGAGTGGAAAACCATATAGTCTCATCAATTCCTTTACATATATCCCGGCATGTTTTTCAAGCAATAGATCATCCCGTATAGAGATAAAATGGGTAGTATTGGTGACTCGGTCATCCACAACCCATATCACATTATTTCCCTACGACATCTTTGGGAGACCTGTGACAAAGTCCATAGTGAAATTCTCCCATTTACACATGGGTATAGGCAATGGTTGCATCACCCCTTAGGAAATTTTTTTCTCTGGTTTAACATTATAACATACCAAGAACCTTGATATATATTCTGAAATATCATTCTTCATGTTATCCTACCAGAAGTGTTCTCTGAGATCACGATACATATTGGTAGTCCCATAATGGATAGATAATGTTGATCTATGTGCATTGTTCAATAGATCTCCTTTATCATGGGTGATGAAGGAACACAAAGCCACATTCCAAACCAAATCACACCATCATTATTGATATGGAACTCTTAAAACTTCCCTTCATTTACTGCATTCACCCTCTTTTGTAACTCCATATCATCCCGTTGTGCCTCTTTAATCTTCTCTTAGATAAATGGTTGAAAAATAATTTGGTAAAGGCAGGATTTATCCCCTTATATAATGAATTCTAAATCAATTCTTTGTATATCCAAGATGATAGGGTCTTTCTCAATCTATAACATGAATAGATTGGTATGTTCTTGTATGCTTAGAGCATCAACTACTTTGTTTTTCTTTATAGGATGATAGTAAATAGAGAAATTGTAATATTTTATTAGCTCTAACCGTCTGTTTTGACTCATGTTGAGCTCCATTTTTGTGAATATATACTTTAGGATCTTGTGGTCGGTGTATATGCCACACTTATCACCACAAAGGCCTTGCTTCTAGATTTTGGAGTCAAAAATCATGATTTCCAGATCTAGATATGCATTGGGTAGTTCTGCTCATGGATCTTCAACTGATGTGAGGCATAGTCTATCATATAATTTTTTTTCATGAGTAAAACACCAAACCCTTTCTTTCTAGTATTACTGTATATCAAAAAACCTTATCCACTTTTCAGTAGTGTGATTACATGTGTTGTGATCAGCCCTCTCTTTAGCTCTTTGAAGCTAACAGCTTTCTCTTAAGATCTTTGAAGCTTACCTCACATTCTTCAATCTAGACATACTTTACCCCTTTCCTTGTTATCTTAGTTCATGGACATGACAATTGTGAGAAATTTCTCACAAAACATTGTTAGTACATGGATAATCCATGAAAGCAATAGATTTATTTGACACTAGAGGTCCTTATCTATTCTTCAATAAGGTTTTTTAGAGGGGTCCATATAAATTCTCTCACTTGTGATCACATGTACCAATAACGTGACATGCTTCATCTAAACTTCATACTTTCGAACATGGCATACAAAATCTCCTTTCTGTATGTCTCCAACACAAGTCTTACATATTATTGATGTTCCTCCGTTCTTTTGGAATATATAATAATATAATTGATTAACAGTAGAATTATTTTTCAAGGTAATGTCTAAAGAATCTATTCATAAATTCCAAGAATATTTCATGGGAATTAGTATGTCCGAAGGGCATCACCAGAAACTCATAATGCCCATACATTGTATCGAAGGAATTCTTCTGAATATCTTACTTCTTTAACATTAGCTAATGATATCCAAAAAAAAGATCCACCTTTGATATGTATTGATCTCCTCTAAACTGATCTTACAATTTGTAAATCCTTGGAAGAGGATACCTATTCTTTATAGTGAACTTGTTGAGTTACTGAAAATCGATACACAACTACATTGTTGCATCCTTCTTCTTCACAAAGAGCACCAGTAAACCCCAAGGTGACACCCTAGGGAATATGAAGCCTTTGTCCAATTGATCTTGCAGATTCTTCTTTAAGTCCTCCATTTCGATAGGATCCATCCTATACGGACGCTCTAAGATATGAGTAGCTCTGGGTATGAGTTCTATTAAGATCTCTACAACACGATTAGGGGAATTTCATGTAACTATTCATGAAATACAACACCGTATTCACTCAAGATGGGAATTTACATAAGGTAATCACTTTCCATTGACTCAACCATTTGGGATAGGTATGATTCTTCTTAGGGAATCAACATCCACATCATTGAATGATTTTTCAAAGGAGATTTATGACCTTCCTTGAATTTGTAAAGGAGAATGGGATGGTTAGGAAAGTGAAAGTATATTTTCTTTTCCTGATAGTTGATATGTACTTTATATAACTAGAGCCAATCCATTACTATTATATTGTTGAATTCTACCATGGGAAATATTATGAGATTTTCTAGAAGAATCTTCCTAGATACACCAACAAAAGAAGAGTCAAAACCTGAGTTTCAATGATTTCACCACTTGGTGTTTTTATAGATATCTCTACATTAAGGATTTGGGGCCCCAATAATATAGTTCTATAAAACATGAAAGATATAAAAGAATGCATAGAACCATAATCAAGGAAGAATTTTTCCATTATTGAGTTAATAGGAAGTGTACCTTGTACGAATTCATTATCTTGCTCCACTTCAATAGTAGTGACGGAATAATACTTTCCTTGTTCCTTTTTCTTTTGTGGATGATGACAACAGTTACCCATGAGAACTCGAGATTTAGTGCACTGGATTGCATAGTTCCCTTGATCTCTACGGTTTTAGCATTGGACCATGGGTGGTTCTCCCCTTTCTTCCACTACATTATCCTTCATTTTCATATATTTTTGACATTATTAACCCTAGTGTCCTTTTTCACACTTGAAGCACTTCCCTATCCCTTTTAGGTTATTCCAAAGATTTATCATCCCACATTTTTGGAATGTGGTTAATTGATTTTTCTTCCCACATTTATCATTATATCCTCCACCTTGAGACTCAATCTTTCATTTCTTATCACCATAGCCATGAGACAATTCTCCAAATTCCATATCCACTTTGAGATCACTTTGAGAAACTTCTTTTTTATCTTCCAAAGCCTTGAATTGCAAGAACATTTCAATGGTTTGGTTTTAATCCATTAAAGAATCTATCATTTTTTCTATCATTTTTTATAAAAAAACCCAAAGAAAACATTGAAATCATTATGATATTCACATCGTAGGTTGTGACATATTCTCACAAATAGAAATTTGTGATATAACCACAATTTATAAAAACTAGGGCTATATCAAAACTAAAACCTTGATGGATGTGGTTGTATCCCTACCCCTTGTGCATAATCCCCACCCCCTCCCTCAATCACGATTCGTCTCTCCCATAATCCCTAATCTACTTACCTCTATCACGATTCTTCCCTTCAGTCTCCTGCTCCTCCTCTCTGCATCCTCCACCTTACAGCCTCCTATGAGCCTCCCCTTCCAGTATCCACATCCCTGCCTCATCCTCACCTCACTAGGTCACCACATCAAACTCCTCCTTCTATCCTCCCCGCCTCCCCACCTCCCCCTTCCTGCATCCACATCTCCATCTCTGCCTTCCCACCTCTTTGCCTCCTCACCTCCTAGCCTCCCTACATCCCTGCCTCCCCATCTCCCTACAATCATCGGTTCTCCCTGCCCTTATGAACTCAAATTTTGGCTCCACCTCACAGATCATCCTTGTTTTGTTCCATCACAGATCCCCTCCCTCATAGATTGCACATTTCCTCTGTCATAGATCCCATAAACTATATCCACATTCATCTTGCATGATATTTTTCCAAAAAATTTATGGTAGGTATGTATTTCATTATCCCTTCATTTAATATATATTTGAAACTTTTATATTTCAACAATTTTAAATCCCTCCCCATTAAATGTATAGATATATTTATGGTTTGGACTTTAACATTGTTAAGGAGGGTTTAAAAGGGATTATTTTGGTCCCAAACACCTTCAAACCCAAAAGAACTACCACCGACCTGCTGGGCGTCACACAAAAAATATGATAAATTATTGGTCAGATGAAAGGAATCATAGAGGTCTCATAATGTAAAATGTATCTTGATTTAGTTGAAGGATCCTTCATTATGGTGTCCTATAAAAATGCTCTTAGAAATAATCCATCTAAGGAATCCCCCTATATATTAGAAATATCTTCCAATAAATTTGGCATCATTTTTTGAACATATTGGGAAAATATAATTGATCAATCAGAAAAATTCAAAATAATTAAAACAAAATTGGGTGCACTGACAAGAAGGAAAAGGGTTAAGTAAAAGAGAGAGAATAAATTAGTGGAGGTGGACAAGAAAATATTCCCCACAAACAGGGAAAGATCATTCTTAAAATTAGTATCCTGTTCTAAAAATTACATGTCATCAAAAATACAAATACTTCTCTTCCCCTTAAGAACATCATTTAACATCATCAATATTGGTTTATTGGTATCATCGATCCCATGGTAAAGTTTTACTGTTTTAAAAATGTTTTACTATAATTAAAAAATATATGTTTAGATGCTAAATAGTATTAAGAAGGATTATATAGAAACCCTTAGGGTGATTAAAAGTAAGTAAGTTCTATATAATATTTTCTAAATTGGGCAGTAACATATTATAATAAGTCTTGACTTAGGTAACTCATCTTGTATAGTCTCTTTTATATATTCCTTTAACCACTATATAAAAATAAAAATCCTATGGGAGGAATGGTATTTAATATCAAATTGGATCAATGTGAACAAAGTGTTCATTGATGAATTTAACTATGTTCTAAATAACAAAAAAATATTACAGGAAAACATATTAGAGTAGCCTCTATAGATTTCCAAAGATTCACTGATCATCGCTTTTTGAATGATATAAGACTATTATAAGATGAGTTTACATTTTTTTATAACACTCTCAATAAGAGGGAATCTATTAAAAATGATAGGTCATTTCATTCTCTTGATATCAACTATTTTTTTATTAATGGTTCCCTAAAAGGCTACATCAATTACCCTAGGGATTTAAGGAAAGGGGATACCCTTTATACTGCCCCCTTTGTTTTAATTGAGGATTGACTCAGTATATGTTTACAAAAAGTTATTGATCAAGGGAAAATTAAAAATATTATATTTTCTCAAAACCTCAGAGTTACAACACACATCTTTTATGCCAATGATATTCCCTACATCTGTGAGGCTAAAAATGGATGTACAATCTTCATTAGAGAAATATTGTCCTACTATGAATAGGTATGTGGTTAATCTATTTCGAAGAACAAATCGATGGTTGTTTTTGGGAAGGATATTTAAACCAGTAAAAAGGACCCATTATCAATATCATGAAGGTCAAGAAAGGGAATCTACACTTCAACTATCTTGGATTCCTACAATTTTATGGAATAGTTAGAGTAAGATATTATGAAATAATTTACAATAAAATGTAATCACAACTCACTTGTGGGGAATGTAAGACATTATATCAATATAAAATGATATTACTTTTTAATTATCTCATTACATATATGTTTTTATATTCTTATCATCTCTCTAAATGTAAATGGTAGATACTTAAATAGTGGGAACTCAAATAAATAATTTTTTGTGGTTGAGTAATATCCATGAAAGAAAAATTGTATCTATATATTTGAGGAAATTTTTGATTCCTACTGATATGGGAGGTATTAGTATAAAAAATCTCAAATTATTTAACATGTTTCATGTGGATAGATATATCCATAATTTAATAAATTCAAAACATAGTTCAACTAAATTCATTACGAAAATACTTATAGATTATTTTCATGGGGGTAAACAATTTTACTTGGGATTCTTAGTTAGGCCACCCATAATAGATTAGTAAGAGATGAGTATTCTAATATAATGATGCACACACTTTGGATGTATATGTTCTCTAAAATTTTGGAACCCCGATAGGAATAGTTTTCCTATTTTTAAATAATTTTTTCTTCCTTCTAGATTGAATTGAATCTCCATTTTTGAGGAACCCAGACATCTTAAGTAGATGAATTATTTCCTCCCTACTCGTATCAAATAGGAAATCTCTTCTATCATTTTTTAGAAGTATGATAAGGC
Source organism: Viscum album (assembly GCA_963277665.1). Classification (NCBI taxonomy): domain Eukaryota; kingdom Viridiplantae; phylum Streptophyta; class Magnoliopsida; order Santalales; family Viscaceae; genus Viscum; species Viscum album. The sequence continues at coordinate 417,570,532 of OY728143.1, forward strand.
CTTATGGAGCCCATATATACTAGGAACTCTCATCCTAAATCTACACTATCATTATAAGTGTGGTGTGGAAGATGTCCCACTGATCTGGATGTAGATCTTCAGAAAATCGTTTTTCCCTATCACTATAAAGCTATTTATTTGGAATATCTTGATCAAAAGAATACTAACAGATGATAGGATTAAAATTAATGGAATATTGGCAAGATTATATTGTATGAACTATCAAAATAGTTATGAGTGTTGTCACTATATTTTATTGGAATGTGTGACTAATAAAAATATATGGAATCACTTTGAGTCTCTATGTCATTATAGGTTAAAAACTGATAAAATTTTGGTTTCATTCATGAGACACCAGATAAGATTGGATATGAGTGTTTAGCTAGATAAATTTATCCGTTCTTTTATTTATGATGGTTTTTACAATATATAAAAAATAATAAATAGTATCACATTAAAATGGAATAGACTTCCCATAAAAAAATATTTTAGGTATTATGAGAGACACAAAAATAAAATCTAAACTACATGTGGGATACATAAATAACACTATGTATACCTCATAATTACCAAACTTCTTGGGTTAATTAGTATGATAAGAAATCCTACTTAACCTAAATTCATGAAATGGATTCCTCTAATCCTATCATGAATGAAATTCTATGCTGATAGTGATGCATTTGGAGACCCTAGTCCCTCAAGTTGTGGTGGAATTTTTAAAACCAGAAGAGGCCTCATCAAGGGATGATTCTAACAATTAGTTGGTATCTTTATTACTCACGGTGTTTAACTTTGGTGGTAATTCATGCAGTTAAATATGTAAGCATTATGGATGGAATAAGTTATGGATTGAAATTGTCTTCTGGTTAGGGGTCAACATACACAGGTGTATGTCTATATTGTTCCCATTGCAACACTACAGGGAATGGATTAATTAATATTATTATTGAGAGAAGATACACTTCATGGAATATCAAATATGCAGGGAGGATAATATAGTGTTCTATGCACTATATACGAATTTTTTAGAGAATGGGACTTCATTTTGGGTTTTTATCTCAATGATGAATTTCTTCACCTTTATCAATCTAATGTAAATGGAGATGTCTACACATATATATAAATTATCTTTATTGTATCTCCACTTTATTTTTAAAACTTTTAAGGGAATGGGTATTCTAACACATTCTATAGACCTTCTTGGGTTATTATATCATGCTACATACTGTCACATATTTTTATAGAAAGTTATTCCATGGTTATAAGATACCATACAATATTAATGATAGTTATTTCTTGATTAGACATATTGAATAGTGGTATTATTATATATTTTTTATGTGGGTATTGTAGGATATGGTAGAGAATGTTACAAATTGAAACCTATATACCATCTAAATGTATGGGGGGGGGGGTTGGTACATGGGGGTTGTGTGCAGAAGGGCTCGTTCAAGTTTGTTGGGGTGGGGGGGGCACATGAAGAAAGGTGTGAACAAGACCTATTTTTTGGGGGGTGTAGTGGGAGGGGGGGTTGTAGGGGTGCTGTAGGAGGTTTGGGGGAGGGTACAGGTTGGGGTGGGGGTGCAGGTGGGGGTGTGTAGGTGGGGTTCAAGGGGTAGGGAGAGGGTGTAGGTGGGGGTGTTTAGGTGGAGGGAATTAGTGGGGGGAAAGGGGAGGGTGAGGGTGGGGGAAAGGGGGAGGGTGGGGTGTAAGGGGAAGGGTGTTGGGTGTAGGTGGGGGGGGGGTGCCGAGGGAAGGTGCAGGTAGGGTGAAAGCTGAAGAGGGGGTCTAGTTGGGGTGCAAGGGGGAGGGTGGGGTGAAAGGGGGAGTGTGCGTGTGGGGATAAAGGGGAGGGTGGGGTGTGGGTGGGTGAAAGGGGGAGGGTGCAGGTGGGGTGTAAGGGGTAGGGGGAGGGTGGAGGTGAGAGGGTGTAGAGAGGGAAGGCACAGGTGGGTTTCATGGTGCATGGGGAGGGTGTAGGTGGGGTGCACAGGGTAGGGGGAGGGTGAAGGTGGGAGGGTGTGCATGGGGAGGGTGAAGGCGAGGTGTAAGGTGCAAGGGGAGGGTGCATGCGAGGTATAAGGGGGAGGGTACAAGTGGGGTGCAAGGGGTAGGGTGATGGTGTAATTGGGGTGGTGTCCAGGGGGGAGGGTGCGGGTGGGGGCAAGGGGGAGTGGTAGAGTGGGGTGTAAGGGGGAGGGTGTAGGGGAGGGTGCACATGTGATGGTGGAGGTGGGATGGTTTAGGTTGGGTACAAGGGAGAGGGTTGGGTGCAAAGGGGAGGGTGGGTGTAGGTGGGGGGAGGTGGAGGAAGAAAGGGGTAGGAGGAGGGTGTAGGAGGGAGGGTGTGCAGGGGGTAGGTGCAGGTGGGAGGGTGTTCACGGGGAGGGTTCAGGTGTGGTGCAAGGGGCAGGGGGGTGCAGGTTTGGGGGGGGGGGTGCAGGATGAGGGTGAAAGTGGGGTGAAAGCCATAAGGGGAGGGTCCAGGTGGGTTTCAAGGGGGAGGGTGAAGGTGGGGTGCAAGGGGGAGGGTGCAAGTGGGGTGAAAGGTGCAGGGGAGGGTGCAGGTGGGGTTTAAGGTTTCAAGAAGAGGGTGGATGTGGGGTGCAAGGGGACATGGAAGAGGGTGGAGGTGGGGTGAAAGGGGTAGGGGAGGGTGCTAGTTGGGGTGTGTTGGGGGAGGGTAATGGTGGGGTGCAAGGGGCTGGGGGGAGGGTGCAGGTGGGGGGGGGGGGCACTACGGGAAAAAGGGCATTTGCGACGGGTTATTTGCGACGGGAATAAATCCCGTCACAAATAGTCCCGTAAAAACTTATTTGCGACGGGGTTATTTGCCCGTCGCAAATAAGTAGCCTTTTGCGACGGGATATCTTTCCCTGTCGCAAAAGGACTGGCGCGGTTTGCGCGCCAAATCACGGGAAACTTATTTGCGACGGGGGAATATTCCCGTCGCAAATAACCGGCGGCGGTAAAAGGTATTTGCGACGGGAATATTCCCCCGTCGCAAATAGTATGTCGGCAGGTGGTTATTTGCGACGGGTCCCGTCGCAAATAACTATTTACCCGTAGACCGTAATAAATGTTGGCTAAGGTATTTGCGACGGGTACCGTCGCAAATAATACCATTTGCGACGGGTATCCCGTCGCAAATGGGCCCGTCGCAAATAATCTAACCTATAAATACCCTCATCCGTTTTTTTCATTTCATTCTCATTCTCTATCTTCTCCTTCTCTCAAAATTATATTTCTAGAGTTCAGTTTTTCTCCAGTTTAATTTTTTTCTCCGGAGCTGATATTAAAGTTTTGAAGAACGATCAGAGCAGATCAATTTTGAAGGTATTTATGTTCATTTTAATTTAATATTTATTTTTAATTTTTTATTAGTTTCAATTATTCTTAATTAGTTGTAATTTAATTATGTTTACATTGTTTTATTACTTAATAAATTTAAATTATTAGTATTGTTCATAGTTAATGGTAATTAGGAATAATTAGTAATAATTTTTAATAATTAAGAATAAATATTAATAATTAGTAATAAATACCAATAATTAGGAATAATAACATTATTACATTATTAGTTTATTTTATTATTAATATTAAAATAATATAATTTTATATATATATACAATTTTCTTTTCATCTGTGTGTTTGCTGTCTTCACATGTATTATTTGTATGTGGAGATAGAAAACGCACAGATGAAAGGAGAATTGTATATAAATTAGAAAATTATATTATTTTAATATTAATAATAAAATATATTAATAATGTTATTATTTGTAATTATTGGTAATTATTTCTAATTATTGATAATTATTCATTTAATTACTAATAATTAGGAACAATTATCAATAATTATCAATAATTAAGAATAATTAGTAATAATTAGTAATAATTACCAATAATTAGTAATAATTAGTAATAATTATCAATAATTAGTAATAATTACAAATAATTAGTAATAATTACCAATAAGTAGTAATAATTACCAATAATTAGTAATACTTACCAATAATTTGGAATAATTACCAAAAATTAACAATAATTAGTAATAATTAGTAATAATTACCAATAATTACCAATAATTAGTAATAATTAGTAATAATTAGAAATAATTAGTAATAATTAGAAATAATTAGTAATAATTAGTAAAAATTAGTAAAAATTAGTAAAAATTAGTAAAAATTAGTAAAAATTAGTAAAAATTTGTAATAATTAGTAATAATTAGTAATAATTAGTAATAATTAGTAATAATTAGTAATAATTAGTAATAATTATTAATAATTAGTAATAATTATTAATAATTAGTAGTAATTAGTAATAATTAGTAATAATTAGTAATAATTAGTAATAATTAGTAATAATTAGTAATAATTAGTAATAATTAGGAATAATTAGTAACAATTACCAATAATTACCAATAATTAGTAATAATTAACAATAATTGCCAATAATTGCCAATAATTGCTAATAATTGGTAATAATTACCAATAATTGGTAATAATTGCCAATAATTACCAATAATTAGAAATAATTACTAATAATTCCCAATAATTAGTAATAATTATTAATAAATATTAATAATTACCAATAATTAGTAATAATTACTCATAATTAGTAATAATTACTAATTATTAGTAATAATTACTAATAATTAGTAATAATTACTAATAATTAGTAATAAGTACTAATAATTAGTAATAATTACTAATAATTAGTAATAATTACTAATAATTATCAATAATTACTAATAATTATCAATAATTAGTAATAATTAGTAATAATTAACAATAATTAACAATAAATACTAATAATTAGTAATAATTAGTAATAATTAGTAATAATTAGGAATAATTAGTATTAATTACCAATAATTAGTATTAATTAACAATATTTAGTAATAATTACCAGTAATTAGTAATAATTACCAATAATTAGTAATAATTATTATTAATTACCAATAATTAGTATTAATTACCAATAATTAGTATTAATTACCAGTAATTAGTAATAATTACCAATAATTAGTAATAATTAGTATTAATTACCAACAATTAGTATTAATTACCAATAATTAGTATTAATTACCAATAATTAGTATTAATTACCAATAATTAGTAATAATTACCAATAATTAGTAATAATTAACAATATTTTCCAATAATTACCAATAATTACCAATAATTACCAATAATTACCAATAATTAGTAATAATTACCAATAATTGGTATTAATTACCAATAATTGGTAATAATTAGTAATAATTACCAATAATTAGTAATAATTAGTAATAATTACCAATAATTAGTAATAATTACCAATAATTAGTAATAATTAGTATTAATTACCAATAATTAGTATTAATTAGCAATAATTAGTATTAATTACCATTAATTAGTAATAATTACCAATAATTAGTAATAATTAGGAATAATTAACAATAATTAGTAATAACTACCAATAATTAGTAATAATTAGCAATAATTTCCAATAATTAGTAATTATTACCAATAATTAGTAATAATTAGTAATAATTAACAATAATTAGTAATAATTACCAATAATTACAAATAATTAGAAATAATTAACAATATTTACCAATAATTACCAATAATTGCCAATAATTAGTAATAATTGCCAATAATTGGTAATAATTGTCAATAATTACCAATAATTAGTAATAATTACTAATAATTCCCAATAATTAGTAATAATTAATAATAAATATTAATAATTACCAATAATTAGTAATAATTATTAATAATTAGTAATAATTATTAATAATTAGTAATAATTACTCATAATTAGTAATAATTACTAATAATTAGTAATAATTACTAATAATTAGTAATAATTACTAATAATTAGTAATAAGTAACAAAAATTAGTAATAATTACTAATTATTAGTAATTATTACTAATTATTATCAATAATTAGTAATAAATATCAATAATTAGTAATAATTAGTAATAATTAACAATAATTAACAATAATTACTAATAATTAGTAATAATTAGTAATAATTAGTAATAATTAGGAATAATTAGTATTAATTACCAATAATTAGTATTAATTAACAATAATTTGTAATAATTACCAGTAATTAGTAATAATTACCAATAATTAGTAATAATTATTATTAATTACCAATAATTAGTATTAATTACCAATATTTAGTATTAATTACCAATAATTAGTATTAATTACCAATAATCAGTAATAATTACCAATAATTAGTAATAATTAACAATATTTAACAATAATTACCAATAATTACCAATAATTACCAATAATTACCAATAATTAGTAATAATTACCAATAATTACAAATAATTGGTAATAATTAGTAATAATTACCAATAATTACTAATAATTGGTAATAATTAGTAATAATTACCAATAGTTACTAATAATTGGTAATAATTAGTAATAATTACCAATAATTAGTAATAATTACCAATAATTAGTAATAATTACCAATAATTTGTAATAATTACCAATAATTAGTAATAATTACCAATAATTAGTAATAATTACCAATAATTAGTAATAATTAACAATATTTAACAATAATTACCAATAATTACCAATAATTACCAATAATTAGTAATAATTACAAATAATTACCAATAATTGGTAATAATTAGTAATAATTACCAATAATTACCAATAATTGGTAATAATTAGTAATAATTACCAATAATTCGTAATAATTAGTAATGATTACCAATAATTAGTAATAATTACCAATAATTAGTAATAATTACCAATAATTAGTAATAATTACCAATAATTTGTAATAATTACCAATAATTAGTAATAATTACCAATAATTTGTAATAATTACCAATAATTAGTAATAATTAGCAATAATTAGTAATAATTACCAATAATTACCAATAGTTACCAATAATTACCAATAGTTAGCAATATTTACCAATAATTACCAATATTTACCAATATTTACCAATATTTTCCAATATTTTCCAATAATTAGAAATAATTACCAATAATTAGAAATAATTACCAATAATTTGGAATAATTACCAATATTTACGAATAATAACATTAGTAAATTATTTGTATATTTTGTTATTAATATTAAAATAATATAATTTTCTATATTATATACAATTATCTTTTCATCTGCGTGTTTTCTGTCTCCACATGTAATATTCGCATTCTTTTTCAAAATTATCAAACTACTCGCCAATGGAGAGGTGAAAGTGAATGCAAATATTACATGTGGAGACAAAATGTTAAACACACAGATGAAAGGAGAATTGTATATAATATAAAAAATTATGTTATTTTAATATTTATAATAAAATATATTAATAATGTAATAATGTTATCATTATATAATTAATGTTTATGAAATAATTATATTAGTATTATTAAAATAATAAAAAATCAATATAATATTAAAATTATCAATATTTGTAACATGTTTTGCTTTGTTCTCAATATATTCAATCTTTACTTGAGTGTTTTTTTCTGACAAATTATTCAAAACCAGTAATTCTTTTATATTTTATAGAGAAATATGGAACAACGAGGTCGTCGACAATCATTATTAGGTGACCACATATGGATAAATCAACGTAGAAATCCAAACGGTTCTGGTTTAAATCCAGTATATGTTGAGGGTGTGGAGACCTTTTTATCATTTGCGGCATCAAATTCAGAATTTGTTTCAGAAGGCAAAATAAAATGACCTTGCAGAAAATGTGCATTGAGAACGTTTGACACATTTGACAAAGTGGGAGAACATCTCTTGCGTTTTGGTTTTCAACCAGATTATGTTTTTTGGTATCATCACGGTGAACGCAGTTCCAGAGCAGGTGATACCAACTTGATTCCGGATCCATCCCGATTTCAAGATTTAGTACATGATGTTGCAGGTTCATCTGTTTAACATGCAGAAACTCCGGCTGATATAGCTTCAAATCCTGAGTTGGCACCGTCTGAATTTTATGAGTTGTTGAAATCTGCTGAGGATGCATTATATCCTGGATGCAAGATGAGAAAATTAGAATTAGTTGCAAAATTTATGGCTATCAAATCAGATAACGGAATGTCAAACACCTGTTTTGACCAGATATTTTCTTTGCTGAAAACACTGTTACCCGAAGGAAATGTTTTACCTGCAAATTACTATGAGAGTAAGAGGCTGGTTCGAAATTTGGGACTTACTTGTCAGAAGATTCATGCATGTTCAAATGACTGCATTTTATATTCTGGGGAAAATGAGTCGTTGGATAGTTGTCCTACATGTGGGAAACTGAGATATAAAGAAGGACAACACGGGAAGTCTGGTTTGATTTCTGTAAAACAGTTGAGATATTTTCCGCTTACATCCAGACTTCAGCGTTTATTCATGTCTAAGAATACAACGACAATGATGTCATGGCATAAAGAGAATATTTCAACCGATAAAAGCTTGAATCATCCAGCCGATGGTGATTCATGGAAACATTTTGATAGAGTGCATCCATCCTTTTCTTTAGAAGCTAGAAATGTTCGACTGGGCCTTTCCACTGATGGTTTCTATCCGTTTGGATCTTATGGTAGTCAATATTCATATTGGCCTATTTTTTTAACTCCGTACAATTTACCTCCATGGATGTTGATGAAGGAGCCATATATCTTTTTGACTTTACTAATTCCAGGACATCCGAAGAAAAATATTGATGTTTATTTGAAGCCATTGATTGATGAATTAAATTTATTGTGGAGTACTGGTGTCAGTACATATGATGTTGCAACGAAACATAATTTCATACTGAGAGCAGCATTGATGTGGACAATAAGTGACTTCCCGGCTTATGGGATGTTATCTGGCTGGAGTACACATGGTCAGAAATCATGTCCTTACTGTATGGGAGAGAACAAAGCATTTATGCTCATTCATGGAAAGAAACCTTGTTATTTTGACTGTCATCGCAGATTTCTTCCAGCTGATCATCCTTTTCACAGAAACAGATCTCATTTCAGAAAAGGAACAGTTGAAAGGGATGGACCTCCAAAAATGCTATCAGGTTCGGAGTTAAAATCAGTTGTATTTTCATTACCTCCCATCACTTTTGGTCCCACAATAAATCAAAAGAAAATTTCTGGTTTTGGGAAAGAACACAATTGGATTAAACGTAGCATATTTTGGGATTTGCCATATTGGTCTGATCTGTTGGTCCGACACGTGTTAGATGTCATGCATATTGAGAAGAACTGTTTTGATAATTTGTTTCATACAGTTTTGGATACGCCAGGAAAGAGCAAAGACAATGTAAATGCACGTTTAGATCTTGCCCAAATTTGCAGGCGTCCAGAATTGGAACTATTTGAGAATGTCAGAACAGAAAGGTTACTGAAACCAAAAGTAGCTTATACACTGTCTAAAGAAAACCATTTATTATTTTGTCAGTGGATTGCAGATTTGAGACTTCCAGATGGCTGTGCTTCTAATTTGGGTAGATGTGTAATGAATGGTCATATTACTGGATTAAAAAGTCATGATTGTCATGTTATAATGGAGAGACTTCTACCCATTGGATTAAGAGGTCTGTTGAATTCTGTGATTTGGGATTCCATAACAGACATGTCTCATTTTTTTCGGGAAATTTGTGTGGCTACGGCAGATTATGATGCTCTAGGCAAACTTGAAAAAGATGTTATTGTAATTATATGTAAACTGGAAAAACAATTTCCGCCGTCTTTCTTCGACTCAATGGAACATTTGATGTTACATTTTCCATATGAAGCCAAATGTGGAGGTCTGGTACAGTTTCTATGGATGTACGCATTTGAAAGATGCATGCAAAAATTGAAAAGAAAAGTACGTAACAAAGCATCTGTTGAAGGATCTATTGCAGAAGCTTATTTGCAAGAGGAAATATCTTTTTTCTGCTCCCATTATTTTGAATCTGAGTATCCTTCAAAACACAACCGAATGGGACGGAACGAGAGGAATATTGATGAAATCAACAATCAATTATCTATTTTCAACCAGTCATAGCTTGGTTTTGGTGGAGTTTATGAACGCTGGCTTTCAGATGATGAACATCAGAGAGCTCATACGTATGTTCTGCTCAACTGTGAAGAGATGACATCAGTTGTATTGTAAGTGTTTATATCACTTATTCTATCATTTATGTTACAGTAAATAACTTTGGTTTTTATAGGTTGTATGATAATCATATCAAGAAACAAATTCCACAAATTACAGCAGCTACTCTCGAAGAACGTCGACTGAAAAATTACTCTCAGTGGTTTCAAAAACTGGTAACATAAATTCTTTATATTTTAACAACCCATTCAATGTATAGTTTACTATATTGATAATTATTTCACAAATTTTCAGGTGTCTCGACATGCTGATAAAATTGACAAACGGCTGTGTGTATTGAGTAACCCACCTTCCAAACTTGTTAAAACTTATAATGCATATGTGGTGAATGGATTTCGATTCCACACACATGCATATGGGGAATCGAAAAAAACAATGAACAGTGGAGTTAACTTGAGAGGATCTCATCATCGAGAAAATGAAGTTGAATTTTATGGCATACTTGATGAAATCATTGAACTCTTTTATCTTGGACAACATTACATAACCATGTTCAAATGTCGGTGGTTGGATACAGAGAGAGGCGTGCGTGTTCATCCGACTCATGGAATCATCGATATTAAATGTAAAAGTGTTCTCGCAGTAAATGAACCATTCTTATTGGCTCAACAGGCATATCAAGTTTATTATGCAAAGTACTGTGCAACATCAAGAGACTTGACTAATTGGTGGAGTATAATAAAAATCAAAATTCGAGACAATCAGTTTAGTCAAAGTGAATGTGCTTTCATTGATGTGCAAAGAATTGAAGTTTTTCAAGAGAGTACTCAAAATCAATCTTTTTTACAAAGAGACATGAGTATCGATGAAGACACCCCACATTTAAGAGTCGGTGATGACGATGATGTTAATGATGTCACATATGAATTTGAAATGGTAAGAGATGAAGCAACTGTAACTCGAATGGATATCGATGATGTTGAGGAGGAATATGAAGATGACATTGACATATATGAAGATGATGATGAAGACGAACACTGATAGCATTCCATGGTATTTATATACAATCATAATATGTATATATATATATATGTATATATAATAGTAATTATCAATTATTTGCTAACATTAACATTTTCTGTTTTAGATGGACGAGGCCACATTTCGTGAGTTGGCAGATGCTGACCTGACTTTCGATGCGGATGCGTTGCTGACAGATGACCCTCAGCCTGCAGGCGCTCCAGGGAGTACGTGGAGGGGGCGCGGTCTTGCACGATTGATGATTCCTGAACCCGTCCCCGAGCGACGTCCACGTCTTGGGTTTGATCCACGCACACGGAGGTGTGATAACCTGTGTGATAACCTGTGGATTTGACTAAGATTTCATTAATCTATTCACATAATAAATGTTTATTATTTTTTCAGTTTTCTGCATATAGCAGTCGGACAGGGCAGCGCTATTTTGCACAACTATTTCTCTCAGCCGTTGACCACATGGGAGCAGATTCCCGTTGATGTGCAGCAGGCCATGTTCGTCCATTGGTTGGTACGTACGTATATAAATAATTTTTATTTTGAAACTTATTTCATTTCTAACTTGATATTTTGATTTATTTGTAGGGTTTATGGTATCAGATCGAGGATACCATGCGTGACGCCATCCACGAGGCATGGGAGGTGGCAATGCGTGATCGCCTTCGTCAGTTTTTGCACAATTTATGAAAAGCTGCGATGAAGAGAGCAGGAGTGTCAGATTTTGAGAAGTCATGTAGAGCACACCGACCAGAGTATATTTCATCCCATGTATTGGATGGATTATGTGCACACTGGTTGAGTGGTGCCTTTCAGAGGATATCATCGGTGGGGAGGCAGAATCGGCGGAGACAGGAGGTGACTCATCGAGCTGGAATTCATTCTTTCATTACTCATAGACAACATCTGGTACGTACATTATTTATAAATATTTTATATAACTATAAATATTAACAGTTTATTTTTTATTCTTATAGGCTGTCGAGCACCCCGATATTACAGAGTACGACGTATATCGGAGGATGTATAGTGATCCTGCTACTGGGGACCTCAGAGGTGATCGTCAGCATCACATCATTGTCAGTATTATTTGTTTTCAAGTTTAAAAATTAACTTCATATAATATATTCACAATTTTAATTTTAAATTGCAACTATAGGAGTCATATGAGGCCGCAGCGTCACATGCCCGGCCTAAGAGTCAGGCCGAGTCATCAGATCAGACCACTGCCCGTCAGTTTGATGAGGCGGCATGGATGCTGGCCACCCAGTATGCCTTCGAGAAGGGCTGGGTAGTTGGTATCGGCTCTCGACTGACTCCCGGAGATTATTATGGTAGTGCTGCGATGTCGGCGTCCAGCTCGAGAGGAGCTCGTGCATCTTCTTCTACTACACAGTATGAGGATCAGTTGCGATCTCAGACTGCACAGATAGAGAGTCTCCGATAGGAGCAGGAGTAGATGCGTCAGCAACATGAGGAGGAGCGTCGACGCCAGCAGCAGTTGTACGAGGAGCAGACGAGTCGGTGGCAGCAGCAGCATCAGGAGTAGATGGAGTACATGCGCCGACTCACTCATGCTTTAGGGATGGAGTTTCCTCCACAACCATCTGCAGATCCCCCACCTCCCCCCCCTCCTTCAGATTAGAGTTTGTATTTATGTTATAAAATTTGGAAAATCAAAATATTTTTTTTTCTATCCTTAGTTTTTGTCTCATTATAAAATATTAATAATATTATATTTTTAAATAACAATATTAATATGAATAATAATTTTATTTATATTTTATAATATTAAAATATATATATATATTAAAAATTTATAATATTATAATTTAATTATATTTTTTGTAATACTTGAATTATTTTAATATTTGAATGTAAAATAATTCTATTATTTTTATATTAATTAAAATAACTTATTAATTTTTTTTTATTTTTGAATTATTATTCTAATATTATTATATTAATTAAATCATTTATTAATATTCTATTATTTTTTATTTTTGAATTATAATTCAATTATTATTATATTAATTAAAATAATTAATTATTTTTATTTGTGAATTATAATTCTATTATTATATTAATTAAAATAATTTATTAATAATTTTTTTTTTTATTTTTTTTTTATTATTTGCGACGGGATACTATGCCCGTCGGAAATACTAGTATTATTAAAAGTTTTTTATTTTTTTAAAAAAAATAGTTTTTCCGATGGCACCATCGCAAAGGGTATTTGCGACGGGTCCCGTCGCAAAAACTATTTTAAAAGTTTTTTACAAAAATACGGAATACTATTTGTGACAGGGAGAATGACCGTCGCAACAAAAAGCTTTAGCGACGGGCCCATCGCAAATAATTGTTGTTGCGACGCCATTTTCAGCAACGGGCTATTTGCGACGGGCCCCCGTCGCAAAAAGCCATTTGCGACGGGATCCCGTCGCAAATGCCCCGTCGCAAATACCTGTTTTTCTAGTAGTGGGGGGGGGGGTGTCGGTGGGGTGCAAGGGGAAGGGGGAAGGAGAATGTGGGGTGCAAGGGGAAGGGGGAGAGTGTAGGTGCGTGGCAAGGGGTAGGAGGAGGGTGCAGGTGGGTTGCAAGGGGTAGATGGAGACTGAACAACCCAAAAATATCAATATGTCATATAAATCTAATGTTTTAGAACATGATATAATTTGTGATTATAAATATTTATTAATCATAGTTGAATGAACCAAGATTACAGAAAATTAGAGAGTTTATTTTCATCATGTGGGGTAAAAGGTGTAGGGGGAGGGTGCAAGGTGAAGTGAAGAGGGTACATATTGGGTGAAGGGGGCATGGAAGAGGGTATAGGTGGGGTGAAAAGGGTAGGGTGCAGGTGGGGTGAAAGGGGTATGGGAGGGTGCAGGTGGGGGGTGCAGGGGGAGGGTGTAGGTTGGGTGTAAGGTGCAGGGAGAGGGTGCAGGTGGGGTGAAAGGTGAAGGGGGAGGGTGTAGGTGGGGTGAAAGGGGCAGGGGGAGGGTGTAGGTGGGGGGAAAGGGGAACATGGAGGGTTCAGGAGGGGTGCAACTAGTAGGGGGATATTGAACAACCAATAGATATCAACATGTCTGGTAAATATAATGTTTTATCACATGATATAATTTTTTATTATAAATATTTATTAAGTAGAGGTGAATGAACCAGGATTATAGAAAATTAGATAGTTTATGTTCTTCATGTTTTACTTCTTGGTGATGAGATTTCAGATGTTAAATTTTATTACAGCCTAAGGCATCAATAAGGATTAGATAATTTGAATATCTTTTAAAAACGATTGAATCCATATTTCTGAGTTAGTATCACATGTTTCATTTTTTATGTATAACATTAATGGGTAGATTAATATTTTTTATTTTCTACATAGTTATTTTTTCACATAAACATAGATTGGTTTAATTTATATCACATTAACATATGATATGTTATGTCATCATCCTATCAATAGAAATGGGTTTTACTCTTAATTATATAAAGGATAAAGGGGATAACATGAAATTTCAAATAATAATTAAAGAATAAGGTGAGTATAACTTTACATTACCTAAGAACCTTAAAAAATAAAGATAAAAGTGACTTTAAACTTATTTTTAATATTGTGGAGAGAAAATGAGAATAATATTAACTTTAGAATCAATATTGGAATTGAAAAAAAAAATCCAACTTAGGGGAATAAAGTAGATAAAGGAATTGTAATGATCAGTATTTTATTTTTTATTTATTGGAAGAAACATAAATATATTCAGAAGTAAAGGGGATGAATGATGAATAGAAAACTAATAAAGGAATAAGTTCATCCTTATGGTTATTTCTATAAATAAATATTCATATATTATAAGTCCCACATGGATTATGATAATAAGTTGATGTAAAATACAATCCAACTTCTAACACAATCAATGTCTGAATCTATTTTCAAAAGGTAACATTGAAGTATATTTTGATGCCAAATGGTTAGTATATAAAAAAAAAGAGAATTTTTTCAAAAAGTAAATATATTGATTAAATATTGAATATGTTCTTGTTACTAATTTTTTGAGGAAGAAACTTATATATTTGATGAATTTTGGGATGGATATTATTAGGGATCAATGAGGTTATGAGAAGATTGTTAGTGACTTTGAGATAACTGTTAAAGGCATACAATGGTCTATGAGGTTGGTATTGAAGTCTTGTATTATTTATCATGTAAAGTTGACACACTGATCACATATATTTAAGAAGTCTTTATATGTTTCTCCCTTGCCCATTATTTATTTACAGGTGGTTTCTTAGGATGAGGCTACTTCTATCCACCGCCATCAAAGGTAGTGAGTTAGAAATTGGATTCAGTTAAGGTTTCTTCGATTTTTATTCTTTGGCCAATTTTAATAAGGTTTTTTTTCTAATTATTGGGTTTCTAATATTTTTGTAGTCTGTTTTGGATCATATTGAGGTGTATTTGAGCTGCTTGTCAAAGGATACTCACCAAATATGCATTTGTAAGCAAATATATAATAAGTTCTCACATTATATGTTTTTTCACCCATGACAGCGCAATTACATATAAGGGCCTAGGTGTGTTTATGTATATATATTGAAAATAAATATGTGTGGGGGTGGTTATGGGCTTATGTATGTGAGAATATATATAAGGATCTTCTTATGCATGTTAAAGGCCATGAAGACACGTACATAGGGGTTAGGGCATCCTTATGTATATGCAATGGTTTATATGTCTGGAGGATAGATGAAGAAACTTAGAGTCGTCAATGATAAAAGTGTCAAGCACTGAGTGTGGCTTGGCTCCTTTGAGGTACAATCCCTCTCTCAGCCTCCATAATTCAAGAATGTATTATATTGAATTTAGAATCCTTCTTAATTCAACTTGTTTTTACTAAATTGAAATTATTGAATAATTTTTAGTTAAGATAATTGTTTCTTTTGATAAAAAAGTCATGGTTTTGTAAAATAAATAGGTTTATTAAGTGCTAATGCAAGTTTACATTATTCCATTATTTTGGTGATTTTTTATTTGTGAATAGGAAATTGAAGGTGTTGTTTGAAAAATAATTAAGTCTATTAATAATCATGTTATTTAGTATTGGTATATACATATCAATCAAAATATATTTGTTCATTGTTGGTTATGGATTCATGTATCAATTATCATGTATAGTTGACACACTGATCACATATATATAAGAAGTAATTATATCTCAATTTTCCACTATTTTCTTATAGGTGTTTTCTTATGACGAGGTTGGTTCTATCTTCCACCATCGATGAGAGTGAATTCAACATCTAATTTGGTTAATGTTTATTCTGTTTTTATTCCTTCACCCAATTTCAATTAGGGCGTTTGTGACTTTTGGGTTTTTTTATATTTTTACAGTTCATTTTGGTTTTCGTTGAGGTGGATTCGAGTCTTTATTTATGAAGGGTTAAATATGTATTCATGGGTAGGAATATTTATATGTACAAGATCCCTCTTTATATATATTAACTTGCACATGTATGAATATATATATTGGGGTGAGGTATGATTATATATATATATATATTTATATATATATAAAATGCATACATGTGTATGTTTAAAGAGGTATATGAAAGTATAAACATATATCTAAGGACCCCTTTTCCATATTTTCCATGAAAATATTTATATAGAGGTTAGCTATCCTTATATATATATGAAGTTTCATATGTGTGCAAGTGTAAAAGAAGAAGATTTGATTTGTCATCTTAAAAAGAAATGAGCCTCAAGGTTGAGGTAGGTTTCTTCTGCCTAAACCTTTAATTTTATTTCTATAATTTCTTGAATGTTTTTAAAAACTTGTTTCCATAATTTCTTTATTGTTTTAAAAAATTATTTTCTAATAACCCAAATCATTTTCATGAAAAAATATTAATATATCTCTTATACTTATTTATAGTACTTGTTCAAAGAGGTCAATAAATGCTATTATTTTCAAGATACTAGAACAATTGATCTAAAAACCATAAATTGAGCATCCGTAAAGACATTCATGATCTCATTCAACTTCCCATAAAATTCATCATAAAATACCACTTATTAATATTATGGATCTATTAGTTCCAATACTATGCTTCCTAACATCTTCTCTGGTATCATGGAACTCCCCCATAATAATTCCTATTGAAATCTTGTATAAGTCATGGTGTGATCATATCACACTACAGGGACTGAATCTGTAAGGATACATAATTCCATTTTGAGAGAAATTGATAAACTCCAATCTAAAAAATTAGAACCACTGGATGTTATGAGGTGGAAGTTATATTGGGTTGAAACCTTTAATGAACTCAAAGTAGATTAATACAACACTTTATAAAGTGTGTACAATTTATTTTATTTCAGTCATGAAATACATAACCTCATCAAGAATGACTTTAGACATTTCTAATTGTACCATTGAATGATTTTGGAACATGTACCTTTGAGATACAACCATTACACCATGATCATTGAACTCAGACTTGGTATTATAAACATCCTTCAAAAATCTAACTAGGCCATTCAAATCCCTAAGCTCTTTGAAACATACTTTAGAAACAAATTTTTGAATAGGAGTGAATGATTGTAGATTTCTAATCAACATTGTTTGGGTAGTCATTAACCCAACCAACTTCTCAATATCAACCTTGGAATAGAGGACTTATTAAGTTTCTCTAATCTCA
Source organism: Viscum album (assembly GCA_963277665.1). Lineage (NCBI taxonomy): Eukaryota > Viridiplantae > Streptophyta > Magnoliopsida > Santalales > Viscaceae > Viscum > Viscum album. Next base: position 417,588,339 of record OY728143.1, read on the forward strand.
CTATTAATATAATTTAACTCGTGTTTTCTCATTATAATATACTTAAATATTATCCAACTAATTTACAATATTATAGGGAAAATATTACATTTTATAACTTTATGAGATCTTACAAATAGAGGGTGATTCCTCATGCACAATAGGAGATGGTGATGGTAAAGGTGATGTAGAGAATGTTCAATAGTTTCCATAACCACATCATCAGTTAAATCTCCATCAGAAAGTGATCAAAGTATAATTTTATACATTGACTAATGCCCCACCTTCGTTTTATATCTCCTTTATATAGATTAAACACTAGGCATAGTCACAATTTTCCTTTCTTCAGGAATACAAATAGTTGTGTCAATAATTTTTGCTTCATGATGAACTCCTTCAGGGGTGTGCGCGGGTGGGCAGGGGGGGTGTGTGTGCAGGTGGGGGGGGGGGTGTTGGGGGTACGAGGGTGTGCGGGGTTAGGGGTTGTGCTAGGGGTAGTGGGGGGAGTGTGCAGGTTGGGGGCAGAGGTTGTGCTAGGGGTGGGGGTTGTGAAGGTGGGGGGGGGGGAGGGATGTGCTGGGGGAAGAGGGCTAGGGGGGGTGGAGATGGATACATTGGCCAGGGGGTGTTCAGGGGGAGGGGTGTTTGGGGGGCGGGGGTGTCAAGGGGGGATACTGTAAGGGGGTGGGGGGTGTCCTAGAGGGAGGGTGTGGAGGGGTTTCCATGAGGGAGGGTGGGGGTGTCCAGAAGGTGGGTGTGGGGGGGGGGGGCTACTGAAACATGGTGGAGGGGGTGTTAAGGGGGAAGAGGGAGGGGGTGTCCAGGAGGGGGGGTGTCCATGGGAGGGGTGCCCAAGAGGGGGGGGGGGTGTATCCAGGAAGGGTGGGGGGCTTAGGGGGGTCAGCTACTACAAGGGGAGTGCTGGTGCTGGGGGGTGTCCAGGAGGTGTGTGTGGGGGTTGGGGGGTTCCAAGGGTAGGGGTGTTTATGAGGGAGTGTGGTGGTGTCCAGCAGGGGGGGTGTCTAGGGGGAGGGGTGTTCAGGAGGGAGGAGTATGAAGGAGGGGGGTCATCTAGGAGGAGGAAGGGGACGACTACTATAAGGGGTTGGATGGGGGTGTCTATGGGGGACGAGGGAGTGTGGGGGGTTTGCAGGGGGAAGGGGTGTCTAGGAGGGGGGGGGTGTTGTCTTGGAAGGGGGGGGGGGGGGGGCTCAGGGGGGTGTGCTACTACAAGGGGAGTGGGTACCAAATTTGATGATTTATTCATTTCATTTTGAATAAATTCTTAACTAAAAATATTGATTATTATAAAATTATTTTTGACTAACATCATATATCTCTTCATTCAACATCAATCAGTACATCACAATTTTTGGGAACCATAGTTCTATTGAGCTCCACTGTAATTTTAATATCATTATTCTTGAATTTTTTAAAACCACTCATCAATCTCACATATTGGCATATGATGATTAAAATATCATTAAATGGGGGGGGCTATATAGGGGGCTTTTTAGTGGGCTGTCTTGGGGGGAGGGGGTAGTCCAGGGGAGGGCTTGTAGGGGGAGGGTTGTCCGGGGGGGTGTCTAGGGCGCTTTGCAGGGGGAGGGGGATATTCAGGGGAGGCCTAACAAGGGTAGGGAGCTATAGGGGGTGGAGAACTTCTGGGGGGGGGAGCTGTGTAGGGCAGAGGGTGAGGTAATTGTTTTTTGGGATGGGGGTTATCCAGGAGGGCGGCTATGCATGGGAGTTGTCTGGGGGGGGGGGGGGGTTCTAGAGGGAGGGGGATGTCCAAAGGGGAGGCGGGGCTATCCAGGGGGGATTTTTAGGGTGGAGGGGGCTGTCTAGGGTTGGTGGGATACTACAGGGGGTGTGTTGGGAAGAGGGTGAGGGATATTTGGGGGGGGGGGCTTTCCAATTGTTTCTTTATAGGGGGAGGGAGCTGTTGGGGGTGGGATTCTTCCCGGGGAGTAGGGGGTGTGCAGGGGTTGGGGGGCTAATTTAATGGATTTTAAGACCCAATAGCCATTATATCTAACCATAGTTATAGGTATATTTCCAGGGTTTTTAACTGTCATTATAGGTCTAATGCCATAGTTAGAAACTATGGAAAGAAAGTGTGTTTGTCCTCTTATGTAGCCACAATTCTAAACCGTGGCTATATACCTATAGCCATGGTTCCCAACCATGGATATCGGTCTAGGACAATTTTCATTCCAAACATAGATATTATTCCTCAAACTACAACTATTACCTATATCCACAGTGTGAGGACCTATAGCCGTCATTTTAAACCGTGGCTATAGCACAAATTTCCAGTAGTGTCTCCTTCATTTTTCTTGACTCTGTTAAATATCACTTCATATTTCTATGAGGATTTTATGGGATATACTTGTTAATAAACATTATATTAAATTCTTCCCATTCCCTTTCTTTAATTTTGTCTCATGGATTCGTGTTCTTAATCAAAGCCCACCATTGGTCAACCACTATAAGTATATGATAAATGGATAGTGTCACCTTATCCTTCTCAAAATAGTGAAGTATAGGGAAAATATTCACCATGTAGCTGACCCACTATTCTGAAACAAGTGGATCAGAAAACCCACTAAATGATTGTGGTCGTTACCGCATAAAACACTTGACAACTAGTTGCAAACTCTTAGGTGAAGTAGGATGTTCCGAATTATTCTAGTTATTTTTAATAACCTAAGATTTTTAAGTAAGAATCACCATGATGTTTTGAACTCTACCTCCCAAATCATTGGGTATATCATTTGGGAAATCATTTCATTGTCCCTCGCATGAGTTGTTGTATTAGTTTCTCTTAGTTCCCACCATTTTCTAAAATAAAAAAGTTTAGAAAAAACATAAGTTAACAAGTCATGAATAACTTATTCATTATTACTATTTATACTAAATGAATAAATTATGTGATCCCTATATAAAAATTCTTGGGTGTATATTTCTTCTTAGTCTCATACTAGTTGTTTTCTCTAGGGTTCACAAATCCCAATTCCCAAATTAACTAAACCTTACCTTTGATTCCAACTATAGTGACCTTGCAATTTCACATATTACTATTAAATCATTATAAAGATAAAAATAATAATAGTATTACACCCTGAGGATCCAAATGATTATTTTCATGGGAAAACTATTATCAAACACAACTTTTACAACATCAATCATATACATTTATTTAATTCCTTCTTCTCTAGCTTCTTATTGGCTCTTGACCTCTCCTTATACATGTAGTCACCTAAGGATGTACATCAAAAAATGGGTAAGATAAAATCCCACTAAGAGAATAGATATGAACAATATAAATATGGTTTAGCATAATCATAACATAGGAAAAGTATCAAGAATGTGATAGAAATCAATAAAAAAGGACTTGAAATGTGGAAATGCATAAAAAATGAAACATCATGTCTTAGTGGTTAACTACCAAACATACTTGTGAAAAATTATAGAATCAAATTAATGTTTAATTTCCCTTTTATTAATGAGATTCATCACTTTACCCAATCCATTGGAGCATTGTATAATTCCATACACTCGTCACATTCAAACACTTATATTGTGCTATATAATTATGGGCACACCCATCACATCATAACATTATTAGTATCATGAATTCCAAATAAAACATATATCAAGAATGAACATAAATAAACCATGTAAATTAATGGGTCTCATATAATAAGAATAAATTCATAAACTTTCGGTTCCCAAAAGAATGAGGGAATAACATACTTTCTAAGAGAACCATCAACCTTGAGTGAGAATTAAAAGGTATGTTTTTGAAAGAAGAGTTCTTTTGAAAAAAATTTAGTTGAAATAAACTCTAGTAGAATACATTTATATCCCAAAAAAGTTATGATAATGATTTAAGAATTATTTTTAGGGACTGACCTTACAAAAAATGGAGTGAAAGAGGGAGAACCTGAAGAAGGAAAGTTCGGTTTTAGAATTTCCCCTTACATAGTATCTGAACGCTTTCTTCACTTTAATGCCTTTTATAACCAAATTAGATTCATTAATTAAAAAGTATAGAACATTGTGTACCTGAATAAGGTTCATTATGGTTTCATTAGGTTATTTTGTGGCCCTCTTGATGAGATATAGATTTTAAATTCATCATTTGTGAATGTTCATTTTTATGGTTTTCCTGAAAGGTTCACTTATATTCATAAATGGAAGTTTGTGTAGGAAAAGGATAAACATACAAAACTAATATTAAATTTTATTAATTATATTATAGGATTTTAAATGATAATATGATTGGTTATATAATATTACTTGAATATTAACCTTTAGATAAGAATTTAATTATGATAATTTGGGTTAATTCGGGTGGTTTTTCGTCCCCAACAAACTCGTTTCTTTTAATAATTTTGTAATATGTACATAAGTTATTTCCATATAATTAAATAGGATATAATACATATAACAAAATCCTTTTAAACAATAAAAATGGTTTCATGACCATATCTAAAGGCATAATAGAAAATTGAAAACATTCCCCTCTTAAAGGTGATAAATTAACTCCTCACGAGCAAAATTTTCCTTTCAAAAATAAAAAGAAGAAGAGAAGTGGGATGGATGATTTAATATCCCATTAGGATAATAAAATTATGGTATATGTATAATTATAGAGTCAACCTACCATGTTTATGAATATAAGTATGAAGATAATAATAAAAGAACATGAAGTTGAGAAAAAATTAAAGGAAAAGAGAGGGGGAATTACCTCTTCAGTTATCCTCTTGGGATCCTCCTCAAGGAACCTTGGATTGGTCATTTGATGAGACCAGAAGAATCCGAGATGTGGGAAAAGAGATAGGGAGGATTTTTGGGAAGTGTTTAGATGATTAATGAAGCATGAGAGGTGTGGAGAAATGAGGTTGTGAAGGGTGGTATTTATAGTGTATGGGAGAGGGTTTTTCTTAATATAATATTCATTAATTTATTATTTGTCCACAAGAAAAGTAATAGTGAGTCCTCTATGCCCAATTATAGTAATTTAATCATTTAAATTTGAATCAATTGGGATTACATCAGCATAACATCATACATGAGTCTATAATATGTGTATTTATCTTATTTTGTAAATTCTGGTATTTCAGTATTCATAAAAATTCAAGTATTTCAAGAAATTCCAAGAAATTTTCCCTAACCATTTTTCAATGTGTAGAATCAAAAAATGAAGTCCATTTTTCAAAAATAACTTCCTAAATATTATTAAAATAATTTTTAATTAAAATCATAATTTACTTGAAAAATTCAATTTTTAAATTTTTTTTACTTATTCCAAAACATAGGTGCATAATGCTTTCTCTTAAATCAAACATATATACTACCATAGGTGAGGTTACTATTCACAATAGTATATCACTATTCATAAAGGTACCATTACAAATCACAAGGGTATGTCACTATTATCCAAAATTTTATTTTGTTCTATTAAACTCCCAAAGTCACCCTGAACTCAACCGTGTATGTCAGATTTTTTTGAAATTCATATCATAAAAGTTGAAAAAATATGTTTAATGGTCATATAGTATTTAGTATCATTATATGTAATTGTGATTCCTAATGTGATTATACTATAAGACATAAGAATGGATATCTGTTAATAAAAAATTGGGTCATTACAGCTGTTATGTTTTGATAAAATAATTGGATACTACTAAATATAATTTTTTTTTATAAATTTTATCAGAAAAAGTAATAAAATTCTTCTCATATTATTTTCAGAAAAAAACATCAAAAAATTACATCAAACTTATCTTTGTGATCCATACTCGAGAAAGAAAACCTTCTCACCAAAACTAATTTATAAGAGTGAAAAAGGAACCTATGGCTTATCCTTCACCATGAAAGAAATGTTTATGTGATGGACAAACCTTTTCTAATTGTGCTAGGAAATGATGTGATTGATGAAGAGTTCTATCTATACGAGAAACATCTGAATGATGCTATAGATGTTCAGTTCTCCATGATATCATCCATATCCAATGATCTATTGAAGAAAATGAGGAAATGGATGCTTATAACATGATTTCTCACCTTATGGATCTCAATCAAGAGAAGGTGAGACAATTGATTTATGAGACGTCCAATGATTTGTTCATTTCTAACCGTGGAGATTTAATGCTAGGTGAGCCTCATGTAGTCAATATTATCAGCTAAATTGAGTGTCTAGACATCTTATGGATTAAATTCCCAGATGAGTTTCATAAGGATCTCATTCTTTCATCAGTACCCAAGGCCTTAGTATTATTATCAATTATAATATGAGAAATAATAAGAAGAGTCTATCAAAACTTATGACCTTTATTTTCCTAGTGGATGAGGATATGGGGCATGATAAAACTACAGTCCAAGTGGTGAATTAGAAGAGGAAGGAAAAGGAAAATGGGCCTAATACGTATAAATAGTCAAAAGACCCTAGGCACTGTCTGATCAATAATAACAAAATCCATAGACATGGAAAATATAAAGAGGCAGTATGTCTTTCATGTGGAAATTCAGGACACTAGAAGAGGAACTCCACACATGGGAAAAGAGAAACCAAAGGTGCATTCATTATCGAGTGAAATCTTTCCATTTCTACACATTGGGTATTAGATGCAACTTGTGGTTCCAACATCTATATTGAAATGTAGGAAACAGGTAGATTTAATAGAAATTTCTAGAGGAGAGGTGGATCTGTGAGCTGTCAATGGTGATAGGCGGGTTGATATTTCTGTTAGTGACTACCACTATTCGTTGCAGATAAGAATGATTTTGGGTTTTCATTATTATTTTTATGTACTGACAGCTACCAACAACATAATTTATATATATTGTTTAGATACAAATTATTTTATTTTCATGTTTAGAAATAAATGTTTTTTCTTTTATTAGGAAAACATATGTTATGGTATGAAATATTTAAATAATGGTCTATATGTATTAAATTATGGAAATCAAGTGTTTGAAATAAAAAACAAATCATGTTCACATGAATCATATAACACTCAGTTGTGGCATAACTATCTTGGTCATGTAAATGAAAAGTGTCTGTAAAATATCTATCAAGATGGTTTTTTAGAATCCTATGAACTAAAAAAATTCAATAGATGTCATGCTTGTTTATCAGGGGGAATGGCCAGAGAGCCATTTGGTGGATCGGGTGACCAGTCCAAAGAGATTCTTGGATTGGTACACATGGATGTATGTAGACCATTTCCAATAGATGTTAGAGGGGGGATATCCTTACTTTATAACTTTTACTGATAATTTGATAGATGTGTCTATGTCTAATTAATGAGGTATAAGTCTAAGACCTTTTTATAAATTCAAGGAATTCAATAATGATGTAGATAATCATCTTGGTAAGATGATAATAAATCTTCGATTAGATCTAGGTAGACAATATTTTAACCAAGAGTTCATAGAATTTCTACAAGATTTTGGGATTATATATCAAATAATTCCACCTTATACACCATAGTGTAATGGTGTTAGTGAAAGAAGAAACCATACCATTTTTGACATGGTAAGGTCGATGATGAGTCATAATGATCATTCATTATCCTTTTGGGGAAATGCATTACAAACTATGACATACATATTAAACTGAGTACCAACTAATGTGGAAAATGGAATTACCTTCGAGATATGGAGTAGAAAGACACTAATCTTGTTGTATACACATTTATGGGGGTGTGAGGCATTTGTTAAGGATTTATCAAGAAACAAACTAGAACCCCAGGGAATGAAGTGTATCTTTATAGGGTATCCTATGGAAACAAAGGGATACTAACTATTCAGCCCTTCAAGAAATAAAGTGACTGTCTTAATAAAAGCTATCTTTATTGAGAGGGGGAACATCCTCAAAAATTATAGTGATAGAAATATAGTCTTTGATGAAGTTTATTCTCAAGATACAAAGGATTTGGAATGGGAAAAATTTCAACAGTTTCTTGTAGAAGAAGTTGTTTCGGAAACACATGTACTACATATTAGTGTAAGAGAGGTAATGGAACTGGAGAGATATGGTTTTCTAGTCACCAAAGATGGTGAATAATTATTTTTAGAACATGCTAAACCTCTCTCTTACAAGGAGGAAGTAGAGATCTCCAATGTTTCAAGATGGCTAGAAGCTATGAATTATGAGAAGGATTCCATTTATTAGAACCAATTTTGGGTTCGGATTAATGATCTAGTTGATATAAAGCCTATACGATGTAAATGGGAATTCAAGAAGAAACCATACATGGAAGGTAATGTTAGTATCTATAAATAATGGCTAGTGGCTAAAGGGTTCCAACAGTGTCAATAGTTGACAATGATGAAACTTTTTTTCCATTTTTCTTATTTAAATATATAAGATTCATATTTTCCATAGAACCATACCGTGTGTATGAGATTTGGAATATGGATTTAATAACTACATTTCATAATGGAAACCTTCAGGATGATTTCTATATGAGACATCTAGAAGGTTTTGTTACACCTGGTGATGCCAAAAGGGTTTTTAAGTTATAGAGATTCATATATGGATTAAATAAAGCATCTCGTTCAGGAAAAATTTGATTCGATGAATCCAAAAGAGAATTTGGTTTCATTAAAGAAATAATGTGAGCTATGTTTTTATAAAATGTTCAGTGGGAATGTTGTCATTATCTTAGTAGTATATTTGGACACCATATTACTTGTTGTAAATGACATATCAGTTTTAATGCTAATTAAGGACTGCTTGAACATGTGATTCTCTCTGAAGGAATTAGGTGAAGCAACCAACATTATAGGGATCAACATCATTTCAGATAGATCCTAGATGTTACATGTACTAAGCCAAAGTACATATATTGACAAGATACTAAAGATATTTATTATGGAATAATCCAAGATGGGATTGGTTCCAGTGTCACATGGTATATATCTTTCTAAGAAGATTTGTCTCCACACACAATGGGAGGAAGATAGAATGAGTATGATCCTATATGGTTCGATGAAAAGATCAATCATGTATTCCATGTTATGTACTAGAATTGATGTTTCTTATGCATTGAGCATGGTAGGAAGATATCAAATAGATATAAGAGAACAACATTGGACTTCTATTAAGATTATCCTTAAGCATATGGGAAGAACTAAGGATAAGTTCCTTGTGTATTAGGGAGATGATGATCTTTTCATGAGAGGGTATGCTCATACTTGTTTTCAGACAGATCAGAATGATCTAAAGTCGCAATTAGGAAATGTTTTCTGTATCAATGGAGAAGCTGTGATCTAGAAGAGTTCAAAAAAGCAAGTTTTCAATGATTCTACAATGGAGTCTGATTATATACAGGCTTATGATGTAGCTAAGGATGCTTGTTTTGTGTGGATCTTTGTCCAGGATCATAATGTGGTGCCCAACAATAAAGACCCTATTACATTATATTGTGATATTACTATTGTAGTTACTATTTCAAAAGAGCCACGGTCACATCAACAGATAAAGCACATACTCTGAAAGAATCACCTCTTAATGGATTTTCATCAGAGGGGTGAATTTGTAGTGAGCAGAGTTTCCAATGAATAGAACATGGTGGAAACCTTGACTAAATTACTATCTCAGTAGAAGCATGAGTATCATGTGAGAGATAGAAGAATTAAGGTTCTTAGTAGTTGGATCTAGTGAAATTAAGAGTTTGTTGGAGTTGGTTCTCTAGAACCAACTTTTGTGTAATTTATGATAACTTATATTTATGGTTTTTTAAAATGAACAATCTCTTTATCATAGCATTATTATTCTTCTGTGTAATATTTTATATGATAATGTCCCAAGAGTAGTTGGGGAACTAAAAGGTTATAGTAGTTCCCTATTAGGATGAAAACCCAGAAGTGCAATGAAACTATTCTTAAATATATGTTCTATCATCGGATGATATCATTTGAGGGACACAAATGATATAGGATATATGGGGTGGAGACTCATAGGACTTTGAGGCACTTTCTCATGGTATATGCCCTTGGTGATATCTAGGAGGATATAATGAGAATGAGACTAGGCAGTAGGAAATCCACATTTAATAAGTTTCATTAGATGTTTTTATATGCAGATGTGTGTATTTTTAATTATACTTAAATATTATTATTAATGGATATTATGAGTCACATAATTTGATATATTGATAAAAACTGTGATGACAGATGTTCACAATGAGGTAGGATATGTCGTGTGCATGAGGAGTAATATTGCATTATTGAATAAGGTGAGATATGATTTATTCCTTATACTAACTAATAGAAGTTAATATCTCGAGACTTTTGATAGAAATAATATATCCTAAATAAATTTATGGACATGGTATTCTATAAGAAATTTATATTTCAAGAAATTAAAAGAATGAGATATCAGGCATATTGGTTGATGGCACCGACATGAAACCTTCTCAGTTAGAGATATTGTGATAAATGGATAATATTACATAGAAAAGTTAAGATCATGTAAGGAAATAATAATATTCATAATATTATTTAACATGGTGTTTTATTGAATTTATAGAAATAATTAAAGGCACTTGTGAAAATTATTTTTATTATAAACCTAGTGAAATAAATGCTCGGTTATATTATTCTCTCATTATCCAAGGGAAAGATAAGTGGAACCTATTCAGTTGTGTACAAAATTTTGTAGAAAACATCTCAAGATTTAAGAGTTTTTTCTTCCCAAAGAGTTATCTCAAGTACAAGGGAGATCCTCCTACACCAGATCAAATAGGATGCTTTGTAAGTGGTTCTCAAGGCGATCGAAGGTGGGTGATGAAAACATAAGGATTTTCCATGCTTTCACATAGAGACTCCTTTGAAAATATATGGATATTTTTGGAACATGTGTGGATCAAAAATAGAGGAGATCTACCCTTAATCTCTATAACATAATGGTGGTGCATTGCAGATCTGTGGTCGTACACATCAACAAATAAATTATAAACCATGGAGGTAATTATTGTTTAATAAAATTAATTATAAATAATAAATGTTGATTATCTCTCTTGGTTTTGTGTTTATATTCCTTTTTCTTATTAATTTGGTTTTCGTGGATAATGGCCTTCATCATTACATAGATTTCCAATTGTTCATTGAATACAGAAAAAATCAACATTGGGCACCGTCCTTCCCACGCTTCCACTATGCCCCTAACCTGTAATTTCCTCCTTGGTCTATTTTTCTTCTCCCATGTATATTTTATTTAAATTGTTTTCAAGAAAGTTCTTTTCAATGGTAAAATTATTATTTTAATCCACTCTAAGCTGCATTATAATTTATTTAAAATTTTAAAAGGAATTTTCTTGAATTATTTTGAATGATGTACTATTAGACTTATTACCAAAAGTGTGGAAGGAATCATTATTTTAACATTTACCATATTAACATATTTTTCAACCATAATTAACATTCATAACATAGAAGATTACATCAAACCATTCCATGCATATTTTCAAAGAAATTATTTTTCTCAATATTTTAAATTGTTTTAATTTTAATGATAATAAAGAAAATGATATTTTCCATTATATTTAATGATATTTTAAAATAATATTTTAAATGTACTCTTCATCTATGTAAACATCTTTAGATATTTCTTATACTTTACTAGGGACATGATTTATTGATAACATCCATGTTATTTTTATGGAAGGCTAATGATAATGTTATGATGAAATTTTTATGATAATTATTTGTTTTCTATATGTTATAATATGATAAATTGATGAATGTTTCTCTAATACTATGTCACACATGTGTATGGTTTTTATTATGTGATGGGTGGGTGCATTAAATCCCCCCAATGCATTGGTTAATGATTGATATCTCATGAGATAATATGTGTTGAAATGGGGAATAAAATTTTTTCGGTATGGGACTCTTCCTACTAGGATAGACTTAGGAGTGAACCTTGACTAAAGAAATGATGGGATGGGATGTAAACCCAATCCACTTTTTGGTTTTTTCACTATGACAGCCATGCATGTTAAACTTGAATAATGAAATTATTTTCTATGCCAATGATTATGCCAAATTCATATAAAATTCCCTTATGCTTATTATATTCTCTCATGGATCATGATTTATTAAAGATGATTCCGTAATCTTTGAAATCATGTCGTTTGAAATACTAATGATTTATACAATGACTTTTGATTTATGATCTAGGAATGATTTGGTAAAAAAATTATAAGTTATGATCATGTTGTCATAAAATAATTTTTATCTTATTCTTATATATAATAATCAATTAATATATACCAGGTTTACCCTTCCTTGGAATCTGATCTCATTATTTCTTATGTTTCTATTTTCCCAAATCTATGAATAATGTTTTTAATATGGACATGTATAAGAAGGGTACCATGAAAGAAAAACATTAAGGGAGATATTGAAGATCGTTAATAAATTATGTTGATAATGTTTCTAGACTCCGAATATAATTAACCATTATGGTCGGAAGGAATGATTTATATGAAATGCACTGAATATTCAATTAAAGTGGTGAAAATTTATGTATGTTATATTTGTGTTGTATTAGTTGGTATCATAGTGGGGATTAATTATTTTTGGTGATTAGGTTTTAAATATTATGAGGATAAAACATAAGAAAAACTATAAATAACTGAAAGTGATATAGAGTGAACATAAAATTATTATAGGTTAATAATAAGTTGTCTTAATTTTAGAAATATTTTGAATAATATTAATGATTATATTGTATCTCAATCTGATTATGTTATCTAGATTTTTATGTTAATATTTTTTGTTTCAATCAATCAATGGAACTACAAGAATCATGTTAACAAAAAATGTGTTAGATAATGCAATGATTATCATATTGAGAACTCGAATGGAATGAAAACTAGAATAAAAAATATTTATTATATGATCTTGCATATATATCAATACATAAATCATGATGAACAACAAAATGAGATGAGTAGGTAGTAAAAAATTATTGAGTATTTAACAAGGAAACATCCACGTTATTTTAGTTGGTCCTCACATCCACTAGTGGTTGATCAAGGAATTAGTACCACTAAAAATATATTTATTGTTTTCCAACGGACAATGCATGAAAGTGGTATCCTATTAGTGTATCATTTGTAAGGATTGGCTGACAAATGGTGGATTTTTTTTAAGAATAAGTGGTAGGAGAAGAAATTGACAAATTAAATTTGATGGGTTTGAAAGATTCTTTTTAAATGATTAATATCATGAACTATCTTCATTAAAATGTATATTTAATTAATTCAAGAAAATTTGAAGGATAAAGAATATATTTGAACCCTTGGGGAAAAAATTATATTAATTGTGTGGTTCACCTCTAGTTTTATCATATACCTTGAAATAAATTTTGATTGGTTCATTAGTGTATTAAAACCAGATCTCTAAAATGATTTAGTCATAAGGGAATTTAGTAGATATGAAAAAATCATTTAATGAGCTCTCAAGGTAGAAATAAAGAGTTTATATTACCATAATTTTTTTGGTCATGATAATCATTGAATTTTGAAGATTCAATGAAATTATTATAAAAGAACCCATAGAAAAAATAAATTTATTCTTCCTTTATCCTAAAAGCTTGGAAAGAAAATTGATGAAAATTATCACTATAGGTCTGGTAAGTATTTAAATTATGAAAAGGATGGCCATCAAGAACGTGAATACTAGTGATATGTAATGAAGAAATCCAATTAAAATAATTAGGATAAAGATTAGATTGTTTCACTATCCACACTAAAATACAAAATCTTTATGGATTATGGGTATTATACCAACTAGTTATCGAATCAGATGGTTAATAATGAAAATTATTATGAAAAAATCCGAAATCCATGAGATATGGTGATGTATCAAGAAATCACAACTATTGATGTGATACATGAAAAAATTAGTGAATGGTTCACTTATTATCCACTCTAGAATTAAAATTTTATTTTTTGATTCTAGTTCTACCCACTCTTTTGTACTCGAATAAATTTATGTGATTGTCATATCAGCACCTCAATTATTAGATGTTTAATTATTATTTCAAACTCACAATGGTATAATGATCATATATCAAGTATATATCTCATCTGAAATACATGTTAGTGGGAATATAATTCCTAAAAATCCTATTATTCCAGCTCCAGTGGAATTTTATTTGATTATATACATAGATTAGATATCTTTATATAGATAACCAATCAATTATTTGAGGAAGGGAAGTCATGTTTGATATTTCAAATCAGACCATGATATTCTATATGTTAAAGAATGAATATGAACATCTAGTTAAAAAATACTTCTATTTTATGGTTCTTATTTCCCATAAACATAGGGTGTCAATATCAAATGGTTGAGGATAAATTCAACATCATTGATATGCCTATTGCATGGGAATATGATGATGTAGTTCTGGAAAAGTTATCCATTCCTCCCCCAAGACTTGAAGATGACTTTTTAATAGAGATCATAACTAGTTCTACACCAATTTCAGAGAATCTTTATAGAATATAACTATTTTCGTGGTAAGAACTGATGAGGAAACTCTATGTGAATCTTGATAAGAGATTTATTTAGCCATGTTCATCAGCATAGGGAACACCTATTCTTTTTGTTAAGAATATATATGGAGAAATGTGCCTTCATATTTATTATGATTAATATAAGAATATTATTATCATGAAAAAATATCCTCAACCCTATATTGAAGATTTGTTTTATCAAATATATAGAGATTAATAATTTGAAGGTGTTGATGTTTGATCTGAATATCCTCAGTTGAGGGTAAAAAAGTAGGAAATATCCCAAAAAAACTATCATCCCAAGGTATAACCACTATGAATTTTTAGTGATACCATTTGGACTTGTTATTACACACATTATATTTATTGATCTATTGAATAGTATCTTTAGATATTACCTTGATCAATTTATGGTAATATTTATAGATAATATTTTATATATTCTATGAGAAAGGAAGACCATGCAGTTCATTTAAGGACATTGTTGATAGACTAGAAGAAATATAAGTTGTATACCAAATTTAATAAATGTGAATTTTGGCTATAAAAGTATCATTCTTGGGTCATGTAATTGTAATAAAATTTATATCAGTGGATCCTTGAATAATGGAAGTTATTGAACATTGGACCATACCATCTACAGTGATTAAAATCCACAGTTTTTTTTAGGATTGATGGACACTATCAACATGTTTTGAGAAATTTATCAATCATATCAAATACACTAACTAAATTGATGTGGAAGGGATCCAAATTTCTTTGAATATAAGAATGTGATGAAAATTTCAAGGAACTAGAGAGTAGTTTTATTAGTGAAACTATACTCACACTTCCACATAGCGGAGGAGGGTTAGTAATCTATAATTATGAATCAATGAAGTGTATGTGATATATTTTCGAGGAGAATGACTTGGTAGTATCCTTTCCCTCACACCAATTGAATGTTCATGAGAAAAATTACTCGACTCATGACCTAGAACTAGAAGTGGCAATTTTTTATTTGAAGACATGGGGGAATTATAATTATTGTTAATTTTGTAACATATATATAGATCATAAGATATTAAAGTATATATTCACATAAAAATATTTAATGGGAATCTAATTAGATGGTTTGAACTGATTAGTGATTGTGACTGCATAATACATTACCTATTTGGGAAGGAGAACAATGTGAATGATGCCTGGATTTGGAAGGAATATCATAGTTTATCCATGAAAAGGATTCAAAGAGATCCAATATTTATTAATTCACAGAGTATGAATCGTGAAACCATTAGGAATATGGAGGATTCTATTCTTTCATAGACAAATGTTTAAGAATCTATTCGTGTAACAACTAAAAAGGCACATAATGATGATTTAGATCTATAAAAGAATGTATGGATATTTCTAGAGTTCAACCGTTACCATGATGGAATTATTGGGTTCAAGAATACAGAATTTGTCTCTTAAATACCATAATTATATAAGGTGTAATTGAATTAATGTCCTAATTCATCATTCTTTATCCATTATAGAATTATTAAGGTTTAATGAAATTTTAAAGAGATTTTTTTGCAGGAAAACATAAAGAGAGATATTATGAAGTATTTATATTGGTAATTAGAATTAAATAAATTTAATTCTAGGATATATAAGTCAAAGGGTATGTTTCAACCATGACCTGTACATGAGTTGAAATGGAAAAAAATCACCATGGATTTCATCATGGGACTCCAAAAAACATTTAATGGGTAAAATGATAATTAGTTTGAGTTGATCTTCTTATAAAATCACAAAATTTTATTTATATCAAAAAATATTTATCCATTTGAAATCTATCTAAGTTATATTTTAATGGAGTGGAAATGTTTTTGGGACTACTTCTCTCAATCATATCTGATCAATATTTCATGTTCTAGTGAAATGTAATGCAATATTTGAATACATTTTTGATATTTTAGACTATATATTAACCTCAAATAGATTTTTGGTTTTGGTGGACCATTCATATCCTTGAATATATATTTAAATATTAATTTGCGGATTTCAAAGTATTTTGTGATAAAAAATCATTTTTACGAAATTTTATTACAAGAATAACATTCAATCGTGCATTCAGATAGCTCCTTATGAAGCCCTCTAAGGAAATAAGTGTATATGTAAAACATGTTGGGGTTAAAATGGAGAAAAAATATATTAGGAAGTTTTATTTCTATAGAAATTTCATGGAATTTTATAGCAATCTGACAACATATCAGGGTAACTTAGAGTTGATAAAAAAGTTATAATGACAATCGTTAGTGAGATCTAGAGTTCAATGGTGGTGATAATGTATTCCATAAAATATCAACTTGAAAAAATATTATGATATTTTCATATAAGGGAATTATAATCCATGGTTATACCATTTATTATAAAAATTTCCATTATATCAGAATAATATCTTATCACATGGTGTTTCCTCAAAACCTCTCCAAAGTTCATGACATGTTCCATGTATCTCTTTTGAAGAATTTTTTACCAGATCACTCAAATGAACTAAACTCATTAGTAATACCATTAGATCATGGTCTTCATTATGAAGAATAACTACTATAAATATTGGATCGTAAAGATAAAGTGATATGGAATAAGATAATTCACATGGTTTAGATTATCTAGAGGAATCAGAAATTTGGGAAAGGTTTATGAGAACTTAATAATGGGATGAGGTAAAGGTATCCTCATTTTTTTGTATTGAATTTATATAATTTATTTGGACAAATTTTTATAATAATCTATAATATAAAACACTATGATTTTGGAATATGTTTATATTTAATAAATAAATGTGTTTATTAGTTTGTAAATAACAAAACATGAAATTATGTGAATAATTATTTTATATTATAAAATAAAGCATATTATATGATATTGAAATGAAATAGAATTGTTAAAAATAATTTCTAATTCATTTAGAAAATTCTACTAAGGATAATGAACTATTTGGATTTTTTATGAGATTTTATCATAATATATGTTTTTTAATTAAATTAATAAAATTATGAATAATTATTACTTAAACATGAATAAAATTAATTCTTTTAATATTTTTTTACAAGAAAAGGAATTGGAATGAATTCATTGTTATGATTAAAAATGAATTTCTAAAAAAGGATTTCATTTGTTTTTGTGCCCTTATTTTAAAATGAAATTCTTCTAATTATAGATATTAAATTATATAAATCGATTTTTATATTTTTAATCATTTAAATTTATTTATTCAAAATAGTTTATTTCTAGTCATAGTGAATAATAACTATGGTAACTTTTCACCTCATTTAGGGGTAAAAAGGGCAAATGAAGGGGTTCAACAAAAAGGCAAGGTTTAAAATATTACATAAACGTTTGAAAATTTGATTTTTTGAATATATTTTTACCATAAATTATCTCATATGTTAACCATTCACTATTTTTCCCACTCTCACTTGAATATAGCTTTATTATATTTCAATGTTTTGTGTATTTACATGATTTCTTACCCCCTCACATATAAAAGGAGGTCCTCTACACATCACTCCTTAACACATTTTGACCAATATTTATTAGAAAATACCTTCAAGAAAAACTTCCTAACTCAATTATACACATCCTGGATATTTCTTTATTCCTAAGACACAACACATTTAATGACTTAATGTGTTTGTCAAATGAGGTTTCCACAAGAAGAGGTAATTGTTTTGATGAATATATTTTGTATTCTTTCTTTCTCAACCTCCTAGACATTTTCTATAACCATATTAAATTTTAATAAATATTATCTCTAATATTTTTTTTATATTAATGGTAAAACCATATTATTCCATGTTTCCATCCTATGATAACTGATAGCATTATTCATGTGCACGTGTTGACTACCACCTCCACAATATAATGTGATTCATTTTTCATGTATTACACACATGTATTTTCATATGAATGGGTTTAATGTATAAATAAGATACTTATAAAATGATTAATATTCTACAGATGATTAAACTATGACCATTGTGCAGGACCAAAATCATTGAACCAAAACATGCATGGAAAATAGACCACTTTTTACCCAAATATAAATTTTAATGAAAAATTGTTAATAAATCAGTTAATAGAAATTATAAGGGGATATTATATTATATTAAAATAATGAATATTTATTTATTATATATTCCTAATAAATATAAATTTATAATAAACGAGAATATAAATTTGTATGAATAATGATTGGACAATAAGTAACCTTTTATGTCATAATATCATTTATTCCAAATTTGTTTAATGTAAAATTCCATTAAGAATAATTATATAATAATAATATTTTAAATACCCAATATTTTCTTATACTCTAGTTATTTATAGAATTTTTAAATAATAGTTCCATTTTACACTATTTTTTACTTAAAATTACTGATAATATGTTTTAAGAAAAGTCAAACATACTCTCTCATTGGGTGATGAAATTATTCTTCCATATCCATTATATTTAAAATATTTTCAAGAATAATTTTTTATATGGTAAAATTATTATTTAAATTCATTTTTGATGATATGGGACTTTATTCTCAATGTTTTAAACATAATCCCCTTATTAGTTTTTACACATGGTACATTTGTACTTTTTTCTAAAATTGTGAAAGGAATCCATTTTTTCATTTCAAAAAAGAAATAGATTTTGAAACCATTATAAAATTCTCAAAATTGTAGATTACTTTATAATTTTTAAGTTTATTTTTAAATAATTTTATTATTATTATTCTAAAATTTTATAGTTTTAAATATATCGAAGGAAAATGATATTTCTCTTATCTTGAAAGAATTTTTCAAATTCTCTTCTAATTATATATTTCATATATGTCAACAACCTTTTATGTTTCATATTATTCATTACAGATGTGGTCTAATGATACCATCCATGATATTTATTTGTATGTATTATAATTATGTGGTGATAAAATAATTATTAAATATGTTTCTTCTATATAGTTCATGCTATAATAAATTGATGAATGTTTTCCTAATATCATGGCACACATATGAAAGGTTTTCCTTATGTGTGGGGTGGGTTCATTAAATAACTATAATTTATTAGGAAATTATTGATATCTTATGAGATATTATAGACTAGAATGGTGAGTTAACATAGTTTAGAATGAAAATATATCTACTATGTAAGTCTTGGGAGGAAAACATGACAATGAAAATGATGAAATGAAGAGTGAACCCAATCTAATAAGCTAAATCTTCCGCTATTTTTGTCATGGAAGGGAACCTTGACTAACTAAATGATTTTCTATGCTTATTATTATTCTATAACTCCTATGGAATTCTCTTATTCTTAAGATATGGTCTCATAACACATGATTAATTAATGAAAATTCCTCACTCATTTGACTCATGTATTTTTAAATTACAAAGCCTTATACAATGACTTGTTATTTATTATTTGTGGCCGATTATGTATGAAATTTTATTTTTTTGATCTGGAACATATAATATTATTATTATCATATTCTTTCATATGATAATCTATTAATATATTCAATATTTAACCTTATAGAGAATATGAGATCAACCACCCTTATATTTTCATTTTACATAGGTTATGGTGAAATATTTTAAGTATTATGTATCTAGGAAGGTTACTATGACATAAGAACCTTATGGGAGATATTTCATATTTTTCATGAAATAAGTTGGTTATATATCTAATATTAAAACATGCAAAAAATTTACTGTTATGGAGAATGTTTTTATAGTAAATTATACTAAATATTTTTCGGAAATGATTTAATATTTATATATGATCTTCTTTAGTTTATTCATAGTTTTCATACCTGAGAGACCATCCATGGAACATTTATTAGGTTTCGGTGGAAGGAACACTTGTGTGGTATATGAATAATTTTTCTAGGAAGAGATATTCCCCTATGTGTTTATATATTCTAAATAAATAAATAAATATGAAAATATGTAAATATATTAAAAACAATATATATATATATATATAGGGATGATATAACTAAGGTACAAGGGTTGGATTCCCCGGGTGCATATATAGTTGGCTTTAAAAAGGAGTTTCCTAGTGTGTAGGTATTTTTTTCACTATATATATGTCATTTGATGATATTCACATTTAAATGGAAGAAAGTGGGGTTTATACACTAATTCATCTATGTGCCTTTTGGTAACTAGGTCCTTATACCAATTTTGGGGTAGGCTATTCAACCCCCATGTTTATTCTCATATGGTTATGGGGCCTGATGAGGGTGCAGGTGTGATGGTGGAGGTGGGATGGTTTAGGTTGGGTACAAGGGAGAGGGTTGGGTGCAAAGGGGAGGGTGGGTGTAGGTGGGGGGAGGTGGAGGAAGAAATGGGTATATGGAGGGTGCAGGAGGGAGGGTGTGTAGGAGGTAGGTGCAGGTGGGAGGGTGTTCACGGGGAGGGTGCAGGTGTGGTGCAAGGGGCAGGGGGAGGGTGCAGGTTTGGGGGGGGGGTGCAGGATGAGGGTGAAAGTGGGGTGAAAGCCATAATGGGAGGGTATAGGTGGGTTTCAAGGGGGAGGGTGAAGGTGGGGTGAAAGGGGGAGGGTGCAAGTGCGGTGAACGGTGCAGGGGAGGGTGTAGGTGGGGTTCAAGGTGTCGGGAAGAGGGTGGAGGTGGGGTGCAAGGGGACAAGGAAGAGGGTGCAGGTGGGATGAAAGTGGTAGGGGAGGGTCCTGGTTGGGGTGTGTAGGGGGAGGGTAAAGGTGGGGTGCAAGGGGTTGGGGGAGGGTGCAGGTGGGGGGGGGGGGTGTCGGTGGGGTTCAAGTGGAAGGGGGAGGGTGAATGTGGGGTGCAAGAGGAAGGGGGAGAGTGCAGGTGCGTGTCAAGGGGCAGGGGGAGGGTGCAGGTGGGTTGCAAGGGGTAGAGGGAGACTGAACAACCCAAAAATATCAATATGTCATGTAAATCTAATGATTTAGAACATGATATAATTTGTGATTATAAATATTTATTAATCATAGGTGAATGAACCAAGATTACAAAAAATTAGAGAGTTTGTGTTCTTCATGTGGGGTGAAAGGTGCAGGGGGAGGGTGTAGGTGGGGTGCAAGGTGAAGGGAAGAGGGTGCATGTTGGGTGCAGTGGGCAGAGAAGAGGGTATAGGTGGGGTGAAAGGGGTAGGGTGCAGGTGGGGTGGAAGGGGTATGGGAGGGTGTAGGTGGGGGGTGCAGGGGGAGGGTGTAGGTTGGGTGTAAGGTGCAGGGAGAGGGTGAAGGTGGGGTGAAAGGCGAAGGGGGAGGGTGTAGGTGGGGTGAAAGGGGCAGGGAGAGGGTGTAGGTGGGGGGAAAGGGGCACAGGGAGGGTTCAAGAGGGGTGCAAGGGGTAGGGGAGACTGAACAACCAATAAATATTAACACGTCTTGTAATTATATTGTTTTATCACATGATATAATTTTTGATTATAAATATTTATTAAGCAGAGGTGAATGAACCAAGATTATAAAAAATTAGATAGTTTATGTTCTTCATGTTGTACTTATAGGCGATGAGATTTTAGATGTTAAATTTTCTTATAGCCTAAGGCATCAATAAGGATTAGATAATTTGAATATCTTTTAAAAAACAATTGAATTCGTATTTCTGACTTGGTATCACATGTTTCATTTTTTATGTATAACATTAATGTGTAGATTAATCTTTCTTATTTTCTACATAGTGATTTTCTCACATAAACATAAATTGGTTTAATTTATATCACATTAACATATGATATGTTATGTCATCATCCTATCAATAGAAATGGGTTTTACTCTTAATTATATAAAGTATAAAGGGGATAATATGATATTTCTAATAATAATTATAGAATAAGGTGAGTGTCACTTTACATTACCTAAGAACCTTAAAAAATGAATATAAAAGTGACACTGTACTTATTTTTAAAATTGTGGAGAGAAAATGGGAATAATATTAACTTTTGAATCAATATTGGAATTGAAAAAAATCCAACTTAGGGGAATGAAGTAGATAAAGGAATTGTAATGATCATTATTTTATTTTTTATTTTTTAGATGAAAATTTAATATATTCAGAAGTGAAGGGGATGAATGATGAATAGAAAACATATAAAGGAATAAGTTCATCCTTATGGTTATTTCTATAAATAAATATTCATATATTATAAGTCCCACTTGGATGATGATAATAAGTTGATGTAAAATACAATCCAAATTCTAACACAATCAAAGTCTGAATCTACTTTAAAAAGGTAACACTAAAGTATATTGTGATGCCAAATGGTTAATATATAAAACAAAAGAGAATATTTTCAAAAAGTAATTATGTTGATTAAATATTGAATATTTTGTTGTTACTAATTTGTTTAGGAAGAAACTTATATGTTTGAAGAATTTTGGGATGGATATTATTAGGGATAAATGAGGTTCTGAGAAGATTTTTAGTGATTTTGAGATAACTGTTAAAGGCATACAATGGTCTATGAGTTTGGTATTGAAGTCTTGTATCATTTATCATGTAAAGTTGACACACTGATCACATATATTTAAGAAGTTTTTATATGTTTCTTCTTTTCGCATTATTTATTTACAGGTGATTTCATAGGATGAGGCTAGTTCTATCCACCGCCATCAAAAGTAGTGAGTTAGAAATTGGATTCAGTTGAGGTTTCTTCTATTTTTATTCTTTGTCCAATTTTAATAAGTTTTTTTTTTCTAATTATTGGGTTTCTAATATTTTTGTAGTGTGTTTTGGATCATATTGAGGTGTATTTGAGCTGCTTGTCAAAGGATACTCACCACATATGCATTTGTAAGAAAATATATAATAAGTTCTCCCATTTTATGTTTTTCCACCCATGGCAGAGCAATTACATAATTGAGTCTAGGTGTGTTTATGTATATATATTAAATATAAATATGTGTGGGGGTGATAATGGGATTATGTATGTGAGAATATATATAAGGATCATCTTATGCATGTTCAAGGCCATGCAGACACGTACATAGGGGTTATGACATCCTTATGTATATGCAATGGTCTATATGTCTGGAGGATAGATGAAGCAACTAAGATTTGTCAATTATAGAAGTGTCAAACGCTATGTGTGGCTTGGCTCCTTTGAGGTACAGTCCCTCTCTCAGCCTCCATAATTCAAGAATGTTTTATATTGAATTTATAATCCTTCTTAATTCAACTTGTTTATAATAAATTGAAATTCTTGAATAATTTTCAGTTAAGATAATTGTTTCTTTTGATAAAAAATTCATGGTTTTGTAAAATAAAGAGGTTTATTAAGTGCTAATGGAAGATTAAATTAATCCATTATTTTGGTGATTTTTTCTTTTTGAATAGGAAATTGAAGGCGATGTTTAAAAAATAATGAAGTCTATTAATAATCATGTTATTTAGTATTGGGATATAAATATCAATTCGAATATATTTGTTCATTGTTGGTTATGGATTCAGGTATCATTTATCATGTATAGTTGACACACTGATCACATATATATATAAAAGTCATTATATCTCAATTTTTCCACTATTTTCTTATAGGTGGTTTCTTATGATGAGTTTGGTTCTATCTTCCACTAACGATGACAGTGAATTCAACATCTAATTTGGTTAATGTGTATTCCATTTTTATTATTTCACCGAATTTCTATTAGGGCATTTGTGATTTTTGGGTTTTTTATATTTTTGCAGTGCATTTTGGATTTCGTTGAGGTGGATTCGAGTCTTCATTGATGAAGGCTTAAATGTGTATTCATTGGTAGGAATATATATACGTACAAGATCCCTCTTTATATATATTCACTCACACATGTATGAATATATATATTGGGGTGAGGTATGATTATATATATATATATAATGCATACATGTGTAAGTGTAAAGAGGTATATGAAAGTATAAACATATATCTAAGGACCCCTTTTCGATATTTTTCCATGAAAATATGTACATAGGGTTTAGGTTTCCTTATATATATGTGAAGTTTCATATGTGTGCTAGTGGAAAAAAATAAGATTTGATTTATCATCATAAAAAGAAACGAGCCACGAGGTCGAGGTAGGTTTCTTCTGCCTAAACCTTTAATTTGATTTCTATTATTTCTTGAATGTTTTAAAAACTTGTTTCCATAATTGCTTTATTATTTGAAAAAATTATGTTCTAATAACCCCTTTCATTTTCAGGAAAAAATATGAATATATACCTTAAAATTATTTATAGTACTTGTTCAAAGAGGTCAATAAATTCTATTAGTTTCAAGATACTAGAACAAGTGATCTAAAAACCATAAATTGAGCATCCGTAGAGACATTCATGATCTCAATAAACTTTCCATAAAATTCATCATAAAATACCACTTATTAATTTTATGGATCTATTAGTTCCAATACTAAGCTTCCTGTCATCTTCTCTAGTATCATGGAACTCCCCCACAATATTCCTCTTGAAATATTTTATAAGGAATGGTGTGATCATATCACACTACAGGGACTGAATCTGTAAGGATACATAATTCCATTTTGAGAGAAATTGATAAACCCCACTCTAAAAAATTTGAACCACTGAATGTTATGAGGTAGAATTTATATACGGTTGAATCCTTTTAATGATATCAAAGTAGATTAATACAATACTTTCTAAAGTGTGTACAATTTCTTTTATTTCAGTCATGAAATACATAACCTCATCAAGAACGACTTGAGACATTTCTAATTGCACCATTGAAGGATTTTGGAACATGTACCTTTGAGATACAACCATAACACCATGATCATTAAACTCAAACTTGGTAGTATAAACATCCTTCAAAAATCTAACTAGGCCATTCACATCCTTATGCTCTTTGAAACATACATTAGAAACAACTTTTTGAATAGGAGTGAATGATTGTAGATTTCTAATCAACATTGTTTGGGTAGTAATTAACCCAACCGACTTGTCAATATCAACCCTGGGAATAGAGGACTTATTAAGTTCTCTAATATTACCATTAATATATTTGAACTCGTGTTTTCTCATTATAATATACTCAAATATTATCAAACTCATTTACAATATTATAGGGAAAATATTACATTTTATAACTTTATGAGATCTTAGTAATAGAGGGTGATTCCTCATGCACAATAGGAGATGGTGATGGTACATGTGATGTAGAGAATGTTCAGTAGCTTCCATAAACACATCATCAGTTCAATATCCATCATAATGTGATCAAATTATAATTGGATATATTGACTGATGCCCCACCTTCAGTTTATATCTCCCCTATATAGTTTAAACACTAGTCATAGTCATAATTTCCCTTTCTTCAGGAATACAAATAGTTGTGTCAATAGTTTTTTCTTCCTGATGAACTCCTTCAGGGGGTGCATGGGTGGGCAGGGGGTGGGTGTGCAGGTGGGGAGGGGGGGTGTTGGGGCTACGAGGGTGTGCGGGGTTAGGGGTTATGCTAGGGGTAGTGGGGGGATTGTACATGTGGGGGGCAGAGGTTGTGCTAGGGGAGGGGGTTGTGAATGTGGGGGGGGGGGGGGATGTGCTGGAGATGGATACATTGGCCAGGGGGTGTTTAGGGGGAGGGTTGTTTCGGGCGGGGGGGGGGGGGGGTCATGGGGGGCTATTTTAAGGGGGTGGGGGTGTCCTAGAGGGAGGGTCAGGAGGGGTGTCCAGGAGGGAGGGTGGGGGTGTCCAGGGGGAGGGGTGTCCAGGAGGGTGGGTGGGTGGGGGGGTCCAGCAGTGAGGGGTGTCTAGAAGGGAGGGGTCTGCAAGAGGGGGGGGGCTTTCGAGGGGGAGTGGAGGGGGGAATTGCAGGGGGTGGGGGTGGGGGGGATACTGCAAGAGGATGGAGGGGGTGTTAAGGGGGAGGAGGGAGGGGGTGTCAAGGAGGGGGGTTTCCAGGGGGGTGTCCAAGAGGGGGGGGGGTGTATCCAGGAAGTGTGGGGGGCTTAGGGGGGGTCTGCTACTGCAAGGGGACTGTTGGTGGTGGGGGGTGTCCAGGAGGTGTGTGCGGGGGGTTCCAGGGGGAGGGGTGTTTAGGAGGGAGGGTGGGGGTGTCCAGTAGGGGGGGTGTCTAGGGGTAGGGGTGTTCAAGAGGGAGGGGTATGAAGGAGGGGGTCATCTAGGAGGAGGAATGGGGTGGCTACTGTAAGGGGTTGGATGGGGGGTGTCTATGGGGGAGGAGGGAGTTTTGGGGGTTTCCAGGGGGAAGGGGTGTCTAGGGGGGTGTTTTCTTGGAGGGGGTGGGGGGCTCAGGGGGGTGTGCTACTACAAGGGGAGTGGGGTGTCTAGGAGGGGGAGTGGGAACCAAATTTGATTATTTCTTCATTTCATTTTGAATAAGGTCTTAACTAAAAATATTGATTATTGTAGAATTATGTTTGACTAACATCATATATCTCTTCATTCAACATGAATCAGTACATAACAATTTTTGGGAACCATAGTTCTATTGAGATCTACTGTAATTTTAATATCATTATTCTTGAATTTTGTAAAACCACTCATTAGTCTCACAAATTGGCATAAGATGATTAAAATATCATTAAATGGGGGAGGGGGCTATCTAGGGGGATTTTTAGTGGACTGTCTAGGGGGAGGGGGCAGTCCAGGGGAGGGTTTGTAGGGGGAGGGTTGTTTGGGGGGGGGGGGTGTCTAGGGGGCTTTGCAAGGGGAGGGGGGACATTCAGAGGAGGCCTTGCAAGGGGAGGGAGCTATAGGGGGTGGGATACTTCTGTGGGGGCTATGCAGGGGAGAGGTTGAGGTAATTGTTTTTTGGGATGGGGGTTATCCAGGAGGGGGGCTATGCATGGGAGTTGTCTGGGGGGGTTTTCCAGAGGGAGGGGGATGTCCAGAGGGGAGAGGGGCTATCCAGGGGGGGTTTTAGGGTGGAGGGTGCTGTTTAGGGTTGGTGGGCTACTACAGGGGGTGTAGGGAAGAGGGTGAGGGATATTGGGGGGGGGGGGGGGGGCTGTCCAAGGGTTTCTTTATAGGGGGAGGGGGCTGCTGGGGGTGGGATTCTTCCCAGGGAGTAGGGGGTGTGCAGGGGTTGGGGGGCTATTTTTATGGATTTTAAGACCCAATATCCTTTATATCTAACCATAGTTATAGGTCTATTTCCATGGTTTTTAACTGTCATTATAGGTCTAATGCCACAGTTAGAAACTATGGAAATAAAGTGTGTTTCTCCTCTTATATAGCCACAATTCTAAACAGTGCCTATATACCTATAGTCACGGTTCCCAACCATGGATATAGATTTAGGCCTATTTTAATACCAAACAGAGCTACGATTCCTCAAACTACAACTATTTCCTATATCCACGGTGTGAGGACCTATAGCCATCATTTTAAACCGTGGCTATAGCCCAAATTTCCAGTAGTGTCTCCTTCAATTTTCTTGACTCTTTTAATTCTCTCTTCATATTTCTATAAAGATTTTATGGGATGTACTTGTTAATAAACATGATATTAAATTCTTCCCATTCCATTTCTTTAATTTTGTCTCATGGCTTCGTGTTCTTAATCAAAGCCCACCATTGGTAAACCACTATAAGTAGATGATAAATGGATAGTGTCACCTTCTCCTTCTCAAAATAGTGAAGTATAGGAAAAATATTCACCATGGAGTTGACCCACTATTCTGAAACATGTGGATCAGAAAACCCACAAAATATTGGTGGTCGTTACGACATAAAACACTGGACAACCAGTTGCACCCTCTTAGGTGAAGTACGATGTTCCGCATTATTCTGGTTTTTTTTCATAACCTAATATTTTTAAGTAAGCATCACCATGATGTTTTGAACTCTACCTCCCAAAGCATTGGGGATTTCATTTGGGAAATTGTTTCATTGTCCCTCGCATGAGTTGTTGTATTGGTTTCTCTTAGTTCCCACCGTTTTCTAAAATAAAAAAGGTTAGAAAAAACATAAGTTAACAAGTCATGAATAACTTATTCATTAGTACAATTTATACTAAATGGATAAATTATGGGATCCATATATAAAGTTTTTTGGTTTCATATTTCTACTTAGTCTCATACTAGTTGTTTTCTCTAGGGTTCACAAATTTGAATTCCCAAATTAACTAAACCTTATCTCTGATACCAACTATAGTGACATTGCCTTTTCAAATATTACTATTAAATCATTATAAAGATAAAAATAATAATAGTATTACACCCTGAGTATCTAAATGATTATTTTAATGTGAAAATTATTATCAAACACAACTTTTACAACATCAATCATATACATTTATTTAATTCTTTCTTCTTAAGATTCTTATTGGATCTTGACCTCTCCTTAGTACATGTAGTCACCTGAGGATGTACATCAAAAAATGGGTAAGATAAAATCTCACTAATAGGATAGATATGAACAATATAAATATGGTTGAGCATAATAATAACGTAGGAAAAGTATCATTAATGTGAGAGAAATCAATAAAAAAGGACTTGAAATGTGGAAATGCATAAAAAATGAAACATCATGTCTTAGTGGTTAACTACCAAACATACTTGTGAAAAATTATAGAATCATATTAATGCATAATTTCCCTTTTATTAATAAGATTCATCACTTTACCCAATCCATTGGAGCACTGTATAATTTTGGGAACACTCGTCACATTCAAACACTTATATTGTGCTATATAATTATGGGAACACCCATCACATCATAACATTATCATTATCATGCATTCCACATAGAACATATATCAAGAATGAACATAAATAAACCATAGAAATTAATGGGTCTCATATAATAAGAATAAATTCTTAAACTTTTGGTTCCCAAAAGAATGAGGGAATAACATACTGTCTAAAAGAACCATCAAACTTGATGAGTTATAGATTTCAAATTCATTTTTTGTGAATGTTCATTTTTATGGTTTTCTTGAAAGGTTCACTTATATTCATAAATGGAAGTTCGTGTAGAAAAAGGATAAACATACAGAACTAATATTAAACGTTATTAATTATATTATAGGATTTTAAATGATCATATGATTGATTATATAATATTCCATGCAGATTAACCTTTAGATGAGAATTTAATTATGATCATTTGGGAAAATTCGGGCGGTTCCTCGTCCACAAAAAAATGTTTCTTTTAATCATTTTGTAACATGTACATAAGTTAGTTCCATATAATTAAATAGGATATAATACATATAACACAATCCTTTTCAACAATAAAAATGGTTTCATGACCATATCTAAACGCATAATAGAAAATTGAAAACATGCCCTTCTTAAAGGTGATAAATTAACTCCTCACGAACAACATTTTCCTTTCAAAAATAAAAAAAAGAAGAGAAGTGGGATGGATGATTTAATATGCCATTAGTATAATAAAATTATGTTATATATTTAATAATAGAGTCACCATACCATGTGTATGAATATAAGTATAAAGATAATAATAAAAGAACATGAATTTGAGAAAAAATCAAAGGAAAAGAGAGGGGGGAATTACCTCTTTAGTTATCCTTTTGAGATCCTCCTCAAAGAACCATGGATTGGTCATTTGATGAGACCAGAAGATTCTTGGAAGTGGGAAAAGAGATTGGGAGGATTTTCAATACTGTTTAGACAAGTCATGAATCTTGATAGGTGTGGGGAAATGAGGGTGTGAAGGGTGGTATTTATATTGTAGGTGAGATGGGTTTTCTTAATATAATATTCATTAATTTATTATTTCTCCACAATAAAAGTAATAGTGAGTCCTCCATTCCCAATTATAGTAATTGAACCATTTAAATTTGAATCAATTGGGAATACATTAGCATAACATCATACATGAGTCTATAATATGTGTATTTATATTATTTTGTAAATTCTGGTATTTCAGTATTCATAAAAAATTCAAGTATTTCAAGAAAATCCTAGAAATTTTCCCTAACAATTTTTCGATGTGTAGATTCAAAAAATGAAGTCTATTTTTCAAAAATAACTTCCTAAATATTATTAACACAATTTTTAATTAAAATCATAATTTACATAAAAAATACAATTTTTAAAACATTTGTTTACTTATTCCAAAACATAGGCACATAATGCTTTCTCTTAAATCAAACATATATACTACCATAGGCGACGTTACTATTCATAATGGTATATCAATATTCATAAGGTTACCATTACAAGTCACAAGGGTAAGTTACTATTCTCCAAAATTTTATTTTGTTCTATTAAACTCCCAAAGTCACCCTGAACTCTTCCGTGTATGTCAGATTTTTTTGAAATTCAAATATTAAAAGTAGAAAAAATATGTTTAATGGTCATATAGTATTTACTATCATTATATGTTAGTGTGATTCCTAATGTGATTATACTATAAGGCATAAGAATGGATATCCATTGACAAAAAATTGGGTCATTATAGCTGTTATGTTTTGATAAAATAATTGGATACTACTAAATATAATTTTTATTTATTTTCATAAATTTTATAAGAAAAAGTACTAAAATTCTTCTCATCTTATTTTCAGAAAAAACATCAAAAAATTACATCAAACATATCATTGTGATCCATACTCGAGAAGGAAAACCTTCTCACCAAAACTAATTTATAGGAGTGAAACAGGAACATATGGGTTATCCTTCCCCATGAAAGAAAATTTTATGTGATGGACAAACCTTTTTTAATTGTGCTTGGAAATGAGGTGATTGATGAAGAGTTCTATCTCTACGAGAAACATCTCAATGATTCTATAGATGTTCAGTGCTCCATGATATCATCCATATCCAATGAGCTATTGAAGAAAATGAGGAAATCGATGCTTATAACATGATTTCTCACCTTATGGATCTCTATCAAGAGAAGGCGAGACAATAGATGAATGAGACGTCCAATGATTTTTTTCATGGATAATCGTGGAGATTGAATGCTAGATGTGCCTCATGTAGTCAATATTATCAGCTACATTGAGTGTCTAGACATCTTATGGATTAAATTCCTAGATGAGTTGCATAAGGATATCATACTTTCATCAATACCCAATGCCTTAGATTTATTATCAATTATAATATGAGAAATAATGAGAAGAGTCAATCAAAACTTATGACCTTTATTTTACTAGTGGATAAGGACATGGGGCGTGATAAAAATACAGTCCATATGGTGAATTAGAAGAGGAAGGATAAGGAAAAGGGGCCTATGATGTATAAATAGTCTAAAGCCCCTGAGCACTGTCTGACTAATAATAACAAAATCCACAGACATGGAAAATATAATGAGGCAGTATGTTTTTCATGTGGAAAGTCAGGCCACTAAAAGAGGAACTCCACACATAGGCAACGAGAAGCCAAATGTTCATTCATTATCAAGTGAAATCCTTCCATTTCTACATATTGGGTATTAGATACAGCTTGTGGTTCCAACATCTATATTTAAATGTAGGAACCGGGTAGATTTAAAATAAATTTCTAGAGGAGAGGTGGATCTCTGAGCTATCAATGGTGATAGGCTGGTTGATATTTCTATTAGTGACTACCACTATTTGTTGCCGATAAGAATGATTTTGGGTTTTCATTATTATTTCTATGTACTGATATCTACCAACAACATAATTTATATATCTTGTTTAGATACAAATGATTTTATTTTCATATTTAGAAATAAATTTTTTCTATTTTATAAGGAAAACACATGTTATGGTATGAAATATTTAAATAATGGTATATATGTATTAAATTATGGAAATCATGTGTTTGAAATAAAAAAAAATGTTCACATGAATCATATAACACACAGTTGTGGCATAACTATCTTGGCCCTGTAAATGAGAGGTGTCTGCAAAATATCTATCAAGATACTTTTTTAGAATCTTATGAACTAAATTATTTTGATAGATTTCATGCTTATTTATTAGGGGGAATGGTCTGAGAGCCATTCGGTGGATAGGGTGACCAGTCCAAAGAGCTTCTTGGATTGGTACACATTGATGTATGTAGACCATTTCCAATAGATGTTAGAGGGGGGATATCCTTACTATATAACTTTTACTAATGATTTGATAGATGTTTCTATGTCTACTTAATGAGGTATAAGTCTAAGACCTTTTATAAATTCAATGAATTCAATAATTATGTAGAAAATCATCTTGGTAAGATGATAATAAAACTTCGATTAGATTTAGGTACATAATATTTTAACCAAGAGTTCATAGAATTTCCACAAGAGTTTGGGATTATATCTCAAATAATTCCACCTTATACACCATAGTGTAATGGTGTAATTGAAAGAAGAAACCATACCGTTTTTGATATGGTAAGGTCGATGATGAGTCATACTGATCATTCATTATACTTTTGGGGATATGCATTACAAACTGTGACATACATATTAAACTGAGTACCAACTAAAGGTGAAAATGCAATTACCTTCGAGATATGGAGTAGAAAGAAACTAATCTTGTTGTATACATATTTATGGGGGTGTGAGGTAATTGTTTAGGATTTATCAAGAAACAAACTAGAACCCTAGGGAATGAAGTGTATTTTTATAGGGTATCCTATGGAAACAAAGGAATACTACCTATTCACCCCTTCAAGAAATAAAGTGACTATCTTAATAAAAGCTGTATTTATTGAGAGGCGGAACATACTTAAAAAAGATAGTGATAGAAATATAGTCTTCGATGATGTTTATTCTCAAGATACATAGGATTTGGAATGGGAAAAAGTTCCACAATTCCCTGTAGAAGAAGTATTTTCAGAAATATATGTACTACATATTATTGTAAGATAGGTAATGGAACTAGAGAGATATGGTTTTCTAGTCACCGAAGATGGTGAATAATTATTATTAGAACATGCTAAACCACTCTCTTACAAGGAGGTAGTAGAGAGCTTCAAAGTTTCAAGTTGGCTAGAAGCTATGAATTCTAAGAAGGATTCCATGTATCAAAACCAATTTTGGTTTTGGATTAATGATCCAGTTGATGTAAAGCCTATTGGATATAAATGGGCATTCAAGAAGAAACCTTACATGGAAGGTAATGTTTGTATCTATAAATAATGGCTAGTGGCTAAAGGGTTCAAACAGTGTCAATAGATGACTATGATGAAACATTTGTTCCATTTTTCTTATTTAAATATATAAGATTGATATTTTACATAGAACCATACCGTGTCTATGAGATTTAGAATATGGATTTAATAACTATATTTCATAATGGGAACCTTCAGAAAGATGTCTATATGAGACATCTAGAAGGTTTTCTGACACCAGGTGATGTGAAAAGGGATTTCAAGTTATAGAGATTCATATATGGATTAAAGAAAGCATCTAGTTCATGGAAAATTCGATTCGATGAATCCAAAAGAGAATTTGGTTTCATTAAAGAAATAATGTGAGCCATGTGTTTATAAAATGTTCAGTGGGAATGCTGTCATTATCTTAGTAGTATATATGGAAAACATATTACTTGTTGTAAATGAAATATCAGTCTTAATTCCAATTAAGCAGTGGTTGAACATGTGATTCTATATGAAGGAATTAGGTGAAGTAACATACATTCTAGGGATCAACATCATTTGTGATAGATCTTAGATGTTACTTGGACTAAGCCAAAGTACATATATTGACAAGATACTAAAGATATTTATTATGGAATAATCAAAGAGGGGATTGGTTCCAGTGTCACATGGTATATATCTTTCTAAGAATATTTGTCTCCACACACAATGAGAGAAAGATAGAATGAGTAAGATCCCATATGGTTTGATGATAAGATCAATCATGTATTCCATGTTATGTACTAGAATTGATGTTGCTTATGCATTGAGCATGGTAGGAAGATTTCAAATAGATCTAAGAGAACAACATTGGACTTCTATTAAGACTATCCTTAAGTATATGAGAATAACTAAGGATATTTTCCTTGTTTATTAGGGAGATGATGAACTTTTCTCAGAGGGTATGCTAATACTGGTTTTCAGACATATCAGAATGATCTGAAGTCACAATTAGGATACGTTTTTGGTATCAATGGAGATGTTGTGAGCTAGAAGAGTTCAAAAAAGCATGTTTTCAATGATTCTACAATGGAGTCTGATTATATAGTGTCTTATGATGTAGCTAAGGATGCTTGTTTTATATGGATCTTTGTCCAGGATCTTGATGTGGTACCTAGAAGTAAAGACCCTATTACATTATATTGTGATAATAATATAGTAGTTACTATTTCAAAAGATCCAAGGTCACATCAACAGATAAAGCACATACTCTGAATGAATCACCTCTTAATGGATTTTCATCAGAGGGGTGAATTTGTAGTGAGGAGAGTTTCCAATGAATAGATCATGGTGGAAACCTTGACTAAAGTACTATCTCAGTAGAATCATGAGTATCATGTGAGAGATAGATGAATTAAGGTTGTTAGTAGTTGGCTCTAGTGAAATTAACAGTTTGTTGGAGTTGGTTTGCTATAACCAACTTTTGTGTAATTTATGAAAACTTATATTTATGGTTTTTGAAAATAAAAAATCTCTTTATCACAACATTATTATTCTTTTGTGTAATATTTTATATGATAATGTCCCAAGAGTAGTTGGGGAACTAAAAGGTTATAGTAGTTCTCTATTAGGATGAAAACCCAGAAGTACAATGAAACTATTCTTAAATAAATGTTCTATCGTTGGATGATATCATTTGAGGGACACAAATGATATAGGCTATCTGGGGTGGAGACTCATAGGACTTTGAGGCACTTTCTCATGGTATATGCCCTTGGTGATATCTAGGAGGATATAATGAGAACGAGACTAGGCAGTAGGAAATCCACATTTAATATGTTTCATTAGATGTTTTTATATGCATATGTGTGTGTTTTTAATTATACTTTAATATTATTATTAATAGAAATTATGAGTCACATAATTTGATATATTGATAAAAACTATGATGACAGATGTTCACAATGAGTTAGGATATGTTGTGTGCATCAGGAGTAATATTTCATTATTGAATAAGGTGAGATATGATTTATTCCTTATACTCACTAACAGAAGTTAATATCTCACGAATTTTGATAGAAATAAAATATCCAAAATAAATTGATGGCCATGGTGTTCTAAAGGAAATTTATATTTCATGAAATTAAAAGAATGAGATATCTGGCATATAGGTTGATGGCACCAATATGCAACCTGCTCAGTTAGAGATATTGTGATAAATGAATTATATTACATAGAAAAGTTCATATGAGGTTACATTTCATTATGACATTAACTTATTTCTCTATGGGTGCCTTAGTATATTTCTAGACACTATACTTGGACTTTAGGCTACTCCACCTAATGTCACTGAGAAAGAGGCCTGGAGGATCACACACTAAGTGTATCCAGTATCTCAGTTAAATAATTTATTATTTACCATGTTGAATATATATTAATTCTGGTCATGATTTAATAATTATTAATATATTCCAAATCACATTTATTCCATCACTAGGTATTCAAGAGAATATATTGTGGGAAAAATAATTAATAAATATTAAGGAGAATTGGAATACTCGGTTTAAGGGTCCAATGAAAAATAATAATATTGAATATTATTTGATTAAATATATTTAATTATAACTCTCATGTTAAGAGCATGTAAATAAATAATAATATTCATGCTATTATTTAACATGGGGTTTGATAGAATTAATGAAATAATTAAAGGCACTTGTTAAAATTATTTTTATTATAACCCTAGTGAAATAAATGCCCCGTTATATTATTCTATCATTAGACAAGGGAAAGATAAGTGGCACCTATTCAGTTGTGTACAAAATTTTGTAGAAAACATTTCAAGTTTTAAGAGGTTTTTTCCCCAATAATTATCTCAAGTACAAGGGAGATCCTACTACACCAGATCAAATAGGATGCTTTGGAATTGGTTCTTAAGGAGATCGAAGGTGGGTGATAAAAACGTAAGGATTTTCCATGCTTTCACATAGAGACTCCTTTGAAAATATCTGGAGATTTTTGGAACAAGTGTGGATCACCACTAGAGGAGATCTACCCTTAATCTCTATAACATAATGAAGGTGCACTTCAAAACTGTGGACATACACATCAATGAAGAAATTATAAACCATGGAGGTAATTCTTGTTTAATTAAATTAATTATAAATAATAAATTTTGATACTCTCTCTTGGTTTTGGGTTTATATTCCTTTTTCTTATTAATTTGGTTTAATTTCATGGATAATGGCCTTCATCATTACATAGATTTCCAATTGCTCATTGAATACAAAAAAATCATTGTTGGTCACCATCCCTTCCATGCTTCCACTATGCCTAGAAACAATAATTTCCTCTTTGGTCTATTTTTCTTCTCCCATGTATATGTTATTTAAATTGTTTTCAATAAAGTTCTTTTCAGTGATAAAATTATTATTTTAATCCACTCTGAACCACATTATAATTTATTAAAAAATTTAAAAAGAAATTTTCTTGAATTATTTTGAATGATGTACTATTAGACTTATTACCAAAGGTGTGGAAGGAATCATTATTTTAACATTTACCACATTAACATATTTTTCAACCATAATTAACATTCATAACAAAGAAGATTACATCAAACTATTCCATGCATATTTTCAAAGAAATTATTTTTCTCAATATTTAAAATTATTTTAATTTTAATGATAATAAAAGAAAATGATATTTTCCAATATATTTAATGATATTTTAAAATAATATTTTAAATGTACTCTTCATCTATGTAAACATCTTTAGATATTTCTTATACTTTACTAGGGACATGATTTATTGATAACATCCATGTTATTTTTATGAAAGGCTAATGATAATGTTATGATGAAATTTTTATGATAATTATTTCTTTTATATAGGATATAATATGATAAATTTATGAATTTTTCTCGGATACTATGTCACACATGTGTATGGTTTTTATTATGTGATTGGTGGGTTCATTAAATCCCCCCAATGCATTGGTTAGTGATTGATATCTCAAGAGATAATTTGGGTTGCAATGGGGAATAAACATTTTTCGGTATGGGACTCTTCTTACTAGGATAGACTTAGGAGTGAACCCTGACTAAGGAAATGATGGTATGGGATGTAAACCCAATCCACTTTGGGTTTTTTCCACTATTATAGCTATCAAAGTTATCCTTGAAAAATGAAATTATTTTCTATGCCAATGATTATGTCAAATTCTTATAAAATTACCTTATACTTATTATATTCTGTCATGGATCTTGATTTATTAATGATGATTCCTTAATATTAGAAATCATGTCGTTTGAAATACTAAAGATTTATACAATGAATTATGATTTATGATCTATGAATGATTTGGTAAGAAAATGATAAGTTATGATCATGTTGTCGTAAAATAATTTTTATCTTATTCTTATATATAATCATCAATTAATATATACCAGGTTTACCCTTCCTTAGAATGTGATCTCATTCTTTCTTATTTTTATATTTTCCCGAATCTATGAAGAATGTTTTTAATATGGACATGTATAAGAAGGGTACCATGAAAGAAAAACATTAATGGAGATATTGAATATCGTTAATAAATTATGTTGATAATGTTTCTATACTCCGAATATAATTAACCATTATGGTCGGAAGGCATGATTTATATGAAATGTGCTGAATATTCAATTAAAGTGGTGAAAATATATGTATGTTATATTTGGGTTGTATTAGTTGGTATCAGAGTGGGGATTAATTATTTTTTGTGATTAGGTTTTAAATATTATGAGGATAAAACATAAGAAAACCTATAAATAACTGAAAGTGATATAGAGTGAACATAAAATTATTATAGTTTAATAATAAGTTGTCTTAATTTTAGAAATATTTTGAATAATATTAATGATTATATGGTTTCTAAATATGATTATGTTATCTATATTTTTACGTTAATCTTTTTGGTTTCAATCAATCAATGGAACTACAAGAATCATGTTAACAAAAAATGCGTTAGATAATGCAATGATTATCATATTGAGAAACCGAATGGAATGAAAACTAGAATAAAAAATATTTATTATATGATCATGCAGATCTATCAATACATGAATCATGATGAACAACCAAATGATATGAGAAGGTAGTAACAATACTTTGAGTATTTAACGAGGAAACATCCACATTATTTTAGTGGGTCCTCACATCCAGTAGTGGTTGATCAAGGAATTAGTACCACTAAAAATATGTTTATAGTTTTCCAATGGACAATTCATGAAAGTGGTATCCTATTGGTGTATCATTTGTAAAGAGTGGGTTAAAAATTGTGGTTTTTTTTAATAATAAGAGGTAGGAGAAGGAATTGGAAAACTAAATTGGATGGGTTTGAAAGGTTCTTTTTAAATGATTAATTTCCTGAAATATCTTCATTAAAATGTATATTGACTTAATTCAGGATAATTGGAAGGATAATGAATATATTTGAACCCTTGGGGAAAAATTATATTAATTATGTGGTTCACCTCTAGTTTTATCATATACCCTGAAATAAATATTGATTGGTTCATCAGTGGATTAAAACCATATCTCTAAAATAATTTAGTCATAAGGGAATGTAGTAGATATGAAAAAAATCATTTAATGTTCTCTCAAGGTAGAAATAAAGAGTTGATATTACCATAATTTTTATGGTTATGATAATAATAGAATTTTAAAGCTTCAAAGAAATTATTATAAAAGAACCCATAGAAAAAAGAAATTCAATCTTCCTTTATCATAAAATTGTGGAATGAAAATTGATGAAAATTATCACTAGGGGTCTGGTAAGTATTTAAATTATGAAAAGGATGGCAATCAAGAAAGTGAATACTAGTGATATGTAACGAGGCAATCCAATTAAAATAATGAGGATAAAGATTATTTTGTTGCACTATCCAGACTAAAATACAATATCTTTATGGATTATGGGAATTATGCTAGCTAGTTATCGAATCAGATGGTTAATGATGAAAATTATTATGAAAGAAATATGCAATCCATGAGATATGGTGATGTCTCAAGAAATCATAACTATTGAAGTGAGACATGAAAAAAGTAGTGAATGGTCCACTTATTATCCACTCTAGAATAAAAATTTTATTTTTTGATTCTAGTTCTACCCACTTTTGTATTCGAATAAATTTATGTGATTGTAATATCACCACCTCAATTATTAGATGTTTAATTATTATTTCAAACTCACAATGGTATAATTATCATATTTAAAGAATATATCTCCTCCCAAATACATGTTAGTGGAAATATAATTCCTAAAAATCATATTATTCCACCTCTAGTGGAATTTTATTTGATTTTATACATAGATTTTATATCTTTATATAGATAACCAATCAATTGTTTGAGGAAGGGAAGTCATGGATGATATTTAAAATCATCCCATGATATTCTATATGTTAAAGAATGAATATGAACATCTAGTTAAAAATACTTCTATTTTATGGGGCTTATTGCCCATACACATAGGGTATCAATATCAAATGGTTGGGGATAAATTCAACATCTTTGATTTTCCTATTGCATGGGAATATGATGATGTACTTCTGTAAAAGTTGCCCATTCCCCCCCAAGCCTTGAAGATGAATTTTTAATAGATACCATATAGAGTTCTATACCTATTTCAGAGAATCCTTAGAGAATATAACTATTTTAGTGGTAAGAACGGATGAGGAAACTCTATGTGAATCTAGATAAGGGATTTATTTAGCCAAGTTCATCAGCATGGGGCACACCAATTCTTTTTGTTAAGAACTTATATGTGGAAATGTGCTTTCATATTTATTATGATTAACATAAGATTATTATTATCATGAAAAAAATCCTCAACCCTATATTGAAGATTTTTTTTATCAAATATATAAAGATTAATAATTTGAAAGTGTTGACGTGTGATCTGAACATCCTCAGTTGAGGGTCTAAAAGTAGGAAATATCCAAAAAAAACTATCATCCCAAGGTATAAAGACTATTAATTTTGAGTGATACCATTTTTACTTGTTTTTACACACATTATATTTATTGATCTATTGAATAGTATCTTTAGATATTACCTTGATCATTTTATGGTAATATTTATAGATAATATTTTATATATTCTAAGAGAAAGGAAGACCATGAAGTACATTTAAGGACTTTGTTGATAGAGTAGAAGAAATATAAGTTGTATACCAAATTTAATAAATTTTAAATTTGGCTATAAAAGTATCATTCTTGGGTCATATA
Organism: Viscum album; assembly: GCA_963277665.1. Classification (NCBI taxonomy): domain Eukaryota; kingdom Viridiplantae; phylum Streptophyta; class Magnoliopsida; order Santalales; family Viscaceae; genus Viscum; species Viscum album. The sequence goes on from OY728143.1 coordinate 417,629,113, forward strand.
ATTGTAAAAAAATGTATATCAATGGATCCTTGAATAATGGATGTTATTGAACATTGGACCATACTATCTACAGTGATGAAAATCCACAGTTTTCTTAGGATGGATGGATACTATCAACATGTTTTGAGAAATTTATCAATCATATCAAATACACTAACTAAATTGATGTGGAATGGATCCAAATTTCTTTGAATATAAGAATGTGTTGAAAATTTCAAGGAACTGAAGAACAGTTTTATTAGTGAAACTGTACTCACACTTCCATAAAGCGGAGGAGGGTTTGTAATCTATAGTGATGAATCAATGAAGTGTATGTGATATATTTTCAGGGAGAATGAATTGGTAGTATCCTTTCCCTCACACCAATTGAATGTTCATGAGAAAAATTACTCGACTCATGACCTGGAACTAGAAGTGGTAATATTTTATTTGAAGACATGGGGGAATTATAATTATTGTTAATTTTGTGACATATATATAGGTCATAAGATATTAAAGTATATATTCACATAAAAATATTTTAATGTGAATCTAATTAGATGGTTTGAACTGATTAGTGATTGTGACTGCATAATACATTACCACTGTGGGAAGGAGAACAATGTGAATGATGCTTGGATTCAGAAGGAATATCGTACTTTATCTATGAAAAGGATTCAATGATATCCAATATTTATTATTTCACAGAGGATGAATTGTGAAATCATTAGCAATATAGAGGATTCTATTCATTCTTAGACAAATGTTTAAGAATCTATTCGTACAACAATTAAAAAGGCACATAAGGATGATTTAGATCTATAAAAGAATGTATGGATATTTCTAGAGTTCAACATTGACCATGTTGGAATTATTTGGTTCAAGAATACAGAATTTGTCTCTTAAATACAATAATTATATAAGGTGTCATTAAATTAATCTCTTAATTCATCATTCTTTATCCATTCAATAAGTATTAAGGTTTAATGAAATTTTAAAGAGAATTTGTTACGGGAAAATATAAAGAGAGATTTATGAAGTATTTATATTGGTTATTAGAATTACATAAAGTTAATTCTAGGAGATATAAGTTAAAGGGTATGTTTCAACCATGACATGTACATGAGTGGAAATTGAAAAACATCACTATGGATTTCATCATGGGACTCCAAAAAACATTTAATGGGAAAAATGATAATTAGGTTTAGTTTATCTTCTTATAAAAATCACAAAATTTCATTTATATCAAAAAACATTTATCTATTTGGCATCTATCTATGTTACATTTTAAGGGAGTGGAAATGTTTCTGGGACTACTTCTCTCAATCATATCTGATCAAGATTTCATGTTCTAGTGAAATGTAATGCAAGATTTGAATATAGTTTTGATATTTAAGACTATATATTAACCTCAAATATATGTCTGGTTTTGGTGGACCATTCATACCCTTGAATATATATTTAAATATTAATTTGTGTATTTCAAAATATTTTGTGATAAAACCATCCCTTTTGAGAAGTTTTATTACAATAATAACATTCAATCGTGCATTCAAATAGATCCTAATGAAGTCCTCTAAGGAAATTAGTGTATATGTACAACATGTTGGTGTTAAAATGGAGAAAATATATATTAGGAATTTTTATTTCGATAGAAATTTCATGGAATGTTATAGAAATCTGAAAACATATCAGGGTAACTTAGAGTTGATAAAAAAGTTATATTGACAATCGTTAGTGAGATCTAGAGTTCAATGGTGGTGATAATGTATTCCATAAAATATCAACATGAAAAAATATTATGATATTTTCATATAAGTGAATTATAATCCATGGTTATACAATTTATTATAAAAATTTACATTATATCAGAATAATATCTTATAACTTGGAGTTTCCTCAAAACCTCTCCAATGTTCTTGATGTGTTCCATGTATCTCTTTTGAAGAATTTTTTACCAGATCACTCAAATGAACTAAACTCATTGGTTATACCATTAGATCATTGTCTTCCTTTTGAAGAATAACTATTATAAATATTGGATCGTAAAGATAAAGTTATATGGAATAAGATAATTCACATGGTTTAGATTATCTAGAGAAATCAGAAATTTGGGAAAGGGTTATGAGAACTTAATAATGGGATGAGGTAAAGGTATCCTCATTTTTTTGTATTGAATTTATATAATTTATTTGGATAACTTATTATAATAAGCTATAATATAAAACACTATGATTTTGGAATATGTTTATATTTAATAAATTAATGTGTTTATTAGTTTGTAAAGAATAAAACATGAAATTATGTGAATAATTATTGTAAATTATAAAATGAAGCATATTATATGGTATCTAAATGAAATAGAATTGATAAAAATAATTTCTAATTCATTTAGAAAATTATACTAAGGATGATGAACTGTTTGGATGTTTTTATGAGATTTTATCATAGTATATGTTTTTTTAATTAAATTATTAAAATTATGAATAATTATTACTTAAACATGAATAAAATTAATTCATTTAATATTTTTTTACAAGAAAAGGAATTGGAATTAATTCATTGTTATGATTAAAAATGAATTTCTAAAAAAGGATTTCATTTTGTTTTGTGCCCTTATTTTAAAATGAAATTCTTATAATTATAGATATTAAATTAGATAAATTGATTTCTATATTTTTAATCATTTAAATTTATTTATTCAAAATAATTTATTTCTAGTCATAGTGAATAATAACTATGGTAATTTTTCACCTCATTTAGGGGTAAAAAGGGCTAATGTAGGGGTTCAACAAAAAGACAAGGTTTAAAATATTTCATAATCATTTTAAAATTTGATTTTTTGAATATATTTTTACCATAAATTATCTCATATGTTAACCATTCACTATTTTTCCCACTCTCACTTGAATATAACTTTATTATATTTCAATGTTTTGTGCATTTACATGATTTCTTACACCCTCACATATAAAAGGAGGTCCTCTACACATCACTCCTTAACACATTTTGACCAATATTTATTAGAAAATCCCTTCAAGAAAAACTTCCTAACTCAATTATACACATCCTAGATATTTCTTTATTCCTAATACACAACACATTTAATGACTTAATGTGTTTTTCAAATGAGGTTTCCATAAGAAGAGGTAATTGTTTTGATCAATATATTTTGAATTATTTCTTTCTTAACCTCCTAGAAATTTTCTATAACCATATTAAATCTAAAAAAATATTATCTCTAATATTTTTTTCATATTAATGGTAAAACCATATTATTCCATTTTTCCATCCTATGATAACTGATAGCATTATTCATGTGCACGTGTTGACTACCACCTCCAAAATACAATGTGATTAATTTTTCATGTATTACACACACATATTTTCATATGAATGGGTTTAATGAATAAATAAGATACTTATAAAATGACTAATATTCTATAGATGATTAAACTATGACCATTGTGCAGGACCAAAATCATTAAACCAAAACATGCATGGAAAATAGACCACTTTTTACCCAAATATTAATTTTAATGAAAAATTGTTAATAAATCAGTTAATAGAAATTATAAGGGAATATTATATTATATTAAAATAATGAATATTTATTCATTATATATTCCTAATAAATTTAAATTTATAATACATGAGAATATAAATTTGTTTGAATAATGATAGGACAATAAGTATCCTTTTATGTCATAATATCATTTATTCCAAATTTTTTTAATGTAAAATTCCATTAATAATATTTATATAATAATAATATTTTAAATACCCAATATTATCTTATACTCTAGTTATTCATAGAATATTTAAATAATAGTTCCATTTTACACTATTTTTTACTTAAAATTATTGATAATATGTTTTAAGAAAAGTCAAACATACTCTCTCATTGGGTGATGAAATTATTCTTCCATATCCATTATATTTAAAATATTTTCAAGAATATTTTTTTATATGGTAATATTATTATTTAAATTCATTTTTTATGATATGGGACTTTATTCTCAATGTTTTAAACATAATCCCCTTATTATTTTCTACACATGGTACATTTGGATCTAAAATTGTGAAAGGAATCCATTCTTTCATTTCAAAAAACAAATAGATTTTCAAACCATTATACAATTATCAAAATTGTAAATCCTTATAATTTTTAGGATTATTTTTAAATAATTTTTTTATTATTATTCTAAAATTTTATAGTTTTAAATATATCGAAGGAAAATGATATTTCTCTTATCATGAAAGAATTTTTCAAATTCTCTTCTAATTATATATTTCATATATTTCAACAAACCTTTATGTTTCTTATTATTCATTACAGATGTGGTCTAATGATACCATCCATGTTATTTATTTGTATGTATTATGATTATGTGGTGATAAAATAATTATTAAATATGTTTCTTCTATATAGGTCATGCTATAATAAATTGATGAATGTTTTCCTAATATCATGGCACACATATGAAAGGTTTTCCTTTTGTGTGAGGTGGGTTCATTAAATAACTATAATTTATTAGGAAATTATTGATATCTTATGAGATATTGTAGACTAGAATGGGGAGTTAACATAGTTTATAATGAAAATCTATCTACTATGTAAGTCTTGGGAGGAAAACATGACTAAGAAAATGATGAAATGAGGAGTGAACCCAATCCAATAAGCAAAATATTCTGCTATTTTTTTCATGGAAGGGAACCTTGACTAATTAAATGATTTTCTATGCTTATTATTATTCTAAAATTCCTATGGAATTCTCTTATTCTTATGATATAGTCTCATAACACATGATTAATTAATGACAATTCCTCACTCATTTGACTCATGTTTTTTTGAATTATAATGCCTTATACCATGAATTGTTATTTATGATTTGTGGCCGATTATGTATGAAATTTTATTTTTTTGATCTGGCACATATAATATTATTATTATCATATTATTTCATATGGTAATCTATTGATATATTCAATATTTAGCCTTATAGAGAATCTGAGATCAACCACTCTTATATTTTCATTTTCCCTATGTTATGGTGAAAGATTTTAAGTATGATGTATCTAGGAAGGTTACTATGACCTAAGAACCTTATGGGAGATATTTCATATTTTTCATGAAATAAGTTGGTTATATATATAATATTAAAACATGAAAAAAATTTACTTTTATGGAAAATGATTTTATAGTAAATTATACTGAATATTTTTCTAAAATGATTTAATATTTAAATATGATATTCTTTAGTTTATTCATAGTTTTCACACCTGAGAGACTATCCTTTGAACATTTATTAGGTTTCGGTGGAAGGAACACTTTTGTGGTATATGATGAATTTTTCTAGGAAGAGATATTACCCTATGTGTTTATGTATTCTAAATAAATAAATAAATATGTAAAAAAGTAAATATATTAAAAACAATATATATATATAGGGATGATATAACTAAGGTTCAAGGGTTGGATTCCCCGGGTGCATATATAGTTGGCTTTAAAAAGGAGTTTCACAGTGTGTATGTATTGTTTCACTATATATACACCATTTGATGATATTCACATTTAAATGGAAGAAAGTGGGGTTTATACACTGATTCATCTATGTGCCTTTTGGTAACTAGGTCCTGATACCAATTTTGGGGTAGGCTATTCAACCCCCATGTGTATTCCCATATGGTTATGAGGCATGATGAGGGTGCAGGTGTGATGGTGGAGGTGGGATGGTTTAGGTTGGGTACAAGGGAGAGGGTTGGGTGCAAAGGGGAGGGTGGGTGTAGGTGGGGGGAGGTGGAGGAAGAAAGGGGTAGGAGGAGGGTGTAGGAGAGAGGGTGTGTAGGGGGTAGGTGCAGGTGGGAGGGTGTTCACGGGGAGGGTGCAGGTGTGGTGCAAGGGGCAGGGGTAGGGTGCAGGTTTGGGGGGGGGGTGCAGGATGAGGGTGAAAGTGGGGTGAAATCCATAAGGGGAGGGTCTAGGTGGGTTTCAAGGGGGAGGGTGAAGGTGGGGTGCAAGGGGGAGGGTGCAAGTGGGGTGAACGGTGCAGGGGATGGTGTAGGTGTGGTTCAAGGTGTCGGGATGAGGGTGGAGGTGGGGTGAAAGGGGATAGGGAAGAGGGTGTAGGTGGGGTGAAAGGGGTAGGGGAGGGTGCTGGTTGGGGTGTGTAGGGGGAGGGTAAAGGTTGGGTGCAAGGGGCTAGGGGGAGGGTGTAGGTGGGGGTGGGGGTGTCGGTGGGGTGCAAGGGGAAGGGGGAGGGTGAATGTGGGGTGCAAGGGGAAGGGGGAGAGTGCAGGTGCATAGCAAGGGGCAGGGGGAGGGTGCAGGTGGGTTGCAAGGGGTAGAGGGAGACTGAACAACCCAAAAATATCAATATGTCATGTAAATCTTATGTTTTATAACATGATATAATTTGTGATTATAAATATTTATTAATCATAGGTGAATGAACCAAGATTTCAGAAAATTTGAGAGTTTATGTTCTTCATGTGGGGTGAAAGGTGCAGGGGGAGGGTGCAGGTGGGGTGAAAGGTGAATGGAAGAGGGTGCATTTTGGTTTCAGGGGGCAGAGAAGAGGTTATAGGTGGGGTGAAAGGGGTAGTGTGTAGGTGGGGTGCAAGGGGTATGGGATGGTGTAGGTGGGGGGTGCAGGGGGAGGGTGTAGGTTGGGTGTAAGGTGTAGGGAGAGGGTGCATGTGGGGTGAAAGGCAAAGGGGGAGGTTGTAGGTGGGGTGAAAGGGGTAGGGAGAGGGTGTAGGTGGGGGGAAACGGGCACGGGGAGGGTTCAGGAGGGGTGCAAGGGGTAGGGGGAGACTGAACAACCAATAGATATCAACATGTCCTATAAATATAATGTTTTATCACTTGATATAATTTTTGATTATAAATATTTATTAAGCAGAGGTGAATGAACCAGGATTATAAAAAATTAGATATTTTATGTTCTTCATGTTTTACTTATAGGCGATGAGATTTCAGATGTTAAATTTTCTTAATGCCTAAGGCATCAATAAGGATTAGATAATTTGAATATCTTTTAAAAAACAATTTAATTCATATTTCTGAGTTGGTATCACATGTTTCATTTTTTTTGTATAATGTTAATGTGTAGATTAATCTTTCTTATTTTCTACATAGTTATTTTCTCACATAAACATATATTGGTTTAATTTATATCACATTAACATATGATATGTTATGTCATCATCCTATCAATAGAAATGGGTTTTACTCTTAATTATATAAAGGATAAAGGGGATAATATGATATTTCTAATAATAATTATAGAATAAGGTGAGTTTCACTTTACATTACCTAAGAACCTTAAAAAATGAAGGTAAAAGTGACTTTGTACTTATTTTTAAAACTAGGGAGATAAAATGGGAGTAATATTAACTTTAGGATCGATATTGGAATTGAAAAAAAATCCAACTTAGGGGAATGAAGTAGATAAAGGAATTGTAATGATCTGTATTTTATTTTTTATTTAATAGAAAAAATTTAATATATTCAGAAGTGAAGGGGATGAATGATGAATAGAAAACTAATAAAGGAATAAGTTCATCCTTATGGTTATTTCTATAAATAAATATTAATATATTTTAAGTCCCACTTGGATGATGACAATAAGTTGATGTAAAATACAATCCAAATTCTAACACAATCAAAGTCTGAATCTACTTTCAAAAAGGTAACACCGAAGTATATTGTGATGCCAAATGGTTAACATATAAAACAAAAGAGAATTTTTTTCAAAAAGTAAATATTTTGAATAAATATTGAATATGATGTTGTTACAAATTTGTTGAGGAAGAAACTTATATATTTGAAGAATTTTGGGATGGATATTATTAGGGATCAATGAGATTATGAGAAAGTTTTTAGTGATTTTGAGATAACTGTTAAAGGCATACAATTGTATATGAGTTTGGTATTGAAGTTGTGTATCATTTATCATGTAAAGTTGACACACTAATCACAAATATTTAGGAAGTCTTTATATGTTTCTTCTTTTCCCATTATTTATTTACAGGTGATTTCTTAGGATGAGGCTCGTTCTATCCACCGCCATCAAAGGTAGTGAGTTAGAAATTGGATTCAGTTAAGGTTTCTTCTATTTTTATTCTTTGGCCAATTTTAATAAGGTTTTTTTCTAATAATTGGGTTTCTAATTTTTTTGTAGTGTGTTTTGGATCATATTGAGGTGTATTTGAGCTGCTTGTCAAAGGATAATAACTACATATGCATTTGTAAGCAAATATATAATAAGTTCTCCCGTTATATGGTTTTCAACCCATGGAAGCACAATTACATATAAGAGTCTAGGTGTGTTTATGTATATATATTGAAAATAAATATGTGTGGGGGTGATAACGTGATTATGTATGTGAGAATATATATAAGGATCCTCTTATGCATGTTCAAGGCCATGAAGACACGTACATAGGGGTTAGGTCATCCTTATGTATATGCAATGGTCTATATGTCTGGAGGATAGATGAAGCAACTTAGAGTTGTCAATGATAGAAGTGTCAAGCGATGAGTGTGTCTTGGCTCCTTTGAGGTACAATACCTCTCTCAACCTCCATAATTCAAGAATGTTTTATATTGAATTTATAATCCTTCTTAATTCAACTTGTTTATACTAAATTGAAATTCTTGAATAATTTTCAGTTAAGATAATTGTTTCTTTTGATAAAAAAGTCATGGGTTTTTAAAATAAAGAGGTTTATTAAGTGCTAATGGAAGTTTACATTATTACATTATTTTGGTGATTTTTTATTTTTGAATAAGAAATTGAAGGTGATGTATGAAAAATTATTAAGTCTATTAATAATCATGTTATTTAGTATTGGGATATACATATCAATCAGAATATATTTGTTCACTTTTGGTTAAGGATTCATGTATCATTTATCACGTATAGTTGACAAACTGATCACATATATATAAAAGTCATTATATCTCAATTTTTCCACTATTTTCTTATAGGCGGTTTCTTATGAGGAGGTTGGTTCTATCTTCCACCAATGATGACAGTGAATTCAACATCTAATTTGGTTAATGTTTGTTCCATTTTTATTCTTTCACCCAATTTCAATTAGGGAATTTGTGATTTTTGGGTTATTTATATTTTTTCATTGCGTTTTGGATTTCATTGAGGTGGATTTGAGTCTTCGCTGATGAAGGCTTAAATGTGTATTCATTTGTAGGAATATATATATGTACAAGATCCCTCTTTATATATATTCACTCGCACATGTATGAATATATATATTGGGGTGAGGTATGATTGTATATATATTTATATATATATAAAATGCATACATGTGTAAGTTTAAAGAGGTATATTAAAGTATAAACATATATCTAAGGACCCCTTTTCGATATTTTTCCATGAAAATATGTACACAGGGTTTAGGTTTCCTTATATATATGTGAAGTTTCATATGTGTGCAAGTGGAAAAAAAGAAGATTTGATTTATCAACTTAAAAAGAAACGAGCCATGAGGTTGAGGTAGGTTTCTTCTGCCTAAACCTTTAATTTGATTTCTATTATTTCTTGAATGTTTTAAAAACATGTTTCCATAATTGCTTTATTATTTTAAAAAATTATTTCCTAATAACCCCTGGCATTTTTAGGAAAAAATATGAATATATCCCTTAAAATTATTTATAGGACTTTTTCAAAGAGGTCAATAAATTCTATTAGTTTCAAGATACTAGAACAAGTGATCTAAAAACCATAAATTGAGAATCCATAGAGACATTCATGATCTCATTCAACATTCCATAAAATTCATCATAAAAGACCACTTATTAATTTTATGGATCTATTAGTTCCAATACTAAGCTTCCTATCATCTTCTCTGGTATCATGGAACTCCCCCATAATATTCCTCTTGAATTATTGTATAAGGAATGGTGTGATCATATCACACTACAGAAACTAAATTTGTAAGGATACATAATTCCATTTTAAGAGAAATTGATAAACCCCACTCTAAAAAATTAGAACCACTGAATGTTATGAGGTGGAAGTTTTATAGGGTTGAAACCTTTTAATGAACTCAAAGTAGATTAATACAAGACTTTCTAAAGTGTGTGCAATTTCTTTTATTTCAGTCATGAAATACATAACCTCATCAAGAACGACTTGAGACATTTCTAATTACACCATTGAAGGATTTTGGAACATATACCTTTGAGATACAACCATAACACCATGATCATTGAACTCAGACTTGGTAGTATAAACATCCATCGAAAATATAACTAGGCCATTCACATCCTTAAGCTCTTTGAAACATACATTAGGAACAACTTTTTGAATAGGAGTGAATGATTGTCGATTTCTAATCAACATTGTTTTGGTATTCATTAACCCAACCGACTTGTCAATACCAACATTTGGAATATAGGACTTATTATGTTCTCTAATCTAACCATTAATATATTTTAACTCTTGTTTTCTCATTATAATATCCTCAAATATTATCAAACTCATTTACAATATTATAGGGAAAAGATTACATTTTATAACTTTATGAGATCTTACTAATAGAGGGTGATTCCTCATGCACAATAGGAGATGGTGATGGTACATGTGATGTAGAGAAGGTTCAATAGTTTCCATAACCACTTAATTAGTTCAATATCCATTATAATGTGATCAAATTATAATTGGATATATTGAATGATGCCCCACCTTCAGTTTATATCTCCCGTATATAGTTTAAACACTAGGAATAGTCACAATTTCCCTTTCTTCAGGAATACAAATAGTTGTGTCAATAATTTTTTCTTCCTGATGAACTCCTTCAGGGGGTGTGTGGGTGGGTAGGGGGTGGGTGTGCAGGTGGGGAGGGGGGTGTTGGGGCTACGAAGGTGTGTGGGGTTAGGGGTTGTGCTAGGGGTAGTGGTGATAGTGCACAGGTGGGGGGAAGAGGGTGTGCTAGGGGAGGGGGTTGTGAAGGTGGGGGGGGGGGAGGGTTGTGCTGGGGGAAGAGGGCTGGGGGGGGGGGGGGGTGGTGGAGATGGATACATTGGCTAGGGGGTGTTTAGGGGGAGGGGTGTTTGGGGCGGTGGGGGGGGTGTCAAGGGGGGATATTGTAAGGGGGTGGGGGTTTCCTAGAGGGAGGGTGGGTAGGGGTGTCCATGAGGGAGGGTGGGGGTGTCCAGGGGGAGGGGTGTCCAGGAGGGTGGGTGGGGGGGATCCAGTGGGGAGGGGGGCTTTTGAGGGGGAGTGTAGGGGGGCATTTCAGGGGGTGGGGGTGGGGGAGGGCTACTGCAAGAGGGTGGAGGGGGTGTTAATGGGGAGGAGGGAGGGGGTTTCTAGGAGGGGGGTTTCCAGGGGGTGTCCAAGAGGGGGGGGGGGTGTATCCAGGAAGGGTGGGGGGCTTAGGGGGGTCTGGTACTACAAGGGGAGTGCTGGTGGTGGGGGGTGTCCATGAGGTGTGTGTGGGGGGTGGGGGGTTCCAGGGGGATGGGTGTTTAGGAGGGAGGGTGGGGGTGTCCAACAGGGGGGGTGTCTAGGGGGAGGGGTGTTCAGGAGGGAGGTGTATGGAGGAGGGGGTTCGTCTAGGAGGAGGAATGGGTCGGCTACTATAAGGTGTTGGATGGGGGTGTCTATGGGGGAGGAGGGAGTGTTGGGGGTTTCCAGGGGGACGGGGTGTCTAGGGGGGGTGTTTTCTTGGAGGGGGGGGGGGGCTCAGGGGGGGGGGGGTTGTGCTACTACAATGGGAGTGGGGTGTCTAAGAGGGGGTGTTAGGAGGGGGAGTGGGTACCAAATTTGATGATTTATTCATTTCATTTTGAATAACGTCTTAACTAGAAATATTGATTATTGTACAATTATGTTTGACTAACATCATATATCTCATCATTCAACATCAATCAGTACATCACAATTTTTTGGAACCATAGTTCTATTGAGCTCTACTATAATTTTAATATCATTATCCATGAATTTTGTAAAACCACTCATCAATCTCACATATTGGCATAAGATGATTAAAATATCATTAAATGGGGGGGGGGGGGGCTATCTAGGGGGATTTTTAGTATACTGTCTAGGGGGAGGGGGCAGTCTAGGGGAGGGTTTGTAGGGGAGGGTTGTTTAGGGGGGGGGGGGTGTCTAGGGGCTTTGCAAGGGGAGGGGGGATATTCAGAGGAGGCCTTGTAAGGGGAGGGATCTATAGGGGGTGGGCTACATCTGGGGGGGCTATTGAGGGGAGAGGGTGAGGTAATTGTTTTTTGGGATGGGGGTTTTCCAGGAGGGGGGCTATGCATGGGAGTTGTCTGGGGGGGGTTGTCTAGAGGGAGGGGGATGTCCAGAGGGGAGGGGGGCTATCCAGGGGGGTTTTAGGGGGGAGGGTGATGTCTAGGGTTGGTGGGCTACTACAGGGGGGTGTAGGGAAGAGGGTGAGGGATAATTTTGGGGGGGGGGGGGGCTGTCCAAAGGTTTCTTTATAGGGGGAGGGGGTTGCTGGGGGTGGGATTCTTCCCGGGGAGTAGGGGGTTGTAGGGGTTGGAGGGTTATTTTTATGGATTTTAAGACCCAATATCCATGATATCTAACCATAGTTATAGGTCTATTTCCATGGTTTTAAACTGTCATTATAGGTCTAATTCCACAGTTTGAAACTATGGAAATAAAGTGTGTTTGTCCTCTTATATAGCCACAATTCTAAACCGTGCCTATATACCTATAGACACGGTTCCCAACCATGGATATAGGTGTAGTCCTATTTCCATACCAAACATAGCTACGATTCCTCAAAATACAACTATTACCTACGTCCATAGTGTGAGGACCTATAGCCATCATTTTAAACCGTGGCTATAACCCAAATTTCCAGTAGTGTCTCCTTCATTTTTCTTGACTCTGTTAATTATCTCTTCATATTTCTACAAATAGTTTATGGGATGTACTTGTTAATAAACATGATATTAAATTCTTCCCATTCCATTTCATTAATTTTGTCTCATGGATTCATGTTCTTAATCAAAGCCCACCATTGGTCAACCACTATAAGTAGATGATAAATGGATAGTGTCACCTTCTCCTTCTCAAAATATTGATGTATAGGAAAAATATTCACCATGGAGTTGACCCACTATTCTGAAACATGTGGATCAGAACCCCCACTAAATATTGGTGGTTGATAGCGCATAAAACACTAGACAACCAGTTGCACCCTCTTAGATGAAGTAGGATGTTCCACATTATTCTGGTTTTTTTTTCATAACCTAATATTTTTAAGTAAGCATCACCATGATGTTTTGAACTCTACCTCCAAAAACATTGGGGATATCATTTGGGAAATTGTTTCATTGTCCCTCGCATGAGTTGTTGTATTGGTTTCTCTTAGTTCCCACCATTTTCTAAAATAAAAAAGGTTAGAAAAAACATAAGTTAACAAGTCATGAATAACTTATTCATTAGTACTATTTATACTAAATGAATAAATTATGGGATCCCTATATAAAGTATTTTGGGTGCATATTTCTACTTAGTCTCATACTAGTTGTTTTCTCTAGGGTTCACAAATCCGAATTCCCAAATTAACTAAACCTTACCTCTGATACCAACTATAGTGACCTTGCCTTTTCAAATATTACTATTAAATCATTATAAAGATAAAAATAATAATAGTATTACACCCTGAGGATCCAAAGGATTATTTTAATGGGAAAACTATTATCAAACACAACTTTTACAACATTAATCATATACATTTATTTAATTCTTTCTTCTCTAGCTTCTTATTGGATCTTGACCTCTCCTTAGTAAATGTAGTCACCTGAGGATGTACATCAAAAAATGGGTAAGATAAAATAGCACTAAGAGGATAGATATGAACAATATAAATATGGTTGATCATAATCATAACATAGGAAAATTATCATGAATGTTAGAGAAATCAATAAAAAAGGACTTGAAATGTGGAAATGCATAAGAAATGAAACATCATGTCTTAGTGCTTAACTACCAAACATACTTGTGAAAAATTATAGAATCATATTAATGCATAATTTCCCTTTTATTAATGAGATTCATCACATTACGCAATCCATTGGAGCAGTGTATAATTCCGGGCACACTCGTCACATTCAAACACTTATATTGTGCTATATAATTATGGGCACACCCATCACATCATAACATTATCATTATCATGCATTCCACATAGAACATATATCAAGAATGAACATAAATAAACCATGGAAATTAATGGGTCTCATATAATAAGAATAAATTCTTAAAATTTTGGTTACCAAAAGAATGAGGGAATAACATACTTTCAAAAAGAACCATCATCCTTGATGATTTATAGATTTTAAATTCATTGTTTGTGAATGTTCATTTTTATGGTTTACTTGAAAGATTCACTTATATTCATAAATGGAAGTTCGTGTAGAAAAAGGATAAACATACAGAACAAATATTAAATTTTATTAATTATATTATAGGATTTTAAATAATCATATGATTGATTATATAATATTCCATGAAGATTAACCTTTAGATAAGAATTTAATTATGATCATTTGGGTTAATTCGGGTGGTTTTTTGTCCACAACAAACTTGTTTCTTTTAATCATTTTGTAACATGTACATAAGTTAGTTCCATATAATTAAATAGGATATAATACATATAAAACAATTCTTTTCAACAATAAAAATGGATTCATGACCATATCTAAATGCATAATAGAAAATTGAAAACATGCCCTTCTTAAAGGAGATAAATTAACTCCTCACGAACAACATTTTCCTTTCAAAAATAAAAAGAAGAAGAGAAGTGGGATGGATGATTTAATATCCCATTAGTATAATAAAATTATGTTATATTTTTAATAATAGAGTCACCATACCATGTGTATGAATATAAGTATGAAGATAATAATAAAAGAACATCAATTTGAGAAAAAATTAAAGTAAAAGAGAGGGGGAATTACCTCTTCATTTATCCTCTTGAGATCCTCCTCAAGGAACCTTGGATTGGTCATTTGATGAGACCAGAAGATTCTTGGACGTGGGAAAAGAGATTGGGAGGATTTTTCAGTAGCATTTAGACAAGTCATGAAGCTTGAGAGGTGTGGGGAAATGAGGGTGTGAAGGGTGGTATTTATAGTGTAGGGGAGATGGGTTTTCTTAATATAATATTCATTAATTTATTATTTCTCCACAAGAAAAATAATAGTGAGTCCTCCATACCCAATTATAGTAATTGAATAATTTAAATTTGAATCAATTGGGATTACATCAGCATAACATCATAAATGAGTCTATAATATGTGTATTTATCTTATTTTGTAAATTCTGGTATTTTAGTATTCATAAAAAATTCAAGTATTTCAAGAAAATACTAGAAATTTTCCCTAGCAATTTTTCGATGTGTATAATCAAAAAATAAAGTCTATTTTTCAAAACTAACTTCCTAAATATTATTAACACAATTTTTAATTAAAATCATAATTTACTTAAAAAATACAATTTTTAAAACATTTGTTTACTTATTCCAAAACATAGGTACATAATGCTTTCTCTTAAATCAAACATATATACTACCATAGGCGAGGTTACTATTCATAATGGTATATCAATATTCATAAGGGTACCATTACAAGTCACAAGGGTATGTTACTATTCTCCAAAATTTTATTTTGTTCTATTAAACTCCCAAAGTCACTCTGAACATAACCGTGTATGTCCGATTTTTTTTGAAATTCATATATTAAAAGTAGAAAAAATATGCTCAATGGTCATATAGTATTTAGTATCATTATATGTCACTGTGATTCCTAATGTGATTATACTATAAGGCATAAGAATGGATATCCATTGACAAAAAATTGGGTCATTATAGCTGTTATGTTTTGATAAAATAATTTGATACTACTAAATATAATTTTTATTTATTTTCATAAATTTTATCAGAAAAAGTACTAAATTTATTCTCATCTTATTTTCAAAAAAAAAACATCAAAAAATTACATCAAACATATCATTGTGATCCATACTCGAGAAGGAAAACCTTCTCACCAAAACTAATTTATAGTAGTGAAAAAGGAACATATGGGTTATCCTTCACCATGAAAGAAAATTTCATGTGATGGACAATCCTTTTTTAATTGTGCTAGGAAATGAGGTGATTGATGAAGAATTCTATCTCTATGATAAACATATGAATGATGCTATAGATGTTCAGTGCTACATGATATCATCCATATCCAATGAGATATTGAAGAAAATGAGGAAATGGATGCTTGTAACATGATTTCTCACCTTATTGATCTCTATCAAGAGAAGGTGAGACAATAGATGAATGAGACGTACAATGATTATTTCATTGATAATCATGGAGATTGAATGCTAGGTGAGCCTCATGTAGTCAATATTATCTGCTACATTGAGTGTATAGACATCTTATGGATTAAATTACTAGATAAGTTGCATAAGGATATCATACTTTCATCACTACCCAAAGAGTTAGTTTTATTATCAATTATAATATGAGAAATAATGAGAAGAGTCAATCAAAACATATGACCGTTATTTTCCTAGTGGATGAGGACATGGGGCGTGATAAAACTACAGTCCATATGGTGAATTAGTAGAGCAAGGATATGGAAAAGGGGACTAAGATGTATAAATAGTCTAAATCCCCTGAGCACTGTCTGACCAATAATAACAAAATCCACAGACATGTAAAATATAAAGAGGCAGTATGTTTTTCATGTGGAAAGTCAGGCCACTAGAAGAGGAACTCCACACATAGGCAAAGAGAAGCCAAATGTGCATTCATTATCGAGTGAAATCCTTCCATTTCTACACATTGGGTATTAGATACAGCTTGTTATTCCAACATCTATATTGAAATGTAGGAACTAGGTAGATTTAAAAGAAATTTCTAGAGGAGAGGTGGATCTGCGAGCTATCAATGGTGATAGGCTGGTTGATATTTCTGTTAGTGACTACCACTATTTTTTGCAGATAAGAATGATTTCGGGTTTTCATTATTATTTCTATGTACTGATAGCTACCAACAACATAATTTATATATCTTGTTTAGATAAAAATGATTTTATTCTCATGTTTAGAAATAAATATTTTTTCTTTTATAAGGAAAACATATGTTATGGTATGAAATATTTAAATAATGGTCTATATGTATTAAATTATGGAAATCAAGTGTTTGAAATAAAAAAA
Organism: Viscum album; assembly: GCA_963277665.1. Classification (NCBI taxonomy): domain Eukaryota; kingdom Viridiplantae; phylum Streptophyta; class Magnoliopsida; order Santalales; family Viscaceae; genus Viscum; species Viscum album. The sequence continues at coordinate 417,646,314 of OY728143.1, forward strand.
ATCATGTTCACATGAATCATATAACACACAATTGTGGAATAACTATCTTAGTCCTATAAATGATAATTGTCTGTAAAAAATCATTCAAGATGCTTTTTTAGAATCTTTTGAACTAAAAAAATTTGATAGATGTCATGCTTGTTTATTAGGGGGAATGGCCAGAGAGCCATTCGGTGGATAGGGTGACCAGTCCAAAGAGCTTCTTAGATTGGTACACATGGATGTATGTAGACCATTTCCAATAGATGTTAGAGGGGGGATATCCTTACTTTTTAACTTTTACTGATAATTTGATAGATGTGTCTATGTCTACTTAATGATGTATAAGTCTAAGACCTTTTATAAATTCAATGAATTCAATAATTATGTAGAGAATCAGCTTGGTAAGATGATAATAATGCTTCAATTAGATTTAGGTACATAATATTTTAACCAAGAGTTCATAGAATTTCCACAAGAGTTTGGGATTATATCTCAAATAATTCCACGTTATACACCATAGTGTAATGGTGTTAGTGAAAGAAGAAACCATACCATTTTTGATATGGTAAGGTCGATGATGAGTCATACTGATCATTAATTATCCTTTTGGGGGTATGAATTACAAACTGTGACATACATATTAAACTGAGTACCAACTAAAGTGGAAAATGGAATTACCTTCGAGATATGGAGTAGAAAGAAACTAATCTTTTTGTATACACATTTATGGGGGTGTGAGGAATTTGTTAAGGATTTATCAAGAAACAAACTAGAACCCTAGGGAATGAAGTGTATCTTTATAGGGCATCCTATGGAAACAAAGGGATACTACCTATTCAACCCTTCAAGAAATAAAGTCACTGTCTTAATAAAATCTATATTTATTGAGAGGGGGAACATCCTCAAAAATGATAGTGATAGAAATATAGTCTTCGATGATGTTTATTCTCAAGATACATAGGATTTGGAATGGGAAAAAGTTCCACAATTCCCTATAGAAGAAGTAGTTTCAAAAACATATGTACTACATATTATTGTAAGAGAGGTAATGGAACTAGAGAGATATGGTTTTCCAGTCACCTAAGATGGTGAATAATTATTATTAGAACATGCTAAACCACTCTCTTACAATGAGGTAGTAGAGAGATCCAAAGTTTCAAGATGGCTAGAAGCTATGAATTCTGAGAAGGATTCCATGTATCAGAACCAATTTTGGTTTTGGATTAATGATCCAGTTGATGTTAAGCCTATTGGATGTAAATGGGCATTCAAGAAGAAACCTTACATGGAAGGTAATGTTAATATCTATAAATAATGGCTAGTGGCTAAAGGGATCAAACAGTGTCAATAGTTGACTACGATGAAACTTTTGTTCCATTTTCCTTATTTAAATATATAAGATTGATATTTTCCATAGAACCATACCGTGTCTATGAGATTTGGAATATGGATTTAATAACTACATTTCATAATGGGAACCTTCAGAAAGATTTGTATATGAGACATATAAAAGGGTTTGTGATACCAGGTGATGCCAAAAGTGTTTTCAAGTTATAGAGATTCATATATGGATTAAAGAAAGCATCTAGTTCATGGAAAATTCGATTCGATGAATCCAAAATAGAATTTGGTTTCATTAAAGAAATAATGTGAGCCATGTGTTTATAAAATGTTCAGTGGGAATACTGTCATTATCCTAGTAGTATATATGGACCCCATATTACTTGTCGTAAATGACATATCAGTCTTAATGCCAATTAAGGACTGGTTGAACATGTGATTCTATATGAAGGAATTAGGTGAAGTAACCTACATTCTAGGGATCAACATCATTTGTGATAGATCTTAGATGTTACTTGGACTAAGCCAAAGTACATATATTGACAAGATACTAAATATATTTATTATGGAATAATCCAAGAGGGCATTGGTTCCAGTGTCACATGGTATATATCTTTCTAATAATATTTTTCTCCATACACAATGAGAGAAAGATAGAATGAGTAAGATCCCATATGGTTTGATGATAAGATCATTCATGTATTCCATATTATGTACTATAATTGATGTTTCTTATGCATTGAGCATGGTAGGAAGATATCAAATAGATCTAAGAGAACAACATTGGACTTCTATTAAGACTATCCTTAAGTATATGAGTAGAACTAAGGATATTTTCCTTGTTTATTAGGGAGATGATGAACTTTTATTGGTGGGTATGCTAATACTGGTTTTCAGAAAGATCAGAATGATCTGAAGTCACAATTAGGATATGTTTTCTGTATCAATGGGGAAGTTGTGAGCTATAAGAGTTCAAAAAATCATGTTTTCAATGATTCTACAACGGAGTCTGATTATATAGTGGCTTATGATGTAGCTAAGGATGCTTGTCTTATATGGATATTTGTCCAGGATCTTGATGTGGTACCTAGAAGTAAAGACCCTGTTACATTATATTGTGATAACACTATAGTAGTTACTATTTCAAAAGATCCAAGGTCACATCAACAGATAAAGCACATACTCTGAAAGAATAACCTCTTAATGGATTTTCATCAGAGGGGTGAATTTTTAGTGAGCAGAGTTTCCAATGAAAAGAACATGGTGGAAACCTTGACTAAAGTACTATCTCAGTAGAAGCATGAGTGTCATGTGAGAGATAGAAGAATTAAGGTTGTTAGTAGTTGGATCTAGTGAAATTAAGAGTTTATTGGATTTGGTTCGCTAGAACCAACTTTTGTATAATTTATGAAAACTTATATTTATGGTTTTGGAAAATAAAAAATCTCTTTATAACAACATTATTATTATTCTGTGTAATATTTTATATGATAATGTCCCAAGAGTAGTTGGGGAACTAAAAGGTAATAGTAGTTACCTATTAGGATGAAAACCTAGAAGTGCAATGAAACTATTCTTAAATAAATGTTCTATCGTCAGATGATATCATTTGAGGGACACAAATGATATAGGCTATCTGGGGTGGAGACTCATAGGACTTTGAGGCACTTTCTCATGGTATATTCCCTTGGTGATATCTAGGATGATATAATGAGAATGAGACTAGGCAGTAGGAAATCCACATTTAATAAGTTTCATTAGACGTTTTTATAAGCAGATTTGTGTATTTTTAATTATACTTTAATATTATTATTAATGGATATTATGAGTCACATAATTTGATATATTGTTAAAAACTATGATGACAGATGTTCACAATGAATTAGGATATGTTGTGTGCATCAGGAGTAATATTTCATTATTGAATAAGGTTAGATATGATTTATTCCTTATACTCACTAACAGAAGTTAATATCTCAAGACTTTTGATAGAAATAATATATCATAAATAAATTAATGGCCATAGTGTTCTATAGGAAATTTATATTTCAAGAAATTAAAAGAATGAGATATCGGGCATATAGGTTGATTGCACCGACATGCAACCTGCCCTGTTAGAGATAATGTGATAAATGGATTATATTACATAGAAAAGTTCATATGAGGTTACATTTCATTATGACATTAACTTATTTCTCTATGGGTGCCTTAGTATATTTCTAAACTCTAACCTTTGACTTTAGGTTACTCCACCTAATGCCACTGAGAAAGAGGACTGAAGGATCACACACTAAGAGTATCCAATATCTCAGTAAAATAAGTTATTATTACACATGTTGAATATATATTAATTCTTGTCATGGTTTAATAATTATTAATATATGCCTAATCACATTTATTCCATCACTAGTTATTCAAAAGAATATATTGTGGGAAAAATAATTAATAAATATTAAGGAGGATTGGAAGACTCGGTTTAAGGGTCCAATGCAAAATAATAATATTGAATATTATTTGATTAAATAATATTTAATTATAACTCTCAAGTTAAGAGAATGTAAGGAAATAATAATATTCATGCTATTATTTAACATGGGGTTTGATAGAATTAATGAAATTATTAAAGGCAGTTGTGAAAATTATTTTTATTATAACCCTAGTGAAATAAATGCCTGGTTATATTATTCTATCATTAGCCAAGGGAAAGATAAGTGGCCCCTATTCAGTTGTGTACAATGTTTTGTAGAAAACATCTCAAGATTTAAGAGTTTTTTCTTCCCCAAGAATTATCTCAAGTACAACGGTGATCCTCCTACACCAGATCAAATAGGATGCTTTTGAATTGGTTCGCAAGTCGATCGAAGGTGGGTGATAAAAACGTAAGGATTTTCCATGATTTCACATAGAGACTCCTTCGAAAATATCTGGAGATTTTTGGAACAAGTGTGGATCACCACTATAGGAGATCTACCCTTAATCTCTATAACCTAATAACGGTGCACTTCAAAACTATGGACATACACATCAACGAAGAAATTATAAACCATGGAGGTAATTCTTGTTTAATTAAATTAATTATAAATAATAAATGTTGATACTCTCTCTTGGTTTTGGGTTTATATTCCTTTTTCTTATTAATTTGGTTTAATTTCATGGATAATGGCCTTCATCATTACATATATTTCCAATTGTTCATTGAATACAGAAAAAATGAACGTTGGGCACCATCCCTCCCACGCTTCCACTATGCCCAGAACCTATAATTTCCTCTTTGGTCTATTTTTCTTCTCCCATGTATATGTTATTTAAATTGTTTTCAAGAAAGTTCTTTTCAATGATAAAATTATGATTTTAATCCACTCTGAAACACATTATAATTTATTTAAAAATTTTAAAAGAAATTTTCTTGAATCTTTTTGAATGATGTACTATTAGTCTTATTACCCAAAGTGTGGAAGGAATCATTATTTTAACATTTACCACATTAAAATATTTTTCAACCATAATTAAAATTCATAAAATAGAAGATTACATCAAACTATCCCATGCATATTTTCAAAGAAATTATTTTTCTGAATATTTTAAATTGTTTTAATTTTAATGATAGTAAAGGAAAATGATATTTTCCAATATATTTAATGATATTTTAAAATAATATTTTAAATGTACTCTTCATCTATGTAAACATCTTTAGATATTTCTTATACTTTACTAGGGACATGATTTATTGATAACATCCATGTTATTTTTATGAAAGGCTAACGATAATGTTATGATGAAATGTTTATGATAATTATTTCTTTTCTATAGGCTACAATATGATAAATTTATGAATGTTTCTCTGATACTATGTCACACATGTGTATGGGTTTTAGTATGTGATGGGTGGGTTCATTAAATCCCCCCAATGCATTGGTTAACGATTGATATCTCATGAGATAATTTGGGTTGCAATGATGAATAGACATTTTTCGGTATGGGACTCTTCCTACTAGGATAGACTTAGGAGTGATCCTTGACTAAGGAAATGATGGGATGGGATGTAAACCCAATCCACTTTGGGATTTTTCCACTATGATAGCCATCAATGTTAACCTTGAATAATGAAATTATTTTCTATGCCAATGATTATTCCAAATTCTTATAAAATTCCCTTATTCTTATTATATTCTCTCATGGATCTTGATTTATTAATGATGATTCCTTAATCATAGAAATCATGTCATTTTAAATACTAAAGAATTATACAATGAATTATGTTTTATGATCTATGAATGATTTGGTTAAAAAATTATAAGTTATGATCATGTTGTCGTAAAATAATTTTTATCTTGTTCTTATATATAATCATCAATTAATATATACAAGGTTTACCCTTCCTTAGAATCTGATCTCATTCTTTCTTATGTTTCTATTTTCCCAATTCTATGAAGAATGTTTTTAATATGTACATGTATAAGAAGGGTACCATGAAAGAAAAACATTAAGAGAGATATTGAAGATCGTTAATAAATTATGTTGATAATGTTTCTAGACTACGAATATAATTAACCATTATGGTCGGAAGGAATGATTTATATGAAATGTGCTGAATATTCAATTAAAGTGGTGAAAATGTATATATGTTATATTTGGGTTGTATTAGTTGGTATCAGAGTGGGGATTAATTATTTTTTGTGATTAGGTTTTAAATATTATGAGGATAAAACATAAGAAAATCTATAAATAAGTGAAAGTGATATAGAGTAAACATAAAATTATTGTAGTTTAATAATATGTTTTCTTAATTTTGGAAATATTTTGAATAATATTAATGATTATATGGTTTCTCAATCTGATTTTGTTATCTATATTTTTACATTAATCTTTTTGGTTTCAATCAATCAATGGAACTACAAGAATCATGTTAACAAAAAATGTGTTAGATAATGCAATGATTATCATATTGACTAACCGAATGGAATGAAAACTAGAATAAAAAATATGTATTATATGATCATGCAGATCTATCTATACATGAATCATGATGAACAACCAAATGAGATGAGTAGGTAGTAACAAAACTTTGAGTATTTAACGAGGAAACATCCACATTATTTTAGTGGGTCCTCATATCTAGTAGTGGTTGATCAAGGAATTAGTACCACTAAAAATATATTTATAGTTTTCCAATGGACAATTCATGAAAGTGGTATCCTATTGGTGTATCATTTGTAAGGAGTGGGTGAAAATGGTGGATTTTTTTAATAATAAGAGGTAGGAGAAGGAATTGGAAAATTAAATTGGATGGGTTTGAAAGGTTCTTTTTAAATGATTAATTTCATGAACTATCTTCATTAAAATGTATATTGAATTAATTCAGGAAAATTGAAAGGATAAAGAATATATTTGAACCCTTGGGGAAAAATTATATTAATTATGTGGTTCACCTATAGTTTTATCATATACCCAGAAATAAAAATTGATTGGTTCATCAGTGGATTAAAACCATATCTCTAAAATGATTTAGTCACAAGGGAATGTAGTAGATATGAAAAAATCATTTAATGTGCTCTCAAGGTAGAAATAAAGAGTTGATATTACCATAATTTTTATGTTTATGATAATAATAGAATTTTAAAGCTTCAGAGAAATTATTATAAAAGAACCCCTAGAAAAAAGAAATTTAATCTTACTTTATCATAAAATTGTGGAAAGAAAATTGATGAAAATTATCACTATGGGTCGGGTAAGTATTTAAATTACGAAAAGGATGGCCATCAAGAAAGTTAATAATAGTTATATGTAACGAGGAAATACAATTAAAATAATGAGGATAAAGATTATTTTGTTGAACTATCCACACTAAAATACAAAATCTTTATGGATTATGGGAATTAGTCCAGCTAGTTATCGAATCGGATGGTTAATGATGAAAATGATTATGAAAAAAATCCGAAATCCCTGAGATATAGTGATGTCTCAAGATATCACAACTATTTAAGTGAGACATGAAAAAAGTAGTGAATGGTTCACTTATTATCCACTCTAGAATAAAAATTTTATTTTTTAATTCTAGTTCTACCCACTTTTGTATTCGAATAAATTTATGTGATTGTCATATCACCACCTCAATTATAAGATGTTTAATTATTATTTCAAACTCACAATGGTATTAGGATCATATATAAAGTATATATCTCCTCTCTAATACATGTTAGTAGGAATATAATTCCTCAAAATCATATTATTCCACCTCTAGTGGAATTTTATTTGATTTTATACATAGATTAGATATCTTTATATAGATAACCAATCAATTGTTTGAGGAAGGGAAGTCATGGATGATATTTCAAATCCTCCCGTGATATTCTATATGTTCAAGAATGAATATGAACATCTAGTTAAAAATACTTCTATTTTATAGGGGTTATTTCCCATACACATAGGGTATCAATATCAAATGGTTGGGTATAAGTTCAACATCATTTATATGCCTATTGCATGGGAATATGATGACGTACTTCTGGAAAAGTTACCCATTCCCCCCAAGCCTTGAAGATGACTTTTTAATAGATATCATACCGAGTTCTACACCTATTTCAGAGAATCCTTAGAGAATATAACTATTTTAGTGGAAATAACGGATGAGGAAACTCTATGTGAATCTAGATAAGGGATTTATTTAGCCAAGTTCATCAGCATGGGGCACACCTATTCTTTTTTTTAAGAACATATATGGGGAAATGTGATTTCATATTTATTATGATTAACCTAAGAATATTATTATGATGAAAAAAATCCTCAACCCTATATTGAAGATTTTTTTATCAAATATATAGAGATTAATAATTTGAAAGTGTTGACGTTTGATCTAAACATCCTCAGTTGAGGGTCAAAAAGTAGGAAATACCCAAAAAAACTATCATCCCAAGGTATAAACACTATGAATTTTTCATGATACCATTTGGACTTGTTATTACACACATTATATTTATTGATCTATTGAATAGTATCTTTAGATATTACCATGATCAGTTTATGGTGATATTTATAGATAATATTTTATATATTCTAAGAGAAAGGAAGACCATGAAGTTAATTTAAGGACATTGTTGATAGACTAAAAGAAATATAAGTTGTATACCAAGTTTAATAAATTTTAATTTTGTCTATAAAAGTATCATTCATGGGTCATATAATTGTAATAAAATGTATATCAGTGGATCCTTGAATAATGGATGTTATTGAACATTGGACCATACTATCTACAGTGATGAAAATCCATAGTTTTCTTAGGATGGCTGGATACTATCAACATGTTTTGAGAAATTTTGCAATCATATGAAATACACTAACTAAATTGATGTGGAAGGGATCCAAATTTCATTGAATATAAGAATGTGATTAAAATTTCAAGGAACTGAAGAATAGTTTTATTAGTGAAACTATACTCACACTTCCACATAGCGTAAGAGGGTTTGTAATCTATAATGATGAATCAATGAAGTGTATGTGATATATTTTCAGGGAGAATGACTTGGTAGTATCCTTTCCCTCACACTAATTGAATGTTCATGAGAAAAATTACTCGACTCATGACCTGGAACTAGAAGTGGTAATGTTTTATTTGAAGACATGGGGGAATTATAATTATTGTTAATTTTGTGACATATGTATAGGTCATAAGATATTAAAGTATATATTCACATAAAAATATTTTAATCTGAATCTAATTAGATGGTTTGAACTGATTAGTGATTGTGACTATATAATACATTACCACTGTGGGTAGGAGAACAATGTGAATGATGCATGGATTCAGAAGGAATATCGTAGTTTATCCATGAAAAGGATTCAATGAGATCCAATATTTATTAATTCGCAGAGGATGAATCGTGATATCATTAGAAATATAGAGTATTATATTCTTTCTTAGACAAATGTTTAAGAATCTATTCATGTAACAATTAAAAAGGCACATAAGGATGATTTAGATCTATAAAAGAATGTATGGATATTTCTAGAGTTCAACCTTGACCATGTTGTAATTATTGGGTTCAAGAATACAGAATTGGTCTCTTAAATACCATAATTATATAAGGTGTCATTAAATTAATATCTTAATTCATCATTATTTATCCATTCTAGAAATATTAAGGTTTAGTGAAATTTGAAAGAGAATTTGTTGCGGGAAAAAATAAAGAGAGATATTATGAGGTATTTATATTGGTTTTTAGAATTACATAATGTTAATTCTAGGAGATATAAGTCAAAGGGTATGTTTCATCCATGACCTGTTCATGAGTGGAAATGGAAAAACATCACCATGGATTTCATCATGGGACTCCAAAAAATATTTAATGGGTAAAATGATAATTAGGTTGAGTTTATATTCTTATAAAATCACAAAATTTCATTTATATCAAAAAATATTTATCCATTTGGCATCTATCTATGTTATATTTTATGGGAGCGGCAATGTTTTTGGGACTACTTCTCTCAATCATATCTGATCAAGATTTCATGTTCTAGTGAAATGTAATGCAAGATTTGAATATAGTTTGAATATTTAAGACTATATACTAACCTCAAATAGATGTTTGGTTTTGGTGGACCATTCATACCCTTGAATATATATTTAAATATTAATTTGTGTATTTCAAAATATTTTGTGATAAAACCATCACTTTTGAGAAATTTTATTACAATAATAACATTCAATAGCGCATTCAAATAGCTCCTTATGAAGCCCTCTAAGGAAATAAGTGTATAAGTACAAAATGTTTGTGTTAAAATGGAGAAAAAATATATTGGGAATTGTTATTTCTATAGAAATTTCATGGAATGTTTTAGAAATCTGACAACATATCAGGGTAACTTAGAGTTGATAAAAAAGTTATAATGATAATCGTTAGTGAGATCTAGAGTTCAATGGTGGTGATAATGTATTCCATAAAATATCAAATTGGAAAACTAGTATGATATTTTCATATAAGGGAATTATAATCCATGGTTATACCATTTATTATAAAAATTTCCATTATATCATAATAATATCTTATCACTTGGTGTTTCCTCAAAACCTCTCCAAAGTTCTTGATGTGTTCCATGTTTCTCTTTTGAAGAAGTTTTTACCAGATCACTGAAATGAACTAAACTCATTGGTTATACCATTAGATCATGGTCTTCCTTATGAAGAATAACTATTATAAATATTGGATCGTAAAGATAAAGTGATATGGAATAAGATAATTCACATGGTTAATATTATCTAGAGGAATCAAAAATTTTGGAAAGGTTTATGAGAACTTAATAATGGGATGAGGTAAAGGAATCCTAATTTTTTTGTATCGAATTTATATAATTTATATGAATAAATTATTATAATAAGCTATAATATAAAACTCTATGATTTTGGAATATGTTTATATTTAATAAATAATTGTGTTTATTAGTTTGTAAAGAACAAAACATAAAATTATGTGAATAATTATTATACATTATAAAATGAAGCATATTATATGGTTTCGAAATGAAATAGAATTGTTAAAAATAATTTCTAATTCATTTAGAAAATTCTACTAAGGATAATGAACTGTTTGGTTGTTTTTATGAGATTTTATCATAATATATGTTTTTTAATTAAATTATTAATATTATGAATAATTATTACTTAAACATGAATAAAATTAATTAATTTAATATTATTTTACAAGAGAATGAATTGGAATTAATTCATTGTTATGATTAAAAATGATTTTCTAAAAAAGGATTTCCTTGCGTTTTGTGCCCTTATTTTAAAATTAAATTCTTCTAATTATAGATATTAAATTAGATAAATCTATTTATATATTTTTAATCATGTAAATTTTTTTATTCAAAATAGTTTATTTCTAGTCATAGTGAATAATTACTATGGTAATTTTCACCTCATTTAGGGGTAAAAAGGGCTAATGAGGGGGTTTAACAAAAATATAAGGTTTAAAATATTACCTAATCATTTTAAAATTTGATTTCTTGAATATATTTTTACCATAAATTATCTCAAATGTTAACCATTCACTATTTTTCCCACTCTCACTTGAATATAACTTTATTATATTTCAATGTTTTGTGTATTTACATGAATTTTTACCCCCTCACTTATAAAAGGAGGTCCTCTACACATCACTCATTAACACATTTTGACCAATATTTATTGGAAAATCCCTTCAAGAAAAACTTCCTCACTCAATTATACACATCCTGGATATTTATTTATTTCTAAGACACAACACATTTAATGACTTAATGTGTTTGTCAAATGAGGTTTCCACAATAAGAGGTAATTGTTTTGATGAATATATTTTGTATTCTTTCTTTATTAACCTCCTAGAAATTTTCTATAACCATATTAAGATTAAAAAATTATTATCTCTAATATTTTTTTATATTAATGGAAAAACCATATTATTCCATTCTTCCATCCTATGATAAATTATAGCATTATTCATGTTCACGTGTTGACTACCACATCCACAATACAATGTGATTCATTTTTCATGTTTTACACACACATAGTTTCATATGAATGGGTTTAATGAATAAATAAGATACTTATAAAATGATTAATATTCTATAGATGATTAAACTATGACCATTGTGCATGACGAAAGTCTTTGAACCAAAACATGGATGGAAAACAGACAACTTTTTACCCAAATTTGTTTAATGTAAAATTCCATTAAGAATAATTATATAATAATATGTTTTTAAATACCCAATATTATCTTATACTCTAGTTATTTATAGAATTTTGAAATAATAGTTCCATTTTACACTATTTTTGACTTAAAATTATTGATGATATGTTTTTAGAAAAGTCAAACATACTCTCTCATTGGGCGATGAAATGTTTCTTCCATATCCATGATATTTAAAATATTTTCAAGAATATTTTTTATATGGTAAAATTATTATTTAAATTCATTTTTGATGATATGAGACTTTATTCTCAATGTTTTAAACATAATCCCCTTATAATTTTCTACACATGGTACATTTAGACTTTTTTCTAAAATTGTGAAAGGAATCCATTTTTTTCATTTCAAAAAACAAATAGATTTTCAAACCATTATACAATTCTCAAAATTGGAGATTAATTTATAATTTTTAGGATTATTTTTAAATAATTTTTTTTATTATTATTCTAAAATTTTATAGTTTTAAATATATCAAAGGAAAAGGATATTTCTCTTATCTTGAAAGAATTTTTCAAGTTCTCTTCTAATTATATATTTCATATATCTCAACAAACTTTTATGTTTCTTATTATTCCTTAGAGATGTGATCTAATGATACAATCTATGCTATTTATTTATATGTATTATGATTATGTGGTGATAAAATATTTATTAAATATGCTTCTTTTATATAGGTCATGCTATAATAAATTGATGAATGCTTTCCTGATATCATGGCACACATATGAAAGGTTTTCCTTATGTGTGGGGTGGCTTTATTAAATAACTATAATTTATTTGGAAATTATTGATATCTTGTGAGATATTATAGACTTGAATGGGGTGTTAACATAGTTTAGAATGAAAATCTATCTACTATGTAAGTCTTGGGAGTAAAACATGACTAAGAAAATAATGAAATGAGGAGTGAACCCAATCCAATAAGCGATATATTCCACTAGTTTTGTCATGGAAGTGAACCTGGACTAATTAAATGATTTTTCATGCTTATTATTATTCTAAAATTCCTATGTAATTCTCTTATTCTTAAGATATGATCTCATAACACGTTATTAATTAATGAAAATTACTCACTCATTTGACTCATGTATTTTTAAATTATAAATCCTTATACCATGACATGTTATTTATGATTTCTGGACGATTATGTATGAAATTTTATTTTTTTGATCTGGAACATATAATATTATTATTATCATATTCTTTGATATGATAATCTATTGATATATTCCATATTTAACCTTATAGATAATCTGAGATCAACCACTCTTATATTTTCATTTTCCTTAGGTTATAGTGAAAGATTTTATGTATGATATATCTCGGAAGGGTACTATGACATAAGAACCTTATGAGAGATATTTCATATTTTTCATGAAATAAGTTGTTTATATATCTAATATTAAAACCTTCAAAAAATTACTATTATGGCGAATGATTTTATATTAAATTATACTAAATATTTTTCTGAAATAATTTAATATTTATATATGATCTTCTTTTGTTTATTCATAGTATTCACACCTGAGAGTCCATCCTTTGAACATTTATTAGGTTTCGGTGGAAGGAACACTTGTGTGGTATATGATGAATTTTTCTAGGAAGAGATATTCTCCTGTGTGTTTATGTATTCTAAATAAATAAATAAATATGTAAATAAGTAAATATATTAAAAATAATATATATATATGCATGATATAACTAAGGTTCAAGGGATGGATTCCCTGGGTGCATATAGTAGTTGGCTTTAAAAATAAGTTTCCCAGTATGTATGTATTTTTTCACCATATATACGTCATTTGATGATATTCACATTTAAATGGATGAAGGTGGGGTTTATAAACTGATTCATCTATGTGCCTTTAGGTAATGAGGTCATGATACCAATTTTGGGGTAGTCTATTCAACCACCATGTGTATTCCCATATGGTTATTGGGCCTGATGAGGTATGCCTATGTAGTATCACGTATTCCAAGGATGGTTATATTTCCCCCAGTTGGTTTCGTTATATTATGGGAATGGGTATATTTCCCTTGAGTATCTTATAAATGTAAGGATAGGGTGTACATATGATTCCTGAGGTTTGAGAAAAATTTGAACACTATGATCGGTGTATGGGTAGTTTTTAAGACCAAGTTCGGGATCATCAAATCAGGATTTGGAATATTTTAAGATGACGTTTTGGAATTTTTTGAGGCTCCAGAGACACCTCAAGTGATCAAATAACCATAAAATCGATATTATTTATATTATAGGGATTGGTATATTTCCCTTGTGTATCTTATAAATATATGGATAGGGTGTACATATGATTCTTGAGGTTTGGGAAAAATTTGAACACTGTGATTGGTGGATAGGTAGTTTTAAAAACCAAGTTTGGGATCATGAATTCATGATTTGTAATATTTTAAATTTATTTTTTGGATGTACATTGAGGATCAACCGACACCTTAGGTGATCATATAAGCATCAAAGTTCTCAGGGTTTATAGTTTGAGGTTTGGGGGAGACTACCTAAGCTGAACAATTAATGCTTGATTAATGATAATCATGCACCCAAACTAGGTGGTTACTTTTTATAGGTGAAAATTTATTTAGACCATATGATGATATCTAAAAAATGGTAAAAACTCTACAATGAACTTTAGAGTAATTTCACATGTTTTGCAGATGGTTTTTTATACCATACACACTAACTATGTGGAATGGTGTGTACCTAAAAGTGGGGTCCACATGGTTAGAAAATAGTTTGGAAAACCATGTATCCAAATTGTGTTTCTCTATAAAATTTGAAAAAATTACTATTTTTACATTATATCCTTTAATATTTTTAATCCCATTTTTTCTCATTTTCCTAGAATCTACTCTATTCACTCTCTTCATTGTCCTCCTTCAATAGTGGGATCTCCCTCAATAATTGGAAAAATCAGGTGTCACTACTTTTAATAGAGATAACTTAGCGTGTCTACAACTCCACTTTCTCCCTTTTAGGCTTATTTAATTTTTTAGTTATATCATGAATTTTATGTCAAATATGGCGTATTTTTAGGGATTTTTTTCTCTCATCTTCTATCAGTTTAATAGGAATTAGAAGCTGATTTTCATAAAGTGATATTTTCTAGGCATGGAGTACATCTTGAATTTATAATTATCCTATAATATATTTTTATATCTTCTTTATAGGGTGTGTACTTATACCGGCTCTCTAAGTATTATTTTAAATTAAAATAAATGTTATAAAATAATATTTTCATAGATAAATTCCATTTTTATCATGAAATAAACATTATAATAACAAATTATAGGTGTATTCCCCTTATAAATTAGTTTACCATATATTGTGAAATAAATGGAAATATTATATTAAAAAAATAAAATGAAATATGAAAATGGATTCGTAAATTAATTCGATGATTGTGATATAAGACTTCACAACAATCAACAATAAAAAATTGAATTAGTGTTTAAATTGTATAAATGAGTTATAAAATGACAAAGACATCTTTAAAAAGAGTGATTTTAGTTTTAAATTGACGTGAAAATTTGTAATGAGTTTTTAATAGTTAAAAAATAGAAAATATTAAATGTTTAATGAAATGTGATGGGGTTAACAGATATACTGGTTTTTTTTAAAGTAAATTATGATTCTCAATGGATATAATTATTATAAATTGAATTTTTTTGTGATTCTGGACGGATTGGGAAAATATAAAATAATTTATTTCAATAAATGATTTAAATGTTTCCATGCAAAATATTTGGTGATTCAAATTAATTTATGAAAAATAAAAACATGAATTTTGGTGGTTATTGATCATGAATTTTGGAATTATATAATTGGATTATATATTTAACATGATACTTGGGAAAGTTAGTATGAGAACCTACATTCCATAAAATACGGGATGGATGGGGAATGATCAATTGAGATCCCAGATTCCATGTAAATGGCAGATACTTGGGAAGTCTAGGTGTAGTTCCTAGACATATATGATACTCAATGACTGGGAATTTTGGGGTGAATTCTGATATTCCTTTAGAATTTATGGATGAGAATTTGTATTCAATGTTATTAATGATGACTACTAAATTTTATTATGAGATTATGGATTCCATAGGAATGTTTGGATGAGCACACATATTCCCCAAGATGCTTTTTGGTACTGTGAATTATATTCTAAAACCTAGATTTAATATAGTTATTTATGGTTGGCATGATCATAGAGACATACTCAGAGAAAATCGGACACTACCTAAAGCTGGTATGGTCGATAATGGTCCTGGACCTATGGATTGAAAAAAATTAGATTCGACCACATGTGTCATCTTAGGCAGCCATGACACTTGGGTACCTGAGTTGTTATCACAACTTAGTCATAAGTTAGAGGTATATGGATAGTCTCGAGGCTGACGATAATTTCCTAGGAATACTAATATGGGTATCAAAGAGAGTTCTAAATAGGAATTAAGACAAGTTGGGGGGGGAGTGATTCCTAGTGAATTTTTAATTTATTTTTTAATTGTTTTAATATATGACTCACCCACAGGGGATCATTGGTATGTATATTATACCCAGTGTTATGGATTTTAAAAATATAGTTATTTTAAAACATTCTATGATTAATACCAACTGTTTATGTTACTATATTTTTTCAAGTTTATCATTAATTTTTCCTCTATATATACAATAACATAGGGACATAGTCACCCCATAGTAACCTCATAGGCCGTCGCCAATAGTCAGCAGCCTCTAGAGTAAGGGGCTGCATGCATGAGTTACTAGATAATGCAAGGTTGAGACAATATTTTAGTGGCTTTTGGGGTAGGTTGTTAGAAAGTGGTATCAAAGATGTTTAATTTTTTTCACTATGTGGGAATGTTAAGATATTAGGAATGTTTTTAAGAGTAGTAATGATATTCTTCCTTGGAGTGATCAACCCCCACAAGGAAGAGAAACCAAGTCTCTAGGGATTTGACTTGTTGTTCTTGGATTTCTATTATTGTAGTTGTATTTAATTTTCAGCTTTAGTGGGGCACATATTTTTTTATGTTACTATTTGATGGTATTTACATTCTTGTCCCAGTATAATAAGAAGTGTGATTGTGTTAATGAATAATTTCAAGAAAATAGGGATTCACTTGAGATGAATTATACTAGGGTCATGATTTTGGATATTTATTCCATACTTCTAGTGATTTATATTAGAGTTTTATTTAGTTTACAATTTTAATTTCCATCTAATTTATCCTTTCCTATGGACTGTTTTTTAACTAGTGATAAAGGGGGTTGGTATTTTAATTGCAAACATCATCGAATATGGTGGTTTCAAAAAACATACAAGGTGGAAAATTACTTGAACAATTATTGGGAGGAACACTTGATGAATAGGTAGATATAAATGGATTTATAATGGACTTTATTAAATAAGATTCCAGAAAGTATTCAATAGGGTGTTTTCCCTCATAGCATGTCAATGAAACCCTATTTATCCAATCCTTGTAATCATATAAATCTTGGAAAAAATTATTTATAAAAGAAAATAAATCTGAATTATGATAAAGTGTAAACTATATGCCTTATAGAATAATGAGAAATATTGTGTGGGAGAATTAGAGGATTTATGTGTTGGGATTGACCTTACTAAGAATATGTGGAGTTATAAAAAGAGCCTTATTTGTGAGGACCCTAATTTAGGCATCGGCCATGCCACATTCCATGTGACTTGTAACAAGGATGTGTGTAATCCCTTGAGTTGTGTCTTTGGTGGTACCTCATTTGATGGTCTATGTGGTAGGTTCTAGTGAAATGTTTATTTAAAATATGTTTTAATGTGTCTGTGCCTTTTTAAATTTGAGGGAAACCTATAATAGGGGTTGAAATGGTCTTTTGGTATGCCTTAGTGTTGTGGGGTAGGGGTAAATACATTGGATTATATGTTAGTTTCATGTTTGGTGGTGATAAGTGTTGAGGTGGAAGTGAATGTTCCTATTGTTTAAGACAATTTTGAAGGGAAATATCAATCATGTGATTGAACCTAATAGTTTTAGATGTTCAATTGGTGGTTGGTGCTCATGTAGGTGGGAGGTTGTGGTTCTGGAAATTAAACCAGGGGTGATGGGTAGTTGTGAACAAAATTGGGACACATCAAAGGTGTTGATATTATTGAAATAGTGCACATAGGATGCCTGGGGTTAGTGAAAGTGACATGATGAGAGAATGTTACATTTTTTAATAAGCATGTTGGCCTAGTATTGGCAATACTAAACTCAGTGTGTGATGAGTCGGGTTATGTAAGTTGGTCGTAGATAAGAGTGAAAGCTTAGGGTCTTGGTGTGGCTATCCAGTGCTAGTGTGCGTACCCATTATTATAGGGAAAAGAAGGTGATGGTTGGAGATTGTATCAGGGAAAATATAATGTTTCAGGTGTACAAAATTAGTTATCGTATTCCTCATATGGTTTAATTTTTTATGAAACTAGGTTGTCAGTGCTGGGATCCTAGGTTTTGGCGGTACTCAAGTATCGATGAGTTTAGCCAAGCACGACCATAATATTTAGTGACATACAAACCATTTTCTATGAGATTGGTGTTTCTATGTAGTGTAACAATTATAAAGACAAATTTATGGTGAGGATAGTCATGATAGTATTGGGCATATGACTTTTATACTTGGGTGGCTTATGGTTTGTCAAACCAGAATTTAGACGTCTATGATGACACTAGATGCAGGTTCATGAGTGATTTCCATGTAAAATGGATTATATTGTGAATGATATAGGAATTTTATTATGATAATAATCAAAATTAGAAGAAGGCGTTTTAGTCTTGGAATAAGAGTTTGTAATTTAAGCATGGTTTGGTGTGGATGCATAGTTGGGCTTAGTTGAGATAAAATTGATTGTCGTGGATGATTGGTGTTTTAATGATGAAATTTCACCCAAAGAATGGGGTTTGAACTTAGGGTGTTTCAATTCCTAAGGGATACCTATGGATATAAATTTATCATGATAAAGAGTTTTAATATCACATCAAAAAAATCAGTGGAGAATTATTATAGTGGGTTGGCCAAAGGAGGACTAACCAACTGCTTCACATGGAAATTAATGTGGTGGGTTTGGAACCACATTAGGCACATATTTTGAGATGTAAAATACCATGATTAGAATTCAGGATAATATTTTCAAGGTAAATATAGACATGTTTGATTTGTACTTGGTTGATGGATGGATTTTTTTTTTGGTTTAGAAATACAAATGAGAGTATTAAATTTGTTGACCAATTATCTCATGCATGTTGAGACATGGTGTGTTAGGAACTGTGCTGAGTGGGATAGTTGACTACAAATAATTGGCCATGATTGTGAAATTTTAATAGTGAGTGCCACCAAGGTTGAGATTTATCCTTGTGAGCTAGGTCCTACAATGGGGGGTAACATGGTATAGGGTGTTGAACTGGAAAATGACTTAAGAGTGTCTTAGAATAGCCAAAAATCATGGGATTCAACTCCATGTTTGATAATAACATTAAAAATGACTTAGGATAAAAAAATATTACGTATTTATTTAGGATCTATGTTTTTAAATGGATTTAGGTGTTTGAGAGTGGAATGTAGCCATTTGGAATCAAATAAGGACCAATGTAGGCCAGGGTATAAAATTATATAGACACTTGTACTTCTCAGAGATTATAAGTATTATGTTGGAATGATTTTAAGGCTTATGTGTATAGACGAACCTTATGTTTTAGAGAAAATTTGATCGTTGAGGATGGTGGATGAGTGGATTCCAAAATATAGATTCAGATTGGAAATTATAGAGTTGTATTATATTGAGGGGAGGTTTTGGATATCATAAGGTGATCATAGGAGTTTGAAATTAAAATTTTAGGGAAAAAAACTAGGGGCACACGATTAGCACACAATGGGTTCTAACCATTCCCATAGCCATGTTGTAAAGTCTCTTATTTTTTTTGTATTATTTTTGGATATTATATGGAATGATTTAGAGACAAGGAGTTGAGAGGGCATGTGATACCGAGACCCAGTGTGCCTGAAATTAATTTTTGGAAAATATTTAAATATTTAATAGAACGTGTGAATAGTTTTCCAAAAAAAGTAAAATAACACTATAAAGGGTTCCAAGATAAAAAATCTAATGGAATAATTGATTTCAGAATAAAGGCTTTATCCTAGGTATGACCAAACATTAGTCGGTGTGGTTTGTTTGTGGAAAAAGAGGTTAGGGACGTAAAAGGAATAAAATAATTTATTAAAAATTATTTTTATGCAATGAATTTTACTTTAAAAATATCTTTATGTTGAAAATAAAGGGTTAGCTGCATAACCCTAGAGATTCTGGTGGACCATTGGATAGAACCCCATAGACATATCTTTGGTGAATGAAGATATATAAAGATAAAATCTCAAAACTTTACGCCAAAAAAATCTATGGAACTCATTAATGATGAAAAAAATATATTTCATTTTCGATGATTGATCCAAAATGAGGTAGGGAGTATGATTTATTTCCCATTCTTGATTCCTATAATAAACACAAACTAATCCAAAAATAAATTATCCCACAAATTGATTATATGTTTTGAATGTGATTTTTCTATAGGTTATCAGAATGTATTTGGAGTTGTTTTTATACCCGAATCCCCTGATATTGATCTTTGGTCAAGAACTCATGGCCAAAAAAAATGAACCATTACTCTAGTGAATTTCTCCTTCTATTATTTGGGTTCGTCACTGTTGGAACATCCCTATTCCTATCTCAAAATTTCTGGGTGGTTTTGAATGTGTTCTTCCCCTTATATTCGAGGAGAATCGACAAATGAGGCTAGATGTGTGTAAAACGGGACCCATGTACTTTGGATCATTGAACATTTTATTTTTTAGGCATCATAGGAGGAATAGTGGTCCACAGAAGGTACCATTGGTGTTGTTTATGTGAACAGTAGATGGAGGATGTGTGTTGTGGTGGAGAACATGTGGGCGGAGGTGACCGTTGGCGCGACAGAAGAGGTATATGGTGAGAGAAGAAGGAAGCGGGGAGTGGGATGTGGTGGAAGATGTGGTGGAAGTGGAGACAAACACAATAAAGGATTTAGGGACATACGTAGAGTGGGATAGGCTAGTGGTCCGGGTAGGGAAAATGGGATGGGTTGGGATGGTAGGTCGGGTCAGGATAGTGGGCTATGCCAAACCCAGGTTATATCCAGGGTAATCGAGGTGGAGCCCTGTTGTGGTCGACTGTTGGGCGGCGACAGCTCGAGCTATTGTGATTGCATCAACCACAACAGTTGAATGGTACTATCTACACAGATGCACCTACTACGTGACCAGTCCACAGAATAAGTTAACTGACCATAACAGTCAATCACGGTGGTAGGTAGACCTAACCTAGTGGTAGATATGGAGGACTTCAGAAGGCTTGTGGATAGTTTCGCTGACTCGGGCATATATCCTAAACAGATTGTCTAATAGATGATACCACTATTGATTTGATACCATAATGTATAGATGGTATTTTTGAGACTAATTATGAGATTTCTGTTTGGAACAATATAGGTTGAGAACATTCCCTTGTTCCTTTCCTCAATGGTTTAGTACGACATTACATCCACATCACATGATTGTAATCCTCTCTAGAGGTTGAGTCTTAAATAGTGTATGATATCCCTACTTGAGATTAGAGTGCGATCCTCTATCACCCCTCATAGAGTTTGTGGAATCAAGTACCCCCCTTGGACAGGGTGATGATCCTCCATCTAGCATGCCACATCTGTAGGGTCTGTGGCATCCCTGAGTAGTTCTGGGAATGATCCCCTATAGAGTGGGTTGATTCAGATTGGGTATGTGGATTCCTAGGTGGACCAGAACCAAACATTGATTAGTTAGACCAGACATACTGAGGTGTGTTCTTGTAGCTTTTATAAATCAACCATAGTACCTTTAAATTTATGTTGAACCTATGCTACAAGCACATTTTGATGGGCTTATATTTGGCCCTATTTACTTTCAAGAACATTTATTATTTCACTCTATTGTGGGAATCTTAGAGTTCTGCATATATTTTTTAATTAGTGTTTTATACATTTCACATTATTATGGATTGGATATGTGTGTGTATAGGAACTTTAGGATAATGACTCCCATTTGTGGTATATTCTTACTCGGTACTAGTCACCATCCCCTGGCCTAGTGGAGGTGGGAATAGGGTAGTCATGGAATAGGCCCCTATGGGACGTGCCATGACATAGTGGTATCAAAGTGTTTGGTTGTACTTTAAAAGTGGGAGTCAATTAGATTGGTATAGGAAAAAAAAATTAAGTTCTACAAGTTTGGATTTTAGGATATGGACTCAAGTATTGGTGTGGTGACCAACATATCCGCACAATAGGACTCTAACTATCTTTTTTTTGACTCGGTACCTCGAAACAATAGTTGAAGGGAAAAAATGGTACGCGAATCATATAGGAATGGAATTTTTTCATTTCTTCTTTAGTAATATATTTAGATATACTCTATTTATAGTGGTACATCTTTTTTTATTTTAGGATGCCTCCACATAGATAGGCAGCAATGATTCCTCAGCTTGATCATGAGGATGATCTTCATAGTGATGAGGCATCAGTACAGGTTCCTTCACTAGAGATAACACCTCCGGGTGGTTTACCAACTATACCACCACCCTTCATGCAAAAAATAATACTAGTACTACTAGATGATGGTTCACACAGGTTGATAGAATTTCACAAGTTTCAAAGATAGTGACCTCCTATGTTTCAACAGTAGACATACCCCCATATGGCTAAGGATTAACTATAGGTAGTCAGCAGTGTTTTACACATTTTGAGAATGTCTCCTGAACATATAGAAGTTCTTTATGTGAGACTTCTTTAGGTATCTATGAGGCGATGGTGGAGTTTGGTAACTCCGTCACATGATGAGAAAACTCTATTCTAGAAAGGATTTTAGCATCTCAACGGGGAGGAGTTCTATCTGGCCACATTGTGATTGGTACACATACATGAGATTCTTCATTTTCAGTAGGGTAGTATGACTGTGGTAGAGTATTTAGTGATGTTTATTGATCTTTCACGCTACTCCTTGGATATGGTAAAAGATAGTTCATCAGGGATATGAGCATTGAGCATGGATTACAATGAGGCCTCAGGGAATCAATTTTATCTCTTAGAATTCCTACCTATGATGGGGTATTTGAGTAAGCCCTAATGGTAGATAATTTTATTGTTGAGAAGACACTAGTTGTTGGAAATAACAGTGGGAAATGGGTAGATGAGGTCTCTATAGTAGGTATCCAATGATAACCATAGGGATCCAAATGGGTCAGGTGGTTCAAGTAAAAATACTAGGACTCAGGTTTATCTATACATGGATCCTAGGGGGGGGGGGCTCAAATCTTCCAATGTATAGACGGTTTTACTCATGCCGCAGTTAGAGACATTGGGATTGAGATTTCCGGACCCATTGTACAACTGATTGGGAGATATTCAAGGGACCTCATAGATAGATATAGAGTTCTATGTAGGGTTTTATTGAAGGTGGACAATGTTTTAGATGAGTTGGGACAGTAGATGGAGGTGTTCTACATTTTTACATGTTACCACCACCACCCCCAGGTGGTCCACGCTAGGCTTTAGGAGCCAGTGGATTTGGACGAGGCCATCTCTAGGCGACGAAGGCTTATGATCCTGAGGTTCCAGGGATGATACAAGGTACGATCTATGTCTTTTCTACCTTACGTGTAGTTTTTTAGACACAGGTTCCAGTAATTCCTTTCTTTCCACTAACCTTTTCTAGGACTCAGATATTCTAGTTGAACTATTTACTTGACCCATATGCTTGGAGAATCCTACTTGAGGGGAATCTATGATCACACACTGGTGCCAATAGTCTTACCTGACTCTTAAATGTGAGAGTTTTGGTTGGTAAATCTTTTTAGCAGCTTTGAGGCCTTATGAATTCATTCTAGATATAGAATGGTTATCTATTGTTCATGCTCTTATTGAATGTTTTAGATGAAGTGTGCGGTGTGTCCGCAGTGATGGAACCATGTTTTCCTTTTTTGGTGAAAAGGAAGCACATAAACCACATGATAAACTCACACATAGGAGGTTATATATGATTATTATTCATTTGTATAGCCTCAACCTAGGTGTAATGGATGATATGATTCCTCAGTATCTTACATTTGTGGTGGAGTATGATGACATATTTAAAAAATATGTTACAAGCTTACCACCCCACAGGGAGAAGGAATTCTATATTATTCTACAATGAAGGTTTCAATCAATATATAAACCTATATAATAGATGTCTCCCACTGAGATTTGTGAGATTAGGGTATAAATTGAGGACTTGCAGAGGAAGGGCTTCGTGAGAACCAATGTTTCACCTCAGTAGCCACAATTTTGTTTTCCTAGAAAGAATACATGAGAAAGATGTTATGTGTGAAAAAATGGTGATAATACTAGGTGATCATGATATGAAAATATCTACTACCAATTATCGATGACCACTTTGAAATATTTAAAAGGGAATGATGATTCTTAGAGATCAACATCAGATTAGGGTATCACTACATACAAGTCCAGGATGAGGATATACTAAAGATGAATTTCAGATATAATTACAGTTAGTATGAGTACATGGTGATTCCATTTGGAATGATGAATTAAGCATTATTATTCATGGGACTCATTAAATGAGTCTTTTAACCTTACGTAGACTTGTTTTTGGTGGTCTTCATTAATGACATCCTAGTGTACTCGGTGTCTGAGGAGGAGCATGAGAGACACTTGAGGATGGTCCTATACACAATCTAAGAGCACCAATGATACAAGAAGCTCTCAAAGTACCAGTTTTGGAATTAAGAGGTCTATTTTCTATGACACCTCATCTCAGAGGATAGAGTTTCAATAGATCCATCAAAGCTTGAGTCAATTATTTCTTGGGAGCCTACCTGGAGTGTTATCGAGGTGCGGAGCTTACTTGGATTTCCAAGATACTGTTAGAGGTTTGTACCTGATTTATCCTATGTGGAATAACCCTTGAAATAATTGACAAGTAATGGGTAGTCATTTGTGTAGACATAAAATCACCATCAGTGCTTTTAGGAGCCGAGGTAGAGGTTGATGAATGCACCCATCCTAAAGTGACCATAGGAAGGCATAGAGTAAGTTTTTTTCTACAATAAATATGGGACCGGGATGGGTTGTGTCTTGATTAAGATGAAGTATGTGATTTCGTATGGTTAAGATCAGTTTAGACCACATGAGGATAACTACACAACTCGTGATCTTGAGTTAGCAACTATAATCTTCTCATTGAAGATGTGGAAACACTACCTGATGGGAAAGAAACATATCATTTACATTGATCACAAAAGTCTCATTTATATATTATCTCAGAGTGATATTAACATGAGATAGAATAATTTTCAAGATTTCCTACATGACATGGAATTTTATATTTTCTATGCTCTTGGTAAGGGGAATGTTGTGGGAGATTCTCTCATTAGGATAACTAGATTTCAGTTGTTGTATGATGCGTTAGATAATTTGTTCTAATTACAAAAATACTTTTTCGATGGATATAGAGTTTCTTACCTGCAGTCGATGGTTTTCACCCCTTTACTCTTATAATTAGGGAGGGAGTCACATCTTGGGGATACAAACTACGTGATTGTACGTTCTTAGATGTCCATAGGGCTTACTCTTCATGGATATCCAAAATGTGGGGAGAACATCATTATTTTCATAAGAAACACATTAATACCAGTGGCGTAGATAGGTGAGGTTCTGTGAGAGTTTTATACATCCCCATTGGTGTTACATCCAGGAGTGGTGAAGATGTACCAGGACCACCGATGTATGTTTTTTTGGGAAGGGATGAAGAATGGAGTTACACAGTTTTTTTCTTGATGCATTAATTTTTCTCAAGTGAAAGATGGTAACCAGGTTCCAACAGGTTTATCTCAACCCATAGAGATACCAGAATGGAAGTGGGATAAGAAAATTATGGACTTCATGATTGGTTTACTACATAAGTCAAACGGACACGATGTGATATGGGTTATCATTGACCAAATCACCAAGTTGACACATTTCCAAGATATCTATGAACAATGTCTAGTAGAGAGATTAGGTCACCTCTATGTGAAAGATATAGTTCAAATCCATGGAGTTGCTTCGGTTATTGTTTTTTATTATGATTCTATCTTTACATACCAGTTGTGGAAGGGATTATAAGAGGCGTTTAAGACCCAAATTTGATTGAGCATAGTGTTTCACCAACAAATAGATGGCCAAATTGAGTTAACCATTCATGTTTTAGGGGTCAAGATATGGGATTTAATGTTATACATTGGTCAAAGTTGGGAGGATCACCTACCACTGGTGATGTTTTCATACAACAACAACTATCATTTCACCATTGTTATGGAACCATTCAAGGATTTTTACTGGATACCCTACAATTCACCACTTTGCTGGACTGACACAAAAGAGTCATCACTCATGGAACCGGAGTTGACATGAGCTACTATAGAGAAGGTGTAGATCATCCAGAAGTATCTTAAGACTCTAAAAAATCATCAGACGTATTATGATTATAAGTGACAATGGCCTTTGGAGTGCGAGGAAGGAGACCATGTGTTCCTTCGGATTTCACCTCGGTGAGGATTATAGTGATTTGGATGGGGTCGAAAGCTATATCTAAGATTTATCATCAATTTATAGACACTATGTAGAGTTATCAAGGTGGCATAAAACTTTTCTCTACCACCGCAGTCAGATCGGATACATGATATATTCCATGTGTCACAGTTGAGAAGATACATGCATGACCTATCAAACATCATCGACTGGGGAGATCTTGACATCGAGGATAGGGTGACGTTTTCTAAGTACCCAGTGGAAATTGAGAATCAACAAGAGAGGATACATAATGGGTGATTGATTTATTAGGTGTGTGTCTTGTGGTACCACAAGAATCTTTAATAGACAACATGGGAGCAAGAGGGTCAGATATGTGCTTAGTACCCCCATCTATTTTAGTGGCCCTTATTTTAGCCTTTGGGGATGTAAATACCCAATTTCTAGAGAATGTAATGGCTCAAAATTTCTCTGTATAATTTTTTTGATATTATATAAAATGATTTCAAAACAAGGTTCTAAGACAGTGTGCGATTCAGAGTACTAGTGTGACCAGAATAAATGTCTGAAAAATATTAAAATATTTAATAGCATGACCACATGGGTTTCATGAGAAATTGGAATGACACTTAAATGGGTTCCCAAATCTAAAATAAT
Source organism: Viscum album (assembly GCA_963277665.1). Lineage (NCBI taxonomy): Eukaryota > Viridiplantae > Streptophyta > Magnoliopsida > Santalales > Viscaceae > Viscum > Viscum album. The sequence goes on from OY728143.1 coordinate 417,673,700, forward strand.
ATGGAACCATTAAGTTATAAATAACAAAATTACCCTAGAAACAACCTAAATTTGGTCAGTGTAAGTAGTTTTTGCAAAAAAACATTCAAGGAGTTAAATAGAATAAAATAATTTATGGAAAATTATGATTTGACACAATGAATTTTCCATTAAACTTATCCTTATTTGATAAATATAGGGTTATCCGCATTACCATGGAGGCTCCATAGGGTCAATAGAGAGAACACTGGATAATTCTCTCAAGAGAATGAAAATAGATCAAGAAATGATCACATGTAATTTCTCTAATGGAATTTGTGGAACTCTTTAATAATGGAAAAAATAGTTCTTCATCTACGATCATTGAAACTTGAGGTATGGAATACTACATATTGGTTTAATTCCTCATTCATGATTTCTTCGATGAACATGGACTAATCCATGAATAGATTTTCCCATAGATCGATCATATTTGTGGGATGGGATTTGTTTATGGGTTATCATGATTTATTTGATGTGGTTTTAAACCCAAATCCCTTGATCTTGATAATTGTACAGGAATGATTGACCAATGATGATAAAACGTTTCTCATGTGAATTTCTCCCTTTCATCCTTGTATTCTTAACTGTTATAACCCTATAGTTCCCATCTAAAAATAACTAGGTGGTTCTGAAAATGATCGGACCCCCAAATTCAATTCTAATTGACCATCAAGGCCGAATATATGTAGATATGGAATAAAGGTCCATATATCTATGGATATTTGTGTTTTCAGTCATTATAGGGAGTGAGATAGTCTACATAAGGCACCACCGGAATGGTGATGGAGATTGTGGGATGATGGAGGTGGCCAGTGGTGAAATGGTGGTGGGACAAGACAACGATGGTGGAATGTGGCAGTAGTGGCGACAGACATGGCAGCGGGCGTGACTGTGGACACAAAATGGGATTGTCCAGTGGTACAAGTTAGGCCGATGGGTCGTGTCATGTAGGTGGGTCAGGTCAGGACAATATGCCCAGATGGTTCTAGTTTGGGCCCGACTTGCATCTAGGAGAACTAGGGTGGAGCATTGTTGTGGTCAACCGTGGGTCTGTGATAGCTTGAGTTTCCATGAGTTCACCAACTGTGACGATTGAATGTGGGTGGAGGTGGCCAGTGGTGGGACAAGACACCGATGGTGGAATGTGGCAGTAGTGGAGACATACATGGCAGCGGGCGTGAATGTGGACACAGAATGGGATTGTCCAGTGGCACAAGTTAGGCTGATGGGTCATGTCATGTAGGTGGGTTAGGTCAGGACAATGGGCCCAGGTGGATCTAGTTTGGGCCCGACTTGCATCTAGGAGAACTAGGGTGGAGCATTGTTGTGGTCAACCGTGGGTCCGTGATAGCTTGAGTTTCCATGAGTGCACCAACTGTGATGATTGAATGTGGGTGCATTGACTGTGTGACCAAGCTACAACGATGATGGGACAAGACAACGATGGTGGAATGTGGCAGTAGTGGCGATAGACATGGCAGCGGGCGTGACTATGAACACAGAATGGGATTGTCCAGTGGCACAAGTTAGGCTGATGGGTCGTGTCATGTAGGTGGGTCAGGTCAGGACAATGGGCCTAGATGGATCTAGTTTGGGACGGACTTGCATCTAGGAGAACTAGGGTGAGCATTGTTGTGGTCAAGCATGGGTCCGTGATAGCTTGAGTTTCCATGAGTGCACCAACTGTGACGATTGAATGTGGGTGCATTGACTATGTGGCCAGGCTGCATAGTAGTTCTACCAACCACAATGATAAACCATGGTGGTTGACTGTAGTAGTCCACCACGGCATTAGGTGGACTTACCACAATGATAGGTCAGCAGACCCCCAATAGGACTACAAGTTGTTTTACTCAATCGAGCATATCTCTTAAATAGAGCATCCAATCGATGAGTCGTCTACAACATTAGGACCCTACGTCAATATTGTATTTTTGAGACATTTGTTGAGTATTTAGTTTGAACCAGCATAGGTTGATAGTGTTCACTTATTCTATTCCTTGAGGGTTCAATACAACCTTACATCCACATCCCGAGATTATAATCCTCTCTAGAGGTCTATTCTCAGATAGAGTATGGTATCCCTCATCAAGAGTAGAGTTTCATCCTCAATCACCCATATTGGAATTTAAATAATCATGTATCCCTCTTGAGCAAGGTTTGGATCCTCGATATAGAATGTAGTATGTGTAGGGTTAGTGTCATCCCCCATAAGTTCTGTGTGTGATCACTTACATAGCAGGTAGACCCAGATTGGGTATGCGGTATCCCCTGGTCAGTTCTAGGAGTGATTTGTGGTATCCCCCATCTAGTTTTTGGTGTGACGCCCCCTCTTTATATCATAGTCTTCCTTGAACAATGTGTTTTCTTTGGGTGGTTCCTAATTGAGATAGAACTCTTCATCGAGTGTCTCCAATGATATCATGGTTCGAGGAGTGAGTTATCCTAGAATGAGTGCGGTTCATGTAGAATCCTATGTTTGGAAGTTGGTTATGACCACCTGATGGCATGGTGAATCTCTTGAGTATATCTGGTCATTCTTGTTCTATGTGCTGTAGACACATACATATTTAAATCAGACCATACTTTACTTTGATGCATTGATTTGTGTTTTTGGGGTGACCTACTTTGTATTGTTATACACACCTTTACACGGTCTTTTCCCACACATGTCATGTCTTGTGCAGACAATCGACCTTTTGACAGATTCCTAGGAGGGGAAAGACCTGGTGGTGCTTAGTGAGACTAGATAGACCAAGGTGTGTTCCTGTATATTTCAGATAGTAGTCCTTGTAGCTTTAAATTTAGGTTATAATTTTTTTCTACAGTCTCTTTGTGGTGTGGTTTTATTTGGACATCTTTTCATTCTAGAACATTTACTATTACACTCTTTTGTGGGATCCTTGTGGTATGCATGCATTTTTTACATTGTAGTTTTTACATTAAATCATTTTTTTGGTTTGGATATGTGTCCATGTGTATTGTTACTTTAGGAAAATTAATCCCATTTGTGGGATATTCTTGCTCAGTTCCAGTCATTTCCCCATGCCCTATTAGAGTCCGGATTGGTGTAGTCAAGGCATGGGCCCCTTTGGGATAGGTCATGAAACATGTGGTTTGTTTTGAAAAGGTACATGATTTATTGTGATCATGTGGGGGGTTATAAAAAAACATGAGAAAACTATAACAAACTGTTGTGGAATTTCACATGGTTTGTCAAACCATGCACACTAACCATTTGAAATGGTGTATTTTGGGCAGTGACGTCGGATTGATTGGAAAAAGGTTTGGAAAATCGTGCCGCCAAAACAAGAACCTCTTTAAAAGTGGTAAAATTAATTTTTTTCACTATCTCTTTTAAAAATATTTAACCCTTTTTTATCTCAGGTTTGGCTAAGACCTCCTCTTAATTCCCTCCCTTCCATATACTCTTCCTATGGTTGCATATCCCTCATTCCTTGGTTGAATCAAGTATCATATCTTGTGTTAGATAGTACTCAGTATTTATATAACTCATATTACTCTTATTTTATATATTTATTTCACTTTCTAGTTATCTCTCAACCATTTTGTCTTGTATGCCTTATTTTAGGAGGTTTTCTAGTATCTGTTTTTCTTCTGATTTAGGTTGAACCATTATCCAATGCTCGATGAGTGAAGTTATCATGGCATGAGGAATGTGGTTGATATATAATTAACATATAGAATTAATTATTTAATTGAGATCATAGTTTGTGTAGTCATGAATTATTTCTAAAATTTGATCTAAATTAAAAAAATGTTTTAATATACTTTTACCTTTTTTAAACACCCTTTTTATGATTAATTTATCCTTTAAAATAAAAATCCTTGTGAAGACTCCTTATAAATGAGTTGACCTTAGATTGGGATTGTAAATGGAAATATTGTATGAAAAATGTAAATGGAATATGAAATGGGACTTGTGAATTAATTTTAAGATTGTGATATGGGACTACAAAACCATTAATAATGTAAATGAAATTGGGTTTTTAGTTTGATAACATAGTCGGTAAATGAAAAATCCATTTTTCTAAAAATTTATGTTGGTTTTTAAATGAATTTATTTTTAGTAATTTGTTTTGTAATTTAATAGATGAGAATATTTAAAAAAAATTAAAATTGGATGGAACTAATGAATGGTTTGACTTTTTTAAATTGTAAATTATGTTTTGTATTTCTTGTGGATATTAAAAAGGTAAATGGTGATTATTTTTAAACTTGTCTTTGGTAAATATAAATGGATGCATTATAATGTGTTATTTAAAATGATTCCTTACAATGTTAGATAATGAATTTGATAATTTTATGAAAATGATAAAATGGGATTGTCATGGATATTGATAGAAAATATTGAGATAATATCCTTGGATTAAAAATTACACATGTTACTTTGTAATTTTGGTATGGGATCAAATAATTCATAGGATACCATATAAATTAGGAATACAAGGATGAACACTCAAATTATAGGTAATTGTTAGAGAATTATAACAGTAATGATGAGTTCCTTGGCCTATAAGGTACACAATTATTGGGAATGTGAAGATAAGTGGTCGAACTTCACTAGAATACCAGGATGAGTGATTGGGTTGCATTTTATGAATTATGACTGGGGAATTATATGGTGAGAGTATAGATTCCAGGGGAATGTGGATATGAGCTCTTAAATTCTACTTAATAATTAAGGGTGTTGAGAATATCTGGAATAACCCAGGATTGAATATAGTTATTTATGGTGACATTCTTAGAATCACCTTGACACTGATTGAAGTAGGTATGGTACACCATGGTCTTAGGCCTAGGTATCAAAAAAATGTTATGGCTAACAATGGGTGTCATAATCAACCCAGGGTTTTAGTGTATTTTTTATTTTTTACTATATTTATATGAATTTTTTTATAATAGTAAAATTATTTCCCTTGAGCACATTAAAATGAACTTTTATATCAGACAGGTTGTTTTTTATGATGGTATTGGCGGGGCGGGTCTACTAACTTTTATTAACACCTTACTAGAGCCTCTGTGGAACTTGGGTACTCGAGTAGATATCACTACCTGGTCCCATGGCACACATAGAGGGAAAGGATTGACATAGAGCATAGATAGACTGAAATACTATTATTTGTATGGATGATGGGATTGGGTAGGACTGAAGGCTATTTTTGATGATCCTTTGTGTAATTTTATTTTATATTTTCAATCTTACAATATATAATATGACCATGGGGGGATCTTTAGAAAGTATAAAATACACCTTTTTATAGAATTTGATATTCCAGTTATTTTTAAAACATTAACTACATGATTTTAATTTTTATGTTACATGATTTATAAATGTCTTTCATTACATCAATTTACATTAACATGATTAAATTGTCACCACACTATAATATCAATGTCCCTCACTACTAGTCAACATCCTCTTCCATAAGAGGAGGTGATCTTGAGGAATTATAGTGTGTTTTCATGGGGAATCAGTTCAATGGATTCCAAAGTTGGGTGTTAAAATACATCGAAGGGATTGATATATTTCCCCTATATTATTTATCCATTTATATTATGGTTATATTCTCCATTGGTGATTCTCATATTCTAGGGATGGGTAGATTTTTCACTGGTGATTTTTTGAATATATGTATATTTCCTCTAAGTGGTTATTTATGTTTAGAGATACCCCAAAACTAGCCATGGAAGGATTGATATTATATTACAAGTTATAAGATTATACATGGACCCCCATTGTGGTTGGTGTGACAGATTTAGGGACACTCTAAAATTACCTGATGTAGGTATTGTTAGGGTTCGAGGTAATAAAGATGACACCTAATGACTAGAAATGTGTGATTGATTTTAATTATGTGTTATGTTTCTAAATGGCTGGGTTTCATGGGCATGAACACGCTATTAATACATGTATTAAAATAAAATCTAATTGATTATTTTATCACTCAGTATTATTGAGTAATTGGGGATTCTTACATGGTTTTAGACTCACTCCCTACCTTCGTACATGACATGAGTTTTCATATACATAGGTATATTTTCATGTTTATTCAAAAAAGGTATTTATTAGATCTAGACACATGGAATGGGACTGAAAGATTATAATGGCCAAGTATTTGGTGGAAGATTTTTTGAGTTGGACAAAAGGCTGGTGACTTTTACTTTTAGTTATATTTAACATGGGAACAAGATAAAGTTCCATGGTTTTAGTTTTATTTGAAGTCTTGTTATATGTTTCTTATCTAGTATATATTAATGAATTATATATATATTTACTATTATATAATTATAGATGGTTAGGTTCTATTTGGATCAATGTTTTATGATAATAGGTTTTTGGGGTGTCCATCATATGGATTGTTCATGATGAATTTTTGATATACTTTGGCATAACCCTTGGGAATTATTTTAGAAAGAATAATGTCTCCATGACCCTCTTAGACCTTTTCCACATGTCAAAATCCTCTTCATTAAGGGGAAGGATTCTTGAGTTCAAGTCACATCACTACATAGGTACCATTCAGGGTTTCCATGTTAAATCATGGAAAATTTTTATTAGGGTGTTTTTTGGGGTGGGATAGTGTTTTTGAATGATATATTGATGTTTTCATGACTCAATAGGTTTTCTGATTACATTAGTAGCCCACTTAAAATCTTTTAAAACCCATGTCTCTAGGGGATGCCTAGGGATGGGACTATGAACTCATGGATATGTTAGATATTGGTTTGTACTGAGAATCCGAATATGGTATAGTTGAGAATCAAGTTGAGTAATAGGAATCACTTGGGATATAGTTAGGTGTTCTTGAATCATGATTATAGAATTATTAATGAATGATACAAATGCTTATGGGTGTTGTTATTGGACATGTTTTCCCATTAAGATTTATAATTAATTGAAGAGACATATAATATAATTGATATTTTATTTATTAAATTATAAGTGGAGAATAGGTTAATATGGATTCAAGTGGCTTGATTGATTTATTGTGATTATGTATGTGTTTGTTTGGATTTCATAGGGTAATGAATTTTTGGGATAGTTAATTTTTGAGAAAAACATTTTTTGAAAGGAAATCACATATAGTGGAATGAGGTGGTTGTAATGCTGTTTTATAAGTCATATTTTACTTGAATTTACTCACATAGCTAGTGAATTTTAAATTATTACGATTTTAAATCACTGATGAATCCATAGAGAAATGATTTTTTGGAATATAATTAAATAATTATTTTTGGAAGAGAAATGATTATTTTCAAAAAGTGACTAGATTGACTATGTATTTTTTAGACTTTTATTTCGGATGAAATCCCATGTACGTCAATGGGTATTTTGAATGTGTGTGCAAGTTTTTATGTGTGTAAAATGATGTGAACACACTTTCAAATGTGAAATGGGTACTTTTGTAAACTGAATTTCATATATGTTTTTATTATATATGGGAATATCATGGATACATGAATATTTTGTTTGGTTGATGTGTCATGATTATTTAGAGATACCACATGAGGTTGGTGAGTATAGAATTAATTCATTCTTCTTATGGTAAAGATGTTATTACTACATATGTAGATAGGGTTTCTTAGTTTACATTCATTGACTAGGATAATTCTTGGAGGTTGACTACTTGTGTATTTAGTAGGAATTTCATTGTAGTTTTTAGAGTGTATTGTATGAATAACTCCTGAAATATATGATATTGGGCCCGAGTATCTTGACATGGGTTTATGGGTTAAGGGATTGGACTGCTAAACATGGAATTTGATGGTTTCATGGGTTATACTACATGTTATTTATTTTCAATAGGTAATTTCTATTGTAGGGAGTACCACTAGATAAAATTATCATAATTTAGTGGATTATAATGGTTGGAATAACTATAATATTTGGATTAACTAGTTATTGGAAGTATAGTATATCAGGATTGATTAGAGTAGTTGATAACCATATATATAATTGGTGAAAGTTGTTTTGTGTTAGCACTCAGTTATATGTGGAGTTATCTTTCACAGTTTTTATAATTTGTAATGTACAATACATTGGTGGTAGAGATTAGATACTTTGGTTCAATAAGTTGAAAATAAGGATACTTTATGGAGGGGAGCATTTATACATCAAAGGTGTATGAACTTCTATTAGAAGGGACCCGAGTGAAGTAAAACCAATTGTAAATGATATAGATGATATATGGATTCTATTTATTGGATAAACCATGTTGAAATTGTGGGTGTCATTTTACATAGACTTTTTTTATGTTGGGAATGATCTCGATATGGTAGTAGTGTGAACTGAGAGTATGTTGGATTAATGGTAAGTTAGTTCTCATGTGTAGAGTGTGTCTATTGAATGGGTCAGTTAAGGATTCAACCATTTAATTATTCAGATTAATGATTGTATTTTGGTATAGGTTTTTAGAATATTTACTGATTCCTTTTAGTGTTTTGGTAACATTATTGGATTGCGTGAGGTGGTGATACACTGATGGATGAGGCTGAACATTTCTAGAAAAATTCATTCTAAGGGGGACCAATGTGTATCATGTAGAATTAGATGTGATAAGGTGGAACCATAATAAGATTATTATTTGGGGAATATTTGAGGTGGTTTAAGGATTATACTGTGGTTTCTTTGGAAAAGTTGGTGCACTTGGCTATTTTTTAGAGTCAAGTAGCATAGGTGTGTCAGACACTCAGAGATAGACCACAACCTATTGGTGGTGAATTTATTACCAAGGTTAGTCAAGAATAATGGTTAATTGGTTATCAATACAACCCAAGGATGAAAAGTTTTATGGTAGATAAGTTAATAAGCCCATTCTTTTATGTGTAATGGATTATAAGGTAAACTAAAATTTCTAAATTTTCAAAGTAGGATCATTTTCACAATCGATATTTGGATTTAAATTCCATGATTCAGAGCATCCTGAGGTGTTATTCATATATATGGATCAAGTTCAAAGAGGTGCCTTAGGTTCTTCATTGGATATGTAAATAGAATTTTGGATGATTTGAGGGAGTTTTACCTATATGTGTGGTTACTCTAAAATTTTGGCAAAACATGTAAGGTAACCAAGTTTCATTGTTATACATAGGGCTTAAAGAATTATTGGCATATGTTTGTTGAAAAACGATGAAAATTAAGAATTTCATTTTTCTAGGGGATTATCACTGTTGGAAAATGGTTTTCAAAACCAAGAAAATTATAGTTCCTTGGATACTGAAGGATTTACTATTGGAACATAGTTTGTAATATCATGTGGCCATACTATAAAACATACTAAATTTCATTAAATGTTATAAATAGTAAATATTCCACCTTGATATTTTCTCCCTTTCCTCACATTACTTCCTCCCATGTGTACATGATGACTTGGAGGGCTCTCCCACCATTCCCCAATTCTCAAATTTAAAAAAGTAGTGAACCTACAAAAAAGGGGTGAATTATAGTTTAAAATCATATAATAATTTTTATCCACACCTCCTGTGTTCAAATATCCAGAAAAATGATGTTCATATGGAAAAAAAATTAATTCTTCATAATATTTCAAAGCAAAAAATTTGTAATAATATCATATATTATGTTTTTCCAAAGTCTATGTGCCTTTAAAAAACACACAAAAGTAGCAGACATATTAAGAACATATTAAAATTTAGACATAGAAAAATAAAAAAAATATTAAATAGAAATTTACAAATCAAATAAATCTTAATGCATAAAATAAATAACTCATTTAAACCAAAAAATATGGGGAATCATAAAAATGATTCATGGTATCCCTGACTATAACTTGTTGAATGTTATCTTCAAATTTATCTTTTCAAAAGATCTATCTTCTAAAATCCTATAATCTCTTAGCGTAACCTAAAGAAATTTCATGAATTATAGAAATATTAATCTTATTTTATCCTTCCCATTGGAATCCCTTAATCATCATGATTTTTAATAGTTCATACTCCTTCAAACAGAATTCCCAGACCTTTTGATATTAATAAAATAGCTTGATCAACCTGATCGATAACAGCTATGCTTCCATAAATTTTAATATCATGACCATGAAGTATTAGTAAATTTATGATTATGAACTATATTATAATAGTATTACATTCTCTCAAATGATCTCTCATATGAAACACAAAAATAATAATAATTGTTAGAATCTATCTTATGATAAGAATTTGTTTTAGACATTGAGAGAGCATAATCTCACAAGTGAATTTTAATCTTCTTCTAGTCCTCAAAGAACTTGAGGTATTTATAGAATATTACCCATTTATTGAAATAAATAATATCCAATATCATTTGTAATATAATTATATGTGGAATCATCATATATAGATGAACTTAAAAACACATCACATATTCTAATCATGTAATCCCTAAACTTCTACATTGATGTGAATGTTAGTAAATATAGTCTAGAAAGTAATCTTGTATCTCTTTACTTTCACACTAAAATATACTATAAATAATGTTGATAGATTTTTAATCGTACACATTTAAAATAATAAAAAAAATTATTTATTAGACATAGTTAAAAATATGATTGTTAAAATATTTTACAATCTGAGGATAAAATGATCATGTGACTAAATGTTCTCCCCCTTAAAGAATTCAAAATCATAGATGAAAAAATAAATAACATTTTAAGAAAAATATTCCCCCTTTTCCAATTATTTATCTACCAAAAAATAGTATAACCCTCCCTTTATCAATACGGTATCCCACCCTTTATAATAAATATATTTATTTTTTTAGATCTTTATATTTATATCAATTTTTCAAACCACTCTTGTGATTTTGAAAATTAAACAGGGAAATTAAAAATTACACAGTTATTAAAAATAAATATCCCTTAGGAAAGAAAAATACAACATGTTTAAAGAATAATTTTTATTGATCATTAAGAAACATTTCCCATTTTAATTATAATATGAAGAATTAATATAGAATAATCAATATGTTTCTTAACTTTTATATCAACAATAATGAGAAACATTTGTGAATAAAAAAATGAGATGAAAAATGAGAGTAATGGAAAACAATATTCGATCAATATTAATTATGATATATTCTTTCATGTAACTAACATTAATCTATTTATAATGAAATATAAACCAATGAAAATGGGAGTAATGTTTGACACAAGAATAATAAAATAGAGTTTTAATCCTTTTTAATGTTTTTATACATTGTTTGGTTCAACTTATTAATATGGTTTGGTTGTTTATCTACCTCCTCCTCCATGTAAGTAAACATCCAATATTATTTAGAAATCCACAATTCTTAATTTGATAACCTTTGTATAGTCTAAGTTAACTTATATTCTTGTTAAGTAAATTTCATAATCTTCTCAATTAGATTGGATTCTAGAACATTATAATTTTAGCATGGTTCCTCAAGATGATAATTTTGAGTAACTTATAGATGTTTTAGCTAATCATTGAAATTAGGTATATGACCAACCATATATCATAGAAATATAATAATGCACTAAATATCTAATGAAAATTTATATAAAAATTCAAATTGTTTTTATATGTAAGTTGTTTATTCATCAATAAGCTTTATAACACTATATTATACATTCAAATATCAAGAAGAATCTTTCATATTCCGGAGAAAAATATTAATTTTCTCTTAACAATGTTGAAATCCCATTTTACTTATGTGGAAACATATACAAATTGTTTCTAATATTTTATAATATCAGTGTTGAAAATTATATCTTGAAGAAGATTTATTACATAATCAATTTTTAGAGGAATGTCTATGACACTATCCAAATTTTATAACAAATAGTCAGTAAAATCTAAATCTTATTCTTTTAATTGAATCCATGAACTAGTAGAAGATTTTGATGAAAAATTATACATTTAATCATGAATCTCAATATTAACATGTCAAGTATGTAGATATTTCTCTATGAATATAGAAATATATACAATATTAATATCTTATGTAAAATTTCCTATTTTAATTAGATTTTGATCATTCTATTTCAATTAATTACATTTTTATTCACATTCCATTAATCTAGATGATGCTTAAATAGAATGTGAACATTCCTGATCTTCTAATGAACTAATATTCATAGAAGTATAAGTAGTATATGCTTAAATATTTTTCAATTAATATACTTTTGGTGAAGGGTAAATGACTTTATTCCTATTTTCAACATAAAATTCTTTAATAATGTTTTCATCTTATTCTGATTCATTCATCATCTTAATATCTTCTATGACTGTGGGAACTCCTCTAGAAGGAATATCTATAAGATTATCTACTAATGGTAAATTCCCTGTGTGAAATTACATTTATAATCTTATCATATGGTTCCAAAAAATTATAGAATAGAGAGGAAAATGAATATTATTTTTCTATAAATTTTATCATAATCTCCTTATATTTTCCTTTAAAAGTTAATTGTCATATGAATAAGAGGATCTACAAAAACATATTCTCAAACAGAAATAGATGGTATGATGGACCTGGATTCTTGAGATATTCTAATATTCTAAGAGTATCTCTTTATATTTTTTTCTCTTTTGTTAATTTACAATGAGTTTATTCCTTTTAATCCATTACTTAATTTTTTTAGCTATAATAATTCTCTATAATAGACTATTTTTTATATTTCTTATTTATTTTGTATTTTCATAGAATACTTTTATATGGGAGATAATGATCCTCCAAAAAATTTCAATATTTTTAGTAAATATTTTTTTAGAGAATTTGTCTATAAAACTTCTAATTATCTATGTTTATTATTCTCTAGTGTCACAGGTTTAGAAAGTATCCCTCATGAATTTTCCTCTTCCCCTACTGAAGAATCAATGAGTTTTTTGATGTATGAAATTGTTTCCAATTTCTTAATAAGATGATAAGTCAATGAGATATAAATATGACTATTTCTGAGATTATCATTAAATTAAAAATTATTTTTTATTTGTTTGAATTAAAATGTAATATTTTTTACTAAAATGATTTAAATAACAAAAAGATGATCCATGTAAAATTATGTTTGTTTTTCCTGAGGATTTTATGTTGGCATAATGTATGTTTTCTTTTGGGGGTTTTATTAAAATGATAGCTAGAACACTAGATAGATTGGGTAATTGTGGGGGCCAACTTGTGTTAAGCTATGAGGTAGTTTAGTTTCCCAAGAGATGTTCCCATAGGGGAGAATGGGAGAAGTGTGGAACAAACATGAATAGGTAGGTATGAATTCATTGACGAGTGTGAGAAGGGGGTGATACCAGCTATTCATGGGAGTGATTCATAACCAATTCTAGAATGCGGTAGTTAAAAATTTTATTATAAAGAATATATGAACAATGTTCCATTTGATGCGGGATATATTTAATGTATCATCAAAAAAGAAAAACCATCTAATCATTTCATTCGCATATCGCAACTATGTGATCTGTTTGATTATCATATGGACCATCTGATCTCCATGCAATTACATCATCATCATCCTTAGCCACACCCATGTATACTGTTCATCAAATCTCCTCTGCAATGTCGATAGTAGATTTATTTCGAGCATCTAATTTTCTTTTCTCATCCTTAACAACTGATAATTATTGAAATATCATGATAATTTTATTTCATGTATAAAAAATTAACACATAGAAGAATTTAAACTTTTAAGAAAATGTTTATTTCTATAATAGTCATATATTATGATACAAGGTAGTATTTCTAAAACTAATGAAAAACGATAGTTTAGTGGAGTTCAATGACTATAAATACCACTCGAGGATCTTGATTCAGTATCTGGTGTATATTTTAGAAAATAATGTTTCTGAAAAATAGAGTACCATATAACTTTCTAGTTTACAAAATAGTATATCCGTACAACATTTTCTTATATGAAGAAGAATAATATCACATTACTCTTGATATATGAACCATACACTAAAGAGTTTCACAAATAACTTGGTTCTGTGAAACATTTGCGGAAGCATGATATTCTTATAGTAATTCCTATTGGTTTGTACAAAGCATCATGGATTCCTTAAGAACTATGATCCACATATATTTTGATATTCGAGGAACTTATTTCATGTTAAAGACATTAGAGGTGTGAAGGAGACAAAATCACCAAAAAAGTATCATAGTTTGAGAAGAATAATGAAGAATTAACACATTCTAGTTTTTCATTGGAAATTTACACAATGTCATAGCTATCACAAATAGTTTTGAGTTTTAGCGTACTGTGTTTTTTCAAAGTATAAAAGGATATCATATATACTTATGTGAAAAGAACAATTTCTGAATTGAAATTACATATGTTCAGTTGTGTGATGAATGTGATAATATTTCTTGAGATTATTTCCATGCATGATGGGTGATTATTGAGGTGGTATTGAGGATTATTATTTGAGCTGTAAAAAAATATAGTGGATTTACATGTGGTATGCAAGGAAACATCTAAGAGAAGCTGTGTCATTTGATCGATTCCACAATGATATTTTCAAAAATAATATTCTATACCCATTCGGGTTTGTGTGAAATAATCATATAATAAGAACATGTTTAAATTTATATTCATGCGTTAGTAAGGTTGGGTCTTTAGCAGAAAAAATAATTCATTCTTGAGTATTTTTTTACTAAGGCGACTTATTATATTCAGTTATAAGAATTATTTGAGAAAGTCTAGTATCAGTTCAAAGACACTTAATTTTTACATGATCCAATTTGATCCAACAAGATCATGTAGGATGGTCTTCAATTGATCATAATATATATAGATAAAAAATTCTATGAAGAATAATGTGTTTGTGACTAGGGGTCTAACTAGTTTTTGAATTGGATCAAGAGACAGAGAGGTCTAAACAATTGAATAGTTAAGGTGTCTAACCAATTGGGGAAGAAGAGTTGGACTGTGAGAGGGTATAACTAGAATCAATTGTAGGATTGATTACTAGGGTTTATAACTAGTTGCTTCTTGAACCATGGTAATTTATAAAAATATGATAGTGGATAATCAATTTTTGGGGGTGTCTAACCAATATAAATGCTCGAACTAAGGGAAATCCCCAGGAGCCCCTCGGATATGGAAACAAGATGTGAAGGGGAAACTGAACTCCATCTCCTCACTCAAAACAATACCATCTATGTTTGTCTCCAACAAAAACCCTAGTATATCAGTTTTGACCACTCATCACATTGACAATGCTATCAAGACTCTCTATCTCCCCTTTTCACCTTCACACCTACTCACCCCTTCATTTCCTAGATTCCCTATCTACAACATAGCCTCATAACCTACCCTCCAATATTCTCACCCCGCTTTCTTCCTAATGACACGATAGTTCATCATGCCTCCCCTCCTCTCTTGATAACATCAATGGTGTCATCCATCTATGTCACTCTGGAAATTCATCCCTTGCTGTGTGCCTCCTCACCTCCCTTTCAACATGATAAATCAATCTATAGGTAATTGGGGTTGTTTAAATTTAAATTATTACTAGTATTATTGGTTTATATTTTATATTAATATGCCATGGTAAAGGGAAACATTTTGAAGATCTATCATGGACAATAACATTTCTCATCTCAGCCCTACAAACATCCCAAGGATGTAGGTCTTAGTTCCAAACCTTATATGAAATAATGTGTGTTGTGTTACAATTACTTTCTTCATTGCATGCATGATCCACTCTTCTAAATAGGCGATAAAGGTTTGAATTAAAATTTGAAAAATAATTCAGTAAAATATGTCAAACTTGTTTCACCCCCTCTTAGTGTGATGTCACAATCCTTTGTCCACTTCACCGTCATTATTTTTTTGTCATTTTGTTCAATGTTTTTGTTGATATATTTTTTATCATAACAGGAAACAACATCCAATGGCTTATCAAAAAACTTATTTTTATTGAATCCTTGAATAAAACTCATCTAAGAATTTGTTTTAGCATTGATCGGATTTCCCATTATTTTTTTATTATCATATTTATTATAAAATATTTTCTCATAATAAACATTACTTAAACTCTATTCAGTATCTAGGAAAATAATAAAATTTTCTACTTTACAATTCACATGTAGTTTAATTTAGTATATCTTTAAAAAACATTATTGAGGTTCAAATATTTAATTTTTACCCAAAATTCTAGTAGATATACATCTTGAATAATTATAAAATTATTATCTTCATCACTCATCAGTAGAAAATACTTTTAAAAAAATAACAATCCTTACATTAGGTGACATATGGTTCATCCTATGCACCTTTTTCATAACCGAAAATAGAATTTCTTTAACCCCTCCCATTAAAAAGGATAGAAAACATTAGGAAGTTTGTGTGAAACAAATAATTAATCACATTCAATTGTTAATTCATATTGTTATACAAAAATCTATAGGTTTAAATTTAGTGTCTTCTAGAAATGGGTATTCAACAAAAACATTTCATCTCTAGTTTTTATAAATCTGTTTGTTTAGTAAAAATCATGGATGATAGATGAAAATCAAAACAAAAGTTTTTTATCTATAATGATATATTAAAATATAATGAATTAAATATTTTTTTCTGTAAAAACGATAATTTAGATACAAGTCTCAGTCAGATAACCTTTCATTAATATTCTCTTTTTATGTAATTTATCTAGCTAAATCCAATCATCAATCAATAATTGAAGTGAAGATCATTAATACAAAATGTATTTAGTAGTATCTTTAAATTGAATTCATCTAACCAAATACAGGACAACCCTTTTTGATATTTTTCAAAAGTCTAATTATAGTATCTATTGTTCATAAAATATTAGAAAAATCCATAAATTTTAAAACTAAGACACATGATTAGAAAAATTATTTTCATATAAGTAACATTAAAATTTCATATTTTTTCCACTCCTTATTTAAAAAATTTTGTTGAAAGAATAAAATTATGAAATTCAACTTAGTATTAAGTAAACATTCATATAAAAATATGGATGTGAAAAAATACATTGACTATTATATTTAGTCAAAATTGTATGTTATTTTTATTTTGATGATGGTTGAAGATTGATTTATCCAAAAATTAATCTCTTTAGTAATTAAAATTTTGCTGGTTAAATGTTTAACAATAAAAAAATCATAAAAACTCTAAAATTAACTAAATAAATGGAATTAAAGAAATATATTAAGAAAAAAAATAAATAATTTAAACATTATAGAATGAAAAGAAATCATACAGAAATTATATTTTATGATAAAATGAAAAAATTTACCACACCTCATATGATGTTTTTTATATTTCGTTCCATAATGGCTTCACATCATTAGAAATAATTTTCATAGAATATAAGACAATTTGGGACTGTCAGTATTTTTTAATAGAATATTCAACTTTTATATATTATTGGACATATAGCTATAATAATTAGAAATTAACTTATAGATAAAATTAATGGGTCATTCAAAATATTGATCAATATTGAGTGAACAATTCAAATTCCATTGGGTTTTTCTTCAAAATATGGTGTAAAAGTTTCCTAACATTGAATGATGTAGTTGGATTGATTAGTATAAATTCTAATGGATCTAATATTGGGTTTGGAAGTCCATAATTTTGGTATTTTTGAACTATAAATCATCTAAAATAATTTTATTTATATGGTAATGTATACAATTATCTTTTTTAGAGATTTATTTTTTGATTTTGATTTAATAGTTTTATATTTACATTTAGTTGATTTATTTTTTATCTTGTAATTTATTAAAATATATTCATCTATGATAGGATGATCATATGATGATTCCACATTTCCTTTTCCTTTCCTATGAATATATACATTGGTAAATTTATTTTTTAGATCTTCCCACTCCTAATTTCTCTTTTTAATTCATACTATAATATTCAGAATTTACTTTTAAAACATCAAAAAATTATTCATTAAATTTATTTTATAGAGCATTAATATCAATATAATTTTAAAAAAGATTCTAAAAATATTCATTGACCTTTACACTTTCATCCATTACCAGCCTTTATCTCTTTTTATATATTATACATTATAATTATATCTCTTCAACTATAAGTGAATCATCTTCATCTTTGATATCAATGTCACTTTAATCATAGAAACATTTTAAATTAAGTATTATATTGGCAATTTATTTATCTTTCATCTTAAAAATTAATTTTTTTTCTTGCTTTGGGTAATTATAATAGAAACTAGTGTTTTGTGATCATCATTATCTTCTAATGAATAGTTTGAAGTAGAATCACCTTCATTAGTCCTCCTTACATCCAATACTTTAAAAAAATTCTATTAATTTTACTTAATGTATATCGTTGATGTATTCAATTCATTCGTATTTTGATCGTGGAAATAATGTCAAATATTATGAGGCTACCTGTATTGATGATTGACATGATTAGACAATTACATTTTATCATAATTTTCATTCATATCATTATTGGAATTCTTTCATAAATTTTTCATTCCCATATATTGTTTTATCCTTATTGTAGAATTAGAAATTTCAAATTCACTTAGCTCAACATAGATTAACATTTATATATACCTGACTAAAAATTCAGTTTTTATTAATTTGAACCATAAAAGACCCTACATGAAGGAGGTAATAAAAAGTAAATTCCTATATCATATCCATTAAAATAAAACAATCATCTAGAAATAACCCAACATTACCATAAATTATATAATTCTCAGAAGGGATCCATTTCTTAGCTAATGTGACTGCCATATAGTTACATTCTCTCTATGTGTATTCGACAAGAATAGTTTGATTGATAAACCCAATTAAACATCTAACTTACCATTGTATTGTCTAGAATTTGTTATTCTAGTGGATATAAAATATATTATCTTTTTCATTCAATAATTTTTATAAAATCTCTTCAGTTTAATTTCAAATGACTTTCATAAATAGAAGTTATTTTAAATTCATAGTCTTTTATAATTATATCAATGAATTTCTCAACTAACAAATCTTATAATTTTTTTCATAGATTTATTATAGTATATTAAGATTAATTATAAATATCTAATGAAATTATGAATCACATATTCCAGAAATAAAATAAAAATCATGATAATCAGTCCCATGTATACCTATTTTAGTTTTAAAAACCTTTGGCATTCTAAAATGTGTAACTTCTAATTTCATCCAAATACAAACAGTTGTCCCTCATGATGAATCTTAACTGGATATATTTTGTTTAATTGAACATACTAATATATTATAAACATGTATGCTCAACGACAATTAATTTTTATCTTCTCATTTAAAGGTATAAATTCAATTCTTTAGAATTTTATAACTTTCAATCAACATTAGAATATTCTAGAATACATTATTTATGAGAAAATTATCTATAAGATCTTTATAATATTTATAATCATTTACACTAAAAATAGGTGGTTGGTTATTATTAATACTTTCAATAGAAACAACATATATTCCAATCATACTGATAATAAGGAAAATATTTTATCTGTACCTTGATAAAGTTTAAGGGATCTAAGATATGCAAATCCAAAAAATGAATGAAAATTCAAATAAATAAACTCATACAAAATGTAGGAGTCTATAAAAAAATTACATGATTATAAAAAACTTGTAGATTATGGAATTTATACCAAATCATTTCCCAATTAAACCTATGAGGGGGGGGGGGGGTTATATATAGTTTGAAATAAATCATACGATCTCTTCAACACTAAATTTTTTCAAAATAATGGAAACAAGAAGTTGCAAAAACCCAAAACATTATAAACACATAAAATATATACCATTAAGATTTATTAAGTGTATCCAAAATTCTGTTTTTTAAATTCAATTTATTTATGAAATAATTAAACCCGAAGTGGAATTATTAAAAACTACATAAAACTTGGGCACAATAGAAATTAAAAAAATGAGGAGTAATAAATAAAAAATTAATTACATCATAAAGGGTATTGTAAAGAACTATTTAAACATAAATATTATTAAGGTTATTTATAAAATTAATTTAAGTTATGCTAAAATATTACATATTTTAAGGTATCTTCAACATTAATATGTGATAAGTTCAATATTCCATAAACAAAAAGTACTTGGTTGTTCCTATTGGAAGGTAATTACATTTAAAAACTCTATTTTTGGATTTTCCATCCCAATATAATACCCCACAAATCAAGATTGATAGTAGTTAACACTTCTATAAACTATATTCTTGAATCTATCTTCCTCAATGGAAGAACTCGATCAACATTATTCGTAGAAGCTATATTCTTATATCCCAAAATATCATGATCACAAAGGATCAATTATTCAAGGATTTTAAATAATTGAAAATAGTTTTAAAATGAAAAACTCAACAACAGAACCCTATAAAAAACACAATAAATAAAATACAATTGTAATAACTCTAATAAAAAATGTTTCTGTAAAACTTATAAAATTATAATATCACAAGTGTATCTTTTGATTATTTTGGTCCTTGAATCATCGGGGCTATTTATAAAATTTTCTACAACAAAAAAAATTTAGTAATCACTGGGATTAATTATAATAACATCATATATAGATTTACCATTACTTGAAAAATTTAATAACACTTCATGTATTCAAATTAATTTCTCGTGGTATTGAAATAATTCTATAAATTCTAGTAAATTCAGTGTAAAATATAAAATTTCGTTCTAAAATTTCAAATTATTATCAATCAAAAATAATGTTTTTATATTTTTAATCTTGTATAACAAAAACAAAAAATAAATCTCATATTATAAAAAAATAAATTTTTTATAGTAATGTGATTTTAGAAAATAAGTATGAAATTAATCAGTGAATCAACATCCCCTTTTGAACCCCCTATTTTTTTGGTGAAATCTAATTGTAGTATTTTAGAATTTTAGTTGAGTTATCTATCCCCTTTACTATTTGTTCTTACTATTGGGATACCCCAAAATTTAGGGGACTCTATTTTGGGTTTTTATGATGAATTCCACTAAAATATGGTGGAAATTATTTTCCATTAATGGGATTTTATATGGTGAATCAAGATGGAAACCTGAGATGAGGTATTTATAGTATCACACACTATTTTGGTGGTGGTTCATCACATGGTGCATTCCCTAGTGTTTTTGTTATTATTTTTATTAAATTTTCCATTAAATTAATGGAGAATGGTGGTTATATTGTGTGACTTACATGTAGGTGTCTATTAGGAGTATACCATACCTCATTGTTCAATGTATTAGTTAGTTAATGTCACTTGGTGAGAGTCTAAGAAATTTTTTCATTTTAATTATGTTGAATAATTAATTATAATATTTTATAAATAATTGCAATGGGTATTTAAGAATGAGTTAAGGATTAATATTTTGATACTAGTCTACATGGGACTTAGTTGATATTTGTTGAGGGTATCCATGGTATTCTTAAATGGAATGGATTTAGTTGAGGTAAGTCTCTATGAATTTTCTAAACAAAATCACTAAGAGATTTTTTTTCACATAAAATCATTATTATATCTTGATATATATTTTTACGAATTTTTTGTGACCTCCATATATTAGGATATAATTATATCATCATAATAGTTATCATTTTCTTTATAGCCTAAAAAATGGTTCTATTTTGGTAATTTTGTAAAAATCATGTTAGTATACCTCATTATGGATTTGATGTTGGTCTGACATATATTTAAAGGACAAGTGGATTGTCTTTAAAAATATGATTTTAGAAAAATTTGATTACATTTTAACTATGAAGTAGATGTGCAATTTGGAAACTGGGTTTCGAAATGGTATTTCAAAATAGAAATTCAGTATATCTTTTGATGGAAATTTGATAAGATCCTAATATGAGTAACACGATATGTGATACCTTTAAAAATTTATTAGGGAGGGGTTGATTATAATTTTAACGGAAATAGTTAGGGGATTATATTGATATTATTTAATATTATTTTTCATCATTTGTGCGGTATATGTTTTTCAAAATATTTTATGCTTCTTTTCACTTTGTGGAAGAGATTTCCTTAAAGGATGTTTTAATAATGATGGATGTTTGAATGTGTTATTTGATGATGTAATATTTGGGAATCAAGGCCTGGTTCTAAAAAGGTGATATGTCTTATTCAATTATAGGATAGATATGGTTCATAAGGACTCTAAAAATATATTAGAGATAGTATGACAAGGATATGGGATGGGGTCAATAGATAGTATTTGGTCAAGGAACCCATGAGAGGTTTCCATTCTATAATGTGACATAGGAAACCCTTGAGGGTGTCCCAATAATTAGTTAACCCTTAAGAGGGAGAATGTGGTGATGTGTATAAATTATTACAAAAGTCAAATTAGAAACCAAATAACAGATTTGAGCCTATTGGGGCTATAGTGAAAAGGATTGTTTGTGAACTTGAGAGGATGTCCTAGAAAAAGTGTACTGTGATGGGGCAGAAGGCCCAACCATGTGGTATGTGATGAATTGTTTTGGGGAATTTTGTTTCCTATTTTTCATTATGTTATATATATATATATATATAACATTAATTGGGCACCATGGTGGGAAACCATGGGGGAATGTGTTTCTTTGCTTCAGGGAGCAGTGGCCCCGAGCTTATGTTTTGATTTCTATCATATTGATTATGTGATAATATATATATTTTATTAGATGAATGTTGGGTTTAGGTGTTATATTTTTAATGTTCCTCTAATTAATGTGGTCCTGATACCTATTTTTAGTTGACGATACGTCTCCCTATATGTATTCTTACAAGGTTCTGGGACTAGATGATTGTAGCCCTGGGTAGTGCCTTGTGTTTCGAGGAAATGAATATTTTCTCTTGGTGTCTCATATAGTCTAGGGATGGGTATATTTCCAATGGGTGATTATTTCATTTTGTGGATGGGATTATTTTCCTTAGTTGATTCTTACATTCCAGGTATGGGTATATTCCTCCCAGTGACATATATGTTCCATGGATGTGTATATTTCACTGGGGTGAAAATATATATACAAAGACACCATGACAATAGCTGAAGTAATTTTCATGTTCAGTTACTAGTTATTTTGTTTTACATGGACCTAATGGGAGGTTGGTTTTACATGTTTTGAGACACTCTCGGATTAGTCAAAGTAGATAATATTGATGTTCAAGTTGATTTAGGTGACACCATATGACCCAACAAGGGTGATTGATGTTTGTTATGTGTTATGTTTCTCAGTGGTTATGTTCCATGGGAAATACGACACCCTTTATATATATATATTACATAAACATCCACATGATCAAAGTAGTACTCATTATTGTTTATACATATAGTATTCATAATGAGTTATTAGGAATGCCCATACTCATATACAGAACATGAGTTTTGACGTATGTAGGTAGATCATCTTGTTTTCTCTCTGGTCATAGTTATTTATAAGAGCTAAAAACATAGTATTAATATGGAACATTATGAAACAAATGGATTTGGTTTGATGAATATACATGTTGGGAAAGAGGCCACTGACTTTTATTTTCTGTTATCATTTAAAATGTTCACTAGCCAAAATGACAGTTTTTATTTTTATTTGATTCGATGTTATATGTAGTTTCTCTATTACAAATCAATCCGTTTTATATATAGATATACATTATTCTATTATGAACTATGGGGTTTTTCTGGATCCATCTTCTAGGTCATAATATTTTTTGATGTCAATTATATGAATGGGTCATGTTGTATTTGTGGTTGACACGAGAATGACCCTAGAGATTTATTTTAATGTTATTATCCTCCCCATGTCTATCTTAGGTGCTCGCTACTAATCGATGGGCTCTGGAATATGGGGAGTCCTGAATGATTTCAAGTTCTATCCCTATGTGTGTGGTGTTCAAGTGGTCTAGGATGAGGCCTAAAAAGTTTTATCATAGTGTATTTTGGTTTTGGAAAATGCTACATAGTGATAGAGTAAAATTTTTAGGACACCAATGATAGGCCAAACTCGTGCCTGACTAGTTTGACATCTGTTAAAACCTATGTTACCATGGGATGTCTATTGATTTTACTAGAAAATATAGAATTATTTAGATATTGACTTAAACAAAAAATCCTAATGTGGGAATGGTGAAACTCGGGATGAGTTTTATGAATCAACTGTAAGATATTGATTTTTTCATGAATCATGAAAGTGGCGTGCTTAGATAACAATCACATTTCTATGAGTATGTTTGTTTGACGTCTTTCCTCATCAACATAATTTATTATGTATAGAAACATATAATGAAATATATGAATTATAGAATATATTATAAGGATTGGTAATATAAATATAGATTCGAGGGTCATAATTAATTGATTGATATTGTGATTTAGTTTTTTTGGTCACAATATAGAAATGAACATTAAGGATGGTTTGGTTTAGATAAAAACATTTTTTAAAATTAAAACCTATATGGTTGGATGAGGTGGGTGTAAAATTATAAGGACTCGAACTTAAACATTTCATAATCTAGAATTAAATGAATAATTTACATTGAGGATCTTTTCAGGTTTATAGTTTTAGAGAATTTGCCCATAACTATTACATAACAACTAGAATATTACAAGTAGACACTACTACTCAGTATCCATTTTTTCATAAAATTAAAAATAAACAAGCCTAGTTCCATATTTTAGACAACATGACTTTTCCTTGATCCCATCCATGACCCTATTCATCTTTAAGTCCTATGGAAAAAATTTAAAAAACATGGGATGAGCATAAAAATCTCAGTAAGGGTTATAAAATAATGAAGGAAAACATTATACCATAAATAAATAGAAATAAGTGAAACCATACTTTTCAATCATAGCATACCTTATGAAATCATAAGATTTATGAATAACACATACAAATAAAAAATAATAATGGATTCTTATGGAATCCACATCAAACTTACATTGTAGCTATCACAGCTACATATGGCGTTACCCTTGGAATTCCCATCATAGTATATTCCCAAAATCTCTTAGGAGAAACATCGCGTTTACCTCTGTCACGTTACCCAATGCATTGGAGAGCTATCATAGGCTCACCCACCATAGGTTTATCACGGAACAACCTGTATATGTAAACAATGCCCAATTACCATAACATAATCATAACACATAACATAAGTATAAAGGAATGATAACATTTCCACATTCCAATATATCAAATCTAGATATTGAAATAAATAACGCTCTATCGAATCAATTTCAAAACCATTTAAAAGGAGATTTTGGATTCGAAGTGTCCCATACCACTTTGATGATTTTAAATGAATTATTATTTGAAAACATTAATTTCCATATAAATAAATCCTAAATCCCATTTTGAAAACATGGACATTAATGAGAAATATTTGGAAGAATAAATCTTTAAAACATTTAAAACGATATTTTAGTTAATGAGTATTTTAACAAAAAGAGAGATACTTGAATAAAAATAATTGAAGAATAACATTAAATTAGAACATTATAATATCATGAGAATAAAGGTATTCATGATATAATATGTCAAATGACAGTATATACAATATATAATAGTGAATTGGTGCATAACAACAGTGAAGTCTAAGTTGAAATGTATATTGGGATGAAATCCCTTATAAAGATGGTATCCTTAAATTAAGGATAAATCAATCAAATAATTATATGGGAAAAATATAAATACACCCAATATAAGTGGTAATTTAGTGTAAATAAATCAATGTACATTCACACATTTTCTTGTAAAAACAACACAAATGTATTGGACGTTTAACTCAATAAAAAGAGATTGAGTTAAAATTACTCTTATCGAGTTCATATCGATGAGTTGAGAATTTATAAATGGAGTGATTATGTGTATCAAAAGTATATCCACATAATGGGGATTTTAAATTACTACAAAAATAGTAAATAGTGATTCCCCACATAATCATATCATGACATAATCAAGAAATAAAATATTAACCCATGGAATGGAAATTTGGTTAAATGGTTCCCTTACTGATTTGGAAACTTACGAAATATACAACCCATGAAAGAAGGATCAAAAAATTAAGATGTAAATACCCATATATTTAAGTTTATTAAACAATTAAAACAATCTTGGGAAGTACATACACCACAAAAAAGTAAATAGTGGAAAATATAGCATGAATCTCATGGGAATAAAAAGTGAGATGAAAACCCCTTACCACGTTGTAATCAGTCGAGTCGTATGACCAAAACTTAATAACCACCAAATTAATCAAAACATACAGTGAATATAATGAGAATCATGATAATATATATCCAATTTAAGTACAAAATACACCACATTCAATGAATAAGTGGCGAACAATGGAAATCTCACAGAATTAAAAGTGAGATAAGAAAATCCCATACCTTTTGTCCGACTTGACCCGTTCGTTCCTTAATCTCATGAATAAAAAACTAATGTTAATTTATACTAGATTAGGAACCTTTTAAATTTTATTATTCCTTTTATATTACTTATTACCATGTCATAAACATTATGTAATCATTTAAGTTAATAACGGTCGTTTTGTCGATATTTGGTACTTGAGTAAAAAAAATAAATAATTTATAATTACATGTTGTTCATGTGGTAGGATATCCATAATATTTAGAATGATATTAATGAGATATATATCTATTATATACATTTATTTATAACAGTACATAACATTTAAAGGTATGAAATGAAATGCACCGTTCATGGAGTTGGCAACCCGTACATACACATGAACGCTACATCCATTTCAATTTATTATTTTAATGGAATTAAAAACATAATGATACATAGTTATATTATAATTCCAGTATAATATCATATATAATATTATTAACACAATCATTTATACATCCCACATAAGGTATTAACGAGTCATATCACTTTGAGGGGGTGGTAGTCCGCACATCCTCTAATGCGATTATCGTATTTACCCACTATGGATACCATAATGTATTTCTATAAATGGAAATATAAAGAATCTTAAAAAAAATAACATAATATATATCATATATAAATATTTTTCCATCATAATGGCCACCATGACAGGTGGTTGGAGATATTTGAACAATCATCATTTCATGAGGCGTTAGTTTTTCATTCATAGAAAAATTATGTTTTTCACCCATTATATGGATGTGTGTGTAAGTTTAGTTCACATATTTCTCATTAAAACAACATTGTATATTTAGGATACTGGTTTTGTTACAAAATAATGTAATAAAAAGAGTTTATGGGTTGGATAAGTAAAATAAAAGAAAACAATTTCAGAGAAACGGTTACCTTTAATTTGGGTAACTCTATTTGGTTTGAATCAAAAGACTTCTTGAAGTGCCTTCTACATAAGGTAAGGCTTATAGGAGGAGTATAGGGATGTAGGGAGCTTAATTGGGAAATGGTTGGACAATCCAAAAGGCTTTATAGTTGTGAGTAATTGGTTAGAAGTGGTCTCCTTTTGTAAGGGAGAGGAGGGGCTCTTTAGGAATGTGTGATAATATTATATTATTATATAATGATATTAGATTTATAAAAGTACAAAAATAAATAAAGTTGAAGTAAATAAGACTAATGGTTGAAATAATATCATCCAATATTAATTGGATAGGTTTTTGATGTTATTATAATATTTATAATCTTATTTATTTATATCTTTTATTAATGAGGTAAATACTACATCATTATTGTGTCATAAATAATTTAATCTATGTAATTTATAAAAATTATAAAAAAACTACTATGATGTAGGAAATATTTTTAGCTTTCCAATGAATATTTATAGTTGAAAAATTAATTTATATTACACCTTGTAAAAGTTAATTTACAAATAGATATTTGTTTATGTCATTTTTGACTTTACATTAAATTAATAAATATAAAGTGTCAATATAACTCCCATGTGGCTCCATGGGGTCCCTAAATCGACCCAAGAATTCCCTTTGTCGGTCATGACCCATCTAATAAGGTTACAGAAAGTGTAAAGGGAATTTTGAATTATTATAATATTCTTTTTACATTGAATTACCTTATTTACCTTTAACCGCAGTAAATAAAAGTCAAAAGTTACTATACACTGAAAATTATTTTCACATCATTGAACCATATTTTACTTCTTGATAACAACCATGTATGTCATATTTTTTAAATTAAATTCACACAAGAGGTAAAATTTCATTGAAATGAAAACGTCAGTTTTTTAACTACTACTAAGTGATTTCACTATTTATAAAAAATTGTGGTTTTTCAGAAGAATACCGAAAATTAAGTGTAAGATTTATTTGATATTAAAATTTTAATAATGATTTATATTTTGATAAAATCAAAACATATAAGTGGAATTAATTAATTTAAAATTAATTCTCATTGCTAAAACAAATAGCGTGTTTTTATGATACAGTAACTATAAAAAGATTGACAATTGTTTATGTCCAATATCAAAGTGAAATTAATTCCAATGACCAAAATTAGATTAAATGGTAAAAAAATAATATAATTACACTTTAAAACCAATTAAAATTATAATCTAACTATATAAATAAATTATATTGAATCACAATTTTGAATTAAAATAAAATATTTTTCACTATTCATTAGAAAATGAACTTTATCAGAAAAATTCCTAAAATTTACACAATGTAAATTTTGATGTCCCCATTCTAAAAAAAGGATTTTATTTGGTCAAATATAATTTATTAAATTGACCAAAATTATATTTAAAGTTTGTTTGCCATTAAAAGGTGGTAAATTGGCCTTTTAATGTAAATTATGCTTAAAATTAGATTCATTCACATTTTCAGCCTCTAACATTTATTAGATAAATCTAAATACATTTAACAAACATGTATATTCATATTTTATTCTGTTTTTTTATTCCCACCAATACAATGTCTAGGAGTTAATAACCATTTAAAATAATAATATTACATTATTATTGTGCAACATACGATTTCAAAGAAACCCGTTGTTGCGTATCGGATACGCTTTCGAATATAGAAACACCATTAAAGTAAAATTAATATTTAATCCACAAATATTAATAAATATGAAATATTTTTTATTCTTTATTTACCTGGGATGTTACATTCTCCCCCCACTTTAGGAATTGCATCCTCCCAATTTTAAAACTTGGCTTGGAAACTTCATTAAAAGTCCCACATCAGAAAAGAGTAAGTAAAACAATCACTTTAATAGAAAGAAAGAAAAGCACAATGGTCCTCTGAGATAACCCATACTAGAATTCCATGTAGGAAAACATGGACATGGAAGATAGAAAGAAAAGTCAAGTTCTGATAGAGAGTGATAGAAAACATGATTGGGAGAAAGTTAACCACCATAAAATCACAAACATATGATGTGTTAAACTGTCTTTAATTACCCAATATGAAATGTAAACCAAAAACGTTTTTGTTTTACATTACTTTTCATAATTTGGAAAATCAATTTACAACATAGAATAAGAACATAAGGAAATACACTTACCTTCAAATAGAGTTTCATCCTTTAGTAAGTTTCTACCAAAACTTATATTTTCTTCAAACAAAGAGCATTATAAGAGACTTAGTCACATCAAAAGCAAAAGAATCATCTTCTTGAGAATCAAATAATTCACAAAAGAAGAACTATATAATTTCCATGCCTCTAGACATCATCTAAAAATAAAATTGTTAGTTCGAGAATAGATTATACCCAAAAAGGATAGTCTTTTACAAAAAGAAAAACTACTCTTAATCTCTATTTTTTTTTTAAAAAAAAACCAAAGTTAAACAAAGGCTATTAAAAAAAATCAACATTCCATAAAATTATTTAAAAGTGATCCAAACTAAGATTGAAAACCAAATCTCATAAGGATATAATTACATAGCCTTCCAAGATAACAGTTATCTCCAAATAACAACAGTTAGTCATAAAGTCTCATATTGAAAATTAATTAGCCAAATCACTTGTTCTCCATGATAGGTTAATAATTTTCATAAATAAACCAAATCGTCATATGTCCACAATAAAAACAAAGATTCTTCCAAACTAAAATTTCGACCATTATTCAACTATTGAAATACATAGTATTCTATCTTTTTTAGGCATATCGTGTTTCCTCAAAAGAGAGAACATCTTCCACAACAACTTGTATCACTTAATCACTAAATATTTATTCTATACTATGTATATCCATTTGATAAAAAATAGGTTCCAAAAATAAACATATTCTTGTTCCATAAAAACAATCTACTAAAATAATAAGTCATACTAACCAGGGACTTCAAGTAAGCTAGTGGTAGGTGATGCACCCTTGTCGCCCTTCAGTTGTGGGTTCGATTCCTGCAGCCTCGCCAGATGCGATGGGTTTTCACCCATACTACGATTTGTCCTTTTTATAAAACTCAAAAATAACCCTAAAATTTTTTATACCTCAATGGTTTCCTTATACCTCTAATTTTTATCCAAATTCATTATGATCTCAACATCTTAATTCTAGAAGTCTTATTTCACCACCATATGATAAAATAAAATGATCCCCAAAATGAATAACGTCATACCTTGATCATGGTGTCCTTTTGGTTTCATCGTCATCATGTTCACGTAGGTAGAAGGTCCATGCATCTCAGAAATTATTTAGAGGTCCTTCAAAATAATTTGCTTCCTCCATCAAAATACACCTTGTAAAACATGGGTCATATGGGTGTTCATAGAAAAATAGTTTTGGAAAATAATCATGTATGACATATAACTTAAAAACATCTGATAAAACATGATTTTTATAAAATAGTCAGACCGAATTTGAGTTGAAACTTTAAATTAATTTCCCTTTTAAAATATCATAGGTATGAGCTGAGAAACTATATTATAAAAGAAAATATAAATAGGTTGCGCAAGGGTCTCCTTATTTTGCACCTTTTTTAGAATCATAATATGCTTCAAAATCTTATAATAATGTAAAATATTTGAAAACGACTTGATAATATTTAACTTTATTAAAAATATGAAATTATTGTGAAAATAGGCTTTGTCTAAATAGAACCCATGATCCACGATGATAACGAGGTATAGTGGAGCTGTTTGATATCTCAAAAAATCGCTTGAAAGTTATTTGTATGCTAGAAATTTTTTCACAATCATCAAAACATGACTTTGTAATAATTATTGCAAGCATGTGAAATACATGGACACAACTCTTAATCCCTAAAGTTGTCTAAACCGACCTCTGATACCAACTATAAGGACCCGACCATAAACATTTCATAATCTAGAATTGAATTAATAATTCACATTAAGGATATTTTTAGGTTTAAATTTTTAGAGAATTAGGACATAACTATTACATAAAAACTTGAATATTACAAGTAGACACTAATACTCAGTATCCATTTTTACATAAAATAAAAAAAATCATGTCTAGTTCCATAATTTAGACAGCATGAATTTTTCTTGATCCCATCGTTGACCATATTCATCTTTATGTCCTGCGGAGAAAAATTTAAAATCATGGTATGTGCATAAAAATATCAGTAAGGGTTATAAAATAATGATGGAAAACATTATCCCATCAATAAATACAAATCAGTGAAACCATACCTTTCAATCATAACATACCATATGAAATCATAAGATTCTTGAATATCACACACAGATCATAAATCATAAAGGATACTTATGGAATCCATGTCAAACTTACATTTTATCTATCACAGCTACATAGGGAGTTACACTTGGAATACCCATCACAATATATTCCCTAAATCTCTGAAGAGGAACATAATGTTTACCTCCGTCATGTTACCCAATCAATTGGAGAGCTATCATAGGCTCACCCACCCTAGGATTATCATGGAACCACCCGTATACGTAAACAATGCCCAATAACCATAACATAATCATAATACATAACACAAGTATAAAGGAAATATAAAATTTCAACATTCTAATATATCAAATCAAGATATTTAAATAAACAATGCATTATCAAATCATTTTCAAAACCATTTAAAAAGATATTTCTGAATCAAAATTCCCATACCACATTGATGATTTTAAAGAAATTATCATTTGAAAACATTAATTTCCATATAAATAAATCCAAAAACCCATTTTGAAAACATTTACATTAATGAGAAATATTTATAAGAATAAATCTTTAAAACATTTAAAATGATATTTTAGTTAAAGAGTGTTTTAACCAAAAGAGAGATGCTTGAATAAAAATAATTGAAGAATAACTTTTAATCAGAACATTATAATATCATGAGAATAAAGGGATTCATGATATAATATCTCAAAGGAAAGTATATACACCATATAAGAGTGAATTTTTTCATAACAACAACGAAGTCTCTGTGGAAATGTAAATTGGGATGAAATCCCTTATAAAGATGGTATCCTTAAATTAAGGATAAATCAATCACATAATTATGTGTGAAAAATATAAATACACCGAATATAAGTAGATATTTAGTGTAAATAAATCAGAGTACATTCACACATATTCTTGTAAAAACAACACCAATTAATTTGATGTTTAACTCAATAAATAATGATTGAGTTAAAATTACTCTTATCAAGTTCCTATAGATGATTTGAGAATTTATCAATGGAGTGGTTATGTGTATCAATAGTAAGTCCACAGAAAGGGTAGTGTAAATTAATACAAAAATAATAAATAGTGATTCCACACATAATCATATCATGACATAATCATGAATTAAAAGATTAACCCAAGGAATGGAAATTGGGTTAAAAGGTTGCCTTACCAATTTGGTAACTTACGAAACATACAACCCATGAATGAAGGATCAAAAAATGAAGATGTAAATACCCATATATTGAAGTATATTACAAAATTAATACAATCTTGGGTAGTAAATACACCACACAAAAGTACATAGTGGCAAATATAGCATGAATCTCACGGGAATAACAAGTGAGATGAACACCCCTTACCATGTTGTAATAAATCAAGTCGTATGACCAAAAGTTAATAAACACCAAATGAATAAAAAAAATACTATGAATATAATAAAAGTGGTGATAATATATATCAAATTTCAGTACAGAATACACAACATGCAATGAATAAGTGGTGAATAATAGAAATTTCACGGAATTAAAAGTGAGATAAGAAAATCCCTTACCATGTGTCCAACTTGACCCATTCATTCTTTAATCTGTTGAATAATAAACTAATGTTAATTTCTACTTTCTTCAAAGCCTTTTTAATGATTATTATTTTCTTTATATTACTTATTACCATGTTATAAACATTATGTAATCATTTAAGTTAATAATGGTCGTTTTGTCGATATTTTGTACTTGAGTAAAAAAATAAGAACCTTATAATTACAAGTTGTTCATGTGGTAAGATATCCATTATATTCATAATTATATTAATGATTTATATATCATATATATCATATATATCCATAATATACATGTATTTATAATAGTACGTAACATTTAGAGGTAAGAAATGAAATGCGCTGTTCATGGAGACGGTAAGCCGTACGTGCGCATAAAGGCTAATTCCGTTTCTATTTTGTATTTTAATGGAATTAAAAACATAATGATACATAGTTATATTATAATTACAGTATAATATCATATAAAATATTATTAACTCCATCTTTTTTACGTCCCACATAAGGTATTAACGAGTCATATCACTTTGAGGGGGCGGTAGTACGCACTTCCTCTAATGAGATTATCGTATTTACCCACTATAGAAACCATAAAGTATTTATATAAATGGAAACATACAGAAGATGAAATTAAACATAAACATAATATATATCATATATAAATATTTTTCCATCATAATGGCCACCATGAGAGGCAGTTGGATATATTTGAACAATCATCATTTCGTGAGGCGTTAGTTTTCCATCCACAGAAACATTATGTTCTTCACACATTAGATGGACGTGTGTGTAAGTGTAGTTAGAGTATTTTTTTCATAAAAACATAATATTATATTTTGGATATTGGTGTTTTTACAAAATAATGTAATTAAAAGAGTTTAGGGGTTGGAGAAGTGAAATAAAAGAAAACAATTTCGAAGAAACGGTTACCTTTAATTTGGGTAACATCGTTTGGTTTGAACCAAAGGACTTCCTGAAGTGCCTTATGCCTATGGTAAGGCTTCTAGGAGTAGTATATGGATATACGGATATTCGTTTGGTAGAATTTGGATGACCCAAAAGGCTTTAGAGTTTTGAGTAATTGGTTAGAAGTGGTCTCATTTTATAAGGTAGAGGAGGGGCTCTTTAGGAAAGTGTGATAATATTATTTTATTATATAATGTTATTCTATTTCTAAAAATCCAAAAATCAATACAGTTTAATATTATATGAGTCAGGGTCTTAATAATATCATAAAATAGGAATTTTACATGTTTTGGATGTTATTTTAATATTTATAATCTTATTTATTTAAATCGTTTATTAATGAGGTAAATACTACATCATTATTGTGTCATAATTAATTTATTTTATGTGATGTCTAAAAATTATAAAAAAATACCATGATATCAGAAATCTCTTTAGCTTTCTAATTAATATTTATAGTCTAAAAACTAACTTATATAACACCAAGTAAAAATTAATTTACAAAGATATATTTCTTTATGTCATTTTGTCTTTACTTTAAATTAATTAATCTAAGTGTCAATATGACTCCCAAGTTGCTCCATGGGGTCCCAAAATAGACCCAAGGATGCCATTAGTCGGAAAAGACTCATCCAATGATGTTATGATAAGTGTTAAGGTAATTTTAAATTATTATAATATTTTTTTACATTGAATTACCTTATTTACCTTTAACCGCGGTAAATAAAAGTCAAAAGTTACTATTCACCAAAAATTATTTTCATCTTATTAAACCACATTTTACTTCTTGATAACAACCATTTATGTCAAATTTTCTAAATTCAATTCACAGAAGAGTTAAAATTTCATTTAAATGAAAAAGTCAGTTTTTTTAACTACTACCAAGTGATTTTACTATTCGTCAACATTGATGTTTTTCAGAAAAATACCAAAAATTAAGCCTAATATTTATTTGATATTAAAAATTCAAAAATTATGTCTATTTTTATAAATTGAAAACATAGATTTGGAATTAATTAATTTAAAATTAATTCCCGTTGTTAAAATAAATAGCTTGTTTTTAAGAAACAATAACTATCAAAAGATTGACACTTGTTTATGTCCAATTTCAAAGTGAAATTAATTCCAATGACCAAAATTGGATTAAATGGTAAAAATATATTATAATTTCAATTTAAAACAATTAAAAATATAATATAACTATATAAATAAATTATATTAAAACACATTTTTGAATTAAAATAAAATATTTCTCACCATTCATTAGAAAATTAACATTATCAGAAAAATTCCAAATATTTAAACAAGGTAAATTTTGATGTCCCCGTTCTAAAAAAGGTTTTTATTTGGTAAAATATAATGTATTAAATTGACCAAAATTATATTTAAAGATGGTTCTCCATTAAAATGCGGTAAATCGGCCTTTTAATGTAAATCATGATTAATATTAGATTCATTCACATTTTAAGCATCTAACTTTTATTAGATAAATGTAAATACATTTAACAAACATGTATAATCATATTTTAGTTGGTTTTGATCATTCCCACAAATACAAAAACTAGGATTTAACAACTATTTAAAATAATAATATTATATTATTAGTGTGCAACATAAGATTTCAAAGAAACCCATTGTTGCGTATCAGGTACTCTATCAAACATAACAACCCATTTAAAGTAAAATTAATATTTAATTCACAAATAATAATAAATATGAAATATGTATTATTCTTTATTTACCTGGGATGTTACAAAAATGGTATTATAAATTGGAATTTAATAGAAATGGCTCATAAATATGGTGTATTTTAAATGATATGGAATTTAAAAATTTGAGGACACCTTAATGAATTGTTTTATACATTAGTGAAAAACCTTAGATTCCAAAGGTTATTTTGAAAACCTGAGTGAGTTTCAGTGTGTTTAACATTACATGGTATGCTTTTTAATATGAATAACCAATACCCACATATATAAGATTGCTTTCACTTTTTTGGATGGTAAAGTCCTAGATACATAAATTGTATTTCTAGTTGATTTGTATTGTTTTTAGAGCCATATAGTAATGTTAGTAAGTGTCGGTGTAATTATTTTTGGAGATGGAAAAAATGGGTACCAATACAGATTGGTATATTTTTTTATAGTTACTGACTGGGAGTGAACTATGTGTCTGATTTCATGTGGATTTTATATTAATGTTTTTATTTTAATTTTAAGGTAGTCATAGTTGGTGATCTCTTGATATGGATGATATTAGGCTCAAGTTTCCAGATATGTGTTAGTGGGTTTTGAGATTAGACCCCTTGATGTATGATTTTGTGTTTTCATAGGTTGGAGATCATGATATGTGTTTTATGTAAGCGATTAATTTGGAATGGATCACTATTAAATAGAATCGTCCAAGTTTAATAGAGTCTTATAGTGGGATACAAAAAATATATTAGGATAATAAGAATATTTATATATTAGTTTTTCTATATTGATGAGTGATATTGAGAACATTTTTGACTCTTGGTGAACCACGTTTCATGTTATTTTCTTAGGCATGATTTTGTTGATCATGACCTACCATAATACTATATAATATAATGGGAATTAGAGGTAGAGTTCATATTATTTTCTTTATTGATGTGATTATAAGGATACTCCATAGGAATGAGCATCATATTCATCCTAGGTGTATGAACTTTATGTCAAAAAGGATATGAGTTTGGAAAAAATGGTTAGAGTATAGTAGAGATGGTAGTGGGATTCTAGTGTGTAGATATACCTAGTTAAAAACTGGGTTGTGGTGTTTTATAGAGCATGTGTATATTTAATGATCTTGAGACTATAGTAGTGTCATCTGAGAGTGATTCAGATCTATGGTGTTTCATTACATGTGGGTAGATAATAATTGTTTAATTCTTTTATTTTGGATCTCTCTATAGAATTAAAATAATTAAAATTTAGAATCTAGTGCGGGTGATGTGGTGATGCCTTAGTGGCTGTGCCCAAGAATTTTTAGAAAAATTATTTTAGATGTAGATCATGGGTGTTGTACAAAATTAAATGCAATTAGGTGGATCCATATCAAAATAGTTTTTCATGGAATGGTTGATGTGTTTCAAGGATCATACACATATTTTTGGGTTAATACTATGTGTTCGAGTGTGGTGTTTGGAATTTCACATCCCAGGTGTGTTGGGTGTTTAGAGATAGAACACACCCAGTTGGTAGTGAATTAATTACTATGGTTGGTTGATATTTTTAGCTGGAGGACTATAGAAACTTTTTAGGAGTGAGAATTCTTATAGTGGTGAGGTTATAAGACATTATTTATTATGAGTTCTGAGTTCTATAAGAAATTTAAAGTTTTGAATTTTGGGATTAGGGGACATTTTACAAAACAAGACTCAAATTATAATTTTGAATGTTGGAGCATCCAAGGGTGATGTTAGTGGATATTGATCAAGACCCAAGTGGTTGTTTGGGAACTTCGGTGAGTCTCAAGAGATTTAGGTTCATTTTTTCATGTTTGGAGAGGGTTTTACATGTATTCAATGTTACCACAAGTTTGGGGAAAACTGTACAATGTAAACAAAAGATTTGGTTATGAATGGTGGCTGGGTGAAAAGTTTATGCAGGGTTGCACACATATTGTGTAAAATATTGGTATTAGTTTTTGAGGTGACTCTAAAAGTTATACTATGATTTTAGAAATCATGTATCCAAAACATGTGAGGTTTTTGGCCTTATATAGTGATGTCTTCATGGTTTCTATATTTTTTGGAAGATTGTACAACCTACTAAAATCCATTAAAAAGTGTGAAATACCCCAAATTTACCCAGAATCTTTTATCCATAACCTCCTATTTCTTTCTTTATGATTGTGAGGTCCAAGATGACTCTCCCAACTTTCCACATTCAACCCCCTTAATGTTGGGTGATTTTTGATAGCAATACTTTTATGTTTCGAGGTGAGATCTCTCTCAACTTTTCTAATGTTATTTTTTGATGTGGGATACATATTTAGTGTATTTTATAATGATTTCTACCAGAACATGGTGTAAATAATCTGTAACCAAGGGGTTTTCAAATAAAATAGATATAGGGTGTCTTGAGATGAGTTCCTTAATCAATCCTTCATGATTTGAGGGAAGGTACATCTCATGGGGTTTTTTCATTAGGATTTTGGAATTAAATTGATTAAATTAACATAGGAAATGTTGGAAAATGGTGGGGATTCAATATGAGTTAGGCTGAGTTGCTTGTTGGACATATACCATAGCCCAATGTTTGAGGTTTTGTTGAATGGATGTCACACTGTGGGTTTTTAGGAAATTTTCATATTTTATTTCGGTTGAATAATTAATTATGAAATGTTATAATTAATTAAAATGTGTGTTGTGGAGTGATAAATGGATCATGATGTTGATTAATACATCGATTTTACTGAGACAACCATTTTTTATTGTTTTAAAGATCCTCTTAAAAGAAAATTTCATATGTTGATGTAGGTATCAGTGAATTTACTAAGTATCTTATCTAGTTTGTTATTTTATGTTAGTGAGCCATAATTTTTATATCTACCGAATTTTTTATGACATGTGTGAAAACCCCATAAATATGGATGGAATCATGTTGACTAAGTAATCAATATAGACTACATATCATTCTATGTGGTTCAATGGTTCCACCTCGGTCGAATGAGTTCCAATGTACCTATTTTTATATTATATATCATATTTAGGTAGATTTAAAGGATATGAGGTTTAATTATAAAATTTTTGTTTTAAAAATTGATATTGATTCAAATGGAACTATAAAAGTAATGGATGATTTGGGAAATGGGTTTTAAAATATTTTTTAAAAAATATAAATTTATTTTTTGAAGAATATTTTGATGGGATTTGTTCAAGGCCCAAGTATGAGTAAGAAGATATAAGATTCCATTTGAAATTATTTAATAAATATGTTTTGAATTAGTTTCTAAAGAAAATATTATGGGTCTTGGATTGTTTTTTTATCGATTTGTACTTGGGTGGATGATAAACTATTTTCTTAAGATTGTATGCTTAGTTTCACTTCATGGTTTATGTTTCCTTTTAGATTTCTTTAATGATGAACCATGGTTATATTGGATCTTCGAGGATGTGTTAGTTGTGTCTCACATCTGGGGTTTTGTTTTGTTTATGTGTTTGAGTATAGAGATGGGCCTTAAGGACCCTATAAATTGATGTGAGGAATTATGACTAGGATTATAGTCTTGGGATAATGGATGGAATGTGATTGAAGAACCCATGAGGGATGTCCATGGTATAAAGTGACTTAGGGGACTCTAGAGGGTTACCCAATGATTATTTAAAGATATATAGGGTGCATAAAATAACAGTCATAGATGATATTGGGGATCACATTAGAAAACTTAATCTTTGATATGAGCATGTTCGGAATGTTATGATAATGTGAGGCTGGGCTATTGAGAGGTGATCCCAGTGAGCATGCACTAGGTTAAGGTGGAATCAAAACATTCTATGTGATAAAAGGTTCCATTAAGAGAGTGTAACCATGTGTGTTTATATTATATATATATATATATATTAGATATTAATAGGGTTCTATGGTAAGACTCCCAATGTACATGGGGTACCTGGCTTTGGGGTGAAGTGGCCCCCACATATATATATATATATATTTCGCATATATGTGTTGTGTGTTGATATGAATATTTTAAAGGATTCAGTGGGGGTAAGGTGCTAGAATGAGAATATGACTCTAAGAAATGAGGTCCTAATACCAATTCCATGTAGATCATGAAACCCCTCGGGTGTATTCTTATATGGTTTTCAGGTTCGATGAGCGAATTCCTAGTTATTATATTGCAATTTGAGGATGTATATATATCCTATGGGTGGTTAAAAATGTTTCATGGATGATTATATTTCTTTTAGTTGGATCATAAATTCAAGAGATATGTTTATTTCCCCAATTGATTCATTAGTTTTTTCTAATGTTATACTTTCATTGGGTGATTCTATTGTTCCACAGATGTGTATATTTCTCCAGGGTAATATATATGTTTTGAGGATGAGTATCTTTTCTCAGGTGGTTACTTGTGATCAAAGAAACATTAAACTATAGGAAATAGGTTTGATTTTTAGTTACATGTTTTGGAGTGGGACTTGGCTCTGTTTGGTGGTATATGAGACATGTTAAGAGACAATTTTGTATTGGATAAAGCATGTATAATTATGATTTTAGGTGATCTAACTGACAACTAAAAACATGTCATGTGTAATTGTTATACATTTTAAGTTTTGTTTTTAGGTGTCTGTATTACATGGGAACAAACACAATCTTTATATAATCATTTCATGCACATACACTTCATCACAACGACACTCAATATTTTAGAGATTTTAAGGATTCTTATAGGGACTTTTGAATCACTCTTACCTTCATAGTCGACATGGGTTTCGATGTATGTAGATAGATCGTTATTTTTTCTCTCAGTGCACTAAAATTTCATGAAGATGGAAACGTTTTATGTGTTTGGAATATTTTAGAGTCTTAGGACTATATAAGATGATTTTGTGAGTTTTTATGACATCCATTATATTTTATATTTTATTATATTTCAGAAAGTGTATTGACTAATATTCCATTGTTTTCTTTTATTTAATGTAATTTTTTCTTTTTCTACTATGTTAAGTGTTAATTAATCATATAGATATATTTTTTCTATTTGTAGTTTGGTCTGCATGGGTCTATTTGGTTCCCAATTTTATATTTATAGGTTTTTTGGATGTCCATTATACAGATGGGTCATTTCAAATTTTATCTACACTTGAGCATGAAACATTGGATTTATTTTAGAGGAAATAGAATCCTCACAACTCTAATATGCCCTCTCTTCTAGTTGGTATCCTATAAAACATAAGGACGCACACCTAAGGTCAAGTCGCATCCCATCATGGGAGTTGTTCAAGAGATCTCAGATGGGGTGTCAAAAATATCATTATATTATTGTTTTTGAATTGATATATGTATATGAAACATAATTTATTTACACTTAACTCATAACTAGGATAGAATTATATAATATACCACCATAACAAGGATTGTATTATATTTGGTAAATTTTATACCAATAGGATCCATTCCATAAATAGATAGTACGATACAAAGGTTTCTCAACGCATTTATAAATTTAGAAACCTTGTGATTGATTTTATTCCCTAGCGGAGAGTCTAATGGGTTATGATGATTCCTATGTTGAACCATTGAGTTGGTATTACACTTAAATTTCCATGTATTATCCTCACATTCATATAGTGATCTAAATCATTTAATGATAAAAATGTACAAGAAAAATGTTAAATGGATTGATTCATCTTTCTTGTATCAAGGCACATTGCACATAGGGAATTTATTAAGTGATTTATAGTCCTTTAGAAACAATATATTGTCATTTAGATATTCATGTCTTCCTTAAAATATTATACCCACTGAACATATAATTTATTTAACATCATGTATTGTGAAAGTAATCCCATTATATTTTAGTAGCATATCATTTAAGATAGAGAGTAGTTTTTAAATCTTGTTTCATATCATAAATTTCTAGATTTAAAATTATATAGATATATTACAGTTGATAATGTTTTAGTTTAGTACAACCAAATTAAATGAAATATTTATTCAAATTC
Organism: Viscum album; assembly: GCA_963277665.1. Lineage (NCBI taxonomy): Eukaryota > Viridiplantae > Streptophyta > Magnoliopsida > Santalales > Viscaceae > Viscum > Viscum album. The sequence continues at coordinate 417,715,497 of OY728143.1, forward strand.
TTAATTTCTCAAACATCATTCCAAAAACATGAATTTCATATTCAACTATCATTTTCATTTTTTTCAATATGATCTTTATCTACATTTACACTTGTAATGATAAGAGATCATCCATAAACCTCAACGTCATCTTCATAATTAATTATAATTGAAATCATATCACATGATGCAATAAATACAGTGTTATCCCAGACTTTATCTAAACCCATTTTTTTATTATGTTTAGTCCAAAAATTTAATCTTCAATCTATTCTATGGGAGATCAAGTGTTCTTCTAACTCCTCTGAAAAAAATTCTTCTTGAATAACAATAATGTAAACATAGAGAAATGATTTGAGATGTTTCATATGAATAATATGTTTCAAACTTGATGAACTATTTAACCCTATATTTATACACCATTTTCATGAGATTAGAATCCATACATTTTCAATTCAAATAATTTATATTTAGTTCAATAATTATATTATTTTACAATATATATATACAAAAAAGTTATTCAAATAATGTATCAATTTTTACATTTGTAAAATATAATAAGTGTAATTTCAAAAAACATAATAATAAATTTTAATATATATATATATATATACATATATAAATATATATATCATATAAAAAAATATAAATCCTACATTATATAATATAATGGGTAAGATACAGATATATATGTACACATATAATAAAGCCTCTGTTTTGTAAAAAATTAAGTCTTATCTGTTGGTTGAGATCTACTTCCATGTTTTAAGTAGGTAAATTCAAATATAATGTGACGATATACTAAGGAAAACCATAAAATTTAATAACACATGAATAATAAAAGAGAATATTAAGAGAATAACTTAGAAACATTGAATAATTATAAAAAAATATTTCTATTTTATAATATTGTAAAATAGATGAAAATAATAATAATTCACATCATAATGAAACCTAATTAATAAGAAGAAAACATATATTTTATTATGAACTCAGGAAAATTAAATTTCTCAAATATATTTACAAACAAAATACACTAGTCAAGCTAGGCTTATTAATGTTCATCTATTTATATAAAAATAGTTTTCCTTGCATTTATTTCCATGATGTGATAAATATAAGAGGATAATAAAAGCATTGGATGTAGATAAATAAGAGAGGGGTGGTGGTGACTGGTTGAGGTTTAAGGTACAAAGAGACCAAATAAATTTCAAGAAGGTGGAGGTACTATAGCAGCGGCACTGTAGCAGTGATGACACTATAGCGGTGGAGGTACTGTAGCAGGTATTATAGTGGCAACGATACTGTAGAAGTGCAGGTATTCTAGCATTATGATTCACTGAGGGGTCATTTGGGCCAAAAAATGGGCTTTCAAGCCTTATATTCAGGCCACATGGCCTTGGGCGTTCAGGCTATGTAATGGGTCTTCCTCAACCAAGTCTTAAAGAGGTCTTTGCTTTAAATAAAAAATTGAGAAGGTGGTGACACCAAGGATAGGATTGTGAGATATCTTGAATGATAAGATCAATAACCCAAATCAATTTGGATTCTTTTAAAATAGGGGAATGGGTTTTATCCTTACTTGTAAAATGGTTTTATAAAAGTTACAGTTCTCAAAAGTATAAGTAAAAGAATTGATGGTGAAACTATTTAGCAATGTTATAGTTAGTTGTCTTAAAGTATCATTTTTTTCAACATTCCAAAAATGATAATAAATCTACCCATTATCAGTATTAACTAAATGCAAAGATAATGTATGGATTTTTCAGAAACTTTTTTATCACTGATAAATATTAATGAGATATAGAAAAAATGTTAGATTAAAAATTATAATAATATACTAATTATATAAAAATTAAAAATACAAATTATATTATAATAAAGTATAAATATTAAAAATGAAATAATTAAAAAAACCTTAAAAATAATTAATCAATTGTAATTATATTAAATTTTTCATTAAATGTGTTAATCTTATGATAAATATATTAATATTATAATAATTTTATATATATTATCATTCTAACTCCATTACTATTTTATTTTTTGGATAAGACCACTTTTTACTTGGGTTGAGAGGGAACCCCTAAATGGCCCAAAATATCAACAATACAGGTATTAAATCCCTATAGTTCATGGAATGAAGAACCAAAGGTACAAAAATGTAATCTATAACTGAATCTCTCCCATTTTATGGTTTACCAACTTGATTCCCCGAGATCATGCCTGCAGCCAGTCATCATTTCCCCATGTTAAGGCTCTGGTTGTTCTATAATTGTTGTTTACAACTTCTAGTGACTAGTAAGTCATATGATCACCCTTCTTCTTGCTTCATTATTCACTGACATCACACAATTGTAACCACTAGCAATATATAATATATTTAGCCCAAAGATCATCAAAATACGGCCCATAGTTCATATTTCTTAAAGTCCTTATGTCCCAAAGGTGCAATACATGGACAAAAATCCATTTTGTAATACTAGAACCACTACTACAGTACCACTATATATTACCCATGCTATACAATACTACTATAATACTATACTAACAAAAAAATTCCCCTTTGCAAAAATTTTTAACATAGATTCTTATAGGAATATTGGGTGACATTACTACTGAGGTAAACCCCCAACTGATATTAATATTATGATAAATGTTCTAATAATATATAAAATGTATTAATATTAGGAAAAATATTTTAATATTTTGATAAATGTATTATGATTACTAAATATATATTTATATATGTATTTATTTAATTTATTTCATATATGAAATATAAATAGTTACTATCTATATTTAAAATCATAATTTAAAAAAAATAATACAATTATATATTAAATATACACACATTATTTTTATCATATATAGGTGAACCAACGCACACATGTGTGTATCCAACTATGCACATACACATATGTATGCACATAAATATGCATATACAAAGACATATAAACAAACAATCAAACAAACAAAGATACACACACACACACACACACTTACATACACACATATTTATGTACACAAACATATATGTGCATACACATACACAAAAAACACATACATGATCATACAAACATATACATATATGTTCACATGCATATAAATACACATACACATAAACATCAACATACAGTTACACACACACACACAAGTACTTACACACACACACACACATTCACACACACACAAATACACATACACACTAATACACACTTATTGATACATATTTATTCACATACATACATGAACATACATGTATGCATGCAGACGCATTTATAAACATACATAAACATACTCATGCACACATGAATTCAAAAAAAATACAAAAATACACATACATGCTTAAAGGAATACACATATACATACATAACATACACATATAAACACACACACACACACACACAAATATGCACACACATTCACCCATGCAAATTCATACAAATATACACATAACTGACATATTGTTTATACATAAAGGTATCAACCCCTCATTATGTTTCACTTTTTTTTGTTGTCGTAGGCGATACATCACTAATGATGATATATATATGATCATTTTTATATTTCTATTATTTTTAAAATGATATTTTAGTATATTTAATATATAAATTATAAAAATAAGATTTATACTGAAATTTTATTTTAATATGAATTATATTTTTAAATATACATTATATATATTGGTAAGCTTTTTTATTCAATTATATATAATTAATTATATATATATATACATATATAATTATCAATACATATATATCATGTGTTGTCTAATATGAAATTTAATATATAATAAATTTAAATATGAACAATATTTATTTTATTTTTATATTTATTTATATTTTTCATACAATTTTTATAATTATATATATATATTGTATGTGTGTGTCAATATATATAAACATAAACACAAAAACATATATAATTATAAATATATATGTATATTTTAAATATAAATATGTATTATAAATCATATAACATAAATATAAATATATCAATTTAAATATGAATATAAAGATATAATTTTAAATATGAATTTAACTATATATGTATATTATAAATATTATTATTGGAATTTAAATATATTATAACCAAAATAATAAATGGTTAAAAATATATATTTTATATATATATATAATTATTATTATATAATTCATATTTGGGATTTGATAAAAAATTAGATTTAAAAAATTATATATATTTTACTCTTTATTAGTGGAAAAATATCTGTGAAAAATGACACCCTTAATTATTACTAAATATAGAATTGATAAAGGGGGGCCTTTACCTGCATGAAAACATTGATAAATGTGCAACCATTGTTACCACTTTTTTATCACTAAAAATATCTCCTTTATTGGTGTTTTTTCTATAATAAATAAAATTATCCACATTATCTGTAGTTTTTTTCACTGATAAATGGTAGTGTGGAATATAGAAAAATCTATAGAAGTTTTTTATGAGAAATTTTTATGAGGAATTAATAAAGTGTTGTGTTTTTGTATTCCTTTATCGTTGGTACAACTAATCATTTTTAAAAATCTATTAAAAAATTTTCCAAAAACATTTTTTCAATGAAAATATCTATCTCAGATAAATCATGAGTATTATCAATTCTATAGAACAATAATAAGGGTCACTATTTTTGAGATTTTTTTTGTGACGATAAATGGTGTCTTAAATTTTAATCATTTCACTTTTAAGGGAATTCTATTGTTGATAGAGTAAATTTTTATAACAGATGAAGCCTAAGTCTATTGTAGTTTTTATGAGATCTTTAAAATTAGTGCAATTAAAAAAAATTATTTTTCATTACATAAAATTTATCGTGATCAATAAATTTTGTTCTATAACAACTAATAAAACAATAATATTTTAGATCAAGTATAATAATGAAATAAAATCCAATGACATTGGTAAGAAGAAAATTTTATATCATCGACATTGATTTAGCAGTTATGATATGTATCATTAGCTGTTTTGTTCATCCATAGGTTTAACAAAAAATAATAATATATTATATTATATGTATATTATTATGATCTATAATTATATCTAGGTAATGATGATCAATCCAATGAATCCATTGATCAAGTGAAAAATTTAGAAAAATCATGTAACTAGAATAATAAGTTATTATGATTTATAAAACATTAATTTAAAAAAATTCCTAAAAAAACTAGAATTTATTTTATTCACTATAATATTTGAATATTATGTAATAAAAATACCAAATATATTTTCTCAAATGAAATAATATTTATTTTTATACTATTGTGACTAAACAGATTAATCATTAGATATGAAACATTAATATAAATGTTATCTGGAAAAATCAATAAATTTTTGAACTAAAAAAACCTCCCTCAACATAGATATTTTATTAGAGAATAAAAAAAAATTCAAGTTCAATAAACAAGATAAATAGAATAAATTAGATTGAAATACATGAATTCTTGTAATTTGGAAAGGAAACACGATAATATATTTGTTTTTAGGATAAATATATAAAAAAATTCAATAAATACTTCAATGATTTTGGACAACATGGAATATTTTAGGATTATCCAATTAATCTTAGGTAACCATGACCAACCCAATAAATTCTCAAATCAAGTGAAATAATGAAACTGGTCATATATCTAAAAAAAGTTAATTTAACCATTGATAATTAATATTATCTTTCTAAAAAACTAAAAAAATTATTATATTTTTTAATATTTTAAATTTTTGTGATTAAAATACTAAAAATATTTAGTTTTATTGAATTTTCAAAGATTCTGTAATATGTAATTTTGACTAATCTAATAAAAATATAGGTTAAGAAAAGTATTTGAAATTATACTGTGTAATAACCTGTCCCCACCAAATCCCCACATGGGCTAGTGGAGAAGCCTAATGTAACCCACCAAATATTTCCTACAACATTACACATATTGTGAACTCATATTGGGGGTATGAAATACAAATATGAAAATTCTTAAAATCCTAAATCCTAGGAACAAAAAATTAAACCATTATTCAACTGAAAAATATAAATATAAAATCCTTCCAATAGTGAATTTAATTTCATGTATAAAGAAAGGCTTAAAAAATAAAATACCAAATGAATCTCTAATTTATGTGAGTCAAAAATCAATCACAAACTCCGTGTGCTAGTAATTTTTAGTCCAATCATTAACATTTTCATGTAAGTAATTAGATAAAATAAGATATATTGAAAGGGGTGAGAGTGAAATTATTAAAATTAATATCTATTGAAATCAATATTATTCCAATGTCTAAGAACTATACTGCATCATCGTTAAATAAAAATTGAAACCAACTCATTAACTATACCGTGTCATCTACCTTCTCACCTCACCAAATCTTGATTAATAAATCTATATAGAAATAAATTGACATAATTGTTGTATCACTATCTCTCATGGGGTTTTCATGATAAAAAACACCCATTTGTTAAATTAAAATTTCAATCGAGTGTTTTTCATTCATATATTTTATACTGAAAGTCATGTTACTGATGGTATTAAATAAAGCTATAATTTTCAATTCAAAGGAAACATGTTAAACCTATATCAGGCTTGGAAATATCATTTATCATGTCTTATGAGCATGAAATCATGTCTGAAGATAATCTAGAGGTAATATATGGAATTCATGGAGACTCTACTTGAAGAGATAGGAATATAAGCTACACTATATTGCTAGTGCCATATGTAAAAATCCTTTAATGTAAAGAAGGTCCACCAATCAGGTGACAGGGTACCACATGGCAATTGATGTTGAGGGGAAAAATATCCTAAAACTAGTAGAATATATTGGTCAGCTAATAAATGATGACCAAAAAACTGATAGTTTTTTTCTAGGCCCAATGAACTCCATGTGACCCACCATCCAACCAGTAAAATCCACAAGGTAGCTGGATGAGTTGAAATTATATTTCTGAGGTTTCTTTTTTATGTTAGTGAATATTTTTTTAATACACTATTCTTTATCTTTAATTTCCCATGTAAATTATGGAAGCTTACTAGACCTTTTAAAGCCTATACGATGTTTAACAAGGATTATTAGGAGATTTGTAAGTTACCAATAAGGCCTATTTGATTGAATCAATGTTGAATTACTTGAAATATCATAATCTTATCATTGAGCCAATTATCATTTCACAATATCTCAAAGGATCTAACTATTTCTCTCAATCTATCATCCAAAATTTTAATAATCCTTTTATGAAATTAGGTAGAGGTATTCTAATGAGTTGTCACCATGAAAATATGCATCTTCTCTTACCCTTTTTCAATGGTTTCTCACTACAACAAAAGTGAGGAATGAGTTCTTTGGCTACTAGTGTATCCTAGTAGAGTACTCACTGAATATAATTGAGATGTAAAAATTTATTGATCACTTTCAAGACCATGGGAGTAATAAAAAATACTACTGATACTAAGGGGTTAAGATATAGGGACTCACGCCAAGCTCTTACTATACCTATTTATGATATTTTTTCTGCAATCTCATTTTTAAGCATTTGATTATTTAATACCAATATAAATAATTTCATAAATTCGATATTCAAATTTTCACTATTTTAATCTCTTAATATACTTTTATATTAAATTTATAATACGTATGAAAATTTTAAATCTATTTATTTATATGTTTAGTCCCTTATATTTTGAAAAAAATTATTTATCAATTCACCCTTTATGATTACATTAATTTTTGAAACTAAAATCCACCTCTTATTTCCATCTTCTTAGAAAAACATTGATAACTGAAAGAATATATTAGGAATGATACCCAATATCCACTTAACCAATAAACTAGTCACTCAAAAGCCACATGGGAATATGTCTTTGAACTCCCATCCCATTCATAATCACATAAATTCAACACAAATAACAAAATTCTAAATTCAACCATATACCACATCCACATGCTCCATAGCCTTAACCACAAGCCACATCATCACCACAACCACATATCACATCTCTAAAACACATCAAATAATGTCAATCATATTTTTAAAAATCCATTTCCTCATCAAGATTATTTACTTAATCAAGAAGTATATAATCCTTATGTCATACTTGTTTCATATACACACCTATCATGAACGCACAACATAACCACATAATCACACACCAGATCCTTGATCCATTTTAGAAAATTCTTCAAAAGGTTGTTGATGGTTTTGTACATAATGTAAAATAATAATTACCATTCCGAATAATGTTTTTCTATCAAATCCAGTTGATAATTTCAAATAAAATGTTTAAAAAATCCTATAATTTCTCAAGAGATGAAATTTTCAAAATCAAATTTATAGTTAATTTACAAGTATGAATTATATTATCATATAATTATTTCACTCGTAATGATATTGATCAATATAGTTATTGTTTTAGTTGTCACATCATTTGGAGGAAGTATCCGGACTATACTTCCTATATTAGTATCCATTTATACTCCATGAGTCCCAAAATAACATCATAGTTTTCTGGGATCTAGTGCATAAGAACCAAACAATTTTATTTATTTTCTTGCAATCTAAACAAAATTATAATAGGGGTGTATTCATTTTTTTTATTTTAGTCTTGATAGGGAGGATTAGGATTTCTCCAATCATTACTGAGATAATCCTATATAAGATCTATAATTCTTGTGAGAATTTTTCTAAGATGGAATCCGATGCATGAAAAAATAACATAACCCTAGGAAATGGTATAAAATTTAATATAATGTTAGTTTTAAACATTTAATATTTTAAATAAGTCCTTTTATCTAATATTTTATATAATATATTTCCATTCCCAAATAATAATAATATTATAATTATATTATATGGTATTCACTAACAATAGAATATTTAAATTAAATTAAATCAATGAATCATTCAATATTTATTCAAATGATATTTATAAATACCTGACCCTAAAACAGTACAGAATATTGGGTTTTTAGTAATGATTTCAATTTCTTAAATTCATGAGGATCTTTATACATTAGAAGTTATAGAGAATAAGGTTGTAACACTTATACAAAAAACCTATATATATTAAATAGTGGTAAATTATATAGAGTATCAACTTTTCCAAAATATAGATATTTTACTGTGAATCATATTTTTAATGAAAAATATGCATGACATACAACTTTTATTCGTGTTTGTTCTCACCAACCCTTAAGTGCTATGATTTTTTTAAAACATGTGATGAAAACCAAAATATCTATAAAGGTACAAAAAATTATGGAAATATATTACTCTATTGAAGAACTTAATAACCACAATCATTTTACCTTTTCAACCATATTCTTTGAGCATTTAAATTAAATCAAAATTTAATGATAATCACACACTTTTTTCTCAATGTAAATCATTAAAACCCATAACAATAAAATATATGTCCTTTATCAACCTATAGAATATGAAGCCTATAGAATCCTTGTAACACCCTGAAATTTTATGAAAAATATTTTTTCAAATAAATTTTATTTCCTCGACAACATTCATTACACCCAACACCATGTTTTAATAAATAGTGAGATACTGTTAAAATATTATTATGAGATATTTATTTCCTAGCCTTTTGGATTTGGGGGTATGAATAGTAATAATTAAAAAATGAAGAAATATATTTTTCATATAAATAAAATGAATTCACTGGTTATTGATCAATTAGAAATGAAAATAAAAATCTTTTCAAACTATTAGAGATATTTTCTAAAAAACTATTGTAATGCACATAATGTTTATTTATTTTAACAAATTAAATTATTCACTATTGTTGAATGATTATAATTATATATATATATTACATAGTAAATAATTTTCTTGACATTCAATTAATATTTTTCTAGGAATGAGATAATAATAACCCAAGTTTTATGCTCCAAATATATTTTTCAAAAAATAGGTTTTCTTCACATTTTTCTTGTTTATTTTAAAAAATACAAATAGTTATAGATTTTTAATTTGATAAAATGGGTTCAATATTTTGAATCCTGAAGTTAAAATTTGTTAAATATGATCATTTTATACTGTTCAATATTAATAGTCATCGTGGTAAAATTTATCACCATAGTGAATGGTAATGTGGGTTAATAAGGGTAAAGAAAAATTTATATAACCATAATATCTCATATTAATAGTTATTTGATGAATTTAATTCAAACCATTTCAAATTTTCCTCCAATTTACTTTATCAAGGAAAATTTTTCCATAAAAATAACCTATATTATATTTAAATCCAAGAAAGTTAGAAAATGTCACTCCCTTAGATATAAATATATCTTATGTGTCCACATAGGGGATAAATTATGTTATGAACAAATATAAGTGCCTATTCTGAGATTAATGAAATTATTTTCATGATAGAACTTTATTTATAGTTTTAATTACTTATATAATGACCCTAAATTCTTATACAACACTGATGAAATACTTCTCTAATTAATAAATAAATATTATTAATGCCTTTAAAAATATTAAAAGCAATATAATTTAAGTTTCATAATGTTTTAATTTTTCATATATATTTAGGTTATTAGTGTTATCTAAAAAACTAAATTCGAATTAAAACACTTTGTTTATTAATTTTAAGGAAAAATATATGAATATTGTATAAATTGAAAATAATGATATTTTTTTAATATAATATTTTCTTAAATTACATAAAAATCATGAAAACTTTTAAAGAAAAAACGAGTGATAAGATATGGTTGAACATGTCATAATTATTTTATTTATAGTACATTTTTAACCATTTATCTAGATAATGACTGTACTGTATTTTAATGTTTAAATAAATTCTCGGAGTGCCCCTCACCTCAATTATAAAAGTAACCCATTCATTCTCTTCTTTACCTGGCCTTGAGACATATATCCTAACAATAATATAACAAGTTCATTTCCCTAATAAACCTTCTATTTTGAAGAAGTGATTTTATTCTTAATAGTGCAAACCTAGAGCCCATAATAGATGTTCTAAGTGACATGTTTCAAAGAAGAGAAAATCTCCTTAACCAATCACTTTCTTAATAATTATTATATAACTCATATAAATTAGTTATATTCCTAAAAAATTATTATTATAACCATAATTAAATGTTATTATGATTATTAAACCTATAATTACTTCAGTTTTGACATGTAAGAATTTAAAATATTTCTATGCATATTTCTGAAGCCTAGAGATGAGTCAATGTATGATTTTGGGGCCCAAAGTGCCTTGGTAAGGTGATACGTAAAATGTCAAATATATTTCATCACACACACATAGATTATCTTGAAACATTTGATAACTTTTTTTGTGGATATGGGATGTTAATTCTGAGACCACGATTGAGTTCAGATTGTTATGTTTACTCTATGCACAACAAAAATTTTGTTGGCGCCAAGTGTTTAGTTAGAGGTGAGTTGGAGGTGGATTTCTAAAAATAGAGTAAATTTATTTAATTAAATTTATTCAAATAAACCCTCTACCTCTCCATTTGGATCATGTATAAGCTGGATTGGCCTAAACCACCTCCCACTTTGGAGCAACAATAGACCGATGACGAATCGAGGTTACATAGTGTTGTTGATCACTATTGTGACATTGATCATCATCAGATCAGGGGCAACATGATATAAGAATAAAATTGGACCTGATGCTCCAAAGTTTCACAATGAGGTAGGTATATTTCATTTTTTCCCCTGTACCCTTTTCTAAGAGTTGTTGTATGGTTTTATATCCCTTTTGTGATTGCTAAAGATCCCTTCTACACTGATCTGTAGGTTTTGGGGGAAACCAAGTTCATTCTAGAGGCTTTTATGGAAATTCCTATCATAATTCCTATTTACAAAGCATGTAAACCAGTGGGAAACACCACATTTCCTTCTTATTTAGAGAATATGAGTTTTGGCGATGACAAGTCATGTACTGAGGTAATATACCTTGTAATGAAACCATATCGGGTGTACATAGGGCATGGATAGGGTAGCCATGTAATATTGCAATGCCATGTGGCATTACAAGGCCAATATACATGGAAACAGTGTGTCAGGCAAGAGAAACTGAAAAAATAATGTGGCCAAGGGTCTATTTTTCCATGACTTGCCATGTACCTAGAGAACACACCATGAGTGAGACATAACTAGCTGATCAATTTGATGAAATAAACTACCAAGGGGGGAGGCAGGATACACCGTGTGCATCCTTTACACACTGGGTACACATATAGGTATATCCAATCCACATAAGGAGGTTACAAGATAAGGTTCTTGTGTGGTTTTACACATTATGTGGACCCCATTTCACACTATATACATCCTTTAGATCTTTTTGGGATATTTTACATTGCATATCTCCTTCTCTGAGGCATGTATCCATGATTGTGAGTATACTATACTGAGTATATTTTCAAATAGAACAAAACGGTGGCCTCTTTAGTGGCCTATGAGATATGATGTTTCCTTATTAGATCACGACGCTATAGTAGCAGTGCTTAAACTTTTTTAGTGATCATCGAGATTACTATGTTGAAATCAAGGTCGGTACCCATCCTTATCATCACAAGTTGTGGGTCCCCTAGATTTTTTAGGCCTGTAGAGCAGTTCTCCTCTATAGTATTAGGGAGTGGGTCCCCTACCCATGAATGTGTTTCAATGTTAGGTATGATGAACGTGACACTCCTTTCAACAATGCTTGACCATTTCAGGAGATCAGTGTGGTTCTTGGAGAGAGAGGCATGGACTAGTACTCCCTCATAGAACTAGGGTTCATGTTTCCCTTACCTCTCTTCTTTGGTAGTGGAATAACTCCCCATAGCATGGGTATGGGTTCTCTACCCAAGGGTTAGTTCTTCTAGGTTATGTACTACTCTGATGCATCCAGTCCGGGGATCCCCATTTCATTTACATAGTTGGAGATGATGCTTTCCAACCATGTCTGGGTATGATACCTCCATACTAATTATTAAGGAAGAGTAGTTAATCCCCAATTAGACTAGGGTGCAGGTCCTCTATCCTTGGATTTGGAACTCCCTGGTCACTTGAGTTTTTGGTTCCTCCATAAAAATTATTCCAAAAGAGTTGGTACTCACCTATCATATCAAGCAGTGGGTCCTCTAGCCTAGGATTAGTAATCCTCTATCACGTCAGGGTGCATACCCCCTATAGTGATCATACTGATCGAGTGGTACTCCCCGGTTGTACCTTTGTGTGAGTCCTCTATCAACAATGTGGCACTCCTATATCATTCCAGGGTTCGATTACTCTAGATAATAAGTGTAACCCCCTGTAATAACAGGGAACAAGTCCTAATATACTGATTAGTACTACCCTTCCATGTTAGGGTGTGGGTCCTCTATCTACAAATTTGTACTCCCCCATCTTTGAGTATTAACCGGGAGTGGGTCCTCCATTGGATTTTGAGATCCATTTTTTATAGAGAACAATCATCAAGAGTAATCCCCTACACTAGTTATGTGTAATACCTAGTTAATATTTAGTGATCTATTTATGGATTGTGGTGTAGAACACTCTACATAGGAGTGACAGAGGTTTTGTGGGTTTGATAGGAGCTAAAACTCTCTTGACTATAGAAAAGTTATAAGGTGTGGGTCCCTCAGTTTTCTCTCATTATAGAAGATTGACATGGTGCATATTCTATAGTATTTATTCCTCAACTATGTGGAATGGTGAGTAACGGGTCACTCCACTTGGGTTACTTTTATGTTTTTATGGGCGCATTATAGAGATGATGGGACCTCTGGTTCGTAGCACCTATGTTTAAACTAGTTGGTTATTTTTGATGGAGTGTGTTCTCTAGGACATTCTACCAAGAATGGTAGAGATGTTCTTAATGGATAATATCTATCAGACATGTTCCACATGGTTTCTCTGAGCACATATAGTTTGATCTCATGGTTGTGGGATACTATTATAGCTTCATGTGGAACCATATAGCTGGTTATGTAGTCAGAACATCATATACCTAGTGTCTAATATGACTATATCTAGGAGATTCTAGGTTTCTTTTTAGTTTTGTCAGCTGTATAGGTTGAAACCCCATGTGAACTGAGTTGAGTCGTCATATATAGCTGAGGATGGTTTAGAATGGACTTTATACATCAATTAAATTACCTCTTACTCGGTCGAGCGGACTGATTCCATTCAATTTCTCCCTCTTTTATTTAGGGTTTTATGGTGTAGACTCAGTGTTATTATACTCAACCATATATAAGATTTTCCTAAATGTGTTGTGTCTTGTGAAGACCAAATTACATTCAACTGAGTTCTTAGAGGACCAGAGGTAGGTTGAGCTTATTGAGCTAGACCGACCAAGGTGTTTACCGGAGTTAGGTCAAAGAGCTTCTCGGTAGTTTCTTTTCTTATAAATCCCCTCATTCGGAGCATGTTAGGTGTTTCTATAATTTTTATTGTTGATTTCCCCCTTTTTATGTATTCATTACATATATTGTACTCTGGTTTTGTATAGATTCATGCATTCCTTTTTAGTATACATTTTTTCATATCTCCATACTATTAGATGGAGGTGTTTGTGGGAGTGAGTGTACATGTACTTTAGGACAATGCATCTCATTTGTGTGATATTCCTACTCAAGGATAATCACTAACCCCTAATGTATTTAAGGTGGGATTGGGGAGTTAAGGATAAGGCGTAATTTAATCGAGTCATGAAAAGGTGGTATAAGAGCCAGGTTTCACTATGAGACCTCAGTTCTGAGAGGTTGGTTTTGGTGGAATTGAGATAGTGTTTGGGTGTTTTGAATTCAGTTCTCAGGTTGTAGGTTTCGGTGTTGGTGTGGTATCTAATGTATCCATTCATGAGGACTCTGATAACATGATGGTTGAACTAGAACATTAGGGAACTATTCGCAGAGAAATTATAGTACATGCATTATATAGGATCGGGTTATGAGTTCCTTGTACTTCATGATTCATTTCCACAGATATACTCTTTGATCATAGTGCATCTTGATTATATTTCAGGATTCCATCATGAAGATAGTGAGATAGGGTTCCACAACATGATTGTGTTGAAAATCCTCCTCGAGATGAGGCTTATGTGAAGGAAACTTGTTCGGAGGTAGTACCTATGAGTGGTCTACCATCTAATCCACTACCCATTGAGAATCCTATTGTGCTGGTAGTTCAGGTTGAGGATGTTTGCATGACAAGATTGATGCAAGTGTTATAAAGAATAGAACCAAAATTATTTAAGGGTGTCCCAGACCCTTATGTATCTAATCATTGCCTTGAGATAGTCACACATGTTTTCTTCCATAAGAGGACATCTCCTAATTAGATGTAAATCATAGCATCAAGACTTCTATAGGGTTTGGTCAGGCGATTATGGAGTTTAATAACACATACCTATGATGATGAGATGCTCACTCTGGTGGAGTTTTAGAGGATCTTTTGGGAGTATTTTTTCATACCCACATTGATATCAATGCGTATCAAGATGAATTTACATTTATTTTAGGGTATCCTGATCATGGAAGGGTACTCAGAATGGTTCATAGACCTATCATGTTACTCCATGGATATGGTTCAAGTCCCATTCCGTAGAGCAAGGAACATTGATAATGGCCTCCTCAAATATGTTTGAGTAGGTGTGGTCACCTTATGGCTTCCATATTGTATGGGGGTATTGGAGATAGTACTACATTAGAGTAATTCCTACAGGAGAGAATGAAGGATGTGGTCTGTAGTGGTGGTCATGAGGCTAAAACTTTGGTAGAAGCTATTAAACAATAGACAAGAAGATTCTAGTGTAGGAGGCATACCCATTCTCAGATCCAGACACATGGGAATGTAGTGCATGAGACATGTCAGGGATCAGGTCATCCATATGCAATGTAATATTATTATTATAATATCTAGATACATATTTCTAGATATTGTATGACCTACCTTGCTACTTAGATGGATTTGGTCAACAGAACATCCTAGAATTGGAAAAATTTAGAGAAGGGAGTTTCGCACGATGGTTGACATAGAGGAGGATCAAGTATAGCAGTGAGAGGTGACAGCCAGTTCGAGGTGTTTCTAGTAACACCCCCAGGTGGTCCACGCCAGGCTCAAGGAGATAGAGGATGAGGTTTATGATAACTACTAACCACAGAGGCTTATGACCCATAAGCCCAGTGGATGATTCATGGTATGTTCTTTGTCCTTTCTAATTTTTTCATTATTATTTATAGAAATTCATTTGATGTTCTCTTTTTTTCACTTATTTCTCGAGGTTTAGCTGAGGGGACATGGGGCGTTAGTAGAATTCTATATTGATTTTGTTGATGTATGTTTTTTACTCTTAGGGAAGAGGGTCACCTTCCCCAATGACACACAATTTTTTATGTGATTAAAAATATGTGGGTGAGTCAATTCTTCCCAAAGTGGATTAGGTCAAGGTGTGGTGGGATATTTTCTTTGATGTGTGTGTTCAGGGTGTGGTTGTTTTCTGGAGTGTCGGAATATGCAAATGCATTTCTAGTGGATCCTTTTTCTTGACACTTATGCATGGAATCTCTAGTGGAGGGAGATCCTTTCACAGATCATTTCTATAGTGGTATAGTTAGACCCTATAATGTTTCCACAGTGTTGAATGGTTTTCTTCCATCCATACTCAGTAGGAATTCTACTAGTGTGTGTGGTTTGGTTTTTGGTTTTTTATCTATGTTACCGCTGGAGGTTTATAGTCGAAGTGCTCGGTATTAACCATTTTTTACACCTAGGTTGCCCGATGTTGTTCATTGATACCATCACATTCTTGGAATGAATTTGGTACATAGAATTATTGAAGATGTCATAGTGTAGTTCATCTTGGG
This sequence comes from Viscum album, assembly GCA_963277665.1. NCBI lineage: Eukaryota > Viridiplantae > Streptophyta > Magnoliopsida > Santalales > Viscaceae > Viscum > Viscum album. Next base: position 417,732,321 of record OY728143.1, read on the forward strand.
GTGGATTCGAACATCTGGTTTGGGATAGTATCTTTGTCATGTTAGTGAGATGGTGTTCCTCTAGAACCTATGACTACATAAGGACCATGGTTCTTGGTGTTATGCCACATATCTCAGTTGGGGAGACATGTGATTATTATTTCACAATGTTGACCTAGTTAGAGATGGAAGTGGGTGTGTTTTGGGATTGTTGGTTCCCCTGAGTGTGTTGTTATACGTATCACAGGAACCCTTGTTGAGGTCACTAGCATTGGAGTTCTAGTTGAGAGAACAGTTTCTTTCTCTTGTTATGAGGCTTTCACTTTTGGGGGATGAAAATACTTTTGGCGAGGAGAATGTAATGACTTAAGGTTTGACCGTTAATACTTTGGTATATTTATAAGATTATTTATGATGTCAGGCATTGAGTTGAGGTGAAATTCTCAGGCCTGGGGAGCCTTAGTGTGGTTATATTTAAAACATAGAATATATTTTATCTTGTGCACAATATTTATCATGAAACCTGGAATAAATCCTATGTGGTGTCTTGAATCGTAATTATAAGACATTGGTTGAGTTCAAAACTTCTTGTTTACCCTAGGAATGATATTCTCATTATTGTCTTCAGATGTTCAGCAATAGGATAGTTTCTAGGAGGGTGTTAAAATAAGGTTTAATTGATTTAATTCAAGTAAATCAATTATTCGTCTCCCTCCCCATTTGGTGTGGATAGATGAAGGATTGGTTCAACCCACATGCACATTTAGTGTGGTAGATAATGAATTCCGAATTCAAGTGTTGTGGTTTTTTGATCCTCTTTTTTGATGATGATCGTCATAAGATCGAGGAGAAGCAAAATCCAGGAATCCTTTTGGGCTTGAAGATTTAACATTTTTACACAAGGTAGGAAATTTTTTGTTTTGAGACTTGATCCCATTTTTAGGAAATTTTTTAATATTTTGGGGCCCTATTTCAATTTATAGAGTTCTATTATAGGTTTATCTATAGGTTTTGGGGGTATCTGAGATTATTCAGGTGTCCCACAGAAATATTCTGTTGATAATTCTCATTTACACAACGCGTAAACAAATGGGACATGTCATGTGATCTTCCCATTTGGTGAAGATAACATTTTGGGGTCTAAACTCCATGTATTAGGGTTACACACCATGTAGTGCCCCCATTTCATGTGGTTAGAGGACAAGGAAATGGTAGCCACGTGATAGTACATGATCGTGTTGAAGTACATAGCCAATGAACATAGGTCCAGGGTGTCAACCACAAGAATGGGAAAATGAAATTTCCAAGTGGTTATTTATCTAGGAAAAGACATGTTCGTTTGGTACACATTGTGCATGAGACACAACTAGTTGAGATGTATGAGGAAACACATGGCTTGGGATGTTGGGGTAAGGTAGGACACCACTTGTATAGACCATACACGTTGTGTACACCTACACGGCCAACCTATTATGAATTAAGGGTACATGGACAGGTTTGTGGGTTTCATTACACACTGTGTGGACCTAGTGAACGTTGGGTACTTTGTTGAGATCTTTTAGAGATCTTCCATTATACATATCTTCTAATTTGAGTATCAGATCCATTCTCTTGAGTAGTGTTTCCTAAGTAATTTTCACATAGAATGTATTAGTGGCCTCTATAGTGGCCTATATGATATGATGTGGCATGATTAGATCATGACACTATAGTATTTGTTCTTAACCTTGTGTAGTGAGCAGGGTTAACAATCGAGAATACATCAGGTTTGAGAGCCCTCCCTATCAGCTATAGATGTGTGTGCCCTAGACTCATTAGGCAGGTAGAGTGATTCTCCCATTTTTTATCAAAGCACAATTCCCCTAGCCATGGATGTTTTGCGACATGATGTATGATGAATGGGACAACCCATTTAGTGGTTCATGAATGATTATAGAGATAAGTGTGGTGTTTTATAGAGAGACACTGAGACTAGTACATCTCTATGGCATCAGGGTGTGGGTTTCCCTTACGTCTATGCTTTGGTAGACATGGAACTCCCTACATCATTTGTGCGGGTTATCTACCTAAGGGGTAGTTCTTCTATAGTGTTTACACCCTTGATGGACTAGGGTGAGGTTTTCCCATATATTTCTTGTATTTTTAGGAATAACTCCCATTCAATGTTAGGGTGAGGGCCCAACATAATCGTTAGCTTGGTAGAGTAGGTACTCCCATGTTGGACTAGGGTGTGGGTCCTCTATCAGTGGACTCAATACTCCCCCAAAATGTCAAGGTGAGATTCATCAATATGTGACATATAGATATAGTGGTAACTCCCATACTATGTTAGGGTGAGGGTCCTCTATCATTGGAGTCAGAAATCGCCTATCACTCAAAGGTGAGGTTCCCTCAAATGGATTTTCCAGCTAATTTGGTACTCCCTTGTTATATCAGGTGGAAGGTCATCTATCCGGGTCTTGGTACTCCCATTTCATGTTAGGGTATGAGTCCCCCTGTATGAATGTACTATTGGAGTGGTACTCCTATATCATACTATGGAGGGGGTCCTCTAGCCACATAGTGAAATTTCACTATCATTCTAGCATGTGCCTCCTCTATCTATTGATTGGTATCCACCTTTTATTCTAGGGAGAAGGTACTAATATATAGAGTAGTACTCCCTGTCTATGTTTGGGTGTGGGTCCTCGATCAATGAAGTTTTACTCTCCCATAATTAAGTAGTGATAGGGAGAGGGTCCTAGACTGGAGTCAAAACTCCCTCTGTTCTGGATAGTAGTCACAAATAATAGGCCCCTCCAATAGTTATGTGTGATACCTGGTTAAGATTTAGTGATCCCTAAAAAGATTTAGGTACAAGACACTCCAAACTGAAGTGATGGATATTTCATGGGTTAGTTTGGCGAATGTACTCTCTCAACCACAGGGCAGTGAGGAGGTTCAAGTCCGTCTGTTCTCTCTCATTAGAGAGGATGCATGTGATGCATAGTCTAAAAAAGGTCTAACTTGTATGTGTGATGTGTTCATGAGAGAGCATATCTACATGGGTTTCTCATAAAATACACTAGATGAAAGGTAGTGATGGTATGACCTATGGAGATGCTAACTATAGTTTTACCTTGTGGGTTGTTATCTATGGATTGAGATCTCTCAGATGTACCATCAAGAATGGTACAGATGTTTTCGATGAAGTGTATCTCTCTAAAACATGCCATATCGGTTGGATAAACTCATGAAGTGTGTTATCCGGTTTAAAAGATCATGATACATGGAGTTTGAGATGAGAATATCTTGGTGATTCTAGGCCAAGGATATTTTTGGTAGCCATTTTTGATAGCGATCCACTCTTTCGGACAAGGTTAGATGGTTTTACAGTTTTGGGTGGGTGTGTGTTTTTACCTTTTTAGAATTTGAGTACTTATTTTTTAATATTTTTTGGGATATATGAATGCATTCAATTTTATTTTTTATATATTTTTAATCTCCACACTATTTCGTGGAGTTGTTTGTGGGTGCGTTCATATAGGTAACTTAGTAAAAGGCTGTCAATTTTTGTGATAAGCCTACTCTGTGATACTCTACTTCCCTTAGCCTATTGGAGGTGGGATTGGGGAGTTTCAGCTTATGCATCATTAGGTTGGGTCCTAAAAAAATAAACTTTATTCACTCTATTTCTATCAAATGGTAAATGAAAGTATCGCTTGTGCATACATACAGCTTACCCCACTCATTTTTTATTTCCAGAATAATAATTGAGAACCAGTGCAAATACAATACAAAAACAAACAAAAAGGAAAAAATTAAAAACTCCCTCTGATAACATCGCACCAAACCAAAATTAAAATATTCAAAAATCAATGCGGTCAGATCAACTTTATTTGTACACTGGGAACATCGTCCTCAATCAACACAATGAGAAGTATAAACCACAGTCAAGAAGAAACACTATCGAATCAAAACAGAAACTCCACCATACCAACACTAGAGAAAATCAGAATAGAAATCATGAAAGACCAATTCATCATCGAAGAAAATATATTACCGAATCGAATGATAAAATAAAGGCTATGTAAGTCTGTACCACCAACACTACCAGTTTGACATTCCAAAACCATCCCTCCAAAACAAACACACTTGAACGAGACTGTTTCATGAGTATTAAACCAGACTGGAATAATAGGGGTGAGAGTGAGGGGAGAGAATCCACTTCATATATCTGAAACTGCATCATATAACTATTTTCCTTGAGGCTAAAAACCCAAAAACCACCAAACCTACAACACTGATAAGGTTAGCCCACCGCATCATCAGACTTCATATAATTCCATCGAGCAAAGCAAGCAACCCATCCACATTCAATTACTTTGAAACTTCTTATCTAGAAAACATATAATTCCAGATACACCACTGTAAAAATAATTATCATAATATAACCACACACCAAACAATTCAACTTAGAATCTCCCCCTGTGTAAGAAAAAACCCTTAAACGAAAGGAATCCTGTCAAATTATTCGGTCGAAACTGAGATATAACCACTAGGATGGCCTGTGAAAGGAGAATAAAGGGAGATAAGTGGATTAAAGGGATGAATAAGGGTGTGAGATAGGAGAAAAAAATAATCCCTTGGAGAGAGAAGGATCTACTATTATAGAATTGGGGGAAAACCTATAGATCCGGAGAGTAAAGGAAGAAAGAGAGGATAAAGGGAGGATAGAAACCCACCAAGAATGAGAACGAGAAGAAAAAAAAAGTGGTTATAGGGGACTTCATCACCTCTATAAGAGACCACAGTAAACCCTAGAATATGGAAGAGAAAGTCTGAGATTGAGATCTATATGTGCTAAGGGAATGTGGGGCCATCTCAAATCCATGTATATACATCTTACCATCTCCAAGTATGATACAATTCATTTTACATAACCATCTTTCACAAACGGTTTTTATGATTCTTTTTATATTTATAAATGATATATATGACAAAATTTTTCTTCCATAATGATAATATAATATCTAACTTCTTACCATCCAAATGGTTGGGAAATAATAATGTTGCACATGTGGACGTGTGGAATACCACCTCAATGAAGCAATATGATTCATTTTTTCCCAATTCTAAATGGATGGAAATAATAATGTATTTTCAGGAATATATATATTATTTTATGATATAATAATGATTATTTTTTGGTGATTTAATATTTACATTCCTTTTTTTACTTTCTTTGAAAAATGAAAATATTTTTTAAGCGTACATATGGCTTACCATCTCTAGGAAGAATATAATTCATCTTCATATCCCAAAATTTAAAGTATAAATATAAATATATATATATATATATATAATGAATTCATATGAAATTTATATAATCATAACAATTATTAATATGATACAACCATGATAAAAGTACTTTGTTCATAACTTCCCAAACCAAACATGCCTGAAAAATGAAGCATTTATCACCCAAAACAGTGATTTTAATATGTAATTATTAATAAAAGGGTGATAAAAGGATACAAGTAAATCAAATATCATTTTATGTATATGATTAATATTTTTTAAAAAATTTATTATGATCCTATAATTATTATACAAGGGTTATGATATGTACAAAGGAAGTCAGATCTAATGTAACATACTTTTCATCTTAGTTTTATTTTAATGGGAAAAATTTCTTATTCAACACTTGTTTATTATTTTTAGTGTATATAATGATCATTACTTTATTTCAAAACTACAATTATGAATATTATGGGTGTTTACATATCCATTTAGGATGAATTATTTCATTGTAATCTACCAAAGTGGTAAGGTTTTTATTTTATGATCTCATTATTTCTATGGATTTTTTATGATTAAGTATCCTATAACGAAATGATATGATCTATCTCTTAATACAATATTTAGTTTTATTCTCATAGGGTCAATTATTTAAAATAATTATTTTACATTCATTTTCCTCAACTTATGTACTTAAGAGAAAAAAATATATTTTTAATTAAAATCGACTTTCATTCTTTATTTAGTTGAAACTATTTTTTATTCTATATCCATATTTTCCAAAAATGTTTTAATGATTTTTTTTCATATTAACATATGATTTTTCAATTAATTTTTACCCTTTTTTACATTCTAAAAATGGTTTAAAATGAATTTTCTTTTTCATTTATCAAATGATCAAATTTTTTAAATTTTACAAAAAATTCGAATGATTGTTTTCAATTAACTTATTTGGGAATAAAAAAAATTTCTACCCTCATGACCACTCAATGTTTTACATATTTCATTAAAATTATCCAAGTCTATCTTCAATGAAATATTTTCATAATATATTCCAAATTTTTTTACTTTTAAAAGATATTTTCAAAGTGGAAAGGTTATTTTCATAAAGAAATATTTCAGTGATATTTTAATGGAATTTTAATATTATAACTTACATGGATATTTTTTATTATTAAATGATACCATTATTACTATATATTTTAATGATTAATTTTTATTTTGATAATATATTTAGGAAACGTTTTTATTTTCCATGGATTATGCTATAAAAAACTAATGAAATGTTTCTGTAACTCATATTATTTTCAAAGGTTATTATATAATGACAAGACTAATGATTTTAGGTCTTCTGGCACACGTATGTATAACTTTGGTTATATAACTTGTTTTAATATTATGAAAAAATGAATTTGGTTATGTTATAACCAAGGATGGTGTTTTAATCCTAAACCAATGATGATGGTTATGTTATAACTGAGGATGGGTGGAACCAGAATTTAATATCCATATAATGCAATGGGAAATGATTTCTATCTAATGAGATAAACATGATTGGAATGGAGAATGAACCTAGTCCATTAAGTGAATTTGTACACTATTACATTATGGGGATAGAACCTTGATCACAATGATGCAATGTAGAGCTCACCCAATCCAATATGATAGTGTTAGAAATGATCCATGACTTCTCAAGAGATGATTTTTGATTTTTATTCCACAATTACATGGATTATTCAAATTTTATACTCCCATGGCCCATGGTATTTGATAATATTATGAATTATATCGTATGAAATTCCAATATTTTTTCCATGGATTAATATTATGACCTTTTGTAACACCCAAAACCCTATATAATAGAGATGATACATTAGTAATTACATTTTAATGGTTAGAAGGATTCAAATTCCAAAAGAAAAATCTGTTTAGTATTTTTAAAGAAACTAGGTACATATATGTAACTTAAATTACATTTGTAAAGGTAAAATAGTACAATACAGAACAAAAACTAATAAACTGCATCCATAGAAACTCAATAAGTGATATCATCTTCATTTCCTCTTGAAGGTAAAAAAATTAAAGGGGTGATATTAGATGCTTAGTAAGGGTTAAAAATAGAGGAAGCATGAATCAATAATAACTAAATCCTAAACAAAATTTCATAGATAATATGGCATGGTGAACAAATTAAAAACTCACACCATTTATAAACAGAGAATGAAACCACATCCATATATTTTTTCATAGTGTAAACATCATGGATAATAATAAATGATAATGAATAAAGAGAATGATTATTAATTGGAAATCATGTATATGTCACATGACACCGCTATACCATCGAAACAGTTTATGTCTGTTGGTAGAAACCTATATGATTTTTTTAAAACAAACTCCAAGGGTTTATCGCAACTTGATTGTCTCATGAGACCTGTCAATGCATTGAGGGACTATAGCGGGCCCCACTGGTCACTGAATGTCCAAATAACTCTTTATAAATAGATTTAATACCAGAGAAATATGCCTTTTTAATATCCATATAGAAGAGAAGATACAAATTCATCAATATTTCCACAGTTAAAACAACATTCCAAATAAACACTTTATTCAAAATTTTATACAACTTAGAAAATAATCATATCCATGATATGAGAATATGTAAATTTAAAATTAATATAATTTAAATGAAAATTGATCTCAAATGGGAATTAGGTACACCACATAATAATTATTAGTTGCACAATATTAAGTAAGTCACAATAAAATGGAAAATTGAGACAAAGCATGTTACCACATTGTAACCAATTGTTTTGTGTGACCAAGAATTAATATTCATTAAATGAATAATGTAATAACATGAACATAAATATATTCATGGTATTATATATCAAATGAAATTACATATACATCACATTCAATAAATATGTGGTGACCAATGGAAATCTCATGGAAATAGAACTTAGATGAGAAACCCCTTACAGAATATCAGCACGGTATCTTGTCTAATTAAAAGGCCTTAAAAAGAGATAAATGGGGTTACTCAAAATTTATACATAATGAAGGCAGTATGGGGGAGGTATGAAATCATACCCCATCCATGTAATTGTTGATAAAATCTCATAACATAGAGGACATTCTTGAATAAAAGTGAGATAGAGAGGATCCATTACAATGATAATATCATTAGAGTGAGGATGAATCAATGAAATAATTTTGTGTGAAAAAAATATAAAACTACCAAATAAAAGTGTATATATAGTTTAAAAAAATCATTGGCCATTCACACATATCCTTGGAAAAATATAACCAATGAAAAATATGTTTAACTCATGAATGGAAATTGAGTTAAGATATCCATTGCCTTATGCTGGAAGGTGTACTTGATTGTTCTTAACGACCTTAATAATAAAATTTATCTTAATTAAATATTTTGTAAAAAATATCATAAACATTCAATTGATATGTGATAACATTATTAGGATTGTGAATGTAATTTATAATGGGTTTAAGCTGTTCAATTTCATTGTTTTGGAAGCATTTTGTCCTTGGTTTTCATGACCTGTTTACTTGTATTCATGTATGGAAGTTCATTTAAAATGTTGTTAAACATCTAGAATTGATAATATGTTTTATGTGTGACATTAAATATATATAAATTATCATATATTGATTTTGTTTATATACCATGAGGATGGCTTGTTTGTCATGTTAATGATAAACGCTTGGATTTGGCTTGGCGGTTTTGGGCTCAATGAACCTGTTTTGTATTATTATTCCATATTATGACTATGTAGGGATTCTGGAACATAAAACAAGATAAAATAAATATATTATGATCTCTTTAAACCACTAAGAATGTTTGTTGACCAATCTTTAATATATTAATGTAAATAAAAAACCCATCTTCCTTTTGTGTAATAAATTAACACATCACAGAACATGTTTGGATTTATAGTATGAAATGATGGAAAATAGAGATATGTTGAAGAAATATTACATTAGCATAATAAAAATACTATACATGTAAGGTAATATAATTATCATGGCTTTTGTATGTGGTGATGTGAGAATAAAGGACAATAAAATAAAACATTGTAAAATAAATTGAAATGAAAAGGAAGAGAGGTTCACCACTTGAGTACTCCTCATTGAGAATATCATTATATCCTTTTTGTTGGACTATTGGTGAGACCATCAGGTATTAGATGTGTGGGAGGAGGTTATGGATTTATATGAGTAGAATTTAAGCAAGGCATGAAATTGAGTGGCGTGGGAGGAAGAGGGGGTGATGTGTGGTTTATATAGTGGATGGGATGAGGGATTTTACATTATATTATCTATTATTTTAATATTTTTCCTCATGAATGTTAATTTTCTTGATTCACGTGATCACAAATAGTAATAAAAAGATTTGAGTTCATACCAAGTGTCCTAACATCAGCCTTGCATCACCTATGATGTAGTAAATCATGTATTTAGCAGTTATCGTAATTTATCATCTTTTAATATTCATAAAAAGAATAAATTATTTCTGAAAAATCCAAAAAATTCAACCTAACCATTTTTTCTAAGTGTAGAATCCAAAAAGGAACTCCATTTTTCCGAAATCATTATCTAAATATGATAAATTTAATTTTAAATTAAAATCATTATTTAATCAAAAAATACAAACACTTAAAATATTCATCTTCATTTTTATGTTTCCTAACATTATTTATACATTAATTGGTATGGATACCATTCATAATAGTCATATTACTATTCATAAGGGTATGTTACTATTTATTAGATCTGGTTACTAATCATAAGGGTAGGTTAGTATTCACTGAAAATTATGTTAATTCTATCAGACTCTAAATATCATAATGAACACAACCGTGTATGTCATATTTTTAAAATTCAACTCTCAGGACTGAAAATTTTATTTTTTACAACTAGGATAAGACTATCTCCTATTAATAATGATGTTTTGTTCCTTAGAGGATTAGTGCTTCCTAAAATTTAGGCTATCTAATGAATACAATATATTTATGAGAAACATACCTTAAAATGTTTTGGGTGTTATATTATTCAATCCTTCAGAAATTTTACCCTTGAATTTTTTCATTTATAAATCCATTAAAAAGATGTGGTTGGTTCTTCTTCATAACATCATAAGTATCCCATGTTGATTCCTCTAACTTATGGTTCCTCCAAAGAACCATTACCCGATATATCGTCTGATCTCTCAATAATTGTTCTCTGGTATCAATAATCTTTACAGGATCATCACAATAAAATAGACCAGGATCAAGTTATATTTCTTGATTGGTGAGTACATGTGTTGGGTCTAGAATGTATTTCCTTATCATTGATACGTGGAACATGTTGTGAACTTTGGAGAGACTTGGAGGAATTTACAAATAGTATGCTTCGACTCCAATTCGATCCAGAATTTCAAAAGGTCCAATGTACCTAGGACTTAATTTAAAATTCTTATTGAATCGTATATTACGGTTCCACAGAGAAACCTTTAAGAAAACATTATATCCTTCATGAAATTCCAAATCCTTCCTTCAGTTATCAGCATAACTGATTTTCCTAATTTAATCTATTTTGATATGGGTTTGGATAATCTTCACTTTTTCCATTTTTTCCTTAACATGTTCAGGTCCTACGAGATTTCTTTCACTAACATCCTCCCAGAATGTTGGTGTACAAAATCACATTACATATAACACTTCATATGGTGCCATTTTAATACTTGAATGGAATATATTTTAATAGGAAAATTCTATAAAAGGTAAAAATTGATCCCACATAGCTTACAAGTCATGTGAAAAAGACCACAACATGTCTTCAAACGTTTGAATATTCAGTTCTGATTGACTATCATTGTGTGTGTGGTAGGCAGTGCTCAAACGTAGATCAGTATTTAGGGCCTTCTGAAGAATTTTCTAGTATTGTTGTAAAACAGGGATCACGATCAGAAACAATTCATATGTTTACACCACGAAGTCTAACAAAATCATTAATATATATCCTTTCTAAATGTTCAAGAGGTATACCTTCTCTTATATCAAGAAAATGTGCTGATTTTTAATAGTGATCAGCAATGACTCATATAGAATCATTCTTTCATGGAGTATTTGGTAGCCCTAGGAAAAATTCCATCATAACATCATCCCATTTACAGATAGGTATAGAAAGGGGTTGTATGAATCTTTTATGATTTTGTCTTCCAGTCCTCACCTATTGATAAACTAAACATCTCGACACATAATCCACAATCCCCCTCTTCATTTTTACCCACCAAAAATGTTCCATTAGATCTCTATACATCATTGTGATACCATGGTATATAGAGAAATTAGATATATGAGCATCATCTAATAGTTCCCTCTCTAGCTCAGGAATAGTAGAAATACAAATCCTCTTTCAAAGTATCAAAATGCTACATTCACATACGAATTCAATCAACTTCCAATCATTTAATCTTTTAATTCTCTTTTGAAACACCTTATCATCAGTCTAAGAACTTTTATCCTTTTTAGTAAAGATGGATTGGAAACCATTTGAAAACATTAGTGATGTATTACCTTCCATGATAATTACCATATCCATCTTTTCTATATCTATGAACATAGGATCCATTTCAACTTTCATATTTTTCATAATTTCATGGTCCATTATTCTCAAAGAATCATCCACCTTATTTGCCTTCCCTGAATAGTAGTGTATTGTGCTATCATAATCCCTGAGTATCTCAATCGACATCCTTTGTCTCATGTTGATTTATTTCTGTGAGAAGATATATTTAAAACTCTTATGATATGTATATAGCTTCTATTTTTCTCCATAGAGGTAATGTCACCAAATATTCAGAGCAAATATTTCTATTGCTAAATCAACATCATGAGTTGGATAGTTTTGTTCCTGAATTTTTAGCTGCCCAGATGCATATGCAATCACTCTATCATTCTGCATAAGGAAAAATCCATGTCCTTTCTTTGATGCATTACTATAGATTAAAAATCTATTATTCCCTGATGGTAGAGTCAGGACCGGAGCATTCAATAATATTTTCTTAAATTCATTAAAACATTCTTCAAATTTCTTTTTTCATATGAACATAACCCCTTTCCATGTGAGATTGGTCATTGGGTTGGATAAATGGGTGGTGTTCTAAATGAAACATTGATAATAACCTTCTAAAACAATAAAAATACATACCTAAGTTATGTTCATTGGAGTAGGCCATTCATGAATAGCCTTTTATATCACAGGATCAATATATACTTTATCCTTAGAGACAATGTGTCCAAAGAAGGAAAATGATTGAAGCCAAGATTCACACATGCTAAACCTCCCATGTAATTCATTTCTTCTAAAAGTTTTCAGAATAATCCTCACGGGATAATCCGGATCTTCCTATCATTTAGTGTATACCAAGATATCATCAATAAAGACCACAGAAAAGTTATCAAGATATTCCTTGAAAACTCTATTAATTAAATCCTTAAAAATAGAGGGTGTATTAGTTAGACCAAAAGGCATCACTGTAAACTCATAATTCCCATACCTGGTTCGAAACACTATCTTCGGAATTTCTTCCTTCTTCACACATAGCTAATGATATCCAGATCGATGGTCAAACTTCAAAAAATATCATGCTCTATGAATTTGATCAAATATAACATCAATTACTTGTATATGATACTTATTACATTTTGTAATAGAATTGATTTCATTGTAATCAACACGTAGCCTCATGGATTCATCTTTCTTCTTGACAAATAATACAAGGAAACCCCATGGTGAAAAACTAGGTAGAATAAATCACTTGTCACTCAATTCCTCTAGTTGTTTCTTTAGCACCACTAGTTCCACAGTGGACATTCTATAGGGAGTCTTTAATATAAGTATTACACCAAGAATTAAATCAATAGATAACTCAACTTCTAAATATAGAGGATGTCTAAGTAAATCCTCTTAAAATACGTCAATGTATTCTTTCAATATATGCACATCTTCAATTTGAAGGTTTAATTACTCACCTAGAGGAATTGGGTTATCTTCCTCTCCATGAATTGCATTGAGTAGAGCTACTGGGGGTGGATCTAGACAAGAATCAAATTTTATGGATTCTACTCTAAAAATAAGGGATTAGACAACATTTTCAATGATTGTAGCTTTATTTTTCTTGTAATAAAACTTTACATCATAATTTGACAGCAAATTCATACTGAGAATTATATCAAAGTCAATCATTGTTATGATGATAAGGTTAGAAACTAAAGAAAATTTAAATTTCATGAGGGGGACAAATCAACATGCCTATTTTGCAATGAAATATCCCTTAATATTTTTGACTTACAAATCCTTAATTAAATAAAATTTGACATGTCTAATTTTCATGGTAAATTGGGATGATATAAATGAATGTGATGATACAGAATCAAATAAAGTGTTTTTTAAGTTTGAGGAAACAATTAAAGTACCTACCACCACATCATTAGGAACTTCAACCTCTACGGTCATACTCACATAAGCTTTCCCTTGTTCTTGTGGCCTTTTTGGAGGAAAGTTTCCTTGTTCCTTAGGACACTCACTTGCTTACTGTTCCATCTCTATACAATTTCATCATTTAACATCTTCGAATTATTCCTTCCCCTTGAATTTATTAGATTGATAACACTTTTCTCCACACTTATAGATGACTCCCATGCCTTTTAATAATTTCTGAGGATGATTCTTTCCACAATTCTCACATAATGGGAATAGATTCATTCCATTATTTTTGTATGGCACTTCACCTTTTTCGTGGTTATAAGAGTACTGCTTCTTATATTGATTTCCCTTGAAAAAATTTGTTCCTGAAAACTCTCTCTCTGTTTTTATGGAACTTAATAAAATTAAATAATTTGATAAAAATGTTTGAGAAACAAGTTCCACTCAAAGACCTAGCATAAGACCTCCAAAGAAATTATCAATCTTTTCTTTTGATTCATGTACATAACTTACGACATACCTATCTAGTATTGTGAAGGTAGCCTCAAACTCTACAACATTATCTTATTCCCTTTTTCTTTAAGCCAACAAATTTCCTATTCATTTTAGTTAGTTTCTCACAAGGGATATATTTTTCAAAGAATATTCCCTTAAATGTCCTCCATTAAATATCTTTATTTAGTATTTCTCCATGGTATTCTGGATCAAGGACCACCATTGATTGACATCAACTAGGAGACAATAAACTGTCAGCACATCATTTTCATTTTCATTGCAACTTAATTCCGGGAGTATATATTAAAGGGACTTGATCCACTCATTAGTTAAAACTGGATTAGTAATCCCCCTAAAATATGAGGTCTTCTTTCACAAGAAGTGATCCACACATAGGTGTATCATAGTTATTTGTCACAATCTATGTATGTTGGTCCAATATAAGCATGATCTGATCTTCTCTGACATTTTATGTGTTGACTTTCTTTGTGGGGAAAGCCCTACATTTTCCTTGAGTATTGATCCCCATGATTCTAGTAGGCACCATTTCTAAATAATGGCATACACAAGATAAGGTGATGAATCTCAAATAGAAAATAACTTAACATAGATTGAAATTCTTTTCATAGTTAATCTCATAAACATGGATTCTTTGAGAAAAATTTACATTTAAATAATTCATAATGGCTTGTAAATAAAATGTGAATTATCCTAATCATATCCCCTGGACGTTTCAATACCAAGAGTGATGTAAGAACTGTTATCTTGTACCATGACACCCCCATTCATGATCGAAACTCTTTGTCCGTGTTTTCACTCCTAGATACATCTGTGCTAGAGCCACATCTACATGTTTTTATTCAGACATGGATTTATTTTCTAGAATGATTCATATAATCTATTCCTTAACAAAATTCGTAGATGTTTTTTTATATTTTTAATCAAATACTACCTTATGGATTTTCCCCTAATCTACATTTTCTAATATAGTTTCAAAGGTATCTATTAATATTCTTCTGATACAAAATATAACACCCCGAACCCTCTAAACTGAAGCTGGTGCATTAGTAATTACATTGGTATGGTTAAAAGAAATTAAATCCTGAAGGAATGATCAGTTTTGTATTATTAAAGAATCTAGATATATAGATGTAATTCAAATTACATTGGGAAAAGTAATAAAATACAATACATAACAATAACTAATTCACTGCATCCCCAGAAACTCAATATGTGATTTCTTCTTCATAACCTGTTAAAGGTAAAAAAATGAAAGGGTTGATCTAAAATTCCTATTAAGGGTTTTGAGTAGTATAATAATGAATCAATAATCACTGAATCATAAACAACCGGGCGTAGTCAATATGGCATGGTGAATAATTGAAAAACTCATTCCATTAATAAACTGAGAATGGAATTGTATCTACATATTTTGTCATTGTGAAAACCTCATGGATAGTAATAATTAATAATGAATAAAGATAATTATTATTAATTGAGAATCATGTATCTAGAATAAGATGAAACTGTACAGTCTAAAAAGTTTAAGTTTGTTGGTAGAAAATCGTCTGATTTTTTGGAAACAAACTTGAAGGGTTTATCACCAACTGATTGTCTCATGAGACGTATCGATGCATAAAGAAACTATAGCGGGCCCTACACATCACTAGATGTCCAAATAATTTTATATACATATATTTAATACAAGAGAAATATGCATTTTCAATATATTTATAGAGTAGAGGATATAAAATCATCAATATTTCCACAGTTAAAACAACATTCTAAATAAAAACTTTATGTAAAATGGTATACAACAAATAAAATAATGATATCCATGATATGAGAATATGTATGTTTAAAAGGAATATATATAAAATATAATAGTGATATAAAATGTGTAGTATGTATACCACATAAGAATTATTAGGTTGAAAATACAAAGTAAGTCGCAAGGAAATGGAAAATCGAGACAAAGCTTGTTACCATATTGTAATAAATCGTTTTGTGTGAGAAAAAATTAATATTCATCAAAAGAATAATTTAATAACATTAAAATAAAGGGTGTAATTTTATTATATATCAAATGGACATACACATACACCACATTCAATAAATAAGTGGCGGGCAATGAAAATCTAACAGAAATAAAAGTGAGATGAGAAACCCCTTATAGAATATCGACATGGTATCAGGTGTAATTAATAAGACTTAAAAAGAGATAAAGGGGGTTAATCAACATTTATACACAATTAGGGACGTATGGGTGAGGTACAAAATCCTACCCCTCCTTATTTATTGTATATAAAATAGCATAACATAGAGTAAATTCATGAATAGAAGTGAGATAGAAAGGATCCCTTACAATGATCGTATCATTAGAGTGAGGATGAATCAATGAAATAATTTTGTTTGAAAAAATTAAAACCAAAAAATAAAAGTTTTTATGTATTATAAAATAATGAGAGTCTATTCATACATATCATTGAGAAAACACAACCGATGACAAATATGTTTAACTCATGAATAGAAATTGAGTTAAGATATAGCTAACCTTGTGCCTGAAGGTGTTCATGATTATTCTTAAATGCCTGAATAATAAAATTTAGATTAATTAATTAGTAATTAAATAATATCATAAACCTATAATTGATATGGTATAACCTTATTAGTTTCATTAATGTCATTTTTATGGGTTTAAGAGGATCAATTTTATTGTTTTGGAAGCATTTTCTTCCTTGGTTTTCATGATCTGTTTACTTATATTAATGAATATATGTTTGTTTGAAATGTGGTTAATCATACATAATTATTAATATATATTATTAGTAACATTAAATAGATATAAACAATCTTATAATGATTTTGTTTATATACCATGAGGATGACTCATCTGATTAGTTAATGATAAACGCTTGGATTTGGCTTAGCGGTTTTGTGCATAAAGAAATTGTTTTGTATTATTATTCCATATTATGAGTGTTTAACAATTATATAACATTAAACATGATTAAAAACATATGTTATGATCTATTTAAAAAAACTAAAAATGTTTCATGACCATTATTTAAGATATTATTGCAAATTGAAAACTTGTCTTCCATGAGTGTGATAAATTAACACGTCTCAGACGGTGTTTGTATTTATAATATAAAAGGAAGGTAAAAAGAGAGACAATGATGAAATATTAAAATAGAATAATTAAAACCTAGTAAATCAAAATTAATAGAGTAATTATGTCATTTCTAGGTGGTGAGGTGAGAAGAGATAATAGTAGAATGGAACATCGTAAAAGGAATTGAATGAAAAGGAAGAGTCGTTCACCTCTTGAGTACTCATCCTTGAGAATCTAGTAATGGAATTTTTTGGTATTTTTGTGAGACCGTTTGGTCATAGACCTGGGGGAAGATCTTAGGGATCTATTTTAGCATAATATAGACAATTATTGAAGCTTGATTGGTGTAGTAGGAAGAGGGGTGAGGGTGGTTTATATAGTGGAGGGAGGGGGATTTTATATTATTTTAATTATTATTTTAATATTTTAGTACATGAATATCAATAATCTTGATTCATGTGATCAAAATTAGTAATAATGGTATGTTAGGTATAATCAACTGTCCTTAAATCAACCAGGCATCACCTATGATGCATTAAATCAAGTATTTAACATTTATCGAATTTGTCATATTTTACAATTCATAAATAATTAAAATATTTTAAAAAAATACCAAAAATTCACCCTAACCATTTTTCAATTTGTAGAATCCAAAAATGAAATTAATTTTTTCAAAAATAATTTTCTAAATGTGATAAAATAAATTTTAAATTAAAATCATTTTTTAATTGAAAAATATAAACACTTAAAATATTCAACTTCATTTTAAGGTACCTAAATTTATTTATACATTCATGGGTATGGATACCATTCATAAGAGTAATATTACTATTTATATGTTTAAGTTACTATTCATATGGGTAGGTTACTATTCATAAGGGTAGATTAATATTAATTAAAAATTAAGTTTTTTCTATCAGACACTAAATATCACCCTCAACACAACCGTTTAGGTCAAATTTTCATAATTGATATCACAGAACTAGAAAATTTATGTTTAATGGATAGGTTCAGAATATCTCCTATAAATAACCAAGTTTTGTTCTATAGAGGATCATTTCTTCATTAAATATAGGTTGTCTAATGAATATAGTATATTCAAGAGAAACATACCATAAAATTTTCGGGTTGTTATATCTTTGTTATGAAGGGAATGGTTTTTAAATGCTATTATCTAGTTTTTAAACCCTTATTTCCCATGTTAAGTTTAATTGATCATTGATATATACAATATTTACGATTATTGAGCATATAATCCCACCATTTCTTAAATTTTTTCCTAGGTTTTGAAGAAACCAATTAATTATGATTTTTCTAAAAAGTGTGGTAGTTATAAAGAAATTAATGGGAGACACTTATGAATTACTTGTATTTGTGTCAATGATTCCAATGATAATAGACCTATATGTTTTTAAAATTAATCATAACGTTATGTATTAAATATTCATTTAATAAGATACAATGTCTATGTATGAAATTTAAGGGTCATTATAGTTGGTATCAGAGCAAGGATTAAATATACATTAGAAACTATAATTGGAAAAATTTAGTAAGAACCCTTGGGATAAGTCTATGTTTATGATAACATCCAAAATTTTTAGTCAATATCATGAATGAGACAGGATAAAACAAATATGTGATTGATTGAAATAAAATTTTCAATATTTAGACATCTTATGAATAAATTTTTATGAATTTTCACTCTAATAAAATATACCTAATAATCATGCCAACCTTTTTGGTTTCACTATGGTAATTAAGATAGAATGATGATGTTGAGGTGTTAATAGATATTCTTAGATATTTATGTAACTTTTTGAGCATAGGAAGGGTATTGTGGAATGATAAGTCATTTGATCAAATATTAGATGTCATATTAGCTATGTGAAACCTTAATGGTATAATGATTTCATCCCAAGTCTACTATTCTTATTCGATAAATTTTCATAGGAATTTACATTATGAAAATATTCTCATTATTCCTTATTTTGAGGTTGGTGTTATTCTTTTCAAGGATTAGATATATTTACCTAGAGATCATATAAATTATCATGTATTAGAAGTCACATTGGTTATTCCAAATCAACCTATAATCATATATCAGTGTGATGATAAATATAAGCTTCCAATTGAAATTAAATACATTGAATGGGTCATGATTCCTATTCCAAGGAGGCTTTTATATCAAATGGTTGGGGAGAAACAAAACTTTGAATACATTCTTATTATGTGGTAATTTGATGATATCTTTTTGGAAGAGTTTTTTTGGTCATCCACTGAATCATGAAGTTTCTTTTTAAATATTACTTAAACCAAGTTCTACACCTATTTTTAATGTCTTATTTTAGAATTTTCTCAATTATGTTACTAGAATTGAAGAAATAAGTCAAGAAAAATATTGAATAGGGATTCATTTAAACAATTGTGTCACCTTGGGGTGCACGAGTTCTTTTTTATTAAGAAGTAGTATGGATCAATGTGACTCTATATTGATTATCCATAAATTAACAGGATCAAAATAAAAAATATGTATTACATACCCTATATTGATGAACTTATTGGTAAAATTTTTAGAGTTCAATAATTTTATAGGTTTGAAATTTATGTTTGATATCTCTAACTGAGGGTCATGATGGAGGATATACCCATGACAATATTCTGTACAAGTTATATACACTATGAATTTATTTTGATTCCATGGGTTATTTCAAATGATACTATACATTCATGTATTTAATCAATAGAGTACTTAATGATTACCTTAATATGTTATTGGTATTCATTAGTGATGATATTTTTATATATTTAATTTCAAAGTAATATAATTAAGATCATTTGGGGATTTTTTAAGGACCCTGAGGAGGGAGAATTTTTTTTTCAAAATGTAACAATTGTGAATTTGTTATTTAGAAATTCTTATTTTTTGGTCATATAATCTCTTTATATGGTATATTTATGTATCCATTAAAGTTTGGAGTTATTAAAAATTGGTCCAGAATAACCATTTTTACTGATATCCATATTCTTCTTTGTTTGGTTGGATATTATTAGTGATTTATGGATAATTTCTCTTGAATATATAATCCACTTCCATGTTTATGTTGTATGGGATCCATGTTCCTTTGGACAGGTTAATGTTAATAATATTTCAAGGAACTAAATATAAGGTTAATCAGTGTACCTATACATACTTTGACCCAGAATGGAGATGTATTTTTATTATATAGTGATGCATTAATGAAGTTATTGAGATGAATTCTCATGAAAAATGATATGGTTATTACATATATCCCTTTCCAATTTAAGGATCATGAGAAAAATTTCCAGACTCATTTTTAGAGTTGGCTATGGTAATTTTTATAACTAAAAATGTGAAGGAAATATATTTATAAAGAATTGTGGGATATATATACTTTTCAAAAAATAGTAAAGTATGTATTCACTCAAAAATGGAAGAATATTTTATACAACTAATTGTTGGAGATGATTAATGATTATGACTTCTCAATACATTACCACCCCTGGAAAATAAACATGGCAGAAAATGCATTGAGTTGAAATGATATTCCAAATTATCAATGAAGAGGATCCGAAATAATCAGATATTTTTGGATTTGAAAAGTATAAATATGGAAATATAAAAGGAATTATAAATATATTATCTTTATTAAATGTGTGCTCAACCATCTATCCAAGTTATAATTAAAGGGACGCTGAAAGAAAAAGTGGAACATTCAAAGGAGGTGACAAATGTTCTTAATTTTAACCATGATTTTGATGAAATGTTAAGGATTAGGTATTGTGTATGTGTTTAATCTATACTATATTTAAAGAAGTATCTGTTATAGGAATATCATAGTTATTCATTCTTTATTCATCATGGAAGTATAAAGACATTTTATGATCTAAAGGAGTCTTTTTAGTGGGAAGACATGAACATAGATATTATTGAGTATATTTTTTTGGTTATTTTTATGTCATAATGTTATTTCCTATAAAAATAGTCAAAGGGGGTGCTAAAAATATTACCAATGCTAAAATGTAAATGGGAAAACAAAATCTTGTATTTTTTCATCAAACTCCCCAAAAAGTCTTAAGGAAACAATGCTATTTAGTTGTAGTCAAATGAATTAGAAATTAATTAAATATAATTTATATTATATAATATTTCTTTCTACATTATATTTAAATAATATACATTAAAAATGTGGTAAGATTGTATGGATTAAAATATTCCATTATATTTAATCACGATTCAAGGTTTACCTAAATGTTTTGGAAAAATCTTCAGTCGGTTCTAGATATAGACCTATTTTTAATTATGATATATCAAATAGGGTTATATTGTTAGTTTGAGAGAACCATTACAACAACATAGGATATGATCAGATATTTTTTATTGAGTTTAAATGTTTTTGGTACCAACACCTTCCTCCAGTCAAGTTCTCTTATAACAACATCTTTCACTCGAGCATTCACCTTTCTCCATATGAATGCATCTATGAAAGGTACCATAAAACTCTAATTTTCATGAATGATGTTAGAGAGATACATATACTAAGACCTCATCTAGATTTTTAAATTATAGATAATGTTATATTTATTCAACATCACATAAGGGAATCAACCATTTGATAAAAAAATGTAGATGGCCATAATCGATGAGATCTTGACATTCAAGTTAGTGACAATGTGTATCTATAGATATATCGTTTGAATAATTTTATGAGGATGGTATAGAAAAGAATGTTTAGAGATAAATACATTATCCCCTTTTATATTCTCGATCTTAATGGGATATTAGCTTATCATTTGGTGTTTCCACTAAATCTCTTTGATGTTCACGATGTGTTCTATGTATCTCTCATAATTAAGTATATTCATGATACATAAATATAGAGGTCATAGTAATATAGATTTATATTTATCATTAGAAAAATCATAATAAAATCTAGATTATAGAGTGAACGTTTTACAAAATAAGACCACCCACCTGGTCATAGTTTTGTGGAAGAACCATAAAAATGAGGAAGCTATGTGGGGACATGAGAATGTGATGAGGCAAAAGTATTGTCATTTGGTTGTATCGTAATGATTAATTTCAAGGGATAAATTAATTTTAAGTATTTATAATGTAACACCATGATGTTTTATCAAATACTTATTTTTCAAAAAATTTCATTTATTTTATAGCTTGCATAACACACAACATGGAGTTTAAATAATTGTGATATACTATTAATATTTTATTACATGATATTTGTCACCAAGAAAATGGATTGTTGGGTATGAATATTTCTAACAAAATTTTTAAAAACATTTAGTTTACATATGTCATACATTATTTCATTATATATCAATTAATTTTAAATTAAAATAAAAATTATTTGAAAGTAAAAGAGAAATTTTCTGAAAAAGAAATTACAAACACAATGAATTTTTTTGTAAAAAATTAATTTATTCACTATATGTTTTTTATATTCATGAAATATATATATTATAATTTTAATAAAACTTTATGAAAATCATTTAATAATTTTCTATGCATTGGATAATAATGAATTTTATTTTATTATTAAAAATTCATTTTCTAAAAAGTAGTTTTCATCTCATATTGTATGCCTTTTTTAAAACTAATTTATGATCTTTATAGGTAATAAATTTGATAAAATGGGTCCTCATATTTAATTATATGGATTTAATTTGGTAAATAATTCATTTTTATTTTGGTCAATATGAATATTGACTGGGGTAAGATTTATCACCATGATAAAGGGAAAATATGGTTAATATTGGTTAAAAATAAGTGCTAACTTCATATATTATCATATTAATTTTCATTGGATTAAGGAAATATCACCTGTATCACATTAGGCTCATAATTTAATTATTTTAGGGACCCCTGTCAATGAAAATTACTTCCATATTAATTAAATAAAAGAATGTTACAAAATAAAACATTTTTAGATTTAAATAACAATTATGTGTCCACGTAGGGAGAAAAGAACATTATCAATGAATATGTGGGTATATTTTAATATTAATGAAATTATATTCATGATATTTTTTTAATTTTTAGTAATTATATAATGACCTTAAATTCTAATGAAACACTGATGCAACATTTCTCCAATTAATAAGAAACTATAATAAATGTCTTTAAAAATATTTAGTGTAAAATATATTCCATGTGTTAATGTATGATAATAAATTTTTAGATTGGTATTAAATATTATGGGTATTTAAAAGAAACATATTATAATTCCAAATTTGTGTTTATGCCATTTAATTCAAATTAAATGAGTAGTGTCTAAATTTTAAATAATGATATTTTATGAAAATATTATTTTATTAAATTATATAAATATAATAAAAACTTTAAAATATGATAATCGAGGTAATATAATGTCTAAAATTTCATATATCACAAATTTTTAGTCCATTTGGAACCATTGTATGGATAATTACATCAATATATTTTAATCTTTTCATGCAATTCCCAGAGGGTCACTCCCCTCAATTCTGAAAGAGAAGCCCTAGTTTTTCTTATTCACACAACATTGAGACATTTATATAGAAACAATTCAGAAATTTTTTATTCTTCACTCCACTAGAAACATTATATATGTTCTAATATTCCCAAATTTCTAATCCTAAAGCCCATAAGAGGATATCTAAAAGAGTTATTTCAAAGAAGAGGCAATCTCCTTAACCGATCACTTTATTTTTAGTTCTTATTTTTCCTCCATTAATTATGTTATAATATTCATAAAATAATAATTTAAATATATTAAATATAATAAAATTGTATTATTATTATAAATCAAACTTTATTCACCATCTTTCCATCTAAAGGGATGTTAAGTTACAGCTTGTGCGTACGTATGACATACCTTCTCCACATAGCGTTCAAATTCACTTACTATAACCATATTTAATAGATGGTTATTATGATAGGTTTAATGTTTAGAAATGATATTTGTGAAAATATTATTCTGATATAATTATAATATAAATCATCTTTTGTACCTTCCAAATTGCTGGAAAATGTTAATATCGCTCGTGCGTATATGTGGACGACCACCTCTAGAAAACAATGCGATTAGTTTTTCATTTATATTTTACATGGATGGAAATAAAGATGTATTTTTTTAATATATTTGTTTTATATGATATAATAATGGTGATTTAATGCTGAATTAATATTTAATTATCTATTTTTCCATCCATCAAGGAATGAAAACAATGTTCATGCATATGTATGGATTACCAGCTCCATGAATAGAGAAATACATTTTTATACACATAGATTATATGGATGAATATAAATAATTATATCCTATATATATATTATATTGAAATGATAATAAATATTATGGAAATTATTGAACCATGATAAAATTAAAAGGTCCTAAATTTAAAAAAAAATACATGAAAAATAAAGAAGTTATCACACAGAACAGTGATTTTAATAAATATTTTTAAATAAATCGGTGATAAAAACTTTTAATTAAACTATATATAGTTTAATATATATGATTATGGTTATTTAATAATTAAATAATAATATTATATTTATTTTATAATAATTCACAATAAGTTTGAAGGATTTCCGACCTATAATAATAGATTTTTTGTGTCACTATTATTTCCAGGGGACACATGCCATATTTATCACTTGTTTTTATATGTGGTGTAGTTCATTATTAATATAATGAAATTTATGGGTATTTAAATATCCATTAAATTTTATTTTTTAGGAATCTTACAATTCAAAAGTAACCAAAGTGGTAAGGGTTTTATGTTATAATCAATTTGTTTATTTGGATTGTTTTTATTAAGTTTTAATGATGAAATCATATGATATGTTTCCCTATACACTCATTAAATCTATAATCCTATGATTATTTAAGGAAAATACCTTTTTTTAATTTCATTTTCTTCAACTTTAGTATTCAAGAGACTAAAAATGTGTTTTTATAGAAAATCGTCATTATTTCTCTCTTTGGTCAAAAAACATTTTTATTTCAAACCCATGTTCTATAAAAATGATTTAAATAAATTTTCACTATTCCTCTATTATTTTTTAAATTAATTTTTAATTAATTTTATATATTCTTCAATTTTTTTTAAAATATTAATTTTATTTTACCAATGAGAATTGTTTTTATTTTTTTCCAAAAATGTGAAAAGAAAGTGTTGTTTTAAATTTTACAAAATTAATATAATTTTCAACCCATATGACTGCTAATTGTTTTGAGTATTAAATTTAATGTTTCCAAGATTCATTTCAAGGAAATATTTTTCCAGTAATATTTTTCAAATATTTTCAATATAATAGTGATTTTGAATGGGGAAATGTCATTTTTCTTAACAAATATTTCAATGACGTTTTAAAATAATTTCATATATTATAAAATCCTTTCATATTAATTATGTTTCAATGTTTCTATTCTTTCTATAACTATTAATAGTTAATTTTTATATTGATTATATGTATATGAAACCCATTTATTTTACATGGTTAATGCTATGATGAATTGATGAAATGTTTGTGAATAATGCTTTCTTTTAACAGATTGTGATTTAGAAATATAATGAATTTTTTATGATATTGTGAGAGGGATTTGAATTATTTTCATTATGTGATGATTGGTTACATAATAAAACAAGGAAAATGGTTATGTTTTAACCAATTATGGTTCTTAAATTATAAATATTAGATGGTGATTATTTTATAACTGAGTAAGGGTGATCCAAGAATTATATACCTGACTCATAAATTGGGTAATAATTGATATCTCATGATATAAATAGAACATGAATGGGGAATGAACCCAGTTTAGTAAGGTATTCTTTTCAATATGATCGTATTGGGAGTTAACCTTGAATACTATGATATTAATTAGAGGGAACCTAATCCCCTTTAATAGTCTTATTAAAAAACTTTGAATACTGAGGAAATGGTTTTCATTTCTTATTCCACACTTGTCTTATTTCAATGTTATTATCTCATGTTTCATGTCCTCTAACACTCGTATGATTCATCTCTTATGAACTACCAAGATTTATTCCCTGAATCTTGATTATGATATTTTATTTTATTGTTATTTTTTAAAAATGTTATTGTTTTTTTTTCATACACTTGTGGTCATATTATGTTTAATTGATCATTGATATATCATTTATTTAACTTTTTAGATTATTTTTTCTGACCCATTCATATGTTTTACTTCCAAAAGTTCCAAATAAAGATACTATGTATATTTTTCCTAATAAAGGTGATAGTTATAAAGAAAATGATGGGAGACACTTATGAAAATGTTGCTTATGAATATAGGTTTTTATGGATCGTGGAACTATATTATTATAGTGTTTATATTAATGTTATTTACACAATATTCATCTAATATGATGTAATATCTAAGTATTAAATATATGTTTTTTAATACATATAATCACAACCACTTCTAAACTAATGTGAAAAATAATTGGAGCCTTGTTAAATTCATTAGAGAAGCCACCCAATTTAACTCTCTACTTATTTACATTAAATACAAGTAAAATTACCCAATTATTTGTAGAGATATATCAAAATCACCCTCTTGTATAACTTATATCAGGATGACCCACTCGTATAAGCTATATTAGGTTCTCTATCTCATATTAGATGTATCAGGATCACCCATTCATATAATTTTTATTGGGACCACTCACTTATAATCTATAATTATAAATAATCAAATCATAAATATTAATCTTAATCATAAACCTTTTCATCATAAAACCTCTTAAAAACTATTTTAAATATCAAATAAAAATAGTTTTTGATGTTGAAATTCCATTTCCATTCAAAATCCCATTTTGAAAATTTAAATACATAGAACATAGAGAAATATAATTTTCATTTGAATAAATCCTGTAATATTATGAATTAATTCAAATATAAAATAATGGTTATAATAGTGGAAAAATTTATTGACACCATAAATGTCAAAATAAAACATTCCTTTTAACTTTTTCTCAATATTTTCTGTATAAAACACTGAAAAATTTTCCCTTTGAAAACCTTTGAAATAAATTAAAATTTCAAATAAAATTTCTTTTATAATTCATTTATGTCCATGTAAATACATAGAAAAATTATTTTTAAGAATATTTATATGGAAGATGGATATTTAGAAAATAAATCATGAAAAAATTTAAAATGTGGTTTTTAAAATAATGTATCCATTACCATGTGTTCAAATCATCACATACACTCTTTGAATTCCTGAATAATAAAAATTATTTACTTAATTTCTTAATTAATTACCTTTTTAATGCTCATTATTCCTTTTATTTTATTTTATTTTATTTTATATATAATTACGTAATCAATTAATTCCATGTCAAAGATTGTGAAGGCATTTGACTAATATGTCCAAAATGACTTCGGTTGGTTTAATATTGTCAATGAAGTTATTATTTCATAATAACCAAAATAATAATCATGAAATAATTATAAATTTTGTACATATAATATACTATTAACTAATCATGAAATTTGTTTATAAAAAATGACCTATGAGACAATCATAGTGACCGTAGGTCATATGTACACATGAGTAATGTTTCAACTTCTCAATGATCATGGTGGAGAGAAGGTATGTTTTATTTTATTTTTATATAATTTTAATAATATCATAAATACTATATTATTTTTTATATATACTTATATATACTATATATGCAATGTGATAATGAGAAATGAATTTTACTGATTCATTGAGATGTTAATCCACACACACGCTCAAACTAAATTATCATTTTTCAATGAAAGTAAAGGTAAGGAAATAGATGATATATTACTTTTAAAGAATGAAAAAAATTATTGAATATCATATATATACATAAATCCAAAATTATAACCACACTAGAGAGGTGGTGATGGAAAATGAAATCCATCAGTTCAAGGAGGTGGTAGTTCACCGATATAGAAGAACAATGTTTTTATTCCACATTTGATGGTAGAGTAGATGGATATATATTAATCCATTAAATAAATAATGTATTAGTATTTGTAATGTACTAATGTTATTATTTTATAACGTTTGAATCATATTTGAATGTGGTAGAATAAGAAATAACTCAAAAAAATCACCATTAATAAGTATACTACTTCTTCGGACAAACCCATAATGTTTATACACAAATTCTTCCTATAATGGTATTATAATAACACAAGGTCCTCTAATACCTGTTTTGTTATGTTTGGGAGATAATTGTATATGGAATTGATGAACTAGAGTTCCACTAGTTAAAATATGAGTTATAATAATACTTTTATACCAACAGTTCTAATAACTATTGGTATAAGTACTCTAAACAAATGATTTGGGAAATCTATTTCTATATATTTGTATATGTCCACCTATACCAACAATTTAACCAAACCATTGGGATAAGTCAATTATCATGAAACATATACCAAGGGTTTGGTTAAAACATTATTATATATAAGGAAAAATCCTTAAGACATTACATAATCTTGATATTTATACCATAACAAACATTACTAAATAATGAGGAACTTTTTAACATTATAGTATTAGTAATTTGGGACATAAAACATACATAACATCTCATAACCATACAAGTGGATACAATTAAAACAAAATCAATATTTTTTAGAATATATTTTTTAAAAAAATAAAACATAATTCCATTGAAAATCTTCATGACATTTAAATTTTCTTCCTTCTTTCTCTTACACATCCTTATAACTTGTGAAAAACATTTAAAAACATCGAATGAGCACAAAAATATCAGTAAGGGATATAAGGAATGAATTTTTTAGTCAAGTGATAACATAAAAACCAATAACACACATTTCATAAAAAAATTTAACATTCATGGAAACACCATGTATTTTAATTGAGACATATTTAAAATATCACACTTACAATCACCCTTACACATGGATTAACCTTTTGGTAAAATTCCACCTCTGGAGTACCCAATGCTTTGGTGAGCTATAATGGGGCTCACCTGCCATATCTTGAGCTAAAATGGGATCAATACAACACATCTAGATCTATAATGGGATCAAACTAACACAAATAATGTCCATGGAAAACTTCCTGGTATTGAAGTATCTTGAAATCAAGATAAACCACTCATTCCAAATACATATAAAAAACAATCCTTTGGAAATTTTTTAAAGAGTTTTTAATCGAATTTTAAAAGGAAAGTCCCTTAAAATATAATTAGAGTGAGAAATAATATAATGGAATGGATAAGTGTATAAAATGAAAATATGCATAGTGACACATAATATACACAAAAATTCATCACACCAAAGATCTTAACACCACATAATGAATAAAGAATAAGGTTAACCCAATGATTGAAAATTGGGATAAGAATCCCCTTAACTCGGTTTATTCGTACATAAAATTTGATTTAACATAATTTATAATGGTTAAAAGAGTGTTATTAATATCTCAATGAAACATATTCAAGATTATATCACCTTATATTATCATTCTACATTATCCTTCAATACATTTTGTTATTTACATTGTTTTGGGTGCGTTCTTTACATGGTTTCCATGATCGGTTCATGATTGATATTCTTGTGGATTTAAATTAAAACTCTAAAATTATAATGGAATAGTATTTAAATATTTAAAAAACCATAAAATATACTTTTTATAATTTTAAATTCTGACATGAGGGTTAATTATAAGTTAAAGCATTTTTATATTTGTTTAGTTATTTTGGCGATTCTTTGATCGTAACGAACACATTTGGTTTTATAAATTAATCACATGTGTAAAATATGATTCCATAATGTTTTATAAGATATAATACATAAATTATAATCTGGTTAAACCATAAAAATGGTTTTATGTCCAATATTTATCGATGTAAAACAAATTGAAATCACATCGTCCACGATGTTGGTAAATCTACACCTCACGGACAGTGTTTTAATTTATTGAATATGTGGGAGAGGAGAAGAAGTATAATGGTTAATCTAATATGAACATGATGATATAAATAATATGTATGATACTGGATCATTCATGCCTCTTGGATAAGTGGAGTTAAGTAAAGAAGAAGAAAACAAAGGAACTCAAAATAAAAAGAAAAGTTGAGAAATCCCTCATGAAAATTCGGCCACCTAACGATGTCGCTTAAAATTTCATAAAATATTATGATGAGAAAAAAAGGATTTTAAAAATTCATAAATAATAAGGAATGTAAGGGGGATATTGAATTACATATCTCAACAAAGTAAAATTTAAATTAAAAGATAATATTATAATAAGAGTGATTGAAAAAGAGAGAGATTTTGAGATGAAAATTATGCACTATAAAGACAATGCAACATGGTTTTATAAAACATTAACAAGTGAGGTTACAGGGGTCACCCATAAATAAATGAATCATAATAAAATATAGAGATATAATTAAATGGAAATAATAATATGATATTGAAACTTAAATGTTATACCACAAAAAAAGGAACTTGAATGTAAAAAACGAGAAGTTAAAAATTCTCTTACCTTGTAGAGTAACTCTTAAGACATAATGGTTGGGAAAATGAGGGATGTAGGAAACCTTAGGAGGAAAAATATTGAGGTAAAAAGACCATAACTTCTTAGAGGATGAATTTATAATGAGTAGAATGAAGGAATGGGTTTTTATTTTTTGCAAAAGTGAGGGAATATTTTATTAATTTCCAAGGGACACCTCAATAGTGGCATTTGAAAAACCATGGGATTTACCATGGTATTAGACACATGGGATACATAATATTTTATTTTAGTTTAATATATTGTACCAGAATTATCACATCATTATTACATCATTAATTATGTCATTAAAATTACTAAAAACTCGAAACTGTATTTTTATCTATTCACTTAAAATTAAAGTGTTTCAAAAAAATCCCAAAAATTCACCATAAACATTTTTCAACATGACTAATTCAAAAATGAATTCAATTTTTCGAAAATAAGTTTCTAAAAATTATTAATTTAATTTTTAAATAAAATCACAATTTATTCAAAATTATCAATTTTAAATTTACAACATAATTATAAACACGTTGAAAAATTAATCAACATCTCATTTTCTTATAACCAAAAGTAAATAAAATAATAATACAATTTACTATTCAGTAGAGTCATATTACTATTCATAAGGGTAGGTTACTATTCACCAATAATCATGTTGGTTCCATGAGAATCCAAATAACTTACTGATCACAATTATAGATGACAATTTTTCGAAATTCCAAACATAGAAGTTGAAAATTTATGTTTAAAGGATAGTTATAAATATCAACTTAAAACAAAGTTTCATGCATTTCAATTTCTTATTTTTTTAAACATTGTTGAGTAACATTATCCCCACCTTCTTTAAAATTGTGTCCTCGTAATTTTATTTACTCATTAAGAAATCAAGGGTACCTTTACCTTATAACATTTTTATATTCCCTTGTTTCTTATTCAACCATGGGGTTTCTACATAAAACCTTTAACAGGTAGATTACTTTATTCCAAAATACTTGTTCCCATTGATTAATAATTTGAACTGGCTTCTCTTTATAAGTAAGGTTCTCTTTCGGCTAAAATAATTCTCGGCACATGACATGAGATTAATCTATCCCATACATTGTCAACATCAAAAAATGAAAAACATTGTGTACCTGAGATAAACTAAGAGGAAATGATACTCGATAGGGGAGTGGTCCAACATTCTCTAAAATTTCATAATTTCCAATGAGCTGTGGACTTAACTTTCCTTTCTTTCCAAAATGCATAAAACTTTTACATGTTAAGATTTAAAGAAATATATGACCACCTACCTCAAAGGAAAATTCCTTCCTACTATTGTCCAAATAAACTTTCTGCCTACTCTAAGCTATCCTAATGTGATTCTAGATCATCTTCACTTTCTCATACATTTCCTCTGCTAATCCTAGTATCATTAACTTTGTTTCGCCGACTTCATCCCAAAACACTAAAGTTTGACAAATCTTCCTATACAATGAATGAAAAGATGCCATCAATATACTAGAATGAAAAATGTTATTATAGGAAAACTCAACTAAATAATGATGTCGATCCCAACTTCCCTGGTAGTCCTTTGAACAAGATCGAAGCCTATCCTCCAAAGTATGAATCATTCATTCAAACGACCCATCAAATAAAGGATGAAAAGCTATACTGAAATTTAATTTTCTTCCCAAAGACATATAAAGGCCCTTCCAAAAATTCTTAGTGAACCTGGGATCCTAATCAGATAAAATAGAAAGAGGAATTCCATGTAACCAGATAATCTATTTGAGGTATAGTCAAGAAAGTTGATCCAATGACATTGTATCTCAAATAGAAAGAAAATTTGTAGATTTTGTCATCTGATCACCAATAACCCAAATTACATTGTTTCCTTGAGAAGACTTTGGTAGTCCGACCACAAGGTCCATCGATATATTCTCTCATGTCCACTCTAGCTCTGGAAGAAGATGAAGCATCCCCTTCAGTAATGGCAACTCTTCTTTAACCTATTGTCATTACATACATTTCACTATAATTTATTCAATATCCCTTTACATTCCATCCCAATAGTAATACTCCTGAAGGTCTCTGTAGATCTTTGTACTTCCCAGATAAACTAAAAATGGAGAACAGTAAGCCTCATACAACAAATATTTCTTCGATTGGAAATCCCAAGGCACACACAACCTTTTTTCAAATATTAAAACACAATATTTATCATGGTTCAATTATAGAAACAAACACAATTTGACCAATTATGCCTTTTCCTATAGCTCACAGTCTTTTTTATGCATATACTTAATTATGTATACTAACAATGAATGCACTGAAACCTGAAACAGAACAGATGTATTCCCTACACCAACAACTTCTAAGCTAAAATTCATCAGATCATCAATCAAGGTAACATGATCCAAACGTAACATGTTTAATGATGCATGTAATTTTCGACTCAAGGCATCCACCACTTTTTTTGATATTCCTAGATAGTAATTGATCATGCAATCATAATCCTTTATCAGTTCAAGCCATTTTATCAACCTCGTTATTAATTCATTTGGGGTGAATATATAATTTAATATTTTATGGTCATTATATATTTGACATTTGGATCTGTATAGATGGTTCCTCCAAATTTTCAAAGAAAAAAACCACAGCTACCAATTCCAAATCATGTGTGGGATAATTTAACTCATGAGGTTTTAGTTGTCTTGTTGAAAAACAATTACCTGATCATTCTACAGAAAAACACAATTCCTTTAATGAAGCATCATTATAGATGAAAAACTCACCATTTTTGGAAGGAAATGCCAAAACTATAGTATTCACCAATCTCTTCTTTCATTCATGAAAACAATCATCACATTATTCTCTCTAAATAACTTTAACCCCTTTTTATATTAACTTATTTAATAGGATAGATAACTAGGTAATGTTTTTAAAAATCCTTCAGTAATAACTCTCTAATCCAAGAAAACTATGGATATCTGTATTATTTGTTGGTCTTGGCCATTCATCAATAACATTTTTTTGCAGGATCAACATTTATTCCATCCTCATTTATATTGTTCCCATGAAAAGAAATATTTTACCACCAGAAATCAAACATTCTAAATTTTCCATATAGGTTCATTTATTTTAAGGTTTTCAAAATAACCCCAATATGTTTTTCATGCTCTTATTTACTTCTATGATACACCATAATGTCATCAATAAACACAACTAAAAACTTATCCAAGAAGTCATGAAATATTCTATTCCTATGATCCAAGAAAACAATAGATGCATTAGTTAACCCAAGATTCATATCTATAAATTCATAATGACCATATCTAGTATGGAACACAGTCTTCATGATTTATTTATCCTTTACTTTTAGCTGATGGTACCCCAACCTCAGATCAACCTTTGAAAAATATTGTTCCCCTAAATCTGATCAAAAAAATCATCGATGTGAGGAAAATGATAATTTTTTAAGATTAATGTTATTCAAGGTTCTATAATCAATTCAAAGTCTCACTGAACCATCTTTTTCTTAACAATAAAGTTAGGAGAACCCCATCGTGTAGTGCTTGGTCAGATGAAGCCTTTATCTAATAATTATTGCAACTACTTTTTTAATTAAAAAAGTTCCATTTGGGCCATTAGATAAGGGGGTTTAGAAATTGTCTTATCATCATGAACTAATTCATTAGTAAGCTCAGAACTTTTATATGAAATAACACTAGGAAAAAATTCTGAAAAAACATCTAGGTATTCATTTACCACAGGTACATCATTAATCTCAATAGTTCCATTATCTTCAAATATATGAGTAAGATAATATTCATTTCATTATTTTTTCAGTTTCTTAACTTCCTCATATGTTATCAATGGAATGGTTAAATTATTTTCCACAATATAAAATTTTTTTTGAAAAAAAACTTCTTTTTCTCTGCAATCAATCTTAGCGTGATAAAAAGAAAGCTAATCTATACTTAGAATAACATCAAACTCTACTAGAGGCAAAACAATAGTGTTTTCAGATAAACTCATTCCATAGAAATGAATATATAGATTCTTATAATTTATTTTTTTACAATATTTCCTCCATGTATTTTTTCCAAGATATCTGGTTTCATTTCATGTGGTTTAATTCCTACTTTTTACCAAAATCTCATAGAAATGAAGGAATGTGTGGACCCTAATTCAAATAAAACATTTACGAAATTTGTAAAAACCCGAAATTTACAAGATACCACCTCATTTGATGGCTCAACCCATGCATAAGTGGTTGAAAATTATTTTACCAAAATTTTTTGCTTCCAATATTACTGATTCCCTACTTGGGTGATTATCTTCAAACAAAAATTAGAAAAATAAACCAATTACATACAATTAAAGAATCTCACAATTTGCTTCTCATTAATTTTAAGATCATATTCCTTCCATTCATGAGACACGTGTCCAAACATTTTACATCGGTATCATTTCCTATAATTTACATGACATTCACCCGGATGGCTTTTACCACACTATTCACAAGAAGGGAAATTGATTTTCTTACCTCTATATTTCTTTGACAAATTCTTACCCATATCCTGTCAACCTAAACTATTATTATTCATGTCATCACAAGGCACATACATGTCATAAAAATCCATCTCCATTTTTTTAGAACAATAAAAAAGTTTCCCATAGCTTTTAAACTCTCATGATGCCAATGCTCTTCATAAAAAAGTTTTCAAACCAAGGTAAAATATATTAATTTTAATATCAAAATCCTGAGTAAAATTTTGTACGTACCTAGAAATTATTGTAAAACTGGATTCATATTCTACCATGAAATCATCATCTTTCTACTTTATTTCTAAGAATTGTTTCCCCATTATGAGTCGAACAGTTTTGTGAAAGTATTTTTTTCCTAAAAAGACTCTTATAAGCTTTCCATTCTATAAGTTCAAGACCATTTATTTCTCTCATATTTTTAACTACTGAATACCATTTATCATCTTCACCTTAAAATGATAAATGGATAGTATTACCTTTTGATGTTTCAAATATCCCATGACATTAAATATCTTTTCTAGAGCATTGATCAATCCTTCAGCTATTACTGGATATGTGGTTCTGCTGAATGTTTGAGGATTTTTCCTCATACCATTTTCCACCAAAGTCATGTTTCATTATGGTAGATCATGTTATTGTCTATCATGGATACAATACCCATTTATTTCTTGAGTCAACCAATCCATTATTGTCACAAACTACACAGTTCTAGTTCCCACCATTGCAGGCTGTAGATTTGGATAGGCAACCACCTCTTGGTTCATTCCAACATCAGCTTCCCTATTTATTCTATGGAAAACAATTATAAATAGAAATATCATTTGGGAAGCTACATTGTATTACTTAAATTCTATAACATTTCAAATTACCATAGTGTAAAAATCATTTATGGTATTATTTTAACACCATCCTAACCCCTAATGATATCTAAATCATCCTATGATTCCAAATATAAGGACCCAAGATTAAAAAATTACATAATCCTTAATTTTAGACATGAACATACAATATTACAAAATGAATATCTTTTGAGGTTTATATTTTTAGTCAATTCTATTAATTCTCTCTATTCCAATGGCTAGTCGATAACAACAATATTAAATAATATTAAAAATAGTATATTGTAGTTTGGTAGAACTTGTCCTAGTCTGTAGCATAATGTATCAAAGTAAAATTGTATTATGTGTTACAAAAATTGAATTTAGTGTTTTTTATACACCAAGAAAAATATATTGTTACATGTATGAAAATATTAACTTGGTGTTTCTTATAACTCAAGTTTAACATGGTGTAAGGTGTAACACTAGATATCAATGAATTTTAATTTACATAAAATAAATTATTCCTAAAAATGTAGCATGTTAAAAATTTAGTGCTTTATACCGTACCACTAAATTGAGCATTTATATGAATTTTATCTTGTGTATGTTTCTAAATTTTACCATACCCATGAATTCTCAAGTTGGAGGGGGTCATATCTTATTTTGTAAGTCCCAGTTTATGGAGCATCTAGGTTAGAATTAGGTGGATACTAGAGCCAGTATCCACTAGGATTTGGAGTATTTTCACACCATTTTTCTAACCTATGGTATAGAGTGTGAATATGTACTTGTGAATGGTGACAAAAACTTCTTCTCTGGAAAAAAGAAGATGGATCTATATTTCTCTAGACAAACCTCCTTTTCATAGTAGGCCTCAGTGATAGCTACCTCAACCTTGAAATGAAGTTGTTTTTCAAGGAATTACAAGGGTGTAGAAAATTTTATTTGGTAGGAAGAGTGCCTCAAAAATTGAGATCCTCATGTGTATACTGACACAGTGATTCATCAAAACATAATTCTATGTGAGGGGATTTTTTTCCTATAGAGTTTCCTTTTTATTTATGGAGAATAATGGATTTCACTAGCTGAACAAGTAGTGGCCAGCTAGTACTAGAGATGTTATTCTGTGGTTTCTCACTTTTTCATAAAAATTGATTTAATAATAAAAAAGTTAATTTTAATTCCTGAATACAGTTGGCTGTAGAGGCATGCTTGATGGCCCAACTAGGGAAGACTGCACTTGTTGATCCCCACACATGTATTTATTCATAGTTTTAGTAGAATGATAGTATTGTTTGATGTTATAAAATGATAATTCCATCTATGGACATTTACTCTACAATTATTTTGATGGTGTCTACCAGGAGAACTCATGGGGTACTCATTGATTTATTAATTTATGGGATTTGTGAAGTTCTAAAATACATCAATATATTTTATATATGTTTATTTTCTCTCCTCACTAGTGAAATTATAAATAATTGGGTGTACCCAGAGAACATATCTCAACACAAGAGGCATGAAATTTCCAAGGTTGTGAGTTGTATTCAACAGCAGTGGGAGATTTTGATTTCTCCTATAGTATCGATGCCTATTCTTGTGAGACTCTAAAAGATACAAAAAATATTCATATGAAGTGTTTATAGGAGGTTGAATAACCATAAATGGGTTCTATATTACTCAATAATGATAAAATGATATCATGGTTTTGAATGAGTATCTTAAGATCCAACGAGTTTTTGTACATATGAATTCTATGGATATAGATTGGTTTTGACTCACCGAAGTCTCCACAATCACTATTGGTGTTGGAGGAGTGATTTTCCACCTATTCTAAGAGATTTATATATTTTTACTAAGTCATGATCTACTTGTTCATGGATTCAATATATGAATATAAATCATTATTTGATGTTGTGTTATGGTATCCTGTTACATGGGAAATTATTGGCATGACTAGGGTGGTGGGACTCATGTTGTATCTTGTATTAAAAAACATTCAAATTCCACTTTACAAGGTGAATGTGAAATATTATATATATTATTCACCCCTAATAGAATATGAATTTTTATTTCTCTCTACATAAGTCATCCTAGGAGGCTAGCTCTCTCAGCGGGTTCGAAACACATTCTCTTTATGACCCAACTATGGTTGGCAAAGCTGTTCCTAGAGAGGGTTCCTTGGGAGGGACTACAGATGGAATGTTCAATCCTTTAAAGGGGCCAGTAGGTGTACTGGATCATGAATATATGCATACACAGTGGCCAATGTCTTTACTTTTATAGTTCTCCCCATAGGAGATGGATTGGTCAATGGGTGTGACTATGGTTTAGTCCACTATAAGGATTACCCTAAATGTTGAGATTGTTTGGATAACTCCAAAAATACACTCAGATTGTTTTGGGAGATAAGGGAAGGGACTATATCATTTTTGATGTTCTCCATGAGGATTGTAAGAATATGTCACTTGGAAAGAGTCATATTGAGTGAATACGTGAGACCCTTCCACCAGGCAATGATGATGGAGACATTCTCCTTGGGCCTCTATTTTAATTTGAAGAGGCCAATGATGATTTTATTGAAAGAGGTAGAGATGAATGATATTTGAACCATATCTGATGGTCCTACCAACATAAAATAGGCCATATGTGAAAATAAATATACTCGAAGAGTGAATTTCCTTATGATGTCTAGATAAAAGAATTATATTTTGGTAGCTTCGTGTTATTCTAGGGTCCCTAACATTGGACCAATGCTCCATATGAAATGGAAAAAATGTTTTAGCGACTAACCAATCCAATTTAACAGGGTGAATATTGGATTATGAAACATTGGTTTACAATCGAACATGGTCAATCTATACTTGTTATGACTTTCCTTCAGGTGTAATTATCACCTTATGTGCTTCCATTACCTCAAGACGTTTGACGAGCGTGGGTATCACACCATATTTGTGAGTATTTGAGATAAAAAATACATGGAAGGTATCATATACTCAAACAGATATACAATCATGTACCTCGGGAAGATGATCACACTACTCAGTTGGGATGGGAGAATCACATATTGATTGTTTCCATATTCATGTGCCTCTTCCCTGGTTAGGTGATTTGGGCCACCATGTTCAAATTAGGGAAATTTTTCATGGAGGACCAGGTGACCCACCAGGGGAGAGATGAGGTCCTTTAAGATATTGTTATATTCTAGGTGCAACATGGAAATAAGCTCACCGGTGAGATTTATTTTGTTCCTTAGTCTACTGAAGAAAGATGGATATTATGGGGTACAAATGAACATTTAGCGCAAACATAGATGGGAAGGAGATCTTGTTGGGTCCCATAAATTTATAAAAATAATGGATCTTTCAATAATGTCTCAGTGGTGGGACCCAAATATATTATTATAACTATTTTGATGAGTGTAGATACCTATAAGGGGGTCTTCTTGGTACTCTATCTCCCCTTGAGGTGGGTCTTCACCATCATTTCCTATGTTGGTGGCCCTGTTTGTATGATCCTCTAGTGGGTCGATTATGATGACATTAATCATTGCGTTGATCAATTATAAACATTTAATTTTAGTTGGATGGCTGGATTGATTGTCTCATCCTTTCCACCAAATAGGGATAATATGGAAAAAATTATACTACCCCAAACATTTGATTTTAATGTATTGAGACACCTCTTTCATGACTCCGGGAATCATAGTGAGGTGATTAACAAAGGTTTTATTGAGATTCTGGTGGTAGATATATGATTTATGGTGTTGTTCCAGTAGGAGTGTTGTGATATCAACCCTCTTGTTCTATTATTGGATGACATAGAGATGGTCTTGGTTCCCTAGGAAGTTTTGTTGATAATCCCAAAGGTGGTGGAATGTCTACCAGATATTATGGAGAAAAAAACGTATTCCCTCGTGAAGAACTCTGGGATAAAAAATCTGGAGATATAATTGGAAATAAAATAATGATAACTAATAAATGGCCATAATTTTCCCCAAGTCCCCATGTTGAATACGTGGGGGATGGTCACAATCCTAGTCATCCCAATCCCTAGTTATCATAATAAAAATTAAGTGAGGAGACACTGAGGAAGACCTTATTTGTTGCTAATGTTTTGGGGTGGGTTCTCCACACCATTCAAGTATACACTAAATTTATGAGAGGTATATCCGACTTCAAGATCATATCCCTTTAGGAGGATGGGTATATCACTTCCTAATATGTGAGTGTGGAAAAATCCATTTGAGCCTTAGCAGGGTGCTCACAATCACCTGAGGACATCAACCCATATTTTAGAATCTCTAAAAATTTTAGTCTGGAGGTGGAGATGAAAAAAACTGATGGTAAAGGAGATGGTTGCACTCTGATTCTTTGGAAGGAGGCCAAAAAATCATCAACCAATGGGTATCTGAATATAGATATGGGGATCTAATGGAACCTATATTTACAGATTGTAAGACTCAATCAATGGGATTCTTACCTCTTCTATGATAGCTCAGATGAAGGTTCCCTCATCAATTTATTCACCCCTTTAGATTCTGAGAGGTCAACAGTGACATAATGTTGTACAAGATTCTACCTATGATGGTGTAGAATATCTCCAAGATTTAGTTTCTGAGATACCCTTATGCATCATTTGTGGGTCTTGGCCATTTATCAATAACATTTTTTTGCAGGATCAACATTTATACCATCCTCATTTATATTGTTCCCAAGAAAAGAAATATTTTACAACCAGAAATCAAACATTCTAAATTTTCCATATAGTTTCATTTATTTTAAGGTTTTCAAAACTACCCTAATATGTTTTTCATGCTCTTATTTACTTCTATGATATACCATAATGTCATCAATAAACACAACTACAAACTTATCGAAGAACTCATGAAATATTCTATTCCTAAGATCCAAGAAAACAATAGATGCATTAGTTAACCCAAAATGCATATCTATAAATTCATAATGACCATATCTAGTATGGAACATAGTATTCATGATGTATTTATAGTTTAAATTCAACTAATGGTACCTTGACCTCAGATCAACCTTTGAAAAATATTGTGCCCCTAGATCTGATAAAAAAAATCATCGATGTGAGTAAAATAATACTTTTTTAAGAGTAATGTTATTAAAGGTTCTATAATCAATTCAAAGTCTCACTGAACCATCTTTTTCTTAACAATAAATTTAGAAGAACCCCATCGTGTAGTGCTTGGTCAGATGAAGCCTTTATCTAATAATTATTGAAACTACTTTTTTAATTACAAAAGATCCATTTGGGCCATTAGATAAGGGGGTTTAGAAATTGTCTTATCATCACGAACAAAGTCAATAGTAAGATCAACCCCTTTATATGAAATAAAACTAGGAAAAAAATATGAAAAAAATTTAGGTATTCATTTACTACAGGTACATCATTAATCTCAATAATTCCATTATCATCAAATATATGAGTAAGATAACTTTCATTTCATTCTTTTATCAGTTTCTTAACTTCCTCATATGTCATCAAATGAATGGTTACATTATTTTCAACAATATAAAATTATTTTTGAAAAAAACTTATTTTTCCCTGCAATCAATCTTAGCGTGATAAAAAGAAAGATAATATGTACTCAGAATAACAACAAACTATACTAGAGGCAAAACAACAATGTTTTCAGATAAACTCATTCCATAGAAACGAATATATAGATTATTATAATTTATTTTTTTTATAATTTTTCCTCCATGTATTTTTTCCCTGATATCTGGTTCTATTTCATGTGGTTGAATTCCCAATTTTTTTTTCTTCAAAATCTCATTGAAATGAAGAAATGTGTGGCCTCTAATTCAAATAAAACATTTACGAAATTTGTAAAAACCTAAAATGTACATGATACCACCTCATTTGATGGCTCAACCCATGCATAAGTGGTTGAAAATTATTTTTCCAAACTTTTTTGCTTCCAATATTAATGATTCCCTACTTGGGTGACTATCTTCGAACAAAAATTAGCAAAATAACCCAATTACATACAGTTAAAGAATCTCAAAATTAGCTTCTCATTAATTTTATGATCATATTCCTTCCATTCATGAGACATGTGTCCAAACATTTCACATCGGTATCATTTCCTAGAATTTACAAGACATTCACGCGGATGGCTTTTACCACACTATTCACAAGAAAAGAAATTGATTTTCTTAACTCTATATTTCTTTGACGAATTCTTACCCATATCCTGTCAACCTAAACTATTATTATTCATGTCATCACTAGGCACATACGTGTCATAAAAATCCATCTCCATTTTTTTAGAATAATAAAAAAGTTTCCCATAGCATTTAAACTCTCATGATGCCAATGTCTTCATAAATTTTTTTTCAAACCAGGGTAAAATATATTACTTTTAATATACAAATCCCAAGTTAAATTTTGTAATAACCTAGAAAATATTGTAAAACTGGCTTCATATACTGCCATGAAATCCTCATCTTTCTGCTTTAGTTCTAAGAATTTTTTCTCAATT
The DNA here is from genome assembly GCA_963277665.1 of Viscum album. NCBI lineage: Eukaryota > Viridiplantae > Streptophyta > Magnoliopsida > Santalales > Viscaceae > Viscum > Viscum album. The sequence goes on from OY728143.1 coordinate 417,775,119, forward strand.
ATGTGTCGAACAGTTTTGTGAAAGTATTTTTCCCTAAAAAGACTCCTAAAATCATTCCATTCTATACGTTCAAGATCATTTATTTCTCTCATATATTTCAATAAAGACCACCATTTATCATCTTCACCTTAAAAAATGATAAATGGCTAGTATTACCTTTTGATGTTTCAAATATCCCCTGACATTAAATACCTTTTCTAGAGCGTTGATCAATCCTTCAACTATTACTGGATATGTGGTTCTGCTGAATGTTGGAGGATTTTTCCTCCTACCATTTTCCACCAAAGTCATGTTTCATTATGGTAGATCATGTTCTTGTCTATCATGGATAAAATCCCCATTTATTTCTTCAGTCAACCAATCCATTATTGTCACAAACTGCACGGTTCTAGTTCCCAGCATTCCAGGCTGTAGATTCGGATAGGCAACCACCTCTTGGTTCATTCCAACATCAGCATCCCTGTTTCTTTTATGGGAAAAAATTATAAATAGAAATATCTTTGGGGAAGCTACATGGTATTACTTAAATTCTATAACATTTCAAATTATCATAGAGTAAAAATCATTTATGGTATTCTTTTAACACCATCCTAACCCCTAATGATATCTAAACCATCCTATGATACCAAATATAAGGACCCAAGATTAAAACATTACATAATCCTTAATTTTAGACATGAACATACATTATTACAAAATTAATATCTTTTTAGGTTTATATTTTTAGTCAATCATATTAATTCTCTCCATTCCAATGGCTAGTCGATAACAACAATATTATATAATAATAAAAATAGTATATTGTAGTTTGGTAGAACTCGTCTTAGTGTGTAGCATAATGTATCAAAGTAAAATTGTATTATGTTTTAAAAAAACTGAATTTAGTGTTTTTTATACACCAAGAAAAATATATTGTTTCATGTATGAAAATATTAACTTGGTGTTTCTTATAACTCAAGTTTAACACGGTGTAATGTGTAACACTAGATATCAATGAGTATTAATTTACTTAAAATAAACTAATCAAAAAAATGTAGCGTGTTACAAATTTAGTGCTTTATACCATACCACTAAATTGAGCATTTAGATGAATTTTATCATGTTTATGTTTCTAAATTTTATCATACCCTTGAATTCTCAAGTTGGAGGGGGCCATATATTATTTTGTAAGTCTCAGTTTATGGATCATCTATGTTAGAATGAGGTGGATCCTAGAGACAGTATCCACTAGGATTCAGAGTATTTTCACACCATTTTTCTAATCTATGGTATATAGTGTGAATATGTACTAGTGAATGGTGACAACAACATATTCTCTAGAAAAATAGATGATGGATCTATATTTCTCTAGCCAAACCTCCTTTTCATAGTAGGCCTTAGTGATAGATACCTCAACCTTGAACTGAAGTGATTTTTTCATGGAATTAACAAGGGTGTACAAAATTTTATTTGGTAGGAAGAGTGCCTCAAAAATTGAGAGCCTCATGTGTATACCGACATAGTGATTCATCAAAACATAATTCTATGTGAGGGGATTTTTTCCTATAGAGTTTCCTTTTTATTTATGGAGAATAATGGATTTCACTTGATGAACAAGTAGTTCCCATCTATTACTAGAGATATTATTCTATGGTTTCTCATTTTTTCATAAAAAGTGATTTAATAAAAAAAAAATTAATTTTCATTCATTAATACAGTTGGCTGCAGAGGCATGCTTGATGGCACAACTAGGGAAGGCTGCACTTGTTGATCCCCACACAACTAGTTTTTAATAGTTTTAGTAGAATGATAGTCTGGTTTGATGTGAAAAAATGAGAATTCCATCTATGGTCATTTACTCTAAAATTCTTTTGATGGTGTCTACCAGGAGAACTCATGGGGTACTCATAGATTTATTCATTTATGGGATTTGTGAAGTTCTCAAATACATCAATATATTTTATATATGTTTATTCTCTCTCCTCATTAGTGAAATTATAAATAATTGGGTGTACCCTTAGAACATATCTCAACACAAGAGGCATGAAATTTCCAAGGTTGTGAGTTGTATTCAACAGTAGTGGGAGATTTTTATTTCTCTTATAGTATCGATGCCTATTCTTGTGAGACTCTAAAAGATGTAAAAAAAATATTCAGATGCAGTGTTTAGAGGAGGTTTAATAACCATAAATGGGTTCTATATTACTCAATAATGATCAAATGATATCATGGTTCTGAATGACTGTCTTAAGATCCAACGAGTTTTTTGTGCTTATGAATTCTATAGATATAGATTGGTTTCGACTCACCGAAGTCTTCACAATCACTATTGGTGTTGGAGGAGTGATGTTCCACCTATTCTAAGAGATTTATATATTTTTACTAAGTTGTGATATACTTGTTCATGGATTCAATATATGAATATAAATCATTATTTGATGATGTGTTATGGTATCCTGTTACATGGGAAATTATTGGCATGACTAGGGTGGTGGGACTCATGTTGTCTCTTGTATTAAAAAACATTCAAATTCCATTATACAAGGTGAATGTGAAATATCATATATACTATTCACCCCTAATAGAATATGAATTTGTATTTCTCTCTACAAAAGTCATCTTAGGAGGCTAGCTCTGTCAGGGGGTTGGGGACACATTCTCTTTATGACCCAACTTTGGTTGGCAAGGATGTTCCTAGAGAGGGTTCCTTGGGAGGGACTGCAGATGGAATGGTCTATCCTTTAAAGGGGACAGTAGGTGCACTGGATCATGAATATATGCATACACAGTGGCCAATGTCTTTACTTTTATAGTTCTCTCCATAGGAGATGGATTGGTCAATGGGTGTGACTATGGTTTAGTCCAATATAAGGATTACCCTAAATGTTGAGATTTTTTGGGTAACTCCAAAAATACGCTTAGATTGTTTTGGGAGATAAGGGAAGGGACTACATCATTTTTGATGTTCTCCATGTGGATTGTAAGAATATGTTACTTGGAAAGAGTCATATTGAGTGAATACATGAGACCCTTCCACCAGGCAACGATGATGGAGACATTCTCCTTAGGCCTTTATTTTAATTTGAAGAGGTCAATGATGATTTTATTGAAAGTGGTGGATATGAATGATATTTGAACCATATCTGATGGTCCTACCAACATAAAATAGACCCTATGTGAAAATAAATATACTGGAAGAATGCATTTCCTTCTGATTCCTAGAGAAAAGAATTATATTTTGGTAGCTTTGTGTTATTCTAGGGTCCCTAACATTGGACCAATTCTCCATATGAAATGAAAAAAATGTTTTAGCGAGTAACCAATCAAATTTAAGACGGTGAATATTGGATTATGAAACATTAGGATACTCTCGAACATGGTCAATCTATACTGGTTATGACTTTCCTTCAGCTGTAATTATCAACATATGTGCTTCCATTGCCTCAAGAAATTTGAAGAGCATGGGTAGAACACCATATTTTTGAGTATTTGAGATAAAAAATACATGGAAGGTATCATATACTCATACAGATATACAATCATGTACCTGGGGAAGATAATCACACTACTTAGTTGGGATGGGAGACTCACATATTGATTGTTTCCACATTCATGTGCCTCTTCCATGGTTAGGTGATCTGGGCCACGATGTTCAAATTAGGGAAATTTTTCAAGGAGGACCAGGTGACCCACAAGGGGAGAGATGAGGTCCCTTAAGATATTGTTATATTATTAGTGCAACATGGAAATAAGCTCACCAGTGAGATTTATTTTGTTCCTTAGTCTACTGAAGAAAGATGGATATTATGGGGTACAAATGAAATATTAGCGCAAACATAGATTGGAAGGAGATCTTGTTGGGTCCCATAAATTTGTAAAAATAATGGATCTTTCAATAATGTCTCTTTGGTGGGACCCAAATATATTATTATAACTATTTTGATGAGTGTAGACACCTATCGGGGGGTCTTCTTGGTACTCTATCTCCCCTTGAGGTGGTTCTTCACCATCATGTCCTATGTTGGTGGCCCTATTTGTTTGATCCTCTAGTCGGTCGATTATGATGACATTAATCATTGCGTTAATCAATTATAAACCTTTAATTTTAGTTGGATGGCTGGATTGATGGTCTCATCCTTTCCACCAAATAGGGATAATATGCAGAAAATTATACTACCCCAAACATTTGAATTTAATGTATTGAGACACCTCTTTCATGACTCCAGGAATCATAGTGAGGTGATTAACATAGGTTTTATAGAGATTATGGTGGTAGATATATGATTTATGGTGCTATTCTAGTAGGAGTGTTGTGATATCAACCCTCTTGTGCTATTAGGGGATGACATAGAGATGGTCTTCGTTCCCTAGGATGGTTAGTTGATAATCCCAATGGTGGTGGAATGTCTACCAGATATTATGGAGAAAAAAATGAAGTCCATGGTGAAGAACTCTGGGATAAAAAATCTAGAACTATAGGTGGAAGAAAAAAATAATGATAATAAATCGATGGCCATAATTTTCCCCAAGTCCCCATGTTGAATACCTAGGGGATGGTCACAATCCTAGTCATCCCAATCCCTAGTTATCATAATAAAAATTAAGTGAGGAGACACTGAGGAACACCTTCTTTATTGCTAATCTTTTAGGGTGGGTTCTCCACACCATTCAAATATACACTAAATTTCTGAGAGGTATATCCGGCTTCAAGATCATATCCCTTTAGGATGATGGGTATATCACTTCCTAATATGTGAGTGTGGAAAAATTCATTTGAGGCTTAGCAGGGTGCTCACAATCACCTGAGGACATCAACCCATTTTTTAGAATCTCTAAAAATTCTAGTGTGAAGGTGGAGATGACAAAAACTGATGGTGAAGTAGATGGTTGCACTCTGATTCTTTGGAAGGAGGAAAAAAATATCTTCCACCTATGGGTATCTGCAGATGGATATGGGGATCTAATGGAACATAGATTTACAGATTGTAAGACTCAATCAATGGGCTTATTACCTCAACTATGATAGCTCAGGTGAAGGTTCCCTCATCGATTTATTCATCCATTTAGATTCTGAGAGGTCAACAGTGACATAATGTTATACAAGATTCTACCTATGATGGTGTAGAATATCTCCATGCTTTAGTTTTTGAGACACCCTCATGTTCCCACCATTTTTTTGTTTCTTTCTCGGCAATAGTATTCTTTATCAAGTGATTTCTCATAATGGATCCCTATGGAAATAGTGATTGAGAGAGTCAACCAAGGATTCCAAAGAGGCGTTAGGGGTTTTGATCCTAATATGGTGAAGAAATATCCCTGTTCATGAATTATGATGATGTTGTTAGATGTAGCAGTAGTGGAAGGGGCCACTGGAGTAGTTGAATATGCCTCATGTTAGGAAATGTTTGGGGTCTAACCCCATCATCAGAGCCAGGTGTTATGAACCAATGATGGTGGGGTTGGGATGAATTCAATCTTCTCTTCTACATATGGGACTAGTTTTTTTTAATGTCATCACAACCTAGTGGGAGACCTACTAGGAATATATATAGTGGTGGATGTGATCGGCACAACTAAATCATCCCCTACATCCTTATCATTGGGGGTTGAGATGTTTGAGTGTTCATAGGAGAGACTCTTGAAAATGTTATCCATTATAAGGGGGTGGTTTACCACTATGTGGCCCTCATGAGTGATGATATTGGCATGTTGTTGATCTATACATATCTTGGTTGGCCATATCTCTGGAAGTAATGATCCCATCATCCTCATGCGGGTGAAAAAGGTAATTAATCACCATCATAAAATTGGTATCCTAGGGTGAAACATGGAATTGGTTCTATTTGTTTTAAGACATGGTGTTTTTGCTTATAAAAATATTTTAATGTAATATTTCTATAATAAAATTTCTCTTATAACAGTTCCTGTTTCTATTAGGTTTCTGTTATCTAGTATAACAAGTCCAATAAGGTATGTGCATTCAGTTTTCAATGAATTTATAGTGATTAAAATGGAAAATTCCCCACTTTCATCTATTTTTTCTAGAAAAATAGGATGAATTCACACTAGAAATGCTAAATACGACCATTGAATAACATTATCTTCCCCATGAAGCATGAGAGATTCATGATGATCTCACTTATTGATCTATGGAACCTTGTTCAAATTGTTTGGATCCAGTGGAATATAAATATTACCAATTCACAATACTACTAGAATATATAGTTGAAGGAGATTAGTTTCACATCATATTTACTATTTTTTTTAAAATTTCCACTATGGCTCCACACCATCCTTCCTCTTAAAAAATTGCATTTTCTCATTACCCTGCATTCCTAATTTTCCATCCTGTCTAGATTCTATAAAATTTATTAATGATGTTGGATCCTTGATCGAAATAGGATGATGGTGTATTGGTTCCTCCTCCCATGGATTGCTTTTTGAATCTCATCACACAGTCTATGTATCCTTCTTTTAATTAATAAATATTCATGAAGCACATTTTTTTTTCCATTTTAATGTGGAAACTTGTTAATTATGTTATTTCTCTCCTAATAGGGTAGTAACCTTCTGTCATAGGAGGTAGTAAAATTGGGCATGTATTGGAATTTATGGATGTTTTATTTGTTAGGAATTTAAAAAATCTATACCTCTTAAATTCATAGGAATATCATATGAGGCATCTTATGTGTAGAACCTAAGTCATGTCATATCATCAATGAGGTAGTTGATAGTAAGGGTGTAAGTATTATAATGACTTTTACCTCATAAATCCCATTGTTATTGTATAATTTTGTGATTTTGTATCAGGTCAAAAGTTAAATATTTTGTGGAGAGGGATTAGTTGTAGGTTTATCATCATGTGAGGATATGTTTGTCGTAGGTTTAATATCTTATGGAGAATCTTGTGTTGTTATGTGTGTAATAGGGGGAATATGATTCCACATGAAATGTTTTGTTAGGTGTTCCACCTAAGAGGAACATTATCAAACATGGGATTTGGTGAAGTGTGTACCTAGGGGGGAATATTTCACAAATGGGATTTGGTAACGTGTGTCCCTAAGAGGGAATATTTCACACTTTCGATTTGGTTATCAACATGTATACATAGGGGGAATATTTCAAACTTTGGATATGTTGGATTTTTTTTCTTTGGGGAAGATTTCACACCTTTTATTTAGTGTAGTGTGTCCCAATGTGGGATATATCACACTTAGAATTTTTTGAAGTGTTTCCCCCGGATGAGAGATTTCACACTTTTTATATGTGGGTGATGTTCAGATGTCAGTTTTGAACCTAAGGTAGGTCTCCAATATATCATTTTAAGACAAGGTTCAAAAACCATGTAGTTATATTCCTTAGTTTAAGGTCGTGTGATAGGAGTGGTCTATGCAGTTTAATGCCTTGTAGTAAGGACACCTGTGTCATGAAATAAGAGTCAACAAGGGATGTTGTGCGGTCTATAAAGAGAAGTTTTCTAAGGATTATTGATGAAGGGTGATATCCCATATAAGTGGTAGAGTGGAATCCCATGATGATCATACATGGTGAATACTACAAGGTAAGGATAAAACATAACATCATAGGCTGAGAGTTTTGTCATGTAGTTTAACATCATGTGACTAGGATGTGGTTTTAGTAAGATTTATATTCTATAGATCAAACGTGGATGGGTCTTAAACCATGTGGGGGCCATTTTTAGGTGAGAAAATGATCTAAAAAATGAATCTATGTCAAAATTGTTAAGATATTTACTTTGGTTATACCTTCTATAGGGATTACTTGTCTATCGTTCATTAGCATCTCGGTGGGGTATAGCATAGAGAAAACCATTGTTGTGAGGTAATAAGGGGTAATAATGTAAGGGTTTCTATTAATTATAGAAAGATACATTAGGGTATATATTATTAGAAAAAAGGTAGGGTAATGTACTTGGAAACACTTGAAGAATTTTGGGTGGACACAAGGGCTGGTGGTACGAGTCTTATGATAATTGGGGTATTGTTTAACATGTCCTAGATAGGTATGGTGTTCGAAGTAGTCAGTTTTTTTGAAAGGGTATTGACTACATGGAGGCACCATGGAGAGGCGTAGAGGATGGGATTCAAGAAATTTGGGAACTTGTGAAAGTAAGGGGATTTATGCAGGCTATGGGTATCCTGGAGATCAGGGGTCTTCTGAAAAAAAATGTTTCATGAAACAAGGTTAGGAATACTTGGAGTGATGTCTTGGTTCCCATGGGGTTAGATTCACAAAGGATAATTATCTCTTGAAACCCCAAGATCTGCTATGGTATGTCTAATTAAAGGAAGGACATGAAACTTTTTGAAAGGAATATCCACCAAGTGGTGAGGTTCTCAAAAACCCATGGGAGGAGGATTTATGAAATTTTTCTTCCTTTAGATTTTCATCTCCTCTCTTGTTCATTAATCTTCAAAATTTCATTAATTTAGAGCTTTTATTGGAATCTGAATGTTTATATCTCCTTTAAAGGTATACGTAGAGGGTATTTATTATCCTAATGATAGAAATTGAATAATGTTTTCCTGAAATATGGAGGCTTCCTTGGAATCTTTCAAGCATCAAGAATGGTTACATGAGCCTGACATACTCTGCATGGAGGCATCCATCCCAATATTTGTGTGCATGCAAAATTCCATGAACTAAAGTTGTGTTGCATAGAGGTTATCTCCTAAATATTCCTTTAGTTGGGGACTTACGAGATCCAGAACCATTCACAAAGATTTATACATTAATCAACTTATCCCCTTAAGTGTATTATTATCTGTTTTATATCTAAATTACTTCAAACTATCCATTCCTTCCTCGATTCCTCCCATGAAATGAAAATTTCAATGTCAATAAGAACATTCATTAGAAATGGGTGTGATATAAATCCTCATAAGGGAATAAAAAAGAATGTAATAATGTAATGTAGTAAATGTGAGCCAAGAATTTACAATTTTAAATAAAAAGTCCCAATTTATTGATTATATTGATTTTTTGATGATAACAATTTTCTAAACATTAAAATTAAATTTGAATTCATAAATTTAAATTATCATTTTTTTGTATAAGAATTATATAATTGTAATATTTCATTAAAATTACATTAAATTAAAAAAATTATTAATTCTTTAATTCATGTGTCTTGTGTAATGCCCCCACCCCAAAAGCCTGGAGCTAGAGCATTATTCTATTACATTGACATGATTATAAGGAATTAAATCCTGAATGAAGAATCAATTTAGAAATATTTTAAAGACATATTAAATACATTTTACCTATAACAAATTTAGAAATAGGAAATTAAAATATGACACATAAAAATAAAGTAAACTATGACATTGAAATATTTTTCATACCCTTTAGAAAAGAAACATATAAGTGTGATATCACATTCTTATTAAGGGTATGTAAATTGGAATAAATATTGAATCAATAGGAATAAATAAACCTAGAAAGGTAAATAATTGTTAAAATATACCATTCAAATAAATAGATGATGAAAAATGAATATGGAAAGGTAAGAAACTAAAACACATGACATTTAATCATTTAATAGAAAATGAAATGTATCCATAGATATGTCAATGGAAAATCCCATGGATGAATAATAACTAAAACATAATTTGGGAAAATATTTCTTAACGTAAATGAAATATAAGTCACATGAAAACCTATAACTTTAACACCTTTCACAAGATGGTTAAATCTAAAGATAGAAACCAATTTAATTTGTTCAAATTATTTGTCTCATGAGAAACCCATTTAAAATTAAAACGTATTAAAATAAATTTATTGTTTCTAGGTAAATTTTACAAACAAAAAGTGAAGTGATATTTCAATGATAATCATTAAGAATATTCTTGAGGAGAATAATCATTAAACATTCCAAATTGTCACATACCACTTTGAAAAAATTATGTCACAATCCCTATGAAGGTGTGGCATTAAATGAAACTTAGAATATCATGGTAAAAAATATATTCATTATATTATGTATAAAAGGGAGTATATACAACAAATAAATGTGAATTGGTGAATAATAACTAATTAGTCTCAATATAATGTAAATTAATATGAAATTATCTTACCTTAACTTTATGTTTTCTTGTGTGGTATTTTTCATCATTTATAATGGTTTATAATATGTTAATAACATATAATGGAACCATTTTATTGTTTATAATTTCTTATTTTAAATTATTACAATATTTTAATATCTTTTTGTTAACACTCTTTCATTATTTTAACTATTTCGAGTTTTAATTTCCTAGTTTTCCCCAGTATGTTTTGACCTGAAACATATTTTTACAGTTACTTAGATCATGATTTAATCATATCAAAAATTCAAAACAAGACTTAATTATCTTATATATTCAGTACATATATATTTTTGATTATTCCATAATATTTGGAGATGAGAAATAAAGTGTACAGTTCATGGAGATGGTAGGTCATACATATGCATGAGCACTGCTTTAATTTCTTTTTTGTTTTTAAATTAATGAAAATTAAATGATACATTTGTATATTATAATTCAAGTATCGTATCTATTTTATATATTTTACATAGTTTTATTAAAACCTACCTTTATACATTTTGTTTATACCATGAATGAGTGTCATTGCTTTGAGGGGGCGATAATCCACACTTCCACAAATGATGTTATCATATTTACACAAAATGTAATGTGTAGATGTATGTGTTATAACAAAATTACAGATGAACGAAGACATTATAAATATCATATATATTATATTTAAATATAGTTTACATCATAATTCCTAACAAGGAGGTGGTAAAGGACAACTAAACAATCATCATTTAATGAGGCGTTATTTCACCACACATGTAAACAGTGTGTTCGTTATCAATTAGATGGAAATGTGTGTAATTGTAGGAATAAAAATTAATAAAAACCATAAAAATATATTTTTAATAATATTTTCATCACATAATCATGATTTAAATAGAATTTTTTTGTGTGAAGGTGTAAATTAAAACAAAGAGATTGTTGTAAAATGTTACCTTTACAAAGCAGGTAACTTCTTTTAGTTTATACAAAAGGGAATCCTTGTAAGGCTTTCTTCCCAAATGGAGGATTCAAGGAGTAAGGGAGGGAATTTGGGAAGCTATATGGGAAGATATTTTCTGATCCTATGTGGGTTGTGAGGTGTGAGTTAGTGGGAGGTGGGGTGGCCTTTTATACGGAAAGAAAAGGACTCACTTGGATTTCATGAAAATAGGTTATATATACCCATGTTTTTAGATATAATAAGTCATAAAAAAACAAAAAAACATACAAATATAAGGATTATAAATGAATTATGGATATAATTGTTTTTTGGACAAGTTACTATGTCATTTGGCACCCTAATTTATAGGATTATTCATTTATTAGGGTTAATTTAGGATTAATAATTGTAATTAAGTTTAATTACCTTCACTAGTGTTTTTTTGTAAAAAACTAATTTTACCTTATCATCAATTATAAATTACTCTTATTAATAATATTTAATTTATTTTTCCAAATTCAGAATAACACAACTTACATAAATTAACTTAATTTTAATCCCACAGATGGGATGACAAAATTGGGGTTTAAGGTAAAAAAATCCAAAATTTTGCTCTGCTTTTTGGTCACATTCAATGTAAAATCAATTCCAATCACATAAATTGGATTGATTTATAAATTTATATCGAATTTAACTTTAAAAAAATTTTAAATTATATTTATACTACATAAATAATGTACATGAAAAGAAATTTTGAACTAATATTCAGTATTTTTAAATATTCATTAAAAAATGACATGTTTCTGAAAAATATAAAAAATTCAACGTAACCTAATTTTTAAACTTATATTTGGGAGAAGAAGATTATTTTGAAATAATAAATCAATTAAAGTTTCAAAATTTAAATTTAAAATGGTTTATTCATTAAAAAGTGGAAAAAATACCTTTATAAAAATATATTATTTTATATGTAATATTTTGTTTATTCTTATCTTATGCGTATGTAAAATATTTTACAAGAGAATAAAAATAATTTTTAGGATATTTATTATATAAATTTACTATATAAACATTGTTAAATTTTTATAAATTAATTGACTATAAAAAATGTGACTATATAATGTTTTTTTTAAATCAGGTGTTGTGAATATTGTTAAGATATCAAAAAAATTATAAAGGTAAATATATTAAAGTATTTTGGTGCCAAATTCTTTCTTACTAATCTAAATTCATCCTAGAAATTTTATGGTTATTACATTATAAAATATTTTGGTATCTCTCATTCATTGAATAATATTGTTCCACACTAATTGTTTTATTTTTTTGATTTCTTTGGAGAACTTTTACTATAAGATTCATTCGATTCCTCAATACTTTCTCTATAGAATCCAGAATATGTATGACTTCTTTTGAAATATGGAAGGTTAGGTTCCAACTGAATTTCACCAGATGTGAGAACATGTGTTGGGTTAGGCATGCACTTCATTATGATAGATATATGAAACACATCATGAAGCCTTCAAAGATTTGGTGGCAACGCAAAACTATATGCAATTACTCTAACCCATTCTAGAATTTCAAGGGGTCCAATATACCAAGGAATCAATTTATCTTTCCTGCCAAACCACATAAAACCCTTATATAGAGATTGATTTAGAAAAACATGATCTCCCACTTGTAATTAAAAATCATTTATCATGTTTTAATTATAAATATTTTGCACACATTGAGATGCTTTAGTATAATCAAGAATTTAATTTAATTATTTCATAGAATAATCAACATGTTTTGGGCCTATGAGTTTACTTTCATCAAATACATCCAAATAAGTTTTATTAAAACATACATTTCTATATAATGCATCATATTGTTCCATTTGAATACTATAATGGATAATGTTTTTATAGGAAAATTCTAATAAAGGTAAGTATTGTTCCCTCAAACCTTGAATGTCGAGTGAATATGACATCAACAAGTCTTCTATTGTTTGAATTGTTCTTTCAGATTGTCCATCAGTTTGAGGATGGTTGACAGTTCTCAAATGTAGTTTAGTGTTTAGATCCTTCTGAATTAATTTCCACAAATTTAACAAAATGTAGTGATATAGATCATAAATAAATGATATAGTTTCTATATGAAGTATTATAACACAATTAATGTTGTTCTATGTAAGGCTATCAGGAGTAATATCTTCTCTTATGGCACAGAAATGAGCATATTTGGTTAGTCCATCAAGGATAACTTGTATTGTACTATTTATTCTAGTAGTTTTTCGTAGTCCTATGAAAAAGTGAATAGTAATTTAATGCCATTTCAACATATGAATAGGAATAGGTTTCAAGAAATCTTTAGAATAATTTCTCAAAACATTCACTTGTTGGGAAACCAAGAGTCTGGATACATAATTAGTTCTTCCCCTTATCACGTTATCCCATAAAAAATGATCTTTTAAGTCACTATAAATATTTAATGCTCATAGGGTGTGTATAGAAATTTCAGCTACGAGTGTCATCCAACAATTCTTTTTTTAGAATAGGTATATATGAAACACATAGTCTCTTTCCAAATTTTAGTACCCCATTTTAACAAACCCAAATATACTAATTTTCAATAGTTCATGCATTTAAATTTCTTCTGAAAGTCCTCATCATCAAATTGAGAATTATTTATCCTCTCTAATAAAAATGGTGTTTGAATCATTTGATAAATCATTGATGTCTTGCTTTCCATATATATTCCAATATATATATATATATATATTTACTAGGTTCATGTACATCAGATAATTCTTAATCCTCTTTTGGGTTAAGACTCCATGATCCTTCCTACTCAAAGTATTCTCCACCTTATTCTCTTTCCCTAGGTGGTAGTGTATAAATATATCATAATATTTCACTAGTTAGAGCCATATTTATTGTCTCATGTTGAACTCTTTATATGTGAAGATGTAATTCAGGCTGTTATGATCTGTGTATATCTCACATATTGTTTCATAGATAAAATGTCTCTATATTTTCCAAGTGATGATTATAGCTGCTAACTCTGTATCATGAGCTGGATAGTTCTATTTTCAAGTCTTTAATTTCATTAATGCATATAAAATAAAATCATCCTTTTTTATTATGGAACATATATTCCATTTCATTTATGTATCACTATATATTAAAAACCCATCAATCCTAGATGGTAGAGTCAAAATCTGGGCATTGTATAATCTTGTCATTTTTAATCAAAGCATTATTCACATTTCTTTTCCAAAAAAATCTTAAACCATTTATGTATAAGAATGGTTAAGGTGTTATCTAGTCTAGAAAAATCATGAATGAATCGATGATGGTAAACTTCCAAACCAATGATCCTACATAACTCAGTTCTGTTTGTTGAAACAATCCATTCCCTAACTTCCTTAATCAATGTAGGATCAACGAAAATTCCTTTTTCGAGACAATATGTCTAATAAAAGAGACAACATGATGCCAGAAATTGAATTAACTAAATTTACCATATTAAACTTCCCTTATGAGAGTATTAAGGATGTTATTCTAGTGATTATTGAGGTCCTCATATATTTTTGAATATACCATAATATCATCAATGAATACCAAAAAAATCATTATGATATTCCTTGAATACTCTATTCTTTATGTCGACAAAAACAAAGTGTGGATTAGTCAGTAAAAATGGAATTCTTGTAAACTTGTAATGTCTATACAACATCCTATAATCTATCTGTAGAATATCTCCCTTATTCACTCGCAATTGGTGATACCCATAATGAAGATCAATCCTTGAAAAATATTGGGCTATATGAAGTTGATCAAACAAGTAATCAGTGTTACATAGAGGATACTTGTTCCTCCTTATAACAACATTGATTTCCCTATAACCAAGACACAAAGTCATGGATCCAAATTTGTTTTTAACATAGGATATGGTATCTCCATGTTGAAACAATAAGAAGAATAAATACATTATTACCCAAATCCTATAGCTGTTTCTTCAATTCCACTAATTAAAAAATTACCATTCTATAGGGAGTATTAGATATTGGGATTTCATTGGGGCTAAAATCAATAGAAAATTCAACTTCACACTCTAGGGTATGTCCAATAAATTCCTTAGGAAGTACATCAATGCATTCTAGTACAATAATTAATCCCTCAATGTGAAGATTACCATCTTATTCAATAGGTTTTGTTTTCTCTTCTTCACCAAGTATTCTTTTCATTAGAGCTACAGAGAGTAGGTCTAAATAATTATTGGGTGAGGATAATTCTTCTCTAAAGATGAGGGATTCAGAATCTTCCTCACAAATTTAAATTTTCTTCAAATTTCAAAAAATCTCTACATCATACTTTAAGGGTCACTCTATACCAAGAATTATATCAAACTTTTCCACATGTATGATTATAAGGTCTGAACAGAAATAATGTTTATGTGTCATAATGAGGGATTCCCTATACATATTTGTTTCAATGACACATACCTTATGATTGTTTACTGAAACCTCTATTATTAAATCAAAAGGAATGTGTATAATATTCATAGTAAATTGGGTAGATGAAAAAGAGTTTGATGATTCATATTCAAATAATGCATTGGATAAATTTTAAGAGAGGATTAACATACATTCCACCACATAATTTGGTATTTACACCTCCACCGTAGTGATTTCATAAGCCTGTCCATATCCTATTTCTCTCTTCTATGGTGGATTCCCTTGTGACTTAGGACCTTCATTTTCATAGTTCCCTATATGCTTTCAATTTCAACACCAAATAGTATTGTTTCCTAATTCCCCATCCATTCATAATCTCTATGACCCCAAAATCTATATTTATATAAAATACCATGTTCCTTCATACACTTCACAGGTTGATTTTCCTAAAGGTTTTACATAATGTGAATCTATAAAACTTCATCTTATTCTTTGATAAATTCCATTTTCATGGTTCCTTGATGGACTCTACCTTTCTTGGTTGACCTTGAATATATTACTTCTTGAAAATTCCTTCTCATCCTTGAGGACACATAAAACTATCTCTCCATATGAAGAATAATTTTAAGAAACCAACCCACATTATGGATATGGATTATGACCTTTAAATAAGTGCTTAATATTTCACACCGTGATTCATATATAACCCACAGATTACATAGTTAACCTGTAAAGGTTGATTCATAATATTATAAAATATCTAATTCCTTTTTCTTTATTTTAAAGAACATTATCTTCATCTCAATTTTTTGATCACAAGGGAAGTATTTATCAAGGAATTAATCTATAAAATTACTCCATTCCGTGAGTTAATTTTTTTTAGCTCTATTATATTCAAGACCAGAGAACACCATTGATTTGAATCACTGTAGAGACAATATATTACCAGAGTAACCTCTTTCTTTTTAATGAATTATAAGGTGGTAAATATCTTCTCCAAGTAGTTAATGTATTTCTCCACTACAATTGGATTAGTAGTCCCACAAAAAGTTGGGGGATTCTTCCACATAAACAGATCCATAATATGATATTCTATCAATGGAATAGGTTTCTCTATCTGGAAAAGGTTATTCTTTATGAAATTATTAATTTTCCCTAATATTATATGTATTTTACCCATTCCAATACCATATTTATTGGTTTCCTCAACATGGTAATCTCTAAAATTTCCATGAGTATTGAAACCATTCATCTTTCCAGGCACCATTTCTAAAAAATGAAATATACCAGAGTAGCTTATAAAATCATAATATGTAATTCTAAATATGGTATAACACAAAACATAAATTTATGAATCAATAATCTTAGAATCAGAAAATCTGGTTACTTTGAGTTAATATTTACTTTGAATTCCATTATAATGGTGGGTTTTGAAAATATGACCTATCTAATGTGTACCCCCTTAGAGTGTCAAACTAGTTGAGCATTAGGGCCCATTGTCATGTACCAGGTTACCAGAGTTAGGCCCATAAAACCTTTTTGGAGTTCTTACCCCTGGGTACATGTATTCCAGAATCATTTACACTTATAGTATCTAGAGAGGGATGTATTTCATGGAACACCCACATAGTCACTACCTTACCAAAATTCTTGGATGTTCTTGTATACATATCCTTAATGTCTATATTATTGTTGTTCTCTCTAATAAATATTTTAAAAATATAGATTTCAAGGATACTTGTAAACCTTTTTTAATACCAACTGTAATGCACTGACCCTAGAATCCTAGACTCAGTTCATTATTTATTACATTGCCATGATTACAAATAATCAAATCCCAAAGGGCCGATCAATTTAACAGTCTTTAAAATCCAGATTACCTAAATGATATCCACAATACATTGGGAAATATAATATATTAATATGATATATATATATATATATATTAAACTATATCCTTGAATCTTTATTGAAATATTTTTTCTTCATAAGCTGGAAAAAAGAAAAATAATAAGGTTGAGATCAAATTCTCAGAATGGGTATGTAAATTGGAAGTAATTATGAAATAATAGAAAAAAATTAACATGGAAAGACAAATAACTAATAACAGATTATATTCAAATAACTAGTTAAGGTAACGTCAACATGTCAATATAAGAAACTAATACACATTCCTTTTACTCAATGAACTGAAAAGGAAATGTATCGATAGATATGATGATGAAAAATATCATAGATGAATAATAACTAAAAATTAATGAAGGAAATTCTTTCTTAAGGGTGGTCTTGTCTAAGGCACTTGAAAACCTATAATGTAAATACCCTTCACAAGATAGTTAAACCTATATATAAAAACACATTTAATTTGGAAATCTTATTTGTCTCATAAGAACCTATCGATGCATCAAGGAACTTTAAAATGTCCATGATCCTTCCGTAATTTTATTTCCCAATAATTACTCATGTAAAATATTGAAATTAAGTAATATTCCTTATCAAATACCCATGTTTAATAAGTAATACAAAATTATCAATATATCCACAAAATAATCGAATAACTGACATGGTAAGCACCATATTTAAGATGGTATGTGTTGTAGGAAATAATAATATATATTTCATTATAATATGAATATTAAATTAAATTTATAAGAAAAAAGATTACAATAAAGTTAATATTTCAAGAGAATGATTGTAATAAAAAAAGAAAGTAAGATTTCTAAGATAATCCTTATGAACATTCTTGTATAAAATAATATTTATACATTCCAAAGTGGCCCATGCCACATTGAGAAATTTTAATCATAATCACTATGAAGGTATGACATTAAATGAAACAAATAATATCATGGAAATAATTATATTCATGATATTATTCCTAAAAGGTAGTATATACACCAAACAAATGTAAATTGGAGAGTAATAAAAAATTAGTCTCAATAGAATGTAAATTGAGACAAAATTCCCCAACCTTAACCTTCCTTTTTGTTGTGTGGCCTTTATCCTCGGTATATTGGTTTAAATAATAATAATAAAATATAAAAAATACATAATAATATTTAAAAATCATATATTATATTTTGTGTAAACATGATAACATTGTTTGTGGAAGTGTGGATTGTCGCCCCCTCAAAGCGATGACACTCATTCATGGTAAAACGAAATGTATAAAGGTAGGTTTTAATCAAACTATGTAAAATATATAAAATAGATCTGATACTTGAATTATAAAATATGATAACATCTACACATACAAATGACATAGTCACTTGTCAAAAACCCATTTATATCCATAATTCATTCATAATCCTTATATTTGTATGTTTTTTTGGTTTTTTATGACTTATTATATCAAAAAACATGGGTACATAGAACCTATTTTCATGAAATCCAAGTGAGTATTTTTCTTTCCGTATAAAAGGCGACCACACCTCCCACTAACTCACACCTCACAACCTACATAAGATCAGAAAATATCTTCCCAGATAGCTTCCCAAAATCCCTCCCTTACTCTTTCGGTATAATGGTTTATATAATAAAAATAAAATATAACAAAAAAGATAATAATATTTAAAATATCATACAGTTGTATGTTATAATTCAAGTATCATATCTATTTTATATATTTTACATTGTTTTATTAAAACCTACCTTTATACATTTCGTTTTTACCATGAATGAGTGTCATCACCTTGAGGGGGCGATAATCCACACATCCACAAACGATGTTATCATATTTACACAAAATGTAATGTGTAGATGTATGTGTTATAAAAAAATTAAAGATGAACTAAGAAATTATAAATATCATATATATTATATTTAAATATAGTGTCCATCATAATTCCTAACATGGGAGGTGGTAAAGGACAACTAAACAATCATCATTTAATGAGGCGTTATTTCACCACACATGTAAACAGTATGTTCGTTATAAATTAGATGGAACTGTGTGTAATTTTAGGTATAAAAATTAATAAAAACCATAAAAATATATTTTGAATATTATTTTCATCACATATCATGATTTAAATAGATTTTTTTTTGTGTGAAGATGTAAATAAAAAAAAAGATATTGTTGTAAAATTTTACCTTTAAAAAGAAGGTAACTCCTTTTGGTTTATACCAAAGGGAATCCTTGTAAGGCTTTCTTCCCAAAAGGAGGATTCAAGGAGTAAGGGTGGGATTTTAGGAAGCTATCTGGGAAGATATATTCTGATCCTATATGGGTTGTGAGGTGTGAGTTAGTGGGAGGGGGTGGCCTTTTATACGGAAAGAAAATGACTCACTTGGATTTCATGAAAATAGGTTCTATGTGCCCTTGTTTTTAGATATAATAAGTCATAAAAAACCAAAAAAATATACAAATATAAGTATTATGAATGAATTATGGATATAAATGTGTTTTTGACAACTAACTATGTAATTTTGCCCCCTAATTTATAGGTTTATTCATTTATTATGGTTAATTTAGGCTTAACAATTGTAATTTAGTTTAATTACCTTCACTAGTGTTTTTTGTAAAAAACTAATTTTACCTTATAATAAATTATATATTAATCTTATTAATAATATTTCATTTATTTTTACAAATTCACAATAACATAACTTATATAAATTATCTTAATTTTAATCCCACAGATTGGACGACAAAATGGGGGTTTAAGGTAAAAACATCCAAAATTTTGCTATGTTTTTTTGTAACATTCAATGTAAAATCAATTCCAATGACATAAATTTGATTGATTTATAAATTTATATCTAATTTAACTTTGAAACAATTTTATATTATAAATATACTAGATAAATAATGTATATGAAAATAAATTTTGAACTAAAATTCAGTATTTTTAAATATTCATTAAAAATGACATGTTTCTGAAAAATATAAAAAATTCATCGTAACCTCATTTTTAAACTTATTTTTTGGAGAAGAAGTTTATTTTGAAATAATAAATCAATTAAAGTCTCAATGTTTAAATTTAAAATGGTTTATTTATTAAAAAGTGGAAAAAATACCTTTATAAAAATATATTATTTTATATGTAATATTTTGTTTATTCTTATCTTATGCTTATGTAAAATATTTTACATGAGCATAAAAATATTTTTTAGGATAGTTATTATATAAATTTACTATATAAACATTGTTAAATTTTCATAAATTAATTGACAATAAAAAATGTGACTAAATAATGTTTTTTTAATCAGGTGTTGTGAATATTGTTAAGATATCAAAAAAATTATGAGGGAAAATATATTAAAGTATTTTGGTGCCAAATTCTTCCCTCTTAATCGAATTTCATCCTACAAATTTTATGGTTATTACATTATAAAATATTTGGGTATCTCTCATTCATTGAATAATATTGTTCCACACTAATTTATTATTTTTTTTATTTCTTTGGAGAACTTTTACTAGAAGAGTCATTCGATTCCTCAATACTTTCTCTATAGTATCCAGAATATGTATGAATTCTTTTGAAATATGAAAGGTTAGGTTCCAACTGAATTTCACCAGAGGTGAGAACATTTGTTGGGTTAGGCATGTACTTCATTATGATAGATATAGGAAACACATCATGAAGCCTTCAAAGATTTGGTGACAATGCTAAAGTATATGCAATTACTCTAACCCATTCTAGAATTTCAAGGGGTCCAATGTACCTAGGAATAAATTTATATTTCCTACCAAACCACATAAAACACTTATATGGAGATTTATTTAGAAAAACACGATCTCCCACTTGTAATTACAAATCATTTATCATGTTTTAATTATAAATATTTTGCACACTTTGAGATGCTTTGGTATAATTGAGAATTTAATTTAGTTTTTTCATAGAATAATCAACATGTTTTGGGCCAATGAGTTTCCTTTCATCAAATAAATCCAAATAAGTTTTATTAAAACATATATTTCTATATAATGCATCATATGGTTCCATTTGAATACTTTAATGTATAATGTTTTTATAGGAAAACTCTAATAAAGATAATTATTGTTCCCTCAAACCTTTAATGTCGAGTTAATATGACATAAAAAAGTCATCTATTGTTTTAATTGTTCTTTCAGATTGTCCATCAGTTTGAGGATGGTTGGCAGTTCTCAAATGTAGTTTAGTGTTTAGATCCTTCTGAATTAATTTCCATAAATTTAACAAAAAGTAGTGATATCGATCATAAATAATTGATATAGTTTCTACATGAAGTGTTATAACACTATTAATGTTGGTCTATGTAAGGCTATCAAGATTAATATCTTCTCTTATGGAACATAAATGAGCATATTTGGTTAGTCCATCAAGGATAACATGTATTGTACCATTTATTCTAGTAGTTTTTCGAAGTCCTATGAAAAAGTGCATTGTAATTTAATGCCATTTAGACATATGAATAGGAATAGGTTTCAAGAAATATTTAGAATAATGCCTCAAAAAATTAACTTGTATAGAAACCAAGAGTCTGGATACATAATTAGTTCTTTCCCTTATCATGTTATCCCATAAAAAATGTTCTTTTAAGTCACTATAAATATTTATGCTCATAGGGTGTGTAGTGAAATTTCAGCTATGATTGTCATCCAACAAATCCTTTTTTTAGATTAGGTATATATGAAACACATAGTCTCTTTCCAAATTTTAGATCCCCATTTTTACAAACCAAAATCTAATAATTTTCCATAGTTCATGCATTTAAATTTCTTCTGAAAGTCCTCATCATCAAATTGAGAATTCTTTATCCTCTCTAATAAAAATGGTGTTTGAATCATTTGATAAATCATTGATGTCTTACTTTCCATATATATTCCAATATATATATATATATATATTTACTAGATTCATGTACATCAGATCATTCTTAATCCTCTTTTGGGATAAGACTCCATGATCCTTGCTACTCAAAGTATTCTCCACCTTATTCTCTTTCCCTAGGTGGTAGTGTATAAATATATCATAATATTTCACTAGTTTGAGCCATCTACATTGTCTCATGTTGAACTCTTTATATGTGAAGATGTAATTCAGGCTGTTATGATCTATGTATATCTCACATATTGTTTCATAGATAAAATGTCTCTATATTTTCCAAGTGATGATTATAGCTGCTAACTCTATATCGTGAGCTGGATAGTTCTGTTTGCAAGTCTTCAATTTCATTAATGCATACACAATAACATCATCATTTTTATTATGGCACATATATTCCATTTCATTTATGTATCACTATATATTAAAAAACCATCAATCCCAGATGGTAGAGTCAAAATCATGGAATTGTATAATCTTGTCATTTTTAATCAAAGCATTATTCACATTCCTTTTCCAAAAAATATTAAACCATTTATGTATAAGAATGGTTAAGGCATTATCCAGTCAAGAAAAATAATGAATTAATCGATGATGGTAACCTTCCAAACCAAAGATCCTACATAACTAAGTTATGTTTGTTGACACAGTCCATTCCCTAACTTTCTTTATCATTGTTGGATCAACGAAAATTACTTTTTCGAGACAATATGTCTAATAAAAGAGACAACATGATGCCAGAAATTGAATTATCTAAATTTACCATATAAAACATCCCTTATGGGAGTATTAAGGATGTTATTAAAGTGATTATTGAGGTCATCATAGATTTTAGAATATAACATAATATCATCAATTAATACCAAAAAAATCATTATGATATTCCTTAAATACTCTATTCATTATGTCGACAAAAACAAAGTGTGGATTAGTCAGTAAAAATAGAATTCTTGTAAACTTGTAATGTCCATACAACATCCTATAATCTATTTGTAGAATATATCCCTTCTTCACTCGAAATTGGTGATACCCATAATGAAGATCAACCCTTGAAAAATATTGGGCTCTGTGAAGTTGATCAAACAAGTAATCAGTGTTACATAGAGGATACTTGTTCCTCATTATGACAACATTGATTTCCCAATAATCACGACAAAAAATCATGGATCCATATTTGTTTTTAACATAGGATAGGGGATCTCCATGTTGAAACAATAAGAAGAATAAATACATTATTACCCAAATCCTATAGTTGTTTCGTTAATTACACTAATTAAAAAATTACCATTCTATAGGGAGTCTTAGATATTGGGATTGAATTGGGGCTTAAATCAATAGAAAATTCTACTTCACACTCTAGGTTATGTCCTAGTAATTCCTTAGGAAGTACATCGATGCAATCTTGTACAATAATTAAACCCTCAATTTGAAAATTACCATCTTCTTCAATAGGATTTTTTTCTCTTCTTCACCAAGTATTCTATTCATTAGAGCTACACAGAGTAGGTCTAAATAATAATTGGGTGAGGATAATTCTTCTCTAAAGATGAGGGATTAATAATCTTCCTCACAAATTTAAATTTCCTTCAAATTTCAAAAAATATTTGCATCATACTTTAAGGGTCAGTCTATACCATGAATTATATCGAAATTAGCCACATGTATGATTATAAGGTCTGAACATAAATAATGTTTATGTGTCATAATGAGGGATTCCCTATAAATCATTTTTTCAATGACACATACCTTATGATTTTTTACTGAAACCTCTATTATTAAATCAAAAGGGATGTGTATAATATTAAGAGTCAATTGGGTCGATGTAAAAGAGTTTGATGATCCAGATTCAAATAACGCATTGGATAAATTTTAAGAGAGGATTAACATACATTCCACCACATAATTTGGTATTTACACCTCCACTGTAGTGATTTCATAAGCCTGTCCATATCCTATGGCTCTCTTCTGTGGTGGATTCCCTTGAGACTTAGGGATTTCATTTTAATATTTCTCGATATCCTTTTAATTTCAACACCAAATAGTATTGTTTCCTAATTCCCCATACATTCATAAGCTTGGTGACCCCAAAATCTATATTTATATAAAATACCATGTTCCTTAATTCACTTCATAGGTTGATTTTCCTAAAGGTTTTACATAATGCGAATCTATAAAACTTCATCTTATTCTTTTATAAATTCCATTTTCATGGTTCCTTGATGAACTCTACCTTTATTGGTTTACCTAGAATATATTAATTCTTGGAAATTCCTTCTCATCCTTGATGACACTTAAAACTATCTCTCTATATGAAGAATAATTTTAAGAAACCAACCCCCTTTATGGATATGGATTATAACCTTTAAGTAAGTGGTTAATATTTCACTCTGTGATTCATATATAATACATAGATTACATAGTTAACATGTAAAGGCTGATTTATAATATTATAAAATATCTAATTCCTTTTTCTTTATTTTAATGAACATTCTATTAATCTCAATTTTTTGATCACATGGAAGTATTTATCAAAGAAATAATCCATAAAATTACTCCATTCTATGAGTTAATTTTTTAGCTCCATTATATTCTAGACCAGAGAACACCATTGATTAGAATCACTGTGGAGACAATAGACTGCTATTGTAACCTCTTTCTTTTTAATGCATTATAAGGTGGTAAATATCTTCTCCAAAGAGTTAATCTATTTCTCCGCTACAATTGGATTAGTAGTCCCACAAAAGGTTGGGGGATTCTTCCACATAAACAGATCCATAATTTGATATTATATCAATGGTATAGGTTTTTCTATTTGGTAATGGTTATTCTTTATAAAATTATAATTTTTTTATAATATTATAAGTATTTTACCCATTCCAATACCATATTTATTGGTTTCCTCAACATGGTAATCTCTGCAATTTCTATGAGTATTGAAACCATTCATCTTTCCAGACACCATTTCTAAACAACGAAATACACCTGATTAGATTATAAAATCATAATATGTAATTCTAAATATTGTATAACACAAAACATAAATTTATGAATCAGGAATCTTAGAATCAGAAAATCTGGTTACTTTGAGTTAATATTTAATTTGAATTCCTTTATAATCGTGGGTTTTGAAAATTTGAACTATCTAATGTGTATCCCCTTAGAGTGTCAAACCAGTTGAGCATTAGGGACCATTGCCATGTACCAGGTTACCAGAGTCAGGCCCATAACCCCTTTTTGGAGTTCATACCCCTGGGTACATGTATTCCAGAATCATGTACACTTATAGTATCTAGAGAGGGATGTATTTCATGGAACACCCATATAATCACTACCTTACCAAAATTCTTGGATGTTCTTGTTTACATATCCTCAATGTTTATATTATTGTTGTTCTCTCTAATAAATATTTTGAAAATATAGTTTTCGAGGTTACTTATAAAACTTTTTGATATCAACTGAAATGCACTGACCCTAGAATCATAGACTCAATTCATTATTTATTACATTGGCATGATTACAAATAATCAAATCCCAAAGGACCGATCAATTTAACAGTCTTTAAAATCCAGATTACCTAAATTATATCCACAATACACTGGGAAATATAATATATTAATATGATATATATATATATATATATATTAAACTATGTCCTCGAATCATTATTGAAATATTTTTTCTTCATAAGCTGGGAAAAAGAAAAATAATAAGGTTGAGATCAAATTATCAGTATGGGTATGTAAATTGGAAGTAATTATGAATCAATAGATAAAAATTAACATGGAAAGAAAAATAACTAATAACACATTATATTCAAATAACTAGATAAGGCAACGTCAACATGTCAATGTAAGAAACTAAAACACATTCCTTTAACTCAATGAACTAAAAATAAAATGTATTGATAGATATGATGATGAAAAATATCATGGATGAATAATAACTAAAAATTAATGATGGAAATTATTTCTTAAGGGTGGTCTTGTCTGAGGCACTTTAAAACCTATAATGTAAAGACCTTTCACAAGACAGTTAACACTATATATAGGAACTCATTTAATTTGGATATCTTATTTGTCTCATAAGAACCTATCGATGCATCAAGGACCTTTATAATGTCCACGATCCTTCCGTGATTTTATTTCCCAATAATTCATGATATAAAATATTGAAATTAAATAATATGCCTTATCAAATACCCATGTTTAATAAGTAATATAGAATTATCAATATATCCACAAAATAATCGAATAACTGACAAGGTATGCACCATATTTAAGATGGTACGTGTTGTAGGAAATAATAATATATATTTCATTATAATATGAATATTAAATTAAATTTATAAGAAAAAATATTACAATAAAGTTAATATTTCAAGAGAATGATAGTAATAAAAAAATAAAGTAAGATTGCAATGATAATCATTATGAAGATTCTTGAATAAAATAATCTTTAAACATTCCAAAGTGGCCCATGCCACATTGAGAAATTTTAATCATAATCACCATGAAGGTTTGACATTAAATGAAACAAATAATATCATGGAAATAATTATATTAATTATATTGTTCCTGAAAGGTAGTATATACACCAAACAAATGTAAATTGGAGAGTAATAAAAAATTAGTCTCAATGGAACTTAAATTGAGACAGAATTCCCCAACCTTAACCTTCCTTTTTGTTGTGAAGCCTTTATCATTCAGTATATTGGTTTAAATAATAATAATAAAATATAATAAAAAATATAATAATATTTAAAATATCATATATTATATTTTTACAATATTGTATTACCATTTTTAACACACTTTCCTTATTTTAAGTATTTTGGGTGTTAATTTCCTTGTTTTTAGAAGTATGTTTGGACTTTTTACTCATTGTTACATTACTTAGATCAGGTTTTAATCATGTCCATAATGTAAAAAATGAATTAATTAGATTATAAATTCAGTATATATGTATTTATAGTCATCCATAATATTTGGGGATAATAAATGAAGTGCACCATTCATAGAGATGGTAGACTGTACGTGCACATGAACAATATTTTCATTTCTCTATTGTTTTTAAAAGAATGGAATGTAAATTAGACATATGTATATTGTAATTAAAGACTGATATATTTGTTATATATGGTACATAGTTTTATTAAAACCATTTTTATACATTTCATTTTTAGCATGAACAAGTCACATCACCTTGAGTTGGTGGTAGTACACATTTCCACTAATAATGTTATCATATTTACAAAAAAAAAAGAATTTATAGAGGTATGTGTTATAATAGTATTAAATAAGAATAAATAAATCATAAAAAGTATATAAAAATATATTTTTAAATCATAATGGCCACCATGAGTGGTGGTAATGTAAAAAAGAAATAATCATTATTTCGTGAGGCAGTGGTTTGTTGTACACGTAAATAGTATGTTCGTGATCCATTAGATGGATATGTGCATAAGTGTAGGTAGAAAACATTATATAAAAAAATAAAAAATATATTTTGGAAAAAAATTGATTATATAATCATTATTTAAAAATAATTTATGGGTTGGAGGAGTGTATTAACAAAAAGAGATCATTTGGAAGTGTTGCCTTAAAAATCGGGTAACTCTTTTTGGTTTATACCAAAGGGATTTCTTGGATGGATATATTCCAAAAGGGAAGATTAAATGAGTAATTTTAGTTCTTTTGAAGGTATTTTATTAGATCTTGTTCAAGCCTACGTGGTTTGAGAGGTGTGAGGATGTGGGAGGTATGATAGGCTTTTAAAGAGAATAAAAATGACTCACATGGCATTTTTGAAAACAAGTTGGGTGTACCAATGTTTTTACCTAAAATGGTTTAAAAAACTATAAAATTATTAATTTAAGGTTTATAGATGATTTATGAACATAAAATGGATTATGGACAAGTTTCTAGGTCATTTGGGCCCCTATGTCAAAGGGTTATTCCTTTTTTATGCTTAATTTTCTCTTAAATATTATAATTAATTTTAGGTAACTTTAGTAATATTTTCTGGTCAATGTTTTTTGAAATTATTATAAATGATAAATTATTATAATTCAAAAATATTTAATTCATTTTTCCAAATTACACTCAGATAATTTTAAAAAATTAATGTAAATTTAATCCCACAATTGAGACGATAAAGTGAGGTTTTAAGGTAAAAATGTCCCAATGTTTAATGTATTTTTTAGTAAATTTACAAGTTAATTTGATTCTAATTACATAAATTGGATTAATTTCCAATTATATTATATAATTAAACATTAAAACCAATTACAAGAATTATTTTACCTTATTAATATTTTTTATTAAAAAGTAGTTTTGAACTAAAATTCGGTATTTTTAACTATTCATTAAAAATGATATATTACTGAAAAATATAAAAAATTCACCCCAACATAATTTTTATGTTTATATATCAATTATAAAGTTTATTTTGACATATTTAATAAATTAAATTTTTATAATTCATATTTTATATTGGTTCTCCATTAGAAGGTGAAAAAACTACCTTTATAATAATATAGTATTTTATATGTAATATTTCATTTGTTCTTATATTATGCATATATAAAATATATTAGATGGGTTTCAGGATACATGGTTGGATATATAATATATAAATTTACTATGTGAT
This sequence comes from Viscum album, assembly GCA_963277665.1. Classification (NCBI taxonomy): domain Eukaryota; kingdom Viridiplantae; phylum Streptophyta; class Magnoliopsida; order Santalales; family Viscaceae; genus Viscum; species Viscum album. The sequence goes on from OY728143.1 coordinate 417,804,015, forward strand.
GTCTCTAAATGTGTTATAATTTATTTGACAGTTCAAAACGAGACTAAATAATGCTTTGTTCAAATCAGTTGTTGCATGATTGGAAAAGATATCAAAAAAATATAATAGTAAATATGGTAAAGTATTAGGGTGATACATCTTGATTGAAACTATATATTTTATAAAAATAATCTTTTTAATTCCCCAAATCAAAATTTAGCTTATATGAAAATTAATATTTAATCATTATAAAGTAATAAAAAAAGTATAAATATAATTATTAATTTATTGAAAAATAATAATAATTCACAAATTCAAATAAAAACTATCTAGATAGATAACCAATTATTACAATAGATAATTACTTAAGGATATGGTATACAATGGTGAGATTTTCTTGGGTTATTTCAACATATATTGTTTGGGAGATGGTCTTGATGAGCTTGAAATTATCGCATGAATAGTTTTTCTCATTCTTTAGATGTTGAATCATGGCCTAGGCTTGGTACAGAGAAAATACTAGAAGTTATATCTTCCTTGGGTGCTTTGATAAACAACAATCAAAGGGTACAATCCTACTGGTTTTTGTCATCACTTCTTACTTTTGTGTCAAATTTTATTTATCATAAATATTAATAAAATAATCTTATTGGTCATTATACGATTTCTATATTATCACCAGCTATAATTCCCAATGGAGTGTTAAATTTTAATTACTATAAATATAAAAAATAAACAATGTAATTAATAATTTTTCTATTACCACATTGCATAATAAGACATTTATTCCTTGAAGAGGGAATGTCATTTATAAAAGTTTGGTCCATTAAAGGAATACAAATAAGTCCCTTCATCGAAGCGTCACTGTAGATGAAAAATTCACCATTTATAGAGGGAGGAGAATAAACTATAGAATTAAAAAATATTATTTTTAATTTGTGGAAACAATCATCAAAATTTTCCATCTAGGTGAATATAACTCATTTTGAGGTTAACAAATGAAATGGTCTGAATTACAAGGGAAATGTTTCAAAAAACTGACGGTAATAACCCACAAATCCATGAAAAATATGAATCTATATGACATTTATAGGTATTTAAAATTATTTAATAACTTTATTTTTATAATTGTCAATATTTATTCCATCTTTACAAATAACTTTACTTTGGGAAAATATATTTTAAAAAAAATTACATTTACTAACTTTTTACATAGCTTTTTTATTTAATGGTTTGAAAAACAATCCTTAGGTGTCTATTATAATCTAAATTAATTTTAGAATATTCTATTATATTCTCAGTAAATTGAACCAGAAACACATCAAAAAATTCCTAGTAATCTCTATTCATATCATCCTTGAATATTACTGCTATATTAGATATTTCACGACCCATCCCCCAGGGATCATGCCATGACAACCCCAACCCTGCCTTCCATATGCCAGAGGTTGGAAACTAGATCAGAAAGGCATATCCCTAAAACTTTAAGGAATTTAATTTAAACATGTACAAACACACATCCCAATAACACAACAAGAATAAACCACCAAGATAAACTACAGTAGTAAAAGTGTGTTCTGAAAGTAAAAGAGCTGGAATACAAGCCCAACTAAAAGATACAACTACAACAGAAAAGAGTAAATAAATTATAGAATCATTCACTAAGGTTCCTACCTGAAGGGTAGGTACAAATAATCTTTACAACACTCCATGTCAACCTTTACCAGAATCCACCGTTAGGTTCTAGCTCCCTGGGTCTTACTCAAGGATACCCGTCGTCGGCACAAGACATAACAAGGTGTAGTCGTAGCCTATGCAAGTTTCAGTATTACAATACGCAGTAGGGAAACCAAGAACCCCAAAGGTCTCTTAGATATCTATAGTGAAAAACCACCACTACTACAAATATGGCCTTTATCAGCACTGGAAAAGTAAATTAACAGCACTAAAAGCAATGTTAATTGAGGTGAATATATAGGGGGTCCCTTTTATCAGCGCTCTAAAAAGAGCTGATAAAGACCCCTTTTATCAGTGCTAAAAAATTGATGATAAAATACCCCATTATCAGTTCTTTTTTAGCACTGATAAAAGGGACTTTTATCAGTTCTTTTACAAATCCATGATAAAAGTCAAAAAAATAAAATAGGGTTATATAATGTGGGGGGAGCTTTTAATAGCACTTGAACCCCCCTTTATCGGTGTTAAGTGGACCCCCCTCACCCTCTCCTACACACTACCCTTCCCATGAATCCTCACACGTGCACAACCCTTTTCTTCTACCCAAACTCGAACACCCATCCTCCCCCCTTTCACGGCTGCACCTTTAACACTATGCAATTGTTTTCTATTTCATGATATATCTATTTATTTTTATATATATAGTTAAATTTATTCATATCTTGATATATATTCATATTAATATAAATATATTTATTCATATATTAGTATATATATATTCATTTGTATTTTAATATATATATATATAGTTATAATATTTTATCCATATATTTATTTGTATATTAATATATACTTATAAGATTTGTTTGAAATGCATTTATGAAATATGTTTTTTATGTGTTTTTATAAATAATTAAATAAATATATACATACATATATACAACACACACACACAAAAACACATATATATACGAAAAAATACATATATATGTGTATTTGAAAAGCCAAAAAATGTTAAAATGACCATAACTTATAATCCAGAAGCTCGTTTCCACTCAACAACTAGTAGAATCGATGAAAATGAAACAATATTCAATATGATATGTGGTAAAGGCCTAACTGACATTTGGATCAAAAGCAATACTTGTTTTAATGTTAAAAAATCGTGGCATGTTGACTAAAAACTCAGTTTTGGAGGCCTTCTAGGCCTTTTTTGGCCTTTAAAGATGTGAAAAAAAACTTTCTAAAGTGTTAAACACTTAGATCTCGTTGCAGGCTTCGATTTGAAATGCTGTAGAGATCAAACGGACACCCGAATCAAAATTTATGTCCATCTTAATTTTGAGTTACATTTTCGACTTATTTTAGATCTTGTATTATTTTTTTTTTGATTTTTTGTGTCTTCAAATTGTTATTAAATGATTTTTAATCAATAATAATTAGGAAATTATTAATTAATAACATTTTTTAAAATATTGTAAAGTTATTTTATCTAAATTTTATATATATTAAATGTAATAGTCTCTTTATATGTATCTAAAACAAATTTAAGAAAGTGATTGCATATGACTCATGGTAGTAGAGACAACATGAGAAGAACTAAACTACCTATGACCTGGAGTAAGCATCAATGGTCTTTGTGATGAAGATGTGGTGGCACTACTTGATGGGTTAATGGATTACTGTTTACTCTAATCGCAAGAGTATTAGGTATATATTCTCATAGAAGGACCTTAACCCGAGATAGCAGTGATGGATGGAGTTCCTCTAAGACTCTGACATCAAGAAAGTCTACATGCCTGGGAAGGGGAACGTAGTAGAATATTCACTCAGTAGGAGGTCTGGTTTATAGTTGTTGAGTAAGGTGATAGACTAGCTAGCCACGTTGCAGATATCCTCTATGGATAGTGATGGAGAAGCTTACCTCCAGCCTATGACTGTCACTCCCCCACTTCTTCTTCATGTTCGGGAGCCACATCATGGGGATGGGGACTGTGAGGCCCAACGTGCTCAGATATTCTTCATATAATCCTCTAATATATTTTCTGATGGTGGGGAACATGTCATCCACTTTAGAGGATGCACCATGGTACCGATGATTCTTCGGGAGGAGGTGTTGAAGGAGTTCCGCACATCCTCTTTGGTGGTACATCCTGGAGTGGAGAAGATGTACCAAGACCTATGGCATCAGCAATGGTAGCTAGGAACGAAGAATGTAGTGGCAGAGTTTGTATCCCATTGCCTCATGTGTTAGTAAGTGAACACTGAGAATGAGGTATTAGTGGGCTTAGCTCAACCACATGAGGTACTAGAATCAAAATGGGATGGCATGTACATGGACTTTGTGACTAGGATATCAAAACGTCCAGGGGTCACCATTCCATCTTGGTGATCATTGACCGACTCACCATGTCAGCCCACATCCAACCCATCCAAGATCAGGGATCAGTAGAGAGCCTAGTAATTCTCTATGAACATGAGATTGTATGACTTTCTGGGGTTCCATTGATGACTGTCATATATCACGACGCTCATTTTATATCCCTCTTTTAGATGGGATTGTAGGAGGTGTTCGAAACTCAACTACATTTAATGGCTGCCTTTCATCCTCAGACAGATGGTCAGATGGAGCGAACTATTTAGAAACTCTAGGACATGTTTCGTGCCTGTGTCCTTGATTTTCGAAATAGTTGGGAGGACCACCAACCACTAGTGGAATTCACTTAAAACAATATTTATCACTCCACCATCGGTATGGGTCTGTTTGAGGCCCTATATTGGAAACCCTGAAAAGAAACCCTATGCTGGACTGACCTAGGGGAGTCACCACTTATGGGACAAGAGTTGGTACAGGCTACTACAGAGAAAGCACAGATAATCCAGAAATGGTTAAACACCACACAGAGCAGGCAGAAGTCATACACTGATATGATACAGATAACCTTGGAGTTCGAGGAGGGATAAAATGTCTTCGTATGGGTCTCACCCTGATGAGGATGAAAAAGGTTTAGACGGGGTGAAAAGCTATATTTGAGGTTTGTAAAACCCATTATAGATCCTCAATAGACAAGGTAAAGTGGCCGGCCTTATATATCTTCCCCCATAGATGCACTGTGTGGATAATGTTTTCCATGTGTTGTAGTTGAAGAGATACGGGCATGCTCTGTCACACGTTATCAACTGGGGCGAGTTGGACATCTTCGATGGGGTAACATTTGCAGAGTTTCTAGAGGAGATATAGTATCGACAGGAGAAGGTCCTTCATGGGCAGTCGATTTCACTGGTTTGAGTTTGTTGGAAGCATGGGAATCTCTTGAATAACATAAAGGAACAGGAGGCTCAGATACATGAACAACACCCCCATTTGTTTCCCTTGTTTTTATTAGAGCCTTTAAGGACAAAATACCTAAATTGGGAAGAATGTAAAGACCATAAAAATACATTTAATTTTTTAAAATATTGTTTGGGGGTAATTACGAGTCTGTGAAAATTAACAGCACATGATTTTGAGGCCCTTTGTGTCCATAAAGGAATTATGAAATTTTGTTTAGGTACGTTCAGTAAATGTTCAAGTGGAATTTTCTAACTTTTGAATGGGTGCTTGGAAATTAAATCTGAGGACACCTTTGAATCTACAGTGCCAAAATTTTCTTAAGGGAGGCTTCACTTTGACCACAATGGTTCGGGAGAAAAATTAAGTTTTTTAGACTTCTAAAAGAATAATAAAATAACATGAAAATGAAATTTTATTTTCTCTCCAGCTGTTGAGCAACCATGGTGGGACCACTGAGTTGTCAAGCCATTTAATGGCTTGACACTTGGTTTTTTTTGTAAAGAAGTTGAAACATAAAATGTAGTCTATAAATGAACTAAATTAATTTTGTGCAACTCTGTTGACTCTTCCATATATTTAATTTAAGCTCGGATGTGGGCTTTTGGTATGGATGTGAGGAACCTCTGGCGAAGTACCGTGACACTTTTGAAATACAAAGGATAGAGGTTTGGGAAGCAACTAACTACGATCAACAAATGTCAGCAGCTTTATCCAATGTGGAATGTCATTCCACCACTACAACATCTCCAATTAATCTTGTAGTAGCGGGATTAGTTGTGGTTTAATTCTTGAGTTGAAGATGAATAAATTGTTACCCACTTATTACAATGCTATTTTTGAGAGAATATTCCTAACGAACAAGGACCATACCCTCTGCCACTTCATTCTTGTCACATTATTTAGGGTAAAAATATTAAACATGTTAAAACCTTGAAACTGGGAGGCACACAGTGACGAGGACATCCCCAGAGGCTCGAAGGGGTGAGTGGAAGGCAAAATGGACCACCATAGCTCACCTAGTGGACCGTCGAGGGTCTTTCGGTGTGTCATAGGTGTGGTGGCACCGACGACCGACATCACAGTGGACGAACATGCATCCAAATCTTGGCCGACCACAAAGGTGGGAGAAGGTATGTCATCGCACGCTGTGGTGAGGCAGGCTACAACATTGAAGCCACAATGAAAGTAGGGAACCATCACCCTATAGGTCCCAAATAAAATTAGGGCGGCCCCAGCTAGTTCCACAAATTAAAGAACCGAATGGAGATTTGATCTATTTGGTAAGGAGGGGAATAATCTCCCCTCCCTACACAAGATGGACCTCCTAGTAGGTCGTGCCCAGCTAAGGTGGGAAGAGCAGGTTCGCGGCCCCGCCCAGTGGGCCGTGCTAGCCACAACCCTACCCAACCAGCTAGCACGGGATGGTTTGGGCTGGGCTGGGTCAAACACGGACTAGGTTGGGCTGTTCTAGGTTGGGTTGGTCCAACTGGGTCGAATCAGACACATACCAATTTGGTCTCAGTTTTGCATAAAGAGTCATATCTTGCGAACTCGACATCCGTTTGATGAACAGTCTATGGAAGTAGAATACTTGGAGTGACTGGATCTTTTGAGATAATCAACCGATGTTTTGGAAAAAGTTGGAGTATGGACAGGTTGGATCATACCTAAATCCAACTAGGCCCTTGGCACTAAAATTCCAATAACTCACAAACCGGGCATTTGGTTGACGTTCCATCTGTTGTGTCAGGAAACAAACTAGTTCGGTTCCTGATACATTTTAGTATACAATATACAAAATTCCATCTTATTGTAGCTTCAGATGGAGGAACTCGTCAATCTTTGCCTCATCTCCTGAAAACTATGCTGGAATCTCTCCATCCACACAAAGGGTTGTCCCATATATATGAAAGATGGAAAGGGTGTCGCAAATATAGAAAAGTCATGTACGAATCGGTAGTAGTACCCAAAAAATCCTAAGAAACTACACACTTTGGTCACACTCCTAGGTGGCTCCCAAGCAAGAACTCCCTCTATCTTGGCCAGATCCACTACGACTCCAGCCTCTGAGATAACGTTCCCTAGAAAATGGACGTCCTGTATCCAAAACTAGCACTTCCATAGATTCCCATAAAGCTAGTGCTCTCGGAGTGTATCTAGAACTATCTACAGGTGTGTGGATTGCTCCTCCTCTGACCCCGAGTATATCTAGATGTCATCTATATAGACTACCACGAAGAGATTGAGGTAAGGCTAGAAGATCCTATTCAGGAGCCCCATGAACACTACCAGAGAGTTGGTCACATCGAAGGGAATTAGAAAGAACTTATAATGGTCATACTGACATCTAAGGGCCTTCTTCAATACATCCTCATCCCATAACCTAAGCTGGTGAGAGCCTGATCTATGTTTTTTCTTTAAAAACCATCATGCTCCCTTCAACTAGTTAATGTGGTCGTCAATACTTGGGATTGGGTAATTGTTGTTTACACTCACCTAGTTTAGGCACCAATATTCTACACAATTCCTCAGGATTCCATACTCCATATTGGAATACAAAATTGGGGATTCCCATAGAGAAACACTGTGTCTTATGAACCCCTTCATATGAAAATCCACTAGTTGTACCTAAAACTCACGAAGCTCTGTGGGAGCCATCTGATATGCTAGCGTGGATATTAGTGACATATCGATGTACAGGTTGATGTAGAGGTATACCTCTCTATGAGTAGGTGGTCCTGGAACATCTTCCAGAAAGACATCAACCTACTAGTCCACCACTATTGTATTAGTCGGACTCCTCACATCAACTGCTCCGAAAATAAGGCTTGCCAACTGATGAGTGATCGACTGAAACCTCCTCTGAGAAAGTCTATCCTATGCGGAAATAGTTTCCTTCTCACTGGTGAAGGAAAACTAGATCCTATCCTCATGGATACACCACACTTTTCACCAAAAACAGTCGATCTGAGCATGGACTGTGGATAGCCAGTCCATACCCATGATGGCTTCATAAGACATCGATGCTGCTACTAGGAGATCCCAGCTGAAGTTTTCACCTCCTAGAGTGAGCTATCACTACCTTTACCAGTGTGTAATTGTTGAATCTTCTCTTGTAGGAGACTCTATTCTAAAGGATTGATCCAAAGACTCTATCATAATCTTTGAGCTTTGAACGAGTGTCATGACAATGAACGAGTGACCAACACCTACATCTATAAGTTCTGTTTCTAGGGTGGAATAGACATAGATCATACCTCTAATCATCTTTGGAGTTTCATGTCCATAGCCTTTGATTCCTGTAGTTGTGATTGCCACTGTCTACCTACTCCATATGGTTGGGGTGGACCACCACAGGGAGGTGGTGGTAGAGCTTCAAAAAAATGTCCACCACCTACTGCAAGACCTACTAATTTGCCACATACACCACCCTGTGGACCACCTCGATCGAATCTTTGCCTCTACCTCGGCGGTCTCTCGACCCTCTGTTGATATTTAGTATGGAGGGTTGGGAAGTCGCGGGCCTTGTGGCCCGGGCCGCTGCATGTGAAGCACAGTTGGCTTCCCACCTGACCCCCTCAGTCCTGCAAGCTCCGCAAGCTCCACACCTCTAACCCTGTGTACTGGGGTAATCCTCTAGAAGGTCTGGCCTACTTAGTCCTTTGCATCATCTACCTATTGCTTCCTCCAGATGAATCAACTACCTATCGCCAGATGGTGGCTTTCACTGTCGATGCCTTCTCATCCACGAAGATCTCCACCAATAATACTCACTCGAGCACTCCAGCTTGCATCAGGATATTCATAGATATCATCGACACTCTGATATTCCTATGAAGACCCAGTTCAAACAATCAGGCCCTTAGGAATGGGCCATGTACCATGTCTGTGGAGTAGTGCGAGAGGTCAGTGAATCTTGCCGAGTACTGGGATACTATCAGGCTGCCCTACTATAAGTGAAGAAGCTTCTGAATACGCACAAAGAATAGTGTCACTGGAGCGAACTCTACCCTGAATAGGGTCTCGATGTCCAACCAGGTGAGTGCCACCTCCTCATGTGTCTGGAGTGTCAGACGCCACCATCACCTTAATGTGCCCTGAAAAAGGATAGAAACTAGGATCACCATCTTCTCTACTAGCATCCTAACTAGGTGGAAAACCTATGCTATGGCCTCCAAACAGTCCTCATATTCTTGGGGATCTGTCTCACCTCGAAACTTTAGAGGCCTCTGTCTCTAGAACTTGTGAAATTCACTCAGTTGGCGTGAACGGTCTACTAGAGGGGCGGGTGGGAACTGTTGCCCTCTGAGTGGTGGTACAACTGGTACATCATGTGAAGGGGCCAACATTGTAAGAGGGACCTACACCGAAGCCTCATCGGTCAGTGGTCCATCATCGTGAACTCTCTCAGGAATCCTAGCTTTCTATCAACATGGTGTCTTCCTGAAATGGAACATGGGTTCCATGGACAAAAAGTTATACCTGGCGAGCTGACTCAAAAGAGATCAAAAGTAAAAAAATATTAAAAACCCATGCAATCATTTTATTCATGCCCTATATTGAAAATTAGAATTTAGGGTCCTAGTGTATGGATATGTTGACCACTGCACCAACACTGGACTCCCCGAACTGAAAACCACACTGAAAATAGTTAACATTATAGCTAAATTAGAAAGATCAGAGGCCCAGTACTTCAATAGAACCGACTCCTTTGATACCACTTTTTCACAACATGTCACCCGAGGCCCGTGTTGTGACTAAACCAAACCAGCCTTCTATAGTCTAGAGGTTGGCGACTAACATTGGAAAGGCATATAATTAAATCGGGAAGGAATTTCCTTTAAACCTGTAAAACATATAACCCTAGAACACAACAATATGAAACCACGATGTAAAACTATAGTAGTAAAAGTGTGTACTGAAAGTAATGGGGCCATAATACAAGCCCAACTGAAATATTAAGCTAGAAAAATTAGTAAATAACTCCTAGAATCATCCACCATGGTTCTACCTAAAGTGGATGTATGGATCATCTCCATATATCTCCATGTCAACTATCCCTGTCGTCCATCATTAGGTCCTAGATCATGAGTCTCAGTCATGGCTTCCCATCATCAACACAATAAAAAACAATGTTTGGGTGAAGCCTGTGCAGGGGTGAGTATAACAGTACCCAGTAGGGATACGATACCCCCATAGATATCCCAGAATTCCACAAAGGAAAACCACGAAGCATGATCTCAATAACAACTCACAAAGGAAAAGACTCATATCAATCCAAGTATATAACATGGAGTTTAGGAATAATGATAATTAGCCAAAAGATATATCATTTTATTCCATTATAAAGTTTCCACAACTGAACCACATTGAATTTGTTCCATTGTCGATCCATATAGGGTTGTATGATACTGATCCTCGATGGGTCGCTCTATGGATTGTCCTCATCGGGTCATGCTCTGCTGATCTACATAGGGTCACGAGAATGTTGATCCACACAATGTCATTATGATGATGATCCACACAGGGTTGCAATGATGTTGATCCCTAAAGGGTCTCTATTCAAATGATTGCTAGCCATAGAAATCCCCAAATCCGGTGTGATTGAGATCCATAGTATCTGCTACCCTGGATATAGGTCATGCCTCAACTACCATGAAGATCAATAAAGGAGTGACCTAGAGGACCATCATGTCGTAAGGGTTCAAACACAATAGACGATGTGTCAACCAGACGCCTAGTCTGTGTGTTATTATCATTTTAGTACCGAGTGCCCAGTTGGATTTGGGTACAATCCAACCCAACCAAACACAAAAAATATCCAAAATTCAGTTAGTGTATCTCAAAAGAACCGACACTCTCCAAGGATCCCAGCGCCATAGATGGTTTGTCAAATGGGCATCCAGTTTACAAGATATATCTCTTTAGGAAAAACTGGTCTCGAATGGGTCTGGCCCGAACAGGTCTGGGCTGGCCCAGTCGGAGCGGTCCCTGGCAGGCCCGGCCTGCTGAGATGGGTAGCAGACTGGCCCGACCCACTTTGGTTTGGCATGGCCCACCAGGCGGTCTGGCCAGCGAGGTGGCGCAACACCCAGGTGGTGGCTTGTGTGGGGAGGGGAGATGTTCCCCCTCTTTCTCGAAAAGCTCAACAAACCCTTCTATTCTTTAATTGGCGGCGCTAGGTGGCGCCGCCCTAGTTGTCGACAAGACCCGTAGGGAGTGGGTCCCCTGCTTTCACCGTGACCTCAAAGATGTGTCCTGCCTCTCCATGGTGTGCGACGGTGCATCACCTACTGGATCTGCGGCCGGCCGAGCACCAGCCGCCTGTACATCCACCGCTGCACCGCACTCCTAAGCGGCTGGTGAGCGCTTGCCGCTGCCATCGCCATAAGCACTGGTTCTGCGTTGGCGGAACCTCTTCGGGCCACCAGGTATGCTCTGGTGGTCTGATTTTCCTTCTACTCACACCTACATGCCGCCCAGGATGCCGTCATCGCTGCATGCCTCCTAGTTTCAAGGTTTTGACAAGTCTAAAATTTTTCCATGGAAGAGTGTGTCAAGAACGAAGCAGCGGAGGATTTGGGGCTTTTTCATTTGGCCTAAACTCTCCTTCTTAGCATCGTGACAAGCGGGTAACAATTTATTCATCTTCAAATCAAGAATTAAACCATGATAAATCCATCAACTTAGAGATTCATTAGAGATGTCTCGCTGGTGGACGAAGATTTCTCATTTGATGAAGCCGCTAGAATTCATTCATCCTGGTTAGTTGCCTCCGAATCCTCCATCCTCCGTCAGTAGAATGTGTCACGGTACTTTGCTAGAGGTTCCTCACAGCCATCCCAAAATACCACATCAAGGATTCAATTAAATAGACGAAACAATCAACCAAGTTGCACAATATTAATGTTGTTCATTTATTAACCATATTTAATGTTTTAAAATAGTGGTTAAAAAACCAATAGTCATAACATTAAATGGCTTGGCAGCTTAGTGGTCCCGCAACCTTTACTCAACCGCTGGAGAGAAAATAAAATAACTTTTTCATGTAATTTTATTGTTATTTTTAATGTTTGAAAACTATCTTTTTTCTTCCGACCCACTATGGCTGAATTGAATCCTCCATCAAGAGAATCTCAGAGCTGCATATTCAACAGTGTCCTCAGATTACAATTCTAAGCACCGGTTTAAAATTTAGAAAAAGCCACACAAAAATTTACAGAACATGCCTAAAAAAAGTTAAATATTTTGTGTTGGGTACACCACGTCTCAGAATCACACGCCGTCAATTTTCATAGTTTTGTAATAATCCCAAATAATTTAAAAAAAAGTTATATGGAATTTAGAGGTCTTTACAAGAAAATCCAATGGGAATAGCTAAAAACTCATAATGAATGTATATAGTATAAAATAATTACTTTAGAATATGTTCTTCCTTCACATTCAACTGATGGAACCCTAGCCTAAGATCAATTTTGAAAAAATACTGCTCTCCCGGGAGCCTACCAAAAAAATCATTGATAGAAGTGAAATGATACGTATTCATAACAACTATGTTATTAAAGGAACTATCATTAATGAAAAGACATATTAAACCATCTGTCTTGTAAATAAATCTAATAGGATAACCTCATGATGATGTTATCGGATTAATGAAACCATTATCTATGAAATCATGTTTTTTTTCAATTCCAAAAGTTATACTTGTTTTATTTGATAAAGGGGGTATTAAAATTCGCATATCATCAATCACTAATTCAAAATTAAACTAAACATCCTAATTTATTTTAATAATAGGAAACTCATATAGAAATAACTCGACATATTCAATCACTACTTGAAAATAAATAATACATACAATTTATTTATTTTAAAAAACATGATATGGTTATCTTTCACTTATATATCTAACAAATTTATCATATTATAAGTACACTATCAATGATATTAAATCATTGAATAAGTTAATTTAACTCTAGAAGATGCCTTAGCATGATGAATTAAAATATAATAAACATCCAAAATAATGTCAAACTTTACTATTGTAAGTTGAGTAATGTAAAAGTTATTATTAATTCATAATTTCCAAAATTATAACCATGAAACTTTTATCATTTTTATAAATAAATTATACTTTTTAAATAATCTATGAAATATGGATATAAAAACATAATTATTTTATAATCATGGAGATAGTAGGCAAAATGCTATTTGGAGAAAAGAAGCTATTTTTCAAAGATCATGATGGAAAGAAGGTAGTTGTTATTTTCTATTTCCAAGAAAATAATTATTTCATAAATATAAAAAAATTCTTTAATTACACATTTACAAAACTATAATTTCTTTGGGTATTAAAAATGAGTCACATTGCTTCATGGGGTGATAGTACTTCATACAGACGAAGGACATTATCATAAATTCAAGGACTAATAAGATTGTAAATTATATGATATCTATTTTAAAAAATGGTAAATATGTCTTCAATATTATATATAAGCACCAAATTAATCCTTATTTCCTTCCATTTAAAGCATAAGTGAGAAATGAAGGAGTTTACTTTGTGAGGTTGCAGTTCGACGTACACATGAGTGATGTTATCATATTCTATACAAAATGAAAAGTAATATAGGATACATTAAATTAAATTTATAGAATTATAATTAAATAATAAATATATTATATCCTTATATAAAAAAATTTATCCATTGGTGATATGAAATGATGGAAAATGAATTATATTTGTTCACAAGGCAGTAGTCTTTCATACACACGACTGATAGTGTTGTTCCTCATTTCTAGGGGGAGGTGGTGGTTATAGGTAAAGACCTAAACATAGATAAAAATAATTATATGGAATATAATTATGTTTTTTTATTTTTGTTTAATAATATTTGAATTAGGTGGGGAAATAAATCTAATAAATCACTCGGTTAAGGATGTTACATCTTCTTAGGAAAAATTCATTTGGTTTTCCTAAAAAGTGTTTATGTGATGTATTTATGAAAAAAATGATTCTAGGATAAAGTGAGTGAATTATGGAATTTATTTGGTCAGGTATTGGTTCAAATAATGGGTTTTTGAAAAACCTACAAGATAGGAGAGGGGTGGACCTTTATTAGTAGTACAGAAGACACACTTGGAATTTTTGAAAAGAAATAATTTTACTGAATATTTTCTCATGAAAAAGGAAATAAATGGAAAATCTTAAAAACTTATAGGATATAATGACTAAATATGATAAGGATATTTTAATTAGAGAAGGTATGGGAAAATTTTGACCCAAATATTAATATTTTAACATCCTGGTAAACCCGTTTTCACTTTAACTATAGTAAATAATTTTTACGTTTTTCACTATTCATTATAGTATAAAATAATATCAACCTTATTAGATAATTTAAATTAATTTTAATCTGAATATGGAATCAATTTTTAAATATTAAAATTATATAGGTGATTGAATTTAATATAAAATTAAATGCATAGATGATTTGAAAAATAATTTTCCCAAAGAAAATTGTTCAAAAGTAGAAAATGTTTTTATATAAAATTTCAATATAAATTTGATTGCAATGAACTTATTAGGATTATTTAATGTAAAACATAACTTATTTTAACTTTAAATCCACATTAAAAAATGGTGACTGAAAATTCTTCAAAAGAAAATATTTTTTAATAAAAAATAAGTATTTTTCACTATTTATTAAAATCATCAATATTTTCAAAATATTAAAAAATATTTACCTTAATATAATTTTAATGCTATGAATTAAAAAATAAATTTTATTTTGTAATTTTTTTTTTAAAATTATTAAAAATTAATTTAAAATTATCATTTCAATGTGCAACTAAGCTACCTTTTAAAAAAAATACTACTTTAAAAATTATTTTTCATCCATAATTTATTTCTTATTTTATAATATTTAGATAACCATTAATTTTTTTATAGATTTTTCAACTATATAATTTTTCATTATTTAGTCAGTCATTTTCACACCATCCAACATAAATTCTATGTTATAATGGTTATTCTTATATAATAATTTTTTAATAGAGTATCATGTTTCCTTCAATCCAGATGTTAAATGCATCACAATTTATCAAAGAGATTTTTATTTATTTAAAATTAAAATATATATCTTAAATGCTCAGGGTGTTCCGGTTTATATATTTTGATTTGAACAATCTTACTAAAATATTTCTCTAGAAAAATCTTTTTAAATGTATCAAATTCCATGGAATAAAAATCAAATATCTCACTTTTGTTCTTAACCAAATGCCAACATAAATCATCTTCAACTTCAAAAAAAATAAATAGATAGTTTACCTTTTTAAATTATGAATATATAATGAATAAAATTGTATTTTCCAAATCATTGTTCTATCCATCATTTACCAATGAATCTTATGTTCCATTAAATGCTAGAGGGTTATGTTTCATTAAATGCTCAAATGTGAACATGTTTTTCAATGGTAAATATAGTT
Source organism: Viscum album (assembly GCA_963277665.1). Lineage (NCBI taxonomy): Eukaryota > Viridiplantae > Streptophyta > Magnoliopsida > Santalales > Viscaceae > Viscum > Viscum album. Next base: position 417,819,490 of record OY728143.1, read on the forward strand.
TCTCCCTAACATAGATGTCACCAACACTTATATCCTGAAACAAATGAGACATTACTGTAAACAAATTACTTTTTTCAATTCTGAATAGACATATATTATAAAAATAAACATAGAAATATAAAAATTATATATAATTTAAATATATCCATAAGTTATAATCTATCAAGGGTATTATATTATCATTCTCCCAACATTTAATGTTATATAAATCCTTCCTCTAATACCAATTATGTGAACCATCCATAAAATAGTACACAATCAGGTGCTTTTAGTCTTTTTTTCACATTATCAAATTCTCAAGGATCTATATGGTATAGAGTTTTAGTGTATTACATCATAAATATTAAATAACAATACCATATATTAAAATTTTTATATTATACTATGTATATATTTTTACAATAATATAAAAATTTAATCACTAAAAAAAATTATTTTCAGGAAAAAAATCTATTAACTTAAACATAACTAATTTGTTGTTATTACCTATCCTAAAAACCATTTAAATCCATTAAAAATGTTTCACTAGTACAAAAATCTCTGAAAATTATATAAAAGTACAAAATTCAATTTATCCAATGAAAAATATGAAAAAATTAAAATATTTACCTTTGTTACCAAATTCATTGAGCATATGAAATAAACCACATTTACCTAAAATGGACACACATTTTCTCAAATATAAAATTTAAAATATATAGATTCAAAATAGAAATAATTTTATGAAAATTAGAGCTATGAATCTAAGAGAAATATATTAACGACACCTATAAAAATGATGTCAGAAATAATAAGATCACAGTTAAATTTATAAGAGAAAACACTTTGGTTTACTCCTTCATTCCAGCATCTGATGATAAAAAATGTTGCACACTTTATTGAAGAGCAATACCAGGCTTACCGATTCATATAACGCATATTGGTATCACACACTCGTTTATGCTATAATATGCTCACCCATTCACATAAACTTCATAAGGATCACCAATTTGTATTATTTCTATAAGGATCAAAAACATTTCATAAATAATGATCAAGTACCGTATCATAAATAAATCATTGTAAGATGGAATGTATCGACCCAAAATTTTATTAATGAAAATTTCTCTTTATTTAATTAAATGTCTGATTATGTAAAATGGTTATATATGACATATGAACTTCATGGTTTTTATGTTTTTGGATTTTAAAATACCATAATGAATTGTTACTATTTATAATATTGTCTTTGAACAATGATAAGATGATTAGTATAAACATAAGGCTTTAAAAATTCTAATTTACTCAGACAAAGGAACAAATGGCCTTATCTAGTATAATTTCTCCACATAAATCCCATTTTTCAGAGAAAACAAATGCAGTAGCGTCATTGGGCTTCACTCCTGACCAAGCCCAAGCTGAGCTTCAACACGCTAAGCTTGAACGGAATCTCCTATAGAGGAAGTGGAAGTTAATAGAGATTACCACCCGAGCGATGTTATCCAGGCCACCCAAAGACGCTATCACCATCACACACCTTACCCTTAAGTATTATACGGGTGTTATAAGGGATTATTTAACAATACCCTAGAACTATGATTATGTGCTTTATTTTTATTATAAAGAATATACATTCATTTCATTGTTGTTACTTTATAAATGGGTCTTAAAGAAAAAATATTATTTTAGTAAATATTTAAATTTAATTATAAAATTTATTTTGATGAATTAATGTATTTTTGAATTTAATAATATTTCTATAAAATATTACTACTAAATTAATTTTTCTTAAATATAAATTATCGTATAATTTTTATGAATACAATTGTAATTTTTATGATGGTTTGAAATATGTGTTTGTCAAGACCATGGAATTTTAAATAAATTGAACTATTTTTTGTAAAAAAGTAAAAATTATCATATTTAGAAATATGTTTAGATAAAATTAATATTGTTTTTGGAATCAAGATTTTGAAATTATCCAACAGTGAATTTTTCATAATTTTATGAGTCAAATATTTGGGTAAAAATTTAAAACCGTTTAAATATATAATGTGTCTTATGACATCATAATGACACAATAGTGGTATAATAAAATACTATAAAATGGTGGTTCATCCAATATATGTTTTACCTTTGAATTAATGTTATTTTATATTTGTTTTAGTTATTTTACAAACCCTTAGTGTACCCTCCAATATTTATAATACATTTTAACAATTTAAAATGATTTCCTTGATAATGTGACTCTCCTCTACATACGCAAGCCTAATATATTAATTATTTCATCCATTAGACATATAAATAAAGGTTTATACTCTCCTTGGGCAAAAACCCTAGGAAACAACCATGGGATGGTTTGTGGTTTGGCTTAGTTTAATGAGTAGTGTCCAAAACTTAAATAAAAATGAATTCCCCCTCATTTCTTATAGAAACCCACTCAATATATGATTTATCTTCACTCAAACCATTTTTAGATAAAAATACCCTAACATAATCTTTATATAACTCTTCCAAGACTCCCCAAGCTCCCATGAAGACTCTCTCAATCCAATCCCAATCCTTTGGGATCACACTTCCATGTAATGGATCCTCACTTTCCATCATTATTTATTTATGTCCAAGTTTCATTATATTTTTATTCCCCTTTATTCTCAATTAAAAATGTTAAGGTATAAATTTTCACCTTCCCTATTTTTACCTCCATATGTTTTAATGATGATATACCCCTTTATCAGTCATTAATGCCTCCCATGTATACCCATTACCATGTAGAAATTATGTAAGAGATTTTTCTATCCCCATTTACATTCAAGAAATTATTTTATTTTAGGAATATAAATTCAATTACACATGTTGGGATATTATTTTACATGACCCATTTACTAGAAATTTAATATAGAAATTATGTGATGCATTTTTCTCAATCATCAATCCAGTTTAAAAGTTTTATTTGACGTCATTATGGTACCAGAGTTACACCAAAATTTCTATGCCAAATTCATCAGGTAAGTGAACACCATTATAATTTCTCTACCAAGGGTATTCGACTTCAAAAACATGTACTTGTTTATTGAGGAATTATATTTTTTTATTCCACATAACTTATTCATGGAAAAAATTATGATGTTTAATGAATACATGTTTTATGATCTATGTGGCACACTTATGCATGAAATGAAATGACTAAGAAGGGTACACCCTGATAGCACTACAATGCATTATGTAAAGATTAGTATCAGGATACATAAAGTGAAATTAGGAATTAATCATGATTATTAATGGGAAAATATGGTTTACTCATGCCCTATGTTCAATGGGCCCTGGCTGATTATAATACCTTGTAAAATGTTGTTTCCACATCTCCATGTTATGATAATCATGATATAGCATGCCTTTATGTTCATTTTTCTATTATGCTCAATTGATATGCCTATTTCCTAAATTTACTCTATTATTCATGTTATGGATTGTTTACCTCTTTACTAGGCTTTATAGATCACTCTTTTTCTTATGTATGTCCTCAGGTTATCCCATGCAATGCGTAATACGAAGGAATGTTGTGGTCTTATAAAATAACTTTTCAATAAAGATGTTGTATTTTTATGAATTAAGTTGCAATGTAATTTTTCTATTTTCCCAAGACACTAGACCTATCATTCCTAAAATTATTATTAAGTAAAACATTATGTAATTAGTCATTTTAAAATGTTCAATGAAGAGAATGATTTTCACAGGGAACCTTTTCATCCTAAAACCCACAAAACATATTTTAAACCTGTATGAAAAAAACTTTTCGGAATCAAAATAACCTTAATTTTATAAAACAGTTTTCAAAAATTAAACGTAATCCAAACATAAAATAATGTTTACAATGGTGATAAAAACCATTTACTTCATATATGTTAATAAAAGAATTCATTTTACCTTTTCTTCAAAATGTTTTATATAAAAATTATAAAAGATATCCTTTGAAATTGTATGAAGTAAATTTAAAAGTGATGTAAAATTTCATTTATAATCCTTTTATATCATTAAAAATACATATAATAGTTATTTTTTGAATATATACATTGAATAAAGTGAGTTAGAAAATAAGTATTTAAAACATATAAAATTAGGTTTTAAAAGTAAAGTGGTCCTTACCATGACTCTGACACATTATATATGGTCTTTGTCATCGTGAATAAAAAATTTGTGATAATTATTAAAATTTTAAATAAAAATTTAATGAAATTTGTTTATTTTATTTAATTTAATACCATGTTATATACAATTACTTAATCAACCACGTTCACAACAGATATTTTTATGATAGTCGGCTCAGATGTCAAATATGACTTTGTTAGGTTGAGTGTGGTCAATTGGGTCATTATCTATTCATCTAAAAAATAATAATCATGACATAATTAAAATTTTTATTATAAATTATAATTTTAAAACCAACCATGAAATATTCTTATAAATAATTATCTGTGTAACAATCATGGAGATAGTGGGTTGTATGTACAAATGAGTAATATTTCCATTTTTCAACCATCATGATAAAAAGAAGATAAGTATTTTTCTATCCATATATAATGAAGATTATATTTTCAGTATGATATTATTTCTTTAAATATGGTTATATATTCTATCTAGTTATTTTGGTCATTAAATACGACTCACATCCCTCCATAGAGGTGGTAATGCACACTTATGCATGACTAATATTAGCATTTTCAAATGAATGGAAAGGTAAGAAAATATATGATATATTAATTATCCATAATTATAAAAATTTCATAAATATCATATATATACATTAAATCCATCACTATATCCATCTGTTAGAATTAGTGATGCAAAATGAAACACATTGCTTCGATGAGGTGGTAGTCTACACATACACATGGACAATATTTTATTTCCCTATTTGATGGAAGAGTATTTGTAAATATATCATTACATTAATATAATATAATATCATTATATGTATGGAAATAATTTCATTATTTATATATTTTTATGTATATTATTTGGTGGTATAAGAATAAATAAATTGTGAACTCTTGGATAATAATTGTACCTCTTCTTAAGACAACATGTTTAGGTTTAGACCAAAAGTCCCCCTAGGGTGGATTTATAATAAAAAAGGGACACTAGGACATGGTGTGTGATTTTGTGAAGTGAATTACGAATTTGTTTTATTAGATATAGTGCATAAAATTCATGATAAATAGATGAAAATTGGATTCCTTTTATAAATGAGGGGTGTGACACTCTTAAAATTGCTTAAAATATTATTTTAATATAAATAATATTTTTATGAAAAAATTAATACAAATTGATATAATTATAATATTGGATTCCTAGGTTTCTAACTACTCTCATCCAAAAAATTGTTGATGTTTCAGTAATTTTTTCACAATTATCTCTTTGTTTTATCACCTGTTAATCTTTTTTAATAATAACTAAGGTGTCAAGGATTTTTAAACTAATGGAGTCATGTAAATTATTATAACTGGAATAATTATGAATAAAGGAATCATGGTTTATATTATCAAACATATTATATTTAGTTTGATTAAGATAAGTTTTTAATAATTTTAAAGCATTCAATAAAATATTGTTTGTTATAAAATACCATCGATGTCATTTTTTAAACTATTCATTTAATTTTACTTTTAAAACATATAAATAGTAATGTAATTAAAATTTAAACATTACTAAATATCCTTAATATCTCATATTTATCAATAAAATTTGTGGGACACTTTAAATAAGTAAAATATTAATACTTTTAGATCAGTTTAAATCAATTATTAGATTTTTATACAACATTTACAAGAACTGTATTGGTGATGCGTAATAAATTAAGGTTATTATTTCATCACTAAAAATTATAAATAAAGTACCATGATAAAAAATAATATATCCACAATATGAACATTTATAGCCAAACATAACCTTTTTTATCCATATGAAAAAATCAGAGTTATTAAAGATTGTATAATGGCATTTATGGAATAATATTTACATTAATATAAATGTCATTATCAAGGGAAAATAACCAAAAAAAATTCATATATTAGACATTAAGATATATATATTCAAATTTAACCTATCTTATTAAATAAATTCAGGTTTTTGATTGATTTTGAGTCCTTGCCTTATGGTTGTAACCCTAATTTACCCATTTTACCCTTACCAATGCGACAAATAATGACCACTATTACTATTCATGATAACTAAAAATAAAAGGGTCATATTTTATAAATTTATAAATATTTATTGATAATATTTATTCAATTTTGAAAAATTATATTTCCCAAACATCCAAAAATTAATTGAATAATTAAAATAGAAAATTCAATGATAAACCCTTTTTTTAATGAGTTTTTATGTCAAAAAATTTACTTATAGAAAAATTAGGTATAAATATGATTACAATATAATTAATATAACTAAATAATAATTTTATTACTTTGAGATCATATTCAATAAAAAATATACATTATAAGTAATTTATTTTATGAAAATAAATGTTTTTTTTCAAAAATATGTATTTTTACAATTCAGTAAAAATTAAAACTATTTAGAAAAATAAAAAAATATGACTGGAAGATGATTCTCATATTATGATTTCAAAAAGGATGTTAATTTTTTCAAATTAATATTATAAGATTTATTAATAAAACTTTTAAATAAAACCTTAGTAGAAGTGGAATTTATTAATAAGAGAACTATTTTTTTTGTAATAAATATTACATAATATTATTATAATGGATGAAACATTATAAATTAAAATTTATGAATACTAGTAATGAAAATAAATTATTATTATATTTACCTAGGTTGATGTTGTCTTAGACAAACATATATAATTTCTGTCATTCCTTAACTGAACCTATAAATCCACCACCACATTTCAGGAACATAAAATTGTATTAAATAGTTGAATATTTTTTCAATCAATAAATAGTAATATATTATGTATAATAACTCCAAAATAGTTATTTACTTAATATTTAATTGATTTATTTTATTCATCAATATAACTTGTGTTTGAATTCATGTGATCAACTTAACTTTAATAATTATTATTAATTGAACTTAAGAATAATATTTATTTCCAATATTAAAATAATTAATAATAATATGAATGTCAAGATACACATTGTGATTTATGGTCTTGTCCACTTTCATAGTGGTATTGGGTGAGATTGCGTAACATTTAAAATTAGTGTCTAACAACATTTCAAAGTACCCATAGAGAAAAAAAAATTAAATTTTATAATGAGAATAACTTCATATATACTATTTCATTAAAATATTATCCATTTTTCATATATCTCATCATATAGGATACATAATTGTGTAATATACCTATATGGTTGATTTTTCATTCATTCACCACCTGAAATGAACTCTTTAAAGATCTATAATGGCCATTGATGTATTATTATAGTTTATTTCAATAAAATGTCCCATGATATCAACCTTTATAAATACGATGGGAATGATACTTTCATTATTTATTCATTAAATTCATAGAACTTGTGACACACCTAAAATATAATACTTCTTTATTAGAATATGCCATTTCAATTTTAATGAATATGTCACGACTCGTCCCTCAGAGTCCATGTCATGACTACCACATGCCGCCTTCCAATGTTTGGGAGCTACTGACTAGCACCAAAAGGTGTATTCCCTAAAAATACAAAGGCATTACCATTATAAACTGTAAACTCAAACAACTAAGCAAAAAGTAGGATACAAGCTCAAAGTAAAACTATATAGTAAATAGGTTATGTGCTGAATGTAAAAGGGGACAGAATACAAGCCCAACTATAAAGTACATGTAAAACTTAAAACAGATTCTGTGAACACCTGCCAAGGATCCCACCTGATGGATAGGTATAGCTCTAGAACGGTCGTCTTTGTGGTATGCCTCGTCTAATTTTCACCTTCGAGCTTCCTCCAGTCCTAAAACAACTGTCCACTGTCAAATCTATCCATTATCTCCACCAAAAACAATAAGGTGTGGGCAGAGCCCCTGCAGGGGTGAGTATAACAATACTCAGTAGGGACCCCAAGACCCCATAGGTCTCCTAGAGTTCAAAAAAGGAAGGACCATAAAGAAATATCCCATCTATAAAAAGGTATATTCCCATAAATATACCGAATTTATCTAACTATACTCATCTCATACACATAGGTTGTATACCAAGATGGTAACACCATGAAGGTGAAGCATAACAATGTAAAGACAACTCACACTTGGAATTATTCTAGGGGTAGTAACAAGTAACATTCAGAACACCTCATATTCTAGAGATCTCCTCCTATATCGAGTCCATTGGGCGTTCCATGTCACACATAGGTGCTTCTCACTATCCGTGGACTACCGAGGTACTCCTCCTATCGAGTATCGTGGGTCTACCGCGTCACACAGAGGCGCTCCCCACCGTGGATCTTCCACATCACATAGAGGTGCTCCCCCTTATGGCCTACTGAGGTACTCCTCCTATCGAGTACCATGGGTCTTACATTTCACACAAAGATTCTCCCCATCATGGTTCTATCACATCACACAAAGGCACTCCCCACTAGGATAGTCAAGTCACTCCGAGTCGAAATAGTCAGCAGTCGTCAAGTCACAGCTAGTCATAGGGTTCTGTACCTATCGAGCTTGGGAGAACTGATCCCCAAGACATAGGTCATACCTAAACTACCCCAAAGTTCTAGTATAATATAACCCAAAGGTACATCACATCAAAAGGGATCCAACACAATAGAGGACGCGCCAATCAGTCGCCAAGTCTGTAAGTTATTAGTGTTTCCGCACTGAGGGCCCTTTTGGATTCGGGGACCAAGCCAACCTGGACGTACTACAACATTATCCAAATCACAAGGGGAGTGTATCAATAGGACCATATCAATACAAGTATCCTAGCGCCATAGACGGTTCATAAAACGGATTACCGGTTTCTTGTTATTGTAAAAAAGGCAAAACTCGGTCAAGATGGGCTCGGGTCTGGTCTGACCCGGTCCAGGTCATGCCTGGATGACATGGAACTTGGAGGGACCCATCCTCTAAGCTGTGGTCTAGATTGACTTGTGAAGGTGGTGGCCCAGCTCGGCCTGAGAAGGGCGTGGCGCATTTTCATGGCCCATTAGGTGGCATGCGGTGCGGCCCGCTGGGCGGCCCACGGTGTGTCCCACGGTGGGAAGGCGGTCCGCCCTTGCCGCAACTCGCGGGGGGGGGGGGACCCCTAGTAATCTGAATGGCCCATTGGTTATTCGGTCACCATGTTGGCATGGGGGACTGCTCGGCGGTCCCGCACTGTGCACCCTGGTCGGCCGGAATGACATGCAGATTCTCCTTCTAGCGGCGCAACGACGCTGCTATCCACTTGCTACCGGCCGGGTGTCGTCTGAACTCTAGACCCCATCGTGGCCCAGTGGTTGGGACATCCAACTCCACCAGCAGCCCGAATTCATGATGCCGCTCCGCCATGTGGCAAGCCGGAAGTCGCCGCCACCCTGATCCCCCTCGGACGACGGGTCGCACCCTCTTTCACAACTGGCGGCGTGGATGCATTCTACCCTTCCCCCCTCGTGGTCAGCCCCGACTTATTTCGCAATCCATTACATCTTCATTATATGACTGGGAAATTAAATGATCACATATTCAAAATCCTTGAATCGAGGGATTTGTGTCCATATATCGTGCTCAGCAAAACTCGGTGTTTCCAGCATCCAAAAATATTAGGAATTGAAGATCAGATGAAGAACGCATGAAGAATAAAAAGAAAGAGGGGCGAGGTTTAGTTGTATAACGATCGCCATGTTCATTTGGCCATCATCATCGTGAATTTATGATATAAAGAATTAATAAAATTCTATAATATTGGAAGCAAAACCCTATGTTAACCTACACATATTTATTCCCAATCCAGTAAGAAGAAATTATCTGCCGATCAACTAGTTAATGAGTTGATCTATATTCTTCATTTAGAAGAGAAGAATGTGTGAACCAATAATCACATAGATTTAAACCCCTACCTCAAGAACAATGGTGAGTGCATGTTTGTGGAAGCGTGTCAGTGTTCATTGTCTGCCACAACTATCCTCAAACATTTTCACTCATTTGTTGATCTACGATTCAGGGTTTTAGAGTCGCTCATCACCTCCTGCTGGTACCGACTCCGTACTCCAAGGGTTTGGAGTCACTTCACTTTTTCATCACATCATTTATTGGTGAAGAAGTGTAAAAAACATTTCCCAAACTCCATATAAATATTAGAGGAGGAGGGTGTGCAATGTTCATGGGATTAATGGAGGCCCATTAATTATGAACCTTCCTAATATCCCAATGATACAGTTACTTAGAATTTAAATCTAAATCCATTTATTGGCATGACACGTCCCTGGTCCCACATTGCAACTTGTCCGTTGGAGGACAGGAATAAAAACAAAATAACAAATTCATTTTATTTATGTCTTTAAAAAAGTCCCAAAACATAAAATATTTTCTAGACTTACTGTGGTTCAAGTGAAGTATACCTTAAGTGAATATCAGCACTGAAAGTTCAATGGTGTCCTCAGATTTTAATTCCAAGCACTGGTTAAGAAGTTACAAAACCTCACTTGCGCTTTTACTGAACGTACCAAAAACTTTTCAAAAAAATATTAACAGTCACCTCGACCAACCCCAGTCGAGGTTAGGCTCTGCCTAAGTAAAACATGCCCCAACGAACCCAATGGTACTCTTGGATTTTCAATCCTAGTTACTGTTTAAATGTTATAGATTTTAAAATAAAATAAATTTCATATAATTACTTCATTTATGGAAAAAATACCTTTCTCTGGTGGCCCGTGATATAGCATCCTGCCTTTTTATTACATAACATTTCATTACATTTTAGAAACAAACGATCTTTAAAGTCTAGTTTCTTGGAAACCCGGAACTACAAAACATGAAAAAAACATAAAAAATCTTATAATTTACTTGTAAGGATTTATCAAGTTCATCCTAAGTAAAATTACTACATCTCATAACCTGAAGACATACATCCATGGAAACGATGATCTGAATGCCAAGTAAGGGTAAACAAGGGAATTAGTTTAATTATGATATCAATACGAATTTGATAAAAACATAAAGACAAGAGCATTGAAATAATAAGAATATCATAATAAAAATAACATGAAACATAACTTGAATATGTCTATAACATTTCATTTAATCATTCATGAACATATCACCATGGATGATCCCCAAGGTGTCATAAAAATTTACCAATGTTTTTCACCAAGGTATCCTGAAACTTGTCATCTCTAGAGATTAATTCTTTACCCAATACGATGGAGTGATATCAGGGCACACCCTTAATATGTCTTTATTTTCATGTGATCCGCATAGATCAAAATAAAAAATTTCCTAAATAACCCATATAGAATAAAATAAATGGGTTTCATTTCAAAATCGTGACGTTTTAAAAGTTCTTAAAAAAATAAGATCATTATGTCATTTATTACCCATGGAAATGGAGTGAGGGTTATTTGTACATCAAATCCAAAATCAAATATATAATTTTTTTATTTATTAACACCCATATAAAATAAATAGGTCTGGGTATTCAATTAATAAAACAAGAGTATTTCATGTGAGAAAGAGAGGGAGGTTTTGAGGTGAAAATTCTGAAGCATAACAGCGATATAACATAATTTTCGAAAACATTAAAAAGTGATGGTACAAGTGTAACCCACTCATAAATAAATTTTATAATAGTATAAAGAAATAATAACATGGAGATAATAACATGGTATGTAAATATTAATTACATACTACATGAAAAGGAATCTTGAGAGGAAAGATAAGATGCGATTTCTTTTAAAAAAATTTCGGCATCCAAATGACATCACTTAAAAAATTGGAAAATAAATTGATGAGAGTGGAATGGGTCTTTCATAAATTGTAAATAAAATGGATAGTAATGAGGATATATAATAACAATCTCCACTTAATAAAATATAACTATAAGACATAACATAAAAAAAGTCACGACTTAAAAAAGAGGGTGAAGATTTCCCTTACCTTGAAGAGTAACTTAGAAAGATTGAAGGTCAGGACCTTGAGAGGCATGAGGGAACTTTGGGAGGACTACATGGGAGGTAAAAAGACCAGAACATCATTGGGGGTGGGGATTTTAAGTGAAATGAATGAGGTAATGGCCTGGAATTTATAGGAGATGTGAAGGAATACATTATTAATTTCCAAGGCACACATCATCGGTGGTATTAGAAAAATCATGGGCTTTACCATAGTATTATCCCATGGTATTGGATACTTGGGAAACATCATAGAATATATTACTATTCATAAGTCTAATAGAATAATTACATAATTTTTACATCCTTAATGATGTCATTAAATACGAGAAACTCAATGTATTTTTACTATTCACCAAAAATTCAACTATTTCAAAAAAATCCCAAAAATTCACCTTAACTTAATATCGATACCATAAATTCAATAATGAAGATCATTTTATGAAAATAAGTTTCTAAATATTTTTATTTTAATTTTTAATTAAAATAACTATTCACCAGAAAAAACTAATACTTAACTAATAATTTTTGAAACATTTATTTGCTTATTTTACTAAATCACATTACATAATCAAGGTGCCTAAAATATATTAATACTTTCTTAAGTGAGGATACTATTTCATTTGGTTAGATAAATTTTCCTAAGCACAAAATTACTATTCATAATTTTATATTCACCAAAAAATAAGATCATCTTACTAGACTCTAAATTTCTTACTGAACACAACTATAGAACGCCATTTTTTGAAAATAATTACACATTATTATTTATTTAAGGTTTAAATAAATAATGTATGTTATCCTTTCTTTTCAAAATTCATTAATAATATACATCCTATATTTATTCAAACATTTGAAATTCACAAACATTACCATAATAAGAAATAAAAATTTTATTTATCTCAAAGGACAACAGAAAGTATCTAAGGTCTCGTTACATAGTCCCTTATAACACCAGCATAGGACCTAAGTGTAAGGTGTGCTAAGGTGATAGAATCTTGGGGCAGCTCAGCCAACATTTCCTGAGTGGTGATTTCTATCAGCTTGAAAATTTTCTCGTAAGCGATTCTGTTCAAGCTTCACATGATGATGTTCAGATTGGGCTTGGTTCAGAGTAAAGCCCAGTGGTGTTACCTCCTTCCCAAGTTTCATTAGATGGGCTTCGAATGACTAGAGTCTATCGAATGAGTCCATCTAATCTTCTTTATTTACTAATTAAGTAAGACACCTTGTATTTATAAACAATAATTGTAATGTTAAGAGTTTAATTTTCAACAGTCATATAACTGTTGAAGCCCAATAGTCCCATTCAATCATACTCACTTCGTTAATTAATGAATATAGTTTTTTTACCATAAAATAAATAAAAAACAAATTGGAAACAAAAATTAATAAAAGTTCGGGTCGTTACATTCTTCCCCCCCAAAGAAATTCCATCCCTGAAATTTTCACTCATACCCTGAGAAAAGAAAAGTTGTGTGTACTTATACCTCATAGAATCCTCCAGATCCCACATGGCTTTTCCCATTTGTGATTTCTCTACATCACCTTGAGATGTTGGGTAGACTTGTTGTGTAGAACCATGTCTCTAGGATTCAAGATCTCCCCTGACTTCTCCTCATAAGATAGTTCATGTTCCAGTTGTACCACCTCTAGTTTTAGTACATGTGAAGGGTCAGGTATGTACTTCCTCAAGAGGGATATGTGGAAGAAATCATGAACTTGTGCTATATTTGAAGGAAGTGAAAGCTGATAGGCTGCTGCTCCTACGTGATCAAGGTTTTCATTGGTGACAATGTACCTAGTCTTGAGCTTCCCTTTCTTCCCAAACCTCATGAATCTCTTCTAAAGTTAAATTAGATGAAATAATTTGTCACCAGCATAAACTCCAAGTATCTTCGATAGTTGTCGGCATAAATCTTTTTCTGACTCTGAGCAGCCTTAATGTGTTATTGGATGGCATAGAATTTTTCTATCATATCTTGCACAAGATCAGGCCCAATAAGCTTTCTCTCACCAGCTTCATCCCAAAAAGTAAGAGTTCTACATCACTTCCCATATATAGTATCATAGGGTGCCATTTAAATTCTCATGTGGAAGCTATTGTTGTAAGAGAACTCAACTAACGGGAGATGTCGATCCCATTCACCTTTAAATTCTATTGATCATGTTCTCATAATTTCTTCAAGAGTTTTAATAGTTCTTTTTAGAGTGTTCATAATTTTGGGGGTGATAATCCGTACTGAAATTCAATTCAAGGCTCAGAGCATGTTGAAAATTTCTCTATAATTTTGATGTGAACCTTGGATCATGATCAAATATGATAGAAAGGGGAACTCCATGTAGCCTTACCACTTCACATAAATCCCGGAAATTTGATTAAGATATAAATCCTCCCAAATGAAGAAAAAATGGGAAGTCTTAGTGAGACAGTCTATAATAACCCATGTCGTATTATTTCCTTTGGAAGTTCTTGGAAGACCTGTGATGAATTCCATAGTGATATTATCCTACCTCAGTGCAAGTATGGGTTGTTGTTGCAATACCCCTTTAGGAAGTTAGCACTCTGCCTTCACTTGTTGATATACTAGGCACGTTGAAGTGTATTTAGCATTCTCCATTTTCATATTGTCCCACCAATAATGATCATGTAGGTCCCTATACATTTTTGTGCCTCTAGGTGTATAGAGAATATAGAACAATGGGCTTCATCCATCAAGTCCTTCTTTATTTCCGGAATATATGGAATACATAGTATTGTACATAATTTCAGTACACCATCTCGATCAATATTGAACATAGACAACTTCCCATACTTCACAACTTCAATCTTCTTCTGTAACAATGGATCTTCCTTTTTAGAATTCTTGATATTATCTAGTAATGATGGTTGAGAAATAATTTGGGTTAGGATTGACGATGTACCCTCCATTATAATTCCCATTTCTAGCATCACTAGGTCATTGATCAAAGGATATTTTTGAATCCTCATCATGGAATAAACAACTGGGTAATTCCTACTTAATGCATAAACAAAACTATTTTCTCTTCTGGGATGATAATGAATTGAATAATAATAGTAATTAAATAGTTGCAACCATCTCCTTGGTCTCATGTTCAATTCATTTTGTGTGAAAATATACATAAAACGTTGTTGGTCTGTGTATATATCACATTTATCCCCATAAAGATAGTTCCCACATATCATCAGAGAAAAAATAATTGTAGCTAGCACCAGATCATGCATAGGACATTTCTTCTCATGAGACATCAACTGTCGAGATGCATAAGCAATGAATTTTTCATTTTACATGAGGATGCACCCAATCCATTTGAGATATGCATCACTAAAAATAACAAATCATTCTTTATTATTGTTCTCATGGAACGAGGGAACTACTTACTAAAAAAGATCCCCATGAACTATTCCCACACCATAGCCTCAGATTCCACTCTTTTCCTTGTGTTTTTAATCTATTCCCACCACTGATCAGCTTCTCCTTCTAATTGATAGACAGCTAGGGTGACCTTCTCTTGCTTTGAACAGTGGAGCATTGAAAAGATCATCTTGATGGAGCAGATCGACTAATAATAAATTAATGGTTCAATAGATCCACTGATGGTTCCTAGTCATTGACACATAAAGGACTCAACCAAATGTTGTTCCCTTTACAGTGAGATCGGTCTCTCAACGCGATTCATGTTATTTCCCATAACTTGAGTTAGTTGGTTCATTATTCGCATGAATGTTTCCTTTCTAGATTCCATTGGAGGGTCGTCAGTTCATGGTCTATTGCAGTCACTATTTTCCTGGTTCTTCTTTTTTCCCACCATTTTCTAAAGAATAAATCCTTAGTGAGAATCTTATTTCATTTATTAATCTTTTAACTATATTGAATTTTATCTCTTAAAATATCATGCTAAAACAATTACATTTCTCTATAATTTCTTCATAATGATTCATAAAAATCATGATATTAACAAAAAATATCCCCCGAGAGTGTCGTAACCAAGAGTGAAATAAGGCCAATTTTCATTTACCAGTTCCCATTCGAGTCATGCTCAACACAGTGTTTTTGGGTTTTACCCCTATGTACATCTGTGCTAGAGCCACCTCTACCTGCTCGTATCCAGAGAGGGATGTATTTGGTTTATAAACCATATACTGAATACTGACCAAAATAACAAGATGTTTTCCTATATTTAAACTTTTATATAGGGTTCTTTCTAGTGTTTTCATATCCTAGTTTCAATAAATAACTAAATCCCCCTTTGATACCAACTATTACATCCTTCCTTTTTATTACATAACTTTTCATTACATTTAACAAATTTAGGATCTTTATTGTCTAGTATTATGGAAATAAGGAACAAAAAAACATGAAAACAACATAAAAAATTCTTATAATCCACATTTAAGAATTCATCAAGTTCATAATAAGTAAAATAAATGCATCTTATAACCTGGAGACATACATCCAAGGAAAGGGTTAGCTGAAGGCATAGTAAGGGTAAACATGGGAATCAATTTACTTGTGATAACAATATGAACTTGATAAAAACATAAAGACAAGGGCAATGAAATAATAGGCATATAATTATAAAAAGAACTTGAAACATAACTATAATATGTGGATAGAAAATTTTACTTTGTCATTCATGAACATATCACCAAGGTTCATCCCCAAGGTGTCATAACAATTTACCGAGGATATTCACCAAGGTATCGTGAAACTTGTCATCTCTAGAGATTAATTTTTTACCCAATGCATTGGAGCTCTATCAGGGTGCTCCATTAATATTTATTTATTTTTATGTGATCCACAAAGATCATAATCCAACATTTCATAAATAACCCATAGAGAATTAAATAAATGGATTTCATTTTAAAATTGTGACATTTTAAAGTTTCTTAAAAAATTTAAGATGCTTATGTCATTTATAAACCATGGGAAGGGAGTGATGGTAATATGTATGTCAATTCTGGTATAAAATATACCATTTTTGTATTTATTAACACCCATATAAATGAAATAGGTCTGAGTATTCACAATAATAAAACAAGATAATTTCTTGAGAGAAAGAGAGAGAAGTTTGGAGACGAAAATTCTGCAGCATAATGCTATATAACAAGGTTTTCGATAACATTAAAAAAAGAGGGTATATGGGTAACCGACTCATAAATAAATTATAAAATTGTATAAATACATAATAACGTGGAGATAAGAACATGGTATGGAAATTTTAATGACATACCACATGAAAATGAAACTTGAGAGGAAAGAGAAGATGCAATTTCTTTTACCAAAATTTCGGCAGCCTAACAGTGTCACTTAAAAATTCAGAAAATAAATTAATGAGAGTGGAAAGGGTCTCCCATCAATTATACATGAAATGGAAATTAATGAGGATATAGATGAACAATCCCCCACATAATAATATGGAACTATAATATATAACATAAAGGAAGTCATGACTTAAAAAATGAGGGTGAATGCTTCCCTTACCCTGTAGAGTAACATCAAAAGCTTGAAGGTCGGGACTTTGGGAGGCTTGATGGAACCTTGGGAGGACTCCTTGGGAGTTAAAGAGACCAGAACATTGTTAGGGAGGATTTGGAAATGAATTGAATGAGGGAATGGCTTGGTATTTATACGAGAACTGGGGGAATAAATTATTAAGTCAACCATAATGATTATATAATTGTTACATCCTTAATGATTTCATTAAACACCCAAAACTCAAAATTGTATTTTTACTATTCACTAATAAAATTTAACTATTTTAGAAAAATCCCAAAAAATTCACCTTAACCTAATATCAATGCTATGAATTTAAAAATGAACTCCATTTTATGGAAATAGTTGTCTAAATATTATTAATTTAATTTTTAAGTAAAAATTTTATTCTCCAAAAAAAACTAATACTTAAATAATAATTTCTGAAACCATTATTTACTTATTTTATTTAATAACATTTCCTAATCAGGGTGACTAAATTATATTAATACATTCTAATGTGATGTTACTATTCTATTTGGTCACATTACTATTCATATGTGAAAAATTAGTATTTATAATTTACATTTCACCAAAAATTATGTTGATCTTTTAGACTATAAATTTCAACCTAAAAAAAACTTTAGAAGACCGTTTTTTTTCAAAATAATTACACATTATTAATTATTAAGGATTACATAAATATTTGAAGATATACTATTTTTAAAATTCATTAAAAATATACATTCTATATTTATCCAGACATTTGGAATTCACAAACTTTTCCACAATAAGAAATAACAATTTTATTTATCTCAAAGGATTACAAAAAGAAACTAATGTCTCATTACATATCCCCTTATAACACTAGCATAGGACCTAAGTGCAAGGTGTGCTAAGGTGATAGAATCTTGGGGTGGCTTGGCCAACATTGCTCGAGTGGTGATTTCTATCATCTTGAACTTCTCCCATAGGAGATTACATTCAAGATTCTCATGATGAAGTTTTTCTTGGGCGTGGTCCAGAGAAAAGCCCAGTGGTGCTACCTTCTTCCCATGTTCTATCAGATGGGCTTCGAATGACCCTAGTCTTCTGGATGAGGCCATTGAATCTTTTTTCTGTATTAATTAACCAAGATCACTTGTATTTATAAACAATAATTATAATGTTATGTGTTTAATTTCCAACGGTCATATAATAGTTGAAACCCAATAGTCTCATTTAATCATAATCACTTCGTTAATTAATGAATATAGTTTTTTTAGAATGAAACAAATAATACAAAAATTGGAAGTAAATATTAATAAAATATTGGGACATTACACGCACTGGCCAAAGTTAGTATCCCCCAAAATTAAGCATACCCTCATGAGTTCATTGGTGGTCTCAAAATTTTAATCTAAGTTATCGTTTTTGAGTTATAGGCATTTGAAAAAATAAAATAATATTAATTAATTATTTTACTTATAGTTGTGTCATTTTTGGGTTTTCTCACCATAGGATTGCGCCTACAAAAATTAAGTCATGCCTAGGGAAAACCTGCCAACATGAGCACATCAGTGACCTCAGATTTCTAATCTGGGGAATTTTTTAAGAGTTATTCCACTTTTTCAGGAAAAATACTTATGTGAATTAATTAAAGATTATCAAAACTTTGATAGTTCATTTTGGGCACTCTAGGACTCAGAATCGCGTGCTATTAGATTTTGTAGTCTCGAAATAATTTCTTATATTTAAAAAAATTATACCGAAATTTCGAAACTTTACATTCTCCCCAATTTAGGTCTTTATGTCCCTGAAAGCCACAACAATGAATAAGGAAACAATTGGGGGTACTGATCACAGATACAAGCCTCCTTCCCCCATGTGATCTCTTGGAGGATCCCATGCTGCCAGTGAATGTGCAAAGGAGGTATGAACCTCCCATTAAGGAACTGCTCATGTCGATCCACAATCTCTAATAGAACCTCTCTAAATGTCACCCCATTGTCTATGCATAGCTTTCCATGGTCGATGACTTGAGAAGGGTCATGCACGTATCACATCATCAGGGATACGTGGAAGATGATGTGCACCCACTCTATATGTGGTTGTACTACCTAGTGGTATTCCACCTCACAAATCCTTTGAAGTATCATAAATAGTTTGATAAAAATCTGTTATAACTTGCCTCCTCACCCAAATCTTCGTTCTCCCCATCGGGGAGAGACTCGCAAGAATACATGGTCACCCTCCTAGAACTCAAAGGGTATTTTTATCTTATCATTACAAGAATTCTTCTAACTCTGTGTTGTCTCCACTTGCTGACGAGTGAGACATTGCGATATAAACTTTTCCACTACTTTCTTCATCTCAAGCCATCAGTTATAACATTGGAGGTCCTGGTACATCTTCACCACTCCAGGAAGTACCTTCAAAGGGGATGTATAGAACTCCCTCGAAACCTTCTCATCTACTTGAACCATGGTACATCATAGGAATTGGAGGACATGCTCCCCACCTTTTGAAAATCCATCAGGTGCCCGCACTAAGGATATATAATCATGTCGAGTCTCACAGTCATGTCCCCAAGTTACGCCTCCCTGACTCGTTGAAGGAGTGGGGTACTGACTATCATAGACTGGAGGTATGTTTCTACATCTTTATCCATGAAGGATATATGTAGTGCAACTAGATGCTATGTTGCCTCACCCAGTAAATGCAGACCAGACCTCTTGCTGAGTGCATATCCTACCACGTTCCCCTTCCCATAAGTATATACTATCACAAATTCATATTATCAGAAGAACACTATCCATCACCGCTATATTAGATTCAGGTTCTTCTGAGAGAATATATACCTAAGATTCTTGTGATTAGAGCAGACCATAAAACGTTATCTCATCAAGTAGGGCCACCACATATTTAGCGCAAAGACCACTACTGATAAATCCAAGTCATGGGTAGCATATTTATACTTGTTAGTCTCTATCTCAGCTTTTGAAAGCTCAACTAACACTTCCCCATCCAAAAGAAAGGGTCCCCCTTTTTTTCAAAGCTGTCTAGGGTGCCCCTACCCTAGAGAAGTCTGGTACAAATATCCAGTATTAACTAGCCAAAGAAGATGTCCATCTCCCTTCTGTGGAGTAATCCTTGAAACATCTTTGGAAAATATGTCCCCTTGCTATGCCACTCCTTTTTGGAACTGAAAACTGAAAACTCTTGCTTCCATGAGGGTAAGTCTGGATGACTCATGAGTGATCAGATGGACCCTCATATGCGTGAGTTTATCATGTGATTCCTGGGTTTCCTTTTTCACCGAAAAAGGAAAATCTCATTCCAACATTTTAGGTAATCCACAACCCTTTTACCTAATAAAATCAATCTGAGTATGAACTGTAGATGTCCCATCCATACCCAAACTGACGTTGTAATTCCTTGACACTACCTCCAATAGGTTCCAACCTAAACTCCTGTGTCAAGGGTCATATCACACCTTCAGCACATGTGTGATTATCGAGTCTCCTCCCAAAGGTATCTCTAGAAGTGGGGGTCTCGTCAATGGATTAACCAAAAACTCTAGGTCTTGGAAAATATTTGTGGATGGAGGGAATGATTTTTACCTATGTCTATTAATACGACAACTAGTAGTAGACACAAACTGTTCATAGAATCATTCCTAGAGCCCTCAGGTCACACTCCTTGATCATATGCAACTACTTCCTTCCCATGTCCTCCAGCTCCCTAAGCATGGTGGGGACCACAAAGGGGGGTGGCTGTAACATGTTAAAATTCACACCACCTCATGCTGCTATCCTAGCTCTACTTCCACATCTACAGACCTGCAGATTCATCTGTCCTTAACACTTATTCTTCCCGAATCATTTTAACATGCCCATGTCTCTGAGAATAGTTCCTTTTTAATGATTTCCCACTAGTAATATTCAATGGTTGTATTTGCTTATCTGAAGAAAATTCAACTTCAATGGTTCCCTCTAGCACCCTAACATAGATAGGAATGCATAGAGGAATAGTGATTACTCAAATGTCCCTAATGAAACCCCACTTGGAAGTCTGATCCCTAATGCACTAATAATATCGTATTCATCAAGAAAGAGTAGTGGTCAGTATGCCTTGATGAAATGTCATCCTTCCAAAGCTGTAGAAGTTATAGGGAACTCTCATCCACCAACTCAAGCTAGTCCTTAGCCACCTGTGATTTATGCTTACCTCGGAAACTGAGGGGTATCTGATGCTAAAACATGTACAAGGTACTAAGCCTTCATGTGTCCTCTACCAGTACCGCCAGTTGTAACTGCTGACCAATGGGCAATGATATAGCTGACACAATACCCGAAGGTAATATATCTGGCAAAAGTCCATGTACCGAAGCCTAATCACTATGTAGAAAATCATCAGGGTCACTCACTATAAAATATTAACATATAAGATCACTATATGCTATACTGGTGTCTTAGCTAGGCGGAAAACTCTAGCCACAACCTGCAGACAGTCCTTAGCTTCCTGGGAACCTATCTAACCTCAAAACCTCAGAGGACTCTTCCACTGGAACTCATGAAATGCGTTCAGTTGGCATGAGCTGTCTTCTAGTGCGGCTGGTGGTAAATGCTACCCAATGGGTGGTGGTGGTACTGGTACACCACCCGAAATAGCCAATACAGTAAGAGGGACCTGCACCGAGGCATCATCACTCGGTGGGCCGTCAACGCATACACTCTCAAGAAACCTAGGTGGATGGCATTATGGTGGCATCCTAATAAGGAGGGGGTGTGCCACATTCATTAAGTTATACCTGGTGAGCTGACCCCAAAAAATCAAAAGACACATTTTTCAAAAAAAACATTCAATCTATGTCGTCATGCACTTATTTTGAAGTCAGAATTCAGGGTCCTAGTGTATGGATATGTCAACCGCTGAACCAACACTAAAATCCCTAAAATGAAAACCACACTCATAATACATAACACAATTACTTCACAGAAAAGATCAGTGTCCTAGTTCTTCGAAATAACCAAAATCCTCTAATACCAATTTTGTCACGACCCGTACCTTGAGGCCCTTGTCGTGACTACCCCAAGCCTGCCTTCCAAAGGCCAGGGGCAGGCGACTATCATCGAAAGGAATATTCCCTAAAAACAAGAATGCATTGCATTTATAACCTTTAAACTCAAACAAATAAGTAAAAATCAGCATTCAAGCTCAAAGTAAAACTATATAGTAAATAGGGTGTGAACAGAAATTAAATGCGGCCAAAATACAAGACCAACTGTAATGTACAAGTATATTTTATTTATTTAATTTCAAAAGTCCAAAAACATAACCTTTTTTCTAGACCTATTGTTGTCAAATTGATGTATACTTTAAACAAATATATGTACTGTGAGTTCAATGATATCCTCAGATTTCAATTTCGGGTACCGGTTCAAAAGTTACAAAACACCGCTTGCATGTTTACTAGGCGTCCCTAAAAAAATTTCAAAAATTATTAACAGTCACCCTCGAACTGCACCAGTAGAGAGTAGGCACTGCCTAAGTGAAAAACATCCCAAAGAACCTGATGATACTCTCAGATTTCCAATATGAGTTTCCCTTTAGAAGTTATGGATTTTATAATAAAATAATTGTTACTTAATTATTTTATTCATGGCCAAAAACAAACATTCTATGGGTTCTCGCACTGGCCAATGTTAGTATTTTGCTGAGGAATGAATACCCACAAGAGTTCAGTGATGGTATCATATTTTTAATTTAAGTTACCATTCATGAGTTATAAGAATTTAAAAAATAAAATAACTTTATGTAATTATTTTATTTCGATTAATTCATTTTCCGATTTTCTCACTGTTGGCTTAAACTGACTAAAATTAAGTCACACCTAGGGTAAAACCGCCATCTTGAGCACAACGGTGCCCTCAAATTTTTATTCTGGGAAACCATTTAAGAGTTATTCCACTTTTTTAGGAAAACTACTTACATGCATTAATTAAAGCTTAAAAAAACTTCGACGGTTCATTCTGGGCACTCCCCGCCTCAGAATCACGCACCGTCAGATTTTACAGTCTCAAAATAATTCTGTATATCTATGAAAATTATATATAATTTCTAAGACATTACAGATGAAATAAAGTTATTTTATTTTTTCTATATATCAATATTAATCTCAATAGAAAAGACTAATAATGATATCTAGACATAGAAATACACAATTTCACAAAAATATTTGTATTTCATATTGGAATTTTTTATCATAACATATTCTATTTGAGATTACCTAGTGTGATCTTGATTGGAAAATGACTCATATTATAATGAAGATATTGAACCATATATTAAATACATCATATGCGTCACATTAGATTAATATAATATAGACCATATTAAATATGATGATGAATGTTGTCATAACTCTTCATAGTTTACATTGTATCTTGGAATTTCTTTGACCATCCGATTAGAATGATTCTCCAATAGAATTCTCATGCTAATGTATTAAAGAATAATTATCTTTTTTTGAATGAATATTTTGGTCATATATTATTTTTTAAATCACAAGGAAAAGGTAAATTTTTCTAAGTAACTAACTCTAATAGAATCACACTTAATCTAGAGATAACCGTGTATAGATTTTAGTTCATGAACTATTACATATTATTTATAATTATATTGAGATCTAGATATAGTCCGAAAATACCTTAATATTTCATTTATTGAAACACATCTTACTATGATTCAGGCCATTCAGAAATTCCCAAAAAATATGATATTTCTAATGTTTATGTGTCATCTATCTATATAACCATTGATCATTACAAAGAAACATTGTTGTAGTATTATTACAATACATTGTGAAAGTATCTTTACTTATAGTTACAAAATCAAACACATAGATGATATT
Source organism: Viscum album (assembly GCA_963277665.1). NCBI lineage: Eukaryota > Viridiplantae > Streptophyta > Magnoliopsida > Santalales > Viscaceae > Viscum > Viscum album. The sequence continues at coordinate 417,843,964 of OY728143.1, forward strand.
TTGAATTCAAAATATATATTTAGATAAATTAGAATCTATAATACACTAGGAATCTTTTTTATAATCAATGACCATGAGTTTCTTTGAACTCAACCTACTCACAAATTCTCCATTAAGGCTAAGCACATATCCCAATCATGATTTCATTTTAGTATAATCTATCAAGAAACTATTGTATATATATATCCCATAATAAATAATTCCTCATCTACTCCATTGAAAAATAACCTATCCTATGTGTTCCTCAAGTAAATATTTATATTCTTTACAATAATCCAATAGCGATCTTTTAGGTTCACGTGATTTCATCAAACCGTGCTCTATGTATAAGAAATATCAGGCCTAGTATATATCAGGAAATTTAAGATAGATCCTATAGTCAAAGTCTATGAGACTATACTCATTCTCTCTCTCTCACTCTCTCGACACCTCTACACATATGTTTGAGGATAATTTTACTTATAGAGATGTTGTGACACCAAAATATTTTATGATATATTTCTTTTTAAATAAGTTTATTTTCTCTAATATATTGCAATACATATATCCCAAAGTCTAAGTGAAATGAAATGAAATATAATGTAATATTCTACACATTTTATTGGAAACTATTAATTTGATTAAATAATTTATGAATTTGTTTTTATTTACACATATAAAAAATGAATTCCTCATTTGAAAGTAAAAGATTATTTTTTAGAAAACATGTTTTATGCATTCAATGTTTTTTTATATAAATAAAATAAATTAATCACTATTTATTGAATTATTTTAATTAAATTTATAGATTAGATATTCAATAAAAAAATTAGAATCATTTTTCATTTTTCATGGCATGTGATAAGAATAATTCTCATTTTATGTTTAAAAATTTATTTTTCTAAAAAATGGGTTTATCTTATTTAGCACATTTATTTAAAAATGAGTATAGTTCAATTATCGAAATTGAATCCTGAAAAATTGATTCTATTTTTGGAATCATGAGTATTGAATTTTTTAAATAGGAATGTTTTATATTTTATTATTATAAAGAGTAACCATGGTAATTATTTTTCACCATAGTATGTGTGAAATAGATAAAACATGGATAAAACATTGGATTATGGATTGTCACATTTGAGGAGTTTCAATACAAGAAGACTATGGCATTTTAGGAATGGTATGAGTTCTATTATTTTTTCAAGAAACTAGGGTACAACATAGATGTTTGTAGGTGTTGGGCATTCAGACACTTCGACACTGGTGATGTACAGGCAAATCATGCCATATTTGGTCTTACTATTGGGAGTATGAAGCTACTAGAGGTAAATCACCATGATAAAATTTTGCGTGGTGAAAGTTCTACGGCTGATGGTTCTGTAGATTTAGTAGTTAAGAAGTAGTAGTTAGGGGTGTTTCCCTCAAAACAAGGGGTCATCAAGATATTTAATTGGTTTAGAGAAGATTTAGCAGGTCCTTTATGAGCAACTGAGGTAGAAATTGTTACATAGGTGAGGAATATGGTGGATGTGAATATATTCAAATAGAATGATGGTTCCCTTAAATTTTAGGTTAATGATGGATTTTCAAGACTAATTTCACTAGTAGAGTGTTCTGGGGATAATGATGGTCTGGTCAAGGATATTGTTTTTAATCATCAGGAGGAGGATGTCCATTGGGATCTGAGTAAGGAAGTGGTGGAGTAGTAGCCTGAAAGAAATGGCCACACTATTGGAAATGACCCTCCATGCTTGGTCTTTGAGGATACCAATACTCAACCATATTTTATGGTTCATGGATTAGTGAAACTGAGAAGTGTTGATATGCCTACGAAGGAACCAAAGAATGAGGACCATGTTAATGACAATGTGAATGATAATAATTCTCATGTTTCCCTAGATTGTGTGGGCCAACGTCAGGGGAAGGAGGCCATCCCAACATGTAGTCATTTTACAGGTCCAGAGGGCTTGGCTCAGAACCAAGAGAACACCATTGATGAACAAGTACAAAGGGATATAAAGACAGATTTGTATCTCTATTGATATTTTTCAATCAAGTTAGGATGGAAGAATGGTAACATTTTTCACAGTACAAGGAAGGAAATGTTTCTAAATTCTAGCTATGGTGGTTTCACATTGGTCATAGGGTAGATAAACATAGGGTGAAATGATTATTGTTATCCTCTAAATACAATTAAGACCAAGGAAGTTAAACAATTTAACAAATATGAGTTGGAATAAATGCCTAATTTTATTGATAATATGTAGAGAACTTCTGAAGATGTTGTGGAAAATTTGGATGAGGTTGGTGCAAAAAAAACTGGTGTAGAAAACAGTCCTTAAGAGATATCCTTGAGACTTCTTTTCTATTCTGTATATGAAATAGTGGAGAGTTTATTTTTATCAATGTTACATAAGAAGAGGCCAAAAAGATGATGGTGAGGCTAATTCATGTGGAAATCAATAGTGAAAATGCTTCTTAAATTGAGAAACGTGACCTTATACTAATAAGGGGTTTTAATGAAGGGAATATAAGTAAAGAGAAGTACTATCAAACTTAGGGAAAGGTGGTGGATTGCTTTGAAGATGTTATTTATGACAATCCAGATACACAAGTTTACCCAATCTCCTAAAAACTCTTTTGGGATAAATCATCTAATAGGCTTAAGTTACGTTGCTATAATTTTGTGATCTCTTTTGTGGCATGTCCCTCTGGTTGAATTGTGTGGTTTCCTACTTTTCCTTAAAAGTGATATCTCAAAAAAATTAATTTTCATTCAGTCATAAAATTATTTAATATATGGACACTAGTTACTTTTATTTATTTTATGACTTCTATTTTAATTTACAAAAAAAATAAATACCAAATTTCACTCTCATAATTTTAATGTCTTTATGTTATTTACATGAGTATAAAAAAGGAAATGTTTGGATCTAAATTTTTTTAAATTAAATAAAAAATAGTTTTTTATCATATTGGTTTATTTATAATTTTTATAAAATTAATAATTACCTAAAATGATTACGTAACACAGATATAGTATTGACTTAATTAATAGAAATATAAAATAAATGATTTGAAAAATATTAAAATTAATAAAATGTGGGTGAATTATTATAATCCAAATAAATTTATATTAATTTAACATATTATAGGATTTTTTTTAAAAATTTATATCCATTTTACATTATTATGATGTAATTTTTTATTTCAAATTAAATTAATAGTGTCAAAAATGATATTAATGATATTTTATATTAATAATATTATATTATTTTTTAAAAAAATAATTAAAAAATTAAATAGATCAATTAAGACATGATATGGTTCAAAATTTCATTCATTTTCCATTTATGTGAAAATTCATTACTTATAATTAAAATTACAGCAATTTAAGATTGAAATAGTTCTTACCTCGGTTAAAGATAAAAATGGATAATGAAGGCATTAACAAAAAAATATAATGTTTTAAATGAAAAGAAAGGACATATAAATTTCATTTTCCAATAATATTTTAACCTTATTTTTTTAATATCTGTCTATTTTAAATAATTTTACCTTTTATTTAATTAATTATAATTTAATCTATTTAGTAATTCATAGTGTACCATTTCCCTCACTTATATAAGAATATCCATTCTCTATTTTATTTATTCCACATTAGGCCACCTATCTCAGAAAATACCTACTAGAATATCATGTTATATTCCTCAACCAAATCCTAAATCTAATTTTTCTTTCCATAGTAAAATCCATTCAAGGCTTAAGTTGTATGCTAAAAATATTTATCAATGAAGAGGTATAACTCTTAACCGAGTGTTTTCAATTTAATTTATTATTAAACCTTCTATTAATCAATGGTACCCACAATAATATAATTAATTATAGATTTATAATATAAATAATATTTTTATGTTTATTTAAAAACCATTATATAGATTATTCCCATCTTTGGGAAAGTGATAACATCTCATATGTGTATTTGTGGACTGCCACCTCCATGTTCCGATATGATTTTTTTTCACATATCATTTACATGGATGGTAATATGGATAAATATAATGAACATATATGATATATAAGATCTAAAAATGATTCTAAAATATTTTAGTTGTTATTTAAAATTATTTCAATCCATTTTTTAAGAGTGAAAACATTATTCATTTGTATATACAGCCTATCGTCTCTATAGGTGATATATTTTTTTTCAATATATTCCCTTTTATGGATTAAAAATAAATATACATACTGAATATATATGATATTCATAAAATTATTAAAATTATTTTCTGTGAAGTAACAATGATAAATGTACAAGGATCAAGACTTTCAATCCAAAACAAGCAAGAAAAAAAGTATTATTTATAACTCGAATAGTCATTTTTATTTAAAAATTATAAATAATTAAGTGATAATATATCATAAGTAAAATATATATGGTATGATTTTCATTATTATGGTTCTATAACAAATTTTAAATAAATATATACTTATTATATAGGAATTTCAAACGTGTATAGAGAAAAAAAATGATTTAGGAAGGGAATTTATGTTTCAATCCAATTTTTATTTGATTATTTATGATTTCATTTCAATTAAAGAAACATTATGATAATCTTATTATACATATAATTTATTTTTATTATTATTTTATTATTTATAGAGAATATATATTTTCCTCTAATTATCACTTCAAGTGATTAAAAGACATGAATAATATTTTTAGGGAAAACTGACTATGTTTTATTGTTTTCTTAAACATATTTTTCTTCCAAGCCAATGTTTTTTTAAAATGCTTTGAAAAATATTTTGATTACCCACCTATGATTTTAAAAGTAATTTTTTCCCATTTTTTACTTTTTACAAAATTATAAAAAAGGAAACTACTTGTTGTTTTATGATTGAGGTGCTTTTTAATTTTTACTACAAATGTGAAAGGAAATTTTCTTCTAATGTACATGGTATGAATAGAATTTCTAATTTGATGACCAATGAAGACAATAAAGATTAAATTAAAACATTATATGGGATATTTCAAATAAATAACTTCCTTTAGGAATATTTGGAATTTAAATAAGTGATTTCAAAATGAAAACCTTATTTTTCTCCAGAAATATTCGATTGATTATTTTAAATGAATTTTTTATCTATAAAAACATATATTTAATTTAATTTTGTATTACTAAGGATATAATGAAATTATACCATATTTATTATTTCTATGGATGTATTATTATTATTATGATTATATATTTAGTAAATCAATATTTTATAGGGTTTATGCTATGATCAATTTATGAAATGATTATGAAACTCATTCTCCTTATACACGTTATAATATAATGATATGATGAATGTTTTATGATATGTTGATGCCCATATGTATGTTTTTTATTATTTTATGGGTGGTCTTAGATTTATATATCCCTCCAATTAATTTTTAAGGTTCTATATATCATGATATAATTATAGTAAATATGTTGTTGTAATAAATCAATTATGGGAAACAAGTCGAAGGTATTGATCCATTGTGGGAAAAAGGTCCATGTGATTGATCCACTATGGGAAATAAGTACTGATTCTTGATCCATTATTATTTGGAAAACATTTGTTGATTCTTAATGCAATATGATTTGATGGTATTAGTAGTTAACATTGACATATAACATTGTTTCTATTCTAATGATGGTGGAACATTTTTATGACATGAATATACGTTTTATGGTTGATTTATGATGATATTTCATGCTTTTTATTCATAAATTTTTAAATGATAAATTTTTATTCCATGATTCATGTTTAATATTCAAGATAGTTTAGTTTTAAACATTTTAATTTCTGTTCACGTTTTTATACTCATACTCTTATATTATTATTTCATATGATCATCAATTGATATCTCCTAGGTTTATCCTTATTGATCATCTGATCTCACTCTTTCATATTTTTCCATCCACCTAGTTATGAAGAAATGTTTCTATATATTATGTGTATAATGATTACTATTTGGTAAGTTAGTTTTCGTGTATGTTGAATATCTTTTATAAAATATGAATATTGTGTATCTAGTCTCAAAATACACTTAACTTTTATAGTCACTGAGTGTGTATTTGTGAAATGTACTTCCTAATCATTTAAAAATGAAATATTTTTGTATAAAAATCAATAGATGAAACATTTGGAATCAGAGGAAGATTTCACCAATATTTAGAGATTATTATTATATAATATTGGTGAGTACCCAAGGGATAAATCTATATATATGACAATATTATATTGTTTTGGAAATGACCATGGATAACTTACATTAAAACTATATTTTTATGGATTGAGAAGAATATGTCATTATTTAGACATCCTTTGAATGATATTTCATGATTATTTGATAGTTTTATGTCATTAATATTGCTCAATTCTTACATTTTTTTGGTATTAGTTAATGTCTATAACTAGAAAACATCAAAATAATAATGAATGTGAGGGATAATTAAATGATTATCCCCCTATGAATGAAACTCTACCAAAGTTGTAATGTAGAATCTAGTTTATATCCTTGCACAACTTTATTAGAAAATGAATCACACTGAGCTTCCAAATTATATCATAAATACTAATGGAATCATTATCCCTATGATTAAAATCAAGGAATCACTATCCATGAAGAAATTGTTTACTATGTACTTAAGGTATAAATTCAAATTAGATATTTCCACCATTCCCTCAGTATTGATATGAAAATAAATATCAACAACTATGAAAATTGAATAAATCATATCATGTATAGCAATTCTATCAATCTACATTCTAGAAATGTGTGATAAAACACAGTGGGAATTTTTGGAATTGTACTAAGAGGTGATTTAAATGTCTAAATGTTGATAATAAAACCCATGAAAGTCAACAATTAATGAATAGGCTGACTAATTAATTTTTAGAAAATATTAAATTGAGTAATATAAAACCCACACTTCAAATATTAAAATTCCAAGAGTATCAGAATTATTTAAAACATTTCATGAATATGAAGGATTATGTTGATGATCGCTATCAATAACTTCTTAATCCCAAATACAATGGTAAATCTCAAAATATCAAAATCTTGGATGTGGGTTATGAGAATGATATGGTGATATGTATACTTATCATCCACTACAGTGTAGTTAATGTCTTATTTGATTATAGATTTACCCACTCTTTTATATGTAAATAGTTTTAAATGGAATAAAATCACCACCACAATGATGAGATTTTGATTTAAAGGTAAAACTCTATAATATTATAATGGTTTCATCTAATGTATATAGTTCCTCTCTAATTAATTTTTTTGGGAATATGATTCCTATAAATATTATGATTCAACCTTTAGTTGAGTTTAATTTTGGGAATGGTTTATATTTATATATATAGATACCGGATCAATTTCTGAGGATTGTAAGTCTCGTTTCATTTACAAAATTAACCTATGATAGTTTATTAATGCAATGATGAATACGAACATCAAATGGAAATTAAATCTATCAAGGGGGTCTTAATCACTGTCCATAAAGGGAATATATCTTAGATGGTTTATGATATATCTAAAACTGAAGATATGCCAATTATATATAATTTTTTTATGTCAATCATAATATTTTAATATTATTCTTATGAAATATGAATTTGAGTTGTCAATATAACTCATACACAATGAAACACCTATTTCAATGACTCTATAATGAATATCCCCAGTTCAGATTTTAGAATTAATGAAGATACTATATGATAATTTTGATAAGGGATTAATATGTCTGAGTGCAAAACCATTGGGTTCCTCTATTATTTCTTTATTTATAACAATGGTTTAATGTTTTTTTTTCATCCACTATCAAGAACACAACATTATCAATATTAAGAATAATTATCCTTGATAACATATATGTGATTTTTTTGATCAGTTATGTGGAGCTAAAAACATTCCTCATATTGAAATACATTATGGATTTAATCAATTGAGGATTAAAAAGGAGGGTATACCCAATACAACATTCCATATGAATTATAGGCATTATTAATTTATTTTGATACCATTTAAACTTAATAACACCCCTTCTGTCATCATAGATTTAATAAATAGTGTCTTTAGAGGTTAATATTATAATTTTTTAGAACACGTTATATATGATATTTTTTTATGTTAATAGACAAAGGCAGTGTGTAAGGATCATTTGATAATTATACTAAAGACCATGATGAAGGATAGGTTGTATGGAAAATTTACAACTATTTATTTAGGATTCATAAATTTCTGTTCTTGTGTCATATAATCTCTTGTTTTGGTATATTGTTAGATCCTTCAAAAAAACGTTATTGAGAAATGGCCTAGACCAACCATTTATCCCAAATCAGTATTTTTTGGATACCAAAATATTACCTATGTTTTACATGATATTTATCACAAATATATAATCCACTCACTAATTTGACTCAAATGTTGGTTAAGTTATTATGGAAAGACGAATGCGGAGAGAATTTGAAGGAACTAAAGAAGTGTTTGGTTAGTACATGTGTGCTCATACAACCAAATAGTAGATAAGGGTTTTTGATCTATAGTGATTCATAAAAGAAGAGACTAAAATGTTACCTCATTAAAAATAATATGATGATATAATATACCTCACACAAATTGAATGTACATGAAAAAATTTACCAAACTCTAGATATAGAGATGTTAGAGGTAATTTTTATGTTTTAGATAAAATAACATTATCTATATGGTGAAAATTTTGAAATATATACAAACCATATATTTCATATTTATATCTTCACAAAAAAAATCTGAATATGTTCTAGAGAATATGTAAGGAGTTGATTAAAAATTATTTCTTCTCAGTACAATGTCTCCATGGGAAAGATAACAAGTATGAATATGATCTGAGTTGAAAGAATCAAGGAGGATTATGTATGATTAATATTGGAAGAGATCCAATACATATGGATTTGTAGAAGAAGGATATTAAAATCATAAGAAAAGGGGATTGATCATATCTTTCTCAATTGAATTTTCCATAATCAATACATTTTATGATTAATGTGGAAATAATGAATGATGTTGAACTATATAATAAAGTGAGAAATGATAATGTGTTTGACCATGATTTTCATAAAATGATAAGGTTCAAGAACCGTGTGTGTGTTCTATCCATACCACAATTTAAGAAGGAAGTGTTAGATGAATCTCATAGTTCATTGTAATATATATATCACAGAACTAAAAATATGTATAGAGATCTGAAAGAATATTTTTGGAGAGAAAACAAGAAAATGTATATTACAAAGTATGTATGTAGATTTATATTATGTCCAAACGTTTTTTCTAATTGATAGAAGTACAAGGATACATTAGAACATTTACCCATAACTAAATGAAAATAGTAAAACATTAGTTTGTATCAATTTGATAGACTCCCCAAAAATCTAAAGGGAACAATTCTATTTTGGTTGTAGTCAGTCTCCATATAAAGTTGATACACTTCATTTACTTGATAGATTATTTCTCTCTTCATCAAGTATTATGTTATTCAATAAATAAGTTACGAGATTTCATATATTACCACATTATATTTTACTTGATCAAGAATCAATGTTTACCTCGAAGATCTGTTGAATTATTTATTACTCTTTCAATATAGAGTTTTGTTTTAGTACTACTTATTATCCATAGATAGATGATAAATATAAGAGAACCATCCAAACCATGGATGGTTTTTTTAGATAATTTTTTATAAAATTCATGGGTGGATGAGACCAACACGTTCATCAATTTTATTGATTTTTTATAAAAATATACTTAAATCAAGCAATGCGATGTCTCTTTATGATGACCTATTTTGTAGAAAGTTCGAAACAACAACATGTTGAGAGGAAGTTGGATAAATAATGATATTTCAGGCCTAGTATAGTTAATGAAATGACCTGGAAAGTAATATCCATTCAGTGTCAAATAAGTTCATATTAGAGTCGAAAAAAATTCTATGCTGAGAATCGTCAGCAAGATCTAGAGTTTGAAGTTGGTGAAAATGAATTCATTTAAATATATACATTTAATATAGTTATGAGATTAATAAAAAAAGGTAAATCTATTACATAGATATATTATTCCTTTGGAAATTTTTTATCGTATTTGTATGGAAGCTTATCATTTTGAACTTCTAATGAATGTCTCTCAAGTTCATGATGTATTTCTTATATCTATCCTGAAGACTTACATAACTAATCCTTAAAGTTTATTGAACTATGATATACTAATAAAAGATAAATATATCTATTATGAGGAAAAACCTGTTGATAATAAATATCATAAAGAGAAAGTGGTACGAAAAAATACCACTAATAAGGACAATTCCTTATGAAAAAACTATAAATTAGATGTAGCTACTTCAGAACATAAGGATGTGGTTAAAAAATATGTCATCAATATTTTTTATTATATATTAATGGAACATTAATTGAAAAAATAATTTTAATAGGGGTAAATGTGACACCCTTATATTAAAAGATATATTTTTCTTTAAATAAATTTAATTTCATTATTAACATCCAATATATGAAACCTTGAGTCTAAATGAACTGTAAGGAAGTTTACAACAATTAACTAGATGTCATATTGGTGGTTTTGAATAAAACTAACTAAATTATGAGAATTTTTTATTTTACACCAAAAATAATAATTTCATTCATAATTAATTGATTAGAAATAGAAATAAATATCATTTTAATATAAAATATAGGTTTTTCTGAATAACTGTTTTTATTCATAAAGTGTGTTTTTATATTAGTAATATAAATTAACAACTATAGGTGAAATTTTTAACAAAATTTATCTATAGTATTTTAAAATAAAATTTTTAACATTCAACTAATATTTTTCTTGGAATGATATTGGAACAAATATATCTTTATGCCCGAAAATACATTCTTCTAAAAAATTGGGGTTTTCATGATTTTACAACTTATTTTAAAATGATTCCTTTTAATTATAGAAAATGAATATTAATAAATGTATACCATATTTGAATTTTGCATTATCAAATTTTATAAATTGGTATCTTTTACTTTTGTTCATTATGAATAGTAATCGTGGAAAATATTTGTCACCTTAGTAAGGGTAAGATGGATAAAACAAGGTTAATTATTTTAGATAAGGGTTTATAATTTCTACAAAGAATTACTTTATCCTATAGGACTATTGTAGTTATAACTTTTTTATTCTATTATCATATATACATCCACATGGTGCCATTTTTCAATGATTATGATCTTTTTTAATTTAATAAACGAATAAATACCAAATGACACTCTTTTGACATTAATATCTATAAATTTTTTAGCTAAAATTAAATAGAGGATATGTACGATTCAAAATTTTTATTTCAAATATAAATAAACTATTTTATCTTTATAATTTATTTATAATTTTTAGGGATTGAATAATTACTAGAATTATTATGCAACACCAATTCTATATTTATCCGATCAATAGAAAAACTAAATAAATGATTTTACAAATACTAAAAGTAATATAATTTTGGTGAATTATTTTGTTCCCAGAATTTTATAAATTAATATGTCATATTAAAGATGTGTTAGAGGTTTTTTATTTTAATTACATTGATATCATGATGTCTTTAAATTCAAATTTAATGAATATTTTCAAAAATGTCATAAATGATATTTTATTAAATTATTCAGAAATCATAAAAATATCACAAGTGGTAAATTAAGATAATATATGGATGAATACAAATAAATATATAATTAATATAAATGAGATATATATATATATATATCATAGTTAACATTTTGGTGATGAATGAACCATCATCAATGTATAAGTACTGAAACTGCAAAATAAAAACATACACAAAAAGAATTTATCACCTAGAAGAGTTATTTTAATAAATCATTATTATCAAATGTGTGATAATATTTTGAAAGTAAATAATATATTATATAGTATATATGATTATTTTTATAAAATAAATTTATAATAAATGTTTTTTATATAGGAGGAACAAATGTGTACGAAGAAATAAAATACCCAAGGTGATGGGTTTATATATTAAACCAACTAAAATATCGATCGTTTAAGATATAAATTTTAATAGGGAAATTACCTGATTCATAGATGATAAATACATTAAATATTTATTCATATATAGTTTTTTTAGGAACACCTGTTTTCCTTCTATTTTTCTCACTTTATGTACTTAGGAGGCTGAAATTAGTTTTACAGGAAACTAGTATAGTTTTACTATTCTGTGTAGAATATTTTTATTATATGCCCATTTTTTCTATTAAATTATTTATAGAATTCTATTAATAATCTCTTATGATAGTTTAAATTAATTTTTACCAATATTTTACTTTTTGAAACATATATTTAACAGAAAATTCTTATCATTTTTTAAATGATACACTTTTGACTTTTTACTAAAAATGTTAATGAAACCAATGTTTAAATGTACCCAACATGAATAGAATTTACAACTATAATGACATCTATATCCTTAAAATATTATTTGAATAATTTAAATGGATATTTTTTTCACTCACGGAAAATTTATGATAAAATATTTTAATCAATTTAATATCATTGATAGATTTTTCTATAAACAACAATGAGATTAAACAAACTACAATCTACTATTAAAATGTTATTTAAAAGTGATAATTATTACATAGTAGTTCAAATAGGAGATTATGAATGGGAATAAATAAATTATGGAAAAATAATTGTTAATACATGTATAAAATTAATTCATTATTTATCAATGGATTGAAAAATATAATAAAAAAACATTTAATGAAAAAAGAGCTGATTTTTATGAAAAAACTATTTTTATACATGTGACATGTTTTTAATATTATAAATTAAAATTTTCACTATAGATTAATTATTTTATTTAGATTGAAATACTATATATAAAATCAACTATTTAAACATTCATCTAGAGTTTCTAATTTGTATGAGATGAGAATAAATCCAGTTGTTTTCTAAAATACTATAATTTTCTATAAAGCAGATTTCTTCACATTTTTATCAAATAATCTAAAAATAATTTGATAAAATTAAAGGTAATGAATGTGAAAAATGTACACTATAATTGTAATTAGGATTTTCAAATTCGTAAAATATTTCCCTTATATTTTTTGTTATTATGAATAGTCATTATAGTAAATATATCACCTCTGTAAAGGATAAATTGAGAAAAACATAGTTAATATAAGTTTTAAGGTGAACATTATTCTTTTTAATTATTATATGAAAAATTAAATTCTACAATAATATCTTTTGCATTGAAATTTAATTGTTTACATGACAATTTTCTGAAAATTGAGCAATATAATATTTAAATCAAAGGAAAATACAAAAAATGTCACTCTCTTACTTTTAAATATATCATTTCTATTAACATAATGATAAATTATATATTTGAATTAATATTAACAATTATTCTTAGAATAACTAAATTATTTTCAATATTATAATTTATTTCTAATTTCTAGTGATTATATAATTATATTAAATACTTATGCAACGTTGACAAAATAATTCTTCAATTAATAAAAAATAATATAATTTTTTTAAATATTAAATTTATTATAATTTGAGTGATTTATATTTTTACATAATTTTAGAAATTGAATTAACTTATTAGGTATTTTCTGAATGATTATATTCAAAATCAATCATTTTGTGTATGTTTTTAATGTTAAATTGAAGGAAATCTGTAGAAAATGACATTAATCATGTTTTAGGGTAGTTATATTTTATTAACATATAAAAATATAATAAAAATAATGAAATATAAATCAATGGATAATATATTGTCTAAAATATCAATCCATATCCATTTATGATTAAATTAAAACCTTACAAATTAAATTATAACCCTTTAATATACAAAAAGTCAATACTACTATTAAGATTAAAATTAGTTAACTTAGGGTTTAAACCAAAAACTATATAAATTTAATTGTTTGATTATATTTAGACCTTATACACTTTTATATCAAATATCTCTCCATTTTTAATCATTTCTCTTGCTCATGCCTTTATTATATTTTATTATTTTTAGAACATCTTAACATGTCATTTGCCTCCCTTTTAAAAGGACACTCCTTTCTCTCAATTATTTGGACCAAATTAAGTAATATAGCTTTAAAAAACCTTGACCGTTTATTTTATAAACATACATAGAAAGGCTCTCCAGGTTTCTTATTCCCAAAAGACTAACCCTATGATTCATAAGATTAGATATAAAGGAATTATTTCATAGAAGAGGTGATCGCGTTAATGAAACAATTTATTTTTTTACTTATTGTATAACCCAATATAACATTATGTTATTTAGAATTAAAGAATAAATTAATTAATATAAATACATTGAAATGTTTTTATGATTTTGAAACTGCTATTATGCACCCACTTTTTCATAAAATGGGATGTGAATATTGCGCTTGTGCGTACTCAAGATTTACCATCTCTACTTAACAAAAATAATTCAATTTTCATCATAATATATTATGGATAGTTATTATGGTGGTTTTAATTTTTATATATTATGTTTATGAAATAATTATTCTTCATAAATTTTAATATCATATATTTGTTCTTAGATTTTAATCCATTTGGATCGATAATGTTGAATGTGTGTACCTGTTTAGAACCACCTCCACATAGTGATGTGATTAATTTTTTTTTCATTTACTCTTTACATGGATGGTAATAAATCTGTATTTAATAAATATATATTATATAAAAAATTATTCTATAAAGGTTAATTGTTTTTTACCCTTGTTTTATTCCATATTCAAAAAAATGAAACCAACATTCATGCGTACATATGACTTACTATCTCCATGAACGGTGTAATTATTGTTTTATATATCAATATTTTATTGATGAATATAAATTAATATATATTAAATTTATATTTTAATTAATATTATGTATATTATATAAATGTGATCAATTTAAAAATACCAAAACCATCAAATGAAAACATATATAAAAAAGAAATAGTTATCACATAGAATAATTATTTTAACAAAGTATTGTTAATGAATGGGTAATAAAGGATTAAAAATAAACATATATTATATGATATATATAGTTATGGTTATATTATATATGTATAAAAATCCTTTTTTATTATTCATGATGTTTGAGCACATACAATGGAATTCATTTATGATGTAAGGTTTTTTTTCTAAATCTCATTATTATTTAAGATTGTTTATTCTTAAGTCTCCACAAGAGAAATTATTTGATTTTAATATCACTAAAACATATATATTTTAATTATAATCTTATTATATAATTAAATTAAATGTTTTGTTTCCATTTACCCCCTTTGTGTAATCAAAACCCCAAAATAATGTTCTAGAAAAAACAAACTTGTTTTTTCTACTTATTTTGTGTGTTTTTCTTCCATGTCTTTATTTTCCATTAAATGTTTTAATGAATGTTTTTATAATTATCCAATAGTTTTTTAAAGAGATTTTTACCCATGATTGACCTTTATAAAATCTTTTAAAAAAATATTATTTTATTTTTTTAAAATGAGATTCTTTTTTAACTTTTTAAAAAAGTGTAAAAGGAATGTGTTGAACTTTTATATAATGACTAAAAATTTCCCCCATCATGGTAGATAATTTCTTTGAATCATCCTTTACATGTTACTGAGGTTTATTTCAAGGAAGTTCTTTAATATAAGTTACTTTTTTAAATTTTAAATACGTTAATTAATAGTGTAATTGATATTTTATCCAAGCCTTTTAGTGATATTTTTATACTATTATCATATATGAAAACATACATTATTTAATTTTTTGATTTAATAAGGATATAATCTAATTTTACCATCATATATATTTCTCTTCATGATTTATAATCCATTTTACAAGGTTTGTTTTTGATATTATTTATGTCAGTCGTTCACATATAGATATATATTTATTTTTAAGGCATATAGATTAATTTTTATTATTTATTCATATGATGTATACATTGGATAAATTAAGTTATGGGTGGGGCATTGAATAATATATCCCCTAAATTATTTAATAATTCTCATGATATAATCTAAATTGGGTATTTGTATAATTCCTTAACAATTTATGCAGATTTCCTGGCATGGAGCCTTAATGTTTTTTTAGAAGGCCGACATCATGCATTCAATTATTATAAAATCAATTATTTATATCACTCTAATTATTTGAGAATTTATGATATTTTTTGGATATGTTTCAAGCTCATGTGATTGTTTTATATAAAATTATTTAACTATTATTTTTTCATGTCATATTAGTCATGTCTTATTTAGATTCTATTATACTTATACCCTTATTAAGCATATGAACTGACCCCTTTTTTTTGATTCATTTACCCAGTATTATTGGATATTTTTTATGATTAATATATAGAGATATTTAAAGTGAATATGGATTTTACAAAATTAAATATTTAATTTTTCTTAATCAATTTTGTATTATGTATGGTTTCAATAATGTTTTAATTTTAGCATGAAAACTATAAAATTTCAAACATTTGGATTAGATAATTTTATTTAGAATCAACATAACAAAGTTACCACAAAACCTTAGAAACTATGGTTGTTGTCAATATAGTTTTTATTAGATAATTTTATTAGACACCCAGATAAATTGATTAAATAAAACATAAATTTTGAAACAAAACCCTATTACTAAATTTTAGGATAAGTCTAAGTATAAGAAAACATCATAAAGTATGGATGAGGTAGATATTATTTGAGTTTCTTAGTGATACATCCATAATTGGACAATATAATTGGATGTTGTTTTTTATAGATACAACTACATAATATAACCTAGAACCGAATTGGTTGAGTATATATCATCTATAAATCTAGTATATGTTGATTATTTCATTAATAATCACATGGTTCGAAAATCATGGAGATATTATTAGGTTAATTCATATTTTCATCATAACATATTATTAAATATGTAAAATTATTTTTATGATTTCATAAAATTCTCAACAAGACAAATTTTATGATTTTGAGTTTAGTTATGCATACATTTTTAAATTATTCTAACTCATTCACTAGTTTAAAAAGTATGCATTATGGTTTATAAAGTTATCATTGAATATGATTTATGTTATTTTTTTTAAATGGAACATAGGAAAAAGAATAAGAATAATATCAATGCATTTAATCCATGTATGGATATACCTCCTTGGATAGTTAATGAAATTGTTGTTGAGAAAATTATAACTATATTTGGGTAGTTAAATCAGATTATGAACAATAACCATAACCATATAAGGAATCCTACTGATCCACAAGGTGGTGTGGAAATTTCATACTACTATTTGTATCATCAACCTATTGGATAATTAGTGAATAAAAATATAATGAGCTTCTCTTTTCACACGTTAACATTTCACAATTTTTTCTGAATACCTAAAATATTATAAAAAAATACCAAACTATTATAGTACCTTTGGAAACATTGAAACAAAAAAACTGGTACAAAAATGAGCTATATAATCCCTCACTAGGTTCATCTTGACTATCACCCTTCTTAGACACATCCAACAAAATACATATCTTCGTAACTTGTGGGAAGGAAACATAAAAATGGGTGAAATAAGATGCTTCGTATGGGTAAATATGGGAGATATATAAGCATAATGATGATCATAAGGGTATGATAACATGATCATAAAAATAAAAGATCATACACTACAAATCAAGGATAATAAACATGAATCTGGTCATATAGCATGGTAGTTCATAATACACAAATCATAAAGAAATAAAGGACATAAGCATTGAGAGAATAATATAGCAACAATCCCTAGATTTGAGGTAGACACATAAGAATATATATTGATTTCTATAGTATTCATCGCAATGATGTGAAGGGTATCCTAGTGGTTAAGTCCTTTACTAAACTGGATTCAGACCTCGTTCCAGCCACGTATTATTGAACTGAGTTCACTCCTCATTGGACCATTGTAATTCTAAACTAAGTTCATTTCTCATTCTATACATATAATACTTATTCATATTCATTTATCATTCCATACATTTATATATCATGAGATATAAATATTTACCCTTTTCATTAGAGGTATATATTGATCCCACCCATTTCATAATTAAATCATACATACATGTTCCATAAGATCATAAATAATCATTTCATAAACCATGAAATGAAATGGGTATTATAAACATGTAATCATATCAAAAACATTAGAAAAAAATAGTGTTCATAATAATTTAATTTCAAAAATATCTCATTAAAATAATTGCGTTTCATAATCATATAACTTGTAAAAGAGAAATGGGTTTCATAAAAAACATAACATCCAAAAATAATTAATTAAAAGAAAGATGATGTATGGAAAAAATTAATGACTTCCCAATAATGTAATAATAAAAACCCATTGATGTTATATTATATAGTAATGAATTTAAATATATATTTAAAAAAAATTCTTAACGAAAATATCCTTTATTCTTTGAAAAAATCATTTTCAGACATAAAATTATATGAAAAACGTTTTCTTTGACTATAGATTTAAAAACATATAATGGAATCTTTGAAAACAATAATTTTTTTAAAATCCTATTTTCTAGAAAATTTTGTTCAAGGATAATTTTTAAGAAAAATTCAAAACATCTTTGAAAACATGTTTTTTGAAATTAAATATATTTGCGACCAAACAAATAAATATAGTCATATTTTCTTAAATATATTTTCTTAATAATCTTAATTTACAAATAGTAGTATAATTACAATAATACATGGAAATTCATAAAAAAATAGAGAAGAAAAAAACTCACAAGTGTTCTTTATATATGTATCATAATATTTAATCAAAGAAGAATAATCCTTAACAATCTCAAATATATATTAGAGTATTTCAGTATACTCTTACAACTTGGTTACATGTGATCATACTCTACACTTAAAAAAATAAAATTACATGAAGTGTAAAATAACATAAAAAGTAGTATATTCGTGATTTATAATTTTAAATGGAATTATATTTACTTAAAAATAATTTTGGTGAATAAAAAACATGAGTCTTAATTAATTCAAATTGAGGCAAGACTATTTTACTGATTGTATAACTTTTGAAACATAAACCCCATGGAAGAAATATCATAAACTGTATATGTAAAATCACAGAAATTTAAGTATAAGAATCATTGAATACATCTATGTGAAATATACACACCCAAAAAATAGAATGTGTAGGGAAAAAAATTTATCTCATGAAAATAAAAGGTTAGATTAAATCCCCTTACCATGGGTCTGGACTCTCGTTGTACTCATAAAACATTCTCTTAATCAGGTAAATCCAATTAGTTTACATAAAATGGATTCCATCAAAGACTTTATTGTAAAATGGAGGCATCATGAATGAAGGGAGTCTTTTTGGGAGGATATTTGTGTTTTTTTTGAATCTATGCTGTTTTAGTGGTGTAAAAAAGTTGAGGAGAGGAGGCCTTTTTTATTTTGGAGGAGGAGTGGAACTCTTGTAAATATTTGGAAAAGGAATTACACCCACGTTTTTTCCATGGAATTCGGCTCCCGTAATGGATTGATGTAGAGAAAATGGAGGATATATTTGTAATATGGCCTTAAATGTCTCTTAGACAAGTGTTTAGGTAGTTTTAGGTCTTACATTTATGGTTTATTCCTTATTCAAGCTTAATTTTACCGTAATCGATATAATTAATTTTAATCACATTCACAAATAATTCTGGTAAAAACCTAAGTTTACTCTATTTAACATTATAAATTACGATTCTTCCAAACCTGTTATCTATTTTTAAAAATTATAATTATAGAAGTGGTAGAAATTAATTTGAATTTATGCCCACATTGGGGTCAACAATGTTGGATTATAAAGTAAAAAATCCTTAAAAGATTGCTATGTTTATTAACTTAAGTTAAAAGTGAAATTTATCTCAATGACAAAGATTTTATTAACAGATAAAAATATTATCCAATTGAACTCTTAAATCCATTTAAAATGTAATTTAAACTTATAAATAAAATTTATGAAAACTCATGATTGAATTAAAATTCAATATTTTTCACTATTCATCCCAAAATGATGTTTCTCAGAAAAATGCCAAATATTCACTCTAGTCCAATTTTAACATTCTTAATTAAAAAAGAATATTTTTTCATCGAATTTAATTTCTATGTGTTTCTAAATTTAACTTTTTTTTCATAGATGGTTATGAAATGTAGTATATTTGAGAAAATAATATTTTTAATCATATAGTGACTTTGCCAAAATTTATATTTTCCCTTGTCAATATATTCTATTTATAGAAAAAAAAAATTATAAACAATATTTGAAAATTAGTTATTACTCTTCATATTACTATGTATAACATATAGGTTATAATTATCCAATTAAAATAATTATATTAATAAAGTGATGTTTCATAGAAACATCAGTGTTTCATGTGACGTATTCTAGGTCGGCATTGCATGTGACATATAGCAATTCACTATTACATGTAAAATACTCCATGGTGATTTTTTTGTAATGTACGATGAGTCGATGTTGTTTTAAAATAAGGATTGACTTTGTGTATTATAAGATATAAATGAAATATAATTTATTCGAGAAAAAATGGGTCCATAAAAATTTATGTTGTTGCATTCTACAACCATAAAAGGAATTTCACCCAATAAATTCATTATTTTGGTGAAAATATTAGGATAAATATGCTTCATCATATCCTTAATTTCCCAGGTAGCTTCTCAAAACTGGTTATTTCTTTAAAAAACTATGACTAGGTGAGTGGTCTTGTTTTGTTGAACTATCTCTACACAATCTGAAATTTGAATTGGTTGTTCCATATAAGATAGATCATTCTCTAGTGGTATGAAATCTGAGTATAGTACATGTGGAGGGTCAGGTATATAATTTCTTAGGAGAGACACACGGAACACATCATGTTCTTGAGAGATATATGGATGAAGTACCAAGTGATAAGCATCTTTCCTGATACAATCAATAATTTCCAAGGAACTGATATATCTAAGGCTTATATTCCCTATCTTTTTGAATCTCATAAAGTTATTCTTAGGTGTGATTCTCAAAAACACCTTTTAAAAAAATTAAAATTCTAAATCACACCGTCATTTATTAGCATAACGTTTTGGCCAAATCTGAGATTCCATGATATGCTGCTGAATAGTTATAACCATCTATACCATTTCTTTAGCTATTTGAGGTCTTAATAGCTTTATTTCTCTATCATCCTCCCATCACGTTGGAGATATTCTATTCTTACCATAAAATGATTCATTAGGTGCCTTCTTAATTCATGAAGTGAAATCAATTTTTCTAAGAAAAAAGTTCTAGAGGAAGGGGTTGATCCTAAACACCTTCAAAATTAAAAGAAAAAGATTTCAATATATCCTATAGTGT
Source organism: Viscum album (assembly GCA_963277665.1). Taxonomy (NCBI): domain Eukaryota; kingdom Viridiplantae; phylum Streptophyta; class Magnoliopsida; order Santalales; family Viscaceae; genus Viscum; species Viscum album. The sequence goes on from OY728143.1 coordinate 417,865,445, forward strand.
TTGAATTCTTCTATCTGGCAGACCATATTTCTCATGATGATAAGTAGTGATAAAACTAAATTCTGTATCATGTTCTTGTTTGAATACTTTAGCAGAACAACAAGGTCAACGTCAGATCCCTATCTGATATAATGAAATTTGGTACTCCATAAAGCCATAACACTTCAAAAATGTATTTCTTAGAAAGATGATCTAGAGAGAAATATTATCTAATAGTAATGAATTGTGGTTAATTGGTAAGATGATAAACTACCAATCATATAACATTAAACTCATAAGTGTTTTTTGATAGTCCAATGAAAAATATACATTGTGATGTTTTCCCATTTTCATTCTGGTATTGGTAATGGATGAAACATCCCCTTTTTATTTTCCCATCCTTATCTTATCGACATACCATGAACTAAGATAAAAACTTTATGATATCTCTCGTCATGCCATCACACCAGAAGTGTTCTTCCATATCCCTATACGTCTTCGTAAATCCATGATGAATAGAGAATTAAGAATAATGAGCATCCTATAAAATATTCTTTTTAGAATATGATATATAAGGAACATATAAATTTTTCATGAACCTTATCATTTCATCCTAATAAAGGTTAAACATAGGAACATTTTTTAATATCTTTTGTATCTATTCATCTTCCATCCACACCGTCTTAATCTTCACAATGTAGGGCTGAATATTCATTTGAGAATGATAAGATTTTCATCCTCCTTTAGGATTTCTAGGTTTATCCTTTTCAAATCCTAAAATATTTGATCTTTTCTGATACTCATCATCAATAAGCTAGCATGATTCATCTGACTAAAATCATCAATCACCTTTCCCCCTTTCATAGTTTGGTAATGTATAGATAAATTATAATTCTTTATCCACTATAACAATCTTCTTTGGCTCGTATTCAACATCTTATGTTTGAATATATATTTTGTTATTTCATGATCGATATATAAAGCACTTTTATCCATAAATTTAATACCTCTATATCTATAATGAAAAGAATACCACTGTTGACTCTAAATATTAAGTAGGGTAAATTTTCACATGAATCATCATCTTTCGCAAGGCATAAGTGATAACCATTTTATTGCATGTAATAGAACATCCCAATACATGTGTAGATTCATGAATATAGACTACAAACCATTCATCAATACAATGTAATGTAAGAAAAGTTTAACTAACTAACCATTACATCAATTACTTCAAATTTGGTTCACATCTATCTATCTAGAGGAACTTCAGACCCTTCCAAGTTAACATAGTCAAAGGATTAGAAAGTCACGAGAAATATTCCACAAACTTTCAATAATTTCTAGCTAAGCCATTAAATCTACAGATCTTATTCATTGTAGTTGGGCTTGGTCCACATTTAATATCCTATACCTTTAATGGATCTACTCTTATAGCATCTCTTGAGATTATGTGACCCAAAAATGAAACCTTTAGTAGCCATAATTCACACTTTGAAAAATTTTCATATATTGACTCCTTACATATGGTATTTAGTACAATAATCAAGTGATATTAATGATATTACTTCAACTTTGAATATATTATAATATTATTTATAAATACTACTACAAAAATACTAAGGTAATCTATAAAGACTCTATTCATTAAATCCATGAAGATATCAAAGAAATTAGAAAAACCAAAAGGCACCATAAATATTCTTAGTGTCTATACCTTTTATAGAATTCCATATTTTGTATATCCTCTTTCTTTTCCCTCATGTAATGATATCTAGAGTGAAGTTCAATCAGGATAAATTATTGAGATCTAAACAGTTGATCAAACAAGCAATAAATATAGGGAAGATGATACTTGTTCTTGATTGTGATCTTATTCAATGCCTGATAATCAATACAGAGTCACATTGATCAACATTACTTTTTCACAAAAATAATAGGTGCACCAGAAGGTGACACACATGGATGAATGAAACCCTTATCATGTTTTTCATGGAGTTTTCTCTTTAACTATTGTAACTCAATTGGGTCCATTATATAAGGATACATTGATATTGGTGTAGTAACAGTCATAAGTTCTAGATAGAACACAAGTTCCCATATTAGTGGAAGACTATGAATCTATTCCAGAAATACTTCCACAAAATCCCAAACAATACACATATCATCAATGCCAATTTTCTCCCCAACAATTTGAGATAAACATTCCTTTAGAATGGGACTTATAAACCATACATGGTATATAATCTCCACAGAACCCTCACTTTTATCATCACAATAGTGGATGGTCATAAGAGGGTTAGAAATATCAAATGTAACTTACCTTCCTTGAAAATTGATGTGGGATTTAGGAAGATAATAAAAATCCTTTCCTAATATGACATCAAATTAAACCAAATAATTATTGACATGTTTTACATGAAGCACCTTCGAACAATATTCAAGTGAAGAGAAATCATAGACATGGGATGAAATAATATTACAATTAATGTTTTCACTTATAATTCCATAGATAATAATAATGGTAGATTGATGAAACCATTTTCATATTATTTAGAAATGATGGAGTGGGTTGATCTAGAGTCAAATATGGAATTATGAGTTCTAGAGTGGATGGATAGTGTACCTTTCATCATATCATTATTAGAACCCTCATTAAAGATAGAGATTATATGATATTTCCCCTTGTCCCTTGACTTAAGTGGTTACTGACATTGTTCATAATCACCTGCCCTTGGGTTTAGGAAGTGGTTAGCATAATTACTATTCTCCTTACACATGTATCAATGAATTATGGGAGGTTCACTATGAGAAATTTTTTCTCCATTTTCATTATTAGCTAATTTTTTCCAATCATTTTGGAAATCAATTTCCGATATACCAAATTAAATTCACCTAAAACATTTACTAGAACCCTTAATAAAAATTTCGTCATTCTTCTTCCCACATTTAAGGAATAAGGGAATCAAATCTTCTTTTCTCCATGGTTTTTAGAGTTTCATTTTAACTCAATATTCCTTATCCTATCAAAACTATGAGGTTAATACATGACTCTAACCTATATTTTAACCATTATTTTACAATGAAAATTATCTTCATAGCTAATAATGTCTCTTATAAACAACACCCTTATGATACTTGGATTTAGTCCACTGAAGAACCTATCAACATTACTTTTAGGTTTGATGATAATTCTGGAATCATACCCTGCAAGCCTTGTGAAATTTTCCTCACAGATACTGAAGGATTCATCATCACTTTACATCAAATCAAGGTATTCTTTCTCAATTATGGTATGATTAATTTGAGGAAATTACTTACTAAAAAATAAAATCAAGAACTATTTCCATTTCATTGATTCAATTTCATCTTGAATTATCATATTCTTTATTAGAGTCCACCACTAGTCTGCTTCACCGTTTAAATGATAAAAATTCAAAATAAATTTCTCATGTTTGCAACATTGAAGGATGGAAAGTATATATTCAATGGTACGAAACCATTTTTTAGGGGAAAGTGTATTAGAAATCCATCTGAAAAAAGGTGGAAACTACCTCAAGAAAAAATCAATAGAATGTTATTCCTACATTTTCTCATTAGGACATACACAATGATTCATATCTTGAGGTAGCTAGGTGAGCATAACCACATGATTTTATATTCCAAATCCTATATCATGATTTTACTCAGGAGGAAAATTATAGCATTTTATGTCATAATAACCATTTATGTGCTTCCTTTGGGTTCCACCTGTTGGATAAAACAAAAAATCATATATTAAGAAACAATTATTATAGTGAGGAACCACATAATCATGAAAAGTCACTTGTAGGATGTCTATGTTATAAAAAAATCCATAATAAATGACACCTCAAGTTTATACTAGGCCACCCATAGACAATATATACTTAAATCCTTTGTAATGGTGCATGAAGAGTTTTTGAATTCCCCAATCATAACTCCTTAGAGTGTCAAAATAGGTGTGAAACAAGGACCAATGTTGTGTACTAGATTACAGTATGTCTGTCCAGATACATCTTGTTGATTTTATTACCCCTATGTACATTTATGCCAGATCCACATCCACTTTTATATCTTGACAAGAATGTATTTGAATTAAACCACTCACTCTATCCTTTACAAATATTCCAATACATTTTCTCATAATTTTCTTTATCCTTAGAAATGTCCTTATATATGACTTTAGGGTTCTCACTAAGATTTCTCCTCATAGTTTCCAATGCATAACTAAACAATTGCTCTGATACTAACTATATAGACCCTTTCTTTTAATATATTAATATTACTTAACATTTGAGTAATACATAAAACATGAAAGAAACAAATTCTCAAATATCGTTATAGTATAATGCCTTTGGAAAATTGTAAATAGAAACATTGATATATAAATGAGATACATCATATCCTAATAGTTTTTTCTTGACTAAAACCTTTCTTAGACACATAAAACATAATACATATATTAAAAACTTGTGTAAAGAAAACATAAAAGGGGTGAGTTAATATACTCAGTAAGGGTAGACAAGGGAGATATTAAATCATAATAATGAGCATGCTGGTTTGAGTACATGATAATGAAAATAGAATATCATGCCCTACAAATTTTAGATCATAAACATGAATCATGACATAATTCTTGTAAGTTTATAAGAAAGTGGACAACATAATCCATGAGAGCATAACACACAAATAAAACATGGAATTGTGTAAAAAACACAATCACATATAATGATTTTTGTAGTAGTAATCACATCTCTTAAAAGGCCACTATAGTAGAAATACTCCTTTACTGAATTGGGTTTACACCACTTTCTAGCCCTAAATTACATAGTCGACTTCACTCCTCATTCCAGTACTATAAACCCAAGATGATTTTATTTCTTATTCCATACATGAAATACTAAACTGAGGTCATTTATAATACCATCTAGGTATATCTCATGAGATTTAAATCTCTACTGGATGCATTATAAGGTGATATAGGGCCCATCCATCTCATAATGAAATCATACATATATGTTTTGCAAGATGATAAATAATCCTATATTAACTCATGAAAGGAAATAGGTACTATAAACATGTAATCGTAACATAACATATAGAAAATTATTGGTTCTTTAATCCTTTAATCATAAAAATAAATAGTTAAAAGAAGGGGGTTTCAAAATAATATAACTCATGGAAGAGAAACATGTTTCATAAACATCATGCCATCAAAACAAAATCTATTAAAAGAAAGAATATGAATCAAATCATTGAATAATTTCATAAAAAGGAATGAGTAACTCAAAAATATTTAATCTCAGAAGGGAAATAATTTTGAAACATGTTTTTAGAAAACATTATTGAGTAAAATGCCATTTCATCTTTGAAAACTGAAATTCAAGACATAAAACCATTTGAAAACCTTTTTCTTTGAAAATAAGGATAAAAAATTATAATGGAGGGTTTGAAAATAATAAAAAAAATTAAATACATGAAAATTAAATGTACTTTTTTAAAATTATTTACGATTATTACGAGTCTGCGAAAATTGATGGCACGTGATTCTGAGGCCCAGTGTGCTCGAAATAAATTTCAGAAATATTTTTAAGGTACGTTCAGTAAATGCTTGGGTGACACTTAATATCTTTTGAACCAGTGCTTAGATTAAAAATCTGTGGGAAATGTTGAATCCATAACACCAACATTCACTTAAGGTACACATCACATCGACCGTATTAGGTAAAGAGAAAAAAATAGTTTTTGGGCTTTTTAAAGAAAAAAAATAACATGTAATAGTTATTTTATTTTTATTTTCTTCAACGGATGAGCGGTGGTGGTGGGACCGATGACTTGTCAAACCAATAAATGTCTTGACCCATCTACTACATAACTCTACCATTTTTAATTAAATGAGGTTCATCAATTCATTTAATGAACCTAATTAATTCCTTAATACATTACTCACCTTTACCCCTCTTATTTAAATAGTGCTCAGGGTGGGTTTTTGGTATGACTTCTTTAAATGAGGATACTCTGTGAAATCCTACAACAACAACCTTTTGGGGACCAGATCAGATTCAGCGAGCGGTGATGAGTGCCACTGAACCGCGAACTGACGATAACGATGAAGGAGGTTTCCTCGATCATTGTTAGTGGACACCACATCTAGGTAAGGTTTTTTGTTTTTGATATTATAATATTTCTCCTTCCCCATTCATGATTTATATGAAGAAAGTGGATCAAATGACCAATGAGTTGATCTGAAGATCATTAATTAAACACGAGAGGTTAATATGGGGTTACAATTTGGGAGTTAGATATAAATTCTTTGGTTGTGGCTAACATCAATGGTTAAAACACTAACACAAAGGGGGCCAATCCAAACAAGGCTTGGAACCTTCACTGATCTTGTTGATCTTGTGTTTCCCAAGCGTGACCAGGCACTATGAAATCAAGGTAGATATAAGGGTCATGCAGAGGCAGCGGTGACCTGAAAGGCTCATAGGCGCACAAACCACCAAGAACAGACCACTAAAGAACGTCTAGTGGTCCACACAAAGAACTGTCGGCGTGTCGTGCTGGAAGTGGCTGGCGGGGGTCGAAGGAGGCCTGGGACAACAAGATGTGGGAGGTGGGAAGGGGGTACACCATCACACGTTGTTGTGGATAGAGGCAGCCGACACAAGCGGGTCGCGTAAGGGAATGTGGGAACCCGCATTCATCGCTCGTAGCAGTAGCCACGACAGGAGGATGCAATGCCACCTAGCGCTGTGCCACATCAGCTGGAGACTGGTCAACAATCTGGAAAACCATTGCATACAAGGGGGTAGTGGCCCACCATCCAGATGAAACATTCCCACATATTCATGGGAAGCTGGAGAAATGCTCCGCCATCAAGGAACTCTGGTTGGACGCAGGTGGGTCGAACCCCACCCGGCAGGATGGGGCAACCACGGCCCAGGCCCATGAACTAGCCCGACCGATCCTAACGGGTCGGAACTAGTAAACCGGGCTGACCCTTAAGATTCTAGACCCAGGCGAGGTCACATAGACCTCAGGACATGTTCCATCAGGGCTCGTTCTGACTCTCTATCGAACTAGGTGCCCTTTTGACATGCTGTTAGTGGCATTGTGACCCCTTTTTGGAAGGTATCCTTTTGGAATATTTCGGCGGACCTGACCGAGCTGGGCCGGACTGAGGTGAGATCACACTCATTTCACGGAAAGGGGTGTAACTAATAGACTGGGTGTTCGATCTATGCACCATCTATGGTATAGGGACCCTTGTGACAAGGTGGTCATTTAGAGATACCTTAAGTGAGTTTTTTTTTGGAGTTTTATGTGTGACATGGTTTGATTCAGACATGAATCCAACCGGGTCCTTTTTTCAAAAGTGCCCATATCTCACTGACCAGACATCCTTTCGACATGTCGTCTGTCATGTTGGGACCCCTATGATGGGGATGTACCTTAGGGATGTTTTTAGGGACATCGTACATGTTGAAATATGACTGATTAATTATGGAGAAGAATCTTCTAGAGATCAAGCATGCTTTGTGTGGGAATCTAGGTGTTGGTTTTGACAAGGATAAGGAGAGAGACCAATATGGGTCACCATAAAGAACTATTGAGTGGGATGATATAGTTGTACAACTAATCTTCCCTACCTTTGTACAAGTGACCAATACGGGTCAGCACTAGCAAACAATATAGGCCAGCATCATCGACCAATACAGGTCGGCATCTAGAGACAAATACATGTCAGCATGCAGTGACCTATACGGGTCAGTAGTAGAGTAACATCAGATAGGATGATCTGGCTTTATGATTATTCATCTTTATATTAGTAACCTTGATTTTATACCATTAGTGTGAGCTGTATCTTTTTATTTGTGCTTAATGATTTATATCATGGTTATGATATTACCTTTGTTTTATTTCTTGTGACGTTTTCCGTTGTGGATTATTGGGAGACATTTGGGGGTCTCGCGGTCCCCTAGTATGCTGTTATACTCACCCCTACATGGGCACCGCCCACATGTGTGTCTGGTGTAGACTATGGATGCTACAATGTAGAAAATAGAGATTCGGGACTTAGAGGAGCTTGATGCGATGGGGGTAGTTGAGATCCACTCCTTCGACTTTAGACTTATAGCTATTAACATCTAGCTAGTGTTCTAGGGTAGATGCGACAACTTTTTTACTTCCTTTTTAGTTTATAGGGATTGTATTCCGCCCAAATCATTTTAGTTTATAGTTTTACTTGTAGTTGTACTTTACTCTTGTGGTTATACATTAATTTTGTTGGTTTTTTTACTTGAGTTTCCCTTTTTTGGGTGTATACATATCTCTCAGGCAATTACTTCCCCTTTCGAAAAAAGCCTTCAGGTTCTATTCCCCAACCCTTATCCTATGGAAGGAAAAGTTAGCGTAGTAACGTCTAGGCCTCATGGTATGGGTCGTGAAAACATTATTAAAATCATTTTCCCTTGAAAAATATTTTCAAAGATCATTTAAAAACATTTTTGATAAATTGGTTTTTGAAATAAAATATATTTTTGACCGAAGAGAGAAATATAGTCATATTTTCTTAAAAACATTTCTTCATTATCTTAAGTACCAAGTAGTGGAAAATTTGTAATAATACCAAGATATATCTTGAATAAATATAGGATAAAGAAAAATCATGAGTGTTCATCAGAGATGAATCGTAATATTTCATCAAATAATCATAATCAATAACAATCTTGAAAAGAAAGGAAATTATTTCAATAAACTCTTACCACATGGTTACATGAGATCATACTCTCCACATAAGTACATGTAATTAAATAAAGATAAAATTATCATAAAAATAATGAGATTAACTATATAACATATAAAATGGAATTATATACAACATGAAAAAATTATGTTCCTAATGAAATATGAGTCTCAAAGAAGGAAAATAAAGACAAGTATTTTTTACCAATTTGGTATATTTTTAATGTTAAACCTCAAGAATTAAATATCATAACATTGATATGTAGATTCACATAAATTTAATTTTAATAATAATTGAATATATCCATTTTTAGTATAAACACCACAAAAAAGGAATGGGTGGTGAATAAATCATATACCACATTGAAAGATAATGTTATATGAAATCCATTTACCTTCTATCTTAACACTCATCGTACTCATATAAGCTTCCTATTAATCGGGGAACACCTGTTTGTTTTCCCCAAATGACTTCCTTAGAAGACTTTCTACCCAATGGGAGGCATCAAGGAGGAAGGGATGATTTTTGGGAGGATATTTTAGCATATATTGGATGAAACTATGTGGTTTGAGAGGTGTAAAGTGTTGGAGGAGAGATGACCTTTTTATAGTGGAGGAGGAGTGACACTCTTGTAAATCATTGAAGAAGGGATTCCACCAACATGTTTCCTAGTAATGTGGCTCCAATAATAAACCAAATTATAGATAATGGATGATATGGTATGAATATAGACATATAACTGATCTAGTAATAGTTTATTGGTCTCTTTAGTCTTAAATTTATGGATTAGTGCTTATTTAAGCTTAATTTTACATTAATTTATTTAATTAATATTAATTATATTAACTAATCATTTTGGAGAAAAACTATCTTGAACTAATTAGAAATTAGAAATTATTATGATTCCAAATACAGAATCTATTTTTAAAAATTCTAGTCACATAAGTGGTGGGAATTTATTTAAAATTAATTCCATAGTCAGGCCAACAATGATAGTTTTTAAAGTAAAATCATCCAAATGTTTGGTATGTTTTTATACCTATGTTCAAATTGAAATTTATATAAATGAAATAAATTGTATTAATTTATAAAAATATTATTTTAATAATGTTTTAAACCAAATTAATATATAATTCTTCCTTAAAAATTAATTTGTTGAAAAAATAATTTTTTATTAAAATTCAGTTTTTTCGCCTTTTATCTTGAAAATGATGTTCCTCAAAAAAATTCCAAAAATCCACACATATTTTATTTCAAAATTATATATTATAAAATTATTTTTATTTTATAAAATTAAATTTCTAATTTTTTACCAAATTAATTTTATGGTTTTCCCCAAATGGACATGAGAAAGAGTTAATTTTAGAAAATTTTGTTTCTTAACATATCGAGACATTATCAAAACAATATATTTTTTATTATCAATATAATATATATATAATTTTATCAAAAATATTTTTACGTATTTATTAAAATTAATATTACTATGTTTAATGGGTAGGTTAGAATTCTCTCAGTTAAATAATTATAACAATAAATATATGTTTCCAAGAAACATCTATGTTGCATGTAACATACACCTAGTTATTGTTGTATGTAGTATATTCTATGTAATTATTCCATGTAACATACTCCATGTTGACGTTCCATGTATTGTTTACAAATTTAGTGTCCTGTGAAAGGAATGTTTGACTTAGGTCATTGAACGAAATTTAAAAAAATGTATATTCAAGAAAAAAGGTTCCATAAAAATTCAGGGTGTTACAAAAAATTTGACTAGAGTGGGTGAAAATTCATTTTAAAACACAATGAATAAAATAAGAGATTGTAAAATAATAATCTATAGCGAGTGAAGATTTTTTGAGTTGAGTTGAAGTGAAATAAATTTAAAGAATAGAAGGATTTATAGTGGCCCAGATCACACAGATCATTGTCCAGTACCCAATCTTTTATACTCCTTGGGGAGACTGACACCCACTAAGAATCTCAATTTTAATGGTGTGATACCCTTGCCTATAGACACTACCTTTTAAAAAACCAATATTCATGATCTATTAATGATACAGGAGACCAACCAAGTCTGTTTACTAGACATTTGATAAGGAGACAGAACCCTAAATTCCTTTTTTGTGGTAAAATAAGTAGGGTAAGAAAGAGTTTCATTAGATGGGGAAACAAAAAAATTATACACACATAAATAAAAACATAATGAAAAAATATTACACAAATAAAAACTAATACAAGGATATTTTTATATGATCAAAAATGTTAAATAAGTTGAATCCAAATGATTGATGATAACTAGAATGAAAATATTGTTAAAGATAAATTATTTTTTTATCATAATAATAGTACCAAAGGAACATAATATTGTAAACAATTGAGAGAAGAAATAATTTCAAAGGTGAATACCATGATAATATTTTGAATGATATTGACTAGTATATATATTATATACCTTGATGATATCTCAAATATGATTAAAAAATGTCTTCCAGGAGTGTGTTAGTTTGTATAATATTCATGAAACTTATTAGTTCATACTAATGATATAATATGATCATTACCTTTGTATTTTAAAACTTCACTGAAAAACATATAACATATGAGATTTATAATTATTAATTAAATATAAAATAATTAATAAATTTAATATAAAAAATTCTAAAACATTCACACTTATTAAACAACTGAAATAAAAAATATAATCTTTTTGAATATTCAAACATTAAAATATTGCAAAAACAAAGCATCATATTACTTCTAAATAGCAAGAATATGTGTACAAAATATAATTACACAATTTCTTAACATAACTTTAAAATTTATTTAAATTTAAAATAATAATAGATTTAACAAAAAAACTATTTTCAAAAAATTAGTTGAAATATGATATAAAATAATATAAATAAAAAAACTAATAGTGTATAATTTTTTCTACCATTGATAATAGTGTGTGTTGGATCATGAACTACCCGTGAAAATAGAAATGATATTTTTGAATAACTAATGTTGAAAAATAGAGAGCGGTGACTCACCATCAGTGAAAAAATAAGGCAGATTCTACCATTTCAAAAATAAAATGATCTAACCAAAAAGAATATTTTTCCATGCTACTCAATAACTGAAGGATTCAAGAGAGGAAGAAAAAATTATAACATGGGATTTCCAATGGTGAATCAAAAATAACCATTACAGATGTCCAATGGTGGATCATGAACTACTATTGGCTATGTACAATGATGAAATGTAACCCACCATTACATGAAGTCCAATGATGAATTATGAAATTAAAAATCTAAAAAAACAACTGAAAAATAAGATGATTAGAAGATGAAAAAAAATTCATCTGAAAAAAATATTTTGATTAAAAAAATTAAAACAAAATAAAACAACATTAAATAGAGTGAAATAAACTACACTAATAAATTAAAAAAAGAATAACTCATGTATGAGCATGAAGATATTTTCACAAGACTCTATATAGTAGAAATAAAAAACAACCAGTAAATAAAAGATCACCTTTTTAAGACCAAAGGACACTTGAATCACGGTTGATTTAATTTAGTGATTCCACTCACCATTGTTTCCCAAAAATGACTCGACTCACCATTGGTGTTTGATGGTGACTCCACTCATCATTGGTACCCATCAGTGATTCGACTCACTGTTGGGGTGTGACAGTGAATCGAGTACCCGTTGATTCCAGTGGTGACTTATTACTGACCATTTAGAAGTCTACATGAGAGAATTAATTAAAAATAGTGAATCAAGTGAGATGATAAAAGAACTAGAATCAAAAGAATAATAGATTACTATAAAAACTCAAAATAAGAGGCATATAGGGAATTCTGAACCAAATGAGTCAAAACCATAGGAATGAAGAAGAATATATAGATGAAAATGAGTTTTTGAGGTAGTCATAGACATACTGAAAAATTAATATATTTCCAAGAATAGATGATTAATATGATGGTATTTGAATAGTAATACGAGTATGAGTTCAAAATATAACATGTGGGGTAGGAAATATGATTACAGATCTTGAAATGATATTATATGATAATGATGCATGCTTCTGAGTTTTTATATTTGGATGAAAAATGAATACATAAAGTGCATCCTACATCATCTTGGATATGAGGTGATGAAAAATATATAATGCATCCTATGTTGGTTCTCGTTTCAAGCTGGCTACTGGGGTTCAACACCAGTGTACACATCACACATGCTGAGGCCGATGGCCCAGTGGGAATCCTAGACCATCCATAGTCTTATTAGTGCACTATGTGGGCCTTATACATGGGCCTGCATGACTTATATACAATGAACACCGGCCTCCATATCCTTTTTGGGGGATGACAATAGAAGACCTTCCCTTTGAGGTTAACCTAATGCATCCCCTAATTGGTTGAGGGCTAGAAAATGTGCCTCTATACGGATGGAGAGATTTTTTACTTAAATAAATTATACATAAGTAAAAATAATAATAACATGAAGTATCAAATTTAGAACATTACATAATAATTCATAAAAACAAAAACTTTACTATTAACACAACAATAATCAAAAGTTATTAATTAATTAAAACACTTTAGAAATTAATGAACATGATAATTAAAAAAATGTTAATATAGAATAATTTATCAAAATAAAAAAAATATGAAAAAGATTTAAATAATTTTTTAATACTAAAAAACCCCCATTTTTGTTAATTACAAGAGAAAACATCCATTAAAATTACAAAAAAAATATCAACCTTTTGGAAATTTATCAAAAATAACATAGAAATTAATATATAAAATATACTTCCTTTTAATAAAATCAAATACATTAACAGAAACACAGTAGTTTATTATACGCAGTGTGGTCATTAATTATAATATTCAATTAAAGGAAGATTTATGATAGAGTAATATTTTAACAATTCAGTTATAAACAATATGTTCTACTTAGAATATAGGGAGAGTATAAAAACATATTCAATGAATGAACATTTTTATATAAAATTTTATGATATTGATAATAATAACAGATATTTTAAGCTTCTAACAAACCCAATTCAAATTTCATCATCTCAATTTTAATATAATCTATGTGTTTTGTGAAAATTTCATCTAATTGATTCTCAATAAGAAAAAATTATAAAAATATATATCTTTTATTTTCATTATTCCAAATAAAATTAAATCTATTATATATTTTTTTAATTATAGAGTGTTAAATAGGGGTTTTGGAAATTTAAATATCATATGAGTTATAAAAAAATGAATTTTATAAAAATGATATTGAAATCAAATAATGTTTTTTATCTAAATACTATATAAACAACAACTTGGATAAGAAAGATATTCATCCTCAGTTATTGACATTTCTCATAAAAGTTATTTTTTTGAGCTCAATGAAATTAATCAATTTTCAAATAAGTGACACAAACCTATAATGGCTTTTGGGTAATTTATATAACATCCCTAGTCATAATCAGAGTAATATAATAAATAATTTTTTTATTTAGAATAGAATAATCTTGTATAAATAGAACCCTTGATATATCTAATTACACTTTTAACATCTTTATTGAGTCTTTATTTGGGGTTTTATGAAACCATATTACACAAGAAATATGAGAATAAGATATGTGGTCCACGATCTTTGAGATATAGTATACTGCTTATCATATATATATACCATTTAATATCAACTGAATTTTTTGATTCATGTATGTCTAATTTGATATTAGTGATCATAAGTGTTTTCATTATTATAATTTAATCAAGTCCAAATGTTTTAGCAAGTTCTTTAGTATTTATAGAATTATTTAAGAAAATTATATCTTTTCATTGATTAATTTTTAAACTAATGAAACATTTTGGATCTCATATTAACATGGTAATAATTTCACTTGTCATTATGTTATAAAAATCAGTACACAAAAATAGTTTTTTGATTCTGTTATCTTATCATCAATATATCTTTAAATAAACAATATATCATTTGAAAATATTTTTATATACGAGGCTGGATCAACCCTAACCCTAAAAAATTAGTTTTTGTAATAAAATCTTTTTAGTTTATTCTTTCCAAGAGCTTAGAGCTTATTTAAGACCATATATGGCTTTATTAATATTAAAAATTTATTTTGAAAATTTTCATTTTCAAATCTAGGGGAAGAATAATATATAATTCCCTTCAAATAATTCCATTTAAAAATAACCTTTTACAACCATTTGATATAATATGATATTTTTATAATTAGAAAAGGCTAAAATGATTCTAATTGAATCCATACTTACAACATGAGTAAAATAATCTCAAATTCAACTCCATCTTATTGGGAGTAACGTTGAACTAATAATATTTATTTATTTTAAAATATTTTTTCGTCTTCATCTAGTTTAGTATAGAATATATATTTAGTTCCTATAATAGGATTATATTTTGGAAAAGAAAAAAATCATACACCATACTTATTTCAAATTTATTTTATTCATCATGCATAACATTAATCTTATTTGAATCAACTAAATCATTTTACACATAAAATAGAAAAAATTCAGGGACAAAAATTTTTTTTTATAATAAAGTAAAAATATTTTTATGGTTTAAATTATTGATTATTCATTACTAATTACATTTTAAATAAGGTGATATTTAAGAGATTTATATTTATTTGTATCAGTTTGATAAGAGATATGATCCCCTTTCCTAATGAATTATCATCATCTTGGTCATTATCTTAAAAAATGTTATGTTCTCTAGACTCATCATCTTCTTTTAATGATTTAGAATCTTGCATATTACAAATATTTTCAATGAACATAACTTTCTCATATTATCCATTGGAAAAAAATTTCTTATTAAAAACTATAAAATCTTTAATAACATTAGACTATCCAAAAAATAACTTGTCATCTAATTTAGTTCCATGTTCTTCTAATTTATCTTTTATATTTGAGATAATAATTGAACAACCAAAGATCATGAAACAAAAAAATATCTTTCAAACCTCGAAAAAGTTTATAAGGGATTTTATTTAGAAAATGAAAAATTGAAACTCTATTTAATATATGGAAAACTGCATTTATATTTTCTTTCCAAAAATATTTCCAAACACTATATTCCCTTATCATTGACCTATCCATTTCAATAATGGGTTTTTTATTCCACACCATTATTTTGTGGTTTCATAAGTGATGAGAAATAATTATTATAACCATTTGATTCCAAAGAGTTATCAAATTATAAATTCAAAAATTCACCACTAATATCACTTCTAATTTATATGCCTTAAGTAGTTTTGATGTTTTGAATAATAATTTAGAGAGACCAAAATTTGGATAATGTTTAATTTAATGGGATAAGAAATAAATACATTAGAATCTACTGTAATCATTTAAAATTATAAAAATATACTTTTTAAAACAAAATTATGTTGGCTATACAGGTCTTAAAATTTTAATATGCAGAAATTAAAGGCATCTAGATGAACTAAAACTATTTATAAATTTAAATCATTCTTTTTGTTTCTTACCTTTTAGTCATGAGTCTCAAATAAAGCACATATTTTAATATGACATAGGATGTTGTATAATCTGTTCACGCAATGATTTTTTGTTGCAAAAATTCAATTTTCCTAGGACCAAGGATCCTATTCCACAAAATACCATATGTTTCATCAAAATTCAAACACAAAAAACTTTATGTTTAGTTAGATTATAAAAATTAATATTATATAAAATTTCTTTTCTATTTGTAAAAAATAAAATTATTTTATTTTTTAGAGTAGTTTATTTATGCTTTTTAATAATAACATTAATCCCTCATCCCATAACTGTGATATGATTATAATATTATTTTTTTAACCATGTACCTATAATACATTTGAAATAAGAACTATTTTTGAAAAACCAACTTCACCAATTCCTTTAATGTCCCCATTAGAGTTGTCTCCAATTGTGATAAGGACACCATCACATGTATTAAATGAAAGAAATTTTGAAATATCACATATCTTTGGCCTTGAGAATCCACTATCTATGTACCATGAGTCAATGATACATATAAAGAATATTTCATAAAATTAAACAGTCGTGGAGACTATTTTGCTACCTATTACAACTAGGTTCTCACTGGATTAGTAGAAGAAAACATAGGAAATAATATTTCATTAATGTATTTATTAGTGTGATTATTATAGAGTAAATTATTATAAATTAATGTTTTTTTATTCCCAAAATAATAAGTAAATATCAGTGAACAATCATTGTAATGATGCCTATTCATTCTGAATTTAAAATAGGTCACACTTAAAATGATCCCTTTTGAGATTTAAAAAAAATAGTTTTATTTAAATATGGAGTTATATTAATACATTCAAAAACATTCTTATTGGTGTATATTTTCATTAAATACAACACATTGACATATAATTCTTTTCCTTGAACAAGAGTAGATAAATCAATTTTAATATTAAAAACATTATTTTTCAAATCCATATTCTCTTTCTACATATTTAACTGATATGTAAAGAATTATTAATTAGATCCCAATGCTATTATTCATAATTTATTATTTTATTCCTTACATTCAGTTCTTACTTTACTTAAATCATAAACAACTAAATTAAATCTTCTATATTGACATTTATCTTTTACATCTAGGTGTTTTTTAATCCTTTAATTTTCATATTTTAGTTTTATCATATAATAATTATAATACCATTTATTTTTTTATCATTCTGGGAAACCCATATTTTCAAATTATTAACTCAACGTTTCATTTCTAATTTTATGTACTCAAATTCATATGACTAATTTTGTAGTGAGTATACATTTCAAATATTCTAATAACATCAATTTTTAATTCATCATTTTCTTAATGTAGTTTCTATCTTTGGAATGTAAGGAATCAAAAAAGAAATCAGATACAATTTAATTTTCATTTCCAAATAAAGGATTATGATTAAAATTTTTAGGAGTTATTAACTACATAATGATATAATAATTTACCTCACATTGTATAACCAACAAGGAAATACTCTATGTCTCTTGTTCACTTCTATAATCACCCCTCAAGTAAGATCTACATAAATACTCCCAACCTCCAAAAAATGTATGTTTTTATTTTCTTATTTTACCTTTTAATTTGTTTGGATGTTTGATTTTATAGAATTATTTATTTATTTAACTTTTATCACTTCACTCATAATAGTTTCATTATAAAATATGAATATTTTTAGTTATATTAAATTTATTATTGTCATTTATGGACTTTATATCGAACTACCTCTTTCCACCTTTTTTCATGAGTTTGAATTAATTATTACTAAAGTGAACTATATCCCTGTCAGTTTTCTGGTATTCAGATTGAGAGGAATTATATGTTTCAATAACATTGTATTTATATTAAATACCCTTTAATTTAGTAGAATCCTTATCAGAAATATTATTCACCTCTTACCCATACTATAACAGGGAGCCTATCAGTTCCTCTAATGTATACTCTATAAAATTATTAGTCGCTTCATTAGACAAATTCTTTTATAAAATTTATTTGGAGAATCTTCCATTACTCTTTCCACCTTGAGATGAATTATCCAATATTACTCCATGACCAATAATGCAATTGGTTATACTTTTAAAGTAATGTAAAATCTTTTTTATTGACTATTCATCAAATATCTTTATATTTTGGTATTCTACTCGGTGCATTCCTTACTGGGTCTTTTCATAATTTCAGTACCATAACAAGTCACTTGTAGAATTATTCATATTTCATGGGAGATATTATATGGTGAGATATGGATGAAAAACAATTACTTATAGTACAATATAAAATATTTTTAGGTTTTTAATTTAAAAGAAATTTTAAAATGTATTTCTCTACCTGAGTCTCCAGATAAACCTTGGGTAGCTCATATGGATTTTCCATGATGGTACAATTGTCCACACTCAACTGTTTTAAGTGGGATTTCATTCTATCATGCCTATATCCCTAGTCACTCCTACAAAAATAGTGTGGATTTTTTTGAAGGAAGCTATCATTGGAATTTAGACCTGCCATCCCTAATAGAAATTTTTTATTTTTTTCTTTATACTATTAAGCCTAAGATACCATGTTGAAACATAGTTAAAAAAGAATATCCAATAAGGGACATGGTTTTGGTATGAATTTATTTATATAAAAACCATATATCTATTGAACAAGCTCTGATACCAATCTTTGAATCATTAGTGAAAGAAAATATTAGTAGGGGTGAATAGTTGTTTTAAAAATTAATCACAAATATAATAAGATATTATAAAATACTAAACTGTATTATGTTAAGTGATATTGAGTTGATTTTAAAGTTAAATATATTTAAGGATCATAAGGATTTATTGTGGTTTTTATAAAAAAAATATCCTACTCTACTCCTCAGTCTCTCCTACTCCTTGAGGAGATTAGTACCCACTAAACACCTCAATTTTAATGATGAAGTAATGTATGTTATAGACAAAAACTTTTAAAAATAGAAATGGAACAACATATTCTTGATACAAGAGACCATCCATGCCTATTTATCTGAATTTTTAATGATATTGAAACCCTAAAAACATTTTAAGTAGTGGAATCAACATATAAAGGAAGACATTCATTTGATGGTGAAAATCATAAACTAGACACAATGAATACAAAATAGATGGAAAAATATTGCACCAATAGAAATGAATACAGTTAATTTAGTAGAAGATCATAACATTTGAAGAATTTGAAGCTTTATGATCATTGATCACTTAGAAGGAACAACTTTTAATGGTTATGTACTTTTTTGAACTCAAAAGTGTACAAAAGCCTCATTATCGTAAACAATTGATAGTAGGATGAATGTAGAAGTTGTATCAAAGGTAAATATTTTGAATGATCTATACTGTTATATGTTTTATATTCCCTAATGATATATGAAAGATCATAAAAAAATATTCTCTAGAAGTTTTCCATTTCCAATAACTTAACTATGCATGTTAGTCCATAACAATGAAATAACATGATTTTTTCATTTGTTTGATTAATTCACAGTGAAAAACGTAGAACATGTGGGCTTTGTAATCCTTTATTAAATATAGAACAATTAATACATTCAATATAATAATTTTAAGCAATTCATAATTAAAAAAAATCAAAAGAAAAAATATAATCCAGTAGATTATACACAATGAAGATAGTTTAAAAATAAAGAAACAGATGAATGTTAAACATTAAGAATATGTGTACATAAAATATTGATACAATTATTTTTTACACAACATATAGTTTTAATTAAACAGAAATAAATAAAACATTTTGAAAAAAATCTTATTTTCGGAACATCAATTGAAAAAAGAAATAAAATTTTAGAATCAAATTTTTAACAAATGGTGGCTTATTTTTGCTACCATTAAAAACAAGTATCATAAGGTCATGACCTATCCTTGAAAATAGATTACATTGGATCATGACCAACCACTAAAATATAGAGATATTTGACTCACCAATGGTGAAAAAATAGATATCATGACACTATTTTATTTTAAAAAAATTAAAGGACCCAACTAAAGAAAATTATTCCGTGCGATTTATAAATGAAATGATTCAAGAGAAGTAATAAAAAAATTAATATTATTCAATGTCCAATAGGGAATAATGGCTCACTGTTGTAGATATCTAGTGGTAGATCATTCCCTACTATTGGCGATTCCAAATGATGTTTCATTACCCACCATTTCATGATGTCGAACTGTGACTCATGAAATAAAAAACTAGAAGAAATAACATAAAAATAGGATTATAAAAAAGATGATAAAAATAATCAACTAAAAATATATTATGATAAAAAATAAGATAATAAAATAAAAAAACATCAAATATATATATATATATATAAACAAATATAACCTAGTGAATAATTAGGAACTCATATAAGATCTTGGATGGATTTTACCATGATATTTTATAGTGGAATAAAAAAAGTGGTGAATAAATACAAAAAATTTGATGACCAAAAGTGTCTCAATTTAATTTTGACGTCTAATAGTGAATTGAATCATCATTGATTCCCATTGGTTACCTAACTCATCATTGGTGTTCTATGGTGACTTGTATCAATGTTGGTGTCTGACGGTGACTCAACTCACTATTGGTGTCAGATGGTGCCTCGACTCACCATTGATTATAATGGAAAATCATTACCCTCCATTGAGAAACCAATAAAGGTGAAACATTTGAATGAGTGGAAAAAGTGAGATAAAAAAGACCACATATAAGAAGAAGTAGTGATTATGGTCAGAACTCAAAAGAATAAAAACAATGAGAAGTTGATACAAAACAAGAAAAAACTATAGGATTAATGAAACTTAGTTAAAATAGAAGTAGTTTTTGTGATAGTCGCAAGCGTAATGGAAATCGATAAGACAATCAAGGAATGCCAATGACAATCAAATAAAACCATGGGATTTGAATAAGAAGATGTGTGGGAGTTAAAAATGTAACATGAATGATTAAAAAAAGATCATATTACTTTAAAAAAAGTGATCTGATGTTCGCCCATGTATACTAGTTTTTAAGCTCAATTGAAAAATGAATACATAATGTGTATCCCACATCAATTTGGAGAAGAAAAGAAAAATGATATATCTTACATCCTGTAATGATCCTTATTTTGATATGTTTATTGAAGATTAGAACCATTTTACTCATCATACTAACTCGGGTCTGTGGCTAATCTTTTGACCTAGCCCACCCATGTGCCTTAGAGTGTGCTATGAGAGCCTTATACATGGTCCCATAAGCATTAGGTGTTAAATATATACAACAAAATTAATATCATCCTTGTAGGATGCTTAAGGTGTGCCTTCCCACTGGGAAGACACAATGTGTCTCATATGTGGTTGAGGGCTATCCAGGATTCCTCACTATTAATTAATAAATGTTTGAATTTAATAGACATCAAAATTTAATTAAAATTTAATAGAGAGTAATTTCTCAAAAAATAGTGCTAAAGTATTAAATGACTTTCTATTTCTAACATAACCTCCATTATTAAATGGGTCTAAAAATGCATTTTTTGATATGTAATGGATAATTTCATTTGAGATGATAGTTGTTTTTTTGGGAAGTAATGAAAGGGGGAATTTTTTCCTTGAATTTTATCATCTCTTAGGGAATGCATATCAATTATGGTTATTGATTCAAAGCACTAAATATGGATGGAAATAGAGAATTTTGAATGGAAGGATTTTTTAGTTTTAATTTAAATGTATTTTACTTTTGAACAAGGTGTGTATATAGAGAGAAAATCCTTGAGTCTGTTGTAAAATAAAAAGTAAAATATAGCTAAGTATGAATCTAAAATTATAAGGCTGTAAAGATATGCTTATGACTATGTATGTTATCTAAATAGAAATATTAAAAATTTATTGGATGTGATTAATTAAATTATTCAAAGGGAATGATTATCATAAAAATTATAATCATATGAGGACACAGTATCAGGTTCTATCACATGATAAAAATAATTATTCACGTCTTATGGCTTCAAAGGAAAGAACTATAAGAAGAGTCTTAAATAAAAAAAAATCGATATGATGATGATGATAAATTGTAATTTTCCAACATTTTATACTTGTGTAAGGGTATTCCGCAGACATGATTAAGAGGAAAATAAGTATTCATCATGTTTGGAATAAAATACATCATACTGATGAGTGATAGTTTAACAGAAAACCCATTAAAGTACAGTGGTATAACTATAATAATATGTGGAATTATTCCAAGAAATGCTTGAAGTTTCAAGCGTACATACCATAAAAGAGTTCATGGGAAGAAGCACAAGAGAATTCTATTACAACAACTAAAGTGGATGTTCTTAGTGATATACTGAAAGTTACACATATCATACATTTAATTATTGAAAATGATTAATTTGATTTTTGTTATATACAATATTTTATATCTAGATAATTTTTTATGGGTATCACATCACTACCTTAATGATTAGATGTCGAGTTAGCTATGAAATCTTTTATTGGTAAGATAATACTTTTTCATGTCTACAGTCTATATCAGATATTTTTTTGGGAATATTCTTCCTACAAATATTGTTATTCATTTTCTAGTTGAATTTTATGTAAGTTTAGTTTGGGATTGACTATCTCGTAGTAGAGCCTGTGGTAGTTTTTTTTATGAGAATTTATATTTTATATTTATAATAAACCCCCAATATTCTATCTGTATAAGGTTGATCATAAATTCCTAATGTAAATTACTTCCACCAAATGGGGTTTTCTACCAAATCATGAGGTATATTTATCAAAATTAATGGGTAGGAAGCCCTCTTGGAAAATGTGCCAATTTTTAGCAATAAGATGAAGTATTTCTTAAGGTATTATCAATATTTACCCTGAATCATGAGGTTGATTTTTCATTTATAACCATACCTAATTCTATAACTATTTTAATTACTCTATATAGAATAAACATGATTGAGTTGAAGTAATTGAATAAATAACTATTGGTGAATCAAGATAAATGATTCATTCATCCTATTTCTTGACCATCGGGTGCACCAGTTATTTTTGTTAAGAATAAATGTTGTTCAGTGAATATTTTAATTGACTATAGAGAAAATAACAAGATCAATATTATGAAAAATAATACTTTATTTCATATCAATGATATGTTTGATTAATTGTGAAGTGATCTATATGTTAACAAGATTTATATTTTATTTCAATATCTTTTAAAAAGGAAAAAGAAGGTAGATACACAATAGATAACATTATGTGCATGGTATGGTCATTTTTAATCTATAGAAATACATTAGTACTTACGATTTCTCTATTATATTCATGAATTTAAAGAATAGAGTCTTTAGATATTACCTTGATCAGTTTTTTATTGTCTTTATAAATGATATCCTTATTGACTAACTACAAATTAAATTTGTATTAAAGATACACTTTTATTCGAAAAGTGGGAAACCAATAGTTCAAGCACTAAAAAATAGATGAACCATTAAAGAACTAATTAAGATTATTTGATTTGATCTCCCTACTTATATTCCAAGAGACAGTTCTAGCCTGAGTATCTAGATCATCTTTTAGAAGGTCTTTGAAATGATATGCCGAATTGTCCCAATACTGAATGTACTCTTCTTGGTGGAGCTTCCCATAATTAAATACCCAAACAATATCAGATCATGTTTTTCAATCCAACTACTCTAATCCTCACTAGTTACCACCCTTAAAGGTTTCCCCATCAAATTATTATCTTCTTTATCAGTATCATTAATCGTTAAAATAGTTTCCACCATTTCCTCTCTCGAGTGAATAAGCAGCTCTAAAGAAAGATCAATCATTGTGCTAAACTCTTTCGGTTGGCCAATGTTAGCCTTGGAAAGGGGAAGGGTATCATAGACCATCATCTTGGATTTATATTTGTTTACATATCTGGTCTCCCTTAGTTGTGGTAAATAAGAATATTCGTTTCTCTCTTTCTGAGAGACCCTTCATCTGTTACTTCTCCTTGGGCTTACAGAATTACGCTGGAAGTCTTCTCCTATATTACTTAATAATATATCAGAATCCCCATCACTGGACTCTGTCCTGGGTGTCCCCTACTTCTGTAAGGGCCTAGTCAGATCAGCTTCAGCCTCATGTTCTGGATTAACCTACGATCACTCTTCAAACCTATTGTCCAACACAATTTTAGCCATCTCCATACTTTCACATTCCCTAAAACCCATTGCAGCACATTACAAACTGGATAGTCACCCTCCCTTGTTTCCTTAGAATCTGGACCATTGTAATTAGTTCCAATCCTTGAGTGTAGAGCCTCGGCATATGATGATGTTATAGGATTCTAGGGTCATTCTTCTTCAACCATTTTTTGAATCCACCAAATTGAGACCACTACCTAGATTCACCTCTTCTATAGCATCACTCTATATTAATAATTTCATAGGTATAGAATGATGTGATCCACCCAGATCCTCCTCCATGTGTCTATAGACATCATTAACTAAAGGATTCACCGCCTGAGATCTATTCTCACATCCACTGGAGATTTAACCTTATAGTCCACACCCACCATCTTTGGTCCAGGGAAGCCTGCCATAGAATGTGATTCTAGTTCCTTACCGCTACCCACACCCAACTAATTATTAGGTCCCCATCGATGGGTTTTCTTTCAATACCACATCCTCTTATATACAAAACATAAATTGAACCATGATTCATAGAACACCTCCTGTTTTCACATAAATGCTTCCCCAACTGTTATCCAAACATTATAACAAGGAACATTGGACACATCAACTTCAACACAGACCCACAGATTAACAGGAAGGAAAAGAGATTTATTACAGATATCTGAAAAAAAATATCTACAAAATCAATTCCAAATCAATCTAAAAACCGAGGTATTTTCAAAAGGTAATGGGAGACTAGGGAAGCAAAAAAAAATTTACACTGTGGGGGAATCACACTTCATATGGAAATCGAATGTCCATCGAAATAGGTAGAACCATGATCCGTTGAAGGTACAGGGAGCACTATACAAGTCTTTTATTAAATCCTCCTCCAAGTAAAAAATATCATGATATGTCTAATGTAAGTCAAACCCACTATAACCCTTTCTTGTAAATCCCATGAAGAGAAGACATACATGTCATATGAATCAACTGAAGGCCATCTTTGATTGAACCAAGAAATCAGTGTAGGATTCAGAAGCACCGAGGATTTGATGAACTCAACGATCGATAATGGTAGATTAGGTCTCCCGTCGAACAAATAAAGAACCTTCGGGCATAAGTAATTTTGAGGAAATGGAGGGAAGAAGTCATGGTTAGAGAATGGAAAAAAGAGAAACCTGATCCCTTTCTTAATGACAAAGGTCCCTCCCCTGCTGTTGGGGGAGGGACTAGAGCATTGGCGGCCGCCATCACAAAATTGAACAAGCTACACATCTCCCCCTGATAATGAACCCCATAAAAAATGTTATCCTTAAATATTCAATTTTGATGGAAGACCATGAAGGAAATTTTTTTATTGTGATGATGAACCTAAGGAAGGAGAAGTTGAATGATAAATTTTTCCAAGTGTGAATTTTAGATTCATAATGTTTCAGTTTTGGGTTATATAATCTTAAATCATGGCATACTAGTGGATCATTCAAAAATGGGTGTTATTGAGAAATGGCCATAACCAAACACTGTAATCAAAATATGTAGTGTTATTCTGTTTTTTGGATACTATAGTCAAATTAAGATAGATTTTTTAGGACTACATAATCCTATCACCATGTTTACTTAAAAGGGGTTATGTTCTTATTTAAAAATGAATGTGATGATAATTTCAAAGAGCTAAAGTTAAGGTTACTCAGTTCACCTATGAGTACACAACCTAATTATGGGGTGGGTTTTTTAATTTATAGTGATGCATCAATGACGGGAATTTGGTGAGTCTTCATGTAAAATGACATAGTTATAATATATGCCTATTTAAAATAAAAAATTCATCATAAAAATTAATAAAATCTTGATTTGAGGTTTTAAAAACTTTTTTTATCCTTTAAGATATAGAGGCGTTATCATTATGGTGAATGGTTTGATATATACAATCATCATAAATTCTTGATGTACATATTTAAACATAATTATTTTATGATAAATTAGAGAATATGGTTGGAGTTTATCAGTGATTGTGATTTCTCAATACAATTCCACCCAAAGAAGTTGAACAAGGTGATCCAATGATGATTCAATGTGATCCAATAGGTATAGAGTTTGAAGTTGCTAAAAATGTATCCTTATAAATATCTCCCTGGATGAATGTAATAATATTGATAAAGATGGAAATTCGATGATAAAGGTAAATTGCCCCCTTCAGGATACTTGATCACATTATTTTGGTTTCTTATCTCTTGATGCATCCACCAAATCTCCCCCAAGTTCATGATGTGTTCACATATATATATATTCAAAGGAAATAAAAACCTTATAATTTACATATACTTATTTCATAGGTCATGCAATTTTAGAATTATCTCTCTTATTTGGTGATTTTTATTTCACTCTTATCACCTTATTCTCTAAATATAATTATGTATGTAAAACATTTCAAAGAAAATTACCTATATAGTATTTATTGTAATTAAATGTACATAATGTCACACTCTTGGTTTTAAATACGCCTCACGTATTCTTATAGGGTTAAAAGAAACTTTTTATTGAATATTAATTATTATTTTTAGAATAAATAAATTACTTCAATGATGATAATTTTATTATAATTTATATTTATTACATAATTATATTAAATTCATACACAATACTGATAGATTCTTTCTTTCATTAATAGATTAATAAAATAAATGATTTTAAAAATAATAAAAGTAATATAATTTGAGTGATTTATAGTGTTTAAAAACATTAATTGATGAATATAACATATTATTTATGTGTTAATGAATTGTATTATAATTAAATATTTATGATGAGGTATATTATGTCATTTTTAATGAATAGTTTAAAAAATTAAATTAATAATATTTAATGAAACTAATTTTTTAAATAAATTGTATTAAAATAACTCAAATCTTAAAATTGGACAAAGGGGATAATATATGGATGAAAATGTCATCCACTATACATTTCTGAGAAAATTTTCACCTTATAAGATAAATTAAAACCCTTTAATATTAATAATGATATTACCATAGTTCAGAATTAAAATTATTTAGACAAGGGGTTAAACCCCATGATAAGTTTTCAAATAGTAAATAATCCTATATAAACTTTCATTAAATATGGTATGTAGAAATTACCCAAATTCTAATTTAATATCTATCCATTATTATGGATAAATACATAGTAATATTTTTTACTTTTTAAAAATTCCAAGTGAGTCCTTTCCCTACATAATAAACGGACACCCCTTTCTCTTAATTAATAGAACTTTGATCCATCTAGGTTAAAAAAATATAACAATTTATCTTTTAAAAACCCTTATTTACATTATAAATGTTATTTTATTACCAAAATTCCAACTTTAGGGTCCTCAAGGGGATATATAATGGATTTCATTAACAGAATTGGTAATCATCTTAACCGATCACATTTTTAACTTCTTCCTTTACACCCTCTATGTGTATGGTATATATAATAAAATAAAAAAATTTACTATCTATATATAATAAAATGTTTTTATGACAATAAAAAAACAATATCCATCCTCTTTTCCATCTAATAGGAGTTGAAATTGTCGCTTTGCATACTTAAGACTTATCGTCTCCATGTAGTGATAAAATTCATTTTTCATTTCAATATATTATGGATGGATACTATGATGGGTTTAATATTTATTTATGATAATTAGGAAATAATTATGACTCTAGATTTATAATATCATATCTACATACTAACCATTTTATCTATTATAAATCAATAATATCACTCATGTGTACATGGGGAATACCACATCCACAATACGATGTGAATCATTTTTCTTATTTTGGATTTACATGAATTTGAAATAATGATAGATTTAATGAATATTTACGATATATATTATATTTTTTTTTGAAAGTTGAATTATTATATACACTTCATTTATTAAATATTTTGAAATATGAACACAGTGTCTATGCGTATTTAAGACATACGGTCTCCAAGAATGGTGAAATTTAAGTTCTAATCTCTAATTTTATATGTATGATATAAATAAATATATATTGAATATATATTATATTTATTTAATTATTAAAAAAATTTATATTATGGATCCATGATTAAATTAAATGTACTGAAACCACCAAATAAACATATATAAAAAACAAAGCAATTATCAACATGAAATTTGATTATAACAATGAATAGTTAATAAAATTATTACAAAAGATTATAAGAAAATAATATTTTATATGATATATATTATTATGGTTTTTTAAAATATAATTATATAATATATAATTATTATATATGTATTTTGAACTTATATGAAGTATGCTTAACATGAGGTAAGGGTTTAATTCATAATATCCTCATTATCTGTGATTATTGATGATTATGTATATATTTCGGATGTTATTTGATATTTATATATTAAAGATAATGTTTTTTATAATTCTCTATTTATTTTTATAAATTACTTATTTTCATTTCAATTTCCTTACTTTATGTACTCAAGATACTGAAATAATGTTTTTACAAAAAAAGAATTGTTTTTTTAGTCACTCAAGGATAATTTTTCCCTATGCTAATATTTTCATTAAAATTTTGTGAATAATGTTTTTAGTATTATAAAATTATTAAATAAATTAATTTTTCCAATTATTTACATTTAAAAAATTGTTCAAAAACTAATCAACTTATAATTTTCCAAATGAGAAACTTATGACCATTTTATAAATGTGTGAAATAATATTTTTTAACTTATTAGACATGATATATTTTTTTCCATCATGAATGCTGATTAATTTAAATAATAATTTGAAGGTTTCATAGGATTATTTCAATAAAATCATTCTCCTTAATATTTCAGAATTTTTTAAAATTTAAATAAGTGATTTCAATGTTAAAAAAATGAAAATCTATGTATGTAGTATTTATCTAATATTTTTAAAGTTGTTTCATTTATGTCAAATAAATTTATTCAATAATAATAATTAACAAGGATATAATATAATAATATCATTCAATTTATCTCTCTACATATTTTATTGTTTTTTTATTAGGATTGTTTTGATATTCCATATTCTAGTTCTTCCAATATGGATAATTATTTTTTTAAGGCATATTGATTAAGTTGTATTGTTTATTAATATGAAGAATGAATTGAAATTATTATTTTATGATTGTGTACTTAAATTACATATACCCTAAATGAATAAGTAGGTTTAATAAAAAAACTATATTGGGTATTTAGCTGAGACCTTTCACATTTATATATATGTATTAGAATGAGGCATCAAAAATATATTTTAGTTGTCTTAGCATATAGACATAATAGTAAGTTTTATATTTCTGAAATTATGAAATACATAATTATGAAATATATAATTATGAAATATTAAATGATACTCATTTGATATTTTTAATAGTGATAACATATGTGGATAAGTTTCAAGAACAATTGATTATTTTATATGGTATTATTTTAATATCTTTTTTTCTGACCATATTATTCATGATTTATTTAGATTTTGATTTATGCATACCCTTACTAATAATCTGGGAACACTCATTTGTAATTTTTCCATAACCTAGAATTATAGGATATGTATTATTATTGATATTTGAAAGGGGATAATGGTTTCTAAAAATAAAACACTATGTTGTACTTTACGTTTTTGAAATATATGTTATATTACTAGTACGTATCTTGTTTTCCAAGACTACTAATCTATTATATCCTTTGGGATGTGGTCACATATATATAATACAAATGTAATAAATCAAACATAGGATCTGAGATACTAGGGTTAGGTTCTTTACAAATTTAAATTAAAATATATTCTATAATTGTTTTGAAATATTTTGAATTTATATAAGTGATTTCAAAATAAAAAGGGTATTTTGACTAAGAAATATTATAGTTTTTATTTTAAATTAGTTTTTCATGAATTGTAACATCCATTAATGATAATTATGTTTAACTAGTGATATAACCAATGATACCATCCTTATTCATTCTCGTGATGGTTTATTATTATGATGATGACATGTTTAGGAAACCTAATTATTTTCAATGGGTTATGCATAGTTAAATATAAAAAATATTAATGAAACTTGATTTATATGATTGGGATATGATATGATGACATGATAGCATGATGAATTTTTTATAATCTAGTGGAACATATATATATTTTTAATTTTGTAATGGGTGGGCCCATAATTATATAATCATCCAACGGATTGAATATATTTTTATATCTCATGAGATAATTATGGGGAAAATAAATGTGATTAATCCTCTATGCGAAACAGGTATATGTTATTTTTAAAATATGATAAAAAAGTTGATGTTCTTGATCCACTTTTGAAAACAGGTGTTGATTCTAGATATACTATGAGATGAGAAATATTTGTTGATTCTAAACCCCCTATGATGTGATAGGCTTAGTAGCTACCCCTACCATATAAAATGATATCTATACATATGACGGTTCCATATTTTTATAATATGAACTTACATATGATGATGATTTATGATGGTATATAATGCCTATGATTTATTTATTTTTAAAGGATATAGTTTTATTCTATGAATCATGTTTACAATCCATTATAGATTTAGTATGTACATTGTATATTATGTCCATTAACTCATACACTTATTCTTATCATATGAATTAATATGATCATTGATTTATATGTTTACCCTTACTAATCATATGAACTCACCCTAAAATATATTTATTTCCCCAGGTTGTGAAGAAAGGTTTATAAAGGGTGTTTCTATGAACAATATTTTGTGGAAAAGTCATTCTGGGATACTTTTTGTTATTTTTGGAAATAAAATGTTTGTGTATCTATTATCCAGGGGAAATAAACCTTTATGGTCCTTAGTCATATTTTATTGAAATTTATTGAATATTCATCTAAAAATGTAACAGTTATGTATACTAATTATGTGTTTATACAGATGTATAGCATAAGGAATAGGAAACAATCTTCTTTATAATTTTTCCTAACTGAATATTTTCTATCCGTTTTCAAATTATATACCATGGATTTGTCCCAAAAACTATTTATTCCTATCATGATGGATCTTGATGCCTGTAATATACGTAGGTTATCCTATTTAATAGATAAATAATACCATTTTTAACAATATATTAATTGACTACAAGAATGGTGTCTCATATACTATAATTAAAACATCATCAATATATACCACTAAGAAAACAAATGAACACCCACTAAACCTATTGTTCACACAGGGATCACATTTATTCATTGTGTAATAAAATTACATTATGGTTTTCTGAAAAAACATTTCCATGATAATGATGCTCAATTCAACCGATAAATGAAAATCTGCTACCTTTATACATTAAAGAAAACCATTGGATATAAAAACCCTTCTATTTGAGTCATATAGATATATAACAAAAGGTTTCTATTAAGGTAACTGGTTTTGAAATATCTTTTCCAAATATCATAATCACAGTTTGATTCCATAGGATATATAATTTCAATGCATTTTAGGATGGATACTAGTGGAAAGGCGTCATCACACTATATGCCTTGTAGTTTCTTTTGAGGTGGTTTATGTCAATAGAGAATATACTATTATTCATTCTCTATTTCTTTTCATTTAGAACTATTTACAAATGTATTTATTGTATTTTTTTCCATTGAAAATGTGATGTTAAATTCTTTTAGGGAAATGATATTTATAGTTATTGAATATAATTTTTATTATAGATATTATTTTGTTCATGATTTTTTTCATATTTATTATGTATTTTCTGTAATTGTATTTTGCCATTTATTATCCAATGAAAAGATTAAAAGTGTGAATTAGATAATAATATTTATTCTAGTGATATATTACTTAATTCCTTACCAATAAATTGAAATATTTGCATTGTTTTAATTAGAAGAATAATATTATTATCCTTTCACTATTTTTTCATTTTTATTTTTTATGAGAATCATTTTTACACTTCTCTATATAACAATGGGTGATGAACCATATTCTTATTCTCAAAAAATCATCAATTGAAGTAAATAATTTGGAAATGGTAGATGTTTTTCTTTTCAATAAAATAATCATTCAACCTGTGAATTTTGATTAACAAATCATTCATTCTAATGAGTTGTCATGATAATGTTGATATCAAAAAGATAACAAAATGTTTCAACATATCCTATTCATAAATTATTAACTATTACAACTGTAATTCAATATATAATATATATATTTTTAACAATTAAAATTAGTTTGGTCTTCCATATTTATTTATTATTTCACCCTATGTCTTCCATTGAACTATTAAGATAAATATTTCTTTAAATTTTCATCCATTAGAATCATATTTCATTCAACCTACACCATTATTCACTAAATCTATTTGAATACTATTTTGATAATGTAATATTTGATGGGTTATCTTGGAAGACACAATATACCTTTTCATGGATTTTAATCTACGTACAATTGTCAAAGTTTTATGTATATTGGTAAATGTTATTTTTTATATATCAATCACAATAATAATAATTAGTGTCATTTCTGGGGAAAGTGAAATGTTAAAATTATATAAAAATACTATTCAATAATTTTATTTGAAAACATATAGTATTTTTAACTGTATTAACTCCACTTTCACTAAATTTTCAAACACACTGGGAATATATATTTCACTTTTGAATTAAAATAATTAGTTCTATAAGTTGGAAAACTATATTTTATATTATGAATCCCAATGAAAACTAATGTGGATAATTCTAATATTGAGTGTTTTTTGGACCCCAAGGGAAACATTATTATATCTCAACATAAGAATAATATTGTTATGGGAAAAAAATTTTGGAGTATCTACTACATATTAGTTTTATAAACCCAACTATTATAATGTAGTCTCGTAAGTATGAAAATTATGAGAATTAAAAATCATAACAATACGAGAATATATTCTATGGTGTACCTAATGGTGGATATTTTAATCTTATTAGATACTTTTATAGTTTTTTTTTCAACAAGTGACTTTATTTTGGTTGAGTGTTAAAGAGATTAAGTTGAGGGGATTTATAGTCTGCATGAAATGAAATTCTAGGATTTGGTTCCAATAAATTCATAAAAATATATTTGATACATGAAAAGAGGTTTTTAATTATTTCTTATTGAAGTTATATTGTTTATTTAATGACCACAGATGTAAGATATTATATTTCCATATCTGTTTATGACAACAGAGATATTTTCTATGAAACATAAGATTAGTTTATTGATATTCTTAAAAAAATTCCAAATTATCTATTTGTCCCCAAATTCTTTAGTGCAACATTCTTTAATAATCTTATTCCTTACCACAAATTTCTATTTTATCATTATTATAGTTTTGGTTTCTTTTAAAAAACAAGCGAATTAAATATACTTTAAACAAAATCACTAAAAACACACAACATTAATATTCTTGGAGAAGAACAATCCATATGAGTTAGCCAAATTATATTGCTTCTATAATATATATTGATAATAATGATAGTTCACATAGGAAAAAATCTAAGTATTTTTTAATTTATAGTAATTAAAATTCTTTCTATAAAAATATAAATACACCTATACAGTAACCTGAAGGTGCTCAATTATGGGATTCTAGTGCAAGATTACAGGGTATTAATGATCTATTATTTTATAGTTATTTCCCTATTCTCAAGAACAACATTAAACAATCTTATCAATATTATGAGATTATTAATCAACATAATAACCAAATATTACCAAATCCATGAATACCTCTATATCAAAATAAAAATTAGGTACTGTCCACAAATTCAAATTGGAATCTAGAGAGATTTATGCAGAAAATTCTTAGTTTGATAGAATTTTAATAGGATATAAATAAATATAAAATATTGTATCAAAAGAATTACATTGAATATAAAATGAAAAATATTAAACATTATATTCTTAAAATGAAAAAAGATATTTATATTATTAGGAATGGAAAATGACCTAGTACCACAAAATTACATCCAAGGATGAATATAACAGTTGTTAACATAAGAAGTGGTTTAAAAAAATATAATGATGTTATGGAATAAGATAAGTAATGTGAGTTAATGGTTTTGTGTGAGTTTATGTATGTAAATATTGAATGTGATTGGTCAATAAATTTGGATAGAATGGTAAAAAATAATAACAAACAAGAATCCCTATATTAAACAAACAAGGACTAAAAGAATTTGAAATTAAATATAATCAAAAAAAGGAAAAATGAAATTTTCGACCGAAGGGTAAGTGAGAAACCAACTTATTTTAGATAAATATGTAACACATATTTCTTTTCCTCAAACTATTGTGTAGAAAAATGATGAATTATAGTATCTGAAGTTTCATGGGATGTTTAAGAATTTTTTCACACACAAAAATTTTGGAATTATTTTAAAAAAAACTTTTTTCAACAACTTGTTGTAGATGAATCATCGAACAACAATGAGAAGGGAAAAATTAATTATTATAAAAACTAAATAATAATTAAACCAATAGTAAATAAAAATATTTTATTCAGTGATAAATTAATAAAAAATAGGATTACTAACAACTAAAAATTTAAAATGGAATTTTAAAATAAAAGCATCTTTTATTATACATTTTATTTTCATATAAAAGATAAAATTTTAAATTTTTAAAATTAATTTCATTTCATAACTTATAATATCAAAATTTTAATATGTTTAATTTTTTTAATTTTTTTAAAGAAATATTTTTATGTGAATAATTAATAAAATTGTTTCTCCAAAATATTCCAATTTAATAAAATTATAAATATTGAGGAAGACCTATATGTTTATAACAAAATTAAATTGATAAAATATTTATTTAAGGAGTAATTATATGTTTTTAAAATATCATTTCCAACATATAAAGTATATGGTGAAAATTTTAGAACATAAGTAACATTTTATTTTGAATTAAAACCTATTTCCACACTTTTTTAAATTAAATCATTTTGAGGGTAATATTCAGATTTTTATTGAATTTATGTTCACATAAATATTATTTTTTTAATATTAAACAAATTTATATCATTAATGTGAGTGAAATTGAAACAATTATACTACTAATAATTATTATTCTTAAAAACAATCATATTCTAAAAATGGGTTTTATGTGTTGTGTGTGATCATATTAAAATTTAATTTCCTACCCTTTTTAATTTTATTAGATAATATTATTTTAATATTTTAGATTAACATTTTCATATTTTTTTATATTATATATTTCATTTTTTGAAATAAAATTTGGACACTATGGTATATATTTGTTAACGTGGAAAAAGTTATTTTTCCCAGAATGATATATTTTTTTAGATATTGAGTAATTTTTCAAAATTAAATGGATCTAATTTAAATTAAAACTATAATATTAATTTTATGCATAAAATAAGTTAACAATAATTTAATTAATAGTTTTTGAAAAATAAGATTAAGAACACTTGAAAATTCCGATATCATTTTCTTCTAAAAAATATTTTTTCCACACATTATAAATTTTAATTAAAAAGTTTATTTCCTCATACATATAAATTAAATTAAGTTAAATAGAGTCTATATTCTAATCCATTACATATATATATATATTTAAATATGGATTATATTATATTTTTAACATCAAAATAGTTATCATGATTTATTCATAAACATGATTAAAAAAGGTAAATTATGGGTAAATTATGTATCTCAAATTTTTAGTAATTAAAATATCACATAAAAATTTTATAATGACTTATTAAGTATAATATTTATACCCACATATCTATACTACCATTTTTCATCTAACAAACTTATGTCACATTACTAACTAGTGATAGACTCTAGGTCAAAAGTATGTTTAATTTTGAGCTTCATGTATCTCAAATAAGGTTTTAGATGTTTTTGGAAGTAGGGGATTGAAAAAATTGATTTAATAAAGATACAGGTAATTAATATGGTTTAGTTTTAAATGTTTTCTCATCATGATGTAATCATGAAATATGGAATTTTTTGTTCTTAAGGTGTTTTTCATGTATTAATCTCGACTTTTCTTACTATGTGAGTCCCTAAGTAAAATGTGAGGATAAATTGATTTGGGATAGAGGATATCAGATGGTTTATTCCAGTTTTTTATAACATTATGGATAGTCCTAGAAAACAATAAAATTTTTTATTAGGGAATAGTGGCCACAAAATAGTATGTTCATTGTTTGTTTAACGGTGATGCCTAATTATCTAACTCAATCGGAATTTTTGAGAATAGTAAATTACCATGATTTTTCCAATTGATTTACCCTCTAATCCCCTCATAATTCTTCATTATCATGATCCAAACTACCCTTTATAACATAGGGTTTACTACTCTTGGTCTTATAGAGAATCTCTACCGATCTAGATAGATATCTTCAAGGTATGTGTGTTTTTCCACTCTTTCTCTTCCCATTTTAGATATATACCCTAGATATATCATTTTCTACATGTATTTCAAGCATATATTTGATATAATGACCAAATATATTGTTTAAATAGATAATTGAATTTTTTTTCTATATGTAAAATGGATTGTGTGGACCATATCTCATTGTTTCCATTCACCATTTTTAAGGTGATATGTTTTTTACATTGGTGAGGATGGTGTATCCATATATTTTTTTATCATATGGATTACTAAAAGTTCTTGTATAATTATTTTTTACGTTTTACTAAATTTATTGATTTTAAATATATGGTGATATTTTTTTATAAATTTTAATTTTTTATTGGAATTTTTTTAAATTTTTTTTTAATTTGTCATTACACACATCATGTGTTCGATGTAATGACTCCAATATAATTTTTATTCTGAAAGGATTTTTAGCACTTTTTTTATGAAAATTTGTTAATGAAAATGTTTTATAAACATTGATACAATGGCTAAATAATTTTTTTGGAAAATAATATATAATTGGTAAACTAGAGTGCAATAGGTTCTAGATATATACACACCATAGTGAGGATGGAACCACTGGGGTTATGATTGTGATAATGATAAACAATGGTAGGGATAGATATTCGTAGGAATAATAGTATATCTAGATTAATGTTCCTTCATGTGTACTAGTATTTATTTCCATAGTCTTCATTCCAAAGTTTTCTTGTTTTATTAAATGATTGTAGTGTTTCATGTTTGGACTCATACATATTTATATTTTGAATACTAGTTGGTTTTTTACTACCAGCACACATATTTTTGTTCTTGTTCATATTAATATACTCATGGATGTGAATATGTATTGTTTTAATTAAATAAAAAGAATAATTTATGAAATATTTTTTTAGAAAATTTCATTATAAACATGTTTTTTTAATTATATAACTTATATTTTCATAGTGATATACATTGAAGAAATTACATAAGGGTATCTTATATAGAATTAGTTCCCAAAACATGCTTATCCTTTGAAAATTTATAGACATGGTTTTTAGGATTCATGTAACGTGAAGGTTCTATATGGAATGATATATTATTATGTTTGATATATCATGTATAGGGAATTGTGATAGTTCTAAAAAATAGTCACATAGGGGCTTTGTTTTGG
This sequence comes from Viscum album, assembly GCA_963277665.1. NCBI lineage: Eukaryota > Viridiplantae > Streptophyta > Magnoliopsida > Santalales > Viscaceae > Viscum > Viscum album. The sequence goes on from OY728143.1 coordinate 417,903,495, forward strand.
ACATGGATTTGTGTTTTTTATACTTACCCTTTATCTTGGTTAGGAGTGTCTTAGGGAATTTTACCTGTTCTTATTCATTGTACATTGAATTTTTATCATTATTTTGTTTTATGTGAGACATTTTTTATTTAATTTTTATTGTAAAATGCTTCCAATGTTTTTTTTTGATTATTTGATTCTTCTCACCAACCTGTAAAGACTTGGAACAAGCTATTGGCCTTGTGGAAACTAACTCAGGTGGTGTGTTAGGTCGAACCAAGTTGGTTCATTAAAAAATGGAAGCATATCTTACTCTTTGTAATGTAAAGTATATCATTTTGGATTTATTTTTTGTTCTACTATATTAGATATTTAAAATGATTGGTCTCAAGGAGTATTATGAGTTGGTGCATTATCACCAAATTTTGTGACACCACATGAGTTTCTATGGTCAATCAAGATTTAATATTTGTGTTTTTATATATTTTTTGGAATAAAAAGAAACAAGATTAGTGTATTGAAGTCAACCTCATTGGCCTGAAGAATCATATAGTTGATAAGAACATGATTTTTGAAACATCATAGTGGTTGTGACATGCATGGTGTATGGCTATCCACCATGTGGCAAGGTCGAGCACAAATCGACATCCCCTTTATTTTTTAAGAACACATTATTATTGGATTCTTTGAGTGACTCTCATTGACAAGAAAAGTACCATGGTGGTCCTTATGATATTTTGGTATCGTGATATTTCTTGATTCATAATTATGACATAATTTTGTCTATTCATGTGTAGTATAAACATATTATCTAGAAAAAATTGAATTTCATGGATATTGTTTTTGTTTGATATGTGTTATTGTGTCTTGTAAAATGATATTGTGTTTCTATATCACATATTTTTAAAATATTTTTAATGATAAAAAACATGAAATTTGTGTTGCTTCCAAACTGATTAAGGATTTATATGAAGAATTTTACACTATAGAAGAACATCTTTAATTAGTATTAAATATTTTAGAATAAATCGTTGAACACCATGAATTTATAACAAAAAAAATTTAGAAATGTGTTTTAACAATGTTTTCTAACAACATTGCTAATTTTTAATTTATCAATGATTTCAAGAAAGTGTGGATAAATTATCAACATTTTTCTTAAAAAAATTTGTAACATATCATGTATTTAAATTAAAATTGTTTTTAAGAAAATGTAGCTAATAATATTTATGAATATATATATAGTAGAATAATAATATATTTTTATTTAAAATTATCATCCGTATATATTCTTTGATTTCATAAATATAAAAATAATATATTATATATATATAACTATATACCATATTATATTTTATATTTAATAAAATACAATATATATTAATATCGAATATTGTTTTTTTGTATATTAACAATAACATATATGTTTTTGTTAATATAAAAACACACATATATACAAACATACATATATATAGACATAAAATATAATCAACATGTATATATATATATATATAATATATTTATTATATAAAAAATTATATTTATATATATATTATTAACATATTATAACACATAGATATATAGAATATATATTATTAATATATTATTAATATATACAATATATACTGTAAATAATAATAAATAATAAAATAATAATAAAATATTATAAACACACATATATATAGAAATAAATATTTATAATATATAAAATATTATATATATATTATATATAATATTACAAACATATAAATATATAATATATTATTGTTAACACATAAAATTTAAAATGTATATATAATGATTATGTTTTAACGCATAGATATACAATATATATTATTAATAAATTTCTAATTTAAACAATATATACTATATATACAAAAAAAAATATTGTATATAATAATAATAATAAAATATTGATAATATATATATATTTTAATAAAATATTAATAATATATATATATACATATTAATAAAATATATACACAATAAATATTTATTGTTCTAATAATCATAGTATATATATTAATTATTAATATTAATAATTTTTTTTATTTATAAGTACTAAAATTAATATCTTTTTTGCATATATGTGTCTTTATTTATATTTATTAACCATGAATATTAATAATATAATAATATAACAATATAATATATATATATATTAATAATATAGTATACTAACAAAATATAAATAATATAACTTTATACTATAATATATTAATAGTAATGTCGGTGTAGTCCCACCATGAAATTTTTGTTGGACTGTGGGATTATTATTAATGAAACAGAGGGGGATTGAGTAGGTGCACCGAGACCGAGAGGGGGAGCTATTTGGGCTGGTGAGAGGGGTTATTTGAAGGTGTAGGGTGTGAGAGCGGAATGTGGGAGATGACGAGTTAGAGTCACTGTCCAGGGGGTTAGACGCATGCATGGGGGTAAGGGATGGCGATGCAGGTTCGCTGATTGGTGGGGTCATATGTATGTGAGAGTGATTGGTGGAGGTTGGTAGAATGGAGGCTCTCGGGGGAGAGTGGCCCATGGAAGCCTATGGGGGTTTGGGGAGGGGAGTAAACGGTGGAAAAGGGATGGTGAGGTGAGGTCATCGGTTGGGAATGGGTGAGGGAGCAAGTATATATGGGTTATTTTTTGAGGCGAGGCTTACAGGGATAGTTTAATTCTTAATTCAATAATCCCTTTTTTTCTAGAAATGTTTGGAAATAACATGTAATTTTCTAAGTGTCTAAAAATTTGGGTGAATGGATAATTTTTAGTGTTTATAAACATTTTTAGTTAGTGAAATGAAATTTTTCCGCCATTTATCTAAAATTTATGGAAATTACAAGTAATTAGTTTATTTTTTAAATATTTTGGTAAAACGTTGAATATAAAACTTTATAAATGTATCTATTTATTGACACCATATTTATTGACATTGTACAAAAATAGTGGCAAATTAATTTTATACTTTTATAAATAATGATAATCTAAAAAATGTTTCTAAATTAATTATTATTCTATTATAATTCTTGTGTTCTTGGCTTTAAGGGAAAACATGTTTTAATTTGTAACATGTTCCGTATAAGAGAAAATGGTTTAGACAGTGGAATGATAAATAAGATGTTGATTTCTATTTTCAATAAAGACAATTTTTATAACATAAAAGGTTGATTAAAAATGGTGTGTCTTTGAATGGTGATTAATTTTTGATAATTGTAGACATATATATTTGAATTCATGTTGAAAATTTATTATTTTTAATGATTTGAATTGAAAGAGAAGATTTTTCATATTGAAACAAAAGAGTTGTAAAATGTTCCACTTTTGGGTTTCTCTAGAGTAATAAATGTTCTTTACTTCTAAAATGGATTTTTTGTATCACTTGTTTTCAAATTATGTCTGGTGGTTTTATAAATGATCATTTATTTAAAGCGGTTTTTACTATTTATGAGGTTTATTTTGAATCTTCTCTAAATGAAAGTGTTTACTTTCTTCATTGACTTGTATGTTAGGTCTAACGCTTTCTTGGGTGTTGGAGTTATTTAATATACTACAAAGTTCATGAACATATATATTTCTTATTAACTTTAACCATTCCATGTGTCTAAATGGATTAGAGAGCATTATGTTCACTCTATATATTCTTTTTTAAACTAGTTAATATGATTTATAGGTTCAAATGGGTATTAATCATTGAGGACTGGTTCTCTTTTATTTCCAGTTTTCCTTATAGAGAGTGGATCAAGGGTACATCCTATGATCTGGGTGCTTATCCTTATGAGTTTTACCTATGTAGTTTAGAAATATTTTTGGTTATGGGATAACCTTGTTTAAACCTAATCTTTGTTATCTTATTTTAAATTCTTTATTTAGATAGATGGAAGTCTCTAGTCTCTCCTTGACTCAATGTTTTAATTCCATTTATAAACAATTTTTAGTCTAGTTTTATGGTTAATGTGATTCATTGTGTTTTTTGAAAATAGAACCTTGTGATCATTGGGTGTGAGTATGTCAAACAATATTTAGTTGGATGGATGAAAAGATAATAAAATCCACCAAAGATATGCATATTATATCTTATACAATGTGATTTACTAGGTTAAATCCTTTAAAAATGAGATATTATGAATACAATCTCATGACCCAAGACTAGATTTGGGTCATTTCCTATTGAAGAAAATTTTGGTTCAAACCATCTCTTGGTTATGAGATGTGAGGTGGATCTAGCGATTTAAATTTCTCATTCCTAATGATCCTTGTGGTGGTTTTCTATTATGATAATTTTTACATTTTTTGGGATGGTTCCTTTTTTAGGCACGATTTAGTTCTCTCTTGTTTGGTTGAATATTTTGAAAGAATAATGTTTTCCCTCTAATAAGAAGAATATATTTGTGGTTTCTATTGAAGGAAATGTGGATATTCTTTTATCGTGTTATTACTCACTTATATATATGTAGCTTATTCTGGTCACAACATTTAATATTGAATATAAATGATGGAAGGGCCACTATTATGCCATTATCCTCTTTAGAGCTTTGTGTTAGATAATCTGGATCCTAGAACTCCATTTAAAGGATTTAAGTGCATTGAAATTCAGATTCATTGTAGATTCATGCTATTTTAGGTTGGGTCCTAATTAATTTACAATTATGTTTTGGGAAGGAATTTTGGATATGTGTTGATGTTAAAAAAAGTAGGTAAGGTATTAATGCCTTTTCCACTTACATATTCATAGAAGGAATCAATCACACGATGAACATGAGAGGAATGTAGTTGTAAATTATTTCAAAACAAGGTGACATTATCCCATTAGACAGTAGTTTATGATATACTCAGATCAAAGAATCTTGAATTATACTATTAAATACATGAATTTGATCCTTTTATATAAATTTTCTGTTATGTAAATTTAATTCAGCAATATCTATATCATGAAGACTCTTGGAAAATATTGAGTGGCCATTTATTCTCTAAGATGGAAATTACCCCCACATGATATAAAAGAATTAATGGTGGGGGGTCTTTTATAAACCAGTATATAGAAATGATCATGGTTTTGAATGAGGCTTTAGTGTTCTTGTATTCTCTAATATAAGTTAGACTATTATTCCTTTTATAATCATATTCAGTTCAAGTACTCACTAAATACAGGATAACAACATTTTAATGAATCCATTTAATGTGTATAGACATTGTGTTTTTGGTTTTGGTATCCTAGTGGTTCCTTCTTTCTTTATTTGTAGTTACCTGTTTTAGATGATCTAAATCAGGGGTTGTTAGATTACAATCATTGGTCTTTTTGGTCCATGTACTCTAGGGTTAACAACATGGTACATGATCTGGGATATCAATGTCTATATCTTATAATATTTCAGTTTATTACTAACATTGTTCTTTGATTCCCTACCTATTATAAAGGTGAAGTGGAGCACTATAAACATACTGTTTTGATGTTGCCTTATCCATTTTATTATGGAGGTTAGATGAAGGACCAATGAACTTCATAATTGAACTACCATAAACTCTTATTTTAGATGAAGATATAAATTTTGGGTGATCATTACAATATTTATGATACCATCTAATGTATTTCTTTAAATGGAAGCCACTTTATAAAACATAATTGAAATGTTTTATAATTAAGGTGTTTTGAAGCTCCTTTGTGTACCTAAAACTACCATTTATAGAGGGCACACATTCTTTTAATTAGAAATCTTAAATTGATTTTTGAATGTCAGGCGTTCTAGGTTTATCTCAAGCATGACACTCAATATTCATATGGATTGTTAAACAATACAAACCATCTAATTATTGAAGATGTTCGTTAGGAAAACAATATTTATTTCGTTGGTTTTCAGGTTTTCATCAACCATTCTCTTCAACTAAGGAGAAACACTTTCAAGTGTTTTTTGGGTGTCCTTGTGGATTTCATTAATGCTAGGTAATAGAAATTGTACGGTCTCTGGTAAAATAGAGTCATGTCAGAAGGTGTTGAGGATAATGTGGTTATCTCAAAAAATGCATGGTAGTAGTTATGGAAAAAGAAATATGTTATATAGGACACCAATTTTTTTATTTTTGTGGTAGGTGATTGGGGTTTTTCTTATGGTTTCATCAATTTGGGAGGTTGAAATTTGGGTAAGTACGTTTCATTTTCACTATGGTTTTTTGGCCCTTTAATATAATTAAATGAAATTTATTAGTGGATTATCAGTTTGATTTTTTGATTATCTAAAGATATTTTCTTGACTTGTCTCTTGTTTCCCAATTAAAGCGGTGTCAACAAAAACATACCATGTGATTGAATGTGTCCTTGTTGATCTTGCACCCAAAAACAAAATTCTAGAGCGGTTAGTTCATATTATGGAATGATCGGGAAAGGTGTTACATGATAACATACTTCACTTTTCTTGTGTATAGTGGTACTTTAGATGGGATATCCAAGACATGTGGGAGATGGAATCATTGATTATGTGTTAATAAACATATCAGTTTGTGATTCTATAATATTTAGTTCTTTCTAGGGGAAAAACATTTTTTGGTGGGAGAATTGTGAGTCCATCCTAGTCGTAGTTATGTTAAATTATTTTCTTATTTTATCAATATTTTGGTTATATAATTATTTAGGATTTGGGGGTTGAAAATAATGAACTTTAAGATTAATAAGCCACATGCATAGTTTAGACACACAATTTATCTTACTATAAAGTAAACATGATATATTTCATTGTTTTTTCTAGATTAGTTTTTCACAGCCTTAAAATAGTTTTCTGAATGATATGAGTCCCCAAAAAAACCATGAAGATGAATAAGTTTGGGATAGTTCTTATCATATAAATTTTTTGTATTTTTTTTTAACCATGATACAACTCCCAGGGAAAAACGACACATTGATTTCAAGGGGCAGTGGCTACCCCATGGTTAGTATAATATTTTTCTAACCATATAGCCTAAGCATGTGACCCTATCCAATATTATTAAAGTAGAAAAGTATTATAATAACAATTCATTATATAACCTCACTTCTCCATATAATTCATTATTAACTCAAACCAAACCCTCCTTAATTCTCAAGGTTTTTTCCATTTGGTCTCATGATGAATATCTATCGATCTAGATGGATATTTTCAAGGTATATTGGTTTTTCTAGTTGTTTTATTTCCCTCATTGAATATTTTTTTCGGTCTCTCAATTTATAAATATTTTGGTGGAATATATATGGTATAATGACTCTATTTAGGGATTAGATTCATAATTTACGGTCACCATCTTGCATATAGGATTGTGAAGACCAGATATATTTAAATTTATGTCATTAATTTTTAATGCAATATGTTTTTTCCACTAGAAAGGTATATGTATCTATAAAATTTTAATATCAGTCGAATAACTCAATTTTCATTTAAATTAAATTATTTTGGTTTATTAGATTCATTTATTTGAAATATTTGAGGATTATTAAGTGTAATTGTATCTTTTTTGGCACTTGAAATGATTTTAAGAGGAGTTCTCTTAAAAATAATTTTTATGGACATCATGTGCTCAATGAAATGGATAAAAGATTATTTATATTTTAAAATGGATTTTCATGAATAGAAGATGTGATATATTACTTATGGAAATATTTTATAAGAATTTTGTGCATGGTTTACTTAAATATTTTAGAAAACATAAAACATTAGGAACTCTGGGTGCATAATTTTATGAACATATACCAACAAATGTGATTGTGGCACCACATGGGGTATGATTGTGATATGGATAGACTTTGATAGGAATTATGTTTGTAGGATTCACAGTATTTATAGATTAGTTTTCCTTTGTTTGTCTTAGTATGTATTCACATTGTCTAGATCACATCCAGTTCTTAATTTACAATATGATGGAAATGTTTAATGTTTCTTTACTCACATTATAATAATATAAGATATGATTGATTTTTTAGTAATTCCCTCTATGTTTTCATACATTTTCTACTAATATTATTTGATATTTCAATATATATTTTTTCAATGGAAAACAATGGACGCATTATGTAAACAAATTTTAAAGTAAATTTATTTATAAAAATGTGGTTTTTCTAAAATATTGATATTGTTACATGGTTATAAACATTTTATGGATTTCTGGGTAAAAATCTATAGATATTTATTACTCACTCCATATATTTTCATTATAAATTTTTTTTTCACGGTTTTATATTATATTTTAAATGGAAGGGGATTTTATGGAATGCATAGTTCTCTTTGTTAATATCGACTCTGTAGTGGATTGGGAAGGTGGGGATGGATAGTCCCACAGAAACCTAGTTTTGGACATGTATTTTTGATGTTTTCAAGATATAACATTTATCTTGGTTTGGTGTTCCTTATAGATTAATAACATTTCTTCCATGTTGTGAAATTATTTTTATAATACATTGTTTATACATGAGACATATTTTATTTTGTTTTCAGGGTAATATCATTCCTAGAGTTTTATTCATTGATACTCTGGTTCTTGTTAATAGTGCATGGACATTAGAAACATGCTTTTGGGTTTATAGTGGGTTATCATGGGTGGTATGTTAAGATGAACTGATTTGGTTCACTAAACCCATGTGATTCCTTTCTTACTCATTATTTAACATTATTTTTCTTGAAAATTCACATTTTCACTTATAAAATGAGCTCACACGCACCCATTATCTCACCACTCTCTCTGTCAAAGAAATTGATCCGGATGATCCCTTCTCTATTCCTCACTAAATCAATCACAAATATTTCATTTGTTTCCTAGGATTATTTGGAAGCATTATTAATCTACTTATAAAGGCACATGTTCTCATCCTCCCCATCCAATTCAAGTACTTCTCTTGTGATAATTCTTTTTAATTTTCATCTATTTATAATTTTTTCTTCTCATAATAAATCCATTACATTAATGAAGTTTTATTATTGATAATAAATTAACCATTAATATAATTAAAGACATTTTATAATCGACTTTTTTAACATGAATTGAAACTAAAATCACTCCATGATGGTGACCCTCTTCTTTTCAAGACATTAACTTCCGTTGTTATAATCATTTTTATTTCAATGTGATTATACTTACAGAAGTTTATATTCAATATTGTAATATCTAAATGATGAAATAATGAAGATATGTTATCTTTCTCTCTCATTAAACCAATTTCATAATCCCTTTTGTATATTCATCAAGATATTAAAATCATTACTTGATTCTATCCCTCCTTTTTTCAATTCAATCACTTTATTTATTATATTCCATCTACTTTATATTTTATTTTCACTCCATATATTCTATATCAATACATTAATATCCAAGTGATTTTTATTTTATAAATGATAGACTACTTTTTTCATTTTTAAACCCATTCAACAATCCATTCATATATACAAAATATTGCAGAAATCATTCCTTGACTTTCCATCTCTACATTGTAAATACCAAACTCTTATTCCATTCAAGTGGATCCATATTAATGAATGTTATAAAAGGATATCAATATGAAAACATTATGAAATAGAGGACTATGATAATTATATTTATTATATAATATGTTAGAGTGTATTTGACTAAGTGGAGAGATAGTGTAGGGGTTTCAGTTTATATCACCATTCAAGGAAGAATGCTTTGGTGTTATGCACCAATATTATTTTGAATGTTTTAACTAATGACCTTTTAACACATAATATCATATATTATATTTTAAATTTGAAACATCACTTCCATTCATAGAAATAATTGACATTGTATATGATTGTTAACTTACCTAAAATATAATGGTAATCATAATTCAATTTTATTTCTACATTATTGTGTTTCTTCTTGATATTAATCTTCATTTTATTGTGATATATACTATTTCTATCTTGGGATATTAATTTCTATTAAAATATTTCTTATTGATTAGTTCACACCCTTATTGAAAATGAAACTATGTATTTTCTCATGTGAAATTTATATTTACTTATCCTCTTTTAAAAAGGATGTTTTAGTTACTCTTTTCCAATGTGGATTTTGAAAAGTGGTATTTAATGATGTTCAAAATATTTTCCATCAGTTAAAAAATATACCTTTTTATTCTACATCTCATTCCTTTTTGATAACCTTTTTATTTTTTTAAAAATATATTATTAAATATTCAATTTAAAATTGAATGTTTTAAATATGTTTTCACTTCACCTTTTTGTAACCATTTTAATCTTTTCATTGCCCCACTATTGATGTAACATTTTAAAATTAATATTTTTTCAAATTTTTACTCTTTTCATCTTATAAAAGGGTTTTCAAAGTTATTTTAACTACTTATTTTACTCTATGTAAACTATAACTATCTAGAAACAGTTTTATTATTTAACCAATATATTAAAATTTAATGTTAAATGTTTTTTTTATTTGGAAATTATTTTTTATGAGTAAATTTATAATTATTATTTTGAAATACTATATCATGGAATTTTTTTTTGGTAACATTAATTTATACGCTTAAAGACTATTTTGGGGATAATAACAAGAAATTTTTTGAAACCCATTTTTATTTCCTTGGTTTATTTATAATATGATGATTAAATATTTTATATGGAATATATTTTAATAGATGTTGATGGGTGAGGACCTATATATCCCTAAAATTCGTTTGTTTATTTTTATTTATTATACACTCAAATATTTACATAATAAGACCCATCCTAAGGTCAGGGGTTGATAATAGGATTTATGAAAAGGATAATGGATACATGAAAGGTTTTATCCCACAATGAAGTGTATATGGGAGGACTATCTCAAACCCATTAGTGTAAATAGGTGGTTATCCAATGCCTTCATTTGGATCAGTGTGTTGGTGGTTATTCTTGATATATGGTTTCTATAATTATGTTTGTTGTATTCTCTTATATCATATTATTTTCCAATAATCATGTGTATGGACTCATGTTCAATGTATCATGATTTTACATGAATTTTATAGGTAATATGCTTATTCATATGAGATTTTGTGTCTTTTTGTCATGACTTATATACAACAATTATTGTTCCATGTTCTTTTCAAATTGAATTGTCTCTGTAGCCTACATTTTCTTGTATTCTTATGATCTCAACCTTGATGATATGTTGATATGTTTTTCTTTTTCAAACATTCAAACTCACCCATTTCTTGTGTTTTCTTTTCATATAATATAAATATGATTTTATCATATGATATATCTAGAAGAGAGTCAATATGATCATTTTTTGGAGAAATATTGATTGGTGTTGCAAAATAATAGTCTTATGTGTCTAGTCTCAAATATAATAAACCTTTAGGTGATAATCTTGTGGTAATGTTTGTGTGATTTATTTTTTAAGTCCTAGGAATGTATTTTTAATTTTATTTCTATATTCGGAGTCCATTGTCAGTATCATTGAAGATATTAGTTATTTTTAGATACTAGTTTAGTTACCAGTGGTATTAAGGTTAGAAAAACTTAGTGAAATATTGAGATATTATTCTAAGCCTAAGATGATATCATAAAATATTAGTAAATTCTTGATAAATTTATTTTCATATTAATATATCTTTGGATGGATACTTGAAATTCGATGTTGTTGTTGAATAAATGCACGTAGGGGTGATCACCCAAAAACGGGGTGTTGTGAATTGACATGATCATCATTTTAATGCATGATGAGTGGGACTAAGACTATAGACCTAGATATACACTCTTATGGTATCTGATATTCTTAATCATATGCTCTTTATAAACCACTATGAAGGACAAATTTCCAAGTTACAATGAGGGATTAAGTTGAAAATCATTACTCAACCAAACTAAAAGTAAATAGGGAAAAACTATGATCATAATAGGATAAAATAAATAAACTATATAAAAACATGATAATTTAAAAGAAAATGGATTTTTGAGGCTAATATTGTTTAATTATTATGATAATATTATTATATTGTTAATGTTTCATCATTCATGTCGACACTTTTTTTTGGGTAAAGGCGAGAACCAAAAGGAACCGAGATAAAAAGATGTGTGTGGGACAATATAGAGACTATCCCAGCAATAAACCCATTATAATAAGATATTGATACAGAAATAAAATTAATAAACAAAAAAATATTAATAAATATGATTAAAAATATTAACACATTTGAAATATCCAGTGGAACAAAGAAGATAAGGATGGAAAGTAATGAAAGTTTTTGTATTTTTGATAGTGAATAAAGAAATATTAAACCACCTTTATATAAATTTTTTTTGAGGAATAACAATTGAAATTTCCTTGGGGGATATAAGATGATCTAATAATATAATAGGGGGTCATCGAGCATCGAAATGTTGGGGAAAAATAATAGTTTTTTGAACATGACTGAAAGAAATTGATTCTATACTTAGGAAAAATTATAAATTAAAACTATTATGTGTGAAGAAAAAGGTCATTATCCATGTCAATTATATGATCAATGGACTATCCAATATAACAATAATCACAAACCTCTATGACTATGATGACAATTGAATGGCTATGCAAGCACTACTCTAGTTGATCTTAATATTTAAGAGACATGTACCCTACAATCCTAAGCTGTAGATGTCTTGTTTTATTTTGATTATAGGTACTATAGTACATCATATATGTTTTAAAAATCATTAAATCAAACCCCTATGAAATTATAATAAAACAAATCTCTTTTTGTTATGATTGTCTAATTCCATGTTTATTTTTTTTTTGGATTTTTCCTTTTCAAAATATTATTATCTTTCCATTGGATAAATTTAATGTTATTTTTGTGATAAATTCATTCCCTACACATAGATGAAAAACTAAATACAGTATGTAAAACACATTTATATCTTACTATGAAATTTTTTCCTTGAATGGATTTTAATAAACATCCTCATGAAAAAAATTATATAGTGTGGGTCTTGATACTGAATAATGGTATACTCTTGGACAAAATAGTTGAAGAACAACTAAATATTAGGATTGACCTATTTTGAGAAAAAGTGTAATATTTTGAATTTTTTTGATAACACAATATAAATTATGTTTTTATTTACTTATATATCCTAAATTCTCTTAGTTAGATTCACTTATAAGTGGTAATTTACATAATCAGAACACAATTTACTTAGGGGGTGTAATACCCTGATATTACAAAATATATTTATTTTAATAAATACTTTTTTCAAGAAAATTATTCACACAAAACACACACAAAAAGTCATGATATATTTATTGTTAATAAAATTAAATGATAATAAAACATGTAACACCCCAAGGACATACAAGTTATTTTAATGTAATTAATGAAACATTAATTCTATATGAAAGAAAATTTTGTTTTAAGAATATTCATGTAACCAAGACAGTAAACAAAAATTATACACTTATGTGCTTTGAATTTCAAAAATTTGAAATACACTACTCTTATTAGTAATTTATTTGGGGTCTAATCTAATGAACCTAATTTGTGTTGAATAGTAACCAACCCTTATGAAATGCAACATACCCTTATGAATAGTAATATGACCATTATGAATATTAAATCATCCAAAAAAATATTAACCTCACCTTTGAATGTATAAGTAATATGTAGGCATCTTTTAAGTGATAATATGACCATAATATAATTATTGCTATATTTGGAAGTCATAAATAATTAATTACAATTAAATAATTTTTGTAATAAAAATTTATTTTACTAAAAGGTGTTTATAAATTAGTTTTTTTTTCTTTTGGTTTTTAGAAAATTTTATAATACCTTATGAAATATTTGAAAAAATTATAAAATGAGTAATAGTATTAAAATATGTATCTTTTAAAAAAATTATAATTTACATTAAAAACAAAATAAATCATATTTAAAAAAATTGTTTTTTTTCTATTTTGTATTATAAATTTTGAGAAAAATTTGTGGTGATTTTTTTAATTCTTCTAGAATACTTGAAGTTTTAGATGAATAGTAAAATACAATACTTTATGATAAATTCCAAAACCTAAATTTCTACATCATGCTTGATTCATGGCTAATGTAAATGGTCATTGATTCAAACTCATAGGACCTTATTAAAAAAAATTCTTGTAATCATCACTATTTATTGTACTATGTCAAAATAATAAACTAATGAATAAAATATTTAGAAAACCCTCCTCCCCACCACTATAAAAACAACCCACACTCCCCTCTTCTTTTAACTCCTCTCAATCCATGTTCCTTTCCAAAGTTATACTCAAATATCTCCAAATGATACTTCCCTGTGTCCATAATCCATTGGTATCCTTAAGAAAGGAAATCCTCTCCCCTTATGATTCTTTCAAGGAAGATTAATTTAAGAGGTAAATTCCTCCTTTTAATTATTTTAGTTTCCTTTCATGTTCTTTTTTATTCATTTCATTCCTTACCTAAACTCATATAAATGTTACAAAAAATACATTAACATATATGTATTGTAAATTTTTATGATTATTTAATAAGTTATTATCATATCTACTTTACCCTTCTTTTATACTAGTTGTAAAAACACCATTTGAGATGTGTTAATTTTCCACATTAAAGGACAATGGGTTTTCAATTTCCATTACCATATTCAATTATTTTTATGAAACCATTATTATTCTTTATCAAATCTATAATATATGTATTATGTCACATTTGTGGTTTTGGAATCTTTTTTACACATGATTTTGATTTATAAAACAAAATGTATTCGTTGTGGTAAAACCCACCAATTAACCCAAAAGGTTATCACTAAAGATTTATTTAATATTTCATAATCACTCTAAGTAACCAAATGAAATTTATAACCATGTAAACTTCATGATTATGAATAATATAACTAAAATTTTTTACAACCATCTTCATTTTACATGATTATCCTATCACGTATATAAGTAAACTGATCATTAAACAAATAAACCTGAATAATGAAATTTAAACTCATAACCAATCAATAAGATTATGCATGAACTAAAAAAATGTTTCAATAAATAAATTACATTTAAAATTGGTTCTATAATTATTAATTAATTTACCTAATTTTATTTTTTAGTTAATTAATCTCATTTGGAGAACACCATCAGAATTAAGGTATGAGATTCTACCTACACCTCCATTATTCATTCAGGTTATTATATTTTTTTTACCCAAATGAAGTTATCTATTAGTTTTATTTTCATCATATAAATGTTTTGTAAATTCATTAAACTCGTGCAACAATTTCCACTCAACGTTATATTTTGGGGATGTATATGTTTTTAAGTGGTTCCCTTCTCAATACTTCATGTTAAGAAAACTTGTTTAAGGGAACATCTTGAAATATTACCCAATTTCAAGTGTAATCTAAAGTATTTTTTTAAGAAACAATTATTTTTATCAAACCATTATTTTTATTTTAAAAACCATAATGGTTTATTCTGGTATCTTATAAAATATTATTCAATTTTATATTTTAAATGCTTGTTAGTATTTTTCTTAAAACTTCATTAAAATTTTTTAATGCTAAAAACTATTAAATATATTTTTTCATGGCATAACTTCTATATTACATCACATACCATGATATATGCATATTTTCTATTCTGAAAATCCTTGTATGTTCTATTGTCTTTCTTTCATCGACACTTTTGTGATATGCTAATTCATTATACTTTAGGACATGATTACGATACCCACTTATTTCTATTGGCACCCTTATATTTATGATTGATTATGTATGTTTCTTTATGTGGAATGAATATTCATGAACATGTTAAGATGGGTATGCCCAGATAGCACTCCATTTCATTGGGTACTATTGAGTTTCATAAGACATTTTTTGAAATGGTCATGGAGGTTAGCCTTGACTTGTGCAACCATGAGCAACAATCATGGCTATTAGCCTTGACTTGGGCTACCATGTGCACAATATTTGTGGCTGACTGTGAATTGTGATCCTATAAGTGAAAAGTGCCTCGATTCGTACTAAATTCATGTTTTATATTTATGCCACATTACAATGATATAATTTCTATATGATCCCATATTATACATGTTATGGTTCCATATGTTCAATTACGTTATGTGCCTTTTTAAATCATTATATCATGCTTCCTATCCAATTTCATAATGCTTTAGGTTATTCCCTTACCAGTATTTTTAGCTCACCACATTGCACGTGTTACCCCCTGGTCACCCTATGATGGCTTATGAGCACAATATATGTTAGGATCACTTTTTGAAGATTAAATAATGAAATATTTTTCCCATGTTTTAAATCTTATTTATAAAGTCTTCAAAGATAGTATACTTCACGATACCTAGCTTTGTTTTCCGATGTATAAATATTCATAAAATCATGTAATGTTTTTTTTAAAAGGTTTGGGTCTATATAATAATTATCACACAATTTTCTAGTTATTTTTGGAGATTAGGAATAGATCACATTGGTAAGAACCTTAGGGTGAGGCTAAGAATAAAAAAAACCCTAAATGTTTGTAGGTATAGAGTGAATGGTTTGTCATGAGAATACATCGGTGTCTGTATACAAATAGTTATAGGTTTCTCTAGAACATATTTATTATAAGGTCCTAGCCTTAAACCTTACTTAATCTTGAGTTATTACAAGATTACACATTGAGGATCTTTTTGGGTTTAGAGTTTTAGAGAATTAGATCATAAACCTTGCATTACATTCCACATATAAACAAAGTGGTTACATAAAGATAGTATTCTTCATTCCCATCAATGGAAACACATTTAAAATAAAACATGGATTAATTCTTGACACATCCTTGACCTTATCATCTTATCATGTACCTTTCCCTTGACCTGTGAAAAACATTTCAAAAACTTGGGATGAGCATAAAAACTCATTATGGGTTATAAAAAAAACATGGAAAGGAAACATGAGTTCATATATACATAAGAATGAAATCATACTTTACCCATAAAACATTGTCACTTTAACATACCTCATAAAATCATGAATAAATCATAGAAATCATAAGACATAAAGGTAACTTGAGGCATTCATAACATTCTTACGTAGGGAGTAACCCTCTTGGTTACGTTTGGAATACCCATCACAGTATATTCCCTAAAATCTCTTCGGAGAAACCTTAACGTTTCACTCCTTCACGTTACCCAATGCATTGGAGATCTATAACGGGCTCACCCGCCCATAGTTTATCACGGAACCACCCGTCTTCATAATAATGCCCAAGAACCATAACATAATCATATCACATAAAACATGCATAAAGGAAACATAACATTTCCACATTTCAATCACGAGATATCAATACAACACATTGATATAATAACATTATGAAAACCATTTTCAATACCAAAATAAAAGAAAAGTAAAACATGGTATTTATTTTTCTTTAAAAAAGAAGGTATGGCTTGTAGAGAAAGCCGAAACTCAAATAACGGTTACGACGACGGAGAAGTCGTTGTCGCCGCATATGTATGACAAAAACATTCCCTTTTGCCGTTTAGTAAACGCTTCGTATAAAAAAGATTCCTTTTGAATAAACGTAAAAGTCAAAGGGATTTCTACACCGTATAAAAGAAAGTTGTGTATAAAATAAAATATGCCTCAATGAAAGGAGATTGAGACAAAGTCCCATACCTCGTATCCGACTTGACTCGACCGTTCTTTAATCTCCGGAATAATAAACTTGAGTTAATCTCTACTTGATTATGAATCTTTTCAAGTTCATTATTCCTTTTATACCATGTTATGAACATCATGTAATCAGTTACGTTAATAATGTTCATTTTGTCGGTATTTGGTTCTTAAGTTAAAAATAGACTTCTTACACTTACATGTTGTTAATTTGGTCAAAGTTTCATTATATCCAGAATGGTATTCATGATGTAGATATCATATATGTCATATATATCCAGTACATACACGCATTTATAATATTACATAATTTAGAGGTAATAAATGAAATGCACCGTTCATGGAGACGGTAAGTCGTACGTACTCATGAACGCTACTTCCATTTCTATTTCATATTTTCTGGAATGGAATCAAAATGATATAATAGTATATTATAATTCCAGGTTAATAACATATATAATATCATTAACTTTATCCTTTACACATCCCACATATGGTATTAATGAATCAAATCACTTTTAGGGGGCGGTAGTCCGCACTTCCTAAAATGAAGATATCGTGTTTTACCCATAATGGAAACCATAAAGGTATGCCCAAAATGAAAAAAAACAGAATCTTAAGGAAAACATAAACATATTATATATCATATATGAAAATAGTGACATCATAATGGCCACCTTTGAAGGTGTTAAATGAGTGTTGAACAATCATCGTTTCGAGAGGCAGAATTTCGCCATCCACGGAAACCGTATGTTCTTTAACCATTTGATGTAGTTGTGTGAGAGTGTAGCTCAAATAAATATCATAACAACATCCTTGTATATTTAAGATACTGGTGTTGTTACAAAATAAGTAAATAAAAAGAGTTTAGGGGGTTGGAGAAGCAAAATAAAACAAATGAACATTAGAGAATGAATTACCTTAAAAAGTGTAACTCCTTTTGATTTGAGCCTAAAGGCTTCCTTTGAAAGGATTCTGCCCAAAGGGAATCCTCTAGGATGAGGAGAGAGATGTGGAGAGAGCAAATGGGCAGGGGTTGGCCGAGCCAAAGGCTTGAAGAGTGTGTGAAATGAGGTAGAGGTGGGGGCCTTTTATAAGAGGAGAGGAGGGGCACTTTTGGAAAGTAAAGAAACATTACTTTATTTGAAAATGTGTTTCGGTTTTAAAAGGTCTCACATTGATATAATTCGTGGATAAGGTGATAAGGGTTCGAAATCCACTCATCCAATTGGTTTTGGACATGTGTAGGTTTTAGATTTTTTCATTATCTTTCCATTTTATTTAAATCGTCAAATAATGATGTCATCGCTACATCATTATTATGTCATATATAATTTAATTTATTTAATGTCTAAAAATTATAAAAAAAATACTATGATATAGGAAATCTTTTTAGCTTTCCAATTAATATTTATAATCAAAATTTGGACTTGTATAACCCCACTTAAAAATTGTTTTCGTAAAACATATTATGTTTGTGTCATTTTCACTTTAACATTAAATAAAAAGTAATTTATGTCAATTCCCAACAAAAGTGGATCCATGGGGTCCCCAAGTTGACCCATGGCATGTCATGGTCGGCCATGACACAACCAATGAGGTTGGGACATGTGTCTAGGTCATTTCATATTATTAAAGCCTTATTTAGACCTTAAACTACCCTAATTACCACTAATCGTGATTAAGAACTTAATAAGTTACTATTCACCAAAAAATTATTATAATCTCATTGAACCACATTTTACATACTAATGACAACCATGTATGTCGTATTTTTAAAATTCAATACATATTAGTGGTAAACTTTCATTTAACTGAAAAATCATTTTGCTTGATTACCACTTAGTGGTTTCACTATTCATCAAAAATTGAAGTTTTTCAGAAAATTACCAAAAATTAACCCTAAGCTATATTTGATATTCCGAATTCAAAAATGAATTCTATTTTACAAAATTCAAATCATATAAGTCACATTAACTAATTTAATAATTAATTCCCGCTGCCAGAGCAAAAAGCGTGTTTTTACAAAACAATAATTATCAAAAGATTGACACCAGTTTAAGTCTAATTTCAAAGTGAAATTGATTCCAATGACCACCATTGGATAAAATTGTAAAAATATATTCTAATTTCACTTCAAAAGCAATTAAAAACATAATCTAATCATATAAATAAATTAGATTAAAAATCCGTTTTGATGTAAAATGCAGTATTTTTCACTATTCATTAAAAAAATGAATATTGTCAGAAAAATACAAAAAATTCACACAAGGTAAATTTTGATGTCCCAATCATAAAGGATAAGTTTATTTTGACAAACATAGTTTATAAAATTGTCAAAATATAGATTCAAAAATGGTTTGCCATCAAAAGGCAGTAAAATAATCTTTTAAGAATATTAGTGTATTCCATGCATAAGATTGTATTTATTTTCATTTTAAGCCTCTATAACACTATCTTAATCATTAATAGACATAGATAAAAAATATCTATTATTCATTACTTACTTGGAATGTTACATCTTTCCCCCTTTAGAAAATTGTGTCCCCGCGATTTATTTACTTATCAAATAAATGAGGGTACTTATCCCTCATTGCATTTTCAGATTCCCATGTTGCCTCTTCAATCATGTGGTTTTTCCACAAAACCTTTACCTGGTGAATCACCTTATTCCGTAACACTTGCTCCCAATGGTCAAGAATCTGGACCGGCTGTTCCTCATAAGATAGGTTCTCTTCCAGCTGAACTACCTCTGGACTCAAAACATGAGATGGATCTGGCATATACTTTCTCAACATCGAAACGTGAAAAACATTGTGTACCTGAGATAAACTCGGAGGTAAAGCCACTCGGTATGCAACTGATCCAACTCTCTCCAGAATTTCGTATGGTCCAATAAACCTTGGACTCAACATTCCTTCTTACCAAATCTCATCACGCTTTTCCAAGGAGAAACCTTGAGAAAAACATGATCACCCACCTCGAAAGATAGATCCTTCCTCCTGTTATCCGCATAACTCTTCTGCCTGCTCTGAGCTATTCTCATGTGTTTCTGAATCAGCTGAACGTTTTCTGCCATCTCTTCTACCAATTCTGGTCCCATCAACTTCCTTTCACCCACTTCATCCCAGAAAGATGGAGTTCGACACCGCTTCCCATATAATGCCTGAAATGGTGCCATCTGTATACTGGAATGAAAACTGTTATTATATGAAAACTCAACCAAAGAAAGATGTTGGTACCAACTTCCCTGATAATCCATAGAACAAGCTCGTAGCATATCCTCCAATGTCTGAATTGTTCGTTCTGACTGCCCATCTGATTGAGGATGAAAAGCTGTACTAAAATTTAATTCAGTACCCAACGACTTCTGAAGGCCTTTCCAAAAGTTAGAAGTAAACCTGAGATCACGATCCGATACAATGGAGAGAGGAACTCCATGTAACCTGACTATCTCTTTAAGATACAAACGGGAAAGTTGATCAAGAGAGAAAGTATCTCGTATAGCAAGGAAATGAGCAGATTTGGTCAAGCGATCAACAATAACCCAGATTGCATTATTACCTCGAGATGTCTTCGGTAATCCAACAACAAAGTCCATGGATATATTCTCCCATTTCCACTCTGGCACTGTTAAAGGCTGAAGCATCCCTTTCGGTAACTGCCGCTCTACTTTAACCTGTTGACATGTCAAACACTTCACAGTAAAATCAGCAATGTCTCTTTTCATTCCACCCCACCAGTAATACTCCCACAGATCTCTATACATCTTAGTACTGCCCGGATGAACTGAAAACGGAGAACTATGAGCTTCACATAACAGCTCTCTCTTCAACTGTGAATCACAAGGCACACACAATCTCTTCCCAAATCTCAAAACACAGTCACTATCAATGTTGAATTCAGGCAACTTACCTTTCTAAACCAGCTCTACCTTTTTCTGCAACTCACTGTCTTGCTTCTGTGCTTGCTTGATTCTATCTGATAGAGAAGATCTTACTGATACCTGAAACAAAACAGAAGGACTTCCTCCACTAACAACTTCTATGACAAAGTTCATCAAATCATTAACCAAAGGATCACGTTCCAAACGCAACATTGTTAATGAAGCATTACTTTTTCGACTCAAAGCATCAGCCACTTTATTTGCTTTTCCCGGATGGTAATGAATTGTACAATCATAATCCTTGATTAATTCCAGCCATCTACTTTGTCTCATGTTCAATTCTTTCTGAGTGAATATATACTTTAAACTTTTGTGATCGGTATATATTTCACACCTTACTCCATACAAATGATGCCTCCAAATTTTTAAAGCAAAAACAAAAGCAGCTAATTCCAAATCATGTGTAGGGTAATTTACCTCATGAGTTTTCAACTGTCGTGAAGCATAAGCAATTACCTGATCATTCTGCATTAGGACGCAACCATGTCCTTTCAATGAAGCATCACTGTATATAACAAACTCACCATTCCTGGAAGGTAGTCCCAAAACTGGAGCATTCACCAATCTTCTTTTCAATTCTGGAAAACAATCATCACATTCTTTTGTCCAGATAAACTTAACACCCTTCCGAGTTAGCTTAGTCATTGGACTAGATAACCGTGAAAAATTTCTAACAAACCTTCGGTAATAGCCTGCCAAACCAAGGAAGCTACGAATCTCGGTTACATTTGTGGGTCTTGGCCATTCTTCCACAACTTTTGTTTTTTTCAGGATCAACAGTTATTCCATCTTTAGAAACAATGTGACCAAGGAAAGAAATTTGTTGCAACCAAAACTCACACTTGCTGAATTTCCCATACAGTTTCTTTTCTTTTAAGGTTTGCAAGATAACCCTTAAATGTTTTTCATGCTCCTCTTTACTTTTAGAAAACACCAAAATATCATCAATGAAAACCACCACAAACTTATCCAGGAACTCATGGAAAATTCTATTCATTAAGTCCATGAATACAACAGGTGAATTGGTTAGCCCAAAAGGCATTACTACAAATTCATAATGTCCATATCTCGTACGGAACGCGGTCTTCAGAATATCTGCCTCCTTAACCTTCAGCTGATGGTACCCCGATCTCAAGTCAATCTTTGAAAAAAACCGAGCTCCCTGGATCTGATCAAACAAATCATCGATATGAGGCAAAGGATATTTGTTCTTAACAGTGATATTATTCAAGGCTCTATAATCAATGCAAAGTCTCATAGAACCATCTTTCTTTTTAACAAATAAAACAGGAGCACCCCATGGTGATGTGCTAGGTCTAATGAAACCTTTCTCTAATAAATCTTGCAATTGCTCCTTCAACTCTAAAAGTTCAATTTGTGCCATTCGATAAGGGGGTTTGGAAATTGGCTTAGCATCATTAACTAAGTCAACAGTAAACTCAACTTCCCGATCTGGTATTATTCCAGGCAACTCATCAGGAAAAACATCAGGATACTCATTTACCACTGGAACATCATTAATCTGAACAGTTCCTTTATTTTCAACGACGTGTGCAAGGTAACATTCATTTCCATATTTTACAAGTTTCTCGGCCTCTTGATATGTTATCAAAAGTAAGGGTTCATTCTTGTAAACAAACTGAAAGTCTTTCTGAAAAGAAACTTCTTTAGCTCTATAGTCAATCTTAGCATGGTAAATAGAGAGCCAATCCATACCCAGGATAACATCAAACTCTACTAGAGGTAGAACAATAAGGTTTGCAAGTAGGTTCTTTCCACAGATAAGGATAGGAAGATTCTTATAAATTCTTTTTGCCTCGACATTTCCCCCAGGTGTTTTTACCAAAAGTTCAGGAGTCATTTCTTGAGATGGTATTCCCATTTTACTAGAAAAGGTTTCAGAGATGAAAGAATGTGTAGACCCCGAATCAAACAACACACTGGCATAATCTGAAAAAACAAACAAAGTACCTGATACAACATCATTTGATGGCCCGACATCTGCTGAAGTAGTTTCAAAGGATTTCACCACCCCTTTCTGCTTGTAGTCTAACTGCTTCCCATCACTCAAGCTCCTTGTCGAACACTCGTTTGCATAGTGACCCATCTCATTGCACTTATAACATTTCACTAACTGTAAATCAAATTTGTTCTTACCTTAACCTTGATCCTTTTCAGTGCAATCACGAGCCTTATGTCCCATATTACCACATAGGTAGCACTTCCCAGAATTCAGAAGACATTCCCCAGCATACCTTTTGCCACATTTATCACAAACTGGAAACTTAGTTCTCTTACCATAAGACTTTTTTGAAGAATTCTTACCTTTATCCTGCCACCTCGGTCTCTTCTTCTGCTGGTTGTTATAGAAAACTTGGTCATCGAAAAACTCCATTTCCACCTTCTCAGCACATCGAACAAGCTTTTCATAACTTTTAAACTCACGAGAAACTAATGCCCTTCGATACTTTGGTTTTAATCCTGAGAAAAAACGATTGATTTTACTATCAAGGTCCTGGATAAAATTTGGAGCATACCTTGCCAAACGAGTGAACCTTTATTCATAAGAAGCCAATGAGTCTTCCTCTTGCCTCAATTCCAAGAATTTCTTTTCCATCCTAAGTCGAACAGCCTTAGGAAAATACTTCTCAAGAAACATACCTTTGAATTCATCCCAGTCAAGAGCATCAATCTCATCGGAATCCCTGATATTTTTAACCATAGACCACCACTGATCTGCTTCACCCTCCAAACGGTAAATAGAAAGACTAACCTTTTGATTGTCTGAACACCCCATGACATCAAAAAACTTCTCCAGTGCTTTAATCCACCCTTCAGCTAGTACAGTGTCAGATGATCCTCTGAATGATGGTGGATGTTGCCGCATGAAATGTTCCACCACTGACATGTTCCTCTGCGGTTGGTCTGGCTGATCTCGTGTATGGATACCACCGCCATTTATCGCTTGAGTCAACTGGCCATTACTGCAACAAACTGTTCAGTTCCAATTCCGACCATTTCTGGATGCTGATTCAGAAGGTTATTTCATTCTGTATGCCTTCCTAGCACTGCTTCCCTGTTTCCTCTGCGGAAAACCATTATGAATAAACATGTCTTAGATGAAGCAACATGGTAATCTTTAAATGCTATATCATTTCAAAAAAAAATATTTTTGGATAATCATTTAATAGAATTCTAACTCCTAAAGTTATCGAAACTGACCTTTGATACCAACTAGAAGGCCCCAGCCTTAAACCTTACTTAATCTTGAGTTATTACAAGATTACACATTGAGTATCTTTCCGGGTTTAGAGTTTTATAGAATTAGATCATAAAACTTGCATTACATTCCACATATAAACAAAGTGGTTACATAAAGATAGTATTCTTTATTCCCATCAATGGAAACACATTTAAAATAAAACATGGATTAATTCTTGACACATCCTTGACCCTATCATCTTATCATGTACCTTTCCCTTGACCTGTGAAAAACATTTCAAAAACTTGGGATGAGCATAAAAACTCAGTATGGGTTATAAAAAAAACATGGAAAGGAAACATGAGTTCATATATACATAAGAATGAAATCATACTTTACCCATAAAACATTGGAACTTTAACATACCTCATAAAATCACGAATAAATCATAGAAATCATAAGACATAAAGGTAACTTGAGGCATTCATAACATTCTTACGTAGGGAGTAACCCTCTTGGTTACGTTTGGAATACCCATCACAGTATATTCCCTAAAATCTCTTTGGAGAAACCTTAACGTTTCACTCCTTCGCGTTACCCAATGCATTGGAGAGCTATAACGGGATCACCCGCCCATAGTTTATCACGGAACCACCCGTCTTCATAATAATGCCCAAGAACCATAACATAATCATATCAAATAAAACATGCATAAAGGAAACATAACATTTCCACATTTCAATCACGAGATATCAATACAACACATTGATATAATAACATTATGAAAACCATTTTCAATACCAAAATAAAATAAAAGTAAAACATGGTATTTATTTTTCTTTAAAAAAGAAGGTATGGCTTGTAGAGAAAGCCGAAACTCAAATAACGGTTACGACGACGGAGAAGTCGTTGTCGCCGCATACGTACGACAAAAACATTCCCTTTTGTCGTTTAGTAAACGCTTCGTATAAAAAAGATTCCTTTTGAATAAACGTAAAAGTCAAAGGTATTTATACACCGTATAAAAGAAAGTTGTGTATAAAATAAAATATGCCTCAATGAAAGGAGATTGAGACAAAGTCCCATACCTCGTATCCGACTTGACTCGACCGTTCTTTAATCTACTGAATAACAAACTTGAGTTAATCTCTACTTGATTATGAATCTTTTCAAGTTCATTATTCCTTTTATACCATGTTATGAACATCATGTAATCAGTTAAGTTAATAATGTTCATTTTGTCGGTATTTGGTTCTTAAGTCAAAAATAGACTTCTTACACTTACATGTTGTTAATTTGGTCAAAGGTTCATTATATCCAGAATGTTATTCATGATTTATATATCATATATGTCATATATATCCAGTACATACATGCATTTATAATATTACATAATTTAGAGGTAAGAAATGAAATGCACCGTTCATGGAGACGGTAAGCCGTACGTACGCATGAACGCTACTTCCATTTCTATTCCATATTTTCTGGAATGGAATCATAATGATATAAGAGTATATTATAATTCCAGTATAATAACATATATAATATCATTAACATTATCATTTACACATCCCACATATGGTATTAACGAATCAAATCACTTTTAGGGGGCGGTAGTCCGCACTTCCTAAAATGAAGATATCGTGTTTTACCCATAATGGAAACCATAAAGGTATGCCCAAAATGAAAACAAACAGAATCTTAAGGAAAAAATAAACATATTATATATCATATATGAAAATAGTGACATCATAATGGCCACCTTTGAAGGTGTTAAATGAGTGTTGAACAATCATCGTTTCGAGAGGCAGAATTTCGCCATCCACGGAAACCGTATGTTCTTTAACCATTTGATGTAGTTGTGTGAGAGTGTAGCTCAAATAAATATAATAACAACATCCTTGTATATTTAAGATACTGGTGTTGTTACAAAATAAGTAAATAAAAAGTGTTTAGGGGGTTGGAGAAGCAAAATAAAACAAATGAACATTAGAGAATGAATTACCTTAAAAAGTGTAACTCCTTTTGATTTGAGCCTAAAGGCTTCCTTTGAAAGGATTATGCCCAAAGGGAATCCTCTAGGATGAGGATAGGGATGTGGAGAGAGCAAATGGGCAGGGGTTGGCCGAGCCAAAGGCTTGAAGAGTGTGTGAGATGAGGTAGAGGTGGGGGCCTTTTATAAGAGGAGAGGAGGGGCACTTTTGGAATGTAAAGAAACATTACATTATTTGAAAATGTGTTTCGGTTTTAAAAGGTCCCACATTGATATAATTCGTGGATAAGGTAATAAGGGTTCGAAATCCACTCATCCAATTGGTTTTTTACATGTTTAGGTTTTAGATTTGTTCATTATCTTTCCATTTTATTTAAATCGTCAAATAATGATGTCATCGCTGCATCATTATTATGTCATATATAATTTAATTTATTTAATGTCTAAAAAATATAAAAAAAAATACTATGATATAGAAAATCTTTTTATCTTTCCAATGACTATTTATAATCAAAATTTGGACTTGTATAACCCCACTTAAACATTGTTTTCGTAAAACATATTATGTTTGTGTCATTTTCACTTTAACATTAAATAAAAAGTAATTTATGTCATTTCCCAACAAAGGTGGATCCATGGGGTCCCCAACTTGACCCATGGCATTTCAGGGTCGTCCATGACACAAAAAAGGAGGTTGGGACATGTGTCTAGGTCATTTCATATTATTAAAGCCTTATTTAGACCTTAAACTACCCTAATTACCACTAATCGTGATTAAGAACTTAATAAGTCACTATTCACCAAAAAATTAATATAATCTCATTGAACCACATTTTACATATTAATGACAACCATGTATGTCGGATTTTTAAAATTCAATACACATTAGTGGTAAACTTTCATTTAACTGAAAAATCATTTTGCTTGATTACCACTTAGTGGTTTCACTATTCATCAAAAATTGATGTTTTTCAGAAAATTACCAAAAATTCACCCTAAGCTATATTTGATATTCCGAATTCAAAAATGAAGTCTATTTTACAAAATTCAAATCATATAAGTCACATTAATTAATTTAATAATTAATTCCCGCTGCCAGAGCAAAACGCGTGTTTTTACAAAACAATAAGTATCAAAAGATTGACACCAGTTTAAGTCTAATTTCAAAGTGAAATTGATTCCAATGACCACCATTGGATAAAATGGTAAAAATATATTCTAATTTCACTTAAAAATCAATTAAAAACATAATCTAATCATATAAATAAATTAGATTAAAAAGCAATTTTGATGTAAAATGCAGTATTTTTCACTATTCATTAAAAAATGAATATTGTCAGAAAAATACCAAAAATTCACACAAGGTAAATTTTGATGTCCCAATCATAAAGGATAAGTTTATTTTGACAAACATAGTTTATAAAATTGTCAAAATATAGATTCAAAAATGGTTTGCCATCAAAAGGTAGTAAAACAACCTTTTAAGAATTTTAGTGTATTCTATGCATAAGATTGTATTTATTTTCATTTTAAGCCTCTATAACACTATCTTAATCATTAATAGACATAGATAAAAAATATCTATTATTCATTACTTACTTGGGATGTTACATTTATCTAGGGTTAAAACCCCAAAACGCCACTTTGATCTAGACATGAACACGAACTGGTGCACGACAACGACCTTGCTTCACTCTTGGTTGGAAACACCCATTGTATATGGTTTGGTAAATTTTTGATCTTAGTATGAACAATTATTATGGTAACAAAAAAATCCAATAAGAATTCATAATCAGTAAAAGATTATGGCTAATATAGATTTAATCCAAGGGAATCAAAATTTAGAATATACATTTTTTATGAATTTAACCTTTTAGGTTTGATGTTTCCTTTTTATGCTTATTAGAAAAGTATTCAAACCCACAACTGTTTTCACCCTAGTATGTAAAATGAAATTTTGAGTGTGAAATTGCATAGGGGGATGAATGTAACACCCTATGGACATAAAATTAATTTTAATGAAATTCACCAAACGCTAATTTTCTCTAAAACAACACTTTTTTTAAAGATATTGTTGTAGCATATCTATTAATCTAAATTTTTTAGGTTTAGTGTTTTGAATTTTAAAAAAATGACATACACAGTTGTGATCAGTAATTTATTTGGGGAATAATAGATCAAACATAATTTTAATGAATAATAACCAACCATTATGAAATGTAACCTACTATTAAGAATAGTAATATGACCTTTATAAATATTAAATCTTATAAAATAATAGTATCATCACCTTTAAATGTATAAATAATATTTATGCATCTTATAAGAGATAATATGACCATATTAAAAGTATTGGTATTTTTTTAAGTCATAAATAATTAATTAAAATTATTTAATTGATTTAAAAGAAAATTTATCTTTCTAAAATGTTTTCATAAATTAACAATTTTATGTATTCTGGTTTTAAGATAATTTATTAAGATGTTTTGG
Organism: Viscum album; assembly: GCA_963277665.1. NCBI lineage: Eukaryota > Viridiplantae > Streptophyta > Magnoliopsida > Santalales > Viscaceae > Viscum > Viscum album. The sequence goes on from OY728143.1 coordinate 417,932,708, forward strand.
AATTTTTTAAAACATTTTTAAATCAGTTATAGTTTTAAAATATGTATTTTTCAAGAAAATTATGATTTTAATTAAAAATTAAATTAATCATATTTAAAACATTATTTTTGAAAAATGTATTCATTTTTTTATGATACATCTTGATAAATAGCGATGGTAATTTTTTGGGATTTTTTTGAATACATGATTTTTTAATGAGCAGTAAAATTAGATAATTTATGATAAAAGCTAAAACCTAAATTTCTGCATCATTAATGAGTAATGGATTATGTAAATGACCAATGGTATGAACTCACATGGATTTATTACTATTTTTGGTATTGTAATCACCAGTATTTCTTGTCTTATGGGGAAATAATAATCTAATGATTAAAATATTGAGAAGACCATCCTCCCCTCCACTATAAAAACCATCCAAAATCTCCTTTTATCTTCACTCCTCTGAAGCCTTGTGCCTTCCCAAAAATATGATGAATTGTATCCCCAATATCCTCCCCCATTTTAAAATTCCCTTGGTATCAAAAAAATATAAAATAATCTCCTCCTAAGAGGCTCTCAAAGAAGATTAATTTTAGAGGTAAATTCTCTTTTCAATTCTTTTCCAATCCTTTGAAGTTCCTTTGTTTTTGATTCTATCCTTACCTCTCCTTATCCAAATATTATGCAAACTGTAATGCCTTATATGTACTAGTAATTTTTATGATAATTTGATAATTTATTATATGCTCTCTTTTATTTTTCTTTTATACTAGTTGTAAAATACCACTCAAGGTGTGTTAATTTACTAAAATGAAATTCAAAACCATGAAACCTTATGGATTATAAATAAAATAACTATAATTAAGGAAAAAATCCCCATTTTACATGATTATCCATTCATGTATATAAGTAAATCGATCATGAAACAAACAAACACTATCAATGAAATTGAACAACATAACCAATCTAAAGTATATGAATATACTAAAAAAAGGTTATTCTAATTAAATTATATGTAAAATATGTTTTTGAATTATTAATTAATGAACCTAAATAAATTATTCAGGTCATTACTATCATGTAGAGAACACCATCAGACTTAACATAATTGATTCCACCCTAACCTCTATTATTCATTCGAGTCATTATATCAATCTTTTTACCGAAATGAATTTATTTGTTCTTTTTTATGTACATCTATTAAATACTATTTAAATTCCAAAAAATATTTTAACAAGTTCCATTTATCATTCTCTTTCAGCGATGTTCATGTATTTATGTGGTTCCCTCCTCAATACTTTCCATTAATAAAAACAGTTTAAGGGAACTTCCCAAAATCATACCCAATTTCAATTGAAATCTATAATATTTTTTTAATCCACCATTGTTTTTATAAAACCAATTTTTTTATTATGAAAACCATTTTGGTTCACTTTTGGAGTTATTTAAAATATTATTCCCTTTTCTACATTAATTTCCCGTAAGTATTTTCCATAAAACCGCACTAAAATGTTTTAAGGATAAAAATTCTTAAATTCTATTTTTATATGTTATCACTTTTTTTAACATCACATACCATGATATATGAAAATTATCAATTTTTAATGTTATTTTATATTCTAATGGATTTCTTTCTTGGACATGGGTATGATACACCCATTCATTATTATATATGTCATGATTATGATACCCATTTCATTCCATGGGTACCCTTTTTTTATGATTGATTATATATGATTATATATGTGGAAATCATATTCATGAACAGGTTAATATGGGTGTTCCCAGATAGTGCTCCAATTACTTGGGAAAATTTGAGTCTCGTGAGATGTTATGTGAAATGGTATTGGTGGTTATCCTTGACTTGTGATACCATGTGCAACGGTCTTGGAAATTAGCCTTGACTTGTGGTACCATGTGAAATGGTCTTGTTTTTTAAACATAACTTGTGATTCTATAAGTGCAATGAGCCTTGAATTGTGCTAAATTCATGTTTTATATCGATTCCAACTTATTATGATTCCATGTTTTTATGATCCAAATGTATACATGTTATGCTTCCATATATTCAATAATGTTATATTCCTTTTTATTTCATTATTTCATGATTCCTAATCAATGTGATAATGGTTTAGCGTATTCCCTTACTGGAATTTTTTCTCACCCCTTTGTTCAGGTTATCCCTTGGTTTCCCAATGAATATGTAGGGGCATAATGGAAGTTAGTAGCTCTTTATTAATATTAAATAATGAAACCTTTTTTAGTCCCACGTTTTTAGTCATATGTATATACTCTTCAAAGACATTAGTATTCATGATAATTAGCCTGTTTTTTAATATATAATCATGCATAAAATAATGCAATGTTATTATTAAAAGGTTAGGGTCTCTATAGTTTATATCATAAGATGGTCTAGTTATTTTTGGAGATTAGTAATAGAGAACTTTAGTAAGAACATTACGGGTGAGGCTATGTATAAGAAAACATCCCTACAATTTAGTAAGTATAGAGTAAGTTGTTTATCATGAAAATATATCCCTATGTTGATACAAATAGGTATAGGTGGATCAAACATAGATTTACCTAGGGGAAGAAACCAAAAACTACAAGACTCGAATGAGAACTGGTGCATGAAAATGGGCCTTGCTGCACTGTTGGTTTGATACTCTGAAGGGATATGCATAGGTAAATTCTTGAGCTTAGTAAGAACCCATATTAAGAGAATATGTAAGGAAAATAATAATAAATCTAACGTAAGAAATCATGGATAAGATAGATTGAATCCTATGAAATTACATCTTAGTATATAATTTTCTTTTAATAGTTAATCCTTTTATGTTTAATGATTCTTTTTATAGTTATTAGCTATGTATTCAAACCCACACATATTTTCACCATAATATGTAAAAAGAAATTTCATGGGAGAAATTTCAAAGGGGGGAAAATCTATCACCCCAATGATTTACAAGTAATTTTAATGAAATATATGAAACACTAATTCTATATGAAACAACATTTTGTTTTAAAAATATTGTTATAACCTACCTATTAAACTATAGTTTTTCACTTCTATGTTTCGAATTTAAGACATCTAACATACAAGGTTGCGATCAGTATGTTATTTGGGGTTTGATGTAACAAAGATAATTTTTGGTGAATAGTAACCTACCCTAATAAATAGTAACCTACCTTTATGAATAGTAAATAGTCCAAAAGAGCAGTAACCTCAACCTTGAATGTATAAATAACATTTAGGCATCTTATATGTGATATTATGACCCTAGTAAAAGCATTGGTAAATTTTTATGTTATAAATAAATAATTATAATTAATTAATTAATTTAAAATAAAGTGTTTTCTCAAAAAGGTCTTTATAAATTAACAATATTATTTATTCGGGTTTTAAGATAGTTTTATAAGATCTTAATAATTTTTTGAAAACATTATAAAATCATTTATAGATTTATAATCTATATTTTGCAAGAATATTATTATTTTAAATAAAAAATATATTAATCATATATATTATATTATTTTTGAAAAATAGATTTAATTTTTTGATTCTACATGTCAAAATATGGTTACGGTGAATTTTTGGGATTTTTCTGAAATACCTGTATTTTTTATTAATAGTAAAATATGATAATTTATGATAAATGATAAAACCTGAATTTCAGCATTATTTTGGAGTCATAGATGATGTAAATACACACTAGTTCAAACTCACATTCACTTATTACTATTTTGGATCTTGGATTTATCAATATATATTTTCTTATTGAAAAATAATAAAATTATGATTAAAATTTTGAGAAAACCCTCCACCCCTCCACTATAAAAACCACCCACACTCCCCTCTTCTCTTTACTCCTCTCAAGCCTTGTGCGTTTCCAAAATTATTCTCAAAATATCTTGCTAATATTCTACCCCACATCCAAAATCCATTGGTTTCCTCAAAATACAAAATCCTTTCTCTATAAGAGGCTCTCAAGGAAATATTAATTTAAGAGGTAAATGCCTCCTTCCAATTCTATTACTTTCCTTTCAAGTTCCTTCATTTTATTTTATATCTTTACCTCTCCTCAAACAAAGGTTATGAAAACTACAGTACCTTATATGTATTATAATTTTTATATGATAATAGAATAAGTTATTAATGTCTCTCATTTACACTTCATTTTTACTAGTAGTAAAAACACCATCAAAGATGTGTTAATTTACCACATTTTAGGACTATGGGTTTTTAATTTTCATTACAGACATCATTTATCATATTGAAACCATTATTATGGTTGAAAAAGACTATAATATATGTATTATTTCTCATATATGCTTTTAGAATATTTTCTTACACCATGTTTTTATTTATAAAACAAAATGTGTTCGTTGTGATAAAAACAATCCAATTAACCCAAAAGGATATCCCTAAAGTATTTTATAATATTCAGCTTCACTAAAAGTAACCAAATTTAATCTAAAACCATGTAAAATTATATAGGATCAATAATATAACTACGATTCTGGACAAACATATTCATTTAACATGATTTTCAATTCATTTATATAAGTAATCCGATCATGAAACAAACAGATGCAAACAATGAAATTGAACCTCATAACCCCTCAAAAAGGTTATGAATGAACTCAAAAAGGTTATACTAAATAAATTTCAAGTAAAATAGGTTTTTCTACTATAAATTAATGAACCTTATTTTATTATTTGTTCCATTAATATCAAGTGGAGAACACGATCATACTTAAGGTAAGGAATTCTACCCGAACCGTCATTATTCTTTCGGGTTGTTGTATCTTTCTTTTTACCCAAATGATGTTATATGTTCATTTTATATACATCCTCCAAATTATATACACATGATCCAAAATCATGTATCTGGTTATATTCATCATTCCCTTTGGGGATATACATGTTTTTAAGTGGTTCCCTCCTCAATACCTACTGTTAAGAAAACCCGTTTAAGATAACATCCCAATATCTTAACCAATTTTTAGTGCACTATATAATATATTTTTAAGAAACCATTATTTTTTACAAAACCACTCTTTTTCTTATTGAAACCTTTTTTTTCCAATTCTGGTTTTATATAAATGATTATTCCTTTATCTATTTTAAATGATCGTTATTATTTTCCTTAAGACCACACTAAAATGTTTTAATGCTAAAAATTCATAAAAAATATATTGGATGTTATCACATATTTTGAAATCACTTACCATGATATATTCCCATTTTCCCTTCGGAATTTTCTTTTATCTTCTAATTCGTTTCATTCATGTACACTTGTTTGATACACCCATTCATTATACTTTATGAAATGATTATGATGCCCATTTCCTTCTATGGGTACCCTGATGTTTATGATAGATTATTTATGATTCATAATGTGGAATGAAAACTCATGAACATTTTAGGATGGGTGCATGTAGATAGCACTCTAATGCATTGGGTAAATTTGAGTATTAAGAGATATTATGTGCAATGGTCTTGGCAGTTAGCCTAGACTTGTGCTATTATGTGCAACAGTCCTGCCGGTTAACCTTGACTTGTGATCATCTAAGTTAAAAAATCCTTGACTCATACAAAATTATTGTTTTATATTACTACTATATTACTATGATTCCCTGTTTATATCATCCCAAGTTATACATGTTATGGTTACATGTGTTCAATTAAGTTATAAGCCTTCTTATATCATTATTTCTTTCTTCCTAACCATTGTGGTAAAGATTTATCTTATTCACTTATAAAGATATTTAACTCACCCCTTTGTTCATGTAATCCCCATGTTACCCTATAAAGATGTATGAGAATAAAGGAAGTTATGAGAACCTTATAATGATTAAATAATGAAATGTTTTTTTAGTCCCGTGTTTTCTTTCTTATGTATCTAGTCTTCTAAGACTCTAATCTTCATGATCCTTGGCTAGCTTTCTAATGCATAATTATGAATAAAATTATGTAATGTTATGTTTAAAATGTTTGTATTTCTATAAAACCTCCATTAAATAACAATATTATAATAAATTTCACGTTAATTAAAAATAGGATTAAGAACACCAAGATTTATAAAAGGGAATTTTCAAAAAAAATAAGATTTTATTTATAAAATGTATTTTCATATGAAAAATAAATATATAAATTTCAGAATATAAAATTTGTAAAAATAACTATTCTTTTTCATTTATAATAAAAAAAATTCCTAAAATTATTTTTGTGTAATTTTAATAAAATAATCGTTTTTAATCAACTATTGACAATTATAGTTTCTACAAAGAATTGTTAATTTTATGGAATTATAAATATATGATATATACCAATAATTATAATAAACATTTTAATTTATAAAATTTGTATATAAATATTAAAATTATTTTTTTTAAATATCATTTTGAACTTAAGTAACCTATGTTCAACATATTCTAACAAAAGTAACATTTCATTCAAATTTTGAAACTGTTTTTAGTATTTGTTTGTTAAAATTTTTTATAGAAATATTCTATTTTTGGATTGATTTTCAATATACATATATATTTTTTTATAACTAACAAATTTATCTCATGAACATAAATTTAATTGTTAAACTTACACTATAGAGAGATACTAATCCAAGAAAACATTTCTTAAGAACACTTTTATTTATTATATGTTTTAATATTAAAATAAAATTTTCTAAAAATTATTAAATTTATTTGATAATATTATATTAATGGTTTATAAAAACATTTTAATATTTTTTTAAAAATGTTTAAATCCCTTTTTTTTCATAATGGTAGGTCACCAATGTAAATATAATTTACTGTGGTAAAAAAATATTTTTTCAAATAATATTGTTTTTATAAATATTTTCATTAAATTAAATATATATATTTTAAATTAAGAATCTTATATCAAGTTTAGATGGAAATAAAAATAAATTAAAACTATTTTAATTAATAATAAATCCTAACTATGATTTAAATAAATTAACAATAAAAAATTCATTTTCTACCAAAATTTTTTATAGACATTATATATTTACATTTAAAAGTTAATGTTTTATTAATTAGAAATTTAATTTGGTTAAATTGACAAACAATTTGGATTCATAATGATCAAATTTTTTAACAATTGTTTTATTATATTTTATTAATAAAATAATATACATGATTAATATTTAAATAACATTAATAAGGGAAAAAATTTCTATATGATGTATCAATAAAGTTTAATAATTAAAAGGTCACTTACACCTTCTACAAAGCCTTTTTTGGTATGACAAATAGAAAACAATGTCTCAAATACAATCTATATATAAAATAATTTAACGTACCTAACATTAAGGTGATTCCTCTCATACCCCATGCCTAAATTTATTTTCCATTAAAAAAAACCTTTTTTTATCTATAAATGGATCTCACTCCTACCAACTCTGTCCACCCTCTCCACCCCAAGGGGGTTTAACTTCTATTTATCTTTCATATCACTCTATTATTATTTCCCAATTCATTCATTGGGTTATATCAAGTCTCTCGAACCATTACAATGCTACATAGAATGTTAAGAGTTTGCATCGTCATCCTCTTAATTCAAGTAGTCCATTTGTGATAAAACATTTTGTTATCCCTATTTTAATGATTACATGGGTTTATAATCAATAATTTAATATTAGAATTTTTAAATAATTATTATTCATTACACTTATCCCACATGAATAAAATTTTATAACCCTTTTTTATAGCCATCAATGATGTCAAAATCTCTATTGGATTTTCTCCAACCTCTTTTCAATTAAAATAATTCCCTTGTCATAAACCATTTTATTTCTAGGTTATTATTCTTGCACATGTGTATAATCAGTCCTTAACAATAAAAATTATTTTTTATTGAAAATATATTACCCTTATATCCCATTATACCCATTTTAAAATCCCTTTTTCATAGTGGTTATGCTTCCAAAATCATGCCTTGATTACCCCCTCCCATTTTCAATTCATAAAATTACATTTTTACAATCCTTTTAATTTAACTATTATTATTCTTCCAAAATATCATAATAAATCAATTAAAATAAATATTATTTATTATAAAATAGATATTACCTTTAAAACACATTAAAACCAATCCATAATTTTTTTATATACCAACTATGCTACTGAATTCATTTTATGATTTTCCATATTCATGTCAAAAATACACAAATATAATATCATTAAAGGGAATCCATATAAATGAATTTTATAAAAGATTATATATATAAAAAAGGTTATAAAATAGGTTCTTAATATATTTATTTCTATTATACATGAGCTTTGAGTAGATTTTCTAACCATGGAAACAAGGTAAGGGGTTCCATATCAATCACATTTCATTGATCCATGGTTTGATATTTTAAAGAAATGTTCATTTATATAGTATAAATACTTTCACCTTGATGTATAATATCATAATGTTTTATTTATAGTTGACACTTAATTTCTATTCATTTCCTTCTTTACTATTGTTTATGATTAGAATCTTCCAAAAAATGTGATTTTGTTTCATTACTCAACTAGATTATTGAGTTATATTGTTTATACTAGAGATTCAACCTTAATTACATATTTTATACCCTATTTATATCTTTAATGATAAATTTATATATAAATATCTATTATTTATGAGTTCTCTTCCTTATTTAAAATGAAACAATGTGTTTTCTCATGTGAGCTTAATATTTTCATTCTCCTCTTTTAAAAATGATATTTTAGTTACTATTTTACAATTTATTTTCTCAAGAAATGCATTTAAAAATATTCATAAGATTTTCCCTCCTTCCAAAATCAAAATTTGTATCATCCACACAACATTATTTTATGATAACCATTATATATTTTTATAAATTTTATAATTAGTATTCACATTAAAAGTAATATTTTAAAGTGTTTTCACATATCCAATTGAATCCATTATTTATTTTTCATGTATTCAATTTTGGAATTTCCATTTTATAAAGTAAATAATTTTCAAAATATTTTATTTTTTCATTAATAAAGACTTTTAAAACAACCTGTAACCTCAATATTTACATAAAATATAAAGGTTATTTTTATATAATCTATTAAAATATTAGCAAATTTTTCCTAATTATGTCAATATGGATAATTTATTTGAATCTTATTCTCAAGGAATCACTATCTAAATGATCTTATTAAATAAATTGTTAGGGTGATTTAATTTTGGGTATAAAACATTTACATTAATGAGGATAATTTCGATGATACACTATAAAAATTATATAAAACACATTTTTTTACATTAGTTCATATAAAATGATGATGATTTACTTTAGGTTGTACACATTTGTAAGGATAATGATGTGTGGGGTCATATTTCACTCTACAATGAATTGTTTTTCTTTTTTGTTTCATGAACTCAAAATGGAACATTAGAGGATTTATCCGAAGCCCAAGTGGTACACCAGAGGATTTATCACAAGTCCAAGGGTTACACAAGAAGATTTCTACCATGACCAATGTTGAACTATTGGTTTTATCCCAAACCAAAGGTTAATCTAGAGTAATATCCCATTCCCAAGAAGCTTCATGGGTCACTTTCCCAATATAGATATGTAATGTACATCTCAGTGGGTGTCCTTGAAAATGTTTTTTTATGTTTATAATTCCCTAGTTAAAAATATGACATATAATTTAGTGTTTAATATCATGTTCTTGGGTTCAAAGGGTGTGAGTATGTTTTTGGGAGTTTATTGCAATGGATTTTTTCTGAGTACCAACTAAATAATGTATTTACCCCATAAACCAAGGATATAAAATTTAAATCTTCTAATGGGGAAGCCACAAATAAATTTATAGGGTGTAATGTAATGCAAGATGTAAAACTGAATTTACACTATAAATTATACATTTTCCATAAATTCTGGGCTTAATCCATAAAAACAATATTGGTATTCTTTAACCTAAGGTGATCCCTTATTCAGCATATATGGGTTATGGGGAATTCAACTAAAAAATAATGGGTTTTTTATTTGAATCCACAATCCTATTGGGTTTTATTCACCACTTTCATAAATTAAATATGTTTCACAATGAATCAATCTTACTCAAGACCTACGTCTGTTTATAGTGCATTTGTACTATTATGGTTTCTCTAGAAAACTATTTTTAGTGTAGTTTATTACTAGATTGGTTTGACATCCTTTGTGTACATGTGACTTTCCCCTATTTATCTTTTGTTGTATCAATTTTTCAGTGGATCTTTTCTATGTTTTTAAGGTCTAATAACTAGAATGTGATCTTTATCAATCATTTTTATTCTTCTTTAAAGACTTTTTATTCAGTTCTGATCTACTCCTTACTAATCTATATTTTCAAAGTTGACTATTTTTTACTATAGTATTAAGGTAGATGTCTCTATACAAAGTATTAACTCAATAATTATCATAATTTACTAAAAAAAACTTTATGGTATTTAATTAAATTATGTAATTGTTATTATTGTGGGTTTTTTATAAATAAATGAATATTTTTAAGTGTATGGTTTATGAAAAGATTGGTGCACACCAAATATTTGTTGAAATGAATCAATGATGGTTTTTATTCTAAATTAGTGTTTCAAACCCAGAAATGGTTAGTCTATTCTATGAACAAAAATTAATAATTTGGATAATTTTTATGGAAAACATATGACATTGGGTAGCCTAGGTTGCATCTGGAAATTTAGTTGTTACTTTGGGGTTTCTAATTCCACTATAGGTTTGGGTTAGTTTATTATGTGTAAAAAATCTCAATGTTGTGCTCATATAATCCAACATATTAATTTATAAGTGTTTTTCTTTATTGTATAGTACATATTAACATATCTTTGAGACCAGAAAGATTTATTTTTTATTTATTCTTGGCTTTTCACATGATGGGATATTTTATGTTTACTGATTAAATTATTATTTCATGGTGTATCGAGGGTTTTTCTATTCGATGCTTGCATAATTAATCACATTTACGTGTGATATTACTTGTTATGTGAATGTTAATATCTATTTGTGAAGAAAAGGAATATTTGAAAAATTCTTTTATAATGAAAATTTTTGTAAATTGGATTTTTTTTAAAATATAGAGCTAAAAAGTTCATGACATTAGAACTTTAATTGAATATTTAGAGAAATCCTATCACAATTTGTGATCACATCATAATTTTTCCATTAGGTGGTTGTAGAAGTTGTTTTCCTAAAATTAGTTAAAGTGAAGAGTATTGTCGAGATATTCATTTTCCTATGTTTTTCATCTCCTTGGTTGTCTGGTGGTATGGTGGTGTTATATGGTCACACATAGTCTTGTTGTTGTGCTTGCTTTAGTTAATTTGTTATAAATAAATTTTTTAATGGTAATGTTTTTCTCTTGATAATGTAATATTTCTTCTACATTTTACTTTTATTGTTCATCAGTTACACATGAGAGCTGTGTTTCTTTTATGGTCCTCACCATGTGGTGGGCCATATCTATAGAAAATCCTAGTTAACATGGGACGGTTAATTATGAAATTTTATCAAAAGGAATACCCAACTCGAAGTGTTTTGAATCTACCTTGGTTTGGTTCATGGTCATTGGTAGAAAATATTTATGAACACCGTTATTTGGATTGTTGTTATAGCAGGTTTCCTAGATAGCCCACCCTCATGTCTGAAATAGAGTTACTAGGAGTGGTATGGGATTTTAGCCTTGCTTGAGGCTTGGTGTATGATATTATTTGAATGAACAAGATAAGTATTTTAAAATTTTATCTTAATAAAATTGGTTATTTGTTATGTTTATTTTACATTTCATTCCAAATGATCTCTTCTAAATCTTAGTGATGAATTCCTAATACATGTTCTGTAGATGAATCCTTTAGTTGAACCCTCATTGGAGGAAGCTGTAATCCACCCCATTCAGACTCTAGGTAAAAGATTAATTAGGAACCTAAGATTAGTAATGGATCATGGATCAAAATTCACCAATATGAATCAACCTATATTCTATTGTGAAAAAAGGACCCAATAATCTAAATAATTTATTGAGAGGATTGACATTATCACCCACATTCTAAAAACTCATGAGGACACTAAGGTTGGTTTTCCACATATATTATTAAAAGCCTAAAAATGAGATTGTGGGTCTCTATTGTGCTAGGTAATATGCATAAGGATCTTACATGATATTATTTTATAGATAACAATGATCAAAAAATTTATCCTAATACATTACAAGTAGAATAGAAAAATGATTGTATAACCCATGATTAGGGGCATAAGAATTTCGAATTTTCCACTCAGTTATGTAAGTTATTTCACCTAAAACCCGAGTTTATTAAAAAGTATTACCTAAAGGGCCAAAGGGTTGAGATGGGATTGAGGGATGATGTTTTTTCAATGTTTATTCTCATGTGTCTACTGATTTTTAATGAGGAATTTGATTGGTATTATATGTTTTAGGTGAATATACCATGGAAAACATGTTTGTGTGGAGTATTAGTGGGTTTAATTGTTATATAGGGTGTGTCATCTGGCCAAAAAATGAAGTAAAAATGTATCTAATTTCATTAGGTCTTATTTTAGGTGCTTCATCTAGAATGTGGTAGGTTGAATACAATAATTGCGGAGATCCATATCATACCATGCATTACTATAAGGAGCTTCCAAAAACATTCATTATTATCGACAATCTATCTATATGAGGTGTTTTTTTGGATGTATATCATAAGTCAGTGAGGCTAGTTAAACTAGAAATATGGTTTTTCAGGTTCCATAGGATGATTCTAAGGGAAATAGGTCTTATGATTGGGAAAAGTTGGATGTTCATGTGGCTATGAAATCGTAGAGAGGAGTTGAGACGGGATTTCATTGCAAAGATAAGAATGCACCGGGGTGATGAGAGGGAGGTTCGAAAACTTTTAGAGTCATGTGGTTTATTTAATATTCCATGGTTCTATATTTATATGAAACAAATGATACTTATCATAAAAATTAGTTATTTTTTTGGATTCATTTTTTAACTTATTTTGTTCTTGTAGGATATTTCTTGGAATTTAGGAAACAGGTTCAAACAAGGTATCAAATGTCCCACATATCTGATGAAGATATTTGACTTTTATTTTGTGTTGGATATCTTTGTTCTTGATCTATATTTCAATAAAATAATTATTAGCTCAGATAAAATGATCAATATTATGGCCCAAAATGATTATTATAATCATCGTGTTTAGTTTCTATCTCTTGATGCGGTCTCACATGTCATTGAAGGTGTGTGTGTATATAAATCAGGGAGATTGAGTCATGTTGTTCCCTATAGCATATTAATATCATGGAATTTTTTTGAGTAGTTTCTTAGTTCTATTTTTTTAGAAGACCACTTATTATAGCAGTGGGTGTGTTCCCTAAGGACTTTCTAGATGATTTTTTATGTGTTACCACTCCAGAGAGAGGTTATCTTCACAATTGAATTGCTACCTGGTGTGATGACCATTTCTATTTTAACCTATAACATGGAACTTACTAAGTCACTAGAACATAATTTCTCTCTTTTGTACCATGAGGTTAAGGGATTTATTCTTATAAGAATGTCAAAATGGGATTCACCTATCCACTTTTATAAGAAGGAATACTGAAGGATTACACTTTTTATAGATTATCGAAAAATAAAGATGGTAACCCTTTGAAAGAATAACCCTTTCCCAAAAATAAAGATCTCTTAGATCAACTCAGATGGTCATGTTGGTTTTAAAAAAATCACCTTCTATCAGGTTACCACCATTTGAGCATCTACGAAATGAATATACCTATGGTATAATTTAATAGACTGTATATGAATTTTGATTTTCTATTTATTTCATTTGGTCTCAATAATTCTATAATGATATTTATGGAATTAATAGCCAAAATATTTCATTGGTTCTTGGATTCCCTTGTTGTCATGTTCATGGATGATATTTTGGTGTACTCCAGGCTAGAGGAGGAGCACCAAGATCATTTTTAAACCATTCATAGAAACTTTAGAGAATACCTCTTTCATGGTAGTCATTCCATGTGTGAATAAATAAACCAGGAGGGGAAATTTTTTGGGAATATATTATTTGAGAGGAGAATATCATTGGATCCTTAAAAGATACAAGATTTTATATCCTATTATGAGCTCTTAAATTTGTTTAGGATCCATAGTTTTTTGGGATTGAATTGTTATTTTAAGAAGTTTTTTCAATAATTTTAAAATTTTATGTCTTTAATGATAACTTTGTCATGTACGGGAGTCATTTTTTAGTGGAATAAAAATGTTAGAGATATTTTTAGGAACTAATGGAGAGGATAACTTTTGCTCTGGTTTATTCATCTAGAACTGAGATCATGTTAGGGTGTTCTCTATGATGCTTTTGGTATAGTTTAATTATGTATTATGATGCATGTGAAGTGGGTCATAGACTTCAGAAATTTTTAGTCACACCCATTGAGAATAACTACCCTACCCATAATCATGATTGGACAATAGTTACTCACGCACTAAAAATGTTGTGTTACTATCTCATTGGGGGTGGTTTACAGTATATTCTAATTACAAATTCATGAATTATATTTTCACTCAAAGGGATCTTAACTTTCGATAGAGACCGTGGGATGAGTATCTACAGACTTCTAATTTTGATATTTCTTATAATCATTGGAATGGGAATGTGGCCACTAATGTGTTGCGAAATTTGTTTTGAATCATGTCATGAAGGAGTCAGTGGAGAAGTGGTCTCCATTCCATTTTATCAGTAAGATGAAATTTCTTGCAGAAGAGCCTGGTTGGTAGGTGTTATTAGCTTCAATTAAGATTTTATTTTAATTTTATGATTGAATTCATATTTATTACATGGAATTTATTTATTTTTAGTTCTGAAATATAATCCTAAATTGAAGGGAGTCCTCAAGAGAGTGGCCTTGGTCTCCTGTGGAACTTTTTATTTCTAGGCCAGTTATGATGTTAAAATTCATTTGAGATAGGAGCTGATAGAATTCATTCACCATTCTCGTTAGGCCACACACATTGGTTTTTTGAAGACAAATCATTAGTTGAGACATTAGAATTGATATCTAGAGATGAGATCATAAATTTCATATTTCATGTTAGGTTAACTGATTTGTATGAGGACTATGGAGGAACAAAAGGGTCATGTGGGGATGTTTCAACTATTACCCATTCCAATATGATATTGTGTAAATATTTCAATAAAAATTGTCATTAGTTAACTTTAAAATATTAGTGGGAAGGATATAATTTTTGTGATAATTTATCAGCTTTTAAAATCGAATCATTTTATCCATATCAAGTCGATATAATGGTGTAATGGCTCTGGTACTTGTATATATGATAAGCTCTGCGACTTTGTAGGGTTCCATTTATTATTATTCTAAAAATGGAAAAATATTTTTATATATAGATTTTTGAAATATTTATTCGATTTGTAGGGTTCCATGAAGATCACACATATGCGAGGAAGATTTGGGAGAGAAGTCCTTGGTTCGACTGAAACAAGTTCGATGGATGAAAGAAATGGTTTAGATGATCAGAATGTTATTTTTCATGGTACAGAGTGGTCATAAATACTTTTTTACAATAATCATTTTCAACTATAGTTTATGTTTGGTGATAGGGTCTTTATTAGAGTTTCAAAATTCATGGGACATCGTCAGTTGGGTAAACATCATCATTTTTCACTGAGGTTTGTTGGACCATATGAGACCGTTGAATGAGTTCGAATGGTGGAAAATTAGTTGTAATTACTATCTCACTTGAAATAGATTCATATTATGTTGTCTTTTTCCTAGATGATAAGGTAACAAATAGACCCCCCATGTGATTTAATGGATAATAATGATATTAAACCTAAATCGACAATGGTTGAGAAACTAGTTTAGATTGTGGTTCACTGGTAAAATGTAATATGTGGTAAAACAATTTCCATGGCCCATATACAATAAATATGCATATAAAAGAGGCATGCGATCTAGGGACATGAGTTTTTGATGAGGAAACATTCCCCTTATCTTATCATAAGTCCAAGATCGTAAGGAGTTTCTAGGGATAGAAATCATCCATGGTGGGGAGGATTTTAACACCCTGGTAAATTATCCATACTCAATTTTATTGTTTAAGATCTTATTCTTGGGTTTAGAGGGTGTCAGTATATTTTTGGTTGTTTTTTCTATCATTTATGACTGAGCACTATCTATGTGAAGTATTTCTACTGTAAACCTAATATTTATGAATGATACCATCTACCATAGATTCCACAAATTCCAATTTGTTGAATAATATATTGTAATTCATAAAAATATTTTTATGATTCCAATTGTAATTACACCTTAAGTTATTGTTCTACACTACAAACTTATTTCTCGGGATTCATTAAGCCAATCCGTTGTCTTTTTTGGAATATGTAGCTTATAAAGGATTTATTTAGAACATATGGTATTTAAAACATAAAACACCTTTCCTTTGGGTTTTATTCACCACTCATGTAACTATATCCTAATTCATAGTAAAATTGTATTAATCTAGCCCTAGGTATCCCACTTGTGTGTTTAAAGTGTTCCAGTTCCTCTGTATCACTTTTTCTAGACTAATTTAACACTAGTATTCTTTGTTGTCTTCATTTGAGTATGTATGCTCTTATATTCCCCATATTAAGATTTTTTCTCAGTTTGGACATGGTGTATGATAGTTGTCCAAGGTCTTAAAACTAATATGATATCTTGATTTATAATTTGTACCATTCCTTCGTTCCATGTATTTTAGAGGCTGATCTCCTCATTCCCAATCTCCATTTTCAATGATGACTAATTTTCATTATATTTGTAAGCTAGCTATTTATTTATAAATATTAAATCATAAATTTACTTATCTAATTATAAATTGATTTTCCTTATTTTATGAATTTTTTTAAATTGTTATCATTGTAGTTCTTTAATTAAATTTATGTTTTTATAGGGCGTTTTATTTATGAGTAGATTGTTGTAGACTAGGTGTTCGATGAAATTACACCATTTTTTTGGGTTCAAAAATGGATTTTCAAGAATATATGTTATTAATATTTTCCTATGAAAGTGTTTAATAGATAATGATCATACTTTTAAAATTGATTTCTTCAAAACCTATCTTATTGGGTAGACGTGGATGCTTCGAGAAATAAACATGTCATTTTTGAGTGTGTAATTCCACTAGAGGTTCTTTGTCACTTTAGTGTCTGTAGTAAAACTATCATTTATGTTTTTTGAATCAATATTATTCTATTATTTGGTATTTATTTTCATTCCTAGTACATATTCCCATAAGTTATATTCCAATAGGATTCCTTTTTCATTTATTCTCAGTTCTCCACGGTATGGTATATATCATTTTTTTTTGCTAACATTTTTAATTTATGGTGTATCCATATATTTATGGGACAGTACTTTCAAAGTATATCACATACATTTATCATATTCTGTTTTATGGTAATATGAAATTCTCTTTATTAAAACCAAATGATGATTTTCAAAATGAGATTATCTTAAAAATTCAAAATTAAATAGATATTTTTAAAGATGGACCTAACACATTCATGACATTAAACCTTGTATATATTCTTTGGTAAAATACTAATTAGATTAATGGTCACAACCTACTTTTTCCTTTAGTTGGTTGTAGATGTAGTTTTTCGGGATCATGAAATTGTAAGGTAATCGTATATCTAGATGTTATCCTTTGTAATCTTCTCCTTGGATTCAAGATGATATGGTGGCGACAGATGGTCACATGGAGGCTTATTGTTAGTATGGTCATAGATAATTTATGGTTTATCCATTATGGGATGAATTTTTATGTCTCATGATTATATACAATTTCTTATACATTTTACTTTGATTGTTCTTAATTTATACTTGGGAATTTTTTTCCTTTAATGTGACTCTCTAAGTGGCGGGCTATCATAGGTGACTTATCTAGCTGGCCAAGCTAATTTGTTATAATGTTCATTCCATTCTCTTATATCATAATCATGTTCCTATAATTATTATCATTATATAATGATTAATATATAAAGATTAAAAAACATTTTATATGGTAAGTGGTTTTAATTTTAGATTATATGTCCTACTATCATGACTTACGGGAAACACTTATTACTCTATGTTTATTTTAGTAATAAAGTTCTCCCCTTTTAATTTTTTTCATATTATTATTATTTAACCATTTATTACAAATTAATATGCTTTCCATTACTTGGAATTAATGATTATAGCTTTCTTATATTTCTATTCACTAGGTGATGATGATAATTATATGATATGTGATTTCTAGAAGAGGTTATGTAGGATCATGGTTATAGATAAGTGTTCAAAAAAATTCAATTAAGAGATTCATGTAGCTAGTATCCATAAAACATAACCTTTAGGTACCCTGGTCGAGTGACTGTTTATGAGATATATTATTTAAATCATTTGATTAATTTATTATTTACCTTATGTTTTTCTTTTAGAATAATTATTTTAACATGAATAAGTTCTTTTTTGAATCCATGAATAAAATCCCATAATATATAAATTTTCTGAAAAATATATCTGACTATTATAAATAACATGGAGGATTTTTACATAATTTACATGAATAGGGAATGTAATATTTTTCAAAAAGGAATGTTACATTAAAATATATAGATCCATGGATACATTTTTATTCTCTATAAACATAGAAAAACAAATGCGAAATTTTTTTTGTTCACTAGAAGATAATGTCAACTTTTTTCTTATAACATATCTCAAAAATTTGGTCTTAGTTAATTGAAATCCCCTTTATTTACTCTTTATATTGATAACTAGTTTTTTAATCAACCCATTGGATGGGTAATTGTGTTATTAGTTAGTTTTGGGATGAAAACATCACAAATTTATTTATTTTTCTTTAAGTTGAGTTTGGAAAGATAGTCTCATTCATCTTGTGTAGAACATTCATCATAACATGTGTTTTTTTATTAATGTCTCAAAAGTTAAACATAATTATCTAGATAATGATATAATTTATAAGTATAATGTTTTTTAGAAATCTATTATTAATGGATGATCTAATATGGTATATGTGGTTTAAGTGGGTTTTAGAGATAATATTATGTAGAATACTTGTGATCATTTCGAAGAAATAACTATAGGGTAAATTAGTCATAATATTAGAGTTAATGTGGTTGAATTTGATTGAAAAAAAGTACCTAAAATGATATATAGTCATGAGATAGTATTTAGTAAATTGATTTATATGAATCAAGGATTTTTTTGACTTAAAAAAATATTCCAGTTTTATTTTTTTCTCAAGAAATTAGTCAGCAGTCAAAATATTTTGTTTGGTAGAAATAAACTTCCATTAAACCCAACATGGACCAAAATATTATTTTCTATTTACATGTGGATTGTATACATTAAATAACTATTTTTTATTTCAGAACTATGTGTTTCAAATACTAATCTACTAATAAAAAATATAATGTAATTCTCATCTCACTAGATGTTGAAAAATAGATTACCCCATTTTTAATGAATTTATTGGGTGATAATATATATAAAATAAAATATGAAAAAACTAGGTCAAATTCAACTATAAAACATTATTTTTAAGAATAGTTTTTTTGTCAATAACCTTTGGAAATTATTTGGAGAACATCAGGATGTTTCATTTTAATCTAATAATGAAAAAACAATGATAATGACATTTTTTTGACTGAAAATAGATATTAATTGTATGAGGATAGTGAGCTGGTCAAATGATATTTTTGATTTACCACTTTTATTTTTGATGTAACTAAAGAGGGGGTACACACTTTAAATGTTTATTCTCATGTAATTTATTTTTATGTCATATTGAAATCTCTTTTAAAATATCATTGGTGTTTTTGGCACAAATTTAGTTTTAAAAAAAATTTGTTTTATGGTTATGGATTAATTTTATTAGACTTTACTTTATACTGTTGTTTTTGAAATATTAATTTATAATGGTGGCATTTAATTTAAAAATAATTACATAATATACAATAATAAATAAGTTCTTCCAAGTAATCATGGTTTGAATTTTAGGGAGGAAGTTAACCTAGAGACTTTAATTCTGGAATTACATAGTAGACAACCTAATTTTTAACAAAACAATTATATATTTTACTTATAAATAAAAATATCTCACACTACCCTTTTATATAGCCTCACATACATTCCAATGAAGTAGTCCCCCTATAGTATTGATTTTATTATCAATGTCTTAGTGATTCATTTCCATGCCATCTCACCCTTAATTTTATTTCATTTTATTGATTTTGAATTATCAAATTTATTTATTTATATATTCTACTCTTTCAGGTTCTTTTATAGAGAGAAAATGTGAATATTGTTGTTTTATGTGGGAGAGAAGTAATCTGGTGGAACATAAAAGTAAAAAATTATCCACTATCAAGAGATTATATCATTACATTCAAAAAATTCTATTAAAATTAAAATAATTATTAAATTTGCATGTTATCTTGACAGTGGGTTAAATATTGTTTAATACTAAAAGTTATGTATGATGGGCGTGGTTTTTTCATCTTTTTTATTCTAATTGCAGGTTTAATATATGTTATAACTTTTTATTGTTATTATTTAGTAAATATATGATGGTGAAAATCCTTGTGAATAAAATTTAAAAATATTTCTATAAGCCTAATAAAAATTCTTTCTAGTTTATATTACTATTTACGTGTATTTATGTGATTAAGAAATATAATTTCACATTTTTTTCTCATGAATTTTTGAAAACCATTTTGATCGTTAACCCAAATCATTAACATTACCATAAAATTATGGTATTTTCACTATTTTGTTTTGTGAATTAGCTATCTAGAGTCATAGTTTCCTTCATTGGACTTGTTTGTTTTTATAATAAAGAAAAATTCTATATTTTTATTTAATGTGTAATTTTAAACATTATTTTATGTTATTTATTTTCAAATCCATTTTGAATATAAATTATTTTGGATGTACCTTCCACTTATAAGTTTAACATTTGGTAAAATGATGTGTTTTATTTATTGGGTAGGAGTATTTTATCATGATAAATTTAATTTCATTATTCTCATATAAAAAAATCACTTAAAATTAAAAAAATTGACCATATTTTTGAAGTAGTTTGAAAATTAAATTAGTTATTTGTTTTCCCAAAATAAAGAGTAAGCTTCTACACATTGAAATGCTCAATCATTTCGATATGCTCATTGATTAAATTTTATTGATTATTTTCATAATATCTCATAAATACATATTTTCCATGAAATTTTTTTAGTGTATTTTAAAATTTTAATTGAATTTTTATTTTTTGATTGGATTTAATCTAATAAACACAACATTCAAATAGAATATGAAATGAAATATTAATTATTAGTGAGTTATGTGTGTAAACTGATGGTCTAGATTAATTATCTTATGGTACTAATTAAGGTTTCTTCAACTCATACATTAGGTTGTGTGTCTAATTATTTTGAGAAGCTGTGATAATTATTAATTTTTTTATTTGTTTTTTACTATAGATAAAAATACATGAATCAAAGAATAGTTTAATTCAGAATTAATTTTGTTCAATTTAATTTTAAAATTTTAAAAACATATAATCTTTTGTTAAAACTAGATGGAAAATGTTTTCAATTTTTTTCATTTTTAGTGAAAAATAAATCATTCATTTTAAGTTTATTGATTCTGTGGGAAAACAGATGTATAAAAATAATATATTTTTCGTATCCTAATCCTTTACAATTAAGATAAATTATCACTAAAAAATCATGATAAACATATTTTTATTTTTATAAAAAGAAGAACCTTAAATGTAGACAAACATGATATGTATTAATTTTTGATTCAAAATTTTCATATATGTTATTAATATAATGGTGAGTATATAATTTTAAATGTTATTTAAAAGAAAAATATTAATTCGTGATAATTTTATATTGTAAATATAGTTTTACAAGTTTTGGTTTGAAAAAATATATTTCATTTGGTATAAATTGAATAATTGTTCATTTATTTAGTTTTTATATATTTTAAAAACATATATTTGTTGTTTTTTAGTTTATTTGATTCAAAATAATTTCTTTCTATATTTTAATGCATTCTAGTTTTTGAATCAATATTCCATAAATGTTCATGCTTTTATTTTCAATATTATTTTTTAGAACATAATTTCTACTAAGGGATGTGTTTTGTATATAATTTTATATGTTCCACCATTGATATTATAAGGTTCATCTTAATTCGTATGTGAGTAATTTTTTTACATTCATTACAACAATAGTCAACTCAGTATCCATTTCAATATAGTAAATGTTTTTTTGTAAGGGTCATTCTTCCCAGCTAGAGAGAAGGTAGATTAAGTATTTATTTCATTATAGAAACCTCTTTATTAAAAGAAATCATGTAGGTGTCCTTTAGTTAGTAAAATTCAGATATATTGTGATTTATAATATACTTCTCCTAGTGAAGCTGATAGGTATGACCCCCCTTTTCCAAACATTAAGATATGGATTAATCTATCAAAATTTATATATTAATTTATCACATAGATCCAAAATTTATCAAAAAAAGAATCAAAGAATGGTAGAGCCTGAGGTAAAGAGATGAGTGCCAAAAAATATATAGGATTCTATCTTGTGAATATCTATATAATAATGTTTGCTTGGAAAGGAATCCATGTCTGACGAACCGTGGCACTAGGATTTGTGAAAATCTGTGGAAATTTGAACCTTTTATTCTTAAGTGTGTAAAAAAATGGTAATCTATCCTATTATATTATCATAGACAAATATTCTAACCATTCCATTAGACTATGAATTGGGGATTCACACTATGAAAATATCTTGATGGAAATTAAATCCATTCAAATATTTGAATAATATTTATTATTAACTAAATTCAATATTAATAAATTTTTTCATGTTAATAAGGTCATATATTTTTGTATAAGAGTTGGATTTTGGTTACATTTTCATTGATTATTCAAAAATGGCATTTTTTACCTTAATGAGGCATGACCTTACATCAGATACTTGGGCCGGTCCCGTTCCCCTTTTCTTTTTCTTTTTATTTTTTTTATTTTTTTCTAGTAATCTCTATATTTTCCCATGTATTTACACATAATACCTAGTGGATCCTCCCCCTATATGTTCATTAGAAAATAGATGGATAGGGAGATAAGAGAGGGTGAGGGAGAATAGGTGGCACCACCACATATCTTATATTACGATGAATCATTGTTCTGCAGCTATGGATTACAGACCAAAGAGATGTGTCAGCGGTATTCAATTGATGGTGGGCCCATTTTTTGTTTTTTCTTATCTCCCTATAAATTATTTTTTTAATGATTGAATCCATATTATGTGTTGCTTTAGGTTCCTGAGATACCCCATGGAGTTTTTTTGTTAGAATTAGGGGTTTTTGGGGATTTTTTAGAGTTCCCCATTTTGAAATCCTGACTACATAATGTGTGTTTTAATTAACACATATCATATTTTCTTACTTTTGGGAGAATATGATGTTTTTAGAAGTACAAAAAATGTAATTTAGGTTTATTTCACGTATTAGTTCTTTTCCATGTTATTAACTATGTGGCAAGGTACCGGTATGGACAATTATTTGGTAAGTGAAGCCATATACTTGTGGTACACGTCATATAGTGGGACATGGCCATGTGGCCAAGTATTTGGAAATACTCCCCCATGATAGGAGTATACAGTCAAGTATTAATACATAGGTAGACCCCATGTACTACCAAGTAATTTATTAGTACATGGAAAGACCCCATGTCAAATTTTTTCAAGTATAAGTATATGTTCACATGCATATTTTAGATTACACATTGTGTACTCAGAATTAAATTGCATTAACATTATCCAACATGGGGGTTTTTGGGTGTTTCCCCCAAAAATAAGATTTTGACATTTATGTAGTCCATTATATGTTTTTATTTTTATATCGCAATGGTGGAATCCTTTCAGAATTTAGAGGTCGTCTGGTTAGTGTTTTGGATTGTGAGATCTCAATAGGATAACTTCCTTGATCTTTTTTTTCAAAATCCTCTTGGGGTTTGTGTTGTGAGTTTTGAGTCTGAAGAGAGGGTTATGAGCTTGGTGATATCTTGACTTGAGAATTATATAGTTATATATTTATGTAACTTTCATAGATTATTTTACATAGGATTGTGTAGTATATTAAATGATTTCATGGTTTTTCCCTGCATGTTTTGACTGGTTTCATGGAGTTAGAGAAGTTAAAGTATAATTTCTATGTTTGGGGAACACTAATTTAAGAGATATTGGGATGGGGTGATTCATTTATATCGTATTTGTAGTTGGCTGGAATTTATCGTATGAGATAATTATAAGAACTCCTGAAGAATCCCTGGTGGGATTGTTTCTTATAAAGTGATTAGTGGTTTCTATATTTAGCTTTTTAGAATAACCATTTGGCATGTTTTTTAGCTTTTGTATTAGATTATTTGGGTGGGGTTTTCTATATGATATGGTCAGGAGGACAACTTTTAATTCCCCCATTATAGGTCTTATTCATTGGATTCCCCTTTGGGAACATCATTAATCAAGGTTTAGTTGGAGGCCACTTATGTCCATTTGGGATGTTTCAGTATTGGGCATGTTCCAAGCTATTGGATGAGATAGTGGAACCCCTAATAGGTTGTTCCACTCTTTTATATGGCCATTGGAATGGTTGCGGTTGTTTTTTCTGGTGTTTCCTAATGTCATTGGTGTATTAAGGGATTCCATATATGGATGCCACTTTATGATATGACCCTTGGGACCGTGGGAGACTCATGTTTGGTTAATCCCTATGTCGAGTCATGGAGAGCCTATTGTGGATAATTTTTTTGGATGTTCAGAACGAAGCTACGATAAGAGATCCATGAGTTTTGTCCAAGAGTATGTCCACAACCATAGTTCAGTTTCTTGGATAATGGTGTTTGAGGTTGGATCATCCCATGTTCAGTAAACATTTATCCATGAAATTTGTGGTAATTTCTACCCACAACTATGGTTTGAGGAGGAGACACTTAGGATATATTAGTTTGTTTGTTGTCCTGGGTTATTGATATGTTTATCTCCTCCATAATATGGATTCTTAAATAATGTCATTGGGAGAAAATTTATGATATTTAGGATTGAAACCCCTATATAATTGTGTTTTATCCCTAAATAGGGAGGCTTAGAGTTCATGATTATTTTATTGCACTCACTGACTGTTTATTTTCTTCAATGAATGATTTTTCACTCTTGGTTTTGTTGATTCTATGGCATCAAGAATATTTATGGATCTCATGGGACATTTTGTTTAGTTCTGTAACAGGTGACCAATATGTTCTGTAGGATAATCTAGACTGACATCTTATTGAGATTTATTGACATAGATGTTCATGTTTCTATTTTAGGTCCCATTGTTGCAAGATTAGACCTTGGTAGAGGAATTATTTCATGTTAAAACCTATGGTTATACCCTGGGGTATGGATTTCATGACGATTTGCATTTATAAATCTTATAGATCCATTTTTGATCTGTTAGATGCATTGGTTTTAATGGGTATGGGTAAGCCATGTGATATATATCCTCTGGCGGGGCTAGAGCGGTCTTATATTTTCCATCAGTTCCTGACTAGAACCAGCTAGTTAGATTCTTTCTTATTTTTGATTCCCCACTTTTTGTGAAGTAATTGTTATTCTATCTTTTAATAGTTTTTGGATAGTTTGAGAATATCACATGTTCATGTACTTGTTAAAACATTATGATTACTGTTCCTCTTTTAGGAGTGGCCTACTGAGATTTATTTCTCACCCCTTATACATGAACCACAATGTGAATTCCAACATGGTGTCTACATTTAGTTCTGAGAATATGTATCATAGTGGATGGTGTCAAGGTCCCTTGATTTTCGATCGAGAAGAGATACTAAAATAAATTACTATGATCAGACTGGTGCATGTTCATCATCATGGAGACTATGTATGTTTTTTTTCTCAGTGTTGATAGCAGATCCTAATTTTTTAATGCATTTTTTATTTTTTCTGTGTGGTCGGCCCATTTGGTGACTGACTACTGTATGTTTTTCAGGATTTCGGTCTATATGAAAATATTATAATTTTTATTTTTTATATAATTATCTATCTTTTATTTATAATTTATACTCTAATTGTGATACTGTTGTATGTATTTAGTTTTTTTCTCTATTATCACACTCTTAAAAGAGGGTGTAGTCTCTCCTTTATACCTTTTTGACCCTCTCCGCTTTTCAGAAGCCTCTATAATTTAGGGAAGAACTCATGGGTTTTTTTGTGGGAGAAAGAGGGATGTTGATGAGGATTTTTTTATTACAGAATGGTATTAGAGAATTTTGGTTCCTTGATTTTGGGAGTTGGTAGAAATGTGGTTATGAAATGTGTTGGAACTTATGATAGATATCAAACTAGTGTGTCATGAACAACCTTGATGATAGGATTTCCAAGTTTCCAGGAAATGGGATTTTTTTTCATGGTATACATTTTTATTATTAAGGTATTTCACTTAGCGTGATTCACTTTATTTTGTTGATTTATGGTTTATTCTAGTTTTTTGGATCTTGGCCTTTAGGTAGGAATCAACTTTTCATTTATCATTATAGGTTCGTAGAATTCAGATAAAATCATTATATATATGGGTGTTTAGTATATTATTTTCTGATTACATGTCTTGTGGATCATGTGGTGATAATTTCTCTAGTGGGGGAGAAGCAGTCCCTTTGATAAGGAATGAATGGAGAAACGTGTGACCCTGATTTGGGACCTGAATTCTCTATTATTGTCTCAACAAGGGAAAGTATTCTAAAGAGATCTTTATATTAGGCTTGATTCTCCATGACCTAGTAGTTCCCATGAATTCCCAAGTTTTTATTCCTTGGGGGGGAATATTTCTTTCCATGTGTTTTATGCTAGGTCATGCTATAGAGCCAATTTGCCTCCTATCAACAATGACTTGGGTGGGTGTGGAGTTTCATCCATGATTGGGTTTTTGAGGTGTACCATTACTAGGATGTGATCAGGTATGAGGATTTCTAGTGTCTAGAAAGTGGATTATTGGGATTGTTCCCTATCACTTGGCTGTCTTGAGAGGTATGTTTTGTTGGACCCCTAACCCTGCTCATTTTGATTGTGCTTTGGGTAGTGCGGGGAGAGAATGGTTATGGACATGTTGTTTTGGATTGAAAATTTTGTAAAGGGTCATTTTTTGGTTGATCATAGAATGAAATAGATGCCTCAAACTTAAAGGGGAGTGTTGAGGGTGATCTGGTTTTCTTTAACTAACATGCATTAGGATATTGCAAAAAATAGTGTGTTATCCTAGTTTTATTAGGAAACTGATCATGTGAGACTGAGTCATGTTGTGATCTTGAGGAGTAAATTAAGAAAATACTTGTGGTTGGGAGTGCACCATAGGCTATTTTAAATTGTGAGCCTCATGTTTTTGGATTGTTGAGTGTAGGTTTTGTGGATTTTTATATCGGTTCACAAGTATTAACAATACAAACATGTCATTCTATTGTGTTTAGTGGTGGATGTAGCATGGCCCTTTTTTGTTTAATATTGGGTAGTGGGGTAATGATAAGGTCACATAAATTGTTTGGAGCATCATATTGACCAAAGTATAATGTCTCCCATGTTGGTAGAGAGTTGTGGATGTTGTAAGATGAGTGGTTGGATGGTCTAGATAACAACAGTTCCGCCAGTAAAATGGGGATATCAGGGATCCTGTAAATCCATCGAGGATTTTTGGGGATGGGAAACATTTTTGTTTCAGAGTTTTTGTGACCTACATCATCAGGGGTCATAGGAATCCAGAAAAATTTGATCATTTTTTGTCATGATTTTTTAAGGAAAAATATTAATTTCTCCGATAATATGATCTTATTTAAATTTTTTTCCACTCTGTTGTTCCTATAATAAAAAAATTTATCCTAGAATATATGTTTGGGGTAATCAGAGTTATTTGAATTTTTAAAAAATATTAAATATTTTATTAATTAACTAATAATTTATTCATCCTTATTCATTTAGTCACATCTTTTATGTGGACATATGGATTGAGATTCTATCTTTGTTACTTAGTCCTGAATGAGTGGTTTTTTCATAGGATAAACATGACCTTATGTTTAGTGTTGGTTTTCGGCCTAATTATGTTTATTTTTTTTGTTTTCCCATTTTTTTTCATTCTTCTTTATTTTCCCTTGGATTACAACATATTATTTTTGGGTCCTCCCATTGTGTTATTTATCCAAGGGACTGATAGGGAATAAGATATAAAGAAGCATAATATGAATTACACTATGGGGATTAGGTTGTGTAATATCATCATTTAGAAGATATATATTTTGGATTGGACTGATGCATTAGCAGTATCCACCCAATGGTTGGCTTTTTTTGTTTTTTTTAGAATTTCCCCATATAATGAAAATTTTAATTTTTAATGTATTTTATGTGTTTATCAGAGTGTCATGAGAACCCTAAGAGATTTTTTATTTGATAATATATGGTTTTATGGGAATTATAGGGGTTTCTTATTCTTATCTACCAACAACACTATGTAGGTTTTTATGAACTCATGTTGTTTGTTATTCTAGTTTGGGGATAATGAAATTTTTAGAAATAAATTCCATTTAGTTTAACTGTATTTCATGTATTAGTTCTTAGACTTGTACATTTCCATGTGATATAGTACATGAAAAGGAGATGGTTTGTAAAGTACACACTGGGTACTCTTATTACCGGACATATTGTGGGACATGGACCTGGGGAAATGTATTTGGTGAGAACCCCCATGTCATGGGTACATTTTCATGTAGTTTTTCATGAGTAGACCCTATGTATGCCGTAATGATGTATTATTTTGTGACCAGTCCCCATGTATTCTATCTATATTTCTAAGATAATGTCTATGTGGATACTTGATAGTACACAAAATATAATTTTTCTAACTTAGGTGTTTTTGGGTGTTTTGTGCCATATAGTAAGAATTGTACTTGTGAGTAGTTTATTCATGGTGATTTTATTTGAAGATCATTATGGTTAAATAAATTAGGTGTATTTAGTTTTTTTGGATAGTGTTTTGTACTTTTTGACTCTATAAAGAAGATTTATTTGATGTTTTACTTCAGAATCCTCTTGGGGTTTGGGTTGCGAGCTGTGCGGACTGGGTGAGGGTGGACTGTTTGGTGATCGTCCTCACTTAGTTATTCCATGGTGATCGATTTTATGTACTTGGGATAGATTTTTGTTAGTGAGATTGAGTAGTATATCTATTACGGTGTTGGTTTTATCATGTTTTTTTGGGACTGGTTGTTCAAGGTTAGAGAAGTTGTGGTTATACTTTTCTATTTAGGGACTCGAGCTGTTGGAGACATTCGGATGTATTGATCCCTTCATATGGAAGTTACATTTTACTATTTTTCATATTTTGAAATGAGAAGAAGGTACTCTTGAGTATTTCATGGTGGCATAGTTTACGATAAATTAAGTTTTGGTTTCTCTAGTCAGCTATTGAGAAATCTTGTAAGAATTTTTTTAGCATGTGTCGAGGGGACCATATTTTGGGTCTCTTACATTGAGGTGGTCACAAAGACCATTTTGAATACCCCTACTTGTGGGAATGTTCAATACAAAAAATATTAGGTGAATTATGTATTAAGGATCACTTAAGGACCACTATGGTCCATTTGGGATGTTTCAACACTGGTCGTGTTCCATGATTTGGTATGAGCTAAACAAACCCCATAGGGTGTCCTACACATTCTGTGGATTTTAGAATAGTTAATGTTGTTTCTATGGGAATGCTCCAAGAGCATGGGTTCCACATGGGATTACCTAGTTGAAAAATTCTTTACGCCAGACCTCAGGGGATATGAGAGCCTTGAGTTTAATTTTACATTGAGGTGAGTTGTGGAGAGACCATGGTGGTTGTCTTTTTGTTGCTAAAATCCAATGGACTAGGAGAGCACCATTATGGGTGGTAAAGAGTGGATCAAAATTTATAGTTGAACTGTTTGGATGGTGGTATTTAGTTTGGTTTGTCCAACATTTGGTTATAATTTAGTCATGATTCTTTATCTAGTTTCTACTTGGGACTATGTTTTGAGTGGGAGACACTTAAGATATCATGGTTTGGGCATTTTACATGAGTTCTAAAATGGTTCTTTCCTATGTTAGGTATCATTTTTATATATGATTATTGTGATAATGGATGATAAAGTTGAGTGGAACCACCATCAAATTGATTTTTTTTCGCAGACTAATGTTGCTTTATGCTCATGTGGTGATGAGGCACTCACAAATTGTGATTTTTGTGTCATGTATTCATTTGTGTTATTAGAGACATGGATTTTGTGTAATCTTTAATTTTTTATTTTTCCCATGGGAATTTTTTCCAGGCCATATCTAGTTCCTGATTCATTCTTAATGACCTTCAGGATGGACTGATTCTCCAGTTTGGTTGACCTAAATGTTCTTGTTCCTATTTCAGATCTTTCTCATGGAGTCTCCGAGCCAAGTAGATGAGTTTTTCATATATACTACTATGGTTAATACATGGGATTGATATTCTGTTCCTTTTCTATTTATACATCTTTTATATTTAGTGTATATATTATTGACATGAATGATTTCATAAAGAGGGTTGAGACACATGTTTTAAGTCCTCTACTGTGGTCCAGAAAGGGGGTATACTTACAAATCTTGTTCGGTTAGAACTATATGGTTGGGAAAATACTTATGTTTATTTGGAACATTTTTTATACAATTTCTTTTATTCCATCTATTGAATTTTTTTACATAGGATGGGAATATCACATGTGCATGCAATTTTCATGAGAGTGACTTTATTCATCTATCATTGGGGGTGGTCTATTGAGATTACTTCTCACAACATGTTTCATCGCCTCAATGTGCATGCAGACATAATTTATTATTTTAGGTGGGATAATATGTTCCACATTAAATGGATTCGAGGCCTAGGGTTGCTTGATAGAGTGTATCCACTTGTGTAGAGTCACATAGTTGGGCTTGTGTAGCTTGATCATACTGGAGACAAGTATGTGGTTTGGATTGGTGTTGTAAGTAACCCTATTGGTTTTTTTATTTTGTCTGTGTGATTTGACAAATGGGTGACAATATATTGTATGTTTTTTATGATTTGATTTTGAATGAAATTATATCACATTTCATTTATTATCAAATTATCCATTTCATTTTATTTATTATCAATACTCTGATGTTCCTCCCCATGTATATGTTTGGCTATTTTTCATTGATATCTCACATTGACCAGAAGGTATTGTCTCCTCAGTAGAAAGTTTTTACTATCACTAGTTTCTAGTAACCTTTGGTGTTTAGGGTGACACACTTGAGGAATTATGGCAGACCAGATCAGGTAACAAGTCATGTTGACCAAGGATGGTTCATTACAAAAATTTCCTATTAGGCTTATTCAGAGCATGATATATGTGGCTGAGTATATTCAGTGTGTGATTTATTCATGACACTTATGAAGGAGATATTGAATAGTTGAGGCTACCTCATTGAGAGTAGGAGTATGAGGTTATGGGTTATGGAAGTGAGTAATGATACTGGATACTAATATAATTCATGTAAAAACTTCATTCGAGTAGAGATATTGTTAAATTCATACATGGATGAAGGATATTAATGAAGAGGGTTAGATAAAATATGGACATAGATTATGAGCATGGATTTCTTATATATATTTATAAATTATTTTTACATGTGTAGATAAAATCTCTTGGAGAAATAGAATTGATATTTGTTTCATATATATACTGTTATAGCTCTATTCTCATCATAATTTTCTTCATTTTCTTGGGTTTCCTATCACTATATCATGTTTATTTTTTCCTAATGATAAGCTAATAAGATTAAATTAAATAATAAGTAATATTTATTGTGATAAATAAATTCATTATTCACTGTTAAATTGAATAATTGAGATGGTTTTTATTATAAGAATGACAATTTCAACCATAAATTATATTTTCTCATTTTTATTCTTTATGATAATCATTTTTACATTTTTCAATGTACTGAAGGGCGATAAAAATTGGAATCCTTAACCTAAAGTCAATTATTAATGTAATTAATATAGAAAAGGTTAATGTTATTCTTAACTCTGAAATAAACATCTGATATGTGAATTTTGATTGACCATTCATTTTTAATAGTGATTTGGAATAATAATATTGGTAGAAGAGTAAAAACAAAGGGTTTTAACTTTTATTCATCACAACATTTTCACTATTATGATAGGTATTGATGATTAAATAGAAATACTTTTTTATCATTTTCTATCAATATGTTCTTCCTTATTTAATCACATGTCGACTCTTTTTATTCACTTATAACAATTACACAAATATTAAATTAATTTTTAATCTACTGCTGTTTCATTTAACTCACCCCACACCACTATTTAATAAATATTTATAAATATTTTTTTATTGTTTTCATTGTCTGGTTTTTTTATGGAATAAAAAATATTCCATCTGTTTTATTCAGCCATGTATTCAAATACACTTATATTAAGTATGTTTATAGTCACCCATATGATTTAATGAATTTATATGGGTAGTTAGGTTTAGAAGTTTATAATGGTACACGTCCTCACTACAAACTATATTTCTTAATTCTTGGTCATTCTGAGGTCAAACCCACAAATAATATTTAAGAAATATCATTAAATAATTAAAATGGATAGATATAAAGTTCAATATCAAATTCAATGAAGATATACCAAGATTAGAAAATCTTGGTTCATCTATCGGTGATGTGAAAAGATAAAACAATTATCCATGTTGTTGTCATGGTTATTCTAAGTCCTTAGTTTGGGTAGTTTTTCTTTACCTCTAAATTACACCATCTCTTATAGAAAAATACATTGATTTAAAAAAGTGTTAGGTGAATCAATACCAAGTCTATATGTAACCACCTTAATCTAAAAAATTTTCATGTATGATTCAATGTTTCTAGTTAATTCATTGAAAATCAGCGTCACCTTCAAGTAACAATAGTCATGAAAATAGATGGAGAATGATATATAAAAAAAATATTTCAATGAAAAAATCCAATGATGGTTTAAAAATAAAAGAATTAATAGAAAAATCCCCATAAGTAAAATTATTGGATGTAAGATATGAAACCAATCATTCATTCTATGATAGAGTGTTAAATTAAAAAAGACCATGATATTTGAAGCAACCCATATGATTCTGATTCAAAACCCAAACCCAAACCCCAACCTCAACTTCTATGTTCCTTGATATAAGGGGACATGGTCTCCATTTAATGCCTTTTATGATGTACATGAATCTCCTTAGTGAAGAAGAATTAAATCACAATGAAGATATGAGATGATCTTATTTTTTATTATTATTTATTGTGCATGTGACTAGTAGAAAGGGTTTATTATGAAATGTGCTATTTTTTTTCATAAACTATTCTTTCCATCTTTATACTATGGGTATCCCATGACATGAAGTATTCTATACCTGATGTAATGTATGTTTTTATTATGTCTCCCATTCTCATATAGAATACACGATGCATGGGTTTCATACACGAGGCATGATTTCTCCCCTTACAAAAATTTGATCTTAATGTAAATGAAATAATATATAATGAAGTAAAAAATAATCCTCATGATACTATGATATCTATTGTCTAATTTCATCATCACCAATGTTTCCATGAATGTTTGATTCCGTGGTCTGAAACTATCTATACAATAAGAACCCTCATTGATGTAGTAGGAAACAAATATTATAAGTATAGATAGTTTTATAAAAATATCACAAATTTATTAAACATTATAAATTACTACAAGAGCCATATAAAATTCCAATAAAAATAAATTTTACCTCAAGGGGTGAGAAACACTATATGAATGTATCTAATATTATTTTCCTTAGGGTTAGAACATCAAAATAACATAACATAATTTTATCTCCTTCAATATTCAATTCTCCATGCTCATAGAATATAGACATGCCCATCATTAATTGGATGCAAACTGGTATTTTGGAAAACTCCATCCAACATCAGGAATGAAGAGCATGTCCAGAAATCAGTAGATGTCAAGTGAATGTGATTTATTATATAATCTTCATTAAGTTAAAAATTTGTCTATGGCATGTATTCCCAACATTAGTTTCAAGTACATATTTTTTAGAGGATGGTATAAAGCTCCCATATCAACAAATAGAAGTTCTTGGTATGTAATAATGAAATAAAATTCAAAATAGTAACCATATAATTCTAAATTAGAATCCCTTGGATGATGCCACTTTGACCATTTTTGTATCTATTTCATTTTATGTTGACAATTTCCATCTAAAAACCTATCCAGTTGTGATATTTTTTTTTGTTAGACTCTTCTTAATAATCTTTGGTGAAATATCACAACAAAAAAGATGACTCCCATAGATCCACTCCCTATTATAACCACTTGATACTATTTTCTTGTTTTAGACCTTTTCTCCCACTATGCTTTAACCTACAATTGAGCCACACTAGGATAGTTCTTTTTTTATGATAATGTTTATATATGTGGTCCATTTTTTAGCTCAACCACTAACTTCTATGTGAATAACTCCACCATTATGCTATCATGGGGTTGAAAAATATTTTTTATATATTAAAAATTATCACTTCATTTTGTATTTTTTTTCTCTTTTTCTTCCTTTTTATAAAGAAGATTCAAAATCATAACATATAAATTTCCCTGAAAAAACAAAATGAAATCACATTAAATTTTAAATAAATAAATTTATAAAATATATAAATATTAATTAAAAAAACATTCATGAAATTTATATATCACTTCACCCATATATAAATATTTTTTTTCATAAAGTATAAAACCTCAACATAATCACAAATAAATCCCAAGGTACAAAGTTTGACATATCATTATGAAAAAATTAAATTATTATCAAATAGTGGAAAAATATTAAAAATTATATAAATAAGAAATATTAAATATAACTTTTTCATGAAATACACATTAACCATGAATTTTACTTTTCACCTTGGAATTCATGATACTTCTTCTAAATTATATTGACATTTTTGAATTCACTGTTATTATTCAGGACACTTTGTGATCTACCTAAAAATGAGAATTTTCACTCATCTGCCTTATTATTTTTTACTGGTGTTATGCTCCAAAATAAACAATATACATCTTAACCACTTGATTAAAATAAATTTAAAACCATATCCTTCTAAAAAATATAAAAAATAATCATGATGATTCCAATGAATTAATAAATTTCTCTATGGTAGATGGTTAGTAGTTATTTGATGTGAACAAATTATTCTAAAATAGGTTAATTTTTATTCACATTACATGATAAAAAAACGAAAAGTTCAAAGATAAAATCTGTTAAGAATTATTTCTCTCAAAAATCCAAAATTCAAAGCTTAGACTCATAAATCATGAAAAATAAAATAAATAAAATATTCCTCTCAATAATTCTTTAACAGTCCTTTTTGTAAAACATTTATCAATATAGAATACTATTTTATTCACTTTTCTAGAAATGATTATTTAATTTCTTTATGGTATACAATGATTCATAATAGAAGGCAATTCATCAAACTTTCCCCAACATCTAATAAAAATAATCCAAATTATCACCTTTAGAAAATAATTAATAACCTTTACAGACATGGATAAATCTCCCCCCACACACTATCCATTTTATATCAAGAAAAATACAATGAGTACGATGAAAAGGGTATAATATTCTTGTAATGTGTCTCTACAATCAAGTTAACTATTGGATTCAATTAGATAATAATAATAATAATACGTGTACAGGTACGTCTCGTAGGAAAAAAGGGGCTCAAAATAAAAATCCATCAGTTATATTATTATGAAGAATTTATTTTACACCTTTATTAATATATCAATGAATTTTCTAGTTGGTATACATTTCCATGGTATCTATCATGAAAAGGGTGCAAAAATCAATATTAAAAATAATTGAGGAACACCCTCATGAAAGGGAACACATAATTTGGACAGTCACTCATGGAATGAAAAATAATAACATACTAATATTCATGAATTTCAAAAAATCCATCCAAGAACATGTGTGTGAAAAACATTAACTTAAATAAATAAAATATCCCCTTATAAACCATGATTCATAATAATAATACCCACATAATTATCTCCACTCATTCAACAACCATTTCACTAATTCAATATTATTAACAATGAAATTTTAAATCTGGAATGATTTGATTACTAAGAATTTTTTCAATTATATATTAGAAGGAATAAAAGAATTTATGTTTTGAATAGAATTCCGTTACTCCCCAATAAATCATGTGAAAATTTATGAAATTAAATTAAATATATAATATAAATAATACTCTCATATCTGATGAAGTGATTATTATTTTTTATTCTTTTTATATATTTATTTTGATCCCATGTTCCTTACATTACCACATACCTAAACATGATAAAAAAATTAAAATTAAAATTACCATGATTTTAATCTCAAAATTATTAGGATAAATAAAAATATATCCAAAAAAATTCAAAAGCATAGTCCTGAAAATTAATTTCCAGTAAAGTATAAAAACAAATGTTCCTTTCTACATCGTTATGTTTAAGGTATTATATATTTACATTATCACATTTTTTCTCATGTGTTAGTGGTATGGAATGAAGTTATCCAATTTTTATCAATGGATTTCCAAAGATGAGGCTTATCATTATAGAAATGTCTTATGACCTTCTAGAAAATTGGCTTCACTCATCCTTGATGTAAGTATTTTTCCACTTCCATAAATGATTTTAACATTCTTAGTGGTCCATAAGAAACTAAATTATAAACCTTCAAATAGAAAAACTTAATGTCCCTCTATTTATTGTTACATTAAAATTGTTCCTCTACCATATTTTATCTTTTACAATAATCAAAATTTCTACTTATTTTCCCCATTTCACATTTGTCAAACTTATAAACTGTATCTTCTACTTTCTTATAATCCATGGAAGCAACATGCTCCTTATGTAGATTCATGTCCTCAGTAATATATTTATCCTTTAATCCATATTATTTATATTTTAATTAATATTATAGATTAACTATACAATAGAAAAACTTAAATAATGCTAAACTATTATCACATAAGTCAAGGCCCTTCTAATAGATAAAATTTGGTTGTCAACAATTGGGGTATTCTATGCTATCAAGAACAAGGAAATATAAGGGAAAATATAATTTATAGACTTTAAATAAAATTTCCTAAACCAAATCCTATGGTGATCCCACTACCAAATCAATAAATTTAATTGAAACCATAGTGGGATTCATCTCCTTTAATCCTAATGTATTTAATATTGATTATGAAATGATGTTAAAACTTTACCCTAGATACCAAAATACCTTCCTAATCTAATATTTTATAGTATTAATAATAATTGGAATAAATATATAGATCTTTTTAATTCATTAGTAGTATCCTTTAAACAATATTTTATAATTAATTCATGAGTGAAATATTACCCATCTCTTTATATATCATATTATTTGTAATTAGTTTATTCAAGAACATAGTATTTGTGGGAATATTTGATAAAAATTTATGAAAAAGAATACTAAATTGAGGTTTTTACTGATTCCAATGGGATTAGTGATATTTTAGGTCAATACGGAAGTGGATGTGTGGCTCAAGTAAATGTGTGAATATTGATGATGTATCAAGAGTTTTTATGAAGAATATAATTCACCATATACATGTGGTTATTATATTTATGTCCCAAATTTATAAAATAAGTCAAAATGTAGTTTGGGGAAGGGAACTATGATTAACACAAAATTTACTGATCATATGTCATGTGTGACTAATGAATGATAAAAGGATGATAAGGGTTTACTTATGTGTTAAGGAAATGTTAGTGCTGGGAGTTTTTTGATAAGTCCAATTATATATTTGATTGGGAATTGGTATTATAATTTGTATTTTAACAAATATTTAATATTGTTTTCCTTAGATGTGAGATATGCCTAGGAACTATCTCAGCATTAAGGGGTAGGAGATGAATCTATAATATCTAGTCATGGGATGTGTTATAAGAATGAATAAAAGAAGATAACCCACATATTTCAGGTGATTTTATTAATATATGGAACCAATAGGTGGGGGATAAAAAATGGGATTGTGATACCATTATGAGTGGTAAGGGTTTCTTCCTAAGCTAACCCAAATACATCACCCGAGACTATGCTCCATAATCAGGCTTATTATGAAT
The DNA here is from genome assembly GCA_963277665.1 of Viscum album. Lineage (NCBI taxonomy): Eukaryota > Viridiplantae > Streptophyta > Magnoliopsida > Santalales > Viscaceae > Viscum > Viscum album. The sequence goes on from OY728143.1 coordinate 417,971,098, forward strand.
CACCATGGACACATGTGTACTATTTGTTGGATTTTGAAAATTGAGACACTCTTACTCCACCTATTAAAATATGAATATATTATGATCTGTCTAATGAAAGATTATATGAAGACAATCATGCTTCTGTATTTCCATCTTCTACCTCAGATTCATATAGTTTGTGCGTAAAATAAATTAAGGCCATGATGCTTTAGGTTACAATGTGTTCTACATGATTTGATATTGAACATGTCATATAAAATCCTCTCATAGTATAGTTAATGATTTCACTAGTGTTTTAAATATTAATTGATTAATCATGGATATTTGGAATTTTTTGTGAGTTATTCCAATTTAAAATACAGTGGATTAATCATATATAAATATAGAGGATCTAATCCAAGATAATGATATATGAAGAGAATGAAAAGTTGAAATATTGACTTGAGGAGGCCATGTATTCAAATGTGGTATTTATACATTAGTCATTTTGAGCTATCGAAATTATTCATGAAACCTGTATAGAGGAATAAGTATTATAATAACTCTTCCTTTCTAATTGATAACCCACATGTTATGTTTATATGATAAAAATGTTCTCTCATATCCGAAGAGGGAGGAACTAAATCTAGAATAGTCTTGTGACTACGATGTCTAACGAGTTATTATATAGGATTATGATTGGGATTTTTTATTCAATCATGAAAGAATAAAGAAAAGTATTTTACAAATATGGTAAAACATTGAAAAATAATATAAATAAACTCTTATGTGACTCATGTAAATATAATATGATGAAAGTTTCATTTTAGATACAGATTATAAATTTCAATCCATTGTGTGTAGATTTTCTATTACTTTTGTAATCAAAACAACTTAATTATGAGTGTGAATAATCCATGTTGGGGGTCTAACCAACATGGAAGGGAGTAGGGTCACATTATTACTAAACCCTATAAATAATTATGTCATATATTTTTATTTAATTCATCATTAGAGGTGAGGCTCTGAGACATAATAAGAGTGGATTAAGGCTTTATACGGACAAAGAGTTTCAATTGAAAAATAAGATTTTATAAAAAGAAATTGGAACTCTAATTAATAACCTATTATTTTCATTGATTTCACATAGATCTAGGATACCCATGTCGTATTGGATTTATGGTCTCCTATGAAAGACCAAAATTTTCTGATTGTGTAGTTGTTATCAGAAGATTGAAGTGTTGATTTTAAGAGTTATATAAAGAATATCTAATGGAATATTATTTTCATATTTTTATTAATGATAATATATATGAATATATAAATTTAGTGAATAATAGGTATAAAATAGAGTCCACTTTATGAATAAGAATTCAATAAAGATAAAATCATTAACCTCAAACTATGATGAATAGAATCTCAAGGAAAAATTTTCTTTTTTATATTTTATTGTGAAGGATTACTTTAAGGAAGTCCCCTTGAAGTTATAACACATATATTTCTATAGATCAAGTAAATTTAAATGAATATCAATTACTAGAAGAATAATCAAAATAAGTTATCCAAGAAGATACTGAATTACAACAATGGAATAAAAATTAACAAATCATAGGATAATCAATTGATGAAATACAAAGAAAAATATTCCATGGATGAAGATTTGAATGAAAATTCAATCTCACTCTAGAAAAAAGGAACCCATTGGTTTATTAATAAATAATAATTTTAATTTATAGGTGAATGTGATAGATATATTTTTTTCATAATTCATATTTACAAAGAAGAAAAAACAAAAATCTTTTATAAATTTTCGGGACACTGAGATTGAGGAAGAAGAACGGAGGATATATTATGTTGATAATTATCTATAAGAGATAAATACAATTCATGAAGTTCATATTCTGATGTTAATAAATTATTTTGGATAATTTTTTGAAAAATTTAAAAAGATAATATTTTTCTCAATATGAAATATATTGAATATGAAGTAATTTTTAAAGTCCAAGAAAAAATTCTTAATAGATAATCACAAAACATTGAAATGAAGGATACAATTTTTTTCATGAGATTAATATCTACATGAAGAGTCATACTTAAATAAAATAAAGAAAAATTTTCTCTAATAAAGAATCCCGATCACACTTAAGGATATTTTTTAACCATTGTCTATATAACTCTAGTTATACTAATCAATATTCATCATCTAGTGAAGGTGTTTAATTGAACAGAATAAATTTATTAAAGAAGAAGATTGATGATAAACCCATTATATCATCAATGGGGGTTGTGATAAAGTTTATGGATTCTCCACCCCGCATAAAAATATTAAATTAATATATTTTTAATAGTATTAAGTCGTTAAATCCAACTTGAGTGACTTAAAAAATAATAAACTTAGATTTTTTTGCTATTTTTTGTGTTGTTATATTTTTGAACATCAAGTCATTTATTATTAGTATAATCATTAAAATTAGGATTATAATATATTTTCTATATCAAGTTGAAGAAGAGAAGTTGAAAAAATAATTTCTATAACACAACAAGTAGGAGAGTCATCCATGGGATGTAAATAAAAGAAGAATGTTTTTTATCGTACTTCTCCCAATATTTTTCTAAAGAAATAAGAAAAAGATATCTCATACACAATGAAAAGACTCTTCTAATATGGTGAAGGTGTCTTATAAAAAGGGAAAAATGAAGTTGAAAATTAATATAGAGGGAAATCTAAGAAGGTTAAGAATTATAATATGGAATTAATAAATATTTGGATATATTAATTAAAATTGAATGCAAAAATTTCGAAATAATAGTCAAGAAAGGCTATGTGAAAGGTGATGTTTGTGTGGACATGATGCAAGAAGAAATTAAAAAATTTAACTAATTCATGAATAAGTGTACAAATGGATGTTATAAAAAAAGGAATGAACCATTGGATGAAAATTACATACCAATAAATTTTGAGAATTCCATTCCACACTAGGTGACAGTTCATGAAATGAAGATGTGCAAGTAACCTATGAAGGTTTTAATAGAAGGGGAATTGAAATGTCTATGTTGAGAGAAGAAACCTAGACATAATGTTTCATTTATTGGAATATTGAGGTCCTCCATTATTAATTTATTCAAATAAGTGTCAAATAAATTTTAATTAGTTTAATAATAATATTTAAATGAGTTTCATGTGTACTATAGTGGTTTTACTACATGAATAAATGTTAATCATGGAATATTTAAGTAACTATGATTGAGGATGTTGTGAATACCTATTATGATGAAAAAACGAATCTCATTATAAAACATTCACATAAATAATTTTTTATAATATCCTATAATGTGAATAAATTGGAATTAATTTGATAATGGTATCATATAGTGATTATTATTAAATAAATATTTGATTCTTTCATAAAAAATCACCACATTTTTCTACATCAGGTTTTCCAAAATATAATTATAGTAGACTAAAAAAATATAATTATTTATAAATAATTTTGGTTCAATTATTTGAGTTTATTTAAAAAAAATGTAATAAGGGAATATATTTTTAGAATAAATATTTAGGATACCCCATTCAAGGACCATAAACCTGAGCATTATTTAAAATTATGAATGATTTATTTTTAAATAAAAAACAATAAGGTGCATGTAGATCTATTCAATAATGTGTTTAAAAAAATTACCAAAATTTATAAATTAAATATGATGAAATTAATTTCATTTTTTGAATTCGAATTTCAAAATTAGCTTGTGGTGAATTTATGTTATTTTTAAAAAATAGTTGATTTTTTGGTTGAAAAGTGAAAAATAATGATTTTACAAAAAAATTCACTTTTATGAAATGATAAAAGAATAATTATAAAATTAAATTTTATAAAAAAATATTTTATTGAAAATATATAAATTTAGTAGTTAATATTACTCACATAAAAAGATATTTTTTAACTTTGAAATATGTTCTTGATGTCTTGGATGTCAAACTAATATTTTTTCCAAATAAATACACCTCTTATTTAATCCCTCTTAATAATGTTTTTATAGGGATAATTTTTAATTTGGTTTGGATAGAAAGAAAAATAATACTCAGTTTATTTTTCAAAATCTAATTAATTTCATTTTAATCAACATTATGCTTTATTTTTATATAAAATCATTTTTCTAAAAATGGTTTTTGTTGCGTTATGAAAACTTATATTGAAATTAATGCCTTCCAATTATTGAAGTTGAATTGTGTTATATGGATTCCATATTCATAATCATAGTAATTAATATTTGGTAATAATGTTAACGTAAATTTTTTCATTTTGAATTGTAACGATAATACATATATATCCCCTTAGTTAAGGGTGAAATCAGTTAAAAAGGATAAAAATAAAGTGATATGGATACAATATAACAGAAAACACTTGATTAAACATTAAATATTTTTTAATTTATAAATTAAAAAAAGAATCCTTAAATATATGTCAATTACGTGCCACTTTCACAAGAATATGACTTATATTATTTAAATCTTTCTTGTACATTCATATGTGTCCCTCCCCTCACATATAAATATGAACCTCTTCTCATTCCATGTTTATAATCATTGTTCCTTATATCTCATTGAATCCCTAACCAAAATAATTATGATATTTCTCCTTTGTATTGTTTATCTCATTATATTAACCTATTATCATCATAATAATGCATAATTTGTATCCCAGAGGCGGTCTCTCAAATACGATGTAATCATCCTACCAGACTCTTTCAATGTTTATTTCTCCTTACACATCATCTAAATATTTTGTATACATCATAAAATAATAAATTTAGAATCACCAATATACTGATATGTTATTATGATTATGGGACAACCATATTCCCCCTCATTTCCAATATAAGGAAAAAGAAAACATCACTCATGCATAAATACAACCTACCATATCCATAAAGTAGTGTAACTTTTTTTACCACAAATTTACATGGATAATTGTAAAGGTTTAATTAATTAATATATATGATATTTGTACATAATAATAATTATTTAATTATAATAAATCATCTAAAAATTCAACCTTCCTTTCATTGGTATATGGTGACATCGCTCATGCATATGTGTGCACTACCACCTCCAAAAACCAATGTGATTCATTCCTATATTACCCCAATTCATTAAAGATGATAAAATTAAATATAATTAATGAAAATTATATTCATGAAAATGTTGGAATTATGAATATTGTGTAACTACTAAATTCCTCCATTAACCATTAATAATATTATGAATTAATTTTGGACAAATTGATTGGAAAACACTAATGTGGATGATGTAAGAATGAAATATTCAATAAATTAATTTGAAATGATTATAAAAGGACATTAAAATGAAATAAATTTTAAAAATGTAATGTCTTGGAATTTTTAAGTAATTGTTTTAATATTATATAGAATTATTTTGAGATAGCATGCTTTGAAGACACATGATTCTGAAACCTGGGGTGCATGGAATGTAATTTTGAACATAGTTTAAAGTATAATCAGTAAATGTGTTAAAGTATTTTTCAAACATTTGAATTAGTGCTTGAAGAAAAAATATAAGGGAACCGTTGAACTTAGAACTCTTGTATTCTCCTAGAAAAGAATTAAAGTTCACCTTTAAGGGTCGGAAAGAAAAGATATTTTTCATACTTTTTGTAAAATAATAAAATAACATTTAAAAATTATTTTATTTTATTTCTCAACAATATAATGGTGGATGGTGGTGCCGTGGTGCGATGAAGAGGCGACGACGATGCACATTAAAGGAAGCCCCTTAATGGCTCATTATTATGAAGCATAATATCAAAGGTATTTCATAAATGACACAGCACAATGATAAAATGATACAGTGTAACATAAATTCTAAGATGTGTTCCATGTTTAATTAAACTAACGCATTGAAGAATGGAGAATTAAACCATGGAAAATTCTCTGACTAACCTCTGATGAGATTCCCTTCCATTGAAGAATGATGAACGCTGTAATAACATCAACGAATTTGACATACTTCTAAGAATGTAACTGGGAATATATGAATGACATCGACTTCTTGAACCCTCAAGGAATAAATGGTATGGTAGAAAACATCAAATGAGGTAGGGGTTTATTTTTTCAAGAAGACTTCCCCATTATTAATTCAAAACAACGAATTCCAATCAACCCATGAATAAGTTGATCTAATGATCACTCATTTTTCAAGATGGTACATTTTTGGGGATTTTCTTTGTGATATAATAATCATGGATTGAATATCATTATCTAACCTCCAACCTATTTTGAAATCCTAACGTTGTGGGTGCAGACCAACACGAACAAGGCCAAAGCCCTTTTGCATGTGCGTTCTTTTATGACCAGATTTCCATGTTTGCAAAAAGATGGATTCTAGTCCACTATAGGGAAGGAGGCAGTCTTGGGAGGATCTAGTGGCAAGTGGCATGATGAAAAGACTACTTGAGTGCATCCAGTGGTCCGATGAAGATCCTGTCTGCACATCGAAGTCTGCTGCACCTCGACGGAGGAGGCACACCAAGGAGGCACCAACAGACACATTAGTAGCTTGGGCCGGACCTGCACTGGTGGTCGGGACCCATGCCCTATGTGCCACACTTTTGGTAGTGGTTTATCCCGAACAAGACAAGGTCACCGGGCAACACAGCGGGCTGGACCCTCGGCCAAGGTAGGCTGGGTGCAACAAGGCCCAACAGGCCTGACCAGCTTGTCAGGCTGGACCTGACCGACCCAGAGCTGGGAGGGGTCAGGTATGGTCAGTCAAATCAATAGGGTAATATGGGTCTCTGGGCCGGGTTTCTCTATTCAGTCTGATTGGGTCGGAACGATCCCGGATGCAACCAATACCTATTTACTAAAATGCCAATAACTTGCAAATCAGGCATCCAATTGATGCACCGTCTATGTAAAAATGACCCTTGAGACAAGTAATTCCTACAGAGTTTCTCTACATGAATTTTTTTTGGTGGGGGGGGGGGTGGTTAGGTTGGCATATGTACTTGTTTTATTAGATAAGAATCAAACCGGGCCATTTTTACAAAAAATGCATATATCTTAAAGGTCGGGCATCTTTTCGACACGCTGTTTATTCCATTAAAACCCTTACTAAGAGACAGTCATATGGGTCACTCTATGGGGGAATTAGTGGAGGTTGAAGTAAAAATGATACTTTTAGAATAAGGTCCTCCTAGAATCAAGCTTGCTAAGTGCGGGAATCCAATGGATGGTTGTGACGTAAAAAATGATAAGGGAACCTTTGAGGATCATAAACGGAGTGAACCTTTGTGGATCAACATGAGAGTGACCCTTTGGGGATCAACAGTACTGAACCTCGATGCAGATCATTCATAAAGAGACCTATCGTGGATCATCAGGAGGGTGACCCTTCATGGATTAGTAGTAAAGTGACCCTTCGTGGATCATCAGCAGAGTGACCCATTGTGGATCATCTGTGGAGTGACCCTTCATGGATCAGTGGTATAGCCTATCAATAGAATAATATGATCTCATTGTATGATTAAAAAATTTTACTTCTGTACATAAGTTATACCTACTGTTAGATATGTATTTTGTTTATGCTTTAGATTGAGATATTTTTTTGTGGTATTTTCCTTTGTTTATTTTTGTGACCCGAGTTGGTCTCGGGGTCTCTAATAAGTATTGTTATACACAACCATACATGGGATTTTCTCACATTTGTTATGTCTCATGAAAATGACATACAACATTGAATTGGACTTTGGGGAGCTAGGGCTTGATGGTGCTCAATCTTAGATTTATAAATGTGGTGTGTTTCAGTGACATCTCATAGTGAGATATACCAACCCTTCGGGTAGGATCCTTGGCGGATGACCTCCATAGCATGTAATCTTTTTTTGTACTTTCTTATATGTTGGTCTTGTATTCTGGACCCTTTACTTCATTTTACACTTTTTACCATCAATGGTGGTACTTTTGTGATTATGTATTACTTTATTTCAAATGTGGTTTTCTTTGTGTAGTAATGACTAATTTTTGTGTGTATAGTTTTAAATGGAATGGATTTCCTTTTTGGGTATTCCTTTCCAGTGCTAGTCATTAGACCATATCCTTTGGAAGGTGGTCTTGGGGTAGTAACGACATGGGCCTCGGGGGATGGGTTGTGATAAAGTGGTATCTGAGGGCGGTTAATACTACCAAAATAACTAAGAGCTTGTATTTTTTATTGGGAAAATAGTGTTATATTTCTTGAGTTCGGATTTCGGTCTGGGGAGTCCAGTGTTGGTGTGGTAGCAAATGTATCCATACACCCGAATCCTAAATTCTATTTTGTTAATCGGTACCTGAAAACACTGGTGGCATGTTTTCTAGAAATGTTTTTATTTTGATCTTTTTTGAGTGATCTCACTAGGTATAATTATTGACCTCATCACATCTATTTCCCTATAGAATGCCACCATGAAAACAACCAACTAGGATTCTATTGAGGGATCACAACGAAGGCCCATCAAGAAATGAGGCATCAGTATAGGGGCCACTTACAACGGTTGCATCTTTAGGTGGTGTACCAGCAACACCACCACCCGTACATCAGTATTTGCTATCTTCCCCACCAGTAGGTAGTGCAGGCCGACTGAGCACACTGCACAAGTTCCATAGATAAATTCCTCTGAGGTTTCGAGGCGAGAAAAATCTTCAAGAATATGAGGATTGTCTGTAGGTAGTTACATGGGTTTTTTTCATAGTAGATACACCTGCAGACTAGATGGTGGTCCAAGTATCTATCCTTTTTCAGGGAATGACTAGGATATAGTGGATCTTGATGATATAGACACACGAGGAGGTGACCCTTTCCTAGTTGGAATTCAAGAGCCTATTTATGGAGGAGTTTGTACTAGTGACATTATGATATGTGTGTATTCAAGAGAAACTGCACCTATATCATGGAAGCCTAACCATGGAACAATATGCTGTGAGGTTTACCAATCCCTACTGCTTCTCCACCAACATGGTATGAGACCCTTTATTATGGTATTGGGCCTTGGAGATAGACTCTAATGGGAGATTATGGTGTCAATGATTTCACTCTGCATCATGATGTTGGATGGAGTACTCGAGTGTGTTATAATGGTGAAGAGATTTTTATCTGAGGAGGAACTGATGGTGGGAAACACTACCGGATAAAAGGTGGCCAGTCCATCTTCAGCTGGAAGTATGTAAATAATGAATAGGCCCAAATGGGCCAGACCTTCCGAGGGATGACCTCGGGATGCAGGGTCACAACTAAGGAACTCGTGAGACAGAGGAGGTCATATAAGGGCTAGATTTTTTTACTCAAGTGGCGGAAATTAGAATATAGTTCATGACTATTTGAGTCCCTACACATATGGTCAGCAAACAATCGAGGCACCACTGAAACAATGATAGTTGTTCGAGCATGTAAGTTCACAGGTCGAGTGGTAGGTGGTGAAATATGGTTCAAGGTAAAACCAACAACACCCTCAGGTGGTCCACCATGGGCTTAGGGAGATGGAGAACAATGGTGTGTCCTGCTTCAGGTGATGGAGTCATTTGACAATGGTTCTCCAAAGATGATTAGAGGTATGATCGTTACCTTCTATACCTTAGTTGTAGTTCTTATAGACACATGTTCCAGCCACTATTTACTTTCCAAGGATCTCATTTGACTTATAGAGATTCTAGTAGACCAATTGTATCATTTAATATGATTAAACACTTCTATATAAGGGGATTTAATGATTAAACCCTGGTCTCAGTAGTGTGAGATTAGACTAGAATGCGAGAGCTTCAGCTGAGATCTCCTAGTAGCAGTGTTGGGGCTTTACAACTTCATCTTGAGTATGGATTGGTTATCTACAATAAATTCTCTGATAAGTTATTTTAGGTGTAATGTGTGGTGTTTCCATGAGGATGGGACTAGGTTTTCCTTCACCTGCGAGAAGGGATCCTTTGCAGTACAGAATAGACTTTCTCCAAGGAGGGTGCATCTGATCACTCACAATTTGGCTAGATTCTTTCTCGATGTGGTGGATGAGATGATTTTTTTATTTCCTATAGTTGTGGATGAGTATAGGGATATATTTCTAAAAGATTTCCCTATACTACCTCTTCATAGAGAGGTATACTTCTGCATTGAATTGTATCTAGGGATGACACTGATATCTATAGAGGGATATCTTATGGCTCCCGCAGAACTTTGTGAGTTGAGGGTATAATTAGAGGAATTTTGGTGGAAGGGGTTCATAAGACCCAAGGATTCACTAGTGTTATCCCTAGTGTTGTTTAACAAGAAATAAAATAGAATATTGATATTATTCTTATGCTTCTGGTGCCTAAATTAGGTGAATGCTAAGAATAAGTATCCACTACGAAGAATTGATGAAATCTTTGATTAGATGAAGTTAGTGAGGTGGTTCTCGAAGATAAACCTCATATCAGGCTATAATCATCTTTGGGTAGGGGAGGATGATGTGCCGAAGATAGCCTTTAGATGTTGGTATGGCCACTATGAGTTTTTGGGGTTGCCTTTTGGCATGACCAATGCCCCAGTAGTGTTCATGAGAATCTTGAATAGGATCTTCCAGCCTTACAATGATCATTTTGTGGTAGTATTTATTGATGAAATCTTGTTGTACTCAGTATCAGAGGAGGAACACACTACACAGATACAGATAGTCCAGGATATACTCCATGTTCACCAGCTTTATAGTAATCTCTCTAAGTTCCAATTCTAGATTTGAGAGGTCCAATTTCTGGGACACATCATTGTGGAGGCTAGATTTGCAGTGGATCCAGAAATGATAGTGGTATTACTTGCTTGGGAGCCACCTTGGAGCATTATTGATGTTCTGAGTTTCCTGGGCTTGGATGGGTACTACCATATGTTTGTGCCTGATATTTCTAGAGTAGTATAACCCTTGTCAACTTTGAAAAATAAGGGACAACCCTTCATGTGGAAAAATAAGTTATAATAGTGTTTCCATAAACTGAGGTGGATCTTGAAGAGGGCCCCTATCTTGAGTCTACCAGAAATGGGAATTGGGTTTGTAGACTTCTACAAAGCATAAGGGACCTGACTGGTTGGTGTACGGATGTAAGAGTGATTAGTGATCACCTACGACTCACGGTAGTTGTGGCATCATGAGCGGAACTACAAGACCCATGACCTAGAGTTAGCAGCAGTTTTCTTCTCCTTGAAGATGTGGTGGCACAACTTAATAGGTGAATGGTTTAACTTCTACTGAGACCACAAGAGTATGAGGTGTATCTTCTCACAGAATGACCTGAACATGATACAACAAAGATGGATAGTGTTCCACTAGGACCATGACTTTGAGAAAGTCAACAATACTAGGAAGGTGAACATGGAGGCATACTCACTCAGCAGGAGGTCTGGTTTACAACTGTTGAGTGAGGTGACAAAGTAGCTATCCACTATGAAAATATCCTTTGGGGATAGTGATGAAGTTTCTAACCTCTATTCAATTACTATCACTCCCCCAATCCTTCGGCATGTTAGAGAGGAAAATCTTGTGGATGTTGACTGTGATTTCTGACGTGCTCAAATATCCTTAGGGTAGCCTCCTGATGGATTTTTGATGGGTGGGGAGCATGTCATTCCTTTTTTGAGGAGGCACCATGGTACCAGCGATGTTATAGGAGGAAATTTTTAGGATTTCCATACATCCCCTTTAGAGGTACGTCTTGGTGTGGCGATGATATACCAGGTCCTCCAACATTAGTACTAGTGGACAAAGATGAAAGAAGCAGTGGTAGAGTTCATTTTAAATTCCTCACATGTAAGAAATTGAAGGCCGAGCATTTGGTCCTAGAAATCTTGACACATCCACTTGATGTACCAAAGTGGAAGTTGGTTGGTTTCTCCATGGACTTCGTGAAAAGGTTACCATGCATGTCCAGGGTCGATGATTCTAATTGGGTGATCACAGACTGACTCACCAAGTCATCCCACTTCCTACCCATTTGGGAGTAGGGATCGGTAGAGGGAATCGGATGCCTCTATGACCTAGAGATAGTGAGGCTTCGTGGGGTTCCATTAATGGTCATCTCAGAAAATGATGCACAATTTACATAATGATTGTGGAATGGGTAGTCAGAGGATTTCGGGAAATATTTGTGCATTAGCATTGCTTTTCACCCCCAGATAGATGGTCAAATGGAGCAGAGCATACAAACCTCATCGGACATGCTTCGTGCATGTGTTATAGATTTTTTCCGTAGTTGGGAGGCTACCTACCCTGGGTGGAGTTTGAATAAAATAATAGCTATCACTCCACTATTGGAATGGAATCGTGTGAGGCCTTTTATGGGAATCCATGCTGATCACCTCTATACTGGACATACCCTAGAGACTTACCACTCATTGGTCTAGAGTTGGTACGAGAAACCACTGAGATGGTGAAGACCATCCCAGATCTGATGAGGACTGCATAGAGCTGGAAGAATTCTTATGCTGAGATGAGATATAGACCATTGGAATTCAAGGTGGGAGACCATGTTTTCCTTCAGGTCTCACCCCGATGAGGAATGCAGAGATTTCGCAGAGGCGAAAAGTTATCTCTGAGGTTCATCGGACCTTTCTAGATTCTAAGTAGAGTTTGTGAGGTGTCATATCACCTAGATCATTCCCAATAGATGCACTTGGTGAATGATGTTTTTTACATATCTCAGCTGAGGAGGTAAGTGCATGATCCATCGCATGTCATCGACTTGGGAGAAATGGACATTGATGATGGGGCGATGTTTGTGGAGATCCCACTGGAGATTGAGGAATGACAGGAGAGGGTCCTTCGTGGATTGTTTATACCTCTATTATGCATTCAGTGTTAGGATGAGAATATTTAAAAGATCACATGGGACATGGAGGATCAGATTCATGCTCAATACCCACACTTGTTTGTTTAGCATTTTTTTGGATTTCGGGGACATAAATCCTTAAGGTGGGGATAATAAAATGTCTTAGAAATTCCATGTAATTTTTTTAAATTATATAGAATTATTTTGAGACTGTATTCTTTAATAAAATTTTATTTTGAGGCTCGGGGAGCCCAAAATGTGATTTTGAACTTATTTTAAAGTACGTTTAGTAAACGTGCGAGCATGATTTTTCTATCTTTTTAATCGGTGCTTGGATAAAAACTCGGAGGGAACTATAGAACATAGAATCATGGGATTCACCTAAAAATTACTTAACTATGACTAGCAAGGGTTGGACAATTTTTTTTTTATAGTTTTCATAAAATATTAAAATAACTTTAAAAGGTTATTTTATTTTTTTCACAAACATTGTGTGGAGGTGTTGTGGTGCGACGACAAGGCGATGATGAAGAAAAATAAAGGAATACCCTTAAGGGCTCATTATGATACAATGTAGCATCTATGATATTTCATAAATTATATAGTGTAACAATGCAATGACACAACATAACAAAAACGATGTGATGTGTTCCCTTGTTAATTAAACAAACACATTGGAGAGTGGGGGATTAAAACATGGAAAATTATCTGATGAACCTCTGAGGATATTCCTCTCTAATGAAGAATGAAGTACTCTAGAAGAACATCGTCGACTTCAACGTACCTCGAAGAATTAAGCTGGAATGTGATGAATGTCGTCGGCCATTGGAACCCTTGAGGAAGAAATGTTACAGCAATGATGGTCACACAAGGTAGGGGTTTATTTTTGTTCATAAGTCTTCCCATTTATTCATTCTAAATGAAAACAAGGATTAACCCATGAATATGTTGATCAGTAGATGGATTATTCTTGTGGGAGGGTACCTTTTGGGGATTTATTTCAGGATTGAATAATCATGGATTGAACATCATTCCAAAACTCTCTCCTGTTTTGAAATACTAACACGGAAGGTGTGGGATGATATGAACAAGGATTGAGCCCCTTCGCATGATCGTTCATTGTGACTAGATTTAAATGATGGTGGAAAGATAGATTCATGGTCTCTTATGGGAAGGAGGAATTCTTAGGAGGCCATATGCGTAAGTGGAATAAAGAATGTACCACCGAAGCGTGTCCTCTGGTCTGCCGAAGATCCTACCGGTGCGGCATGGAAGCACTGTCAGCCGCATCAGTGGATGTCCCACAAGGAGGAGGTTGCGGCCTTGTGCTATGGCATTGAATGGTCCTATGGATTAGCCACAAGATCCTTACCTAGAGTCCTGCTATTGCCGAATTCACTATATAGGGGGGACGTGGCAGCGGCTGGCGCGTCCCGGATGAACACCACCAGCCCACTCTGATGCAGGGTAGGCATCTACTAGTGTGTCGTGCCACAACCGAAGGGTTAGAACAGACCTGCGCCATAGCCAGAGGGCTGGACTAGACCCGCACTAGTGGTCCGAACCTGCCCCTTCGGGCTAAGACAAATGAGATCTGGTCACTAAGCAACCAGGCGGGCTGGACCCTTGGTCAGGGTTGGCCGGGTCCTGTGAGGCCTAATGAGCCTGGCCAATAGGCCAGACCGAATAATGCCGACCCAGTACTAGGTTGTGTCAGGTTAGTTCAGTAAAATCAACACGGGCATACGGTCCCCCCTCGGTATTGGTTGGTCGGGTCAGACCAGACCCCGATGCAACCGACCCCTATTAACTTAAAAGTCAATAACATGTGAACTGAGAGTCCAATTGATGCGCCGTTTGTTGAACAAGGACCCCTGAAATTAGGTGTACCTATAGAGATTCTCTATAAAGTAGTGTCATAGGCTATCATTTTAACAGTTTGGATCAAACTCAAATACAATGAGGTCCTATTTACAAAAATTCCTATATCTTACAGACCATGTGTCTGTTCGATGTGTCGTCTACTTCCTTGGGACCCTTACAAGAAGACAATTCTTTTGGTAACTCTAAGTGGGACATCATGGAAGTTGAGGTAAAAATGATGGCTTGGTGATCCAATCCTATTGGAATCAATTGTTCTATGTGTGATAATCCATTGTTCAGTTTTGATGTGAAGAATAAAGAGCGACCGTTCATGTATCAGTAACAGAGAGACCCTTCATGGATCAACATGAGAGTGACCCTTCATTGATCAGCAATAGTGAATCCTGATGTGGATCAACTACAGAGAAACCCGTCATTGATTAAAAATGGAGCAACCCATTGTGGGTCAGTAACAGAGCAATTTTTCATGGATAAAATACAGAATGACCCATCATGGATCAAAAGCGGAGCGCGCCATCATGGATCCATAGAAGAGCCTCTTAACAGAATAAGTTGATATATATTTATGAATAATCATCTTTAATTTTATACATATGTTATACCTGATGTGAGTTGGGTCGTTTCATTTGTGCAATACTTTGAGATCATACATTGTGGTATTTTTCTTTGTGAATTTCAATGAGACTCGAGATGGTCTTGAAGACCTTACTGAGTATTGTTATACTCACCCCTACACATGCTATGCCCACACCTATTGTGTCTTTAGTAGAGGATGGAGAGATTTGACTAGATATTTGTAGAGTCAGGGCTAGACGGTGCTACGAGGTGGATAGATAGATGTGGTGTACTGTAATGACATCCAATAGTGATATGTACGTACCATTCATGTAGGATCCTTGGTAGATGGCTTTATAGATTGTAATCTTTTTATGTACTTTCCTTTCAGTTGGGCTTGTATTCTGGCCACTTTACTTTCATTTTACACCTTTTACTCTCAGTGGTGGTAAATTGTTGTTGTTGTATTAATGTTTTTCCATTGTGGGTTTCTTTTTGAATTATTTTTCTGACTATGTGGGAACATGTTTGAAGGCAATGCCTTCCAATTTTCAGATATGACTTTCCAATGCTGGACACCATCCACTGGCATATGGAAGAGGTCATGGGGTAGTCACAGAACGGGATCTAGGGGACAGGTCATGAAAAAAAATATTCTAATTAAAGTGTTAAATAATTTTTAAATTTATTATAAAATAGGATCAAACATGTATGACAAATAAGAGACCCATGTTAAAGGAGTTCTATTATAATATCATTTAATTTTGGGATTGTGTATGTTTATAATTTAGTTTTGAACATTATATGATATTAATATATTCAATCACAAATAATTTATTTTTGGATTACAAGATTATTTTATATTTATTCTCTTTTTGGATAAATAATATCCTAATATTGGGGTTCCTAATGATAATAGATGGGATGTGGTTATAAAATGTTTCATCGCAGGATTAGTGTAACTACATCATCTCCGGTGATACATAGCTCAATATGGATGTTAAAGATCTTGTGTGGATTATTTTTGAGAAAAACACAGTGAATAATTACCTCATCCAATATGAATCTATACTCATCATCTACTCATTTTCGGTGACTATTTCTTAGTAGAACTAAATCATGGTTTTTCTATATCTTTCGCAGATGATTCAAAATGTCTACGAGAACATTGATCATTAAATTTTGGCAGCTATTATAGAGATATTATGATGAATTCAACATCCTGATGATCACCACGACACTAATCCTTTGATCTATGAAGAATAACATGATTTTATTGATATAATTAACTATTTTTCACTCTAAGAAGAATGAAGGGGAATAGAAAGGTTCTCAAAATCTCATATTGAAAATTTATCCATATGAGGTCCTCCTACTCATTAAACAGTGAGGTACCAAAATACTCAAAATTGGCACCCCAGACACCCTTGAATATTTAAGACCTACTAAAAAAATACATAAATGATATCTTATGACTATTTTCAAAGGCATAAAAATGCATTTGTTTTTTATTAATCTCCTATAATATAATAAATATATGGCTGTTAAAAACATGCCATTAACTAGATTCGATATTATCAAAAATATCAAATAAAGTGTAAACTATTTAAAATAATATTTGTTCATTAAATATTTACCAATTATTAACATAACATATTCTGAATTATATCAATAAATAAATTAACTACCAATTATACTAAAATCAAATAATATAAATTTACATATTCATTTGTTTCCAAATTTAGTCATCACTCAAAACCTTTGGTGGTGCAAAATATGTATAATAATTATATTCATTATAATAGGATAGAATTTTGAATACACAAATTGTGAAACCCCCTAGGACATTATCTCGATAGAAATGAAAATTATTTATATACATATATTAGAGTATAGAATCCAATTGAGGCCCCTAATAAGTTTTTGAAAACACTAATATAAAAGGGGCCTTTAATAGCGCTAGAATATGCCATTATCAGTTCTAAAAAAGAATGTATAATCAAAGTGTGATTAAAATACCAAAGCTTTTCTGAGTACTAAATAGAACTGCTGAAGGTCCCTCTTAACAGTGATTAAAACGCTATTAATGGTGTCCTTTAAAAGTTCTTTTTTAAGTGCTATTAATGGAGGCCTTGAACATGGCTTTTCTAGTGCTAATAAAGGAAACACTATTAAATGGGGTAATCTATTTCAAACAGTGATAAGCCCAACCTATTTATTAGGCCTCCCAAAACATTTTATAGTGGTCCTACCATGTTTATCATCATTTTTCACCACACCATCACTTTTATTAGCATTTTTCAAATTTCCAGCCTCATTTGCACCCATCTGGATTCAAACCAAGCACATCTCCTTCAAATATGGAATGCATTTTAATCTACAGCAAGTTGTTTCTTTGTCTATTTAAGGATATTTTTGTTTATTTTCATATATATATTTACATATATATATATATATATTATTCATATATTTATAAAAATATTTTTAAATACAATTATAAAATATATGTGTATGTGTGTTATATATAAAATAATATTTATTTAAATATAATATATTTTATATTCATTAACTTAAACTAAAATATAATATATATATATATATATATGTGTGTGTTTATATGTTTATTAATACACAAATATATTTATACATAAACATAAAAAATATATTTGTATAATAGAAATAATGTTTAGATATTGTTTTAAATACATTTTTATAATATGTAATGATTTTAATATATTAGAATATACTTTTTTAGATAAACATGTTATTATATGTATTTATATGAGTGACTTATTATAAGTAAATATAATAAAACACGTATATATTTAATTATAAATAAAATTACTCTGTAAAAAATGATAAAATTTCATAACCACAATATTAATATGAATGTAAGACCTAATAATAAATTTAGTCATTAATAAAAAAACTATAAAACCCCCTTGAATAAGGTTCAAAATCCTTGAATGTTAAAAAAATTGGCCCCCAAACTAAAAACATAGTTTTTGAGGCCTTTTGGGTTATTTTTGGCATTGAAACATGTGAAAAAGGTTTAACTCTAACACTACTTCTATATATATTGTCACATGATTCTATTTGATATACGTTAGTTCCCTAATAGACTCTTAGATCAAATATTAAGGTTGTTTGAAGTTCGAGTTACATTTTCAACTAGTTTTAAATCTTTTATTAATTTTTTGATTTTTTACATTTAAATTGGAATTAAATGACTATTAATTGGTAATAATAAGAAAATTATTAATTATTTTAAAAAAAATTCTAATTCATTTTTTTAGTAAATGTCATATATATATATTATAAGCACATACCTATTTTCTAAATCTAAAACATATTTTAAAAATATATATAATATTCATATCAATATAAATATATTTATATATCAATATAATATTTTTGAAATAAATATTTAAAAAAAAATACAATTATCATAAGTACTAAAAAAATATAGATAAAGGGTGGGGGTCTTTATCAATGATTCTAAAAAACATGGATAACCCCCCCCCCCCCATTACAAGTGATTTATTAGCACTGTGAAAGATACTACTTAATTGTGCTTTTAGCTAATGATGTTAAAGCTCTAGAACTGGATAAACCATGTTTTGTTGTCGTGAAATTTATTAAAATTATAACCTTTATATAAATATATTACATGTAATATAATATTTTTGTATTTTGATGACTTATAAATTAGGTTTCACACTTTTTTTCATCATCCATTCCTACATTGTTGTTTCATAACCTAATTGAAAATACTCACCTTCTTCTACCCCAGCTGTGGATTTTGTATAGGTGCTACCAACATGATCAATAAGTTATAATTTATAACATTATTTTGAAGTGAAAAATTATATGTTTATTATTCAATCAATGTGATAACACTAATTTCATACCCAATTCAATCTACCTCACCACATCATAAACGATCATTTCATTCCATACCTAAATTTATGTAATAAAATACAATACAATGATAATAATAGCTAGTCTGGAGACCATTACATGTCTTTTCAGATAAAAACTATCAATTAAAACTACAAAATGAGATTTTATTTTTGGTGGGTAAATACTCATGATCTCTTCTACTCATGGTCACAAAGGGTCAACTTCATCAGAAGAAGTCTCAATTATTTTTACCACCCACATTTTATATACAATAATTGTTTTTTTATAGTCAAAATGAGGCATTTAAACCATAATATGAATGATTATAATTAATTTCATGATATCTCATGTTTCTCATTATATATAGGAAATTTTATAACCTCTTCATATGATACATATTCTATGGAAATTACCATGTAAATATTTTACACAGAAATATGAACACTATTATGGTAAGTATACATAATACATAACTCACTGTACACATGATATGGTAATAAAAAAGAACTATTGGAGTTGGGTCTTGAGATCCCACTATTAAAAAACTCCCAATTTCACTATTTAAAACATCATAACTATAATTTTTATATATCACAATAAATGATCATGATTCTTATTAATTATAGATTTAGTTTTTGGGCCTACCACATCTCTGTTGCGTAGATACTCTAGTATTTGTAAACCCACCTCCTCATGTTAGACACCATAGGAGATAAAATCCCTGAGTATATTCATTTTATCTAATATCTATACTTGTCATGTTAACTAGAACAATTTTTTGGATTATAATTATTTATATTTTCATAATATGTTCCTTACAAGGTGTGATTCTACATAAAGTAATAGTAATAATGTATTTTACACTACTTCTTCAATTACATGAAAAAAACAACACGCACACAATATTTATAAATATGATTACCAATGGATTGAATGAGATTAAATTAATCATTACCTTATCTTGACTATAATATTTTATTATATTGATCCAATGGTAGAATAGTTTGTTCCCCCTTAAACTACTGTCCATTTCTTATCCAAATACTAAGAACATACCTTATGTACTCTCAGAAGTACTATTGAAGAGTTATAACCACTTCCTATACATTTATACTTGACATAACTACTATTTTCGTACCTTAAATAATATGTTGGATATATCCCATAAAGTGAATAACTTAATATAAGTGATAGAGGCATTTCTATTACTTATAGAATTCTAATCACCACTTCAATCTCCTCTAATGTTTAATACATGTCTTTTATGAGATATGTATACCATGTGGAATTTCTAACATTTCTATCCTAAATGGTTTCAAATTTTATTTTTCAATAATCAATCAGAATATATATTATTACATGGTCATACTAACCCTTTAAGTCTACCTTAGTAGATATTTATCCCTTGAAATTAGGTTTCTACTTTAATTAATTATTTATAAAGTTACCTTTATTCTAGTATTAGTTAATTGTAAGACTAATATATTCTTTTACATATGTTATCAACATATTTTACTGGGATAACTATGACTCTCCCACAAACCCCTTGTTGATAAGTAGAAAAATATTCATCCAAAATGAACATAATATAATCTTGTTTCTTTCTTAAATCAAATATTGATTGTTATTAAATTTCACCCATTATTATAATTCTTTGGGGTCCCTAAATATTTTTTGTTGTATCATGTAGATGATTTACAAGAGAGGTTTACTTGACATCCAACTATAAGTAAAATGTTTATACAGAATATTAGCGATGAGTATAATTCTAATGGATTTTAGAATAAGGATTTGATATGAACCATAAAGACTTATTGGAACCACTCTTGTTCAACCCATGTAATTTTTCTCTTGAATATCACTGGATTATCAATATTTTAAACATTTAAAATAGTAATCACTTTTACCTTGATACATGTAATCTATTATAGAATTTTAGTAAACCTTATAATCTAAGTTGATTTACATTTAATTATTTCTTATAGGATTAATTATTCATAAAAAATAATTTATCACTGGTCCTAGTGAAAATAAAACCCTCACTATGGTTTTAATAATCCTTCACATTATGTTTATAGCAGACATTAATTTTCTATGAATCCTTTTAGAATCTATTTCTATTCCATGTAGTTGTGCATCTTGAGGCCTTAACATATCCCAATTTATTATTTCTCCCACCATCTAAAATATAAATGAGTACCATTCTATAGAAATATATTCTATCACATGACTATATATTTTCATTAACAATGATTTAAATGATATCATATATGAACTTTAGGATACAAATTTAGATTCACAATGTGTTTTTCATGATGTAAGATTATTTATTTCCTTAACCAACAATTTGTATATAATCACATGTTATTTTGACATGATCAATTTATATCATACTATTACTAATATTATATCCATTTTTAAAAATATTTGCTTATGGTTATGGGATATATATTCTATTTTCAAAAATCATGAAACAAAAAATAACTGAAATATCTAAGATGCGTATAAATATCAATAATTATTTTACAATCACTTACCTCACAACAAAGATTTGTATAACGTAATGGGTGTTAAATAATTTCTTCATGGTACATTATAAATATATAACAAAAATAATGATTCTCCTTTCATCTATTTGTACATTGATGTTATCAATATGATATAAAACTAAAATTCATCATTTTGGGGTTTCTTATTAGATTATTTATGATAGTCACTATATTTCTAAGAAGGTTGATCATGTAGTGGGGAATCCATCTTATATAATTTAGTTTCATTCAATAGTACTATTTTCAACAACCTGTAATACTCTAGGAAATTTTTTTATAGTGATTGAATGTTCTTTGTCCAATAGGGATTATATTGTATATATTGAATTACTTTTCATTCCATCACAAAAACAAAAAAAATAAAATTATTACTCTTATCTTGATTTCTGATTAAACATTACTAATTATTTCATGAATTGTATTCCACTATTGAATTTGAACCATGTAGTCCTCGCTACTAGATTTAGAATATCCATCCACTAGAGTATCCGGGTTTCAAGGATCCCAAAAACATATGCTCGTTGTCCAATTTATGGTTATGAAACTACTCAAAGTGTTTTGATGCAGGCATTAAACTAGACAACTATATCTAAATTGTATTTCAATTAAACATTGATGGAATTCATAGATTCTAGAAATCATTAACATTATTTACACAACACACTGTCCCAAAATATAGAACTATCTAGCTATGGATACTACTATGTTTCATTATTTAGATATTTATACCCATAACTTTTATAAAAACTCCCCAGTAGTAGGAGGAACCCTCAACTAGGGATGACAATCACCATGCATAATTTTTTAAAATTCAAACAATGGAAGGAAATATGAATTGGTATTTTTTAGGTTTTTTATTTTATATTGATTAATAAAATTATTTTTTTAATGATATTCACATGTTATGTGATCATACTCTAAACATGACCATGCATTAAATAGAATGTAGTCAAGTCTGAATTTTTTAAATATATCCATTTTGTAAACTATTTTAGGCGATCCTGTTAAATTTCATACTCTCACAACAATAATAAATTATGCATATATCAAATGAAATAATTTACTAATCATGAGTGTTTTTTTGTTGATCTATTTAGTGTTAATGGATCATCTGAGGGAAAAGGTGTAAAATACATGGGTCATGACTAATTTTATCAATCATTATAACCCATTAAAATGTATCCACATTTCATATAAAACTTATCTTGGTCTCATAATTCCCAAAATGATCATTCAACTTTATCATAATACATAAATACTCACACATATGTGAGGGAGACTCAAAAATGAGTAATTCACATGCAATAAATCCTTCATGAATAAGAAGAACATTATATATATAATGAAGAAGACAAATGATGCACAAACCATCTAATTAATTAATTAATTGTTAAAAACATTATTTCATATTCATGTTAATTCATAAAAATTAAATAATTTTTTTAATTATATATTAATAAAAATAAAAATAAAATAAAATAATACATTTTAATTTTACATTAAAGAAAATGTGTCATTTGGTCCCAAAAATCATTATATTTTATTCAAAAAATTAAATTTCAATTTTTGAAATGATATAAAAAAATTAAAACCCCAAGGTGATGCATAATCCATTGAAAATGATTTTCGTGACTCTATTAATCCTAAAAGGGGATTGGTGGGATATGCAGCTCATTAACCATCTTGTATTTGGTTAATCTAACATGTCTTGTCCAGGGATTCAACGGTAAGAGGTGCCTCAGATGCTCTACATGGGAACGAGGGAGGGGGAAGGATGTTGGAAGGAGGTTTGGACCAGGTTTTCTGGAAAAATAGGTTTTCATGATGTGAGGTTTGATGTTTATATGTTTATAAAAAGGTGGGCCATCAATGGCAGGTGGTGGGTAGTGCTGGTGGCACAAATTGGGGATTCATGGTATGCCTAGGCTTGTTGTAATTCATGAGGAGGTGCCTAGTTCTGAATTTCATAGTGGGGGGGGGGGGTTCCTAGATGTTGATTAAGATATGAAGTTGGGGGATTCTACAATGTTGGATAGAATGAGGGGCCGATGATGGTATAATAACTTCCAGTTTTAAAATTTTCATTTTATAATTACAATTTTTTCTTGTTTAAATTTATTCAAAATCGTCTCAATATAGCTCTAAGATTTTAATAATTTTCTATAACTATGTAGAATTTGACAATGCTTGAAAATATTACACAAATCAGAGATCAGGATTTATAATAATTCATTTTCATATGTCGATTCGGGAAATTAATGACATTTATATGTTCATAAATTTAAACCTATAGGAACACCAATTTCAATCTGATTTAAATAATAATATGGCCAAAAATGATTATATAATGGTGTATTTAATCACCGTATATGATGATTGGATAGTATCAGTGGCCTCTATATAAATTTAAATCAAATTTAATTTTTCTATGATTTAAACCATCACATGATCTATCTAATATAATGATTTGGTACCAAGGAATGAATTAGAAGAAACTGAGTTAGGGATTTAAATATATTCATCATTCAATATAATAACTACAAATTATATATTTTTATGAATCCAAATATTGAATAAAAAAATCTCAAAAGAAATATTAAAGCACAAAAAATAAAATAAACAATTACCATGATCAGTCTAATGTCTTTCTCAACAACTGACTGTTGTCTGCTGTAGTTGCTTTAAAGAACCAATTGTGGATCCCTCAAGATGATATTCAAACATTTTTAAAGATTATGGCAATATAGTTCATCAAATCCTAGAAGCTGTATTGGAAATAACATAATGAGTTCACAATCCCAATGATCACCACAACACCAATCCTCCTATCCATTAGCAAGAAATTAGATCAATCACTAGAATCTAATGTTTCTCTATTTTGGATGCATGAAGTAAGAGGGAGAGAGAATCTCAACAATCATGTAATGAATAATTCCCTAAATGAGATCCACATATTCCTTAAATAGAGGGTTAAAAAATACCCCTAATTAGCTCTCAGACACAGTAAATATTTATTACCTACTAAATAATCCCTAAACAATATCTTTTGACTATATTACTAAGTCATACATTTAATATGTATTTTTTATTAATTAATTGTAATATAATAAATATATTATGTGATAAAATTTATCCCTTAACTTGAATCTATATTCCCATAAATATTAAATAAACCTTTAATATTTAAAACAATATTCTCTAATTAAATATTTTCGATTTATTCACTTAAAATCTTGTGAATAATTATTATTAATAAATTCAGTACCAATTAGTCTAAGTTCTAATAATGAGAATTTGTTTATTCATTAATGATTTTTTTAAATCAAACACCACTCAAACCTATTGATGGGGACCGTCATATCATATACTCATATTCAATTGAGTAAGCTTGACATTTGAATTAGCTAATTGTGTGACATTCTAGAATGTAATCTTGATAGAAATGTATGAATTTCATAGACAATGTGTTGATTCTATCAACCCATTAAGGACTCTAATGAGATAAATAATTTTCTTAGTAATAAAAAACATTCATCTACACACAAAACATGTAATATAATGACATTTTCTACCCATATCTCATAAATCATGACAAAAACATTATGTCATTATCTTTTCTTAATTTATTGTCTGTTGACTAAGCTGGATATACATTCCCTCTTCAACCATGACCAAGGATTTAGTGAAGGTACTATCACCCTAATCAACTATCCTATGACATCACTTCCTTTCAGAAGAGATAAATCTTATCTTGAATACTCAATCAACGTCGTATCACAAATGGCACACTAAATTCATTTTACATCACAAGGATATAAATGTCACATTTTATTCCTTACATAAATTTACATTATAAAATAGAATAAAGTTATAATAATATTATTTTTAGATATCATTACACGTTTTAACTAATAAGAACTGCCAATAAAATGAAAAACAAATGGTGTTTCTTTTGCTTTTCAATCCTTATAATTACATCTACTCAGTATCATCGAGTGAAAACGTCATAAGAAGAATTCTCAATGCTTATGAGCCACTATCACCTCATAGTTAGACATCATAGGTGTCAAGTGTGTATGAAGTATCAAGAATATTAAACATATGTTTAAAATTATTTTCATATCATCAAATGGTACTCATTATATCTTAGGAATTGCTATAACCTCTTGATGTGGTAAATAATCTATGAACATTACCATGTAAATGGTGTAAATATAAATTTACAAACTAGTTTGGTAACTATAAATGATTGATAAATAAAAATATATATGCTATGTTAATGAAAAAGTACTTTTATATTTTTATCAAGGGTACCCACTATTACAAAAAAATTAAAAAATAAGTTACATGTTTGGAATATTTTTAATGCATTCTTATGTTATAATTCCAACTATTTTTATTCCTTGTTGAGGTTTTTTTAAATTAATAAATAATTCTCTTATTTATTCATTAATTTCGGACAAGGTGAATATTCTTCTATTTTTTGAAATTCTTTTTGAAGGATTAAAAAGAAATCTTTTCCAAGATTACCATATGTGTTATTTTCATGATTTTACAATTGTGTACATAGGATGTTTTTTTTTGTATATGGATTCACCATACATTCCAATAATAAAAACCATTATAAATTCTCAAGGTTCCTTTAGATTTTTTTCATGTTAATTTTTAAATAAAATATTTTCCACAGTATTTTGATATATTTTATTAAAATTATATCGAATGAAAAGTTATATATTTTCTTAAAATAATTATTTTTCGGAAATGTGATTTATTACTCTATTCATACACACAGTTACACGGAATTTATTTTTACTATATTGATTCTATTTTATTTATAAATTTTTGGTTTTACTGAAAACAATAATTTTTGATAAATCAGTGGTCTTGTATAATCCTTAAATGATGATAGATTATAACTTATTTTGTTATCATTCATTTTCTTATGATAATGTTCTCTACCACTCTCAATTATTCATTGGAAATTATATGTCTTTTTTCCTATCCATATTTTCATTATCTTAGATAAGTATAGTTTTATTCATATTAATTGATGATGTATCAACCATAAACTATTTCAATGTATAGTTTTAGTTGAATTATTTTTAGTAAGAATGTTTTTAATCTATCTAAGAAAATATTCTATATTGATGATTCTATATGAAAAAATATTGATTTCTAAGTCATTTTTAGCATGAATTTTATTAGCCACATAATATATATTAAATTCATATAGAATTAAAGATTCTTGTTGGGTTTAGTTATAGTTAACCCCTTCGTATATTGATCATTATCACAATTTAAAATAGTAGGGATTACTTATTAGATGAGTATCTAGACAACACCTACCTATTTATTAAGAAGGATATATTGGCCAAGGCCTTGATGGTAAGATTTTTGATAACTTTGAGGAGGTCTTTATTAAAATATCCGGAATTTGTAGATTTACTCATTTTATATGATAATAGTTTAGATTCTATTATCTATGTGATTACAATGCTGATATTAGACATTGATACTCATTGAACTAGATTTGAGGATTTAATAAAATGTGTTTTGATTATCTACTCTAATATAGTGATTATATAATATTTAATCATGATAGATTTTCTTGTACATAACCCTTAAAGGGAACCTGAGATAAATATTTATTTCTATTCTATTCCTCGGGATATAATGAAGAATATTTTGAATGATTTCATGGATTAAAAAATAATTCTTACACTATGTTTTTACATTTCAAATTTAATATGAGAATCATGTATGTGTCCAATTTTAAAAAACATATAAATATATTTATCATGAAGTTTGTGATCTAATGTATCTAGTACCAATGTAATAAAGTAAAACCCAAATTTGGGTCACTAAAATCAAGGGTTTATATTGAAATTTTATTTATTTTCAATAGGGTGGAGAATAAATAGAATTAAATTCTCACATTAACATGTTGAAATTTTATATGGTATTGATAAAAAAATAAAATGGGATAATTTATATGTTCATCAATGTTGGTTTTATTTATTTTTATAAGTAAGTGGACATGTGTCACATTTCAAATCTTGAATAGTGGTAATGCATGGAGAATTGTTATAGAGAAAACAATTATTCATATACATGTAATGATTGGAGAGATTTTCTAAATGCTTTACACATCTCCAAATGGTGTTTGGGGATAGTCGTGTAACATACCACATAAAGGAATAATCATTTGTTACATATAAAAAATGAATTATAACATGAGGATATAGTTTCCATGAAGAATTAAAAAATTATTAGTGGTGGAGTGTATTTTTTTGGGAAGGAATATTATATGGTGTATTTCCACATGGTATTATAATTATTAATTTATAAATTATTTCATATTGGGTTGCCTTAAAAGTGATAAATCACTACAAACAACCTCATCAATTATGGGAAAGATCCTGGTTTAATATAACTAGAAGTGGGGTGGATTGTTGGTGTGTATTGTAGAAGTCAACCTATGCTTAATAGGTGTGTTCCTGCATCCATGGAATATGAGGACATGAGGACACATAATGGAATGGTGTGGCCCATAAGAGTGGGGAGTATTGTTTAATAGAGTAGTACAAAATACATCACTAGAGGGTCTTCTTTAAATTTAAGGTTACTATGCATCATCACAGACTCATTCATGTTTAATGTGGTATTCCTAGAAGGATTTGAATTTTACATTAACTATTAAATGGAAAATAGACAAGATCCTTCTTATAAAATATGATATGATGACACTCATTTTGTCACATTGTTGTATTCTTTCTTGGATTCAAAATATTGACATGTGTGATAATTTCATGCCCCAATATTTTATGCCATGACTTCCACTACCTGATCCATGATCAATCATTTTGTTCCCAAACCATGAACATTCGATTTCTTGATGTTATTGGCCTCATGAAATCAATATTTTTGTATAGACAGTGCATTAAAATATTGTTTTTTATTCACTACATGACTTATTTCATGGTTCACCACTTTGATTCAAGATGTGGGTTTTCTGGTTTGAGTTTGGAAATTTATACAACTACACTTGAGTGTATTCATAAATTATATATTAAAATATTTTTAAATAATTGAAGGAAACAATCACAATGAGTTTAAATGGATGAGATATTTTGTGTTTCAAATATGGAGAATAGGTTAATGGTATTATGAGTTTTAAAGGATTATTTGACTCAACATAGATTCAGATTATTTGATTTGGTGATTCCCTCAATAAAGGTATTGGCGAAGTCATTTATAAATAAAGTGGATCTAAAATGAGTAAATAATTTAAATAATTGATAAAAAGGTAAAAATAGAGATACATGGAGGATCTTCATTTATATAATATATTTGTGCAGTAATCATGATGAGCTTCTCAAAGTCTTCACATCACCAACATAATTAATTATGGGTTCCACCAAATCATTCTTTCCCACTCAAGATTCTTGTGCTACAAAATAAGACAAAAATAATCCCATGTATATGAACTATTATGTGGGTTAGAACATAAGCACCATGGAAAGGACAAAGGTATCACATGGAAAAATATAAAGGTAAATAAAGTGGGTTGTAAATGAAGAAAACCCACAATCCCAAATAGATATTAAAATAGATGACTCCCCACATGATTTACTCATGTGAAGGAGTGAACTGTGAGATTCAGTAATCTATGAAAAGAATTATGATTTCATGATTTTATAGCTATGTGAATCTTGATATATCACACTCAACTATTTCCTGAAGGGTAATCCCATATGAACTATACCTACAAATATAAATATAATAAGTGAGAATTAAAACCATCAAAATCATCATAAATAGTTTTATAAACTGTGACTCATTAATATAATCACACAAAGACAAATAGAAAATATAATAAAGAATAATAAATCATTATAAATAAAAATATGAAGAATCCCATGGATTCTATCATAAAAAATATAAGATATGTCTCACAAGAAAATAATTGTTTTTAGATAGAAGATAACTCATGGTAGGGAGAGGATACACTTATTACTATGAAATGAATAAATAAGCAATAATATGGAGTCAATTCACACACATAATCTCAACATTAATATTAATGTTGAATGAACGCTATAGATCAAACATACAATCATTGGGATGAACTATGTTATTTCATAATATAATATTTAGATTGCCAAGCTATAAATTAGTATTAATATTAAAATATATAACAAAACACTATTATTAATGAGAAAAAATTAGAAAGTTCTAAGAAAACACATAATACAATAATTGGATGAAATATATATGTTTTATGGTTTCATTATAATTACTATGCAATGATTATCCACAAATGAAGTATTCTAGAAAAATGTTATTTTATATTTCATGTTGAAAACAACAAAATGATTTTTTATGTTCTTTATTGTATAAAATTTATCAAAATAATGTCACCAGAGGCCAGTAACTTCACTATCAAAAATAGAATATTGTTTCTTGATTATTTGACACTACCAAGATGACTTGATCACCCATTAAATATCATAATTTAATGAGAAATATTAGAAAACCTGATCAGTAGCTGTATATGTTTTTGAGGAATTTAACATGATTAATCCAATTGATCCAATAATCTCATTGAGGAAGATCAATATTTTATGGTGTAGAATTAACTAAGAGACTAAGAGGGTTGTTTCAATTAAAAGGATCAAAAGTAGAAGAAAATTTTTATAGGTTTTCTAACAAGTTATTGTAAGAACTTTTTATTGGGTTTCTAACTAATTATTAAATATTAAAGAGAACCCACGTGGGAAGCTGGAAACATTTTGCGAATAAGTATAATGATCCATCTCTATGAATTAATAGGAATGAATTGGATGGTACTTGCAATTGGGATGTGGATAATACCTCCTCAAGACATTTTTTTTTGATTTCCAAGGGCGCTTTTAATAACAAGAACATCATATTTATATAGAAGAATCCATGACTTGTGGTCGAACCAATACATCAATTAGTAGGATCACAATGAGACCAAAACATATAAATCATTATATCTTGTGATTTTATTTAATTGATTATTTGAGGTATTGTTTTGATTCACCTGAAGACTGTATTGTGGATTTAATTGACCACATAGATTGAATTAAAATGTAAAAATTTATTAAAATAAAAGGGAAATGATATTTACCCATATTAGTGATTTAGTACTGATTTGGGCGTTATAGTTTCATATACATAATTATATATTAACACCTTTTCCCCCATTATCTTCCCTTTCTTTATCCTCTTTGAAATTTATAATTATGGATTATAAGTTTTTGTTTATTCCTCCTTAGTTTCCTTCACCTTTATAATTTCTTCCAATTTTTAAATTTCCTCTTCCACTTATTACTCCAATTATTTTCTCCCTTTTTCAAAATTATACCCTATGTTTTACCAAAAAATGTTTATGGACCTCAATCATTCATGTAGGTTGGATTCCATATGAAAAGGTATCATTTATCTTGGACTATCCATAAGTTAGACTGTAATTTTTCTAAATTATAATTCCAAGTTTCTCATGGTATTTGTTTTTATCCTTTGAATATGTTTTAACATAATTGATAATATCCCCAGTGGTTTCAACGAATGTTGAACATGTTTCATACAAAAAAAATATTTGGATTTTTATAGAGGTTCATTTTTTCTTTTAAAACCCTTGTTCCCCTTTTATAGCACCCATGATTTAGTTATTGTCCCCTCCAACCCTAAAAATTATTTTTATGGTTAAAATATACATAATTAAAATCTTCTAAAAACATTCGTTAAGGTTTTTTAATGTTCATCATTAAATACATTTTCTTTTTCAAGTATTCTATTTGGGAAACCATCCATCATGTGTGGTTTACCATTTCTGCTCCTCACCATTGTGCTCATTTCTTTTTCCAGTAAAAACTATTTTTAAACATTTAATATAACAAATCATATCTCTAACAAGGAATATTTTTCATTATTGATCTAATATAATTAACATAATAAATTCACAAATTTCCATAAGATTATCCATTATAAATTGGTTGGAATATAAAACAAATATATATTCCATGATAAGGACATGTCTATAATAGAGCCTCAAAAATATCTTAGGAAGTGTATATTTATTTTACTTTGAATGAAATGATGTTTGAAATATTGACATGAATTTTCATGAATTTATAGAATAAGAGGAACTATGTTAATAGACTTATTAAAAAATTATCCCAATTTCTAATATAATGTAGTATTATTCTCTAAATAAACTCTAAGGCTTTATCTTTTAGTGAAAATTTAAATAATGTTTACCTCAAAAATATTCGAAATATTGTAAAATTGGAATGTATTGAAGAGTTTGATAAAAAATTCCAATTAATATTTTCATCCTTCATGCAGTATCCTAGAAAACACAATAAAATTTAAAATGATTTGTAGGAATTGGTTATTTATTTTTGGAATCATTTTCTATAATTGATGAAACTTGGATAATTGGTTGGAATCCCATTCTTTAATGTTATTCAAAATCCATAAGGGTTCAATGCCATGACTCTCTACCTTTCACTACTAGTTATCCTTCATGTCCTCTCTCTATTATATTCAAATTTTCTTCCACATTTTTCTTCTTTAATCTCTTTTATAACCTGGGATAAAAATCATATACTCTTTCTTCATTTTACCATGTTTTTCACTCAGAAAACATTGGAGTAACATGTAAATTACACCATGATAAAAAAAGTTTATTTATGAAAATAATGACTAAAAATTATAAAGAAAACCCCTAATTATATTGATTTTTGTAAATAAAAAACATTATAAATGGTTACACAAACATAGTTTTCTACAAGGTGTTGTCAATTATTATGGTTAGTGAAGTTTATAAATTTATAACATTACTCTTCCTAAATACTAACTGAATGGTGCAGTATATGGTCATTCCAAGGTTAAAACCATAGAGTTGTTTTTACAAGTCACCTATAATAATTAAAATAGATAATAATGAAGTTAATAATCTAAATCATTAATGATATACAAGAAATAGTAAATCCAAATTCATGGGATAGTGATGTGAAAAGATAAATTGATTACCCATGTTGTAATCATAATTGAGTTAATGGACGTACTTGGTGTTGATACTGACTCTCTTATATAAATGTGACCTTTTTTTTATAAAATACTTTTGGTAAATTAAATGGTATGGGAATCAATACTATGTTTAAACAAACCGACAACAAAAAACCCAATAGTCATAAATAATTTAAAAAATATATCTAATTCATTGAAAACGACATCTCTATTCTTGTAAAAATGGTCATTCAATAAAAAAGAGTATATTTAGATCCTAATTTGAATTATAAAACCCAGGGATAGAATAATGTTATAATAATAATTCATTAACACAATTACCCTTCAAAACATTTTATAGAACAAAAAATCTCTCCCCATCGTGATAATTATGATAGAGTGTTAAAATAAAATGATGTCCTTGATAAAAACAACACCCAATTGATTCCTAAGTCAAACCCATATCCCTATGTTGATGACAGAAATGTATCTAGAAACAGACTCAATGGGACAATGCCGAAAGAAGGAGTGGATATGATATTCCCGTTCTATATGAGTACTCAAACACCAAGGGTGTTGATTCCCTTTAAAAAAATTTCCAGTCCAATGATAATGTGTTGAGAACCTCCCCATATGAGTATGATTTGAAATTCATCCACTGCAAATGAATTTTATTAAGACCAAACAAACCATTTTTTGAGGAAATTTTGGCCTTAAAAAGTATCTATTATTGGGTAACCAAGTATTTATAGGTATATATCATTTCAAAATCATCATTTTGAATTGTTTTGGAACTAAAATAGGATTAAAAATAATAACTTATATCCATAACATGATGAAAATATGTGAAGATGTATTTTAGGAGAAAATTATAGAATTTCACATAACTCAATGTTGTTTGAAACAAACATCAATGTTTTTTTTAAAAGTTCCTTTACACAATCACATAACTCTTACATGGGATGTTCAACAGAAAATTCCATAATATCATGTAACTGAAAGTTATGTGAACTCAACTTTGGATCACTTCCAAATACCAAAATTTCATGAAAGCATGTACATTTTTCAAAACCCAACATGTCGCCTATAAATACTTCATCAACCCATTATTTTGAAGGGAAGATTTTAGATTATAAAGCTAAGGCTGTCAATTCACACACCTATGACATTCCCAAACTCACATAACTCAATACCACCACACAACCTTGGAGATAATAATCTTATATGAATTGTCTTGTGGGATTCCCTCAACGTTTTGGCTTCTACTTGAGATTTATTCACAAAAATTCTTCCAATAATAATCACATTTCATGTAATGTACAATCATTCAACTAAGATAAGTTTTTCATAACTCCAATCTTGTGGAAACCTTCTCTATAGATCCCACTAGTTTCCCTCCATTCACCAAACATTTTTTCTCAAATGCTAAAGTTATGTGGTACAGTAACGAAACCATTTTTTTAAATTCCATATATTCACATAATTGCATATTCACAAAACAAAATTTTTGTGTAAAACTCATTCTATATCCTAGAAATTTTTTCCACCTTTTCTGAAATAGAATTTCATGAAATTTTATATAGATTTATGTCCCACACTAATTTGATATTGATTTATTCATGTAACTTCCACATGGACAACCGATATCATTGACTCTCATCCCCAATCCCATTTCATCAATAATTATTTATTTAGAATCAATAATTTTGTGTCTCAAAACCATATTATCAATAATAATTCATAAGACCCCACAACACATTTTATAAAAATTACAAAACAATCATCCTCAATAACTAACATTATACTTCCACCTACACTATGTCATTAGTGTATAATGAATTTGGTGACATGAAAAAGATTCATCATATGGAAAACACAAGATTCCTTATATGAAATGAATAATTTTCCTCCTTATACGAGCATAATGTTTACCCACCATACCAAATATCTTAATGTGAAATCCCAATTCAATCACTTGATTATCCCATTTCACAACACAATTGTCCTTAATACACGATGTTAGAAAATGTCCTACCATATCTGACGTGCATATCATACCATAGATGAAAAATTTTAGATACCAATTATAATGAACATGGTATTTTTGATATTATGATCATAATATTCCTCATGTAATGAGCATGAAAATACCATACCATATTGTGTAATTTAATGCATAATCCCCACTCAATCCATTTTTATCACCCCATTCATGATAAAAACATCCTTGATGAGTGAAATTGTATTTTAGACCACCCCATGTGATACACATAGGTTTCCTTGTGTAAAAAACATAATATTCCCCATTTGATGAACATGGGATAACTTATGTGATAAGAATAAGGTTTTATATAGGATAAGCATGAAATTTCCACATCATACCAAGAAACACTCATGTATGATCTCCTCTCAATTAGATTGTGTCACACCTTTCAAGTAATGGATATGCTCATTTCATTTTCAAAAAATCACACTGACCAACAACTCATATCAAGTGTATTCCCCAATGATGGAGTCATCATTGGAAACCACCTAAGTCCATCCAATAATCTATACCACCAATTGTATATCTTAATTCATAAAACTCACTATACACCTAAATTTTCCTCTTTTGCAACACGAATTTTCTTAATATAAGACAATAAACAACAACCTACCCTATATGATGAACAAATGATTCCCTCTGAGATAATTCATTGATACCCTATGTGAGAGATTGATATGAATCATGTGATGATTTTGAGAAGATTAAACCTATTTTCCATCCAACATAAAGTGTAATCCCCTCAATATATTTTATTTTCATTCCTCTCATGACAAAATATTCCGTACCAAATTACATTAAAGTATATTGTATAGTTATGTCAATTTACCTTATTATATTCATCTTGAACAACATATTTTTATATCCCATACTTCTAGAGGGTAAATATGTTACATATTTGTGGTTCAATACAGAAATGACAACCAATCATTCTCCTTATTATGAGGAGATGTCTCTAAAGGCGAATTATCTCCCTAGATCATACAAAACCACTCACATGAACCAAAAAAGTCTCTATATGACCTTAAATTTTATGGTGTCTGATAGTGGATGTAAAATATGTTCCCATCGATTTTTGATGATCATAAGTGGATCCATACCCAATGGACATTAACCTATGACCATCCAAATTAGGGATGAGAATATATATGAATATTTTCCAATAGATGTTATACTACTAACCTCTCATGTTAGATGAGCCAAAGAGGTCATATGCGATGATCCTTAAAAAAGACCTCTGATGAATCATAAAACATGTCATAGTGGATGATCTTAGTGTACCTTATGTGATGGACATAAGATGCCTTATGTGATGAGTATAAGAATCCAATGTGATCAGAATAATATCTCAACACCCATTTTCATAGGTGAATATACTATGTTAGTACCTTATGTGATGAGAAACAGATGATTCTTATGATGAGTGTGGGATGAATTATATGATGATCATAATAAGACTATGTGATGATGATGATATCTATTTATTTTCTCTATAGGTGATGAGGATGAAATTTTTACCATATTTGAATGCACAAGAATCCCATGGTAACAAGCCAAAGATGCCTTAGGTGAGGAGATTATTTTAAATAGTTTTATGAGAATCAAATGAATAATTAATGAAGCATGAGTATCATTTGGTGATGAACAAGGGTTTCTCAGAGAAATGATCCTAGGATAACTTTTTTTGTGATAAATTTCTTTTTGTGCTTAGCATAAAATGCCTTGGGTCGTAATTAAATGAACCAATACAAGAAAAAAATTAGACTACCTGATGTACCATGATGAGGAACATATCTATATTATCCTAATATACCCAATTATTTATGAAAATTGGGAATGATGTATGCTATTCAACAAAAGGTGTTGACCTTGCTAATGTAGCTTTTGATGCAATTGATTGGTGTAATATATTTATGGAGTCAACAATATGACATAAAATAATGTATTAAATATATGATGGAAACCTAGACACAGAAATGAGTTCCTTTAAGGAATATATGGATGGAAGGGTTGAAATTACATCATTTTATTATGTTCATGGAGGAAAAACCATCAAATCTTGTGGTAATAGGCCTCCAACCTTTAGAAAAATGGAATACTGGCTGAAAGGAACATCTATAGTCTAAGGCTGTAGCACACAATATTACATGATAGTAACTCATAATGAAAGCATGAAAAAACACCCCAACCGAATATTCCATGATCCCTTACCTAAGTGGAAGTGATTCCCTTTTTAATGGATTATATTTTATAAATGAATCTCCTCGATTAATAGTCATTATATTACATTGAATATATATGATGATATTATCAAGTAATGTTTTTATCATTCATATCCTAGATATAAGTACTCTATCACACTGTAAAATATGTTTATAATCCTAAAGTATTCTCACCATCTCTATACTCTAGGTATTCCATGTGTGAAAACATCCATAAATGGATTGATATATAATATCATTACTACATATGTTCCTATAATCAAGAAAGTATGTGACATTTTCTTAAAAATGAAAAGAAATATTCCTCTCCTAAAACCTGAATATGCATATGTCATGTCACATTACTTGTAATGAATAATAAACAATGCGATTAAAATTATTATTTTGAAATTTCTCCAACCCCAACATGATCTTGACCCCCACCTAAAATAGCATTAAATTATACATTTAAACAAGACCCCTATTGATGTGGTTCAATAGATATAGTAAATATGTTAAGAGTTTCATTAAAATATATTTATGATATTAAACCTTTACAGTTTCTCTAATGACTATATCAAATTCTATTATTGTGACCTTTTATATTATGGTATGAGATAAAATCCAATAGTGTCTCTTATCTTTTTATTCTTCATTGTAATTATATCAAATGAATAATAAATAATTATATTTCGTTCATCCTTTATTAATCCATGCACTAAATACATGGTTATGTGCTTTATCCATACTGTGTGACCTCATCTTCATGAAAAGACCATCATGATCTAAGAACCAATGGAATGAATAGAAAGGAATAAGGAAGAATGGGTATATATCATCATAAAAGATCCTCTATTATGCTAAAGTGACATAAACCCAAACTCCCAACATGTGTGGTATATACACAATTCGTAGAGGAAATTATTGATCCCCCCACCTAATAGAAATGATTGATCATGTTGTGGAATAATGAGCAACCACATGAACATGTAACATTACCATGGTGAAGGAGAAGCTCAATGATTACATTATTTTTCCCATTTTTACTCATATAACATTTTATGTATAACAATACCCATTAATACCATTGTACTATAATGATGTTTGATATATTAATTTTATAAATAATAAAATATAAAATGATATTGTAGTATAACATGACTCATGTGGTATAGTATCGTACCACAGCCACAAACTATCCATTTCTAGTGCATCCCCATACCATTAATTTTCTAAAAATATTTATATTCTTAGTTATGACTCGTGTTGGACAAAAACTCTTTCATTACCCATTACACCATATGAAGACCACTTTTAAGCATAACTACTAAATTTTGCAAGGTTTCATACCCCAGTGTTCTAGCTTAGGGGTGGATAATAATTTTCATGTTCAAAACATTAATTCCATCTCAAAAAATAATCTTCTTTTATTCCTTTTTCATCAAAATCCTTCAAACTCTAATATAGAAGAATTTCAATAATAACACATAAAATCTATCTAAAATTAGAAAACAAATATTTAAATCTTTAAAATAGTATTGAAAAATTATATAATTTAATTGGGAATAATATATTATAAACTTTATTTTCAATAGGCCAACAAAATTTTAAAATAATAGATGAAGAAAAAGTCCATATAGTGAAAAGAAAATCTTAGGGACATAGAAATTTATGAATGCTTTTTGAATTAATATTTCCTATTTTATTTTCATCTAGATATAATCCCATTTTTTTTTATTATAAGTGCTATGAAACCAATAACTTTTACCTACCACATGAGTATTTTAAGAAGATTTGAGGTGTCATTTATTAAATTTTGGGAGTTTCTATTATTATTGTGATGAATGATAGATTTCAACCTACACAAAATGTTAGAGATGATATTTCGTGATATCTCATTTTTTAAAAATCTTTATTAATATTGGATGAAGGTAAGCTAATGAAATAACATCATTATCCTTTTAATATTCTATTTAGTTCTTGGATCATGAAAATTTTACTATCACGCTAGTCAAAACCAAAAAATAAGTGATTGAAGACTAACCCAACTCCACAAGCTAGTTGGACTCAAAATAACTATTTTTACATGGTATATGATTTTCCATACACATTATAAGGTTATCATATCAGTCAAATGTTAACCCTAGAGCATTGACTAGATACACTATGGATTTGTTTTGGGGGAAGACAATTATTGGCCCATGATTTCCACATCAGGGTAAAGGCAATGACTTTTTTTTATGGAAATACATTTATAATTAAGTATTTTACTAAATATCTTAACCCAAACCATGGAAATACTATAGTGTGTGTCGGGTTATGTTCAATGGGGAAGAAATATCCACACTGACTGTAATTTGAACAATTTTTT
The DNA here is from genome assembly GCA_963277665.1 of Viscum album. NCBI lineage: Eukaryota > Viridiplantae > Streptophyta > Magnoliopsida > Santalales > Viscaceae > Viscum > Viscum album. Next base: position 418,010,449 of record OY728143.1, read on the forward strand.
TCCTGGTTGGAATGCAATGCATCTCAGTGGCTATGTCTTGAGGAATAATATTTTAGACCATTAATTTTCTATTATCCCAAAATTTATGGTTATTTTTTTTCATATGACCAATATGTATTGATTTTCAATACACATAACATGCTATAAGGATCCATTAATAATTTTTACTCACCCTTCTCAATGATACAAATGAAGTAGTGATAGATGATATCAGAAGTTCGAGAGATGACTATAGGTATTGAATCCCATTGTAGGATGGTGTAATAACTCTAAGAGTCAATTGGGCCTTCATTTAAAAAATTCACATGATCTGTTGATTCATATTCAAAATCTATTTCATACAATAGGTGATCCCATGTCCCTAGAATGGGGCATGATTTGTGAAAAACAATGTTGTATTGCATGAGTTTTAGTTGATGTGGATACAATATGACACTAATATGTTAGTTAATCTTATAATATCCAATTATCAAGTTGGTATTTCCTTATATTATTTCAGATCATGGACCAAATATTATCATAGTTAAATGTACAGTGGATTCAGCCTAATATTACACAAAACTCCATTCAATGTTATGTGGGAATTATGGGATGAGCCAATGTGGAAAAATGCATTCTTTAAGTTGGATATCATTACTGATAAAGAGATACCTCCACTATGAATTTTTATGTTATATATTGTGATCTCAAATAACATGATACTAAAATTACACCACTAAATGTATATATCACCCCAAATGTTTATGGTTTCCACACTAGTTAGATATCTCATATATAGCCCCCTCTAGGTCTGAATACCCTAGGTTTAGATAAAAATATATTTTCATCAGCTATGTGAGCCATTGAAATATGTAATATTATTTATTAACTCATTCCATGTCTAGAAGATGAAGTGGTATTATGTGTTAAAACAGTCAAAATAAACAAATTAACCCATGAATGTTCTAGGAAAAATTTCTATACATTAATCACTCAAACTCCCATAGATGTGATGGGGAGTAAGGTAGAATTTTTTTTAAAATCTTTATATTACTATTAAGGGGAATCATAAACTAATAATAATTTTATTCAATCATCCAATGAATCATGGATATTCGATAGAAATCAACAATTCAAAAAAGTATTCTCTATTTATTTGAGATAACTAATTTTCTAGAGGATTGTATTTAGTTTTCCATTCATGATAAGAATTGATAAAAAAATGAATCATGGATATGTGAAAAGTTGGAAAAAATTACGATGGAAATTTTGGAATAGAAGACTCATGTAAAAAGGGTGGGATAGAATTATTGGATTTGGTAGTCATATTTGAGATGTTCATATGAAAGACTTATGATTGGGCCACATAATTGAATAGATTCATATGCTAGATAAAGATGAATCTCTCAATCAAGAATATATATATATCAACCATTGTATGTATATTATCAGTTATTAAATGAATTATAAAATTCATCCAAACATAAATATCAATATCCCTTTTTACTGTTCACTTTTCACATCATTTCTTGTTTCCACAAGCAGGTTCTGTCTTATGGATTCCCCTCCTTCTTTTATCAATAATTGAATTTTATTTTGGTCTCATAGTACTATAAATTTTATAAAATTTACATTATCTTGAATATAAATTCATGATAACAATATAAACTAAATAAGAGTAATATCATAATATTAGAATCAATTTAGAAATTATATGTAAATGGATTGGGTAGATAATAATTTCAAAAAACACGAGTCAATGATTTAATGACATAATAAATATATTATATTTTAAATGTCTACCCATGAATATATATAAGAAACATGAATTTTAATAAAATATAAAATTAATGTAAAAAATAGGTAGTCTAGTGAAACAAAAGATGAAAAAATTACATTTACTCCTTAAAATATATTCTTAGATGTATATTGAGACACCACTGACCCAAACTCTTGGATCTGGTGCCACCCAAACATTAATTTTATATTGGATTTGGTATGAACTACATATTCTTGGATATAACAATACAATAATTACATGAATTTGATATAATTTTGGGTTATATATATTCTCATGACCTTTAAGGGTTATATGTTTATATAATTAAGAAAAATAATGAATAGAAAATATATGTCTTTTCTCAACTAAAGGATATATTCCCACAATAAAATACTAGATAATCATTAACAAGCCTTCAACATCTCCAAAAATTTCCCTGTGGAAGCTATTTTATTAAATATTTCATGTGTAATGATTATCTTAATAACCTGGAGAATTAAACATATAATAAGTGGTTAACTGAAATGAACAATAATTTATAACATTCAATTGAGAAATTTATGAAATAAGAAATGCATAAATATTATTTTTGGAGTAATAAATCAACATAATTTCATAATAAACTGAATCTAGGTGAATTTTATATCAATGATAGTAAATAAAAACACAAATATAAATAATTTATGATCATATACTAATGTAATTCATAATACTGAACATAAAATCATATTATTAATGCATTGTTCCTTGAAACTATATTTTTTGTGTGGATTGGTATACAAAATATAATAAGATTTTTTGTCTCATTATTCTAGTTGATGGATTGAGGGGCTATATTGTCTCCATCCCCACCAATCAATTAATTAAGTAGGGTGAATTTGTTGTGTAATAAAATGAACAATATAATTCATAAATACATTCTCAATTAATAATTTATATTTTATCAACAATATATTAAATGAAAAATATTTTTCCCATGCCAATAAAAGGGATAACATAATTATAACCCATCCAGAATTAAAATGTGGATAGTGAAACAATACAAGCTCAACATTTCAGTAATCATCCATACTGGAATATCAACTTAAAGATAATCAACAATTCTCTCTGTGTAAATAAAATTTATAACAAGGTCATAACCCATCTAAATAAATAATTTAGATGTTAAAACAATACACAATTAACATGAAAATAATCATTCATATTGGATTAACATGATTCAAAACACTAATAATTTTCCCCAAGACAATAAATGGGATAACATGATAAAAATTCTTACAGAGTAAGAATGATGCTGGTTAAATAATACAACTCCAACATTTCTAATAAATCAATAAAAAACCATATCAGATTAACAAATATATATAATTTCGATAGTTTTTCAATCTAAAAAAATAAGTATTATTTGGGATAAATGTGGAGTGAAATAAAATACATATCAAAGTGAAAGGAAACTCCATTTTTTATAACTTAAATAATTACATTATTCAAAAAACACATTTTAAAAATAGTACCAAAATATTTTTTTTACAAAAAAAATTCCAAATTGATGTAGATAATTTAATACCTAATAAAATATTAGTTCATTACTATCACGACCCATCCCCTGGGGCCAGAATTATGGCTACTCCAAGCCCACCTTCTTTAGGACAGGGGCTGATGACTTGCACCAAAGGCGTAATTTCCTATAATTGGTAAGGCATTGCCTTTATAAAACATAAAAACACACAACTAGAGAACAAGTAGAAGAAAATACTATGTAAAGTAGTATAAAATGTGTGATGAAAGTTCTAAGGGGCCAAAAATACAAGCCCAACAAAAAGTTACAGCTACAACTAAAAGAAAGTACAACTGAAAAGACAAACAGATGAATGGTGAAGCAGTTCTTGGATCTTCCTTCGGGTTCCTACCTGAAGGGTGGGTATAGATGTCCTCCTCAGAACTCCACGTCTATCGGTCTACTCCATATGCCATGACACCGAGTGTCCACCTCCGGGTACCGTCTAGTCCCCGTACTCTCTACCTCGGTCAACGATGTCTGTCATCTGCATCCAACACAATGAGGTGCGGGCATAGCCCGTGTAGGGGTGAGTATAACGATACTCAGTACGGACCTCGATACCCTCAAGGTCTCACTAAATCCAATAAGGATAAACCATAAATAAAGATCTCAATAGATGACCTATACTTAGGTATATGACGATACATATACCTAAGTTATCACGTAACCCATCTCAATCATGAGGAAAACACAATGGCCATTGACTCAGTTCAAACCAGGATTTTCATTATCGAAACCAAAAATATTGGAGAAACCATCCTATTTCGAGTATATTGGCCCTGCCATGACTCCAAGGCACTACTCACTAGCCTTAGAATACTGAGGTACTCCTCCTATCGAGTACCATAGGTCTGCTTCCAAACCGGGCACTCCTCTGTTGTGGGTCTCCCGTAAAACCGACCGCTCCCCCTAATAGCCATCATAGGTACTCCGCCTGTCGAGTACCATGGGCCTGTTACCAAACCACGCGCTCTGTCCACCATGGGTCTACCACAAAACTGGGCGCTCTATCCACTGGGAAAGTTGAATCACTCTGAGTCAAATCGGTCAAGCAGTCGTCTGGTCTACAACTACTAGGTCTTCATACTCTATATGCTCATCTCCAGGAGGATCTGCTCCACGAGCTACTGGTAGATGCTCCAAGTTTCATGAACTCTCATGTGGAAGTATATCAATGGTCCGCCTCATCATAGGGGTCACAACGCATCAGACGACGCGTCAATCTGACACATGGTCTGTGAGTTATTGGATTTTCTGTTCCAGGGCCCGGTTGGTTTTAAGGTTAAAACCAACCCAGAAATACTCCAATCTGATCCGAACATCAGTTGGAGTATGCCAAAATAACTGTCTCATCAAAAGGATTCTGACGTAGCTGAGGGCACGTCAATTGGACGTCTGTTCTTTAAGTTATAAGTGTTTCCGCTCCGTGGGCCCAGTTGTTTTCAGGTTTGAACCAACCTGGCCATTCCCAAACATTGTTGAAACCTTGAGTGTAATTTACTGAAATGAACTTCTTGATCCAAGGATATATATTCAACTGAAAGTGCATCGATCGGAGGTCTGTAGCTCATGTTATGGGCGAATAACAAAAAAAGGTCCGAAGTGGGGGGGTCTGGGCCCAGTCCGACCCGGCCCAACCCACCCTGGATCGGCCCGAACCGGGTCGTCCCGGCATGCATGACCCTTCCCGGCCCGGCTGGGGGAGGGGGGTGCTGGCTCAACTAGATGGCTGAGCGCGTTGCGTGGAGCGGGGGGGGGGGGGGGGGGTGCGGCCCCCCGTTAATTGCAAACGGCGGCGCCAGCTGGCAGCACCCCTGCCTTCCCGGATCCCACACGGCCACAGGATCTGCTCCACCTCCGCCGTGGCCATTTCCGCAGTGGCCTTCCACCAATGGCGTGCTAGGGAGCCACTGCCTCCAGGCAGCTGGATGGTGTCGGCCGCCGCCTCCGGTCGTCGACGCCACCGCGCCTCCGCAAAATTCCATAGGCCACCAAAGTTATTATGGTATCCGTTTTTTCTTCCGCCTACGCCGGCGGTCATCTCAGGACCCAAACTCCACTGTGAAAGCTCCAAATTGCCGTTGTGGTCCCGTTTTTTCATCTCCAAACATTCCACGCATCAAGGAGGATATGATGATGGGTCTGGACTTGTTCGTTAGTCCGTACCCACAGCGTTACTGGTTCAAATAATGATACAAACATTTAAATGCCCAAGATCGAGGGTGTAAATCACATATATAAAATATAAAAAATACCCTTCCTTGATAATTGACATCCCACATCATCAATCCATAAAATATGAGTGTCGCGGTAGATGGCAACGTGAAGAATGGCATCGCAAAGAACGGACGTCGATTCTGTGGATGTCAGGGTGCATCTGAAGAGGAAGTGGCGTCTCCTCTCTTGTTGTGGAGAAATGAAAGGAAGGCACATCATCGCTCTTCATGGAAGTGGCGTTCTTCGTCAAAGAGGGCGTCTTTATTCATGCCGTGGAGTGTTCTTCGTCGAGATATAACGATGTTCTATGAGGAAAAATGAAGCTCCACAAATTTTCTAGAGGTTCCCCAACCAAACATATTTTCTATGAAAATATTTTAATATCCTCCTTCAAATTTAAAGAATTTCCAAACAATTCAAAATAATTTAAAAAGAAGAGTTCTACTAATTTAATTAATAGGGATATTAATTAATTGAGTAGGCAAACAAAATGATAGGGGATGGAGAGGCTCCTCATATTAAATGGGGAGAGTTGTCAAAGAATTAAATGCAAGGGGAGATAAAGGGGAGTTGAGGGTGTTGAAAGGTTGGGGGTTCGTGTGGGCCCACCTCACAAATATCATCTCATTGGAGGTTATGTGGGTGTGGGCCCCACCAACAACTTCCCCCTTGTTGTATATAACCAACTCAAAATGAAATTGAGTGCAACACAATTTTTATTTAATTTAAGATTAAACTCCAGAATATAACTTGAAACCCGGATAAAACGCAACTGCGCTAAAGGTCCCCTTAAAAAATTACCAGCGCTGTGAGTTTATCGGTGCCCTAGAATTTCAATTATGAGCACCGCTTCAAAAGATAGAAAATCCTGCAAGTATGTTTACTGAATGTACCCAAACAAAACTTCAGAAATTGATTTCGGGCACGTCGGGCCTCGGAATTAGGTGCCGTCAGAAACCGCAGACTCGTAAAATTCCAAAAGGATTTAAGGAATGAATTTTCCTTGAAATTTACGAGTCGTTACATTACTCTCACTTCAAGGATTTACGTCCCCGTAAAGCTACAACATACACTAGGAAAAAAAGTAGGTACTGAGCATGCAGCTGAGCCTTCCACTCCCATGTGCTCTCCGTCTCCTATCAGCATAGGACATATGTCTGCTCTATACAGTCTTCATCCACTCTTGGATGATCTAAACATTCTCCGTCGTAGCCTGAACCATCTCTGGTCCTACAAGTGCTTCTAATATTTCTCCTTTTCCGATAAGATAAATCTGGTCTCATCCCTTGGATGAACTACGTTCTTTTCCTAATACATCCAATCCTGACATGAACGATACTATTACTTGCCATGGATGACGTCGCAAGGTCATGATGCCACTACCAAAAGATCCCACCATCACTCTCACCTCCAAGGGTTGACTCACACTGTCGGCATCAGTTTGTGGTCACTAGGTCACCTCCAGTAGAAATCTCAAAAGTGAGGGTCAAGTCAATAGTTTTAACCAGAACCTCTTAGTATTGACCAAACAAAAGGTAGGAAATAAAACGTCACAAAGAAAATTGTCTTTTATTTCTGAATCAAAAAGTACAAATACACATAACAACTATAAAGAACAATAACAAGGAATCTAGAAGCACCAATAACAAAGGCCTCCATGCCTGGAAGATGTCCCGCTCCTGTCCGACTGCTTCCAGAGCTCCTTAGTCATATGCTTCAACTACCTGAAGTTGTGCTCTCCCATATCCACCCATTCCCTACGGTCGGGGTGGACCTCCTGGTGGTGGTGGTGGAAACACCTCAAAGCATTTTCCACCACCATATACAGGGCCAACTCCTCTAGATCGGTCTAGTAGGTTCCTCTACTTCCTGCTGCTCATATACTGGATGGTTCGGGCAGTCTTGAGCCAAATGACCCTACAGCTGCTTGCAATGAACTTAATGACACTCATATAGCTGGCTCTGTTTCGTGTGCCTCACAAAACCGAACCTATATCCTGAGGTCTCCCACCTACTGGCCTAGTCTTCTTGGACTTATATGTCATCTGTCTACTGCCGAGTGTAGAAGACTCCGCTATGGTCGGAAAGCCCTACAGAAAGAGAAGTATCTACTGAGCCCATACAGAGCGTAGAGTTGCTGGTATAATCTCTGGCCAGAAAAGACCCGTGAAGTCTCCCCAGGTGATTGTCACCTGATTGTAAAACTAGAGCATCAGGCTCCACCACCTCTCAGCTGCTCCCTGAAGGAGACTAACAGCTAGGTACACCATCAAGTCAGCGGGTGTCCCAACTGTGTGTAAAACTCGTGCTACAACCTCCTTCCATCATCCGACCATCTAAAAATCTGTCTTTCCTCGAAACCTCGGAAGCCTCTATCGTCAGAACCCGTGAAACGTGCTCAAGAGGCGCGCACCCTCTACTGCTGGGGCTGGTGGTTTTGGTGGCCCAGCGGGTAGTGGTACCACTGGTGCTTCCGCTGTGATGGGGACCTACACCGAGCCATCGCGACTCGGTGGGCTACCATCACGATCTCCACTCAGAACCCACAGTAACTGACTAGGTGAAGACATCCTGAAAAGAAACAGGTGGTCCACGATCAAAATATTATACCTAGTTAACTGACTTGGTTTGAGCTAACTTATAGAATACTTTTGGAAACACACACGCAGTCAGTGTTTCCATGCACCAAGTCGTAAATCAGAAGTCAGGGTCTAGGTGTATGGATACGTCAGTCGCCGCACCAACTCTGGACTCCCTGAACTAAAAACCACACATGGTACACTTAACACTATAGCTTCACAGAAATAAATATTTGAGTCTTGAGTTCTACGGTAAAACCGACTCCTCTGATACCAATTTGTCATGACTCGTCCCCCGAGGCCCTCATCGTAACTACCCCAAGCCAGCCTTCCATAGGACAAGGGCTAATGACTAGCACCGAAGGCGTAATTCCCTATAATTAGGATGTAATTACCTATATAAAATGTAAATACACACAACCAGAGAACAAGTGGAAGTAGACACTAAGTATAGCAGAATAAAAAGTGTGTTGAAAGTACAAAGGGGCTGAAAATATAGGCTCAATAGAAATGTACAAAAACAACTGGAAGAAAGTACAACTAAAAAGAAAAACAGCTGAATGGTGAAGCGGATCCGAGATCGTCCTCTGGGTTCCTACCTAAAGGGTTGGTACATATGTCCTCCTCAACACTCTACAACTATCAGTCCGCTCCGTGTGCAGTCATGCCGGGTGTCCACCTCCGGGTACCATCCAGTTCTCGAACTCTCTGCGTTGATAAGTGTTGTCTCTCATCTGCATCCAACACAACGAGCTGCGGGCATAGCTCGTGCAGTGGTGAGTATAACGATACTCATTAGGGACCCTGATACCCTCAAGGTCTCACTAATTCCAATAAGGTTAGACCACAAAGAAATATCTCAACAGATAACCCTTACTTAGGTATATTCCCAGACATATACCTAAGTTATCAAGTAACTCAACTTAATCATGAGGAAAACACAATGGTCATTGACCCATCTCATACTAGGATTTTCATTATCGAAACCACGACTACTAGATAACCCCTCTTCAGTCGAGTATAGTGGAAATGTCACGACTCTGAGGTGATACTCACTAATCATAGATTGCTAAGGTACTTCTCCTGTTGAGTACCGCCCTGTCTGCTGCCAGACCTGGCACTCCTCCGCTATGGGCCTGCCGCCAAACTGGGCGCTCCCCCAAATAGCCGTCATAGGTACTATTTCTGTCATGTACCTTAGGTCTCCTACCAAACTAGGTGCTCCATCCGCCATGGGTTTTCCGCAAAACTGGGCACTCCATCCACTGGGCTAGTCGAATCACTCCGAGTCGTATCAGTCAAGCAGTCGTCAGGTCTACAACTACTAGATCTCTGTACTCTGTATGCTTGGCTTCGGGAGGATCCGCTCCATGAGCTACTGGTAGATACTCCAAGTTTCATGAATTCTCACGTGTAAGTATGTCAATGTACCGCCTCGCCATAGTTTTCTCAACACAACAGACGTCGCGTCAATCGGGCGCCCGGTTTGTGAGTTATTGGCTTTTCCGTTCCAGGGGCCCAGTTGGTTTTTAAGCTAAAAACAACCCGACCATAATCCAATTTCATCCAAACCTCAGGTGGAGTATTCTAGAATAAAAGTCTCATCAAAATTATTCCAACATAGTTGATGGCACATAAATTGGACGTCTGGTCCTTAAGTTATAAGCGTTTCCGCTCCGTGGGCCCTGTTGGTTTCGGGTTTGAACCAACCCGGCCATACCCAAACTTTAATGAAACCATTATTGTAAGATACGTAAACGACCGTATCGATCCATGGATTCCTATTTAACTAACGGTGCATCGATCGGAGGTCCGTAGCTCATGTTATGGGCAAATGACCGAAAACGGTCCATGGGCCCGGTCCGACCCGGCCCAACCCACACTAGGTCGGCCTGACCCGGGTCTAGGTCCGGCCCGGTATGGTGTGGCCCAGCCCAGCCCATGTGGCCCGCCCCGACCGGGTAGGGGGGGCACTGGCTCGGCCAGCTGGGTGAGGGCGTTGCGCGGAGCGGGGGGGGGGGGGGCTTTAATTGCAACCTGTGGCGCTAGCTGGCACCGTCCCGCCTTCCAAGATCCCGCATGGCTGCAGGATTTGCTCCACCTCCGCCGCAGCTGTTTCCACGACGGACCTCCACTGGCGGCATGCTAGGGCGCCACCGCCTCCAGGCGGCTGGCCGGTGTCGACCGCCACCCCCGGTCGCCGACGCCGCCGCGCCGGAGACCCGCGCCTCCACAAAATTCTGTGGGCCACCGGAGTCATCCCGGTGGTCCGTTTTAGCATCCATCTGTGTCGGCGGTCATCTCAGGACCCTAACTCCACTTCAAATGCTCCAAATCTCCGTTTCTGTCCCATTTCATCATCGCCAAACATTCCGTGTATCAAGAACAATACGGTGATGCGTCCGGACTTGTTCGTTAGTCCGTACCCACTGTGTTAGTGGTTCAAATAATCATTCAACCAATTAAACTCCCAAGCTAGAGGGTACAAATCACATATATAAATTATACTAAATACCCATACCTCGATAATTGACGTCGCATGTCATTGAGCTGCGGAAGACGAGCATCGCAGTAGACGGCATCGGGAAGAACATCGTCGCGGAGAACGAACGTCAATTTCGTGGACATCAGGGTGCGTCCAAAGAAGAAGTGTCATGTCCTCTCTTTTCATGGATAATATAAAGGAAGGAACTTCATTATTCTTCGTGGAATGGGAATTCTTCTTCGAAGATGGAATCATTCTCCATGTCGTGTAGTTTTCTTCATCGAGAGAGAATGATGTTCTGTGAGGAAGAACGAAGCTCCACAAATTTTCTAGAGGTTCCCCCACCAAACATATTTTCTATGCAAATATTTTAATAGCCTCCTTCAAATTTAAATAATTGCGAACCAATTCAAAATAATTCAAAAAGAAGTGTTGTTCCAATTTAATTAATAGGGATATTAATTAATTGAGTAGGCAAGCAAAATGATAGGGAGGTGTAGAGGCTCCTCATATTAAATGAGGAAAGTTGTCAATGAATTAAATGCAAGGGGAGATAAAAGGGAGTTGAGGCTATTGAAAGGTTGGGGGTTCGTGTGGGCCCCACCTCACAAATATCCTCTCCTGGGAGGTTCTGTGGGTGTGGGCCCCACCAAAAACTTCCCCCTTGTGGAATATAACCAACCCAAAATAAAATTGTGTGCAACACAATTTATATTTAATTCATGATTAAACACCAAAATATAACATCAAACCCGCATAAAATGGCACTATAGTAAAGGTCCCCATAAGAAATTACCAGTGCTACGAGTTCATCGGTGCCCTCAGATTTCAATTCTAATCACCGGTTCAAAAGATAGAAAAATCCACACGTACTTTTACTGAACATACCCGAACAAAACTTCAGAAATTGATTTCGGGCACACTGGGCCACAGAATTAGGTGCTTTCAGAAACCAAAAACTTTTAAAAATCTAAATTATTTAAGGAAAAAAAGTTTCCTTGAAATTTCTGGGTCATTAATATTAGAACATAATCATGGATGAAATAATTTCTTGATGAAATAATATAACTCATGTAAATGTGACTTTAGTTATCAATATCCCTTATGAGAAGCATACACCCAAATGAATGATGTTTTAAAAAAGTTATATTATGTGGTCTAAATGTAAATTCACATAGAAAAGTTAATAACCAATAATATAATAAACTGGTATAATGTAATATAATTTTATGTCAAATAGGATCATCATAACTCAATTAATGACAATTTGGATACAAAAAGCATTACAACTAGGGTGTCAATATAGTAAAATAAAATTTATTAAAAAGAAAATATTTGGATTAATATTTATCATCAATAAAAATATATATGTTAAATATAAATTTATGGTAATTTAATTCACCATTAAATGGAAGACATTGGAAGTTACAAAAACATATCTTAGGGAATTAATGTTTGAGATAAATAACCTCGGTGGCTTATATAACATTTTAATGAAAAACTTTTGAAATCATGTGATAGTAATTGAACATAAAATACCATGAGAAAATGTAATTCATGATATGATATCTTAATCAATAAGTATATAAACTAAATAAATTATGTTAGCTTCATAATACCAAAGATGTCTCAAAAAGAGGAATATGAGATGAAATCCCATACCTTGTTCCAAATTCATTCTACGCATGCACGTAACTTCATGAAAATTATCATGTTCAGATACCTTGTTAGAAACCTCATTATTATATATATAATTTATTATTGTTCATTTATTATCACATTCTATTAATTTATTATATTTTATTTATGATATTTGAAGGTAAATTGAATCTGTGTTGAATTTTTTGGTATTTCTATCCATTAAAGAGGATATTTTAATAATAAGATAAATATATAATATTTTTAATAAAAATATATAAAACAATTTTTATTTTCTTTTTAACATATAATTAAATAATTTTTTATTCTCCCATACTCATCCATGATATATATTTATAGAATCATTCTAGTAGGTGGTTAAACCAACCCAAACATGAACATAATATATTTTAATGAGTGAGTATAGTTAAGGAACTATATATGTCATTATATTACAATAATACTGATATATTATATTTTATATTAAGTTGTATAATTATATTTTAATTATCTTGTTTAAATAGTTAAATTCATTATGAAAATAATTTATTTTGTGGAGGTAGTAGTACTCAGAATGAACAATTAACATCCTTTTATTTTTATATTTTTATTGAAATTTAGATATAAGGTAATTAATTTAATATATTTATATTTATATTTAAAATTAGTAGTAATTTTATCAATTTATTAAGATATATATAGGTATGTGAGACAATATTAACAACAAAATGTGAATGATCAACTAATACACACATCAGGAGTTTAAACATTCTCTTGAAATAATCCTTAGAAATAAAGGGATTACACTAACTAATTAAGAACACATGCTTATTAAAATGATAAAAGATTATACAATGATAAAAATTAAAAATATTTTAGAGGGAATTAAAAGGAAATGGTTTGTAATTAAGGGGATGATGAAACCCAATTTATAAGTGATGAAAAAAGAATCTTTTGAGAACACCCATAAATTTTCAAGTATTTCAATACAACTATTCAAGGGTGGAAGACTCAAAAAGATTCAAATAATATATATTCAGGAGATCCTGGGATGAATTCCCTCAACCTTGTATTTCCACATATGTTTTAAATTTCTTGGAATTCATTTGTTCTATTGTTTTCTACTTTTACTTTTTTTGTTTTAACCATTGTAATTAGTTTTTTAGCATATAATTTATATTATATTTAAAATATAAAACAACCCATTTTACCATATTTGGGAGTGACGAACCCAAATTTAATCTTATGATAATATATCTAAATTTATATTTAAGATAAATTTATCTTCAAAATTAAAATATTTTTTATATATGAATGAATGATTTTATATGAAAATGTTGTATCATCCATTATGTGAACTTAATCTTATTTATAATTTTTTACCAATTAAAATTGTGTTAATATAATTATATATGTGTTTAAATATATTATTAATTTATTCATTTACAATATATTAATACAATTGATTATAAGAAAAATGAAATGTTAATAGATCAATTCAATGAAAATAATAGTTTTACCATTATGATTTTCATTAACTTTAATATAAGTAAACATGATTTTATGAAAAAATAATTAAAATTGGTCATATTAAATAATCTCATCATTTTGGTATAAGGTATGAAATACATATTTATATATTTAATTTTTAAAAATGATTTTTTTTATAAGTGAATAAAAAATATATTTTAGAATAAAATATTATATATGTTTACAAAAAGATATAAAGGGGTTTTTTAAAATCCAAATTGTAATTTTAAATTATTATTTATTATTATAAATTAATATTTTAAAGAAAAATGATTCAAAAATATTTATTTCATTCTTGTACTACTATAATTTCAAAAATATTACATTTTTTTACAAAATTTATATTTTTTCACTTATTCAACTAAATAAAAAATTAGTTTATAAAAATTCCAAATATTTATTATAAGATAATATTTTTATTGAAAATGTAAAATTAATTTTAGTATTTTAAAATTCATAATATAACATTTATATATTCTATCATTGAATGAAATCATAAAACAAAATGAAAACCAATTTTTATAGGAAACTGACATTTTCAAATATTAAATGTCATTATTCTTATTTCATATCACTTACCAAATACGTTTTTACTGACCAATTATTAATAAAAAACATAACTTATCGTAATTAATAATAATATTTTTAATATTGAAATGAATATCATATATAAAAAAATTTAAAAAAAATAAATTGATAAATAATAAATGAAAATTCATTTATATTAAAAGTTGAATTTTTTTATTTATTCATATATCTCATAAAGAAATTAATCTAATTCATTTTAACTAATTCAATTAATAGTTTTTAATGGTTATACTTAAATATTTATATTTTATCCAAATATTTCACAATTTCATTTATATTCATTTTTGTGAATAGATCAAACTATCTAACACATTTGGATCATTTAAATGAATTCATATATTACAATTTTGGGTAATTACATTATACCCCTTTAAATGAATTGTTTCCTCTAAATATTTCTCATAATATCAGTGTAATTTCTCTAGAGAACTCAGAATTAACATACATTACAAAATGATAATTGGTTTATTTAGGTTGTGGAATGGGATTTATCTATATGAAAAAATTATTATAAGATCGTCATTAATATCTCTAAACTATTATTAATTTCATATATAATTATACATGGAAAAGAATATCTAATTTCATAATTTATAACTTCTTATAAATGTTGAAAATGATTTACATGATAATCATACCCCTAAAGTATTTATTTATAACATAGTATCCCATAGTCAGTTAGAACATGCATTGAATACAAGAAAAATCTAGAGTTAAAACTCACTATTGACTACATTAGTTGTTGTTTCATAGGATTTTCCTTGTTTTCATGGCTGCTGGTGATTTTTACCCTCATTTTCCCTTGTATTGGGATATAGTGTCACATAATTACAAACTATCTTAAAATTAACAAAATTTATTTTTGTATATTATCTCTTTCCCTTATAGATGTGAGCATGATGACCTTAGTATCTATACTTATATAATTTAATTATCCCATTAAATAAATTTCCCCCGTGTTTATTATAATATTATTAATATGTACATAATTTAATCTCTTTTCCTTCATTATTTTATCACCTAAATTTCTATGTTATTCCATACTTCTATTCTTTTGTGTGTTTGTGATTTCAGCTATGTTTATTTGTTAACCATAAATCATGATAGATGGTTTTTCTAAATCATGATATTCCTCACTCAATACCATAAAACATTCAGTTGTTTTTTGGGATAGTTTCCACATTGTCCAAGGAATCCATTGTAATATTAGTTCATTTGGGATTCATACATTACTAAATCCAAAAGCATTTACATTAGTAATGATCATCAAAAGCAAATTATCATAACTTGCCATCAAGAAATTGAACCTCGCGATGTCTCACTTTATAAAACTGACATGTTAGACTACAGTTCTTGAAAATCATGTTTTATCAAACATAGTTCAACGTATATCACTCTCATTTTAACCACATTCATTCTTGGTTCAACCTAAGAAATTTTAATTATGTTTCTCATGCTTATTACCCAAATCCTAAAAACATATATTCCAAATTTCCAAGAACTTTCATAAAATATTTTAATCCTAAAAATCATTGAAAAATATGTTTTAAAATAAAACTGAACCTTTATCTAGGAAATCAGATATTAATTAATATGTACCGTCATTTTTGAATCTCTCTTCTTCAAAAAATGTTATTTATTTTCAATTTATTATTAGATTATAAAACCTATACAGATTCAAATGTCTCATAACAGTACATTAAGAGAATAATAATTAACCAAATAATATCCCAGGGAAGTGTTAGATATGGAATTCAGATAAGACTATGTTTAAGAATCATGTTTGGACCGAGTTGACACCCAATCCATCCTTTTCAAGATTCTTAAACCTATGTACATCAATTATAATTCCTAAATCTACTTGTAATATACATACAAGGGTGAAATTTCATTGATATCCCAACAATCTCAACTTTATAAA
Source organism: Viscum album (assembly GCA_963277665.1). NCBI lineage: Eukaryota > Viridiplantae > Streptophyta > Magnoliopsida > Santalales > Viscaceae > Viscum > Viscum album. The sequence continues at coordinate 418,026,727 of OY728143.1, forward strand.
AACTTATAGATGTTATCCTTTACATATAATTCCATGTTATACGTATCCCTATGGTTTTCACTATATTTATGTTATATTAATCCACTAATATAAAGTGTGTTATTACGTTAATTTTAATTCATATAATATCCTAAAATTTTATATATAACTTTGAAATTATGATCAACCCTAACTTATTAACCCATAAAATATCACTACTAGAATTCTAGATATTTGTGATGGGCTATTTGTGACATGATCCCGTCACAATTAAGATTTTGCGACGGGGTCCTGTTGCAAATAGCCCATCGCAAATAATATTTTTTCGCAATGGGCTGCTTCCCCATAGAAAATAAGCCTCTGATTATATACTTTATATATATTAATTTTTTTGCGATGGGACCATCGCAAATACTTTTTTCGACAGGCCTGTAATTTCATGGCAAATAATTTTATTAAAAAAATATATTTAGACTATTTGCTATGGACCCATCACAAATACTTTTTGCGATGAGTCCCTAATCCTTTCACAAATACTTTTTGAAAAAAACCTATTTAGACTATTTACAATGGGAACCCATCACAACCGATCCTGTCACAAATAATAAATAAATTTTTAAAAAATTAATTTAATAAAAATATGATTATTGAAAAATTAATTTTAATATTATTAAAATAATTAAAAAAATATATTAAAATTCTCAATATTCACAAAATAATATTGAAAAATCATAAAATATTATTATTATTATTATTATTATTATTAAAATAAACAAATATTATAAAATATAATACTGAAAAAATATATTTACTAAAATTGTGGTTAATGAAACAATAATATTAATATTATTAAAATAATAAAAAAAATATTAAAATATTAAAATTCTCTATATTCACATAAACAAATAATAAAATATAAAAAATTAAATTATGTAATAATCACACCGATATAAATGACAGAAACTGTAAATAGTTCATATTACAAAAAATTTAAATTCAAATGTTTATGACATAAAAATTCTGGGGGTCATCTTCTGGAGGAGGTGGAGGAGCTAAAGGAGCTATTGGAGGAAACACCATCCCTAAACTACAAGTCAGACGACGCATGTAATATATCTGCTCGTCATGCTATTGCTGCCATCGATTAATCTCTACCTCGTTTTGCTGCTGCTCCTGCTGCCATCGACGTATCTCCTCCTCATGCTGCTACTGCTGCTGATGACGTATCTCTTCTTGCTACTTCTGAAAACTCTCTATAAGGTCATTCTAAACTCGGAACTACTCCTGATACTATGATCCAGAAGATGATGTCTCTCCATGAGATCCTCTCGAGCTGGATGCCGACATCACCATAGTACCATAATTAGTACCAAGAGTTTCATGAGAGATAATACCAACTACTCATCCCTTCTCAAAGCCATACCGAGTCTCCTGCATCCATGTGCCCTCGTCGAAATGGTGGGCACTAGTCTGATCAGTCACCTTATCATGTCCCTTAACCTATGTCTGAGAATTCGTAGCCTCATATGACTCCTTCAATTCCAATTTGAAATTAAAATTGAAAAAATATTATATGCATTTAATTTTCAAACTGAATAAAATTAAGACTAACAACAATCTGACACTGGTGATCACCTCTAATCTATCAGGTGGGTAGATCACTGTACATCCTCCGATAAACATTGTACTCTATAATATCAGGATTCTCGACTACCTGTATGAATAAAAAATAAAATATTTATATTTGAATTTTTATAAAACATATAAAAAAAATACTTACCAGATTATCTCTATGCGTACTAAATATACGGCTACCAGCTCGAAGCGTCACCTCCTGTCTCCCCCGGTTCTGCCCACCCAATGAAGACCTCCTCTGAAATCCACCACCCAACCAGTGTGCACATAATCCATCCCAAACCTTTGATGAAATGTACTCTGGTTAGTCGGCTCTACACGACTCATAAAATATTGTCGCTCCTGCTTTTTTAATGGTCATCCTTCTCAAATTGTGCAAAAACAAATGCAAACGCTCACGCATAGCCACCTCCAATGCTGCATGGATATCGTCATGCAAGCTATCATCGATGGGATACCATAAACCCTAAAAATAATTTATAATATAAAGTTATTAATAAAATATATTTCTAAATAAATATTATTTATTTACATACCTACCAATGATTGTACATGTCGAGCTTCACTTCAATGAGAATCTGTTCCCATGTGGTCTATGGATGAGAAAAATAATTGCACAAGATAGCGCTCCCCTGTCCAACAGCTACATGCGCAAAACCGTGAAAAAATAATAAATAATCATGCAAATAGTTTATATATAAATAAATTAATGAAATCTAACTAAAATATACAGGTTACCATACCTCCATGTGCGTGGATCGAAGCCAAGACATCGACGTCTCTCGGGGATAGGGTCAGGAATAATCAGTCATGCAAGACCATGCCCCCTCTGCATACCTCCTGAACTACCAGTACGCTGATGATCATATGATCCCACATCCCCCTAATACAAAGGTATCTCAACCTTCTCTAACTCACGCAATAGATAGGAGTCCACCTGAAACACAAAATGATTGCTGTTAGCAGATAGTTTAAAATAACTATTGTATATATATATATATATATTAGCTATGATCATAACCAGCATTTAACTATGCCAATGTTCACCTTCATCATCATCTTCATATCTAATGTTTTTAATGTCTTCATATTCCTCCTCGGCATCATCAATATCCATATGAGCTTCACTTTCATCATCCTTTGTCATTTCAATTTCATTTGTAACATCATTAACATCTTTTTCACCATGGACCCTTAATTGTGGGGTGTCCCCCTCGATATTCACATTTCTTTATGAAAAAGATGTATTTTGAGTAGTCTCTTCAAAATTTCAATTTCTTCCACTTCAGTGGAACCACATTCAATTCGAGTAAATTTATTTTCCTGAGATTTCATTTTAATTATGCTCCACCAATCACACAGGTCTCTTGAAGTAGCACAGTACTTTTCATAATAAATTTGATGTGCATGTTGATCTAGTAAAAATGGTTCAATTGTTGCAAGAAGAATTTTACATTTAATATCGATGATTCCATGAGTCGAAAGAACATTCAATCCTCTCACAGTATCTGACCACCGACATTTAAACATCGTTATGTAATTTTTTCTAAGATAACATAGCATAATAATTTCATCAAGAAGGCCGTAAAAGTCAACTTCAGTTTCTTTATGATGCGATCCTCTCAAACAAACTCCATTTTTCTTTTTTTTGATTCCCCATATGCATGTGTATGAAATCAAAAATCATTCACCAGTTATGCATTATAAGATTTAACCATTTTGGAGGGTGTGTTACTCATTATACACAGTCGCATATCAATTTTATCAACATGTTGAGAGACCTGAAAATTTGTATAACAATTATTAATACAATAAACAGTAAACTGAATTGATATTAAACCATCAATAATTTATGTTACCAACTTTTTTAACCAATGAGAAAAAAATTTCTATCTACGTTCATCAAGAGGATCTGTAGTAATTTGTGGAACTTGTTTCATGATATGATTATCTTATTACCTACAAATAAAATAATTTTACATACTGTAATAGAAAATATAGAATAAGTTATAGAAGAAATCATAGTAAAAATTATTTTATTTATTCATAGTTTACCAGAAAATATGTATGAGCTCTATGATGTTCATCGTCTGAAACACATTATTATTGAACTTCACTGAAGCCAATATTTGGATGATTAAAAACTGAAAAATGATTTTCCATTTCATCATTAACATTTTCCTTGTTCCGTCCTAGGCAGTTTTGTTTTTTGGATATGTACATTCAAAATAGTGAGAATTGAAAAAAGAAATTTCCTCTTGCAAATAAGCTTCAGCAATTGAGCCTTCAACTGATGATTTGTGATGAACTTTTTTCATCAATTTTTTTATGCAAATCTATAATGGGTACATCCATCGAAACTGTACTATACCTCCACATTTAGCTTCATATGGAAAATGTAATATCAGATGTTCCATTGAGTCAAAGAAAGAAAGTGGAAAGATATTTTCCAGTTTACATATAATTACAAAAACATCTACTTCCAGTTTTCTTAGTGCATTGTAGTTAGTTGTCACTCCACAAATGTCTCGAAAAAAATATGATATGTCTATTATCGAATCCCAAATCATAGATTTTGAAAAAAAATTTGAATCCAATTGGAATAATTCTTTCCATTATAACATAGAAGTCATGACTTTTTAATCCTGTAACATGACCATTCTTAAAACAACTTCCCAAATTGGAATCCTAGCCATCTGGAAGTATCAAATCTACAATCCACTGACAAAATAATAAATGACTCTCTTTGGACAGTGTATAATCTAATTTTGGCTTCATTGGCCTCTATGATCTCACATTTTTAAATAGTTTATGTTCTGGTCACCTACAAATTTGGGAAAGATCTAATCGTGCTTTTATAGTATCTTTGGACTTACCTAGTGTATCCAAAACTATATGAAATAAATTATCAAAATAGTTCTTCTAAATGTACATAACATCCAACATGTGGCGGACCAAAAAATCAGTCCAACATGAGAGAACCCAAAAAATGCTTCGTTTTATCCATTTATGTTCTTTCCTAAAGCCATGAATTTTCTGTTAGGGTACTGTTGGCCCAAATGTGATTGAAGGTAATGAAAATACAACTGATTTTATTTTTGTACCTGAGATCATTTTTGGAGGTTCATCCCTTTAAATTGTGCCTTTTCTGAAATGAGATTACTTCATTCAAAAAGGATGATTGGTTGGAAGAAATATGTGATGACAGTAAAAATAGAAAGGTTTTTATTCCATTGATGATAATAAATTCTTTTTAGTATTTCATACAGTAAGGACATGATTTCAGACCATGTGTACTCCAGCCAGAAAATATGCCATATGCCGGAAAGTCACTAATCATCCACATCAATGCAGCTTTTAATGTGAAATTTTGTTTCACAGCAACATCATATGTACTAACACCATTACTCTATAATGCATTTAACTCATCAATCAATGGTTTCAAATAAACATCAATATTCCTTTTCTGATGTCCTGGGATTAAAAAGGTAAAAAAGATATAGGTCTCCTTCATCAACATCCATGGTGGTAGATTGTACGGAGTTATAAGGATATGGCAACATGAATATTTACTACCATAAGAACCAGACGGATAGAAACCTTTAGTAGAAAGACCCAATCACACGTTTCAGGCTTCTAAAACAAAAGACGGATGCAGAAGATCAAAATGTTTCCATGAATAACCATCATATAGATGATTCATGATTTTACCGGTTGAAATATTTATTTTGTGTCTTGATATCATTGGAATTGTGTTATGAGACATAAATAAATGTTGCATCCAAGGTGTAAGGAGGAAATATCTCAACTGTTTTACAAGAATCAATCCAGACTTCCCTGGTTGATCTTCTTCATACCTCGATTTTCCACATGTTTTACAACTATCCAACGACTCATTTTCACCAAAATATAATATGAAATCATTTCCACATGCATGAATCTTCCGATAACTAAGGAATAGATTACAAACCAACCTCTTGCTCTTATAGTAATTTTCAGGAAACACATTTCCATCAGGTAACAGTGTTTTAACCAAAGAAAATATCTGATCAGAATAGTTGTCTGACATTGCATTATCTGATTTAATATCCAAAAAAATTTCAACCGCTTCTAATTTCATTATCTTGTAACTAGGATATAATGCATCCTCAGCAGACCTCAACAACTTATAAAATTTGGATGGTGCCAACACATGAGTTAAATCAATATCATCGTGAGTTTCAGTTTGTTGAATAGGTGGACCTACAACATCATGTACAAAATTTTGGAACTGTGATAGATCCGGAATCAAGTTATTAGTATCTTATCTGAAACTGTGTTCACTATGTTGATACCAAAAAACATAATCTGGTTAAAAACCAAACCGCAAGAGATGTTCCCGAACTTTGTCAAATATGTCAAATGTTCCTAGAGCACATTTTTTACAAGGAAAATTAATTGTGCCTTTTGAAACATATTCTAGGTTTGATGATGAAAATACTAAGAAAAATTTCACACCCTCAATATATACAAGATTTAAACTAGAACCATTTGTATTTTTGTACTGATTTATCCAAGAATGATCATCTAATAATGACAGATGTTGACTTCCTTGTTCCATATTTTTCTACAAAATATACAATCATCACTGTTTTTGAATAATTTGAAATTATAAAAATACTATCTGAAAAAATAAGATAAATAATTACTACTAATTCTTAATAATTACCATTAATTAAAGGCGACACAATTTCCAGTGGATTGATGACTACTCTTTTGTCTGACGACTCATTTACATGCATCTTTATCAGACTGAAATCGTAATGAAGAATATTATCAGAGGTACGCATATTCATTCTCTTATGCACAAGAATGAATATATGTATCTCCAACCAGATTTTTCATTGTGATTTTAGTGTGAGAAAGATGTAAGTAAATGAGCTGTCGAACAAAAGAGCCCCCTTTTCGTCGATGAATCATCTTCTTCCAACTGTTACTGCCTGAAAAAATTATAAGAAAAATGATCCTACAAACACATATCCAATCTCATGTATATGAGATTGAATATACCTATATATCAGCACATTTTTCAGATTATTTTGAGTCTATGAGAGTTAAAAGGAGAAAATATATCGAGCAAAAGGAGTTCCGTCAATCCATTGGAAATTGTGCCAGGTTCTTGGAATTTTTTAAAATTTCTTTCTAACTGTTCGTAACTAATTATTACCATTTATTACTATTTATTCTAATTATTACTAATTTATAAATACTTAGCAATAATTATCAAATTGATAACTACTTGAATAATGAATAGAAATTTGGTAATCATCGTTCTGGAGATGATTACAAATTTTCCCTTCATTATCCAAGCATTTTTTGTTTAATAATTATAATTATATCTAATTATCACTAATAAAAAATTATATTATCAATATTTATGAAAAAAATATTAAGATTATTAAAATAATAAAAAAATTATAAAACATTAAAATTATCAATATTCGTAACATGATTTGCACTATTCTTAACATGTTCAAATCTCAAAGTGTCGCCAATTATCAGGTCATGTGTAATAAAATGTTTGTGTCAGCTAAGTCCAATGTAAACTCTATAATTTTCCTTGCATGGTTGATCACCTCGCATGTAGTGTTGCAATAGGATGACCAAAGTAATGTCGTTCTCATCTCTAAGAATCATCTCGTTCTCTTTATATAGATCATTCTTTCTTAAAAATTTGAGGGGCCATCAGTATCTTTCCATTTAATTTTCAAGGAATAATGGTCTATGTAAACAGACATGGGAGATAATTATTATAGATAATAAGGGCATGACTTTGGTTGTCCTATTGCAATGCTACGTGCAAGGTGATCAACCAAGAAATGAAAATTATATCTAATGACATCTAATTATTACTAATTACGACTATTTATTACTAATTATTACTAATTATGACTAATTATGACCAATTATGACTAATTATGACTAATTATAACTAATTATGACTAATTATTAGTAATTATATCTATTTATATCTAATTATTAGTAATTATATATACTTATATGTAGTTATATCTAATTATATCTAATTATATCTAATTATATATAATTATTACTAATTATATCTAATTATTACAAATTATTACTAATTCTAACTAATTGTTACAAATTATTACAAATTATTCTTAATTGTTGCTAATTATATCTAATTATATCAAATTATTACTAATTTTATCTAATTATATCTAATTGTATCTAATTATATCTAATTATATCTAATTATTACTAGTTATTACTAATTATAACTATTTATATCTATTTATTACTATTTATTTCTAATTATTGCTACTTATTAGTATTTATTATTAATTATTAGTAATTATTAGTTATTATTACTAATTATTACTAATTATTCCAAATTATTGCTAATTATTCCTAATTATTACTAAATATTACTAATTATTAATAAATATTACTAATTATTAGTATTTATTCCTAATTATTAGTATTTATTCCTAAATATTACTAATTATTCTTATTTATGACTAATTGTTACTATTTATTACTAACTATTACTATTTATTACTAACTATTACTATTTATTACTTTCTATTACTATTTATTAATAATTATTTCTATTTATTAATATTTATTACTATTTATTACTATTTATTACTAATTATTACTAATTATTATTAATTATGTCAATTTATTACTAATTATAACAATTTATTTTTATTTATTACTACTTATTTCTAATTTTTTCTAATTATTCCTAATTATTGCTAATTATTCCCAATTATTGCTAACTATTTCTATTTATTTCTTATTATTGATAATTAGTTCTAATTATTCCTAATTATTCTTAATTATTGCAAATTATTACAATTTATTCCTATTTACTGCTAATTATTGACAATTATTGTTAAATGTTGAAAATTATTGCTAATTAATCTTAATTATTGCTAATTATTCCTAATTATTCCTAATTATTAGTATTTATTAGTAATTATTACTGATTATTAATATTTATTAGTAATTATTACTAATTATTGCTAATTATTAATAATTATTTCTAATTATTCTTAATTATTGCTAATAATTCTAAATTATTGATAATTATTACTAATTGTTGCTAAATATTACTAATTATTGCTAAATAATACTAATTATTAGTATTTTTTTCCTAATTATTACTAATTATTCATATTTATTACAAATTATTCCTACGTATTCCTCATTATTCCTAATTATTACTAATTATTCATAATTATTACTAATTATTCCTATTTATTAATATTTATTGCTATTCGTTACTAATTATTTCTATTTATTACTAATTATTGCCAATTATGGCTAATTATTCCTAATTATTGCTAATTATTTCTATTTATTTCTAAGTATTTCTAATTTTTTCTAATTATTGCTAATTATTGCTAATTATTTCTAATTATTTCTAACTGTTGCTAATTATTCCTAATTATTACTAATTATTTCTAGTTATTGCTAATTATTCCTAATTATTGCTATTTATTGATAATTGTTAGTATTTATTGCTAATTATTACTATTTAGCAGTTGTTATAACTAATTATTAATATTTATTTCTAATAATTACAATTTATTACTAATTATTATTAATTATTGATAATTATTTCTAATTATTACAAATTATTGCTAATTATTACAAATTATTTCTAATTATTCGTAATTATTTTTAATTATTCTTAATTATTTCTATTTATTCCTAATTATTGTTATTATCACTAATTCTTAATAAGTATTACTAATTATAAGTATTTATTCCTAATTATTCATAATTATTCTTAATTATTAATAATTATTCATCATTAATACTAAATATTTTTATTTATTAATATATTTATTTATTTATTACTAATTATTGCTAATTATTTCTATTTATTGCTATTTATTTCAATTTATTGCTAATTATTTTTAGTTATTCCTAATTAATGCTACTTGTTGCTATTTATTTCTATTTATTTCTAATTGTTTCTAATTATTCCTAATTATTTCTAATTATTGCTAATTATTAGTATTTATTTGTATTTATTAATAATTATTACAATTTATTACTAATTATTACAATTTATTACTAACAATTACAATTTATTACTAACTATTACAATTTATTACTTATTATTATTAATTATTTCTAATTATTGTTAGTTATTCCTAATTATTAGTAATTATATCTATTTATTACTAATTATTCCTTTTTATTACTAATTATTCCTATTTTTTACTATTTATTGATATTTATTACTAATTATTGCTATTTATTGATAATTATAGCTAATTATTCCTAATTATTGCTAATAATTGCAAATTATTTGTAATTATTGCTAATTATTCCTAATTATAGCTAATTATTGCTAATTATTGCTATTTATTTCTAATTATTACTAATTATTTCTAATTATTGCTTAGTATTCTTAATTATTTGTATTTATTGTTAATTATTAGTATTTATTAGTAAATATTAGTAATTATTACTATTTATTACTAATTATTACAATTTATTTCTAATTATTACTAATTATTAAAATTTATTAGTAATTATTATTAATTATTGCTATTTATTACTAACTATTGCTAATTATTACTAATTATTGCTAATTATTCCTAATTATTGCTAATTATTCCTATTTATAACTAATTATTAATATATTTTCCTAATTATTCCAAATTATTACTAATTATTACTAATTATTCCTATTTCTTACTATTTATTGATATTTATTACCAATTATTATTAATTACCACAAATTAATTATATACATTACTAATTATCATTAATAATTAATAATTACTACTAATTATTGAAAATTAATACTAAAAATTTCCATTAAATAGTACAAGTAAATACTAATGACAAAACAATATAAATTTAATTTAATTACAACTAATCAACAATAAAATAAATTAACATAAAAATGAAATAAATAATAAATTAAAAAAACATAAATACCATTAAGACTGATTCTATTTTGATCCAGACGGCTTCACAACTTCTTCGTGAAAAAAAAATTAAGTTAGAAAAATTCTCTCTCTAAAATCAGTGTTTAGAGAGAAACGTGATCTAAAATTTGAGAGGAATGAGAGGAAAAATGGATGTGGTATATATTGGTTAGAATATTTGGGACGAGATTATATGCGACGGGATACCCGTCAAAAATAGTATCTTTTGAGACGGGACCCATCGCAAATACCTACGCTCGCATTAATTACTGTTGGTGGTTAAAAAGTTATTTGCGATGGGTCCCATCACAAATAGTCTCTGCCGACACACCTGTTGCGACGGGACGACATCCCATCACAAAATGCTATAAACCGCCGCCGGTTATTTGTGACGGGCCCCATCGCGAAAGGTTCCCCGTCGCAAAAGGCTATAAACCCCGCAGGTTATTTGTGATGGGTCCAATTGTAAATACTTAATTATTTGCGACGGTGGGATCCCACCGTTGCAAATAACCTTCGCGCGGTTTGGTACTCTATTTGTGCCAAACTATTTGCAACGGGAGACGAAATCTTGTCGCAAATAGTTGGTTATTTGCGACGGGTCGTTACCCCCCGTCACAAATAACCTTTTGGACGGACCTTTTGCAACCGTATTTATTCCCGTCGCAAAAGGCCAGTCGCAAAAAACCTTTTTTCCCGTAGTATACTTTCTTATAACATCCCAATCCTAAAATTTTACTAAACACTACTTTGATACTAACCATGATTCGTCAAACATGAACTCTTGAATCTAGTTCCATATTACATACATTATATACTAGATTTCTTACCAACCGTATATTCTTGGGCATAAATATCTTGTTACTTCATCACATGAAAAAAAATTCATTTCATGCTTTATGGTGACCAATTAGTTTTATCGATTTATTGAATAATAACAAAACATAAAATTATAAAGTTCATATTCTTTCTTAACAAATGATATCTTTTTCACTATAAGAATGTACTTTATCTATAAAATGTCCTAAATATCTCCCAAAAATTCTCCACACAAGTTATCATGTTAGATATATATTGTTTAATGAATTTATTCATAACATAGGGAAATAGAAAAATAACAAGTGGTGAGATGAAACTATCAGTAAGGAAAAAAAATATAACTAATAAAATCATAAAAATATGACATAAATATTATAGTAGGAGCAAGTAATGATCATGACATCATAATCAACTAAAATTTACGGCATTATATATCAATATTAATAAATGAACTGATGTTTTTCAATGATTACTGATCACATACTCATGAAATGTATAATGTTAGGGATTAAAGCATGTTGTCATGGTTTTTTTCCCAAACACTATACTAATATCGGTAGAGGTTACCCAAAAATACAAGTAGTTTTATATTAAGATAATTCTTTTTGTATTGAGGGCCTATATAAAATCAATTCGTACACATCACTTGATTAAGTCCAAATCATTCATCGTATGAAAAAAATAATAGTACAATTCATAATAACACAACACAATAGTCATAGTTTTTAGAATTATAACATTCAAAATGATAATAACTTTCCTTATGTAAATAAATGGGATAATTGATCATAACCTCTTTGGATAAATAAGGTGGATGGTCAAACAATTGATAGTTAATTCTCTAATAGTAATCCCAAATGGAATAACAACATAAGGAATGCCAATAATTTTTGACATGTTAATATATGGTATAGCATGTTCATAACTCAATCCTAGGAAGTATGTTGATCGTTAAAAATACACATTCAACTTTACTCATTAACGAATAAGAATCCATTTGTTATTAATAATGATTTGGATTTTTAATAGTTATCTAATCAAAATATGGAGTATCATTCAATTTATTCATCCCTCAAGAAAAAAAAGTATTTATTATTGATATACAATTAACTAAATTTGATAATAATATGATCCTAATCAATTCATTTTAATATGGTGGATTGTTATAAAAGAAGATATACCCATTGCATCAAAGGAAATATTGATGGATGTTTACATATATTAAAAGCCTCATTTTAAAAGAATAATTGAATGATACCTCCAAAGAAGTGTTCTCAAATTTTATTGTTTAGTACGTTGTGTTCATTATAGTAAAATATAAATTTATATTAAAGATGAAATAGCGAAACAAAAAAGCTATTATTGAAAATTCGTTTGAAAATGAAACGTTAATGGATATGTAAGCATAAAATAACTTTTATAAATCATTTTAAATAATAACATGAAATGTTTACACATGTCACTTCCAAATTCCATTTTCAAAAGGTGAAGTGAACAATCATTGAAAACCATTTCTTTTAAGAATAATATTCAATAAAACTAACTTGAGAATACATAAATTAATCATTTAAACTTTTTGGGATAATGATAAAACATATGAAAGTGAAAGAGAATAAACATTTTAATATATTGAAATATACCTTGAATTAGAACACACATTGTGAATGGAGTAAAAAACATTATTTTTCATCAACCCATAGTTGTAGATAAATTAAAGAAAACTGTTTTTAGATAACCCAAGACAATAAGAATTAATTCCATGATTAAACAATATAACTCAAGGAAAAGATACATTAGTTATCAATATCCATTACCTGTAACATACTCATTATTGTAAGAAATATCTCATAATGGTTTCTTATATGGTAAAAATATTAATTCATGTAAAAAATAAATTTCCATATAATATAATAAGTTCCTTTAATATACACACATTTTATGTCAAAGAGGATGATCATACCCCATAGAATGAAAATTAGGTTACCTAAAGATTTACAATTGGGGAAACATTTTTTAAAATTCCATTTCATGTAAAGGAAATAATTTGGACTTTTATTTCCCATGAATAAAAAAATTAATGATAAATATACATCAATGTGTATTAAATAAAAAATTCAAAAGAAAATATAGTGCATATCGTAAACATATCTTATGGAATTAATGTTTCAGATAAAGAACTTATCGGCTTCAATAACATAATAATAGAAAACCCTTTAAATAGAGGGATTTTAATTAGACATAAAATTTCACAATGTAAATATAATTCAACATATAATATCCCAAATAATTATTATATAAACCATATAAATGAAATTTGGTTCATAATAGAAAACACGACTCCTTAAGTGCATTTTGAGACGAAAACCCGTACATTGTTCTAGATATGTTCTATGTATGAGCCTAACATCCTAAATAAAAAAAATATTTTTATCAAATTCCATTTTAGGAATATTAATCTTCTCTATTTTATTTAAAAATTACCATTTAATATCATATTATTTTTTAATACATGGGGTTTTCTAATATTTGTGTGAAAAATAAATCGGAGTTGGCTTACTTTAGTAATTTTGGAATTCAAATATGATATTTTAATAAAATGATAAATATTTAATATAACCATTCTAGAACCATAAAACATATATTATTTCCTACAAAACGTCTTGTAACATTATATTTTAATTTCCCATAGTCATCTATGATAAATTTATATAGTAATATTAATGTGCATGGTTAAACTTACTCAAACATGAACACACTATATATCGATGTGAAAGTGTGGTTAATGAAGTTTATAACATCATAATAAACAAATAATAATGATATAATTAATATATTATTAATTTGGTGACCCATATATAATGTGTTCTTTACAAATAAGTAAAATTCAATAAGAAAAATGAAAAATGTTTCTTTGTGCAGGTGGTAGTATGCATAATGCATAATTAGCATCCTTTAATTTTTTCTAAGTTAATGAAAATGAATAAGTGTAAAATCCTTGATATTGTTGATGTATTATATATTTTAACTTCATAAATTACTCTGATCATCTCATGGTTCACCACGATTATGGGTTTTTAAGAGGATGGTTTTTAGTGTAATGGGGTTTGAAATTAAAGGTGGAATTGATGTTTATAGGATAAGTTGTATGGTGGTTGGAAAGCTAAAACCAGTTATCAAGTGGGCCTAAAATAGGCCTATATTTTTTTATGATCCCACAAGCTATCTGTTAGGGTTTTAATATCCCACCAGTGGCACTAGAAGAAACCAAGTGGTTCTTCCCAGCACATCGGCCAACCTGGGGCTAGACACTAGCTGACCATTGGTTCTAACGAAAGACCGATGAGTTCCACTAGCTCACTAATATAGCTTGGATGGGAGTGATTTAAATTTACACAAAGAAATTTTTAATTCCACTTTGTTTTTAGCTTCTTTATTATAAAAATAATTATACTAAAGCCCCTATTTTGAATTTCAGACCTCCACTATTTTCCCTTGGCCTCTCCCATTCACCCCCTTTGGTTCATCATGGTTGGATATATCCAGTGGCATAATAATTAAATGTTTTTTTAGATTTACACTAATATCATCGTCCAATTTATCTTTTTTGAATTGATATATAAATCATATAATGATCCAATATAAAATTATTCTTGCCTTCATAGATCTTTAGGGGATTTATCATTTTTATGACATCTCCTGACCAGATCGAGAGCTACCATCAATTACTGATTTATTGAGGGTATGTGTTTATGAATCATCTACCTAAACCAATTAGAGATAGAATACTAACATTAAAAATATATCATTTTGGTGCTACCTTAGTATATTGTTATAGGTTTTAATGTGTTAGTAACATCCCTTTGATCTGGTTATAATCCATGATAAACAGTGGATATTTATGGGTAATATTCAATTAATTGATACTCTTGATACATTTTTATTCTTAAATCTCATATTTTATCACCATTATTTTGAAATTTTTATGGTGGATCACTTATTTTTTAATACCATTGAGCTTGACCTCTACATTCTATAAGGAATTCATGATCTGTTCTTTAATTGGAAAAGGATACAGTGGATTGAAATCCTCTTTGTCAACATATCACAGATTTAATCTCGTTGAGGGACTCCCAGAGGTATGGATAATAGAGCCTCCCTTATTTATAAATAATTTATCTTGGTATCTTTTTCAAAACCTCGTTCTTTTTTAACCAAAACCTGATATAGGTATCGTTGATATGCAAGCTAGTTCTCCATGGATACACAAATGTTATTCGGGCTTCAACCCTTGGACAACATTTTTAGT
This sequence comes from Viscum album, assembly GCA_963277665.1. Classification (NCBI taxonomy): domain Eukaryota; kingdom Viridiplantae; phylum Streptophyta; class Magnoliopsida; order Santalales; family Viscaceae; genus Viscum; species Viscum album. The sequence goes on from OY728143.1 coordinate 418,042,423, forward strand.
AATTTCTCAATTAATATTTGGTAGGGTGTTACATACTAGTTGGTTCCCTTGTATAACCTTCCCATTATGATATGATTATTGTAGTGAAATATTTTTTTAACCATACTTAGTGATGATTTCTTGTGGGTGTGTGTGTCTCTCTTGAGACTAAGTGTTATGCTTGATTACATTTGTATTTCTTGTGTATCATTTTAATTTTTTTGAAGTAGATAACATTATATTATATCTTTATATTGAATTATAATTATTAAATTATATACTTGTCCTAATTATGATATTTCTTTTTATTTATTTTCCATCTCATTGAGGTACTGTATTAGTACTCGTAACTATTGGATTCTCACATTATGATTTCCAACAAAAGGGGTAGTTCATGTGATATGCGATTATAATGATGGTGAACCAATAAATAGGGTAAGGTCATGATATCCTTGTGTCCAAAACCAAAACATGATTCCTTTTAGATACTATGCAATGTGTTGGAACTTGATTTCTTGGGTATTAAAAGTACTAGTCCACTAGTTTGACTTGTGGCCCAAACCCTATACATGGTGAATTGATGATACCGAGTAACATTTTCACCAACTATCGGTCCTTTTCATGACAACTTATAATATATTCGTTTCAAACATATTGTATGGAGATAAATTAGTAATTTCTAGTGATCTTGGTATCTTGGTTAGCATAGGGATTCTAGGTGTATGATTTTTTATAATAGCTGGTACATTTATTTTAATCATGGAATAAAACTATTGTACTTGTGTAAACATGTTAAGGATTAATTGGTGGTGTAATTATATAATTTGTTTCTCACAACCTACACATCAATATTAGTGAATATGAAGAATTCATGTATAGGGATGTAGATAATGGAATGGGGCTCATGGATTATGGTTTCGATGAGGGGCATAGAGTTGGGAGAAATTATGGAATGTACTCTAAAGAATTATATAATGTAAAAATATTTACATTATTTCATATTATATACTACTTTTTATATTTCCACAATTAGATACTGTCTCATTTATTTTTATGACATGTGTTAAATATGGTATTACATTATGATGATTTTTCTTCCACCTTGGTACTTTGAAATTTTTTATATTTTATTTATATTTTTGTTGTATGGATATAGTAGTGTATAGTCCCCCATTTATGGTGTCTATACCCTCACTTCTAGTCAAAAACCTCTTTTATAAGGTGTGGTGCACCTGAATTATTGTTTATCTCCAACATGGACATGGTGGTTCAAGTTAAGGTAATACGAAATGTAATTAGATAATAGTTGTCATATTTCATGTGACTAACGTGGGACATGGTAAAAAGGAGACATGAAATGTGGACATGGGTAAGTGCGTTTCTATGTGTCTGGCTAGCTCATGTGTAATGATCCTCTAGTTTATTGTTTGATAGATTTATATTATAGATTTGTGTGATGTGATTTGTTTCAAGAACTATGAATAAGGATGTACAATAAAATTCCATATAAATACATGTTGTGTGTTTCATACTAATTATTTAATTTTATATCATGATGATTTTATCTATTTAGGAATGATTTTAATTTTCTGACTAGGGGATATATCTATTCTCCATGCTATTGTGATATATCTATTGGGGTTAATTTTTTAAACCCATTCAAGATGTTATGTTTTGTATATATATATATCTGTGTGTATGTGAATAATGTGCAGGTATATATATATTTTTTAAATGTTTGGAGGTATATTACTTAGGTTATGGGTATCCTCCGAGGTGAAATATTATTTTATCGCATAAATGGATTATTATATATCCCAACAGATTCATATTATTAGGGGATAATTTAGGTTTAAGAATTATGTATCCTCAAAAAAGAGTAATGTGACCACCAGTTAATGTGGGCTAGGATCATCCCGCTAGAGATGATTCCCCTAGTACACTACCTACTATTAATGTGGGTATAATAGTTCAAAAATATACACATGCTACAGAGTCATTGGAAATGGGACCATCATAGCTTCAATTCCTTCCACTTGTTCCTTCCCATGATAGAGGTGAGTTGTGGTCCATGGTTTACTATGCTATATATTTTCAGCTTCAGCATCCTCTAAAATTTCGAGGAACTAGGGGACCAAAGGATACTGAGAAATGGATCTCATCATCGATAGTGTATTTGACCACACTGAGAAACCTATAAAAATCATGGTGAATATAATATCATTCATACTACATGGACCTTCTAGGAGATGGTGGGGTATGATGAGATTTACTTGAGAATGTGAACGTCTCACTAGGGAGGCCTTCAATGACCAGTTTTTATGGAATTATTTAACAATATGATAAAGGTCGACATAGGAAATGAGTTCATGGAGATGTATTAGGGATCTAAGATGGTGTAAAAAAACTCTAATCATTTTATATAACTAATTTGTTTAACTCATCTCCTACTAGGAAATATGGTGCAAAAGTCCAAGATGTTCGAGATTTGTCTTCTTTCCTACATCAAGTTATAGGTTCATAGATTTAACCTAAAACATATTTTCAGTTTCTGGACAAGGACATGACTATTTAAATGTTCCTAGATGTGGATCAAATAGTAGGTATTCCTTCACCCATCAATACTCATGTGGTTTTACCTCCAACTATTGCGATGAGTGTCCCTTATAGTAGTACAAAGAGGATGATCTGGGACATGAAATATGGTAGTGGTAATTATCTTGATCATCGTATGGAAACCTTAACCCCCTCAAGAGTAGTCCCATAATTAGTCAACTCATCTAAGGTTATACATTATCACAAGCTCTAAATAGTTCCATAGTGTATGTTTTGACAGTGATGAAAGATAAAAAAATCTCTTATTGTTCTTCTCTAAAGGATTGAGGCTATCATTATAAAAGATTGTAGGATAAAAATTATCTATCGCCCTAGGATCTAGTTTGGCTTCTCATTTTTAGTTTTGGATGATGAAAACTCAGGTGAGTCATGTACCATAGTGAAATGGTCATGGAGACGATGTAGGCTGAGTATATGTCATGGATCAAACTCCAATAGATGGTGGTGAGGAATATTCTACTATTTAACAAATGGTCTTGATCACTTTTATTATATCTACTACTTTGTTTTATAAAAAATATTTATATTTCATTATATCTACAAAATTTGTTATGAGAATAGAAATACCAGTCAAGCTATATTTTGAGTTCATTTCCCTCGATAAACCATTGAAAATGAAACTAGACCTTCATCAGTGATTCCCAGAGTGTCGTATAGTCTCTATCAGTTGTGTAAATATATGGTAGATAATGATTTTTGATGATGGAGCTATTTTATATTATTATTATCAAGGTTAGGATGATGAGTTATAGATGCACTATTGTTTTCTATCAGTGATAGGGGTCATTTATATCATCCAAGAGATAGAAGTTCATGATGATCGATGAGTGGGAGTTGAGAGAAGGTAGAGTGAGTCAATACTTGAACCAAAATGGGATGATTACATCATAGATTAGTGGATTGACTGTTTTTGTGGGATCTTTATTAAAACCCTTTTATTTTTATTGATCAATGAATCTATATCAGGATTTCGTTTTGGATAACTTCATAGAAATTCCACCAGATAATGGAGTTGAATTCAAGATAAAGATCTGGGAAGATGTGCATCCCATTTTGATATCCCCATATCTTATATAACAATCTAATTTGAAGGGTCTTAAGGTATATATAGACAATATTGAATAAAATTAATTTATTAGGTCAAGTATTATACCATTGGGTGAACTTATTTTGTATTCCGAGAAGGTAAAAAATATTATGGGACTCTATATAGATTACTATAATAAAAATTAGGTGATGATGAATATAATAAATCCATTTCTTAGTATAGTTGGTCTCTTTAATCATTATAGGGGTTTGAGTGATTTTCCAAGATTGATCATGGATTGGGTTATCACCAGTTGTGGGTTAGATAGGTGTCCTTCAAAAAAGACAGTGTTTCATAGTAGGTATCTGCTATACGATTATATGTTTATTCGATTTGAAATGTTGAATACATAAAAAATGATCATGGATATCTTGATGAATAACTTCCATCTATTTATTAACTGTTTGATCATGGTGTTTTTGACTATAACGTCATTTTCTCACAAACCCTAGAAAAATATTCTAGAAATCATGAGATATTCCCAAGTGCACTTCGATCACAAAGGTTTTATGCTAAGTTATAAAAGTTTCACTTATGAATCATGGATGTAACATTTTTTGGGTATGATGTTTCTAAGATTATTATATTCAAGTACCCATCAAAATTTGGGGCATGAATTTACTAGACAATTCCCTAAAAAGCGATCAATATCATAATCTCTCTAGGTTTAGTTGGATACTATTATCATCTTATCTTTGGATTCCATTATTTAAAAAAACCTACGACTATTTTGATGAAGATAGGTGTGAAGATTTAGTGGCTATACATGTGTGAAGAGTTATTTCTTATGATGAATATAAGCTTAAGTAGAAATTCACTTATGATTATTATAGAGCCATGGGTTAATTATGATATATAATATAATGCAACATAAGATGGCTTGGGGAATTATTGACGTAATGAGATTGGGTAGTAATATATGGGTCACATTATTTGTAAACCCATGAGTGTAATTGTCCAACTCTTGACTTGGAGTAGGTAGTCATGTTATATTATTTAATGTTTTGGTGACATTATCTCTTTTTTGATAGTTTTATTACATGGTCCACAATATCTTCCACTATATTATCTCATAGTGGGACCTTGATTTGTTATAGAAGCATTGTATTATGTACCTATAGAAACATGATTTTGAGATAGACTATAAACTAGGTAAACATAAAATAATTATAAATATAGGTATTTATAATATGTTGATCCCTCATGAGAATGGTGAATGGCCTTTTGAAGAACAATAATGCTTAATGAGCTTGTTGTCCTACTGGAGGATGAATGCCTCTAAGGACTGAGGGTTGATGACTTGTGATCCATTACTGACCACATCGTCCTTACTAGACTGGGTGGAGGCTAGTTTGGAATCTTACCAAGAGTGTGTTGTAATGTGGTAACAAGTAGTAAGTGGTGACTTGATACCTGGGTGGATATTTGATGATGATGATGACAGCCTAGTACATGGGTGATTTGTATTCTCTACATCCACCAAGGAAAATATTATGAGAGTCTTCCAAACCTCTAAGTGGTTGGTGTATCCTAGAGATAAAAAGATATTTATAGACCTTTGGTAGTAGTTCAACTGTCCATGGATATATAGGGACATTGGTTGATTCGTTTCTCAAAGACTTACCTTCCAGAGGATATAGGCCAAGCACCGACATCCAAGTAGTTTGTTCCAAACACTAACCATTCCTATATTGGAGAGTGGTGAAATCCATATATCATTTTTATGGGGTTACTTAGGACCTGATGGATTCATGATGCTACGTGGGTGAATTTTTATTTGCTAATGAAATTTGATTATTTTTTACTGATCCATGAGACTCGTTCATTAAACAATATAGAGAGGCTATATATCTATGATATAGAATGATTTCAAGGAGTTACATTGATTATTTTATCTGAAAGAGGCACATGTTTTACATCATATTTGGCTCAAAGAATATAGAAATCTTTAGAAACTTGGCTAACATTGATCACAACATACCCTTCAAGACAAACAGACAACCGGAGTTGAATATTTTTACATTAGAGGATATGATCTTGGAATATGTCCTATAATTTTAAGGAGAATGGTATGAACACATTTACATGGTTTAGTTTTTATACAGTAATAGTTACCTTTATTTCATTCATTATGATTCTCTTTATGGTATGCCATTTCAATTGCATGATTTTCTAGAACATGTATGGTAAGGTAGAAATCGTGGGACCTAGTTTGTCATAAGAGACCTTCCAGAGAGTAATGATAACTCAAAATATGTTTATAAAAGGAAAAAGTCAAAATACATCTTTCTAGAATCAAGGGAGGAGAACATTTTATTTTTCCTTAAGCCACATGGTTTTCGGAAGAGTGACTCATTGGGTGGGTCATCAACATTTAATGGAGAAATGGATGTTGGGCCCATGTTATGTTGGACCATTAGAAATACCTAAATGGATTAGAACAGTTTCATACAATATAGATCTCACTTCATGATATTGAGTTATGCATGATGTGTTTCATTTTCTCTATAATTGAGGAACATTCCTAAATATAAATATGGAATAGACTATGTGTACGTTGGGATGGATCCTGACATTTAATACACATAATTACAGGTGCATATTATATACAGAAATGAAAAATTATTATGGGGGAATACAGAAGCAGCTTTATAGATTCTATGGTGTCATTGACAGATTGAAGAGGATACATGAGAGTGTGTGGAATATTTTTAGGAATAATAACTTATGTTTTCTGAGAAATAAACATTGAAGATACTTCTTTTGGATGATAATTACTTAGAGGGGTAAAATTGTAACATTATCCCTAAATTTGATGAATGAAATGTTTTAAATTTATATATTACTCTATTCTTTTGATAGTTAAACTATGTTATTTATTAGGTTGTGCTTAGTGTATTGGGTTAAAAAATTAAATATTGGAGTGATGTTTAGAGGCTATGTTTTCTAGGGGATAGAAAGACTCAACTGACTTGCCAATGGGGATGCATAGGCCCACCGATGGGGTGCCATTGGCCCCTACCAATCATTTGTATTTGGTTCTTAAATGTCTGATCACCCCAGTTTTTCTAGAATGGTGAATTTCCACTATATATACAAAAACTACCTCGACATTATTTTGTATAGTAAAACCCCAATTTAAGACTTTTGAATATCCCAACATATGGGAACCCTCCTCCACATGAATAGTTCAATCTAGAGAGAGCCCAAGCTGGGAAGGAGTCGTTGCCATCAAATATGGTGGAGCTTACGTGAGGGTGGAATCCTGGTCGGTGATGGTTCAACACAAAAATCAATCTGCACGGGTGGGTTCCTCATCATTTTTTCCACCTAGTTAGGGACTCGGTGACCCATCAAGATCAATGAATATAGGGTAAGGAAATAATAACTCAAGGGTGATCTCCTAGGTATCCAACCATGTACCTCCCAAACAATAATGTTTGTTGTTCTACTCTTTGAAACCACTGTGCCACTGCTGATGTGACGCATATACCACATTAAGAGTTTTTCATGGATTTTTCTGGTTATTTCAATTCTATGTTGATTTTTTGTTGAATTTTTCCTTCCCTTAAAGACTGTTGGGGATATAGTGTTTTGAATTGGTCTCTTCATCGATGTGAGATCTACCATTCATTACAGAAGTCTTAATGGTATTTTTTAGTAATCATATAATAAAACATCTCAATTATTGTGGATTAATGGTAAAACTATAATATAATTATGTTCCATTCTTATATTTATGATGCATTCAATGTGTTAATGAAATCCAATTAACCGATGCTTGAACCCTTGGGAAAGGTGGGTATTTTCGAGTAATTTTCCATAGATCGATCATTTGGAGACTCTATTATTCTTTAATCTTATCTTAGATCTTCCTTTTATGGAAGGGTTAATGGTGGATCAATGTTTTCTTACTAGATATGAGGTTCCCCTTATGATTATTTTAGGAATTAATGATACATAATTTAATATATAACATATCTAGATAATTTTTATACTCTTCTTTTACATATCATTGGACTAGTTCCATTAATGGTCTTTATGAGGTATCTAATTATACAACCTCACTTCTTATTATGGAATCACATCAGGTATCCCTTTCTAAACAATCTTCTCAGTGAACTAGAACCTATGATAAATATGCTTAATGTTTGAGCTATTTCTCTAGGGGTTGTAAAATGATTTCGGATATGATTCATTGATAATATTTAGAGTACTTAATCAACGAATTTGTGGTCAGAAGAAACATACCATTTTGGGCCCTTGTATAAACTTTTATCATTTATATATTTTTTGTGATGAAATTAGATTTTTATCATTCTTGGTGGTGATTTATTATGGGTGTTTATATAGCACATGAGACCATGTGATACAATTGATTATATGAGTATTTATAGTGTATATTGTTACTAACATGATACTGAACACATGTTGTTATATGATTCTGCTGAATGATTATGATGATGTTCTATAATTGTATTATTATGATCTACCCTATTTTGTGTATTTACTATATGGTTGTAACAGTCGAGATTTTTATGAGAAATATTTTTTTATCATCAAAAAAATCTTTCACTACACACAACACTAGATTGGCTTGATTTACACGCAACCAAGACCTTCCTCGATAGCTTGCGTTGTATGCAATACCGAGTTTCACTATGCAACGATATGCAATTAAAATATTATTAAAAAAAAGCCATTATGAATAGTAATACCCACTTTTTGAAATTTTATAAATTTTATCTTTCAAAATGGACTTCATTTTTGGATTCAGAATATCGAAATTAGCCTAGGGTGATTTTTTGGTATTTTTCTAAAAACATTCAATTTTTGATGAATAGTGAAAACACTAGGTTACTATTTAAAAACTGAATTTTTATTTAAATAATTATTTATTTTATTTAAATTTATTTTAGGTCAAAATTGATATATAATACCTATATAAGTTCAATTTAATTCATTAGATTCATTTTTATAATAATTTTAGACATAAGGATTTTATTGAACTTTTCACCGTCTTTGACCCACCTCCTAAGTGAATTTGAAAATTTACATAAAACATAATTTTACCTCTTCTGTGAGTGGAATTTATAAAATCCGAGAGTCATGGTTAATATCAAGGAGTAAAATTTGGTTCAATAAGATAAAAATAATATTTGGTGAATAGTAAATTTGTACTTTTATTTACCACGGTTAAAAGTAAATAGGGTAATTAAGGGTAAAAATGGTATTATTATTACCCTAACACAAGTCCTAATTCTATTGAATAAGTCTAATTCGACCAAAAACAACCTTAGGAATAAAATATGACCATTTAGGTCCACTTGGATCAGATTAGGACATTTAATATTATTTTATTTAAAGAAGAGTTAAAATCATTAAAATCAATGTTTAATAACTAAAACATTCTTAATATATAGATATAAATAAGATAAATAAGAATATAAATATTCACTAGAAAGCATTAATGATTTCCTACCTAATCGTATTTTAGTTATAATTTTTATACAGTAAATAAGTTGATTTATTTATGACACAAAAGTGATGCAGTAATTACCTAAATAATGAAATATTAGAATAATTGATATTATAAATACCCAAATAAATGTAATTTGAGATTTTTTATGAATTCCACTAATTTTGTAGGTTAATATTACATGTTATTAAGTATTTATGTAATTGTTTTCGAACTAATCATGCTGTTATGAGTTTTAAAAAAATCAATTACCAAATAGTGTCAAAATTGACATAAAATAGTTTTTTTTAAAAATAATATATTATTAATTGTAATTTTATTCCTAAAAATCTATGGTTCACCCAAATGACTTAGATAATGCTATATATATGAATAATGAATAACTTGGGGTTGTTTTGGCTTTTTAAATTATGTTTATTTACAATATAGTGTAAGAAAACAAGAAGACACAGTAAAAGTAAAATTATTTATCTTAAAGTTAAATCTAAATGATAAGGTTAAAATAGTAACTTAAACATGAATAAAATCTATTGGTTGAGAGTATTTCGACCCATCCCCGCCTTAGCTTCTAAATAAATCAATTTTGAGATATTAAAAACCGAATATGACTTTATAATAAAAAATATTTTATGTTTTTTCAAAGGTGCCCCTCTCCTCCCCTATAAAAAGGCACCTCCTCCCTCTCCTCCTCACACCACGTTGAGCCTTCAAGCTCGGCCAAACCCTGCTAATTTCTATTCTGCAGTTCCCTAGAAACCTATTAGAGGTACTGGTCTTCTTAAAATACTATCTTTAGTGCCCTAAGAGGAGGTTAAGAAGAGGCGCTTCAAAGAAGAGGAGGTTCGGACACGTACGAAGCAAATCAGACCTAAGGTAAGGGAAAATCACACAATCTCAATTTATATCGAAGATTTTTTATAATTCGGTAATCACTGGGGCATATTTATCATACACATACATGTTCCATCAATATGAAATATTATTTCTATCCTCCTATAATTGTTTAAATCCAATTTTACCCATTTTTGAGTTTTTAGTAAAAGATTTGAAAGGAATCTTTTGTTGTTTTTAGTACGAGGTACTTTTTAACCATTCCGGACAAAGTACGAGAAGAATGTTTTTCTTTAACTTATACGTCATGAATGGATTTTTAGGTCACTTTTTCTATGAATCTTTCTTTACAAGTTTTCAAGTTTATTTTTAATCAACTTCTATTACTTTAAAATTGAATGACATGTTAAGAAAGGAAAAATGTTTTTGAAGTAGAAAGGATATTTTCCTAAAGAATGGAGTTGAAGCGTTTTATCAAAATTATTTTCAATCTAAGATAATATAGGGTTCTATTTCTATCCGTATTTTTACAATGATTTGATTATGTTATGATGGAATTAATTTTATGATGTCCATTTATATTACATGGATTATGTTATGATGACATGAAGTTTAAGAATCCCATTTTTATTACATGGGTTATGCTATGATATATGATTTATTGTTTTGTGGCATACATAATAATGGTATCATTATGAGATGGGTGGGACCTATATCTCCCTCCAATGCATTGGGTAAAGATTTATATCTCATGAGATAGATATGGCTGGAAATAAAAGTTAAACCGGTTCAGTGATAAAGGACTGGAACGAGCAGTGAACTCGGTTCAGAAATAGACTTTGTCCACCAAGATAGTCTTGGAAATGAGTCTCGACTACTAAGAAATGAATTTCTATGATTATGTGTGTATTACACAAAGTGTCATGTTTTGAGTTATGATTATTGGGATTACAATTCACAACTATGATTTATCCCATGTTATAATATTATGATCTCTTTTCCAGGTTATGATTTCCAAAATGATTTGTTCTTATGACTGATATTTCTTTTGTTTACCATTACTGAGCATTGGAGCTCACCCTTTTGTATGTTTTATTTTCCCCAGGTCAGGAAGGAGGGTATTAAGTAAGATATGCCAAAAGGGACTCTAGATATGATAAAAAAAGAGAGACAATGTAGATCATTTATGAACTAGTTGTTCATGATTCCCAGTTTCTAGAGACACTATACCTATACGGTCCTTTCATGGTTTTGTTATATGTTGTAATAAGTGTGCCTCAATTCTGAATTAATAACAATGTATGTAAAGTATGGGTTGTTATAGTTGGTATCAGAGTAAAGGTGTAGTCAACCTTTGGAAACTAGGATGTGAAAGCCTTAGTAAGAACCCTATGGATAAGTCAAAGCATAGAACACAATCTTAGTGTTTTAGAAATGGACATGAATAACCTTTTATAAGGCCTTAAGTGTAAAATTGATCATTATTATGTGGTTTTCCTATTATAATTATTGTTACTCACACTATTCATCTTGGTTTTAGTCAATGGATGGAAACCGAAGGAACTGTATTAATGGGGAATGCGATGGGAAATGCAATGATTGTCCCCCTGAGCAACCAAATGTTATGCGAGCTTGAATGAAATATCTTGTATCCATGCTCACACAACTTTCTCAAGCAATGAATCATGCAGGACATCCAAACGAGCAAAGGAAGTAGCAACATTCTGTTGAATCCTTCATGAGGCAACATCCACCTTCATTCTGCGGGTCTACTGATACATTAGTGGCTGAACAATGGATCAGTACCACTGAAAACATATTTTCTATTCTTCAATGTTCTGGACATGATAAATTCATCTTAGCAGTATATCGTTTGGAAGGTGATGCTGATCAATGGTGGAATCGTTTCAAGAATACTGGGCCAAGATATGAAATTTAGTCCATGGAATGAGACGAGCTCAAGAACATATTTTTCAATAAGTACTTCCCTTGTATTATTTGAACAAATACAGAGAAGGAGTTTCTTGAACTGAAGCAAAAGGATGAAGAATCTATTGGTACCTACGAAGAATCTTTTACAAGACATGCAAGGTATGCTACTGGGATTATTATCCAACCTGAGAGTAAGATCGATCAATTCTTTAGTGTCTTAAAACCAAGTCTTCGAAGGGCGTTAGCCATAAGGGACTTCAATAGCTATGAGGAAATTGTTTGATGTGCTCTCATGGTTGAGATGGAGATTGGAGTAACCCATCAGTCATATGTGTTTAATAAGAAGAAGAAAATGGAATTCAAAGGGAAATCTAAAGAGCACACTGAAAAGAAGATGAGTTTTCCCTTATGCTCAAAGTGTGGAACGAAAAATGGAGGGAGTTGTCTTTAATGGACAAGTAAATGTTTCAAATGTGGAAAGGAAGGTCATCAGGCATTTGAATGCTACAATGATGGGAAGAAGATGTCTAAGGATGTGATCAAAGAAAAGGCTACACCAAGTGCACCTCATACACTTCAATGTTTCAAGTGCAAGGAAATGGGGAATTATGCCAATCAATGCCCTAATCCAAGGGTTGTTGATGATGATCAACGTCAACAAACTCTTAATGATAAAGAAAAATGAAATTCACATGCAATTTCTATCAGCGATGTGGAGTTTCATAACGAAGTGGTGAAAGGTGCACTTACCATCGACTCTAAAGTAGAAAATGTTTTATTTGATTCTTGATCCACCCAATCTTTTCTTTCTGAATAATTTTATAATGGTATCGTCGTATTACCTCAACAATTAGATGTTGAGTTAGCTGTGACAACCCCTAATGGCACAACAGTCGTATCAAAAGGTTACAATTCTTCTCCGATTGAAGTTTGTGGGAAAGTGCTTCCTGCAAATCTTTTGATCCTTCCTATAGTGGAATTTGATGGGATTCTTGGCATGAATTGGCTTTCTTTATATAGAGCTCATATCAATTTCCAAATAAGGGAAGTCACTTTTCATATTCTAGATCAATCTATGATCATCTATCGATGCAAGGATGAATATAACCTTCTAGTCGAAATTTGTTCCATCTTATGGGTCTTGATTCCACTAAATGAAGGTTATTTATCTCAAATGGTTGGTGAGAAACTCAAAATTAAGAATATTCCCATTGTACTAGAGTTTGATGAGGTCTTTCCGGAGGAATTACCGGGTCTTCCACCAAATCGTGAAGTTTATTTTTCAATTGAACTCATACAGGGTACTATGCCCATTTCAAAGACACCTTATAGAATGGACCCAATTGAGTTACAGTAATTGAAGAAGAAACTCCAAGAGAATCTTGATAAGATATTCATATGCCCTAGTGCATCACCTTGGGTAGAACCTATTTTGATTGTTAAGAAGAAATATGGATCAATGAGACTCTGCATTTATTATCTAGAACTTAACAAGATCACTATCAAAAAAAATATCCTCTCCCATGCATTGATGACTTATTTGACCAACTATAGAGAGCTCAATACTTTTCCAAGAATGATCTTCATTCAGGGCATCATCAATTAAGGGTCAAAATGGAGGATATACCAAAGATGGATTTTTGTATAACTTATGGACACTATGGATTTATAGTGATGCCATTTTGTATTACTAATGCCCATGCTATCACCATGGATCTAATGAATAGAGTCCTTAGAGACTATCTTGATTATTTTTTGGTAGACTTTATAGATGATATTCTTTTCTATTCAAAGAGCAAGAAAAAACATGAAGATCAGTAGAGAATTATATTGAAGACACTGAGAAAGGAGAAGCATTATGCCAAATTTACCTAGTGTGAATTTTGGCTTAAAAAAGTTGTATTTTTGGGTCACATAATCTCAAAAGTGGGGATATCTGTGGATCCTGCAGACGTAGAGGTTATTGAAAAATGGTCGAGACCAAAAACAGTAACTGAGATCCGAAGTTTCCTTGGTTTGGCTGGATATTATCGACGTTTTGTGAAACATTTTTCACAATTATCTAATCCACTCACCATGTTGACTCGAAAAGGAGTTAAGTTCATTTGGACGGAGGAGTGGGAAGAGAATTTCAAGGAGTTAAAAAGAAGGTTATTCAGTGCACCTGTGATCACACTGGCTTGTAGTGGAGAAAGTTTTGTGATCTATAGTGATGCATCCAAGAAGGGACTGGGGTGTGTTCTCAGGTGAAATGATACGGTGATAGCTTATGCCTCACGATATTTTAAAATCCATGAGCAAAATTAATCAACTCATGATTTCGAGTTAGCTTCAGTAATCTTTGCATTAATGACTTGGAGTCATTTTCTTTATGGTGAAAGGTGTGATATTTAAACTGATCATAAAAGTTTAAAGTATATTTTCACACAAAAGGAGATGAATATTAATCAAAGAAGATGGTTGGAGCTAATTAAGGATTACGACTGCTCAATTCATTATCACCCCAGGAAAGCAAACAAGGTGGCAGATGCATTAAGTCGACAAGACCATGCTAACTTGGGTTCCAGGTAATATAAGGTCATAAAATTAGGAACTTTATATATATTTATTTTCATATATCTCGGTAATACATAAAAATAAATGTCTTGATCTTAGTGTTATGCTAGGAAAGATAAATAGATATGAACTGATGATGTTTTTAACAACATGATGAAGTTGATGGATGATATGGATTAAATTTATGGATTTTTTTATGATATGAAATATAGAAATTAATATATATACTGAGATAATAAAAATCAATATGCATATTTTTCTTTAAAAAAATATCCTTATAGATCTAGCTCATATATAATAGAATGTGTGGTGGATTTGTTCAAGTTTACAGCTATAGTTTTACTCCTAATGTGAACAGGTAATAACCTTGTCACTATAACTTAACATAGTGGGATTCGTTGAAAAACCTGAAACTTGATGTTTGGGCGTGACTATGTATCCTATGATAATAAGAATCAAGAAATATAAATTACATTATTTGACCACTCTATAAATATGGTCAGGAGGGGAGGATCAAATTGCATGTAGTTTAGTGTCATGTGATAAAGACTAATGTTTCATGTTTTTTATAGAAGTATGTCTAGGTTAATCATGATGGGTATTTTTTGTTCATATAAAGAGAACCACTAGGTTTTAAATTTGGTGTTCATATTAGGAGGTCCATATTCAGTCACTTTATAAGTCATCAATATATGCTTTTATGAATCCAACATTGTTCTGTATAGAGTGTTTATTAAGTAACATTATATTATTATAAATAATGATATGCTCACTGTAAATTGTAATCAAGGATTAAACATTATTAAAGAAGAACTTATATATAAAATAAATACTTTCCCACATTTACTCATTATTTTAGTGTTACTTCTAAAGTATCATGTTAGTTATTAGAGCTGACAATAATTTCTTTTAGAGAAATGAGCAGAGGTGTACTATCTTATTGAATGCTTGTGTGACTCAATTCAGATGGATCTTGAGGTATTACAATGTGCATAACCACATCCCACTGATTTTCTCTGATTCATAAATTTTTATATGAGACAAGTCATTTTCTAACATTTCTCTGCAAATAGAAATAAAATGATATAAAAAATAAGCTTCCTCTTTCCCATACATGAGCGAGTATGGTGTCTCCTGAGCGGCTATTAAATTTATGATGATATGAGCCCACAATCAAAATATAAAATTATCAAGATAATAGTTCTTATCTTTTAAAACAATATTCAAAAGTATATTAGGTATATTTTTGTTGAAGGCCTCTATCTATCCAATTCTCTATGCAAGAGAGTCTGATGAATGGTTATTTGTATATTATACAACTAATACAGTCTCAATGATTCATAATTGAAAAAATAGTATTGATTTCCATTAGTTTTGTGTTGAGGGATCTATATAGATTAATGATAATATAATTCATGATATTAATGTCACAATTATTATTGATATCCTTTAAAGGTACAACATCAACAAATATAGAGAAGAATTTTTTGGCAATAATAATTTCCATTAACACTATAGAGGTGCTCAAAGTGTATTAACACATGATATCTATCCTCCATACAAAAAATGGGAATAAGTATATAGTAGCATAAAAAACATAGGGGGATGATAGATGAAATTAGAATACACATGAAAATAATATAATTTCATAACGAATTACATGGAGTCTAGTATCATTGATTGATAAAAGTATCCAAGTATTTTGATTTGGTGGAAGAGCATGGTTCTTGAGTGTTTCCCTGGTGGGTTCCAGTAAAGGATAATTTTATAATAGTGATGTATCTCTGAATTCATTGAACCTAAGGTGGAGTATATGAAATCCTCTCGTATATAGTAAACTATTTATTTTTGATCCATCGTAAAGGGTGAAATTTTGGTCTTCTGATTTATTTGGACCTTCTTCGGTTGATCTGTTGAAATGATTTTGAATTTGTGGTATTAGATTATGGGTGACCACTAGGTCCTTAAATTTCCACAAATAAGATCAATAAAATTCCATTAACATGGAAAAATAGAAAAAACCATGAAAATAGTTTGAGGTAGATTATTAAAATGTGGCATTCCTTGAAGGATAGATTGTTTCCAAGAATAGAAAAAATTACACAAAAGTCCACTCTACATGCTGGTCCACCACTTCATGAATCACCCCTGAATGAAAAAATTTTGTGGGATAAGGCTGAGTCATCGACATCCTCAATATAGAAAAATCATTTTGTGGTGATAGGGAGTGATTTCTACCCCCATTAAAACCATCCCCATGAACTATATAGTTCTTGTGATTAGGCAGTACAACTTTCCCCCACAAATGAAATGGGTTTGTTTTAAGGGTCATATGTTTCCCCCCATGAATGGATCCTCCCTAATAAACTTTCCATTCACTAGTCTGGGCATCCACTAAGGCTCCTACAAATGATGGCCTATATCCCACCATGGAAGACTTGTCTTGTGGGTAACCTATCCCTCTATTATTCTATAAATTGACCTTGATGACAACTATGAAATTAGAGAATCCACAAACGAAATCCCAAAACTAAAGAGATAATAATGAAAAAAGAGATATGGAACCGTGAAAACCGGATCCCTATGATGATTCTCAGTAGGTAAAACCAACAACATAGAAATAAAAAGGAAATATTAAATCATCTTATGGATTGTGAACCCAAAATCCCCTTGTATACCCAATACCATGGGGCTAAAATGGATGGGGCCTTCATGGATAAGCATCTCTCAGAGAAAACCACAATGTGAGTGGAACCCTACCCCTTGTAGAAAATCACTATGAGGGAGAAATGTGGCCCATATTAGAAAAATACATTTAGAAAGGAACCTAATCCAACATAAAAAATATTTCATAGTAGAACCTAGGTTTTGGTAGCTCCACACTATGTAGATGGTACCCTCACCCATGTAGCAGCACGCTATGCACAGGGAACACCATCCCACCTAACAACATGTTACAAGGAAAAGAATATCCTTGGGTGTTATAATTACTGATTCCCATCATTCTCTTACAACATAGTCCCCATGTAGTCCCCTCTATGAACCTATTTAATGGAATCATGCCAAGGTCCCTTATTGAGTGTACTGACATGTTGGATAAGGACATCGAGTACATCATATTTTCCTTTCAAATTTACAAATCCATAGAAAGAAGAGTAGTGTGGGTAACCTCCCAAATAAAGAGGACTCTCGTATTGTCTTTGGGTCTACATTTTCAAAGTAAAGAGGGTTTTAAACATGGGGTACTCACATGAGCCTCCCCATTTCAGGATGGACTGGTTAGGATCACATGTTCCATTCCCTTTTATATGGAATGAGATCCTATCCCAAGACAACAATTTAGGGCACTCCTCTTTAGGGTAATCCCCTATTCTTTCTTAAAGGACATAAATCTTTTTCTCCTATTTCCCCCCACCTGATACGTAAATAGATAGATCACAAAAAATAACAATCCTGGTTACCAAAATAAAAAAGTATACATTAATGCTCAAATAACTTTTCCCTCTCCCTATTGGATTCAACACCTCATTCACCAGTGGATAGAGTGAGTCATGTGAGCTTTAGATCCATTTATTACTCTTGTTTCTCACACATTGTGTTACACACATGGGCTTATAGGATAGTGTCGATCAGGAAATCCACAAAAATTCAACCCTAAAATAGGAATTCTTTGAATATGTTAGTCCCAACCTCTATTCAAATGGGTCTCTGATTCAGTATAAGTTCAAACCATACCCAAATCCAAAGGGCTCCTTTTAGGTATAATCCCCAATCATAACCAAATCCAATGGGTAGCTCCATGCATAATCAATAATAAAATGGGACTTCCCCATAGATATAATCCCCGAATTAAAAACATAAATGGGCATCCTTCCATGTATAATCCCCAATCATAACCCTTTTATTGGGCCTTCTATAAGGTGTAATACCAAACATACCATGCTATGTGGGTTTTGATTCCTCTCACAAGGATGTATATGAATCCCATCTTATAGGTTCGATCCCATCATCAAAATAACTCCCAAACCCCCTAGATGATGGTATACTCTATAACATAGTATCAAATGGATTAAAAAAAGATTGTATTGATAAATTGCCAAAGAATATCTGATCAATCCATAAAGGCTAGCATTTATAGAGAACCTCAAATACATTCATATTTTTCCATTGATAGAGAACTTCAAATATATATAGAATATTGTGAACAAATTCATAGTCATAATTCATAAGGGTAATTAATGTGTGTATACTTTTTAATGATACAAGTATTATTGAACATGTATTACATCTATAAGAGTGTCCCGGAATAGGAAATAGTTCCCCTAAAAAAGCGTTGAGGAGCCCAAATTCCCATACTCTATACTGATACGAGTCCTTGACTATTGTCGGCCAACATACCCAATGATCGCCTACCTTAGTAAATTAGGTACATGAATCATGGATATCAGAGGCATTGTGAATTATTGGCTCTTTGAACATACCCATTGGTGACTGTTAGAAGATGGTGTACCCGATTTCAGTGTGTTCACCCCATTTAACCCCTGAAAAAAATCCACTCGTGAAGTAAACTGTTATTTGAGGGACAAAATGGTGAAACCAATTTAAAATAATATAATTAATAAATATATCATGTAATGTAAAAAGGGAATAAAATCTAGTTGTCATTGTGATGTTTTGGTTATTTCATGTTAATCAATGCCACCAACTCATAAGAAACAAAATGTTAAACCCTACATGAAATTATTCAATTACGACATCTCCTTTGTAATATAAAAAGTATAGAATGCCCAATTCTCCTCAGGCCATTTTTTCTATCATATAAATCAATTATACATTTTAATATTCAAAATAATGGTGAACCAGAAGTGAATCCTTAAACAAGGTGGTGGTGTTACCCAACTTTACGCACCCTTCACATCCAAAATGAAAGAGGTCCAAGAAAGACCATAAATTACACATGGGGTAATGCGATTCTACTTTGATGATATCTTCATGTATTTATTTTCTAAATATATTGTCGGTACCATTACTAAAAACTCTCTTAAATTTAATGGTGAATCACTAGTTATCACAAATACATGCTTCAACAACTACACCAGTCAGGTCCTCATCCATAATTAGGACAACACCACCCACCCAGTGACTTCAACGCTAGGCCTTAAATGAATTGGTATGAAATTATCACTATAAGGGTACTCTCTCCACCATATATGAATCTACAAAGCCACCCTAGTCCCTCAAGCATCGCCAACCATCTGCATAGCGATAGTCAGTGGTTCAGAACTAGATGGATCCACTTACCATCTCCAACCATTTTGGAAGCATGTCCCCCAAACATGATTATAAGTTCCTCCCTTAACATATGGATCATGTTTAATTCATCACAAATGAAATATTCTTAGAATCATAGGAGTCATAACCCATTAACCATATCGAAAAATGTCACCACCAACACCATGTGGTCAATAATCTTATTCATGGTGTGCATAGTTCCCTATGGACTCTAACTAAATTCAAACAGAACCTTGTTCCTTGGGTTGCCCACAAAGAAAAAATATCATGCATAAAGAGACAAAAAATTAACCTCATTCCACATAAGGAAGCCCTGTAATAAAATATGGAGGCAACCTATGTGTAAACATATATTCTTTCCCACCCTCATGAAGCCCATCAATCAAACATGGCAGAAACTAGTTATGGGAAGAAATATATCAATACCAAGGAACTTGATTCCTTGTATGTATATACTGTGTAACACGAGAATATGAAAATACATTCCCATAAATATGAACCTTTTCCATAAAATTTATTGGAAAACTATGAGATGGTGAAAATTCTTGATACTTCTTACCAAAACCATCATAGAATTAGAGCATAAAATTATATGGAGATTAATATTACAGAAAATAATAATGAATCCCTCTAGTCATCTACAAAAATAATATAATAGTAGAAGTATATTCTTACTTACTCATATCATGCCAATTTGTCAAATACATTGGAAACCAAATACAAGTAGGTGAAATTTACTTTGGATGCATATAAATCCAATAAAAAAAATATAATCAAATCTATAATGCATATTAAAATTAATACTCATTCATGTGAATACTACAAGTAAAATATGGATTCAATTAGAGAAAATAGTAGGTGTATCCCAGATATTACTCAGGGACAAATTCACACCTATTCCCCCAAATATGAGAACTAATAATAACTATAGGTAGGAAATGGAGGACTAGAGCAAGAATATACTCCTACTATGACATCCAAATGGGAATATATTAACATTCTTTCCAAGGAAATCTGTCAACACATCCTAGAAAAAATTGAGGATAATATATAAATACTTGAACATATCCTCTAAAAATATCAAGATTCAATCGCATCCATTGAAATATAAAGGAGTCATGCCAACAACTCTACATCCCCAATTGGGGTGACTTATCAACATGATATGGTTTCACTTGGGAGTAGACCTACATCCCAGCTTCCACATAGGAGGTTTTCATCAATATTTCATGATAAATGGTCAAAAAATCAGGAACAACAACATGTTCCAAATGGGAGACACATGTCCAATTTGGTGTTTTCTCCAGGGCAGGAATGTACCCCTTCCAGAAGATAGGTAGCTTGTCATCATATTCTAATAACACCGTGATGGTAATTTTAATAGGCACCCATATATGAAGGTTGTTACCTATAGCATCGACCCCAATATCCTGCAAGAGAGCACTTCAAAAATGAATCATTCCATAAAAAGCTCAAAAATAAATAGTAGACTCATGACCCTACTCTACTAAAATATAAAGCTAAAGGGGCCATTATGAACCTATCCCTATTAGACCATGATACTTTTTATTCGTTAGAAGTTTACAAAAGTAGTGGTAGTTGTTCTAATGGTCATCAATGCAACATTGTTATCAGAAGCTCTGGAGGTCCTCCCTATAACATCAACCATGAAGGCTCCCTTCATGGACACAAACCGATCAATCATAAGAGCTTATATCCAGAGGAGCGTCATGGTATCCCTCCTCGTGTACATAATATCAAAAATCAAGAATACACTACCCTTGATAGCATCCACTATGATGTTCCTCCCAATGTTATATTCTACCATACCTCTACAAGATTTCGAGAGTCAAGATGTGATGGTTGTCTTCTATATGATGAAATTCATTGTAAAGTCCCTCCCTACAGTGACATCAAATAATAAGAAGGTCATACCCTTTCTTTTATCCATCCTTAAGGTCCTTCCTACGGTATATGCAGTAAAACCTCTTCCTATAGTCGGGCATCAAGCTATGATGGTAGTCTATTCCATGAGGGGATCTACTATAGAGGTGCTCCCCATGTCCAAATTTCATGTTGGAAATAATTTCATATCATTGATGAGTGAAATTCAAGGATTCCATCATATTCTATAGTTCCTTGAAATATTGATCAAGAAATTTTATATTACCCATATATTACCACTAACATCCTTTATAAACCAAGAGATGATCTGTGGAAATGATCATCCTCTAAGCCACCTCGGGACAGTTCACATACCAAAAAACCCTTAATAGCCATACTACATGTGATAATGTCATCTATATTAATTAAAGTTTGGTTTAAAAAGTAGAAGAGTCTATAGTGAAATAAAAAAAGAATATTTTTCCTATGAGAAGATAATTGTTTAAGGATGAAATACCTGTTATGTTTTGGCCCTTATTCACATATAACTTTGACATACCATGGGATTTGTTAAAAGAATTCATAAATAAAATTTTTGACAATAACTACATAATTCTCCACCTGATGAAAACAAATATTTCCCTACCAAAAGCTTAGTGAACCAGGTCAAAATGTTGGGAGAGATTCATTATAAAATTGACATGGAAGATATTACACCTACACTATGACCAGAATTAGAGAATTCATAGATAGATCTCTAATTTCATGCCCCAATACACTGTATATGTTATGTCATCTAATTGTTGTTTCCCTATATTGTGTTCAAATCTGGGGATGTGGCAATCAATGAGATTTTCATTTCAAACCATGCCCTGTTCTTGAGAATCCATTATAAATTGAATCATGTAATGCCATTATCCCAATACATCTAGAAAATGAAACTCTTGAAAAGGAAATGTAGTATCATAAGAATGAATCGACCCAAATTAAGTCACAAAATCATCAGGAATAAAATGAGAAAATCATCAAGAAAACATATAATCTAGGAAACCGATAACATATAGTAGGCTTCCTACTAGAGATAATATAATTATCAAGAACTCTTAATGTCTATAGAAGAAAATAGATTACATGTAGAGTTGACATTATATCCAAATAATTCCTGAATAAGAATGTGTGAGATTAAGATAGCAGTGACTACAGAAGAAACTATCATAGTATGTGGTCATCCCCATCTCACAAGGATGGGAAAATTTTAACATAAAATGACCCTATAAGATAGAAAAATACTGGGTGAGGAATGAAAATAATAGAAACAGAGAAATAACAGTCTATATGGATGAGGTAATATTCACCTCAACAACCCCTCAATAGAAATAATTATTTTCTATATTTATGTAGGAAGCGAATTATAGAAGTCTCCCATTTCATCCTTTCTCATGACTCATTTCTTCTTGAAGGGTGGCACACAACCAGGCGGCATAGTGAATCCCTCTAAGTTACTCCTCGCCAATAAGACTGAAGGGGATCCTATAATGGAAGGAAGAGATCTAGTAAAGGACACAAAAACCACTCATACCAATTGGATTATAGTACAGTTCCCACAATGTGTTATGAATTATTGAATGTCGTGGACATCAATCCTATAGAATACTTCGAAAATGATGAAAATTAAAGAGATAAAGGATAGGATAGTTCCCCTGGAATCTTATCCTCTCTGAGAATGAAGGTGTGGTTACCTATAAATATAGGATCACCTTGAATTTGGTTTGTTCCACAGATCAATCCTCAATCTCCTCCTCAATGAATCTCTACCAGGGAGAAGAATAAAGTCAAGGTCGTATATTACCCAATGCTTCCTCTCAATGAGAATGTGCCCCCTAGACATAAATAAATATTCACTTGAATGGAGGAGGTAGTTAAAAATTTGAGGAAAATTAATGTAAATGTGATTCAAGGTAGATATAATATCTTATATTCTCCTTGGGTAAAGCATCAACATACACTTCCATTAGTGTACCTTAGGTGTAAGGATTCACCTCAATAGATGATGTAGAGTTGGGAAATTAGCCCAAATTAGCAACGGGACCAAAGGTTCATCGAAACCTGGTCATGGATGAATATCAATATTTCCCTACACTTAAGAGAAAACCACAACAGGTTCAATAAAATCCTCAAAATGGTCCCTCGGCAAGCTATCCACCTCAAATACAGGTAGAACATACATGTCAAATCTTTCCCATCACAACATCTTTCCAATATCATGTTCCTAAGAACACATATCAAGGTATTACTGAAAATAAAAATTCATCAGAAGCTCAATTGGAATCCATGGAGGATTGACATGCTCTAGTACAATCAGAATGGAATCCTTACCCCAACTGAGTGAGAAAAAACTAACCACCGCTAGTTTTCAAGAGTCCTATGTTTCCGACATTCAATGTCTTAGGTTATCCAGAACAACATGTGACCCAATATATGCTCCCATGTGATCCCATGATAGAAATACTAGAGAACCATGCAGAAATGAAACTCATATTCTACATGGAAACATTGCTTTTCCAAATCATCTTGTCATAGTCTAGTTTTCTAGCTCAGTTGATCATATTCTTAGAAGACCTATTTCAATATTTCCTCTTCTATTTTGGATCACTATTTTTGTATGTAACACTCACTAGCCACTAAAAAAATAACAATAAAATGTCACAATTATAGATTTAATTTTATATATCGAAAGGGTTTACCTACTCCCAATACTGACCACTCCTTCAGGAGGATATGATTTCTCTATGCATTGATAACCACTATAACTAGATGCGAACTATGCTAATCATAGCGAAATATATAAGTTGGTTCTATGATTTCTCCTAAATTCGTAAAATAATAGAAGACAACATATGGAAGACCATGTTCAATTCCGATGTAAATACCCCATTAATAGGGAATAGAGAGGTAAAGGAGGATGTTTCATCCATCATACTAAAGACTACCACCACACCCACTCTATCTCTAAAAAACTACCATTTATCATATAACTCCTCCTACGAATCTTTTGAAACCCTCAACTCAGAACGAAAAAAAGAGGGGAACCATGAAAAATGAATTTGAGCAATGAAGGAAAAAATTCCACTCATTATGAGATGATCAACTTCGTGGATACTTTATAGCCACTATGGACCATGATTTACTTTGTCTACCAGATTCAAAATGGGATAAAGTGGTAGGTCTCAATAAGTAAACAAATCATTACCCCTTTCACTATATACTGTGAAACACTATTTAGAAATAATTTTTATTCAATGTACTCTTGTAGAAAATGATAGATTCTAAGAAAGTGATACTAGTAAAGCCTCCATCACAAGTGGTGTACGTTTCCACTACTACCTCCAATGAAGGAGGTAAGTGGAAAGAAGTTGTTATAAGAAGAGTGAAAATGTATGATTCTTGGATGTCTTGAAAGTAAATCAAAAAAAACTCATGGTATTATAAATGAATATTTTAAACATCCAACGGAGCCCCTTAGTTCCCCTACTGCAACATATCTGACATCCTCGATGCCATATGCTTCCCAAAGCTGACTATCCAAAAAAGTAGTTTGACCAAAAATACAAGGAGAATGTTTAAGAAGTTGAACCTTCATCAATGCCAGAGTAACCCTTTTCTCTCTCAAGTTGTATGCCCTCCTATATTAAATAATGATAAATTCCACACAAAACAGTACCATCAAAAGTGGTCATCTAGGGAAATGCATCATCTGATGATGAGTTGATCTTCATTTGAATTATTTTCATTCATTTAACGGATCCATTCTCCAAAGATGAGTATGGATATGTGATTGAGTTCCCTGAACATGATCAAGAAGTTTAGGAAGAGGTCATAGAATCCAATGATACGAGGGAAGATAAAGTCATGGCCGAAACCATTATTTTAGCCACACCCATGATCTTACTGTCAATGTAGAAGAAACTCTTAGAAGATCCCTTCAAAGGATTCAAAAGGAATAGGAAAACCCCACTGCACATTGAAGAATCCAATCTAAGATGATCATTATTGAATATACACCAGATGAGGAAAATGTATCTAATATCCTCAAGCATGAATGAGGATCTACCGGGCCTAATCCAAAAAGAATAAGAGCACATCCAGATCTAGTCTTAGGGGGTCTATCTCTCTATACTTGATAACAAATCCCCTTAATATCTTATAAAATAGAAACCCCATCCATAGGAGCACTATCCTCTAGACCAAAAGTATCATCTTTTGATATAGTTAGCCTTGGTACCATCCAATCTATCAATCATGGATGTGAAAAATTTATAAAAAGTCCTTAGTAAATAAATCATAGAGGATTTACTAATCCCATAGGAGTTTGAAGCTCATGTACCCACAGCTGAAGTGTACATAATGAAGGCCAATCCTTAAAAATGAATTGTGGTTACCTACATCATAGATTGAGATGAAAATGATGTTATAAAGGTACATATATGACAATTTCATGTGTCTATAAGGATAAATGGTTTCAATATCTGATTTTTTTTATTGAAAATGGATCTAGAGTTAATCTCATTCTACTGTGAACAATTCATCATATGGGATTAAATGTGGATAACCTAGAACCTTATTCCATAACATCACATGGCTATGATATAAGTGAGTAGAATACAATTTTTCAAATCAATATAAAGACTATGTTTGGAGACCATGTGATTGACTAATAATTTCCAATTAGTTTAAAATAACACTTCCCTCAATGTATTTCTAGGATGGACATGGTCACATCAAAATGTGAAAATCCCGTCATTGTACCATCATTGAATAAAATATTACATTAATGAAAAAAATAATATGTTACATGTTGATAAGTCCCAATTAAAATTATATGTGTGACATTATATTGATGCATGTTTCTATTAAGATAAAGGAAAACAATTCCTGTTCGATAGAATTGTTTGGGTCACCACCATAAATTTTTTGGAATTTTTTTTTCTAATACCTTAGAAAAGTTCAGCAAAGAATAAGTGTTATCCATCAATCTTGTTGGTATTTAGAGTCCAAATTCAGATACATATTTAGTAGTCCTTATGATACCAGTCATAACCATTGAGTCGTGTCGTGTTGGAAAATCTGAAGAATCCTTAGACAATGGCCAAATATTAGATACAAATGTCATCAATCCATCCCCATAGCTCTAGGAAATCCTTGACTCACCCATTTTCATATAAAATGATTTATCATTACCCAAAGAGGATAAATACAGTACTTGATCCATCGCTATATCCTCTCTTGATTTTCAAGGGAATCCCCTACTATCACTGGGTCATAGGAAGACGTTCATTCTTCTGGATATCAATGTAATGAATTCTCCCCTAACTCTGGAGAACTCATCCCAAGACATGTTCTCCATTGGAATAAGCCTAAGATGATAAATATAAGGAATATGAAGATGATTATGAACTTAGGGATTACCCTACATCATTTGAGGAGGGAATCCTTACCACCATTAATGAATCCAGGGAAATAAATATGGGTGTAAGAAAAGATTCATGGCCCACCTTGACTAATAATCCATGTATTCTAATTAGATAGAGTTATAAACCTCAATATTATGGAATCATCAATACGTATTCACATGAATCTACACAAGAATTCCAGGTCTCGATGTTGAGCATCCCACTCATCACCTAGGAATAACAGAGGATTATCAAGGCTATAAACAAGAATCTAGAAGGATGCACCCAACAAATGCTACCAAAATAGAGGCTGAAGTTGATAGAATCATCATAACTATTTTTATTTAGGTTTTCCAATATCCCGAGTGACTAGATAATATAGACATAATAAAAAATAAGAATGAAAAAAATCATACTCTACCTCAATTTCAGGGATCTCAACTAGCAATTCCTGAAAGATTATTTACCATTCCCAATCAGAGAACTGCAGATTAATACAACTATCAGATACTAGGCTATCTCATTCATGGATGGTTATTCAGGATATAACCAAATCATAATGTCCCAATTATATGAATAACCATCCTCCTTTCAGGGCCCAAAGAGTTTTTTTATCTGGTAATTCCCATTGTATTGAAGAATGCCAATGCTATATATCAATGTTACATGCATCACATCCTAAAACCCTTTTGGGAAAAATTATTTAGATTGAAGAATGTCGATTCTTCATATCAATGTTACATGCATTACCTCATAGATGATTCTATAATTTGTTGTATTAAATCATGTAATTGAATACGACCCTAAGAAGAAAAAGTATATCCATGGTATTAAAACTCTTCATAACATCACCAAGTTGAAAGAACATTAATGAAATTTATCCTGAATTTAACTCTTCACGTCCAACATGAAAAAAATTTCAATTTACCAGGTTGAGGAAGGAAGGTGTTATATATTAGTGGATTGATGATTTTACGGAAAAATTATATAGTATTGAGAAATATCACTTAATACCACCAATTATAATGCCACATGTTGAAGGAAAGAAACTTATTTTGTTTGTGACAGCCTTAGAGTGATCACATGGCACCTTCCTCAATAAAAAAATGATTTTGTTAGTAAAAATATCCCTTATTGTCTTATTCAAACCTTGATTGAAACTGAGACCAAAAATTAATATTGGTTTTGGGAACAATAGAAGTTTATCTATGGTGGGAGACATATAAAAATATATTTTAACAACCTATGTTTGAATCCAAGGGTGAGGATCATGCACAACAAATTTATTATTAATTTTTTTAATATCTAAAAAAATAAATACTTGGGCTTAGGAACCTTCATTTTTGATGATTTTTTATCATATTAAAATGTTTTTCTATATTTAATTCATTGTTATTTTGAGGATATAAGGGCAGAATCCCTGTAGCGATGATCCAAACATGCTCTAATGGTCACAATTAAAGATCACTCATTTTAAAATTCCAAGCACAAAGAATAGATTGTATTGCATTGTTCATTCGTGATATCTAGTTATTTATTCATAATGAGACTATATCTTAGGTTTCTCATTATTTAGAGGGACATAGGATTAGTCATGATAGAATTTTTTTTGTTTGTAATTCTATTCCTAAAATTGGAATTTGTTTGGAATAATTTTCAAAATGGACATAACTATCTATTTATAGATCTGGGATTTCAGTTAAAAATATAATTTCATAATAGCCATACAATATTATTTTAAAAATTAATTTAATCTCATTCCACATAATAATAATATTATTATTATTATTTGGGTGTGCCATCTTGATCAAAATGGATAAATAATATTTACCAACTCATAAATATTATTTTATCACCAGATATAGTCTTGGTCCATTAGAACTCTTCATTGATATATTGATCACCCGAACGAATATTTTATTCGATTAGATAAATATATTATTAACAAACTATTAAATACATATTTATTAAATTTTCAATAAAATAAATAAATAAATTTTGTTCACAATCGGATGAATAAATATTTATTTTATTTAAATGATCAATATAACTTGAAAAAAAAATTCTTATTGTTTAGAATAATATTTATTCTATTAATTTATTTCAAATAGAATTTTATCAAGACCAATAGAAACACATAGTGTGTGACCATCTAGGATTATTTCTCATTGGCATTAGATAGTTTGCTTAATGTCCAATATTGTTGTCTAACAACGAGTGAAGGAACCAAAGAGAAAGAACATAAATTCCCAATGATGGAAACCACATACAAACTCTCACTATATAATATAATACATTTTTCACAATATCTCATCATATAGGTTACATGATGGTGCCATCACACAATATTCTCAATAAATCATTCCTTGACTATCTGAAATAAACTCATTATTACACCATGGATATGGAATTTAGGGAGACCGCTCTATTTCACTCAAAGTTCTAAGGTATCAACATACATAAAGATGTATGTTACAAACCCATCATTGAGTTATCCATTAATAACATGTCATTCGTGATGCACTAATCATACCCTACATCCCACCAACTTATGATGTGATGTTTTCAATTAGCATATCTAAGTGACCGATTCATGAAATGCATTAATGATAATAATAAATTCTAAAGACTATTACACATGCTCTTAGATATAAATATCCAATGAAACCCAACCATGGGGAATTCCTACTAGTGGGTCCGTTATAATTTTCTACCATCTTCAAGAGAAGAAGTCAAATCTACATACAGGTACGCGCACATGGCGGTAAATATACTATTTTTTCCATTATAATATATTATCCAACCATAGAACTATGTTAAGAATATGGTAATATAAAATCACGATTCTCATCATTGTTGGGAATTACTATGACCTTATCAATGTGACAAATTCTTGAGGAAAATATTACACTATAGTCACGTAGAACAATGAATAATATGTAAAAAGATGTTTAATATAATATTTAATGCATCAAATATTCATGTAACCAAAGTACAAACAATTTGTTCTAGGAAACCAACTCTAACAATTCACATATTGAGAAGAGTTTTCTAACACTAATATTAGCAATCAAAAACTATGGAATTACCTAAAACATCATGAGTTCCATTTGGACTCTCATAGAAAACCACTCAAATACATTCTCAAATGTTCAATGTTGATGATACTTCATTCATGGCCGGAGGTTATCCTATATCCATTTGAAATCCATTTCAAGACTCTAAAAGTAGATAGAGACCAATAGTTTGATGATTTTTGGATAGATCACCCCTCATCTGAAATAAATTCATTGAATAGCGACCTACCAGAAAAAATGATTTCTCTCTTAAAGAGTTTCCCTATATATGGGAAATGCATGTAGATGGTGCATTTAGAATACCAAAATGAAAGAGGATGAAAGATCATAACATCAACAAAGTGGGGACGGGAGTCGTAATCATATCCCCAACAACAAATTTTTTTTCTTACTCATTCTTTCTGTCAGAGTGGTGCACGATCAATAATAGAGAAAATATTCTTCTATAAGAGGATCCTTGATGATATCCTTCTCATGTACATTGGAGGATAATAGATCATTAATTTCATCAAGGAGGAGCACCATTCAGCCTATAGTGCCCATCAATTGGGATCCCATATTTCCCATCAAAAAATAGGGCCTAGATACTACTATCTAATTGTTAGACAAAACTACACTAATTTCAACAAAAAAAGTTCCATTACTTCTAGGTTTTGCCAATTTCATCGACCAACCCCAAAATTTATTCACATATAAAAGTACTCATGTCCATATTTTACAAGGGGAATGGAAATTGTGGGACCATATAAACCTACTACGGCCAATAAATTCAAGTATATTTTCATGGAAAACAACTTATATTACATGTTTATAGTAGCCATACCCCTCAAATAGGTCAAGAAAAAGAATATATCCATCTTTTTTAATGAAAACATCATCATCATATTTTGTGTCCCTCATACAATAATGAAGGATAATGAAAAAAATACTATTTTGAATAATTGGAAAAGTTATATCAAAAGTATGACATCAAGTTCAAAAAGTAATCCCACTAAATATCATTGGCTAATGGATAAGTAGAGGCTTTCAACAAGGCCATATCAAATATAATATAGAATATGGTAGTTAAGGATATTATGGCATGACCTACAAACTTATTCATAATATTTGGTCTTACCTGGCCATGACCCAGACTACCTCATTGAAAAAAATCTCATTAGTATATGGAACAGATGTTGTCCTCCTAATTGAAGTAAAATTTCACTCACTCCATGTTCCAATCTGTGACCATATATCAACATATGAGAAACCCTAGAAATGTATAGATAAATTTTATTAACTTGATGAAAATATATTGCATACTTTTCACCATTTTTAGGTACTCCAAAATCTGATTTCATGTTACATTCACAAAAGGATCTCCTATAGTCTTTCCTAAAAGGGGAGATGGTGTTGGTTCTCAAAACTCTAATGATACTCTAAAAAGAAACTTCCAATGTTATAACCGAAATGGGAGGGTCCCTATATTATACATAAAGTCTACTATAATTGATCTTATTCCTTGATCTCCATGATTGGAATGTTCCCAAAAGAACCAATCATTATAGGTTTCTTGAATAAATAATTCATGTAACTATGATGGGAATATCCTGGCCATAAGATGTTCAACTCCACCATATACATTATGATCACATGGCGTTAAACTGCATGGGGAGATATCGTGATCACATGAAATTAATTCTCATGGTGAATATTTATGGTTGCATGAATTTAAATTAACTATCACATATTTTCTATACCATATGATGTTAAACTACGTATCCAAGTCCAAGCATCGCAACATAAAACTATAGAAATGCTTTTTGGGAATGTGTGGTATGGCATTGGGCCTCCTAGTCCCTCACATAGATAATTTTTTTTATACTATCACATCAAACATAACCATTTTGGAGTGATCTCACTTTGGTCTAAACTCTATAAAATTAAACTAGGAGTTAACGTACTTACCGTATAAAATTAAACTGCATAAAAATCATTATTTCAATCAACGATTCTCTACACATGAGATAAATCTGTGCATGAGAAAGAAAAAATTACCCTATATACCACGTGAGAGTCAAATCAATATAATGGACCCATTTTAAATATCAATGTGTAGTTATATTTGTCTCATCATTGTATATGTAATGTAACCTAGACTTCTCATGTCACCCCAAGCTAGAAATTTCTCTATCTATGAGACAATTTTTTGGCCATCCTTTTTCCTTGGGGCCTCACATCAAGTTGGGATTTTGTTTTTAACTCTTCTACCACATCACTCTCCCGCATATATAAGATTTTCCTTATCACATTACATTAAACTACATGGTACATTATCTGTTTTAAAAGAAAATAAACTGCATGGCTCTATGGTGTCCTCACCCGATAGGGCATCGCCTTCAATATCAGTAATATTCCATGACACACTCAATAATTAAAAGTTAATTGATTTTAATTATAAGTTATATGTAATGAAACTTGTATTTTATATCTTAGTCCTACCACCCCAATGAAAAAAATTACCCTCCCTATGTATGGTCATGACCTATTGTGGGAACATTCATTCAAGAACAATGTCTGGCTTGATTATCATTTTGATGAGATATATAGAGATGCTCGAAACATATATCCAGGGCCCAAATACGATATAATGGAAATGTCCCAACCACAATATACAATCCAAAACAATGAAGGGGACTTCAATGTATGTACGGTTTCTAGAGATACTTCAAGAAAGATTCCCTCTCCCTATAAAAGTGTTAGATCTGTGTGGGGAAGCACACCAAGAAATTCATGTGGCATGATTCTTATTCTATGAGATATTTAGCTATGTTGGGATCTCATGTCATGGTCCCAATTAAAAAAATACAGGAGAAATACCCCCTGAGTTCAGATTAGAAAATCTAATAAATTTCTCGTTTAGAAGAAAGTGTGACATGATTATTTTCCCCACATGATATGTAGTGATGCTCGAATCTCTAATCTCAGGTCCATCCATAGGAAAAACTCTTAATAAATTTCCTCCTTCCTTTGTATGAGTCCAATCTATATTGAGATCCACTTTCAAGAACAATGTATGTCTTTATTCCTACTATTGTAGAATAAAAAGTAATGCCCATATCATTAATTTTGGGTCCATCCACAATGTTTCCTTCCCACATCAGGGATCCATTGTTATATCCTAATGACATTAAACCACATGCTGCCTCATGAACTTTTTATGGATTTAATATCATTTGAATAAGATACATAGTAACGGCTAGGCCCGGTGTCCTAGTCCGAGACATAGAGGAAAGAAAAAAATTACCCACCTTATGTGTGATCATTTATACAGGAGATCACATGTTTTGGTTCCTTATTCAGAGATCCATAAAAGCAATAGAAATTAGTCCTTCTATGTATGAGTTAAATCTATGTAGGAAATTTCCAACTCCATAACCAATTATGGTCAAAATAATTCTTACATGCCCCAGCACATCCCTTCTATTCATCAAACTCTTCGCCTTGGGTAATTTCAGTTCTTCATAAACCTCAACAACCATCAGAAGTGGAGGGCTAGAGTCCTAAAGAAACCTTTTTTTGTGTAACAACACATGATTTCACAGTATGTTTCTTTTTAAATAAATTCAATAAATTGTACTACACGCAACAACGAGTTCGAGCGCACTATGATATATCAAATTTCCCAATTGAAAGGATGTTATGAATAGTATTAACCAAATTATGAAATGTATAGATTTTATTTTTCGAAATAGAAATCATTTTTTTAATTTATAATATCAAAATTATATTATGGTGATTTTTTTGTATTTTTCTAAATAGTTTCAATTTTTTATGAATAGTAAAAAACTTCATTATTGTTAAAAAATGACTTTTTCATTTAAATAATTATTTTATATTAAATTAATTTTAAATTAAAAATAGATAAATAATTAATTTATTAACCCAATATATGTCATTGGATTTATTTTTATAATAGAATTGGATATAAAAATTTATTGAATGTTTGAATGTCACTTTTACCCGCCTTCTAACCAAATCTGTGGAATGGAATTAAACATAATACATCCAATACTTTGAATTTTATTTTAAAAAAATGAAATATATGGTTGTAATGAAGATGAATTTTTTTTTTCAAATGGGTCGAAATGATTTATTTTCTGTAGTAAATTTTAAATTTTATTTATTATGGTTAATGGTAAACATGATAATTAAAAGTAAAAATAATATTATAATAATATAAAATTTCAATAGAACATGTCCTAATTTCATTTTATAAGTTTTTTCAACTTCAAAGAATATTTATGATGAAAATAGGATATTTTTAAGTTACTAGTGTCAGATTAGTACATTTATTATATTTTATATAAAAAAATACTAAAATTTTCATATTTAAATTAATATAACTATATCATTTTTAATATGAGGTCATATAAGTGATATTGTTGACTATAAATATAAATTGGGAATTTAAAAGGTTTAGATAAATCATGGAAATTTATTTTTAATTTTATAAATTATATTATTAAATTAAATAGTGACCCAATCATGATGCAGTAATTGATTTATTAAGGGAAGAATCAAATAAATGATATTAATAATATTAAAATAAATATCATTTGAAATATTTTACGCAGTAAACAAATTTTTGGGATGAATTTGACATGTAATGGATAAGTTAATGTAATTTTTTTAAGGTAATAAAGTTTTTATGAATTTTTAAAAAGTAAAATAATAAATAGTTTCAAAATTGACATTAATGATATTCTAAAATAAATTTCATTTTATTAAATGATTAAAAATTAATAAAAATATAAAATTCATCCAAATAATATGGATAATGATACATATGTCAGAAATGAACCAATTGGGGTTAGTTTTTCATTTTATAGAAAATATATTTTCTTTATAGTGTAAAAATACATGTTTTCATGGTTAGAGTTAAATTGTGAAACTAATGGTTAAAGACAAATTATAATGTTAATTTTGTGACCAAAATTTGTATAAAATTAATTATTTTAGAGTATATAGACCCATAATCATCTAATGTTAAAATAAATAACTTTTTATCTATTTAATATCGGAAATAAATTTATAATAAATTAATAGTATTAGAGTTTCTTAAAGTTCTCTACCCCTCACTTATAATAGGGAACCTCTCCTTCCAATTTATTAACACATATAAAGACCTTTATTACAGAAAAAAAATTCAAATATCACCTCCCAACTCCCCTTAATTAATCCTAGAGGAAATAATTTGAGTTGTGCAAATCAAATGGAGACAATTGAAGAAGAGGTAAGTGTTTTACAACCTCATTTAAAGAAATTTTCTTCTTCTACTTCATTTTCCTAAGTTTTTTCTATACTAAAGTAATACATTCATTATATTATATATTATGAGATTTTTTTATGATTATCATAAAACCATAATCTTCCTTTTACCCATCTTATAAAAAACAATATCACTATGTGTGTGTACGTACGACTTACCATCTCTATGACATGGTGTAAACTATTTTTCACTTATAAATTATTTCTATACATATAAAAAGGAATACAAAGGATCTAAATAATAAATATGAAATTATATTTTATCTATGTAATTCATATTCTATCCAATTCTTTACTCTTTACCATTACAGAATGATATCGTCACTCATGTGTACGTACGACCTACAATGTCTATGATACTATGATATTCATCCACCATTACAACCATTTCAAAATGATTATAAATATGTATATACTAAATAAATATGAAATATAAATAAAAGTTGTGCTAATGGAATAATACATATATATATATATCATTTATTTACTTCTATTCAATATGATAAAAAATAGAAACAACGTTCATGCATACGTACGCCCTATCGTCTCTATGAACGGTGTGTTTCATTTCATTTATCTATCTATTTTATAAATTTATATAAAGAATATATATGATATAAAAATCATATTTTACATTTTTATGTATGTAAATAATGTTCTATGTAATATGATCAAGAATAAAAAGTCAAAACATGTACGGAAAATAGGGTAATTATTAATAGAAAAGTAGCTTTAACTTAAATTTTTTAATAAACATGTTTCATAAAGTAATAAATGAATAATATATGATATAATAAATAATATTATGTTTATTTTTGAATTTAATTATATTTTTTAAACCATTATACATGAGTTTGAGACATGTACGATGTTTATCAAACTTAAGGTCAGGGAATTCTGTTTCACTTTTAATTTTCACAAATAAGCCTTGTTCACCTCCTATTTATTGTGTGCAGTGTATGTACTACCCCAATTTTATTTTATATCATGATCATATTTATCTTAATGTTTTCTAAATATTCAGTTGATGATACTGTTTTTGTGATTAAAATGATCAATGTGGTATGGGATGCATTGAATGATTACTGAATTAACTCTTTCTCTATTTCAATATTCATGATTTTAGAATAGAGATTTAATTATATTTATTTAAAGGATTATAATGAAAATTTTATTTTTATTTTGAATTTAGTTCAAATGTTTTGGAAATGAATATTTTTAATGTTTTATGTAAGGTACAATTTAACTAAAACATTATTTAAAATATTTTAATGATCTATTATTCTAAATCATTCCCATTACTGTCCATGTTTTCAAAATGGGTTTAATGATTTATTTATATGGACATGAATGATTTAAATATATAATTCAGTTAAAATTATTCATATTGGTATGAAGATCATTTATTAAAAAATAAATTTTTAAATGTCTTCTTTTATGAATTTTGTGACTTTTTAATGTTTTCAATGTAAAAAATGGAATTCGCCTTAATATATTATTGGTGCTTTTATTAGAGTATTTTCATTTATGTCAACATCCTTTGTTAGAACGTAGAAATAATTGTGTTTTATATCTTATGATATCATTTAGGATATTTTATGGAATTTTTTAGTATTATTTTGACTGTGGATGGGCTACTTATATTCCATTCTTGGTTTATGGTTTAAGTTTTCATATTTCATATACTCATTTCTAATATGAGTGTTCATATTGTTTATGATTTCATATGTGGAATACATTGGACTTAGTATGTGATGGGTGGATCCCATTATATCTCATTGATGCATTAGTAGGTCTCATTAGTCGAAATCATTTGGTGAAACACCTTTCGTGTTTGTTTCTGACCGAATTTATATTGTCACGAGGATAGAACTTGATAGAAATAGGACTGATTTCTACCAATATACTTAAACTCTCATGAGGATAGATTATGACTGTAGCTGTCTTATCAAGAGAATAGATCATGACACAAATAATATGGGTTTCTACCCATATACATAAACATTTATGAGGATAGATCTTGATAGTAGCTATCATGGGGATATATCTAGATAGTATAGAAATCTAGTATTATGAATTCGCTTATTACGAGATTAGTTAATGACTAGACATGTAATTATTTGATTATTAGAATATCTATATGAATTTTTAAATGAAATTACTTAATTTATTCTTTCAATATATTTCCAAGATTATGTTCAAAAGTCTTTTGTTTCAATTCTATACCTTTCGTTAACAGTTTTTTCTTATTTATAATAGCTTTTGATATATTTTTAAACCTTACTGAGAATCTGAGATCACCCCTTTATTATGTTTTATTTTATAATGATTATAAGAAGTGTTCTCTGAATTATATGCATGGTTAATCTCATAGAATATTTTCTTTATCAAAGAATTATTAATGTTTGATTTTATTCTTTGAATTGTAATATAAATTTAATGTCTGTAATCTATATTACATGACATTAAAACTGATCAGTCATTCAGGATTTGAATACTTGTAATCATGAAAATATATTAAAATAATGTACTGAATCTAGGCTTCTAGGGATGGGGAATTATAGTTGGTATCAAAATAAGTTTAATAACAACCTTGGAAATTAGATTCCGGAAACATAGATTAGGGAACAAAACCCTAAGATAGAATTTGAGGATAAGAATAGAAGAAAATCCTAGTTTTTGTGTAATTTAGAGATTATATGGCTATTCTTAAAAAATATTTAAGGACTCGATCTTTTGAATAATATTTATTTCCTTTTTGTGTTTTAATTCATTTTATACTCAACAGAACTGTGTCCCTTAATTAATGATGATAGTAAAATTAAAATAAGACCACTGGGTTTTGACTGTTATGTGACAGTTGGTCAATATGAATGTTGGAAAAGAAACTCTTAACATTATAATTATTGTTTATAAATACAAGTGATCATGGTTAATTAATACAAAAATAGGAGTTGACGGCCTCATCTAGTAGACTTCGGTCATACGAAGCCCATCTATCAGAGCTTGGGAAGGAGGTTGTGTCACTAGGCTTTTATCTGGACCAAGCCCAAGATGATCTTCAATATGTGAAGCATGAATGGAATCACCTATAGAATATGTTTAAGATGATAGAAACCACTACTCAGAAATTTTTTCCCGAACCTCCCCTAGATACTATCACCACTCTACACCTTACTCTTAGGTCTTATACAAGTGTTATAAGTGGAAACATAATGAGGCCTTAAATACTTTTTTAATTCCTTTGTATAAATAAAATTGTTGTTTCATCATTCCTATTTTGTAATAGCTTACCTTAATAAAGTATATGTTTAATTATGAGAAATTTGAGAAATTGATTTTATTATAAAAATTATACTGTTCAATTTTTTCTCATAAATGGAGACATAATATGGTAAAATAAACAACATTTTTTATTTCAAATGTCAAAATTAACCTAGGCGGAAATTTTAGAAATTTTTGAAGAAGTTTCATTTTGATGAATAGTATTTTCTGAATAGTGTTTTTATGAATAGTTTTGATTGTTGAATATTATAAATTTTTTTTATAAAATAACATTTTCTGTGAAATTATTTTCAAAAATCGGACATGCATGGTTGTAATCAAGATGATAAATGTGTTTCAGTAAGATCAAAAAAATATTGGTGAATAGTAAATTATGGATAGTAATATTAGCCTTATAAATAGTTTGTGACCTACGTAATAGTACCATCACTTAAGAATGTATAAAAATAATTCAGACATCTTCTTCAGTAATGTAATATTATATCCTTAGTAAATAACTGTTTCTAAAATTATTAGTTAGGTGTTAATATTTTTTAGGTAAATAGTGTGATTACTTATAAATTAAATATCTCATAATCATAAAATCATTTTCTAAAAATTGCGTTCATTTTTGAATTTATAGCATTGATATTATGTTAGGGTGAATTAATGAGATTTTTTTAAAATGTTTTGTTTTTTGGTGAATAGTTTAAATGCAGTTTTGGGGTTCGGTGTGTTTAATGACATCATATATGATATAATCATGATTTAATAATTCTGATAGACTATTGAATATAAATATGTGTTATGAGGTTTCCTTAATGACCAATACCCTGGGAAAATTCTATGGGAAAGCCCATGGTTTTGCAAATACCATTTATGAGGTGTCCCTTGGAAATTAATAAAATATTCCCTCACTTTTGCAATAAATACCAAGAAATTACATCATTAATTTCATTCCAAATTCCTCCTAAAAGAATCTATTTTCTTTTTACCTCTCTAGGAGTCCTCCCAAGGTGCCCTCAAGCCCTCCAATGTCACAACCTATGACTTTTTTAAGTTACTCTTCAAGGTAACAAAACCCATCACCCTCCTCTTTTAGTCATGGCTTCTATTAACTTATGTCTTCTAGTTTAAATTTTATTATGTTGGGGTATGTTCTTATATTTCCTTATTACTTTCCCATTAATTTAAAACTTATAAGAGACCCTTTATACTCTCTCTAACTTATTTTATGAATTTTTATGTGACGTTGTTACGCTGCCGAATGTTTGCCAAAGAAATCGCATCTTCTCTTTTCTGTTAAGTTTCCTTTTTATGTGGTATGTCATTAAAATATCCATACCATTATCTTATGTATATTTTATTATGACACTATATTTTATTAAGATTTATTTATGATTGGGTGATCCTTTACCCTCTCTTTCTAATGTTTTCTTAAAACCATGTTATATAGTCATTATACTTCATAAACTTCGTCTCAAAATCTGTTTCTCTTTTTTCTCAAGAAATTTTCTTATTTTATTTATGTGAATACCCAGACCAATTTCGATTCAAGGGGTATTCATAAATAAATAAAAATGATATATTTTATTCTATATTTTACATACATGAAACCCTCATTCCTTTTCCATGGGTGATAATTGTCATAATGATATTGTTTTTATGTAGTTTTTAAACGTCACAATATTGACATGAATCCCATTTCTTTTACTCGCTCTGGGTTATGTAAAAAATGTATGATTATGATCTTTGTGGCTCACATGAAAATAAATATATATTAAGGGTGTTCCTTGATAGCACTCTAATGCATTGGGTAAATAATTTAATCTCTATAGATGACAAGTCTCAAGATACATCAGGGAATAACCATAGAAATATTTATGACACCTTGGGGATGGAACTTGGTGATATGTTCTAGAATGTATAAATTAAATGTTTTAGCCACATTTTCATGTTATTTTTAAATTATTTATTACTATTATATTCCTATTTATCTCCATGTTATTATTGATATAGCTCAGGGTCACATGTAAACTGTTTCATTTGTTTTTTAATGGGCCCTCTGGTCACCCTTTCTTTCATGTATTTATCTAGGTTTTGAGATGCGGTAATTTTAATTCAGATTAACATATGATAAATCCATGAAATTTAATTACAATAATGTTTAACATTTCCATGTATTTGTTCCATATTTCCGTGATAGAATACATTAAAGATCCTCTGTTTGTAAAATGGAATGAAAAGTTATTTAATTAAAAGGTAGGATGCCATAGTTGGTATCCAAAGATAGTTTTGTTATTTATGGAAATTAGGATATGAAAACATTAGTAGTAACCCTATATAAATGATTATATATATGAAAAATTCTTTGTATTTTGGTTAAATTTTAAGTAAGGGGTTTTGAGAAAATAAATCTTTGTCTGGATATGAACAAGTTGATGTGGATTGGGTACAGATGTACCTAGAGTGAAAACTCTAACGAGGAGTATTGTCTATGACCTGGGGTATCCTGGTACACGAAAAAATGCCTCACTTCACTTTGGGTTTGAGAATCCCAGAGGATATGTTTGGTTAATCACGTGATTTTTATGAATCATTACGATGGATTTATAAGGAAATATAATTGATTAAGAATGAAGTTTTAATACATTAAATCTTTTATAGTTAAATGATTCATAAAAGAAAAAAGATTATAACTAAGGTTTTATTATTTTATAAAATGGGATGAAATAGGAGGAACTGTGAAAATGGTGAACATAATGAACCATGAATTGACGACCCTCTAATGGAATTCGGAATGGAAACATTCCTGAGAATGATGATCCAACTGACTCAAGTTATGGGAAATAACATGAATCATGCTGAGAGACCAATCTCACCCTGAAAGAAACAAAATTCTATTGATCCCTTTATGTGTCAATGACCACCAACCATTATTGTATCTTATAACCCTTTGATTGCTTATTAGTGTATCAGCTATATCAAGAAGATCTTCCATGTGCTCATTTTTTTGGAACAAGAGAATGTCACCCTAGTTGTCTATTCATTAGAGGGAAAAGCTAATCAGTGGTGGGAAATGATTTAAAAATGAGGCCAAGAGAGGAGGTAGATACCATGATATGGGAAGAGTTAATAAGGATATTCTACAATATGTATTTACCTCATTCTATGAGAACAATGATGGAGAAGGAATTTCTCGAGCTGAAGTAGAAGGAGAATTAATCTGTAGGAAGTTAAGAGACTAAATTTAAATGACTTTCACACAACACCTCTAGCATGGTCATGGATCCAAAGGGTAAGGTTGATAGATTCTTTGGTTGACTAATACCTCATCTACTAAAGAAATCCAACCGAGACTATGATAGCTATTAGGGGATCGTGTAGAGTGTGATTAATGTCGAACTAGAGTTTGGTGAGACACAGTGGTCTCAGAAATCCAATGACAATAAGTGATAAATGAAGCCCAGATTAGGGAGGAACTTTGATTAGGGATGAGGTGGAAAGAAATTGTAATGACCCATGTGTAATAAATGTGGGAAGAAGCATTAGGGAAACTACCTACTTGTGAGTGGGAACTGCTACAAGCGTGGAAGATATGTCCACATTGTAAGGAATTGTCATAGTGAGGTGAAGCCTCAAATTCCGAAAACTAATGAAAAATGGAAGATTTTGAAGTCCCAATCTTACGTCCAATGCTATAAGTGTGGACAACTGGGGTGATTTTCAATCACTGTCTAAATCTGAGGGTAGTGGATAAGAACCACCATCTGCCTCAGCAAAGGCCAATGGAGAAGGTTTGTGATATTTTTATCATGATAGCTGATGTTGAAGCTCAGAATTATGTGGTTGTAGGTACTCTGGTTGTTATCTCAATGCTAAAAAGTACTTTTTGGATTCTTGTTATATGCCTTACATTATTTCCTCCATGTTTACAAAGAATTTATAATCAACACATGATTGTCTAAAAGTAGATTTATCAATCAAGACTCTGGGTAGGATTATCCAAGAATCATCATTGTTTAATAACTATAGTATTTAGATTAGCGATCACAATATTATCAAAAATCTAGTAGTCATTCCCATGATTGAATTCGACATTATACTAGATATGGACATGATCTAAATTTATAATTCTAAGGTAAAATGCAGAAGTAAGAAATGATAGTAGTTTTGAATGGAAAAAATACAGTTATCTTCCAAGGAAATATATCTCCACCTAATCATTGTCTTGAAGAACCTTCTATATAATTATTTATGGATTTGATCTGTGAAGAAGAAGAAATAAATGATAGTGTATAGATAGAAAATGTCCCCATAGTCCAAGAATACATTGACATATTTCTTGATGTGTTACCCAGACCTCCCCTAGAAAGAGAGGTAGAGTTCTACATTGAACTCATACCTAGATCACATATGATATCAATGACCCCGTATATGATGGAAAATATGGAGATATAGTAATTGAAAGAAACCCCATTATATTTTGGGGAATGGGTC
Source organism: Viscum album (assembly GCA_963277665.1). Lineage (NCBI taxonomy): Eukaryota > Viridiplantae > Streptophyta > Magnoliopsida > Santalales > Viscaceae > Viscum > Viscum album. The sequence goes on from OY728143.1 coordinate 418,085,680, forward strand.
TATCCATCCGAGTGTGTCTCCTTGGGAAGTACCTGTTCTCTTTGTAAAGAAGATGGAATGATCAATGTGGTTGTGCATTGATTATAGAGAACTGAATGAGTTCATAGTAAAGAACAGATAACTTCTTCCAATAATTGATGACTTATTTGACCAAATTCATGGGGATCAATTCTTCTCCACGATTGATCTTCGATATGGTTATCATCAATTAAGGGTAAAGAATGATGATATTCCAAAATCTGCCTTCCGATACAGATATGGGTATTTTGAGATTGTTTTTTATTTTTTAAAAGGTTAGGTCCAAAGCCTCAATTTATTATTAATGCAAAGACCTCTTTAGACTCAGTAGAGGGAGACCAATTACATAGCCTGAAGGCCCAAGGCCAAGTTTCCTGAAGACATGGCATGAAATCCAATTAAATGGCCCAAAGGACCCCTCAGTTAATAGTATTACTACGGTATCCATGATGCTATAGTACCTACTATAGTAACGTCGCCACTATAGTGCTGCTACTGCTAATGTACTGCTACAGTGCCCTAGTACAATAACCCGGAAATTCACCCCTTCCCGAATTTGATCCTCGGTCTTTTGGATGCCAAGAAATAACCTGTACTACTAAGGTATAGGCTCTTTGTCTTTTGAGTTTGTTGTTATTCCCTTTGGAAAGACTAATGAACCTACTATTTTTATGGATTTGAATAATAGATTCCTTAAGGACTACATTGATAACATTTTGGTAGTTTTTATTAATGATATTATGATATATTCCAAAATCTTTAAGGAAAATGAGTATCATATAAGGGTTATTTTTCAAACAATACAAAAGGAGAGGCTTTATAGAATGTTCAAAAAATGTGAATTATGGATATAATAAGTTTCTTTCTTAGGGACAATTATAACAAATGGCGGAATCTCTGTTGACCCTACAAAGACAAAGGTTGTAGAGGAGTGGCCTCCGTCTACAATAATACCTGAGATTCGTAGTTTCTTTGGATTAACAGGATATTATAGGAGGTTTTTGAAAAACTATTAATCTAAAATCCATCATCCAAGTTAACTCAAAAAGTGGTCAATTTTATCTGAAAAAAGGAGTATGAGGAATGTTTCTAAGAGCTTAAAATGTTATTTGTTACTACACCCATGTTAAATCTTCCCTCAATTGGAGAAAGATTTAATATTTTTAGTGATTCATATCTGAAAGGAATTGGGTGTGTCCCCATGAAAAATGAAAAATTCATTGCTTATGCATCTCACTAGTTGAAGAATTAAGAGCATAACTGTCCTACACTTGATCTTGAGACGAAAGCGATCGTTTTCTTCTCTAAAGATATATAGGTAATATCTTTATGGGGATAAATGTGATATATACACACATCATGAATGTTGAATGTATATTTTAACAAAAAATTAATTGAACATGAGACAAAAAAGATGGTTGGAAATTCTTGAAGTCTTTCACTGTTCAATTCATTATCATCCCGGAAGAGAAAACAAAGTCGCTGATGCATTAAGAAGGAATGACCAAGTTGTTCATTCCATGATGGGGATTCAAAGAGATCCTTTGATTAATAGCCTAGAAAAGTAGTACATGGGAATTTTAAGGGAAGGTAAATCATCAAACGTTACCCAAATGAATTCTAAACTGTCATTACAAGATAAGGTCATGAAAGTTCAGAAAGAAGATCCTTTGTTACAAAAGAATTTTGAGGCTCTAATGGATAGAGTTTTTCTTGAGTTCAATATTGATCAAAATGGTGTACTTAAATTTTGTACAAGAATTTGTGTTCCATCTATTACCGAAATAAATAAGGAGCTGATGGATGAAGTTAAAATATATACATTCTCTATACATCTAGGAAGAAAAAAATGTACAAATATATTCATGATCATTTGTTGTAGGATAATATGAAAACAGATATTTTCGACTACACTACAAGGTGTATGGTATGTATGCAAGTGAAGGTAGAGTGACAAATTTCTAAAGGGGGATTATATCCACTCCCCATACCAGCATGGATGTGGGATAATATCATAGTGGACTTTTTCACTAGTCTCCAGAGAACTTCTAAATGAAACAATGTGATATGGGTTATTGTGGACCGTCTCACCAAGACTGCCCATTTTATCTATATTAGGAAGATTTCTCTCTTGATCAACGTTCTAGGATTTATGTGAAGAAAATTGTAAGGATTCATGTAGTTCCATTGTCTTTCATATTTTATCATGATCCATGGTTCACAATTTTTTTTTGGAGAATTCTTCAACATGCACCGAGTACCTAATTTAATTTCAGTATGACATTTCAACCCCAAATAGATGGCCAATCTGAAAATAATATTCAAACACTCAAGGAAATGATTAGAACATGCACAGTGGAATTTAAAGGTGGATGGGATCAACATATCCCCTTAGTTGAGTTCACTTACAACAACAACATCCACTCAAGCATTCAAATGGAAACATATGATTCTCTATATGGGAAGCGATGTAGAACTCCTATATGATGGGATAAAGATTGTGGGAGAAAGATTTTTGGGCCTGGTCCTATGAAAGAGATGATTGGAGTGGTCTGTTCCATCCATCAACACATTAAGGCTGCTTAGAGTCGGCCAAAGAGATATGCTGACCACCGTCGATGGTACATGGAGTTTGATGTCAGTGACAAAGTATTTATTTGAATTTCAATTCGGAAAAGTGTAATGATGTTTGGGATGATAGGGAAGCTTAGCCCTAGGTACATTGACACCTATGAAATCCTTGATCGCGTAGGATTAGTGTCCTATCGGCTTGCACTTCCTCCAAATATAGCACAAGTTCATGATGTCTCCCATGTATCCCTCCTGAGGAAGTACATACCTGACCCTTCACATGTACAAAATCGAGAGGTAGTACAATTGGACCATGACCTCTCTTATGAGGAGAAGAAGGTGGAGTTCTTGGATCGAAGAGACTCAGTTCTACACAACAAGATTACCCACCTTGTTAAGTTTTTATAGAGGAACCACAAATACGAGGAAGCCACATGGGAACCCAAGGATTCTATGAGGCATAAGTACCCACACCTTTTCTCTTCATAGGGTACGTATTAAAATTTTGGGGATGATGTTTCCTAGGGGGAAAATAATATAACAACCCCAAATTTTCAATAATATTTATTTCTTTTTTTTTTTGTGTCTGTTATTACATTTTAGACTCAACAAAACTACGTCCTCTATTAAATAATGTTAGTATAATTAAAATATGACCACCGGGTTTTAACTATTATATGAAAATTGGTCAATATGATTAGTGGAATCTAAAATCTTAACATTATGATTATTTTTTATAAATACAAGTGATCATGGTTGATAAATACAGAAAGATGAGTTGATGGCCTCATCCAGCATACTCGGGAAATACGAAGCCCATATTTCAAAGCTTGGGAAGGAGGTTGCGTCACTAGGATTTACTCCGGACCAATCCCAAGATGAGATTCAACATGTGAAGATTGAATGGAATCTCTTATGGGATATGTTCATGCTGATAGAAATCACCACTCTAGCAATGTTGTTTAAACCGCCCCATGATTCTATCACAATTGCACACCATACTCTTAGGCCCCATGTAAGGGTTACAAGGGGCTACATAACGAGGCCTTAGATACCTTTTTTATCCCTTTGTATAAATAAAATAGTTATTTCATCCTTCCTCTTTTGGAATAACATTACTTGCTAATGTTTTTTGTTTAATTAGGTAAAATTTGATAAATTGATTTTATGAGTAAAAATTGTACTTTTCAACTATTTCTCATACCTTGATACTTATTATTGTAAAATAAATGTCATTTTTGAATTTCAAATGTCAAAATTAACCTAGGATGAATTTATAGAAATTTCTATGATGTTTCAATTTGTTGAATAGTGTTTTTTATTAATAGTATTGGATGAAGAGTGTTTTTTGGAGTAGTATAAAAAATATTATTATTGAATAAATTTTTCTATGAAATGAATTTTGAAATAGGAGCTACATGGTTGTAATCAGGGGGAAAATGTGGTTCAATAAGATCCAAATATTTTTTTTGTGAATAATACATTATGAATAATAATATTTCCCTCAGTAATAGTATTGTGACTTATAGAATATTAATCTCACTTAGGAAATTATAAAAATAATGTAGACATCTTGTTTGGTAATGTGATATTATAGCATGAGTAAATAATTGTTTCAGAATTTATTAGTTAAGTATTAGTATTTTCAGGTAAATAGTGTTTTACTTATAAATTAAATATCACATAATTATAAAATTATATTTGTAAAATGGAGATCATTTTTTAATTCAACGTATCAATATTAGGTTAGGGTGAATTTATGAATTTTTTATAAAATTTTTTTGTGAATAGTAAAAACAGAGTCTTGGGTTTTGGTGTGTTTAATGACATCATAAATGTAGTAATCCTAATGCAATAATTCTAATAGACTTTTGAATACTATGATATTTTATGAGGTGTCCCAAGTGTATAATACCATGGGATAATACCAATAGAATGCCGATGGTTTTATAAATACCACTACTGTGGTGTCTCTTGAAAATTAATAAAAAATTCCCTCACTTTTGCTATAAATAGAAAGCCATTACATCATTCCTTTCATTACAAATTCCTATTCAACAAATATCTGGTCTTTTTACCTCAAAATTATTCCTCATAAGGTTCCCTCAAGACCTCTAATTTCACAACATTGGATTTTTTGAAGTTACGCTTCAAGGTAAGGGAACCCTTCACCCATCTCTTTTAGTCATGATTTTTTTATGTTATGTCATCTAGTTTCCATTTTATTATGTGGGGAATGTTATTCTATTTCTTTATTACTATCCATTTTATTTATAATTGATGGAAGACCCTTTCCACTCTCACCAACTTATTTTCTGAATTTTTATGTGACGCCGTTAGGTTGCCGAATATTCATAAAAGAAATTGCATCTTCTATTTTCCTTCTTGTTTTCTTTTCATGTGGTATGTCATTCAAATATCCATGTCCTGATCTTATTTATTTTTTATTATGTACCTATATTGTATTGTGAGTTATTTATTAGTGCTTTACCCTTTCCCCCTCTCTTTTTAATGTTTCATAAAAACACGTTATAAAGTCGTTATACTACAGAAATTTCGTCTCAAAATCTCTCTCTCTCCTTTTCTCAAGAAATTATCTTATTTTATTTATGTGAATAAGCCAACATATTTCATTTCTAGGTGTATTAATAAACACATAAAAATTATATATTTTATTTGGGATTTTACATACATGAAACACTTATTTCATTTCCATGGGTTATAATTGACATAATGATCTATTTTTTAAGTACTTTTAAAATGTCAGAATTTTAACATGAAACCCATTTCTTTTATTATATTTGTGTTATTTACCAAATATTTGAATATGATATATGTAGATCACATAAAAATAAAGAAATGTTATGTGTTCTCCCCAATAGAGCTATAATGCATTGAGTAAAGAATTTAATCTCTTGAGATGACAAGTTTCACGATACCGTGGTGAATAACCATGGTAACTTTTATGACACCTTGGGGATGGACCATGGTGATATGTTCATGAATGTATAAATTAAATTCTGCAGAAAAAATTTCATGTTATGTTTCAGTTCATTATTTTTACGATATTCCTCTTTTTATCCAGGTTATTATTGATATCACTCAAGGTCACTTGTAAATTGTTTCAATTTGTTTTTCTTATTAGGCCTTCTGATCTACCTTTCCATTGATGTATGTATCCATGTTTTGAGATTTAGTAATTTTACATAGTATGAACCAATGATGATGTCTTAAAATTTTATAATAATAATTTTTAACATTTTAATTTATTTGTTCCTGATTTCCAAGACACTAGACTTTAAAGTTCCTCTGTTTGTAAAATGTATTAAAAATTCATGTAATAAAAAGGTAGGATGCCAAAACATACATCCCTTCCTGGATACTTTAAGTTGATGTGGGTCTAGAATAGATATAACTAGGAGAAATAACTCTGAAAAGGTGTTTTGAGCTTTAATTAGGGTAACATGGTATGTACCAAAAGGCCTTATGGTGCACCTGGTTTTACACGATAGGGGGATATGTTGAGGATAATTCATATTTTCTTTATGAATCATTATAAATGATTTAAAATTAAAATATTTCCCCTAGGAAACCATGTTTCATATTATGCAATTAAACATTAATAAATTTTTCATGTTATATTATGTATTTTTTAATTACATATTATGATTCATAACATAATCTTTTGATTGTTCTTGTTTATAAATGATGTATAATGGAAGGAATAGAAATCAATTCAATGCTCATAATACCTATATGGATTTCCCTCTTATAAAATATAATGATGTTGTATAAGGGTATGAAACTATTGCTGAACAACATATAACAATACTGGGATAGCTGACTCCAGTAATGTATAATAACGTTACCCGTATGGAGCAGTCTGATCCACAATGTGGAGGATCAATGTTAGAACTCTTCATGAGACCATGACCTCAAACACTCAATGGGACTACGACCCCATTTTTATTTGATCAGTGGATAATTTTGTAGAGAATATATTTCTTTATTTGGGAAGCAACTAAAGGGAGATGTTTGTCATGGTTGTCTATCATCTCTATAGATAAGCAAATCAATGGGGGTCATTGATTCAAAAAATGATGGAGGAAGACGAAATAAAAAATATGAAATGAAAGGATTTTAAGTAACTTTTATTTGAAAAATATTCCCTGACTAATAGAGAGATGATATTTAGATGCAATTTATGAGTCTAAGGAAAAAGGAAGATTATATTGTTATGAAATATGAGGCCAATTTCACATGATTTTCAAGGCTTGTTGTGGACTATATTTTTAACCCAATGAGTAAAATTGATCATTTATTTAATGGGTTATAGTCATTTCTTTGAATGGGATTGACATCCCTGAATTTCTCGTTATACAATGATATAGTCTTATGTTCTATCGAGATAGGGAAATAGTTTTCTATGTCTTATGCCTTAAAGGTAAAGAAATAGAAGAATATCAAGGTATACCAAGAGATAGATTAGGGGAATAATGATGGAAGGATTTTCCCACATGTGATAATTATGGAAATAATCTTCTAGGGAAGTTATTGAATGTAATGGGTTTTTTATAATTATGGAGAAAATGGTTAGTAGTAAAATTATTGAAAAGGGAAAAAAGTAAAGACTTATATTCATTGTTTCAACTATAGTGAAATCGGGATCTACTCAAATAAATTTCCTAAGAGTCATTGAAATATCTCTCATACAATCAAAGGGATCAAGTTTATGCTTATGATGTTACTATATTAAAAATTTAATAACTAATGTATTTTTGTTTTTCGACTAAAGATTTATGTAATGTAAAGATTTTATTAGCAATGTACTAGTTATAAGATTTATGGAATATATAAGGATTGTAGTATAGTACTTCTTTATTAAGAATTTTAATACATGAATGATTTAAGTGTGTATTTAATGTGATAAAGGTATTAATATTATGGTATTTTATAATAATAGAAACATTATGTTTTATGAGGATATAATGTTAGGATTGATTTTAGAAATTTAGATACATTTTTATACTGTTAATTTGGATAAAAATATTTTGGAAAAGTCTTCAACTGGGAATGGAGTATGTTGAACATTGAATATTATTGGTTAAGGTAAAATTATGATTTATTATATAATTTGGGATAACCTTTTTGGTTTTAATAAACATTGGGATTATGAATTAAGTACTTCAAGCTTAAAAAAATTATATTTGATCTTTCATTTCTAGGTGTAAGGGATAAAGTGAAAATATATCGAAGTACAACGAAAGAATGAGATTGTGCTTATGAAATGGAAAGAAATCAAGTATGTTATTACATGAAAAGAAAAAAAATCCTTTAACTCTATGGGAAAGATCATAGAACCCAAAAATATTTCATATACTTTTGTTTTTGATGAATAAAATAGTCTCTTAGATCATCACCCACTTCTAGAGTGGTGATTGTTTACATCTCCTGACAATTTTATTTATCACTCTCCATAAGAACATGATAGATATATTTATATTCCATGTCTATTTTTTCCACATGGAATACTTATATGTGTTATCTCGGGTAAATTTCATACTTTCTTTTCTTTATTTTTAATTAGACATTTTATTAACCTTATTTTTGATACGTGTTTTCCACAAATATGTATTCTAGTATCATCCATTAACCTTTGAAGTGAAACTTAAAATGATGAGGAAATTATTTTTTGAAGGAGGAGAGAATGTAACACCCCAGGATTTAATGGTATGTTTCTATTTAAATAAATTCAATAGCGTGTGTTGTATGGAATAATGAGTTCGATCACACCATGACTTATCAAACAAGCCATTTGAAAAGATGTTTTGAATAGAATTAACCACATTATGAAATTTGTAAATTTATTTTTCAAAATAGACTTATTTTTTGAATTCATAATATCCAAATTTTCTTATGGTGAATTTTTGGTATTTTTCTGAAAAGTTTCAATTTTTGATGAATAGTGAAAAATACCTCATTGATGTTAAAACCCAACTATTTCATTTAAATTAGTATTTTATATTAAATTGATTATAAAGTCAAAATAGAAAAATAATTCATTTATTAGCCCAATTTATGTCATTAGAGGAATTTATATAATAGAATTAGATAAAAACATTTATTGATCAATCGAACATCACTTGTACCTACCATTTAACAACATCTATAGATTAGCATTAAACGTAGTTTTATCGCTTCTGTGAATTGTATTTCAAAATAAGAAAAATACAAGGATGTAATCAGAATAAAAAAATGTTTTAATTAGATCAAAATAATATTTATTGAATAGTTACTTTGGAATTTTATTTACCAAAGTTAAAGGTAAATAAGGTAATTAAAGGTTACCATAATATTATAATAATATAAAATTACCCTAACACTTTTCTTAATTTCATTGGATAATTGTTTATCAGTCAAAATCCAACTTAGGTCGAAAATATGATCTTTTTAAGCTACTTGTGTTCGATTGTGGTATTTATTATATTTTATTTGAATGAGTAAAAACTGACATATTTAAATTTTGATAACCATATCATTTTACATATGAGGTTATATAACTGATATGGTCAACCATAAATAGTCATTATAAATCTAAAATGTTTATCTACATCATGATAATTGTAATGCCCCAAAACCTGAAGCCCAGAGCCAATGCATTATTTCATTATATTGGATAGAATAAAATAAATCAATCTGGAAGGACAAATTATTTTAGCATTTTTCAAAATCTAGATTATATACAATATTCCCAATGTACATTTTTTAAGAAAGAAAATACAACATGATATATAATAAACTGAAATAAACTACCTCTTTGAAAGGATATTTGAGGTTCCCTTCTTTATAACCTTGCGGAAGAAAATATTATAAGGGCGATATCAAATGATTAGTAAGGTTTACATATTATGGAATCATGAATCAATAATAAGTGAATTATAATCAATTACACATGAGTAATACTAAATGATGAATAAATTAAAACACTTTCAATAAATAAGTAATGAATAAAAATGAATCCAAATATTTTGTCATAGAAAAAACCTCATGGATAGTAATAATAGAATAAATAATAAATAGAATTGTTATTATTTTGATGTCATGTATCTAGAACACAAACCATTATGTCATCGAGATGGTTTATGTTTGTGGGTGTAAACCTTCTTGATTTTTTGAAACAAAGTCGAAGGGTTTGCCGCCAACTAATTTTTCTCATTAGACCTATCGATGCATTGATGGTATATATAAGGACACAAACATCACTACTAGTCCAAATAATTTTTTAAACATCAATTTAATACATGAAAAATATGCATTTTGGATATCCATATTGAATAGAGGATACAAATTCATCAATATTTCCCCAGTTAAAATATCATTCATAATAAACAACGTATGTGAAATGGTATCCGTACTAAGGAAATGATCATATAAATGATATAAGAAAATAGATATATATAATAATTATAATTTCAAATGAAAAATGATCTCAAATGGTTATTGGATACATACCATAAGAAATATTAGGTGCACAATACCATATAAGTCTTTATGAAATGGAAATTGAGACAAAGTCCCTTACCACGCTGTAAACAATAGAATCATATGAAAAAAAATTAAGAACCACAAAATGAATCTAGGATATAATGAATATAAATAGAATCATGATATTATATATTAAATAGAAGAACACATACACCACGTGCAAGAAAGAAGCATCAAACAATGGAAATCTCACAGAATTAAAAGTGAGATGAGAAAATCTTTACCCTCTGCCCAAATGTATTCTCGGGTTGATCCTAATAACCTATATAATCAAATATATATTAATTAATCAATAAATATATAACCTATTAAACATTAAATTGATTTAGTATAATCTTATTAAGTTTATTTATGGCATTTTTTATGGGTTTAATAGGTCCAATTTTATTGTTTTGGGAGCATTTTCTTCCTTGGTTTTCATGATAGGTTTTCTTGTATATGAGAATGGAAGTTCATGTAAAATAGATATTGGAATATAGGAATGAAGTTATGAGTTATTAATCATAATCTAGATGGTTAAATTTCCATATAAATCCTTTGGTTATTTTGATGGAGGATGAATCATTATACAAAATGTTATTGATAAACGCTTGGATTATTTTGAAGGTTTTTTATGACCACTATCTCATTTTGTTTTATAATTGAATACCTAGTGTAAGAAATTATTATAGAACCATAAATAAGATATATTACATGTATAATGATCTAGTTCAACCATAAAAATGGTTTCATGAACATTTTTGAATATGGTAATTGAAATTGAAATCTTGTCGTCGTTGAATGAGATACATCAACACTTCTTAGATGCCATTTTTGTTTTTAGTATAAGAGGAAGGGGAAAGGAGAGATTATTATTAACTATTCTACTAGAATAATAAAATTCTAGTTTATGGAATGTATTGGAATGTTCATAGTATTTTTATGAGGGGAGGGTTGGAGACTGAAACAAAAGAATTTAACTTGTAAAAGAAGGTGAATGAAAAGGGAAGAGAGGTTCACCTCTTGAGTTCTCGTCCCTAAGAATATTGTTAATGCCTTTATTTTTTACTTTTTGTGAGACCACAAGGTCTTGGACATGGAGGGAGGTCTTGGTATGTTTATTTTGTAGAACAAATTAAAGGATCAAAACATGAGTTGTGTGAGAGGAAGATGGGGTGAGGGGTTGTTTATATAGTGGAGTGGAGCAGGGTTTTCATAAAATTTTAATCATTTGTCTATTATTTTTCACTAATACAAGAAATAGTGATGATTAAATGAACAAAATAGTAATAAGTTCATGTTATTTTAAACTAATTGTTTCTTATATCATATATGATGCAGGGAATAGCGTATTTATCTCATAATATATTTGTCTTATAACAACCATATTTTATTATTCCCCAAAAAATAAAGAATTTTAGAAAAATACCCAAAATTTACACTAACAATTTTTTGACATGTAGAATCCAAAAAATGAACTCTGTTTGTCAAAACTAATTTTCTAAATATGAAAATTTTATTTTTAATTTAAACAATCATTTAATAAAAAACAAACACTTAAAATATTCATGTTCTTTTTTAAGGTTTTGAAATTATATATATACTTTTGTGTGTAAGGTTACCATTCATAAGGGTAATACTACTATTCATAAGGGTAAGTTACTATTAATTAGGGTAAGTTACAATCCATAAGGGTAAGTGACGAAGCGTTTTCGTGCACGCTCTCAAAAATATTTATAGCTAAGTGCAGCACAGGGGCTGACCTAGGTCGTTCTCTTGAGGAGCTTTTGTGGTTAATAAATCACTACTTCTATTCCACCTAATCTAATTCTTTTTTTGTTGTTTAATATTTTATGAAATAAATGTAATTTAATAAAATAAATGAAATTCATAAATCAGAAGAAACTAAAATTTAATTATAAATTACCATGCAATGCTAAACAGAATGTAATTAGGGAAGAAAGGAAGTTCTCCCGAGAGAATATTCAGGGAGAACCTTCATTGGCCAGCTTCAAATATTCTTAGTTTACACACTCCATCGTATGTGTGCACACCTTATTCTACACCGGTTATGAATGAAAAGTCTACTTAGCAATCGCCAAGCACACCTTCCATCCACCTCCTCAATCGAGGGAAAATGGTTGTAGATTAAGAAGTTAATCTTTAGATAACCATAGTGAGGATTACACCCACTATAAATTATCCTTAGAATTAACTCAAAGAATATTAAAAACATGGTCTTGGGTTCAAGAACCTGATTACTCCCTCAGGATATTCCTCGGATTAGTTACTCATGATCATGAGTATTATAGTTCACGATGGTAAGATGAGAGGAAGAAAAGAGGGTGAATCGGTGGACACAAAAATAAAAACAATGCATGAATTTATTAGAAATCTAAATTACAATTAAAAACTAAAAATAAGTAAAATAAATAAAATAAAAATAATGTTGGAATATTTGTGGCCGGCCTCCCTCGGTGGAGATCTCCTCCTTGGTGCCTTGAAGGAATGGATGGAGAATGGGTGCTTTGAGGAGGAGGTGAGGGCCTCCTTTTATAGGCAGAATTTGTATCTCAAATGTCGACGAATTGTATACCCCTTTAATGACATATTCACGAGTTCCACCCTTCATAAATGTTGTTCATAAATTTCTTGTCCGTCTCCTCTAAAAATTTCAGCAGATTTGGAAACCGTATGTAGGAGTTATTAATTTTTCATTCTCGGTTGCTGTTTCTGGACGAACCATCCAGGAAGGTTCCTCCAAAATAATGTCGTTCAATATCCTCGTTAAGGATCTCCAAAATCCTCCAAATTTAATGTATAGACGGAACTATCTGTCCTAAAGGTATCCCAGGTAGAAACACATCATTTAGATATGTGTAGGCCGCGTTTGATGTCCGTTACTTTGGGTGGGTCCATGCTGTCCGCCCGGAAAAACTCCAATATTCAATGATTTTTTAGACCCTTTAGATGACCGAATCAGTTCCTGGTCCAGAAGACAAAAATGAAGGAAATAAAATAAGGATTCTAAAAAAATTTTAATCAGAAAATTTGGAATTTTATTTTTCCTGAAATGACCAAAATACCCCTGACGTAAAATTCTGTCAAAAATCCAGAATTAGTCGTTTTTCACATTTGGGTTCAAAATAGCACTAAAACCTAAAAACATGATAATTACCCATTCAATAACACTTTTGTGGGATTATAAACAATGTTTTACAGTATAAAATATATGAAAATTTGAGCTTCATCACTCCCCCACACTTAAACATTGCACTCCTGGGCAATAATCTTACATCCAAATCAAAATCCACACAACAATCAAAAATGAGAAAATATCAATGATTTTATGCAAAATAGAATTCCATCATGTCTCATTTATGAATAATAATTCTCTCATTTTCATTTCAATCATTAAAATTTGTTCAACCTCATAAATCAATCCATGGCCCAATCACAACCTACCTCACATTGATTTTTATGTCACTCTTCACTCAAGAGAAATTGATTCTGGAGTTATGCTCATACTTGAAAATCACATGTATCACCATAGGTTTGTGAAAATTATCATTTCTTCACAGCGTGAAACATGAAAATGAATTTAATCATGAGGGATTTAATTAAAGGATCAAATGATTCTGTGGCTTAGGGTCGGTGGTAGAATGATTGAAAAATGTTCCAAGCTAGAAAGAGGAGGTTGAACTTTTAAATACAATGCATGATTAAATCAAGTGAAAAAACAAGAAATTCCTCACTCAATACTGCTTGTAAATGTGAAAAACAACCCCACCCATCTTTATGAGATGGTACATGAGCCAATAAGTGATGATATCATCTATTTTCTCCTCCTTTTTTTTCAAAGCTCCAGAAAGGCACAACTTTATTTTTTTTCTTTTTTTTATGGAGGATGAGCTGAAAAATTGAATACAATGAATGAATGAAAATTCATGCCCTTGATTTTTGGGAGGGACATGAGTCATAAAAGAATGTACAATGAATATTCAAGCTCATCTCCATTTTTTCTTCTTTTTTTAGGAGAAATGGATGAACCAAATAAAGCACAATGAAATGATGACACATGCCCAATTCTCTTGTTATCCACTGCCCAAAATATTGACACACACTTCACACTACCGATAAATGATACACATCCCAATGAACGCACAGGAAAGGCCCTTCCCCCACACTCAAACTTGAAATATCCATGAAAAAATACTAAAAGTGTGGGCAGGTATGGAAAAATTGGCTTGTAATGTGGCTTAAACCTATAAAGAAATTCATGGCATCTAAGGGCTTACGAAGGATAAATGTAAAGGTGGGTCTCAAGATAAAATGTGGCTAGCCAAAGAGATGCCTCAATCATTTTAAATACATTCCATGAAATCCAAAGCTTCGAAAGAGAATATTCACAAATTCTGGTTCTCACACAAAATTCAAGTTTCCCTCAAGAAAGTGTGGGTATTAGGAAGAATATGTAAAAGTGGTTCAGAATACCTCACAGGATCGGAAAAAATATTTTGAGACAGTGTTTCATGGTCATGGATTTCAAAAATCAGTCAAACTCATAAAAATGATTGACAATCCAATTCAAGAAAATGTTTTCACATCAACAATCATTTAAAATCCATTATTTCAAAAATCATTTCAACTCTTTATAATCAATTGATGTGTGAAAAGTGATAAGAATATTCATTAAAACTCAAAAATCCTAAAAATATAAAAAAAAAAGCACACAAGAAGAACTAAGCAGGTTGAAACTCCCCCACACTTAAATTTAACTACCCCTTATTTCAACACAACAAAATATAAATATAAATATAGAAATTCAAAGGGAAGGAAAGATACAACCTGACATTATTTTAGAAGTGGATTCCTTGAGTTAAGCTCCTAAAAGAAACCACTTTAAGACTACAAGAAAGTAATAAAAATAAATCAGAAAGAAAAATAAATAAAAAGAATGAGAAAAGGAAAATAAAAGAGATAATGCTTGGTTTAGACCTCCAAGCGGGTGCTAGGTTTTTACTGCCCCTAGTCAGGCAGTTTCAGTAGATTATCCCCAATCAGAAGGTGGGTGTGGTTTCTTTGAGATGAACCACCACATGTGAGTTTTCCCGATGTCCATGATTAAAACCTGAAAGTAGATAACCCCAAATAAGATTTGAATGTTCCCAACCCCTGAGAAAGAATAAAGAAGACATTTGAGGTTCGAAGTGGGAGGGAATAAAAGATAAGGGTGCTCCCTGTTAACTTCAGTGGTGTCCTCCTCCATATGGTATGAAAATTTTTGTTGAGGAGGTAGTTGCACCACCGCCACCTTCTCCAGATCTTCTTCCTCGATTACCACCACTTTGGGGGTATCATCATCAAAATCCAAGGCCTGATCCATTTGTGTTGTATCTGAAATTTCAGGAAAGGAGAAGTCAGAAAACAATCCTGTGTGAATAAAATTAAAACATGATGAATCAATAAAGAAATCTTCCCTTTCAAGTAATTCAACTTGGTAATTGATCTCTTCAGGCATGACCATTGGAAAATCCATCTCAGCAGGTGCATCTTCTTCTTTATCTTCCAAAGCAAGAGTGAGGTCAAAAGGTACTGATTGTTCAATATCAAGCATGGGAAGATCATGTTTCAAGTTATCTTCGACAATGTTATTCCAAGATTCTTTGAAAAAATATTGACCTCCCATCAGTGCATCAGTTGGAATGTGTACTTCTGGGACCTCCTTGAGCAATGGTTGAGTGCGGGATGATGTGATAAGTTCCTTTAGAAGTTCTTTCTCACCCGCCTCAGGTTCATTAACATGAAATGTGATCGGTGAAATCTCTTCCACCAATCGTTCTGGTTCAGTTTCAGGCTCAGGTTTGGGTTGCTCTTGGGATGTGCGTACATATTCAGCAATCCATTCAATTTGGCTCTCCAGTTTTTGAACTTTATCACTAATCCTATGAAATTGAGCATCAATTTCATTGCAAACATTTTCTTGAACCTGAGATTGGTCAGTCCATGCAGAATAATCACCATTGAAATACATCATGAACAAAAAGTTTTTTTTTAGTTTTTGAAATTTATGATTTTTTTGATGTTTTTTTTAAATGAAAGGAAAATTATTTACACAATGTGAATAAAAATAGTGAATTAAAACCACTTGGCTCCCCGGAAACGGCGCCAATTTGACGAAGCGTTGTCGTGCACGCTCTCAAAAATATTTATAGCTAAGTGCAGCACAGGGGCTGACCTAGGTCGTTCTCTTGAGGAGCTTTTGTGGTTAATAAATCACTACTTCTATTCCACCTAATCTAATTCTTTTTTTGTTGTTTAATATTTTATGAAATAAATGTAATTTAATAAAATAAATGAAATTCATAAATCAGAAGAAACTAAAATTTAATTATAAATTACCATGCAATGCTAAACAGAATGTAATTAGGGAAGAAAGGAAGTTCTCCCGAGAGAATATTCAGGGAGCACCTTCATTGGTCAGCTTCAAATATTCTTAGTTTACACACTCCATAGTATGTGTGAACACCTTATTCTACACCGGTTATGAATGAAAAGTCTACTTAGCGATCGCCAAGCACACCTTCCATCCACCTCCTCAATCGAGGGAAAATGGTTGTAGATTAAGAAGTTAATCTTTAAATAACCATAGTGAGGATTACACCCACTATAAATTATCCTTAGAATTAACTCAAAGAATATTAAAAACATGTTCTTGGGTTTAAGAACCTGATTACTCCCTCAGGATATTCCTCAGATTAGTTACTCAGGATCATGAGTATTATAGTTCACGATGGTAAGATGAGAGGAAGAAAAGAGGGTGAATCGGTGGACACAAAAATAAAAACAATGCATGAATTTATTAGAAATCTAAATTACAATTAAAAACTTAAAATAAATAAAAGAAATAAAATAAAAAGAAAGGTGGAAGATTTGTGTCCGGCCTCCCTCGGTGGAGATCTCCTCCTTGGTGCCTTGAAGGAATGGATGGAGAATGGGTTCTTTGAGGAGGAGGTGAGGGCCTCCTTTTATAGGCAGAATTTGTCTCTCAAATGTCGACGCATTGTATACCCCTTTAATGACATATTCACGCGTTCTACCCTTCATAAATGTTGTTCATAAATGTCTTGGTCGTCTCCTCTCAACATTTCAGCTGATTTGGAAACCGTATGTAGGAGTTATTAATTTTTCATTCTCGGTTGCTGTTTCTGGATGAACCATCCAGGAAGGTTCCTCCAAAATAATGTCGTTCAATAGCCTCGTTAAGGATCTCCAAAATCCTCCAAATTTATTGTATAGACGGACCTATCTGTCCTCAAGGTATCCCATGTAGAAAAACATCATTTGGATTTGTGTAGGCCGTGTTTGATGTCCGTTACTTTGGGTGGGTCCATGCTGTCCTCCCGGAAAAACTCCAATTTTCAATGATTTTTTAGACCCTTTAGATGACCGAATCAGTTCCTGGTCCAGAAAACAAAAATGAAGGAAATAAAATAGGGATTCTAAAAAAATTTTAATCAGAAAATTTGAAATTTTATTTTTCCTGAAATGACCAAAATACCCCTGACGTAAAATTCTGTCATAAATCCAGAATTAGTCATTTTTCACATTTGGGTTCAAAATAGCACTAAAACCTAAAAACATGATAATTACCCCTTCAATAACACTTTTGTGGGATTATAAACAATGTTTTACAGTAGAAAATATATGAAAATGTGAGCTTCATCACTCCCCCACACTTAAACATTGCACTCCTGGGAAATAATCTTACATCCAAATCAAAATCCACACAACAATCAAAAATGAGAAAATATCAATGATTTTATCCAAAATAGAATTCCATCATGTCTCATTTATGAATAATAATTATCTCATTTTCATTTCAATCATTAAAATTTGTTCAACCTCATAAATCAATCCATGGCCCAATCACAACCTACCTCACATTGATTTTTATGTCACTCTTCACTCAAGAGAAATTGATTCTGGAGTTATGCTCATACTTGAAAATCACATGTATCACCATAGGTTTGTGAAAATTATCATTTCTTCATAGCGTGAAACATGAAAATGAATTTAATCATGAGGGATTTAATTAAAGGTTCAAATGATTCTGTGGCTTAGGGTCGGTGGTAGAATGATTGAAAAATGTTCCAAGCTAGAAAGAGGAGGTTGAACTTTTAAATACAATGCATGATTAAATCAAGTGAAAAAACAAGAAATTCCTCACTCAATACTGATTGTAAATGTGAAAAACAACCCCACCCATCTTTATGAGATGGTACATGAGCCAATAAGTGATGATATCATCTATTTTCTCCTCCTTTTTTTTCAAAGCTCCAGAAAGGCACAACTTTATTTTTTTTCTTTTTTTATGGAGGATGAGCTGAAAAATTGAATACAATGAATGAATGAAAATTCATGCCCTTGATTTTTGGGAGGGACATGAGTCATAAAAGAATGTACAATGAATATTCAAGCTCATCTCCATTTTTTCATCTTTTTTTAGGAGAAATGGATGAACCAGATAAAGCACAATGAAATGATGACACATGACCAATTCTCTTGTTATCCACTGCCCAAAATATTGACACACACTTCACACTACCGATAAATGATACACATCCCAATGAACGCACATGAAAGGCCCTTCCCCCACACTCAAACTTGAAATATCCATGCAAAAATACTAAAAGTGTGGGTAGGTATGGAAAAATTGGCTTGTAATGTGGCTTAAACCTATAAGGCAATTCATGGCATCTAAGGGCTTACGAAGGATAAATGTAAAGGCGGGTCTCAAGAAAAAATGTGGCTAGCCAAAGAGATGCCTCAATCATTTTAAATACATTCCATGAAATCCAAAGCTTCGAAAGAGAATATTCACAAATTCTGGTTCTCACACAAAATTCAAGTTTCCCTCAAGAAAGTGTGGGTATTAGGAAGAATATGTAAAAGTGTTTCAGAATACCTCACAGGATTGGAAAAAATATTTTGAGACAGTGTTTCATGGTCATGGATTTCAAAAATCAGTGAAACTCATAAAAATGATTGACAATCCAATTCAAGAAAATGTTTTCACATCAACAATCATTTAAAATCCATTATTTCAAAAATCATTTCAACTCTTTATAATCAATTGATGTGTGAAAAGTGATATGAATATTCATTAAAGCTCAAAAATCCTAAAAATATAAAAAAAAGCACACAAGATGAACTAAGAAGGTTGACACTCCCCCACACTTAAATTTAACTACCCCTTATTTCAACACAACAAAATATAAATATAAATATAGAAATTCAAAGGGAAGGAAAGATACAACCTGACATTATTTTAGAAGTGGATTCCTTGAGTCAAGCTCCTAGAAGCAACCACTTTAAGACTACAAGAAAGTAATAAAAATAAATAAGAAAGAAAAATAAATAAAAAGAATGAGAAAAGGAAAAGAAAAGAGATAATTCTTGGTTTAGACCCCCAAGCGGGTGCTAGGTTTTTACTACCCCTAGTCAGGCAGTTTCAGTAGATTATCCCCAATCAGAAGGTGGGTGTGGTTTCTTTGAGATGAACCACCACATGTGAGTTTTCCCGATGTCCATGATTAAAACCTGAAAGTAGATAACCCCAAATAAGATTTGAATGTTCCCAACCCCTGAGAAAGAATAAAGAAGACATTTGAGGTTCGAAGTGGGAGGGAATAAAAGATAAGGGTGCTCCCTATTAACTTCGGTGGTGTCCTCCTCCATATGGTATGAAAATTTTTGTTGAGGAGGTAGTCGCACCACCGCCACCTTCTCCAGATCTTCTTCCTCGATTACCACCACTTTGGTGGTATCATCATCAAAATCCAAGGCCTGATCCATTTGTGTTGTATCTGAAATTTCAGGAAAGGAGAAGTCAGAAAGCAATCATGTTTGAATAAAATTAAAACATGATGAATCAATAAAGAAATCTTCCCTTTCAAGTAATTCAACTTGGTAATTGATCTCTTCAGGCATGACCATTGGAAACTCCATCTCAGCAGGTGCATCTTCTTCTTTATCTTCCAAAGCAAGAGTGAGGTCAAAAGGTACTGATTGTTCAATATCAAGCATGGGAAGATCATGTTTCAAGTTATCTTCGACAATGTTATTCCATGATTCTTTGAAAAAATGTTGACCTCCCATCAGTGCATCAGTTGGAATGTGTACTTCTGGGACCTCCTTGAGCAATGGTTGAGTGCGGGATGATGTGATAAGTTCCTTTAGAAGTTCTTTCTCACCCTCCTCAGGTTCATTAACATAAAATGTGATCGGTGAAATCTCTTCCACCACTCGTTCTGGTTCAGTTTCAGGCTCAGGTTTAGATTGCTCTTGGGATGTGCGTACATATTCAGCAATCCATTCAAATTGGCTCTCCAGTTTTTGAACATTATCACTAATCCTATGAAATTGAGCATCAATTAAATTGCAAACATTTTCTGGAACCTGAGATTGGTCAGTCCATGCAGAATAATCACCATTGAAATACATCATGAACAAAAAGTTTTTTTTTTAGTTTTTGAAATTTATGATTTTTTTGATGTTTTTTTTAAATGAAAGGAAAATTATTTACACAATGTGAATAAAAATAGTGAATTAAAACCACTTGGGTCCCCGGCAATGGCGCCAATTTGACGAAGCGTTGTCGTGCACGCTCTCAAAAATATTTATAGCTAAGTGCAGCACAGGGGCTGACCTAGGTCGTTCTCTTGAGGAGCTTTTGTGGTTAATAAATCACTACTTCTATTCCACCTAATCTAATTCTTTTTTTGTTGTTTAATATTTTATGAAATAAATGTAATTTAATAAAATAAATGAAATTCATAAATCAGAAGAAACTAAAATTTAATTATAAATTACCATGCAATGTTAAACAGAATGTAATTAGGGAAGAAAGGAAGTTCTCCCGAGAGAATATTAAGGGAGCACCTTCACTGGCCAGCTTCAAATATTCTTAGTTTACACACTCCATCATATGTGTGCACACCTTATTCTACATCGGTTATAAATGAAAAGTCTACTTAGCGATCCCCAAGCACACCTTCCATCCACCTCCTCAATCGAGGGAAAATGGTTGTAGATTAAGAAGTTAATCTTTAGATAACCATAGTGAGGATTACACCCACTATAAATTATCCTTAGAATTAACTCAAAGAATATTAAAAACATGGTCTTGGGTTCAAGAACCTGATTACTCCCTCAGGATATTCCTCGGATTAGTTACTCATGATCATGAGTATTATAGTTCACGATGGTAAGATGAGAGGAAGAAAAGAGGGTGAATCGGGGGACACAAAAATAAAAACAATGCATGAATTTATTAGAAATCTAAATTACAATTAAAAACTAAAAATAAATAAAAGAAATAAAATAAAAAGAAAGGTGGAAGATTTGCGGCCGGCCTCCCTCGGTGGAGATCTCCTCCTTGGTGACTTGAAGGAATGGATGGAGAATGGGTGCTTTGAGGAGGAGGTGAGGGCCTCCTTTTATAGGCAGAATTTGTCTCTCAAATGTCGACGCATTGTATACCCCTTTAATGACATATTCACGCGTTCCCCCCTTCATAAATGTTGTTCATAAATGTCTTGGCCGTCTCCTCTAAAACTTGCAGCTGATTTGGAAACCGTAAGTAGGAGTTATTAATTTTGCATTCTCGGTTGCTGTTTCTGGACGAACCATCCAGGAAGGTTTCTCCAAAATAATGTCTTTCAATAGCCTCGTTAAGGATCTCAAAAATCCTCCAAATTTATTGTATAGACGGACCTATCTGTCCTCAAGGTATCCCAGGTAGAAACACATCATTTGGATATATGTAGGCCGCGTTTGATGTCCGTTACGTTGGGTGGGTCCATGCTGTCCGCCCGGAAAAACTCCCATATTCAATGATTTTTTAGACCCTTTAGATGACCGAATCAGTTCCTGGTCCAGAAGACAAAAATGAAGGAAATACGATAAGGATTCTAACAAAATTTTAATCAGAAAATTTGGAATTTTATTTTTCCTGAAATGACCAAAATACCCCTAACGTAAAATTCTGTCAAAAATCCAGAATTAGTCGTTTTTCACATTTGGGTTCAAAATAGCACTAAAACCTAAAAACATGATAATTACACATTCAATAACACTTTTGTGAGATTATAAATAATGTTTTACAGTATAAAATATATGAAAATGTGAGCTTCATCAGTAAGTTACTATTTACCGAATATTATGTTGATTCATTCAAACTCCAAATATTACCCTAATCGCAACATGTATGTCAGGTCTTCAAAATTAAAAACACCGAAGTGGACAATTTAAGTGTAATGGATATGTAATGAATACATAATTTAAATGACCAAATTTTCATTCATAGAGACTCTATAATTCCGAAAATATAGACTTTTTAATGAATTGGAATTATTTAATACAAACATACCATAAAATTATTGTGGTGTTATATTCTTCCCACCTTTGGAAATTTCATCCTCAAAAAGCTTCATGTATAAAGCTCCTTATAAATATTTTTCTGTTTATTTTTCATAAGATACTTAGGTTCCCGCATTTCCTCATAAATTTTATGGTTTCCCGAAATAACCTTTACCAAACGAGTCATTTGATTTCTCAATACTTTTTCCATATTGTCATGAAACTTGATAGGCTCTCTGAAGTAAAAAAAATCAGGTTCCCACTCTATTTATTTATATGTGAGTACATGTGTTGGGTCTGGCATGTATTTCCTTAACAAAGACACATAGAACACATTATGAAAATTGGGTAGACTTGGTGTCATTTCTAAATGGTAAACTAAAAATCTATTTCTTTCTAGAATCTTGAATATTACGATGTACTTGAGTCTCAATTTCCAATTATTATCGAACATTAAGACACCCTTCCACAAAGATACTTTTGGAAATACATGACCTCCTACATGAATTTCCAAATCCTTTCTCTAATTTTCTGCATAACTCTTTTTCCTACTATGGGAAGATTTAATATGGGCCTGAATTTTCTTTAGATTTTTAGTTTTCTCTTTTATAAGTTATGGGCCCACAAATTTTCTCTCACCAAATTCATCCCAACATGTTGGATTCCAACACCTCTTACCATGTAATTCATTATATGGCACAATTTGAATGTTATAATGAAAACTATTATTATAGTAAAATTAAACCATAAGTAATTATTGATCCCACATACCTTGAATGTCAAGAAAGCATGATCTCATCATGTCATGCAGTGCTTGAATAGTCCTTTTAGTCTATCCATCAGATTGGGCATGATAATCAGTACTCATATGAAGCACAGTATCCAAATCCTTCTCAATACTTTTCTTTAATTTGGATATAAATTAGGGATCTCGATCAGTCAAAATCGATATAGGTGCACCATGGAGTCTTCAAGCATTGTTAATATAATGTCTTATCAGGTATCAAGTGGTAAACCCTCTCCTATATCTAGGAAATGTGCCGATTTTGAGAGATAATCAACAATTACCCACACTACATCATTCCTTCTAGGTGTCTTCGATAGTCCAGTGACAAATTACATTATAATGTCATCCCAGTTCTATATAAGAAAAGGTATAGGATTCAAGATCCCTCTAGGATTTTGTCTCTTGACCATCAGTAGTTGACCAACTAGATACCTTAACACATAGTTAGAAATTTCTAGCTTCTTGTTGTCCCCCCCAAAATGTTCCTTCGAATATCTATACATCTTGGTACTACTAGATATTATAGGTAAATTGAAGCTATGAGAATCATCTAATAGTTCCCTTTTCATATTAGGTACTGATGGAACACATAAACTTTTCCCAAATTTCAGAACACCATCCTCATACATGAAGTATTCCAATCTTCCATCCTTAAAAATATTAATTTTATTTTGTATATTCTCATCATCATATTGAGATATTTTTATATTCCATAGTAAAGATGTTTTAGAAATCATTTTAAAGATGAAATATGTTCCAACATCCTTAATAATTCATATATCTATCTTTAGAAGATCCATGAAACTAGGATCCCTATTAATCCTCATTTGGGTCAAAATTCCATGATCCTTCTTGCTTAATTCATCTTCCACCTTATTTTCCTTTTATAGATGTCAGTGTATTGAATAATAACAGTCTTTGAGTAACTCGATCCATCTTCTTTGCCTCATTTTGAGTTCTTTCTCTGTAAAAATGTATTACAAACTCTTATGATCCAAATATATCTCACATCTTTCACCATATAGATAATGTCTCCTTATTTTTAGAGCAATGATTACTACTGCCAACTGAAGATCATGAGTTGGATATTTTTTTCATGAGTCGTAAACTGCCATGATGCATACATAATAAAATTATCATTTTTCATAAGGACACATCATAGTCTGTCATCTTTGTATCACAATATTTCACAAATCCATCATTTCCAAAGGGGAGAGTCAAAATTGGGGCATTGACCAATCTTATTTTTAATTCATCATATCATTCTGTACATTATTTATTCCATACAAACGTAACCCCTCTATATGTGAACTTTGTAAGATGGTTAACCAGCAGGGAGAAATTCTCAATTAAATGCCTATAGTAACCAAATAAGCTTGTAAAACTACGTACCTCGGTTATGTTTGTTAGTAAGAACCACTCTTTTATTGGATTTTTCTTCACAGGATCAAATGATATTCAATCCTTAGAGACAATATGGCCAATAAACAATCTAATTGAAACCATAATTCACATGATATACTTATCATATAATTCAATTCATCTAAGAGTTTTCAGAATGACCTATAAGTGATTCTTACGGTCTTCGTAGATTTTGAGGCAGAACAAGATATTATCAATATATACCAAAACAAAGTCCTCAAAATATTCTTTAAAAACCATATTTATTTGATCCATGAAAACTGAGGGTGAATTAGTCAATTAAAAATACATTACTATAAACTCATAATGACCATACATAGTTTGAAATGATGTATTGGGAAAATATTCCTAACTCACACATAGTTGATCATATCCTGATTGAAGGTCAACCATTAAAAACTATTGGTCACCATGAATTTGATCAAATAAATCATCAATATGAGTAACATGATACATATTCTTTATCTTAATAGCATGATATCCCTGTATCAAGTGCACATCCTTATAGATCCATCTTTCTTTTTCGAAAAGATAACATGGGCTCCCCATAGAGGAACACTAGGGCAGATAAATCGCTTATCACTCAATTCCTCTAGTCATTTCTTGAGTTCTACTGATTCCATAGTTTCCATTATATAAGACATCTTTGATATATTTCTTTCATCGGGAATTAAATAAATAGATAACTCAACTTCCCACTCGTGAGGATGTGTAGGTAAATCCTCTAGAAACACATCAGCATATTCTTACACAATATATATTTCATCTATTTGAAAATTATGTTCCTCACCCATATTCATTGAATTACCTTCAAAAAAATTTAATATATTATAGATAATGGGGGTGGATCTAGATAAGAATTAGATTATGAGGTTTCTTCTCAAAATAAAACGGATTTAAACCCATTCTAAAAAATCATAACTCCACTCTTCTTGGAATAGATCTTCACGTCATAATGTGAAATCAAACACATAATAACGATTATATCAAATTCAATATTGGGTATAATGATGATTTTATAAACTAAATTAAATTTTTGTTTCAGTAGGGGGACTAATCGAAACATATTTGTTGCAATGATTCATCCCCTTGAGGTTTTGATTGACAACTCCTTTATTAAATAAAATTGGACATGTCTAATTTTCTTGGAAAATTGGGAAGATATAAATGAATGAAATAATCCATAATAAAATAAATCATTACATATGTCTGAAGAAACAATTAATGTTCCTACAACCATGTCATTAGAAACATCAACCTCTACTGTTGTAATCACGTAATATACCCCTTTCTCTCATAGACTTTTCTTAGGAATGTTTCTTTATCTCTTAGGGCACTCATTTTCATAGTGTACCATCTCTCTAAAATTGTTGAATTAAATTTCATTTACTTTTTTCTTCCCCTTGAATTCATTAGACTAAAGACCCTTTTCTCGACACTTATAGCATACTCACATGCCATTCAAGAATTTCCCAAAATGATTCATTCCACATTTATCACATTATGGGAATTTATTTATTTTCCTATTCTTTTTTTTTGATTCACCTTTTCCATGGTTATCAGAATAACACTTTTTATCTTGGTTTCCATTGAAAACATTTGATCTAACAAATTTCTTCGTTGTATTGATGGCACATAATATAGTTTCATTAAATATGATTAAAATTTTTGAGAATCTAGTTCCCATTAAATAATTTTCTTAAGACCATCAAATTAATGATCAATATTGACTTCTAAATCACATACATAATATAAAACATACTTGGATCATCTTGGGAAGGTAGCCGAATATTATGCAACACTCTCATGTTACATTTTATTTAGGCTAATGAATTTCCTCTTCATTTTGGTTAATTGTCCACAAGGGAAATATTTACAGAAGAATATTTCCTTAAAATTCCTCCATTCCATATCTTCTATTTATTATTCCTTTGTGGTATTTTGGATAAAGGAAAACCACTGATCAACAGCACCCTTGTGGCAATATGGAACCATTACTACCTTTTTATTTTCATTTTGTCTTAATTCCTTAAATATCTTTTCACGGTACTAGACTCACTACTCATATACAACTGGATTGGTATTCAAATAAAATATTGGGGCTTTTATCACATGAAATGATACAATACAGGTGCACCATGGTGATTAGTCACAACCTGAGTAAGTTATCCGAATATTTTCATGATCTGATATTCTTCAACACTGACTATGTTTAATTTCTTAGTGGGGAAATCCCTACAATATCCATGGGTATTGATTCCCTTTCTTCTATTAGGAACCATCACTAAACAATGTAATACTCTAAATTAGTTCTTAAATCATAATTTATTACTAGAAAACATTTAACATAATTTGATAATTTATAAAAAGATAATATCATAATCATAAAAATGGTTTCTATTTACATTTAAATCCTTTATAATTGTTTCTATAGAAGTTTTGAATTATCCTAAAAATATCACCTAGGAGTGTCAAAGTATGTGTGTAGTCAGGATTTTTTTTGTGTATCAGGATACCACGAGTCAAGCTATAAACTCCTGGTCGGATTTGTTACTCCTAGGTACATATGTTCTAGAACAATGTACACTTGTAGTATCTAGATAGAAATTTAATTTCTAAGAATAGCCACATAGACTCATTATAACACCCCAAGAATTCATAGTATGTTATTTCTTCAAAGTAATTCAATAACATTCACTACACACAACATCGAGTTCTAGCGCACCAAGTCTTACCAAACTAGAAGTTCAAAAGAAGTTATAAATATTATTAACTAAATTTTGATCCTTATATAATCCTTATAATTTTATAATCCATATTATGAGTTTCTTAGACATAATGTAAGAACAAATACATTTTTTAGCTAAATGAAGTATTTTTCAAAAAATGAAATTTTACCACCTTATAATGGCGAAGCCTTTTTAAATCCAACATTTGAAACTTTTATATATTTAATTTGACAAAATAAACTTCTTCTTTAGAATAGGGACATAAGAATTTATTTTTATCAAAATTTTGGTGTTTTTCTGATAACTTTCATATTTGGGGGAATAGTGAAAAATACTATATTTTAACTAAAAAAACATTTTTAATCCAAGTAATTTATACTGTTAAATTATACATTTTAATGGTATGGAAGTATAAATAGATTATATTTTTACCATTTAATCCAATGACCATCATTGTAAGTAATTTCACTTTGAAATTGGACATAAACAAGTGTCAAAATTTTGATAGTTATTATTTTTTAAAAATACGCCATTTGGTTTTGACAACGGGAATTAATTTTAAATTAATAAATTAAACTGATAACATTTAAATTTTTTAAAATAGACTTCATTATTGAATTCGTAATATCAAAATTATCTTAGTGTGAAAATTTTCTATTTTTCTGAAAACTTTTAATTTTTGATGAATAGTAAAAAACACTTATAATTTAAAACTGAATTTTTATTTAAATAATTATTTATTTTATTTAAATTTATTTTAGGTCAAAATAGATACATAATACCTATATAAGTTCAATGTAATTTATTGGATTCAGTTTATAATAATTTTAGATATATAAAAATTTTATTTAACTTTTCACCGTCTTTTACCCACCTCTTAATAGAATTTGAAAATTCACATAAAACTTAATTTTGCCACTTCTATGGGTTGAATTTAAAAAATCTGAGACACACAGTTAATATCAAGGAATAAAATTTGGTTCAATAAGATAAAAATAATATTTGGTGAATAGTAACTTTTTACTTTTATTTACCACAGTTAAAAGTAAATAGGGTAATTAAGGGTAAAGATGCTATTATTATTACCTTAACACATGTCTTAATTCTACTGGATAAGTTTTATTTGACCAAAAACAACCTTATGAATAAAATATGACCCTTTAGGTCCACATGGATTAGATTAAGACATTTATTATTATTTAATTTAAAGAAGAGTTAAAAGAGATAAAATCAATGTCTAATAAATAAACCATTTTTAATATTGGGTTATACATAAGATAAATTCAACTATAAATATTCATTAGAAATATAAAAATATTTTCTACATAATGGTATTTTATTTATAATTTTTAGATAATACATATTTAAATTTATTTATGGCACAATGATGATGCAGTATTTTCCGTATTAATGAAAGAATCAAATAAATTGTATTATAAATGTTAAAATAAATAAAATGTTAATATTTTAATGCCATTAACTAATTTTATAGATTACTATGGAATGTTAGGATTGATTAAATGAATTTATTTTTAATTAATAATGTTTCAATGGATTTAACAAAAAATCAATTATTTACTAGTCTCAAAATTGACATAAAAGAGTTTTTTAAAATAATATTATATTATTAATTTATATAATATATCTAAAAATCTAAGGTTCGACCAAAGGACTTATATGATGATAGTTATGTCATTAATTAACCACTTGGGGTTCTCTTGTATGTTTATAGTACGTTTATTAACCACATAATATAAAAATACAAATAGACATGGTAAATTTGAAACTAATTAACTAAGAGGTAAATCTAAAAAGATATGGTTAATATAGTGACCCAAACCTCTCTCAAACCTATTGTTTTATTGGTTTTCAACCCATACCCACCTTATATATTAAATAATCCAGATTTTAGTCATTGTAAACCGAATATGAATTTATTATAAAATAATACTTTATGTTTTTCCTAAGGAATCCCCCCTCCCCCTTATGAAAGGACACCACTTCTAACCAATACTTCATACCATCAAAGCCTTTTGGTTCGGCCAACCCCTACCAAAATATTCACTAAAAATTACTCAATCCAACTTAGATGCCTTATTTTGATCAAAAATCCAACCTATGGATCTATTTTGATCAAATCAAAAGGAAGAACCCGATGAAGAGGTAATGATTTCACCACCCTCTTTCAAGTTCCTTTCTTCTTCCACTTATTCTTTCTTTTTTATTTACATTATAAAATAATAACTCCAGTATCTTATATATACTATGATGTTATTATAAATATTTCACAATTATATTCATTATTCTATCAATATTATGAATGATAATGTCACCATGCGTGGGTACGTAAAGCTTATCGTCTCCAAGTCGTGGTGTAATTTGTTATTCAATACTATGTTATTTGTATGGATATAATGATTAGTAATATGTATATAAATAATGAAAATAACATGATAATGTATCTGTAAAATTAATATACCATCCAATTACACACCTTTAAAAAATGATATTGTGGCTCATCCGTACGTACAGATTACCGTCACCACGACACGATTAGATTCATTTCCATATTCACCATTCATCAACAATTATAAAAAATATATATTACTAATATGTTTGTAATATATGTCATAATAATTCCACTGGAGATATATATATATATATATATATATATATATGTGTGTGTACTTACATATATATTATTCACTTAGTTTCGTTCAATACATTTTAAAAACAAAAAAAAAACTTTTATGCGTATGTACGGACTACTGTCTCCATAAACGGTGTTTTCCATTTCATATATATATTTCTATTATACATTTTTATATTCTAAATATATATGATAAATAATTTTTTTATATTCTTTAAGTACTTAAATCATTATTTAAGTGATACAATCAAGATTAAAAAGTTAAAACACATACGATAAAGAAAGTGATTATTACCCGAAATGTTAATTTAACATGGAAATTATTATTAAATGGGTAGTATAATGCCATAAATGAATAATGTATGACATCATAAATATTAATATGATTTTGGTATAATTTAATAACATACTACTGTCTTCCTATAAGATGTTAAACGTACCCTCGACTAAAGGAAAGTGCAAGGTAAGGGGTTTTCATCTCACTCCTGATTCCCGTGAGATTCGTGCCATATTGCCACTATTACCTTTTGTGTGGTGTATGTACTACCCATAATTATATTATTTGTGTAATACAATTTAATTTCTATCTATTTACATATTACTTATATAATACCTCTTTCATGGGATGTATGTTTCATATGTTACCAAATTGGTAAGGGTTTAATTCACAATTTCTTCATTATCTGAGGTTGTTTATATGTAATTATCTACTGGGACCTCTTTTTCATCCACATCCATTTTTATTAAAAACTTATTTCAAAACATTCTTACTTTTTAATATACTATGGGATAAATACGTTTATACCCTTATTTGACATTTATATGATGTTTATAAAGGAATCTTTCCGTCGTTTCCCAAACAAGGTCCTTTTTAACGTTTTCGACTAAATTAATGTAAGAATATATTTTTTTAAATTATACGGAAGGTGCGGCTATTTTTTTCCATTATAAAATAATTGAATCTTCCCTTATAATATTATAAGAATATTTTCAAAGTAAATTTTGTCTTTTATAATTATGTGATTTTTAAATGATTAAAAAAAAGAGATATTTTTCTCAAATTGTTTTTAATTCATCTATGCCAACATCCTTTGATGGATTTTAATCTTATTTGAAGATGATTTATTATGATACAAAACTTTCATATTATATTGAAGGTTTTGTGATATTTTTTACTATAGAGGTGTTTTTTATACCATACATGGTTTATGGAGAAGGTATTGACATTCCCTATATTAGTTTTAATATGAATGTTTATGTTATGATTAATACTTTTCATATGGGAATGAATTGGACTTAGTAAGTGATGGGTGGAGCTTGATATAGCTCCTCGATGCATCGATAGGTCTCATGAGACAAACTAGTGTGTTAGCACAAGTCCTTGAAAAAATATTTTTTCTAGTCATGGAACAAGGCCCTGACTATGTGGTTATGATAGTCTGGCATTATGCATTCTATCATTATGAAAGTGGTTAGTGATATTGCATGTTATTATTCAACTAGTAGAATATCTATGTGAATAAGTAAATGGAATTACTTCATTTATACTGAAGTTCAAGTTTAGAAGGCTTTTTTTAGTTATACATTGCCTTAAATGTTTATGCTTATTTATGAAAGTTTCTATTGTATTATTATCCTTACTGAGAATCTGAGATCACCCCTTTCTATGATTTATTTTTCCCAAGATTTCAAGAAGTGTATTGTTATTGATATGTAGAGTTAAGACAAGGGAATAATGGCATTAATAAAGGATTATTTATGTTGTTTTTTATGTTACAAATTGTAATGTAACATTCATGTACGTAAAGTATATTGAAAGACTAATAACCGATCAGTCTTTCGGGACTTGTTTCCTTGCAATCATTCCAATGTATTAAAATAATTCACTGACTCTTGGTAACTGGGGTCGGGGCATTGCAATTGGTATCAGAGGAAGTTTAGTAATAACCTTGGATGATATATTTTGATAAACTCTAATTAGAGCACATAGACCTATGATAGACTTTGAGGATTAGTATAGAAGAAATCCATAGAATTTTGGTAATGTAGAGATTTTTTGGGTTTTCTAAGAAAATACGTCCATGTCTGGATATGAGCAGGTAGAGGCGGCTCTGGCACAGATATACCTAGAGGTAAAACCCTAAAACACCGCTTTGAGCTAGACTCGAATGGGAAATGGTGCCCGAGAATAGGCCTTGCTACACTCTTGGTAACGACACTCCTAAGAGATATTCTTTGGATAATTTTCATTTTCTTTACAAATTATTATGAAGGGTTTATGATTATATATTTCCTCAATGAAAAAATCATTATTCTTATGTATTATATCCATAAACCATTCAATTTATGTTAGGTATTTTACATGTTTGGAATTATTCATTGCAATTCTTAAGCTGGCCTAGTTTATGCTATTATATAGATATGGTTCCTAGTAGATGGAATGTGAACTCCAGTAATATGTATGATTCAAAGAGTAAAAAGGATCATATCTTTCACGGTATTAAGAAAACATTTATAAGGGAAATAGTCTCCCACAGATTCTCAACATATGATGAAATAGTATCGTGTGGTAATAAGATAAGTAAAGAATTCCCTAAGTCATGTGGCTTTGAAGGAAATCAAGAAAAGAAAAGGATAGAAGAGAGAAAGATGGATAATGGGTAGAGGGAAAAGAATAATTTTCCCATATGTGATAATTGTCAGAAGAAACACCAATTAAATTTTTGGAATGGAATGAGAGTTTGTTATAAGTGTGGAGAAAAAGGAAAACATGTACGTGACTGCATGGGTAAGAAAAAGGTTTCAAATGTACAAAGCTTCATCTGCAAGGAGTTGGGACACTACGTGAACCAATGTCGAAATCATTAGATTATGCCCCAAATGATTCTATTAGATAATAATCAACTTATGATACTACCACTTATGAGGAGCAATGATTAGAGTTCTTATGTTTTTATTAGAGAATTATTTCATTTGAGTGTTGTATCAACAATGTAATGGTTATAATAATTATGGAGTATATAAAGATTATACTGCAGTACTATTTCATCAAGGACTTGATATTGTGTGGAACCATGAAATGTGACTCAATAGCAGGTTAAATTTTTGGAAAATATATGGTTTAGAGAATGATAAAGCATAATATGGTTCTGATACCGAGGTAGTGATTTTGGAATAATTAATTATTGATTTGGATAAATTATATTGGATATTATTGACTATCTTAAAACTGATTAATGATTTGTATATTCCATCATTGTTGGAGTATAAAACATTTTTGGATAGAAGGAGTATGTCTAATATTCTATAAGTAATAAGGTATCTTGAATGTAATCAATAAGGTTTTATGATAATTTAGGATTTTGTAGTGTTTTAAAGAATACATGATGAAGGTGTTCACATGTTATTACGTGGAAAAAAAGATCTCCATTGTGTTTACCTTCCTTACAAATTATGGACCATGAGTTTGGACAGAAGAATTTTGGAGAATTCTAGTGTTAGTTTATTTTTGGATTTCCATAAAAGGACAACCCGGAGGTCAGGCAGCAACCCATCGCGTCCCGCAAGGCCGTGAGACTTGAACCAGCAACTGAAGGGCGACAAGGGTGTATCACCTACCATTGGACCATGTGATGTCCTAGATTGAATAATGTAGTCTTTTTTAAAAAAATCTGGTAGATTAATTATAAATTCATTTTTCTAAACCCTATACGAATAGGAAAAATAGAATACTATTTTTATGTTCTATTATCTTTTAGAGTGAAAGATGAGTTTATGGTAGAGATTAGTTAATAGTTGAGACACTACTTGTCAAGTATATATTTTTATTCTTCTATTATTCTATGAAGAAATTAGTTCTTATACTTTAGTGAAGGGATCTTAAAACAAAAAAATGTTTTATCCAAATACCATAGGTTTTGTTGAACTAATGGTATTTTAAATCATCGTAGATTTATGAATTTAAGGACCTCAATTTTAGACTTGTTTGTGATTGATGACCTCAACCACTACCTATAAATATTTACGTTTCTCATCCAATTATATGTCTCTAATTTCCACCAATTTTCTCCTAATCGAGATCATAATTTGGTGGTGACCCTTTCATTTCCCTTTTCCTCTTATTAAGACTAAATTTAATTATCCTAATTTTCAATGTGCGTTTTTTGAAAGGTATTTTCTATTTTCATCCATTTATTTTCGAAAAATAATTTCAAATTGCGAGGAAGAAATTTATTTAAGGAGGGAAGAATGTAACACCCCATGATTTTATAGTACGTTATTTCCTCAATGTAATTCAATAACTTGCACTACACGCAACACAGAGTTTTGGTGCACCTTGACCTACCAAACTAGCCGTTGAAAAGTGGTTAATAATCTTATTAACTAAATTTTGAACCTTATGTAAATTTTATAATTTTAGAATCCATATTATGAGTTTCTTAGAGATAAGTTAAGAATAGATACATTATTTGAGATAAAAGAAGTATTTTTCAAAAAATGCAATTTTTCCGCCTTTTAATGGAGAATTCTTTTTTTAATCCAATATTTGAAACTTTTATATATTAAATTTGACAAAATAATATTATTATTTAGAATAAGGACATATTAATTTAGTTTCAATAACGTTTTGGTGTTTTTCTGAAAACTTTCATATTTTGGTGAATAGTGAAAAATACTATATTTCAACTAAAAACATCTTTTTCAATCAAAATTATTTATACTGTTAAATTATAAATTTTAATGGTTTGGAATTATAAATAGATTAGGTTTTTACTATTTAATCCAACTATGGACATTTTATGTAATTTCACATTGAAATTGGACATAAAAAAGTGTCAAACTTTTGATAGTTATTATTTCATAAAAAATAAGCCTTTTGGTTTTGACAGTGGGAATTAATTTTAAATTAATAAATTCAACTTATATGTTTTGAATTTGGTAAAATAGACTTCATTATTGAAATCGGAATATAAAAATTATCTTTGAGTGATTTTTTGGTATTTTTCTAAAAACATTTAATTTTTGATTAATAGTGAAAGACATCGAGTTATAGTTTAAAATCGATTTTTTATTTAAATAAATATTTATTTTCATGAAATTTATTTTAGGTCGAAATAGATACATAATACCTATATAAGTTCAATTTAATTAATTGGAGTTAGTTTATAATAATTTTAGATATATAAAAATTTTGTTGAACTTTTCACTGTCTTTTTACCCACCTCCTAGGAGAATTTGAAAATTCACATAAAACATAATTTTACCACTTCTGTGAGTTGAAATTCGAAAATCCGAGAGACACGATTAATATCAAGGAGTAAAATGTGGTTCAATAAGATAAAAATAAATTCTGTGAATAGTAATTCATTACTTTTATTTACCACGGTTAAAAGTAAATTGTGTAATTAAGGGTAAAAATGGTATTATTATTATCCTAACACATGTCCTAATTCTATTAGATATATTTAATTCGACCAAAAACAACCTAATGAATAAAATATTACCCTTTAGGTCAACTTGGATTAGATTAATACATTTATCATTATTTAATTTAAAGAAGAGTTAAAAGAGTTAAAATCAATGTTTAATAACAAAACAATTTTTAATATAGGGTTATACATAAGATAAATTTGACTATAAATTTTAATTAGAAAGAAAAAAATATTTCATTAATAATTTTATTTTATTTATAATTTCTATTTATTTAATAATTAACTTAATTTATGACACAGTGATGATGCAGTATTTTCCTTATTAATGAAAGAATCAAATAAATTGTATTATAAATGTTAAAATAAATAATATTTTAATATTTTAATTCCATACATGGATTTTATAGGTCACTATGGAATATTAGGATTGATTAAATAAATTTATTATGAATTAATAAAGTTTTTATGACTTTAATAAAAATCAATTATTAAATAGTGTCAGAATTGACATACAAGAGTTTTTAAAACAAATATTATATTATTAATTGATATAACATTTTTAAAAATCTAAGGTTTTTCCAATGGACTTATATGATGATAGGTATGTCATTAATGAACCACTTGGTGTTTTCTTGGCAGTTTATAGAATGTTTATTAACCAAATAATATAAAAATACAAATTGACATTGTAAATATCAAACTAATTAACTAGGAGTTAAATCTAAAAGATAAGGTTAATATAGTGACCCAAGCCTGTCGCAAACCTATTGGTTGAGTGGTTTTCGACCCATACCCACCATAGACTTTAAATAATCTATTTTTGATCCCTTATAAATAGAATATGAATTTATTATAAAATAATACTTTATGTTTTTCCTAAAGTGCCCCTCCTCCCCCTTATAAAAGGATACCATTTCTAACCAATTCTTCATACATTCAAAGCGTTTTTATTGGGCCAACCCCTACCCAAATAATCTGCCAAATTTACTCACTTCAACCTAGAGGATATATTTTTATAATAAATCTATCCTAAGGAGCCCTTTTGATCAAATCAAAAGGATGAACCCGAAGAAGAGGTAATGATTTCACCACCCTTTTTCAAGTTCCTTTCATCTACCACTTCCTCTTTCTCTTCCATTTCCATTATAAAATAAAAACTCGAGTATCTTCTATATAATGTGATGTTGTTATAAATATTTCACAACTATATTCATTATTCTCTCAATCTTATGAATGATAATGTCACCATGCGTGTGTACGTACGGCTTACCATCTCCACGCCGTGGTGTAATTTGTTATTCAACACTATGTTATTTGGATGTATATAGTGATGAGTAATATGTATATAAATAATAAAAATAACATGATAGTGTCTCTATAAAATTAATTTACCATCCAATTTCAGACCTTTAAGGAAATGATATTGTCGGTCGTGTGTACGCACGGATTACCGTCTCCACAACGCGAAGAGATTCATTTCCATATTCACCATTCATCGATGATAATAAAAATATATATTACTAATATATTTGTAATATATGAAATAATAATTATAATGGAGATACATACATACATATATATATATATATATATATGTAATTAAATATATTCTATTCACTTAGTTTTGTTCAATACGTTATGAAAACAAAAACATCGTTTATGCGTACGTATGGACTATCGTCTCCATAAACAGTGTTTTCAATTTCATATATATATATGTCTATTATACATATTTATATAATAAATATATATGATATATAAATAATTTTTTATATTTTTTAAGTATTTAAATCATGATCTAAGTGATACAATCAAGAGTAACAAGTTAAAACACATATGATAAAGAAAGCGATTGTTACCCGAAATGTTAATTTAACATGGATATTATTATTAAATGGGTAGTATAAATCATAAATGAATAATGTATGATATCATAAATATTAATATGGTTCTGGTATAATTTAATAACATACTACGATCTACATTGAGGAGGTTAAACATACCCTTGACAAAAGGAAAGTGCAAGGTAATGGGTTTTCATCTCACTTCTTTTTCCCGTGAGATTTGTGCCATATTTCCACTGTTACCTTTTGTGTGGTGTATGTAATGCCCATAATTTTATTATTTGTGTAATACACTTTGATTTATAGGTATTTAAATATTCATTGTATGATTCCTCTTTCATGGGGTTTATGTTTCATAAGTTACCAAATTGGTAAGGGTTTATTTAACAATCTCTTCATTATCCGAGGTTGTTTATATGTAATCATCTACTAGGACCTCTTTATCATCCACATCCATGTTTATTAAAAATGTATTTCAAAACATTCTTACTATTTAATAGACTATGGGATAAAGACATTTATACCCTTTTTTGACTTTTATAAGATGTTTATAAAGGAATATTTCCGTCATTTTCCAAAGAAGGTCCTTTTTAACCTTTTCGACAAAATTAAGGTAAGAATGTCTTTTTTAGATTATACGGTTGGTGTGGCTATTTTCCTCCATTATAAAATCATTGAATCATCCCTTACTATATTATAATAATATTTTCAAAGTAAATTTTTTCTTTTATAATTATGTTATTTTTAAAATATTCCAAAAAAAGAGATATTTCTCTTAAATAGTTTTGATTTCATCAATGCCAACATCCTTCGATGGATTTTAAGCTTATTTGAACTTGATTTATTATGATACAAAACGTCCATATTGTATTGAACATTTTTTGATATGTTTGACTATGGATGTGTTATTTTTATACCATTCATTGTTTATATAGAAATTATTGACATTTTGTATGCTAGTTTTAATAAGAATGTTTATGTTATGTTTATACCTTTTCATACGGGATTGTATTGGACTTAGTATGTGACAAGTGGAGCCCGCTATTGCTCCTCAATGCATCGGTAGGTCTCATGAGACAAACTAGTTTCTTGGAATAACTCCATGACAAAATATTTTTTGTAGTCTTGGCACAAGGCTTTGACTATGTGTTTATGATAGTCTGGAATTATGCATTCCATCATAATGAAAGTGGTTATTGATATTACATGTGATTATTAGACTAGTAGAATATCCTTGTGAATAAGTAAACTGAATTACTTCATTTTATTTTTTCCATATTAGGATGAAGTTCATGTTTAAAAGGCTTTTTTTAGTTAAACATTTCATTAAATGTTTATTTTTATTTATGAAAGTTTATACTGTATTGTTATCCTTACTGAGCATCTGAGCACACTCTTTTCTATGTTTTATTTTTCGCAGGATTTCAAGAAGTGTATTGTAATTGATATGAAAGGTTAAGACAAGGTAATAATGGTATTCATAAAGGATTATTTATGTTGTTTTGTATGTTATAATGCATAATTTAACATTAATGTATGTAATCTATTTTCTAATACTGCTAAACCGATCGGTCCTTCAGGACATGTTTCCTTATAATCATGCCAATGTATTAAAATAATGCACCAACTCTAGGTAACTTGGGTCTGGGCGTTACACTTATCCTTACCAAAATTAAAGGATCTTACTCTATTTATAACCTAAAATTATATCTTTGGGTATGTCCCCAAAACAATGTTTCCTAAATCTAGTTTTCAAGGATGTTGCAAAAATTCCCTTGATACCGACATTAACGCCTCTAACCCAAAAGCCTATAGCTACTGCATCATTTCATTATATTGGAATTAATATTATAAATAAATACTAAAAGACCAATTAGTTTAGTAGTTTTGGAAGACAAGATTACATACATGATACTTAAAGTACATTTGGAAAGATAAAATATACAACATGATATATAATAAAATGAAATAAACTAACTCATTGAATGCTTATTAAAGGTTCTTTTCTTCATAACACTGGGAAAGGAAACATAATAATGGTGAGATAAAATGCTCAGTAAGTGTTACATATAATGGGATATTGAATCTATAATAAGTTAATCATAATCAATTAGACCTCATTAATATTGCGTGATGAATAAATGAAAACACTTGAAATCAATAAGCTGAGAATAAAAATGCATCCATAGATTTTGTCACAGGGAAAACCTAGTTTATAGTAATAATTAAATAATGAATAAAGATAATTCTTATTATTTGGACATAATGTATCTGAACATGAACCATTATACAATCCATATGGTTTCTGTCTATAGGTAGAAACCCATCTAATTTTTGGAAACAAACTCGGTGGGTTTGCCGCCAACTGATTTGTCTCAAGAGACCCATCGATGCATGAGGGGACATAGTAGGCCTCATCTATCAATATTAGTCCAAATAATTCTTTATACATAGATTTAATACATAAAAAATATTTTTTCGATTTCTTTAATGAATAGAGGATACAAATTCATCAATATTTCCCTAGATAAAATAACATCCAAAATAAACATTGTATGGGAAATGGAATACAGTTTAAGGAAATGATCACATACATGATAAAAGAAATTGGATATTTACAAAATTATAATTTAAAATGTAAAATGATCTCAAATAGGAAGTGGAAACACCATATAAGAACGATTATTGTCACAATACCAAGAAAGTCTCTTTGAAATGAAAATTGAGATAAAGTCCTTTACCATGTTGTAATCAACCGAGTCGTATGACCAATAATTAATAATAAACAAAATAATCATATAATACCATAAATATAAATATAATCATGAAATTATATATAGATTTTCCATACACATACACCCATTCATGAAATAAGTTTCGTACAACGTAAACCTCATGGAATTTCTAGTGAGATAAGAAAACCCTTACCTTATGCCTGAATGTGTTCTTAGGATGATATTAATGACCTAAATAATCAAATTAAGATTTATTAATTAATAAATCCAAAACCTCATCTATATTTAATTGATAAATTATAACCTTATTAAGATTATTCACGTACTTTTATGGGTTTAATAGGTTCGATTTTATTATTTTGGAATCATTTTATTCCTTGGTTTTCTTGATCTGTTTTCTGGTATTTGAGTATGGAAGATCATGTCAAATGAAAATTGAATTCTAGAATTGAATTTATGAGTAATTAATGATAATATAAAAGTTCAAATGATCATATAAATACTTTTTTTATTTTTGGGGATGATGAATCATTGTACAAAATAATAATTATAAACATTTGGATTATTTTGATGGTTTTTTATCACCACAAACTCATTTGGTTTTATAATTAAATAATGCATTTAAAAATGATTTCAAAACATTAAATAGGATTTATTACATATATAATAATCTGTTTCAACCATAAAAATGGTATCATGATTATAATTGAAGACGATAATAGAAATTGAAAACCAATCGTCCTTGAATGTGATAAAAGAACACAACTCAGATGATGTTTTCATCTTTAGTATAATAGTAGGGGGAAAGGATATATTTTGATGAAATTTTAAATTAGAATAATAAAATTTTAGTTAATTTATGATAATAGAATTATAATAGTATTTGTAAGATGGGATAAGAGGTGAGGGAAACAAAATAATAGAACTTGTAAAACAAGTTGAAATAAAAAGGAAGAGAGGTCCACCCCTTCAGTACACCTCCTTGGGAATATCCTTAAGGAATTTTTTTTGGAATTTTAGTGACACTATAAAGTCTTGGATATGGGGGTAGGTCTTGGAAAGTATATTTGGAAGAAAATAGGCAAGGTTCAATGGTTGAGTGGTGTGAGTGGAAGAAGGGGTGAGGGGTGGTTTATATTGTGGAGGGGAGGGGGTTTTTTTAATATTTTAATCATTAGTTTATTATTTTTCCCTAAGATAATAAATTGTGATGATTCCATACCCAAAAATAATAATAATTTCATGTGATTTAGAACTAATGGTATCTTACATCAAAAATAATATATGAAATACTGTATTTATCCTATAGTGTTTTCATAACATAATTACTATATTTTACTATTCACCAAAAATTCATATATTTATTAAAAATCCAAAAAAATCACTCCTACCATTTATTGATTTGTATAATACAAAAATGAACTCTATTTTTCAAAAATAATTTTCATAATATTTGATATTTAGTTTTTAATTAAAATCATCATATAATAGAAAAATATTGACACTTAAAATATTTATCTTCATTTTTAAGGTTCCTAAATTTTATTTATACTTTCTTGGGTAAGGTTACCCTTCAAAAAGGGTATATTTAAATTCATAAGGGTAAGTTACTATTTTTAAGGGTATGTTACTATTCATAATGGTAAGTTACTATTCCCTAAAAAAATAATTTGATAATATCAGAATCCAAATATCTATCTGATCGTAACCGTGTATATTAGTTTTTCAAAATTCAAAACCCAGAAGTGGAAAATTTATGTTTAATGGCTATGTTATGACTATCACCCATAAATACCAAAATATAGTTTCAAAAAGACATAGGGCCTCATGCAATTTGGTCTATCAAATTAATTGAATGTATTTAAAAAAACATACCATAAAATGATTAGGGGTGTTATATTAATTTAATTTTTAGTTTAGAAAATATATAATTAAATTAAATGGTGACACAATAATGATGTATTATTTTATTTATTAAAAAATTAATAAAATAAATGATACTAATAATAATAAAATAAATATCATTTGAAATATTTGATTCCATCAATTAATTTTTTGGATCAATATGACATGTTAGGGGTGATATAATGTATTTATTTTCATTAAAAATGTTGTTATGATTTTTTAAAATGTCAAATAATAAATAGTGTCAAAATTTAAATAAACAAAATTTTAAAATGAATAGTATTTAATTAAATTATAAAAAATTCATAAAAATATGTAATTCATTCAACTTTTATGAATAATGTTAAAAATTTCATAAATAATCCAATTGTGATTATTTTGGAATGATATAGTAATAATACTAACTCTACAGTGTAAAGATACTTGTTATCAGGGTAAGAGTTAGATTATTTAACTAAAGGTTAAATCCAAGAGATAAGGTCAATTTTCTAATCTAAATGTGTCTAAAATTCATTATATGAGAGAATCTCAACCTATTCTCATCTCATATTCTAAACAACTCACTTTGGAGCTATTTGAAATTAAAAATAAATTTATAATAATTTGATAGTTTTGGAATTTCTTAAAGTGACCCTCACCTCACTTATAAAAAGGTAACTCACCTATTTTAATAACACAAATAAATCAATTTAGTCTGGCCAAACCTTACCCATTTCTATTGAGTATTTTATTGCAAACAATATGGGACACATAAAGAAGAAGTTATTGTTTTAGAAACTCATTCAAAATTATTTTCTTATTTATCTTATTTTTTATAAGTTTTTTCCATACAAAAGTAGTAAATACAGAATCTATTATATGCTGATGTTTTTGTATGTTTAGGTAAAAAACACATTCCTCGTTTTACCCTTACAATGAAAATTAATATCACCATGTGTGCGTACATACATCTTACCGTCTCCATGCCGTGGTGTATATTATTTTTTGTGTATAATTTATTTATATGAGTATAATGATGAATAAAAAGGATGTAAATAAGATATATTAAATGATATTGTTTCTTTAAAATTAATATTCCATCTAATTCCTTACCCTTTACCATAATATAATGATACAGTCACTCGGGAATACGTATGGGCTACTGTCTCTTTGACGTGATGAGATTAATACTCGATTACAACCATTTAGAAATGATTACAAGAATGTATATAATGAATAAATATGAAATATATGAAATAATAATTCCACTATAAT
This sequence comes from Viscum album, assembly GCA_963277665.1. NCBI lineage: Eukaryota > Viridiplantae > Streptophyta > Magnoliopsida > Santalales > Viscaceae > Viscum > Viscum album. Next base: position 418,128,974 of record OY728143.1, read on the forward strand.
AATACATCTATATATTTCATCTAGTTTCTTCCATCAATATGATAAGAAAACATCGACAACGTTCTTGAGTACATACCACCTTCAGTCTCCATGAATGGTGTGTTCCATTTAATTTATCTATTTATTATATATTTTTATATAATAAATATATACGAAATATAAATTATTTTTTATATTATGTAAGTAATTAATTCCTGATCTATGTAATAATATCAATAATAAAAATTCAAAACACATATAAAAAACAAAGTAATTATTACACAAAATGTTGCTTTAAAATGGAAATTTTTAGTAAATGGGTAATATAAAGTTATAAATGAATCATATATAATATAAAAAATATTATTATGTTTCTAGAAGAAGTTAATAATGTGTTTATAACTATTATACTGGAGTTTTTGATACCTATTAAGAGTATCAGACATAAGGTAAGGTAATTAGGTCTCACTTTTAATTTTCGTGAGATATTAGCCTTGTTCACTACATATTTCTTGTGTGTGGTGTCTATAATACCTTTATTATATTTCATATCATGAATAAATTTATTATTATTTTATTTGAAGATTCATTTGATGATATTAGGATTATGATTTAAATGATCAATGTGGTATGGGACACTTTGAAGGACTAAATAATGAATCCTTTCCCTAATGGAATATTCTTGATATTACTAGACAAATTTATTTATATGTACATAAATGATTAGAAAGAAAATTTTATTTCTATTTTTAATTTCATTCAGACGTCTTCAAAATGAATATTTTTTAGGATTTTTTAAGGGACTCTTTTACATAAACATTGTTTTAAATGTTTTAAAATTTTAATCATCTAAATAATTCTCATTAATATACATGTTTTTAAATTGGTTTTGAGGATTAACTTATTTAGACATGGATGATTTAAAATATTAATTAATTTAAAATGTTTTAAATGTGGATGGGACATATTGATTCAAAATTATATTTTTAGATGTATTCTTTTCTGAATTGTGTGACTTTTTAACATTTTAAGGTAAAATGGGTTATTTGTCTCAAGATATTTTGGATTCTTTTATTAATGTATTTTCATAAATGTAAACATAATTGTTAAATATTATGATTAATTGACGTTGATGTCTTATGATTTCATTTACCATGATTTATTGAATTATTTATGTTCATTTTGAGAATGAATTTTCTATTTAGATGCTATTCTTGGTTTATGGTTAATATTTTCATATTTCATATACTAGTTTTTTAATATTAATGTTTATGTTGTTTATGTTTTCATAAAAGGAATTCATTGGAATTATTATGTGGCTGTTGGGTCCTGGTATAGCTCATTGATGTGTTGGTCAGTTACATGAGTTGATATCTGTTGGTGAAAACCCCTTTTCTTTTGTTTCGATTTGTTTTAAATTGTCAACAGTATAGATATTAACACAAATCAGACGAGTTTCTACACATGGAATTAAATTGTCCTTGCGATAGATCATGATAATTTCTATCTTGTTAGAAGGATAGATCTTGACACTATTACGATAAGTTTCTACCCACATACATAAACAGTCATGGGGATAGATCTTGATAGTAGTTGTCTTGAGGATATATCTTGAAAGATTAGAAATCTAGTATTATTCATTCCATACTTATGAGATTACTTAATGAATATAAATGTGATTATTAAATTATTATAATATACATTTGAATATTTAAAAGGAATTATTTAATTTATTCACTCCATAATATGCTCAATATTATGTTTAAAAGACATGGGTTTTAGTTTTATAACTTTCCTTAATTTTTTTAATAATTTATGATTGCTTCTGCAATATAGATTACTCTTAATGAGCATCTGATCTCACCCCATTTTTATGGTTTATTTTACAAGGATTACAAGAAGTGTTTTATAACGGATTTTTAGGGTTAATCTTGGAGAATAATAGCACTCTCCAAGAATTTTCTATGATTCATTTTATGCTTTGAATTGTAAAGTAAATTTCATTTATTTAATCAATTTTCCAAGACTACTAAATTGATTGGCCCATATGGATTTAATTCCTTATAATAATTCCAATGTATTAAAATAATGAACTTTATTTTGGCTATTGGGGTCAAGGAATTATAGTTTTACAATGTATAATATTCCCCAATTGGATTTTTATATGTTACCCAAAAATGTTCTATCAACCAAAGGAAAAAATTTTCCCATGAGAGACCATTCATACCCCTATATTCGGTAATAGCTTCTATACCCCATATCATTTCTCTTGATTCAAGAATAACCATTATTATGGTTTATACTTTCCTTTCCCCTCACATACAAAGAAATTAATAATAAACTGACTAGACTGGCATCAATTTACTCATGATTTCTATGAAATATTGTCTTTGTCGTATGAAATTAAAATGCATTACCCCATATTTTCCTTATCATATGATGATAAACTACGTGACTATTGTCCTAGTCGAATGACACTAAACTGCATAATATTAAAAATTATTTATTTATTGATTACTCTCATCACAAGATATTTACAGATCCCCAAACCTAATATATCAGGTCCAACCATAAACCCCCACCCACCATATTCATCTGTATGGGTAAGAAATGAGATGGAAATTAAAAAAAAATAATGTTCTCCTCCATGTTCCTATGCATTAGATAGATATGGACATGGTAATCTTATATGAGCCTCCCCCTGTAAATGAGATTTTATGAAAAAAACCTCCCTTCTATTTGAATTGATTATATCACCATAGAGAACCTTACAAGAACTAAAAATTGATGTATTCTCAATTTAACAAGGTGTGTCGTAACATCCATACCTAATTTCTTTGTCCCATCAATATGAAAAATATTTCTTACATTTGGGTTAGACGTGAATAAAGGGTAAATATCTACTTATTTGTAAGAAACTAAGAATTGGAATACCCCATTCATGTTTAGTAACTCTCCATTCGCAAAACATACTCTATGTACAGAACCATTTGAACCCCTATAAAACATTATTTCCATCATAAAAAATAAATTATTTTATTGAGAACACCTTTTTTTGACTTTTCACAATATTCCCTAGTTGTCTCAATATTAGTTAAACATAAAAAATTCATGCCATCCATTGGAAAATTAATCCCTTTGAGTGTTTTTTTCTACCTCTGTATTCCCAAACTGAAATTTAAGTTCCAAATCACTCCTTGGATATAAAAACATCTAGAATTAAAGTTTACACTGTTATCCCCCTTCATGCCTAAAAATGATAGAACATTATTGGTCATATTAGAACGAAAAAGGTGAGTTTTTTATCCCTGGGTTGAATCTAATAGAACATATATTATATCCCCTAAAACTTACTTGATGTATGTCATTAATATTCTTTGCACAACATCCTAATAGTGATACATTAAACTGCACTATTAGTGTCCTAGTTTCACGATGTCAAAATGAACTGTGGTCTAAACCTACATTAAATGAGCCAAATTCACAAGGGAGTGGTTTCACATTCATGATTAATTGTGATAAAAATTTAATAATCATTTTCATATATCATTTCCTTAAGAATACACCCTATTTGGTCTTCAAAAATTGGAATTTCCATAAAGTTGCCTAGCTATCTGAAATAGGGGTCTAGTTTCCTAAGAAAAACTTTATTAAACTTTACACAATATTCCCCAATTAGATCTTTATAAGTTTCCAAAAAAAAAGGTATGAGATCCAAAGGTAAATTCAATCATAGGAGAGAATTTCCCTAAATTTTTATTCCTTAGAAACATCATGTTGGAAGCCATTTTTATGGTTACACCTCATGTACTTTCCCCATACCATGTCTATGATTATGAAATTTAAAAATTTGGGTAAAAAATATATCATTCGTGTCTGAAATATATAAAGGAATTCTCATCCAATAATCCCTATTGGGACCCCCAGACCATAATTCATGTCCAAAGCTATCTGACCTAATACATTAGTGATAATAGTTTGGTTTTCATGACTCAATATTTCTGATTAATATAGGCACAAAACACAAAGGGTGGAATCCTGAAAAGTGAAACCTAGGTAAAACATTAATACCATCTCTATAGACATATGCATTGTGTGTTTTAGTAAAAAATCGAGCAATTAAGAAAAGATATAAAATTCAAAAATCATGTTATTTTGAAAACCCAAAAAGTATAGCATAAGAAAAAATCATGTTTCACTCACTTGGTACGCACCATAGTGGACATAGAAAATAATGGAGTAGTCACAAAAGAGACACATGTTTTTTATTTTTTTTCATGTAACCAAAAAAATTTTAAAAACTATGTTCATTTAGTCCCTTGGATTTGGAAAACATTATAACATAACAAGATCATGTCAATTTGACTATCCTAGATAATGGTTGAAATTAATATCCAATGAAAAAGTTATTGACATCATCTGAGAAATATGAATTGTAAAGAAAATGTTAAATTATTAATAATGAATATTTTAGGAAAATATAAAGGATATGCATTGGAAGAGAAACAAAATTTCATCTACTTTTTGAATGAGAGTGTAGGAACATCCACAACCTAGAGTCTCTCCATGTGAGTAATACATTAGGATTATAGATGCTTCTCAGTATAGTTATTGAGTTGTATCAATGCTTGGTTTGAGATCTCTATGGGTTAGAAAATTTACAAGAAAGTTGTGGTTTCAACCCCTATACTAGCCCACATAGCCTCTACCTCTTTAGCTATGTCCAATCCTTCCTTTTCCTACTCTTCCACCAACCACTATCCTTCATCAATAGTTTAATTTGTGTGATTAAACTCATTCTTAAGTCACTAAAAATCCTGAAAAGAATGATCTACCTATTAGAAAAGAATATCTTTCAGGGTCATTTACTCTCTAAGTTCCTCATGTCACCTCATGGCCATCCTAGTGTGTTCAAGAACTTCATCATGAAGGATCTACCTGGCTATAGTAACATGAGATGTGGAGTCTTCATCTTAAAGGAAATCATAGAACTTGCTATTATTATCCAAAGTAGAAATCACCTACTACACTAGGTCATAGATACAAGATATTATAACCCATCATACCAAATAAATTAAAACATGTTGCATAATTTAGTATGTCTCATCTACATGTATAAAAGGGAGTTTGAGAAATCAGATTCAAGATTTCCATCAATACTTTAAATAGTGTTGTGAAAAAATCATCCAGAGCCTCCTAGTCGACATTAAAGTCACTCTTAGATGGTAGGATATATTCATGAACAAGATCCATCGTAGAAGTTCATGGTTCAATGACCACAGTGCAGCTTGACCTTGCAATAGTCACTTCCCATGAAACATCTTCATGTGGAAATATTGGAGCATTGACTGCAGTCTTTGAAAATTGTGGATGAAATTATGAAATCAGAATATTAAAGCAGTCAATGCCTGATTTTCAAAGAAATTAAAAGAAATATGTAGAATAATGTAGAGATACCTTTACATTGAGAACATTTAACATTCTTGATCACTAGTGCCTCATTATCAAATAATAGAAGGGATGATTTATCCTCATTCTTTGAGTGGACCATGTGTTCATATAAAGACAAATTTTGTTCAAAACCATGCTTAGGTGGGTTAGTGGACTCCAAAAGATAACTCACAAAAATTGAACCCAGGGGAATAATCCTCATGGAATTTGGGATGATAGATGATTCTAATTATCATTGAGCCAAAATTTACCCTTCTTTCATGATTTTGTTCCCTATAAGAGTTGTGTCATTATGTTTATTAGAAACATTGACCTATAAAGACACCCCCTATGGGGGAGGAATTCATTTTTAGGAGAGTTTGACCTCCTAATACCTGGGATCTTCATAATATCCTTAGGTTTTCAGTTCATCCACCACCATTTAATTCCTTACACTTATCACAATACGAGCAGGATCAATTTAATTTAGTTGAAGCTTCATCCTCTGAAGAAGCTCATAATATTGAGATAGAGGTCATTTAATCTAGAAGAGATGACCCTTTGGGGCTTGAGATCCACCAAACGACCTCAATTGGCCTTACTTTCCTATTTTTTTCTGTGGTAGTCATTGATGATATCACATATACCTCTGAAAAAGTAGGAGCTACAGTCCTCTGGGAAATTACTACCAGGTTACCCATTTTTCCTACACCATGTTATGTTAATGATGATTAGTTAAAAAATGAAGACATTTTTCATGAAAATAAAATAATGAAATTAAATATTTACCTATGATCTTGAATTTCAAATGTTTCATTATCAATGACACATGTTGATTCTTTATGATATGTCCTAGAGATGTACTTTTTGAAGGAGTATTGGGTAGAGCCAAAGGTGTAAATCCTCTAGCAGGATTCTCATGGACTACCTCCAAGAACTCCATTTTACAAGGAGGTCCCTCTATAGTGACTCATACGCCCAGAGGGATATTCTCACCATTAAAGGTGTCCCCTAGGGTGTACTATGGGGAAGTAATTATTTCCCAAATCTTCCTAGACCCCTAAAAAAACTATGAATAAGAGTTAAAAGTAATTATAATAAACAATAAAAGGATTTGGTAAAAATTAAAAATTCATTAGTATTATCTAGTAGGTTTTTATTATCACCGTGTTTTAAACATGATCAGACCAATAAGGTCTGTCCTTTAAGATTTGGAGGAATGTATCAATCTCTTCTAGATATATATCCACCCCACATGGATCTTTGTGAGTTGAAATATTCAAGGGACCGGTGACAACTCCAAATCACATAATATTAAGTGGCTCTTCCTGATGTGTCTCCTAGATTTCATTATCATTTTTTCTTTCCCTTGAGGTATCACATGCCTTCCAAGCCTCTGATAATTCTATAGTAATAGGGTTGGTTAATGTGGTAGGATTTTTTTGGGGAAGGGGGTTGGTTCTATTAGCTGCATTTGCTTTCTATGCGTCTCTTCTAACATGGAACACTTTAGGGCTAGGTAATTATGATATCCAAAATTGAAAAGAGGAATCGACCCCACTCTAGTTATGGAATGAGTTTCAAATTCATCAGTTCCCATGGTGGCTTGGTTATCATCTTCATCACCCTCATTGAATTCTTATCTCAACAAAGAAAAAATGTGATAAAAATATATATTTTGATTCTACTAGGAATGAATTGAGGTATCATACTGTTTAACAAGGAATCAAACTCATTTAGGGTTCTTTTTATAAGATATGTCGGCAGGTTCTAACACATTGTCATACTCGGTAAAGGTGAAATCCTTATATTAAATAAATCATCATAGAGAAAAATATTATTGATAACCCCTCAAAGAATCCCATGCTTCTAGGATATGTGAATGGTCACATCAGATGGAATGGATTATTGGCCATGGGTGGTACTGTTCAAAGCATAACGATTTGAACCCTATGACTTAAAAAGATTCCTTAGTGTTTTGGACAAAATTCAATTTCTTGGATTCTTCCCACACCTAGAATTCCAAACAATTTATTTCTTCTTTCCATCCTCAATCCGTTTTTTAGATTTTAAAATTGTTATCATTATTTCCAATAGGCCTTTAAGATAATATCAGTCCCATAATTTATCATTGAATCTGATAAGATCATTCTCAAAACCCATTGTGTAAGGAAGCATGATCCTTCATCATGTTTCATCTTAGGTGAAAAATAACTATATATTTGAGGCTTTTATTTTTTTCCACTCCTCATGTGAATTATTGAGGTTTGGAGGACATCTCATTTGCAAAAAATTGAAATGACGTGAAAATATACAGGGATCATACCCCTTAATTATAAGATCTCCAAAAATTCTGGATATTAAGATGCCTTCCCTCAAGGAGACAATATATCCCCACTTGAAAAAGTCACCAGATCCTTCATTAACCAATGTTATGAAAGGGGGACATAAGGATCATATTTGAAACAATAATGATAGTTGAATCAGTCCACCTCCCCCTACTCACTCTAGTCCAATGAAATTACCCGTCTTATGATTTATAGATATAGTCATATGGTTTTATAAGATATCTATTGGGAGTTGATATATTCTTATCCATCAATTTGGATGCTACCCATCCTCATATAACTTAAAAAAATCCCACCAGCAAATATAGTAGAATCCTTTCATTGATTTGTCCCAACAAACAGAAAATCATTTTAACTAATGGGATGATGAGGTTAATACACCTTCTAGTGGAAATTGAGCCTCCTTGATAAAAGTGGTGACCCAGACCTTGATACTAGAATCAATAACTAGTAGCATCTAGCTACTCAGAAACATGGAAACAAATGCTGCTACTTTGAGCTGTTGGTTATCACCAAGAGTGAGCTTCCATACCCACTCATTGAACCCAACCTTCCACATGAATAGAAAAGATGGAACCCATGCGCCTTCAACATTCACCATCCAGTAAATTCCTCAGTATCCTTGTCCAAGGCTCTTGGAAACATCTTATTGAAAATGCATTGATCCAATTATAAAATAGGATGTTCGACTTCAGCTCACTCTCACCATTCAAAATATCATTCTCATTGTCAATAAGTTTATTATAAAGAGGATGATTCCATTATGACTCATACTATGCTAAAGGGGGGGGGGGGCAGAAATACATCAAACATATAACTTATGATGGGAAACCCTATGATCAATTGAACATCATATAGACTAATTTTGATCTCCCAATGCAATAAATGGAATGTGTTGGTTTCTAGGATCCACCTGTTGAATATCTACAAAATAAGCTTTTGGATTAGTGAAGAGTTGGTCGGTGATACCATGAAAAAATCCTAAATACCCACCACCTTCAAATCGATCATAAATTACTCTCAAGTCTAGAAGAGCCAAAAATCCCCTCTAATCTAGGCTAAATCATCCCCTAGGGGGAATGTACCATTTTTATTACCCACAAAGTTTCTCATTTTATTTTATTTCTCACAATGTTATGGTAACAATGGATGTTATCATCTTGTGCCCATAGTGTCATCCATTGACCTAGGAGAATTATTCAAAAGAGACCCAAATTCTTGTGTTTTTCAAATGAATTTTCTCATAACAAAGATTATAGCTTTGGATGTATTTATATTTGTAAAAATCCAATATGCGAGTTGGTTTTTTGTGCAAGGTGTCAGAATCACGACATTAGATGGTATCCCAAATCTTTAAAGGGGGACACTATAAAATATTGGATGCCCCCTTTTTCTGGAAAAATCATGTACCACTTGGAGCTGATGGAGTGTGTTTTCAATGATTGTATTTTTATCATAATCAATAATAAACTTTATCATTTCATTAATAGTGGTTGTAGTAGCAGCAGTATAAGTATCATGTGAAGGGTCCATTATATTGATAAAATCAAAATCTAAAAATATAGTAATCAATATTTTTTAAAAGGTAAAATAATTAGGTTCTCTAAAATTTATGTTCTTCAAAATATCATCCCCATAAAGAATTAGTTCATGAAAATACTTTCCCACAAACCAACATCATACTAAACACACTCCTACAAACCATCATTCCATTGGGGCATTTTCCCCCAATATACTTTTACATGATGTTTTCAAACGCTCTAGCCCAGAAAGAATTTTCTAGTGATGTGATGGTATGTGGGATGTTCCATTCATTTATTATTTATTTGTTATCAATAATATTGAATTTTACCATTTTTGGTTAAGTTTTTTTAGTCCACGGTTAAAGTAACTCTGTTTGCGGAAAGAGTCGGCTGCAAAGGTGATATTTCATAGACGCAGTATGATATTGAGAGAATTTGATAGTTCTAAGTACACCAAAAAATATTAGTTGAGAAAAAATGAGATGGGATACCTATTTATAGGCATTGGGTCCTCTTCTAGGTGAACTTGTGTAGTGAAAAATGATTCAAAACATGACTACATTCTACAATGGTATTGCCTTATATTTGTTCATATCACAACCCATTCTCATGGATAAAATTGGCTAGGTCCTGAAATTAAAAAAATATATATATATATAATCCATTAATTTGGAAAATGATAAAAATTATCCAAAAAATAGTTCAATGGAAATTATTCGAAAGAGGTGAGACACGAAGGAGAGATCATTTCTGTGAATTGAAAACATTTTTCGGACCATCACATTACATAGAAGATCACCACTTCGTGATGAACCCATAATGAAAAAAATTTATGTTGAAGAGATAGAGCCGCCAACGCCTGTAATTGGAAAAAAAAATCATTTTTTGGGGATAGGTGGTGATTTATTTCACTGTAAACAACCATCCCCATGAACTATATAATTCATGGGAATAGGCAGTACCGCTGGCTATCACTAACCTAACAAAGTCATTTATAGGACAGGTTGGTGAATGTTTCCCCCCACCGACTACGTCATTCTTGGGTCGAGGAGTCCTCTTGGGATACTGTAAAAGAGGGCCTACATCCCACAAAAAAATCATCCTTGGCCTTAGTCATCCCCTCTATACAATAAATAGAATTTTACGGGGACCCAAAAATGAGAAACTCAACACATGGATAAATTGACTGATGAGAGAGGAAGAAAATGAGCAATGAGGTACCATGAAAACTGGACCCCTTTGATGATTCTCAGCATGTAAAACCCACCATATAGTAGTGAAAAGGAAATAACAAATCATCTGAATGCCCACAAGCCAAAAATTCCATTGCGATCATAATCATGTGTGATGAAAACGGATGTCCCCTTCATGGATACGAATCTCACATAGAAAATATCTATGTTGTTGGAAGCCTTCCAAACATAGAAAATCATTATGTGGTAGGAACATTACCCTTGTAGCAACATGCTACCTCGAAGAAACATGGTCCTACCTAACAAACCACTATGTGGTTAGAACCTGGGTCCCTATAAAGCCAGACTATGTGAATGGTTCACTCACCCTCGTAGAAGCACTCTACATCAATGGGGCTCCATCTCACCAAAAAAACATGCTATATGGAATTAGACTTCCTAGGATGTTCTAATCTCCTGCTTTGATCATTCTCTTCAATCATAGTCCCCATTTTGGCCTCTCCATGAAAAATTCAAATGGCATTAGGACATGGAACCTTCCAAAGCTACATGATGTTTATGATAAGTCCATTAGTCATATTAGCAATCCACTTTAAGTATATACACTCATTATAAGAGGAGTCTCTTGGGTAACCTCCGCAATAAATAGGGATCTCGAAATCTATTCAGGTTTACATTACAATTTTAATGGCAGTTCTAACCTTGGGGTTATCATGTGAATCTCCCCATTCTAGGAAGGATTAGTAAGGATCATAATTGTCTATACATTTGATTGATAATGTGTTCCTACTATAGAAAAAATTTTAGGGCACTCCTCTAGGGGTAATCCCATAAAATTTATCGCAAGAGGTGACACTTACACTCCTCTCTACCTTTACCTAGAACATAGATGGATTGATAAAAAAACATGACTATCTTGGTTACCAAAATAAAATAAGAGGCATGAAAACTCATATCCCTCCACCTCTCCCTTTGGACTTCAGTGCCTCATACACCAATGGATAGAGTCAGTCATTACATCTTTAGATCCACTACTTCAGCTTGTTTCTCACATTGATAATGACTCATTTGGGCTTATAGGTTAGAGTTGTCCCTAACATCCCCACGAATTAGAACCTCATATGGAAGTTCTCAATAGTTGTAAGACCCAAACGCCATTCAAATGGTCCACATATTTGGTATAAGTCCCAACCATAACCAAATCCTAGGGCCTCCACTTCTATGTAGGCCCCAATCAAATCCAAATTACATTGGTAGCTCCATGAATAAAAACCAACCAAGATGGGCCTCCCTATAAGTATACGCTCTTGACTACAAAACAGAAATACACATCCATCTAAGTGTAATCCCTAATAAATCCCCCTTTTCTTGGCCTCCTATATGGTGTAATCTCCAAAATACCAAACTACATGGGTTTTGATTCCTCTCATGAGGATACATAGGAAGGCCTTTTATGGGTCTGATCTGAACATCAAAACAACTCCCATCCCCCTGGATGATGGTAAACTCTAGAGAGTTTTACCATGTGTCTTAAAACCAATTACATATTAATAAATGACCAAATAATCTCTAATATATCCAAATAAGGGTTACATTTATGGAGATCTTTAGATACAACCAAATTCATCCATTGGTGGAGAACCTCAAATACGTAATGATGATTTTTGACCTATGTGTAGTCATAATGAATCATTGAGTTAGAGTAATCCACTTGTTCATGCTTGGGAATGAACTAAGGATTTCTAAACTTGTCTTAAATCTATAATAGTGCCTTAGAATAGACAACAGTTCCAGCCAAATGGCTTTGATGGGCCTGAATTCCCATGCTATCGACCAATGTATGTTCTTAATTTTCATTTTCCAAGTTACCCGACAACCTCCCACCTTTGCTAAGTAGGTCAATAAAACATGGATATGTGTTCCATTTTGTGTTTCTGACTCCACATAAAAACTCACACTACCACAAAACCAGGTTTTTTCACCGACTCCCTTTAACAGCGCAAAAAAAAGCATCGATAAAGGGGATACCTTTATCACTACTAAAAAGAACTGATAAAGGGTACATTTAACATTGCTATTAAAATTACCCCATTATCAGCCCTTTACAGCACTGATAAAGGTACCCCCTTTATCTATGATTTTTTTATCTTTGTTAATGGGGCCCCGTTTATCAGAGCTTTTTTTATTAGCACTGATAAAGAGGGTTCATTATCAGTACATTTTTACTAGCACTATTAAAAGATATATTTCAAAATAAATCATTAAAATGAATATATTAATAAATTAATATAAAAATATAAAAATATAAAAATATAAAAATATTAATACAATATATAATATATATTTTTAAAATATTTTTTAGATAAATAATAATAGACATTTACATTTAAAATATAAAAAAATTAGTGAAAATGCATTTAAAATATTTTGAAAAATATTATTAACTAATAAATTTTTAATTATCATAGATGGTTAATCATTTATTAACAGTTTGAAGACTCAAAAAATAAAAAAATAAAGATCTAAAATAAGATTAAAATGTAACTCAAATTTCAAACAGACATAACTTTTAATCTGGGTGTCCGTTTGATGGTCATAACTTCATACCTGTGATGAGATCTATGTTCTAGAGATATAATAAAACATTTTTTCCACAATTTTTAGGGAAAAAAGGCCCATAAAGCCTCCAAAATAGAGTTTTTAGTTGGTATACCCCGATTTTTTTATATTCGATGGAATTTCAGCCTCATTAAAAGGTGTATTTTTGCCATTTTTAGTGGGGAATTAATTTATACCATGGGAATACATTCAAATTGATATTATGGATTTGAAATATTATCATTTTTAAAAATTTAATGTTATTTATAATCAAATATATAATAATATAAACATATGTTTTATATATTCACCCGAAAAATTATTTTTATAAAAATGTAATTAAACATATTTAAATATAAATTATATTTCTCAATATATAAGACTTATAATATCAATTTTATTTGAAATAAAAATATATGTATATTTATATACCATTTTATTGTGTGTGTGTGTTTATATATATTAGTGTCTGTCTGTATTAACAAAATGATATATATTATTTTATAGTCTTACAACTGAATATACATATGAATATAAAAATAAATATATAATATTTTTAAATAAACATATAATATTTTTAAATATATATAAATATTTATAATTATATATAGAGAAACACTTATATATATATATATAATACATATAAGTGTATGTATGTTGTACGTATGTTGTATATATGTATGTATGTATTTATTTAGGAACACACACCAAAATATATTCTATATATGTATTTAAAACTATTCTTATAAATATATATTAATATTTGAATAAATATAAAGATAAAAAAATATACCAATATATATATATATATATAAATAAGTAGATATAAATATATATTAATTTACTAATATATATATATATATTATAACTAAATATACACACATATATATATATATTAATATATATCTATATTAATATATATCTATAATAATATATTAATTAATATATGTAAATAAATATATATATATATATATATATATATCATTAAATGGAGAACAATGAAACATGGTGGAGTGAGGGGTCCAGGAGCTCCGGGTAGAGGTCTCAAGTTCGAATCCAGGGGAGGAAGAGGCACCCAGGTGGGTGTAGGGTGGGGGTAGCACTGTTAAAAGGGGTGGTGGGGGGCACATGGGTTTTGGTGGGAGATAACACTGTTAGGGGGGGTCAAGCACTGATGAAAGGTGGATACAATTCAATTTTGTTTTAGTTTTTTTATTTTATCATGTCTTTTTTTTGCGCTGATAAAAGGGGCCTTTATCAGTGCTTTTTTTAGTGCTTATTAAAGGGAATCCCCATTATCATTGCTGAGATTAACAACACATTTTTAGTGTTGTAAATTCCATTTTCTAGTGCTTTTAAAGGACATATTTGTAGTAGTTCCATTGTAGACTATTCGAAGATTTTGTATCTAACTTCAGTGACTTCACAACATTTACCCCTCTTTAGTATGTCCACTCACACACTAAATATTTCTTAATAGGAAACAAAATTGTGAAACTGATGTGAAATAATTTAATTATGACATCTCTATTGTAATGTAAAAAAAGATAGTATACCTAGTTATACATTTTCTATTTCATTTCAATCATTTGATTCAACACAAAATCTTTATTGGAAAAAATGGTGAACTCGGTATGAAATCATACAATTTTGGAATCTCGATCATAAGTTCAAATGGATATACATTCTAGTTCTCTTCAGGCCATTTTGGATCTATTATATGAATCAATGCCAAATCATCATAGAAAATATTGACATCCATCTCATTTTAGATCCAATATTTGAGGGTGAAGGATTAATTTTATTTGATATGTCATTTAATTCATTGATTTTAACCATATTATTAGTGATAAATATAAATAACACACTATAATGTATGTTATTAATGACTATATTATTAGTGATAAATGGAGGTATTACAAAATTTATTCTAGACAAATGAAATTACATGATAAAAATATACCCCTTAAGGTATCCTGAAATCACTAGCCTTATCATATTATGTGGCCATTCAGATCATGTTATGTCCAAAATACCCATCCATTAATGTGGGATCATCATATTTTTTCCTTTTGTTGACCATGAATTTTGTTATCATGACTTAGAAATCATCTATTAGGAAATGTTAGTTGAGATCACTAAATACAATTAAAACTACAATTTTCCAAATATATTTCTTTATGGAGATGATATTTTTGGTATACAAAATGTGTTTCACATTATGGATGAAATTATAATTTATCAAATTGTCCACATAGGTATCCATATTTACATCATGGGCCAGGAACAACCACGTTTCTTACTGTTTATAGCAGCTGTTATTTTATTTTGGATCCAAATGGTGGGTAACTTCATTGTGATTCAACCAATGAATATATGTATTATTAAAAATTAATAAATCGTATTATTTTTGTAAATAGATGTATTTATTATATTATTTAGGAGTCCTAGTGTCCCCAATTTTCAAATTCTATGAATCCTTTTATAAACCATGATTTACTAATTTTATCTCTTCAAAAATAGTTAAAAATCGTCCACAAATTATGGTGGATTATATTTTATTTATTATTATTTATATTTACTATTTTAAGATTTAAAAGTTGGACTAACCTATCTATGTCTAAGATACCATAAAAAATTACTATTACATCCATTGTGACTATGTACTATATTTCAATGGTTGGGTTTTTATAGTGTATCCAACACCAAAAGAATAAAATCGAGTTATACTAAACCATATTACATTCTTCTAAGGTTCATTTCTATTTTATATATGATCATTATCAATGTAAAAAAAATTTACCAGTTAGAGATGAAACTAAGTAATCATATTTCGGTAATGACTAATATGCATTGACTTTATAGTAGTCACTTCCTCTTTTGGTGGAAAATACATAGTTGACATGGTGCCCTGGCCATTATAGGATAGAAATGTTATTTGAGGATTTATATCAATGGCCAATATGACTAATTATTTTATCATATATGTGGTTTTCAAATTATTTTAGTTGATAGGAAACATCCAATCATTACCAAATTAGCTCCACTGATTAACAGAGGTGACTACCTAACCATTAGGGGAAACAATCTATGTGGTGTTATTTAACCAAGTTAATTTTAAATCCAATGTTTTATAACATACATCTCTATATATATTAATATTTATGATTCTAAGTGGATATATAATGATATTGTGAACTAAGATTCTCAAAAATAGTGTATTTTAGGCACTAATGATATGAAAATATAACTATTGTGTGAATATGGATCCAGGGGATTCCAAGAAAGTCATTAGGAACCATATATTGAAATAACACTCTAAATTAATTTTTTTAAATTATATCATTTTACTATGATAAAAATAAATTTATGCATTCATTTTTTACTATTGTTTTACCCATAAATTATTATATTTTATAGAGACAAGTTATATTCAAAATAACAAAGATATAAAATGGGATAAAGTTTATTCCAAAACAAATATCAAATAAGGCTCAATATAATTTTATTTTTTTAGATTTCAATATATGTAAATGGTCTTTATTTTCCCCCATATAGAAGCTTCTAGGTCATTTTCTATGAAAAATATAATATTATATCTTGATGTGAATCTACTTTCCATGTGATATGTCTTCTATAAATAAATTCAATCTGGAAATCATAATATCTTAAAAGAGACTGAATAATGGGTTCCTTGAGTTGTTTTAGAAGAAAAGCGGAATAAAAAATTGAGAGATCTTTTGGGATAATAAAGAGATTCTTCAAAATCTCATAATTCTAGAACCTGGCCTTTTGTTTCCCACAATGATGTTTCTATCTTTCATGACACATTGGGGTTGATGATAATAATATTAGGAGTCAGTTCCTTATACACAACTATAAGAAATCCTCACCATTTATGGGATATGATAAATCAACCTTCCCTCATTTCAATATTGACTATAATGTTTTAAATCTACTAGTTTTTCTCCCAATATTATTAGGTTTGAACATCCCCACGAAGATATAAAATCAGATTGATGTTCTTGTTGAGATTATCCGAGCGCCTTTCCTGGGGTATTAACTACAAATATTTCATTCGATGAAATAATTTCATAATTTCATAATCCATCAAAACATTTTTCTTACTTGACCTCTACATCCACTTGACTGATTATTTATGTTAAATAGAGGATCACATGATCCAACCTTATAGTAAAAGGTGTTTTTCATGTTGATTACATATATAGAGCACTACCATGACTCCCTATGAAATGAGTGTCACATTATATAGCATGGTTACAATATTCTTTTCGATGGAGGTCACAAATCTAGAAGACTCTTGGTTGAGATTTTTACATGAAAGGGATACTCTTTTTTCCATCTTCCTATAACTCTGGTTAAGCTATCTTTTGGAAGGCTATAAAAATAGCATCGTAAAGGAAATTATGGTCATAAATTATTATTACGTATTTTTATTTATGTATTTTTTTATTCAAGGATGATTTATTTCACGATTATTTAGTTAAAAAATTATATATATACATTTTTGAGTCTTCTATCACTCTCTTTCATCCTCAGGTGGAGTAGTAGAGACATATTTTACATATGTCAATGGTTTTTCTAAAATTACATGAATTTAATAAATCTTTAATTGATATATACTCTTGAGGCTGAATCATTCAAAGATGTTATTCTATGAAATATTATTGAATGGGAAGTATTATAGGTGATCATTTATAACAAAATAATTTTCTCTTCTAATATCATGAAATTTGATTATGTTATTCCCTATTTAAATTATGAAATTTACTATAACCATATCTTTTCTAAAAAGAATGAACTTTTTTATACCAGTATTTGTGTCTTAGGTGATTTTTTTATTTCATTTTATCATGATGAGGTAACTATTGTTAAAACATTTTTTCTCTAAGAAGAACCATTTGATAGTATGCTGACTTTGGTGTTAGACATGGAACTTGTACAAGTTTGATCATGGAATTACTAATTTATTCCATACTAAATTTATTGCCCTATATTGGTGGGATGAATTAATATTTTCATTGGAATTCCAAATAGTATCTTCCTATTACTATGCTACAAATAAAAATTCTTAGAAACCATCAAAGTATGTCAAGGGAATTAGTTAAATCCCCCAATTTTTATATAAATTCTATATACATATTATCAATAAATTCACGTTTGAAAGATTCTTATTTAGTTAATATGATAGAACTTTCTCTAGTATATTAATTTTTAAAACTCTCTAATTTTCATATTTTTTAGAAATAAAAATGTAAAGGACAGTCATATTCTTTTGTATGGATCATAACCCATATATAATCTACCCTCTAAGATCATCCAAAATAATTCAATACTGAATTGGTTGGTTTTTGTACCAATTGAATATTTTTCCTTCTATTTTTCATACAAATCACTTGTGATTTTACATTTCATGAAATTATTATCATTCTATTATGGGAATACCTTAAAATATGAAATATATGAGGTGTTTCTCAAGATCTCTTATACCATGGAATATTTTGGAATTTAGATTCCTATTTTTTTTAAGTACGAGTCATGTATACCCATCCTAGATATAGTTTCCTCTACATATTCACTGGGGTGTATCTATACAATATGGATTCTATTCATGTAATAATGGATTCAATTGAATCTAGAAGCTCTAGTGGAATTTCTTCCTTGGATAATACCCAAGTTGAGTTACTGAGAGGAACATAATAATTTCATATCACCTAAACCATCTATTGATTACAAACTTGATCAATCCCATGCTACATCTCTTGAAATGGTATAAATAATATCTTTATTAGAGGTAACTATTAATAATTAATGATTTTTGAGGTTAAATATACTAATTTTTAATTCCTTGGGTAGGTCAGATGAATGGATTCCACTCTTACTAGTTAGGATATTCCCCATTGTTAAAAGGGATTCATGGGAGGATAGATATAAGACTCACCTTATGAGTGTCACACACTACATATATTAACTCTATGGAATTCATATTTCAGTCACCTTGACTTCTCAAACTTGTGTTCATAATAGATGAAATTTTAATTAGTATAAAAAGGCTCAAATTATTTTTGTAGAGGATGGGATATGGATATATCTAAAACATTCCCCTTATAATTTAACAAATCTCACTGAGTAGGTGGTAGATATATGTTCCATGGTGATCTAAAATTATGAGTCTATCTCTGATGTTGGATAAACCTCCATCATCACATATTTTAGTATGCACTAGATTTTTAATAGTCATATCCTAATCATTTCTTTTTTAATAGTGTCATACTATACACTATTAGAATAGTTTACATCAACAATATTCAATGACACAAATCAAGAAACAAGAACCAAGTCCACATTGGTATAAATATGGAAAGTATTTCCTCATCCTTGGAATATCGTCAATTTTTAATGTCAGAATCCTTCAAAATATTTATTTTTACACAAATAACATCACTAGATACAGTCGAGAGGTTTTCCACACTCTCCTCGATGCTCCCCATGAGTTATTTATGGAAGATAATCTTGAGTCTAATGCCCCGACCCTAGAAGTCCAAAGACGATGCATTATTATTTTTGAATTAGCATAGATATGAGCTTCAAATCCCAAGGGACCAAATAGTTTTACTGTTTTTGAAAACTATATTACTTATATAATAACCAAAATACATTGGTAAATGAAAATAAAAACACGATACAAAATAAAATGAAATAAACAGCATCTTTGAGGATCATTCAATGGATTATTCTTCGTAACATGGTGAAACTAAATAAAATAAGGGTGATATAAAATGATATGTAATGGTATGTTAGGAAAAAGTAAAAATGAATTGATAAGTCAACATGGAAATTAAAGTAACTAATGAAACATGTCATTCAAATTATTGGATAAGGCATAACTAATATGGCAATGTATGAAACTAAAAACACGTGCCAATTACTCAATAAAATGAGAATAAAATACATCCATAGATATGTTATATAAAAACATCATGGATAAATAATAACTTAAATAATATAAATTATTAATTAATTAATTTCATGTACTTTTCATGTGAACCACTACCATTAAGACCTTTTATAAAGTATGTGGGTAAAAACCTCTCAATTCTTCATGGAAACAGGCTCGAAGGATTTTTCACCAAATGATTTAATCTTAGGAATCAATCAATTATTGGAGGGGAATTCATTAACTAGTCCCCAACCCACATCTTAGATGTTCAGTGAATTCCTCTTATATTGAATAAAATATTTACAAAGATATTTTGAAATCAAAGTGTCCCATACAACAATAAAATATTTGAATAATAGGCCTTATAAAAGTAAATAATTAACAAATGAAACATTTAGTACCATTAATATAAATATATTTATTATATGATATATTTAAAGGGGTTTTAGATACACCATAAAAAATAAGTAACTAGTGAGTTTGACATTTCTCTCGAAGATGTAAAATGTGTGATGAAAATCCCTTACCTCACACTTTCTTTTTAGTTGAACATAATTTAAATCCTTGTATAATAGTTTAAATAAATTTATTAATTAATATTAGAACCTTTTAATATATATCATATTATACATTATCTTTTTAATTTATATTATCACCATGTTGTTAATAATCATTCATCATTTTCACCATTTCGGGTGTTAGTTGCATAGTTTCTCAAGTATGTTTTTCCTTGTTATTTGTTGTTTGAATTAATTAGATCATTATTTCATTATATCTATAATGTAAATAATTATGTAAATGTCTTATATATATATAATTATTTATTATAATCCATACAATTTGGAGATAGGAAATGAAATGTAATGTTCATTGAGACGGTATGTCTTATATATACTTGAATGCTACTTTCATTTCTTATGCATATTAAATGAAAGAAAAGTAAATGATATAAGTGTATATTATTGTTATAGTATCATATATATGTCATATATATAAAATATATTTATTAAAACCATCCTTTATAAGTTCCATATATTTTTTTATTGAATTATATCGCATTGTGAAAATAGTAGTCCACACTTCCACAAACGATTTTATCATATCTACAAAAACTTCAGAGCCATAAGGTATGTGTTATATAAAAATAAGGAAGATTGAATAAAAAATATTTATCATATATATCATATCAAAATAGTGTGTCCATCATAATGACCAACCACAAGAGGTGGTAAATGAAAAATTAATGACATCATTTCATGAGGCAGTAGTTCACAATACACGAATGGTAAATTCATTACCCATTTGATGGATGTGTGTGTAAGTGTAGGTTAAAACCATTACAAAAATACATATTCATATACTTGGAATACTAGTTTTATTACATTATCATGGAATAATAATAAATTATGGAGTGGGGAAGGAAATAAAAATAAAGTGATTATTGAAGAATGTTACAGCTTATTTGGGTAACTGTTTCCGGATTAAAAAAAATTTATAATTAGATTGATTTATTCCCAAATATATGATTTTAATATTATTAAACATAATTTTTAGCTTATTTTTAATGTATTGTATGATCTAGAAGTCTCAATGTTGGGTGAAGAAGTGAGGTAGGACGTTCCATTTTATAATTGAGATGAGGGGCCCTTTCGAAAACTCCGAAGATATTAAATTAATGTAAATTAATTATTAAATCAAAATGGTTCAAAATAAGGTTATCTATAAAATCATGTGTGTATGGGTCTCAATATTTTAAACCGATTGTTTTTATACATGTTTTTTCCACATTCGTACCCTTATATTTTGTCTTTAACCCTTAGTTGAAACTTTTAACACTAACTCGGACAAATTGATTTCTTACTCTTTAATGAGTTAATATTGTTAATATAAGATTACAAAAGAACCATAAATGATTCATGGATGAAATTTTAAGCCTTATTCAAATCATTTGGATGAATTTTATACCATTTAATAAAACATTGTTTTTTTAAATATTATTAGTGTCACTTTGGCACTTAATTTCATGTCTTTTTAAAAACTATCAGTACAATTATAACATGGAAACGAAACATTAATGAGTCCCTAATATGTCAAGGTATTTTATAAAATAAATGTATTGAAATAATTATATCATATTATATTTATTTTAAAATAATTAATCACATTTATTTGATATGTTTATAAGTTAAACAATTGTTGTATCATCATTGTGCAAACCATTAATTTAATTATTTCTACCATAAAATTAAAATTAAAATATCATGGTTAAAATTAAAATTTCATTTTTCAAATGATTATTTATAGATGAATATATATTATGAAAAATATATATATAATGTGATATTTATTATGAATATAATTGTGACTTATTGGACTTCCCATATAATAAAAATACTAGAATTCCTTAAATTCATCGAAGTGGATCCAAGAGATGATATAATTGGCCCAATATTTTTATCTACACTAACTCATACATTAAATTTATGAAAACCTTTAAGGATATTTTATAATACTAAAAATATTATTTTTACCCTTAATTACATAGTTTAACCTTAATCATGGTTACAAAAAAATAATAATGTTACAATTCAAAATGTCCAAAAATAATAAGAACCTATTAAAAAAATTGAACCCACTGATTCCAAATATGGTATCCATTTTTTAAAAATATAAAAACATCTACTTTTTATTAATTTTAATTAATTCCATGGAGGGAACAAGATAATGGGGTTTTAATGTGAAAACATTCAAAATATTGAAATGTTTTAATATAAAAATTCAATATGAAATTGATTCCAATTTCTGAAATTAGATTCACTAATAAAAAACTGATATAATTATACTTTTAAAATAATTAATTATATAATTTAACATTATAATTTATTTATATTTAATATTTTCTTTCATTTAAAATGGAATATTTTTTCACTATTCATCAAAACTTGAAACCTATCAGAAAAATACCAAAAAAATAAACCAAAGTAAAACTTTATATTTCTATTTAAAAGGATATTTTTCTTTTGTCAAAAAAATATATAATATTTTAAAAAATTGATTTAAAATATATTATAAATTAAAACTCGGTTAAAGTACCTTTATAAAAATATAGGATTTATTCCATAAATAGGGTTTCATCTTATCTTATGCCTATAATATATATTTTATGAATATAAAAAATGTTTTACTGATATATTACAATAATATCATTCAATAATTATTAATAAATAAATTTATTATGATAAAAAAAACTTTGTGAGCATACAAATATTTCTTTATAAAATTATTTCCAATATACTAGAATAGTTCATCTATTCATTTCTAAATAATTTATAACCAATTAATTAAACCATATATTTTCATAGCTTAGTTAATAATAATCACAAATGGAAACATAACAGCTGGGTTATATCTTATTTTATTAAATAGTGATATTTTATTATTATTTTTTTGTTCGGTAAAAACTGGCATTACGTGTAATGCAAGATGGCTCATTATTTTTTTTATTTCATGCATAACATGGTGTTGTGTTTAAATAATTCAAGCCAAAAAATTAAATTTATTCAAAAATGAAAATATTTTAAATTCATAGGGTGTTACATTATCCAAAACCTTAAATTAAATTACATCCTTCCAATTTAAACACGATCTCGATTGTCAAGGGTTTGATATATGAAAATAAACAATTGTTGAAAAACCCACAATGTAAATAATGTCCATGTCACATATTGTTAAAAATATGGAAAATGAAATGTGAAGGTCTCTACAAAACTATTATTTCAAATAGAAGAATGTTAGTGAAAACACATATATGGAAGATAAATTTAACCATCATGTTATGATGGAGAGTGATAGAGAACATATTCAAAATAATGTTATTGAACACAAAACCATGAACAAGAGGTTCAAATAGAGGTCCTTGATATCATAAAAAATTATGTTAATGTTAGAAATATATATTTTAAAACCCTTTTTATAGAGTTGAGAGATTTATTTACAATTTAATGGTATATGTAAACATACATATTTGATATGTTTTTAAAAGAATAATCTTATCCTTATGCCTTGAACAATTTATACTTGATCTCTTAGAACATGTTTCATTATATGGAGAAGTAATACATTAACTTCTAAATATTAATCCAAAATCTAACATAAACCATTTCATAAATGGTTAACCTTTCCAAAAGATAATGATCCAACACTTTAGAATCATTTTTAAGGTGGTTAGTAGTATCGAATTTACATTTCCAATACCATTCATCTCTATATCCAAAATAATTATCTCATCATCTATAACATATTAAAGATTATATTTTAATCATCCATGTGTTTTAAAAAAAAGTTTACCTTTTTACTGAATAACTTTTCTTGGTTATCAGAACCTATCAACACAAGCATTTAAATCATTGCTGAAAAATTATTGTGGTACAATCCATGTATATTCCATAATTCGTACAACCAACACATCATTGATAAAATAATCCAATTAAATTATTCTTAAATCTATATATAATCACACTAATTATTCATCATTGTCTTTGGTAGTAAATGAGTCTTGACCATGATTAGTTATCCTCTTTCATAATATATTCCTTTGATGGAAGAAAAATTAATTTTCAATGTGTCCTATTTCCTTATAGTGGAAGCATTTCACATTGGAATTTTCATTCTTTCCCTTGCAGTTAGGAACAAGGTGGAATTTTTCAACCCAAATATAAAAACATCTGTTCCATTCAATCATGTATTAGTGTGTTTCTCTCTTTAATTATCAAAAGTGGGAAAATAATTCTTTCTATTCCTCTCTTTATACATCCTTTGACCTGCTATCCTTTTCTGTTATTTCATTCCTTCTAATCCATATGAATTGGGAAAATCTTTAAAAATAAATTTTTCACATGATATTATTTCACCATATGATTAGAATGACTGGGAGATTACTTACCTTGAAAATATTTCCCTAAGGCTACAAATGATATGATATTTCTTAGCCTTTTGGTTATGTATATTGGTGGGGTTCATGTTCGCTCTACTATGTGCCATTTTTAAAAGGAAATATAAACTAGATTAGATCATATAATTAAGAAATATAACTTATAAAAATAAAACTAGTAAAAAAGATATCATAAATTGATAAATATATTCATACATAATATAATAATCATAAATATAGTATATTTGGATACGTCTTGAATATTAAATCATTCCTAACTATTTTTAAAGTAAATGATTATTATCTTAATATTATTCCCCAGTACTGTCAAAAAAGGTGTTCATTAATACCAATTTTTATATACTAGGATACATAGAGTTAATAATGACATACCTTATCGGAGTTATAACCGATATGTACATATGTGCAAGAATTACATCCACTTGTATTATCCAAACATATATGTGTTTCTAGGAAGACCCACATAATCTATACCATACCAATATTACAGGATGTTATTCTATACATATCCTCAAATTATACCTTAGTGTTATGTTCCCAAATCTATATTTTCTAAATCTCATTTCCAAGGATTCTACAAAAAAATTCTCTTACCGAATGTAAATACCCTGACCCTAGAAGCCTAGAGCTGGTGGATTATTTTATTTCATTTAAATAGATAAACTATTCAAATCCCAGGGGACTAGAAAATTTAGTAGTTTCCAAATTACCTATTACATACATGATACTCATAATGCATTGGTAAAATAAATTAAAAACACGGTTCATATTAAAATTAAATAAAAATCATCGTTGAAAATAATTCAATGGAGTATTCTTCATAACCTAGAGAAATGAAACATTAGAAGAGTGAGATAAACTACCCAGTAAGGGTAGGTGAAGATAAATGAATAATGAATTGATAAATAAACATCTAAAGGTATATAATTGATAACTATAACGACCCATACATTACATACATTGTTATTACATAAGAATTGAAGCACACTTATTACTACATATAACAAAACCATGAAAGGACTTTATAGGTATAGTGTGTTTTGAAACTGGGAAACATAAGAAACTGTTTCATAAATCATCTACACTGTATCCCTTTTATTTTATCATATCCAGATTCCCTTTTGGCATATCTTACTTAATACCCTTCCTCCTGACCTGGGGAAAAGAAAACATACAAAAGGGTGATCTCAAATGCTCAGTAAGGGTAAACAAAAGAAATATCAATCATAAGAACATAACATTTTGGAAATCATAACTTGCAAAAGAGATCATAATATCATAACATGTGATAAATAATAGTAGTGAAATGTAATCTCAATAATCATAACATAAAACATGAAACTTTGTGGAATACACAAAAAATCATAGCAAATCATTTCTTAGTAGTCAAGACTCATTTCCAAGACTATCATAGCGGAAAAAATCCATTTCTGAACTGAGTTCACTCCTTGTTCCAATCTTGTATCACTGAACCAGTGTAACTTGTCGTTCCAGCCATGTCTATCTCATGAGATATAAATCTTTACCCAATGCATTGGTGGGAGATATAAGTCCCACCCATCTCAAAATGATACCATTCTTATGCGTTCCAAAAAATTATAAATCATATTTTATAGCATAACCCATGTAATAAAAATTGGATTCTTAAACTTCATGCCACCATAACATAATCCATGTAAGATAAAAGGACATCATAAAATTAATTCCATCATAACATAATCAAATCAATGTAAAAATAGGGATAGAAATATAACCTTATATTATCTTATATGGAAAATAATTTTGATAATACACTTTAACTCCATTCTTGAGGAAAATATCCTTTCTACTTCAAAAACATTTTTCCTTTCTTAACATGTCATACAATTTTAAACTAAAAGAAGTTGATTAAAAATAAACATGAAAACTTGTAAAGGAAGATTCCTGGAATAAGTGCTCTAAAAATCAATTAATTTCATATAATTTATCAAAAAACATTCTTCTCATACTTTGGCCAGAAAAGTCAAAAAGTACTTCATACCAAAAACGACAAAAGATTCCTTTCATATCTTTTACTAAAAACTCAACAATGGGTAAAATTGGATTTAAACAATTGTAGGAGGATATAAATAGTATCACATATTGACGAAACATGGATGTTTATGATAAATATTCCCTAGTAATTACTGAATTATAAACAATCTTGGATAAAAATTGAGATTGCGAGATTTTCCCTTACCTTAGGTCTGATTTGCTTCGTATGTGTCTGAACCTCCTCTTCTTTGAAGCGCCTCTTTTTAACCTCATGTTAGTACACTATAGATGGTTTTTGAAGAATACATATACCACTAGGATGTTTCTAGGAATGTGGATAAGAGAAATTGGCAGGGTTTGGCTGAGCTTGAAGGCCCAAAGTGGTGTGAGGAGGAGAGGGAGGAGGTTCCCTTTTATAAGGGAGGAGAGGGGCACTTTAAGAAAAACTTTAAATATTATTTTATTATAAAGTCATATTCGGTTTTTAATAGCTCCGAATAGATTTATTTCAAAGCTAAGGTGGGGATGGGTCAAAATCCTCTCAACCAATAGATTTTAGAAAAGTTTAGGTTACTATTTTAACCTTATCATTTAGATTTAACTTTAAGTTAAATAATTTTACTTTTACCATGTCTTCTTGTTTTCTTACACTATATGGTTAATAAACTTACTATAACAAACCAAAAGAACCCCAAGTTGTTAATTATTAATATATATAACCTTATCTATGTCATTTGGCTGAACCATAGATTTTTAGGAATAATATAACAATTAATAATATAATATTTGTTTTAAAAACTATTTTACGTCAATTTTGACACTATTTGGTAATTGATTTTTTTCAGAATCATAACATCATGATTAGTTCGAACAAAGTTACTTATATCAATACTAACATATCATATTAACTTATAAAATTAGTGTAATTCATAAAAAGTCTCAAATTACATTTATTTGGGTATTTATAATATCAATTATTTTAATATTTCATTATTTAGGTAATTACTGCATCACCTTTGTGTCATAAATAAATTAAAATATTTAATTTATATAAATAAAATACCATTAGGTAGGAAATAATTTTAGCTTTCTATTTAATATTTATAGTCGAATTTATCTTATATAAAACCCTATATTAAAAATGTTTTAGTTATTAAACTTTGATTTTAACTATTTTAACTCTTATTTAAATAAAATAATATTAATTTTCCTAATATAATCCAAGTGGACCTAAATGGTCATATTTTATTCCTAAGGTTGTTTATGATTGAATTAAACTTATCCAATAGAATTTGGACATGTGTTAGGGTAATAATAATTCCATTTGTACCCTTAATTATCGTATTTACTTTTAACTATGGCAAATAAAAGTAAAACGTTACTATTCACCAAAAATTATTTTTAACTTGCTGAACCACATTTTACACCTTGATATTAACCGTGTCTCTTGGATTTTTGAAATTCTTCTCACAGAAGCGGTAAAATTATGTTTTATGTAAAATTTCAAATTCTCCTAGGAGGTGGGTAAAAGACGGTGAAAAGTTCAATAAAATTTTTATATGTCTAATATTATTATAAAAATGACTCCAATGAATTATATTGAACTTATATAGGTCTTATATGTCAAATTTTACATAAAATAAATATAACTAAAATAAATAATTATCTAAATACAAAGTCGGTTTTTAAATAGTAACCTAGTGTTTTCACTATTCATCAAAAATTGAAACTCTTCAGAAAAATACAAAAACTTCACCCTAGGATAATTTCAATATTCTGAATCCAAAAATGAAGTCCATTTTATAAGATAAAATTTATAATATTTCAAAAATTGCGTATTAATATTCATAGCGGCTTGTTTTAATAATATTTTAATAGCATATCGTTGTTTAGTGAAACTCGATATTGCGTACAACGCAAGCTATCGAGGAAGGTCGTGATTGCATGTAAATCAAACCAAGGTATTGTTGTTCGTAGTGGAAGGTTCATTTTATGATAACAAAATATTTCTCATAAAAAACTTGGGTGTTACAATAACACATGCCATTCTAATAACTCAATAAGTCATAACTAATATGACAAGGTATGAAACTAAAAAGAAATTTCATTTAATTAATAAAATGAGAATGAAGTGCATCCATAGATATAACAAAACAATATATCATTAATAAATAATAATTGAATTGACTAAATTCATTATTATTGGACTTTTGGTATATGGAACATGAACTGCTACCATCAAGACCTTTCACAACATGGTTTAAGTCTGTGGGTAGAAAACTGTATATTATTTTTGCAAACAAACTCTAGGGGTTTTTCACCAACTAATTTTATATCATCATACTGTCGATTAATAGAGGTTATTTAATTAAATAGTCCTTAAACTATGTCTTATATTTCATGATTATTCCTCATATATTGAATAATAAGTTTAAAAAGATAGTATTAAATCAATGTTCCCCATACAACATTGAAATATTGGAATAAAAAACCCTATAAGTGTAAATAATTGTCAAATTAATCATTGAATTAAATGAATAAAATGATATTAATGATATGATATATGAAAAGGGTTGGTAGATACACCATACAAAAAAATGATGTGGTGATTATGGCATTTATCCCAGAGATGTAAATAGTGAGACAAAATCCCTTCCCCGCACTAACTTTTTTTTTATTTTTACCTAATTTAAAATCATTTATAATGTTTTAAAGCATGTTATTAATTTATATAAAAACATTATTAATATTTATTATATATTATATTACCTTCTTATATTATTTTACCAATTTTTTGTTAATAATTATTAATCATTTTTACCATTTTGAGGGTTAATTGCCTAGTTTCTCGAGCATGTTTTGCCTTTTTTGTTGTTCCAATTACCTAAATCATGATTTAGTAATGTAATTAATGTAAAAATGAATTAAATATAATATATATTAATTATATATATCTTTATAATAATCCATGAATTTTTGAGATAGAAAATGGAATGCACAATTCATTGAGATGATGGCCCATACGTACACATGATTGCTACATTCATTTATTTTCTATATTAAAAGAATAAAAATTAAATGATATATATTTATATAATAATTATAGAATCATATATATATCATATATACCACAAATTTTTACTAAAAATATCCTTAATAGGTAGCACATATATTGTTAATGAATCACATCGCTTTGAGGAGGCGGTAGTCCCCACTTCCACAAACGATGTTATCATATTTACAAAAAATGGAAAACATGAGGGTATGTGTTATATAAGAATTAAATAAGTACCAAAACAACATAAATATAATATATATATATATTATACACTATTATAATCATCATTATAACCATCCATGAGAGGTTTTAAAGGAAAAACGAACAACATTATTTCACAAGGGCATAGTTCACCGTACACAAATGGTAAATTCATTACCCATTTTATTGAAGAGTGTGAAGATGTTGGTAAAACCATTAACATAAAAATCTCAATATATTTATGATAATTTTATTGTTATATAATTATTTAATAATAATAAATGAAGGAGTGGTGAAGGAATTAAAACTTAATTGATCATTGAATAATGTTACCTCTTATTTGGGTAATACCTTTTAGTTTATTCCAAAGCATTCATTCACTTGATTTATGAAAAACACTAAGGCTTCAAGGATTATGGTATTTTTTTAGGAGCTTATTTTAGAAGGTTTTGGATGAGTTGGAAGGAAAAAATTAGTGTGAGGAAGTGAGGGAGGAGTTCCCTTTTATAATCAAGGTGAGCGGAACTTTTAGAAAATCTCGAAATAATAAATTAATATAATTTAATATTCAATTTCAAAAGACTCAATGGTGATTTATTTCAATGATAAATTATTATTTGTATAAATAATAAAAATTTAATAAATTTTAGAAATTTGTAGGTTACAATTGTACCCTTATCATTTGTCTTTAACCCTTATTTAAGATCTTTAACTATTACGGTGGAATCTTGTTCTCTTACTATTTAAGGGTTAAAAAATTTACTATAAGATGCCAAGCAAACCATAAATGTCTCATGGATTACAAAATAATCATCATCCCAATTACATGGATGATGTTTATATTTTTCTTTTGAATTTTATATCATTTAATTAGATATTATTTATTTTAAAGTTTCATTAATGTCAATTGTGACACTATTCATTTTTTGACTTTTTAAAAAATAAAAATACACTAGATAACTTAAAAAATAACATTTAATGCATACCAAATATGTTAAGTTAATACATAAAATCTATTTATGACATTAATTATATCAAATTATATTTATTTTAATATTTTTAATCACATTTTTTTGATTTGTCCTTTAATTGAATAATTACAGCATCATCATTATAAAAGCCTTTAATTTAATAATTTATTACTATAAAATTAAAAATAAATTATCCTGATTAATATTACTATTTTCTATCTTAAATTAATATTTATTTTTGAATATATATTCTGAATAAACGTATATAATAAAATATAATACTTATTGAAAACATGAGTATGATGTGTTAGATTTCCCATAGAATAAAATACTAAAAAATCCATAATCATAAAAGTGGCTCCATGAGGCCTTAAAAACGTCTCATGGATGATTATGGTTGACACTAGCTCATAAAATTAAATTAGTAAAAGTGTTAGGGTAATTTTATAATACATATAACATTATATTTACCCATTAATTACCTGATTTAAACTTAACCGTGATAATTAAAAAACTAATAAAGTTACTATTAATAATTTCCCAAAATAAAATTAACTTATTTAAATAATTTTAACACAATTATTCCAAATATTTATTATATTTTTCAAAAAAAACAAAAGTTTCAGAAATTAATTTGAAATTAATCTCATCGGCAGAATGTGAAAAACGAGTTTTATTGTGAAAGTGCCCATACTATTGAATTGTTTTTATGCTCGTATTCAAAGTGATAATGATTCCAATGACCTAAATTATATTAAATGATAAAATATTTATCTAATTATATTTTAAAACCAATTAATAATATAATTTAACACAATAATATTTTTAGACAAAAAATATGTTTTGAATTAAAAATTTAATATTTTATCACTATTAATCAAAACCTGAAACATATCAAAAAATACCAAAAAATTAAATAATATTAAATATTTTTATATTTATTTAAAATAATAAGTTTTCCTTTTCAAATAAATTATATAAATGTGTCAAAATTGGATTTAAAATTGGTTCTCCATTAAAAGGCGGTAAATCTTCCTTCTGAAATATATTGGTTTTTATTCATAAAAATGTGTTATTTTATATATTATACCTATTTAATATTTTCTATAAATGTAAAAAATATTTTATTAAATATATATAACATTAATTTCATTCACTAATTGTATTAAATTTAATTTATTATGATAAATCTACATTGAGAGCATTAAAATAGTTCTTTATAAAAACATTTCCTATAAATTAAATAAGTTCATATATTAATTTATAAATAATTTGTGACCAATTAATTCTACCATATATTTTCATAAGCTAGATAATAATATTCATATCCTCCAACATAATATCTTGGTTATATATTATTATTTTAACTTACTATATTTTAATAGTACTCTGTTGTTTGGTAAAACATGGGATTTCTTGTAACTCTTTTTGAGTCATTTTTGTGTACAACATAAGATTAAAATGGGGTTGTGCATAAGGAAGGATATAAATAAAATTAAGATATTAAACAAATAAAAATATCATAAAAGTCTTGTGGTGTTACAATGAGGTTGTATACAACAACTTTAACTAAATTTTATCTTAGTGAAGGAGATATATCCTGAAATTTCAATGGAGGGAAATATGGGGGGGTTTCTGAATCTCCTCTCAGTGTAGAAGATAAAATGTACCTCCTAGGAGGGGTTTTTAAAACTGACATTCCCCTTGTTATATGGGACTATTTTTTATCTTTTAAACTCACATGTGAAATTTTCTTTAGATTTGATGGATTCATTACTAGATGTGTTGATAAAAAAATCCCATTAGGGTTGGGGCAAGGGGCATCTCCTTAATTTCCATTAGGGGTGCTAACATAAACACATTGTACATTGGAGCCATTATCATATCATGAAATGGATGAAATTCCATTTATTAGTGATATATTATAACAATTGAATGTTGTTCCATGATAAGATGTTGTTTTTTCCCAAATATTATTGGTTTGTTCTTCCTTTTTATAATCTTAATAAATGATCATGTCAATGGATCTCCACATTTGAGTTCACCTATTCCAAGAATTCATAACTATACGTTTTTTTGAATGGGATATATCGAATATTTTTTTATATGACTTGTGAATTTGCATTAATAGCTGAAATTACAAGATGCTCTCCTCAAAATGTATTTTTGTCCCATTAGCAGAGTGAAATAAAAATCTCAATATTCACCCCACCCTCTAATATACATGTCATTTAGTGTATCAGTTACTATTTATTAGTGAAAATTTAATCAATTATGGTATTAATATTGGATACATCTAAGTTATTTGATTGAATTGCTATTTTGGGCCATTAAAATAGTGTTCAGGTAAATATGGTGGAATATCCACTTGGTTTCTAGATATGGTTAATGTACCCCCATAATACAAGTATATAGTTTCAGATAATGGAGAGTCTTCCACAATATTTGGTGAATATATATTAATAATTCCGTTTTTAATTCCTTCATAATGTCACGTTGTAGAGTTTCAATGATATAGAACATAAACATTATTGCATCCTCAACATATTCATTCAACATGGCCATGGATTTTTCCTCTACCTTATTATGGGTATAACCTGCTCAATCATAAAATAATTTTCATTTCCACAAGGCATTATCCTATGGAGTAGGATCATTTAGAATATCATCAGTCTCCAACATGGTTTCATGATCCATGGTAGTCTCAAATGATAATATTTTATTTATATCTTCAATTGACTTGGATAAGAAACCACTAATGAAAAATTATTCCTTTGATATGTTTAAACTTGTTTTCTTGATATCCCCTTTATATTATAGAATCATTACAATAATTTCAACACAAGGAGGGCCTTCATTACAGGAAGATATGTCATTTTAGGAAAGGACTTTACAATGAGCACCACAAATAGGGCATCCTCAGTTGATTCTTAATTATCCATAATAGAGAAGAACCTTCATTCAGGTTTAATGATGTCTTACATGTTGGACCTATAAAAAATCCACAAGGATGTTGTATATGGTGGTTTTTATGCTTTATATGGGGAGGGCCTCTATGGTTACCATTTTTTGTAACCTTCATAGAGAGGAAAATTATGATGCCTTTTATCTTTATTGTATGGAGGACTTATTTAACATATGTAATGAGGATAAACTCAATGATTTATAACTAGGTTTCTATATAGAGGTCCTCTGTGGGAATTAATTATTGATGAGTCAAATGAGGGAGAACCTCCTTTCTAATCAAAATCAATGCTGTGGGGGTGAAATCTTCAACTGAAATAATGGGAAGGAAATTCATGAACTACATTCAAATTAATTTAGGGAGCACTATCATGGTAATAACATTCAGGGAGAATATTAATGATTTATAATTTCATCTCACTATGGGAATGACCCTTGTAGATGATGATCCTTTATCTGTTACTATAATGTTGACCTAAACAGTTTCTATTTTCCATTTCACATGAGGTGATCTTTATGAGATTTACTCTAGATAGGGAATCTAATGTTTATAACTATGTTTTGTAGGTCCATTCTATTTCATCATATAATCAATGGAATACATAAATAGTTTATGATTATATAAATTCATGGAGTACCTTTGTAGTGGATGTAATGTGGAGGATCTATTAAGGTTATAATTATAGCTTTGTGACGCGCGAATTAACATAAGATTTTATTTGGTGCACCTATAGAGTTTTTAGATATAGTGTTGTGTGGAGTACAGCCTCATTTGATACTATACAGATGACTTCAAGAGTCCCATTATATAGTGAATTAAAAATAACATTCACAAAAGATTATCATGTGTGGACCTCTAGAGATATTGAATATTTAACTATGGGTATAAAAACATTTGTGCATTCTTAGGTGATGAACTCTAAATTTTCCTATCATGGTACCATGATCAGGATTTTCTAGTCCATGGTTACTTTCATATATTGATTTATAACTATAAGGTCCAACAAAACTATTGGAATATTTTGGTAATCCTCAAGGAGTTAACATTCATAGTCTTGTATTATAAATTACCATCTATGATCCATCCTAATGGGTGTTCATGGCTAGGAGACAAATGTTGGAAACTAAATAATAATCTAAGTTTGATAATGTGGAAAATGACCTTCTTGATTGAAACCCTTTTATGTATCTCTTTAGTTATAATAAAGATATGCCTAATGTATTCAGTGGGTGTGAACATTTATTGGGTTCTGTCCTACCCCCAAAACATAGTAGAAACTATTAATAAGAAATACCTCATCCTTCACGTCCTTGTTTGGAAAACTCGGGTCAGGATCTCAAAGGATGTTCCCAAAATATATTCGGAATGGTATTAAGAAACATGATCTTGTGGGTAATATTCAATTCCAAAATCCTTCGTGCATATATCCTAAATAAAAAAAATGTTGTATTTAACATCATCATCTACCTACCTAAGAAAAATATGATATGAATTATTACACTCTATGGATATACTAATAATGAGGATAGATGTGGATAAATGGTCTACTTACTTCTCCATGGCCCTGTATCCATGATTCAACCAAAGGAAAATTTACTATTTTTTTATTTTAAGAGATACCTCTAATGTTTTGATACAGTCATTTAGGTGATATTTCCACACCAAAAAATTCATTACCCAGTGCTAAAATTGTTACGTATATTACAATTTCCATTTATGATGTATGTCTACGAGTTTCATCATAGCTAAATAAAATATCTATATAATCAACTGGATATTATTGGAATCCTATGGTGAATTATGACTTCCAATTACCAAGAAATGAAGTGTGACATGTGATGATAAATTTTTTGATTCTACTAGGATATAACTAAAAATGTTAATGGTAAAAACAAAAAAAAAATTAACTTATCAGTATAGAATCTTATGAGAAAACTGTTTGGTCAGTCCTTCTCCTTCATGGGTAATTGATTTCATGTTTTTTACACAATTTCCCCTATTTAATGAATATTTTCTTATACTAGATGTGAATACGATTTCAAATGGTAGGTAATAATTAATGCAATCCTATGAATTCTTGGACCACCCATTAGTTAAGTGGATGGAAGGTTGTATAATTCCTTAAGGGTTTTTATTTCCTTGAACTAGTATCTATTATAGATTTTAGATATATTCATAAAATCTTTCCAAGTAAAAATACATGCTTTCCATATTGAGAGAGTGATAGATGGTTTGCACGAATCTATGTGAACATATATATCCATCAAATTTTATATATATTTTCCTTAATTTTTATTTAGCATATTATTTAAATATTTTATATTTTTAACTCTATAATTTATCATGTTTATAGGGTTATAATTTATTATTGAGATTGAATATGACCCATCATAGGGGCTTCCCCTACAACTATTTAAGCTGAATCTGAATCTATATAGCATGGTGTTTCTTAAAGGGTAATGTCTTACCATTTAGATTAATAAGGGAATAAAAAATATGGTTTTTTTGGTAATACAACCATAACCAATGATTCACTATTAATGGTAATGTGACAAGGGACAATAATGTTTCTTTTATAGTCATACGACCAGGACCACT
The DNA here is from genome assembly GCA_963277665.1 of Viscum album. Classification (NCBI taxonomy): domain Eukaryota; kingdom Viridiplantae; phylum Streptophyta; class Magnoliopsida; order Santalales; family Viscaceae; genus Viscum; species Viscum album. The sequence continues at coordinate 418,165,763 of OY728143.1, forward strand.
GATTCACCATTTAGGATTGTGAAATGAGGATCCTAATGTCTTGTATTTTATGGTCTTATGATAAAGGCTATTTCTAATTATTTTTACATTATATGGAATAGAATATATTTTGTTTCTGCTAAATTCAATTAAATAGGATTACTATGTTAACAATGCCTAAAAATGGTATTTGAGGGAATTATGTAAGGATAGCCATTTATATTTCATTCAGGTAGATTGAACATCTGATGTTTTTTATTAAGACATACTATGTCTGAGGAAATGAAATGTGTAGATGATTTATGGTTTAAAAATATGTCATTATTAATAAAAACTTGGTCAGCATATGGTCATGTTGTGTGACTAGTTTTTCAAATTTTTTGAGGATAAATACTGCTGTTATCATGGGAATAAAAGAATGTTAAATAATTTATGGTCCCACTAATTAGGGATGAAACCTATAAAAAGTATATCATGTGATTATCAATTCCAAAAATTAATGGAGTACATGATCTATGCAATAAATCTATTTGGCATAACTGTGTCATATATCTAAAGAGGTTGAAAAGAAGGACATGGATTACATAACATAGTGGTAGGTTTTTGTGGAATACGGGGTCTCAAAAAGGTCTTTAATGTAATTTTATTATCACAATTAAGGGAATTTTATTGTTAGAGATCATTGGTGGAGGCCTTGACTAATTGGATCCCAGTTTGGTGACCTAGGTGTTGGGGCATCCAGATACGTGAACTTAGTGAATAGGGATCCATGTGAGGAATAATTGGTCAATAATACACTAGATAATACCTAGGTGTGGTCATACTGATATAGACCATTGAAAAATCCAATTATTATGAATTATGAAAATATACAATTTGAAAACCCTAGTGCCATGTGAGGAAGTTATCATAGGTTGAATGTCATTTTGAATTAGATACCTAAGAGAAATAATGACTTTTGGATATTCTCTGAGATCAAGGTGAATTTATTTTATACATACACTAGGGACACCCCCTTTAGGAAATTCATGGTTCGTGGATGACATTCTATAGTTTCTTAAGAATAATCCTTGAGGAGGGTCCATCAACCTTAACTTAGTGAGAACCCATCTAAATTATTCTTAAAAATATTCATAATAATGAAAATACACAAATAAACTTTAAGTATGTCACCCATTAGTATGGATTCAAAATTCACTAGAGGGGAAACATAAAAGGGTTAGTCTTATAATATATAGACTCATGTACAATTGACAATTATTCATCACAAATTATCTATATATGTTGTCGAAATTATATGGTATGTTTTTCCTTTCACAGCCAATGAGAGTTAGGTGCGTGGGATAGGTATGAGTATAATTCATCATGTCACATGATAAGATGATTTTGTAAGATGGGAAAATGGGTTCTATAAGAGAAGGTAAATCTAGAACCATATAGAACTATGGGTGAGATGGACAAGCACCTAAATATATTCTCTACACCCTTGAAATTTTTATGGCCTTATCAAAGAGTGAGTGTAATTTTTAATTGGTTAAAAATAAAGAACCAATAGAAATTCAATATAAAATTGTAATATTTAATGATAATTTAGTGTTGAGGTGGTGTACTAGAGATATAGCAGGTAGTGTAATTGATTAAGTTGTGAGTATATTTAATATTAAAATGTGGTGGAACAAGCTGGACAAACTGACTGATGGGGAGGTCTTTTATAAGTGGAAAAATGAGGTAACGTGTTTGGTGTGATATTATAGTATAAGGAAGTATAAAATGATATAATTTTAGAGGTAGGTAGGTAATAATATAGGAGGTAATTAGAACTGAAGAATAATAAGAAAAAGATATACCAAATGGATATAGGATTATAGAAAATATCCTCAATCTACCATCTAGGGGTTAACATAGTGAGAGAATTTATCATAAGTGTTTTTTATGGGAGGGCTTGGGGCCATATTATTTCAAATTTATTTTTTAATTTGAGACAAATGATCCCATATAACAAAAATCCTTGTTAGTGTTTATGAAATGAGGTTTCCCTTATATGTCATAAATTCTCTATGTTCTCTCTCATTAATTTAAAACATTATTTGTTTCCATATAAAATATGATTAACTTTAAACCCATGTTATTCATAGTGTACCATTTATTTTTCTATATTATTTATTTTTATTAATCTTGGAATTGTATTATTCATTTAGAAAGAAGTTTTGAGACAGTTATTGGGGTGTGGGTTATCATAATTCTTGAATTATAAACATCATGATGTAGTTATAGAACTTGTTCTATATTATTTATTATAGATACAATATTATGGATTATATATTTTATACATAAAATGTATTACTAGAGAACTAGAGAAGATAAAAATAGGAAATGGAATTTTTATACTTAATATAATTTGATGGTGGATAAATGGTAGAATGAAAGGTATTTTTGATGATGTTTTTATAGTTCTGACGATGATTAAAGTGATTGTTTTGAAGGATACATCACCAAAAATTGAAGAATATTCGTAGAAAAAAATGAGGTTGTAGTTTGGAAAAGGGAATAAGATAACTAATTGAGAAAAATTTATTTTTTCAATGTTTTTTATATAAATTAATTAAATATTGAGTATCTAGATTCATGTAATTATTAATGAAATTAGAAATGAAATATATTTTTAACCATTGTGTTCATGCGATAATGGGTGACTAAAAAAATGAAATTATGGGGTTTTTTTGTGACTCAATGGGGATTGGATGATCATTTGAAAATGAAGGGTGTTCAAATTTTCCCTAATGACATGGTATAAGAATGTAGAATATTCTTCATGTGGGAAATTAAATGGAATAAAAAATGTAAAATATTCTCAGGTGGGATATTATCGTGTTTTTTTGTGGGAGAAATGTTTTAGGGATATAAGATTGAGTGTATAAATGGTATATTTTATATGATCTAGCTCCAAACAAGAACGGTGAATTTTACTTTAATGATAGATGCTTGGGAAATAGTAAAAACAACATCATCCACTTTTTGAGGAAATGATATAATAATATTTTTTGTATATGAAATGTATTTTAAGGAAGATTTGAAGACAGATACATGACTAACTTCAGATTATGATGTTTGCAAATATGATGATGTGATTATAGAGGCTTAATGGGTGGGAAGATGAGTAATTATAAATTATAACTTAGAGTAAATTTTTTATTATAAATGCTATATTAGATTATTTAGAGACATAAGTAAGATAAAATATAACTAATAACCAAATAATATATTTTTATATAGTGTTCCATTGGGGAATATAGAGGTATCCTTGATTAGGAGTTTAATTACTCTAATGATCAGAAGGTGGTAGAACTAGAATAATTGACTAGATTCTATAGATAACTTGGTGAAAAGTATAGTTTGAGGTCACATGATTATTTTACATTGATAGAAAAAGAATTTATGAATATGGTAAGGTGAAGGGATCCCATGATTCAAAATTGTGTTATAAGAAGTATTATAATTGTTAGAAGATCATGTATTTTCAAATGGAGTAAAAATTATAGAAAAAATCCTTAGTATTCCACATGTGGGTCCATATAGTATTGGTTTATATAGATTGTAAATTTTATGGAATCATTTGAGAAACAATCAATTTTATATGTGTAAGGTTTCTAGAAGAATGATCCATGATATCTGTATTTATGGATAAGCTTACAAAAGGATGGCTCCCTTGTAACACAAATGTTATCTCATTAAAGTATAAAGTTTCATTATTTACCTATGGTCTAGGATTAAGTTTCAAATTATGTTATTCATATTATTCCAGTATTTTTGTTTTATTTTATTTAATTGATCATGGGAAGTTATTTTCAGTATAAAGGTGATTCGATGTAGTGGATGGGGTGTGGGGTGTCTTGTCTCTAGATACATCAACATAGTGGGTGCATTCTATTTTGGATGTTCCAGATATTCTTATATAATTGAAGTTGTGTATTTAACTCTCTATATTTAGGGTTCTATAAAATATAGATATATCCTAAAGGTTCATTGGGATATTTTTATCTTCTATTGAAGCTATATTAATGTATTTTTTAGTTGTAACGTGGTTCACGAATTTTTATACAACATAGTATGAATTATATGTGGATCCATTATTTTTAATCATTTAGTTAATGTTTGAGGATCAATATGAATAGTAATGTAGTTAAAAATCATTTCATAATGATTGTTCTTAAATAAATAAATTGTGTAATGAAAAAATCTTATTTTTTAGATGTAATGGAAATTTTATTGAAAATTATGGGGTTTATTCTAAAATGTATTTCTTATTGTTTTGAAACTATAATTTAAATGTATGTGAAATGTATTTTTTTGAATATTATTTGAAAATTATTTAATTATATAATGGTTATATTTATTTCTTTACTATTGGTATCAAAAAATGTTTTATATAACATTAAGAGTTAGGATGTTGGAAAGGAAACAATGAGAGGTAAATTTATAGATGATATAAATATTTAAATAGAATTAAACATTTTATTATCTATTTATTGTCTCCATATAGTTATTAATTTATATTTCTTGATGGTTTCCTCATTTTTTTAAATAATATATGTTAACTTTAGATTTTTTTTATAGAGGTAACTAATTGAGTAAATAAAAAAGGTAGCAAGACGATAATACATTTCCCAATAAAAACAAGAAAACACTAGTGTTAGATCTAATAAATATATGGATTACTTAACTCGACAAACACAAGTTAAAAATGGTTCAACTATTTATAATGAGTGACTAAAATAGTAATAGATGAGTATTTCAATAATAGATAATTTCAGGTGATAACATCCTCTAACATTTCAGAGATATATAAAACTGATGATAGTCAAATGATAAAAAATGATCTAAAATAATATATTATTTTTGGATTGATAAAATAAAAATTATTGGAAATGTGGTGTCATTAATCCCTTATAGTGAAAAATGTGGATAATTTATAATTTTTATTAAACCAACACTAGATACTAAGGTGTAGTACAATGATATCCCAAAGTTGAACCCATATAGAACAAGACATCCAATCAATAACATAAATCCAAATTTTATATCGCCAAAACAACATCATGTTTATAATGAGAAGCATAAACAATACTATTCTTCCACATGAATGACCCAAGGATACAAAAAATTAAGAGGAGGAGAGTCAATATCCAAGGATTTTTTAATAAAAATGATATCTCAAATTCTTCTACAAAATATTAAAACACAATAGTTAATTAATTATAAATATAACTAATATCTATTTGTTTGACTTAAATCAATATTATTCTAACATCCCAACTCATCATGATCAAAATAATAAAAAATATATAATTTTTATTAAAAAATCATAATAGCAAAAAAATAATCTTACCCGGTTTTAATTAATTAATTACCTCTACAATGGTGGGTTTCATCATTTACCTAATATAGTTAATTAATGATTAAAAATGAATAATATATATAAATTAATTGAAAAATAATACTTTAAAATATTATAATTCCATCAATAAATATGAAGAAAAAACTATCATGCACACTATATTCTATCAATACCACTCTCCACTATGGGTGTTGCACTTATCACCTATTGGTAAATGGTAAAGAAAAACTATACACCATAGAAGCAGTAATCAAATAGTGGGAACTATGATGTAATTCAATAATGAAAAAATATTAAATGAATAATTTAAACAAAAAAAATATAAAAAATGCATAATTAAAAAACAAAAGCCTATAAAAAATGGTATAAACACCTAACCATTGTAACCCATCTCGTCGATTCATGGACACCCCTAATGGTAGTTTATTTTCCTCATAAAATAATTTTGGAATCTAATATGGTAAATCCATGTCAAAAATTTTATATCTTTTATAAAAATATATGAGGATATATTTTTTAATATATGAATAATATGCATGTCATGGAATGGGGGTTTTAGTCACGATGTGAATAGTGTCATTTCCCTTCAACCACTACATGGTAGAAATATCTATTCCATGAACCCATTTTGATTTTTGATAATATATCTTGGATGATAAGGTAAAAAATTAAACTCATACATATAAATACATGCATGATTTTTTCATAGCATGAAAAATTTTCTACCTATGTAAAAAAATTATTCATGCTCTAGACATTATCTTAATGCATAAACCTCTCCTTTATCACCACATGCATCCCCAACATTAGCAACCCCACTTAAATTTTTCAATTTCTACTACCCATCACCTCTTATTATTATTCATGAAACAATAATATAGAATTAATTCATTATGTATACCTTTAGGAAAAACTAATAGAACATCACCTTCAGTGATCATGTAAATTATCAAAAATCAAGATCATAAAATGTGAATAACAAAAAATCACAATATTCAAACAATGGTGATTTCATATATAGACTTTTTTATAACTGTTTTGGCACGGTAAGAGAACCCATATCCTTAATAAACATTAATTAAATATATAATAAATAAATATTCAATTAATACAATTCCAAAATACCATGATACATAGTTTCCTAAAGAAATAAGATACAAAGAATAATAACATGAAACATGGGTGTAACAAAATTATTTAAAAACTCCAAAAAATCTCCTTATATTCCATCAATCTTATAACATTGTATAATATAAATTGGGGATGTACATAAAAAAGGGTGAGATATAATTATTATTATGGTAATTATCAAAGAATAAGCGGATGAAAGTAGTATATTTGAGACAAGATTCATATCAAGGTAACATAAAATCTATGAGAATTATAAACATGCGCATAAAAGACAGATATAAGATGACACCATCAAAGAAACATCAGAATGTGGAAAAAATAAAACATGACATCACAAATATAACTCAAGGATAACCAATAAGAAATAATGAAATATTTTTCTTAGGATAACCACCCCTAATGTGATAAAAAAATTATTCAACGTATTAGAGGGATATATACTTCTAGGCCCACCCGTTACATTCATATCACATATATGCATTTTTTTACCATATAGATCATAAAATATAAGGATGTAATTTATTAATTTTGACCATATGATTTTGGAATATGGGATTCATGCATTGATTTCCTTAATAAATTAATTATAGGCACTTATAGTTTAATAACCTTTTGTTGAATTGGATATGGGTATTCACTAAATAAATGTTTGTCACGAAAAATCCTAGGAAGATTTTGGTAACACAAAAGGGGTACATAATTAATCATGGAAGGTTTTAATGAGAGTGATAGGTGGTATCCAGTTATATTGTAGATAATAAATATATTGAAGTGGATATGTAAAAATATATTCAAACATTAAAAGTTATAAATACAAATTCCTAACACAAATAATGATCTATAATATAGAGGTGGTGGAGTGGATCCCTTCCTTAGAGTGGTGGCTTAAAAAAACTTATCAGGAGCTTATTAAGTGATTTAGTAAATCTTTGGAGGGATTTAAATAGATATAGGTCAATTTGATTCATGATAATTGTTTTTCAACTGATAATTGGGAGTTTGGATGTGTATTTTTAGTAAAAGAGTGTTTAATTGTTTATTAATTTCAAAACATAGACTTTTGACTCTATATAATAAATTAATCAAAACAAAAAAACCAACCCATAATTCTTCCCATGGTTTGAATCAATGATAAGTGTAATTAAATATTCAATATTTATAAGAAATGAACTCATTAATATAATACCATTGATGATGTGGGAGTGTTCCTAAAGAAAATATTTTTAAATAAAAAAAAATAAATACTTTTTGGAGGATTCACTATGGATTTATATATTTTATAAAATAACCTCAAAACACGATATTTTAGAGGAGAAAACTATATTTTTTCATTTATTCATTTCATAAAATTTTTTACATCACATTCGGGCCATTATAATGTCATTATAGAGACAATATATTTATACCGCCTTTAAATTTTACCCAAAATATTTTTTGTATCAAAAAATTAGGAAATATTAACCATTGAAATTTTTTTACATGATGATTTAATTAATAATGTTTTTATTACAAAAATAACTGTCTAAATATGTGAAATTTCACTTTTAATTAAAAATCCTAATTTACTTAAAAAACACTAATTTTTACGATACTTACGGCTTTCTAAAAATTATAAAAAATTTATTAAACTTAATTAAATTGTAAAATAATTTATTTAGATATTTATTATTCAATAAGAATATTTTATTAACATAAAATATGTCTAAAAATTTCCTCAATTTATGAAAAAGTTTTTAATGGAATCAATATATTCCTCAAAAATATAATATTTATTTCCTCATATAAAAATTAGATTTCTATCAAACTCTTTATATAATCACTTATAAAGTAGTAATAAAAAGGGCTAAATATAATTATTTTCTATTTAAAATTAAATAAAAAATTTCTTACTACTATGGTCCAGATACATAACCCCTTATTACACAAGCATACGCCCTAAGGGTATAGTGTGTGAAGGTGACACTTTCTTAGTGAGATTCCATGAATAATGTATGGTTTGTGATCTCAACATGATTGAACTAATCCCATAATCAGTTTCACCTATGTTTCAGTTACTGGGTTTTATATTGGAATTGGTCAGGCTAAAGTTCCATTGATGTCATCAACCTTAGAAGCATCAATAAATGAAATTCATGTGGTATGATCATACTTGTTGAGTCTATCACTTATTTTATCTATGTCAACTAGACTTTATCATAACCACTAATATATATTAATCATAATATATAATGACCCATACTTTACATACATTGTTATTACTTCAAAATTGAATCATACTTATTACAACATATAACAAAACCATGAAAGCACCGTATAGGTATAGTGTCTTTAAAAACTGGGAAACATTAACAACTGGTTCATAATGTGTCTACACTATCTCCCATTTATTTCATCATATCTATAGTCCCTTTTGGCATATCTTACTTAATAACCTTCTTCCTGACCTGGGGAAAGAAAACATACAAAAGGGTGAGCTCAAATGCTCAGTAAGGGTAAACAAAATAAATATCAATCACATCATATTCATAAGAACATTACATTTTTGAAATCATAACCTGCAAAAGTGAGAATAATTTCATAACATGGGATAAATAATAGTAGTGAAATGAAATCCCAATAATCATAACATAAAACATGAAACTTTTTGGCATGCACACATAATCATATAGAATCATTTCTTATTAGTCAAGACTCTATGCCAAGACTATCTTAGTGGACAAAGTCCATTTCTGAACCGAGTTCACTCCTCATTTCAGTCCTGTTTCACTAAACCGGTTTAACCTTCCATTCCAGCCATGTCTATCTCATGAGATATAAAATCTTTACCGAATGCATTAGAGGGAGATATAGGTCCCACCCATCTCATAATGACACCATTCTTATGTGTGCCAAAAATCATAAATCATACATCATTGCATAACCCATGTAATAAAAATGGGATTCTTAAACAACATGACATCATAAAAACATTCATATAAGATAAAGGAATTCATAAAAACAATTCCATCACAACATAATCAAATCAATGTAACAATAACGATAGAAATAGAACCCTATATTATCTTATATGGAAAATAATTTTGATAAAAAACTTGAACTCCATTCTTGAAGAAAATATCCTTTCTACTTCAAAAACATTTTCCTTTCTTAACATGTCATAAAATTTTAAACTAAAATAATTTGATTAAAAATAAACTTGAATATTTGGAAAAGAAGCTTCTTGTAAATAATGTTTTAAAAATCCATTCATGCCGTATGAGTTAAAAAACATTCTTCTCGTACTTTTGTCGGAAAAGTCAAAAAGTACCTCATACGAAAAACAACAAAAGATTCCTTTCATAGCTTTTACTAAAAACTCACCGAAGTTTAAAATTTGATATAAAAAATTTTAGGTGGATGGAAATAATATTAAATATTGAGGAAACATGTATGTGGATGATAAAATACACCCTAGTAAATTCCGAAGTATGAACAATCTTGGATAAAAAGGAGATTGTGATATTTTCCCTTACCTTAGGACCGATTTGCTTTGTAAGTGTCTGAACCTCCTGTATAATGATTTAAATAATGTTATTGACTTATTCCAGAATCATACTTATTGTTATGATATCATATATGGTCATATTATTAGCTTCTTATTAGTAATATTTCATTACTACTTTTTATTCGGGTGTTTATTACTTTTTGTTCTTATGCGTGTTTTGTCGAATAAATTCTTATTCTTCTATATAGGTAATAGATAACCCATTTAAAGAATGTTATTAGTGTAATATATATCATATTAATTCATTCAATTAATGTATATAATCATTATGCAAGGAAGATAATGTAGAACGAATCCCATCACATCGTGGAGACGGTATTTCGTACGTACGCACGAGCGATGATATCGTTCCCATGATCGTGGAATTGTATTGGAGTGTATGTATACTATTTAAGGATCAATACAACTTTACAATAATCATATATATTCATTACTTTCACCCATATACCCATCCAAGTACGGTGCTGGTGGAAAATAGATTACACCACGGCGTGGAGACGGTATTCCGTACGTACGCACGCACGGTGATTCCATTTTCCGTAGGATGTATAAGAGGTGAATTAGGGTTGTTTCATATTTATAATAAAATATAAGTATATTATTGATACTTATGTTATTTCCACATAATGAAACAACTAAAGAAGAGGGAGTAGAAGAAGAATGGAACTTGAAGAAAACGGTAGAAGGTATTACCTCTTTCTCGAAGTGCCTCCTTTAAACTTTCTCTTAAGGCACTAGAGTTGGTCTTTTGATAAGACCAGTACCTCTAGTAGGTTTCTAAGGAAGTGGGGAAGTGAAATGGGCAGGTGTTGGCCGAGCTTGAAGGCTCAAATTGGTGTGAGGAAGAGAGGGAGGAGATGCACTTTTATAAGGGAGAAGAGGGGAACCTTTGGAAAGTTTGGAAATATTTTTTTATTATAAACTTATCTTCGGTTTCAAAAGGTCCAAAAATCATTAAAGATGAAGATAAGATGACTCAATGTCGAAGTAAAATCGTCCATTCATAATTGGACATGTTTTGGAAAATATGTTTATCATTATAATCTTATTTATTTAAATCATTTATTAATGAGGTCAATATTTCATCATTATTATGTCATAAATTATTTAATTTATTTGGTGTCTAAAAATTATAAAAACAAATATCATTATGTATGAAATATTTTTATCTTTATAATGAACATTTATAGTCAAAAATATAATTTATATAACCCCTTATAAAAATTAATTACTAATAGATTTTTTTAATGTCTATTTTGTCTTTACATTAAATTAATTAATCCAAATTGTCATTGTCACTACAAAGTGGCTCAATGGGGTCCCAAAATCGACCCAAGGATGCCCATGGTCGTCCAATACTCATCCAATAAGGTTAGGACAAGTGTCAAGGTAATTTTGAATTATCATAATACTCTTTTAACCTTGAATTACCCTATTTAACTTTGACTGTAGTAAATAAAAAAATTACCGTAGTTACTATTCATAATTTCAAAAAATAAAAGTAACCTATTAAAAAAATTTGGACCCACTGATTCCAAATATGGAATCCATTTTTCAAAATTCAAAACATAGAATTTGCAGTAATTAATATAAAATTAATCCCTTTGTTAAGCAAATGGGTTTTAAAATTTAAAACGTTGCCAAAGATTGAAATGTTTTTACCTATGAATTCAATTAAAAATTAATCATAATGACATACATTATATTAAATGGAAAAAATATATTCTATTTATAATTTAAAAACAATCAATATTATAATTTAACCATATAAAGTATTGCGATGAAGAAATTTGTTTTTAATTAAAATATAGCGTGTTTTTAAGAGATAATAACTATCAAAAGATTGACCCTTGTTTATGTCTGGTTTAAATGTGAAATTACATCCAATGAACAAAATTGTATTAAATTTTAAATATATATATTCTAAATATTCTTTAAAACCACTCAAATTAATAATTCATCACTATTAATTATTTCGATTAAAAAAGTTGTTTTTAATTAAAATTTAGTAATTTTCACTATTCATCAGAATATGAAAGTTATCCGAAAAGTACCAAAATTTCATCCTATGCTAATTTCGATATTCCTAATCCAAAAATGAAATCCATTTTGAAAAATAAAATTTAAAAATTTTCAAAAAGTGGTTATTACTATTCATAACAGCTAGTTTTAATAATATTTTAATAGCATATCGTTGTTTAGTGAAACTCGGTATTGCGTACGACGCAAGCTATCGAGGAAGGCCGTTGTTGCGTTTAAAGAAAACCAAGCTAGTTTTGTGTGTAGTGAAAGATTCCTTTGATGATTTATATAACATAAAAACAAAATATTTCTCATAAAAGTCCCGTGTGTTATATTCTACCCCCCTTAAAAAGGAATTTCGCCCTCAAAATTCGTCACTTTGTAACAAAAAGATGAGGATACCTCTCCCTCATCATATCCTCAAGCTCCCACATAGCTTCTTCTAATCGGTGGTTCCTCCATAAAACTTTCACCAAGCGAGTGGTCTTGTTCCATAGGACTTTTTCGCTACGATCTAGAATCTCTATCGGTTTTTCTTCATAAGAAAGATACTGATCTAGTGGTATAACTTCTGAGCTGAGTACATGTAAAGGATCAGGTATGTACTTTATCAGGAGAGATACATGGAACACATCGTGAACTTGAGAGAGATTCGGTGGAAGCGCCAATCGGTAAGCTATCTTCCCAACACGATCCAGTATTTCAAAAGGACCGATATACCTAGGGCTCAGCTTTCCCTTCTTTCCAAATCTCATGACCCTCTTCCAGGGGGGATATTCGTAAGAACACTTTATCACCCACTTCAAACTCTAGGTATTTTCTTCGGTTGTCGGCAAAACATTTTTGTCGACTATGAGCTGCTCTTATGTGTTGTTTAATAGATCGGACCTTTTCTGCCATCTCATCAACAAGATGTGGTTCTAATAGCTTTCTTTCCCCAACTTCATCCCAGCAAGTTGGAGTCCTGTATTTCATTCCATAGAGAGATTCATAAGGATCCTTCTGAATACTGGAGTGAAATCTGTTATTTTAAGAAAATTCCACCAATGGTAGTTGTTGATCCTAACCACCTTTGAAATCAATAGAGCAAGCTCTCAATATATCTTCTAGAGTTTGAATTGTTCTCTCAGACTGACTGTCTGTCTGAGGATGATAAGCAGTGCTGAAACTCAACTCTGTATCCAGAGTATGCTGAAGACTTTTCCAAAACATCGAGGTAAATCTCGGATCCTGATCAGATATAATAGAAAGTGGTACTCCATGCAATATTACCACTTCCTTTACATATATCCTGGAAAGCTGATCCAGAGAGAAATCCTCTCTAATTGCAATGAAGTGTGCAGACTTTGTAAGACGATCAACTATGACCCAAATAGAATTATTGCCTTTGGATGTTTTAGGAAGTCCTGTGACAAAGTCCATAGTGATGTTTTCCTATTTCCATTCGGGAATGGGTAATGGTTGTAACATCCCCATAGACTTCTATCTCTTAGCTTTAACTTGCTGACAAACCAAGCATCGAGCGACATATTCGGAAAAATCGTTTTTCATTCCATCCCACCATAAGTACTCTTTCAGGTCCCTATACATCTTCGTGCTTCCAGGAGAATAGAGAATGAACAACTATGAGCCTCATCCAGCAGCTCCTTCTTTAATTCTGGGATGGGAGGAACACAAACCCTATTCTTGAACTTTATTATCCCATCACAATCAAGGTTGAATTCAGGAATATTTCTCACCTTCTTTTGTAACTCTACATATTCTTTCTGCGCCTCTTTAATCTTTACATGTATAGATGGTTTAACATTCATTTGAGAAAGATACTATTTTCCCCCTTCCAATATAATTCCAAGATCCATCCTTTGAAAATCCATAAATATTCGATCTTTTTTGATCCTCATCATGGATAAACTGGCATCATCTTGTCGACTTAATGCATCTTCCACCTTGTTTTCTTACCCAGTGTGGTAATGAATTGAGCAGTAATAATCCTTAATCATCTCTAACCATCTTCTTTGGCACATATTCAGTTCCTTTTGTGTCAAAATATACTTTAAACTTTTATGATCAGTATAAATGTCACACCTTTCTCCATACAGATAATGCCTCCAAATCTTTAATGCAAAGATTACCGCAGCTAACTCCAAATCATGTGTTGGGTAATTTTGCACATGGATTTTCAATTGTCGTGAGACATAAGTTATCACCATATCATTTTTCATAAGAACACACCCCATCCCCTTCTTGGATGCATCACTGTAGATCACAAACCTTTCTCCACTACAAGGCAGTGTGAGCACATGTGCACTAGATAACCTTCTTTTCAACTCCTTGAAATTCTCTTCACATTCATTCGTCCAAAAAAACAAAACTCCTTTCTGAGTCAACCTGGTGATTGGATTAGATAATCGTGAAAAATATTTCACGAAACGTCAATAATATCCATCCAAACCAAGAAAACTTCGAATCTGAGTTATTGTTGTTGGTCTCGACTATCTTTCGATAACCTCCATTTTTGCTGGATCCACAGATATCCCCTCTTTTGAGATTATGTGACCCAAAAATGCAAGCTTTTGAAGCCAAAATTCACACTTGGTAAATTTGGCATAAAGCTTCTCCTTTCTCAGGGTCTTCAATATAATTCTCAAGTGATCTTCATGTTCTTCCTTTCTCTTTGAATAAACAAGAATATCGTCTATAAAGACTACCACAAATTGATCAAGATAGTCTCTAAAGACTCTATTCATCAGATCCATGAAGATAGTAGGGGAATTAGTAAGACCAAATGTCATCACTATAAATTCATAGTGTCCATACCTTGTACGGAAAGCCGTCTTTGGTATATCCTCCCTTTTGACCCTTAATTGATGATACCCTGAACGAAGATCAATCTTGTAAATGTATTGATCTCTGCGTAGTTGGTCAAATAAATCATCAATGCGTGGGAGAGGATATTTGTTCTTGATAGTGATCTTGTTATGTTCTCGATAATCAATGCAGAGTCTCATTGATCCATCTTTCTTCTTAACAAATAGAATAGGTGATCCCCAAGGTGAAGCACTAGGGCATATGATTCCCTTATCAAGATTATCTTGGAGTTGCTTCTTTAATTCCTGCAACTCAATTGGGTCTATTCTATAAGGTTTCTTTGAAATAGGCAAAGCACCCGCTACGAGTTCTATTGAAAACTCAACTTCACGATTTTGTGGAAGACCTGGAAATTCCTCCGAAAAGACATCATCAAACTCCCGTACAATGGGAATATTCTTAATCGTGAGTTTCTCAATAACCATTTGAGATAAATAACCTTCATTTAGTGTAATCAAGACCCATAATATGGATGAAATTTCCACTGGAAGGTTATATTCATCCTTGCATCGATAGACGATCATAGATTGATATGGAATATGAAATGTGACTTCCCTTCATTGGTAATTGATATGAGCTCCATATAAAGAAATCCAATCCATGACAAGAATCAGATCAAATTACACTATAAGAAGGATCGCAAGATTTGCAGGAAGCACTTTCCCACAAACTTCAATCGGGGAAGAATTAAAAACTTTTGATGGGGCTGTTGTGCCATTAGGAGTTGTCACAGCCAACTCAACATCTAATTGTTGAGGTAATACGGTGATGCCCTTAGAAAATTCTTCAGAAATAAAAGAGTGGGTGGATCCAGAATCAAATAAAACATTTACTACTTTAGAGTGGATGGTAAGTGTACCTTTCACCACATCGTTATCAAACTCTACATTGCTGATAGAAATTACATGTGACTTTCCTTTGTCTTTATCCTTAAGAGTTTGTTGACGTCGACCATCGTCATCAACCCTTGGATTTGGGCGTTGATTGGAATAATGCCCCATCTCCTTGCACTTGAAACATTTAAGTGTAGTAGGTTTATTTTGTGTGTCCCTTCCTTTGTTTGCATCATTAGACATCTTCTTCCCATCATTGCGGCATTAAAATGCCCGATGACCTTCTTTTCCACATTTGAAACATTTACTTGTCCCTTTAAGAAAACTCCCTCCATGTTTCTTTCCACACTTTTAGAATAAGGGAAATCTCATCTTCTTTTCAGTGTGCTCTTTAGATTATCCTTTGAATTCCATTTTCCTCTTCTTATCAAACCCATATGACGGATGGGTTACTCCAATCTCCATCTCAACTTTGAGAGCACATCGAATGATTTCCTCATAGCTGTTGAAGTCCCTTATTGCTAAGGCCCTTCGATGACTTGGTTTTAAGCCACTAAAGAATCGATCTATCTTACTCTTAGGTTGGATAATAATACCAGAAGCGTACCTTGCAAGTCTTGTAAAATTTGATTCATAGGTACCAATAGATTCATCATCCTTTTGCTTCAGTTCAAGAAACTCTATCCTTATATTTGTTCGGAGAATACGAGGGAAGTACTTATTGAAAAATAAGTTCTTGAACTCGTCTCATTCCATGGACTCAATTTCATCCCTTTTCCTCGTATTCTTAATAATATTCCACCATTGATTAGCATCTCCTTCCAAACGATACACTGCTAGGATGACTTTATTATGTTTAGAATAATTGAAGAACTGAGAATATCTTTTCAGTAGTACTAATCCATTTTTCAGTCACTAATGGATCAGTAGACCCGCTGAATGAAGGTGGACACAGCCTCATGAAGGATTCAACATAATGTTGCTCCTTCCTTTGCTCGTTTGGAAGTCCTGTATAATTCATAGCTTGAGAAAGATGTGTGAGCATGAATACAAGATTTTTCATTCTAGCTCCCATAACATTTGGTTGCTCAAGGGGGCAATCATTGCATTGCCCGTCGCATTTCGCATTAACATGGTTCCTTCGGGTTCCAGCCATTGACTAAGACCAAGAAGAATAGTGTGAGCAACACTAATTATAATAGGAAAACCACATAATCAAGAATAAAATTTTACACTTAATGTCTTATCCTAGGTTATTCATGGTCATTTCTAAAACACTAAGATTGTGTTCCATGCTTAGACATATCCTTATGATTCTTACTAAGGCTTTCAAATCCTAGTTTCCAAAGGATGACTATACCTTTCCTCTGATACCAAATATAACGACCCATACTTTACATACATTGTTATTACTTCAAAATTGAAGCATACTTATTAAAACATATAAAAAAACCATGAAAAGACCATATAGGTATAGTGTATTTAGAAACTGGGAAACATAAACAACTGGTTCATAAAGCGTCTACACTATCTCCCATTTATTTCATCATATATATAGTCTCTTTTGGCATATCTTACTTAATAACCTTCTTCCTCACCTGGGGAAAGAAAACATACAAAAGGGTGAGCTCAAATTCTTAGTAAGGGTAAACAAAATAAATATCAATCACATCACATTCATAAGAACATTACATTTTGGAAATCTTAACCTGTAAAAGTGAGATTAATTTCATAACATGGGATAAATCATAGTAGTTAAATGAAATCCCAATAATCATAACTTAAAACATGAATCTTTTTTTCATACACACATAATCATAGAGAATCATTTCTTATTAGTCAAGACTCTATTCCAAGACTATCTTAGTGGACAAAGTACATTTTTGAACCGAGTTCACTCCTCGTTTCAGTCTTGTTTCACTGAACTGGTTTAAAATGCCATTCCCGCCATGTCTATCTCATGAGATATAAAATCTTTACCCAATGAATTTGAGGGAGATATAGGTCCCACCCATCTCATAATGATACCACTCTTATGTGTGCCACAAAATCATAAATCATACATCATTGCATAACCCATGTAATAAAAATGGGATTCTTAAACAACATGACATCATAAAACAATTCATATAAGATAAAGGAATTCATAAAAATAATTCCTTCACAACATAATCAAATTAATGTAACAATAGGGATAGAAACAGAACCATATATTATCTTAGATGGAAAATAATTTTGATAAAAAACTTGAACTCCATTCTTGAGGAAAATATCCTTTCTACTTCAAAAACATTTTCCTTTCTTAACAAGTCATACAATTTTAAACTAAAAGAAGTTGATTAAAAAGAAACTAGAAAACTTGAAAAGAAAGATTATTGGAAATAATGTTTTAAAAATCCATTCATGCAGTATTAGTTAAAAATATATTATTCTCGTACTTTTGTCGGAAAAGTCAAAAAGTACCTCGTACGAAAAACCACAAAAGATTCCTTTAATATCTTTTACTAAAAACTCACCAAAGGGTAAAATTGGATTTAAACAATTTTAGGTGGATTTAAATAATATTAAATATTGAGGAAACATGGATGTGGATGATAAAATACACCCTGGTAAATTCCAAAGTATAAACAATCTCGGATAAAAATGTGATTGTGATATTTTCCCTTACTATAGGTCCGATTTTATTTGTAAGTGTCTGAAAATCCTGTATAATGATTTAAATAATGTTATTGACTTATTTCATAATCATAATTATTGTTATAATATCATATATGGTCATATTCTTAGCTTCTATTTAGTAATATTTCATAACTACTTGTTATTCGGGTGTTTATTAATTTTTGTTCTTATGCGTGTTTTGTCAAATAAATTATTATTCTTCTCTATAGGTTATAGATAACACATTTCAATAATTCTATTAGTGTAATATATATCATATTCATTCATTCAATTAATTTATATAATCATTATACAATGATGATCATGTAGAACGAATCGCATCACATCGTGGAGACGGTATTCCGTACGTACGCATGAGCGATGATATCGTTCCCATGATCGTGGAATTGTATTGGAGTGTATGTATACTATTTCAGAATCAATAACACTTTAAAATAATCATATATATTCATTACTTTCACCCTTATACCCATCCAAGTAAGGTGGTGGTGGAAAATAGATTACACCACGGCGTGGAGACGGTATTCCGTACGTACGCACACACGGTGATTTCGTTTTCCGTACGATGGATAAGAGGTGAATTAGGGTTGTTTCATATTTATAATAACATATCAGCATATTAGTGATACTTATGTTATTACCTCATAATGAAACAACTAAAGAAAAGGGAGTAGAAGAAGAATGGAACTTGAAGAAAACGGTAGAAGGTATTACCTCTTTCTCGAAGTGTCTCCTTTAAACTTTCTCTTAAGGCACTAGATTTGGTATTTTGATAATACCAGTACCTCTAGTAGGTTTATAAGGAAGTGGTGAAGTGAAATGGGCAGTGGTTGGCCGATCATGAAGGCTCAAGTTGGTGTGAGGAAGAGAGGGAGGAGGTGCACTTTTATAAGGGAGGAGAGGGGCACCTTTAGAAAGTGTGGATATATTATTTTATTATAAACTTATCTTCAGTTTCAAACGGTCCAAAAATCATTAAAGATAAAGATAATATGACTCATGGTCGAAATAGAATCCTCCAATCAAAATTGGACATGTTTTGGAAAATATTTTAATCATTATAATCTTATTTATTTAAATCATTTATTAATGATGTAAATATTTCATCACTGTTGTGTCATAAATAATTTAATTTATTTTGTGTCTAAAAATTATAAAAAAAAAATATCATTATGTAGGAAATATTTTTAGATTTCTAATTAACATTTATAGTCGAAAATATAATTTATATAACCCCTTATAAAAATTAATTACTAAAAGATTTTTCTTAATGTCAATTTAGTCTTTACATTAAATTAATTAATCCAAATTGTCATTGTCACTACCAAGTGGCTCAATGGGGTCCCAAAATCGACCCAAGGATGCCCATGGTCGGCCAATACTCATCCAATAAGGTTAGTAAAAGTTTAAAGGTAATTTTGAATTATTATAATATTCCTTTAACCTTGAATTACCCTATTTAGCTTTAACCGTAGTAAATAAAAAAATTATCGTAGTTACTATTCATAATATCAAAAAATAAAAGTAACCTATTAAAATAATTTGGACCCACTGATTCCAAATATGGAATCCATTTTTCAAAATTCAAAACCCAGAATTTGCACTAATTAATTTAAAATTAATCCTGTTGTTAAGCAAACGGGTTTTCAAATTTTAAACATTGCCAAAGATTGAAATGTTTTTACCTATGAATTCAATTTAAAATTAATGCTAATGACATACATTATATTATATGGTAAAAATATATTATATTTATACTTTAAAAACAATCAATATTATAATTTAACCATATAAAGTATTGTGATGAAAAAGTTGTTTTTAATTAAAATATAGCGTGTTTTTAAGAGATAATAAATATCAAAAGATTGACACTTGTTTATGTCTGGTTTAAATGTGAAATTACATCCAATTAACAACATTGTATTAAATTGTAAAAATATAATCTTAATATACTTTAAAACCACTCAAATTAATAATTTATCACTATTAATTATTTCGATTAAAAAAGTTGTTTTTAATTAAAATTTAGTAATTTTCACTATTCAGCAGAATATGAAAGTTATCCGAAAAGTACCCAAATTTCAACCTAAGCTAATTTCGATATTCCGAATCCAAAAATGAAATCAATTTTGAAAAATTAAATTTACAAAATTTAAAAAAGTGGTTATTACTATTCATAACTGCTAGTTTTAATAATATTTTAATAACATATCGTTGTTTAGTGAAACTCGGTATTGCGTACGACCTAAGCTATTGAGGAAGGCCGCGGTTGCGTGTAAAGCAAACCAAGATAGTGTTGTGTGTAGTGAACGATTATTTTGATAATTTATATAACATAAAAAAAATATTTCTCATAAAAGTCTCGGGTGTTACATAATAAACACTGTATACGGAATATATTATCAATGGTTATGATACATAATAGTATTTTATATTTGATAAGCTATAACCGAGCAATCAACCAAAGTAGTTCATGTGTTTTATATAATTACATTACTTTATAAAAAAATTATTCATTTAATAATGGAATTTAATTTATAAAGGTTTTAGTCAACACACTCTTCAACCCTTTATAAACATTTCCCTTGAAATTTTTATTTTATAAACTAAATAAGATAATGGAACTTTTGTTTCATAACCTCTTCTAGTTTCCACATATCATCCCCAAAATTATGGTTCATCGATATCAATTTCACCAAGTGAGTTATATTGTTTCATAAA
The DNA here is from genome assembly GCA_963277665.1 of Viscum album. NCBI lineage: Eukaryota > Viridiplantae > Streptophyta > Magnoliopsida > Santalales > Viscaceae > Viscum > Viscum album. The sequence continues at coordinate 418,186,935 of OY728143.1, forward strand.
ATGTTGTCCCTAATATCTAAGATCCTTATTGACCACAGATTGTTAGAAATATATTTTTCTATGGGTATTGACTCATGATTAATTACATGTGAGTTTTAATGTCTGTAGTACTTCATGAAGGACACATATAATAGGTTATATATTTCAGATAGGTTTGGTAAGTGTTCCATGGAATATTCCACAACGTTGATGTGATCAAGGATATCAATTGGGTGATTTACCATGGTGTAATTTTTCCCTTATTCAAATACCACATGAATTTATTCCATTGAGATATATAATGGAATAAGGTCCACCATAAGGGAAAAAGAGATGGATAGTGATATCACATCTCATGATCATGAAATAAATTTAATTTTTCATGGGGAACAACAAAGGACGAATCATGGTGTGGACAAGTAAAAAAATCAAGGTGGTGTTATGATGGCTCATTTGATATAGTAGAAGGTGGTTTCTTATGGTATGTTCAAAAAAACATATAAGGAGGCTGTAGGAAAAGGAGAAACATGAGATCTCACCTCTTATTACAATGAAGAAATACTAGAGGATGAATTTATAATCATTGCTCTATAGAAAGAGTACAATATCATGGATAAGAAAATAACTCTATTGGAACTCATTGAAGAATATTCTCTATTGATCAATAAGAAAATAACATTCTGACACATGGATTCAATGAAAAAAAGATTGGTTTGGAAGAGTTTATAAAAATATGAGACAAGATGGCTTACAAATTTAAAGACCTCATCAAGGTTGATCGGGATATGAACTCCACATCTATTTAATGAAGTATCTAGGTAGTTAAGGCTTCTAATATATTTAAACATGATTTCTAAAAATCATTTTTTCTTATAGTGTCTTCTAATAGTTTGTTATTAACTTGAATAGTTTCACACATTTTTTAAAAATGTTCTTTACGTAATAAAAAGTTAATTATTAGTCAGTCATATCATGTTGAATAGTTTCAATAATATTTATTGTCTCTTGGAAAAGACAGGGTCCCATAATCTCCCACTCTCTTACATCATTTTTGAATGCTGGATTATGAAACATCTTCCCATAAAAGGATTATATGGTTCAATTTGGGTGATATAATGGAAACTGTTTTTTATCAGAACTCTAAAATAGAAAGGTGTTAATGAAAAAATCCATATAAATCCATTGAACATGATATCGGTATATTTACTATAGTTTTAGGTATTCTCTATTATATTAAAAAAAATTATTTTGATAATTAGTACTAAAAAATAACTATGTATTTGATGCTTAAGGAAGGATTATCCTCAACCTCAATGTAAAATCATAAATCTCAATTAAATCAAATAGATAGTGGAACTCCAAAAAGTCTCACCACATCTATTATATATATCATTTAGAGTTTATCAATAGATAAATATTCCAATATAGAAATGAAGCATTCAAACACTATAAGAAGATCTACTACCACTGGAATAGTGTTACTACCTTTAAATATTCTAGGTAGTCCAATAAATATATCCATGGTTATGTATTTCCATTTCTACATGGTTGTAGTAAATGGTTTCAATATACCCTTAGAATTATATTGTCCAGACTTTATGTCTTGTAATACCAAACATGAAGATGAAAATTCTAAAATCTACCTCTTCATATTATCCCACAAGTAGTTTACAAACATATATTTATGTAACATATGGCTTCCTTGAGGAAAACAATTATAGTCTATGTGCATAATTAAAAAGATTCCTCTTCATTTTCAATATTGATGGGACACATATCTGTGATAAAAAACTTTTAACTCAATCTTCAGAAAATTTATACTCTATAATATTTGCAACCATTTTCCAATCTTGTTTTTTATCCTCTGAGATATTCTTATTAATAAAAGGCTGAGAATTTATTTTTTTAAGGTATGATGAAGAAACTTTTATTACTCTGATGCATGTCAATTTCTTGAGTAAGAATATTAGATCCCATGAAATTATCATCATTTATTGGGTTTCAAGATCCTCACTACATAGATAATTTACCACTTTTTTCACCTTCCCAAGATGGTAATAGATTGAAGAATCATAATCCTTTATCATCTCTAACCACCTTTATTACTGCATATTGAGCTCTAGTTGATTTAATATATACTTGAGGCATTTATGATCTATATATTTTTCCCACTTATCCCCTAGAGATAATTCTACAAAATATTTAATGTTAATATCACTATAACTAATTCTAGGTCATGGATTGGGTATTTATTTTATGGAATCATTAATTGGTGGGGGGGCATAAGCTAACAGTTTGTCATCTTGTATGAGTACAATACCTAATACCTTTTTGTACTCATTGATGTAGATCAAAAATAATTCCCCGATAGTGAATAATGTGAGAAATGGTATAATTATTAGCCTTTTTTTAAATATTTTAACCTATACGTTCATTCATCAGTCTAAATAATCTTCACACTATTCCATGTATATTTTCTTTATTGGATTGAAATCCTAAAAAATTTCTCACAAATTGATGATATTACCCAGCTAATCTAAATAATCTATTGATTTCCATCACTAATTTTGGTCTACTCTATCCTCCAATTTCCTATGTTTTTTAGGATCCACACATATCCATTTTAGGTGATAAAATTCCCCATGAATGTTACATTCTCTATGAAAATATAAAATTTTGTATACTTATCATATAATTTTTCCTCTCAGAAGTTCTTATGTACATCTTACAAATTATCCTCATATTTCTACTTGATTTTAATGTAGATAATATTATCATATAAGAATACTACCATAAATTTCTCAATTAAATCCATAAAAAATCTATTAATGTTTTCTATGAAGATAGCAAGAGTATTGGATAATAAAAATGGATTCACTATGAACTCGTAGTGTTAATACCTTGTTTGAAAATAAATTTGGGGGATATACTACTTTTTTCTAATATATGTGATAATCTATCAATTGAATATCAACATTAGAGAAGTATTGGGCTCCATTTTTCTGATCGAACAAGTCATCAATCTGTGGTTGTTGATACTTTTTATTTATCATGATCATGTTAATATCATGATAATAAATAGAGAGTACCTTTCATCCATCATTCTTTTTGATTAAAATTAGTAGTTCACCCCATGAGGATAAACATGGGTATATAAACCTTTTTTCAAGATTCTCCAATAGTTTCTTATTCACCTATTTGAGTTCAAAATAGTCATTCAATGATGATTAATGGATATTGGAAAATATATGCATATATAATAATTTGAAAACTCAACTTCACTTCTTAGGGAAAAACCAATCAATTATTTCGGATACACTTCAATATATTATATTAAAATAAAATATCATCATGGTTGATATTTTCTTTAGTCTCATTAAATTTATATATATACATTTTCTTATATAGAAATATTATCAGTTCTTAACAATATTATTCCAAAGGATATTGATCCTCCTCCGTGCATTTGTATATAACCAGAGTGTGATTTTTGATCTTGATAGTTATTTCTCTATCTAAATATTTTATGTAGGCTCCATATAAGAGAAACCAAATATTTATTCCATAATTTCATATATTTCTAGAAATGTGTTATAATATGGTTCACTAAGAATATTATCCTACAAATATGTCTAGGGGAGGAGTTAAATTCTTGTGATGAAACAATTGAATCTTTTTCAATCTTCACCAATAACTCTAAAACCATTTTAAAAGGTTGTTTTTGAATAGTTATTTTAAAACATTCATGATTTAAAATAACTCATTAAACTAGATCAAAAATAATATTCACTATTATTGAATACATATCTTGTTTACCTATCACCCCATCATTTTTAGGATCCACCACAACTGCTATGATGGAATAAGCTCACCCATACACTCTATCCCTTAGAGAATTATTTCATTAGTTATTACCAAAAACCCCTGTCATAGTGAATTAATTCACATGGGTTCATTATTTCATAAAGTTCAAACATTGGATAAAAGGGTAGGGGTTAATTAAAGAATTATTTTCTTCCATTACATATGTGGGTTTCTACCATTGTAATAAATGAAATATGTTCCCTTCCTTATAAAAACTAAATAATTTCCTTTACCCCTTCAGGGTATTTCTATAATTATTCTTCCCACACTTATGAAAATTGGGACGTTGTACTTTTTAATGACCATGATATTTCCCCATCGTAAAAACTGAATAAAAATCCATTATTTGCTTCCAATCTTCTCACCCATGATTCACATGAGATTCAATGACTACTATTTAAACATTAAGGGAAAACTAAACCTATTATTCATAGAAATCAAAGTATCGAATATCTTTATCTTTTTGTAATATCATCTTCATCCTAAATAAGAATCATTCGACATTACATTTGGTGTAAAGGAAAAAGATAGAGCCTAATGTTACCATTTATGTAAAGATTACAATGTATTATTTGAGACATTCATCATCATTTTTATTGAGGATGAGGAAATATCTCTCCATATTAAGTCCAATATTTAGAGGAAAATAATTATTAAAAATGTTTTCTCCAATAAATTCCAATAAATTACATTGATCTTCTCCATGGGCTTCATATTTTTTATCAAATCCCACCATTGATCACCTTCTCTATCCATATGATAAACATCCAAAAAAATTACATTTTTTTATCATTGATGGATTTAAAATATCTTTTATATATTGTTGATATATTGTTCTAGAGTTAGGAGGTCTAAATATCAATTCAATGTTGAATTTTCTTATCATATAAATGTCCCAATTGCAACTTACCCTTTTTTATGTGGATGTTGTTGTTCTTACAAATGAATGATTCTTCTCAAAAATTTAGTTAATTTATAAAATATTATAATTAATTTATTGATTTATATTATCATCTTCTTTGAAAACTAATTTTGTATTCCTTAAATTTCTGCTCAATTGGATTCTAACTCAGGTGCTCATATTTCCATCCATTGACTAAAATTAATGGAAAATTATTGATGGGAATTTTCAATCTATTAAATACATAATGTTAAATCTATGAATATTTAATGGATAACTCATAAATTACATAAATTTATTAGCTTATGAACTTCTAGGTTTCAATCTATGTTATATATAGTATATTTCTAAACATAAAATGTTATGTTAATTTTTCATTCACTTTGTAATGGTTCATAAAGAGATTATGAATTTACTAAGTCACATCCTCTAGGAGTGTTAAAAAAAATCTTTTGAGGACTCTTTTTTAATCACTAGGTGAATATTAAGTTGATACCTAATGCACACTTTGGAATGTTATTAAACCTATTTACAAATATTCCATAGAATCATCCACCTATAGTATCTAAATAAGGATTTTTTTTCTTTGAAACCACTTATTATATACTTTACAAACAATATGGATATTGTCCTATATTTAGTCTTATCCGTAAGGATCTCCCTATGACTTTGTAATCATAATCCACAAAAATAACTACACCTTTCTTCGATTCCAACTATGATAATCCATATATTTAATACACCATAATTAATGGATTATTTTATAAATATGCATTTAATTCAATCCCAACATATCATAGGTACTAGTTTTTTTATGTAATTAAATATAAGGATCAATTACATAAAACATGGGTATTACAAAATTATATAAAAACTCAAAAACATAGAGTTATCTTCTATTGATCTTCTAATACTGCCCAATATATCTGGGGGCATACATAAGAAGAGGGGGATTTATAATTCATAGTGTTCGAATAATCAAAGAATAACATGATAGATATAGTACCTATGAGTTGAGATAAATTTCAAGGTGATATAAATTGGGCTAGAACCATAAAGTTGTACATTAAGTCATGGTACAAGATGATAAAATCATGGAAACATCAGAATTTGGAAATAACATAAAACATGAAATCATAAAAACATTTAAAGGATAGAGTATATCAACCTCAGATTATAAATGAATAGTATGATAAAAAAAATATTCAACCAGAAACAGTGTGATTAAATGAACCACGATATATTATTAAAAAATTATTATTTAAATATGAATGTTATGACCGATAAATTAAATTTGATATTATTATAGTGGCCCATAGCTTTTATACATTTTTTACATGATACTTAAAAATAAATAACCAATAATTAAAACATAATAATCTTAAAGTCCATGTTTCTTTGGAAGACTAGGTTCTAAATACATAAAATAGGGAATCATTATTTTATTTTCCATAGTGAGCATCAAAAAACTATTTGAGCTCGTAAATATTTTAGGGATTTCTTGGGGAATACATAAGGAAATGAGTGAGCTAAAAATACCACTAAGGGAATAAACAAGATAAGTAAACATAACAAGTGAGTCAAATGTATAACATCACACTAATAAATTTAAGTCTCATGAGTAATTCCATGGAATCTTATCATAAATAACATGGTATCATAAGATATTGGAACAATAAAAAATGAGGAAGCAACAAAATCATAATTCAAGGATATCTTCCTTGAAAACATCACATGACGGAAAGAGTTCCATAATTAATTAGTTTCACTGACTAATCTCATACATGAGGCCTCATTAAATTAAACAATTTCCCATTTAATTATAGGGAAATATATTTTTTAGGCGACTCTTCATGTGTATTTCATATACATGAATATGAAATACAGACAAGAACATCAATAATATGTCATAAACATAATAATTACCCATGAAATCAAATGGGTTGCATAATATTGTCTCATAACCTTATCACAATAGGGTTGTAAAATGGAAAATTTGAGAAATGATCATAATTAATGTATTACCCCATTAAACTATGGAAGAATAAACTTGGTATATATGTTGGAGACATATATACATAAATTAGAAGAAATTCATAACATCAAATTTTATTTTCTTTGATGAAAATAATTTTAAAAATATTAAAAACTCCATGAGTAAAATAACCTTTACACTTTGAGTAATATTAGAGAATGTCATATTTGAAAGAAAAATGATTTTGAAAGATCACCTTGAACATTTATTGAAAATAATATCAAATCAATTTTAAAAACCCTTATTTGAAAAATAATAATTTTCATACATTATATAATATATTTTTAAAAAAATAACCTTTGAAAATAAATAATAATCTTTAAAACATTGATTGGTCAAGATGGAGGAATAGTTTAATCAATGCTTAATAGGTTAAAAATGATTCCTTTCACAAGTCTATAAGAAAATTCAATTGGAAAATTATTTAGAAAATGATGATAAGATTACATTTAAATAATTTTTTAAAAACAAAATTATGTGTAAAATTCAGTATTTATATCCTTAGTAAAAAAAATTGCTTTTAAAAAAATGGATTTGGAAGAAAATGGATTTTCAATCAAAGAGAGAAATGAAATAGGTTTTTATTGAAATAATTTGGTAAATAATTTTACATTCCATATATTGGAAACTGGTACTATTACATGAAAAAATAATTAATAACCAGAGGAAAATAAAACTAAATGAGTTTATTATACATTGATCATATAATTTCCTTTAGTGGAAATTCAAGTATAATCAATATCGATTCCAATAAAATTGAAATAAAAAACCTTACCACCATGGTAAAATTGTAAATAATAACTTCCCATTAATTATGTTGATGAATTTTAAATTAAAATTTAGAAATTTAGGAATTATCAATGTGGTATTATGTAAAATTGAATTATATACACCATTCAAATGAAATTAGGTCCATAAAAGAATATGTGTCTCAGATAAGGATGTTTGAGATAAAACCATTTAAAATCATTGATGTGAGAGATAATAAGTTGAATGATAATGAGTAATAACATTATATATAAACAAATAAAATTTTAATAAAAATATAAATCAATCAAAATTAAATTCTCAAATAATCAAGGTGTTTTATAATCAATGTAGTAGTTGTATAACTCAATGAATGAAAATTGAATTATGAAACCCATTGTCTCATGCTTCTCTTTAGTTGAGTGTTATTTAACCTAATGAATTATAATTTTAAAAATGTTGTTAAATAATTAAAAAATATATTAATATTTACAGTATCATATATGATCCTTTTATAACATCTTATTACACATTCCTTAATAATATTCCAATATTACTATTATTTTATGTGTTAATTTCCTTTTTTTTCAAGCATGTTTTGTCATTAATGTTTTGGATGATGAAAATATTATTCAATTACATGATCTACCAAATGCTATTAATTTTATAAATATCATTTTTTAAATTAATAAATATTTATAATCATTTTTTTATTTGGAAAATTGTAAATGTATCACATACCTTCGTGGAGACTGTAGTCAATACTTACGCATGATAGAAGTTACCATTTCATTAAAGGGTGAAAGGATAATTGATTGAATTTTGTATTAGTTTTATAGAATAAATATCATTTCATATATATGACATATATTAATTAAATTTTTCCATCATTTCCTTCCAAGTATACTATTAGTGGAAAATGAATCACATCACATCGTGAAGAAGTAGTCCACCGTACACACGAATGGTGTTATCATTTATTCAATAGATGTTAAGGTTAGAATTTATATGATATACATATTTTCCATTATTATAAATATATCATTAATATCATATATCAACATCAAATTAAACCTTATTACCTTCTGGGAAATATGTAAGTGAAAAACGAATCAGATCACTTTCTGTGGTTGTACTCCATCAGACACATTAGCAACTTTACTGTATCCTCAGAGGAATGTAAATTAAGTGGGTACATATGATATTATAATTATAGATGTATAATTATATAAAAAATATCCCATATAAACATTTTATTCATAATTATATCTATATGTGAGAAGTGGTGTTGGGAAATGAATAATGCCAATTGGTGAGGCTCTAGTCTGTTATACATGCGATCAATGATTTTATTTCCCATTTGATAGAGGAGGACATGGTTTTAGGTCATGGTATTAGTATTAAAACATCTCAGTATGTTGATGATACTAATTTTATTATATTAATACATTTTAATAATATTTTATGGAGGTTGAGGATGAAATTAAATAAAATGTTCTATTAAGGATGTGGCCTCTTATTTGAACAACCTATTTTTTCATTAAAATACTTTAATTGAAAATTTTGTTTTTATTTTGAAATCATCTTCTATGGGAAGTGACAACCCATGAATATACAAAATACAAGGTTTCAAACATCATTAGAAATTTAATAACCAGTGAAATATGATTTAACTATATTAAACACATTATTCCTATGTAATTCCCAAAGAATTCCATTTACCTATAAATCAAGATCATCCATGATAAGGTCTTAGAACCAATAATAAATCTTGTCCCACATCTGTAAGAACTCTTACATTATCACAAACTGTCAACGGGGCCTGTGCTGTGACTACCCCAAGCCTTCCTTCCATAGGCCATGGGCTGCCGACTAACACCAAAGGCGAATCCCAGATAAAAAGGGTAAGAATTTCCTTTAAACCTATAACACACACAGTTTGAACACAAGCAGTAGAGAAAAAAATTACTAAAATAGAAAATAAATGTGTGTTATAGGTATGTGGGCCAGTACACAAACCCAACTGAGGAAAAAGTACAAGTAAAAGTAAAAAAGAAAAACAACTCATGGATCGTCCACTGGGGAATCCTAACTAAAGGGTAGGTACATTACTTGAACACTCATCTCTAAGGTACGTCCCATCTATTCCAAATCCGAGCAGCCTCTCGTCCATCACCCTCAGCCTCGATCACTACTGACCATCATCTGCACAGAACACAACAAGGTGCGGGAAAAGCCTATGGAGGGGTGAGTATAACAATACTCAGTAGGGGACCCCGAGACCCCTGAAGGTCTCCCATAATCCACTAAGTATAAACCACAGAAGTAAGATACAATCACGGAGTATCAACCAACCCTACGTAGTTATATTCTCATACATATACCTATGTTATCAATCATAGTCCATCTCCAACTCTTGATCCCAAGCACAACCCATTCGACAAAGTATGTAAAGTCAATAACCATGATAAAAATGGTTATTGGACATGACTCAACTCAAAAAGGTATACAAATTATGTATAGGGGTAGAGATGATTAGTTTTATCCACTGAATCATCTCCTCTGTCGAGCCCATGTAGGATCCTGGAATAGTATTAGCACTGTCGAACCCACGTAGGATCTTGGTACAGAAGTCGTCACTGTCGAACCCACAGAAGATCTCGGTACAGCAGTCACTACTATCAAACCCACAGAGGATCGCAGTATATAATTCATCATTTTCGAACTCACGGAGGATCCTAGTATAGTATCGTTGATGTCTAAACCATGGAGGATCTTGTCATCTCAGTCGCAGCCATTCCTATGGTTCAGGCACACAACATGCTTGATTCCGGGATGTTCCGCTCCTCGATCCGAGTATCGATACATCAAATACCACGATGTCTTGAGTTGATGTATCCCGTATTTCCATCTAATCATAAAGAACCCAACGCGATAGACGGTGCGTCAATCAGACGTCTGGTCTGTGAGTTGTTGGCATTTTTGTTCCAGGGGTCTGGTTGATTTTAAGGCTCAAACCAACCCGACCATACCCCAACTGCATCCAAACCTCAAGTGGGGTATGCGAAATTAATTTCCTTGCTTTAAGAATTCTATCTCTGCAGGGGGCTTGTCAATCGGATACTTGTAGCCCAAGATACGATCAAAAATGGTAAATGGCCATAACGGGTCAAGGTACGGCCCGGCCCGAGTGGTCGACCCAACCCAATGGTGTGGGCCGGCCCAAATGTGTGGCCCGACCCATGGCGTCTTGGCCGAGGGGCAGACCGGCCCGTGGTGGCACAACCGTGGTGGCCCGCCCGTGGGGCGGCCCGTCTGTGGGACTTCCTTGGCGTGGTGCGCCAGCGTCGTGCGGTCTTTGTCCGCTGCGGCCCGCAAGGCCATGGCCCCCTTCCTCTAGCGCAGTGCACCGGCGCTGCGCCTCTTCCGTCCACCGCAACCCACATGGTCATCACCCCCTTCCTCCAGCACGGTGCATCGGCACCGCGCCCTTTTGGCTCTGCCTCCGTCGTGAACCAAACAATAACCAACAGAGGGTTGTGGGATCATGTTTGTTCTTATGTGACCTTTCCATTAGGTGATAAAAAATGGCCATCATCGAACCAAAATAGACGATGAGGAACAAGTGATTAATTCATACATGAAAATAATCAAATCCCCTACCTCGTAATCGATGTTCGCTTGGCGGAGTCACGGGAAGGCATCGTCATTCCATTGACGTCGGGAGGAGATAATACCTTTGTTGGCGACATTCATCGTGGGCAGCATCATCCCTTTCTTTCCCTGGTTAGAAAGTAAGAAGATGGCATCGTAGTTCCTTAGTGGAGGCGAGCATTCCTCATTAAGAGGATATCATTCTTCATTGGAGAGGATGTCGTTCTTCGTTGAAGAGGTAATGCTCCACCAAGTCGCTAACTAAAAATTAATGAGGAGAATTCTATTATTTGTTGGCACCACAACACACAAGAGTTGTGTTTAATTAAATTAACAAACTCATTAAATTAATTGGGGTGGAAAGATTCAAAAGTTTTCATAAGAAAATTAATTGAGACATTAATTATCTTTTAGGTGTGTTGGCACTATTAAGGGGTAGGTCAAGAGTTTCCCCGATTAATGGGGAACTCAAGGTGTTAATGGGGGTTTAAGGGGGTTTGAGCTCATGTGGGACCTACAACATAATATCCTCCCTTGGGAGTTTATGCACGGGTGGGCCCCACCTCCAACCTCATCTTGAATGATTAAATCACCACTCAAATAAAAATATTCTAGACATATTTTTATTTAATATATTTAGAAACCCAAAACATTAACATCCTATCTCGATAAAATGAAACTATGTTGAAGATCTCATTAAGAGAATACCAGTGCTATGAGTTCAACAGTGCCTCCAGATTTCAATTCTGAGCACCGGTTCAAAAGATATAAAATCCCACACATACGTTTACTGAACGAACCAAAAAAAAACATCAGAAATTGATTCTGGGCACACCAAACCTCAGAATCAGGCGTCATCAGAAACTGCGGACTCTTAAAATACCCATATTTAAAAAAAATCCATGGAAATTATGGGTCTTTACATTCTCCCCACATCAGGGATTTATGTCCCCTTAAGCTACAACTCACACTAAGGAAACAAATGGGGGTACTGAGCACGAATCTAAGCCTCCCGCTCCCATGTTTATTCCTGGAGGTTCTTATGCTACCAACGAACATGAACCATAGGTATCAACTATCCATGTTGGAACCGCTCCTTTCGATCCTCAATTTCCACTGGAACCTTCGTGAAATTTTCCCTATCATTGATGTCCAGATCCACAGGGTCGATGATATGGGACAGGGCGTGCACGTATATCCTCAGATGGGATACGTGGAAGACATCGTTCACCCGGTGTAACTGAGGTGGAAGAGCCAAGCAGTAAGACACCTTTCCTACTCTACAGAGGACGTGGAAAGGTCTGATGAATCACGGAGATATCTTGCCACATTGGCCAAATCTCTGTAGACCTCATCAAGGTGAGACCTGCAGAAAGATGTGGTCTCCATCCTTGAACTCTAATGGTCTCCGTCTCCTATCAGTATAGGACTAATGCCTGCTCTGTGCAGTCTTCATCCGCTCCTGGATGATCTACATCTTTTCTATTGTATCATGCACCATCCCTGGTCCTGTAAGTGCTGACTCCCCTGGGTCAGTCTAGCATAGAGGCAATCTGTAAGGTTGTCCATAAAGTGCCTCGAAAGGTGCAATCCTGATGGTGGAGTGGTAGCTGTTGTTATACGGAATCTCCACCAAGTGTAAGTGATCTTGCCAGCTACGATCGAAGTCAAGGACACATGCAGGGAGCATGTCCTCGAGAGTCTGAATGGTCCTCTCAGTCTAACCATCCGTTTGTGGATGGAAGGTGGTGCTCAAGTGAAGCTGCATCCCGAAAGCCTCCTGCAACCCCTTATATAGCTGGGAAGTGAAACAAGAGTCTCGATCCAAGATGATCGTCGATGGTACACCATGAAGTCGTATGATATAATGTATGTAGAGGTGTCCCAAGCTCTATACATAGCCCTACTATATGATTGGTAGGAAGTGGGCCGACATGGTGAGTCGGTCGACAATCACCATAGTAGAGTCGTTTCCTCTTGATGTACATGGAAGTCCCGTCACAAAATCCATGGATATTCTTTCCCACTTCCACTATGGGACCTCTAAGGGCTGAACCAAGCCTGCTAGAACCTGGTGCTCTACATTCACTTTCTAACAAGTGAGGCATAATGAGACAAACTCTACTACTTATTTCTTCATAGCAGGACACACGTGCTGTCATCGGAGACCCTGATTCATCTTTTCCACACCTGGATGTACCGCTAAAGGAGATATGTGAAACTCCCACAACACTTCATCTTGAAGTGAAACTAGTACCATATTACATCTTCTGAAAATAATGACGTTCTCTCCACCTTCAAAAATTCCATCAGGTGCCTACCTTGAGGATATCTAATCACGTCGCATCTCAATGTCAATGTCCCCAATCTGTGCCTCCATGAGTTGCTGATCAAGTGGAGGAGTGACTGTGAGAGACTGTAGAAAGGCTGCTCCATCTCTATCCACCAAGGATATCTGCAATACGGCTAGCTTCTCCATCTCCTCTTCTAGAAGATTAATATCTGATCTCTTACTTAGAGAAATTTATATAATGTTCTCCTTCCCAAGAGTATATACTATCACAAAGTCTTAGTCCTGGAGGATCTCGATCCATCTTCACTGTCTCAAGTTCAGGTACTTCTATGAGAAGATGTACCTGAGACTCTGTTGGTTAGAGTAGACTATAAAATGCTCGCCCATTAGATAGTGCCACCACATCTTCAAGGAAAATACCACTGCTTCTAACTCTAGGTCATGGGTAGCCTAGTTCTACTCATACTATCTCAACTACTGAGAACCATACGTGATCACTGCTCGCTCCTGCATTAGGACACACCCAAGTCTGGTCCCTGATGCATCATAGTAAACTACATTCCCAAGGCCCTCCTTCAGTAGCCGCAAGATGGGCGAACTATTCAACCTCTACATCATCTCTTGAAAGCTCTGGTGGCATCTCCCTGACCAAACGAAGGGTTACCCCTTCTTTGTCAATTCTGAAAGCAGTGCTACAACTCTGGAGAAGTCTGGCACAAATCTTCGATAGTACCGAACCAGTCCTTGAAAACTCTGTACCTCTGTCACACTCTTGGGTGGCTCCCAAGAATGTACTGCCTCGATCTTCACTGGATCCATTGCAACTCCAGCCTCCAAGAAGATGTGTCCTTGAAATTGAACCTCTCGGATCCAGAATTGGAACGTCGAGAGCTTACCATAAAGCTAGTGCTCTTAGAGTGTGTCCAGTACTACCCGCAAATGTTAGGCCTGCTTTTTCTCAGTAGTAAAGTATATCAATATGCCATCACTGAAGACTGCAACAAAACGATCGAGGTAAGGCTGGAATATCCTATTCATGAGACTCATGAACACTTCTGGAGCGTTGGTTATGCCGATGGGCATAACTAAAATCTTGTTGTGTCCATACCGACACCTGAAGGTCGTCTTCTGCACATCCTCATCTCGAACTCTGAGCTGGTGATAGCCTGACCTATGGTCTATCATTGAAAACCATCGTGCTCCCTTGAACTGATCAAAGAGGTCATCAATCTTCAAGAGTGGGTACTTGTTCTTCACGATCATCTGGTTTAGGCGACGGTAGACAACACATAGTCGCAAAATCCCATCCGCATTCTTGGCGAACAAAATCGGAGATACCCAGGGTGAAACAATGGGTTAGATAAATATATTCCCCTACAAGTCCTCTAGTTTTACCCGCATCTCACAATGCTCAGTGGGAGCCATCCGATATGCTAGAGTAGATATCGGTGTCATCCCAGGGTACGAGTTAATGTAGAAGTCTACCTCTCTACGAGGAGTTAGTCTTGGAACATCATCATGGAAAACATCCGCGTACTAAACAACCACTATAGGAAAACATAGACTCTATACATTAACCATTCGGAGGATGAGACTAGCCAACTGATGTGTGATCGGCTGCCCCCTCCACTGTGTAAGTCCATCCTGCACTGAAAAGGCTCCATTCTCACCATTGAATAACCAATCTATACACAAGATGACGTCTTAAGGACTCTATGCCGCAATGAGGAGATCACTGCCGAAGCTCTCGCCTCCTAGAGTAAGCTCACGCTGTCGGCACCAGTGGGTAATCATCGAGTCTGCTATCATCAGGTTCTCTAGCCATAAGGATCAAGCCAATGGCTCCATAGGAATCTTAGAGCTCTGAACGAGGTCAGTGGCAATAAAATAATGAATATCACAAGTGTCATTATGTACTAAAGCAAGGTTGGAGTAGATACAGATAGTACCTCGAATCATCTTAGGTGCGTCGTGGTCACATGCCTCAATTGCTTGGAGCTGAGCCCACCTCTATCCCCCAATTCCCTGTGGACGGGGTGGACCTCATGGTGGTGGTGGTGGTAGAACCTTGAAACATCATCCACCACCCAATGCTCAGCCAGATCCTCTCCCACATCCGCCTGCTCTCAGTGGACCACCACGGTCAAACCTCTAACTTTTCTTGAGAGATCCCTATACTGTCTACTTCTCATCTTCATAGTGGGTCATGTAGTCTCTAGCCATGTGAACCTACCTGCCGCATAAATAACACAACATGTTCCACAAATGACTGGCTCTATCTCGTGTGCCCCGCACAACCGAACCTGTATCCTAGGGTCGCGAACCTGTCAACTTGGTCCGCTTGGATCTCTGCGGAATCTGTCTATCGCCGGCTGCAGAAGACTCTACTATGTGTCGCCCTATGGTGGGTCTTGCTATTGGTGACTGTTCAGTGAGAAACCTCTCCACTAGAAGGGCTCTCTCTAGCACCCCCACCTACGTCGGGATGTTGACGGAGATCATTGACGCCCTGATCTCATGAATGAGTCCCTGCTCGAAGGTCTGGGCCCTAAAGAATGGTTCTTGCACCATATCTGTGAAGTAGCACAAGAGATCAGTGAACCTCACTGAGTTCTAAGCTACTGTCATGCTGCCCTACTGTATATGAAGTATCTCCTATATATGCACCGCAAAAAGGGTGGCTGGAACAAACTCTGAGTGAAAGAGAATCTCAAAGTCTTCCCAGAGTAATGATGCCTTGTCATGCACCAGGATCATGAGGCTCCACCATCTGCCTACTGCTACATGCCGGAGACTGGTGGAAATGATCATCATGTGGTCAGAAGGTATCCCTAACAATCTGAAAATTCTTACGACAGCCTCCAGCCAATCCTGAGCTGCCTGTGGGCCCGTCTCTCCCTAGAACCTGGGCGGACTCTGGCGTTGGAACTCATGAAACGCACTCAGATGACGTGCACTCTCTGCTACTGGAGCCGGTGGTATCGGTGGTCCAGCGGGTAGTGGTACCGATGGTACCTCCGCTGTGATGGGACCACACACCATGGCCTCGTTGCTCGGTGGGCTACCATCTCGTACGAAACTAAGAACCCTAGCTGGATACCTACATGGGGCCATCTTGAAAAGAAACATGTGCGCTAAAATCAAAAAAATATACCTGGGTATCTGATAAAAAGTAATCACGAAGAAAACATGTAAATGGAAACCCACACGTAATCAGTGTTTTTCGTGTACTGAGTCAGAAATGAGAAGTTAGAGTTTCGGTGTATGGATACGTCAGCCACCACACCAACACCAATTTCCATAAACTGATAAACACACCCAAAACACTTACCACTATTGTTGTTAAAAGAATTAGAGTCCATGTTCTGTAGTAGAACTGACTCCTCTGATACCAATATGTCACGACCCGTCCTCGGGGCCCGTGTTGTGAATTCTCCAAGCCCGCCTTCCATAGGCCAGGGTCTAGAGACTAGCAACAAAGGTGAATCCCTGATAAAAAAGGAAGGCATTACATTTAAACCTATAAAACACACAGTAAGAACAAAAGCAGTAGAGGAAAAAAGTACTAAAATAGAAAATAAAAGTGTACTGAAAGTTACTGGGACTGTATACAAACCCAACTAAGCAACAAGTACAAGTACAAGTAAAAAGGAAAACAGCTCCTGGATCATCCACTAGGGAATCCTACCTAAAGGATAGGTATATAACTCGAAAACTCGCCTATGAGGGATGTCCCGTCTAGTCCATCTCCAAGCTGCCTCCTGTCTGTCACCCTCAGCCTCGATCATTGTTGACTGTTGTATGCACAGAACACAACAAGGTGTGGGCGAAGCCCGTGCAAGGTTGAGTATAACAATACTCAGTAGGGGACCTCGAGACCCCTGAAGGTCTCCGAGAATCTACTAAGGATAAAACACATAAGTTAGATACAATCACGAAGTATCAACCAACCTTACTTAGGTATATGCTCATATATATACCTAAGTTATCAATCACAGTCCACCTCCTACTCTCGAGCCCAAGCGCAACTCATTCCATAAAGGAATTAATGTCAATCACCAGGATGAAAATGGTTATAAGACCTGACGCAGATCACACAGGTATACTATTCATGTAGAGGGGTAGAGATGATTTGTTGTAGCCACTCAATCATCTCCTCTGTCAAACCCACGTAGGATCCAAGAACAGTGGCAGTGTTGTCGAACCCAAGTAGGATCCTAGTACAGAAGTCGTCACTATTGAACCCACGGAGGATCCCGGTATAGTAGTCACTGCTGTCGAACCCATAGAGGATCCCAGTGCCGAAGTCATCTCTATCGAACCCACGGAGGATCCTGGTACAGTATCATCACTGTCAAACCTACGGAGGATCTTGTCATCTCAGTCACAGCCTGCCCGAGGGTTCCCGCATACATCACGCTCGATTCCAGGAGGGTCCACTTCTGGAGCCATGTGACAATACATCAGCTACCACGAAGTCTCTAGTTAATGTATCCCTTAGTTTCATCTCATCATAAAGAACCCAACGCGATTTCCAAGTGACAATACATCGTGCCTCTTCCGTCTTCTGCAGCCCACAAGGACCTGGCCCCCTTCCTCCAATGCAGTAAGTCATCACTGTGCCCTTCCGAGTCCGCCTCCGTCATCAACCAAACAAGAACCAGTGGAGGGTTGTTGGGCCGTGTTTTTTTTCCTGTGCCCTCTGAATTAGGTGATAACAAATGTAGATCATCAAACCAAAATAAACAATGAGGAAAGAGGGTATATTTCATACATTAAAATAATCAAATCCCCTACCTCGAAATCGTTGTCGTTCGATGGAGCCACTGGAAGGCAGCGTCGTTTTTTTGATGTCGGGAGGAGATAACATCGTCCTTGGTGACGTTCTTCGTAGGTAGCATCTTCCCTTTCTTTCCCCAGTTGGAAAGGAAGAAGACGGCGTCATCGTTCCTCGTTGGATATGGGCGTTCCACATTGAGAGGATATCGTTCTTCATTGGAGAGGATCTCATTCTTTATTGAAGAGGAAAAGCTCCACCAAGTCACCAACAAAAAATAATAGAGGAGTAGTCTATTATTTATTGTCACCACAACACAGAAGAGTTTTGTTTAATTAAATTAAACATCTCATTAAATTAAATGGGGTGGAAGTATTAAAAAGTTTTTAAAAGATAATTAATTGAGACATTAATTATCTTTTTGGTGTGTTTCCACCATTAAGGGTTAGTTCAAGTGTTTCCCCCATTAATGGGGAACTCGAGGGGTTAAAGGGGGTTTGATCTCGTGTGGGCCCCACCACCTAATATCATCCCATGGGAGGTTATGCGTGGGTGGGACCCACCTCCAACATCCCCTTGGAGGATTAAACCACCACTCAAATAAAAATATGCTAGAAATATTTTTATTTAATTTATTTATAAACCCCAAAAATTAACATCCAATCTTGATAAAATGCAACTGCGATGAAGGTATCTGTAAGTGAATACTGGCTTTGTGAGTTCAACGGTACCCGCAGATTTCAATTCTAAGCACCAATTCAAAAGATATAAAATTGCACACATACATTTACTGAACGTACCCAAACAAAACTTCAAAATTTGATTCTGAGAACCTCCGCCCTCAGAATCAGGCGTCATTAGAAACTATAGACTTGTAAAATTACAATGTATTTTAAAAAATAATTTCCCACTAAAATTCTGAGTCTTTACATACATTGTCAACATCCCTTTATTGAATCGCCTTATAAAAATATATTCTTTCATATCAATCCATTCTGTTTTTACTTTATTAGTGTCCACAATTAGCAATCTCCCAAACATATTTGCACTATACTCTTTTGAGGCATTGATTAGAAGTGATTCCTCTCAAATTTCATCTTTGGATTGAATAGTAATTTATTATAACTCCCATTCACCTATAACCTCATCCTGTATAGTGTTGACCATTCTCGAAGATAGGTTTATCACCTTGGAAATCTTCAACAAGTCTCCATCTTCATGTATCTGATTTTGAACATCCCTAACATCAATAATATGATCTTTCTCTTTATAAACCCCATACTCAAGAATTTGATAATCATTATGAAATTTTGGATGGGTTTTTTCAAACTAACTACTAAAAGTGGAAATTTCATCCCTTTTATCACCCCTTCATAGTCTCTATTGGTTCAAATGAGGTTGAGTAATCTTTATACCCTTTACATTTCATCCCATTAATTACAGCGCACCTCCCTGAATCTTGATTTCACTTGTGCCCCTTCGTTCTCATATGGGTTTGGAGTCAACTACCACAAATAAAATTTGTACTATTATTTGAGACTATTAAATAGTTCTAATCTCCCGACTTTGCATCACATAGTCCTTTCCCTTCTAATAGATTATCAACTAGTTGGGGGATATGTATTCACAACCCAACCAAAGTTAAGTATAGATGCTTCGAAACTAGAGCTTCCACCTTCATACAAACAAAATGGTTATTTTTTGTAGTATTCCATATTAAAATTTTGGAGCTCGAAATACCCATAACTGTAACCAAATCCACATTCCCATCCAGTGTCCCTTTCTTAGAAGGTCCATGTTCAAAGAAGATAGTTGGGTGCCCCTCTATTGCCTCCTGTAACATTGCCAGACCATCACATATATGAACTACCTCAATATAAGAAGTCGGCCTTTGTGAATTGCTTCTCAAATTCATATATCATGAATCTGAATCCCCTATAATACATTCTAGTTTAGATAAGACCAACTTTGTCAAAATATTCCCACCCAAATCATGTCTCATACTTTCAAAGATGTATGAAACCATCATGCTGATATTGAAGGGTCTCTATTATTTTGGGATGAGATTGGTATAGGATAAATTATTTTTCATAATTGACAAAATTCAAGTGAATTAGAATGATCTGGATAGAGAGGTTTTCAATCAGCCTTCTCTTTATTCCAGTGCTGAAATGATGTATCATGATGTCCCAGGTGATTTTTAGAAGAGTTGAAATTCCTCCAAGAGTAAAAATGTATGCCTTGTTTGTAGTGGAATTCATAACCAATAGTAGTCTATACACATTCTAATGGTGGCTTAGATACATAACCTTTAACTCAAACAAAAGGATCAATCGGATGAAAAATAAAATTCATATAGCTATTGGAGAATAGATAGAGGCCAACCAAATTACTAAGAATACGAATAATGGAATAATTTTGGAAAGAAAAACAATGTTTCGGGAAAATTTACCATAATTTTGAAGTAGGATAATAATATTTCATGTGAAAATAATATGACTAGAAGTAGAGGTAGAAGTGAAATTAATTTTAGGATTGGGTAGCTTTAGACTAGGTGAGGATCAAGTTGTTCACCAAAGGAAAAAAATCATTGTGTGATATTAATCAAGGAGGCCAGTTGTTTTACACTCTTAAAGACACTAAGATCCAAATAAAAACTTTTTCAATGAATCAACTAATGGTCGATGGTGTCTGAACCAATCAACCAATGTAAGATCTAGAAGTCTTGATGATTCATTAAACTCTGAAGTCGAAATCTCATGCTGAGGCGAGCCGTCAAAAAGATCTAGTTATTTTAGGAAAATAACAAAATCCATGAATAAGGGAAGAAAATATGGGTTGGATAATGGTAAAAATGAATGATTCGGAGCCTCTGGAAAATATAAAGGAAAGAACCCACCCCCATTCAGAGAGAGGGAGGGGTTCAGGATCAAAGCCATCACCACCTAGGGCTTCTTGTTCCAAAATCATTCACTAGTTAGATTTCTAAAAAAAATATAATATGAGGGTAGTAAATTTTTAATGTTTTTTGGGATTTTAGTTACTGAACCAATTTTTTTAGTAATTTTTTAATGGACATGACAAGGGGTGGAATTTTTTAAGTGGGGGATAGGATACACTTGTTCATTTTTAAAATAAATAACTCCACCCACATTTTTCTCATTCCAAAAGGATAAAAAATACAATACATTCGAAACTTATATCATAAAAGGCCAACATATGTACATAAAATAATAATTCTGCAAGTTTTGGGTCATTTTTAATAGTTATTTTTTTATATTAACCCCTTATTGAACCTATTTTTACCATAACCGAGATAAATATTTTTTATATTTTTCAAGTTACATTATGGTTGAAAAATAAGTTGGATTTATTATATTATATGAGTT
This sequence comes from Viscum album, assembly GCA_963277665.1. NCBI lineage: Eukaryota > Viridiplantae > Streptophyta > Magnoliopsida > Santalales > Viscaceae > Viscum > Viscum album. The sequence goes on from OY728143.1 coordinate 418,208,574, forward strand.
ATTTTCATTCAAAATATTTAATATATTTTTAAAAATTCAACTAAAATAATTGGAATAATTTAATTTAAAATTAAACAAGCATACATGTTAAAAAGACAGGTTTTCCAAAGAGAACCAGTCAATAGATGGAAAAGTTATTATATAAAAAATAAAATATAATTAACTCCAATGAACAAATTTGGATTAAATAAAATATGATTTAACTAATTATACTTTCCTAATCACATTGAAATGGAATAGTTATTGTAAATTATTTAAATTAAAAGGTGGTTTTTTAATAAAAATCCTTATTTTGACTATTCATGAAAAAATATTATATTTTTAGAAAAATCATAGAATTCGCCATATGATTACTTAGGTGTTCTGATTTCGGATGTTAAGTTAATTTTTTAAATAAAATTATTAAAATTTGTATGAATTTATTTTAATTTATTTTTTCAAATGTTGATAAAACTACCTCTTTAAAAAATAGCGTTTTTCTAGAAAAAATTTATTTTTATTTGTAATGGTACTTATTTTATTTATAATAAAAATATAACAATTAAATCTATTTTATATATGGGTGAATCATATAATTATAATAATTTTGTTTTTATTATTAATACCCTCCAATTTAATAGATATGTAATAATTATCATGTTTGAATATTAATATTTTAATAGAGTATCATTTTTTGTTTAAACCTGGTGTTGCGTGTGTCCCATGATATCAATGAGATTGAATTTATTTAACAAAAAATATATTCTAGATTCTTAATGTGTTACCATGTACAAACTAAAATAAATTTCATCCTCACAACTAAAATTTTTAACTAGTACTCAAGGGTTGGGAATTTGAAAATTCTTTTGTGGAAATCACAATTCGCAAAAAGGGTCAATATAATTTCCACTTGAAAAGATAAGAAAGGAAATAAAAAGGTCATATTGTTTAGCACATAAATAGGGTTAAAAATTAGAGAACATTTGAATGAAGTGAATATATGGACTTGGAAGAAGATCCATAAATAATTATAGACTGTTGTATAGAACATTGATAATAAGAAAGTGAATGATCATGATAAATTTAAAAACCACAAGACCATAAATATGTGATGAATTAAAAGGATATTTATTTATTGAAAAAAATGTAATAGAGGGAAATTATTATTTTAGGATATTTTTCATGGATTTTAGGGATTCCATTTCTATCAAGAGATGTATCACTGTAAAATATACATATATGATCTCTTTTTATTTAATAAACACTTTTTCATCCTTTTGTAATTGTTAGATTAATTTCCACTTGACCACTTTTTATATGGAAATGAATACCCAATATTTTTTATTCTTTAAGAACTAAATTAAAATTCAACTAGATCATATAATTCCCAAAAGATATACAAGATTCTCTGCTATTGTTTACTAAATGAAAAATGGTTTTCATATATATTGCAATAAAATTCATTAATCTCCAATACCCCAATAGTAACTCACAAAGTTTAACATAGTCCATTACAAAAGTGACTTTCCTTGATACCATGTAGCATACATCTCTAAAAATATAATAGAATTCATCCCAAATAATAATTTATGGTATCCATAAAGGTTATATATACTTTTATCTACTAAAATTTCCCCATAAATATCATTATTCTTAAAAACGTTTGACCGTATTAATATTTACTCATCAAAAAATTTATTTAAAAATCAATTTCATTCAAAAAAATATAACATGTATTCCATTGGTATGTGTTCCACTCTTATTTCCCTCTTGTTAAGGGTTTAAGCTTTGCGGTCAAGTGGGATGTGATGGGTTATCACCCTACAAGCTATTTGTTATTTTTACAAAACCATGGAAACACATATGTTCAAATAATATTTGTAAATATTCGTGATCCAATAATATTCTCAAGATTATTTTGAACATATTAAAAAATATATTAGTCATCAAATCATTTTTAACCATTATTTTTTTCATTGCACCTAATTTTTTCCACAAAATCTACTAAACAAAATTGACTATAACTACCTCAACATCAAGAACATATCCAATATTAAATTTTCCCCAATTATTTGTTCATTCATTGAGTATCACCTTACCATTTAAATCACCTTTCTTTTCCATTATTAACATTCACAATATTTTTGAAAATCCATAAAGAAAAAACTATTCAATATTAGTCATTAAAATTTTAATGGTTCTTATAACCATATTACCATTTATAAAAATACAATAAAAACATGGTTCTAAAGTTTCAACACCTAAAAACATACATAATTACACTTAAGTGATTTTCTAACATTAAACCTTAGTAATTAATCCTTAAATTATGTCATTGACTCAGATAATGACCACATTACCAATATTTATGATATTTAACAATTAGTAGGGACTTATGTTGAAAATTATTTATTTGAATGTTTCTAAATAGAATGAATTTTTATTTGGAAATTAGATAATTTTTTATATCTTTTTTAATACCTAAATCATCTTCCAATTCCTTTATATAATATATTATAGTTCATATTTATATATTTTTTACATTTAGTTAATTGAATAATTATTTTTCATATTTTTCACTTGAAATTACATGAGATTACATACTTCACTTATTTTATGCCTTAGGAAATTCCAAAACTTCCAAATTGTTGACCAAAATTTGATATAGATAATTTGGATCTATCATTTTATGTGTAATTTATATTCCCATTTGGTTAGATATCTCTTTAGAAAAATCGTTACACTTCCCATAATTTTTATGGTCATTATTAATTCTTCTATTTTGAACCATTAATCAATAAAATAACATAAATTTGATGAGAATGTATTAATATACTGAAGGGATACTTATAAACCTAAATTTAATAAAGTATAAATGAATATTTTTTATCCAGGGTAATTATTTTATTAGGATTTCTAACCTAATAATTCATTACGTTCCACTATAATGGTTTAAAAAGAGATTGTTAATCTCTAAATAATACCCCCTCAACATTGTCATACTAGGTTAGCAGCAAGGCCAATTTTCATGAATCAGGTAATACTCGAGTGTAGCCGGATACACCTTTGTCAGAGTTATAAACACTGTGTATATCTATTCTAGAACTATTTCCACTTCTTGACTAAAAATTTGGATTTACATTCTTGGATCATACATTCTCTATAATTCTCAAATATTTAAAGATATTTGTATATACATGGACTTATCCTTATACTTATCCTTATACTTATCTCTAGAGTTTTCACAATGTTTTTATCATACAAGTTTCATAAGGCTAACTAAATGATTCATATGATTCCATCTAATGTGACCCAATCCATTTACACATATTATCACATGATTCTTGTACATAAATACCCCATAATTAATAGACAAGGATAATAAATTCCTATGGTCATTATAATATTAGGTTTTTAATACATTAAACAGGACATTCCAATTTTATTTTCAATATTGAGCTCTAATAATCATTTCAAGATCCTAAATCATCGTTGGATATCCTTGGGAATATATAATAAAAGGTGTTTCCATTAAACCCCAATTAGGAAATAAACAATATAAAGAAAAAATAATATGTTTTAAAGGTATAATATGATATCATAAAATAGACGACTCATTAAGAATATCATTTAATCACATCATAAAGAATATGGTATCTTAAGATCATGGAATCATTTGAAACATGGAAGAAATATAAACATAACAAGATTATAAGTTAGGGCTAACCCTAGAGACAACATCACATTATGGATAGAGTCCATAATGTATTAGGTTCACCATATAATACCATACATGATGTCTCATGAGAATAAATATTTACCTAATGCATTTGAGGGATATATAATTCTTGCCCCCCTCATCATTTCCATTTCATATATATGAATATTTTTTCCACATAAAGATATCAATCATAACGAATACACAAAATAATTACTTAAGGAAATAAATGAGTTTCATAATCTTATCTCATAACATAATCACACGATGTTCCATTAACAAGTCATTTGAGAAATGATCATAAGGCATGTATTACCCTATAAAATGAAGGGAGAATAAACTAGGTATATATTTGAGAGACATGGATACATAATTTAGAATAATTCCATAACATTAATTGTTTCTTTCATTGATGAGTGTAATTTTAAAATTTTTAAAATAATTATGGATTAAAATTACCTTTACACTTTTAGTAACATAAAATTATTCCATCTTAGATAGAAATTTATTTCTAAATTTCAATTTTAAAATTTATTTAAAAAAATATACTTTCCATTTTTAAAACACATATTTTCAATCTAAATGTTTCTATAACATTAAGGAAACCATTTTTTAAAATAAATTTTGATACATAAAAATTAGGCTGTAAATAATTGAGTGGTAATGATGGAGGAAGTGTATTATTGATGTTTAATTCATTGTAATATGATTCCTTTGACATTTTTTAATAAAGATAAATAAGTTACATATTAATAAAATGATCAGAATTTTTGTTTTAAAAAAAATTTATAAAAAAATTAGGGTAATAATAATTTAAACAAAAATAAAAAAACATTTTAGAATTATTTTTTACAAAACATGGATTTAGATTAAAAATCTTATCCAATCAAAGAAATAAATATTGTCTGATATTCTTAAATAAATTATCCATAATTTTAAGTACCAAATATATAAAAATAGAACAATTTTGTGAAAAATTGATGAATAACTCAAGGATTATAAAAATAATGTGGTTTATTATATAATGATACACTAATTTCATTTAATTGAAATTTATGCTTAAGAAATCGTGATTAATTTTATATTGACAAATAAACTCATACAGTTTTGGTCACTCTTTAATCATAACATTCCACTAATAAAGTAGAATAATTTTAAATTAAAATACCATGATTCAAGAGGAATTAAGGAAATATTATTTAAAGTGGTAGTATATACACCATTCATAATAAAATATGTGTATTGAAAAACAAGTGTCTAAAAGAAAGAATATTGAGATAAAACCTTCAAAAAGTTCATATCATTAAGGTGTGATTTATTCATTTGGGTGATTATGTGTTAAAAATGTATATCCAAATGACTAAAATTGTAATTAAATAAAAAATAAATTGAATTTATTTCACAAAAAATCATGAAATAATATAATCAACAAAGTAGATGTATAACTCATTGAATGACAATTTTGTTACAAAACCCCTTACCTCAAACTTGCATTTAGTTTAGATCTATTTAAACAAAATTATAGTTGTTTTTAACACATTATTTACTGATTATAGAACCGTATTTATCTTTATAACATCATATATTAACATTTTATGAACTCTTTTTACATATTCATTAATAATATTTCATTATCATTGATGGTTCAGGTGGAAATTACCTTGTTTTCTCAAGCATGTTTTATCTTGAAAGCATCAGATCTTAATAATAACATATATTTCCATCATCATGAAAATTATATTAATGTTATACATATTTTTATTTTTCATTTGATACATATTTATAATAATTATTTAATTTTATCATGGAAAATGAATCACTTCGCTTCGGGAAGATAGTAAGCCATGCATATGCACGAGTGACTAATCATTTCCATAACTAGTAAAAGGTTAACGATGTTAATTGTATATTAATTTTAAAGAATAAATATTATTTCACATATGTCACATATATTCATTAAATTTATATTTCAGTATCATTCATGTAAATCATTTGTTAAAAATGAATAACACCACTTCACAATGTGATAGTCTGCTGTACACATGAACAACATTATCATTTACTCATATGATATTATGGTAAAAAATTATAAGATATATTTATCATATAAAATTATTAATTTTTAATTAATATCATATATTAACATAAAATTTATCCATATTACCTCCAATGTAAATCCTATGTGAAAAATAAATCCCATAGCTCAATGAGGTGGTATTTTTACTAATAAATGAAAATTGTTATCATAATCACTACTGAATGTAACGTTAGATGGTATATAAGATATTATAATTAAATAAGAATAATTATATCATAAATAAAATATATAAACATTATATTTATCATTGTATCCATATCTTAGAAGTGGTGAGGGAAAACTGAGTACATCGGTTTGCGAGGTTGTAGTCTACCGTACACACTATCAATAGTTTCATTTCCAAATTGAGTTGGGAGGAGAGGGTTGTAGGTTATTAGATTAATATAACAAAATAAAATTATATTTAATATACTGAAACTATATTATTAGTATGTTATAATAATATTTTAAGGAGGTGGTGCAATAAATAAAATAAAACATTATGTTATGGATTTTACCTCTTCTTCAGACAACATCTATAGTTTTTCACAAAAGCCTTGTTATGTTGGATTTATGACTAAAAAGATTCTTCAAGTAAGAGTGTAGGTAATTATTTAAGTTATTATTGCAGGTATTGGTCTAAAAATGGGTTTTCAGAAGTGTTTAAAGGAGGTCATGGAGGATTTACTTTTATACGTGTGAGAGAGGACACACTTGAAATTTTTAAAATGAAAGAATTACTCTCATATTTTTATATTGAAATAAAGAAAAAATGGAATTTTTTTAAAAATTTAAAGATATATGATATAACTATGGACATCCAATATGAGTTTGATAAGTTTTGTGTCATTTTTATCCCATATTATTTTATTTTAACCCATGGCAAACTAGTTTTTACGTATACCATAATAAATTTTTTTTTCTATTTTCTCTATTCATTTTGGTCAAAAATTAATTTGAAATTCTTACATTATATAAATTATTATGAATGTAAATATTGAATCCCATTTTCTAATTTTAAATGGTTATTTTTAATAAAAATAAGTTTCTTACAATTAATTAAAAAATGAACATTTTTAGAATAATCCAATAAAATAAACAAGATATAATTTTCATATTATGATTTTAAAAAGGTGTTAATTTAAATAAATAAAAAAAATTAAATTATTTTAAAAATGGTTTAAGTTTTGTTTTAAAGCCCCCCTAAACCGCCTTTTCGAAAAATATAATTTTTTAATGCTTTATTTTTCATTAAATTTGTTGTTATTTTATTTATATTAATTAGATAACCATTAAATTAATAGTATACACATGTAAACCATATAATTTTCATAATATTTTTATTTCTATTCATAAAATCCAATTTAATGGTTATCTTATATTTTTCATGGTTAATTTTTTATATTTTAAAAGAGTACCACATATCTTTAAACCCACTATTGCATGTATCACAAGCTATTGAAGAGATATAATTTATATAAAGGAAAACATATTAGAAAAATTTCAGCTGTAATAAGTTTTAATATTATTCGCTAATTTATGAAATATATTTAAATATTTTGGTCAACAAAAATGTATTTACAAATGATTAGGAAATAAACACTAAATTTTTATTAAAAACATTTATTTCAAGAATGATTGTTATTGATTTTTTTGACAAAATAATATAATAATTTTTTTTGATATTTTTTATGTTAATATATAAAATTAAATTATTTTTTTAAATCATAATATCTATATTATCATAGGGTAAATATTTGGGATTTTTCAGAAAACAAAATGTTTTTAGCGAATAGTGAAAATATCGATTTTTTTGTAAAACATTCATTTATTTTAACAGATTAATTGATTTATATTTAAAATTATTATTTTAGTTTTATTTAAAAAGAAAATAATATATTATTTTGTTAAATATAATAAAATTAATTACATATAAATCACCTTAATATTGAATTTTAATATAAATTTATTTTTAGGCTAAAAACATCATTTTTCTGAAAATTGTTTTAAATTTCACACTTTTTCATCATTTTAACAAGTTAAAATTCACATAATGAGGAATTATTTAAATAAACATATATTAGATACACATATATTTATATATGTGTGAATTTAAATTCAAATAATCATTATTTCAATTTATATTGTTAATATAAGATCATATTTTCTTTGAAAAAATAATCTTTTGGAAAACCGCTTTTTATCACGCTTGTTGGATTTATTTTAAATAAAATTCAAAAAATTAGGTAAATTTATTATAATAAATTGGATTCTATATTTTTAATCAATGTAAATCATATTATATAATATTTTTAACTTAATGTTTTTTATAATGAGTTGTAAAAAAACAAATAGTGATTATCATAAAAAATTAAATCGTAAAAGTGAGTAACATGAGAGGTAAAAGGGATAAAATATTTAAAATATGATTATTTTGAATTTTACTGTTTTGGATCATTTTCATATATCCTTTACATATTTATCTTTTTATTCTCTTGGAACTTGGTTTAAGAGTGACTTCTCAATATTGAATAGTTTTGGGTATTTACAAAAATGAAAATCTTCCTCATTTATAAAAAAGAACCCCAAACCATGAATTCTATACACATATCGAGAAATTTTACATAAAAACCCAAAAATATATCTTCCAAAAATCCTTATAAATATTATAGAGCATCTTGTATTACCAAAAATCCAACTTTAGGGTCCTTAATAAAAGATCCAAAGGAGGTTCTGCTAGAAAAAGGCAAACAACTTCACTGAACTCCATATTTTTTACTTCTTTATTTCCACAATCAATTATGGGCTAATTATTATAATATATTAATAACATTATATTTTCTTTATACGTATATGTTATTATATTTATGTATTACCTTTTACCCATCTCTACTTTCAATAAATAGGAAACAAAACAATCATTCGAGTTTACAACGGTCTACCACCTCACAAACTGATGTAATTAATTTTCCATCATTACCTCTAACATATATTAATTATCATATATTTAATATTTTTATGTTATATTCAATATTAATCAATCTTGTAAATTAATATATCATATAAATTCTTTCCAGACAATCCATGTAAAAAAGAAAATTTTATTCGTGGCTACAGAGGACTATCACCTCATGAAATGATATTATTTGTTTTTTTATTACCACATAAAATGGAAATTATATGTAACTGTATTAAAAGAAATAATATGATATTCAGGATATTATTATAATTTAATAAATAAAAAATAACACTTTTCTTATTTCCATCATTATCATTGAAATATGGAAATGTTACATATGTGTAAATATGACAAACTATTTCCATGATTGTAATGTAGTTCAATTTTTATAATCCTAATTCATAGTAATTCATAGAAGTATTATTTTTTTCAAAAATTATAATTATTTAAGTTTTATGATTTTATTGATGATGGAAAAATTTCCCCATTGACCATGGTGGTAAGGGTTAATACATCAATGCCATTTAAATTAGGATTTTCTAGGCTTGAATTTACATTGATAGAAATTATTTTCTCATTATATATTAAACCCCATTAATTTTATTCTCTATTTTTTCATGATCTTATAAACTAATAATACCATTTTTGTATATTTGGTACCTATATAACCATGATTTCATTAAACTATTTAAATAATATTGTATTATTGAATAAAGATATTTTTACCCTGATTCTAACGCTTTAGCCGGGGTGCGCGCATCTGTCTGTGAGGACGCGCTGCTGTTTCCCCGCATTCCCACCTTCCAAAGGTTGGCGGCATTCGCTCCTTGTTCCAGGATGTTTGCTCCTTGATCGAAACTGAGTTGATGGGATTTTGGTTCTTCCTTCCGTGTATTCTTCCTCAGAACTCATCACCTAGTCCGGGTCTCCCTCATAGATTTAATACGGTGTTTGTGAATCTCATTTTCGGTGCCATATCTTCATGGTTGATGGTTAATTACACTACTTCCTTCAGGACATTCCATGGGGTCTTGACAGGGTAGCGACCTTCAGTCAGAGTAGATGACAACATCAGGCATGTCAGGGAATCTATGGGAGTTTGGACATTGGGGAACCTGTATTCTTCTTCATAAGAGTGCATCTCAAGGGTGCATAAACCGAGGCATCCCGCGTCGAATGTGGGGAATCGTATGCCATAGGCATGTCCCTGAGGTTTTCCTCAACTTCTTATGCTTAACATGGGGTATGCCATGAGTTTAACATCTTGCAGAGGTGGTTATGCCAAAGGAGTGTCATCTAGGGTTTTTCTCAGGCATCTCACGTTTATCACGAGGTAGGTCGTTAGTTTAACGTCTTGCGAAGACAAAATGATAGTCATCAGAACGTCCCATAGAGACAGATCAAATTGTTATATCCCAAGGGGGGAATACCTAGAAGATGGATGGATGAGGATGCCCAATGAGGACGGATCTGAGGTGGTGCGCTCCAAGGAGGGGAGATGTCACGCTGAAATGGTTGATCTGAACACCACTGAGGGTGGATCAGGGTAAGTGAGCCCTAGTATGGGGGACACCATGGATTACCATTGGCTAGGATTGAACCTCTTGGAGGTTTCCTACGTACCCTGTATAGAGTACAGGGATCAAAACCCATGTAGTTCGAAGGGTTGATGAATCGGGGTGCACACAGAGGACAATGACCCGAAGACATGCTGGGGCTTACGTGTGGATAACGGCCCAGGTACTGCTAGGAGTAGCGAGGAGGGTGGACGACATGATCCTACTGGGATGTGGCATCCCGGGTAAGATTCAAGATGGATGATGGATGTATGAATGAATTGGAAGGGGAATGAAATTGGACCATCACAAGGGCGACAGTGAAGTTGGGCTTGAGCCTCGAAGATACCTCATACATATCCCCGTGGTAGGGAATTAAAGTCCGCGTAGTTCGGGATGGTGCCGGTGAATCGGTGTGATGGTGGACCTTGGCCCGATGGGTATCTTCAGCGAACCGACGTGAAGGTGGACCCGTGGGTCCACTGGTGGTGGGCTTGAACCTTGTGAGGCTTCCTACATACAATTCATTGACATGGATCATAGACCACGTAGTTCATATTGGACATCGGAAGGCCGACGTGAAGGAGGACTAGGGGTCCACTGATGGTGGGCTTGAACCTTAGGGAGGCTTCCTACGTACCATGCCTTGGCACAGATCAAAGTCCTCATAGTTCAGGATGGACGTCGAAAGGCCGACGTGAAGGAGGACCAGGGGTCCACTGATGGTGGGTTTAAACCTTAGGGAGGCTTCCTATGTACCATTACTTGACACGGATCAATGTACTCATAGTTCAAGATGGTCACAGTGGCTTATTGCTGGGCCAGAATGCAGTTTAGCATCATGCGGGATGAGGGTGAACCTTGATGTGAATAAACGACGGGTGGTGGGCTTGAACCTCATGGAGGCTTCCTATGTACCATGCCTTACCACAGATCAAAGACCACGTTGTTTCGGAGTGTGGTTTAACGTCATGCTGGATGGTGGTGGAACTCGACGTGAAGGAATGACCAATTGGTGGGCTTGAACCTCATGGAGGCTTCCAACATACCATGCCTTAACATGGATCAAAGTCCCTGTAGTTCGCTTGAGGTGGGGGTCAGGGTCATTGCTTACTCTAATCTCATGTGAGTCATGCTTGGTTTGAGAAACAAGAGGTTGCAGGGACCTGATGATCACATCACGAAGGGTGCGTCCATGGGAAACAATGAGGGGATTATGCGTTAGGCGGCCCATGGTGCCGGGACATACTCCAGGATGGAGGCCCGAGTGCCGCTATGGAGCGACAATGGTGGATGGGGCTTACACAAGCAAGCTGCTCGGGTGCCACTATGGAGGGGCACTGGTGAATGGGGATTACACAAGGAAGCTTCCTGGGTGCCACTATGGAGGGGCTCTGGTGAATGGGGCTTATGATAGGAAGCTTCCCGGGTGCCTCTATGGAGCGGCACTGGTGAATGGGGCTTACGCAAGGAAACTGCTCGGGTGCTGCTATGGAGCAGCACCGGTGAATGGGGCTTATGCTAGGAAGCTAACCGGGTACAGCTATGGAGTGGCACTTATGAATGGGGCTTATGTGAGGAAGCTGCCCATAATGTCTTCCTCATGTCTGGACATGAGGGCATCCCAACCCATTGGTGAATTGAGTGGTTCACCTATGCACTGGTGCACAAGAGGGATAATGCTAAGGGGCATTGGAATCATGCCACTGTAATCATGGCATTAGGCATCTTATGCTTGGAGCATAAGGCATCTCTTGTTGGGAGAAAGATGCATCCTATGATTGGGACATAAGGATTACTACAGTTTATAGTCTTGTAGATGGGACTATGGGAATCTTATGCTTAAAGCATAAGGCAACTCTTGTTTGGAGTAAGAGGAATCCTATGTTAGGAATATAAGGAGTACTACAGTTTAGAGTCTTGTCGATAAGACTATTGACATCTTATGCTTGAAGAATAAGGCATGTCTTGTTTGGAGTAATAACCATCCTTTGTTAGGAATATAGGAGTAATACAGTTTAGAGTCTTGTAGATAGGACTGTTGGCATCTTATGCTTGAAGCATAAGGCATATCTTGTTTGGAGTAAGAGGCATCATATGTCAGGAACATAGGGAGTACTACAGTTTAGAGTCTTGTAGATGGGACTATTGGCATATTATGCTTGAATCATAAGGAATCTATTGTTAGTAGTAAGAGGCATCCCGTGTTAGGAACATAAGGAGAACTACAGTTTAGAGTCTTGTAGATAGGACTGGTGGCATCTTATGCTTGAAGTATAAGGCATCTCTTTTATTGGGAAAGAGGCATCCTATATTTATCATATTAGGGTTACTACAGTTTAAAGTCATGTAGATAGGAAAATTGACATAAGGTGACTATCAATGGTTGGTGTTGGGTCATACGCAAGGGCGGCCCTTTCTGGTTCAACCTGACATAGGAGCAAAGTGATTGGGTTTGGATGAGTTGCCTGAGGAATGGTTCAACTTGAGGTAATTGGGGACTTGATGATGAGAATCTGAACTCACGACGTGGGAATGGAACCAAGATGAATATGTTGACACAAGGTGCTTTATGGTGTGTCGAGGGGTATCTCAAATCATGGTGTTCCAAAGGTGGGAGGTGGGTGCGCAGTGGAAAATCCCGAGACCCCGGCTTGAGAAGTTCGCGGTGCGACTCTCCATTTTTCATGGGGGTCTGTGATGGCAATGAAGGGACCGGCCCAGAGGGGCCCGGGGAGCATTCGGTCTCGTTGTAGGGACCACTGGGTGCGAAGGTAGGATCCTCACAAAGGATTGATCTTCGCGAAGTTGCTTCGCCGAGCAAAGGGGCTCGGGGAGCATTCGGTCTCGCGGAGCATGGACCTCTTGCGGAGAAAGTGTGGCTCGCGGAGCAAAGGCTTGTGGAGTAGCATCGAAGAGCATGGGCCTCTTGTGGAGCAAGGGAGACTCATGGAGAAAAGTCTCACGGAGCAGCATCATGGAGCATTAGCTCGTGGAGCATGGACTCACGGAGCCTCAGCTTGTGGAGCAGCAATGGGAAAGAAGCTGCTCGCGGAGCTTGGCCTCGCGGAGCCGCAAATCTGAGCTCTGCAGATCGGGAGATCGGCCAACCAAGGGGTGAAGTGGTCATCCATAAAAGGGGGGAGATCTGGGTATTTCTAGGCAAGGGGCACCGTGAAGCAGAGAATGAGTTTGCCCCGCAGTGTATCGTGAACGTCAAAGGGGTTCTCGGAGCATCCTGCCTCCTTTGCTTTGCAGTGGGCTCGCGAACTTAAAATTTATTCGTGGAGAATCCCACCTACTATGCTTAATGGCAGGTCTTCGCGATGCATTGCGAATTTCAATCCGGTTCGCGGAGCTTCCCGCCTCATTGCTTCACAGCGACGCTCCACAATCACGGAGGGGGCTTCACGAATGGGCTTTGCGAACCAGTTTCCCAGCAAAATATCAAATATCTATAACTAATAATCTGTAACTCTATTCGGGCCCTACGACCTACCAAATCGAAGCATGAGAAATATTCTACGATCTTGGATCATGTATGGAAGAATTTGCAAAAATTTGGAGATGCGTTTTCTGGGGTCTACAAAACTAATTAGCTTTTTTACAAAATCATTTAAATGGAATATTTTTATCGTTTTTCAAAGTGTATAGTTTTACTTATTACAAGTGAGAAAGAAATTATATTTTAACGTATACAAAATGAATGAAATAACATGTCATAATGACCATTATTTTCATTTAATCTTGCATTATATGTTACAAAATTTTTCAAATGGAATCTTATTATCGATCTTCAATTTAGCACTTTAATAGGATTTTTGCTACTATTTTAATAAATTTATGTTCTATTATAGTTGGTTTAATATTTCATGTAGTTATTTCATTTGATTAATTCTTCATTAGGTTTTCCTCATAAAAATCACACCTTGTACAACGACTATTATAGTTGATGTTTTATCAGATATTTCAGTCAAACATAAACAACTCTACAGAGGTGAAAGCCTTAAAATTTAATCCTCACTATTTTAGGTATCTTAGAGAGTGATTAAACACTACATAACACAAAGTATTTTAGTCACGTAATTGATACCCACTATTTGTTAAATACAAACTTTATTGTGATATTTTATTATAAAATAAATTATTTGTGTTTGAAATCTATTTTCCATTCATGAAATTTCCTACAGAATTTTCGGTATATAATCTTGTCATTTTCTAATATGAGGACTCAATATCAAGCTCCAATCATGATTAGCATGTGTGGTTTACTTCCTTGTTGTATTAATTTTATGAATTATTTAATCTCTATTAAACCCTTAAGGATTATGATCAAGTGTTCGGTACTCTATTTAATGAAATTAGTATCAATTTTATCAAGAAATTTCATATATAAAACCATAAAAGATGACTAATATTGTATAATTTTAATTATTTTATGTGAATTCATATGAATTTCACTTTTTAAACTGTGACATGAAACTGTAAATTATGAATTTTTTTTCATATTGTTTGATGGTCACATGATAGGTCATAATATGCTATAACACAATAATTATTCTCTAAATATTATACCCCATTCTAGGAATGCTTCTTCTAATCCATCCACAAACCATTCTTGGGGCCTAATATTCTATTTAACCCTCCTATTCCAGCATTCCATGGAAAAAAAGAAACCTAATTTATTTCCCATATTCAATTTTTTTCATACTTCCATTTCTTTTTCCATAGAATCTTGAAAATTTGAATCTATTTATTTCCTTCTATAAAAACATAAAAATGATAAAAATATGAAAAGAATAACTTATTTTTCAATAAAACCCAGTTCAAGTATATATATATATATAATAATGATATCAAACAGTCACACGCATAAAAAATTCTTTTCCACAAAAATAAAATAAAAATAAAAATAAAAAAGAATACACACCTCAATAATATAAACACTAAATTTATAATTCTCATAAGAATAAATTTATAACTAATTATTTAAATAAGATAAAAAATTCCCAAATAAGAGAGTTGCATCATGATTCTTGTATAATTCTTATCTAAAACCTATTTCCTATTTTACTAAAATTATTTAGATATTTAATAATATTAATTCCATTTATGATACTATTTACTAGAAATCTATTTAACTCATCACTCAAGATAATTTGATTTGAGTTATGATTACTCTCATGTATGTTCATGCTATTAACTATATTATATTTTTTTTTAATATTAACATATAAATGAATCAATAAAAATCATGAAATCTTTCATTAATGATGAAATGAATATAAGGGTCGATTTATGTCTATAATGATTAGAAAAAAATAATCTCAAATGATTTAAAATGGAGGTAAAGATATTAAATAATAGTTCATGGTTTTCAATATTAATCTACATAAAATAAATTTTATCCTTTAGCATCCCTTTAAATGGAACTAGCTCAGCATCCCTCTCTATTCCAGTAATCGGTTCACAACCATACCCTGAAAATAATGAATGATTTTTTACCTCATTTAAAACATTATATTATCTTAAAATATTATTTTCCACTCATTTTTCTTATTATTTATCAAACAATTAAGGAAACTCATTTTAATAACAACAAATGATATCCTTTGAAACTTAACTCCCTTAATGAGTAATCTATAACTTTCTCACACTCATTCATAGAACTCTTATCAAATTGTACTTTGAAAGAAAAAATTAAATTTTAGAAAAAAAATAAAAATCATGAGATTACACTATATATTATTGGTAATTGTCATAAATTTTCATATGATATGGCTTCTATATCGATGCATTTCATAGCCTCTGAGGGCTTTACAAAATATTATAAGTTTAAATAGTATTATGATATAAATTTTTAAATTATATTCAATCAATGTAATCAATAATCATAATTTGGTTCCAAATCATTATGATTTGAAAAAAAAACTTATAGTAGAAATTTATGTCCCAATGAAGAGTGTGTATGAAAGGATATGTTGGAAAAAACTTTGAATACATCATGGGAATGTGTAACATAACAAAAATAATAAAATTAATACGAATAATCAATATAATAAATGAATGATTCCAAAAATTGAAATAATGAAAATCTATTATATTATAAATCACTTCATAAATAACTAAAAATTGGATTGAAAATGTGTCTTCTAAAAATATCAACCAATATCCCAAGCGATTATGACCTTGATGAATCCTATTTTTAAATATTTAAAAATGTATTTCCTTTTTTGTGATGTATTGGATATTTATGAGTTCAAGAAAAAATTTCAAGTATCCAATTGGTGTATTCAATTCACCTATTTTGTGAAAAAATTATCCATCTTCATTCTGTTCTTTTTCTTTCTATAACATGTTCCAACAAAATAATTGTTACAACATATACATTTTATAATAATCCTATATTTTCATTAAAATTACACAAATTATTATTATTCTACTATAAGGATATTTCTTATTTTGAACATATAAAATCATATACAACAAACTAATGTGTAAGTTTCAATGTATTTCATTTTAAAAATACGTGGAATCCAAAAATCCACCACTAAGAATGATTTTAGAATATTTTCAATTTATATTTTCTAATAAATCAATAAAAATATTTCCAACTCTTGATAGTGATTTTTATGATCTTTAATATAGACCTTACCACATGGTTTCAATATATAAGAGAGTTGAATGATGTTACATGATGTGTATATGAAACTGATTTTAAATTCCACTCATTTATTAATATAGTAATCCTTTAATTCTATTAAACAAACTTGATCTTTATTTATAGTGAGATATATGATTTGGAAAGTCATAATTAATGATTAATTAATTCGTAAGAAGACCAAGCATGATATTTATGCTAAAAACCCACTTAAAAGTTCTTCTCATATTTGATATATATAATATATCTAGTAAATGAATTAGCGTTCTCTTCCTTATCATGTTTTTCATGTAATTCTTCATCGAATATTTCAATAAGTTCAAATAACTCTTTATTATTTTCTCCTCCTCATTTAATTAAACAACTTTAACTTCATCAAACCATTATATATACTTTTTTTATTCCATATATCACAATGTAAATATATATTGTTTTATTAGGAATCATGTTACTTTAATTTTTTATAAATTCGTGGATCATTTCATCATATTCCTTAAACAATACCTCTTATTCATTGACTATCATTTAATTAATTAATTTTGACTTAAATATCATTCCCATAAACCATTACAATGGATATTACATGCATTTATGTTAAAATACAAGAATAATATGATAGATTTACTAATCCCAATATACTCTCTGGAGGTTTGGACATTTTAAATATTTTCAATATTGTTTTTAGGATGTTTTTCTCAATTTTTAATATTGGAATTCATCACACCACTAACAAAATAGATCATCTCATCCTTCTATATTTGTATCCACTATCTAGAGTTATTTGTTTCTATTTAATAGGATTCTCTTGAAAACATGTTCACTCCAAATGCTGTAACATAATATTGTCTAATACTGTAATGTATCTTTCATAAAATACCATAAAAAACCAAGAACATAAAATTAGAAAAAACAATCGTTATAAAAAATAAAAAATATATAAATGAGTATAGAAAATTCTTTAATCTAATAAATTATACTTTTGGTGTAAGATAATTTCAATTATTACCTATCAACGATTCCAAAAATA
The DNA here is from genome assembly GCA_963277665.1 of Viscum album. NCBI lineage: Eukaryota > Viridiplantae > Streptophyta > Magnoliopsida > Santalales > Viscaceae > Viscum > Viscum album. The sequence continues at coordinate 418,226,551 of OY728143.1, forward strand.
TGATCAACGACAAAGAATCATTAATTCCACATGGAAGAAATTTTTTATAATTTATTTGTTTCTTGAACAAAGAATAATTAAAAAGGAAAATTATAGGGAAGTGTGACATTAATTTGTCATGGGACTAGGAATCCTAGTTACAAAATACAATAACCAAATTCTTATTTATATCTATTTTGAGATAACTAAATGAAATCTAAACTATACATGATTACCAATTCAATGAATTAGAGAATTAGAAAATAAATAATATAGGGGAATCAATATACAACGATGGTTTTTCTTATGCGAACAACTGATCTTCAAGTTCTAAATAATCAAACTCAATAGTTAAAAGATTTTAGTTGTAATAAATATTTATTTGGTTGACTTCAACCAATATTACACTATTAAATTGACTCCTTTTGACCAAAAGATCCAATACTATTAAACATTATTGAGTCCAAATCACAAGATAAAATCAATAAACTCACATTTAAATAATTAACTAAACCTACCAAAATGAGTTTAATCTATATTTATATATACTTGTTTAATGATTCAGAAGGAATATGATGAAAAAAATAAGTAAATATTGAATTACTAACACATAATATCAAACCATGCATAAAGATGAATAAAAAACATGCCATACTCATCCTTTTATATCTATCCCACCCCATTTTATGGGTTTATTCCCTCCAATTAAATTATTTATGGTTAATGAACCAACTAAAATCCATAAAATAGAGAATATAACAAAGAAAATGATTAAATAATTGAATAAAAGTATTAAAGTTACCTAAAATTTAAAAAAATGTCCAGTGTATGAAATCTAAATTTACATAATAATATACTTAGAAAAATAAAATGAACCCCTTAATATATCAAACCAAAATATTTATTTCTAGTTGACCCTCTTATTTTTCGAATATCATGTTAAAATTCTCCAATAATTATATAAAGGAAATACCCTTCCAATATTCCTCATCTCATTTAAAAAATATTAGTGTTTTTTTATAATCTAATATAAATATGCATGTCACAAAAAGGTGTTTTCATCACAACTAAGGAATCATCTTTGTCCCCAACTATGGAAGTATAGAAACAACAATTATGTAACCTTGTACTAGATTCTCAGTAATATCACATAGGTTATAATCAAAACAGTATAATACCTACATAAACAAATATCGATGAATGAGTCATGATGTGAATAGATTTCCCATAATGTAAAATAATTTTTCATGCCATGACCACCATCCCCTTGAATAATCATCTTCTTAATCACTAAATGGAGCGACATATTGAGAAAAACTTCATGATTAATAAGCTTTACATAGCCTAGAACTTCTCTTTATTATTTATAGAATGATCATCATACATCCTAGCATTAAATATTCCTTCATAAAAATGCAACATCACAATGATTCAAGTCATGATGAAAACCAAAAAAATATTTTCTCTCATAATGTAATACCCATTTGAGGCACAAAATACACCACTACATCTTTTTATGTTTTGAATTTATTTCATGTAATAATATTTGAAATTCATGGTAATAACATAACCATATCTTATATATTAACTAGAAATATTCCTCTAGTTTACTCATTTGATCCACTATTACATCAATCCACTTTGACCAAAGTTATAGTTTCCATATCAAGAATGGTGATAATTTCAATTCAAAACAATCATAATTGTTTTTTTTATAATTTTAGATCATTATGTTTATTTATGATTTTTTAATATTTCATATGGACATTTCATGCATGTAAAACCTGACTGGGTTCTCTTCATGACTACCATGATGTGTATGATGTTAATTACAATTTATTTTCCTACCGATGTTTTGACTTAACAAAGTCTTATCCACATTTGTTAAAAGTTTTAATTTTAATTCTCTATTTTTTGGTATTTTCATAATCACATTCATATTTTTGGCCTCTTGGTTTATCATCACTATATTAATACCCATTTTTATGAAATTGAAATATTCAATGTGATATTTTTTCACCAAATTTATTACTTAATTTCTGAGATGCAATGCATAAAATGAAATTTCTTATGTAATTAAAAGAGCATGTTATTGTAATTTTTTTGAATGGAGGATCATGATTGAAAATTATTTAAGGAAACAACACACATTTTTACTCCCTTCATATTGGAATTTTCTACTATATTTGATCTCCATAAAACCCTTTATGATTGGTATTGAGAAATCCTTATGCCCTGTAAGTAATTTTTTATGACATTTCTTTTAGTGTTTTATGCATTAAAACCTATGAATAAATACAATAGTGATAGTTTTTCTAGAAATTACATATTTTAAATTTTATTTTTTTAATCATGGCCCACAATTTTGAATCCAATTCTTATTTGTCTTTCTGATTTTCAACCACATCATATAAAAACCCATTACATTCACTCATCATGGTTTTCTCTTAGTGTCTATGAGATCAAAAACATCTCCATTTTATCTAGTGTGGACCCATATTTGGGATATTATATATTATTAACCAAGCATGTGATATCCTACCTTGGTATGAGTAATTTTACATTTTTTCCCACATGAAATGTTTTTTCATTCATAATTCTGACCCTTTTCTATAAAATCCAATAAATCAAAATGTAAGTATTTCATACCATTAAAAACAGAATACTAATGAAAAAAAGAATACAAAATTTTATATATATAAAATAAATTGATTCATATATATAATCTTGATATAAAATCATATTAAATTTTATATATTATATCATCTTGAAGTTGGATATGATCCATTTTTTCTAATTAAGAATATGAAGGATGAGAGTGGCATCAATACCAATGAGATGATGTTATATAAATACATTTATCTTTAGAAATATCATCCTATGGTAAGTCAACGTACTATAGAAAAGAAATTTTTTTAGTTTATTAAAAATAAAAAATATTTAGTTTCATATTATAAATAAAATTTAGATGGTTTTCAAGATATTCAACGAAAATTACACAACACTCTAAAAGTAAATTTAATGAATTTTATATAGCTTTAAAAATATTTTTATGAAGGGAGATAATTACTAGTTAATTTTGAATTAATATGGAAAAATTTTAGTGGGTTATAAAATTTGAAATGGAGTATTTGGACTCTTAGATATCTCATAACTTCAGGGATGGGAAGTGTTCTTAGTGAAAATCAATTTGAAGAATACCATTAAGGATATATAAATGTAAGAGTACCCAATTTCTACCATTTAATAAATTTGGTAAAAATCATTCTCGGGAGTGTATTATGAGAGAAATATGTGTTATCAATGTTTTAAATTTGAATATTTGGTACATAATTTTAATTTAATGAGTACAGATAAGAATGATATTAGAGAAATAATGAAATTATTTTCATCAAGGTGGTTTATAGGGAGTGATGTGATTTAATTATAATGAGAATATTTGTTATGAAAATATTAGTATGAAATAAAATTTTAAGGTTTGAAATCATAAAAATTATAAGTATAATGGTGTAAAAAACATCATTTTATTTATCTAATTCATATATTGATTCCTAAAAGTATGTAGCAATAAGAAAAGTATTTATTTTTTAAGATTATAAAAATTATATGTTTGATTCTAGGTCTTCACATTAATTTGTTTCTATGAAATTTTCATGCAATAAGTAAATATAATCTCTTATAATGAATTTTGAATACTTTTTTTAAAATCTTAGTGAGGGTATTAAAATGATATGTAATTATTTGAATATTCATATAAAAATATGTGGAATAAATTTTAATTAAAACAGTATCAATCAAATATTTTAATTTTTTGTTACTTTTGGTTTATATTTGTTTTCTTTATATTATTTTAATATACATTCTCAAAAAATGTAAGTCTCTAATAATATTTAAAATGAACATATGATTGCATTTAAAAATTAATTCACAGTGATTCTATTTCAATAAATTGAAATTTTGTCAAAATATACAATTCATCTTTATATTTCTCATGTCCTTTAAAATAATGAGATAGTGTAAATCAGTGATGTAGTAGTGGAAAATGCATATTTGGTTGTGTTTACTATTTTTTTCTTGGTATTATTTCTAATCTAGAGGTGTTATTGACTATTCAATTGGTTCACGATGCTAAGATAATTTCAAAACCCATTAATAGAGTGATTCAGTAGAGTTATTATAATTGAAAAATAAATTCTATGAGTTTCAATAGAATTATTTTATTCATCCTCTAACATCACTATATTTTGATAATGACTTATTTTTTATAATGGAATATGGGCCTATGATTATTTTCATTAACTAAGGATCACTCAATTACATTAATATTTATAAAAATTATCTTTTTGTATATATTGAAGACATGTTTGATTACCTCTAGGGTGATTAGTAATTTTGAATGATTTATCAAAAGTTTGTATATCATTATTTAATGGTAAAAGAATAATATCTTCCAATAATGAAACTTAAATGCAATAGGGTCGTAATGGGTTTGTTGTTAGGATATTTGGATTACTTAATATTTCTATATAATATATGGGTTTGATAAATAAAGTATTCTATGATTATTTGGAAAAAATAAGGGTTAAATTTATTGGTGATATTTTGATACATTATAAAGTTTAATAGGATCATGGAAGACATTAGAGTATAGTTCTCTAATACTTAATGATCATTATTCAATAAAGGGTATTGGTTTTGTTTTGATTGAAATGATCAAGTTTTAGCATGTGCATTGTGATCGATAATATCTCTAGAGAAAAACTATCCAATATACTCCCTTGAGCTTATAACAATGATTTTAGCCTTAAAAAATTGGACAAATTGTTAATTTTTTTTAAAAATGGTATATATATATATCATAAATTTTTGAATTTTATATTAAATCAAAAATATTTGAACACATGGTAGGGAAGGTTGTTAGTTAGTAATTTTTAAATGTAATAACCTATTCTCCTTTGTTACAGGTAATATTTCATTCATCTTTGTTGTAAATATTAATCTATTCTTAGAAATATTATCCTAGAATCAAAAATAAGAAAAAATTTGATAAAATAAAATTTTTTACATGTGTTAAATATTGATGGAAAAGGTTTGATTATATTTGAATGTAGGTTACATGTACATGATGACTGTAATTTATTTAGTAAGTCTAAAAAAACTATATATTCCACTCTTCCATCCATAATAAATATGTATAAAGATATATAGTAAAAACATTGAGGACTGACGAATGATATAGATGATTTAACCATTATATATTTTATTTTTCATGAGGATAAAGCAGAATGAAAAAAAATCCATAATAAATTATTCAACCATTATAGAATATTTAATAGCAGTTGGAACATAAATCTCGGGATTCCTTCATGGTATTACCAAATTAATCTCAAGTTAATAATGAAATATTGGTAATTATTAATCATTTAACTAAATATTATGATTTTATTACTATTTGGGATTATAATTTTTTGATCAAATTTTTGAAATATAATTTAAAAACATAGTAAATTTCCATAGATTTCCACTTTCTACTATGTTTAATATTGATATATGGTTTATATAAAATTTATTAATGGGTATTTAAAATTAATTTTTTAAAAATTAAATTTCTTTTAATGATTTCATCCTTAATCTAATGTACAATAAAAGTGGGTAGAAAAAATTTATAGGATTTATATTGGGATTATTTATTGGATTATCAAGGAATCTAGTAAAAATGAAAATCATTAACTTGATATTTTTATAATAATAGTATTCATTGCAGTACAAGTAATACCCCTTATAAATCATTAAAATAAAAATAGTGTTAAAATATAAAATTTTAGGATGAATACTGGGAAAGTAAGTTGTTGGGACCTAAATTAGTGAATGATATCTTTAAGGTTATAAAAATTATTCAACATAATATTGGAGAAGATAAAAGTAGGGAATATATCGTTGTATATAATTGAAGGAAATTTCATAAAATTGATGTACAAGTTCATGTTTTTATTAAAATATCATCATGAAATGGTGTGATCTATTTAACTATAAAAGTAAATATAATTCATTAATTTATTAGTCAATATAAGATTTTGGAGAAAATGGAATCAGTGTCCTATATAGACTCTCTACCTCCAAATTTTATTTTTCAACAAAATTTGTTTCATATTTATTTATTAAGGATATATATACATCATGAATATCATTAATTGATACTGAATAGTGTAGATAGAGTAGAATATTTACTATTAGAAGAGGGAAGTGTATATTCTCGATCATATATAGAAAGAGTTTAAAAATTAAGAAAATTTACTTTTTAATGTCTTTTGCAATAATCATATGGTTGAAAAAGAAACATCAGAGCCTATAGAAGCTGTGAATAAAAAGTTTATTTGAACATTTGTCTTGTAATAAACATTATGGGGGTGTGATTTACTTATATGGGAGAATGTACTATCCCAATATATTTTTTAAAATATTATAAATTTTTGTTTTCCTAAACTATATTTATAGATTTATATTTAGTAGAACATTCAAAAAAATAGATATATAAACTCTCATGATAAACTTTGTGTATATATATATAAATATATGAATATTTCATCATATAGAATATAATTTAATAAAATAATTTATAGTGTTCCTTGATTTATCTTATTAATTTAACTATATTATTTTGATGGATGGATTTTTATATTAATTTTACCAATTTATGAGGATATATAATATTATGAAACTTTTTAAAAAATATAATTTCATGGAATAGACTAGTAATATTATTTTGTTTTTTTAATTTTTTTATTATATTAAATGGAATGTTATTTTAATATAATTTGGATTTTAATTTAATAATTATATATTGATAATCATAAATTAGTAGAATACTGTAAATCTTCATTTTAAAAATAGAGGAATATTATTTAAAAATTATTTTTTAAAAACATTATAAGAAAGTGAGTTTTTAATATGATGTATAACCATAATGTTTTAAAAAAATATGGAAAAATATTATAATTGATATTTTATTGATATTTAATTTTCTATATATTTGAATTATTTATATTGAAATTGAATATTATAATTCAATATTGTTATAAGTTTAGTGATACAATATATTCTAGTTCGTTAAAAATAATCAAGTTTGAATTCAAATTGAATTATAAAACTCTATAAATTTTAAGTATCACAAATATTTTAAAGAAAATAATAAATATAGGGATTGTGTATGAATATTTGGGATATAAAATATTTTCTTTCTAATTATACTTGGAAACATTCATTTGATTATTGTTTTAATAATAGAGTTAGATTCCTTTTAAAAAAACATTGAAATCAAGTTTGAATTGATCTTTTAAGCATATTCTTAAATGAGTTTATAAAATGTTAGGGAAAATTTTTGAATGCTATGAAATGTGTTTAAATTCTTATAATACATCAAAAATTAATTTTAATTAGATAAATATTGAGTCAAATATTTTACCTTTTTTAAAGTAAAAAAATTGAGTTTAAATTGAATTGTGTTTCGTATTTTTATATTTTTTATGAAATGGTATAAAAATCTTATCAAGCATTATAAGACATAATACACAATTTATCAAATGTCACATAAATATTATCCAATTAATATAAATTAATTTTTATATTATGATAAATATGAAAATTATAATATAATGTTGAGTTTTATCTTTTATAATAGAGGGAATGTCAGAGATGGGGAATTAAAGATATCATTAAAAAATGATAAATTTATGGATGAATTTTAAGAATATATATGATGATAAATAATTTTTATAGATATTGTAACATAAATCCCATAATTTTCTAGATATTTTTAAACTCAAATTATAAAAATAACCATGATATCCTTATGATTGGGATATTTTTTAAATGATATTTTTAAAACTAATAACAAATTTATGTAAATTTATCTTGAGTTTTATGTGTATGTTAAATAATCTATCATAACTTGCCTCCATTTACATTCCTCTTTTCCCCTAAAAAATACATTCTTAACACCGAAGTAAGAATATTAACAAAAATTCCATAAAATAATATATAAAAATATTGATTTTATTCACTCTTATCATATCATTCCATTGATACTTAAATTTCTGTCAATTTCTATCTTCGTATACTCTATAATTTTATAAATGTTAATTCTATGACCTCTTATAATGTCATATATCAAAAAAAATAACATCATTAAAAAGGTATTTTATTGATCGTTGAAGGTATGTTTGTTCATTATATTTTATTTTTATATTTCATTGTGCTTTTTCTATTTGAGTAAATATATAATATATTATTAATTTCTAAGATATGAAAAAATTGAACTAAATAATTATCATTTCATTATTAAATAGTAAAACAATACAAATTCTGAAACTAGTATGAATGTTTTTTAATTTATTTTCATTATTTATATTTTCCTTTACTTTTGTTCTATTTTCTTTTCCATATTTTTAAGCCACCTCTATGCATGTTTTTCTTCTCATGTGTGAGGTATTTGAAAATTATAAATAGGATTTTCAATAATTCACTATATGGATCATTGAATTCAATTATTTCGATTTGTTTCTTTCAAATTACCTTTGATTATAGTAATGTTTAATTAAAAAATAATTATAAAAAATCCACACACAAGATAATGCATAATCATGGTATGAATAAAAAATGTTTATAAGGTTATCCATACAAAACAAATTTTACTACCTTTACCTTATTTAGAATCACTTATGATCACAAGATCCATTAGTTTGAATATTTCAGATATTTGGGGTCAGGATTTCCTTGAACGCATGGTACACAATGTGTCACCAGGAATGTGTATTATTCTCCATTATGTACAATTTTAGGAAAATGATATTTTTTAACAAAATGATAGTCTTTAACATAAATAAAAATATATCAAATTATTGTTGATATTTATTCTCCTCCCCCCATATTCTTCTCTTATTCTTTATTTCCCTTATATTCTATATTATATATGTATTACCACTACACATAACCTCTTCACCCTTCCATATGTACACTTCCCAAATATAATTTTTCATCGTCACAATATATAAAATTGTCACCCATCATTCAAGTCTAAATTTAAATGTAAAATCAAAAAAAAGAAACTTTTATTCATTATCTCTCACTTAATTCGTATTATTTTGTTCAATCTAGTCCCTTTAGTCGCATTACTCTATGGGACATGAAATTTTCATTTTGAGTATTTTTTGATGCACCAATTGACCCACATTATCAAACAACTAAAAATATTGATTCTTGAATCAATAGAAATGTCACCACCTTTATTATTGTGTGATAATGTTATTTATGAAATAACTATTGGACACTATATCATGATATATTTTTTATTCCTTAAAAATCATGAAAAACTACGTGTACTTTGTAGTGTGATCTAAGATTATATGACATGAGCATTAAAATACACGAACAGTTCAAATAATCACATAAAAATCACTTTTTAAAAACCATGATATGAATATATGATTTATTTTGGGGCATAAAACATCAAATCAGAAACATAAGATTGCTTCGTCAACAGACAATCCAAAACTATACGAATTATTAATTGACTTAATGGTTCCGGGTGCAATCTCATATTCTACTAAAACATTTGGAAAATAAAAAATCATGGCTAGGGTAGCGAGACATGATGAATGTTACATAATGTACAAATTTAAAATATTTTTATATTTTGGATGATGACCATCATGTGATCATAAGGAATATAGTGTATTGTAATCTTTCTTTAGTAAATTTTTATCTTATTCATCATGAATTTTAGTGAGATGACCTACATTTCAATTAGATTCTATCATTTACTCTAAAACTCCTCCCAAACATCATATTATCATCTGAAAAATTCATCCATGCACCTATAATATTAAAAAAATTCAACATAAGTAAAACTCCAAGAATTGATTAATATTTTATATGATTCACTTAATTCAAAATGTATTGTAAAAAAAATTAAACAAAAATTTATAAAATCTAATACATGTTATATTTTCATCACATGAATAAACTCCCCCTTTTACAAAAAACCACCTCACGATGTAAACATGACCATGAAAAACACATTATATAAAAAATCATCCCAAATTTTATTTTTAAAAATAACCCCCTATATATTCATTAACCAAATATATTTTCTAAAAAAATATATATGTTTTGAATAAAAAACATTAATATCAATTTCATCATATCCATAAATACACATTAATCATTCTTTTTCATTTTCATTGATCCCATTATTGTAAGTAACAAAAATTAATAAAAATACAAATGTTTTTCATTAGGTTAAATCAAATTCACTTCATTTATATCATCAAATAATTTTTCACCTGTATTATTTCTCTATGTGTAAAAACATTTATTGTTTATTACAAAACAATTACTGAAAACATGATTTGTAGATGAAGTAAAACTTCACCAACATGAATTCGTGCAATAATAAACACACACTTAATTCACAAAATTACACTTTTGAAATCCAAACATAAATATTTTATCCACATTAAAGAAAATATTCTTTGTACTAAAACTTTCAACTATCATTTGATGAAAGATAACAAATTATTATAAGAGAGGGGTAAAATCACCATACGTTAACCATGTGTAGATTGATTTTAATCTTCTATAATAGACAATATTTTATAAAATTAATCTTTTGGATATATCTTATTGTGAAAATCTATAATTTCCTCCTTCGATAGAATGTAATCTAGATTTAACACACGTTGGTATACCAACTCCCTGATAAAGTGGAAGTTGATATCAATAGTCAATGATGAGGAATACTAAATTAATTTTCTTGACTTATTGATTGAACTTTAGTTATCATATCCTATTAGCATCAACAACATAAGATACACTTTTATATATTATAATATAGTTTTAATATAAAAATATTCGGTTTTAAATACAATTTTAGGAAGAAAAACATTTCCTCATCAGTACATAGGGTCCCAAATTATTCTTCTTTATGAGGTATGACACACACCTTTCTCTAGAAAATAAAACTCCACTAAATTTGTAATTTATTACATTGAATATTATATTAGAATATATAGTTTCATATATAAAAATATTGATATTTCATCAACTAACATATTTCAAACCAGATTTAACTATTCATTTTATATATATATGAATCTTATTTATAGCCACATGATGTGACACATTTAAATCACTTTGTAATTGAACACATAATGTAATAGTATACACTAAATTTTATCATGATTTAATAAATTAATTTAAACTCTTAATATGTATCCAGAACACTATTGGGTAAATTTATTTATATCTACATCCATCAAATAATTTTTTCCACATAAATTGCAGTAAACCCCTATTTTGAATCATATATTTCATATATTTTTAAAATATATTAGGGAAACCTCTCATATAAAAGGAAAATATAATAATTTTCCTATGAAAGATGGTGACCTAAGAAATAATTCATCTCTCAAACATTTAAAATTTAAAATATTTTCTTCATCTTTAATGAAAATAACTCCCAAAAAATTAACCATTTAAAAAATATATTAGGATATCTGAATAAAAATATTAATTAAGGGAACTTTATTATCATCATTAATATAAAGGTTTCAATCAACTATTATCTCCCTGAATTTAAATGAGTTCAAGTAAGTATCAAACAAGTAAGACCATGATATTTGGAATTTTCTAATCCATATAGATCCTTTTTTAACTTGAAATCATCTATTTCAGCTTCTCTATGAAATAATCCATTCGGTATCTCAATATACACATCAAATTTTAATTCATTGTTGGGGATGGATGAAAAGACACCCATATGGAATATCCTTAATCATATTTATATAGTGATAAAAGTAAATATACAATATGATTTATGTCTAACCGACATGTTGAATTTATAACTAAACTAAATTACCTATATCTATTTTTAATCTTTACCAACATGTCTTCCTTGTTTCTCATCACCTCACCCTTTTCATTCAGATTATTTTGGAATACCTATTTTATTCAAATAAAATCATTGTTTATTGTATTAGTTATGAATACCCAAGTATTGTTCCTATTATTCTTAAAAAAAATTCTTAATTGTATTGATCTAATATTTATTATCTAAATAATAATTCAAATATCATAGCTTATTCTATAACAATAATGAGGTATTTAATGTCAGCTTTAATTTTTTTCATTATTTGAATCCACTATCCTAGATATCTAATAATATTTTAGATCTCAACCTACTTTATAATCCCTATAAGAGTTTAAAACATTTTTCTGGAACACCTGGCACTCATTTACAATCATCAATGAGAGGTAACTTATCAAGATTTCAACTATTTTAAAAAACATCAATCTCCTTCTCAAAAAAAATATTATTCATCAAATTCACATTATATCCTTCTTCTTCATCAACAACATAATTCCTTGAGTGTTCTATATCATTTACAACATAACTATCTATATTCATCCCTAATTCATTATTGTATCAATGATATCCTATTGAATTTGGTATTTTACCATGGAAGATACCTTTAACTCCATTCTACTCAAAATTCCACTTGTATTCACCTTCTTCTGTGATAATATAGGGGCTATAAAAGACCCTTAAGTGCTTCATTCTGGTGGGATTCTCGTAATACATCATGTATGGTGGAATATTTCAATTTTGTCGACAGAATCAATGATCTTCAATTTCAACATCCATGCAAGTATCTTGCTTATAAAAAATTTATAATTATAATATTATTCCATTAAAACATGATCCATTTCTAATAACATACTATTCTTTTATTAAGGAAGTAGATTTTTATAGGTTATATGGTATATTATATTTTAGATGAATTCCATTCTATCAAGATATTGTTTAAATTAGTAACATGGGAATTCAATACCATTGTTCATTTGTTACTTCCTCAAATAAAAACCACACTCCTTTTAAAAACTTTTCTTAATAAATTTGAATAATAATTTGGGGATTTGATATATATGTCATGAATATAATACATGTAATAAAAGTAATTATATGAATAAAAGATATAATTTTTTTCTATATTTGTAAATTTCTTCTTCATATTCCCACAATCATCTAGATGAATTATCTCTAATGGTTCAATGGTTTTAATATCTACTTTATTATGATATAAATTGAAAATATTCCATTTTAGAATATATATATATAATGTCTAATTTATTTATTTATTTTAATTTTCATAATCCTGATCATTCTATCCATGGGGAATCCTATTCATTTTTACATGATGAATATGACCATGTATTCTAAAAAATAATTGATTTTATTCATTCATGTTCAAGTAAAATATATTTTTAGCATCAAAAATAATAAATAAGATTCTTTATGTTTTTTCAAGTCATCAATACACACCAATATTTCAATATATTCACTAAGAATTATTTATTTTAGAAAACCACTTTGATTCCTTGGCTGTAAAGTAGATACAAACCTGGTATATTTTTTTTCATCCTGTTAACAAATATAATTGTTCCTCCACTTTAGATTTTAATCTATTGTGTTCACAAAACCAAAAACTCAAATATTGAGTAACCCATCATTGATAAAGGTTTAAAATACTTACTTTAAAATATCTATCCCCATTAAAGTATTAAAAATATCCAATCATATCTGAACAGAATCAATAATCCATGATTCATGCATATTACTTTTGATATGCTTTGAGAATAACTTCAATAACTAAAAACATATCCTTTCCTTTTTATTTATTCTTTTTATAATTATGGTTATTTAAATTCATACTCAATTGGTTTTATAGAATACTTAGACATTTATTTATATAGTTACTAATTTTTCAACACCTTCAATAATTTTTTTTCAAATTTTTAATACATTTTTTAGATCTTCAATCTAGAATATTCAAATAATATGTATAATTTTATTCAATGATTGGGTTGAAACCTCCTTTATTTTACCTCCATGTCTTTTATGTTGTTATTTAAATTGGTAATTGAAAAAAATAACCTTATTATATTCCCAAATCCTATATAATGATATAAATATCCATAAAACTAATACTTTACATTAGCCTTTTTTACTATAAATATGTAAACTATTGTTATTCTACCACCTATTGGCCATCTTCATTATATCTTTTTTTGATAAAAATACTGGTAGACTCCCACAAAAATATTCACACTATAATTATTTCCTAATATTTTTAAATTTACATTTTTAGTAGTTTCCTAATTTTAATTTATAATCAATGAATTTATATATTTTAATGATTTTACTTTCTTAGAAAGAAAAATTTACTTCCTCCATTTGTGTCTTTGAGTAATACATTACAATAAAATCACTAAAAATATACTATGAATTGACTAGATTGTTTTTTCATTTGTTCACCTCTAAATATTGAATATCCCTATTTCTAAAAATATTATTCATTGATATTTCCCTAAAAACATGAATAGAAATTTAAATATTATATTTTAACATGTTTAATTAATTACATACTTGTATTAATTGATATTTCCCTAGAATGTATGGTGTCATTATTTAATGAATTTAGTTTATATGTAATTAAATTCTTATTCTTATACTACAATTTTAAAACTGTTTAATGTTATTAATTAATATATCACCTTCTGATGAACATTATTTTTGTTTCTTCAACATATCTATCATTACATATTTCATTACTATAAACAGTATCCTCATTCTATTATTTCAAATATACTTTTCATCCAGAAACATTAAATGAAGACACAAATTCATCTTCAGCCTAAAAATCCTAATACTTTTTATATAAATATAATATATTTATCATCTTAGGTTTAAAAAATTATTATTCCCCTTTGATGAAAATGTTTAATTATTAAAATTTGTGGATTGTTTATTTATAGAACACCTTGGAATCTCTTCCTCACCATAATAGTCCTATTCTCCATTCATCATTGGATAATTGTTTATGAAATTTCATGTAGATCCATACTTCAAAATATTTAGTGAAATATTTCAGGGATGGTTCCATTTAACTCATCTCACACCTCTTAAAAAGATAGATATTATTTTTCAAATTTTAATAAATATTATTCCACATCCTTAAAATATTCTTCTTCGTAAACTATTTATTTACATCCCTTTATGTATTTAAATTATTTAAAAAGTATTTAATTATTTTCATTATTTTTTTTAGAAACTCACATTATTTATTCTATAAGAAATAAAAAATTTAACATGTAATTTGAAATAACGTTATTATGATAATGGTTATTATGTTCCAAAACATTTACATAAAATATTACAAAAAACATATATTGTATCATTTGAAAATATATAAAATCATTAATATTATAACCAAATTTAATGGAGGTAATTTATATTTTATTTACTCTGGGGAATAAATCATCCAGAGTTTTATCATTATTCATATTTAGATCTTCATATTTCAGTTTCAAATAAACCTTTTTGTTGGCCTTCGTTTAAATTAACTTAATATTTGTTTTTTAATTTATCCTAATTTTATTTTACAATCATAATCCCTTTAAACATGATAAATTTATTTTATAAAATATAAAATAACAAGTAATTCCATGAATGAAAATAATTGTAAAAATTATTTATATCAACAGTTTCCATAGTTTTATCATCATCACGATGTGTAATTCTATCAATAAAATCCTTAAAAAATCTAAACAAATAGATAAAACATATTGTAGTATTTGATCATTCCATATGTAATAATTTTTCCCTTAAAATTCATAATCCAATTAATGTTATGTTAATTAATGTAATCTATATTAAATAAAAAAAATCAGAGATGGAGAATCCAAAAAAAGAAGAACTATTTTCACTTAATTCTAAAGTGGTGAACTTTCTTTGAACCAAAATTAGAACTCTTTATTGCAAAATAGAATGACTGAAAATATTAGTAAAAATTAACTAACAGTTGGGAATATGAAACAATTAATTCAATACATTTTATATTTTTCATTCAAATAACATTTTCCATCTCTTATACTGAAAGATAAGATCGCAATCCATAGTCCACATGTAAACCAATACAAAAACGTTGTAGTAATTATATAATTATTACAAAAATCACCACTAAATTTTTTTTCTACCCTTGGAAAGATCCTGAATCTCTCATGATAACTTGATTCATATATCTCCACATGTCACTATGGTAGTTAAACTTTAACAATTTTGGGTTATTTTAAAATTTGTTAAATTTTCATGAAATTGGAGGAACTTATATATTTTTAGAGATATTTGGTTTTTAACTAAATTGAACCATGCCATAATTAATGCCTCTCATCATATAATTTTATTATTTAAAGTGAGTTCATTTTTGTATCCCTTATGAAATTTCAAAGTTGGATGGATGCAATGCCACTTATTGAGTGATTTATTACATGGGAAGGATGTCTAGTGGCAGTCTATGGTATAGTGTGCGAAGGACAAACATTGTATTGGGGAGCTCGGGTTTAGTGGTTTTTATATGGGGATGTCATACATGCTTTAATTGCATGATTAAAAGAGTTATCAGTTTACAAAAAGAAAGGGGAGAATTTTAGTTTTTATAATAAAACAAAAAAAAATCTCAACATCCCCAGATAAGGATTTTGAAAATCAATTTTTTGATATGATAAAGTGATCACACAAAAACTTATAACATTACATTTCAAAATTAGAGGTATAGGATATATTATAACATAAACCATGATAATTTCCTTAAAAATAAATAGTGTAAATTTAAAAATATAAAAAAAGTTAACTAAAATTCATAAATTGTGTAAGAAAAAATATAAAAACATTATATCAAATATATCTTCTCTTAAACCTTAATAATTAAGTGGGTTAATAACCCAAAATTTAGGTATCCAAATATTTCAATATATCATAAATCCCTATCTTCCTAAATAATTTAAAACCTCAATATAAATATTAGAAAATATTTCATTTCCTTTTCCTTAGAAACCCTTGTTCAATAAGATTGTAAATATTATATCTTCCTATCTTTGGAATCCCTAGATCACACTTGACTGGAGAAAAAACGTAAAAAAATAAAGGGAATTAAAAAAAATTCTGAAAAACTAATTCTTTAATTTAATCTTCTATAATGATTCTATAACACCCAATTATTTTAAAGTAATAACATTTTGTTTGATAGTGTATAAAACATACAACACCTATTTTTAATAGAACCATAATAAACTATTAAAATATTTATAATTAATATAACCATTATAAAATTGTCTATAAGTTCGTGGGACTAAACATTTTAAATCAAATTCTGAAAGTATTTATAATTTTTTTATATAATATTATTACAAATAAGAACATAATCCTCAATACAATTATTTTATGATTTAAAATAACACTTTCATCAAAAATGGTTTGACTCGTATATTTATGTTTGGTAATTATAATTAATTTACACAAGTTCTTATATAAAAATTATATGATTTTTTAAATCCTCATATTAAAATTATCCAAGTTTAAAATTTAGGGTTTTTTATAAAGAGTGATTTTTTAGTGAACAATAAAAAATATTGCTTTTTGTAAAACTATCATTTCTTTTCAATAATTTAGGTATTCTAAAAGTTTTGTTACGATTTCAATTTTATTTTAAAGTAACAAATCTATATTTTAGTTAAAGTTGAAATTATTAATAATATTTTTTCATCTTTATTATAGATTTTTGTATAATATTATTTTATTTTTCTTAAAGCTATCATTAGGTGCATAATGTTCTTCCATAAGAATTAATTAAAATAACCAGTAATAATTAGTTATTTAAATTAAATTTATAGATTATATATCTAACTACATGAATTTAAATCAATATAATGATGATCACTAGTCATATAGTTATTGCAAGATCATCATAAACCTTAAAAACACATCTCTTGGATAACCTTTAATTATCACATTTTATAGGTTCATTTTTAAATTAAATATTTCAAATTATTTGTATTGAATTTTATAAAATTCATTCCATATTTATAATCACAATAGTAAATATTTTATTATAAGATAAACGACATTTTTTCATAATAAATAGTAAAAATAGAAAAAAAAAATTAATCACCACAGTTAAGGATTGAATTAGATTATCCATGTTACATGAATTTTAGTAAAAATCAAATTTCCACAAATAAAAAAAATCATATATTTTATTTCAATTTAATAATTGGAGGTTTAAAATTATATAATAAGGGTCATTTTATTTTAAGGTTTATGGACAAATTTCCTGGGATGAGAAGTGGTCATCATGGTGAAAACTAAAATGGTATATGTCGGTAACCTTGGAGTAAAATAAAATAACATGTTTAAAAAAATTTGTTATAGTGGAGGTGCATGGACCGTATCTTCCCTTTAACCCCTTATTTATCTACTTTTGAGGAACTTGGGTTGAGAGTTACCCCCCCCCATCAATTATTCACACCTCTTAATCTACTTAGAATGTCCCAAATACTCCAAAATATCTCCCAAAAATCATAAAGAACATTATAAAGGTTATTATATTCTTGAAATTTCAACCCTATGGTCCTTAATAAGGTATCTAAAAGAGGTTTTTTAGTGTGAAGGTAACCAACCAGACTAAGAACCTTCTTTTACATCTCATTTTTAAATTCAATTATGACTTAATTATTACATTATCATAAATCCAGTATATATCATATACTAATAATTTATTATTTTAACAAATTAATTTTCAGCCACATCATTCTCCTTCAAATGAGAAACAAATTCATCGCTCATGCATATGATGGACTACCACAATGTGAGCCGATGTAATTTTTTTTCATCACCAAATCACATGGATAGTAATGATGATGAAAATAATGAGTATATATGATACTTATGAAATGTTACCAATTATGTAAAATTAATATATCACCCACTTCCTTACCCTTTATCCTATTAAAGTAATGATATCATCGCTTATGTGTACATACGACATTCTATCTATATGAAGAAATGTGATTCATTTCCCACGTACAAATTATATGAATGGTTCTAAAAAGGTATCTAATGATTAAATGAGATATTTTTAACATTGATATCATTTTGTATACTATTAATCTATATTCTATAAATAAAAAGTGATTTTTTTTTAAAAAAAAATAGGCATGAGAAAACATAGTTAACATTCGAAATATTTTTAATAATGAACTATTATTAATGATTGGGTGATAAGATGCTTTAAGAATATCACATATGAAATTATAAATATGAATATGGTTCTTTTATGAAAAAATAAAATGGTTAAAACCATTATATATGAGGATAAAGCATGT
Source organism: Viscum album (assembly GCA_963277665.1). Taxonomy (NCBI): domain Eukaryota; kingdom Viridiplantae; phylum Streptophyta; class Magnoliopsida; order Santalales; family Viscaceae; genus Viscum; species Viscum album. The sequence goes on from OY728143.1 coordinate 418,245,805, forward strand.
TTAACTAAAGATCAATTTGAGGTAAGGTATTTCATCTCACATTCACACAATTGAGGCATATTTTAATGTCATGCACCAAATTTAATTTATATGAGGTATATACTTTCACTTTTACATATTGAATCAATAGTACTTCATAATTAATGGTATTTTAAGTGAAAATTCATTTTACACCATCTAATGTATTTTATTTGGGAGTTATCATGTGATAACTGTTTAATAACTCAATTTCATTTCATTGGGTTATATTAAATACTCATTGTCTTTGATATTCTAAGATCGTGTGTATAATGTTTTTTGATTATTCTATATTTTGTTTCATCTTTTTATGGGTATTTACAGTTAATACACATAATAAATTCATTTATTATCCCTCACTTCAATGGTATGATCATTTTATGATATTGTTTTCTCCATTTCCACTCCATTGAGACAACATTGAAAGTATGTACCTATTTATTTTTATGTGGTCTGTCTACTTCATCATTTATATTTTATATAATAATTTCATTATATTAATGGTATTTAATATTTCTTTTTAAGATATATATTTAATGGGCTAATGAGTCAAATGTTACCAAATCTGTAAGGGATTATGCTTCAGTATCATTTTAATCAGGATTATATGTGATTGAATTTATATTAAAGGATATTTTTTATGCTTTTATAATAAATTTATTATATTTCATTATCCATTATATATCCATGAAATTTTTAATTATTATTACCCTTTTCATCTCTTTTGTACTTAAAATAATTTAAAATAAATTCTTAATGAAATCCAACTTTATTTCTCTTTCAATATAAATTATTTTTTCATATATATATATATATTCATTAATTAAAATAATGGAATATTTTCAATATTCACCAGTCATTTTTTAAATAATGTTTTACTCATGACTTGATTTTTTTTTAAAATATTTTAAAAGGAATCTTCTGGTCATTTTATGAAAAATATAATTTTAAATTTTTTACTTAAATTGGGAATAGAATATTTTCATTAGCATACTAGAAATGAAAAATATTTTTCCACCACTTCAACCAAAATTTTTATGATGATTCATTTATATGTTTAAAACTTTATTTTATTGTAACATTTTTCCTACTATTCTATACATTTATTAGTGTTAAAATTGATTTTTCATTGTAAAATTTCTATTTTCCTCATAAATGTTTTTAATGATCTTTCGATGGTATTTAAATTCATCATCAAAAATAATCCTTTATTTTAATTATAATTTACTAGGTATATACTGTAATGATACCATCATAATTCTTTATTTTAATAGATTATGATCGTTTTTTCTAGGGAAATTATTTTACATTCACTATCTTGATTAATTAGGTAGTCGTTATCCCTCTATTGAAACATTCAATTTATTAAGGTAATTATCCAATAAATATTTAATAAATAGATATATTATTTGCATAATGTATATTATTTTTTCCTAAGCCATTTATAATTTCAACAAATGGTGTTTTACTTTGAAAATTATTTGATTTACTGGGTATTGCTGAAAATGTTTAGTTTTCTCTCAATACAGGAATTTATTGATAATGAATATTGTTCATGAATTAAATATATCCTTAAAAATAAAAGGAGTGCATTAGACTTGTATTTATGGCTAGGGTACGAAATTATATTTCCCATCAATGCATATTCATGATTTAAGCGAAAAATAATTAATCAAGCTTTTAATCGGTATTTAGTGTATGCCTACCCATAACTTAAAGTGTCTTGACACAAGGCCTTTTCATTATAGATATCATGATGTCTAAGATCATGATTTCCAATAATAATCATTTCCTTCATTATAAATTTTGTAATTATTATCCATGAAATTTCTACATTAATATTTTTAAAATATTAACGTAATGATCATGTGATTATCTTATGGAACTAGGTGATCATTATTTTTTCTATCCATTGATTAAATGTGAGAGGTGTAGACCTTCTTTCGTCTAGATATCTCAGGGATCACAACATTTCTATTTTTCCACTTCTTCCAAGGTCTTCTTCGTACCTTTTGGAGTTATTAGAGATCCTCTCTTCACTCAGTCGTTCCTTCTCTTCTCTATCACATTTTATTCTTCCTCTAAGATTTTTCATTTCGTTCTACAGAGGTTTCACTCCTTTCCTAAAATGGATTCCTTTTATCTATTAGATCTTGATTTATCCAATTAATTCTTCATTTTTGATACTTTCTACTATGGGTATTTATCACCTCCCATCACCCATATCTTTTCTTTACCCTACAAAATCAACCTCCAAATATCGGTTCAGGTACCAGTTCATTAGGTAGTTTGGGTCAGTGTTAGTAGTGGAATTGTTTTCTCTTTGTCTCTAATTCCCTTGTTGGCCAACCCATCAATCTCGACCCTATCATGGTTAGTCTTGATGTGGGTTTTGGGTATCATTGGATGGTGTTGAATTTAAACTAGTAACGGTCTCGGATCTTCCTCTCTATTATATCATGTTCTTAGTTTCTATTACGTGTTATTATATTTTTGGGATTCCTTCTCAGTTATGTTTCTATTTTTTTCTTCATATTTTAAGATTTTGTTCTAGATGATCTTGATGTAGATCTTCTTTTAGAGTTGGTCAAAGTTCTGTTGGGGCAATATCTAGGGGTGGTAGTGGTTTTATAGATTATTTTTTTCTGGTATATTAGTAATAAGGGTATCCAAAGGGTTGAATAATGATATATTGAAGGTTGTGTCCTCTTCAGATACATTTATCTACCAACTATTCTCTGACATCCTAGACCATCACTCCCATCCTAGTTGGTATGGTGTTGTTGTCTCCATAGATATTTTGGGAGGTGATATTAGAGTGACCGATTTTTATTAGGATGTGTATATGGTGTGACTTTTTTCCCTTTGGTTTAGTTTTAAATTTCTTTTTTTAGATTTTTGGATGATGATCATTTTCTTGGATGATCTTGCTGGGTTTTGGTTATCTTTTAGATTGACTTATTTTATAGCGATAAGTGTTGTTTGGCAATGGGATATAGTTTTAGTGATGTTTGTCTTGACATCAAGAAATGGTGAAGTCAATGAATCTTAGAGTAAATTAATTTGATGTGTTGGTGAAATAGATGATGTGATTTTGGTGAAGAAAAAATGGTTGATAATGTGGTCTCATCTTGACAACTATCGATGTAGGGTTCATGGCTCCATGAATTGATGATGGTCAGTTTGAAATTTGAAACATGGTGTGTAGAGATGGTTCAAGGAATGGTGATGTTGGTTCTATTCAAATAATTTTAGTATTAAAATTTGTAAAGTGATGTTTTTTGGAGAGTCGACGTATGATGTTATAGTGAATTTCTATATGGTTCATAGTTTTCATTAAAGTTGCTTTTTAATAATATATAAAAAATGATTTGTAGTTTTATTGATTAAATGGAATATGTTTTATTATATTTACCTAAACATATTTATTATGTCTAGTTTACTTAGAAGATATTCCATCATACACAACCCTTACTAATAATTTGAGATCACTGCTTATTTTTTTTTACTTTCCCCGTGGTATAAAGAATGGATATTTAAATGAATTCACAAATGTAGAAAATTTACTTTCACTGTTTTTAAATTTATGTTTTAAAATGCAATGTGACACTCAATTATGTATCTGGTTTACCAATACTAATAAACTATTTTTTCTTTTGGTATGAAATCACATGTATCTTATGAAAATTTAATGAAGGGAACACTAATTCTAATCATTTGGAGTTGGGGTGTTTACATTTTGTATGAGATAATGTTTAATATAAGTATTATGAACTAGATATTGGGTAATAAAGAATAGGGAACATAAACATACTGTATAATTTGAGTACATTCCCTAAACACACAAAATCTTTGATTTATATAAGACTATTTTAATATTTTTATCACCGTCATGGGTTGATAATTATATGGAAGATTATAATTTTTAATTCATAGATAACTCTTGTAAGGTTTATTGTGATTGCAGTACATTGGACATATTTATTTAATTTTAATAGATATTGAGGTTAGAGATTAATGTATTATATTTGATAACTTCTTTTAAACATTTATATTTTGGCACATATTTATACACATAATAATAGTATTTCTACTCTTTCATAGATTTTTGATCTTTTAAAAGATAATTTTAGTGCTTCGAGCATAAAACATCTATCCTGTATATTAATTTCATGGAGTATTAAATAAAGTTTAAATTGATCGAAGCATAAAAAAAGATGAAATTATTCTTATTTTATGGTTCTCTATCATGATGAAAAAATAGTCTATAAAATTTAGGTAAGGGATATTGAAATTAACAATGTCAATCATTTACATTCCATTATGATTAATAAATGGAATTTTCAGCCATCAGATATTTACTGTTTTATGGTTGTTATCTTTTTTATTGAAAACATTATATACCACTCTCTACATGTAATTATGTGTCATTTATTCTCCTCTATTTTCAAATTTTCACTTAGCATTATTATTCTCAAATTTAAAAACATAGTTTTGCACTATTCTAGATAAACATCATATTTCCCTTTCCGCATTTTTAAGAGGAAGTGTTATTAACTATTTTACAATGTGGGGTTTTCATCAATGGAATTTTGAAATTTCAAGCATTTATTTTTTTGATAAAAAGTTAAAATTGGGAGGTTGATTTTTTTAATTTGAATATAATTAAACACTATGATATTTTAAAATAAGAACACTATTTTTGATATAGTATATGAGACACAATACTAGTTTTAAGAGATTTGTGATATAATATTACAATATTATTATTCAATATGACCATTATAAACTAATAATTAATTTGGAGGGAATGAAAATTTTTAATCCCATTCAGAAATTATGTATAATTTTTTTAAATAATTTTTTATAAATAATAAATTAATTCTCAATAAAATTATTTTATTATTCAAAAAATAGATTTCTTGAAAATTTGTATTATTTGTCATTTTATATTTGGCATAAATAATTTATACCACTTTAATAAATTTTATTTTAAAAAAAATAATAACTATTTAGAAATTTTAATATCAAAATTTTACTATGGTAAAAGTTTATGATTTTATGAAATGATTAATTTTTTAGTGAATAATGACAAATTCATCTTTTTCAAAAATGGTCACTTCTTTTCATTAATTTAAGTAATTTTAAATTACCATTAGCATTTTAGATTTATTTTAAAATAAAAATACTATTATTTTTAATTATTTAAAAAAATTAAATAATTTTATTCATATTTATTCACCATTTTGGTAAAAAAAAATGATTAAATATGATTTTTTTTTCTGAAAACTGCTTCTATGTGCATAATTCTCTTTTATTTTGATTAATCAAAATAATCACTAACAAAGACATATTTTAATGAAATTTTTAGATTATATATCTATCTATATTAATTTAAATCCAGATAATTATGATCATTATTCATATATCTAATGTATAATCATTATATTCTTGAAAAAACACATTTCTTGAAATAATGTTTTTGGACACATTTTACGTTTTCATTTTTAAATTAAATTTATTCAATTAGATTAAATTAATTTCAATAAATTAGATTAAATATTTTTCATTATAATAATTAATTTTATTTTCTAATATCAACCTAATTTTGGGTGATAATGAATAGTAAAAACTATAAAAAAGTTAATCTCCACAATGAAGGTTAAAACAAGGGTTTTGTGTTACCTAATCTTATATTAAAATTAATTTCCAAAAAAATTGAAATCAAATTTGATAAATTTTATTTTATATTTATAATAATTGGTTTCAAATTATTTAATATTTTTCATTTTATTTTTATTTTAATAGATGAACTTCCTAGGTTAAAAATTATTTACTGTGGTAAAAAATAAAATGCTAAAAGTGTGTAACTTTGGAGGTAAAAAAACTTGTTTATATTATTTTTAGTTTTAGTTATTTAAGTTTTTATAGAAATTATATTCCATTAACTCCATTATTTATAAATATTTGAGTCACTTGCGGTGAGAGTAAGTTTCTATTCTTGAATAGTTTGGGGTATTTAAAAAAATACCACATCTCATCAATTATAAAATTGAACCATCTCCTCAATTATTCACACTTATCAGTCCATTTATCTTGACCAAAACATATCAAAATATTTCTTATAAATCCTTATCCATCATATATATTCATTGTTCTTCCCATTATACAAACACTAACATCCTTAATAAGAGATCCAATGAAGGTTTTTCAAAGCGATGATAATCATCCTCACTAACCTCCTTCTTTTTCACTTCTTGTATTTACTATTAAAATTATTTATTAAAATTAAATATAATCACATAAATATCTTCTATATACAAATAATTTATTATTTTGATTTATTAAAATTTATCCACCTATTTCATTGTCAAATGGGAACAAAGCCATCACTTGTTTGTATGGGAGACTAACACCAAGTGAGATGATGTGATTTTTTCCATAACTGACTCACATGGATAGAAATAATGTAGTAAATAATTAATATATTTTATACATATTACTTTATATAAATTCTATAAAATTAATTTATCATCGTCTTTCTTATCCTTTTACCCGTTAAGAAAATTACATTTTCAGTCATGCGTACATACAGTTATACCACCCCCATGATGTGATGAAAATAATTTACTATTTAAAACATATAATAATGGTTATAAAATGGTATATAATGAATAAATGTGATATTAATAACATTATAATATTTCTAGAGATGATGGGACCATATCCTATTCATAATAACTATATCTTTCATGGTAAAAAATTCATGAGAAAACAAATAATTTAATAGTTAAATAATGGTAATAAAAAATATTTATATCGAACGGGTGAAAAGATTTTATTATAACATCATATATGATATTATAAATATCAATATTGTTATTTTATATACTAATAATGTTCTTATAACTATTATAAAGGATGTTAAATCATGTTTAACAATAGGGAAATGTGAGATAAGGAATTTCATCTCAATTTCCCTTAATTGAGGTATACTTTAATGTTATAAACCAAATTTGTTTTATATGGTCCATATACAAAATTTTTATATATTTTACCTTTAATTCTTCTTAAAACATAATATTTTATATTACAATTAATTTTACTTCATCAAAGGGATTTTATTCAAAAGATACTAAGTGATAACTATTAAATTACCCAATTTCATTGCATTAAGTTATATTACTACTTCATTATATATTATATTAAAATAATATGTTTCTAATGTATTTTTATAAATTTATATTTTATTTTCACTTATTTTATATTGAATTAATTTTTTTTACAAATAATCAATTCATTGATTAATCCTCACTTCAATGGTTAAATATTCGTAGTATATTGTGTCTCAATTTACACTCTATTGAGACATCTTTGATATTATAAACTTATTTATTTATGATTTTTGTTTAACACCCCTTTTATGATATGTGAAATCATGAATAAATTTATAGACATGGTATTTAAATAATTTTTTAGCTTATTTTGTTTTTTGAGTTATGATTAAAAAGTTTCCAAAATTGATATGGTTAATTCTTAAATCTCATTTTAATTTGGATTTTTTGTTAATTAATTTCCACTAAAATAAATAATTTTATCATTTTTTAATAGACCCAATTTATTTTTTTATCCAATTTTTATTCATGAAAATTAAAAGTATTGTTTCTATTTTCCTTTATTTGGTATTTAAAATGATTGATAAAATGTTTTTTAATAGAATCCAACTTCGTTTCTTTTTTTATTCGAAAATTAATTTTCTCCAACATCTATATTTTCATTAAAATGTTTTAAATAAAATGTTTAATATTATAAAATAATTTATTAAATAAAATTTTAACCAATTTTTAATTTTTTTTCAAAATGGAATAAAATTTATATTTTTTTAATTTTTTGAACAAATTAATTTTTTATTTTTTTTAAAAATATTAAAGTAATATTGGTTTTAGCATAATTGGAATTAACATATTTTTTGTTACTTTATAAGATGACCATTTCTATAAAGCATAAATTTTTATATTACAATGCCATTTTCAAAGAAAATATTTTTCCTAATATTTTGGTAATTTTCAGTTTCAAAAGATATTTTCAAATTGAAACATGTATTTTTCTCTAGAATGTGTCTAATGATTTTTATGGTATTTATAATTAGCAATAAAAATTTCCATTTATTTTATTATTAATGCACTAGGGATATATTATAATAATATTATACTGAATTTTTATCTATATTGTTATCATTAGTTTTGAAAGGGAATGTATACCACATTCAAATTATTGGTTAATTTTAGAGTTATTACGTTTCCCTTGATACGTTAACATTATGGTGATTATTGATGGAAATTTTTTGATAATCTATTTTCATTACTCAATATAAATATTTGTTGATTATGAATATTGTTCATGAATAAAATTAATCATTAAATATATGATGAATGTAATGTACATGAAGTGATGAGTAGGGATAGTAATTATAAATCCGCTCAATGCATTGAAAGGTTTAATGAAACAATTCAGTATACTAGCATTAAATGGAGTTTTTGTGTATATATGCTCATCCATTAAAATGTCTTAGAACAAGGTCATAATGGTGTAAATATCATGATGTTGAACTTTGTGATGTATAATATTATGAATTTCCTTGACAATTTAGTAATTATTATCCATGAGATTTTTTCATTAAAATTATACGTGGATTAGCTTCAAGATCATATGATTATTTATATGAAATTATATGATCATCATTTATTCTGGACATTGATTAAATAGAATGTGTTTTTAGTTATTTAGATTTTAATATTGATTTTAACTTATTGATTCATGGTAGATTACAAGGTTCAAAATCCTTATAGAGTATTTAAAATCTCCCATTATTTTTTTTCTTTACGTAAGATATTAAGAAGGAACCCTTAAATGAGTACAAGGATCCAAAATAATTATTTTCACTAAGTTGTAATTAGTGTTTTTAAAAATAATTCAAGTCTTAGGTATATTTCTATTTTACAAACACTGTTAATCTATTTGGCCCTTTCTATGGGATTTCATTTACTTTATTATAGTGTAATAATGTACCAATCAATTTGGGGCTATTGGATTCAGCTTCTTTATATATACAATGAAATGTTCTCTTGTAACAAGATAATATAAAATCTTTAAAGTAACTACAGATCATTAGATATGGAAAATATTCTTCCTCATTTAATATTTCTTTTATTTATAGAAGTTTCTCAAATTGTCTTATTTTTCATTCATTGGAGTTAACTGCAATAACTTCGGATGAACTCTTCCTTCACTTGTAATGTTCAACATAACTTCACTGTCTGATTGTATCATTGATAATGTACCAAAAAAAATTAATGTCTAATAGAATTATTTTTTTTCATTAGGAGAAATATATAATGTTTTTTTGGTAGTTCCTTTTAAAGGATCATCTGAATATCATGTTCTCTTCTATCCGATAAAATCTTTTTGGATGTATTATCACAACTGCATCTAGTCATACTATGTTATTCCTTATCATCTGGATTTCTAATAATTTCATCTGATTTTCCCTAAAATATTCTATTTGATGTGAAAGTTTCAAGTCCATCAGACTTATAAGATACCAGTATGTTTTTTTAACTATAATACTTAATAAATTTTCTATGCAATTTAATGTTTATTTAACATCTGATAAAAATATAGGTTTTCTATAAAAAAATTATAGACACATAGAAGGTATTACTATATTAAAATAATTTATTTAAGGAAGTGTTTTGTGATTTCCGAAAATAAGGATAGAAAGTGTTGAAAGTAAACTTCTTACACAATAATATCCCCATTTTTTAAAATCACTAAACTCTACTTCCATTTAATAAACAAATGTTTATGTCACATATAAAAATCATTACACCCCATGTATTATATATTTATGAAAATTATTATTTTTACTTATTTAACTATTTCTCCCCATAACATTATTTATAATTTTTTCTTGAATAATCATTGTATATGTTTTTTTAAAAAAGATTATATTTTCTCATTATTTCATTCCCTTGGTGATTTTAAAAAAAAGGTGGTAGAAAGTGTTCCTAAAATGTTAGAGAAAGAAACATTACAACAAAAAAATGTTAAAAATTAACAAACATACATAATATATATATATATATTTTAATACAATGATATTTCAAAATATCCAATAAAAAAATATACAGGAATTTTTATTCATGATATTAATAAAATATGTGTTTTCTTTATTACAAAACATTTAAAGAGTTCAGAAGGATTGTAACACCCCATGATTTTCCAACTAAATTTAATATTGAATGCATGAAAGAACTGAATCTCTACAAAACACCACTTTGTTATAACCTAGACATTAATCATAATTTTACCACCCCTGTGATTTGAATTTCAAAAATCTAACATACATAGTTGCGATCAGTAAGTTATTTAGAGTTTGAAATGACAAGAAATCTTTTTAGTGAATAGTAACATACCCTTATGAATAGTAATGTTACCCTTACAAATATTGAAATACCCTTTTGAATAGTTACCTCACTCATGATAGTATATATATATAGGATTTATGTGAATTTATGATGTACCTACGTTTTGAAATAATTAAATAAATGTTTTAAAACTGTATTTTTCATGCAAATTATGATTTTAATTAAAAATTAAATAAATCATTTTTATAAAATTATTTTTGTAAAATGAACTACATTTTATTATTCTACATGTCGAAAAATGTTTAGGGTAATGTTTTGGGATTTTTATGAAATACTCGATTTTTTTATGAATAGTAAAATACGTTAATTTACCATATATATTCATTATCTTCTAAATTCACTTTTAATACAATCATGTATTATGTAAGAACAAATGGTTCAAACTGACGTGAACGTATTCCTATTTTTTCCTGGAATCATCATTGTTCATTGTCTTATGAAAAAATAATAAACTAATTATTAAAATATTAAGAAAAGCCTCCTCCCCTCCACTATAAATACCACCTATTCCATCCTCTTCTCTTCAATCCTCTCATAAATTGTTACTTATCCAAAAAAAATTCAACTCTCCTCACAGGATCCTATTCCATGACCTCCATCCCTTGTTATCATAAAAATACCACACCCTTTCTACTAATGACGCTCTCAAGGAAGATTACTTCATGTGGTAAATTCCTCTTTTCAATTATTTTATTTGATGTTCTCTTTTATATTGTTTGTATTTAAATATTTCAAACAATATTTTAATTTCAATTTCATTCTATCAAAATACTACTTTTAAATTATTTTATAAATGGTTTACCCCAATACCCTCTCTTTTTATTGTCTTTTACAACCATGTTGCATAGTCATTATCATGCAGAATTTTCGTCTCAAAATCTCTCTCTTTTACAAGCACTCTTATTATGTTATTATCTTTTAAATTGAATTGGTTTATTTTGGTATATGTCATTACATAACCCCCTTACTAAAAATATTATATAATAATTATGATATAACCTTTTCTTATTATCAATATATTTTATTAAATTTTAAGTGACGTCGTTAGGATGCTGAATTTCGGTAAAAGATTTCCGAGATTTTCTTTTATTTTGGGTTCCTTTCATTTATTTATCTTTAATATCCTCCATTCATCCAAGTATTATGATAAATATATTACCTTATATGTATTGGAATGTTTTTTTGATAATGGAATAATTCATCATCATAAATCCCCTCTCTTTCTTTTGTACTAGAAATGAAAACACCATCCGAGATGTGTTAATTTATAACATTCAATGATGACTAGTTTTCAATTTCTATTATCATTATCAATTATTTTCATGAAACGAATTTTTTGGTCGAGTAAGACTATAATATATGTATTATAATTTATTTAAAGTTCTAGAATCCTTTTTTACTCATGATATTAATTTATAAATCAAAATGAGTTTATTGTGATCCAGAACCGCCAATTAACACAAAAAAGTGACAATAATGTTTTATATAATGATTCATCTTCAATCCCAATAACCAAATAAATTTTATATCTATGTAATATTATGGTTGTTCACTAATAACATAAAACTTCTATTCTGGACAACCATTCTTATTCAACATGTATATCGGTACGTAAATATAAGTAAACTGATCATGAAAACCAAGGAAAAAACACTCCCAAGCAATGCAATTTGATCTCTTAACCCTTAAAAAGGACATAAATTAACTAAATAAGGTTATGATAAAAAAACTAAATTTATTTTAGGTTATGGAATCTTTAATTTTTAAACCTATTTTTTATTATTCAGGTCATTAAGATCGTGTGATGAACATCATCATACTTAAGGTAAGGGTTTCTTCATCTAACTTCTTTTTTTGTGAGATATTACATATTACCTACTATTACTTGTGCATGGTGTATATATAATTACCATTAATGTTTCATATAATTAATATATTTATTTTAATTATATTAAATGTATCATTTATTTACTATTTATTTTGCGTCCAACAATTCAATTGATTATAATGTTGTATGGGTTTTCCACTTGAACCACTATTTTCATTCATGTTGCTTTTATTATCTACATACCTCAATTAAAGTCTAGTCCATTCATATTTACTCCTCATAATTTATACACATGAGCCTTAGCCCAGTTGTTAAGGACTCTGTATGTGCATTCAAGCGACTAGGGATCAAATCCAGGCGGAGGATGAATTTCTAGGTTACTGTTGCAGCACTGTAGTAGGTACTATAGCAGAACTGTATTAGGTACTGTAGTGGGAACTGTGTAGTACTGTATCATGTACTGTAGCAGGAACTATAGTAGGCACTATTTGGAACTGTAGCAGCTGGGAATATTCCCATGTTTGGGTCTTCTGGCTACCGATTTGGTCCCTGAGTCCTGTAAGGCCTTCAGGCCACCCAGTCCTTTGGGTCAGTAATGCATTTAGGCCATCTCAAGGTCTTCGGGCCACCTTAAGTGCAGATGAAAACCATAAAACCTACAAGGAACAAGCTCTACAAGGAGGATAATAAATGATCTTTCACCATAGTAGAAGCTAAATAGATTGAAATAATGATAGGGTATGGCACCTGCCATCGAGACAAGACTGTGCATGTACGGGAATTCCTAGATAAACAACCATGGGAAGTTGTAGAGCTGATTTCATGATAAAGATACTAGGGAGGAGCAGTTCCAAGTAGTTAAGTCTGGGTTGTATGTGATGTTGGAAGCCTATGTGCAATGAATTTCACTAAGGACTACGAGCAATGAATTCCTCTAAGGCCTACGGGCCATGTAATACTTACGCCTATGGGCCCTGTAAAGATTCAACCTCACCCTTTGAAAGGTAGATTATCAAAATCAATAAAAAATAAAGGCCTTAGGGCCATTGGAAGTTACTCCTCATAATTTCTGTGTGAATATTATATATATGTGTGCCCCAACCATAATTATACCTTCATTTATGGGTATTAATATGTTTTTAAGGATCTTTCAAAAATTCTTCTTGATAAACAAACCCCCTCCCAGGGAATTTCAAATTATTACCTATTATCAAGGGCCTTATATAATCTATTTTTGAAACCATTATCTTTATAAAATCACTAATGTTATGATGAGAATAATATATTACATGAATTCTAGTTTTATATGAATATTTTTACAATATAAATCTTCTTTTAAAAGTACAATATTATTTACCTCAAGAATTACTTGATAGTTTTGTAAGATTATCTTCATCTATTTCAACACTACTGTTCATACCTCAGTATAATTAATATTAATAATTTATGATACCATATACCATATTTAATTGAATGATTTTTTATTACTTTGACTATGGTTGTGCTATATTAAAACCATTCCCCAATTTAATCTGAATGGTTTGTGTTTATGCATAATGTTTGGGGAAAGTTACTTACATTCCATATATTATTTCCAATATGAATGGATATGTTCTTTATGTTTATCCCCATTCATATGAGGAATGAATTTTACTTATTAAGTGTCAGGTGGGCCCCACAATGTCCCCTCGATGCATTGGTAGGTTCATTGGGAAAATAGATATAGACTTGGCTAGGGCCTTGCCCATTTTTATATACGGTTTTGGAAGAGTCCTTAATAATTTTCTTATATCGGAAACGAGGCCTTGACTGTATGTTTAAGAATATTGGGCATAAAAATTTACCTCATTATAACGTTAGAAATTGATAGTTCGTGAGGTTATTATACTAGTATAATACCCATGATTATGATGTATTATGGAAATATTTATTCAACTCTTATTCCTTCCATAATGTGTTCAAGTTCATTTTTAAATTCATAGGTTTTTATTTATTCATTATGGATAATGATTATGTTTATTATATCTTTATCTATATTTATTACCCTTATTAAGCATTTGAGATGACCCCTTTCTTATGTTTCATATTATTAGTACATGAAGAAGATTATTATGAAAGAACTTCCGGGATAAACCTAAAGTTATATATGTTCCAAATAAAACCTATACATTGTATTTCATTTCAATTTTTAATGTTGATGTTATGTATGTATCTTATTTATAATGATATTAAAATACTCTGTCCTTCGAGGTGCATATTGTTTTTATATATGCCAATGTAATAAAATAATGAAAAGAATCCGAGATACTATGGTTGAGTCCTTACAAGAATGGAATCTTTTTTTAAAATATACATCATAAAATAATTAATATTATTTACATCATCTCGATACCCTTCTTATTCAACAATTACTAATTTTAGATTATTTATCTCTTTTTTAATAACATCAAACTTTCTTTTCTCACTTATAAACTTTAGAACTTATTTTTATAAAGATTGAATAATACACTATTAAACTTAAATAACATCATCTTGATACATTTACAAATATTTTATATTTTCAATTTCCTTTGTGCATTAATTGACTCCCAAACTCATATCTCGTATAATTAGTGAAATTGATTTTGAATATTTTCACATACCTTAAATTTTTCTATCATATAACATTATATAACCCTCAATATGTTTTAGCTATCTAAAAATATTCTTCAATTTTTTTGACCCATATTTTTTATATTCCATAAAAATATTTGAAATATAACTCATATTGTTCAACATTTTAAGATAATTTTTTCTTTGAGTTTGAATTTTATAACACATCAAGATAAAATTGGATTTATTATCATGTTTCTCAAATATCAAGAAATAATTTAATAGGATCTTAAAGTTTCATCAAGATTTCACTAAAATAACTGATTTTCATAACTAAAATTTGATCTATTTCACTCTAGGTTGACTAAGTTGAATTAGATAAAACATTGTAAATGGATTGGGCTTTAGGACATGAAGTTCAAGAATACTTTCTTCTTTCATCATTTTTTTCTTTGAAAATACCCTACACTTCAGCTTTTTTATCGAAATGCAGTTTGTTTGTAACATTAGTTTATGAATATTGAACAAAAAATTATGAAATTTTATTAATATATAATACTTATAGATCTTCAATAATCTTTGATTGATTTAATAGAGAAGTATAAAATGATCATTCATGCTCTTCAACATCTATAGATTTTAATAAGTCTTTTCCATGTTCTTATTCACTTCTATAATTACCTTTTCCATATTTTTTTATACAACTCAAAAATAATGCTTCAAAAAATACATAAAAATTATTTTCAACACCACTTATTTTCCATTCTTCCATTTAAAAGTACACTATTAGTTTTGAAGGTTTATCTGGTTGTCCTTCTGATTAAATGAACTAAGGATTTTTTTTGGTTGTAAAACTAACAATGGAGAAACAAACAGAAGATATCCTTGTGTTTCCACGTCAACTATGCAATGAAAATTTTTATCACTATTTAGAAAACATTTATCCAGCTAGTCTTTTTCATTTTTTTCTTATATGTTCTTCATTTCTCATTCCATAGGATTCTTATAAGTCTGTTCCTTATGTTATAATGTCATATCCTTATCCAACATGAATAATGGATCACCTCATTTCTTTCTTTTCCTTATTTTTCATGAATTATATAAATTATTAATCATACATTGTCTTTTCTTTATTTTTTGGGATGATTGTGGTAAACTTAACATTACTTTATCTTTTCTAATGCCTTGTATTTTAAATTCTTAGTTTCTACTCTAAATGAAGCTTTCTCTAACTAATCAATTATTATTTTTATATATAGTTAAAAAACCATTTTAATCTTGTTAATATTTTCCCCACCAAACAAATATGCCTTATCCCTCACCAATGTTTATTTTTATTTTCTTTTTGATCCTCAATAAAGATTAATTCAAAAAAATTATAACAATTGAAAATTATTAAATAATAAAATTAGATATTGTACAATTGAAAACAATTAAACAAAGGAACAAAAAATTCAATAGATTAAACCTTTTAATATTTCACAAGAAATCCAAAAAGAAAACATCATTGACTAATAAGGTATCCTATCACATTTACTTGCTATGAGGAATTTATGCATCCAAATAGATATTATTATTGTCTTTGGAGATAAATGATAAACCATACCCAATTTTTCAATAGAAGAAAATAGAGAATTTTATATTCTATATTTCTTATAACCTTCTAAATTTTTAGCTAACATGTACATAACATGATTATATTTTTCTTCAAATGAAATTCTAACCAACTCAACTATATATTGAAAATCTAGTTTATATAATTATCCAAAAAATGAGAAATTAAATACTTTCATCTTCACATAAAAAAGTTGATGAATAAAAATATCTAAATATTTCTGAATAATAATTATCAAAATCATACCTATCAGCACAAATCCCCTCCAAATGTAAAAATAATCAAATACTTTAAAATAGAGTAATAGTAAAATTCCTTAAATAACATTTCATCCATTAGAATTTAGGTTTCTAAATCACTTGAGGAGGCCATTTTTTTTAATAAAAGAATATTTAAGAAATGGTTGAACCAAAAAAGAAATGGACTGAGAAGAAATAGAATGGCGATAGATGTTGACAGAACCAAACAATAAAGGAAAGAGGTGTAACCCATGAACCATTATATAAGTTTATGGAAAGGGAAATTTCGTCTTCTCTTAGATCTAATAGCTTATTTAAAACACCATTTCTCAATAAATGGATGATAACTTTATCTAAATATGAAATAGTTTTACAAAATACTTAATATTTTTATAAAATTTTGAAAAAAAGTTATTAAAAAAATTTATCCAAAAGAGAAAAAAAGATTAATATTTTTTAAACTATTTAGAAAGATAAAATTTGAAAACAATTTAAACATAAAACCTAATATTAAAATTGGTAGTAAAAAAATTACCATTTTTTAATTTCCTCTCAAATAAGAAGAAAAGAAAATTTCTTTTGGAAATTCTTTCCATTTACTGTACTTCATTTGTTGTTGAAGAAAACAATTCCTGAAGCTTTCATGAAAACTATTTTCTGAAAATTAATTTATAAATTTTTTCAATTTTTTTATAAATCATTATTTTAAAAATTAAAAAAAATTCTTTTCCAAAAAAATATGATACTTCTTTTGTTCTATATTTGAAATTGATTATCCAAAAAGCATTTAGAACAATTTTTATTTGACAAACAAATAGGGTAAAAATTTGATTTTTTGTTGAAAAAACTGAGAAAAATAATAATTTTTCACTTGTGTTCTCAGACAAAATAGTTTTTTTTCTAAAACTCATGCCAAAATAAATTGGTGTATGTTGCATCCACAACCCCATAGATTAGAAACTTGTAGCTATTGAATATTTAGCATTATTATATAAAATTTCTACTAAATATTATTCATACTAAATGATGAAACAAATAATTCTCCAAAGAAATGAAAATTTCTATACATAGTTTTTCTATCCATTTTACATCCATAAAAACCATCATCTCATAAAAAATAGATAATAAACATCTAGAAATATAAAATATACCAAACTCTATAAATCCCTTAATATAATGAATTTTTTTTTTACAATTTTTAAGTTGTTATTGCTTTGTATTTTTTTAATATCTCTTGCATTAGAACAAAAAAAAACACTAAATCTAGTTAACTAAATAAATTGAATAATAAATTACGAATCATTCCCCAAATAGTCTTTTGATCAACTATTTTTATAGATCTATCATGATCAACAGTTTTTTAGGACCTGATACAAGTGCTAATAATTATTGTTTTTTCTTATCTATATTTATTGAAAATAACCTTTTTAAAATTTTGTTGGGATATAATAGTTCTTTATAGTTTTTAAGCAATTTCTAAATGAAGGGAAAAAGTTAATTTTCATATCATGTATATTAAAATTTCAGATTTTATATGATCCATGGTATAATCAGTAATATATATTTTTAGTTGATCCAAATATAATGTCAGAAACATAAATCAAAAAAATAATACTGTCCTTGAAAACCCTTTTCATAAAAATATTTGGATTTTCAAATTTCAAAACAACATAATTTTATAACTGATTAATCTAAAATAACTTGTTATTGGGAATTGTTTGAGTCAATAAAGTTCCTGAGAAATTATAAAAACATTATCATATGATTTTTTAATTTTCAAACCTAATTAGTTTTTCTATGTAAACTTCCTCTTAAACATATCTACTATGAAAGTCACATTTCACATCTATTTAAAAAAGACTGAAATTTTAAAAAGATACATATTCAAAAAGTATATTAATATCTTTATGTATTTAATCTCGAGCATAATTTTCTTCACACTCTATGATTTATTATTGATTACAACCCATAACAAAATGTATAAATTTATTTCTACCTATTACACCATTTTTGTCACATTTATTTCAAAAAACCATTTTAATACAATTATTGGTGATTCCTTTGGTAGTTCAACCAAAATCAAAACATTATTCCACTATAATTAATTGAGTTCATACATCATTTATTTAATTCAATTTTTATTATATAAACACTATTGAGGAGACATAGTTTAAAATTGTGATAAAGATACATAATGTTTAATTTAATTTCTTCTAAAAAATATCATTTAAAGTGGTTGTCCTATTTCACCAATGATGTTATCACTAAGATGATTCCAAAGGAATTTATAAATTCTTAGATTTATTGAAATATTTTATTCAAAAAATGAATTTATTAAGAATGCATATCTTCTAAAAATAACTCTTAATTTTTTCTCTCATGAGAATAATTTCTAACATATATTGAAAACCAATTTGTATAAAAACATTTGAATATGTTGTTTCAATTTGTTAGAAAACAAAATTATCATTTTCATCAAATTTGACATGTACTATATAATCATATGAACGAGTATTGTTTTTACAAACATTATATTCCAAAAAAATATATAGAATAACATTAAAGAATTCATTCATCACATATTAGAGAAAATTTATATTAAAAATCATTAGTATATGGAATGAATAAATTACATCAAAAGACTCTAAAATTATAATGATTAGTCTTTTTTCTTATCCACATCTCATAAAGAGTTTTACTAAAAATATTTCTACATTAAACTCAATTTATAGTATTGAAATTGATAAAAACTCATTTATCCAAAAACTATTCAAAAATTGACAATTCACTCAAAACGGTTCTAGTATTTCATAAAGAACACCTTTTTTTATTTCAACTAATACATTTTCTAATGTGATATAGGTGTTAAAAAATTATTTATTATAACTTTTTTACAACCAAATGTTACAAAAATGAATTCTTAAATATTACACTATAGTCACTAGGAATAGTTACCAAAGGATAAGTTTTTTCATTTTCGACACGGGCTAAATTTTTTTAAAATGGAAAAGGGATTCCTAATTTTTCTATTAGAAAATTGTCCCAATTATATATAATGTTTTCATAAATCAAGAAATATATATAGTATTTTCCACCAACAATCCCAAATAGTGGTTGGAAAAATAAATCAATGTTCACAAATAGTAAATCATTAGAAGATAAAACATGAAATATAGATTTAAAACATGACTTATGTTTCTTTCAGAATTAAATAGTTTTATTAACATTAGAATTAATAAATTATATCTCTTGTATATCTCAAGTAATTCATTTCTTATAATTCTTAGCTAATGATCTTACATTACAGTGTCTTGATATTCTGTCACATGAATAATATGAATCTAAAAATGAACTAAGATATGGTTGATCATGGATTATAATGTCATATATATTTAAACTGTATACATTGTCATTACTATTAGAAAAAATAATATATTTACCTTTTAATATTTGAATAGTACATTTATTATTCTTAAAGTTCACAAGTTATGCATCATCGCATAACTATCTTATACTAATGAAGTTATTCTTCAGTATAATAATGAATAAAACATTTAAAATGATTAATTTTTTATGAAAAACAATATTACCTGTAATTTAAATTTATCGTTGAGATGTATCACAAAAAGTGACTTTTACACATTTTATCATTCTAATATTTTTGAAGAATTTATTATTTCTAATCATGTGATGGGAACACCAAATATCCATGTAATAAATGAACTTACTATTATAACTTTTATTATTTTATTAAAAATACCAAAATTTATATTTTTGGAAACTAGACATACTTGGATCCATTATTCTTAGAAAATAAAACAATAAGAATCCACATCAGTCCATATTATATATGTTGAAAACATGTAAATTATTTTGTAATTTTTATTTGGTGGAATCCAAAATATTACACCTTATTTAAAGAATATTTTTTCTTCTAATGTTTACCACTATAATATTTTGTTTATAAGGAATCAATTTTAGGTACAAAATATTTATTTTGTGAATGTGATTCTTCATGAATAAAATCTATAACACAAGTATTTCTATGAGGCTTTTATATCTACAAATATTGACAAAATTTTCTTTTTTAGAAGTAAACTTTGGTAAAAGTTTCTTTAGAAGAAATATCTCATAATTTATTTTTGTTACAAAATATGTATCCTTAATAGTTATTTTACAATTAGATATATTTCTAACTCTCATCAATGATTTCAAATATTTGAGATAGGTATATAAATTATGGAATTTTATATGGACCATTCTTCTTTAGCATCATCAATATTTTTTGAAATTTTATTATTTTCCCCCAAAAATTTTGTAAATATAGAAACTTATTCAAATCATGGTAAAGTAACAATGTATTTAGATGAATTATACTTTTATCGGTAAATATATTTGGAACAAAATTTATCCTCATAATTATGATACTTTTAATTTAATGCATAATTTGTAATGAATTTAGAAGAATCATTTTCAATGTACTATATACTAGTCTTCATAATACCCACATAAAATCCCATAACATTATGACTATCATCACTATTATATAAATAATCTTAAGAAGAACTATATACTCATTTCCATTATATGATTCAAAGTTATTATTATTTTTTACTTATTTAACTTCTTAGAATTTTAAACTTTTTTTCCTCCCCCCAACACTAGTGTAATTTGGTGTGCTATGTACTAATTTCTTATAGTAATATCATACCATTTATGAATAATATTTCTTCTAATTTATAGCTTGTAATTTTTTATACTTATAATGAATCTAATTTTTTATAACTATCATAATCATACTTTTGGAAAGATTTGATAAATCATTCTGATTTTCATTGAAAGAACTATTTTTTGTGTCAAATTGTATTTTTTATTTACATAAAATAATTTGGATCAATCTCAACAAACTTGTCATTAAATTAAATATTTGAAGTATAATAAAAATTGTTTTCTATCTTTCTTTAGTTTTTAAATATTATTAATCTACCCTCATAGAGAATAATAATACCAATAATATCATCTAGAATCAACTTTTTCACATGTTTAAAATCATTAAGAGTTGTCCACTCGGATTCACATTCATCAGGCATAATATCAATAATTTTTCCAACCATATTTTCATTAGGAAATTATTTATACCCAATTATTATAAACTATTTTACATTTTCATAAAATTTATATTCTTTTTTAGGACTGATTCATCAGTTTGAAGATGAAAATATAAATAATAAACACTTCACATTGATCTTCTTACCTAAACACCACTGACAGTTCCAAAATGAGTTACTTAAAATTTCATCCGAATATTATTATTTGTTTAATAGAAATATATTTAACTATATATTATCTATGATACAGAGCATGAAACCTTATTTCAGTCTCTATATTAAAAATTATATTCCAAAATTTTCATCTCTTTTAGTGGTTGTCACTACCTTTTTAGGAATTTGATAATCATCAGTAAAAAATACAAAAATTTTAGATCTGTTGTTAAAAAACAAGGTCCTCATTATGTTTCTCCAATTTTCATAGTCAAATCTGTCATGAATTGGAGGTATTCTATTATTTTAATTCTCTAATGTCCAAAAATTTAAACCTTCCACCTTAGAAAACAAGATAATCTTTTATACAAAAACACATTGCTGAAACAATTCATAAAAAACTATAAAACAAGAACATTATTCTCATACAAAACAAATGATTGAAATAATAATCATTTTAAAACAATAGATGTGACAGACTGAGTTTTATAAAATTTAAAAAACAAACCTCACGAAACTCAAAATATATTAATTTATGAAAACATTTTTCTAATATAAAAATGTGATCTCAATAAAAAAATTTACTCATACTATATAATTTTAGAGCTATGGAAATTTTTATAAAATACAATATAAAAAAATTCATAAACGTGTATAGTTCAAAAATAAACAAGTAAAGACAAGTAAAGTAATAATAATAAAGTGATTTAGAAAAAATTATGGAAACTTTATAACAAATATATCTAATCATTAACCTAAAGAGTGAAGGAAATAAAAAAACATGAAAATATGTATGCACAATAATCACCACACCATAATGTTTTTTATTCATTAAGAAATGAATAACTTTATAAAAAGAGAAAATAATCTTCAGTTCCGCCTACCCTTAGGAACCCTCATCCAATATGATCATACAAACTCTATATTCTTATCCTACGAAGAAACTGATCGCACCAAATTATAAAAAATATTATAAGCACAAAAAACATAATCATGTTATAAAAATCCTTACAAACATATGCCTGAGGTAAAAACTCTCCAAATATACAAGGAATCATTATCTTATAATGATATATTATAAATTCTTCGAGAAAATTCTATATTGTCAGTGGTGTGCAATATTCCTCCCCATTGAATTATACTTATATTTATATATGTTTCTCTAATGTACATATTAGGTATTCTTTGAAGTTGTTTATAATAACATTTGGTGAATGCTATCTACATATGGAAATTTCAAAATGCTTTATCTATCTATTTGTATCTTTGATAATGAACTATAATTTTTTATTATATATAGTATAGTGATTGTTGTACATATAGTGAAATATATAATCTTCTTCTAGCATGTGTTTATAATGACTAAATCAAAGAACAAGTGTTCCTCTATGTGATAAGGTTTGTCTGGAAGACATTTTATTATTCTGTATAGTGATAATTTTTTATACCTTTTCATCTATATAATAAACCATTCAATCTTATTAATCATGGAATCATCATTCTGAGAGAAAAAGTGAAAGTGTTTCCAATTTAAAATTTTTTTGGTTCAGTTCATCAGGAATACTTAAGAAATGATTCATATCATTTACACAGTGTTCTATATCTAGTAAAAGCATAGGTTTTCTAAGAAAAAATTATAAGCACTTGGAGAGTATAAATTTATTAAACAAGACTATTTAATAAATTGTCTTATGATTCCCAAAAATATGGTTAGAAAGTGTTGAATGTAAAATTTTGACTAAATAAAAATCCTATGGTCCAAACCACAAAGATACCTGAAAAAGGAACACTACAATATGGTCAATGAGACAATTCCACATAGGGGGTTTTTCCCATTTAAATACAATGAATTATTATTTTTAAATGCCTTTTATTTTATTGATTTTTATCCTCTTGTCCAACATAACTCATTCAGTTGGACTTGGTGCATGTTCAACAGAACTCTCCTTCATTTCTCGTTCAATTTTATATCTTCTCTCCTCAAATTTTAATTATTTAATTGAGGTAAATACCTCCTCCTTAATTGTTCTTCATTTTTCACCTAACACATTTTTCCCGTGATTTGATTTTTCCCACATAACCAAGAGGATAGATTACTGAGTATTATGCTTTAGGGTGGTTCTAATTTAAGGCCTTCAGTGTTTAGGGTTTTTTGGGGTTATTATCATTATTTTATTTTCTTCCAACATTGATAGTGATTGGTTGAAACATGGTTGAGGTTGGTGTTTCAATGAAATTATTTAACTTCACATATCATAAAATTCATTAGTTCTTATAAAACAATATTCTTGTTATGTTATATATATAAATGATACCCATTAATGATTTGTTAAATTCATCAATGTTTTTATTTTCTCTATGTAGAGAAGTAAAATAAATTTTTTAATTTTTTTATAACTAAAATTTTGTGCATTCCAAGTGTTTGTGAAAATTCCCAATAGGATCGTTAAAATAAATTTGAAATATAAAAGTTTGTTTTTGTCCCCGTTTTAGTTTTCAATAGGGTAACCCATGTTAATGTTTTTGTTTTTAATAAAATAATTTTTTTAAATGAATCACAAGGGAGTTATATGAAATTTTAAATTAATAGATCCTTGAGTTATTTTCAATGAATATTTTGTGAAAACATGGTTTTACTTACTAAGTATTGTTCTAAAGGTTCGATTGGAACCTTAAGAAATGAGTTCATATTATAATTAAATACTCTGGTTTGGAGGCACTCATTATTAAATTTTTATTATTGGTTTTCCCCTTTTCTAGGATGAATATTAATTACTATTATTATATGATTCATGATTTTTCAAAAAGTGAATATTTCAAAAAATGGTGTTAGGGGTGTGAAGATATGTATTTTCATATGAATCATGATGTAAGCCCTAGTAATTTTTTTACTTATACGCTAATCACATAAAATTTTATATGTCATGGAAAATTTAGTAGTTAAGTGAGGGGTTAATTTGCGGTCATAAAAACCTTTTTTGACCCAATTATATTGTAATAGCTAATCGATATGGCCTAATTAAACTATATAAGCTAGTAGACATTACTCGGTCAGTATATGGAAGATGATTTACACGACCTGATAATACTATGGGAGATTACCAATAGGTGGATTCAATTGAATATTTCTATGACCATCTCATTTCACTTATAGAGTTTACCATGATAATTATTCATTGATCGATGGAACAGTTTATCAGATTTCCACTACAAGATCTGATTGGGTCTCATTGTTCTCATTTGTCTTTTATAGATCCTCTTTATTATTGATGTTTGTTATTATTATATATTTTAATATTATAGTGCACATTTTTTATTAATATTTTTCATTTCATTTTCTATTTTAAATTTCATCATTTTTTGAATGGTGGATTTGTAAACAAATTAAAAGAAAGAAAAATTGTTTGGTTTTAATTTACTAAAAATAGAAGTCCCCCTTCTTATATGGTTTAATGTGTTTTATGTTTTATAAGTTTTATTCCATCACCTATGTAATAAAGGTATTTTTATGAAATTTCAAAATAAATTATTATTTGTTTGGTTAAATTTAAAATCATGTTTCCAATTCTGAATGTGTTTTCTTATCAAAAAAGGGTTTTACCTTTTCTTTTAAAAATGACTATGTGTTTTTTATACACTATATATGTAAAAAAACATATTTTTTTGGTTAATATTTAAACTATTATTTAATAAATTTTATATTAATGGAAGTTAATATTCTCTTTAGTAAAATCCTACTGGGACTATTTAGCTCCCACCATGTACAAACCATTGGGTTTATAGATCTCTCTAGGTTTTTTTAGGATCCTGAGTAAAGCTATTTTCCCATGGTTCATGTTCAGGTTGGTTTGACAATGAAATATTTGTGATGCGGTGAGTGGTTTCTGGCTATGATGATGTAGTTGGTACTTGTATGTGTTGGGTTACATATTTCAATATTTATACATTGGGCTTGATAGATGAGATCATTCATTTGGTTTATTAGGTGAATGGGATGTTTCTAATAATTTTATATTTCATTTCTTAATTGATTTTTTATGAGTTTATTTATTCTTATTATGGTATTCCTTGTTTGGTTGTTTAATTTTTCTTATAACAACTTCTTTTTGGAATGAATATCTAATATATGGATTGGTCATGTTAGATTTACAGGTGTATTATATGATATAGTTATTCATATTCTAAAGGTGAAATCATTCCCAATTATTATAATTTGATACATTATATATTTTCCCTATGTAATTGGGATAGGAAGAACTCTCTAACCCATATGGAATATTGGTTGTGGTATTAGTTTGGTGGTAGAATAGGCATGTTCATTATAAAAGGGTATCATAGAAATACTTTATTATTTGAGTGCGTCTTCATATTATAGAGACTAGAATTTTCAGAACTGATGAGTGAGATCATGTGAAGGTTATTGATCACTTTCTCTTAGGATGAGATATGAGAAACCATAGGTAGATTTTAATTTATTTGGATATAGATTTTTTTCATGTTTTGATATTTTTTTGTCCCCATTATGTTACATAAAATACATTGGGGTCTCTTTGAGCCTTAAGATGAATAAAAAAGGAACTCGAGTGAAATAAAAAAATGACATAGTTTGGAAAACCATGTGGTTCTCATTCACATGGTCTTAGAAGCCTCTCAGGGGATATCACATGATAGGAACATGGTCAACCAAACTAGCTAACCCTGTTGAGTATAACTTCTCATCACTCATGGATTTATTTTTATAACAGTTTTTATTTTTTTCGTTCCTGAAGTTTTTTTCACATTTTATAGATTAATCAAATGAGGATTTATAAATTTTTTGTAATAGTTATAATTTATTTTTATGAAACATTATTATTTTTATATAAATAGTGTTATAAAATTTGGTTAGTGAAAGAAAATTATATATATAATACTTTAAAAATAGGTATGGCGAATTTATTTATTAATTATTTTGAATTTCATATATTCCACTTGTTAGAGTATTAAATTTATAAAATAATATTATGAATTATTTTAATGTGGACGTGAACTTCATGATGTGTATAAATTTTAACAATCATTTTGGTGGCCATTTGAATAATAGATTCATTGGATATTTTGGTATGTCAAGCCAGGTTTCATATTTGTTTTGAAAATAAGTTTTGGTCTTTCATGAGATTTTATTGAAATTGGTTTATATTATTATTAAATTTAGGAAATGGTTTGGATAAGAATGTTTATTGTGTTGATTTTTTATAAAATTGAAATAAAATTCATGGAAAATTATGTTTTGTAATGAAATTCATAGAGTATTTTCAAAATAAAAGAAATACTTGGGAAGTTTGACTTAGATTTCTATTTCAATAATGTGGAAGGCTTTAAAATCTTGTATAATATTATAATGATTTCATGTTATATAAGTTGAAATTTTAAAATATGGAATGGATATTCTATTTCTATTTAAAGTAGAATGTATGTGTGCTTCATTATAATGAGTTTTATATTTATTAGAGAATTATGGTGATTTTTTAGAAAGTTATTTGTTGAAATTTATTTTTCAATGGGGAATCATTGTGTCTGGTTGAAAGTATTGATTTTAGTATATGAATTTTTAGATATGTGAGTTATGGAAAAGTTGGAATCTTGACTCATAGTGTTTAAAAGTTTCCTCCTAGAATGGTCTCTATGGAATATAGAAACTTTTAATTGAAGAATTATCCTTATGGTATTTCCTCTTATTTTTTAGTGTACCTCTATATGTTTATATCTTTTTTTAGTTAAAGAGTATAGAGGAAGAGATGTGTTCTTCTAGATTCTTGTATTCATAGAAATTTTTTATTTCTAAATTAAATAATATCAGGGGATGATCCTTTATCTTAGTGATTAATAAATAAAAAAATATAGTAGTTTTTTTTATTAAGAAGTGCTGGAAATGGAACATTGAAGGTGAAGATAGATCACTGTCAAGTTGATCCTGAGATGGGATATAGGCTGGATGATTTTTAGTATTCTCTTGGTATTATTACTTATTTTATATATAATTACTCGGTGTGATTATGATTTTATCATTTATTTTGGGAATTTTTCTAATTGTGTAGAAGATGGTCAAGCTTTTAAGATATATTTACTGGTGTTTCCTTCAATATTTTTTTGGGTGGTGTTGAGGATTTTGATTTTGTTCAAGAGTAATTAGTTTTGTATGCCCTTGGGGTTTGTATGTGAAAATTATGTGTTAATCCATGGATTTGTATATGTTACTCATCAAATTAAATTAGTACAAACTTGGGTAATTGGGATGAATAGATTGTAACTAGTTAGAAAAATTGAGGTTGAGTTTTCTATAAGGTTCTCTATGAAAGGGTTTTCCATTCAACATGTTTATGATTCTTAGAAAAATATTATTCACAGCCCGATATTGTATCCCATATATTTCATTATCGAGTCATGTTTTTAGACTGATTTATCTTTAATTTAATATTTTTTGAGGTGATGATGGATTCGTAACCTGAATTAGATTACTTTGGTATTTTGGTGTATTGAATAATATCTTGGAATGTCGGTCGAGGTTTATAGAGAATTATTTAATCAATTGAGGTATTTTGAGAAAACATGTTTGGTGATATCATGTTCTTATGATTTTTTCTTCAATTTGGGTCTCTCTAACGTAATTGGATTTTAAATTTTGGGGTGACTTATTATAGATCTCCAGGACCTATGCGTATTTTTTTATTTGATTTATTTATTTTTATTTGTATTAGATAAATTTTAATAATTCTTCTATTTTTTATTTTTTTTATTTTGGATAAGGTGTGTCATTTCCTTTTTTCCCGTTCTTTACCGAACCTTTCTTGTTTTCTCTTTCCCTCCCAGATATTACAATTGGATTATGAGGATTCGGAAATAAAATAAAATATACATTTATTGATGGGTTTTGGGGCTAGGTATTGGAATATTGGAGATAATTATGACACCCCCATGTTACATTGATATTTTCTAAGATTTGTTTTTGGTTATTTTAAATGATTTTGAAATTTTTATAAAATCTATGTTGACTTGGGGTTTTCACAATTTCACAATTTTTGAACTATAACAAACCACACCACAACCAAGGAATTATAATGTAATTATTTTTTTTCTAGTAAGGATATTTTCCTATCCATTATGAAATTTCATTAAGGTATTATCACCTTTTCATAGTAAGGGTTTGCAACCATGCGGGGAAGGTGTGAAGTAACGCTCAGTGCTTTAGTGTTAGAATGTCACATCATAGTGGACTGGGGATCAAGGTTAGCGTTTTTACCCTAAGAGGACCTTTTTGAGGCCCCAGACACATGAGTGTTTCAATTACATTACATAAAGAAAATAATTTACTAGAATACCTTCCCATGATCATTTTTGTTTATAGTTTTAGAGGAATAGACCAAAACATTAATGAATAAAACCCATGCCATTTTAAACAAATGGAAATTTTTCTATATATGGTCAAATAATTAACCCAAAAATTATTCAAAGATTCCTACAAATTCTCCACATAATATAATATTTTAAACACAACATATGTATCACTTTTCTTCATTACAAGGGGAAATTGAAACATTATAGAGGTGTGATCTCATTTTATCAATAAGTGTAACAAAAAGAAATAAAAATAAAATATCATAAGTGATCATAAGATCAGAATATATGTATAATCGTGATATATAAAATAGTTATACCCTACAAATCATAGATCATAGATCATAGAACAAGGCATTTAATAACATAAAATTGAAGATATATTATAAAATATACATAGACATGGAATTTATCATATCCTGAATGGAAAGGAATAATATAAATGATGAATAATAACAAAAAATGGAAATATGAAACAATAATATTATTATTATGACATGTGAGTATACTTACTATTACCCATCTTATTTAAACAAAATAATCATTTCCAGGCCAAAGAATATGAGAAAAATCATTATTCCCACACCCATCTAATAAAATTTATTATGAAAACACCTGACAATATATTGAGATATAAACATAATCAAATGAATCATAGGTAGATATAACAAATCCCACATATTTATCCATGCAAATGAGTCCCACTTCAAATAAAATCATTCATCTTATCATAATGAACAAATGGGAAGAAAATAGATTTCATATCTTTTCCAAATGGTGTCACATAAATTGACTTTTCTAAATATTTATAAATTGATAAAAAATATGATAACCTAAAAGTTGTTTTTAAAAGGACTACATATAGAATAATTTAATAAAAAAATACTCTATTATATGTGAATCCTTTTAAAATTATAGAGGATTCCTAAAAACAATTTGTTCCTAAATAAACATTTAAAAACATTATCATAAAAAAATGTGATTTTTTAGTTTAATTCAATAAAATAATTTTTAAAGATGAAGAAAAAAACATAAAAAATTTAATAAAAACATTCAAATAAAGGAGAGAGGAGAAAAATATAACATATATATATATATAATAAATTAGAAGAGAAAAATATAATATTTTGAAAACAAAAATCAATTAAAATCATTAAAATACCATTATCAAAAACCAACATCATTAATGTTAAGAATCCTTATTTTTTAATAAATTATGGTGAATATAAATATAATAGCTTATAAAACCAGTCCTATTTTCAAATATGTATTAGATACTGTTTTCAAGAAGTAAAAACATTGATATAGATTAATACCAGCTAAATAGGATGACAATTATTCTTAACAAAATTATATTTTTATGAATCAAAACATTAATAATGGAAGAATAAGTGGATGTGAAATATTATTTCCCTAAAAACAATATTTAAATAAAACATAACATCATCATATATTTGAGTCAAGAAATATTTAGATATTATAGTAATGGATGAGTGATTATAAACCAATGAAAATATTTGAGTTAAATAACCCATACAACATGATTAATAATTTTTTCGAAATAATGTGATTTAGTGATTTTGAAATAAAATTTTAAAACACATGATTAAGTTCCAATTTTCGATTAATGATTTAATAAGATATTATTACACTGTATAAATGTAAATTTGGTGTAAAATATGAAAACATTATTCAATGAAATATAATTGAGATATAAAACCCACACATGTAAAATAATCATTGAGGTAAATATCATTTAATAAATAGGTTATAATAATAAATTATAAAACCCTATAAAAAATTAGTGAATATAATAATAATTATTCATTATAAATAATAAGCCAACTTTGAACATTATATTTCAGTTAAAACGTTTATTTCTTGATTGAATTAAATTTTAGTTTGTACAAACCAATTCCTTGATCTAATTCTCTCTACGTATACTCCTAACATCCAAAATTATAAAATTAAGTTTATTAGATACATTATTTGGATAATTATTAATCAATATTTAATTTAATATCAACGATTTTTATCATATTTTATTTATATAATAAAAATTTTGTTTCTTTTATTGGTTATTTGAGGTCGTTCAGTAAACTTCAATATAACAATTTTTTATGTTATCCAATGTTTAAGGTGTTGTAAAATAACATAATAACCATAAAATTATAGGGTTTTTACATTATTATTCTATTATCGTAAAATTTAAATATTTATATTGGTATTTCTAAAATTAAAATTGACTATGAAGGGTACTATGATATGTTCATTTTAGGTGGTTATGTTTACTATGCCGTTTATTATTACTGCCACTTAAATAATGTCTTAAACGTTAATTCTAAAATATTATTAGATTCATAGAATTAATTTTTTTACCTTAAAGACATTTTTAATTTCATCTACATTAGGTGTTTAAGGAATCCAAAGCACACCTCTTTTTGTACACAGTAGTCCATAAAAACACACAATCAGTATTCCATTGGTTTTTCAGTGGATGGGATAGAATAAATAAGGGTTATTCAATTATTATACAAATAATTAAGTATGAAAATGATATTTTGGTTACTATATTACTATATTTGGAATTTATTTGAAATATAAATATTAATAATAAATGGATAAGGAATAATTAATAATCACTTTGGGTCCCTGAACGTTTTCTGGAATATCTCCATAAATATAAAGTGTTTATGGTAAATCAATTTTACTAAGGGATTAATATAGAAAAAACTTAATCTTCTAGATGAAAATTAGGTAGTTTTCTAATAATTGAATGAAAAAATCCAAGGGAAAATTGTTCCATAATTGTAAAATAATGGAGTTTGTGCTTATATTGGGTTAATTAATCCTCAACCATAAGTTTACATAGATGTTCTAAATTTTTTTTAAATTATTTACCATTATTTTCTTTTATATTTTTTCTTTTTTTTATCTAGGTAACTAGTTTTTAACTAAGTAATTTTTGTTTTACTAAAAATATAATATAACCCTTCATTCGAAATTAGGTTTTACTATAAAAAAACTTTAACTAAATTTAATATAATTAATTTTCAAAATAATATAATAATACTTATTTAATTAAAACTTTTTGTATACAGAGAACTTTTTTTGAATAAAAATAAGGTTCTAACAATTTTTTGTTTTTAACAGTAATTACCTATTGAACCTGTGTAAATATAATTATATGCATGAGAAAAAAATTAGGTTAATTATTTAAAATATATTATTTTTTATATGTATATTACTAAAAGTTAATAAAATAATTTAACAAAAAACAATAGTTCCAATATTATCTTTCTAATTATCTTTAATCATTGTAATATAATTTTTATGACTAAAAATTTAAGCGAATAATTGTAATATATGAATATTATAATATAAAATAATAAAAACATTATGTTATATTTTATTTCTAAATGATAAGAAAACTAATTAATATAACTGAATAAAAATTATATTTAGTGTCAAATATTTCACATGTTTCTTAAATATTAAACATAGGTTTTATAAAATCAACACAAAATTTTTAAATAAATTAGATCAATTATTTAATATATATATATATTGTAAAAAAAATTACAAACTTTTATTCCATTATTATGTCAATATAATTTCATAAAAGTGATATTTTTTAGCCAAATTAGTATTTTAACTATTTACATAAATATCAATTATTTTAAGAAAATATGAAAAATACACCATAAGAAATTTTTAATATAAATAATAAAAAAATTGATTCCCATTTTAAAAACAAAAAATTTCAAAAAATTTAAATTTATATTTTAATTGATAATATAATATATAAATAGAAAATACTTTTTTTTGAAAAAATTGCACATTAAAACATTAAGTATACTTAATCCTATTTTAAATACATTTATAATTTATTATAATAGTTTTCTCTACAAAACATTTTGCTTATTTCTATAATTTTCATTATCTACTATGTTTTTTGATCATTTTTGTTTTTTTCCTTCTAAAATAAGCTATCGATACAATGTTTATTAAAGGGAAAATATGTTCAGAAATTTCATGGAGTAACTTTCTCCACCCTGCCTAAATAAAATTTAACACCCTAATTTTAAAACTTTTTAACTAATGAAAATATTTAATATTATTCATAAGATATATATGCCTATATATTTAATTTCAAATGTGTTTTCATCTTAACTATCCTTGGTATGGCATGTGAACTCATATATTCCCTCATAATAAATATATAACCTTGTGATTTCCATATAGTGGAAATTTTCATGGCCTCTTTGTTAAGAGCGTTAATCTATTCAGAATATCATTTTAAATTTGACCAAAGGAAGCATATTATGATTTTATGGTAATCACATTCTCCTAAGAATCTATTTTATAGTAATTATATGTTTTGAATATAATAATCATACCACTCTATGTTTTTATTAATAATAAAACATCTGATCATCAATGTAGAGATTTTATGTTTAAATAAACATTACTTGTAGAAGGGTGAGTTTGTACAAGATATGAATATAACAGAAAAATTTCTTAACTTGGGGATTAGTGTTACTAATTACATTTCATTTTGGAAACCATAATCTATAGTTATGGTTTTATAGGAATTCCCTCGTCTTTTAAATTTATAGCACCATTCATTTTAGTTAACCCTATGATTGGGGTATTGACTAAGATATTTTCTAAGTTTCTCACATTTAAGAAATTGAAATATTAATGGTAATTTAGTATTAATTATTTTTTAATTAAAAATTTATAATAATATATTTATTTTTTCTCATCAATTAATTTCATTATAAACTCATTTTCAACATATAAAACATATCCTAATTTTAATAAGACAACCACCGTGGTAATTATTATCACCTATTTGACATGGAGGAAATTGAATATTATTTTCTTCATTATCATTTTTACCAAGAATCTTTGAGAATATTTAATTGTCTTATTTTAATTTTTTGGAATTAAACAATATATATGTTGTTGATCATGATTCTTGATAGCTTTTCTAACATAACCCCATGGGTTATCACTTAATTTCTAATCTTGTTAGTTTTCTTATTGGTCCTTTCTCCATATTTTCGACAACATTTTTAACTATATGTTTTCTTTCATTCAGGTATGTTTTAAACTTTATTATTGATTTAATTTTTCATTTGATGAATATTGTTGAAAATGAGTTATATGGATAGATTAATGGTAAATTGAGTTCTTTTTGGAGTCTTTCCATTTAAACATTCAGTTTTTGGTGTTCATTTAGAGATTAAATGATGTGTACTCATAGTACATGATATGTAGTGGTAGTTGGGAAGAATTTTTGAATTTATTTAATAGTGTAAAGGATATATATATCATGTAATAATTTCACATCATATAATGGAGAAAATACATTTTAAATATAATGTTGATTCACGTTTCAATAATTCTAGTATTCATGGATTAAAAGGAATGTAACAGGATTAAATGATATATAATTATTTAGAGTAGTAGTTTTTTTAAAAAATTATGGGGTTTTTATTTATCAATCCATTGTTCAGTCTTCATCATGTGACAAGATCTATTTTAGGTAAATGATGGGAGACTCCTTCCCTTTTAGATTTCTTCGTTCAGTGATTGATCGCTATTGTGGTTGGTGTGATTCTCTCTAGGTATATAATTATTTTTTATATTACTTGTATTTTGGTATGGTTATAGTTTTTCCTATGAATATGTTCAAATTATTGATATGATAGTTTTTTCGATTGATCCTTTTTAATTTCATGGTTTTCCCTGCCTTTCGTAGCCAATTCTCTTGGTTTATGGTCTATAATGTCAAAAGAAGCTAGGTTCATATCAAGTTGAGGTAGGTTTCTCCACACAACTGGTTAATTTAATGAATTATATATCATTATTGATAAATTATTTTTGTGTTTTTATTGATTATAAGTGATATGTGGTTAAGGTATTTCATAGAAAGAAATATGTATTCATAAATGGATTTTTCTTTCAAAATGAATTTTCTGGAATTGCAAATGGGTTATCAATCCCCATTATAGATTATCTTAGATATGAATACTAATAATAAATTTTTATCATGGTTTTAAAGAGTAATTTATCCAATATCACATTGGGAACCATGTTTATGTTCAAAAAGGGAAATAGCTAGCCATAGTCTGTGTTATTCTACTGATAGGTAACCTTTTATGATATCAACTATCTTGATGTGATATCTTTTGAACCTAATGCATGTTTTTTTTTGTCTTATGGGTGTCTAGTTTTAAATTTCCATTCGTAAGATCCCAATACATGGTGCCTCTTCATTTTCCATTTTTTTATTTATTGCATGATTTTTATTATCATGGATTACTTTTCCTAGGTTATTATAGGAGGTAGTATCACATAGCTTCAGATGATAGGTTATTTTATGGACATTTGAAAAATTTTATGTGAGGATACACTTTCTTGTTTTAAATAACATCTACATTTCATATTTATTTTTTTGTAATATGAATGAATTTTCTGAAAACCGAAGGGAAAAAAATTTACAACTATATTTATTTTATTAGAATTCATTGTAATTGTTTTAAAACACTAATTTTTTTGAGTTCTTGATATTAAAACTTGTACAAAAACAATTTCCATTTACAACTGCTATTTATATCACACCCTACTAAG
Source organism: Viscum album (assembly GCA_963277665.1). Classification (NCBI taxonomy): domain Eukaryota; kingdom Viridiplantae; phylum Streptophyta; class Magnoliopsida; order Santalales; family Viscaceae; genus Viscum; species Viscum album. Next base: position 418,281,861 of record OY728143.1, read on the forward strand.
GAATTTTGGTTTTTTAGATGCTTTTTTTCAATATTTGGCTAAATTGAACACCATATTATAGTATTATGGATTATCTTGGTCTTTCTACTTTGGGTTTGGGTTATTATGGAGGTTTTCACGTGTGTTTTTGGCTATCTTTATGGTTTATCTAATTTTAACATGGATTATGTAACAGCCCGAGATTTTATGAAAAATATTCTTTTTTATTTTACTAATGTCTTGTGTTGTACGCTACACCAAAAGGAGCTTGCACAACACACATCCTTGACTTGCCTTGCATTACACGCAATCGCGACCTTCCTCGATAGCGTGTGTAGTACGCAATACCGAGTTTCACTAAACAACGATATGCTATAAAAATATTATTAAAACTAGCCGTTATGAATAGTAATAACCACTTTTTGAAATCCAGTAAATCTTATTTTTCAAAATGAACTTTATTTTTGGATTCGGAGTATCGAATTTAGACTAAGGTGAAATTTTGGTACTTTTCGGATAACTTTCATATTCTAATGAATAGTGAAAATTACTAAATTATAATTAAAAACAATTTTTTTAATCGAAATAATTAATAGTGATAAATTATTAATTTGAGTGGTTTTAAAGTATATTTAGAATATATTTTTACAATTTAATACAATGTTGGCTATTGGTTGTAATTTCACATTTAAACCAGACATAATCAAATGTCAATCTTTTGATAGATTTTGATTCTTAAAAAAACACGCTATTTGTTTTAACAGCGGGATTTAATTATAAAATTAATTAATGCAACTTCTATGTTATGAATTTGGTAAAATAGACTTCATTTTTGAATTCGGAATATGAAATATAGCTTAGGATGAAATTTTGGCATTTTTCTGAAAACTTTTAATTTTTGATGAATAGTGAAACCACTAAGTGGTAGGTTAAAAACGGAATTTTGCATAAAACTTAATTTTACCGCTTCTGTGAATGGAATTTCGAAAATCCGAGAGACACGGTTAATATCAAGGACTAAAATGTGGTTCAATGAGATGAAAATAACTTTTTGGTGAATAGTAACTTTTTACTTTTTTTACCACGGTTAATAGTAAATAGGGTAACTAAGGGTAAATATGATATTAATATTACCCTAACACATGTCCTAATTCTATTGGACAAGTGTAATTCGACCAAAAACAAACTTAGGAATAAAATATGACCATTTAGGCCCACTTGGATTAGATTAGGACATTTATTATTAATTTATTTAAAGAAGGGTTAAAATAGTTAAAATCAAAGTTTAATAAGTAAATCATTTTTCATATGGGATTATACATAAAATAAATTAGATTGTAAATATTCATTAGAAAGCTAAAAATATTTCCTACATTATGGTAATTTATTTGTAATTTTTAGACATAAAATAATTTAATTTATTTATGACACAACGATGATGCAGTAATTATCTTATTAATGAAATATTGACATAATTGATGTTATAAACACCCAAATAAATTTAATTTGAGATTTTTTATGAATTACACTAATATTCTAGGTTACTATGATATATTAATGTTGATTTAATCAACTTGGTTCGAACATTTAATTCTGTTATGACTTTCACAAAAATCATATATCAAATAGTGTCAAAATTGACACAAAATCGTTTTTAAATCAAATATTATATTATTAATTGTTATTGTATTCTTAAAAATCTAAGGTTCGGCCAAATGACCTAGATAAGGATATATATATTAATAATAAACAATTTGGGGTTCGTTTGGCATGTTATAGTAAGTGTATTAACCATATAGTGAAAGAAAACAAAAAGACATGATAAAAGTTAAATTATTTAACTTAGAGTTAAATCTAATTGATAAGGTTAAAATAATATCCTAAACTTGTCTAAATTCTATTGGTTGATAGGATTTCGACCCATCCCCACTTTAGCTTCGAAATAAGGCCCTTTGGAACCATTATAAACCGATTTTGACTTTAATATAAAATAATATTTTGAGATATTCCTAAGGTGCCCCTCTCCTCCCCTATAAAAGGACACCTCCTCCCCCTCCTCCTCACACCAATTTGAGCACTCAATCTCGGCCAACCCCTGCCAAAATTCTTTCTCCACTTCCCTAGCAACATCCTAGAGGTTCTAGTCTTCCTCAAAGACCAATTCTAGTGCCCTAAGTGGAGGTCTCAAAGAGGCACTTCAAAGAAGAGGTAATTACCGTTACCAATTCTTTCATCTTTATTTCTTCTTCCACTTCTTCTTCTTAGGTTGTTTCATTATGAAGTAATAACATCAGTATCACTCGTATACTGATATGTTATTATAAGTATGAAACAACCCTATTTCACCATCTATCCATCCTACGGAAAAAGAAATCACCGCGCGTGCGTACGTACGGAATACCGTCTCCACGCCGTGGTGTAATCTATTTTCCACCACCACCTTACATGGATGGGTATAATGGTGTAAATAATAACTATACATAGTTATTACAACATCATATTGATTCTGATATATTGTATAATCCACTCCAATTCAATTCAATATTTATAGAAATGATATCATCGCTCGTGCGTACGTACGGAATACCGTCTCCACGACGCGATGAGATTCATTCTACATGATAACCATTTAAGAATGATTATAATGTATATATAAGAAATAATAATGAAATATATGACATTATAAAGCTACTGGATTTATGTATATATATACATATGTATGTCATCTACTTACTTCCATTTCAAGACAATAAGGAAAGGAAAACAGCGTTCATGCGTACGTACGGACTACCGTCTCCATGAACGGTGTTTTTCATTTTATTTATCTACCTATTATATATATATATATATACTGAATATATATGATATATAAATCATATTTTATATTCTGGAAGTAATTAAATCATGATATAAGTAATAATGATGTCAAGAACAACAAGTCAAAACACCTACGATAAATGAAACGATTTTACCCAAAACGCTTCTTTAACATGGAATTTACAAAAGAACGGGTAATATAATGTCATAAGTGAACCATATATGATATCATAACAATGAATATGATTCTGTAATAAGTCAATAACATGATTTAAATCATTATACAGGAGGTTCGGACACTTACAAAGCAAGTCGGACATAAGGTAAGGGAAATATCACAATCTCATTTTTATCCGAGATTGTTTATTCGTAAGTATTTACTGGGGTGTATTTTATCATCCACATCCATGTTCCCTCAATATGTAATATTGTTTCCATCCACTTGCAATAGTTTAAATCCAATTTTACCCTTAGGTGAGTTTTTAGTAAAGAATATGAAAGGAATCTTTTGTCGTTTTTTCCGTACGAGGTACTTTTTGACTTTTCCAACAAAAGTACGAAGAATGTTTTTTTTAACTTATACGGCACGAACGGATTTATACTGTTTTATAAAGCCTTATTTTCATGAAGCTTCCTCTAAAAGATTTCATGACTATTTTCAATAAAATATCTTTCTTTTAAAATTGCATGATGTTTTGTGAAAAGAAATTGATTTTAAAGAAGAAAGGATATTTTCCTCAAGAATTCATTTCAAGTGTTTTATCAAAAGTATTTTCCATCTAAGATAATAAAGGGTTCTGTTTCTATCCATATTTTTACATTGATTTGACTATGTTGTGATGGAATTATGTTTATGAATTCCTTTATCTTATATGAATGGTTTTATGATGTCATGTTGTTTAAGAATCCCATTTTTATTACATGGGTTATGAAATGATGTATGATTTATGATTTTGTGGAACACATAAGAATGGTATCATTAAGAGATGGGTGGGACCTATATCTCCCTCCAATGCATTGGGTAAAGATTTTATATCTCATGAGATAGACATGGCTGGAATGGTAGGTTATACCGGTTCAGTGAAACAGGACTGAAACGAGGATTACTCGATTCAGAAAGGGACTTTGTCCACTAAGATAGTCTTGGCAATGAGTCTTGACTAACAAGAAATGATTCTCTATGATTATGTGTGTATGCCACAATGAGTAATGTTTTAAGTTAGGATTTCATTTTCACTTCTATGGTTTATCCCACGTTATGATATTATGAGCTCTTTTGCAGGTTAAAATTTCCAAAAGCTACGTTCTTATGTATATGATGTGATTGATATTTCTTTTGTTTACCCTTACTGAGCATTTGAGCTCACCCTTTTATGTTTTCTTTTCCCCAGGATATAAAGAAAGGTTTTAGGTAAAAAAAAGATCTTTATGGGAGATGTTGAAGATCTTTCACCACGTTTAGAAGATTACGTTCCGAGTTTCCAAAGACACTAAACTATTACGATCCTTGTGTGTGTGTTTTTGTTATGTACTAAGTATTCCGCAAATGTAATGTAATGTCCATGTACGTCAGGCTTCGGGTCTCTACATTTGGTATCAGAGGAAAGGTTTAGTCAACCTTTGGAAACTAGGATGCGAAAACGTTAGTGAGATCCCTAGAGATATTTCTATGGTATGTCTAGGGATGCCCCTAAGGATAAGTATACGTATAAGATATAGTCCTAGAACTACGGTAACGATCTTAGAATTTAACCTAAGATGTTAGATATTGAGGGTGCTCCCCCTTTACTATGTTGTCTTCCCTAGCATGATTTCGCCTCTCACAAAATTATTTTTGTGTTTTAGTTAATGGAGGGAACCAGAAGGAATTTGGTTAACATTGAATCCAATGGACAAATTGGTGACTATGAGCAACAAAATTGTGTGATGCCTAGAGATAAAGATATTCTGATTATGCCGAATCAGTCATCGCGATATATGATTAACAAGGTGAAATTTAGTGGTATGACTAATTCATCAAAGAAGAGGAAGATAAACTATTATGCATGTTCGCATGTTGAGGAGCATAAAGAAAGGAAGATTGAGATTTCTAAAGAAGGGAAGAAGAACCTTGAGGAATACCTCAAATGGAGGGACCGATGTTATCTGTGTGGAGAAAAGGGTCATAGAGTGACAGATTGTTATGGAGTTCAATGTCTTATTTGTGGAGAACATGGGCATTACCCAACTCAATGCCCTGATCTGAAAAGATACTTCTAAATCAAGGAAGGAATTATTCCAGGACAGTCATTGAAGTGCATGGACTGAAGTGTTGGTATTCAAGAATAATGTTGTTGAGGTACTTTTATGGTGTATTGGAATATTTATGTATTGGTCTAATGTGGTATTCGAAGTGATTGAGGTATTTTTGGAAAGTATATGATATGCGCATAATGAAGGGATAATACGATAATGAGATGTTTGATTGTATGCATGAGCTCATGATTGATATAAGGACTAAGTGATATCATGGTTTGAGTATATAGAATTTTGAGGATTTTGGTATGTGGAAGGTGTTAACTTTTAACTGCATTCATGTTTTCACTAAGTTATTCAAGAGAATACATGATTAAGGACTTTGAATGTTTGGAATGTGACCAACAAAACATATCTTATGATATATGGGGATCAACGATGGTATTAAATCTCCGGTAATTGTTTTCACTTTCTTATGAGAGTGGACTGTAGTATTATAGATAAGCCTAAGGATTGGAATGAATTATGTTGGACATAAGTTAGTATTGTTTGTTTTTCGATATTATTTATGTGATGTTATAGTAATGTAGCTTTAGAAAAAGGGACAACCTGCAGGACGGGCGACAGCCCATCGCTTCGGACAAGGCTGTAGGAATCGAACCCACAACCGAAGTACGAGTGGCCTTTATCGCCTACCACTGGCCAACAGGAAGTCCCTGTTTAGTAGAAACTAGTTTTATTATATTAAGCAGCATGATATATGAAGTATAAGTCCATTTTAGGAACCATATATGATTAATCTCACTATAGAATGACTTATGTATATTTAAAAACTTTTGCTAACCTTTTGTTTGAGACAGATGGAATGAACAGTCATTCTATCACATGATCTGCTAACACTTCACAAATAACAAATTCAACTTAATTTATTTAAGAGATGAAGTAGAAATTGTTCAAGGAACGAACAAAAGTGAGATTGTACCAAAATAAAGTAAGTATTTATTCTAAGCAAATTTTCAACTTTAGGGAAATGATCTTGAAAACCAAAAATGTTGTCCTAGTGATCTTATACCTGATGAATCAGATGGTACCTTATATCATCACAAATCTATGGATTTGTGATTACTAGATTTTCCATAGCCATGTTCTCTACCACTCTCCATCAGAACATGATGGTTAGATTTGTCTTCCATATCCATATTTTCACCTATGTGGAAACCCAGTGATTAGTTTATTTGGGTAATCGTTACATTTCATACTTTAGTTTTTAAAGCCAAGTTTTGGTATTCCCTTTTACGATGTGGGTTTCTATTAAAGAAACTTTCGAATAGTAAACCATTTATAACCCCGACGAATTTCGAGGGCGAAATTCATTTTAAGGGGGGTAGAATGTAACAGCCCGAGATTTTATGAAAAATATTCTTTTTTATTTTACTAATGTCTTGTGTTGTACGCTACACCAAAAGGAGCTTGCACAACACACATCCTTGACTTGCCTTGCATTACACGCAATCGCGACCTTCCTCGATAGCGTGTGTAGTACGCAATACTGAGTTTCACTAAACAACGATATGCTATAAAAATATTATTAAAACTAGCCGTTATGAATAGTAATAACCACTTTTTGAAATCCAGTAAATCTTATTTTTCAAAATGAACTTTATTTTTGGATTCGGAGTATCGAATTTAGCCTAAGGTGAAATTTTGGTACTTTTCGGATAACTTTCATATTCTAATGAATAGTGAAAATTACTAAATTATAATTAAAAACAATTTTTTTAATCGAAATAATTAATAGTGATAAATTATTAATTTGAGTGGTTTTAAAGTATATTTAGAATATATTTTTACAATTTAATACAATGTTGGCTATTGGTTGTAATTTCACATTTAAACCAGACATAATCAAATGTCAATCTTTTGATAGATTTTGATTCTTAAAAAAACACGCTATTTGTTTTAACAGCGGGATTTAATTATAAAATTAATTAATGCAACTTCTATGTTATGAATTTGGTAAAATAGACTTCATTTTTGAATTCGGAATATGAAATATAGCTTAGGATGAAATTTTGGCATTTTTCTGAAAACTTTTAATTTTTGATGAATAGTGAAACCACTAAGTGGTAGGTTAAAAACGGAATTTTGCATAAAACTTAATTTTACCGCTTCTGTGAATGGAATTTCGAAAATCCGAGAGACACGGTTAATATCAAGGACTAAAATGTGGTTCAATGAGATGAAAATAACTTTTTGGTGAATAGTAACTTTTACTTTTTTTACCACGGTTAATAGTAAATAGGGTAACTAAGGGTAAATATGATATTAATATTACCCTAACACATGTCCTAATTCTATTGTACAAGTGTAATTCGACCAAAAACAAACTTAGGAATAAAATATGACCATTTAGGCCCACTTGGATTAGATTAGGACATTTATTATTAATTTATTTAAAGAAGGGTTAAAATAGTTAAAATCAAAGTTTAATAAGTAAATCATTTTTCATATGGGATTATACATAAGATAAATTAGATTTTAAATATTCATTAGAAAGCTAAAAAGATTTCCTACATTATGGTAATTTATTTGTAATTTTTAGACATAAAATAATTTAATTTATTTATGACACAACGATGATGCAGTAATTATCTTATTAATGAAATATTGACATAATTGATGTTATAAACACCCAAATAAATTTAATTTGAGATTTTTTATGAATTACACTAATATTCTAGGTTACTATGATATATTAATGTTGATTTAATCAACTTGGTTCGAACATTTAATTCTGTTATGACTTTCACAAAAATCATATATCAAATAGTGTCAAAATTGACACAAAATCGTTTTTAAATCAAATATTATATTATTAATTGTTATTGTATTCCTAAAAATCTAAGGTTCGGCCAAATGACCTAGATAAGGATATATATATTAATAATAAACAATTTGGGGTTCGTTTGGCATGTTATAGTAAGTGTATTAACCATATAGTGAAAGAAAACAAAAAGACATGATAAAAGTTAAATTATTTAACTTAGAGTTAAATCTAATTGATAAGGTTAAAATAATATCCTAAACTTGTCTAAATTCTATTGGTTGATAGGATTGCGACCCATCCCCACTTTAGCTTCGGAATAAGGCCCTTTGGAACCATTATAAACCGATTTTGACTTTAATATAAAATAATATTTTGAGATATTCCTAAGGTGCCCCTCTCCTCCCCTATAAAAGGACACCTCCTCCCCCTCCTCCTCACACCAATTTGAGCACTCAATCTCGGCCAACCCCTGCCAAAATTCTTTCTCCACTTCCCTAGCAACATCCTAGAGGTTCTGGTCTTCCTCAAAGACCAATTCTAGTGCCCTAAGAGGAGGTCTCAAAGAGGCACTTCAAAGAAGAGGTAATTACCGTTACCAATTCTTTCATCTTTATTTCTTCTTCCACTTCTTCTTCTTAGGTTGTTTCATTATGAAGTAATAACATCAGTATCACTCATATACTGATATGTTATTATAAGTATTAAACAACCCTATTTCACCATCTATCCATCCTACGGAAAAAGAAATCACCGCGCGTGCGTACGTACGGAATACCGTCTCCACGCCGTGGTGTAATCTATTTTCCACCACCACCTTACATGGATGGGTATAATGGTGTAAATAATAACTATACATAGTTATTACAACATCATATTGATTCTGATATATTGTATAATCCACTCCAATTCAATTCAATATTTATAGAAATGATATCATCGCTCGTGCGTACGTACGGAATACCGTCTCCACGACGCGATGAGATTCATTCTACATGATAACCATTTAAGAATGATTATAATGTATATATAAGAAATAATAATGAAATATATGACATTATAAAGCTACTGGATTTATGTATATATATACATATGTATGTCATCTACTTACTTCCATTTCAAGACAATAAGGAAAGGAAAACAGCGTTCATGCGTACGTACGGACTACCGTCTCCATGAACGGTGTTTTTCATTTTATTTATCTACCTATTATATATATATATATATACTGAATATATATGATATATAAGTCATATTTTATATTCTGGAAGTAATTAAATCATGATATAAGTAATAATGATGTCAAGAACAACAAGTCAAAACACCTACGATAAATGAAACGATTTTACCCAAAACGCTTCTTTAACATGGAATTTACAAAAGAACGGGTAATATAATGTCATAAGTGAACCATATATGATATCATAACAATGAATATGATTCTGTAATAAGTCAATAACATGATTTAAATCATTATACAGGAGGTTCGGACACTTACAAAGCAAGTCGGACATAAGGTAAGGGAAATATCACAATCTCATTTTTATCCGAGATTGTTTATTCGTAAGTATTTACTGGGGTGTATTTTATCATCCACATCCATGTTCCCTCAATATGTAATATTGTTTCCATCCACTTGCAATAGTTTAAATCCAATTTTACCCTTAGGTGAGTTTTTAGTAAAGAATATGAAAGGAATCTTTTGTCGTTTTTTCCGTACGAGGTACTTTTTGACTTTTCCAACAAAAGTACGAAGAATGTTTTTTTTAACTTATACGGCACGAACGGATTTATACTGTTTTATAAAGCCTTATTTTCATGAAGCTTCCTCTAAAATATTTCATGACTATTTTCAATAAAATATCTTTCTTTTAAAATTGCATGATGTTTTGTGAAAAGAAATTGATTTTAAAGAAGAAAGGATATTTTCCTCAAGAATTCATTTCAAGTGTTTTATCAAAAGTATTTTCCATCTAAGATAATAAAGGGTTCTGTTTCTATCCATATTTTTACATTGATTTGACTATGTTGTGATGGAATTATGTTTATGAATTCTTTTATCTTATATGAATGGTTTTATGATGTCATGTTGTTTAAGAATCCCATTTTTATTACATGGGTTATGAAATGATGTATGATTTATGATTTTGTGGAACACATAAGAATGGTATCATTAAGAGATGGGTGGGACCTATATCTCCCTCCAATGCATTGGGTAAAGATTTTATATCTCATGAGATAGACATGGCTGGAATGGTAGGTTATACCGGTTCAGTGAAACAGGACTGAAACGAGGATTACTCGATTCAGAAAGGGACTTTGTCCACTAAGATAGTCTTGGCAATGAGTCTTGACTAACAAGAAATGATTCTCTATGATTATGTGTGTATGCCACAATGAGTAATGTTTTAAGTTATGATTTCATTTTCACTTCTATGATTTATCCCACGTTATGATATTATGAGCTCTTTTGCAGGTTAAAATTTCCAAAAGCTACGTTCTTATGTATATGATGTGATTGATATTTCTTTTGTTTACCCTTACTGAGCATTTGAGCTCACCCTTTTATGTTTTCTTTTCCCCAGGATATAAAGAAAGGTTTTAGGTAAAAAAAAGATCTTTATGGGAGATGTTGAAGATCTTTCACCACGTTTAGAAGATTACGTTCCGAGTTTCCAAAGACACTAAACTATTACGATCCTTGTGTGTGTGTTTTTGTTATGTACTAAGTATTCCGCAAATGTAATGTAATGTCCATGTACGTCAGGCTTCGGGTCTCTACAGATTATATGTCATTGTGTCTTGTTTTCTATTTCCACTTTGTATTATGGTTATATGTATCATTTTTTTATATTCATGATTGGGTCCTATTATCCAATTTTACCGATACATCATGATGGGCTGGTTTGGGTTTCTTTTCTAGTTGACTCAGATGGTTCATTTCAATCTAGTATCAAAGGGAATCATTGTTAGAAGTACCAGAGTTTGGTTCTACATCTTGGGTACACATGAGTTTGGACCATCCAAATTCAAATAGTAATAGTAGAATGGGGCCTCATCATATAACTTTTGTGACTCAAAACGACTTTCCAAAGGTGGTCAAATAATATTACAACATTTTTGACCCAGAGATTTATGTCATTTGAATGAACTATATTTGAATTTTATATTAATTTTCCTATTTACTTTTAATTATGGATTTTTTAATTTACATTAAATTATTATGTTATTTAAATATTTTTTAGTTATACTTTAGTTTTATCCAATAATTTTGGAATTTTCTCATGATTGGTTGGTTTTTGTATTTTGTTAGAAAATTCATATGGAGAGATATCTTCAAAATCTGATAGAGGAAGCTTCAAGATAGGTTTCATAGGAAAACACTCTAGTGGACCCAAATTTGGTGTAACATATTATGCATATTGTTCTAACTCTAGGACAAGTGGGTGTCAAGAACCAAGGACACATTGTGGAACATGGATCAATATTTACTATGATACATCCACCCATTTTTCATGGTGCTCAATGATCCTAAGATTCTGAGGAGTTGGTTGACCAGATTGAGAGTATCTTTAACTTCTTAATGAATCATAAATAATATAACATGGGATTCCCTACATATATGATAAATGGACTGGGAAGGATATGTTAGGCCACTATACTACGAGCTACATTTCATGAAAGTCTTACCATGGATTCTATCAAGAAAATCTATAACCAAAAGTTTTACCCTAAGACATTACATGTTAATAATAAATTGTAGTTTCTAAACATTGAGTAGGGGGTATACCTTTTTAGAGTATTCTACATGTTTTTAAGAGTTTGTGTTTTTAAAACTAGGGATTATCACTAATGAGTACCTGAAGCTCTAATTTTTAAGTAAAGACTGAGGCTTACTATGAAATCAATGTTCATACTCAAATTCCTTTTAACCTTTCTAGATGTAGTTTACATAGAGGCTTTGAATGTGGTAGACATAGACGGAATAATGTAGTTGGGTGTAACTTCACTTCATTCAGTGGTTAGATGGGTGTATCTTCTAGATATAAAAGGAAGGGTAAGAGTGGTCTGTTTTCAATAAGACAAGTTTCATGGGTTTATACAAGGGAGAAAGAGTTAGTCTCCTATAATAATGGGAGGTGTGGTCATACTAGGCCTAAATTTATATTTGATCCTAGGACTTGTCATCTTTGTGTATGATCGGTCAATTTGAAATGTTTCTATAAATGGATGCACTTAGGAAGTAATTACAAAACCACATCCACCAAGGGTTTACATATTTATAGTGATGTATAAAAGGGTTTTGGATTTAATCTTGAAGCCATGGAAGATTCTCATGTGGCTAATACTGAATTACTTTCTGCATTGGGGTTTGTTCCAGAAAAATATGAAGCATGGACTGATATTGTCAAATCTAAGGTGTTTATTTCATATTCTATCATAGTATATAAATTTGATACAAGTGATAATGATTATTTTATATCATAAATGTTAATTTATGTATTGGGTTTTCATTGGGATCTAATGTTATTCTTGTTGGATCGTTCCAAAACATTGGGAAATATATTTTAACAATGTCCTAGATTTCCTATGTGTCGAGTTATGATACCCAAATTTGAAGCGGAGTTGGACTTTTTAGTGCTCAATATTGATATCATATACTTTATTATAGACATGTATTGGATTATTAATGTTAAGGATCATAAAAACTATAATCACTATCGGGTTTAGTTCTTATCTACCTGTAGTACCCCCAATTTCGGGTACATAACCCCTTTCCTAACATTTTTAATTATTTGGTGTGTAAAAAATAGAGAGTATCAATAATATAGAGATTTTACATTAGGTTGGGTGTTTCCATAATGTTGGGTTTTTTCATAAATTGGGGTTTTTCCATAAAATTGGTTGTTTCCATAAAGTGGGGTGTTTCCATAATGTGGGTTGTTTCCATAAAGTGGGGTGTTTCTATATTGTGGGATATTTCCATAAAAATTGTGTTTCCATAAAAAGGGTAATGGTTAAGGATGGGAGAGTTTGAGGGTTTCTTAAGGATTGTTGGGACAAGAAGAAAGGTCGCATAATCCATATATGGTTGGCCCAAACCTTGTGGTCAAAACATGTACAGAAGTCAAATCTAGATCATATTTTCTTGGAACATACTCATTTTTTCTGTATATATTTTTGTTTGGATTCAAAACACCCCTATTTCGATATTACTCTCCCTAAAAGGCTGTATAACCCTCCTCACACAATTTGGAGCCAACCGAGAGCCTTTCCATTGTGATTTCGAGTTTGATTCTTGAGGTATGTCACCATTCTTTCCGGATTTTTTCTTTCTTCTTAGATCTTCTTAGATCAACTTCTCCTATATCCATTCCTTCTCAAATATGATCCTATAGTGGGTAGATCAACTTTTTTTGAATGCAAAATAATTCAATTTTGAGTCATTATATTTCTAGGATAAGAGAACAAAGGACATTCTTAGAGAATCAACCAGCTTTCTTGTGCGTTATTCATTTGTTGTCAATGTTTCACCAAAACATTCAGGGGAAGTGGCTTCACTCTCATCTCATCATGCTAAAATTAATTATCTTATATTCAAATTGGTTAATTGATTATTTAATGCACGAAAAAATCTTTATTTGTGATGATTTATGGTTTTTGTGAAATTTCATGATCTTGGTGAATAGTTGTGCAAAGGGGGTTTGGTTTCATGATTTTAAAATGATGATTTTAAATTATGGATTTTCTAGAATTGATAAATTGTGGTTGGAAAAATGTTTTTTCAATAGAAATGGTTTTCAATAAAAAGGTAGTTTTATTAAAAAAATTTGGAATTGAAATGCTTTGTTATTGAAATGGTTTTGATGGAAACAGTTTTCAATAAAAAGGTTTTTTATTAAATTATTTGTTTCGGAACTATAATTTGGAATATGTGGTGTGTGTTCATGTTGCATATACAGGCTTGGTTGAAATATTACCTTGTTCTTGGTGCAAAAGGTTTAATGGAACATGGTAATTCCATACATGTGGTTTGGTTGAAATATGACCATGTTCTCGGTTCCAAAGGGTTAATGACACATGGGAAACTATTACCTTGTGACGACTTGGTAGATCAACGAGAAACTACTCATGAGTATGGAACTATCATAACGTATCATGTATGGTTGGTTTCATTGGTTTTAAGAATGACTAATTATGCCTATAAAGGGATATTGTAATATTGTTTAAAAGATTGTTTAGTTATTTTTTTGGAAAAATAAATTGGTGGGAAAATAGGTTTCAATTGAACTTGTATTATTTTAGTAATGAATGGTTTTGTAAACTTGTTTATATTTAGTTATAAACTCTCTTTGAGAATTTCTCTTATATAAACTGTTTTATATAATTATTTCTAACTCTTTTATCTTAGTGGCATGAGTAGGGATGTCATTGGGGAAAACCTTGAGAGTTTATACTCACCCTAGCTTTGGCACATTGGTGATTTTGCAGATGCTATCTTATGGGACACGAGAAAAGGTAATGTTTCACTTGTTTTTAGCACTACCTTGTGATGTATGGTCTGTTTGTCGATTTTGGCACTTGGAGCATGGGGAGAAAGGATTACTGAGGTCTTTGAAGAGTCTTTTATAGTCTATCTGATGTGTACTTTGATACTTGGTTTTTCTTCTGATGTTTCATACTTTGATGTGATTTTCAGATACAATAATTTTTTAAGTTTTCTTTCATTTGTTCATGAATCATATAGTGAATTTGTGGTTATGGTTTATAGGTTTATTGGTTTATTTCATAAAGGGTAAATCTTCCCTCACTTGTATTTGAAACCCTTCAGCATTTATTTCTAGTCTTTGGTGTCTTGGGGATGTCAATTAAGGCCTAGTAATGACTCATTATACTCTCAAGACAATGAGAATTGGCAGGTCAATACAAATGGTATCAGCCTGGTCCTTCCTTTGTGGTACAATTGATATCAGCTTGTTCGGTCCATTCCTAACAAGTAGTTTTCAGTGTTTGTTGTATTGGTGTTAAAATCATTTTTTATATATTCCTTGGGTCAGAATCTTAGAATAAAGTAGGATTATATGAACTTGAAATGTATAGAATTAATGGACATAGCTATCCCTTTAATGTGGAACTTCATGTTACCAGGGAATTTGTTAAATAAGTATTTAGAGACACTTCTAGGATTTTAAAAACTCATTGTCATGGGTTTTTCCAATAAGACGAGCATGATATGCAATTTAGAGGAATGACATGCCACTAGGAATTTATAAATCATTTTGAGGAATGATTCATGTTGTGAAAAACTGTTGATTTTTGAAAATAATGGAATTGGTTTTTAAATGAATGATTTTGAAAAAGCAAATTCTTATCGTAATATGAAAATGGTTTTATTTTCAAAAGCATGTGAAGTTTTTTCTAAAATGGCTGAACATGGAAAAAGGTTGTCTTTTGGAAACAATGTTGTAATAGTTGATGTGATAGAATTTTAAATGTTAAGCTATTAGTTTCTATTGAGTGAGGCTTATAGATTTTGTTATTGGTTTATAAAATGGATCTTGATAGGCATCATAGGAACTAGGTTAAAGATGCTGTCGATAATTTGGTTGCACCCAAGCCACAGGTGAACCAACAGTTGTTCCAAAGCATCACTCGGGCTTTCAAAACTGTTGAGTTGGGACTAAAAATGGATAATCCATTTACGATATTTGTCACTGCTGAAAATCCAAGTGGTGGAAGTACTATTTTCACTACCATAGGAGATGAAAACTCAAGCACTAAGATGAAGAATAAGTGGGGAAACTATTTTCTATACTTAAAATATGAAATAATGCCTTCTATGGTAAGACTGCAAACTATTCTTGGTAAAAGAGAATGTCATGAATTTATGTATAGAGCATGAGCTATAACTGTTGATGAATTTGAGCTAAAATGGGACTTCTCAATGTTGGATATGGATGTCTTTGATGTAATCCTAGGTATGGATTTTTTGGAAATGTTCAAGGCTCAAATCAGCTGTTATAGGAGAACAGTTAGTTTCATGACTGAGGATGGCATCGAGCATCTCTTTAGAGGAGAGAGGATCGTTAAGAATGGTGCAACGAGCCTGATGGAACCAATGGAGGGAACGATCTCTAACCAATTGGCAGCGTTGAATTTTTCATCAATGGAAGAGAATGAGGAAAATATTTTTCCATATTTTGTAGATCAATTTCTCGATGTATTTCCCAAGAAATTATTATGGTTACTGCCCTTAAGGTAAGTGGATTTTACGATTGATCTACTTCTCTGGACCAATCCAATTTCCCCTGTGTCCTTTAGGATAGAACTCAGATAGTTATGGGAATTTAAAGTGCAACTAGAAGAACTGGAATGAAAGGGTTTCATTCAACCAAGTACATCTCCATAGGAAGCACCGGTTTTTTTCGTGAAGAAGGAAGATGAAAATATTCAGATGTGTGTTGATTATCGTATGCTTAACCATGTTATGAAAAGGCATAGATAACCACTTCCATGCATTGACGATATGTCCAATAAATTAAGGGGATCTTAGTGGTTCTCTAAGATTGACTTGTGATCAGGATATCACCAACTGAGAGTTCGAAATGTGGGTATTCCAAAGACAGCTTTCAGAGGTAGACATGGCCACTATAAATATATAGTCCTGCCTTTTGGTCTAACGAATGCACCATTAGTCTTAATATAACTGAAGAATCAGATATTTCAACAATATCTGGATTCTTTTGTTGGGGGGTTTTTGGATGACATTTTGGTTTATTCAAATACAAGGGTAGATCATGAGGTGAACCTAGAAACAATGTTACAATCATGAAAGATCGTCGTTTTTATGAGAAATTATCAGTGTGTGATTTTTGGATACAAAATGTACATTTTCTTGGACATGTCATTTCTATGAAAGGAATTTGTATTGATCATGAAAAGATAGAATTTGTTTATCTCTTGGAAAACACCAAATAATGTTTTCAAGATACGAAGTTTTATTTGTATAGTTGGTTACTACCAATGCTTTGAGCATTATTTCTCATGACTAGCCTCACCAATGACATCTCTATCAAGAAGAATGCTCCATTCAAATGGATAGTGTAATGTCAAAAGAATTTATAGTAACTGAATGTTTGGCTTACATCATAACCAATCTGTATCTTTTTAGAATCAGGATAGGGGTATGTGGTGGATTTTGATGCTTCGGGATAAGGGTTCAGATGTTTCCTCTAGCAAAGAGATCTTGTGGTTTCTTATGGTTCAAGGCAGTTGAGGGTGCATGAGAAGTATTACCCAACACATGATTTGGAGTTAGCTGTAGTCATCCATGCTTTGAAAACATGAAGAAATTATCTCTTTGGTGAGAAATTTAATGTGTTTATGGTTCAAAAAACCTGAAACACATTCTATCACTACAAGATTTGAAACTAAGGCAAAGTAGATGGATGGAGTATCTTAAGATATTTTACTTTGACTTAATGTACTCACTATGGAAAGGAAATTCGGTTGTAGATGCATTGAGTATAATTTCATATTCTTAGTTGGTGAAAAAAGCTTCAAATAAATGGCAGTTGATGTTGGTCTTAGCCGGAATGCATGTGGAATGTGAAGAATGAAGTGATGTTACAGTTTTCATTTCAGATATTCTTGTTCTTGATTTAGTAAAAATGATCAAAGAGGTCCCAAACTCTAGTGTAGAATGTCTTGTTATAAGTTCAAAACTCAATGTTGGGGAGTCCATTAAGGGCTGGAATCTTGATGGGGGTTTAGTTTTGTGTTTCAGAGATTGAATGGTTGTACATGTGGTTTTTCAAGAAGAAATCCTTGATTATTACAACAATTCAAGATGGGTTGTACATCTAGGTACACATAAGATGTATAAGATGTTGGAGGCATAGATTTGGGGGACAGACATGAAAAGGAATGTGTAAAAGTTCGTCTCACAGTGCTTAACTAATCAGCAGGTTAACGCAGAGCATCATAGACCAGCTGGTATATTAATATCTTTGCCAATCTCATTGTGGAAATGGGATCGGATAATAATGGATTTTGTTACAGGTCTTCCAATAACTGCACAGAAACACTATGCCATTTTGGTGATAGTGGATCATCTCTCCAAGTCATCCCATTTCATTCCTATTGATGAAACTCATACGGTGGAGGATCATTCAGAAATCTATATCCGAGAATTGGTAATGAGGAATGGTGTACCAATATCAATTGTTTCATATAGAGATCTGAGGTTTGTGCCTCATTTTTGGGAATCCTTACATCAATCCCTGGGGTCTCAGATGACTATGAGCATGGTATATCATCCTCAGACGAATGGTCAATCCTAGTGGATGATATAAACATTGTATGACATGTTTTGGGCTTGTGTAATAAATTTTGGTGGCTCACGAGAAGAGAATATACCCTTAGTGGAGTAATCATACAATAACTGCTATCAAGCCTTGATAAACATGGATCTTTTTGAAGCATTGTATGGGTTACCTTGTCATTCTCCCCTATGTTGGGTGGAAAGGGGTGAAGCATCACTAGTTGGGCCAAGAATTTTATAAGTAACAATGGAGAAGATCTAGTTTATTAGAAAGAGGATAGAGATGGTAGAGAGTCACTAGAAATCTTATGCATATCACCGTCAAAGACTATTATCGTTCACTGTGGGTGATCATGTCTTCTAAAGGATCCCTCCAAGGCTATGACATTATCACTTTAGGAAGCAGGTAAAGTTATCTCCTAGATACATTGGCCTTTTTGAAATACTAGAATGGGTTGGAGAGGTGGAATATCAGTTGGCATTACCATCATGGTTTAGTTCGGTGCATAATGTGTTCCATGTATCCCAGTGGAAAAAGTTTCACCATAATCCTGACCATGAGATTAGATGGGGATATGTTGGTCTAGAATGGAATGCATCACTAATACATATCCCAGTTCAAATCATGGATAGACAAGAGAAAGTCTAGCATGGGAAAAGCATCGGCCTAGTGCGAGTTTTATGGAAACATGGTCATGTTCAAGAAGTGACTTGGGAATTTTAGGAGGAAATGAAAGGGTAGTGTCAATAACTCTTTTTGGCCAGCGATGGTTTTCTACTTTCTAAGGATGGAAAGTACAATGGTGGGAAGAAGGTATACCCTTGGTTTCAGGTACATAACCCCTTTCCTCATGTTTTTTTAATTTGCTGTTTATAAAATTTAGAGCTTCCATAAAATATAAATTTTCCATTATATAGAGAGTTTCCATTAAGTAGGGTGTTTCCAAAATGTTGGTTGTTTCCATAAAATGGGGTTTTTCCATAAAGTGTGTTGTTTCCAGAAAGTGGGGTGTTTCCATAAAGTGGGTTGTTTCCACAAATTGGGGTGTTTCCATAAAGTGGGATGTTTCCATAAAAAATGTGTTCCCATAAAAAGGGTAAAGTTAAAGGATGGAAGAGTTTGAGGGTTCTATAAAGAGTGTTTGGAAAAGAAGGATGGTAGCATTATCCATACATGGTTGGCCCAAACCATGTTGTCAAACCTTACACAAACGTCAAATCTAGATCATATTTTCAAGGATATTACTCGTTTTTGCTCTATATATTCCAGTATGTCTTTAAAACACTTCTATTTGGGAATTACTCTCCCTAGAAGGCTGGGGAACCCTCCCCACACAATTTGGATCCATCCCAAAGCCTTCCTATGGTGGTTTCGAGTCTGATTCTTGAGGTATGTCACCATTCATTCCAGATTTATCATGTTTTCTTAGATCTTCTTAGATCTACTTCTCATATCTCCACTATTTCATAGATATAATGCTATAGTGGGAAGAAATACGTTTCTGAATTCCAAATAATTCAATGTCGAGTCGTGATCTTGCTACAATAAGACAACTAAGGTCGTTCTTGGAGAATCAACCCTCTTTCTTGTGCATTCTTGGTCTGTTGTCAAAGTTTCATCAAAATCTTCATGGTAGGTGGCTTCACTCTCATCTCCTCTTGCTGGAATTAATTATCATAAATTCAACTTGGTTTATTTATCATGTAATGCATGGAAAAATATTTTTTAGTGATGATTTATGGTTTTTGTGAAATTTCATGATCTTAGTGAATAGTTGTGTAAAGTGAGTTTAGTTTCATCAATTTATAATGATGATTTTATATTATTGATTTTCTAGAATTGATAAATTGTTGGTGGAAAAGGGGTTTTCAATAGAAATGGTTTTCAATAAAAATTACGTTTTATTTGAAATGATTTGGAATTGAAATGGTTTGTTATTGAAACAGTTTTGAAGGAAATGGTTTTCAAACAAAAGTTGTTTTTATTGAAAGGATTGTTTTGGCATGATATTTGGGAATATATGGTGTGTGTTCATGTTTCTTATATGGTGCTTGTTTGAAATATCACCTTGTCCTTGGTGAAAATTGTTTAATGGAACATGGGAGTTTCATGCACGGGGCTTGGTTGAAATATGACCTTGTGATCGATGCCAAAGGGTTTAATGGAACATGGGAGACAATTACCCTGTGGCGACTTGATAGATCAACGAGAAACCACTCATGAGTATGGGGCTGTCATAATGTATAATTCATGTTAGTTTCATGGGTTTGAGGAATGGTTGGGAATGCTGATAAAATGATATTATGAAATGGTTGTAAAGATTGTTTAGTTATTTATCTGGAAAAATAAATTTCTGTGAAAACTGGTTTTAATTGAACTTCTTTGCTTTTGGTAATGAATGCTTTTGGAAGCTTCTTCATATTTAGTTATAAATAGTTTTTGAGAAGTTGTTTTATATAAACTATTTTATATAATTGTTTCTAACTCTTCTATCCTAGTGGCACGAGTAGGGAAGTCATTGGGGGAGAACCTACTGGGATTTATCCCCACCCCAACTTTAGTACATTAGTGCTTTTGCAGATGTTATCTTACAGGGCAAGGGTAAATGTAATGTTTCACACATGTTTAGCACTACCTCATGATGTTTGGGCTTTTTGGATATATTTGAGCTTGGAAATTTTGGAGCATGGTGTCTTGAGGTATTTGGAGAGTCTTTTATAGTCTATTCATTGTATACTTTGATACATTGTTTTTCTACCACTATTGCGTACTTTGATGTGATTTTGTGATACATGGAGTTTTTGTGTTGTCTTCCATTTTTTCATGAATTTTATAGTGAATTTTTTGTTATGGTTGATAGGTTTATTGGTTCATTTCTTAAAAATAAAATCACCCCCACATATATTTGAAACCCTTTGGCATTTATTGTCAGTCTTTGGAATCTTGGGGATGTCGCTTAAGGCCTAGTGATAACTCTTTGTACTCTCAAGACAATGAGAATTGGTGGGTAATTACACTATCAATGGGGTCACTCATGTTTTCCAGGGTGTGAGGGACTCTATATTAAGAAGGGAAGGTAATGTTGTTCTATATGATAGGGTAATGTTGTGCCAGTTGTTATAGCTGTTTCTTGATAAAATTTAATCTTTTGGGATTTCAAATTTCAAATTCCAAATTTAGTGTGTTTTTACCCCAAGTTATTTCGGGATGAATTTTCAAGATTACCTCCATAGAGAGAGGGTGAGTTTACTATAAACTTAATCCCTGGTAAGATTCCCATTTCTATTTTGTCGTACTATATGTAACATGCTGATTTGGTAGAACATAAGGTCTATCTTGGGGACTTTGTGATTATTTGATTTATTCATCAAATTCTGTCACCATGGGACTCATTGTTACTCATTACTAAGAATTTAGATGAGATCCTCAGACATTGTATTGATTATATAAATTTTAATTGGGTGAAAAAATCCCTTTTTAAGGACTGATGATATCTTTTATCAGCTTATAGGGGATCCTTGGTTTTCTAAGATTGACCTATAGTTAGAGTAACACTATATTAGGGTTTTAGAGGAAGATATACATAAAAAAACATTTAGGAGTTGATATGGTAATGTCATGTTTCTGGTTAATCCATTCGGTCTCACTAATTATCCTTTGGTATTTACACATTTGAAGAACCATAACATTCATAGGTTATTGGAATATATAGTTTTTGTGTTCCTAGATGATATTTTAGGGTACTACAAGTCAAATGAGGACAATATGAACTATTTGAACATCATTCATGAAACATTATAATAATATTGTCTATATTGCTGGATTTCTAAATGTAAATCTTGGATCTAGGAAGTGACGTTTCTCTGGAACAGATTTCGGGGTATGAAATATTAGTAGATCCTAAAAAGGGTACATGTAGTTATGTCTTTGGAGTCACCCATAAATGTCTATAAGATCTTGCGCTATTTGTGTTTGACTAATTACTATAGATGGTTATATACGTACTTCTATAAGCTCAAATATTCAATGATATATTTATCCTTCAATTGTGTAATGTTTGAATGTAATGATAAGTGTAAGATATATTTGAGGGGTTTAATATGAGGTTAAATTCAACACTAGTTTTGATTCTTCTAGAGTCAGGATCTGGTTAAGATGTATTCTGTGATTCTTGGGTACATGTTTGGGATGTGTCTTGATATAGTTGAAATAGGTTATGGTGTATTTCTATTTCCATTTATTCTCTCATGAGAAGAACTACCCAAGCCATGATCTTGATTTGGCTGTGGTTATTCATGCGCTCTAGATTTGGTGTCAGTATCTCTTTAGGGAGAAATTTATGGTATATCCGAAATATATTTCTACATAGAGGGATATAAATTTTTGATAGTGATATTGGGTGATGTATCTTAAATTCTTTGATTTTGATATTTCTTATACCCTTGTAAAAGGAAATGTGGTTGTTGTTACATTGAGCATAAAATTACGAACATTGTTTGTGAAGGAATCGGCTGAGGTAGTGGTATCTTATGAGATTGTTTGCTCAAATGAGCTTGTGAGTGGAAGATGTTTTTTAATAGGTGTTTTTGGATTTGATTAAAGATGAATCATATTTTTATGGTAGGGTTCGAAACAATTGAGAGGAAGACCCTGAGCTCCAACGCATTATTGAATGCCTTTATTATGTAGAGACATCAGTTGGGTGGTCTTGGTCACTGGGTGGAGATTTGTTCTTCTATAGTATGTTGGTTGTTTTATTTTATCAGAGGATTTATTGGTTAGATAGTGAAAATTGGTATTGATTTTCTATACAACCATGAGATACCAAAATATGTGATGACTTTAGGTGTTGGTATTGGAGGGAAAAAATATATTTTTTATCATGGATTCTGTATTGAGGGGCCTCACTTGTAAGATAATTAAGGATGAACACTAGAGACATGTAATATTATTACAGAACTCAAATATTCTGGTATGGTAGTGGGATGATATTTCCATATAATGTTATGTAGGTTTTCCTTGAACTATTAGTTGTAAGTATGTGATTTTGGTGATCATTGATTGAATCATAAAATTAGCACATTTCCTTCATATTAATGAGAGGAAAAAAGTGGAAAAGCTTCCATACTTATATGATTATGATGTGGTGAGACCTCACAGGTTTCCCTCTTTGGTTGCATATAATAGAGATCTAAGTTTCACATCCAGGTTTTGGAATTGTTTAAAGGAGTCAACAGTTTCTCAAATTAAATTGATAACATATGATCATCCATAGATAGATGGATTGAAAAAGAGTGTTATACTTATTATAGAGGATATGATTTGATATTTTGTTATTTATTTCATAGTATCTTTCTAAAAACAATTTATTTTAGTAGATTTTATCTATAATTATAGTCATCAAGCTTCAATAAGATGGATACCTTCACGGAATTGTATGGGTTTCTATGTAAATCTCTCTTATATTGTGTAAAGTTGGGGAAGAGGTCCTTGGTTTGAGTGAGAGTTGATTAAGAGATAATGGATTTGGTTCAGTTGATTCATAGTAATTTGATCATGGTATAGAGTTTTCATATATCTTATCCAGACCATTTTCGGTGTCCGCTAGAGTTTGAGGTTGGTGATCGGGTTTTTATCATAGTTTCACAGCGCTTTGGACATCATCGGGTGAGTAGAAATTGTAAGTTGAAATGAGGTTTTTGGGCCCTTTATGATCATTGGATGACTATGGAGGGTGGATCATCATTTTTACTTGTCATCTAGATTGACTTGTAAAAATGAAATAATTCATGTTTCCTATTTGATGAGGTATATACCAGATACTTCTCATGTGATTATATGGAAGGATGTTGATCTTAATCTCAATACCACATTAGTTGAGTAACCAATTCAGATTATGGATCTTCTAGATAATGTATTACATAGTAAAATGACCCCCTTGTCTATGTATTTTGGAAGTATGATCATGATAGACATGATATGTGTCAATGAGAGTCATTGATAAGGTAGTAGTGGCCTTCTCTTTTTTCGATCTATAATCTTGTGGGATTTTGGGGGTAGAAAGCATGTTTTTCTGGTGATATTATGATTCCCCATTAGGTATTTTTTAACATTTTTTTTCTTTTCCATTAGATCAATAATTCCAAAAAGTAATTGGAAGTATAGAAATAATGGTAAATGCAAGGTTTTCTGGTAGTTATTTTCTTTAAACATTAATTTGTTGATGTTTACTGACCAATTACATGATATGTAATGGTAGCTAAATTGATTCCATGATCTTAATACAGGGCATGAAGTATTTATATGACATGTAACTAATTCACATCATGTAATGGGAATATTATGTTTTTAACAAAAAAATTGATGTATTTTATTTGATTCTAGACTTCGTGGATTACATGATGTATAATGGGGTAACATGCTATGTAATTCTCAGGATCAATGGTTTTTAGGGTGTTGAAAGTGTTTTTTATTTATTTATCAACTATTTATACTCTCTCTCATGATTAGAGCTCTTCCCAGGGGATTGTTTGGTGACTCATTTCCTTTAAATTTTCTCCATCTAATGATTGATCATCATTGTGGTTTAGTTTCTTCTCTCCAAGTATGTAGTCCTTCTTGTTTTTATTTGTATTTTTTTATGGTCTTTGTTCTGGACATAGTTGTGTTCATATTTGTGATCAAATTGTGTTTTCTATCAATCCTTTTCAGTTTCTTTTCATGACCTATCTTTTAAAGACTGTTCCCATAGTTTCAATCACCATTTGAAAAAGTACCTAGGTTTCTACCATGTTGTTATAGGTGTTTCTATAATATTAGTTAATTTTATTAATTTTATATAATTTCATATAAATTCGTTTGTGTAGTTCATCGATATGATGTGATATGTGGTGAAAATGGATTTCATAGAAGGGAAAATGATTTCAAAACAGATATTTTCTTTGAAAATGAATTTTCTTTGTTTGGAAATGGCTTTTAAAATTCTAAAGATGATTGGATTGGCTTTATAAATGTTTTTTGAAATTTTTATCAAAGATTTAAAAATTTATTTGTAAAACTTTACATTGGGAACCTTCGACACATGGGTAAAAAGACATCACTAGCCATAGTTTGTTCTGAACCACTTGGAGTTAAAATTTTGCGATATCGATTGGTTGGACTCGATATCTATTGAATGCATTGTATGCATGTTTAGTTTTATTAGTATTTATTATGAATTTTCCATGAGTATTGAGCTCAATACGAGGTTCTTTTTCATTTTTCATTTATCATTATTTATCACATCATTATTTTTATCATGTATTCTTTCTCACAGTTTTTTAAATGAGGTTTTATTACATAGCATCACATGATAGATTATTTCATGGATGTGTTCACCTATTAAAGTATGGATATGCTCTATTATTTTATATCCCTTGTACTTTTCATATTTATGGTTTGAGAATAGGAATTTATTTTATGAAAAAAACGGAAAAAGATTTAAAAATATAATTAGTTTATGAAAATTATTTGTAAAACTATTTTTATCTAGAATTTATACATTCATGGTATTAGACCTTGTCTAAAAATTGTGATTCAATTCTTCTTGACTTTGGACCACACCCTACATCGATATTTTGGAGTTTTTTGATGTTGTGTTATAGAATTTAGGTACAAGGAATAGCATATTGTACTATGTAGGATTATCTTGTTGTTTCTACCTTCAGTTGAGGTTGTTTTGGAGGTGATTTTTGGTCATGTGGTGTTTTGACTTACTTTATAGTTTACCCTATTTTGGATTGGATTTTTTTATTTATTGCATATAATCCATTATTTACTTGTAATCTAATTTAATATCTAGTATTTTATATTTTCAAGACTGATTTTTGTTATCCTTTTTTCCCTATATTATGTGATGTTCCTATTCGGGTGTCTTTTTTAGTTAACCTAGGTTGGTTTATGGCAACAATTATTGTTAACATAATTACTTTTCACATCATAGATTAGTAAAAAAAGTAGTTAATATGAGTTATTTACACTAAATTATAATTCTTTTAAGTGAATTAAATGAAAAAATTAACTTCAATATGTCTTACTCTTTGAAATTATTTTATTATCATTTAGTTCAACTGAAATTTATTTTAGGTTTAATCTAAATTTCTTTTGACTAGGTTCTCTCATATTCTATAACCTAATTCCATATCATAATAAATATTTAATAATTGATTTTAATGTTAATTTTATTAACTAAATAATATCCATTGGGAGTCTCTAGCTAGGTTTAAAGTCATAGGCCCACCCATCATACATGAGAGTGAATATATAGTTGATAATCAACTATCATTTTTCAAGTTATTTCACCTACATGCATATGGGCCACATCTGAATATTATTTACATCATCTATATAATGTTGTAATTTATATTAGAACCAAAAAATATATACTTCACTAAAACATTATGATGTTAACCTGTACTTATACTTATCCTATAGATTTATCCATAGGTTTTTTTATTAAATATCACTTATCATAATCCTTAAAAATTAAAAAAAATTATATTTACTCAACTATCCTAAAAGGATTTATATAGCTTTCAAATTATTTTCAACACTACCTCATCACCCCAATATGGCATTTACATCCTCAATGGATAATTTCCTAATATAAAATTTAATCTAAACCCTACTATGATTTGAACTATGATTCTCCCACAAAAAATACCATCATAATTATATGCAATTAAGAAAATATTTCAGTATGATTTAATCCAACATTATTTTCTGATTAGATTTATAGAGAATTAGGATAAAACATTAACCAATGAACCCCATTCCTTATATAATGAATTGAAAATTTTCCCACTATATGGTCAACTGCTTCAACTAAAAATTAAAAAACAACTCCAAACAATTCTCTACACAAGATACTTTTCAAGACACATCATATGTATTAATTTCTATACAACCTAAGTAAATTTATACATAAAAAAGGGGTGAACTCAAAATATCTTTAAGGTTAAACATAAATGATAATAATAAAAAATCTCAAGTGATTATAAGAAAGTAATATTAGTACAATTAGGATTCATATGAAATTTATCCATGTAAATCCAAGATTATATATCATTAATAGAATAAATGTGAATAATATTGTAGAGAAAATGCATAAATATATAATATAACATAGACTGAAAGTAAATTAATCAAACAAATGTTGAATAATGTGAAAACCTAATAAATAGTCATAATCATATGCACGGGAATCATTATGATAAAGATCATTATTCCTTATCTATGTGAAAAAACTCATTATGTGAACTCTTAGAAATATGGGAAAACTTATTATGTCCAATCTGATAGGAACTAACTCATTATTTACATGACTAACTATTTCATGAGATATAAATGTAAACTAATGGATTAGAGGGTGGTATGATACCCCAACCTTCTACATCCATACATATGAGTGACACATAAAATATAATCATTTATTTTATTATAAGGATCCCATGGTAAGAAAATGGGTTTCATAACATTTCCAATTGATATCACATAAGAGTTATTTTCAAAAATGTGACATATTTATTCTAATGAACTAATAATCTAAAAGGATTATTTAATGATATAAAATTTGGGGTGATTTATGAAAAATTAAACCATTTTATATGAATAATTGGAAAAGGAAATAGAAATAATGAACATGGTTTTTTCTTAGAAAACATTTCCAAATATCATCATAAAATTTTGTGATTATAGAGTAACTTTCCAGAAACCATTTTCAAAGGAATAATTGAAATTATTAAAAAATTCAAATCAAAAAATTATCATAATTGTGTAATGTAATAAAATAAGTTATATATACAAATTTTGGAATAGAATTGGAAAACATAAGACCATGAAGAAAGAAAATCGTTATAAATATTTTAATGTACATTTATCAGAAACCCACATCATTAAAAGGATAAAAAAATTAAGTATATTAAGTATAATATTAACATTATATGTTATTTAACTGATTTCAGTTTCTAAAAAGAAAATTAAAACATTTTATGGAATTATAAAAATGATTATTGGGGGAAAATATGTTTAAATGTATTGGTATTATTCATAAATAATTACATTTTTATGAAATAAGCAGCTCGTCATTAAAGGATACATTCATGTGAAATATTATTTTCTGATAAAAAAGATTAAAATAAAATATAACATCATCATACAGTAGAATCAATCAATATTGAAAGATTATAGTCAGAGTGGAGTGATTATTACCTTGGAAAAAATCTTCACTAAAAATAACCCTTTATAACTTCAGTAAAAACTACATTGAATAAATGTGATGGATAAATTATGAAATTATCTTTTAAAAAACATGATTTTTGGTGATTTTTGAGTAAATAACTCAACAGGATATGGTTACAGAATGTCAAATAATATAAGCTAATAAACAAGAAAGCATGCCTCAATGAAATGGAATTTAGGCAACAAACCCTTACAAGTAACATAATAATTGAGGTAGAAATAATTTGATAATGATATTATAAGGAATAATATAAAAAAATATAAAATATTGAGTAAATACTATACAATTTATTCATTATTTATGACAGATAAAATTTTTAACAATAGACTTCAAAAATAATGTTTACAACTCAATCAAAGAAAACATTACTTACCAAAAAATTTCCCTAGTCCAGATTCACTTAAGATATGGTCCTAACATATAGAATAATAATATTATGTTTATTATATACCTTATTTTGAACCTTATTCATCTATATTTCAATTAAAATAGAACATATATAATCATATTCTACTTACTTATTATCAGTTTATTTCTTATGTTGGATATTTTTGGTGGTTTGTTCCACTTCTAAATAACATTATTGGTATGTTGACCTTGAATAAAGGTGGTAAAAAATATATTTATGATATAAAAAATTCGTTTTATTTTATTTATTACTCTATTATCATAAATATTATATTATTATCAAGATTTTTATAAAATGAACTTATATTATTAAAGGTATTCTCATATGATCCTTTTAGGTGGTCAAGTTTACTATGACTGTTTATTATTAATATCAATTATTTAATATTAATTATTTAATTAAAAAAAATAATAATATAGTTATAAAAATAATTTATTTAGAATAAATAAAATTTTAACATTATCCATGCTAGGAAACGAATGAATACAAAGAACGCCACTTCATATAGCCTATAGTCCGTACAAATGCATGATTGATATTTTTTCTACATGGATGGAAAGAAATAATTAAGTGATCTTAAAATAAAATAATAAAACCAAGGTATACTAATTATTTGAAGATTATTATATAACTATGTTTAGGGTGGTTTTGGATGATAAATATTATGAATAAAATGATAATGATTAAGTAATACTGAGTTTGGGACCTTGAACGTTTTCTTGAAAGTCTCCTTATAAATGAAGATATTAGGCTAACATATAATGAACAAGGGAATTATTTCATGATAGGGAAATATAGGGTAGTAATATTTATATATGTTTTAATGACATGTATAATGGTTTGTATTACTTTGAGATGGTGTAAATGATCACAATTTAAAAGTGAAGAAAACGGAACTTTTGTGAACAAGTGTAATTTTTTCAACAATGGAATGACACTATTCTAGAGTCAATGGTTCCAATAATGATAAATAATAGATTTTTGGGAAATCATTGGAAGATAAAGAATATTTAATTAATTCCCAAACATGTTTTAAACATGTTTTATGTAATTCAATTTTTTGTTTTTCACATTTTACCAATATTATTTTTAATTATGTAACTAGTATTTGACAAAGTAGTATTTGTTTTACTTAAAATATAAGAAAATACATTTTACAAATTTGGGTTTGTTAAACCCTAATTCAATATTATTTTCATCTAATTAAATTTCTATATAATAGAAAACTATATTTTATATTATAATATTATATATATATATATACCCTTTTTAGAAAACTTTTGTTTTATCAATTTTATATTGGTAATAATATTTTGACCTTATTTAAAATAAATTTGGTTTTAATTTAATTATATAATTGTTAAAAACTATAATATTGGTATTCATTTAAAATATCTAAATTTAATTGAGTAGTTAAAAATAAAGCACTGTTAGTAAAATAATTCCTAAATAAAATAGAAATTTCAACATTATTGTGATAATTAACAATAATATTAGAAATCTCATTTTTTTATAACAAAAAAATAAATGTGAAATTATTATATTATATAAAATATCAAATTATTTTTGTCTAAATTAATTTAAATATTTTTTGAAAAATATTTTTTTATATAAGAAAATAAAAATAGTTTTTAGAGTAAAATATTACACAATTTTTAAAAATGTTTAAAATTGATTTTAAAAAAAACATGGTATTTTTAAATGATTTATATTTTTTAATAGATATATTTTTTATATAAAAAAATTCATAAACATTTAAGCCATTCTTATATTAATATAATGTCATAAAAGTGAAAGGTTTTTTTAAAAATTGGTATTTTCAATATTAACCTCAAAATCAATTATTTTAGAAATTTCAAAAAATATAACCCTTAGATAATTTTAGCGTGATGAATTGAAAATTTATGTTCATTTTACATATAAAAATTATAATATTTAAATATTTATTTATCAAATGAAAATAAAGTATATAAATAAAATATACTTTTATTTAATAATTTGTTTTAAACCATTAATTATTCTAAATAAACTTTTATATTCAATTTTAATTAATTATAATATTTTTATCTGCTATGGGTTTTATTTTGGTTATAATTTTCTTTTCTAGCATATCTTGGGTCCCTTAATTCATTATTGTATATAAAATGAGCTATCGATACAAGGTTTATTTCAATAAAATATATATTGACGTATTGGGGTGTTACATCATCCACCCTTCAAGACTATGGACCATAATACTTAGTTTCTTAATAAAATTTAAGTGAACTATGGTATGTGGAACTACACCGTGGATGGTTTTTTATTATATTCAATTTTATCAAATTCAATATGCGACCCTCATCAATGTTAATGGATTTTCTCATCGCTTCCCCATCTCATTGGCCAGACTAAGAACTCACCCAAAGTGAACTTCACATACCTTCTCCATTGATTTTGAACCCCACATAATCGGACATCATGTTTTTTAGGAGTTAAATTACAACTTCCAAGTGTCTAGAAACCTTTATCCAGTAGTTATATTTCATAAATGGTATATAATACAAGGGTTCCCACATTATAAAACTGATTAGCAGTCTTGGAAGACAAAACATAAACAAAAAAAAATATTTGAAAACATAATATATACCCTGATCAATTATGATAACAATATTAGACCTTTAATTAATTCTCTGAAAATCAGACATAGTTCACCTCTAGGATTTCTATGTAAATGAAGACAAATAATGGTTATCATTGATGCTCAGTAAGGAGTAAAATACAATGGAATATATTATAACATAAATTTAGTACAAGTGATATGGTAGAAATAAATATGAAAAAATATTCCATAATAAAATGAAACTGAGAGAATAATATATCTACGCATAAGAGTGAAAATAAATTGATCACATATATAACAATAACTACTTCATAAGCCAAGAAAACTGCAATTCCAGACAACTAATTACATAGAATAATCTAATAAATCATGATCATAGACACCATAATATAAAAATTAAAGAAATATATTGTTATGGTAAGGCATACACTAAAATAGAAAAACTATTTTATCATGTGAGACATATCGATGCATCAAGGGGCTCTATAATTTTGTGTTCTTCCTGTCACTTCATTATGTGTGAAGCATTCATCATAAGAGAAAATTAATAAATAATTAACAATCAAATTTTGAAATAATCATTCATATTTGAATAAAAATATATGAAATTACATCACTTTTCCTCATGTCATAAATTCTGATAACATGTTCATAACCCATCTAGATAAGCAAATAGGATAGTTAAACAATACATGATCAACATTCCATTAATCATTTATACTAGAATAATACTTTCCTCATTAAAATAAAAGGGATAACATGATCATAAAAATTATAGGGAAAGTGTGGATGGTTACAAAATACATTGTCAACATTCCAAC
Source organism: Viscum album (assembly GCA_963277665.1). Classification (NCBI taxonomy): domain Eukaryota; kingdom Viridiplantae; phylum Streptophyta; class Magnoliopsida; order Santalales; family Viscaceae; genus Viscum; species Viscum album. The sequence goes on from OY728143.1 coordinate 418,314,149, forward strand.
AATCATATGTATTAGAATAATAATATATAGAATTCTAATACCTTCCCCCATGTAAATAAAATGGATAACATGACCATAAACCATTAATAGAAATAATAGTGATACTTAAACAATACATAGTCAAATTCTAAATTATAATATATAACAGAATAACAACTTATAGAATGAAAATAATTTACCCCATATCAATAAAATGGAAAATTTGATCAAAAACTATTTTAATAAATAAATTTTATGGTCAAAAAAATACATATTCAACATGAAACTAATTATTAATATTAGAATAATAAAATAAAAAATGAAAATAAATTTACACATCTCAAAAATATTAACATGGTCTTAACCAGTACATGTAATGAAGTTGGATGATTAAGAAATACATAATCAAATTTACAAATTAAAAATTAAATATCTCTCTTGAAATAACATATATAAAGATTTTCAATTTAACCCCAATAAAAAAGATGAATATATTTTTGTGCAACAATCCTTCAAAATAACAACTTACATAGAAATTGGGTATATAGTTAAGTGAATAATTTCCCCAATCATTTGTTGTATGGAATCTAGGAGAAAAACCATCAATTAAAGAAATAGATAATAGGGTATTTAGAAAGAAAGACTATTGAAATAAAAGTTATGTCTATTCATAAAAGATGGTTGGGAATAAAAATAAAGTGATGGATTATATCATTGATAGAAAATAATAATACATAATTCTTCCCAATATAATAGGGGGTGCTTAAACAATACAAAATCAGTATAAAAACTATGAGGTATTCTCTTTGTATAAGGAAGTACTAATATCAAATAAATATTGTTAATGTAGTGATGAATATAAATTTCAATGTGTTGGGTTATCAATATAATAGTGTGACTCGGTTAAATTATTTTTACTAGTAGTGAACCATATCCATGGTAGGAAAAAATCCTTCATCAGGGTTCATAAAGAGCATGTGAATATTAAAAATCATATCCACTATAAGTGTCTAGCTTGGTGTTCAAAATTTTCCCCCACTGATCAAGCATCATGGTTATGGTATATTCAATTCTTCAAAAAATTCCCTTTTTATTACCCCTAGGGGTCTATGTTCTATAGCCACATCGACTTTCGAGTATCTATATTGGTATATCATTATAAATAAATCAAACACTTTTTACTTTCCCAAAATTTAAAATTTTTTGGAACTGTGATGGATTAGGTAACCTCATTAATGACATGAAATATGACTTTCAATATATCAAATGGGAGATAATTCCCAATAATTATAATTATTATGAAATTTCAATAATGTTTTGTAATGAAAAATGCAATGGGTGGCATGGAAAATTTTATATCGGTATAATAACTGCATAGGATAAAGGATATAATGAGAGGGTAAAAGTAATCTCCCATTAAAAAAACCTAAAATGGGAGATAAAAAATAAAAATAAAAATAAGTTAATATGTTAAAATGGTACTAAAACAAAAAAAATTAAATTAAAAATGAATGATAATGATCTGCCCCCCTTACATTTCAAAGTATACACTTAATGATTTCGAGGGCTCCTAAAAAAATAGGAACTCCATCAAAACGGTTTATAGAGGTAAATGGAAGCGAAAATATTGATCAATTAATTTTCAATGGATTTAAAAAATAAAATTTGGGTAGTGAGCTTCTTTTAAAGGAAAAAAAGTGGGGCTTTCATGGAAACTAATGTTAGGTAAGGGGAAAGAATGGAATCACAAGTGTGTAAGTTTGGTTAGGAGGGTTATATGACATAGAAGAAAAATGGTATTTAGAAATTGTGGTTATGAATTTCATACCTCACAATTATTTCTATAATTTATAAATTTATATTTAATTATTTTAAAATTGAGATAGTTTATTTAGCCAATTTTACCATTGTCAATCATGATTAAACATTAAAAATGGTAATTATTTTATTATCAAAAATATAAATAAACCTCGTATACCCAATTATAAAATTTTTATTCTGAATTTGAACACCATTTAATCTTATTTAGTTTCTCAATGTTGTAGAATCAATTTTTAATTTAACACAAAAGATATTGGGAAAATAGTTTTTATAGAAAAAATTCTCTTTATACTTATCTATTATTTATTCTTATTTTTATCAATTATTTATTTAATTAGTGTTTATATATTTTCTTATATAATTAAAATTCATATTAAATTGAAAAATTTTATTAATATAATTTATTTATATGAAATTTATACAACTCTTATCAAATTAATTCTTTGAAAACAACTATTTTACTTATATAGTGGTAATAAATCTTTAACCTGATTCATTTATTTTTATTACCTCAAAATAATATTTTAAATATTAAATAATTAATACAAACTAGTTTTAAAAATAAATTCCATTTTATCAAATAAAAATATAATGTTTAGGGAAAATTAATTTCAACAATAGCACACACAATCCCTATTTTTAAAAAAATGTGTGTTTTTTAGAATAAAAATTATGTTTAGGATAAAATTGTAAATAATATTGATTTTCATGATATAAATTAGTTTATTAAAAAGGAAACTAAAATTATGTCGCTTAAAAATTAATCATAGAACTATTTCTACAAAATTAAAGTATTATTAAAAGAAAATAAAAAAATATTTCATTTTATTTGAAAATATTACTTAAATTCAATCAATATTAATTATATGTTTCATATTTTATTAATATAATATCGAGAAAATATATTTATACTCTTTAAAAACCTATGTTACCATTTAATTTTTTTTTCAAATTCATTTTATATATTATATAATGACTTATTAAAAAATGTAATAGTTAATTAAAAATAATATTTTTATATATTCCTTTAAAATTTATCTTTTTGGAATAAATCCAAAAATATCATTTTCATATAATATATTTCTCAAAAATTTCAATGTGAATTTTATATTGTAAAAAAGTAACATTTTTAAATTAAACATTTAAATATACACATGAATAAATGCTCTTTAGAATTTTTGTTGTGTGATAGTATAGAATATGGTGTCTACATACTATAGTAGCTTCCCAAGTATTAAATTGTCCCACCTTAAATAATTAAATCTTTAAAGTTAAGATATATATCAGGTGTAAAAACAAATTTTTATATTTCTTCTTCATATATTCTTCTATAACCTAGGTTTCCTTTTCTTGTTTTTAATTTATTTAAGTGACTTTCTCAAATTGAGGTATCTAATTCTAAAACACTTCATCTTTAGTGTCAATAATATACACAAACTCTTTAATATGATACAAGTCATGTGAAGAGCCTTCATGTGATCTGAAACATATTTCCTCGATATTTAATCATGGGAGATATCTTGTACATTATAAATGCTTGGTTTTGTAACACCACAAGATTTGGTGAAATTGTTTTTCGAATAAATCTAATGTTTTGGAAATTTTTTATTTCAAAAAACATTGAATATAGTTTATTTTATATGAAAGAACCAAGTTCTCATGCTTTTTAAACAATACCATTTCTATCTTGAGAAACATGTAATACTTATATTATCTTTCCTTACATGGAAGACCATGTTTGGCGTGTGGTACACACAATGCAGAGTTCCTTCTATAGAATGTTCTACACGCAAGACCCGATTTTACAAAACTACAATGTGCTCTTAATATTATTATTAAAAAATTATTATATTTACCACCAAGAATTTAGAAAGGAATTTATAGATCGGATTAATTAAATTATGAAAATATGGTGAATTGTTTGTAAAATAATTAACTAGATATGAAAATAAAACCCTTTTAAAAATATAAGATTTTTTTGCGGGAAACCCATATTTAGGAAATAAAATAAGTATTACTATAATAAAATATTTAAAATGCTTTTGATAATGGATTTTAATTATATATATATATATATATATATATTTAATCCCATATTTAACATTAATGTGTTTTTAGATAAAAGATGAGAATAAATCCAATTTTATTAATAAAAAGATGTATTTTTATAAGAGGTTATTTTACCACCTTTCAATAGAGAACTCAATTTAAATATTATTTTTGAAACATTTTTATATTTTATTTTAAAAAATAAAATTTTTTATATATATGTAAATATAAAAAAATCATTGGGTTATTTTTTGGTATTTTTTCGAGAACATTCATATTTTTATGAATAGTAAATAACGGTGAATTTTTCATCAAAACTACAATTATGTCCAATTTATTTGTAGAGTTAACTTATTATTTAAATGTTTTAAAGTATACTTAGATAAATTTATATAATTTAGAAAAACTTATTTCATTTTAAAAATTTTATATTTAATTTAGATATAAAAAATTACAAAAATTTTAATCATTTTTACATTAGAAATCGTCATTGACATCCCATCTATGGGATTAAATTTAAACTAAATTCAGCCAATTATGTTATTATAATTTGTAAAAATGGATTTCTTATTTTGAATTAGAATAATTTTAATTTACAATATAGTCTACTTTGTTTTTTTCAAAAATATTAATGAAAGTAATTAAAATTAATTAAATTAATTATGGTTGAAAAAGTTAGTTTTCTCAATGGTTACTCTTTAATATTAAATGGCCAAATTTCAAAGAAACTTTTCGAAAAGACATTTTATTTTAATATTTATAAAAATTATGCTCTTTTTGGGAATTTTTACAGTTATTGGAGTCCCATGATGTAAGGGAGTCCCCTAAATAGTGTTTACCTTTTTAGATTTACCGGAGTGTTATTCCACCTGATCTATAAAAGGGCACTCACCCCCTCAGTTCCTTACACCTCTCAAGAAACATTGGCTTAGAAAACCTGTAACACCCCGAGATTTTATGAAAAATATTCTTTTTAATTTCATTAATGTCTTGTTTTGTACGCTACACCAAAAGGAGCTTTCACAACACGCGTCCTTAACATGTCTTGCATTACACGTAATCGCGACCTTCCTCGATAGCGTGTGTAGTACACAATACCGAGTTTCACTGAACAACGATATGCTATTAAAATATTATTAAAACTAGCCGTTATGAATAGTAATATCCACTTTTTTAAATTTTGTAAATTTTATTTTTCAAAATGGACTTCATTTTTGGATTCGTAATATCGAAATTAGCTTAGGGTGAAATTTTGGTACTTTTCGGATAAATTTCATTTTCTGATGAATAGTGAAAATTACTAAATTTTAATTAAAAACAACCTTTTTAATCGAAATAATTAATAGTGATAAATTATTAATTTGAGTGGTTTTAAATTATATTTAGAATATATTTTTCCAATTTAATATAATTTTGTCCATTGGATGTAATTTCACATTTAAACAAGACATAAACAAGTGTCAATCTTTTGATAGTTATTATCTCTTAAGAACACGCTATTTGTTTTGACGATGAGAATTAATTTTTAAATTAATTAATGCAACTGATATGTTTTTAATTTGGTAAAATAGACATCATTTTTGAGTTCATAATATCCAATATATCTTAGGCCTAATTTTTGGTATTTTTCTGGAAACTTTCATTTTTTGATGAATAGTGAAACCACTAAGTGGTAGTTAAGAAAAATAAATTTTTCATAAAATATAATATTACCACTTCTGTGAGTGGAATTTCAAGAATCTGAGAGACACGGTTGATGTCAGTAAGTAAATGTGATTCAATGAGATGAAAATATTTTTTGGTGAATAGTAACTTTCTACTTTTTTTTACCCCGCTTAAAAGTAAATAGGGTAATTACGGGTAAAAATGATATTATTATTACCCAAACACATGTCCTAATTCTATTGGATAAGTTTAATTCGACCAAAAACAACCTTAAATATAAAATATGACTATTTAGGCCCACTTGGATTAGATTAGGACATTTATTATTAATTTATTTAAAGAAGGGTTAAAATAGTTCAAATCAAAGTTTAATAAGTATATGATTTTTAATATAGGGTTATACATAAGATAAATTCGACTATAAATAATCATTAGAATCATAAAAATATTTCCTACATAATGATATTTTATTTGTAATTTTTAGACTTTAAATAAGTTAATTTATTTATGACACAAAGATGATGCAGTAATTATCTTATTAATAAAATATTGACATAATTGATGTTATAAATACCCAAATAAATATATTTTGAACCTTTTTATGAATTACACTAATTTTATAGGTTAATATGACATTTTATTATTGATTAAATTAACTTTCTTCGAACTAATCGTTCTGTTATGATTTTCACAAAAAATCAGTTACTAAATAGTGTCAAGATTGAAATAAAATAGTTTTTTAAAACAATATTATATTATTAATTGTTATTTTATTCCTAAAAATCTAATGTTCGGCCGAATGAAATAGATAAGGTTATATATATTAATTATAAACAACTTGGGGTTCGTTTGGCTGATTATAGTAAGTTTATTAACCTTATAGTATAAGAACACAAGAAGACACTGTAAAAGTAAAATTATTTAACTTAATGTTAAATCTAAATGATAAGGTTAAAATAGGAACCTAAACTTGTATAAATTCTATTTTATGAGAGGAATTCGACCCATCCCCACCTTATTTTCGAAATATATCAATTTTTAACTATTAAGAACTGAATTTGACTTTATAATAAAATAATATTTTTAGATATTCCAAAGGTGCCCCTCTCCTCCCTTATAAAAAGGCACATCCTCTCTCTCTTCCCCACACCACTTTGAGCCTTCAATCTTGGCCAAACCCTGAGAAATTATCTTCTCCACTTCCATATCTACATCCTAGAGGTTCTTGCCTTCCTCATAGACAAATTTTAGTTCCCTAAAAGGAGATCTCAAAGAGGCGCTTCAAAGAAGAGGTAATGACTGTTACCGATTCTTTCAACTTTATTTCTTCTTCCACTTTTTCTTCTTAGGTTCATTCATTTTGTAGTAATGACATAAATATCACTCATATACTGATATGTTATTATAAGTATGAAACAACCCTATTTCACCATCTATCCATCCTACGGAAAACGAAATCACCGTGCGTGCGTACGTACGGAATACCGTCTCCACGTCGTGGTGTAATATATTTTCCACCACCACCTTAAATGGATGGGTATAATGGTTCAAATAAAGAACTATATATGGTTATTTTAAAGTGGAATTAATTCTAAAATTGTATTCATAAACTCCAATACAATTCCACGATCATGAGACCGATATCATCGCTCGTGTGTACGTACGGACTGTCGTCTCCACGATGTGATGAGATTCATTCTCCACGTTAACCATTCATGAATGATTATAAAGTATATATAATAAGTAATCATGAAATATATTACATAATAATGATACTTTATTTATGTGTATATATATGTATGGCATCTACTTAATTCCATTCAACTCAATAAGGAAATGAAAACAGTGTTCATGCGTACGTACAGCCTACCGTCTCCATGAATGGTGAATTTCTTTCCATTTATTGATCTATTATATATATGTATATTCTGAATATATATTATATAATTCATGTTTTATATTCTTTAATTAAGTAATAATGATCTATGTAATCATATGAATAATTACAAGTCAAAACACGGATGACAAATGAAACGATTTTACCCAAAATGCTCGTTAACATGGAATTTACAAAAGAACGGGTAAAATAAATTTATAAGTGAACCATATATGATATAATAACAATGAGTATGATTCTGTAATAAGTCAATGACATTATTTAAATCATTATACAGGAGGTCTGGACACTTACTAATCAAATCGGACCTAAGGTAAGGGAAAATATCACAATCTCATTTTTATCCGAGATTGTTTATACTTTGGTATTTACTAGGGTGTATTTTATCATCCACATCCATGTTTTCTCAATATGTAATTTTATTTCTATACACCTACAATTGTTTAAATCTAATTTTACCCTTCGGTGAGTTTTTATTAAAATATATTAAAGAAATATTTTGTCATTTTTCGTATGAGGTACTTTTTGACTTTTCCGACAAAAATACGAGAAGAATGTATTTTTAACTTATACGGCATGAATGGATTTTTAAAACATTATTTACAAGAAGCTTACTTTACAAGTTTTATTGTTTATTTTTAATCAAATTCTTTTAGTTTAGAATTTTATGACATGTTAAGAAAGGAAAAGTTTTTTTGAAGTAGAAAGGATATTTTCCTCAAGAATGGAGTTCAAGTGTTTTAGCAAAATAATTTTCCATCTAAGATAATAAAGGTTTATGTTTCTATCCCTATTATTACATTGATTTTATTATGTTGGGATGGAATTATGTTTATGAATTCCTTTAATTATATAAATTGTTTTATGATGTCACAATGTTTAAGATTCCCATTTTTATTACATGGGTTATGCTATGATGTATGGTTTATGATTTTGTGGAACACATAAGAATGGTATCATTATGATATGGGTGGGACCTATATCTCCCTCCAATGCATTGGGTAAGGATTTTATATCTCATGAGATAGACATGGCTGGAACGGTAGGTTAAACCGGTTCAGTGAAACAGGACTGAAATGAGGAGTGAACTCGGTTCAGAAATGGACTTTGTCTACTAAGATAGTCTGGGAAATGATTCTTGACTAATGAGAAATGATTCTATATGATTATGTGTGTATGCCACAAAGTTTCATGTTTTAAGTTATGATTATTGGGATCACATTTCACTACTATGATTTATCCCATGTTATGATATTATGATCTGTTTTGCAGGTTAAGATTTCTAAAATGTTATGTTCTTATGAATACGATGTGATTGATATTTCTTTTGTTTTCCCTTACTGAGCATTTGAGCTCACCCTTTTATGTTTTCTTTTCCCCAGGATATAAAGAAAGGTTTTAGGTTAGAAAAAAAAGGAAAGATCTTTATGGGGGATGTTGAAGATCTTTCACCATGATTAGAAGATTATATTCCGAGTTTCCAAAGACACTAAACTATTATGGTACTTGTGTGTGTGTTTTTGAAATGTACTAAGTATTCTGAAAAAGTAATGTAATGTCCATGTACGTCAAGCTTAGGGTCTCTACAAAACCCCTGGTAAAATTTCCTCTAGGAATCTATCCCTTCTTCCTATAATCCTTCCTTTGGGAATAAATCCAGTTAAGGAATCCCTTTGGTGAGAACTAAGAGGAGTTACCCAAAGAAGAGGTAAAAACCTTTCTCTAGGTCCTTTGTTTTAATATCATTATCCACCACCTAAAATCATTTTATTACATTATTATACAATAACCTCAGTACAATGAATATAATTATATGTTATTACTATAATTGTATCAAAAAAATAACACACAGTTTTATTTAATTAGTAATAAACTTACCATTCTTGTGTGTGAAGAACTATCACCTCACAAAATGATGTTGTTTATTTTTCCTTAACCACATTTCATAGTTTATAATTATGATGTAAACCATGTATTATATGATTTTTATGATTAATTTATACTTACTTAAAAATTACATATAACATAACATCATGACTTCCATTTTTGTAAATATGATAATTTCATTTCTGGACATGTGGACTATTACATCCATAATGTGATGTGATTCATTCATGATTTATATAGAATGTGTTAAGGATGGTTTTAGAAAAACTATATGACATATACGACATAATAATTCTAATATAATGATATCAAATGTTTATAAAAATATTTTATTTACTTTATTTATTTCAATATGATAATAAAACAAATTCAACATTCATGTGTATTTATGCCCCCAACGTCTTCATGAACGGTTCATTCCATTTCATATTTATATATATTATATATTACTATAAATATTATATAGATAATATTTATGATAATTATATTACTTTTTAAATTTTTGAAATCTGTAATTGATGATCTAAAAAATATAATCAATAATAATAAGTCAAAACATGTATGAAAAATAAAGCGGGTATTACCCAAATCGTAACATTAATATGAAATTAATACTAAATTTATAATATAATATAAATATAAAATAATATAGGGTATTATGTATAATTTTATTTTCATGTAATAGATTTATAATATACTTTTATTTCTTATATATGATTTTTTAACATGCTTGATAAAAGTCAAGACTTATGGTATGAGTTTCCTCTTTTCATTTTTATTTCTCTAAGTCTTATGACTTATTCACCCGTCAATTTTTTACGTGGTGTATATACATCCCATTGATGTTTTATATGATTATTATACATAAATTTTATGGGTATTTAAATATCCATTTTATGATATTTCATTCATGTGGTTTATGGTTTAAAAGTTAGCAAATCTATAATGTGATTTTTGTCTCAATTGAATTTATTTGAAATATATGTCATGATATACACCTATATTTTTCTATGGGGGTACGTACATACCTTAGAAATGTTATATCATGAATATTCTTCTTTCATGATATTTTAATATTTATTTCAGTTTAATAATTCTAATGTGTTATGATTCAATGTTTCCAAAGTGGTAATAGTTTATTGGTACAATTTTATTGTTTTATGGGTTGATTACAATTATGCTTCCATTATTGAAATATTATAATATATATATCATGATTATTAATTATTTTTATTTTGTTATGATTATTCATTATATTTTCATGTATTGATACTATTTCTCCACCCTTGTACATTTGAAGATAAATAATGTTTTTTAGAAAATATAATTTTATCTCTCTCTTAGTTCAGAATTCGATGATCTTTGAAAACCATGTTTTCAAAAAGATTCTAATTTTTTTATTTTTACAAATGGTTTTAAATTTTTCCTTGATTAATTTTTATTTTTATAAATTATTTTCAATGAAAATGTTTTCAAAATTATTTTAAAGATTTTTTTATATGTTTTCAAGGTAAAAATATTTCAAAATGTTTTCATTTTTTCTTTATAAGTTTCAAAATATATTCTTGAAGAAAAGGTTTTCAAAATGTCTTCAAGATTATTTATGTGTTTAAAGGTTATTTTTATGTAATATTCTATTAAAAAATTAAATTTTTAAAATTAAATTTTCAAAGTATAAATTAAATATTCATAAGGATATTTTTTAAACAATTATTCATGATTCCTTTATATGTATTCAAAGTTGTTTCAACAAAAATTATTTTGAAAATTTTGCTCATTTTAATAGGTGGTTTTCATAGAAAAGTTATGTTCCAAGTGATCTTCAAAAACCCTTCTCCGCATATCATGAAATACTTGGTTATAGTTTATTATTTACTAGGGATCTGATTTAAGGATATCATTTGTCATGACCCGTCTTCACTAAAAGGAGGGAAGGGATAGCAGATTGCCAGACCCTTTTTAATTTAAGTTGAAGGTGAGATAATGACCCCCGAGACCCACCTTCAATAGGTCCCAGAGTGGACACTAGCACCAAGGGTATAGAATCACACACAAGATGGAAGGAATTACCCTTTTTATTTTAATAGTATCAGGAGATAAGATAGAAACCCCAACAACACCAAAGATGAAAGTAAAGGTAAATTCGAAAGTAATCCATTCCCATATGCATGTTACAAATGTAGAAGACAGAAAGTAAAAGGAAACTATAAAGGTAAAGTACCCAAAAAGAATGAAAAACAGCAACTGCAATGTCCCAACGCCCGAGCTAGTATGACCCTGCACAATCCCTAAAATCCTCCGGGAAACCTATAAACAATTTATATACGTATGGTGAGCATACAAGTATGCTCAGTAGGGAAAACCAAAGGCTCTCGTGCACAAGTGGGGAGGCATTCTACTGTCCTATGAGAAAGGAGACAACCAAAACACCTAGCAAGGAAAACTATCCACCCAAACCTCACCAAGGTAAACTCCCCAAATAACGAAAGTCAAGTAATGTATAGTAATAGAACATCGATGTTGGGTACCCCATTCCACTTTCCCACTGGTTATTGAAGACATCCAACACATCGGACCAATCCTTCCATTTTCACCGTAGTCCCACTGCCACACCCCGCCCGCACACACCTAGGCCACAACCACACATCCCGCCCACAAACACATGGGCCATAACAACCACATGTAACCATGACCACAAACACCTAAGCCAAAGCAATAACTTCCACGCCTGAAGACACCTGGGCCAGAAATCTAATGTCATGCCTGAAGACACTTGGCCCTCATCCCGAAGATACTTGGGAAACAACCTGCCTGTAAACACTTGGGACAACCACCACACTCTCCAGTCCGAATATTCTTGGGCTAATAATGGACATCAGTCCATCACATCTTGCCCAAAGAGTCTTGCGCTATTCGGGAAAGGTAGAAAGAAAGGAGCTAATAACCATCCACTCATAGGAAGGTTGGGAAAAATACCCTCCCCCTGAAATGGGGGAGTTCGGCACTAAGTGCTCAACATGGGTGGGACATAAATAAGAAACATGAGAAATAAAATTATATGTATACGTAATAAGCACTCATACCAACCTAGGGTTTCCAAAGCTAATCTAAGCACAAACATCATGTTAACAATCATTTATAAAAGAAAGGTACAATACTCATAGCCAAGACACAACTCATTCCCAATACCAATTCCCCATTTAACTCATTCTTTTTTTCATGTTCAAGTGATCACATTTAAATAAATTCTGTACTAATGGGAAACTAACAGGCATAACCACAAGCCTGATAAAGAGAAACATCCAAAAAACAACTTTAGCATTCACACCCGGTTCTCTTATGAAGTAACAACAACAAAGGGGGGTTAGTGAGATCCCTCAAAGTGCTGGAACCAAAGAAATATTTGAGGTACAGCCTCGCGTCCCCAAAACCATGAACCGAAGATTTCTTAACAATAGAGGATCCCACCCGAGTTCATGTCACAACAGAGAAACTACACAGCTTCATATTCACAACCAACAACCGTTCCACAATGGAGGATCCAATCCTCAACCACTTCACTCATATGCATCTAACAGGAAAACACACCCACTACCAAAACATAGTAGGGGAACTTCCAGGTTCAAGCACGTAATTCATTAGTTTCTTATTTCTGTTGTTTAACTAGGGTGATGACATAAGGGTTTATGTTCATTGGGAATCCATTTAACCAACCTAGTTTAGGTGATTAAATGATTTCCATGTTACAGTCATTTAATCATCACAGAATACATGGTTCATTAGTGCGCAAGGAAAGACCTCCAACAACCATGATTTTCACTGGGCATAGTCCTGCATGTTTCGCAACATGAATAATCAAGGGTGATAAAAAATAGCAGAACATCAATAACACCCCTTCATTATTTAAAGGTCCATTAATTATCTTCATTAAGGTTTGGTTTCATCCATTCCCATAGAAAAAGTAGTGTACCCACCCCACATGATACACAGAAAGGAGAGACGATGTAAAATCCCTACTTGGTTGATCATGTATTGATGCTCTTCTCCATGCGCCAAGAACAGTGGATCCACAACTAGTAGGGGAGGAGCGTCGGGGACTCTAAGGATGAGCAGAAAACTCCAGAATAAGTGCACCACAATCCTCAGGAAGGAAGGACTCCAGGCACAATAGAAAGAAAGAAGAAAACCACCCGAGAAGAAGAAGAAGGAAACTCTAGCGTGAGATATAAAGAGGATATCCTACTATTATGGGATATGGAATTTTGAACACCTGGAAAGTCAGATTGTGGTTTCCTACGCGGGTGGGTAGTTACACATGATGATAATAAGGTGTTATTTAAAACCCCCATTGGGGAGGTTTCTCAGGATTTTTAGGAATTAATTATGGGCTTTAAATGACTTTAAAAATGGTATTAAAATTAATTTATGTCACAAAAATATGTTGCAGGAGCGGGACTGGAAAATGAAAACGGAGGGCTGGGTGAGGACACAGTGCCAATTTTTTGTGAAGCCATATTTTGGAAAAGTAATGGCCAGGGGGGTCTGGGCCATTACATCATTTATATTATTTCTCTGAATATATTATATTGTTATTCCTTGATATGTATAAAAATATTTTCTCTTCAATGAGTTATACCATGGTAAATATTAATGAAACCAACTTCCTTTCATGGGTTATTCTAGGATGAAATGATTATGAAACCTATCTATTTTTCATAAGTTATACTATTATTAAATGTTTATGACACCCATTTCATTTCATGGGTTATGATATGATGTTTATGAATCCCATATCTTTTTATGGTGTATGTTATATTGAATGATTTATAAAAGATGTATGTATGAATTCATTATGAGATGGGTGGGGCCTATATATACCTCCAATTCATTGGGTAGATATTTATATCTCATTTGATAAATATGGGAAACATGTTAATGGGATTGATACACAATTGAAAAAGGTGTTTCTTTATCCACTATGGGATACAAGTGTGTCCTGGTCCACAATAGGATACAATTGTGTCCTGATCCACTATGTGAATTAGGTGTGTCTGGATCCACAATCGGAAACAATAGTTTCATGGAATAATATGAGAAAGAGGTGAGTCCTAATCCCTTATTTCCATGGTCTTGGTAGTTAACCATGACATGTGAAATGGGTTTTTACATGTATGATTGTGCCACATTTATATGAAAAGATATTATTGTTTATGATTTTTTATGATAATTAATGAACCTTATGATTCATGTATTTTGAACAGATAATATTTATGGAATGATTCTTGTTTATGATCTTTGATATATAGGGTATGATCTGCTAATGTCATGATCAGATCATCATAAACTTATATCCAAGTTTATTCTTACATATCTCACTTTTTTGTGCCTACTTATCATCCGGGACCACCCCTTAATTATATTTCATATCCCTAGGTTATGAAGAAAGGTTTTAATTATAACTAATAAAGGGTAAGATCATTTTGGGAAACATTGAAGATATTTTACAAGATATAATATTGTGTTCCATGTTTCTGAGATACTAATCTATTATATTCCTCGAGAATGTATTTTTTTTTAAAGTAATGTATATTTATCTATAATGATGTAATATCCATGTATGTTATGTCTTGGTCACTACAGGCGGCATATTAATTAGTAACATACAACTCCTATTATTTATAGTATTTAAAAATTACTAATTTAACTATGTCTTAAATCCCCTAAAAAACATAAAACTACATTCCATAGGAAAACCTTTAAGAATAAGTGACCCCTAATTGAAATTATACTTCTTTTATTTGATTATCTGCATAAATATTTTTATACATTGTGGGATTCATTAATATGTTACAAAATATTTCAAACTTTATAAGTCATCTCTGATTAAGGATCAAGGAAATCTATATTTCCTTCTCCAACTTCTTCTCAACATGTTAGTGTGTGGCACCTATTCCAATATAATAATTTTTATGGCCCCATCATGACAGTCGAATAGAAGATATTATTTTATTCAAAATAAAAAAGGCATTTACTTATCACACAAACCTTGGAAGTTAAAAGTAATTGATATTGATGTATTTTCCATTGATTCAAAACTCATTTTAGATCACACATTTGTTTGAGTATGATAGGTGGTCCCCAAGTATATCTTTGCATGAAGATCCCATTGATGACTCTTCCATAATTTTGATTTTAACTAAGGATCATAATTAGATACAATTGATATAAGTACCCCATGAATCATAGGATTTTACTGATATAGAGCTGGGAAAGGAACTTAAGTGGTATATCTTCTATTATTGCTTATAAATTAGTAGACTTTGTTAAGCGGGTGAAATTTTCCCATATGGAATCCTTCTTCTGTATACTCTTATAAAGTCAAATTAAAAGGTCGATTTTAATATTACCCACTTCCAAATAAGTATATACATAGGTTTCACCATTCCCTTAGGATATTGTCTTTCATCATATACTTACTAGAATACTAAGCATCTACACACATAATATTCAATTTCACTCTTCATGCTGACCCACAAAAATGTCATATTAAATCCCTATAAATAATTGTGTTGTAAGGATGTATAGATAAATTTGATCTCTGTTCTTCATCTAGAAGTTCCTTATTTAATAATGTTATTAATGGAATATATATCCTATTTCTGAACATTAACACATTATCTCTATAATTGTAGTATTTTAATTTCTCATCTTTTACTGCTTTAATATTCCTTCATATGTATTTTTCATTTGGATTGGACATGTTTATATTTTTATAAGGAATATTTAGAAAATTAATGTAAAAGGAACTATGTATCCCCTTTCCTAAAAATCTCCATATACATTATTACTACATCTATTTATATATGATCTTTATTAATCCTCATCATTTTCATAATTCTATTGTACCTCATATATAAGGCATATGCCACCTTAATTTCCTTACTAAGGTGGTAGTATATCAAGATATCATAGTCCTTAATAAGATCAAACCATATTACTTTCTAAATTTTGTTATCTATATGAGATAATATATACTTCAAACTCTTGATTTCCATATACATATCTTATCTTAAACCATATATATAGTGTCACTATATTTTCAATGTAGAAATTATAGTTGTCAACTCAAGGTAATAAATTAGATATGTTTTGTAGAGATTATTTTTTTCTTATTATAATAGATTTAAATATATCTATAAATATTTTTGGATTCAAGAACTATAATGGTATGCAATTATGAGACCCAAGTTTCCATAAATTAATTTTATAAATATATCAAATATATTTCACATTACGAACATGAATTTTTCCAAAATTATTTGGATAACTCATAAAAAAATTGATTGATTGAAAATCCAAGACTGAGTCTGAATCTGTAACACAATATTTACCCTAGTGACGTTAAAAATGGTTTGGCACTAGATATTTAGATAAAATATCCATTTACGATTTCATTTGGTGGATTAAAAAATAAATAAAATAATAAATTCATTCAATCCCAATAAACATAATTCCCAATATATAAGAACATTTATAGAGGATGACTATGGTTATCCACATAATATTAGGACCATTGAGAGAATATTCCTTCCACCTATCATTTGCATATTGAGATCATATGACAACTGGCATCTGAATCTAGGTGTATTGAGGGGAAGAAAATGTAATGAATTCTATTATTCATTGGAAATTGTGTTATTCACCAATGAATGATACAATCCTGAGTTTTGAAAAATAAATTGTGTATTTTTTACATTTTATTAAATTATTTATCATAATATTGTTTTTGTACATCTTCATTTAAATCAAGCCATTATATGAGTCTATGAATCAGTTTAAATTGTTTATCTAGTTTATGAAATGTTTCTCACCCCAGATATCCTTGATTCTATTTGTTGGGAATGAAAACCTGGCCGAAAACTGCTTTACATAATTTTATTGTGATTTTATAACTTATTTTTTCTCATTATTTATTTTTTGACTACAGGGTCACAATTCTTCATTTTTGAGTAGGGTTGATCTCGATCGGACCCCTGGATACGTGATGGATTTGAATGCAATGAAGGTATTAGAAAATTTGGGGAAGATTTAGATGAATAATGGGATATGGAATATTCCACCAAGGTTTTTTAATATAGAGAGGTTCAATGGGATATATAAATTCATACGAATTCATGTGGGGTTCGAGAGGACCGACAAAAATACAATATTCAACCATCAGACAACTAGAAATGGTAAACAAAAGCTTATTCATTCAATTAAGGGTGTCTTTGAGGCAAGATTCGAAGTGATATTCATAGATCTAGAGCACAAAAAAACATATCTAACTTTATATAAAATACTTTACTATGTTATGTGTACATAGATGAACACACTCAGCAAAGTACCCATGTGGCTACAATACTAGGGTTCTTAAAAAATTTAAGGATTTCACATCGTGTGACTGGGACACATTCCATGTGACCATCCCTGTGTACATAGTCAATGTGATGGAGAACGTTCGAATGACACCATGAAATAGGACACACCGTGTAAATAAGTACATAGACACAACTAGATGAATATTCATGACACTCTGTGGGAGAACATGTTGTGTTCTATAGTATATAGACATGAACAATTAAACACAAACCCATCTAGGAGCATGGGAAGGACACCAGGTGGATAAGACACATCATATAGTCCCCTTACATATCATGTAGGTCTGCATGGGTATTGATACATGTACCTAAAGGGACACAATAGGTTATTGTAGTAGGACCACATGTTGGGTGGGTAACCTTACATGCCTTGTACCCCTACTTACCTTTTGAGGAAACTTTTACCTCACATATCTCCTTCATTTGGACTCATATTCTGGCCTATGAGTAGCCTATAATAATTATTTTTTCACAGAATATGTGATGGTATCATTTTTTTGGGATTTTCATATACGATGTGTTATTTTTCAAGTGGGGTGATTCTTTATGAAATGCTCGATGATGGAAGTGATTGAGCACGATCATCAAATATATTAGAGTGGCACCATCCTTCTAGGACAAGGTATGGGTCGTCTATTATATATATAAGTGAAACTCTCTTATGGGGTTGATCATGGATCCCTGACCAACTATTAGAGTGTCACCACTTTTTAGGACATGTCATGGGTCCCCTATATGCTATCTGATAGGTACCCACCTACGAAGTCCGGGTATGGGTCCTTAACTATTAGAGTGGGACCCTCCAGCTTAACTATGAATGGGACCACTACCAACTACAAGAGTGGAAACCTCATAAAGAGTTAGGGAATGTGTCCCTTATTGACTATTGAGTGGCACCCTTCTATAGATTCAAAGAATGTGTCCTCAACCAACAGAGGGGTGCCCACCTATAGGGATAGGGAATGGGTCCTCTATATATCTACTGATGGATCCCTCATGTGGATTTAGTGTGTGGGTCCTCTACCTACTAATTTCCACACAAATTTTGTATCCTAGTATGGGTCATATTCCTACTTATTGGAACCCTCATGTTGTACTAGGTTATCGCCCCCTATCCCAATAATTTTCCCCTCAACTCTTTAGCATAGTGGTGAGGTGTGGCATGACAATGAAATCTATATAGAAAAACATGTGAGATTCTGGGCATCATTGATTGACCATTTGAACTATTAGAACTCTTTTCTGAGTGGGGATGTGAGTTCAAGATCCCCTTTCTCTCTCATTTGGGCTTCTTTTATTTAGAATATATACCTATATATATGGAGTTGGATTTTTTTAGTATCTTTCCATAGGTAGAGGTGCTTATTCAAATCGTGCCACAACCTTCTCACCCTTAATATTTTAGTAAGTCCTACTTGGTATGTATATACTCACACTTCATGGAATTTTACTACATGTGTCCGGTCTTATGAAGATGATGGATAAGTCAACAATTTTTATAGAGGAGCATAGTGATAACTGATGCATTTGACTGCATACATTGGTTGGAGCATGGTGATTATGAGTGGGGAACACTCAACATTTACTTTTATAGTTTTTTTAGGTTGGAATATCTTTATGGTTGGGAGTATATTTTTTATCATTATATTTCATTTTATAATTACATACTCTTATACTCATTATAGGTTTTTACTTTCATGGTTATTCTATATGTGTTTCATAATTTTACTATAATTCTTTTATATATCTTAATATATAGGGTTCAGTGCATTCATATAGGTAAATAGAAAATAACATCCCATATTAGTTATGCATTTTGGATTCTTTCCCTAGCCCATATCTTATATATATAGGCTTGGGGTAGTTTTTGCTCAAGCCTCTTTGGGTTGGGTAATGATGGATTGATATCAGTGTAGTTCATTCATTAGTATTGAGTTGGGATAATTACCTTGATGAGTATTTGGTTAGGTTTTAGGGAAACATTTTAATGTGTTTTGAGTGTGGTTTTCATTCTTGGGAACCCAATGTCTATGTAGAAGATAACTTATTCCTTCACCAGGACTCTATCTACCAGCATGTTGACTCATCGAACTAAGACATTGGTTTTAGGGATCAATTGTACTTGAATCATATATAACTAATATTTTGATTTTCCCTCCTGAGTAAGCTCCCCATAAATATGCTCATTTGACCATGGTACATCTTGATTAATTTTCTAGGATGTATCCATGAAAAAATTCATCTAGGATATCAATTATGTATCATGACGTTCATCTGATGAGTGATGAGGCATCATTGTAATGTCCATCACAATAGATTCTTTTTACAGGTGGAGATTTAGGATCACCCTACCTTTTTATTAAAAGATACTACCATTAGATAAGGATGATAATGCATGCAGGATTACTAAAATATGTGAGTTCTAGTGCCAGAGGGTGTTGAGGTTCCATGGTGAGCCAGATCCTCAGGAAATAATGGATTGGATAGAATCAGTGATATGTGTTTTTATTCTTATTCATACACCAACTGATCAGTAGTTTTGACTATCATCTAACCATTTCCATGAAGTATCGTTGTAGTGGTAGAGTATAGTTACACAAATTCATTAGGATTTGACACTCTCATTGTCCAAATTCTAGTAGTTATACTCTGTGGAGTACTAACCTCATGATTGTACTCATTTTGGATTTAGGAGATTTTAGAGTTGTAGAAGGGATCGATGAAAATAGATGACTATACTTTGAGGTTAAAATATCTTACATGGTACTCCCCCATGATAATTCGGGATAACTCCTTTTGGTAATGAAATTCTGAGCAGGTTCTCTGAAGAGATACTCATGCTTGTGTGGTACCCTTATAAATCCCCACCTATTTTGGGTTGTTAGAGTGATCAAAAATGATGGAGATATTCTTGTTAGATGGACATTAGGAAGAAAAACCCGACAGTGGGAATTATAGAGAAAATTCATCTATGGCATCTAGAAGTCACCAGTAGATAGTATATCGACGTAGTAGATATTCCCCTGATTATAGTTCATCATGGGTTCAATGGAATAATAGAGTACCTGGGTATAATGTAGAGGTATGGTCCTATACATGTGATTGATGAGGTCACATGGTATATAATTTTCTAACCAGATGTACTGAGAAGGGTAGAAAGATATTTGGTAGACCACCATTATAGAGGAAGCACTATGATCATCAATATAACTGGTGAGATCAATGAGGACCCTATGCATGAGGAGCTAGTATCATAGAAGTTTTGGATCCAAGAGGATGATTTTTGGGTGGTGGAAGATTCTATGAGATCCTTCCACCACCACCATCAGGGGGCCCAAATCAGGCTTAAGGAGTGGGCAGTTAAGGTGGAGGATAAATATAGTATATGTATGGGTATCACTCAATGTTGTAGGAGATGATTAGTGGTGTGAAATTTGTTTATGATACTCTTTTATAAGTACTAGTAAACACATGATCAAGTCATTCATTCTTTTTTTACAACTGATGTGAGAGAAGGAGTTCCTAGTTGAGGATTAAATCAAGCATCATTGACTTAACATTCTTATATTCAATGCTAATTTTATATATATTTATCTACTACTATTTTAATATATATCTTCTTTGATGGACGTTCTCATGAGACCTTTTGGTCATCATAATGGAACATTGTAATTTAATCTTGGGTATGGATTGGTTGTCAATGGTTTGATCACAGATTGACTATCACCATAGCTGATTCAGATTATTTTGAACTGATGGTATGAGGTTCACCATTAAGGATAACAGAGATCTCATGGATATATTGGTGGGTTTTTAAATACTGAGGCTACCTCCCATCACCCATCAAATAGTGTGTTTATACGTTGGTGTGATAGGCTCTTTAGGATCTTGTATTCCTTAAGTCATGGATGATATTTTGTTCACCTTTCTCAAGAATGTTCCAGTACTACCTCAAAGGTGGTAGATGGATTTATATATTTACTTCCACCATAGGTCCACATTGATATATTCTTTGTAATATTTAACAAACCCTACCGATATTTGTGGGTTGAGGATGCATTTATATAACCTTTGAGAGAATGATTTTATTAGACCCTGCGTGTTTGCCTAGGCATCACCACTATTTTTCATGACAAATTTGGATAATATCTTATGAATTTTTATAGATTATGGTCACCTAGACTAAGGAAAAGTAAAGAAAATTTACCCCTTTCCATGAATTGACGATCAATTTAATCAATTTTGTGGCATGAGATGGTTCTTGAAGATAAATCTCTGATCCGACTACAAATAGTTGGGACTTCATGAAACTTATATTTCAAGTCTAGCTTTCCAGTGTTGCTACAGAAACTATGAGCTCATAGGAATGCATTTTGGTGTGAAAAATTATCATACTGTGTTAATGGATTTGATGAACAAAATATTCTGGTCAAAGTTAGACATGTTTGTTTTTACAAATTAATGACATAATCATATACACTAAATCATAGGATGAGCATGAATATCACTTACATATGGTCCTATATTTTCTTTGAGGGAACCAAATTTACGATAAGATCTCAAAGTGTCGGTTTATGATTAGTGAGGTTCACTTACTAGGTCATGTCATTTCCAAGAAACGATTGTCTATGGAATTGATGATGATTGATGGAGTTCTTTCTTGGGATACACCCAATATCTTATTAGAGGGTCATATTTGTCTTGTCTTGTCAGGGTACTATATGAGTTTTATAAAATAAATCTCTAAGATTGTAGCCCCTTTTACAGTCCTAACATGTTAAGATTAATCATTTACCAAGATAGATTAATTCCATATGGGTATTAAGGAGTATAAGTTAAGGCTAATGAGTTCTCTTATATTGTGACTATCAGTGGATGGTGTGTAGTATGTAGTGTATTATGATGCCTATGGATTTGGTCATAGTTTCATATTGATGAAGAGATAGTAATTTAACACATATGGGTTGATATAGTTGAGACTCAATGAGTAGAAATACATGACTCCCAAACAAGAGTTTTATTTGTATTCTTCATACTCAGGATTTTGAGGAACAATCATATGGGAGAACACTTTTTTGTTTACTTAATAAATTAGAGCCTCAGATATATTTTCACATAGAGAGACCAAAACAAGAGATAGAAGTTATGGTTGGAGTTCCTACAAGATTATAACTTTGATAATGTCTATACATCAGGGAAGGGAAACTTGTTGAAAGATTCCATTAGTATGAAGGCACAATAGTTTTTGGCGTATGTTGATTCAAAGAAGTTGTCTACCATGGATATTTCCTTGTTTTATCATGATCGTGAAACATTTCCTCTCTTTATGGTGTTGACTCCTCTTCTCCTTCATCATGTGAGAGATTCTCTGTTGGGAGACATTAATTGTGAGTCCTTTCATGACCATGTATCCTCAAAATGATTGATGAGTTTTATTTTCTAAATGATTGAATCACGTCATCCATTACTAGGTATGGATGGTGGTCCCAGTCATGATATGGGAGGAGGTTATGAGAGTGTTTCACACTTATCCTCTAGTTATAAATCCCAGCATGGGGAATATGTACAAATAACTATATCAATAGTTTCTAGGATATAATGAGATGAAGTGTGGCAGAGTTCATCTCTCGGTGTCTTACTTTTCTATATGTGAAGCCTGAGCGCCGAGTTCTGGTATATTTATTATAGTCCATTTAGTCCCCAAAGTAGAAATGTGATGGAATATCCATGGAATTTGTGGTAGTTCTTCTATGGATAGTGAGATTTCATGACTCCATCTAGGTGATAGTTCACCGACTCAAAAGGTCAGCACATATAAATGTTGTCAGGGATTACATATCGGTGATGATTTTGGTGTAGTTGTACATACTATATTTTATTCAAATTCATGGTGGTAAACTCGAATATTTTCATGGAATTTGATGTGTGATTCACATCGTTGTTATGGAGAGGTCTTCCAGATGAATTCAGGAACCAAATGGGGATGACTGCTACCTTCCTCCCCTAGAATGATGGGCATACCAGGCACACTATTAATGTTATAGAGGATATCATGAGGGGTTTCATGTTTGACTTCATTTGGTCCTGGGAGGAAAAATTTCCAATGGTATAGATTTCATAAAATAGTAGCTACTACTCTACTCTCAGCATGGATTATATGTAGGCCTTTAATGGGAGACCATGAAGGTCTACCTTATGTTGGAATAAGATCAGAGAGGCTTCTCTGGTTGATCTAGATACGATGAAGGTGATGATAGGGATGGTCTAGATCATCCACCAGTAGATGAGGACTTCCCAAGGCATGTAGAAATATTATTCATATTGATGTCATATATACTTGTATTTTGATTAGGCACACCACGTTTTCAAAATGTCTCCCCATTTTTTAGGATTGAAGTGATTTTATCAGGGATGAAATCTATAATCGAGGTTTATCAGATTTTTCAATATCTTGTAGAGGGTTGGAAAGGTTTCATATCTAATTTCCTCCCAAAATTATAGAGGATGTTTATGAAATATTCTATATGTCACAACTGAGGAGATACATGCAAGACCCTGCACTCTTTATTGATTAGGGTGAGATGGACATCAAGGATGGATCCACATTTGCGGATTAACTGGTGGAGATCGAGGATCGATGAGAGAGGATGTTTTGTAGATTGAACATATCCTTAGATCATGTGTTGTGGCAATATATAATCATGCAGGAGATCTCTTAAGAGCAGTAGATTCATACTAGGGCTCAATATATTAATATTTTTGTTTAGGTTTTCATCTCGAGGATGAAAATATTAAAGGGAATAATGTAGAGTCTCTATTCTTGTCTTACCATACCTTAATATATATATATATATATATATGTATGTATGTATGTATTTGATCCAATCATTGAGAATGAATGAAATTATGAGACCCAGTGTTCCTGGAATTAATTTCAAAAATATAAAAAATATATTTTATACTACACACGCATGGTTTCCCAGAAACAATGAGAAAAATTTTAAACAAAGTCTCATTTTGAAAATATGATACCATAGTTGACATTATAATGTCAGTTTTAACCTACAAATGACAAAAAATGTTCTGTTTGGGGTGTTCATATAAAATTACCATAAGAGGGTGCATTCAGTGAATTAATTAATAAATTGATTTATTTATTCATTGAAACACAAAAAAATAATTCCAACTATATACGAATAGTTATGGAGGATAACTAGGTTTTTCATCATAACCCTGGGACCATTGAGATAATATTCCTTCCACCTCTCATTGGTGGATCGATATCAAATTACAATGAGCCTCTGAATCTAGGAGAATCATGGTGTGGTGAATGAAATGACTTCTCTTCTTCATTAGAGAGCAGATTATTCAACGAAAAAATGATCCAATTTTCATGTAGGAATATTCCTTTGTGGATTATTCACCATTTTATT
This sequence comes from Viscum album, assembly GCA_963277665.1. NCBI lineage: Eukaryota > Viridiplantae > Streptophyta > Magnoliopsida > Santalales > Viscaceae > Viscum > Viscum album. The sequence goes on from OY728143.1 coordinate 418,339,300, forward strand.
AAATTATAGACTGTTATCATAACATTTCATTGATCTTTGTTAGTATTTTTCCCTTGTATGCGCCCATGAATATGTTTAAATTCATTATTTAGTTTACACAATATTTCTCACCCTAGATATCCCCAATTGTATTCATTGTACATGAAATCTTGGAAAATGATTGTTTCGTATATTTTTTTATGATTTTCCCCTTCCATTCTGTGCATTCTTTATCAATGGACTTTGAGGTCATGACTCGACATTGCCAGGAAGGATTGAGCCTGATCAAACCCAAGTGTTCATAGAAGATTCACATATGATGAATATTTTTATGAATTATGGGTATATTCTACTAAAGTTTTGGATATAGATTATTTATCTAGGAATTAAGAATCTACTGAGGTGCTTTGGGAAATGAAAATGCATACAAAATCATGCAAGGTTTGAGCTAACTGACAAAAATCCAATATCCATCCACTGAATGGCTAGAAATAAAAAATGGTCACTTGTTCATTGAATTTTGGGCATCTTGGATGGGATATTCGAATCAAAGTTGGAATATATAGAATGCACAAGAATATATATTATTTTCTCTAAAAAACCAAACTACATAGAATTTACTTGAATGAACACATGTTTTATAGAACCCAATTGTTTTGGCACTACAGTTTTAGAAAAATTTAAGGATCACACATTGTATGACCCTCCCCAGTTTGATAGCCTATATGGATAATATCATTGGAATTACCTCATGACGGATCACATGTTTTGTACTGGATTACACTGATATATGTAATATCGTAGGTATTAAACTATGTGGGAGAACAAGTTTTGTGATGGAGCACATGATCATTGGAAAGTAAAGATGGACCTGGCTAAGAGCAAGGGCAGGACCCCATCTGGCCGAGACATGCCTTTTAGTCACCATACACTCTATATAGAGCTACATGAGAAGTGATTGGTGTATCTTAATATACACATATATGTATCATAATGTACCACACTCGATGTATGTCCCCTTACACACTGTATACCCCTAATTTCATTTTATGGATCTTTTAACTCTTGTATTTCATTTGATTGGACATGGATTTTTCAGTAAAAGTATCCTATCATGAGTATTCTTCTAGGTAGAACATGGTTGTAAAACTTTTTGCTTGGTTTTGAGATATGATTTGACATGTTATGAGTGGTACATTTATTTAGGTTATTCTCATTGATGATGATGATTTTGAAGGTTTATTAAAGTGATTAGAATGAAATTATTCTACTAGAACGGGGAAGGGGTCCTATATCTACTATCAATGTGGAAACCTCTTACTAGGTAGGGCATGGGTACTTGATCAACTATTATAGTGGACCCCTGCAACGAGGCTGGACATGGGTCCCCTACCCACTATATGATTGGCACACTCCTCTGGAGTCTAGGTATGGGTCGTATATTGACTATTGAGTGGAAATATCATACAGATTCAGGGCATTATGCCTCAACCATTAGAGTAGGACCCTCCTGTCTGGATATGGCATGGTCCTCTTGAAATCTACCGAGTGGAATCCTCCCATGGAGTAAGGGTACCGGTCCTCTACATACCGAGTTGAACCATCCTATCATATTAGGGTTTGGGAATCTTCCATACAACGTGTAACCCTCCTATTGTAGTAGGGGATGGGTACTCGGACTCAAGATTAGTCCCCTAGACTATGATTCATAGTGGTGATGTGTGTCTTGACTTGGATATCTCTTCAGATAGACACACAAGATATTGGGCATCACTAATGGACCATTGGAACTATTGGAACTTTTTTCTTAAGTAGGGATGTGATATGGATATCCCCTTTATCTATAATTAGATGTTATTTTCATGAGAATATATATCTATATCCATGTTGTATAATTTTTATAAAATCTTTCCATGGTTTGAGTAGTCTATTCCAATCATATCTCTTAATTCTCCCCAATAAAATTCTAGGGAATCCTATTGGGTACATATATACCCACCCTTATATGGGATTTTCCTTCATGTTTCATGTCATGTGCAGACGATAGACAAGTAATTGGTGATTACATAAGAATATAGGGATACCTAAATCATTTGACCACATATTTTGGTGAGATCTTGATGATTTAGGTCTAGGAGATCTCATCATTTAATTTTATTTTTATAGGTTAGGACTTGTTTCTAGTTGGGTGTGTATTTTTACCCTTTCTGTTTTACTTTACACTATCGTACTTTCATACTCTATATTGGTTTTTAAATGAATGTTTATTATCTACATGTTGCATCTTGTTATTATTATTTCATTGTACTAATTCAATTAGATGGTTGAGTGTGTGCATACAGGTATATAATCAAAGGCCTCCCAGATTAGTTATTCCTTTTGGTGCCTGTCACCATCCACTAGCCTATGGAGGCGGGCTAGGTTAGTTGTACCTTGATCCCCAATGGGTCAATTCGTAATAGTTTTATTATTGAATTTTTATTTTCCTTTATTCATAATTAATCACTACCTAATTATTGATAAGGAAAAAAATGTCAATTTTTTCCCATCATTATATATTATAAATCTTTTGTTACTTAATAGTAAAGTTAACATCAGTTCATTAATGATTCTAATATTTATATCTTCAAAATTTTCATCACATTCCAATGATGGTGTGAGCTTAACCCTTTTACATGTTAACATGGCTGAAAGGTTGACCTACCATGATAAATCATATACAAACCACCGATAGTATTTTTTTAATCCCATGAAACTACTTATCTCTGTTATATTTTTTGGTGTAGGAAATTCCTTGAATACCTTTTTATTTTAAAGGTCAATAGATATTTTATACTTTTAGATAATATTTCTACGAAAATATACCTCATTTTACCAAAACACGTGCTTAATATATTTCCTATATAATTATTTTTTTTGTGGTTCTCTATAATTATTTCTAAATGAGTATCATTCTTTACATAACCCTAATATTATTTCAAGATGTCATAAAATAATACCACTAAATTTTTTTCCTGATAATCCTAGAAGACTCTATTCATCAGATCCAAAAATAAATAATTTGAATTAATTAACCCAAAAAGAATTACTATAAACTCATAATATGTAAATGATGATTGAAATACCACCATTGCTATATCATCCTTATTCACCCTTAAATTATGAAATGCTTTGAAAAAATAGACATTTAAAAATTATTGGGATCCTTAATGTTAATTAAATAATTCATCAACATGTGGAAAATCGTACTTATTATTTATATAAATTTAATTAATCTCCCTTTAATAAGTGAAGAGAATAATAGACCCATCCTTATTTTTCATGAATAAATTAGGATCTCACCATGGTAAAACACAAGGGTGTATAATCCAATATCCCAAAAATCATATAGTTATCTCTTCAACACCACTAAGTCCACTACTGCCAATCTATTGGGATTTTTATATATAGTTCCTATAGAAGGAATGAGTTCAATGGAAAATTCTACTTCAACATTATATGGATGAAAAGTTTATTCCTCTAATGATTAATCAATGTTGTGTTTCACAACGTAGATATCCACAATTTGTATAACATCATCCATATCCATAAATAAAATTTGATATTCCTCTCTTCCTATAATTTTATTAATAAGAGATACTTGTGGTATGTCTATAATGGAATCAGAGATTAAAGTTTATCCTTTCAAATGACAAATGACTATGATAAATTTTTCATTTTCCATCTCTCCAAAAGAAAGAAAAATATTTTATAGGGACTTCACCCATTTCTCATTTACCAATGGATTAGTATCTTCATTTTTCACATGAAGTGGTCTAAAAAAAATTTGACCACATTGTGGGACATCATGTCACTCTATGTGAGTCAGGTGATTTTTGATAACCTATGTCCACCACCCTAATATGGATATGATCTGATCATCTTGTTCTCCATCCTCATTAACATTCTCAAGGGAAACAACCCTACATAGACTATAGGTGTTTATTAGATTACTATTTCATTCATTAGCCACCATCTATTAACATTTCATTACATGTAATCAGTGAATGATATTTAATTGTAACATACAATTCATGTTTTTTTATAGAGTTTTTCAAATAAATATTTTGTGTTTTTATAGTTAATACACTCTATGATTAAGTTATACTAAATTTAATATTTATGGTTCCTACTAAACATTCATTGATACCAATTATAATAACAATGAATCTAAAATGTTGGATATGGAAAGATCATATAGTCATACGACATTAGTCGTACATAAGAAAAGAGTTCCTATGTATCCAATGACATAGTAGTATTTGAAGACTACCTACATATATAAATTTTAAAATATAAGATACATCCTGAACACATTATGTGTACATTATTAGACCTTACTATATATCCTAGAAAATTCTATATTGTTATCCTCTAGGATTCTTTAGGAAAGGAAAACAAATAAGGGTGAGATCAGATACTCAATAAGGTGTCACATACAATGGAAGCTATCATAACATAAACATAGGTAAAGTGATAGGGGTACAATAAGGAAAAATACATGAACCCATACCAACTAAAACATAGAGAATAATATATCTACGGATAACAATTAAAATACATTGACCACGTGGATAACAATAACAGGTACCTTAATGATGAAAAGAATCATGTCATATAGGTAATTACATTCCACAATCCAATACATCATGATATTAAACATCATTATATTATTGTTAAGGAAACAACTTATTCTAAGTAGTTATATGAAAAATAACCAAACATTTTTTTTCTCATGAGGCTTATCGATCCATCAGGATCTATATAATGTGGGGGACCACCAATAAATTATTTAGTCTAATGCATACATAAAATGATAAAATAAATAAAAAATTCATAATCATATTTGAAAATAATTGTCTTTTTTAAATAAATATATAAATAACGGTAATTCTTTTACACATTTCAATGAAAGGGATAACATGATCATAACCCATCTAGAGAAAGAAGGTGGATGGTTAAACTTTTCACACTCAAGATTCCAATAATCACATGAATTTGAAAAATGACATATAGAATTTCAATACTTTTCCCCCATTTTAAAAAATGGGATAACATGATCATAACCCATTTATAAAAATAAATATGATTGTTATACAATACAAAAACAACAATCCAATAATCACCCATATTACAATAAAACCATATAAAATAATAATAAATATCCTAATGTAAATAAAATGGATAAACTAATCATAAATCATCCGAAGAAAGAAGGTGGATGATTAATCAACACATGCTCAACTTTTTAATAATCACCCATATTAGATTAACAACAAACTGAATTCAAATAATTTACCCAATGTTAAAAAAAGGAATAACATGATCATAACCCATCCGAAGAAAGAATGGGGACGGATAAACAATATTTAACCAACTTTCCAATAATTTTCCATATAATGATATTAACATATGAAATTAAAATACCATTCCACTAATCAAAGAATTATAACATGATCCCATTACATATAGTTATAGAATTTCGATGGTTAAACAATACATATTCAACATTCCTATGTAACCAATAATGATATGCATCCTAATAAAAAATATAAATATATCCAATAGTTTTCCAATAAATTATTGGAATAGATATCATTGTAATCATTATTCAAACTACCACCATATTAAGATAGGTGTATATGATTTAGTACATAATTTACCTATCAATCAATTTAGGTTATCTTAGTGAAAACCTTATAATCAAATAAATGGAAAAAATTGTATCCTCAAAGAAAATGTATTGGTAGAAAATTAATGAAAAATTAAGGTGTATGGTTTGTAAAGGAAAAGTGTATAATGGATCATAATTTTTATAGAATTATAATGATACATAATCTATCCAAATAAAGAAGGTGGATGGATAAAAAAATATATTTAACATAGAAACTATGGAAGATTCTCATTCTGAAATGAAGTTACCTAATGAAGGATATAAATATAAAGTATCATTAATGTGTACATTCAATCTATTTTTTTATTAATAAAATACTGTAATTGAGTTTATTTTTTTCTACCGGTAGGAGGATAAATTTCAATCCTTTCGTAATAATTCACGGAATGATATTTAAAGGAGACTAGTATATCTAAATTATTGATAGGGATGTTTATAAGAGTATTGTATATGTTTGATTCAATCTAGATGGATCGTACTAGTGCAAAGGAAAAAGTGAATTTCTTTCCATTTATAAGGGAAGGAAAGGACACTCTTTGAATTACAAAAAGTGATTAAAATATAATTAAGCCATTATCAATAATAATGATTACAAATGGCTAAATATTTGAAGAGACAGGGTATATGGACTCAAAATCATAATAAAATAAATCTATATAGGTTTTTTGGTCATTCTAAACATGTTCATTTAGTTTAACCACATAGTTTTTGAAATTCAATATTAACAGGTATAATGGGGTTTTTAATTTTAAAGTGTTCTAATTTTACAAATAATATAATAATTATCTCATAAATGACTAAGGGATGTAATTTTTTACCATTTTAAATAATTATTGTCTACATTAAATTTAATTATGATTTCTAAATAATTTAATATTATATTATTTATTCATAAAATATCGTTAATTTCATTTTTAACACTATTTATTTAATTGGACATTAAAGGAAAAGTGACAGAAATGTAATTAGAATATAAACTATTAAAGAATTTCTAATATGTTGTATGTATCTATAAACTTTACAGAACATAATTATTCACCAAAATTTTATTTATTTTTCTATTTTTTAAAATCATTTATTTTATATTTTCATTAATTGAATAAATATTGTGTTTGAATTGCGTAAGAATTTAAGGTAATTATTTAAACATAAAAAATTAGAAATAATTTACTTTGATAAAAGAAATTGATTCATATTTCAAATAAACATTTAAAATATGATTTATACTCTTTTATCTATATAATAAATATTTATGGTCATTCCAGTCAAAAGAGTTACATTTTTATTTATCCTTCATATAAAATATTATAAAGTTCATGAGTAAAGAAAAATGAAAAAATGGCCATATATTTGTGACATGGATGAACATGGTCGAACTAAACTCATCAAATATGATAAATTATATTTTTAGAAGAATTTAAAGCCTTATCTTAAAGTTTTAAGCCAGTTTTACCCATTTTATCCTTTATCGAGGTGACAAATATTTACCATGGTTAATATTCGTGATGAAAAAAATAAAAGGGGATTATTTAACTAATTTTATATTTATGATTACCATTTTGGATTCCATTTTTCATTATTATATTTATATTTATATATATATATATATAATAGATTAAATTTAAAATGTCCACGCAAAACATGATGAAACCCACTTTCTTAAAAAAAATTATTGATAAAACTATATTAATTAATATATCATGTATAACACCCCCACGATTATATGGTATGTATCCTCTTAAATAAATTCAATTTATTTGATAGTTTACATTTCACACTAAATTATTTCATTTAGTGTAAATCATATAAAATAACATATGGAACAAAAAAAACTTCATAAATGAATAATGAATGAAATATTAGGTATTTCTAGAAGTTAACGAAGATAAATTAATGAAATTGTAACTTGAACTTTGGAATAGTAATATGAAACTTATGAATATTAAATTATACAAATGAATATAAATATCACCCATGAAGGTTTAAAAATATTTAGGCATATTATAAATGAATGTATGATATAATTATATCATAGTACAAGAAAATAAATATTTTGAAAATTATTATTTAAGTGTTACAATTTTTTTTAAGTCATAAATATTTAAATATAATTTTTTAATTAGTAAAATTATTTCCAATAATTTTTATTTTCATAAAATTAATTCATTAACAAATAATTCTTTGTCTTATTGTTTTAGAATAATTTTATAAGAACTTAGTTAATTTTTCAGTGTGTTTTAAAATGTGTTATAAATTTAACATCTTTATTTTTAAAGTAAATGATAATTTTAATTAAAAATTAAATTTATCACAATTATATAATTATTTTCAGAAAATATTTTCCATTTTTTAATGTTACACATTAAAAAATGGTTTGGGTCAATTTTTATGATGTTTCTGAGATAGTTGAATTTATTGTGATTCGTAAAATACAAAATTTTCTATATAAATACATTACATGTTAAATATACTATTACATGTGTCATGGATGATGTATATACCATAATATATACCATTACTAAATTTATTTAATATATTTTATGATAATACCCATACTATTCTTAGTCTTGATCTAAAATAATAAACCAATGAATAAAATATTCAAAAAACACCCCTCTCCTCCACAATAAATACCACCACTACCCCTCTAACTTATAAGACTTCAATATTGTTAAAATATATTAAAAATAAACATTCCAAGTCTCTAACCTATTATAAAGGGTTATTGTCACAAGACAATACTAAACCAAGGTCTCTTAAAGTGGTACTCTTATAGGAGAATTCAAGAGGTAAATCCTCTTTCAATTTATTTCAATTTCCATTCAATTTCCTTTTTCATATCTTATCATATCTTCACCTCCTCTATCCAGAAGATAATTATAACTCCACTATCATATATATACAGATATTATATCATGGTAATGGAATATCTTTCATCAAACTATTTTCATCCTCTCTCTTTTATTATAAAAACAAAATCATCATCTATAAGGTGCGAATTTATAACCTTCATGGATGACGGATTTTTGTTCTTCAATTGTCCATTAAAATATGATCATGAAAGCATTTTTTTGGTTGAAAAATATTATAAAATAAATATAAAATCCAATTTAATGATCTATAACCATTATGTATATATAGTATTAATTAATTAAACAAAACTAGTGTGTGATGATCGAAAAAACACCAATATAATCTAAGCAATTATTACAAAACATTTATCTAATGTTTCATCCTGATACCATATAACCAAATTATATACATAACCATTTATAAAATATAATTCTAACATTTTATAATTTTACCAGTTTTATATGAACATCATTACTTAAAAATTAGCACATCAATCATGAGAAACAAGAAAATGCTCACTCCCGAATGATGAAATTGTTTCTTTTAACTCATAAAAAGGGCCATAAAAGATATTAATCAAATTATAATAAATAAATTACACATTGTAAATATCATTAACTGACTAATTTATTGATTTAATATTATTATCTAGGACATTAAGATCATGTCCATAACACTTATGTGCATAAGTTAAGGGACTTTGTCTCAATTTTTATTTCATTGAGACTTACTTTGGTATTGTGCAATTAATAATTTTCATATGGTGTATCTAATGGCCTCTTAGATTATTATCTAGGTGAAATTATATTTATATTAAATATCCATATTATTGTATCACTAATATGATTATTCTATTAGTTGTATACCATTTTAAATAAAATGTTTATTTTTAATATTGTCTTAACTTTCGGAATATTGATAAATTTGTATCCACTTTTATGTAAGAATATTGATAAGGCAAATTTTTCAATAATTAAATCAATTTTTTCAAAAACAATTGGACATGAAATGATGTCCAGGGACCTCTATAGCTTCATTATGTGTCAATGGGTCTTGTGAGATAAAAAAGTTGGCAACTAACTCTTTGTGTTTGTTTCCAAACAAAATCATATGGGTATCTACCCTCATACTTAATCCATCTTAGTGGTATGATGGTTAATGTTATAGAAACATTACATAAATTAAATAATCATTATCTTTATTCCTCACTTAGTTATTACTTTCCATTGATTTTCACTATGACAGACTCAATGGATGCATTTTCATTCCGAGTTAATTGATTGGTAGTTTTTTTCATGTTATTTACCTTGACATAATGTATATTCCTTATTGAATTTAATTTTCTTATTATTACATCATATAACCCACACTGAGTGCTTGATCTTTCCTTTATAATGTTTTATTTCCTTTTGTTATGAAGAAGAAAACATTGAATATGATTTCAAGGTTGTGGTTTGTTTCATTTCATTATGTATCATGTTGCATTTTCTATCATTCCCAATATACTTTGGGTGTCATACATGTAACATGGTCTTCCATAAAATTTTAACTAATCGGTCCTTTGTTATTTTATTCATCATAATAATGTCAACATAATAAAATAATTCACCGACACCAAGTTTTGGGGTTGGGGTGTTGTAGTTGATATCAGATAAAGTTTAGAAGCAACCATAGAAAAAAGATTTAGAAATTATATTCTAGGGAACATAACCCAAATATAAATTTTGATAATAGTAATAGAATAAAATCATAGAATTTTTGAAAATTAGTGATTATCTAGGTCTTCATAGAACTACGTACCTATCTGGATACTACAATTGCACGCAGTTCTAGCATTGATGTACCTAGGAGTTATAACTCTGACAAGGTTTTCCAGAACTTACTTGAGGTAACCTGGTACACGACTATAGGTCTTACTAAACTCCTAGTTTGACACTCCTATGGTATATTATTATGATAATTTATTTTTTATGAAAAAAATTATGAAGATTTTCTAATGTAAATATGTCCTAGAAGATACTTTGTTTATGATAATGAGATTAGGTATGCCTAAATTTTCAATTTAAATTTACTATCATTCTAGTTTAAAGTTATGCAATATAATTCATAACTTAATTTAGTGTATTTCATTGTTTAGTGATGGATTATAATGGAATAAATGGAATAAATATACATGGAAAATGTTGGGATTTCCCCATTGATTAATCCAGTATAGTTAGTGTTGGAGTTGAGAATATCATCAGTATATAAGTAAAAATTACTCAAGTTATTATAAATAACCATAATACAAAAATATTGGATCGTTTCATGTGGTATAAGCCCCCATATTTTAGTGATATTACTAATCAATTGGTATCTGAGAAATTGATCAAGTCCCTTAAAAATATATTTTAGGATTGGTATGAAATTAAAATTAAAAGGTAGTACGGGATGTATATTTTCATGAGGGATATGCACATCAATGGTGGTTGTTGATCCAAAATATTAAAGAGGAAGATATAATAGAATACTTAGATTAGAGAGATTTTAAATAAACATTCTTAGATAAATAATTTTCTCTTGAGAAATTAATATATATGAATAGAAAATTCATTAGCATAGGGGTAAAAGAGAGTGTTAAGAAGTATGCGGCTACATTCACAAGACTAGAAAGGTATTATATAGCTTACTTATGTGATTCATAATAAAATATTGATAATTTATTTAAAGATCTTAAGCCAAGTCATTGAAGGTAACTGGATTCTCTAAAAATTTCACTATATAATTAAATAGTATTAAGTGCCATAAAAATGGAGAAGGAATATTCTAGTTCCAATTTGATTAAAGGAAATAAAGAGCAGAATAAATATTCAGATAACTATGGAAATAGTGAAGTTCCAATGAAGAATAATGGAACAAACAAATTCCCATCATGCAAAAAATATAGAGTGAATCTTCCTAGGAAATTATTAAAAGGAATGGGAGTTTGTTATAAGTGAGTAGAAAAGGTTCACCAAGATAATGAATGAAAGGGGAAGAAACAAATAAATGATGGTAAATTCTATAATTGTAGGGATATGTTACACTATGAAAATGATTTTCCAATGATTCAAGGAAACTTACCTGAGAAAAGGCCAAAAGAGAAAGTCCAAGCTTATGCAATCACAACTGTTGTGGTTGAAGTTCTTGATGATGTGGTGGAAGGTACATTAATTTATTCCTCAGAATTATAAAATTCTTTATTTGATTCTTGGATCATCATATTATTTTATTTATTCCCAGTCTTCAATGAAAATTAGACACTTATTTTTTGATATAATAATGTAGTTGTTATTCAAAACTCACTGTGTAATTATCATTGCAAAAAATATGTGTCATTCAATCCTCTTGATGACCCATAAACATACTTTAGTTATTGAACATATCATCATACCTATTATTTACACTGATATAATATTCATTATGAAAAAAAGTTAAACTATGATGCAAAAAAACTAATTTCAAGAAGATGAATGTTACAATTTGAAAGAAAGGTGTAGAATCCCATATCTTTAGTGAAGAAACCTTGCTATATAATTATTATATAGACCCACCACTAGCATCTCTGATAAATGAAATTCTTGGGACGGTATACAAAGGACATATATGGATGAATAAATAAGTCTTAAAATATTGGATGTTGTTATTTTGAAATAATACATTGATGAATTTATAGAGGATTTACCTAGGAATCCTCCGATGATAAAAGTAGATTTCCCTATTGATTTAATTCCTAGTGCAAGACCAATTTCAAATACTCCTTTTAGAATGGATATTGTAAAATTAATTTACCTGAAGAAACAACTAGATGATTTGAGTGATAAGGGGTTTATCCTCCCTAGTGTTTCTGCCTGGTGAAACTGTGTTCTATTAGTAAAGAATAAAGAGGGATCCATGAGGATGTGCATTTATTATAGAAAAATCAGTGATATTACAATATATATCAGTTATCATCAGCCTTAAATTCATAATTTATTTCAACAACTACATAGAGCTTAGTATTTTTTTAATATTCACCTTCGATCTGGATATCATCAATTGAATATGAGGAAGGAATATATTCCAAAGACATCATTTGCACTGGGTATGTACATTATGAGTTTATATTAATTCCTTATAGATTGACTAATGTACCCTCAATTTTTCTAGATCTAATGAATATATTTTTCATGGAATATATTAACATTTTATTGGTATTTATTAATGAATTCTTGATATATTCCAAAATATATAAAGACCATGATAACCACTTGTGGGTTAATATGAAGGCTCTTATAAGAAATGATTTATATGGGATGTTTGTAACTTTTTAATTTTTTCTTCAAAATTTTTCTTTTCATTTCAATATTGTCTCTAAGGATGGAATCTGAGTTGATCTTTTGATGACAAAGGAAATCCATGAAGGGCCTATGACAACGAACATAACCGTGGAATCTGAGATGATCTTTTGATGACAAAGGCAATCCATGAAGGGCCTATGACAACGAACGTAACCGAGTTTTGTAGTTTTGTTGCCTTAGCATGTTACTATCAACATTTCATTCAAAAAAAATTCATTATTGTATAACATGATAATCAAGATCACACATAAAGGTGTTATATTCATATGTGAAAAAAAAGTACAAAATTCCTAGAATAATTGAAGAGAAGATTGTTCAATTCTAAAATTTGGACTCTCCCCTCTGGAAATGATGGGTTTGTAATATACACACACAAACTGCATTTTTATTAAAAGTCCAACTGCAAACATGCCTTTAGTCATGTACACAAACATTTAAGGTGGTCTAAAATAGTAAATACCGTGTTGATAACCCTTAATCAACCCCACTCCTTCTAGTTAAATCTGAAGAATACTATGAAAACAAACAACATTGTTACCTTGATCTGCCACCCTTAAGGATACAAAGCAGTCTGCCACTTTATTACCTTGACGCCAAGTATGAGAAAGATGAATCTTATTTATTTCAATCAACCTCCTGCACTTTATTATAAGATAATAAATTGGCCAGAAATTAGAAATATTACCCTCAATCGAGTTGTGAATAATCAATGAATCAGTTTCAATTTGAGTAATAGAAATGTTTATTTGATCACACAGCATAATCCCCATGTTCATAGCCTCAGCCTCATCTTGAATGGAATTCCCACTCCCATAATATGCAGAAAAATCACTGAAAATACTTCCATTCCCATCACGTACAACACCACCTCCCCTAATACAGTCGTCAACACAACAACCATCAAAATTCAGTTTAAAACCCATGTTAGGCAGACACCATCTCAACAAGTTTCCTTTCCTCATAAGATCTGGACGATGCATTACAGGACAGGTAAACCTCAAGGAAGGAGTATAACTTGAAATACCAGAATATCGAACCAATTCAAGCAGAAGAATTCTACTTCTGATAACAAACATCCTTTTTGAATAATGTATATCCTCAAAGCAAGATTTATTCCTTGATGTCGAAATGCACCAACACCCTGCACTCAAAATCACGGATCTAGATGTTCTTTCAGAACCTCCAATATTCAAATTATGAATCCACCTTTCAAGAAAAGAGGTTTCAGCAGGTAAATATTCTGAAAACATAGTAAAACCACCAAAAAAGTTCTATACATCCATTCCGCAATCACTCTAAAAAAAATTGGAATCTTCCTCCCTACGATTACTACAGCAATGACATTTAGATTCTAGGTAAATACCCCTCATTTTCACATTCTTATCTGTTTAAATTGCCTGATATCTAATTCTCCAAACAAGGAAATTGAATTTTTAATATACGGTGAGTCATCAAAGAATAGTCTGGGTTGCATAATTATGTAAAATGAAGAAGTTATTGCTTATGCCTCAAGTATGTTGAATACACATGAAAAAAAATTTCCAACTCTTTCTCTTGAGTTATTATCCATATTCTTTTCTCTGAAAATATGGAGACCCTATCTTCATGGTGACTAATATGTGATATATACGGATCAAAGTGGTTTGAAATACATTATTACATAGAATTAAATTAGTATGTGGAAAATTAAATAGCTCAGGTTACACAAATATTATAATTGTTCAATACACTACCACCTAAGAAAGGAAAATAAGTTTACAGATCCATTAAGTAGGAAAAATCATGTACTTATGACACAAATGGGGATTGAGAGAGATCTTAAATTCATGGATCTAGTAAGGATGGATATGGTAATTGTTATGTAAGATGAAACATCCTTCCCTTTTCAAATGATTGTTAATCTATCTTTAAAATAAAATATAAAAATCCCTTAAACTAATAATAAGAAAATTCCAATAGAAAATTAAGGATGTTAAGGATGGAAGATTGGTATAATTCAAGTATGAGGATGGAATTCTGAAAATTGGAAAGAAGATATGTGTTCCATCAATACATGATCTAAAAAGGGAACTATTAGATTATTCTCATAGATCAAATTTATCTATAAACCCTGGTATTACCATGATGTATAGATATTTGGAAAAACCATTTTTGTGGGATAACAAGAAGTGGGAAATTACTAACTATGTATTAAGGTGTCTAGTTTTTCAATGAGTGAATCTTGGGAGACAACATCCTAGAGGAGAAATGAAACTTCTACCAATTATAATGTGGAAGTGGGATGACAATATGATAGACTATTTCATAGGAATGCGAATCAGAACTAGAGGGAATGATTCAATATAGGTAATCGTTGGTCATTTTAAAAAATCAGTACATTTCCTTTTTACATGAAATGATTTACCACTTGAGTGCTTAAAAATACTCTATATTAAACTAGATTTAAAAATTTATAGTTATCCTCTATATATTGTTTCTAATCACGATCCCTGATTTTTATTAAAATTATGGAAGATTCTTCAGAAGGATTTGGATAATGGGCTTCATTTTGGTACTTTTTATCACCCTCAAACCGAAGGAAAATTAGGAAGGATTATTCAAATTTTTGAAGACATGTTTAGATCATTCTCAGTTGACCTTCAAGGTATGTGGGATCAGTACATACCTTTGGTTAAATTTTCCTATAATAATATTTTCCATTGTAGTATTAAAATAGCTCCATATAAAGGATTATATGGAAAAAATTGAACTCCAACTTGTTGGGATGCGGTTGGTGAGGGAAAAATTATAGGCTAAGAAATTATTGATGAAACATTGATAACGGTAACGATAATTCATGACCATATTAAAGTATCCCAATGTTGGAAAAATAGTTATGCTTACAACTGGATAATGGATTTCCAATTTCATATGGGAGATCATGTCTTTCTGAATATACCTTGATGGAAGGGTGTCTTAAGGTTTGGTAAGAAAGGAAAACTGAGACCTTGGAACATCAGACCATTTGAAATTTTGGAAGGAATTGTAGTTGTAGCTTACCATTTAGAAATGCCACCATATCTCTACAAATTTTATGATATTTTCGACATGTCATTATTAAGGAAGTACAAGTGTGACTCGAAAAATTTACTCGCCTACAAATAAATAGAAATAGAACATGATTTTCTTTACTTTGAAGAGCCTATCGAGAGTCTTCATACAAGGGAGAATGTTTTGAAAAATTGGGCGAATCAACGGGTAAAAGTTCTTTGGTGAAACCATATCAAGGAGTAATAAATGTGGGAACTCAAGGATATTATAAAGAAGAACCATACAAATATTCTTATAAAATAATGCCCATAAAAATTGTGTAGTTGAAATTTCTGTAGGAGGGAAGAATATAACACCCCCTGATTTTATCGTATGTATCCTTTTAACTAAATTAAATTCATTTGATAGTTTAAATTTCACATAAATTATTTAATTTAATATAAATTCCAAAAAATTACCCGAAGAACACAAAAAAAACTTTCTAAATGAATAATGGCTGAAATAATAGGTATTTTACGAAATTAAGGAACCCATAATGATGAAATAGTATCTTGACCTTACGGTTAGTAATATGACCCTTATGAATAGTAATATTGATAAATTAATATTTCCCTCTCCCATGAGATTATAAATAAATTTTAGAAATCTTATAAATTTTATTATATTATAATTATATCATAGTATAAGTAAATAAATGTTTCAAAAATTATTGTTTATTTGTTGGTATTTTTGAAAGTCATAATTAATTAATTACAATCTTATAATTAAAATTTTATTTTAAAGAAATTTAATTTTAAAAGAATTTAATAATTAATTATTACTTTTTTTTCTTCTTAATTCATTAAAATTTTATGGCACCTTAGTTAATTTTTCATACTGTTATAAAATGAGTTATAAATTCAAAATCTATTTTTTAGAGAAAATGATGATTTTAAATGAAAATTAAATTTATGATATTTACAAAATCATTTTCATGAAATTATGCCTATTTTTTAATTATACACATCCAGAAATGTTTTGGGTGAATATTTCAGATTTTTCTAACATAGTTGAATAATGGATGAATAGAAAAATACGATAATTACGGTGTGAATAAATTACAGTTCAAATAAACTATTCCTTGAGTAATGGATTATGTAAGAAAAATAATTTAGAAAATTACATTAATTGTTTAATGTATTTTATAATAATTCTCAAACTATTCATAGTCTTGAGAAAAAATAATAAAAAAATGTTTAAAATATTCAAGAAAACACCCCTCTCCTCTACTATATAACCACCCCTCACCACCACTTCTCCCCACAACAATAAGCCTAGGATCTTTTCAAAATGTTTTCCAAATTTTTCCAAAATACACTTTCTAAGTGTCCCCCCACATATAAGAGGTTCTTTTATTAAAAAAATTCCAAAATAGGTTCCCTTAAGGATGTACTAAAATTGGATAATTCTAGAGCTAAATCCTTTTTCTTTTTCTACTAATTTGATTTCAATATCCTTTTTCATTTATTATCCTATCCTCATCTCCAATTTTAAAATGAGAATGATAACTATATTATCATATATATTCTGTAATGATATCAATTTAATAGAATACCCTTCATTAAACTCTTTTTTCTCTAACATTATTTTAAAAATTAAATCATCATCTGTGAGGTTCCAATTAACAACCTTCTTGGATAATGGATTTGTGTTCTTCAATTTATCCTTCTAGGCTAGTCATTAATCCATTTTTTTGTTTAAAATGATTATAAAATATGTATTTCATCCAATTTAATGTTCTAAAACCATTATATATACATATTATTAAATAATTAAACAAAACTAGTGTGTGATGATAAAAAAAGATCCCAAATAATCTAAGCAATTATCACCATCATTTTATCTAATGATTCATACCCATAACATATAAAAAATGATATATATATATATAACCATATTAATTTTTTTATGTTAATTATAAACATATAATTCCTATTTTGGAGAATAATACCCATTTTATATTGACTTCATTACATATAAATAAGAGAACTGATCTTGAAAACTAAGAAAACAAGCACTCCCGAACGATGAAATTGAATTTTTTAACTTATTAAAAAGTTCCATAAATGAACATAAAAATTTATAATAAATAAAATACATTTATTAAAGTTTATGAATTAATTAATGTATATAATCGAATTATTGAGGACATTATTATTAGGTGAAGAACACTTTTGGGAATAACTTTACGAATGTTGTCGCAATTTCAATTTCATTGAGACTTACATGGTATCATGTAGTTAATAATTTTTATATGGTGTGTCTACTTTCATTTGAGATTATATTTCATATAAAATTATATTTCTATTAAATATCCATATTTTTATATCTTGTATATGATTATTTTCTTAGTTGTATGCCCATTTACATACTTTTTCTATTTTGATTGGCATTATAACTATAGAAATATTGATTAATCTATATCCTCTACTCAATACGGATATTGATAAGCAGTGTTTTTCATGAATTAAAACTATTAATGAAAAATTATTTGGACTTTCAGTATTGGGAGGGGCCTTATATAGCTCCTATATGCATCAATTGGTCTCACGAGACAAAATTATTGTCCACACACCTTTTGTGTTTGATTCTAAATAGAATTAGATGGGTTTCTACCCTCATACATAAACTATATTAATGGTATAATGGTTCATGTTGCTTATACATGACATCCAAATAATAATAATTTTATTTATTTAGTACTTATTTATTACTTTCCATGATATTTTCACAATGAGAAAATCTATGGATGCATTTCATTCCTCGTTTATTGATGGACTGTATTTTTTAGAGTATTTACCTTTCAATAATGTTTATTCCTTATTAAATTTAATTTTGTAACACCCATCATGTTCAAACTATTTATATTATTATTATTATTTGGCTTTTGGTAGTTCGGGTCAAGACCCAACTTAAAATTTCAGAATTTTTATCTAAAAACATGTGTTTTGACCTTGACTACATCCAGCGCGCCGCAGTTGAATTCGTGTGGCATCACTTCGGACATCACGCAACCCTGCCTAGTCATTGTATGCCTTGCCAATATCCAATTAAAGTAATAAGATGAATTAACAATGGTTTTGATAGTAATAATATTATTAATGTCAATTGAGAATATTATTATTAAAATTTTGGATAATAATTTAAGTGAGAGTAATATTTTATTATTAGAATTTTATTCAGTTACTTATTGTATAGTTTACAATTTAGTTTATTATTATTATTATTATTATTATTGTTGTTGTCTTTGTTTTAGTTTATCAATTATATTATTACTATTTTCTTTATTATCATTTCCTTTCTTTTATTTTGGTTGTTTTTATTTATTTATTGTTTTTCTATTTTTTCCCTAAGGGTTGCAGATCTCCCCCTTACCCCCCACCCCCATTTTTCTGTCGCGACACCCCCTTCGCTTCCCCAACCTCTCGCGCAGCCGTCCCCCCAGGTGCTCACCCTTCGGAGCACCCTCTGCTTCTATCTCAGAATCTCGTCGGAACCCCCATGCCATCATCGATCAGATCTATCACATCCCCTGGAGCACCTGATCATGTCGCGCCTCACCCCTACTGGTTTCACCACGAACCTCCCCGAATGGACTCCCTCGTGTGCGGTGGCCTCCCCTCACAGGCGTCAAACCCCCCTCTTATAGCATAACTCGAACCGGTGCAAATCCCTCTACTATTGTGGCCCTGTTCTGGAATGGCTACATGGCACACCTCCCCTACTGGCTAGAGCAAGGTTTGGCACACCCCCCTCTCGATGGGCGGAACTGTTCCAGATCCCCCACTGGAACATCTCTCTCCTTCCACTCATGTTGCACCCCCTTCGGATATGCCCATCACCTCATATAATTGAGTCTTGTTTTGTTTCTTTTTTTTCAGCGGGGATATATGTTCTGATTTTTAGGTTTTAACTTGATTGTTTTGTTTGAATTCATGTTTTAGGGTTCGCATTAGGTTCTTTGTGGGGCGAACGACACGTGATTGATGTTTCATGCTAGAATTTGAAGATTTCACATCAATTTCTTGGGTTCGACATCCAGGTTGGTGGATCCGCGTTTAACCATTGTTTGATGAGTTAATTTTAATCTTAAATTAATTTAGCATATTATCTAATTAGTTGTTTTGATGCGAATAATGTTTTCAATTAAAGTTGACATGCATATGTGATATTGGTGTGTTTTATGTGGAAATTAATGTTGAACTGTTTAATTTTTTTTTATAAAATTATACAAACTGAGTTGTGGTTTGGTGTTAATTTGCGTCGAGTCGGAGATGAATTTTTTTGATTGCATCTTTAGTATTTTTATTCATGCTACATATTCTGATAATTGTATTATAAATTTTCTGGTGATTTTTTGTTATTTTAATTAATTCAGCATAATTTTCAAGTAGTTTACATGCTGTGAAAGTGTTTTTGACGGAATTGTTTGTGCATTTAATCGGTTAGATTTATGTTTAAATTAAGTTGATGAATTTTGTTGTGAAAAAACTACTTTGGAAAATTTTTTGGTTCTCTGAAAACTGTTAAGGGTGTGTGTTCGGAATTGTGGATGGTGAAATTGGGGTTTTAAGTATTACTAAAAAGGTGTTTTTCTTGAAAATTTATTTGGGGAATCTTTTTCCTTTAAAATTTTTATACATTATTTGAAATCACATTGTAAATTATTTTGGTGGTTTTCTTGAACAGAAAATTTGTTTTTCTAAAACTATGCGGCTGGTTCAGTACTCTATGTAAGGGGTGCAGATTAAGTCCAAAAAGGATTTAGGGTTTTTGTAATGTTTCAAAATGGTATTTGGGTGCATGGAATATTTTGAAATGGTATTTGGGTGTGCATAATGTTTCAAAATGGTATTTGGGTGTGCAAATGAGGGTTCAGTGTGTGTATGTACTATATTTGGCTTTTATGCATAAATCCATCATTTAAAATGATCTTGAGTTTTAAAATTAGAATTAATGTTATAAATGGTATCTTGTCATGAGTTGTGTTTTTCTTTGATTACTTATGTGATGTGCAACTATTATGATGTTGAAACTTGTTTGAGCATAAACCGGGAAGCCCGGGTTTCTAGGAGGGTAGACTAGACAAGTGGGGTTGTGTTCTAGAGGTGACTCGACCCGGTTCCACTGGAAAGACTGACTATTGCAACACTAACTAAATATATGCTTTTATGAGGGTTGTGACCTTCTATGCCATGTTTTTTGAGGGTCGTGGACTTCTAAGAAATTTTTTCTGAGGGTCGTGGCCTTCTAAGCCACGTTTCACCAAGACGTAAAGATCTAGGGACCCAATCTAGATAACTCCCATGTGGAATCTCCCTTAGTTAGTGCTCATTGGTTTCTTTAAGCTCATTAGTGTGAATCAATGGTTATTTTAAAAAAAATTATGTGTGTGTGTGTGTTTTAATCTAATCTGTTTTATTTGAAATAGTTTTCATAAATCACCTTTCTTTAAAAGTGTTCAAGCATTTAATCCTTCTCTTTAGTTTAGGTTGTTGTCTTTAAATTTTTTTTCATTTAAAGCACCTGTCGTTAAATTTTTTTGATTAAATACTATTTAATCATTTTATTCCCTTTTATCTACTTTACTGGAAAATGAATTCTTCATTTAAATGGTTACGTGTGGAATCTTGTCCCGGTGGAATCCTGCTGGGCTCCTAGCTCACACCTTATATACACCTTTGGGTGTGTGTAAGCCTTATTCTTTATAAGTCACAAGTTGAGGCATCATGCTGAGTGGCGGTGGTTCTGGTTGTCGATGCTTCTTCCCATGCAGGTCTGACGATGATAGTTTGAGGAGGTGGCTCTTCATGTTTTTTGAAGGAGTGGGTAGATGTGGTAGTTTTCTTTCTTTGTAGTCTTTTTAGTGTTTTAGTTTTCTTTTTTTCATATCTTCTGGGATGTTGGTTTCAGTTGTAGACCATTAAATATAAATTGTGTTAAGGGTCTGTTTGGATGTATAAAATTAGTTTCTATCCATTAAATTTGTTAGTTTCTTTTATGTCTCTTCCTTCGAGTAAATTGTTCCCATGTGTTAGTTTTGGTACTCATGCACTAGTGTCAGCCTATGGGGATCTGGAATGCCCTTCGGGCCATGTCGCAGACCGGGTCAGGCAACGGGTCTAATGGCGACCTGGCCTAGTTTGTGACAAAATGGTATCAGAGGTGGTACCCAGCCTTAAGTATGGTGCACTACCTAGGTTGAGATGTAGGGCCCAAAACAAGGATGTTGTTTTCTAATGGGGTGTGATTGTAACACCCCAGAATGATAAATGGTTAAATATCTAAATAATATGACTCATGTCAACAAAGTGGACCTCCCTTTTTGGGGGCCTGTCTGATTAGAACTTCACAGTTATGTGTGTTTGGCTTGGAGTAGTGATCAGGATGGGTGACCTTCTGGGAAGCTTCCCAAGGTATGTGTAAGTGAGGACAAAACACACTAGAAAAGACAAGTGTTGGCCTGTGGGGACTATCATTAGTCAGATGACCCGTTCAGGCATGTGGGTGGACCCTTGGGTGAGGACCACATGTCTGCATGGAAACTGGTGGAACCTGGTGGGCCAGGACCTGATGGCCATGATAAGGCGGGGTAGTTATGCTGTCATCGGGACCCAGTTGTCACATTCTGTATTAGAGGAGGTTTTTCTCTCTTGGGTCATGTCCCATTGAGAGAGAGTCACAATGGACTGGAGTTAAGGTTGTCAGAACATGACATTATATCTATGAGTAAGGTGCCTGGCCAGTACACCTCGTGACAGGACTCAAGTTACCAATGTAAGTTAATTTTTGTCTACATCTTCGGTCTGTGTGGTTAATTTTGTTTTGGGGAAATGAAAAAGGAGTTGGGTTAGTTGTCCTAGTGAGCTCGCAGGGTCTGGAAAGCCATGTGGAGTCGGGAACATTGTCCAATAAGATCCTCTATGGAAGTAGTGTGATTATCATATGGCCGCTAACCATGTGTCTTAGTCACCCTCTAACACAAGTTTCTTCTTCCATTTTCCCTCAGCTATTTGTTTTTGAATAGTGGAAATCTTATTTTTAAGTAAAAATGATTTGGACTTTGAAAATGTTTTGAAATGAAGTGATTTAAAAATAAATTATTTTGAGGTTTGAAAAGCGTGTGTTGATTGTTTTGGTTTTGGAAAAATTGAAGGGTTTGGTTTTGATCCTTGGTGATCTCCTGGGAAACCACATGCATGGGTATATATTGAAAGAGAAGTGGTTAATGGCATAAGAAGATTAGTGTCTGGATGGACATGAGGTGGGTGTCGGTGTGGCATGGGAACATGCATGTGTGAGGCCCATGGGACACCATTGGTGTTTGTGCAACCCATCATCTTTGTTTATTTGAAAAAAGTTTTGTTAAAAGAAATTTTTGTGTTTTAATAAACGGTGATTGTGTGGTGTGTCCTTGTGTTTTGGAAATGTTGGATGAGAGGCATTATGATCCAAGAATCCTTTTAGATTGATTTCTCTCTTGATTTTGAATTCTTATTTATGAGTTGGTGGGAAAAGTGTGTGGTTAATGGTGTCTTTTGAAAACTACTTCGGGAAGCTCTTGTAGTGGTTCTCCCTGCCTGTTTAGTGTTTTCTTATGGTATTTTTTGGACATTAGACCAGTTTTATTGAGCTTATGGTTTCTTTTCTTGACTGGTGCATGCCCCCTTAGAGTGTTAACATGTGATTGAAGTGCGGAAAAAGGTAATTCTCCGTTAACCGGCCCCCAGTTGATCATAGGAATCTCTTCATGAATTATAGAATTGAACCCACCTCTCCTTTTTACAACTACGCGGATCCTCTCATAACGGGATGAAAAATGCGAGGGGAGTTGAAGGAAGTTTTGGTCTTTTTAGTTTCTAACTTGTCGGGTATGAATTTTGACATTGTCGTGTTTAAAGGATCACCCTGGAAATGGAGAAATGAATTCCAGTGGGGAAGGGTGAAGACGGTTCATAATTATCAGTGTTGGTCAGTGTCTTGAAGGGCTATGTAGTACTTTCATTGGCTACAAGGGTCATGTTTGGTGACATCTTGCAATGTGAGTTCTCTTTTATAGTCAAGGGTGAAGTTTGACCTCAGAAATTTGAATGTTGTGTTTGGAAACAGTGAATGAGATTCCAGTGGGGAAAGGTGGAAGCATCCTGGAGTGGTTGGTGCGGGCCACTATTCTTAATGACCTTTGTTCCTTCGTTTGGTTTGTTTAAGAAAGGGTCTACGTTAGGTCACTAGTGTGGCAGACACAAACACATGGGGATGCTACGGTCGATTGCAGGAATCACGTGTTGTTTAAGACTCAATTTTAAATCCTTCTCTGTATAATGTTTTTCTCAATAGAAATGTTCATGTATGGTGACGATCATGGTTGTTTGTTATCATTTATTGTGGTAAAGGGTGATCCACATGAACCATTTTAGCTCTTTTTTTGTAAATGTTCCATGTGGGGTCAGTTGGATTTCATGGTGTGTTGTGTTTGTTGGAATTGTCTCGGTTGCGGTGTTGTTGTATGTGACACCAAAGGGAGAAGCTTCATTCAGGAGTCTTCAATACCTGACTACCAGGTAGGAGATACTTCAAACATAAGGACTTCAGCCATTGTCCTCAAAGTGAAGCTGGCGTGTGGTCCGAAACCCGAGAGTGTATGAGACCCCAATGTTATTTCTGTTGTCAATACTGAAACTGAGGGTAGTTTGAATTATTTTATTGGTAATTCCATTCCAACAAATCTTCTTGTTGCGTAATGTTTCCATAACAATGTACAGACGTGTTCATCTCGTTGCCTTAATGTTTTGGGGGCTTGCATCCGACCTGATGTAATCACTTTTGGCGGTCCTCATGGGGTCTGTTTGCGAAAATTAGTCTCAAAGTTTAAAGATGTTCATCTAAGTATGTTGTGATGTTGGTTTGTCTTCGGCTATGGTTTTGACACCCGATGGATAGCCCCACCCTACCCGCCCTTTGGTGGGGTGTTGGGTCAGTACTGGGAGACCTCTGAGTTTGTGTGTTTTCGTTGGTGCTAACGGTTGTGAGACCCATTGGGGGCCTTGCCAATATTCCCCATAAATAAACCAATATTACTAGATTATAATGGTGGGGAGTCTACCCGGGCCTCCTCGTGTCGGTTTTCCAATCTCAACTTGTGTGTCAGTAGGTTTCTAATGGTGGGAGCTCTTCAGGCTTTCCCATGATTGCCTTTATGTTCTGTTCCTAGTAATGACATTGTGGTAGGTGATAAGAGTGTTCCTTGGATCTGGTCTGACCTTATTTGTTCCTTTCAGACAAACAGTGGGGTTGTCGTTCTATGGTACTTGAGGTATTTCAATTTGTGAAGTTGGTTCATGTTAGTGACAGAGTTCATATCCTTGATGAATCAACTGGAGGTATTATATCTCTTTGGGGCAGGTTACGCATATTAGAAAGTCTTTTCGTGAGTTTCTTGATGTTTTGGGGATTCTCTTTGATCCTTGTGGGGTGTTGTTTTTTACTTTGGGTTTGGTCCTAGTTAT
Organism: Viscum album; assembly: GCA_963277665.1. NCBI lineage: Eukaryota > Viridiplantae > Streptophyta > Magnoliopsida > Santalales > Viscaceae > Viscum > Viscum album. The sequence continues at coordinate 418,364,778 of OY728143.1, forward strand.
GGCTTTCTGGGGACCGCAAGCTTTATGGTGGGGAAAATTTCCACACCCATCTTTTTCAAACTATTTATGTTATTATTTTAATTTTTCATCGGGTAGTTCGTGTCAAGACCTGATTTAAAATTTCATAATTTTTATTTAAAAATGTGTGTTTTGACCTTGACTACGTCCAGCATGCCACATTCAAAGCCGTGCAGCCTCACCTGGGTCGTCGCATGACCCCGCCTGGTCACTTCATGTCTTTTCAATGTCCAATTAAAGAAATAAGATGAATGAAGAATAGTATTAATAATAATATTATTATTAATGTCACTTGAGAATATTATTTTTATTATCTGGGATAATAATTCAAGTAAGTGTAATATTTTTATTATTAGAATTTTATTTAGTTGATTATTGTATAGTTTAAATTTTATTTTATTATGTTTGTTAATATTATTATTATTGTTGTTGTTGTCGTTGTTTTATTTTATTATTTATATAATTACTATATTCTTTATTACCTTTTCCTTTCTTTTATTTTAGTTGTTTTTATTTATTTATTTTTTTCTTTCTTTTTCCCATTAGGGTTGCAGATCTCACCCATACCCCCCCCCCTCATTTTTAGATCACAAAACCCCCCCTTCCCTTCTCCGACCTATCGTGCAGTCGTCCCCCCCAGGTGCTCACCCTTCAGTGCACCCTCCTGCTTCCATCTAGGAATCCTACCGGAAGCCCCCTGCCTTCCCTGATCAGACCTGTCCCACCCCCTAGATCACTTGATCCCATCACGCCGCACCCCCACTGGCCGCACCCCACAACTCCCCGACTGGCCTCCCCCAAGTGTGGCGGCCTCCCCTCACTGGCATCGACCCCCCCTCTTCCAGCAGAACCTGAGCTAGTGCGATGCCCTCTAGCGGTGTGGCCCTGTTTCAGAATGGCTACATGGCACACCTCCCCTACTTGCTGTAGATTGGTTCGGCGCTTCACCCTCTCACTGGCCAGTGCTTTTCCAGATCCACCACCGGCGCATCTCTCTCCTTCCACGCATGACGCACCCCCTTTGGATAAGAACATCCCCTCATTTATTTTAGTCTTCTTTTGTTGTTTTTTTCAGCGGGTATATCTTTTTATTTTCAGGTTTTAACGAGATTGTTTTTGTTTGAATTCATGTTTGCGGGTTCGCAGTAGGTTCTTTATGGTGTAAATAGTGCGTCATTGATGTTTTTAACTAGAATTTGAATATTTCACATCATTTTTTGGGGTTCGACATCCAGGTTGGTGGTTCCACATATAGCCATTGTTTGAGGAGATAATTTCCCTCTTATATTAATTTATCATATTATATAATTAGTTGGTTTGATGAGAATGATGATTTTAATTAATGTTGACATGCATATGTGATATAGATGTGTTTTATGTGGAAATTAATGTTGAATTGTTTAATTGTTGTTTATAAAATTATAAAAACTGAGTTCTGGTTTGGTGTTAATTTGTGTTGAGTCGGAGATGAATTTTTTTGATTGTATCTTTAGTTTTTTGATTTATGCTACATATTCTGAAAATTGTATTATAAATTTTCTGGTGATTTGTTTCTTAAATTAATTAATTCAGCATAATTGATAAGTAGTTTACATGATTCAAAAGTGTTTTTGACTGAATTTTTCTCTATATTTAATTGGTTAGATTTATGTTTAAATTAATTTGATGAATTTTATTGTGAAAACCTTCTTTGGACTATTTATCGGTGCTCTAAAAACTATGTAGTGTGTGTGTTAGGAAGTGTGGATGATGAAATTGTGTTTTGACATATTACTAAAAAGGTGATTGTCTTGAAAAATGTTTTGGGGAATCTTTTAACTTTAAAATATTTTAATATTCCTGGAAATTGCATAGTAAATTTTCCTGGTGTTTTTCTTGATCATAAAATGTGTTTTTATTAAACAATGATGCTGGTTTAGTTCAATGAGTAAGCAGTGCAGATTAAGTCCAAAAAGGATTTTGGGTGTGCATAATATTTCAAAATGGTATTTGGGTGCACGCAATATTTCAAAACGGTATTTGGGTGTCTGTAATATTTCAAAATGGTATTTGGGTGTGAAAATGATGGTTTTGGGTGTTTAAGTACAATATTTGGCTTTTATGCATAAATATGACATTTGAAATGATCTTGAGTTTTAAAAGTAGAATTAATGTTGTAAATGGTATCTTGTCATGAGTGGTGTTTTTCTTGGATTTCTTATGTGATGTGCACCTATTAGGATCTTGAAACTTCTTTGAGCACAAACAGAAAATCCCAGGTAGCTAGGAGGGTGGACTAGACAGGTGGGCTAGTGTTCCAGATGTGACTTGACACGGTTCCACTACCAGGACTGACAATTGAAACACTAACTAAATATATGCTTTTCTGAGGGTTGGACCTTCTATTTCACGTTTCTTGAGGGTCATGGCCTTCTAAGACACATTTCACCGAGACACAAAGATCTAGGGACCCAACATAGCTAACGTCAATGCGGCCTCTCCCATAGTTAGTGCTCATTGGTTACTTTAGTCCCATCAGTGTGACTCATTGGTTATTTTAAAAAAAGTAAGTGTGCCTGTGTGTTTTAATATAATATTTTTTATTTAAAATAGTTTTCTTAAATCCTATTTTCTTTAAAATTTTGAAAGTATTAAATCTTTCTCTTCAGTTTTGGATGTTGTCTTTAAATTCGTTTTCATTTAAAGCACCTGTCATTAATAAAAAATTCATTAAGTACTATTTAAGAATTTTTCCCTTTTATCTACTTTACTAGAAAATGTATTTGTCATTTAAATGGTTACGCGTGGAATCTTATCCTGGTGGAATACTACTATGCTCTTGGTTCACAACCTACATACACCTTTGGGTGTGTGTAGGCCTTATTCTTTGTAGGTCATTGGTTGAGGCATCGTGCTTAGTGGAGGTGGTTCTGGTTGTCGATGATTTTTCCCATGCGGGTCTGATGATGGTGGTTTTAGGAGGTGTCTCTTCATGTTTCATGAAGTATTTGGTACAAGTGTTATTTTTCATTCTTTGCAGTCTTTTTAGAGTTTTAGTTTTCTTTTTTTCACCTCTTTTGGGTTGTTAGTTCTAGTTATAGACAATTAAATATAAATTGTGTTAAGGGTCTGTTTGGTTGTATAGAATCAGTTTCTTTCTATTAATGTTTTTAGTTTCTTTTATTTCTCTTTTTTTGGGTAAGTCATTCCCATGTGTTAGTTTTGATACCCGGGGACTTATGCCAGCCCGTGGGGATCGGGAACGCCCTTCGGGCCTTATCGCAGACGGGGTCGGGCACTGGGTCTGATGGAAACCCGACCTAGTTCATGACAAATTTGATCATTATTGCTTCATATACCCCTTTATAATTTTTTAATCTCACCATTATCATGTTTCATTTCTAAAGGTTGAGTAGATGAAAACATTGAATAAGATTTCAAGGATGCGGTTTATTTCATTTTATTATGTATCATGTTCTATTTTCTATCTTTCCCTATATATTTTGTGCATCATGTATGTAACATGGTCTTCCAAAAATACTAAATTGATTAGTACTTTGAGATTTCATTCCATGTAATCATTCCAAAGTAATAAAATAATGCACTGGTTTTGGGTTTTTGGGGTCAGGCCAATATGTCGTTCCTGGAAAACATATAACATGATTGTTAAAATTTTTTATTCAATATATATTATATAAATTTCATTAAAATAACTCAATAAGATCAATAATTTTAATTTATTATTCTAAAAACACATTGTGCCTTTTAAACAATTTCTTAAAAAATATATCTTTTACTTTCAAAAAATTTGTTTTATTTAGTCAATTGATAGACAATGAATTTATTTTATATATGTGAAAACCATAAATCTTTTATAATTTAGTTTATACTATTTATTCCATCCAATTTAATGTCTAGGTTATAATGGTATATAATGTCATGGATTGTTTTCACAAGGGGTTGTGTGTATCAAAGCCATCAAAATAGGAAATAATTGAAAATAAAAATTTCATAAAATCTATAGGTGTTACATTCTACCCAAATAAAATGAATTTGAACAAGGAAGCCTTACTCTGATATAAATAAATTATGATGTCTCGGTTTCATCACATCCATGGGTTCCCTAGTAACTTCATCAAATTTTATTCATCTAGAGAACTTTTTTAGGAGATTAGTCTTATTATGTATCACTTTATCTCAATGATCCCTGATTTATACTAGTTGTTCTTCATAGGAAATATTATTTTCCACTTTTATTCCCTATGAGTTTAGTACCTGTGATAGATCATGTATGTATTTCTATAAGAGGGATTTATGGAACACATCATGAACATGAAATTGGTTTAGTGGAAGCACTAAGTGATAACATATCACCACCATAAATCAAGAATCTGTAAAGTTCCAATATATTTCTAGCTAATATTTATATTAGATTTAAATCACATAAACTACTTTTATAGTCAATTTCAAAGAAATAATTTCTTCCCAATTTTTAAATTCCCAAAATGTTAGTGTTTATCCAAAACACATTTTGAATCCTCAAATAAGTATCTAAACAATCCCTCTAATGTTTTAATATCCCTCTCAGTCATAGCTTTTATATAAGGATGATAAGTTGTTCTGAAACCCAACTTTGTATCTAGTGATAGCTATAAAACTCTATGAAATTCAAGTTAAACCTCATATCTTGATCAAATACAACAAAATAGGGTACTACATATAACTATAACACTTCCATAATGTATATTCTAGAAAGATGATCAAGTGATAAATATTATTTGAACAAAATGATGTGTGCTGATTTTGTAATGCAATCAAAAACTAACCAAATATAATTACATCCTTTAGACATTTCTTTGAGTTTAGAGAGAATATTAATAATTATGTTTCCCCATTTCTATTATATTATGGGTAATAGTTGTAACATTTTGTTATAATTCAATCTATTAGTATTAAATTGTTAACATAATAAGCACAAAAATACATACTCTATAATATCTCTCTTCATATTGTCTCACCAGAAAAACTCTTTCATATCATTTAAAATATTTATACTTCCAAAATGAAAATAGAATGATAAACTATGAGCGATGAAATGTATCCTTCTTCAAGTCTAGTAATTATAGGACACAAACTCATTTTATAACCCTTATTATTAAAGAATAATCATTTATGAATTTATGAATATTTTAACCATCTTCCTTAATTCTACATCTTCTTAGTGTGCCTTCTTAATCCTCTTATTGATGGATGTTTGAATAGTCATCTATGAAATATAATATATGTCCCCTTTTCTTGTGATTTCAAGACCTATATTCTATAAATATATAAATACTTGATCTCTTTCAATTTTCATCATGGACAAACGACCATGGTATTTGTGACTCAAAGCTTCATCTACCTTATTTGTCTCTCGAGGGTGGTAATCAATTAAGAAATCATACTATTTTAGCAACTCTAGTAATATTTTCTGGTTCATATTCAACTTTTTCTATGTAATTATATAATTTTTTATTATCAGTATATATATCACACCATTATTTATAAAAATAATTCTTCAATGTCATTAATCTAAATATTTCCATAGCTAATTTGAAATCATGAGTTTGGTATTTTTTTTTAACTTCAATTAGCATGAGGCATAAACAATACCCATATAATTTAGTAGGAGGATATAGATAAGTCCCTTGTTTTATGAATCACTATATATCAAAAATACTTATCTACTACATGGTTATGAAAGAAAAGTCATTCTAAATGATATTCTCTTTAGTTATTTTAAATTCTATTCACAATCATTTTTTCCACATGAATATAAATGATTTCTGAGTCAACTTGAATATTGTATTGGAAATCCATGATAAATCTATCATAAAGTAGTTGTAGTATCCGTCCAACCCAAGGAAACTACATTCTCAGTTACCATACAGGTTTGAGTACATTTTTCAATAACTTATGTCTCTGAAGGATCTACGTATATACCCTCAGTTGATATTATATGACCTATGAATGATAATTTCTTAGGAAAAAATATAGCTTGGGGAATTTAAAATAGAAACCCTCCTTCCATTTTTCTATAAACAAAATTCTCAAGTGTTAATCATTCTCTTTCTTGATTATAGAACATATAAGAATATCATAGGTAAAGACTACCAAAAAATGATCAAGGTAATCTCTAAATAATTTATCCATTAAATCGATAGAGATAGATAGAGAATTCATAAGTCAAAATAAAATTAATATAACTTCATAATGACCATAACTTATACGGAAATCTATTCAGGGTGTATCGTCCGAGATTCTTAGGTGATGATATCTATATTGAAGATTAATCTTGGAAAATTACAGATCTTCTAGAAATTGATCAAATAAATCTTTGATATGGGGTAGAGGATACATTTAATTAATTGTGATATAGTTTTGTTTATGATAATAAATTAGATGAAAAATTTGTCCATAACATTTCTTAACAAAAATAATAAGATTACCCCATTGAGAAGAAGTAGTGAGAATGATTCCCTTATCGAATTTCTCTTAGAGTTGCTCATTGAATTCATGTAACTCAATTGGGGCCATTCTAAATGGAGTCTTTGAAATATGTGTCGCATAGATTATGTTTCATATTGAAAACTAAACATCGTGATTTGGGTGAAGACGAGGAAATTCATTAATAAATACATCAATATTTCTAAAATAATAAGAAAATTTTCAGTATTTATTTTCTACCCAATCATTAGAGATAAATATCACTCGTGAATAGATAAAAACATATGGTGGAAGAAATTTCCATTGAGAATTCAGTTTTATTGTCCTTATGATATATGACTCAGGGTTTTTTTATATAGAATTTAATTTCCCTTCCTCAAAAATTGACATGGTCTGTATACTGAGAGATGCAACCCACACAAAAAATTGCGTCAAATTCAATTAGACTATGAATAATAAGATTCAAAAGGAGAATATTTACATAAACTTCTATTAAAGAGGACATATAAACTTTATATGTGGTATTCTAAATATTAGATTTATTCACCACCAAATCAAAGTTTTTTAATTATGGTGGTGATTAAATACCCTTATAATATTCTTCAGATCTAAAACATTGTCTAGAGAAAGAATAAAATAAAACATTTTCAACCCTAGAGAGGATGATATGAGTACCTTGAAACATGTATATAACACTGCAATGCTTTAAAATATATTCATGTTGGAATAAGTAACATTTTTTCTCTCTTTATTTTAGCGATAATGTTTTATATTTTTCTAAGAAGTTTCATTTTATGATGAATAGTGAAAAATTCAACATTTTAGTAAAAACTCGTCTTTTCATTTTAATAATTATTAAGGTTAACGTATATATTAAAGAGGTTTTTATGTCACAATAGTACAATTATACTAATATTAATCTAATTAAGTACATTGTAATAATTTTTATATTAAAATTATATATATAAATATTATGAACTTTTCTACTTTAAAACCCTTATTTCCCGCCACATGTGTGGGATTAGCGTTAATATTAATTTTTGAAATTATGTGGCTTGATTTTTTTAAAAATGAACCTAAACGGTTTAAATAAGTATAATATTTTCCATATAAAAATATTGACTTAATTTTTACAAAAAACATTAGTGAATGTGATTAAAATAAATTACGCTGATTGAGGTAAAATTAAACTTATTTGTGGACTAAACCTTCATATTAAGGATCAAAATGACCTGTACAATTTTCTAAAATCCATTTTATTCATATAATGATAACATACCTTCACTTGGTCTGAATTTTATGTATTATTGGGATATAATTAAATGGAATTTCCTTATATAAAAGGTTATGTAATACAAAGGACAAAAAAGGAACTTTCCTTTCCTCTAACATTTATAAAACATTGAGGTAATTAAAAAACATCATATTTCCAATTATACATAATTTTTTAAAATAAAAATGTGTTATTTTGATCATAATAATTTATCAATAATTTTTATATACGGTCAAGTTACTTTAAATTCTTAGGAAACTCTGAACTAGTGATTATTTAGTTAATAACTAACTAAAATAAATTACACTATAAATATTAAAAGTGAAGTGAATTTATTAAATTATTTTATTTCGTATTTTAGATGAATATATAATGTTTAAAACTAAAAAATTAATATATTTTCATTCTAATGTTGTTTTTATATTTTAAAACTAAAATTATATAAATAATGTCAAAATTGATATTATTATTATTTTACAATATAATATTTTATTAAATTTTGTGAAATTAATAAAACCCTATATTTTGAAAATTAATTTGAATGTGTTAATAAATATTAAATAAGGTCTATTAATTGACCTATTAATCTTTAATAATTAACATTTTGACTTATATATTTTAAAAACATTGTTAATGCAGACTAGGTTTAAGTAGTGTTTTAGCGCGTTACATTCACTTGTTTTAAAATTAATTTCCAAAACATGTGAGATTTTTATGTTATAAATTAGATATAATATTTATAATTAATTATTACTTTATTATCTAATAAATCTCACATTATTTTAGTATTAATGGTAAAATTAATTAGGTTGGAAAATTAGTTTCTTTAATAAAAACTAAAATGATAAACTTTCAGAATTGTAGAATTTAAAGGGACAAATTATTCATGTGAAACTATATTTCTGTGGTAGAGGTTTTAATAGACCATAATTCGCCTTTAATCTATTATTTTTCCATTTTCAAGGAGCCTTAGGTAAGGTATACCTTTAATTAATGAATACCTTTTGGTATGTACAAGATTTCCACTCCCCCTCCACTACAAAAATGTAAGTACTCCACTCCTTACTCACACCCCTAAAGATACATTGGATTGATGAAGATCCACCCAATTATTTATCCAATATCTCTCCCTTAATCCTTGAATCTTTTAATTGATAGGAAAACAATCTAATGAATGCATTTGGTAAAAACCAAACGGAGCTACACAATTAAGAGGTAACAAACATCCTTAATCTTTTTCATTTCATTTCTATTCTCCAATCCCTAAAATATTATTATTTCATGATTTTATAATAAAAACAATATAATAAACATACTATGGTGTTGTTATGATGTGTTTTATACCTAAAATTTCACAAAAATTCATCTAATGGTAACACATATACTATTTCTGTGTACGATGAATTACACCCCCACGAAACGATGATTGTTCATTTTTACTTTACCACCTATAATGGGGGACATTGTGGTGTAAAATATTTTTATATATATAATATATGATATTTATTATGTATTTATAATATTTAAATTATTTTTTAACATATACCCTTATACATCTCATTTTTCATAAATAAGATAACATTGCTTGTGGAAGTGTAGGCTACCACCCCCTCAATGTGATGTGAATCATTCCGTTTATATATGAAATGTATTAAGGATGATATTAATAAAAATATATAACATATAAAAAAATATATGAAACTTTAATTATAATATATGTATCATTTACTTTTCATCCTTTTAAATACAACCAAGAAATGAAAGTATCGTTCATGTATATGTACGACCTACCGTCTCCATGAACAGTACACTTCATTTCTTATCTACAAATATTATGGACTATTCTAAATACATTGGTAATGAATATATAAGGTAACAAATTCTTTTTATAAATTATATATATTATTAAATCATGATATAATTAATATTAACAATGAGTAATAATCCAAAACACACTTGAGAAAAATAGGCAATTAAAACCCGAAATAGTCAAAATATTGAATAAATGTAAACAAATAGGTAATAAAATGTTGTAAGAAGTTAATGAATGATAGTATAATAATTATTATGGTTATTGTTAATTTATTAATATAAATTAAATAACTATACAATATGATAAGAACTACACAACAAATGGAAGTTTAAGGTAAGGGATTTCGTCTCAAATTACATTCCATTGTGACATATTTGTTTATGCACAAATTCAATTTTTTATGTTGTAAATAATACCCTTTGACTTGTTATATCATGAAAAACCTTATTATTATTAAAATATAAGTTTAATTTAATCCATATAGAGTTATTATTTATATTTTTACATGTGGTGAGGGACACTTTGGAATGTTTGATGATTATTTTTCCTCAAGAATGTTTTAATGTCAAAAACCCTTATTGTTACTTATAATCCTATGAGATATTATTGGTAAATCGATATAATTATTTATTAAATAGTGATATATGATGAGTCACATTTTGGCCTAATGAAATCAATTATTCGATTCAATGAATTCTTTGGATAGGTAAGACATGGATTGGGGACCGTTCAGGGTAAGCCCTATTAGTTGGGGACCGGTTAATGAAATCCCCTCAATGCATAGGTAGTATAATGGGATAAAATTGGGATAGAAAAAACCATTGAGTTTGTAACCAATATGATATAAACTATCTTTTGGAATGTCTTTAAATTATATTTATGGTTGGTCAAACCAAATTGGTTTGTTACCAGTATGTTTGAAACCTTCTTGTGAAGGGTCTTGATAGTAATAGTTCCATGTACCTAGGAAACATAGAGTCCAAAAAATAATAATTTTTATTATGGATAATTCAGTTATTATAATTATTTATACATGATATTTTTCATTGATATATCTATATATTCACTTCTTTCCCAGTTTAATGAATAATGTCATGTGTTTCGGTATCTTACTTTTTCATATAGCTATTTCCATATATAGATATGTGAAAGTCATGTGTTATCATTTGTTTATGATTCCATAATTATTATTCTCATTGATCCATTATTTCTCATTCTTTACATACCCTTACATATAATTTTAGCACCACCTTATTAGGTTTCCTTTCCTGAGGTTAACAAGAATAAATGTAGAGACCCAAAGATTGACGTACATGGAAAATACATTACTTTTGCGGAATACATAATACATAACAAAAATAGGAACATGAAGATCGTAATAGTTTAGTGTCTATGGAAACTCGGAATAAAATCTTCTAATCGTGGTGAAAGATCTTCAACATCTCCAAATAAAGATCTTCCAATTTTTTTTCTTACCTAAAACTTTTCTTTATATCCTGGGGAAAAGAAAACATAAAAGGGGTGAGCTAAAATTCTCATTAAGGGTAAGCATGGATTAAATAAAACATACAATATACATTTGAACTTAAAAACATGACCATAATGTTAAACATCAAAATCTTGAGCAACAACATAAAACATGGAAGTACATAAGGCATAGATCATAATGGAACATAAATCATTATAAAATAGCATTGGAATAAAACATGTAATTTTGGAATCCATTAAGCACATGTAATTATTTCCATAGTAGCCAAGGAATTTCTGCCAAGACCATCTTAGTGGGAAAAGTCCCTTTCTGAGTCGAGTTCACTCCTCGTTCTAGTCCTGTAATACTGAACTGGATTAACTTACCATTCCAGCCATGTCTATCTCATGAGATATAAATCTTTAACCAACTCATTGGAGGGAGATATAGGTCCCACCCATCTCATAATGAAATCATTCTTATTTGTGCCTCAAAATAAACATACATCATTCATAATAACACAACGAATAAAATGGGTTTCATAAACATCATCCCATCACAACATAATCCATATAAAAGAAATGGATATAATTTCATAATAAGAAAAGTGAAACAATTTAAATCATAGAGACATTATACTTAAAACATACACATATGAAATACTTTCATTTTAGATGGAAAATGGTTTTGATAAAACACTTGAAGTGAATTCTTGAGGAAAATAGCCTTTCTTCTTTAAAATCATTTTCTTTTCACAAAATTTCATGCATTTTTAAAAGAAAATTATTTTCTTGAAAATAGTCATGAAATATTTTTGAGGAAGATTAATTAAAATCAAGCTTTATAAAACCATAAAAATCTGTTCATGCCGTATAAGTTAAAAAACATTCTTCTCATACTTTTGCCGGAAAAGACAAAAAGTACCTCTTACGAAAAATGAAAAAAATATTCCTTTCTTATCCTTTACTAAAAACTCAAAGAAGGGTAAAATTAGATTTAAAAAATTTTAGGTGGATGGAAGAAAGATTACATATTGAGGGAACATGTATGTGGATGATAAAATACACCCTAGTAAAAACCAAAGTATAAATAATCTCAGATAAAAATGAGATTGTGATATTTTCCCTTACATTAGGTCCGATTTGCTTCGTAAGTGTCCGAACCTCCTGTATAATGATTTAAATAATGTTATTGACTTATTAAAAAATCATATTCATTGTTATGATATCATATATGGTTCACTTATGACTTTATATTACCCGTTCTTTTGTAAATTCCATGTTAAAGAGTGTTTTGGGTAAAATCGTTTCATTTGTCGTCCGTGTTTTGACTTGTAATTTTTCATATGATTACTTAGATCATGATTTCTTAATTCCAGGATATAAAACAAGATTTATATATAATATATATTCAGAATATACATATATATAATAGATCGATAAATGGATAGAAATACACCGTTCATGGAGACGGTAGGCCATACGTACGCATGAACGTTGTTTTCATTTCCTCATTGAATTGAAGGGAATTAATTAGATGAAATACATATATATATATATACATAAATCTAGTATCATTATTATGTCATATATTTCAGGATTACTTATTATATATACTTTACAATCATTTATGAATGGTTAATCATTGAAAATGAATCTCATCGGGTCATGGAGACGGTATTCCGAACGTATGCACGAGCGATGATATCATTCCCATGATCGAGGAATTTTATTGAAGTGTATGTATACTATTACAGAATCGATATCACTTTACAATAATCATATATATTTATTATTGACACCATTATACCCATCCAAGTAAGGTGGTGGTGGAAAATAGATTACACCACAGCGTGGAGACGGTATTCCGTACGTACGCACGCGCGGTGATTTCATTTTCCGTAGGATGGATAGATGGTGAAATAGGGTTTTTTAATACTTGTAATAACATATCAGTATATTATTGATACTGATTTTATTACTTTATAATGAAAAAACCTAAGATGAAGAAGTGGAAGAAGAAATAAAGTTGAAAGAATCGATAACGGACATTACCTCTTCTTTGAAGCTCCTCTTTGAGACCTCTTCTTAGGGCACTAAAATTGGTCTTTCAAGAAGACCAGGACCTCTAGGATGTTTCTAGGAAAGTTTAGAAGAGAATTTGGTAGGGGTTTTCCGAGATTTAAGGCTCCAATTGGTTTAAGGAGGAGAGGGAGGTGGTGCCCTTTTATAAGGGAGGAGAGGGGCACCTTTGGAATTCTTAAAAATATTAATTTATAATAAATATAACCCCACTTAAAAACCTCCAAAAATGACTCATATTAGAATCTTAGATGCGATAGGGTTGTAATATCTTAAAACAATCAAATTTAGACAAGTTTGTATCATTTTTTAAACCTGATCATTTTGATTTATACTTATTTAATCTATTTAAGTTTATTTGTGGTAATAAAATTCTAAATTTTAAATGGTTATAAATAATCACTTATGTGTTTTTAAATTTACATAATTGGATAATATATTACATTTTAGACTATATAAATTTAAATTTATAATTTTTAAATATTTTTGTGATTTTTAAACAATTTAATAATATGTTATTTTTATAAAATAACAAGTGTCAATTTTGGAACTATTCATTTATTTGAATTTAAATAAAATCTAAACAGAAGATATATTCGAACTAAAATATTTAATAGATTCATAAAAGGTCATATGTATCTATTAAAGTATTTTAGAACATAAATAGTTCATATAATATTTATTTTATTATTTTTAAAACCATTTATTTGGTTTATCTCTTAATAAAATAAATACTACAACATTTTTGTATAATTATTTAATATACTTAGTTGTTGCATAAAAATTGAAACTAAAATCCTATGATGAATATAAATCTATTAAATTTTACAATAATACTTTTAATAGAATTTATCATCTTAAAATCACAATATTTAAATTGTTATATTTATTAAATTATGAAGGTGACAACTTTGGCATCATTTAAAATAAAATATTATAAGTGTCATAATCGCTTTTATAAGGCTCCAAATGGTCAAATATTCGACCATTTGATTATTATGGTTTACATTTACATGAACAATAAGTTTTGGTCAGGGTTTTGTGCATTTTATGGTCACTATTAGTTTAATAAAAACTATATTCTTGATTTTTCACTAGATAAACAATTTTTGCATCACTATTGTGTCATAATTAAGGATAATTATTTAATCCCTAAAAATTATAAATAAATTCATATGATGTAGATAATTTTATTATCTTTCTGTAGACTACTCATGTTATAATTTTCATGAACTTTATCACTAAATTAAAATTATTATACTTATAATATTTAAGAGAGTGACATGTTGTAACTTTCTTTGGTTTTAATAATAATTAAATTACTTTCATGGAAAATGTCCATTAAATTAATTTAATCTGACCCTTAGGTGATATGGTTCTACTTTTAGTCATCAAATAGAATTTTGGCATGTGTTAGGGTAATTTTATAATATTATATGTACCCTTAATTACCCGATTTACCTTTAACTATTGTAAATAAAATTTACCGTAGTTACTATTCATAATTTCCAAAAATAAAAAATAGCCTATTAACATACATTGGATACACTAATTCCAATTATGGAATCCATTTTTCGAAATTCAATACACAAAATTTGCAAAAATTAAATTAAAATTAATCTTGTTGTTGAAAGAAAATGGGTTTTTGTTTAAAACATTGCAAAAGATTGAACTGATTTAACCTACGAATTCAAGGTAAAATCAATTCTAATGACATAAATTATATTAAATGGTAAAAATATATTCTAATTATACTTTAAAACCATGTAATATTATAATTTAACCATATAAATTATTACGATGAAAAAAGTTGTTTTTAATTAAAATATAGCGTGTTTTTACTATTCATTAAAATATGAAAGTTATCAGAAAAATATCAAAACATTATCCAATGTAAACTTTTATATCCTGATTCAAAATAAGAAGTTTATTTTGTAAAATTGAAATTATAAACATGTTAAAAACTATATTTAAAGTGGTTGCGCCATCAAAAGGTGACAAAAATGCATTTTTTGAAAAATACTTATTTTACCCGAAAATTTTATTTTGTTCACATACCATGTTCTAGAAAATGTGTAATATGAAATAATAATGTTATAAAATTCAAAATTTAGTTAGTACGATTCATAAAGTCTAGTTATTAATAATATTATAACCATATATCATTGTTTAGTGAAACCTAATATTGCGTACAACACACGCTATTGAGAAAAGTGGCGATTACGTGTAATGCAATCCAAGTTAGGGTTGCGTGTTGTGAAAGAATCCTTCATTGTTTCGTATAACAGAATCCAACCATATTTCATTTATACATTGAATATATATATCTATATACATATATATACACTCAATGTTTCGTAGAATGACTATTATAAAACGAACATGAAATTGTGTGTATCAAAATCCAAGAATAATGTTGTGTATACTTCAAGCTAACAGTGTAGCGTATAGCACACGATAATCTTGTTGTAGCATAAAACACATGACATCAAATAAATTAAAGAAAATACTTATCATAAAATATCGGGTTGTTATATTCTACCCCCCTTAAAATTAATTTCTCCCTCGAAATTCGTTGGGGTTATAAATCGTTTACTATTCATAGAAACCCACATCGTAAAAAGGAATAAGGAAACTTAATTTTAAAAACTAAAGTATGAAACATAACAATTACCCAAAGTAAATCATCAGTGGGTTTCCATATAGGAGAACATAGGTGAAAATATGGATATGGAAAAAAAATATAACCATCAAGTTCTGATGGAGAGTGGTATAGAACATGGCTATGAAAAAAACCATCAATCACAAAGCCATAAATTTTTGATGATCTAAGGTACCATCTGATTTATCAGATATAAGAGCACTAGGACAACATTTTTGGTTTTCAATATCATTTCCCTAAAGTTGAAAATTTTGAATTAGAAGAATTACTTTCTTTATTTTGGTACAATCTCACTATTGTTCGTGCTTTGAACAATTTCCACTTCATCTCTTAAAGAAATGAAGTTGAATTTGTTATTCATGAAGTGTTAACAGATCATGTGATAGAATGATGGGTGATTCCATCTGTTTCAAACAAAAGGTTAGCAAAAGTTATCAAGTATACATAAGTCCATCTATGGTGAGATTAATCATATATGGTTCCTAAAATGGACTTATACTTCATATATCATACTGCTTAATATAATAAAACTAGTTTCTACTAAACAGGGACTTCCTGTAGGCCAGTGGTAGACGATAAAGGCTATTCACACTTCGTTTGTGGGTTCTATTCCCACAGCCTTGTGCGACGCGATGGGATGTCTCCCGTCCTGCAGGTTGTCCTTTTTATAAAACTACATTACTATAAAATCCCATCAATAATATCGAAAAAAAATTCTATCCTTAAACAATACTATCTTATGCCCAACATAATCCATTCCAATCTTTATCTAAAATACTTCGGTCCAAGATCATAGTATAAAGAAAACGATTACTTGAAATGTCATCAACCAACCATCATTTATCCCCCATTATTTTGTTGGTCACATTCCAATCATGTGAATACCTTAATCATGTATTCTCTTGAAAAATGAATATCCATTAAACCTTAGTGAAAACATAAATACTGTCAAAAGTTAACTCTTTCCACATACCAAAATCCAAAAATTATATATACTCAAACCATGATATAACCTTCTCCTTATATCAGTAATGAGCTCATGAATACTATCAAACATTTAATTTTCTCCTTATCCCTTCATTATGCACATATCATCTACTTTCCAAAAATATCTGAATAACCTTTCATGGTTACTCGTACCATTAATCATACACTTTCAAAACACAAAGAAAGAAAACAGTGTAACAATCCATAGATGTATATTTATTCCATAGTACCATGAGATTACTTATAAAACATTACACTTGATAACCATGTAATCATTCCACTACCTTTTTAAACCATTGACCGAGCTACAACAATTCTTTCATCTCACATATCTTTTGTAGTCTCTTCATCATCATCAACATAAATATTACCAATACGACCATACTGATTCTCTTAATGAGACTTTCCCTTAGGGAATTGGTTTGCATAACGCACGTACATTCCACATTTAAAACATTTAACCGTTGTTGATGTTATAGCAATACCATTATCCTCATCCATGGTGTTAACTGAACCTTTTCCGTTGCACTTACTGGCTTTTTGTCCTTCTTTTCCACACCCAAATCATCTTCCAGTTCCTTTGAAACATTCTCCTTGATGCCTCTTCCCACATGATTTACATAGGGGAAATTAAACTTTCTTTCCTCTATGATCATCATGAAACTCCATCTTTCTCTTATTATCGGAGTTGGGAAACTTACCGAAGTTGAGATTATTGATCATATTATGAGATTGCTGATTGGGCATAATAACTATGTTTGGACTTCCAAATCCCATTTCATTTGGTTGCTAATGAATAATATCATTCCATTTTCCATCATATCCTCCATTATAGTGAATCATCTTTTTTCCAGCCATTTTCTAAAACCCAAAAAGAATAATGTGAGAGGAAAAAATCATAATAAAGGGGGAGTAAATTCAATATCTAACATATTAGGTTTAATCTAATAGCGTTACCATAATTCTAGGACTATAACCTATACTTATACTCGACCTTAGGGACATCTCTAGACATACCTTAAAAATATCTCTAGGGATCTCACTAACGTTTTAGCATCCTAGTTTCCAAAGGTTAACTAAACATTTCCTCTGATACCAACTATAGAGACCCAAATCTTGACTTACATGGAAAATACATTACTTTTGCGGAATACTTAATACATAACAAAAACAGACACATATGGTTCGTAATAGTTTAGTGTCTTTAGAAACTCGGAATAAAATCTTCAAATCATGGTGAAAGATCTTCAACATCTCCCAATAAAGATCTTCCCCTTTTTTTCTTACCTAAAACCTTTCTTTATATCATGGGGAAAAGAAAACATAAAAGGGGTGAGCTCAAATGATCATTAAGTGTAAGCATGGATAAAATAAAACATACCATATACATTTGAACTTAAAAACATGACCATAATGTTTAAACATTAAAATCTTGAGCAACGACATAAAACATGGAAGTACATAAGGCATAGATCATAATGGAACATAAATCATTTCTAAAATAACATGGGAATAAAACATGTAATTTTGGAATCCATTAAGCACATGTAATGATTTTTATAGTAGCCAAGGCATTGCTGCGAAGACCATCTTAGTGGACAAAGTCCCTTTCTGAGTCGTGTTCACTCCTCGTTCCAGTCCTCTAATACTGAACCGGATGAACTTACTGTTCCATCCATGTCTATCTCATGAGATATAAATATTTACCCAATGCATTGGAGGGAGATATAGGTCCCAACCATCTCATAATGAAATCATTCTTACTTGTGCCTCAAAATAAACATACATCATTCATAATAACCCAACGAATAAAATGGGTTTCATAAACATCATCACATCATAACATAATCCATATAAAAGAAATGGATATCATTTCATAATAAGAAAAGTTAAACCATGTAAATCATAGATACATTATACATAAAATATACACATATGAAATACTTTTATTTTAGATGGAAAATGGTTTTGATAAAACACTTGAAATGAATTCTTGAGGAAAATATCCTTTCTTCTTTAAAATCATTTTACTTTCACAAAATGTCATGCATTTTTAGAAGAAAAGGATTTTCATGAAAATATTCATGAAATATTTTTGAGGAAGATTCATGAAAATCAATATTTATAAAATCGTTAAAATCCTTTTGTGTCTTATAAGTTAAAAAAACATTCTTCTCTAACTTTTGCCGGAAAAGTCAAAAAGTACCTCGTACGAAAAATGAAAAAAAATATTCCATTCATATCCTTTAATAAAAACTCAAAGAAGGGTAAAATTAGATTTAAACAATTGTAGGTGGATGGAAACAATATTACATATTGAGGGAACATGGATGTGGATGCTAAAATACACCCCAGTAAATACCAAAGTATAAACAATCTTGGATAAAAATGAGATTGTGATATTTACCCTTACCTAAGATCCGATTTGCTTCGTAAGTGTCCGAACCTCCTGTATAATGATTTAAATAATGTTATTGACTTATTACAGAATCATATTCATTGTTATGATATCATATATGGTTCACTTATGACTTTATATTACCCGTTCTTCTGTAAATTCCATGTTGAAGAGCGTTTTGGGTAAAATCGTTTCATTTGTCGTTAGTGTTTTGACTTGTAATTATTCATATGATTACTAGGATCATGATTTCTTAGTTCCAGGATATAAAACAGGATTTATATATAATATATATTCAGAATATATATATATATATATATATAATATATCGATAAATGGAAAGAAATACACCGTTCATGGAGATGGTAGGCCGTACGTACGCATGAACATTGCTTTCGTTTCCTCATTGAATTGAATGGAATTAATTGGATGAAATACGTATATTTATATATATACATAAATCCAGTATCATTATTATGTCATATATTTCATGATTACTTATTATATATAATTTATAATCATTTATGAATGGTTAATCATTGAAAATGAATCTCATCGCGTCGTGGAGACGGTATTCCGTACGTACGCACGGGCGATGATATCGTTCCCATGATCGTAGAATTTTATTGAAGTGTATGTATACTATTACATAATCAATATCACTTTACAATAATCATATATAGTTATTATTTACACCATTATACCCATCCATGTAAGGTGGTGGTGGAAAATAGATTACACCACGGTGTGGAGATGGTATTCCGTACGTACGCACGCGCGGTGATTTCATTTTCCGTAGGATGGATAGATGTTGAAATAGAGTTGTTTAATACTTATAATAACATATCATTATATGATTGATACAGATGTTATTACTTCATAATTAAACAACCTATGAAAAAGATGTTGAAGAAGAAATAAAGTTGAAAGAATAGGTAACGGACATTACATATTCTTTGAAGCGCCTCTTTGAGACCTCCTCTTAGGGCACTAAAATTGGTCTTTGAAGAATACTAGGACATCTAGGATGTTTCTAGGGAAGTTTAGAAGAGAATTTGGCAGGGTTTGGCTGACCGTGAAGGCTCAAATTGGTGTGAGGAGGAGAGGGGGGAGGTTTCCTTTTATAAGGGAGGAGAGGGGCACCTTTGGAATCTTAAAAGTATTAATTTATAATAAATCTAACCCCACATAAAAACCTCCAAAAATGACTCATATTAGAATATTATATGATATAGGGTCGTAATATCATCAAACAATAAAATTTAGACATGTTTTGAACTTATTTTAAACCTTATCATTTTGATTTATCCTTATTTAATCTATTTAAGTTTATTTGTGGTAATAAAATTATAAATTTTAAATGGTTATAAATAATCACTTATGTGTTGTTAATTTTACATAATTGGATACTTTATGACATTTTAGACTACATGAATTTAAATTTTTAATTTTTAAATATTTTTGTGATTTTCAAACAATTTAGTAATATGTTATTTTTATAAAATAACAAGTCTCAATTTTGTCACTATTAATTTATTTGAATTTAAATAAATTCTTAAGAGAGGATATATTCAAAATAAAATATTTAATAGTTTCATAAATGGTCATATGTATCTATAAAATTATTTTAGCACATTAACTACTTCATATAATATTTATTTTATTATTTTTAAAACCATTTATTTGGTTTATCTCTTAATAGATTAAATACTACAACATTTTTGTATAATTATTTAATATACTTATTTGTTGCATAAAAATTAAAAATAAAATCCTATGATGAAGATAAATATATTTAACTTCACAATAATACTTTTACTCGAATTTATCATCTTAAAATCACAATATTTAAATTGTTATATTTATTAAATTATGAAGGTGACAACTTTGGCATCATTTAAAATAAAATAATATAAGTGTCATAATCGATTTTTTAAGGATCAAAATGGTCAAATATTCAACCATTTGATGATTATGGTTTACATTCACATTAAAAATAAGTTTTGGTCTGGGTTTTTTTCATTTTATGGTCACTATTAGTTTAATAAAAACTATATTCTTGATTTTTCACTAGATAAACAATTTCTGCATCACTATTGTGTCATAATTAATGATAATTATTTAATCCCTAAAAATTATAAATAAATTCATATGATGTAGATAATGTTATTATCTTTCAGGAGACTACTCATGTAATAAGTTTCATGAAGTTTATCACTAAATTAAAATTATTATACTTATAAGATTTAAGAGAGTGACATGTTGTAACTTTCTTTGGTTTTAATAATAATTAAATTATTTTCACGGAGAAAAGTTCATTAAATGAATCTAACCCGACCCTTAGGTGATATGGGTAGACTTTTAGTCATCCAATATAATTTTGGCATGTGTTAGTGTAATTTTATAATATTATCTTTACCCTTAATTACCCGATTTACCTTTAACTATGGTAAATAAAATTTACCATAGTTACTATTCATAATTTCGAAAAAAAAGTAGCCTATTAACATAATCTGTACCCACTGATTCCAAATGTGGAATCCATTTTTCAAAATTCAATACAAAAAAGTTTCAAAAATTAAATTAAAATTAATCTCGTTGTTGAAAGAACACAGGTTTTTGTTTAAAATATTGCAAAAGATTGAATTGATTTAACCTACGAATTCAAGGTAAAATCAATGCTAATGACATAAATTATATTAAATGGTAAAAATATATTCTATTTATACTTTAAAACCATTCAATATTATAATTTAACCATATATATTATTACAATGAAAAAAGTTGTTTTTAATTAAAATATAGCATGTTTTTACTATTCATTAAAATATGAAAGTTATCAGAAAAATATAAAAAATTTATCCAATGTAATTTTTTTTTCCTAATTCAAAATAAGAAGTTTATTTTGTAAAATTTAACTTATAAACATTTCAAAAACTATATTTAAAGTGGGTGCGCCATCAAATGGCGGCAAAATGCATTTTTTGAAAAATACTTATTTTACCCGAAAAAATTATTTTTTTCACATACCATGTTCTAGAAAATATGTAAGATGAAATAATAATGTTAAATCATTCAAATTTTGTTTAATAATATTCATAAAGGCTAGTTTTTAATAATATTATAACCATATATCATTGTTTAGTGAAACCTGATATTGCGTACAACACACGCTATCGAGGAAAGTCGTGATTACATGTAATGCAAGCCAAGTCAGGGTTGTGTGTTGTGAAAGAATCCTTCGTTTTTTCATATAACAGAATGCAACCATATTTCATTTATACATTGAATATATATATATATATATAACCTCAATGCTGAGTAGAATGACTATTATAAAACGAACTTGAAATTGTGTGTAACACAATCTAAGAATAGTGTTGTGTATACTTCAAGCTAATACAATGTGGCGTATAGCACAAGATAATCTTGTTGTAGCATAAAACACATGACATAAAATAAATTAAAGATAATACTTATCATAAAATATCAGGTTGTTACAATAAAACTTTGAATAAGCTTTCATGGATGCGGTTTTTTTTTCATTTTAATATATATCATGTTGTGTTTTATATTTCCAAATGTTTAATGGGTATCATGTATGTAATATGGATTTTCCAAGACTGATAAAATGATCAGACCCTTGGGATTTGAATCGTTATAATCATGCTAATGTAATTAAATAATGCATCAGATCTGGGCTTTTGGGTCGGGGCGTTAGATTTGGTATTAGGGGAAGTTTAGGAGGAACTTTTGGAACATGATTTAGAAAACATAGATTACGGATCATAACCCTACAATAGAAATTGAGGTTATGTATAGAGTAAAATTCAATAATTTTTGTAAGGATGATATTATGTTTGGAATCCTATAAATATATCATTGTCTGGATACTAGAAGTGTACATGGTTCTAGCATAGATGTACCAAGGAGTAATAACTTTGACAAGGTGTGTCTTGCCTAGCTTTGTGTAACCTTGTACATGAAAATGGGTCTTACTTCACACCTGGTTTGACACTCCTATGAAATACGCTTAGGATAATTTACATTTTCATTAAGAATCATCAAGAAATATTTAATTAGATGATGACTACGTGTAAACTATGATAAACTTCTTTTTTAATAGATTAAATAAGTCAGAGCCATGATTTAGGCATCCTATAAGTAATTCTCCATGATTGCGTGGTTTTCTATTTTGATAAGTGTTTCTCAAACTATTATTTCTAGTTTTACTCGATACAAGAACCTTAAAGAACTGGATTAACATTAAATGTGATGGAAATTTTTCTGAATAGATGTTAAATGTAATGAACATTGGAGTAAAGTATATTGTGATCATGGCAAATCAGCTTTCAAAGAACATAATAAAAAATGTGTAACTTGACCAAATATTGGACTCACTAAAGAGGATAATGAAAGTTTTCAATGAGAGTTTGGGTAATGGAGACAAAGGAGGAAAGTAAATTTAGTTTCCTCTGTCTCAAGATGTTGAAATAACCATCCAAGTGAATGTATTAGAGGGTCAAGAAGATCTTTTGACGGTGTAAAAGGACACAAATCATGTATTTTTAGAGGAAAACTGAAGATTTTTGTAGATACAATAAATGGTAATATTTCCATCCCTTAGACATCATTAATGGTTAAATTTATTTAGTGTGTAATGAATGGTCATTGTGAAACTCAATGTTTCAAGTGGAAAGAACAAGAATAGAATAAGCAAGGTGGTATGAGTAATGATTATATTATTGATGATAATGAAATATTAGTGAAACGTGAAAGGAAATATGTATTAAGAAATATGATAAGGTAGTCTTTCTAATGGATTAATTATGAATTATAATAATAGATGCTTTTATCTACATGTATTCATGAACTATGTCATTTCAATATATTATTAGTGATGTACTGGTTATAAAAATTATGAAATATATTAGTGTTTTACTATATTACTTTTTAATTATGGATTTGAGAACATATGTGGTATGGTAGGAAGAAAATTTACACATTATAACACTTAAAGTTTCACTAAACACGTGACTGGGAGAAATAAAGACCTCAATATGTTCCTTATGTTGAGATAATTATTAAGAAATGGTTGATTTGGAAAATTTATGACTACCTTGGAACTGATTAATAACGTATCAAAAAGTGGTCTATTCTATCATTGATAGAGTTTACAACACTTTTGGATTTAAGGAATATATCAAATAAAATTTGTATTACATAATGTATATGAAAGAATGAGTGTTCCCAATAATGTTTTTTGGTGATTCGAGTTATTACCAAATTTCATGATGATACATGATGAAGTTATTCACAAGTTTTCAATGTGAAAATTTTGAGATGCTTCATGTTGATAAAAAGATAATTATAAGTTTGTTTTGGAAATTCAGTGACCATATTTCTAATGTGTTAGATCATAATATATTTTAAAGGTTAACTATTTTTGAAATGGTTTATGTTGAACTTTGAATATGGTTTTAAAGATTAATATATTACATCACTATACGATGAATATTATTGTAAGAGATTATGTAGAAAAGGTTCAAGGGATGACCAAAGGAAAAGATTGTATAGATGTACCAAGTAAGTATATTTTTTATATTCATAGAGAATAATGGAATTCATCCACTCCAGGAATAATGATCTTGAAAAAAAACATATCCTTGAACTTTAATATTTGATTAATCAAATGGCCCCTATGATCATAGAGGATTTATAGTCTTGTGATTGTTAATATTCTCATAACCATGTAATATAGAACTCTCCATCAGAACTTGACAATTATATTTTTCTTTTGTATCCTTGTTTTCATTTTCTATCTATATTCTCCTAATAGAGAACCTAGTTACTTGTCTATTTTGCATTCATGTATACCTTGTTAAAAAGATGTTTAATTAACCCAATTTAAAATGTTGGTTTTTGAACAATAGTTTATTTTTAAATTTCAATCCCTTGATTACAGAGATCAAGTGTAAATTGTGAGGATACAATATAAATAAGGAGGGGACAATGTAACATTCTAAGGATTTAAAATATTTTCATGTTAAAATAAATATTATTTTGTCTCTCTTTATTCACAACAAAATATTACGCTTGATCAACACACCACACTGAGTTAGCATGTGGTATAAGGAAGATAGGTTTTTACCGCCTTTTAATAGAGCCCATATTTTAAAACTAAATTTTTTAAATTTTTTAAATTTTATTTTCCAAAATAAAAAATAATTTTTGAATTTTGAATTTTACAATTCTATTAGGGTGAATTTTTGGTATTTTTGAAGCAGTTATTTTTACATGAAAAGTGAAAAATACTGCATTTTAGTAAAGAAATTCCATTTTTTTAAATAGTTATTATTGTAAAATTATATCTTCAAAATATTTTTTTAAATTACAATTGAAAAATTATTCATATAAAAATACAATTCATGTTAATGTAATCATTTTTATTTTAAAACGTGATTTAAAAAATATATTAAACAGTTGGATGTTTCTAATTTAAAAACCGGTTTTCTCACCCAATGTGTAGGAGGAGCGATAATCTTAATTTTCTCACATTTTTTATTTTGAATTTTAAAAAATAAACATACATGGTTTGTAATAAGTACAATATTTATGGTCTAATATTATCAACTTAATTTTTTTCCAAGATATTAGTGAATGTGATTAAAATTAATTACGATAATTAAGATGAAATTAAGCTTAATAAGGGACTAAAACTTAATATTAAGTACCAAAATTACTAAGATACTATTCCAATATCCATTAGGTACAAATAATTAAACCATATCCCCAATTGTTTTAATATTATGGTTTATTGGTATATTAGTAAATTGAAGTTCACTATATATAATGTAAGGGGGAAAAAGGAACATTCCTTACCTTTAAAATTTATAAAACATTGAGATATGTAAGAACATCATATTTTAAGTTATACATATCATTTTTAAGTATAAATATTATATTTTTATTATGAAAATTTATCAATAATTTTTAGATATGGTTTAGTTACACAAAATTCTTAAGAAATGCCAACATAGTGATTATTTACTTAATAACAAAAAAATGAAACAATAAATATTAAAAGTTAATTGAATTCATTGAATTATTGTATTCTTTTTTTAGATTAATATATCATTTAAAACATTTTTAAACTTAATGTATTTTAATTTTATTTTATTTTTGATATTTTAAAATTAAAATTAAATAAATAATTTCAAAATTGATATTATAGTTATTTTACAATAAATGATACCTCATTAAATGATTTAAAATTAATAAAATTTATTCCAGGTAGTTTTTAAGTGTTAATATAAATTAAATATATTCTGGTAATATACCAATTAATCTTTTATAATTTAAATATTGACCCATATATAGTAAATACATTGTTTACATGGTTTGGGTTTAAACAGAGTTTTAGCATCTGACATTTGTTTGTTTTAAAATTAATCTCTAAAACAACTTGAATTTTTATTTTTTAAATTATTAAAAATATTAATAATTCATTGGATCTATATTTTTCAATAAATATCAATTTATTTCAGTCTTAATGGTAAAATTACATATGTTGAAAACTAGATGCTTTAATAAAAAAACCAAAATGATAAAATATAGATATCTTAGATGTCACGAAACCAAATTATTAAAATACCCAAATTTTTGTGTGGTAGAGGTCTTAATCAACCATGATTCAACATTAATCTTTTATTTTTTCATTTTAGACTCACTTTATGTAACACCCAAGGCTTCCACGGTATGTTTCCCTTTGAATAATGAAATAGCATGCATTGTACGCAATTTCAAGATTCTCACACACCGCGACCAATCAAAGTAGCCGTTATGAATATTAATACCAACTTTTTTATATTTTACAAATTTTCTCATTCAAAATGGACTTCATTTTTGTATTTACAATATCAAAATTATCTTAGGGTGAATTTTTGGTACTTTTCTGATAACTTTCATATTTTGATGAATAGTGAAAATTACTATATTTTAATTAAACCAAATTTTTAGTAGAAATAATTAATAGTAATAAATAATGCATTTTAGTGGCATTAAAGTGAAATTAGATTAAATTTTTACCATTTAATCCAATTTTGGTCGTTGGACATAATTTTACATTTAAACTAGACCTAAGGAGGTTTCAATCTTTTTATAGTTATTATTTCTTAAAAACTCACTTTTTGTTTTGATATAATTAATAGTAACAACGAGTAATAATCCAAACACACTTAAGAAAAATTGGCAATTAAAACCTGAAATAATCAAAATATTGAATAAATATAAACAAATAGGTAATAAAATGTTGTAAGAAGTTAATGAATGATAGTATAATAATTATTATGGTTATTCTTAATTTATTAATATAAATTAAAGAAGTATACAATAGGATAATAACTACACAACAAATGGATGTTTAAGTTATGGGATTTCGTCTCAAATTACATTCCATTGTGACATATTTGTTTATGCATGAATTCAATTTTTTATGTTGTAAATACTACCGTTTGACTTATTATATCATGAAAATCCTTATTCTTATTAAAATATAAGTTTCATTTAATCCATATAGATTTATTATTTAAATTTGTCAAAGTGGTCAGGGACACTTTGGAATGTCTAATGATTATTTTTCCTCAAGAATGTTTTAATGTCAACAACCCTTATTGTTAATTATAATCCTATGAGATATTATTGGTAAATCAATATTATTTATTAAATAGTGATATATGATGAGTCACATTTTGGACTAATTAAATCAATTATTCATTTCAATGAATGATTTTGATAAGTAAGACATGGATTGAGGACCATTCAGGGTAAGCCCTATTGGTTGGGGACCGGTTAATGAAATCCCCTCAATGCATAGGTAGTATAATGGGATAAAATTGGGATAGAAAAAAACCTTTGAGTTTGTAACCAATATGATATAAACTATCTTCTGGAAGGTCTTTAAATTATATTTATGGTTATTCAAACCAAATGGGTTTGTTACCAGTATGTTTGAAACTGTCTTGTGAAGGGTCTTGATAGAAATAGTTTCATGTACCTAGGAAACATAGAGTCCAAAAAATAATAATTATTATTATTGATAATTCAGTTATTATAATTATTTATACATGATATTTTTCATTGATATATCTATATATTCACTTCTTTCTCAGTTTAATGATTAATGTCATGTGTTTCAGTTTCTTACTTTTTCATATAGATATTTCTGTATATTGATATGTGAAAGTCATGTGTTATCATTTATTTTTGATTCCATAATTATTATTCTCATTGATACATTTTTTATCCTTCTTTACATAACGTTACATATAATTTTATCACCACCTTATTAGGTTTCCTTTCCAAGGTTAAGAAGAATAAGACATAGAATAAGCTTTCATGGATGCGGTTTTTTCATTTTAATATATATCGTGATGTGTTTTCTATTTTCAAATGTTTTATGGGTATCATGTATGTAATATGGATTTCCATGACTGATAAACTGATCAGACCCTTGGGATTTGAATCTTTATAATCATGATAAAGTTATTAAATAATGCATCAGATCTCGGCTTTTGGGTCGGGGCGTTAGATTTGGTATTAGGGGAAGTTTAGGAGGAACTTTTGGAACATGATTTAGAAAAACTAGATTATAGATCATAACCCTACGATAGAAATTGAGGTTAATTATAGAGTAAAATTCAATAATTTTAGTAAGGATGGTATTTTGTGGGGAATCCTATAAATATATCATTTTCTGGATACTAAAAGTGTACATGGTTCTAGCATAGATGTACCAAGGAGTAATAACTTTGACAAGGTGTGTATTACCTAACTTTGTGTAACCTTGTACATGAAAACGGGTCTTACTTCACACCTGGTTTGAAACTCCTATGAAATATGCTTAGGATAATTTACATTTTCATTAAGAATCATCAAGAAATATTTAATTAGATGATGACTATGAGTAAACTTTGATAATCTTCATTTTTAATAGATTAAATAAGTCGGAGGCATGATTTAGGCATCCTATAAGTAATTCTTCATGATTGTGTGGTCTTCTATTTTGATAAGTGTTGATCAAACTATTCTTTCTAGTTTTACTCAATGCATGAACCATAAAAAACTAGATTAACATTAAATGTGATACAAAATTTTCTGATTAGAAGATAAATGGAATGAACATTGGAGTAAAGTATATTGTGATCATGCCAAATCGGCTTTCATAGAACATGATTAAAAATGTGTAACTTGACCAAATATCGAACTAACTAAAGTGGATAATGAATGATTTCACTTAGAGTTCGGGTAATGTAGAAAAAAGAGGAAAGTAAATTTATTTTCCTCTATGTCAAAATGTTGAAATAACCATCCAAGTGAATGTATTAGAGGGTCAAGAAGAACTTTTGACGATGTAAAAGGACACAAATCATGTAATTCTAGAGGAATACTGAAGAATTTTGTGGATACAATAAACAGAAATATTTCCATCCCTTAGATGTCCTTGATGGTTAAATTTATTTAGTGTGAAATGAATGGTCATTGTGAAAATCAATGTTTCAAGTGGAAAGAACAAGAATAGAATAATCAAGGTGGTATGAGTAATGAGTATATTGTTGATGATGATGAAATAATAGTGAAACGTGAAAGGAAATATGTATTACGTAATATGATAAGGCAGTCTTGCTAGTGGATTAATTATGAATTATAATAATAGATTTTTTTATCTACATGTATTCATGAAAATTTTCATTTCAATATTTTATTAGTGATGTACTGCTTATAAAAATAATGAAATATATGAGGGTTGTACTATATTACATTTTCATTATGGATTTGAGAACATATGTGCTATGGTAGGAAGAAACTTTACTCATTATAAAGCTTAAATTTTCATAAAACACATGACTGGGAGAAATAAATACCTCAAAATGTTCCTTATGTTGAGATAATTATTAAGAAATTGTTGATTTGGAAAATTTATGACTACCTTGCAACTGATTAATGACTTTTCAAAAAGTGGTCTATGCTATCATTGATAGATTATACAACACATTTGGATTTAAGTAATATATCAAATTTAATTTGTATTACATAATGAATATGAATGAATTAATGTTCCCAATAATGTTTTTTCGTGATTTGAGTTATTACCAAATTTCAAGATGATACATGATGAAATTTTTCGCATGTTTGAAATCTGAAAATGTTAATATGCTTCATCTTGATAAAAAGATTATTATATGTTTGTTTTGGAAATTAAGTGACCATATTTCTAAAGTGTTGGATCATAATATTTTTGAAAGGTTAACTATTTGTGAAATGGTTTAAGTTGAACTTTGAATATGGTTTTAGAGATTAATATATTACATCACTATAAGATTAATCTTATTGTAAGAGATTATGTAGAAAAAGTTCAAGGAATGGCCAAAGGAAAATATTGTGTAGATGTACCAAGTAAGTATATTTTTTATATTCATAGAGAATAATGGAATTCATCCACTCTAGGAATAATGATCTTGAAAAATAAAATTTATCCTTGAACTTTAATATTTGATTAACCAAATGGCCCCTATGATCATAGAGGATTTATAGTCTTGTGTTTGATAATATTCTCATAACCATGTTTTCTATAACTCTCCATCAGAACTTGATTATTATATTTTTCTTTTCTATCCTTCTTTTCATTTCCTACCTACATTCTCTTAATAGGGAACCTAGTTACTTGTCTATTTTACATTCCTATATACCTTGTTAAAAATATGTGTAATTAACCCAATTTACAATGTCGGTCTTTTAACAATAGTTTATTTTTAAATTTCAATCCCTTGATTACTGAGATCAAGTGTAAATTGTGAGGATAAAATTTAAATAAGGAGGGAACAATGTAACATTCTAAGGATTTAAAATATTTTTATGTTAAAATAAATATTATTTTGTCTCTCTTTATTCACAACAAAATGTTACGCTTAATCAACACACCACACTGAGTTAGCATGTGGTATAAGGAAGATAGGGTTTTATGGCCTTTTAATAGAGCCCCTATTTTAAAACTAATTTTTTTAAATTTTTTAAATTTTATTTTTCAAAATAAAATTAATTATTGAATTTGGAATTTAACAGTTTTATTAGGGTGAATTTTTGGTATTTTTTGAGAAGTTGTTTTTACATGAACAGTGAAAAATGCTGCATTTTAATTAAAAATTCTATTTCATTTAAATAGTTATTATTGTAAAATTATATCATCAAAATATTTTTTAAAATTACAATTGACAAATTATACATATAAAAATACAATTCAGGTCAATGTAATCATTTTTATTTGAAAACATGATTTAAAAAACATATTAAACATTTGGATGTTTCTAATTTAAAAACCATCTTTCTCACCCAATATGCAGGATAAGCGTTAATATTAATTTTCTCACATTTCTGATTTTGAATTTTAAAAAGTAAACATACATGGTTTCTAATAAGTACAATATTTATGTTCTAATATTATCAACTTAATTTTTATCCAAGATAATAGTGAATGTGATAAAAATTAATTACGATAATTAAGTTAAAATTAAGCTTAATAAGGGACTAAAACTTAATATTAAGTACCAAAATGACTAAGAAAATATTCCAATAGCCATTGAGTACAAATAATTAGACCATATACCCAATTGTTTCTAAAATTATGGTTTATTGGTATATTAGTAAATTGAAGTTCCCTATATATAATGTAAGGCAAAAAAATAAAAAAAAAAGAACATTCCTTACCTTTAAAATTTATAAAACTTTGAGATATGTAAAAACATAACATTTTAAGTTATACACATCATTTTTTAGTATAAATATTATATTTTTAGTGTGAAAATTTATCAATAATTTTTATATATGCGTTAGTTACACAAAATTCTTAAGAAATGCCAACATAGTGATTATTTACTTAATGACTAAAAAAATAAATGAAACAATAAATATTAAAAGTGAATTCAATTCATTGAATTATTGTATTCATTTTTTTAGATTTATATATCATTAAAAACATTTTTAAACTTAATATATTTTAATTTTTACTTTTTTTATATTTGAAAATTAAAATCAAATAAATAATGTCAAAATTGATATTATTGTTATTTTCCAATAAATGATACTTCATTAAATGATTTAAAATTAATAAAAAATCATTCCAAGTAGTTTTTAAGTGTTAATATAAATTAATTATATTCTGCTAATATAACAATTAATCTTTTATAATTAAAATATTGACCCATATATAGTAAATACATTGTTAACATGGTTCGGGTTGAAACAGAGTTTTAGCACGTGACATTTGTTTGTTTTAAAATTAATCTCCAAAACAAATTGATTTTTTTTGTTATAAATTATTAAAAATATTAATAATTCATTGGATCTATATTTTTCAATAAATCTCACATTATTTCAGCCTTAATTGTAAAATTACATATGTTGGAAAACTAGATGCCTTAATAAAAATCCAAAATGATAAAATATAGATATCTTAGATGTCACGGAACCAAATTATTCAAATACAAAAAATTTTGTGTGGTGGAGGTCTTAATCAACCATGATTCAACTTTAATATTTTATTTTTTCATTTTGGACTCACTTTATGTAACACCCGAAGCATCCACGATACGTTTCCCTTTGAATAATGCAATAGCATGCATTGTATGCAATTTCAAGATTCTCACACACCGCGACCAATCAAAGTACCCGTTATGAATAGTAATACCAACTTTTTTAAATTTTAAAAATTTTATCATTCAAAATGGAAATAATTTTTGGATTCAGAATATCAAAATTATCTTAGGTTAAATTTTTGGTACTTTTCTGATAACTTTCATATTTTGATGAATAGTGAAATTTACTAAATTTTAATTAAAACAAATTTTTTTAATTGAAATAATTAACAGTAATAAATTATTAATTTGAGTGGTATTAAAGTGAAATTAGATTATATTTTTACCATTTAATCCAATTTTGGTCATTGGACATAATTTCACATTTAAACTGGACATAAGAAGGTGTCAATCTTTTGATAGTTATTATTTCTTAAAAACACACTTTTTGTTTTGACAACGGGAAATAATTTTAAATTAATTTCTACCACTTATATG
Source organism: Viscum album (assembly GCA_963277665.1). Taxonomy (NCBI): domain Eukaryota; kingdom Viridiplantae; phylum Streptophyta; class Magnoliopsida; order Santalales; family Viscaceae; genus Viscum; species Viscum album. The sequence continues at coordinate 418,398,069 of OY728143.1, forward strand.
GTTTGAATTTAGAAAAATGGATTCTAGATTTAGAATCAGGTGGTCCGAATTGTTTAAAAAGGTATCTTTTATTTTTAGACATTTTTAATAATTACTTCGGTAAATATTTTATTTACCATGGTTAAATGGTAAATCCGATAAATAAGGGAAACAAATAATATTATAATAATATTAAATTACCATAAAACGTGTCATAACCCTATTGGAAGATACATTTCGGACCATGGGAATCTTTGGGTCCATTTTTTGACCTCATGCAGCCACTTGTAAGTGATAATGACACTTTATGTTAATTAAGTTAAAGTAAATACAAAAATGACATAAGCATATATCTTTTAGTAAAACAATATTTAAATAGGGTTATACATGTTATATATTCAACAATAAATATTCACTATAAATATAAAAATATTTCCTACATAATGATACATTATATATAATTTTTATACATTGAATAATTAAATTTATTTATGACACATTGATGATGCAGTATTTTCCTTATTAATGAAATAATAAGATAATTGGTATTATAAATGTTAAAATAAATATAATTTTAAAGTTTTGATCCCATAAAATAATTTTATAGGTCAATATGACATGTTAGGATTGATTAAAATAATTTTATTTGAATTAATAATGTTTTTATGACTTTAACAAAAATAAATTATTAAATAGTGTCAAAATTGACATAAAGGAGTTTTTAAAACAAATATTATATTATTAATTAATATAATATTTCTAAAAATATAAGGTTTATGAAAATGACTTATATAATCATAGGTGTATAATTAAGGAACCACTTTGGGTTCTCTTTAAATTTTATAGTAAGTTTATTAACCATATAATATAAAAATACAAAGAGACATGGTAAATGTAAAACTATGTAACTTAGAGTTAAATCTATAATATAACGTAAATATAGTGACCCAAAACTATCTTAAACCTATTGTTTAAGTAGTTTTTGACCCATATTGATCTTATCCTTTAAATAATACACTTTTTAGCCATTAGAAACCGAAAATTATTTTATTATAAAATAATATTTCTAGCATTTCCTAAGGTGCCCCTCACTCCTCTTATAAAAGGGCACTCCACCTTCTCTCTGATTCACACCTTAAAATCATTTTAGTTCAGTCAAACTCTATAAAATACCCTCTAAAAAGTTCTCCCTTAATCCTAAATGCATTCCATTAGTCATCAATCCAACATATAGAGCCCTTTTGATCAAATAAAAAGGAAGAACCTGAAGAAGAGGTATATATTTCATCACCTCTTTCAAGTTGTTTTCTTCTTCCACTTCCTTTTTCTTTGTTGTTTCCATTATAAAATAATAACTCCAGTATCTTCTATATACTGTAATTTTATTATAAATATGGTATAAACAAATTCATTATTCTATCCATCCTTTGAATGACATGTCACCATACGTGTGTACATACGGCTTACCGTCTCCCTGTCATGGTGTAATTGTTATTCAATAAATTATTATTTGGATGGGTATAACAATGATGTCAAATTGATGTAAATAATAAATATAACATGATAATTATTATTTATCTATGATATACCATTAAATTATATAATATTTTAATATCAAAATAATGATATTGTCGCTTATGCGTATGTATGGATTACTGTCTCCACGAATTCGATGAGATTCATTCCCCGTCGTATCAATTCAATACAAATTTTCATTTCATGATTTGAAATAATGTTTAAGGACATGATATCATTCATTATATTAATAATATACATCCCATCCACAAAAAATATGACTCAAATAACAAATAATATAAAAGAAAATGAATCTGTTAACAACCGAAACAACAATAATACTAAAATATTATTAACAAAGAAATATTAGAAGATCATATATGATATCATATTTATATATATGATTCTTGTATAATTTGATAACAATAATTTAACTATTATACAGGAGGTTAACCTAACGTTGACCAAAGAAAATTACAAGGTAAGGGTTTATTTCACAATCTCTTCATTATCCGAAATTGTTTATACATAATTAAATACTAGGTCCTCTTTATCATCCACATCCATGTTTCTAAAAAATGTATTTCAAAACATTATTATTATTTTATAGACTATGGGTTAGAGTCATTTATTCTCTTGTTTGAATTTTATAATATGTTTATAAAGGAATATTTCTGTGATTTTCCAAACAAGTTCTTGTATAACCTTTTCGACAAAATTATGTTAAGAATGTCTTTTTTTAACTTATACGGCAGGTGCATCTATTTTCCGCTATTATAAAATTTTCAAACCTTCCCTTACAAGAATATAATAATATTTTCAAATTAAACGTTTTCCTTTATAATTATGTGACTTTTAAATGATTTCAAAAAATAGATATATCTCTCAAATAGTTTTGATTTCATCTATGTCAAAATGCTTTAATGTATTTTAAGCTTATATGATGTTGATTTATTATGATACAAAACTTCCATATTGTATTGAATATGTTGTGATATGTTTGACTGTGGAGGTGTTATTTTTATAACATTCATGGTTTATGAAGAAAGTATTGTCATTTTGTTTGCTAGTTTTAATACAAAATTTTATGTTATGTTTAAACCTATTTATATGAGGAATGAGTTGGACATAGTAAGTGATGGGTGGATCCCACTATAGATCCTCGATGCATCGGTATGTATAATGAGATAAACTAGTGTCCTGGCTCAAGGCCTTGACAAAATATTATTTTTAGTCTCGGCATAAGGCCTTGACTATGTGGTTATGATAGTCTGGAATTATGAATTCCATCATTATGAAAGTGGTTATTGATATTGCATGTGATTATTTTACTAATAGAATATCCATGTGAATATATAAATTGAATTATTTCATTTTATTTTTTCCATATTATGCTGATGTTTAAGTTTAATAGTCTTTTTTTAGTTATACATTTCCTTAAATGTTTTTGCTTAATTATGAATGTTTCTGCTATATTGTTATCCTTACTGAGCATATGATCTCACAGCTTTCTATGTTTTATTTTTTCTAGGATGTGAAGAAGTATTTTATGACTAACCTGGTTGGATAGTTTTAGGGGATATGATTTTGGACCTTGGAGACTATGTTGTTGTATTTATTCACTTTATCATGTAATGTAATCCTTATGAATGTATCTAATGTTTCCAAGGATACAAAACTAATCGGTCTTTCGAGACATGATCTTTTGTGATACTGCCAATGTTATGTAATAATGCACTTACTCTGGGTAACTAGGGTCGGGGTATTACATTTGGTATCAGAGTAAGTTTAGTACAAACTTTGGAAACTAGATTTAGATAAACTCTGATTGGAGAACATAGCCCTAAGATGGAATTTGAGGATTAGTATAGAATAACTTCCTTGAATTTTGGTATTGTAGAGATTTTGTGAGTTTTCCAAGCAATACATCCCTGTCTAGATATGAGCAGGTAGAGGTGGATCTGGTATAGATGTACCTAGGGGTAAAACCTGAAAACACCTCTTTGAGCTAGACTCAAACGGGAAGTGGTGCACGACAAAGGGCCTTGCTGTACTCTTGGTTACGACACTCCTGGGGGTTATACTTTGGAAAATTCTCATTTTTTAAAAAATCCATTATGAAGGGTTTATGATTATATACTTCCTCAATGAAAACATTTTTTATTATAGACTATATCTATAAATTGTTCAGTTTATGTTAAGTGTTTTACAAGTTGGGATTTATGTATATAGATTCATAATCTAATCTAGTTTATGCCAGTGTTTTGAAATCAATCCTAGTGGAAGGAATGGAAATCATATCAATGCATGCACTCTATGTAAGGATTTTCCTCCTACTTATGATAATTATAATGGAGCTGGTGATACAACTATTGTTGATCATCTTATCACCATACTGGGACAAATCACTTAGGTTATGAATAATAACCTTACTCGTATGGAGCACCCTAATCCGCAGTGTAGAGGATCAATGTTAGATCGCTTCATGAGTCAACAACCACCAACATTTAATGGGATTAGAGAATCCATTAGTAGTTGAGAAATGGATAAATTCTTTAGAGAAAATATTTCATGCCTTGGGTAGTAGTAAATGTGAATAAGTTTCTATGACAGTTTACAGCCTCACTAAGATGCTGATCAATGGTGGACATTGATTAAAAACACAAAGTCAGATGATAAAGTATCAAATATGGAATGGAGTGAGTTTAAAGAGATTTTCAAAGAAAATTACTTTCCTCATTACAATCGAGCAGATATGGAAAGACAATTTCTGAGTCTGAGGAAAAAGGAGGATGAGAATGTTGCAAAGTATGAGTCTAGCTTTACAAGGTTAGCAAAGCATATTGTAGATTATATAGATAACCCAAGAAGTAAGATTGATCATTTATTTGATGGGTTGAAACCATTTCCCCATCGATAATTAGTCCCAAAATCCTTCTTGTCATATGAAAATATTGTCTCATGTGTTATCAAGGCAGAAAATGAATTATCTAAGTCTTCTGACTTTAAAGAAAAGCAAGAGAAGAAGAGATCTGCTGATCACTATGGAAATAGAAATAAGGGGAATAAGGGAAAATTTTAATATATATACTACAGTAAATGTGGGAAGAAACACCATGGTACTTTCTTGAAGGGAATGGGAGTCTGTAACAAGTGTGGTGAAACAAGCCACCAAGCTCGTGATTACAAGTGGAAGAAAGAAGCTACCAATGTTCAATGCTACAATTGCAGGGAGATGATGCATTATGCAAATGAATGTCCTAAGCGTCAAGAAAACTTACCTCAGAAAAGGCCAAGTTTATGTGGTCACTACTACTAAGGTTGAAGCTCCAAAAGACGTGGTGGTAGGTAATATAATGGTTTCCTCAAGTTTAGCCATTGCTTTATTTGATTCTGGATCATCAAATTGTTTCATATCTTCCCTGTTTTCTATGAAAATTAGATATTTTTAATTTGATTAAACAATGGAGTTATCATTCAAAACTCTTAAGGGACGCAACATTGCAACAATTTTTTGTGAATCAGTTCCCATTAAGGCATATAAATGTTATTTTTCTACTGATCTCATCATCATAACCATGATGGAATTTTATATAATCCTCTGTATGGATTGGATTTTGGACCTTGATGAGAACATTTATTATAAGAAGAAAGAGGTTACAATTTTTTATGATGATAAGAAGTAACTTATCTTTAGAGTAGAAATGTCACCACCTAATTCTTATCAAGATCCACCCCCAGTAGCTCAACAAAATTCAATTATTGGGGAGGAAGAAAATGAAATAAGTTTGGGTGAGGAAAGGAATGTTTTAATAGAGAATGTACCTATTGTGCAAGAATATGTTGATGTTTTTCCATAGGATTTACCTGGAAATCTCCCAGAATGAGAAATTGAGGCCAATATGGAATTATTGGAACTAAAGAAAAAACTAGAGGAATTGAGTAATAAGGGGTTTATTCACCCTAGTGTTTCTCCATAGGTATCCCCTGTTCTTTTTGTTAAGAAAAAAGATGGATCTATGTGGATGTGCATTGTCTATAGTGGATCAATGCTATAACAATAAAGAACAAGTATCCCCTACCCCGCATTGAAGATTTATTCGACCAACATCATAGGGCTCAATAATTTTCAAAGATTGACCTTCGATCTGGATATCATCAGTTCTGTGTAAATAAAGAATTCATTCAGAAAAAAGCATTTCGAACCAGGTATGGGCATTACGAGTTTACAGTAATGCCTTTTGGGCTGACTAATGCACCCTCTATTTTCATGCATCTAATGAACAGAGTTTTCAGGGAATATCTTGATGAATTTGTAGTGGTATTTATTGATTATATCTTGTTATACTCCAAAATCTATGAAGATCATGAAAATCACTTGCGCATTATCCTGAAAACTAATAGAAGACATGAATTATATGGGAAGTTTAGCGAGTGTAAATTCTTTATTCAAGAGATTTCATTTCATGGACATATTGTCTCTAAGGATGGAATCTCTATTGATCCTTTTAAGACAAGATCAATCCAATAATGGCCAGCACCGATGAGTATAACTATGGTATGCAGTTTTATTGGTTTAGCAGGTTATTATCGATGTTTCGTCCCAAATTTTGCCTGATTGGCTAACCCATTAACGAAGCTCACATGTAAAGTGGTTAAATTTGTTTGGAAAAAAGAGTGTGAAAAATGTTTCGAATAACTGATGATAAGATTAGTCAATTCTCGTATCTAGACACTAACACTGGGGAATAATGAGTTTGTTATTTATAGTGATGCTTCAAAGAAAGGACTTGGTTGTGTCCTTATGAAGAATGATAGGGTCATTGCCTATGCATCACGACTGCTAAAAATTCATGAGAAAAACTATCCTATTCATGATCAGGAGTTAGCATTTGTAATATTTTCATTGACGATATGGATAGATTATCTCTACAGTGAAAAATGTGAGATATATATTGATCACAAGAGTTTGAAGTATATTTTCTCCCAGAAAGAACTCAACATAAGGAAAAAAAGATGGCTTGAACTACTCAAGGGTTAGTATTGCACCATACACTACCACCTGGGGAAGGAAAATAAGATGGAAAATTCTTTGAGTAGAAAAAATCATGGAGTTTTGAACCAGATGAGAGTTAAAAGGGATCCTATTATCATGGATCTAGTGAATATGGATATGGGAATTACCATGGAAGGTGAAACATCAATACTTTTTCAAATGGTCTCCAAACCATCCTTAATAGAAAGGATAAATAGTCTTCAGACCGATAATGAAGTGTTTCAAAAGAATATTAAAGCGATGAATGATGGAAGATTGAGTGACTTTGTGTATGAAGATGGAATTTTTATGTTTTGGAAGAGACATTGTGTTCCGGATTTACCTGATCTAAACAAATAATTGATGGATGATGCTCATAGTTCTAATTTCTCTATACACCCTGGTAGCACAAATATGTATAGTGATTTGAAGGAACATTTTTGGTTGGACAACATGAAGAAGGAGATTTTTTATTTTGTGTCAAGATGTATGGTTTGTCAACAAGTGAAAGCTGAAAGGCAACAACCTAGAAGAATCGTGCAACCAATTCCCATACCTGAGTGTAAATGGGATAATATTACGATGAACTTTGTCATGGGACTACCAAATACTCTTAGAAGGAACGATGAAATATGGGTCATTTTTTATCATCTTACCATGTCAGCACATTTTCTTACTATAAGATAATATTTACCACTTGAACGTCAAGTAAAACTATATATTAATGAATTTGTGAGACTTCATGGAGTACCCCTATCGATTGTTTCTAATCGTGATCCCCATTTTACTTCTTGATTCTGGAAAAGTCTTCAGAAAGCCCTAGATACTGAACTTTGTTTTAGTACTACCTACCACCCTCAAACTGATGGACAGTCAAAACAGACTATTCAGACCATAGAATACATGTTGATATCTTTGTCACTTGACTTTCAAGGAATGTGGGATCAATATTTACCTATGGTAGAATTTTCCTATAACAATTGCTTCAATTCAAGTGTTCAGATGGCACCATATGAAGCTTTATACAGAAAGAGATTTCGTACACCAACCTATTGGGATGATGATAGTTAAATGAAACTCATTTCCCCAGATCTTGTGGAGGAAACGATGGAAAAGGTGAAGGTAATCCAAAACCACATCAAAACAGCTAAAGGTAGGCAGAAGAGCTATGCCGATAACCGAAGAACGGATTTGGAATTTTAGGTAGGATATCATGTTTTCTTGAAGTTATCTCCATGGATGGGTGTTATACGTTTCGGTAATAAGGGTAAATTGAGTCCCAGGTATATCGGACCTTTCGAAATTCTAGAACTAATTGGGGCTGTAGCTTACCGTTTGGTAATGCTACCAAGTCTCTCCAAAGATCACGATGTATTCCACATATCACTATTGAGAAAATAAATGCCTGAACCAACGCATGTAATCGCCTATCAAGAATCAAAACTAGAACCCAATCTCTCTTATTGCGGAGGGCCCATCAAGATTCTTGATATGAGAGAACAAGTATTGAGAAACCGAATGACTCATATGGTAAAAGTTCTAGGGAGAAACCATAAGACGGAAGAGGCAACATGGGGACTCGGGGACTTATGATGAATAACCACCCGAGTATTTTTATGAATTAATATTATAGAAATTTAGAAGACAAAATTATTTGAAGGAGGGGATAATGTAACACCAAAAGCTTCCACAGTATGTTTCCCTTTGAATAATGCAATATCTTGCATTGTACACAACTTCGAGATTCTAATACACCGTGACCAATAAAAGTAGTCATAATGAACAGTAATACCCACTTTTTAAAATTATTAAAATATTATTGTTCATAGTGGACTTCATTTTTGGGTTCGGAATATCGAAATTATCTTAGGGTGAATTTTTTGTACTTTTCTAATAACTTTCATATTTTGATGAATAGTGAAAATTACTAAATTTTAATTAAACTCAAAATTTTTAATTGAAATAATTAATAGTGATAAATTATGAATTTGATTGGTTTTAAATCATAATTAGATTATATTTTTACCATTTCATTCAATTTTGATCATTGGACATAATTTCACATTTAAACTAGACATAAGCAAGTGTCAATCTTTTGATAGTTATTATTTCGTAAAAACACACTTTTTGTTTTGATAACAGGAATTAATTTTAAATTAATTTCTTGAACTTCTGTATTCTGAATATAGAAAAATGGTCTCCATATTTATAATTAGTAGGTCTAAATTTTGTAAATATCTTTTATTTTTAGGCATTTTGAATAATTACTTCGGTAAATATTTTATATACCATGGTTAAAGGGTAATTATGGTAAATAAGGGTAAACAAATAATATTATAATAATATTAAATTGTCTTAAAACATGTCCTAACCCTATTTGATGATACATGTTAGACCATGAGAATATTGGGGTCGATTTTGGGACCCCATGGAGCCACTTGTAAGTGATAATGACACTTTATATTAATTAAGTTAAAGTAAATACAAAATTCACATAAGCATATATCTTTTAGTAACACAATTTTTCATAGGGTAATACATGTTATCTATTCAGTTATAAATATTAATTAGAAATATAAAAATATTTCCTACATAATGGTACGTTATTTATAATTCTTAGACATTGAATAATTAAATTTCTTTATGAAACAATGATGATGCAGTATTTTCCTTATTAATGAATGAATCAAATAATTGGTCTTATAAATGTTAAAATAAATATAATTTTAAAGTTTTGATGCCATCAACGAATTTTATATGTTAATAATACATTTTATTATTAATTAAATGAATTTAGTTCTAATTAATAAAGTTTTTATGACAGTAACAAAAATCAATTATTAAATATTGTCAAAATTGACAAAAAGGAGTTTTTAAAACAAATTTTATATTATTAATTGATATAATATTTTTTAAGAACTGTGGTTAGTCCAAATGACTTATATAATTATATTTTTATCATTAACGAACCACTTGGGGTTTTATTTTAAGTTTATAGTATGTTTATTAACCATATAAGATAAAAATACAAAGAGACATGGTAAATGTCAAACTATGTAACTAAGAGTTAAATCTATAAGATTAGGTTAATATAGTGACTCAAACCTGTATAAACCCTATTGATTGTGTGGTTTTCGACCAACACCCACCTTATCCTTTAAATAATCCACTTTTGGGCCATTATAAACCAAATATTATTTTATTATAAAATAATATTTCGAGCTTTTCCTAAGGTTCCCCTCACTCCTCTTATAAAAGGGAACTCAACATTCTCTCTAATTCCCAACATAAAATCCTTTTGGATCGGCCAAAATCTTCCCAAATACCCTCTCAAATATCCTACCTTCATCCTATAGGCCTTTTTTTAGTCATAATTCTAACATAAGGAGTCCTTTTGATCAAATCAAAAGGAAAACCTTGAAAAAGAGGTAAATATCTCATCACCTCTTCCAAGTTCCTTTCTTTTCCCACTTCCTTTTTCTTTATTGTTTCTATTATAAAAGTAATAAATCCTGTATCTTCAATATATTTTGATGTTATTATAAATATGTTATAACCAAATTCATTATTCTATCCATCCTTTGAATGACATGTCACCATACATGCGTACATACAACTTACCGTCTCCACATCATGGTGTAATTGTTGTTAAATACATTATTATTTGGATGGGTATAATATTGTTGTGAAATTGATGTAAATAATAAATATAACATGATAATGGTTCTTTATATATGATATACCATCCAATTATATAATATTTTAATATCAAAATAACGATATTTTCACTTGTGCGTACGTACGGATTACCATCTCCACGAATGCGATAAGATTTATTCCCCATCGTATCCATTCATGGATAATTTTCATTTAATGATTAAAAATAATTTTTAAGGACATCATATAATTATGGATATGAATATGATACATCTCATCCACAACAAAAATGACTCAAATAACAAATAATATAAAGCAAAATGAATCTGTTAACACCAGAAACAATGATAATACTAAAATATTATTAACAATGCAATATTAGAAGATAATATATGATATCAAATTTATGAATATGATTCATGTATAATTTAATAACAATGATTTAACTATTATAAAGGAGTTAAAACCACTCTCGAACTAGGAAAAATACAAGGTAAGGGTTTATTTCACAGTCTCTTCATTATCTGAGATTGTTTACACGTAATTATCTACTGGAACATCTTTATCATCCACATCCAAGTTTCTTAAAAATGTATTTCAAAAAATTCTTACTATTTTATAGACTATGGTTTAAAGTCATTTATAACCTTGTTTGACTTTTATAAGATGTTTATAAATGAATCTTTTTTTCATTTTCCAAACAAGGTCATTTTTAACCTTTTCGAAAAAATTAATGTAAGAATGTATTTTTTTAACTTATATAGAGGGTGCAGCTATTTTCAGCCATTATAAAATTGTCAAAGATTCCCTTATAATCTTATAAGAATGTTTTAAAATTAAATGTTAGCTTTTAAAATTATGTGGCTTTTAATTGATTTAAAAAAAGTGATATTTCTATCAAATAGTTTTGATTTCATCTATGTCAACATCTTTTGATGGATTTTAAGCTTATTTGAAGTTGATTTATAATGATACAAAACTTCAATATTGTATTGAAGGTTTGTGATATGATTGACTATGGATGTGTTATTTTTATACCATTCATGGTTTATGAAGAATGTATTGACATTTTTTATGCTAGTTTTAATATGAATGTTTATGTTAGGTTTAAACCTATTCATATGAGGAGTGCATTGGAATTTGTAAGTGATGGGTGGAGCCTTCTATAGCTCCTCGATGCATAAATAGGTCTCATGAGATAAACTATTTTCTTGTAACAAGTCCTTGACAAAATATTATTTGTATTCTTGGCATAAGGCCTTGAAAATGTGGTTATGTTAGTGTGGCATTATGCATTCCATCATTATAAAAGTGGTTACTGATATTGCATGTGGTTATTCGACTAGTAGAATATCCATGTGAATAAGTAAATGGAATTATTTCATTTTATTTTTGATATATTATGATAATGTTCAAGTTTAAAAGTCTTTTGTTTTAGTTAAACATTGCCTTAATTGTTTATGCTTAATTATGAAAGTTTCTGCTATATTGTTATCCTTACTGAGAAACTGAGCTCACCCATTTCTATGTTTTATTTTTCCCAGGATGTGAAGAAGTATTTTATTACTGACCTGCAAGGATAGACTAAGGGGATATGAGTGTGGACTATGGATACTATGTTGTTGTATTTTTTTAACTTTATCATGTAATGTAAACCTTATGAATGTATCCAGTGTTTCCAAGGCTACTAAACTGATCAGTCATTCGAGACCTGATCTTTTGTGATCATTCCAATGTTATGTAATAATGCACCGACTCTGGGTAACTGGGGTTGGGGAATTACACTTTAGGTAAGTTATACCTCCCATTAATGTATACCTTTTGGTATTTAGGGGAGTGTCACTCCCCCTCCTCTATAAAAAGGAAATCAATCTGTCCCTTATTCACACCCTACAGGATACATATTCTCAACCAATGTATATCCAAATAGTTCCCCAACATTCATACCATTATAATGGAAGAATACCATTGTCAAAAAGAAATCCAACGAATCACTTTGGTGACAACTAGAAGAAGATACCCGATTAACAGGTAAGAAACATCCTTATGCTTTTTAGTTTTATTTATATTCTCTAATTCCTCGAATATTATTAGTTCATTATTGTATAAAAACACCAGCATCATAAATAAAAAATATTTTTTTACTCTATGTGTCTGACCTACACTTACACACACATCCATCTAATGGGTACTGAACATATTTTTTATATGTACAGTGGACTGCTGCTTCCTGAAAAGATGATTGTTCATTTTTTCCGTTACCACCTCTTGTCTTGGAAATTAAAATGGTAAGTCTATTTATATATTTTATATATGATATTTATTATTTATTTATTCTTATTTAATTATTTTATAAAAAATACCATTATACATACCCTTTTTCTTAAATATGATAACATCGCTTGTGGAAGTGTGGACTGCAGCCCCCTCAATGTGATGTGAATCGTAACCGTTATACAAGGAACATATTAAGGGAAATATTAATAAATATTTTATACATATATAACCTATATAAGATAATATAATTATAATAAATTTATCAATTACTTTTCACTCTTTTAAATACAATAGTGAAATAAAATTAGCGTTCATTCATACGTACGACCTACCGTCTCCATGAACGGTGAACTTCATTTCTTAACTCATATGGACTATTAGAAGTACATTGGTACTGAATTTATAAAATAATTAAGACATTGTTTACATTCTATATATGATTAAATCACTATGTAATTAATATTATTAACATGTATGAAATAAAAACACACTTGAGAAAACTATGAAATTAACACACAAAATAGTTAAAATAAAGAAAGAGTGTTAACAAATGGGTAATAAAATATATGAATAAGTTAATATATAATATTATAAACATGATTATTGTTTTAGTATAATATTTTAACATATATTTAAACAATATAAAGAATAATTAATACCACACAACAAAAGGAATGTTACGGTAATGTATTTCATCTCAATTAACATTCCATTGAGAATAATTTTGTTATGCACCAATTCACTTTTAAATGTTGTATGTACCACCCCTTGACATGTCATATCATTATTAACTTTATTATCTTGAAATTATATGTAACATTTAATTCATAGGAAATTATTATTTAAATTTTTTGAAGTGGTATGAGACACTTTACAATGTTTAAATATTATTTTTATTCGAGAATGTTTTAATGTCAAAAACCCTTGTGGTTATTTATCCTCAACTAAGGTATTATTTGTAAATAAATATTATTTATTATATATATATATTATAAGGAAAATCTTTTATTAATTAAATAAATTATTCAATTCTATGAAGGATTTGTAATGGTAAGACTTGGGTTGGGGACCGTTTAAGGTAAAACCTACGAGTTGGGGACAATTTAATAGATGCTCTAGATTCTTTAGTAATCTCACAAGATGGAATTAATTTGGAAAAACTATTCAATTATTTAACCATTATGATATAAAATATCTTTTGACTGTTCTTGATAGCATAATTAATGTTTTCCAAACCAAATTGGTTTGAAACAAGTATATTTTAAAATTTCATATGAAAGGTCTTGATGGTAGTGGTTCCATGTACCTAGGAAACATAGCATCCAAAATATACAAATTTACATTATTTATAATTCGATTATTGCCATTACTTATCCAATATATTTTTCTTTAAAATATCTATGTATTTACTTCTTTCTCGTATTATTGATTAATGGCATGTGTTTCGATTACATACCTTTCCAGATTCATATTGACTTATATAGTTATTTGAATAGAATGTGTTATTAGTTATCTACCATGACATAATTATAATTCTAAATGATTTTTTTAGACATATTTAATTACCCTTACTGATAATTTGAGCACACCCTTATTTTGTTTCATTTCCCATGGTTAAGAGGAAGAAAAAATTGAATAATCTTTCGTGGATATGGTTAATCTAATTTTATTATATATATTGTTGTATTTTCTATTTCTAAAGGTATAATTGGATTCATATAGTAAGATGTCTTTCCATGACTAAAAAACAAATTCCTCCATCAATATTTTATTTCTTATAATCATACCAATGTAATAAAATATTGAATTGGCTCTGGGATTTTTGAGTAAGGGAGTTACATCATCGCTATAAACATCCACTTCGACTGTAGTAATTTCATAATATTTATTTCTTTTAGAAAATATAAAATATTTTAAATATTTTAAAATAAATCATAATTGTTTCTTAAAAGGATTTAAAATTACCAAGTAAATTTGTAATGAGTGAAAAACTGGATGCAATGTAATGACACACTCACTGTGTAGAAGAATGATGGTCGAGACATACTACACCCCCACTATTCAAGGTTATTTTCCCTAGATGAATCTGGGACAGAACCACATCAACTTGTAGTATCAATTTAGGGTTTTATTTATAGTAAAATAATATATATATATATATATATATATATCTTACCAAAACATTAATATTTTTTCTTATATAAATACTTGTTTTCAAGGTCAATCATATAGTTATGCCCATTGCCTTTGTTTTACTAAATTTATTTCCCACAATTTCTACTAGAATCCTACTAATAAAAACTATAATGAACCTGAATCTAGTATAGCATACCTAATGGTTATTTTTTATATTTTTACTGGATATAACAGACCACATCTCATATGAATAACTAGTTTATCATTAAAGGAAAACTAGATACATACAAAAATATTAAACACAATTGAAAACATAAAATACAACATAGTACATTCTTTATCAATTTCATTATTACCTCAAGAATATCATTTCATATCAATCATAATACACTTCCTGGAATCATGGGGGAAAGAAACATTAATAAAGGGTCAGATTAGATGCTTAGTAATAGTGTGCATATGATTGAAGCTAAAATATCTATTAATAACATGATATAAATAAATGACAAACAACTAAAACATCATAAATAATAATGTGAGCTTAAATATTATCCATGGATTTCCTAACCATTTAAATAATCACCTAAAAATCAATAACTTATTCAATAATGATGGAATTCATAGTGAAAGATATCTTTAAAATATTTTTGATTCCTTATGCTAAGACATATACATAAATGGTTAAGGCCTCATCCAAATACCCAAAATTTCTTTTCGCATGAGTCTTAGTGATGCATCATGGGGACTTGAAATTGTATTCCCCACTAATAAATTAATAATTCCAATGTAATTGTCATATTTGTTTATAAAATACCTTATAATATTTATAGGAATATTTCTAGAGTTGGTCATGGAGAAATCATGGAATTCTGAGGTCTACAGAACCATAGTGATATGACATTAAAAAAATTAAATACATTTCATAATGTTTAAATTTTTTTCAAAAATAATAGGATGAATCCAAAAAGGACTCTCATATATGAAATATTTGACATATGTTAATTATTTAATGTGGTATATACACTATCCATTATGTATTGTTGGTCGGGACTAGGCGTTCAGTGGAGGGTGACTATAGGTGGACCTGATAATTAATTAAATGTAAATTTTATTAATTAATACTGGTTTAGTACCCCTTTTTCTTTTTTTTCTATTCATGATAGAGGTAGAAGACTCCCCTTGTGAGATGGATGAACTAAGCATAAGAGGTTCCATAGGACTCCATTCTTGATAGTGATCGCTCACGAATCATGGTGCAATGACTTTAGGGTATAAATCTGGACTTTTAACTCTTTTGTTTCATGATTACATAGTTGGATTTTTGGGTGTTACATAATTATCCAAATATATGGATTCTTATAAGGTTTTAAATGCTTTTATTAATTTTATTGATCCCCTTGGGGTCAATCTATTATTTTTCAGGAAAAAATGGAGGTGTTGGGAGGTTCATAGGGATTTTATATTTAGAAATCCCAATCACACATTGTGTAGTATAAGAGAATATTCCATGTTTTTATACCATTTGGGGAAGAAATATATTTGTTGATGACATGATATTTACTAGAGGTAAACACCATGTAGTGGGACATGGCCATGTGACTGAGTACATGGGAAGGTACTCCATGTAAGGGGACATGGTTGCATGGTAGTAGACAACAACACCCTAGGAGTACATGGGATGGAGGACATGTCTATTTATATAGGTATGACCATAGAACATAGGCATGGACCACTGTGCATGGGAATGAGTTGATAGACATGGTCTTGGGATGGGATAGGAAAACCCCATCTTGCACAGTATGTATAAACCATATAGCACTACATATCTATCCATGCCATACATGGGTGAGGACACGACCATGTATATTGGAGAGGTAACACACAATGTACTGGGTATACATGCTATATAAAATCACATGGATGGACAGTCCATGTGTAGAAGAGGACATGCCTAGGTGTTTATGTGAGGCTACACACCATTTGGACCATAGTACATTCCATGTAGTATTATTTTACATGAAAATTACCATGAAGTAATATGGAAAGAGTTTGGATGAGTGATAAATGTTATCTACCCTATGAAGGAAAGCCATGTACATTCCTCAAAGACTTCTTCCTTCTGTATCTCATTCATTGCGAGCCAAATTTTTTCCCATGATTAGCCTTTCCTAACTTATTTTCCATTGAAAATTTTAAAGTGTTCTTTGTTTTAGAATCTTAGATACAACACAAGGTGTTTCTAGAGGGATGTTTCATTTAGTGAAAATTTCTTGATTGTAGTGATATTGTAACATCACTATAGAGATGTCAGGTTCAGTAGTCATATATCACACCAGGGAGTGGGTCCCCATACTATTTATATAGTTATATTTGGTACTACCCCGTATATAAAAAGTCATGGTTCCTCTGTCTAGTATGCGGTGTCCCAATTCTGGAAGCCCCAACAGGGAGCGAGTCCTCTATGAAATTTTTTTCTCCCACAACTATAAAGTGAAGTAGTAGGATTGAGACCATTTATTCATATTGTAGGGATGTTTCATGTGCTTAATAGGTAGATATAGTGATCCCCAAGATGTGGAGTGTAGTGGAGAGTAACATTACCTCCTAACTCTTTATAGAGGTTATAAGAGATTCCAAGTAGCAGATATTTCTCCTCATCTATGGAGCATAGTGGTGTGGAATGGGCATCTCTACTCTGAATCATGGATGTTTGTGAATTTGGTTATTATTCAGTTATTGGATAAGGAAATAGTTGGGGACTCATCATTCTTAGCTAGGTTGTAGATATGGATATCCCCTTTCTCTTTCATTTGGGCTTCTTATTTAGCATATATAGGTTGTGTTATTGTTGGTATGTGTAACACCCGAGACTTTTATGTTATATAAATCATCAAAGGAATCTTTTTCTACACAACACTTTCTTGGCTTTCTTTACACGCAATCGCGACCTTCCTCGATAGCTTGCGTCGTACGCAATACCGAGTTTCACTAAACAACAATATGCTATTAAAACTAGCCGTTATGAATAGTAATAACCACTTTTTGAAATTTTATAAATTTTATTTTTCAAAATGGACTTCATTTTTGGACTCAGAATATCAAAATTAGCCTAGGGTGAAATTTTGGTATTTTTCTGAAAACTTTCAATTTTTGATGAATAGTGAAACCACTAAGTGGTAGGTTAAAAACTGAATTTTGCATAAAACTTAATTTTACCGCTTCTGTGAATGGAATTTCAAAAATATGAGAGACACGGTTAATATCAAGGACTAAAATGTGGTTCAATGAGATGAAAATAATTTTTTGGTGAATAGTAACTTTTTACTTTTTTTACCGCGGTTAATAGTAAATAGGGTAACTAAGGGTACATATGATATTAATATTACCCTAACACATGTCCTAATTCTATTGGACAAGTGTAATTCGACCAAAAACAAACTTAGGAATAAAATATGACCATTTAGGCCCACTTGGATTAGATTAGGACATTTATTATTAATTTATTTAAAGAAGGGTTAAAAGAGTTAAAATCAAAGTATATTTACTAAAACATTTTTAATATGGGGTTATACATAAGATAAATTCGATTGTAAGTATTCATTAGAAATCTAAAAAGATTTCCTACATGATGGTATTTTATTTGTAATTTTTAGACATCAAATCATTTAATTTATTTATGACACAAAGATGATGCAGTAATTATCTTGTTAACGAAATATTGACATAATTGATGTTATAAACACCAAAATAAATGTAATTTGAGACTTTTTATGAATTACACTAATTTTCTAGGTTACTATGATATATTAATGTTGATTTAATCAACTTGGTTCGAACATTTAATTCTGTTATGACTTTCCCAAAAATCATATATCAAATAGTGTCAAAATTGACACAAAATAGTTTTTAAATCAAATATTATATTATTAATTGTTATTGTGTTCCTAAAAATCTAATGTTCGGCCAAATGATTTAGATAAGGATATATATATTAATAATAAACAATTTTGGGTTCGTTTGGCATGTTATTGTAAGTGTATTAACCATATAGTGAAAGAAAACAAAAAGACATGATAAAAGTTAAATTATTTAACTTAGAGTTAAATCTAAATGATAAGGTTAAAATAATATCCTAAACTTGTCTAAATTCTATTGGTTGATAGGATTTCGACCCCTCCCCACCTTATCTTCGAAATAAGACCCTTTGGAACCATTATAAACCGATTTTGACTTTAATATAAAATAATATTTTGAGATATTCCTAAGGTGCCCCTCTCCTCCCTTATAAAAGGGAACCTCCTCCCCCTCCTCCTCACACCAAATTGAGCACTCAAGCTCGGCCAACCCCTGCCATTTTCCCCTCTCCACTTCCCTAGAATAGTCCTAGAGGTCCTGGTCTTCTCCAAAGACCACTCTTAGTTCCCTAAGTGGAGGATTCAAAGAGGCGTTCCAAAGAAGAGGTAATATCCATTACCGATCTTTTCAATTTCTTTCGTCTTCAACTTCTTCTTATTTAGTTGTTTCATGATAAAGTAATAACATCAGTATTACTTACATACTGATATGTTATTATAAATATGAAACATCCCTAATTCACCTTCTATCCATCCTACGGAAAAATGAAATCACCGCGCGTGCGTACGTACGGAATACCGTCTCCACGCCGTGGTGTAATCTATTTTCCACCATCACCTTACAAGGATGGGTATAATGGTGTAATGAGTAACTATATATGATTATTATTAAGTAATATTGATACTGAAATAATATATATATATACTCCAATACAATTCCACGATCATAGGAACGATATCATCACTCGTGCGTACGTACGGAATACCGTCTCCACGATGTGATGCGACTCGTTCTACATGATCTTCATTTCATAATGATTGTATAAATGAATTGAATGAATGAATATGGTATATAATACACTAATACCATTCTGGAAATGAATTATCTATAACCTAAAGATAAGAATAAGAATTTATTCGACAAAACACGCATAAGAACAAAAAGTTATAAAGACCCGAGTAACAAGTAACAATGAAATATTACTAAGAAGAAGCTAATAATATGACCATATATGATCTCATATCAATATGTATGATTCTGGAATAAGTCAATAACATTATTTAAACCATTATACAGGAGCTTCGGACACGAACAAAGCAAATCGGACCTAAGGTAAGGGAAATATCACAATCTCATTTTTATCCGAGATTGTTTATTCGTAAGTATTTACTGGGGTGTATTTTATCATCCACATCCATGTTCCCTCAATATGTAATATTGTTTCCATCCACTTGAAATAGTTTAAATCCAATTTTACCCTTAGGTGAGTTTTTAGTAAAGAATATGAAAGGAATCTTTTGTCGTTTTTCCGTACGAGGTACTTTTTGACTTTTCCGACAAAAGTACGAAGAATGTTTTTTTTAACTTAAAAGGCATGAATGGATTTTTAAAACATTGTTTCCAAGAAGCTTCCTTTACAAGTTTTCAAGTTTATTTTTAATCAACTTCTTTTATTTTAAAGTTGTATGACATGTTATGAAAGGAAAAATGTTTTTGAAGAAGAAAGGATATTTTCCTCAAGAATGGAGTTCAAGTGTTTTATCAAAATTATTTTCCATCTAAGATAATAAAGGGTTCTGTTTTTATCCCTATTATTAAATTGATTTGTTCATGTGGTGATGGAATTATTTTTATGAATTCCTTTATCTTATATGAATTGATTTATGATGTCATGATGTTTCAAGAATCCCATTTTTGTTACATATGTTATGCGATGATGTATGTTTTATGATTATGTGGCACACATAAGAAAGGATTCATTATAAGATGGGTGGGACCTATATCTCCCTCCAATGCATTGGGTAATGATTTTATATCTCATGAGATAGACATGGCTGGAACGGAAGGTTATTTCGGTTCAGTGATACAGGACTGAAACGAGGAGTGAACTCGGTTCAGAAAGGGACTTTGTCCACTAAGATAGTCTTGGCAATGAGTCATGACTAACAAGAAATGATTTTCCATGATTATGTGTGCATGCCACAAAGATTCAAGTTTTATGTTATGATTATGGGGATCTCATTTTCACTTCTATGATTTATTTCATGTTAAGATATTATGATCTCTTTTGCAGGTTTTGATTTTCATAAAGATATGATATGATTTTTATTTCCTTTATTTGCCCTTGCTGAGCATTTGAGCTCACCCTTTTATGCTTTCTTTTCCCCAGGTCAGGAAGATGGATATTAAGTAGAATATGCTAAAAGGGACCCTAGATATGATGGGAGACACTGTAGAAGATTTATGAACCCGTTGTTTATGTTTCCCAGTTTCTAAAGACACTATACCTATACGGTCCTTTGTGGTTTTGTCATATGTTGTAATAAGAGTGCTTCAATTTTGAAGTATTAACAATGTATGTAAAGTGTGGGTCGTTATAGTTGGTATCAGAGGAAAGGTATAGTCAACCTTTGGAAACTAGGATGTGAAAGCCTTAGTAAGAACCCTAAGGATATGTCTAAGCATAGAACACAATCTTAGTGTTTTAGAAATGGCCTTGAATAACCTAGGATAAGACATTAAGCATGAAAATTTTACTCTTGAATTATGTGGTTTCCTATTATAATTAGTGTTGCTCACACTATTCTTCTTGGTTTTAGTCAATGGCTGGAACCAGAAGGAACCGTGTTAATGCGGAATGCGATGGGCAATGCAATGATTGTCCCCCTGAGCAACCAAACGATATGGGAGCAGGAATGCAAAATCTTGTAGCCATGCTCACACAACTTTCTCAAGCTATGAATCATGCAGGATTTCCAAACGAACAAAGGAGGGAGCAACATTCTGTTGAATCCTTCATGAGGCAGCGTCCACCATCTTTCAGCGGGTCTACTGATCCATTAGTTGCTGAACAATGGATTAGTACTACTGAAAAGATATTTTCAGTTATTCAATGTTCTGAGCATGATAAAGTCATCCTAGCAGTGTATCGTTTGGAAGGAGATGCGGATCAATGGTGGAATCTTGTTAAGAATACGAGGCAAAGGGATGAAATTGAGTCTATGGAATGGGACGAGTTCAAGAACTTATTTTTCAATAAGTACTTCCCTCGTATTCTCCGAACAAAGATGGAGAAAGAGTTCCTTGAACTGAAGAAAAGGGATGATGAATCTGTTAGTACCTATGAAGCAAATTTTACAAGACTTGCAAGGTACGCTTCTGGTATTATTATCCAACTTGAGAGTAAGATCGATCGATTCTTTAGTGGCCTAAAACCAAGTCTTCGAAGGGCGTTATCCATAAGGGACTTCAATAGCTACGAAGAAATCGTTCGATGTGCTCTCAAAGTCGAGATGGAGATTGGAGTAACCCATCAGTCACATGGGTTTGATAAGAAGAGGAAGATGGAATTCAAAGAAAAATCTAAAGAGCACACGGAAAAGAAGATGAACTTTCCCTTATGCTCAAAGTGTGGAAAGAAACATGGAGGGAGTTGTCTTAAAGGGACAAGTAAATGTTTTAAATGTGGAAAGGAAGGTCATCGGGCATTTGAATGCCGTGATAATGGGAAGAAGATGTCTAATGATGCAAACAAAGGAAGGGATACACAGAATGAACCTGCTACACTTCAATGTTTCAAGTGCAAGGAGATGGGGCATTATGCCAATCAATGCCCAAATCCAAGGGTTGATGATGATGGTCGACGTCAACAAACTCTTAAGGCTAAAGACAAAGGAAAGTCACATGCAATTTCTATCAGCGATGTGGAGTACGATAACGATGTGGTGAAAGGTACACTTACCATCCACTCTAAAGTAGCAAATGTTTTATTTGATTCTGGATCCACCCACTCTTTTATTTCTGAAAAATTTTCTAAGGGTATCACCGTATTACCTCAACAATTAGATGTTGAGTTAGCTGTGACAACACCTAATGGCACATCAATCGCATCAGAAGTTTATAATTCTTCTCCGATCGAAGTTTGTGGGAAAGTGCTTCCTGCAAATCTTGTGATCCTTCCTTTAGTGGAATTTGATGTGATTCTTGGCATGGATTGGCTTTCTCTACATGGAGCTCATATCAATTGCCAAAGAAGGGAAGTCACATTTCATATTCCAGATCAACCTACGATCGTCTATCAATGCAAGGATGAACATAACCTTCCAGTGGAAATTTCTTCCATCTTATGGGTATTGATTCCACTAAATGAAGGTTATTTATCTCAAATGGTTGGTGAGAAACTCACGATTAAGAATATGCCCATTGTACGGGAGTTTGATGATGTCTTCCCGGAGGAATTGCCGGGTCTTCCACCAAATCGTGAAGTTGAGTTTTCAATAGAACTCGTACCGGGTGCTTTACCTATTTCAAAGACACCTTATAGAATGGCCCCAATTGAGTTGCAGGAATTGAAGAAGCAACTCCAAGAGAATCTTGATAAGGGATTCATACGCCCTAGTGCGTCACCTTGGGGAGCACCTGTTCTATTTGTTAAGAAGAAAGATGGATCAATGAGACTCTGCATTGATTATCGAGAACTTAACAAGATCACTATCAAGAACAAATATCCTCTCCCACGCATTGATGACTTATTTGACCAACTACGCGGAGCACAATACTTTTCCAAGATTGATCTTCGTTCAGGGTATCATCAATTAAGGGTCAAAAGGGAGGATATACCAAAGACGGCTTTCCGTACAAGGTATGGACACTATGAATTTATAGTGATGCCATTTGGTCTTACTAATGCCCCTGCTATCTTCATGGATCTAATGAATAGAGTCTTTAGAGACTATCTTGATCAATTTGTGGTAGTCTTTATAGACGATATTCTTGTCTATTCAAAGAGCAAGGAAGAGCATGAAGATCACTTGAGAATTATATTAAAGACCCTGAGAAAAGAGAAGCTTTATGCCAAATTTACCAAGTGTGAATTTTGGCTTCAAAAAGTTGCATTTTTGGGTCATATAATCTCAAAAGAGGGGATATCTGTGGATCCAGCAAAAACAGAGGTTATCGAAAGATGGTCAAGACCAACAACAGTAACTGAGATCCGAAGTTTTCTTGGTTTGGCTGGATATTATCGACGTTTTGTAAAAGATTTTTCACGGTTATCTAATCCAATCACCAAGTTGACTCGGAAAGGAGTTAAGTTTGTCTGGACAGAGGAATGTGAAGAGAATTTCAAGGAGTTGAAAAGAAGGTTATCCAGTGCACCTGTGCTCACACTGCCTTGTAGTGGAGAAAGGTTTGTGATCTACAGTGATGCATCCAAGAAGGGATTGGGGTGTGTTCTTATGCAAAATGATATGGTGATAGCTTATGCCTCACGACAGTTGAAAATCCATGAGCAAAATTACCCAACACATGATTTGGAGTTGGATGCGGTAATCTTTGCATTAAAGATTTGGAGGCATTACCTTTATGGTGAAAGGTGTGATATTTATACTGATCATAAAAGTTTAAAGTATATTTTCACACAAAAGGAGTTGAATATGCGCCAAAGAAGATGGTTGGAGCTGATTAAGGATTATGACTGCTCAATCCATTACCACCCTGGGAAAGCAAACAAGGTGGCAGATGCATTAAGTCGACAAGACCATGCTAGTTTATCCATGATGAGGATCACAAAAGATCCAATATTTATGGATTTACAAAGGATGGATCTTGGAATTATAATGGAAGGGGGAAAATCTTATCTTTCTCAAATGAATGTTCAACCATCTATACATGTGAAGATTAAAGAGGCACAGAAAGAAGATGTCGAGTTACAAAAGAAGGTGAGAAATGTTCCTGAATTCAACCTTGATTGTGATGGGATAATAAAGTTCAGGAATCGGGTTTGTGTTCCTCCCATCCCCGAATTAAAGAAAGAGCTGCTGGATGAGGCTCATAGTTCTTCATTCTCTATTCATCCTGGAAGCACGAAGATGTATAGGGACCTGAAAGTGTACTTCTGGTGGGATGGCATGAAAAGAGATGTTGCTGAATATGTCTCTCGATGCTTGGTTTGTCAACAAGTTAAAGCTGAGAGACATAAGTCTAAGGGGATGTTACAACCATTACCCATACCCGAATGGAAATGGGAAAACATCACTATGGACTTTGTCACAGGACTTCCTAAAACATCCAAAGGCAATAATGCTATCTGGGTCATAGTTGATCGTCTTACAAAGTCCGCACACTTCATTGCTATTAGAGAGGATTTCTCTCTAGATCAGCTTGCCAGGATATATGTAAAGGAAGTGGTAAGATTGCATGGAGTACCACTTTCTATTATATCTGATCGAGATCCGAGATTTACCTCGAAGTTCTGGCGAAGTCTTCAGCATACTCTGGATACAGAGTTGAGTTTCAGCACTGCTTATCATCCCCAGACAGACGGTCAGTCTGAGAGAACAATTCAAACCCTAGAAGATATGTTGAGAGCTTGCTCTATGGATTTCAAAGGAGGTTGGGATCAACACCTTCCTTTGGTGGAATTTTCTTATAATAATAGCTTTCACTCCAGTATTCAGATGGCTCCTTATGAAGCTCTCTATGGAAAGAAATGCAGGACTCCAACTTGCTGGGATGAAGTTGGGGAAACAAAGCTATTAGGACCTGATCTCGTTGATGAAATGGAAGAAAAAGTCAGATCTATTCAACAACACATAAGAGCAGCTCAGAGTCGACAGAAAAGTTATGCCGACAACCGAAGAAAAGACCTAGAGTTTGAAGTGGGCGATAAAGTGTTCTTACGAATATCTCCCTGGAAGAGGGTTATGAGATTTGGAAAGAAGGGGAAGTTGAGCCCTAGATATATCGGTCCTTTTGAAATACTGGATCGTGTTGAGAAGGTAGCTTACCGATTGGCGCTTCTACCGAATCTCTCTCAAGTTCACGATGTGTTCCATGTATCTCTCCTGAGAAAGTACATACCAGATCCTTCACATGTACTCAGCTCAGAAGTTGTACCACTGGAGCAAGATCTTTCTTATGAAGAACAGCCGATAGAGATTCTGGATCGTAGCGAAAAAGTCCTACGAAACAAGACCACTCGCTTGGTGAAAGTTTTATGGAGAAACCACCAACTTGAAGAAGCTACATGGGAGCTTGAGGATATGATGAGGGAGAAGTATCCTCATTTGTTTGTTGCAAAGTGACGAATTTCGAGGGCGAAATTCTTTTTAAGGGGGGTAGAATGTAACACCCGAGTCTTTTATGTTATATAAATCATCAAAGGAATCTTTTTCTACACAACACTTTCTTGGCTTGCTTTACACGTAATCGCGACCTTCCTCGATAGCTTGCGTCGTACGCAATACCGAGTTTCACTAAACAACAATATGCTATTAAAACTAGCCGTTATGAATAGTAATAACCACTTTTTGAAATTTTATAAATTTTATTTTTCAAAATGGACTTCATTTTTGGACTCAGAATATCAAAATTAGCCTAGGGTGAAATTTTGGTATTTTTCTGAAAACTTTCAATTTTTGATGAATAGTGAAACCACTAAGTGGTAGGTTAAAAACTGAATTTTGCATAAAACTTAATTTTACCGCTTCTGTGAATGGAATTTCAAAAAATCCGAGAGACACGGTTAATATCAAGGACTAAAATGTGGTTCAATGAGATGAAAATAATTTTTTGGTGAATAGTAACTTTTTACTTTTTTTACCGCGGTTAATAGTAAATAGGGTAACTAAGGGTAAATATGATATTAATATTACCCTAACACATGTCCTAATTCTATTGGACAAGTGTAATTCGACCAAAAACAAACTTAGGAATAAAATATGACCATTTAGGCCCACTTGGATTAGATTAGGACATTTATTATTAATTTATTTAAAGAAGGGTTAAAAGAGTTAAAATCAAAGTATATTTACTAAAACATTTTTAATATGGGGTTATACATAAGATAAATTCGATTGTAAATATTCATTAGAAAGCTAAAAAGATTTCCTACATGATGGTATTTTATTTGTAATTTTTAGACATCAAATAATATAATTTATTTATGATACAAAGATGATGCAGTAATTATCTTGTTAACGAAATATTGACATAATTGATGTTATAAACACCAAAATAAATGTAATTTGAGACTTTTTATGAATTACACTAATTTTCTAGGTTACTATGATATATTAATGTTGATTTAATCAACTTGGTTCGAACATTTAATTCTGTTATGACTTTCCCAAAAATCATATATCAAATAGTGTCAAAATTGACACAAAATAGTTTTTAAATCAAATATTATATTATTAATTGTTATTGTATTCCTAAAAATCTAAGGTTCGGCCAAATGATTTAGATAAGGATATATATATTAATAATAAACAATTTTGGGTTCTTTTGGCATGTTATTGTAAGTGTATTAACCATATAGTGAAAGAAAACAAAAAGACATGATAAAAGTTAAATTATTTAACTTAGAGTTAAATCTAAATGATAAGGTTAAAATAATATCCTAAACTTTTCTAAATTCTATTGGTTGGTAGGATTTCGACCCCTCCCCACCTTATCTTCGAAATAAGACCCTTTGGAACCATTATAAACCGATTTTGACTTTAATATAAAATAATATTTTGAGATATTCCTAAGGTGCCCCTCTCCTCCCTTATAAAAGGGCACCTCCTCCCCCTCCTCCTCACACCAAATTGAGCACTCAAGCTCGGCCAACCCCTGCCATTTTTCCCTCTCCACTTCCCTAGAATAGTCCTAGAGGTCCTGGTCTTCTCCAAAGACCACTCTTAGTTCCCTAAGTGGAGGATTCAAAGAGGCGTTCCAAAGAAGAGGTAATATCCATTACCGATCTTTTCAATTTCTTTCGTCTTCAACTTATTCTTATTTAGTTGTTTCATGATAAATTAATAACATCAGTATTACTTACATACTGATATGTTATTATAAATATGAAACATCCCTAATTCACCTTCTATCCATCCTACGGAAAAATGAAATCACCGCGCGTGCGTACGTACGGAATACCGTCTCCACGCCGTGGTGTAATCTATTTTCCACCATCACCTTACAAGGATGGGTATAATGGTGTAATGAGTAACTATATATGATTATTATTAAGTAATATTGATACTGAAATAATATATATATATACTCCAATACAATTCCACGATCATAGGAACGATATCATCACTCGTGCGTACGTACGGAATACCGTCTCCACGATGTGATGCGACTCGTTCTACATGATCTTCATTTCATAATGATTGTATAAATGAATTGAATGAATGAATATGGTATATAATACACTAATACCATTCTGGAAATTAATTATCTATAACCTAAAGATAAGAATAAGAATTTATTCGACAAAACACGCATAAGAACAAAAAGTTATAAAGACCCGAGTAACAAGTAACAATGAAATATTACTAACAAGAAGCTAATAATATGACCATATATGATCTCATATCAATATGTATGATTCTGGAATAAGTCAATAACATTATTTAAACCATTATACAGGAGCTTCGGACACGAACAAAGCAAATCGGACCTAAGGTAAGGGAAATATCACAATCTCATTTTTATCCGAGATTGTTTATTCGTAAGTATTTACTGGGGTGTATTTTATCATCCACATCTATGTTCCCTCAATATGTAATATTGTTTCTATCCACTTGAAATAGTTTAAATCCAATTTTACCCTTAGGTGAGTTTTTAGTAAAGAATATGAAAGGAATCTTTTGTCGTTTTTCCGTACGAGGTACTTTTTGACTTTTCCGACAAAAGTACGAAGAATGTTTTTTTAACTTATAAGGCATGAATGGATTTTTAAAACATTGTTTCCAAGAAGCTTCCTTTACAAGTTTTCAAGTTTATTTTTAATCAACTTCTTTTATTTTAAAGTTGTATGACATGTTATGAAAGGAAAAATGTTTTTGAAGAAGAAAGGATATTTTCCTCAAGAATGGAGTTCAAGTGTTTTATCAAAATTATTTTCCATCTAAGATAATAAAGGGTTCTGTTTTTATCCCTATTATTAAATTGATTTGTTCATGTTGTGATGGAATTATTTTTATGAATTCCTTTATCTTATATGAATTGATTTATGATGTCATGATGTTTCAAGAATCCCATTTTTGTTACATATGTTATGCGATGATGTATGTTTTATGATTATGTGGCACACATAAGAAAGGATTCATTATAAGATGGGTGGGACCTATATCTCCCTCCAATGCATTGGGTAATGATTTTATATCTCATGAGATAGACATGGCTGGAACGGAAGGTTATTTCGGTTCAGTGATACAGGACTGAAACGAGGAGTGAACTCGGTTCAGAAAGGGACTTTGTCCACTAAGATAGTCTTGGCAATGAGTCATGACTAACAAGAAATGATTTTCCATGATTATGTGTGCATGCCACAAAGATTCAAGTTTTATGTTATGATTATGGGGATCTCATTTTCACTTCTATGATTTATTTCATGTTAAGATATTATGATCTCTTTTGCAGGTTTTGATTTTCATAAAGATATGATATGATTTTTATTTCCTTTATTTGCCCTTGCTGAGCATTTGAGCTCACCCTTTTATGCTTTCTTTTCCCCAGGTCAGGAAGATGGATATTAAGTAGAATATGCTAAAAGGGACCCTAGATATGATGGGAGACACTGTAGAAGATTTATGAACCCGTTGTTTATGTTTCCCAGTTTCTAAAGACACTATACCTATACGGTCCTTTGTGGTTTTGTCATATGTTGTAATAAGAGTGCTTCAATTTTGAAGTATTAACAATTTATGTAAAGTGTGGGTCATTATAGTATGTCTCATATCCTGATTGACGTACCTCAGTGATGTTGATAAGAATCATAATTCATGGTTACATTGTTGATATTGAGATTTCATATTCACTATCACTCATGATCTTGGTACCCTCTTTCTTATGGGTTTAATGTACTAATTCCATTAGGTTTATCACTTTCATTTTGGGGTTTTAGGGTGCCTACAAGGTATTTTTAGAATCACCTATATATGGGTTATTCCCACACATTTCTTGTCTTATACAGATGAAATGCCACTTGATTGAGTCTTAGGACTAGGATCAGGGATATTTTAGTGACCTAGATAGATTGTGTTGTTTACTATGTGTTTAATTTGATTCCATTCCCCTTATACATGCTTTTATCATTTATGGTGGGCTTGTATTTATGAATTTATGCTTTCAAATGCACTATTATACAATGGTATTTTCCCAGAATTTTTTTCATTCATGTATTCCACTCAATTTGTTCTTCCTTTATTTTTATCTCTACATTACAGCATGGAGACAGTTATGTGTGCATTCGTACAGGTGTCGTAGGCTAAGACATCCCATGTATGTCATATGTATACTCAGAGATAGATGCCAACCCCTATCCTAATAGAGATAGACTTGAAGTGGTCACACTCGTCTTACCGCCATCCATGTTGACCCTTGTGGGTCAGGTTGTGACACCGAATGTATTCATCGTATGAATAAATAATACAACTTAAGCTACATGATTTAAATTCAGTAATATTTTATTTTGGAATAACTATTATAGAGAATGTAAATATTTTTCCTAGTCAAACTTATCCAAAAAATCGACTGAAATATAATGTATGGTATTATTAGAGTATATCCATAGTAAATAAAATCATTAAAAATTATATTGACATAGATGAAAATACTTTGAAAATATCTGTTGAAATTTTCTTGAGAAAAATGTACTTTTCACTTTGAAATGAATTATTTCAAATTAAAAATTTTCGAAAAAATTTATTAATAAATTTTAATTAAATGAAACCTTTGAAACATTTTAATTAATCTTCAATGCATTGGGTTTCTGTGAAGTTTGGTAATTGTTTAATGTTGTGTGTGTTAAAACAAATATTACTTTCAAATTTTCAAAGAAAATTAAAAAGTAACTCATTCGGAAAATGATAAGAAATTTCATTTTAATCCATTTTTTAATAATTAAAACACTGGTGAATTGTATTTAATAAATAATTTTATAATATTAAAAACATTATTTTAAATAGTTTTTTGTAAAATATGGGCTTGAAAAAAAATGATTCTAGTCCTAGTAGAAAAACGAAGTCTGTTTGCTTTAAAAAACATTATCTTAGTATCCTGAGTAGTTAAATAGAGGAAGATGAATGAAAAAATTTTCATATATATGAATAAATAAATGATAATAAAATATATTAGGATTAATATAGAATGAATAATAATTCACCCAGCAGATACATAAACATAAACAATCTAGAATAATTATGAGATTGTGAAATAAACCCTTAACTCATGATTGACTTCCATCATATGAGTTTAAACCTCCAGTATAATAAATATAAATATATTATAAATTTAATCTGTAATCATAATTATATATACAATATAATATTTTTTACTTCAAACTTTTATCACAATTTTATTAAAAAATATTTACTAAAATCGCAATTTTTGTTGATAACTAATTCTTTTTTCATGGATATTTTAGTTTGGTAGTTTTTTTACTTATACCTTGAACATGTATTTATCATATAAATAATTTTAATTTTAACACCCCAAGCTTCTACGGTACACTTCTCTTTGAATAATGCGATAGCGTTTCTTGCATGCAACATCGAGTTCTAACAAACCACAACCAATCAAACTAGCCGTTTTGAATAGTAATACCTACTTTTTGAAGTTTTATAAATTTTATCTCTCAAAATAGACTTCAATTTTGGATTCGGAATATCAAATTTAGCCTAGGGTGAAATTTTGGAACTTTTCGGATAACATTTATATTTTGACGAATAGTGAAAACTACTAAATTTTAATTAAAAACAACTTTTTTAATCAAAATAATTTATATTGAAAAATTATGAATTTGTGTGGTTTTAAAGTATATTTAGAATATATTTTTACCATTTAATACAATTTTGTTCATTGTATATTATTTTACAATTAAACCGGACATAAACAAGTGTCAATCTTTTGATAGTTATTATCTCTTAAAAACGCGCTTTTTGTTTTAACAACAGGAATTAATTTTAAATTAATTTCTGCCACTTATGTGTTTAGAATTTGGAAAAATTGATTCCATATTTGGAATCAGGATGTTCATATTGTGTAAATAGGTAACTTTTAATTTTAGACATTTTGAATAATTACATTGGTAAATATTTTATTTACCATGGTTAAGGGTAAATCCGGTAAATAAGTGTTAAACAATAATATTCTAATAATACTAAATTACCCTAAAACATGTCCTATCCTTATTGGTGGAAAACTTTCCAACCATGGGCATCTTTGGGTCGATTATAGGACCTCTTGGAGCCACTTGTAGGTGATAGAGACACTTTATTTTAATTAAGTTAAAATAAATACAAAAATGACAAAAGCATATATCGTTTAGAAAAACAATTTTTACATAGGGTTATATATTTTGGATTGTCGACTATAAAAATTAATTAGAAATATAAAACGTTTTCCTACATAATGATATTTTATTTATAATTTTTAGACATTAAATAATGTAATTTCTTTATGACACAATGATGATGTAGTAATTACCATAATACTGAAAAATTAAAATAATTGATATTATAAATACCAAAATTAATATAATTTTAGACTTTTTATAAATTACACTAATTTTATAGTTTAATATGACATGTTAGTATTGATTTAATTAACTTTTTTAGAAGTAATCATTCTGTTATAATTTTTACAAAAATCAACTATTTAATAGTGTCAAAATTGGCATAAAAGTGTTTTTAAAACAAATATTATATTATTAATTGATATTAAATTTCTACAAATACAAGGATCAGTCAAGAGACTTATATCATAATATATGTATAATTAATGGACCACTTGGGGGTCTTTTAGATGTATATATTAATTTTATTAACTATATAATATAAAAATACAAAGTGACATGGTAAGTGTCAAACTAATTAACTAAGAGTTAAAACGTAAACATAAGGTCAATATAGTAACCCAAACCTGTCTAAATACCATTGGTTGAGTGGTTTTCGACCTATCCCCACCATCAACTTTAAATAATCCACTTAGGAGCCATTAGAAACTGAATATGAATTTATTATAAAATAATATTTCTAGCTTTCCCAAAGGTGCCCCTCACCCCTCTTATAAAAGGGCACTCCCCCTTCTCATTAATTCACACATTCAATGCCTTTTGGTTCGGAAACCCCTACCCAAATACTCTTTCAACTTTCCTCACTTCATCCTAGAGGCCCTCCTTTAGTCAGAAAGCCAACCTAAGGATCCCTTTTGATCAAATAAAAAGGAATAACTCGAAGAAGAGGTAATGATTTCACCACCCCTTTTCATGTTCTTTTCTTCTTACACTTCTTCTTTCTTTGTTATTACCATTCTAAAATAATAACTCCAGTATTTTATATATACTGTGATGTTATTATAAATATGGTACACCCATATTCAGTATTCTATCCATCCTTTTAATAACATGTCACCATACGTGCGTACGTACGGCTTACCGTCTCCACGTCGTGGTGTAATTGTTATTCAACATATTAAAATTTTGGATGGGTATAATAATGATTTATAATTCATGTAAATAATAAATATAACATGATAATTATTCTTTATATATGATATACCATCCAATTATATATTATTTTAATATCAAAAAAATGATATTGTCATTCGTGCGAATGTACGGACTACCGTCTCCACCAACGCGATTAGATTCATTCTCTATCGTATCCATTCAAGTAGAATTATCATTTTATGATATAAAAATAATTTTATAGGACTTTATATCATTCTGGATATGAATAATATACAACTTATCCATGACAAACATGGCTTACGTAACAAAACAAATAAAATAAAACGATTAAGTTAACACCCGAAACAATGATAATACTAAGATGTTATTAACAAATCAATGTTAAAAGATCATATATGATATCATATTAATGTATATGATTCTTGTATAATTTAATAACAAGTATTTAACCATTATAAATGATGTTAACCTACCCCAACCAAGGAAAAGTACAAGGTAAGGGTTTATTTTTCAATCTCTTCATTATCCGAGGTTGTTTATACGTAACAATCTACTGGGATTTCTCTATCATCCACATCCAAGTTTCTAAAAAATGTATTTCAAAACATTTTTACTATTTACAAGAATATGGGTTAAAGTCATTTATACCATTTTTTGACTTTTTATTAGAGGTTTATATAGGAATCATTCCGTCATTTTCCAAACAAGGTTCTTTTTAACCTTTTCGACAGAATTAAGGTAAGAATGTTTTTTTAAACTTATATGGATGGTGTGAATATTATCTGCCATTATAAAATAGTCAAATCTTCCTTTATATATTATAAGAATATTTTTAAATAAAATTTTATATTTTATAAATATATGACTCTTAAATGATTTCAAAATAAAAAGATATATTACACTAAAAAGTGTTTTGATTTCATCTATGTCAACATCCTTTGATGGATTTTACGCTTATTTGAAGTTGATTTACTATGATAAAAAAACATATATATTGTATTGAAGGTTTTTTGATATGTTTGACTGTGGATGTACTATTTTTATACCATTAAGGTTTTATGGATGAAGTATTTTCATTTCATATGTTAGTTTTAATACGAATGTTTATGTTAGTTTAAACCTTTTCATATGGGAATTCATTGGACTTAATATGTGACTGGTGGAGCCCGCTATATCTCCTCGATGCATCTGTAGGTCTCATGAGACAAAGTAGTGTCTTGGCATAAGGCCTTGAATAAATCTTATTTGTAGTCTTGGCACAAGTCCTTGGCTATGTTGTTATGATAGTCTGGAATTATGCATTCCATCATTATGAAAGTGGTTATTGATATTGCATGTGATTATTCGATTAGTAGAATATCCATGTGAATAAGT
Organism: Viscum album; assembly: GCA_963277665.1. Taxonomy (NCBI): domain Eukaryota; kingdom Viridiplantae; phylum Streptophyta; class Magnoliopsida; order Santalales; family Viscaceae; genus Viscum; species Viscum album. The sequence continues at coordinate 418,432,583 of OY728143.1, forward strand.
AAATGGAATTATTTAATTTTATTTTTTCCATACTATGTTGAAGGTTAAGTATAAAAGGATTTTTTTAGTTATACATTACCTTAAATGTTTATTATTATTTATGAATGTTTCTGCTATATTGTTATCCTTACTGGAAATTTGAGCTCACCCCTATTATATGTTTTATTTTTCCCAGGATGTGAAGAGGTTAATTATAAATGACCTTCAGGGATAGTATCAGGGGATAAGAGTGTGGAATATGGAGACTATGTTGTTATAGTTTTCATTTTTATGATGAAATGTAAAACTTTATGAATATATCTAGTGTTTCCAAGGCTACTAAACTAATCGGTCTTTCGAGATTTGATCTTTCTCAGGATCATAAAAATGTTATCTAATAATGCACTGACTTGGGTAACTGGGGTCGGGGCGTTACAGTTGGTATCAGATAAAGTTTAGTACAAACCTTGGAAGCTAGATTTAGATAAACTCTGATTAGAGCACATAGATTTAAGATGGACATTGAGGATTAGTATAGAAGAACTTCCTAGAATTTTGGTATTGTATAGAATTTGTTACCTTTCTAAGGAATACATCCCTGTCTAGATACGAGCAGGTAGAGGCGGATCTGGCACAGATGTACCTAGGGGTAAAACCCGAAAACACCACTTTGAGCTAGACTCAAACGGGAACTGGTGCACGACAACGGGCCTTGCTGCACTCTTGGTTACGAAACTCCTAAGGGATATGCTTAGGATAACTCTCATTTTATTTACAAATCATTATGAAAGGTTTATGAGTATATACTTCCTCCAAGAAAACATTTTTATGATTATGGATTATTTTCATAAATCGTTCAATTTATGTTAAGTGGTTTATAAGTATGGAATTATGTATTTTGATTCATAAACTGATCTAGTTTATGCCATTGTTTAGAAATGGCGCCTAGTGTAAGAAATGGAAACCTTATCAATTCACGCACTCCATGTAGGTATTTCCCTCCTTCTCAAGATAATTATAGTGGATCCGGTGATGCAACTGCTGCCGATCAGCTAATCACCATACTGGGAAAACTCACTCAGGTTATGAATAATAACCTTACCCGTATGGAGCACCCTAATCCGCAGCATGGAGGATTAATGTTAGATCACTTCATGAGGAAACAACCACCAATTTTCAATGGGAGTACAAATCCCTTAGTAGCTGAGAAATGGATAAATTCCCTAGAGAAAATATTTCAGGCTTTGGGGAGTAGTGAAAGGGAAAAAGTTATCATGGCAGTTTGCCGCCTCACTGGAGATGTTGATCAATGGTGGTAATTGATTCAAAACATGACGGAAGTTGATGAAGTATCAAATATGGAATGGAGGGAGTTTAAAGATCTGTTTTTAGAAAAATACTTTCCTCGTGACCATCGAGAAGATATGTAAAGGCAATTTCTGAGTCTGAGACAAAAGGAGGATGAGAATGTCACAGAGTATGAGGCTAACTTTACAAGGTTAGCAGGGTGTACTGGAGATTATATACGTAACCCAAGAAGTAAGATTGATCATTTCTTTGATGGGTTAAAACCATTTATCCATTGATCATTAGTCTCACAATCCTTCTCATCGTACGAAGACATTGTCTCAAGTGATATCAAGACAGAAAAGGAATTCTCTATGTATTATGACTTTAAAGCAAAGCAAGAGAAGAAGAGATATGTTGATCAATCTAGGAATGGAAATAAGGGGAATAAGGGAGAGGTAGAATATCCATCTTGTGGTAAATGTGGGAATAAACACCCCGGTACTTGCTTGAAGGGAATGGGTTTCTGTTACAAGTGTGGTGAAAAAGGACACCAAGCTCGTGATTGAAAACGGGAGAATGAAGCTACCAATGTTTAGTGCTACAATTGCAGGGAGATGGGACATTATGCAAATGAATTTCATAAGAGTCAGGGGAACGTACCTCAGAAAAGGAAAAGGGATCAAGGCCAAGCTTATGTTATCACTGCTACTGAGGTAGAAGCTCCGAAAGATGAGGTTGCAGGTAATTTAATGGTTTCATTAAGTTTAGCAAATGCATTATTTGATTCTGGATCATTGCATTGTTTCATATCTTCCAAGTTTGCTAAGAAAATTAGATATTTATAATTTGATTTAACAAGGGAGTTATCAGTTAAAACTCCTAAGGGAAGTATCATTGCGACAAAGTTTAGTGAATCAGTCCCCATTAGAGCCCATAAATGTTCTTTATCTACTGATCTCATCGTCATACCTATGATTTTGTTTGATATAATCCTCAGTATGGATTGGCTTTCGGAATATGATGTGAAGATTTATTGTAATAAGAAGGAGGTTATGATTTTTGATGATGATGATAAGGATCACCTTTTCTTTAGAGCAGAATCGTCACCACCTAATTCTTTTCTAGATCCACCCCCAGTAGCTCAACTAAATTAAATTATTGGGGGGAAGATAATTAAATGACTATGGGTGAAGAAAGGAATGTTCAAATAGATGATTTACCTATTGTGAAAGAATGTGTAGATGTGTTTTTGGAGGATTTACCTGGACATCCTCTAGAATGAGAATTGCTGTTTTCCATTGATTTAATTCCTGGATCAAGGCCTATATCAAAGACCCCTTATAGAATGGCCACTGTAGAATTAGTTAAACTAAAGAAACAACTATAGGAATTGAGTAATAAGGGATTTATTCACCCTAGTGTTTCACTATGGGGTGCCCCTGTTCTTTTTGTTAAAAATAAAGATGGATCTATGAGGTTATGTATCGACTACGGGGTGATCAATGCTATAACAATAAAGAAAAAGTATCCCCTACCTTGCATTGATGATTTATTTGACCAACTGCAGGGAGCTCAATACTTCTCAAAGATTGACCTTAGATCTGGATACCATCAGTTGTGTGTAAAGAAGAAAGACATTCCGAATACAGCATTTCGAACCAGGTATGGGCATTACAAGTTTATAGTAATGCCTTTTGGATTGACTAATGCACCCTCTGTTTTCATGGATCTGATGAATGGAGTTTTCAAGGAATATCTCGATGAATTTGTGGTGGTATTTATTGATAATATCTTGGTATACTCCAAAAGCTACCAAGATCATGAAAATCACTTGCGCATTATCCTGTAGACTCTGAGAAGACATTAATTATATGAGAAGTTTAGCAAGTGTGAAATCTGGCTTCAGGAGATTTCTTTTATTGGCCATATTGTCTCTAAATATGGAATCTCTGTTGATCCTTCTAAGACCAAGGCAATCCAAGAATGGCCAGCACCGACGAGTATAACTGAGGTACGTAGTTTTATTGGTTTAGAAAGTTATTATAAACGTTTCGTCCAGCATTTTGCCAGGTTGGCTAACCCATTAACAAAGCTCACATGTAAAGGGGTTAAATTTTTTTGGAAAAAAGAGTGTGAAGAATGTTTCGAAGAACTGAAGAGAATAATAGTGAATTCTCCTATATTGACTCTACCATTGGGGAATGATGGGTTCGTTATTTATAGCGATGCATCGAAGAAATGACTTGGTTGTGTCCTTATGAAAAATGATAGAGTTATTGACTATGCATCACGACAGTTAAAATTCATGAACAAAACTATCCTACTCATGATCTCGAGTTAGCAGCTGTGATCTTTTCTTTGAAGATATGGAGGCACTACCTCTATGGTGAAAAATGTGAAATTTATACTGATCACAATAGTTTGAAGTATATTTTCTCAAAAAAATAACTCAACATGAGGCAAATGAGAGGGCTTGAATTACTCAAGGATTATGATTGTATGATACACTACCACCCGGGGAAAGCAAACAAGGTGGCAGATGCTTTGACCAGAAAAGATCATGGAGTTTTGAACAATATGATAATTGAAAGGGATCCAATTTTCATGGATCTAGTGATGATGGACAAGGGAATAACCATGGAAGGTGAAGCATAAATTCTTTTTCAAATGGTTGCCAAAAAATCTTTACTAGAAACAATTAAGAGTTCTCAGACTGAAAATGAAGAATTTCCAAAGAAGATTAAAGCAGTGAATGATGGGAGATTGAGAGACTTTGTGTATGAAGATGGAATTTTGAAATTCGGGAGGAGACTTTGTGTTCCAGATATACCTGATCTAGAAAGGGAATTGCTAGATGATGTACATAGTTCCAATTTCTCTATACACCCTTGGAACACCAAAATGTATAGAGATTTGACGGAACGTTTTTGGTGGGACAACATGAAGAGGAAGATTGCTGATTTTGTGTCAAGATGTATGTTTTGTCAACAATTGAAAGCTATAAGGCAACAGCCTAGAGGAATCATGCAACCTCTTCCCATACCGGAGTGGAAATGCGACAATATTATGATGGACTTTGTCATGGGGCTACCAAAGACTCCTAGAAGAAACGATGCAAAATGGGTTATTATTGATCGTCTTACCAAGTCAGAACATTTTCTTGCTATATGAGAAGATATACCACTAGCACGTCTAGAAAGACTGTATGTTGATGAAGTTGTGATAATTCATGGAGTACCCCTATCAATTTTTTCTGATCATGATCCCCATTTTACTTTAAGATTCTGGAAGAGTCTTCAGAAATCCCTGGATACTGATCTTCATTTGAGCACTGCCTACCACCCTTAGACAGACGGAAATTCAGAACGGACTATTCAAACCTTATAAGACATGTTTATATCTTTCTCACTTGACTTTAAAGGTATGTGGGATCAATATTTACCTTTGGTAGAATTTTTATATAACAATAGCTTCCATTCGAGTATTCAGATGGCACAATATGAAGCGTTATACGGAAAGGGATGTCGCACACCAACCTATTAGGATGAAGTTGGTAAAAGAAAACTTGTAGGTCCAGAACTGGTAGAGGAAACAATGGAAAAGGTGAAGGTAATCCAAAATCACATCAAAGCATCTCAAAGTAGGTAGAAGAGCTATGCCGTTAATCGAAGGAAGGATTTGGAATTTCAAGTCGGTGATCTTGTTTTCCTGAAGGTATCTACATGGAAGGGAGTCATAAGTTTTGGTAAGAAAGGTAAATTGACTCCCAGGTACATCGGACCTTTCGAAATTCTAGAACGAATTGGGGCTGTAGCTTACCGATTGCCAATGCCGCCAAGTCTCTCCAAAGTTCACAATGTGTTCCACGTATCTCTGTTGAGGAAATACATTCCTGACCCAATGCATGTACTCACCTATGAGGAATTAGAATTGGAACCCGATCTATCTTATTGTGAAGAGCCCGTCAAGATTCTTGATACGAGATAACATGTACTGAGAAACCGGATGACGCGTCTGGTAAACGTTTTGTGGAGAAACCATAAGATGGAAGAGGCAACGTGGGAACCCGAGGAACTTATGATGAAGAACCATCCGAGTCTTTTCATGCGGTAGTATTCTAGATATTTCGAGGACAAAATTATTTGAAGGAGCAGAGAATGTAACACCCCAAGATTCTACAGTACGCTTCACTTTGATTAATGCGATAGCGTGTGTTGTACGCAACATCGAGTTCTAACACACCACAACCAATCAAACTAGCTGTCATGAATAGTAATACCAACTTTTTTAAATTTTATAAATTTTATCTCTCAAAATGGACTTCATTTTTGTATTCGTAAAACCGAATTTATCCTAGGGTGAAATTTTGGAACTTTTCAGATAACATTTATATTTTCATGAATAGTGAAAATTACTAAATTTTAATTAAAAACAACTTTTTTAATCGAAATAATTTATATTGATAAATTATGAATTTGTGTGGTCTTAAATCATATTTAGAATATATTTTTACCATTTAATACAATTTTGGTCATTGTACATAATTTTACAATTAAACCGGACATAAATAATTGTCAATCTTTTGATAGTTATTATCTCTTAAAAACACGCTTTTTGTTTTAACAACGGGAATTAATTTTAAATTAATTTCTGCCAATTCTGTGTTTTGAATATGGAAAAATGGATACCATGTTTGGAATCAGGTTGTTCATATTTTGTAAATAGGTAACTTTTATTTTTGGACATTTTGAATAATTACTTCGGTAAATATTTTATTTACCATGGTTAAGGGTAATCCGGTAAATAAGGGTTAAAAAATAATAATATAATAATACGAAATTACCCTAAAACGTGTCCTAACCTTATTTTTGGATACATGTCCGACCATGGGAATATTGGGGTCGATTTTGGGACCCCATGGATCCACTTGTAGGTGATAGGGACACTTTATTTTAATTAGGTTAAAATAAATACAAAAATGACATAAGCATATATCTTTTAGAAAAACAATTTTTACACAGGGTTATATATGTCGGATATTTGACTATAAATATTAATTAGAGAGATAAAAATATTTCCTACATAATGTTATTTTACTTATAATTTTTAGACATTGAATAATGTAATTTATATATGAAACAATGATGATGCAGTAAGTACCATAATAGTGAAAAATTAAAATAATTGATATTATAAATACCCAAATAAATATAATTTGAGACTTTTTGTGAATTAAACTAATTTTATAGGTTAATATTACATGTTAGGATTGATTTAATTAACGTTTTTAGAAGTAATAATTCTGTTATGATTTTTACAAAAATCAACTATTGAATAGTGTCAAAATTGACATAAAAGAGTTTTTAAAAAAATATTATATTATTAATTGATATTAAATTCCTAAAAATCTAAAGTTCGGAGAATAGACTTATATCATGATATTTGTATCATTAATGGACCACATGGGGTTCTCTTGGAGGTATATATTATGTTTATTAACTATATAATATAAAAATACAAAGTGACATGGTAAGTGTCAAACTAATTAACTAAGAGTTAAAACTTAAAGATAAGGTCAATATAGTAACCCAAAACTCTCTAACTACTATTGGTTGAGTGTTTTTAGACCTATACCAACCTTAAACTTTAAATAATCCACTTTGGAGCCATTAGAAACCGAATATGAATTTATTATAAAATAATATTTCTAGCTTTTCCAAAGGTGCCCCTCACCCCTCTTATAAAAGGGCACTCCTCCTTCTCATTAATTCACACCTTCAAAGCATTTTGGTTCGGCCAAACCCTGCCCAAATACTCTCTCAACTTCCCTCAATTCATCCTAGAGGCCCTTCTTTAGTCATAAAGCCAACCTAAGGAGCCCTTTTGATCAAATAAAAAGGAATAACCCGAAGAAGAGGTAATGATTTCACCACCCCTTTCCAAGTTCCTTTCTTCTTCCACTTCTTCTTTCTTTTTTATTAGCATTATAAAATAATAAATCCAGTATAATATATATACTGTTATGTAATTATAAATATGGTACAACCATATTCAGTAATCTGTCCACCCTTTGAATAACATGTCACCATACGTGCGTACGTACGGCTTACAGTCTCCACGTCGTGGTGTAATTGTTATTCAATATATTATTATTTGGATGGTTATAATAATGATTTATAATTAATTTAAATAAAAAAAATAAATTGATAATTATTCTTTATATATTATATACCATCAAATTATATATTATTTTAATATCAAAATAATGATATTGTCGCTCGTGCGTACGTACGGACTACCGTCTCCACAAACGCGATGAGATTCATTCTCCATCGTATCCATTCAAGTATAATTATCATTTGATGACTTAAAAATACTGTTTAAGGACATGATATCATTCTGGATATGAATATGATACAACCTATCCATGACAAACATGGCTTACGTAACAAAACATATAAAAGAAAACGATTAAGTTAACACCCGAAACAACGATAATACTAAGATATTATTCACAAATCATTGTAAAAAGGTCATATATGATATCATATTAATGTATATGATTCTTGTATAATTTGATAACAATTATTTCACCATTATAAAGGAGTTTAACCTACCCCCAACCAAGGAAAAGTACAAGGTAAGGGTTTATTTCACAATCTCTTCATTATCCGAGGTTGTTTATACGTAATAATCTACTGGGGTTTCTTTATCATCCACATCCATGTTTCTTGAAACTGTATTTCAAAACATTTTTAATATTTACAAGAATATGGTTTAAAGTCATTTATAGCCTTGTTTCACTTTTTATAAGAGGTTTATAAAGGATTATTTCCGTCATTTTCCAAACAAGGTTCTTTATAAACCTTTTCGACAGAATTAAGGTAAGAATGTTTTTTAACTTATACGGCAGGTGCGGCTATTTTCCGCCATTATAAAATCTTCGAAACTTCTCTTAAAAGCTTATAAGAATATTTTCAAAGAAAATTTTATATTTTATAAATATATGACTCTTAAATGATCTCAAAATAAAAAGAGATATTACTCTAAAATGAGTTTTGATTTCATCTATGTCAACATCCTTTGATGGATTTTACGCTTATTTGAAGGTGATTTATTATGATACAAAACTTCTATATTGTATTGAAGGTTTTTTGATATGTTTGACTATGGATGTCCTATTTTTGTACCATTCATGGTTTATGGATTAAGTATTTACATTTCGTATGCTATTTTTAATATGAATTTTTAGGTTATGTTTAAACCTTTTCATATGGGAATGCATTGGACATAATATGTGATGGGTGGAGCCCTCTATAGCTCCTCGATGCATCGGTATGTCTCATGAGACAAACTAGTGTCTTGGCACAAGGCCATGACAAAATTTTATTTGTAGTCTTGGCACGAGGCCTTGGCTATGTGGTTATGATAGTTTGGCATTATGCATTCCATCATTATGAAAGTGGTTATTGATATTGCATGTGATTATTCGATTAGTATAATATCCATGTGAATAAGTAAATGGAATTATTTCATTTTATTTTTGCCATAATATGTTTAAGTTTAAGTTTAATAGGCTTTTGTTTTTGTTATACATTTCCTTAAATGTTTATTCTTATTTATGAAAGTTTCTTCTATATAGTTATCCTTACTGGGCATTTGACCTCACCCCTTTTCTATGTTTTATTTTTCCCAGAATGTGAAGAAGTAAATTTTGAATGACCTACAGGGATAGTATGAAGGGATAAGAGTGTGGAATATGGAGACTATGTTGTTTTATTTTTAATTTTTATGATGTAATGTAAAAATTTATGAATATATCTAGTGTTTCCAAGGCTACTAAACTAATCGGTCTTTCAAGATTTGATCTTTCTCGTGATCATGCCAATGTTATGTAATAATGCACCGACTCTGGGTAACTGGGGTCAGGGAGTTACATTAATAATAATATAAATATAATATATATTATATATATATATATATGTGTGTGGTTATAATCATCAATACAAATCAATGATAAAAAAATGAATTTCACCATTCATAGAGGTGGTTGGCTGTACTTATACATGAATGTTGATTTGACTTTTCAAAATATGAAATTAAATAAAATTAAATATTAATCATACTTTATATACTCCTTATAATATCACATATATCATATATATTCTTCTAACCCATCCATATTTCCATCCATTTAAAGAGAAAATGGAAAATAAATCCCATCGCTTCGTGGAGGTGGTTGTCCACATGTACACATGAGCAATATTATAATTTTACAATGGATTTAAAGGTCATATTATAGTATGGTACTATAATTATAGAATCATAATTACATTATTAATATCATGTACAAATATTTAATCCATACTAATACCCATCAATGAAATATGGGGATGAAAAATGAATTTTATCACTACGTGGACATAGTAGTCTTCACATAAGCAGGAGCAGTACATTCACATCCCATTGGATGTAAAAAAATATGTATAATGGTTGTTTAATGATTATAATATTATTTAAATATGTTTTGGATAATTATTTAAATTTTTTATAATGAATACATAGTGACATATATTGTATAAGAAGAAATGAATTTAAATAGGTCTGGTATAATGATTACCACTTCTTTAGTAGACCTCCTTAAGATCCTTTTTGAAGGACCCATGGAATAGTCTTTTGAGAGTAAAGTAACCAATAATTTGTATATATGGATTTTTACAAGATAATTATACATCATTGGGTTGATTTCCATGGATCAAAGTGGTGTAAAGAAAAGAAATAAGTGTTGTCCTTTTATAGTGGAGGGAAAGGGAACACTAGTAATTACAAAATATATTAAAATATAATTACATCATTCTCAAGAAAAACGATTCCAAGCGGATATATACTTGAATTAAAAGTTTATAAATTCAAAATATTATCCTTCAATGAAATATAGATAGGTTTTAGTTTCATTTTAAACCATATCATTCGGTTTAACAAATTGGTTAGCCAATTTTAATCTTAATCATGGTAATGACCTCTTTAATATTATAGGGTTCTAATTTTACCTATAATTTAAAAATTATATCATAAATGGGCATGGTATTAAATTATTTAACATTTTTCATCCAACTTATCATTTTTGTATATTTTTTAATAAATTAAATAATTTAATGAATTTTTATTTAAAATATCATTAATGTAATTTTTGAAACTAATAATTTTATTTGACATAAAAGATAGAATTGTTGTAAATTAATTGGAATATAATCCTTGAAATTGGTCTTTATATGTTATATTTATCAATAAAATATTTGGACCACAATAATTCAAACAAAATTTATTATATTTAATATTTTTTAAAATCATTTATTTTCTTTTTCAAATAATTGAATAAATATTATGATTGTGTTGAATATAAATATAATAAAATTATTCAATTAATAAAAAGTTGAAATAAATTAACATGATAAAAAATTAATTAATATTTCAAATTAATATTTAAAAACAAACATATCAACCTTTATCATTATAAACAATTAAGGTTATTAAAGACTAGAGAGTGACATTTTGTATTTATCATGTTATTTAAATAATATAAAGGTTATAATGATAGAAAAATGGAATAAAATGGGAATATATTCTAAAATTGGGTGAAAATGGCTAGAAACACTCATTAAATATGATATAACCAACTATTGGTGGAATTTTAAAGCCTTATCTCAAATTTCAAACCTTATTTTACCCATTTTACCGGTACCAAGGCAACAGATATTTACCAAGATTGTTATAAATAATGAAAAAATGTCCTATTTTCCAAATTTTATCCATATAACATTAAATATTGAATCTATTTTTCAAGATTAAATTTATATAAGTGGAAAAGTTTAATTTTAAAATAAGCATCCATAACATGATGAAACCCAATTTTTAGATAAATACTTTCTTAATCATAAAACTGAATTTATTCAAATCCCATTCCAATTAAAAATACTATATGAATGTTAAAAAATCTAATTAAATATATAATATATATATTTCTTTAAAATCATCAAAAAATATTAATTTATTTAATAATTTAAAATAAAAAATCACATGGAATTGGTAAAAACAATTTTGTTAAAAAAAATCATTTTTTACTTTCATATTTTTTTAATCAATTGATAAAAAATGATATTATTTTATACATGTGTAGACCATAAATATTTTATAATTTCATATTTCATATTTATACCTTCTAATTTAACATCTAGGTTATTAAAATATAATATATCATGGTCTATTGGAACTTAGGGATGGGTGTGTCGTAATCTATCAGAAAAATTATTCAATGAGGACTATATCATAAATTCTAAGTGTCAATCATATTGTATAAGAGTCTTCAAGGTATAGTTAATATTCTTTCACATATATGTCAAATTATTATTTTCATCAATTAGATTCATTTATTCTTATATAATAATCATTCCCTTTACCATAGAAATAACTTTTAAGTGACACAGTTTTACCTCATACTTCATTGAATTTGAAAAATGTGAGAGTGTTAAATATGATATTTATAATTAAATATGTTAATATGTAAGAGTCACTTATCACTTTACATGACTCTTATGAATTAACTTTACTTTTATGTATTTACATTATCCTAGATTGATCCTTATGTATCAACCCTACCAACCATTATTTATTTTACTTATTGATATTTATGTTTCCACTTTCCACATTATGACTCTTATATTTCTCCTTGAACACCATTATATATTAACCATTACTTCACCAAAAATTATAGATCAATATAGAGTTGCTCTTATGTATGGTAAAATCCTCATACCATAGTGAAATTTCAATTTTTCAGGGAATAACCATAAATATATTTTTTGAAAAAAATGATGAATAATAATTTCAAACTATGAGAATTCAAAATCTATTTTGGAATGAAAATTGTTTCACTACTTGAACATTGAAAAAAAATGTGAATTTAATTGATAAAGAATGATGACAAACATCACACTAAATTTATTAGGATTTGACAATTATGATTATTTTCTAGAAGAACAAAGAAATATTCAAGAGAACTAGAATACACTTCATAAATCCATTATATTTATAAAAAACTAAAAAAAATTATTCTTCTCATTTTACCTCAATCATTAAATTTTAACTAATATATTTTTTTGTTCCATAAGAACCCTTCTACCTATTAACTTTTTCATCCTCGAGTTATACGGAATTGACCAACCAATTCTCTCCATTTCCCAGTGAAATTAATCATCGATCTTTTACATTGAGATAAAGGATTTTAAATTTCTTTATATTTTATTTTATAGATATTGAAATTATAATGTTACTTCTTTGAAATAATTAAATACTCTGAATTAACATATGTAAGAAAATAATTGGAATGGTGGGATTGGATGGAGTACGTTATCACAAGAAACTTATTTTTCCCTTGTATTCACTCTCTCAAGACCTAGAATAAATAAATCTACAACATTGGTCCAACATAATGGAGATATATATGTCTACTAAAGAAACTCCATGAATAAATATTGTTACTAGTATAGTGATCGCCAGTTTTATAAACCAAAAAAATTACTGTTAGGTACTTCACCCTTGAACCTTTAAAATCAAGAATTAATTCACAAAATAAGTGCTATAAAATTTGGACTATCTAGTTGGCTTAAATGCACTTATGAGAACAAAAAAATTATAAATAATTGGAATGATAAAGAACACTACATACTCTTAAAAACTAATGGGGTAATATTAGAATCTAAATAAGAATCAATCACACAAAGAAACTCATAAATTCAAAAAATATATCTTTATATATCCTCAATAAAGTATCCACCAAACTCAACTCATTGAGTTCCAAGAAATGAGATGATTTTATCAACCAATCTATAATCACATTGATATCATCACATCATTTCATAGAATAAGGAAAACTTGTCACAAAATCCATCAAACATTTCCTCCCACTTCCATCTAGAAGAATCTAATGGATATGAAAAATAAAAAGTAACATGATTCTCAACTTTCACTCTCTCACAAACCATTATAAAAGACACAATCATAACAATGATAATTTTCGTTCTTATCTACTAAAACTAAAATTGGAATACATGATAAATGTTGGATATAATAGGAAAAACTATTAGGTTAGGGTTAATAGTATTATATCTATCCACCTCTTGTGACATCAGTAGAATGAATATATTCTTAGGGAACAACAAGTAAAGTCGATTATTTTCTATACATCTATTATGAGTATCCCCCATAGATAATATAGAGAAAAAAATCAGTCAATTTGTCCACCACTAGATCTCATAATTTAGACTCCTCTACATAATACACAAAATATGACTATATAGTTATATGTTATAGAAGAACTCTACAATTTTCTTATTCCATATCAAAATGAAAGGTAGAAGTTTCATCCATAAACCTCCACTTGTTTCCAAACTTTTTAATATAATCTCTATGTATTGTCATATTTAACACATCATCTATTACAATTACTTTCCAGAGTGTATAAGATATCTCAAATTCATAATCCTATAATAATTCCATACAACTAAATTTATAAAACAAATATTCTTCGAGAGAGAAGATATACCTCATATACTTATGATATGTGTGTTTCAGAATGATATCTCCAATTATCTAACACCTCCACATATTTTAGAGAAAACACTACTACCACAAACTCAAGATTATGTTCGTCATAGTAATTCTCATAAGGAGATAAATGATAACACCCAGATGTGATCACTTGTCATTTCTATATTAAAATATGACTCAAAGAAATATTTTAAATCTATTGGAAACCTTAAAAATGAATCCATATACTAGAAAATAGTGAATATGAGTAATTTTTAGCTACTCCTTCAAGTTATCATATGAATCATGATACTAATCCATCAATATGAAGGACTATTTGTTCATTTTTAATCAATTAAGATGATGAAATCCAAGGTAAATTGGATAAAAATCTCCTCTAATATCCAAAAATACCCAGTAATATTTTCACCAATTCTGTATTCCTCATATCCACCCATTAAAATTGATTTAATTATTGAAGGATTGACTTCCAAAGAATATTAATACACAAAATGAGCAAGGAAATTCCCATTTAATCTCTAATAAATTAAATTGGACAATTTTCCAACGAAATAATGTCATCGAATACTATCCAAAACATTACTTAGATGATAATCATTCCCACCCAAATTCGAAGGAAGGATAATTTCTTGTTTTAAAAATATCACAAATTGATGAAAGAGATCTTAGAGCACTATTCTCATTAGTCCGATCAATATAGATAGGTTTTTTGGGACACCAAATGATATATCCAAAAACTAAAACTAATAATAATGAATTTTTTATGTAGTATTTGGGATATATTCCTAGTTTATCTCTATTTTGTGACACCTATAATGCACATTAATCATAATGAACTAATATTATCCCTTTTATATTATAATAGAACACTGGTTTTATGGTTATAATAGACTTTCACCACCATTACCTATTTTATATCAATTATTCTATACACAAATTTATACTTCTATCAACATTATTTGAGAATAAAACCTAATAAAGATAAATAGACACATTATTCCAGATGAAACCCTTCTATAATAGTAAAATTATTTGAATAAGAAACTCATTTATCCTTGAAGGTGGTATACAATAATGATAAAAATAAATCATAGAGACATTGGGTTTCAACTCTATCACTCGATGGTGACAACCGCTATGAAAATTTTTATCCATATGTCCATAACATAATAATTTTATAGGGATATCCATTGGAAGATTCGTCATCTCTCTTATAATAAAAATATTTGGGGACCTGCTTTTTTATAATGGAATGTAAGTATATTCTTTGGTAGATGTATAGTAAACTACCCACCAACCCTATGTTATAATTTGATAGTGGTATAACACTAGAAATGTCTATGGATAAAACTTCCATGAATATAAAACACATGAAAAAAAATCCATAGAGAGCTTATAGAATTCTAATCTCTTGATAATATGGAATAAAAAAATGATATCTAATTTCATTCAATTAAAAAAATGATTATCCGGACAATTGAGATCCTATATCTTTAGGACTTATCCTTATGGATATTTGATTTAACACACTTGAGATGAATAATATAACTCTTACAGTTTCATTATTATATATTTTTTCACTAGAACCTATAGATATATTGAAAATCTAAATATTGTTACTGGGTCCTAGAACATTAAATGCAGCAAATCTATGAAATGTCTTCCCCAAGATTCCTTTCAGAAAGAGTATCATAATGTTATCAAATTTGATTATTAAAATATATGTTAATCTCACAAACACTAAATATTCCATTATGAAGATAAAGAGGCTTCTTCCTTCTATTTTTCATTAGATTAAAATAAAGAAACTCAATCAAAAACTACTTCTAAAACCACTCACATGATTTCTTGGAATCCACACAGTCACCATGGAATATGTTCAACTACTTATGAAAAACACCATTGAATAGACAAACCTACAATGAAAACCAATAATCCTTCAACATAAAAAACAAACTAAACGAAATATCATAGTCATATAGCCATATCACATTATCCTAATCATAGATAGTCAGCTCATATTTTGAAAATCCCTAATAATGGAACTCACACAACCACATTATCCAAGAATTATCCTCCTCTGAATTTAAATACCTATGATCAACATTTGGATTTTCCAATGAGTGTTTTATATAAAACACATAAGGCCACCTTCCACTATCCATTTTAATAATATTCACAGAACCCATATGAACAAAACATTGAATATATTTTAAAAAAATTATTTTAATTTATTTTAAATCCTTGATTTTTTCTAATTCAAAAAAAATCAACAATGAATAGCTAACAAAACTATTCCCCTAATTCATAAATACTATTATCCCAGTTTTTATGTAATGAATATTGTCCTTGTATCAGATCACATCAATCCTTAGACACTTGGGTCCTAGTAAATATCCATTGCAATATAAAATTCCATGTTTGATTCATACTATGTCTCTACCAAACCAATGAAATATGAACTACTATATAAATCCAGAATCATAATGAATATTATCAATTTATTTGATACCACTAATTCTAGACAAGATCCCATTTGAACCTTTCTAGGGTTGGTACTGAATCTATATGTGACCATCTAATCCCACCTCTGATAATTAATAGGTTAGATACTATCACCAAGGGTATGAAATGAATATATAGGATGCATTTACATCATGAATAATACGAATTTTAAGGAAAAACATAAATAAAATCAATTACATCTATATAAATCCAATTGTGTAATGCACGTAATGTTATAGTTAATCCATGGTTTCTAAAATAAAATAGCAAATGAAACTTCTTTGGTATTGACTTAAACTTTGACCATGAACTGCACGAGATAGTGATGCCCCATTCAATCTTAGTTTTTATCCCATAAATTTTTGGAAAACAAGATATATATATATATATATATATATATATATATATATATATATTGGTCACCATAATTTTATACAAAATAGAATCCTACCAAAACTCTCATATAAAATATTTAATGAATAATAGTAAAAAAATTCATAAAATAATGAAACCAATTTGTTACCTATAGAAATTCCACTACATTACCATATCAAGGATCTCTAAAAAATTCAATATAAAAATATAATAATATAATAATTGAAAGAATATATCAGGAAATGTACTTGAATACTATTTACTCAATAAACTAGTCACACTTAAACCTTAATGTCATAAATTACGGTTCTATAATCCCTTCCATAGCCTCATAACTCCATTCCACATAACCATACCATAAATTTAATTGAATACCCCATCCACAAACTACATAACCATATACACAACCCATGTTATCATTATAACCACATATCACATCTCTACCATTCGCTACTCCATTGTCATTAAAATTTTGAAGATCTATATATTTCTCACTATATGATATGTAATGCAAAAATTCATCATCCACTGGCCCTCTAAATTCCATTTTGTCCCCTACTATCCACCCACAAGATATCTACATCATCATTTACTTTAAATATGAGCCATAACAGTTTTTAAAATGTCTAGGATATAGAAGGAAATCAAATAAATTCTAGTACGCAATATGTCATTTGGTCAAATTACCCCATTGAAGTGGTGGAATGTAAGAAATAATAGAAAATATAATAAATGAGATTGACAAAAAATACTATATGGGGTTCAATTTAATGACCTCTAGAAATAAATTTGACCACAAATCACATCATACCATTACCTAAAAATACCATTAACTATTTCCACATCTAACCATAACTCATACCAACCCCATTATAACCACACAATAGGCACATGAAAATCTTTTAACTTATTATTAGACTATTCATTACCAATACCACATCTACCAATTTCTATGTACATTATAGTTTTTATTCTATACTGAATTCCAAACACCACATCATTACATGATAATCATTTAAATCAGCAGTTCGTATATCATTTATTTACCACAATATCTATTATCAACATATTCTTTTATTATTTCCAGAAGTATATTCATATAATAACATCACATTACCATATTTATTTTGTTTATAATGAAACATTACATATTTTAGATAGCTATAAAATGATACTACATCAACTCCTCTCATCCCTATAGGAAATTATCCACACATCTATTTCATAATCCTATTCCGGATCAATCCAACCACACATGTTCATAACTAAAATTCCATATAAATTTATATAATAAATAAATTCCACAATAGTGAAAGAATAATGAGAAAAAATCCATCAAAAACATAAAAAAAATAATTCTAAATTATAGTTTTTCATTTAGGTTTCCCGAATTACATTTTTATAAATTTTAAACCATTTTTGAAAATATTTATATCAATGTAGTTTATATAATTAATAATTTTACAAAAAACAAGTAAAAATAATTAAATAACAATAAAAAATATGAAAATAATGCTCAATTATATAACCTCCCATTTTATTTCATTTAATTGGGTTTGGTTACTAAATTCACTAGATTAATATCAACACATTACCCTTAGAAACCCAAAACATAATAATTTCACATTTATATATTAAATAAATAAGAGATATCTTGAATTCACTACCTCATATAAATAATTGACTAAGGTAACATAAGATTAAGGAAGAAGTGATGATCAAAAATAGAAAAACCCATAAGTAATCTCCCTAGTACATGTTAAAATCAAATAATCCTCAAAACAAAGACCAAAAATAAAATAATGTGAAATAAACCCATTATTTTAACATATTAGGAGTGGAATAACCATAAAGAATATAAAGAGATATGAAATTAGAATTATATATTGATGGGGTTGATTATATGAATTCAAGGGATTATCCCCACAAATGAAATACCATGGATTTCTAAAGAAAACCCATAGCACTATAAGGGTTTAAATAAGAATTGAGGAGTTGAAAAACTTTTGAGTGGGCATTAAAATTTATTTAAAAAAATAGGGTCTAAATATCATAGTGTGATGGGATACATCACAATGCAATTATTGTCCAATATATGAATCATGGTTTAACCAATGTTAAATCATTAGGAGTCTAACCATTCAGAATTGATATATTCATATAATTTCATGATATATTCGGTACTTCCATTGAGCTATTCTTTAAGACTGAATAATCCTAATGAAAACTATTAGCCCATAATTCATACTTGACATCTCCCTCTACAAAAACCACAACCCAATGAGCACTGACACTATTGATGATTATTCCCAAGATCCAAGTAATTTATTATACTAATTTCATATATATTCATATACTTTAATATAAATAAATATTTTATCATGTGTTGACTATTATTCAATGTGACATAAATGTGATAATGTCCTAGTGTATTTGTTGTGTTGAATGGGTCATAAACATTATCCAATATGATGAGAACTGTGAATTTCTATTATAATATTAATAATCAACATTTCAAATGGTAATATGACGTTATCTAATGGGACCTAGATAATGCAAGCAACTAGGAATGAGTACTCATAATAGGATGGTACATAATCTCATGAAGTTTTCTCTATATTATTATCATAATGGGATATTATGAGGACATAAATCCAACATTAATTCCACATGTATATGTTTTATTGGAAATTTTACTTTATGAATATTTTTATGATTAGAATAATTTAATAGTATTATTATTTAATTTCATGAATTTCATTATTAAATGTTTTTCTATAATCCATGAAGACATATGTTCATGGTGAATATTGTTATATTTGGTGTATTGTGAGGGATATTACATTAATGAATAAGTTGAGAAATAAATTTTCACTTTAATATTTTTGTATGATGATATCCCATCCAATTTATTAAAATAGAACATTCAAACAAATATCCATCACCATGGTGATTAAAGGGTGTATTCCACGAAGTCAAAGAAATAAATATCAAACATATTTTTGGATGACAGAATTATACCACTTTTTTGATTATATATCGAGACAAAGGGATTATATTACATAGTTGGAAATCATATGTGATTATTTTTATTATGACCTCGCTTTCTTCCGGTATGGGTGACTTCATGGGTTTCTAGACACTGATATTATATTTTAGGTAAACCCACCAAATTTAACTAAGGAAGAGACCCATAGGATCACACACTAAGTGTCTCCATTAATGTCAATTATATTTTATTTGAATTTAATTATTTAATAAAATATTGTTCTCAAAAAAGGGGAATGATTTTCATTTAGAACTCATTAATCCTAAATATTCAAACACAATATTAATGTGTGACATTAATATTAAATAAATATTTATTTGTAAAACTTTAGAATATAGTGTTTATTTATCTATTTTATATTCACAATGTAATAATAGTTTATAATTAAATAAATGATTAGTTTTTTACAAGAATATTATAAAAGTATTTATTCTCAGAATTTGAGTATAATAATTTTTTTTATTTTTTCAAATGAATAGAATTTTTTATTCAGGGTTTGTTAATTGTTATAGAAGGTGGATAAGCGGAGTCAGGTACCCAGTAATAGAAATTATATAAAAATTATTATGTAAATAAATAAATATTTTTTTATTTATATTTGTATTATTCATGAGATGTGATGTATCAAATTAATAGTATTTTATTTTTACTATTAGACATGGTTTATCTAAGGATTGAGATATTGCATATGGACCTTTATAAAAATTCCAATCCTCTAACCCGAGCTCTATATATACCCAATTATATTCTTTCTTTGGTGGTATAGAAATTATGATGTTGTTCACAATTATTACCTCATTGAATATTTCACTCCACAAAGAACATCTTTATGGTTTCTCTAATGAAAAATTGACTTCATCTAATTCTTTACATACTCATAATATTTAGAGAAAAAGAATAAGTATTTTAATATTAAAGGATTGTATTGGTATAAAAGGGTGCTGATGATATATGATCTGTAAAACCAAGCTAGCACCCAGAGTACAATTTTAAATACTATGAGATCAATGGGTAAAATGTGTACTAAATCTAGAGGGATTCTACATTAGATCATATCAATAAAAAGTTGGTGCAACCAAATAATAGTTCAAATAATAAATATCCTCATCAAACAAATAATCTCCGGACTATGGAAATTAGTTTTTAAAAAAAATTAATTATAAATTTA
The DNA here is from genome assembly GCA_963277665.1 of Viscum album. Lineage (NCBI taxonomy): Eukaryota > Viridiplantae > Streptophyta > Magnoliopsida > Santalales > Viscaceae > Viscum > Viscum album. The sequence continues at coordinate 418,453,555 of OY728143.1, forward strand.
ACATGAATCTATTCTCTATAGAGTTCTAAGATTCTTTCGTTATTGTCCTTAAAATTTGATCATGTGAAATTTCATTATTCATCTTGTTCTAGTAATATATTAAACGGATTTCATGAAAACCCATCATTGGGCATGATATTAACAGACTTCCACTGTTACCAGAATCTTCAAGTGGTGTTAGAGTGTTCATGTTCAAATTTTAAAATTTTTATTAATCATTGATAATTATATTCATTCAATGATATATTTATTTTCATATAAATTTTCTTTATTTTGAAAATAAATATTTTTCTTTCTATTCCTTCATAAAAACAAGAAATTGTTAGAAACAAATGAAGAACATCCAAAAAAACCTTCTAGAGGTTTCAAGTTTTCTAGCCGGATAACACAGATTCGCCTGGAATATAGCCCACTAGTAATCTATATGTATCAATGATATTTACACTAAGAGGGCCCTTGAATTAATACAGAATATTCATTTGAAGATATCAGTATGTGGTGTCAATAAAAATTTTATTTTATTTGGGTTAAACATTCATATGACTTGTCAAATAATACGACATCTAGTAGCCATAAAATCTATGTAGTTCATCTGTCTTCATAGAAGAAACCATCTAGTCATATACATTTTGTGTATTTATTGTACAATATGTAGGAATGGAAGTTTTGAAAAATAGAGGTTACTTGGTTTATAGATTTTATATATTTTCCCTACCTCACAAATTTCAGTAGAGAAATACATATTAAGACCCAAGGTGTGTATTATGGAAAAATGACTACAAAAATGAAATATCCACAAAAAAGGAAAAGAATTAATTACACTATTAAACCTAATAATAAAATGTTTCTGTATTATTAATTTATAGTACATGACATGTGGTATACATTAAATAAATATTATCTTCTTAATATATTTTTGAATAAAATTCATAACTACATTCCATGTACGACACTCACAGTTCATGTAATTCATGTGTATTAAATACAGTAAGAAATATGTAATTCAACACATGTTCATGTGTCATTAAGTGATTATACACACTATGTAATTATATGACACATCATGTATTTTATATGGTGTTTGAGTATACAATACAAGATAATGACCATGCGGAGTAGTTTAAATGGTCACATGTCATGTTTCCACTAAGTACACATCTTTTAATTAATTAATTTTAAATAACATTTATTTTTTTAATTCGTTTAAAATAGAAGTTGATAGAAAAGTTTTGTAATTTTTTGATGGATGTTAAGATAAATGGATTAATTAATTAATTTAATAATTCATTTAAATTATTTTAAAATGTAATGACTAAAATTAATGTTATCTATTTATTTTGAAATGAAAATCATCTTATTTAAGTGGTTGGTCAAGATCTTAATAGTTTAATGTATGGGAAATAATTTTTTTAATTTATTTTCATGGATTTTATTATATTTAAATTAAAATGATGGATTTTATATCAACTCCTTCCCCTTTATTATTTTTTTCTAATGTCTGTTTGGTTTAACTTTTTTTCAATATTTCAATATGTGTTTAAAGATAATAATGATGGAATACGTTGCTAAAGTTGTATATGGGAAATAAATTCATGATCCCAAAAAAATATCAGATATGTTCATACATGTAGGTACAAAGTGAGAAAATGAACAACTCTGTTAAAAATTAGAAAGGGGAACTTTTTAAAGGTTTGATAATTTGATGTACAAGTAATAGTAACAAATTTATCATTTGGACACACGCAAATGGGATTATATAGAGAAATTTTTAGTCCATGTTATAATGTTTGGATATATAGATGTATAAATATTGATTTCTATAGTAATAATGATAATCCACAAAATGATCTGACATAGATGAGGCCAGACAGAGAATGATCATATGTAGATGAGAAAAGATATGGAATGATTAGACAAAGGAGTCAGATAAGTTCATATCGAACAAAGTTCAATGTTATATTGAATGAGTTTCAGATGTATGGATATTGGTTTATGAAGTTTTAATTAAAAAATAATTAGATAGATGATGGATTATCAATGCTATCATACTGAGAAACTCAAAAATTCCATCCATCAAAGAGATCTAAAAATCTTATAGGATGTTGGATATTGTGAAAAAACCCAGATCAGACACCCTCTCAAACTTACACCTGACCCATGTCATCATGTAACAAAAGGGTGTTCCTGGTCCCCATGGGCTGGTGAATAGCACCCAGGAATCATCAATAACCAGAGGGAATAATTTATCCTTACATGAAGTTGCTGACATGAAATATATATATATACATGATGAGAAGAAATAATGGAAGAGTAAAACAAGAAATATATGTCATAAAATAAAGGAAATAATAAAAAAGATACAATTCAAAAGTAGCTAAACCATCTCCAAGGTAAAACTCCAACATAAAATAACAACTAAGAATGAAATTGATGGTCAATGAAATAGTGTGGGAAAAATCCCACCATCTCACAACCAGCTACCAGGCATAACTATGGGTTGCGCAAGGAGTGAGCTAAATAGGCTTAGTAGGATCTCACCCAAGAATTCTATATCAAGTCTCTATACAAAAATCTGAATAATTACTTACTTTAAATAAGAAAAGCTATTATAAATAGTTATTCAAGTTTTATATCAAAATCATTATAAAAAAATTCCCCTTTTACAAATACTGTAGGTAAATAGATTCAAATAATTTAGCATATATCCAAATAGACAAATCAAATAAAATATTGTATCACTTATCATCCCCAATCCATGTTAGTATAAGCTAAAATCGTACAAACCAAAGCCTAGTTAACATCATTCCAAGTATCAAAATTGGTAAATCTGTCTAGAAAAATCATACTGAAACAATGACAATCATGTATGTCATGTATCAAAACCTACGCATTTAATATAGAGAGTAGATGAACACCCATCAAGTAAACCTCCAAATAAGTCTATCAATTCCCTAGAATAATAGTCATAGAGAGAATATGGACACACCGTGAGTGAACACATCGAAAATATAAAAGGGAAAGTATTCTTGTTACACCTTCCGCATAAGTACACAAGGTTTCCCATATGGTAAATTTTTCAAATCATTTAACCAAAATCATTCTTTGAAAACCATTTCATAAATCAATTTCACAATTTTTTGACAATATATTTTTTACAAAAATATGGGGAAACCTATATTTTCCCAAAAACATGTTTCCAAATAGCTGAATAAATCATTCCAATTCATTTTTAATATAATTTTTAAAAAACAAATTGGTAATGTTCATCAAAAATAAGTTAGAGAAGAAAATAGCAACCTCAAAATTTGGTCACACATAAGCACAATAGTATCCACCAACTAAAAAAGAACACAGGGTCCAAAATGAGTCCTTGATATTGATTCTCATGTTAAAGAATCATATCCAAAAAATTAATACATAGAGAAAATGGTAAATCATTACAAAAATAAAATAATCCACACCCTCGACACCACAACAAAAAAGGATCATATATTAGAAGAAGATCACCCAGTAAATCTTAAATGAATAACATTACAAGATAAATAAATATATAATCATAGCATAATAGCACTACTATGATCAAGGTAAACAAAAAAACATAAGGGTTACTCCCATGAGAAATACACTACAACTGTAATGGAGATCAATTACTAAACAAAGCAATCTAATAGTAGAGGAGGTCCTCAAATCTATTGGGAGAGATCCTAAGTCAAAGATAAGAGGTTTCATCTTAATAAATAATAATATAATCCATACAGATCTTTAAAAAAAATACTTTCCTTATCAATACATTGTGTGCAATTCCTTAATGGAATTTAATTGCTGATTAAATAATCTCTCTGAAAAATGTGTCACCTTGAATTAAAAATACTGATATCGACCATTTTATTCCATGTAAACCATTCATGGTGTGTAATATTTTCACACCTTTAGTCAACTCACCACATCTTTCCAGCAACCAATACACTTTGTGAATTAATTTCACAACACATAAACTATTCCTGATGTGTAATAATTTCATGTATGAAATATCCTTGCATGATCCAAATAGTTCCGATTCTGAGAAAATAAACCAAACAATCTCTTGTGTTCTATGAACTTCTATAGAACCCCACAAATTCATTAACACATTTATACCCAAAATACATTAATTACAAAAAATTGTATTCCTAATTTTTTTAATTTCCCCCAACAAAGGCTATACATCATCAGAAGCCTCAAAACACACCCAAACAAAAAGGGAAATGAAAACAGATATGAGGAAAATATGGATGAGTTTAAAGGGATGTTAAATACTCCCCATTATAATAATTTCCATCCAAAAGAATTAATATTATTAATCGTGTAAAAAAGGTGAGGCTACTCTTCCATCATCAACTACTCACACTCCAAAGTCTCATGATATTCTGATATGTGTAACTATAACACTTTTTCAAATGGAATTTACTTATGATGAAATATCATTAACTATGATTAAATGATCTCCACCAAATTCTCTATAATAGAAACATATGGATCCAAGTTTATCTATTCTCAAATAAAAATAATATAGGGATCCAGATGATACTTCATGAGTAGATATATGTGAAAAAAAGGAATTACCATAAACAAAACTAGAAATTCCAACTGATTAGAAACCTTCCCAAGCCGCTCAGTAACCACAAATGGTCCCACATATATCAGAGTCAATATTCCTTAATTTCAATGTTTACTATGACATATGCAAGAAGAAAATTTAAAGAATCCCTAACCAGCAATGGAAAATTCTAAAGGACGGTATCAAAGATCCACATATGATTTCCTTAGTCTATGAATTGTGTCCAGATGATGAAGTATATCCTAAATCCTCACTAACATCTCCTGAATGAATCATAGTCCCACTACATATTCCCCTCCCACCTCTAACCAATAGAAATGTGATTGGAATAGGAAACCATATAAAGCCTCGAAGGGATCCATTTTAATCAATTAATGATAACTATTATTATATGAAAACTCATCCAATCCCATATATTTGTCTCATGATCCAAAAAAATCCTAAATACAGTCACATAGCATGTTTTATTGGATTTGAAGAGGTTACTCTATATGACTATCCATATTTAGTTGATAGGTTATACTCAAACTGGCCTGAATCCCCATCACCTTTAAGAGACACATTCAAAAACCTCAAAATAAACCTAGGATCAATTTCTGAATTAATGATAGAAAAATCCCAATTTAACCTTATGATCACTTGTACATACATATTTCAATAGTATTAAACTTTAGGGATGTCGCTTGTCAGAATTAAGTGAGATGACTTTATCAAACAATTAATCACAATAGAAATAGAACTCCTCACTTAGGGAGTTAGTGGTAATAAAACAGCAGAGCCCATGGACACCTCGTACCATTTCCAAGCTGCCACCATGAGTAACTAAAGATAAATAAAAGATTTTGGTGCTTTGTCATTATATTTTAGTGTTAAATATTGGGTAATATAATCTATAATGTCGGGATTGATAGTTAGCTAAAAGAATCATTATATCATGGAATAATGCATCATCTTAGTTCCTAGAATAATTACCCAAAAAAATTATGAAAATAAAACAATAATAATCTCATTATAGGTGTTCGGATGGAAACCCAATCGCTAAAATAGAGAATACATTCTAAAGAGAAATAACAACCAGAAACGGTCTCCCAAGCATATAGGGTTTTATGAATTCCTATGAACTCATCATCAAGATGGTGAATAAAAACATAGGCTCTACAAGAGATGAATATACGTTAACATAGGCATGAACCACACCTAAAATATCGTTATGGTAATCAAAGTTAAATAGAGAAAAGATACATGTATTTTTCCACTCTTCCTTTGATTCCATAACATTCTAATATGGTTCTTTCCTACTAAGAGAAGCTAAAATTTATTTCTCCCTCCTCGAGGTGTAGGTGATATCTAATTCAAACGTATAAATATATTCTACCAACTTATTTTGTTTGAGTATTAGGTCACTCTAAGAATTGTTACATATCAAACACATATGGTCAGAAAATCCCATGAAACTCTCCCCAAAATAGAACTTCCACTAGTACTTATGTGAATGGATAACCATGCAAATCTAAAAATCACAAGTGGGGTAATTATTCCTAGGAAATCAAATATGGTGAGAGTAGAATTAAACCACATGGTCATCCTACATAACATGCAACCCAAACCAGCACCGAAATAATCATATAAAACCACATACCCTTACTACGCTTTGGTAGGATCAAAATAATAGTTCATGTTTGAAGTAATTTCAACTCATTGAAAGAAGACAGACACTTTTCATCCCATAATAATTTCACCCCATTATGGTAGGTGTAGTCAATGTTGAAGACATCTTTGAAAAATCTTTCATGAACCATCGATAATGCTCTACAAGACCAAAGAATCTCTAAATATCCAAGATATTACATGGATATTCCCAATAATAAAACCTTCCCATTCTGAGGATCAACTGATAATTCATGGTCATAATAATGTTCCCCCAAAAACATCAGTTCATGGATCCAAAAATTGAATTATGAAATCATTCCATAGAAAAGTTACTCCTCATAATTTCTAAATCCATACCCAATTATTTCTCTTTTTTATGCTAAGATATATAATAAACCAAAAAAGTCTATGAAAACATCCATAAATTTTTTGATATGCTCACTGAATATTTGGTTCAACAAATTCAAAAACAATCTACTAGAACATTACTAAAAAATGGCATCAAAATATATTAATAACGCTCATACCTACTCCTAAAATCCAAATTTGGTATATCAGAATCTTAAAATATGAGCTGATGATAACCAGACCAATGATTAATCTTAAAACACCACTTTTCTCCCATTAACTAATCATAAAAATCCTCCAAATGGGAAAAATACTTGTTAATGACTATTATCTTTTTTGACATCTGATAGTTCACACACTATTATGGTAAACCATATTCTTCCTTATTAAATACAATAGGCACTACCAAAGGATAAGCACTAGGGAAAGAAAAAACTTTCACCATCAGACCAAAAAAATTAATCTTGAGATCCTAAAACTCTTATGGTGTCATGCGATAAGAGGGTATAGAAATAGGTTGCATACCTAGAACAAGGTCAATCATAAAATATACCTCCCTCTCTAGGGTAATACTATGAAAATTTTCTAGGAAAAGGTTAGGAAATTCATGAACAATAGCATGGATCTAAGAAAAATAATAAATTACATCAATCCCAACTACTAAAGATAAAAAAAACACACGATCTTTGGGTGGGGAGGTCATGCATGACCATACCTTATATATCACTCTCCTAGAAACACAAAATAGCTCTCCATCATATGTAAGAAATGAGAATGTAAAATGAAAACAATAAGCCTCGACATGATGAGTGACAATCCAATCCATCCTAATGATGACATTGAACAGATACAAATTGATAATGAGTAAATCCTTGACTAACTCTGTATTAGAAATCGACAATAAATAAGAATTATATCAAAACCCCTACTCTTTTATCTTCACAAGATGTTTTTAACATAAAAAATGAATGAAAACCATTAGATGTTTAAAAATATTCACAAAACAGTAATCCATAAATGATTTGGTGTCACCTGTATCGAAATTAAGCTATCGTTATAGAATATTCAATGAAGAGGGTTCCAATCATTATCATTGGACCAACATCTACATCCACAAAACATTTATCTACAACATTAAGGTGATTCAATACTAAAGCTTGTGGATGGAGCCCTATATTCTTTGAAGCATCTTACTTTTCCCCAATATCCTTTAGAATCAATGGTCTTTAACCATAATGAATCAAATATATAGACTAATAGAAATGTTATACAAGAAAATGACATCTACAAACATTTAACATCTTCGTAGTCATGGAACAAGAATGAAGGGTGCATAAGACCTTACCACACTAGAAGTAATGTAGGGTTACACTACTAGTTTCAACAAGATGTTTTCTGGATTAATGTAACTAAGAACAATCATATCACTCCTGTGATGATCATTCCACTTCATCATTCTCAATTTCACACCACCGAATCACCCACTATCTGAAATATAAGGGGAATGATATCTTACCTTTCCTACCATATTCATCTCTGAAATCATTTCCCTATCTACTGTTTCTTCATAGGTTGAAATATTTATCATAAATACATGTAATTCTATATCCTATCACAAACCCAATAAGCACTCTTGATCCTTTTGGTGGTCATTCTTTACAACCTCAGTAGAAAAATGAACAAGCTCTGCAAACTGAATGCTCTATGGTGAAACAAAACGATCTCCCTACTAAAACGATATAAACTCTATTGAATTTTCAATAATCAATTAATATAATAAAATTACTAGAATGATAGGTTCTTGAAACCCTTTTGGTCCAATCCCATAAGCCTATTTTTCTGTAACTTGAAATCCCACTGTCTCTTGTTGGTACCCTCATGTCAGAACACTCACACATCTCCTCAATACTCTTAGGTGTGTTTAGGAATTCAAATATCTAACCAATATTTTCAATCAATTTCACTTCCACTTTACAATCATTCATACCATTCATGTATGGTGACTTCTCACATAAGAATTTCCATGATTGATCCTTATCTCCTCTAGATCCTAGTTATACCTCAAAAAACAAATGTGTTCTATACATGAAATACATTTTGGTTGATTGAAAAAATAACCCACATGATAGCCTTGATAAAATAATGATATAGAGGAAGATTCTATTCAGAATCAAACTCTTAACCCTCTAGAGGAACTCGTGGTAGATATCTCTGAAGAATACTACTACACATTGAAATAGAAGAAATGATCAGTAAATAAGATATACTCGGTTCAAACCATAAAAAAAATAAAACATATATTAAGATTAAGAACTAAATACAAGAGACATATATTCCAACGTATTAGGGTAACATGAATCTCATCATGAAAATAGATTGTATGACACTCACAACAACCTGACTATTCAGTTTGGAAAATCCTAACATCTATCTACCAAATGACTCAATATAAGGACTCATGAGGAAACCCCTCCTATCATACTAAACTATGATGATCCCAACCCAGTCACCCTCTTTAAATGATACCCATCCTGAGTTATCACATACCCAAAGGGAATTGACGATCCCCATGGGCTGGAGACAAGTACCTGAGTGTCAGCAATAACTAGAAGAGAATATTTCTCCCAACCATATGGAGACAACATGATATATATATATATATACATGATTAGAAGAAAAAAAATAGAGTAAAATAAGAAATATATCTCATATCAAAAAGGAAACAACATTGTTGGCACTACATGAGAAATTAACTGAACGGACTATAAATAGAACTCTGAATCTATCAAATCCTCAAGAATGGTTTGAAATGTACAAAGGAAAATCAAAGAAAATACTCCCCAAATAGTTTCGTGATGGAGTAGATTCACATAACTCTGTAGCTGACCCGCATGGGTGGCCTGCACCACTGACCTGCATGGCGGAGCCCTGTGCCAGTCCTCCGAGTAGAAAGAGTGATCATGCCCTCTGTAGATCACCTACACGGGGGAGGTACGCGACTTACCTATGCGGCAGAGCCCCACTCTAGACCGTTGTGCCAAAAGATGTTTGGGGCACCTTTGTGGAATACCTCCACAGTGCAGCTGCATGAAATACATATTTGGGAAACATCTCTTTGACTCGGACCATCAGTGCCTATAAATTGAACCCTTGGGGACCTTATTTCAGGACTAAAAAAAGTGAATGTATTTCTAAATCTCCCATTGCATATCTCTTTGGCCTATATCCTTCAAATTGTCTCAGGTAGCTCTCTAAACCACAAGGGAATAGATAATTAAATAAGATATGCATGTTTTGAAGTTCTTCCCATTCTTCAGTCATCATCCACACCTGCACATTATACCTGCACGCCGCACCTGCACGGTATTCCTGCGCACCAAACCTACACGATACATCTACTCGGGGTACCTATGCAGCATACTTACATGAGGGATCTATGTGACCAACTCAAGTACCCTTTTTCAAATTCCATACATGGTAGGTTATATCCTTCCTTGGTTCCCTTATCTAAAATGGGCTAAGTTGAATCCTCCACCAAAACCTTCTGAGTTATCAACCCTTTGGGAAAGGCACATCAGTGTGTCTCCCATTTGGGTTTGTATTTCCACAGGCATAGGTTTCCCACATTTGTTTCACAATGGGGTAAGGGTTCATGGGATTCTTTTGGGTTTGTATATCCACAGTCACATGGAATTTTCTCCCAGAAACAATGTTAGGATGTTCCCGGTTGGGAGGAGGGTTGGATCCGTAACCTCTCCTTTCTCAAAGAGATGACCTGGGATCTCAGGTTTCTAGTAGGGATGGTATGGTTCACCTATTGCTTTTACATGGAAGAATAGGAGATGTATCCCTCCTCTACCAAGACTAATTTTAGGGTAGCTATCTGGGTATAATCCCCTCACCTTCACTCATTCATCCTTACATTGGACCCTTGTCCAATGTATATACAATAGAGGGAAGGTTTGCCACCTCTCCCTCTTCCACGGTCAAAGTGTCATCTTCCATCATCATGGAGGAAAAATTTTAAAGTGTAAAGTGTCATTGTTGGATCTTTAGCGTCCTCTTGTTTCTCACACCGAGCATGACTCACATGGTCTTAGAGAAACATGATGGTTTTAACATGTTCACAAACAATTTTCAGAAGGAACTACGAGAACTCTGATTCCTGTTCAAACTAGAATACGTAGGAAGCTCTTTTAGAGCCCAAGATCAATGGATATCCTACTCAAAAATAAAACACAAATTCCCCCAATGTGGGTATCCTCATTAGGAAATAATCCCCAAATTCAATCCTAAAATCATCAAGGCATCCCTTTCAAGAAATAATCCCAAACTCATCTATCTCAGAGGACCATACTCTCCTATGAGACTTATCGAACTTAGTGGGCTTTTATTCCCATTCATATGGGATACGTAAGAATTATCCTTGAGGATCAAACCTAATACATCAAATAAAACTTAGTTTATTTGGGCTATATTCCCAATAGGGTCTGATCTTACTTGGAAACCCATATCCCTTCCATGTTCCATGGGCTACTTCAGCATAAGTCCCACACTAAGTTTTAATAAAGAACCTTCCACTTATATGTCCTTATCACATGAGCTTAAAAGGTGTGATGTGTCCTATTAAGCGGCACCGAACTACGAGGGTTCTGATTCCTTTCACAAGGATACCTAGGTAGCCCATATTACTGGCACAATCTCAATATCAAAAGATGCCTTCTTCTACCTGGATGGAAATAAATTCCAGAGTTCCCCACTAAGTGGATTAAAACCAGTATCATCACAACGATTAATAAAATAATCTCTAGTCAGTATATTAAAGGATACCACTAATGGAAAACCTCAAATACATATGAATTTTTCCATTAATTAATAACCTTGAATAAATAGTTTTGATTCTAATTATTTACACATGTTAATAAGTGATTATAAATTCCAAGGGATACTTATCATAGACGTGGTGAATTAATAAAGATTCATGAAAATATTTTAATTTTACAAAGAGAGACATAGAGTAGACAATAATTCACCCCCAAAGGGTGTGATGAGTCCGACTTCCCATCCACCCGACCAATGCATGTTCTTATGTATTATAATGATCAAAACATTACAAACGCCTGCCTTTGGGAAACATGTCTTCTTTGGATAAATAAATGTTGGATGCTTCAGGTTCCATGAATAAATCCAATGGAAACCACCTAGGAATAGTGATTCTTAAATCAAGAAAACATGTTTCAAGGAACTATGAAACAAAAATGGTAAACTCGATGTGAGTCTTTAACTATGTTTATAATGTTACTCATATGTTAGGCCCCTATCAATTGATAAAGGAAGGCTAGACAAAGGAATAAATCATACATATCTCCATATAAGAAGAAGTTAATTTAATGGGGTTCGTTTTGTTCTATGTTTTTCTTTACAGAACTCTCCCCAATCAAAAGAATTGATTTCTTCAATACAACATCTGTGAACTTCCCTACTCCTGCTCAACCTGGATCTCCATCCATGGGAAGGAAATCATAACTAACCCAATATCTTAGTCTTTGGGTCTCTAATATGCTGGTGGAGGAAAATCATCAGCATGGTACTATCCCGACTTTAGAGGTTTCTCAACATTCCCTCTAGGTTAATAACAATCCTCGATCATATGGCCAACGATGACCAATAATAATGAAGAAGATGGTGACACCCACTCTCTCCAACTGTTTCAGGTCCTTATCCCCGGAACGCAACAACCAGTCCCTCCTGTAATATAGGGAGGTGGATCAAGAGGTCACTCAAGGCCTCAATTCAATAATTCATGAGTACTTCTTGAGGACTCCCAAGAGAAATCTCTGCCAGAATCATGTGGCAGTGAACCCCCAATATGATGGGGGTGTTTCCTCTGGACGTTTGGCCAAGGTCTCTCAGACTCAGGCATGCAAGACGAACCGCCAGGGACAACATCTAGTCAACAAGGAGAAATTTATCACCTTTACCTCTTCCAGAGAAGTATATTGAACTATCTTGATGGAAAACAACGAGAGGGTACGTACACCCATCCATCCTAATATTGATGCTCAGCAGGCTCGTCTGACAGAAACTCACTAATCCCACCAGATAAACCTGGTGGAATATTGTGAAGATTCACATACACTTGCTTAAAAGTTATCAGCCTATCAGCAGGCTCGTCTGACTGCATTTAAAGAGGCCCTCCAATATAATATGGTGGAAAATGGTAAACATAAACATACAAAAATTTACAGTCTCCAATTTTGTTAGCAGCCTCATCTGCCAGTATTGAAGTATGTCCATCAACCATACTTAATGGAAAATAGAAATCAGGCACATACAACTGTCAATGTTCATCAAGCATCCAATAGTCTCATTTTGTAACACCCAGGGAAGTTAGTCAAAATTATCCAATGAAAATTTTGGGGTAGACCCAACTCTCTTCCCCCATGTGTGAGTACTATCAATAACAATTAACAGAAAAATGAGGACTATAGTAGGCACATACTCCTACTCCAGATATGTAATGGACGTATGTTACAGTTACATCTTCTAAAGTCACAAAACACATCTTATAAATGGTGAAAGGGAAGATTCATATCCCTAACCATATTCTAGAAACATTCCAGAATATTTTAACAACTACTTCAGTAGTATCAGGGTAACATACACATAAATCCGTCCTCACACATGGGATGACACATCGGCATGCTATCCCAGAGTAGCAACACACTTCTATTCTATTCCAGGAGGGTCATGGTGTATATTCCCCTATTTTATATGGATAATAGAATTGGGAACATACACCCTTTCCAATTGTAGTTAATTGATCCATTATGGTAAATACTCAAAGGAAGGCACATACACCTGCCCATTATAACAACTTCACCCAACAAGTGGCCCCAACTATGTATAAGAGAACATCCAAAAATAATTATTGCGAAGCACTGTTGGAAAATCAACAGTCAAGTTGTGATTTAGATCCCCTTAATTTTGGAGTTCATCATGCCCTTAGACATTTATATGTTGCAACTAAAGATCATAACCTCTCATTGACAAATTTTGGGAGTAGTAGTTGTAATTATGAAGTATCTCATTAGAAACTTCATCACGAAGGAATTATTCATGAAAATTAGGACAATCAAGAGTTCTTATCTCCAGATGAGAGCCACGACAACCCTCCGTGTGGCCACAAGACCAAGGAGAAAGAAGATTTATCTGTTGCTGTAATCCACCATGGTGATCCTCCCCATGATGCCATTCACTGCGAAATTATTCTCCACAGTACTATCTCATATTGTCAAAACAATTTCATAATTGAAAATGTAGAAATAATAAATCTCTCCTATCTCGAGGCATTTGGAAGCAAAAGGCCTGTCATGTCTGATGCCTTGTCATTTATGGGTGAAACACATTTTTAGTTAGAAGACATCTTAAGGGAACAGTCATTCTCTGAACCTCCCTTGGGTCATTTATCTTCTAATACAGAGCATACACTTTGGTCAGACCAAGTGGAGAAACCTCTAGTGAATGACAATGAAGGAGTTTTAAACATGTGAAAACAATTAACTAAATAAGAAATACTAGTCATGTTCTATCCTTTGGAAAATTATTAGTATGATGTTCCAGAATTGATGATAGAAGATTTCATTTATGACATTCTTCACAACTTATGGAAAAATCTTCTTCATTTGAATACCAAATTATTACCATATGATTAATATCAAAATAATTTAAAGGTAATGGAAGGGTTGCCGATCCAAATTGACTTAGCATCTCTCTTAGTTTCCCAATTTCAAATGGTTAAGAAAAGAAGAGAACCCTTCAACATGTATGTCTTAGTTATATAAAGAAACTATGCCAATTGATTTCTGGTTCCCCATATAGAGTCTACATCATAGGATGGGGTGAATATGGAGAATTGCATTTCACCGTACTTCAAAATCAGAAAATTTCCCCAAAATTGGTTTCATGAAATGTTATTTCCCATGGCTATCCCCAATAAATAGGTTTTGTATGTAATCAAATGTACGCTCAAGAACAGGCCTCAACTAGTTCTCATCCGAATCAGGCCCAATGAAAAGAAGTCGTTGAGCTACTTTTACATCAAGCACATTAGAATCTTGAATAGAACTCCCGTTTAGAGTATATCAGAAGTAAGAGGATGAAAATGTCTGAAATAGCACAACGATCTTCTAAAATGGGTAATTTATGTGTTTTTTGGATGATGCACCCTGCTAATGCCCAAAAAAAAATCTGCAAAATCAGAAGAGCAGTTGCATAAATTTCCGTTATAGTGGTTAAAGAGTCACTCCAGCTTGGAAAGTTGGGGGCTCATTTAATTCAAACTTCAAATTCATTAAACAATGTTCAATGATTTGAAGAAGATGAACAGGATCAACCCTAGCCTGCAAGGTTGGGGACTTTTTCACATCTACAATCCCATCCTAAAAAAAGTTAGTTTCCCTTTATTAGGGAAGAAGTCACAAGGAAGGCGTACAACTGAACTGCCTAATGATCCCCTTCATGTTACTGTCTGCTAAACTGTTCCACAGAATTTTTCATATAGGAGAACAGAGTCTCATGAAATAAAAAAATGTAGTTGATCTAGCAGAAACACTGATAAAATTTCATCAATGCATTATGTAATAGTGAATGTTATTAATACCATTATACAAGATCCTCCAGAAAACAAGTTTAGTTTAGGGTAATCAGAAGATAACGTTCTTGTCTACAATATGGTACACACTGTGGAAACTTAAGAAGGTGTTCATACTTGAAATCAGAGGCTTACACAAAATTTAGGTATGCCTTAAAATAACCAACTCCCCCTCTCCAAAAGGCATCTATCAATGGGAAAGGAAAAAATTTCGATCGCATCTCATTCTCCACCGGAGAAGGTCAATATATTTCACTCAAAGTGAGATTTTTAGAGAAAGAATGGAAGATGATGGAGTTTAAATTACATAACACATAGTTACTTCAAAACTGCATTTCTGTTAAACATACTCCCCAGGAAAATCCCCAACATGAAAATAATATTGGAGCTCCTTATCAAATGGGATTTTTAGTAACTACATATTTGGATAATTAATTCCCTCCATTGGGTACCCAATAAAGATAAGATCATATACTTTATAATAGACCTATTCTCGTGGGTTATCCAAGGTAGATATCAGAACCACCATTAGTGGTCTTACCGGTCGTTACACCAGCTCAAACTTCAGCTACTATAACTACACAGAATTTAGCTCATCTGAATATTCCCCCAATTCTTATAAACACAATTGAGACATTACTGACTCGGTTGGAAGCTATGGAGGAATTATGGGAACCAGTTCTTCCAGAAAAGAGAGCCTACCCTACATGGGTAAATGCAATTACTCCACCACCAAATTTTGTGAATACCACATTCCCAATCTTTAATGGTTCGGGATATCTGAAACAACACTGAACACATTTCGTTTTCTATTATGATTCTATGATTGTAACTTATCAACAATATAAAGTAGTTAATATTAGGTGTTTTGTTCAGTCATTACAAGGACCAGCTTTTGTCTGGTATTCAAGTTTTCAATCTCGATCAGTTACTTGGTGGGAAGATGTCCATCAGAAATTCCTTCTTCAATTTAGCTCAACTCTACCAAAGACAACATTTTCTAATATTACCAATTTTAAACAAGGGGATAATGAAGGAGTTTAATATTTCATTTCTTGATGGAAGGGATTAACATATTTATTAAGTTTTATACTTCCTCAAGAAGAGTTTCTGACAATCTGTTTTGAAAATTTGCATAATGAATTATGCACACCATTGATCCCTGTGAAATATATAGGAGGGTTTTGAGACCTTACATCAATCACTCGATAGATAGAAGACTTTATTATAGAAACTAAGGATAAAACTCATGTAATTCTACCAATTATAGGAAGGAGAAGAGTAAAGGTAGAAGCTGCTATAGTCACACTCAAACAAGAACGTGTACCTACTTCTACTTCAAGACCCTCATCATACCAAAGGGCTCCGCCTCTGAGTATCAACAACAAAGACCACTTCATCCAGATGATCAAAGAGATCAAAGGCGGAAACAGTTTAAGGAATTAAAGAATAATGTTTATTCCTTCTAGAATGAACAAGTTTATGGTTACTTCATCTCAGCTATAGAAAATAATTTGGTTCAGTTTCCAAGACTGAAGAATCCAAATAAAGACGGAGATGAAGATCGTCTGAATTATTGTCCCTTTAATAAAATGTTGGGACACCCCATTCAAGAGGAATTTGTTTTCAAAGAACATCTGAAAAATATGGTATACTCTGGACTAGTGAAATAGAAATGTTCATCAGCACATGTAGCATGTGTTACTGCTTCCAATCTAGAGGAAGAAGATGAATGGATTGAAGTTAAAAGTAAAAGTATGCAAAAATATTATGATTGGATGATTAGGAAAATGATCAACCTGACTCATTCTATTTAATTAACACATTTGAAACAAACAATTGTGTCTTCTACCACTCCTACCATAGAAAGACCATCTTCATCAAAAGGCCATTTCTCAGAGAAGAGAAGTGATGATAAAGAAAAAGCGCAGTCCGAAGAATACGAGATCACGTCCTGGCCAAAGTTGTCATTAACACTAGAAGATTTTATACCATCTGTTTCAAAGCCACGGGAAACACCCCGCAAAATGGCACAACCAGAAGTAACCTATCAAAAAGAATCCTCATTATAAGAGGAATTGATCTTTGGTTCTGTTAATGTTATCCATTTAACAGATCCTTATGCCAATGGTGATTTTGATAGTAGTGAGCTAGAATTAATTGTACCTAATAGGGTAACTAGAGGAAGTGGCAAGGTCGATGATATAGGGGAAGATGTGGTAATTCCAGAAACCACCATTTTAACTCTACTCCTGATCAATCCATATATGCAGCAGAAACTCGTGGAAGAGCCCTTTTGCGAGATCAACAAGAACTAGGAGTTAATTTCTTACAATACAAGTCTAGTTTTGTTACAATTATTCTGGAAGACTGATTAAAATCCACAGTTTCTTCTTATCAGCTGATGAATAGACTTATCCAGTCTAATTTTCAAAATCCAGTAGTTTTTCCAGCTTCTGCTTCAACACAAAGTACATCTACAACAAAATCATCAACTTCCAAAGAACCTGCAAAACCACATCTCAATGCTGGGAAACACAGTCCTTTGGATCAAAAGTATGATGTTTTGAAACAATTGGCCCAAGTATCGGCAAATTTGTCAATTCTGGATGATTTTAATCTATAAAATGATCTTTGAGAGGCACTCATTGAGGCTTTTTCAAGGCCTCAAGAGTTTGACATAGTAGTTACTGCTGCCGAGGTTTACTGTATAGAGAATCATTCTATAGAATTTCATGTAGTCATATCTTTCATGGATGAAGATGAAGACCATGTGGTACATGGGCATATCAGACCTCTATATCTGTTTGGCAAGGTCAATGACATAGATATTTTACGAGCCTTCATTGATAATGGCTTTGGGGTCAACCTCATTCCCATTCGTACACTTTGTCGATTGGTACTGACTGTATATGACTTATCTCCTTCGACATTAATGTTTCATGGATATGAAAAGAATGAACAAGAACCTCTTGGAGAAATTACACTCAGAACTCGGTTTGGAGATCTTGTTTCCAATTCAAATTTCATGGTTGTTCGTCAGGACACAACCTTCAATATTCAGTTTGGAAGGCCTTGGTTGCATCAACATGCATCCATACCTTCTATATACCATCAATGTCTGAAATATTGTTTCAATGGTCAAATTGGCACACTGTATGGTGATAAGTCTTCTTTTAAAACAAGTGAATCTGAATACATTGAGGCAGAGATTTATCACACAAAAGGAATGATGCCCATGACCAAGGAGATAACTAGAGTGAATGCACCGAATGGACTGGAAAAGATCCCAGCAAATCCATTCATGCATTTGAGTACAGATTATGTGTTACCCATCATTCAAATTAAAAGGGTAAAACAAAATCCATTCACTCATCCAGTAATTCCCATAATGTTAGTTGTGATGATTGAGCCTGATAACATGTGAGAAAGTATTGATACAACAAGCGATGATGGAAGTTTGAATGGAGATGTTTTCATTTCATCATTTGAACTACAATGAGCCTCTACTTCATCCATCAGAATAGAATAAATTTTTTCAATGTTATAGGAAGACACAGATGTTTATTTTCAATTCATAAACCCCTCTTTATAATAGGAACACCCTTTGAAATCAGTAGAGTCTGATATGGTGGATTCTTCTTTAGGATGTTCAAATATTCACTCCTCCCTTAACTCTGGGATTTTTGCCTTGTCATCTACTATACAAGTGGAAATAGAAGAGGTAACAAATAATGAGGAAGATGAGGAAGATCTCAGGGATGCTCTTCCAGCATTTGAATAAGGCGTATCTACCATTATGGATGAACTTAGAGAAATAAATATGGGAACTTAAGAATATCCACACCCCACACTAATTAGTATGACCATGACCTTTGAATAGAAAGAGGTGTATACATCCTTTGTAAAGAAACATTGAGATATATTTTATTAGAATTATGTTGAAATTCCAGGTCTTAATCCTAATGTATCAACCCATCATTTGTGTTTTCAAGAGAAACATCGTGGATTCAAGAAAGCAGCTTGAATGACACACCCAACTCATGCCTCTAAAATTGAAGCTAATGTTGATAAAATTATAAAGGATAACATTATCAAGGAAGTTCAGTATCCCAAATGGTTGGACAATATTATCCTAGTGAAAGAGAATAATGGTCAATTTAGAGTTGGCATTGATTTAAGAGATCTTCACTGGCATTGTCCTAGTGGTGATTTTCCAGTCCCGATTACAGAACTTATAATAGATTCCATGGATAGCTATGAAGCTCTTTCCATTAGGGATGGATACTATGGATATAATCAAATCCATAAGGCCCCAGAGGATGAACAATATACATCTTTTAGATCCCCTAAATGTGTGTTTTTCTATAGGGTAATTCCCTTTGTCTTAAAGAATACTGAAGCAACATATCAACGTGCATGCACCAAATCTTCAAACCCTTCTTAGGGAAATTTTTCAAATCTTATGTGGATGATTTGGTTGTCAAATCAAAACAACATTCTAATCATTTGGCTAATTTGGAAACTATATTTTACAAACTCCGGTAACATAATTTGAAGATAAACCCCTTGAAATGTGCTTTTAGGTTAACCAAAAGAATGTTTCTTGGCGTTGTTGTATGCCATCATGGTATCGAATTTTATCCTGAGAAAAAAAATCTACCCTGGTGTGTCAGCTCCTTGAAATTTGAAATAATTAAGAGGACTTCAAAGAATCTTGGCTTATATTTGGTGCTTTATCAAAAATTTGGTAGGGAAGTGTTTACCCTTCACCAGATTAATGAAGAAGGGAGTTACCTACCAATGGACTGAAGAGTGCCAAGAAGAATTTAATACCCTCAAGAAATATCTCTTGAGCCCACCAGCATTAATGCCACCTATTGAAGGAATACCACTCATTCTCTATGTGACAGCTTTAGAGTCATCACTAGGTGCCTTTCTTGACCAAATAAATGATGTTGGGAATGAAAATAGCATGTATTATCTTATTCATACTATGCTTCATGCAGAAACATAGTATTCAAGTCTTGAAAAGTGTTGCTTGGAATTAATCTTTCTAGTTCAATGATTGAGACACTACCTGCAACATCATGAGGTCCAATTGGTATCTCGTAATAACCATCTCAAATTTGTCCTCAATCTTCCTAAGCTTACAGGGCATCTGGCACGGTGGGTGGTTATTTTGAAATAGTTTGAAATCTAGTTTGTTACTCAAATGGAAATAAAGGGCCAATATCTGGTGGATTTCCTTGCTGAGCACCTGTCTACAGAAGATACACCATTTAATACCAAACTGCCTATTGAAGCGGTCTTCTCTATTAAAGATAATTCCCAAACATGGGAATTGTATATTGATGGTGGTTCCAGAAGTCGAATAGGAAAGAGACTAGAAAACCATAATCTCAATAAGTTAGGATTATGATTTGTACTCATTTCCCCAAAAAAGGCAGTATTTCCTTATTCTATCCTATTATCTAAAGGTGGTACCAATAATGAAGCATAATACCAAGCTCTCATCGTAGGTTTGTAATTGGACCTCCAAGTGAAAATGGATCATTTAGAGGTAAAAGGTGATTCATAATTGGTAATCAAACAAATCAATGGAGAATATTCTATAAAAAAAGAGTTAATCCCTTTTTGTGATTATGTAAGAGAGTAAATTTCTGAATTTCTCTCAGAGCCGACATTGTCTTATGTCCTGCGATCACAAAATGCCAAAGCAGATGCACTGGATAATGTAGCTACAACCTTGGCAGATCCAAATCTGGATGAAGCAATTACCAACATAACCCATCATCGTGTGGTATTACCTTTTGTTCAAAACAGAGTAGATTAAATCAATGAAAATTTCCCTATTTTTGAACCATATGGTCAAACTATGTGATGGAGAACATCTGTCATGGAATATTTTCAAAATGGGGTACTTCCACTAAATAGGGCTGACAAGGAGTAGATCCGGCAACGAGCAGCCAATTTTACTCTTTATGATAGTCCAGATCACAAAAATAACCTTTACAAGAGAGGATTTGAAGGAATTATCTTCATATGTATTGATGGATAAGAGACAACATCTCTCATGAAAGAAGTACATTCAGGAGCTTGTGCTGCCCACCAATCTGGGCACAAACTCTCCGATCATATCTGAAGGCTTGGATACTTTTTTCCTTCAAGGATGTAGGATTCTACAAATTTCACAAAATAATGTCATCCCTGTCAAGTGCATGACAACTTCATTCATGAACCCCCAGAGTTCCTACATTAAGCTAAATACTTCTGGCTATTTTTCACATGGGGAATGGAAGTAGTAGGTCCTTTTCAATCAGCCACGGCTAAGCAGTTCAAGTATATTCTCACAACTACTGACTTCTTCTCTAAATGTGTTGAGGCAATACCTCTCAAGGAAGTAGGAGCTAAAATCATTGTTAGTTTTGTCAAAACTAATTTCATCACCAGATTTGGCATCCCCCATAATACTTTGATGGACAATGGCACCAATTTTTGTTCTAGAAAAGTAAACAAGTTATATCAAGAACATAATATCAAGTCTAACCACTCATATCACTATCATGTAACTGCTGATAAATAGATAGAGGATTTCAATAAGACTCTATCAAATATAATCCAGAAGATGCTAGATGAAGAGAAGAAATCTTGGCCTAATAAACTTTTGAATGCTTTGTGGGCTTATCAGACAACTACCTGTACTGCTACCTAAGAAACTCCTTATTCGTTGGTATATAGAACTGAATTAGTTTTTCCAATTGAAATACAATTTCCCTCACATAGAGTTGAAATATGTGATCAGTTGTATACAGATGAACGACCTCCGAAATTGTTCAATGAGTTTGAATGATTAGATGAGAGAAGATTGAATACTTTACATCATCTAGAAGTATATTAGAACGGAATAGTGAGCGATTTTAATAAGAAAGTTCACCTTCGTTCATTCCTTCATGGAGAATTGGTATTGGCCCTTTGGACTCCAATGATACTAGGGAAGAAACCTCCAAAACATGAACCAAAATGGGAAGGACCTTATTCCATACATAAGGACTATTTAAATGGATCTTATGTTTTAATCTCAATGGATGGAGAGCTCATTACATCTCCCACCAATGCGAGAACTTTTAAGAAAATATTTGTGTAATTACCACCATCGTCCTCACTACAGGACTTTAAACTGCATAGTACAATGTCCTTATTGTAGGACTTAAAATTGCACAGCCCCCATGTCCAAGTTGCAAGACAATAAACTTCATAACAACCATAAGCATCCATGCAGCATGACATTAAAGTGTGTAGCATCTTCTTCCTTGTCATATGACGTTAAACTGCAAGAAATAATTTTTACAACTAATTTTTTCTTTATTTGACATTAGAATCTTCCACAAGCAAACATAATTGACATCATCACAAATCCTTAGTAGTACATGAGTCCCTATTTTTCATATGTCAGAGTCAGATCATCATAGAGACCATGTTTCAAGAACTACATATGGCTTGGTTCTCATTTTCAATGATATACGTAGAGATGCCTGAATCTCCTATTTTGGGCTCAGCCACAATCACATAATCTTCTTATTTTCTTTTTCTCCTATTGTATGTGAATCAAATCAATACAGAGCATTTCTTTAAGAAATATTATTTGGACCTTATACCATTTTATATTTTCATATTTACCATTCTCTCAGAACGTGTAAAAAGCCATCATTCTTAATGTCAGACTTCCTTATCATGAGGAATAATTGTTTCAAGAAATATGTATGGATTAATTCTAATTTTTCAATGACATACATAGAGACTCTAAGATATCCAATCTTGGGCCCAACCACACAGAAAAACCCATTTATTTTTATATATAAAAATCAAATCTACATACGGTGTGTTTCAAGAACTGTGTATGAATTGATTCTTTCCCCAGCATGACATATAATGACACTTGGGTTTTATCCCTTAATCTAGTTACAATATGTCTTTACATTCATATCAGTTCATTGTATTCCTTACATCATGATGTTAAACTACATGGAAATTTAATACCCCTATTCTACATTTTCCTCACCTTTGAATTATAAAAGAAACCATTTCTACTCTCGGTTTCTCACAGCGAGCATAGCTCACATGGGATTATGAATTGGGTAAATGGATTCTTTATATAAGGTGTTTAAGTTTCTTATGTAGTTAATAATTTCCTCAATACATGACTTATAACATCATAATACAAATTTCCTCACTGCATGACTTAAAACTACACATCACCATATTCATTCAATGGAAACAAATAAAGTATCCATTTTACATATGAGTCAGATCTATGTAAAGGACATCAAACTCATGGTCAATATTAATTCAAATATTTCTCATAATCATTTACCATAAACCCTCATCCAAAATTCACACTCTTAATTTGAATATACCTAGATTCTCATAATCTTCCTTATGGTTTCTGGTGACATAGTTGATAATATTTAAAAGGCCTTTTTCCAGACTATGCAACACGTTCCCTTAGGAGGACTTGCATAAGTTTCCATCATAACAATCTTGTCAGCCAAAAGAATCCATTATTTGTCTATGAAGCATATTCCCCATTTGGCCCTACATAATACATCCCCGATAACAGGTTTTTCAAGTAATGGTAACTTCATTCATAGTTATAGTATCTTTGTCTCCTTTAATCTTTGATAATAATATACACGGATCTGTATTTTAAAACAGTCATTCAAGTATATTTGTCCCATTATCTTTGTCAGAATCTAAAAATCTTTAAGACCATTTTTTACACAGTTCCTTCACCATGTGTTTGATACATTAGGGAATAACCTTGAGTTCACTTGGCCACATATCATAGATTGTTTCCATTTTTGGTCCTAGTTGTATTACCTAAATCTACTGACACCATATATTTTATGATTGGGTCAGACCTTCAAAAAATTCATTTTCCTCTGATTTATTGGACATCTTGATTGGAAATAACCATCCCATATTCAGGTACCTTTCTACATAAACAAAACTTTATGCTTCGTAAAATCTAAATCTCCATAAGCATTCTTCGATTTTTAGCAATAGAACCTCAAAATTTTGAGAGCTCTTTTTCCTGACTATGTAGGGCATTCCCTTAGGTGGTGTTGCATAAGTTTCCTCTATAACAGGCATATCAGTAAAAACATTCCATTATTTGGCTATGCAGCATATTCCCTAGTTGGACCTGCATAATAGAGAACCAATAACCGGTTTTTCATGTAATGGTAACTTTATTCATTGAAAAGACATCCTCTAATTCTTTTAGCCCTTTTTCTATATCATTCCTAGGTTCTAGAAATTCTTATATCACAGTTTATAGTTCTCCCATCCATACCTGAATATGATAGTATGTTTCCAAACAAATTATCCTGAAATTGGGAGAATTTTTTCATATCTTTGGTCAAAGATAAAGACTTTAAATTAATTACCCAAAATGTCCTCACTAAATGACATAAAACTGCATCGTACAATATCATCACTGCATGACTTAAAATGTCAGAGTACCAATGTCCATACTACATGACTTAAAACTGTATAGTATGATATTAGAAATCTCTCCTTTTTTGATAAATTTTTAACCATTACTCATACAACAAATTTGTATAAATTTTTTTCCCTATTCATGACTTATTTTGGTCTAAAATAGCCTTTTTCATTATTAAAATTCATTTCCTTGGAAAAACCACCTATTGAGGTCTTAAGTCACCCAAATTTTATTTCCCCCATTCTATCAGCAGAAAATGTTAAATTCCAAAAGAACACTTTTTCTTGACTATGTAGAACGTGCCCTTAGGAAACCTAGCATAAGTTGCCTATATAACAGGCTTGTCGGTCAAAAGATACCACTATTTGGCTATGCAACATATTCCCCAATTGGCCCTGTATAACAAGACCCCCATAATGGGTTTGTTAAATATTAGTAACATCGTTCATGGAAAAGCCACCCCTTATGTTGATACGGGTTTTTTGATTTGGTGACCATAAAAATCATGACCCAGGATACCCCTTGGAATTTTTTAAATATTATTATAGAAATAATTATCCACTAATTAATTATTGGAATCTAATACAAAATTTAGGTTCAAAGCTATTTGGCCCTAAATATCAGCACTTTATAGTCCATCATATAGGAATCTGAACTACCAGTAATAAAATACTCGGTGCTCATTAAATTGAGATCCTGAATGGGAACTCTAAACAAAATTCGAGTCCTAGATCACTAAAAATATTTACTTTTATGATTTAGGTAATATTTAGAAATAAAAAAAAAGAGGTCAAAAGATACAAAATTTGTGGTGTTATCCATATAACCCTATCAGCAGTCAAATTATGCTCATTATGTCCCTCGGATTAATAAGAAAGTTTTGAGCACTTCTTTCGTATTATTATAATAATGATTGTTTAAAATAATAGAATCATTATCATCATTTACCATTTTATTACAATCATGAGAAATAGGAATGAAGATTTTTTATGATTGATAACAAAATTTCTTTCATTCATATGAAAATAGAGGGTCATCCACAAAATGGAGCCTCTCTATCATGTCCTAGAATAAACTCTCAACATGGATTTCCATTTGTTGGATCGCTTCATAAGCTCTATCAGTTTCCTGTTGATGTTGAGATAGGTGAGAAACTATATCCTCCTCTGCCTGATCAATTGCTTCCTTTGTAGTTGAAATGGTAGTTATCCCCTCTAATTGGGTTTCTCCTAATGTCTAATTTAACTGCTCAATATTTTTATGAATACAATCCAGTTGATGTAAAGGATATAACAACTCCTTCATGGATTCTTTAAATTTTTGGCTAATCTCAAGTGATTTCTTGTAATGATTTTCCTCTGACTCAATTACTTCAGCTTTAAATCCCTCAGTATTGATGCGTTGTTTAACCTCTACAAAATCTTGTCGTAGTTTCTGCTCTAGCTACCATCGGTGAATAGTCTCTTTTTATGGCATTGTAGACTAACTTATAATTGAATCCACCAAATCCCAATATACAGAATAATGCTGGGAGTTTTGAAAAATGGGACAACAATTAATGCAAAGGATTTTTTTGGAAATTACGCTCCCAATATGCCACTATGTCATCTTACATGCCACACTGAGAGCATATTGCATCTCAATTTCTGAATCTGAGTCACTACAATGAGGTAAAATGTACTTTGGAAATAGGTTGCTTAAAGAGTTTCCTTGTTCTACTTCTCTTGGGATAGAAGAATCTTCACCTTCTAATCTAGGAACAGATAACCCTAATTGATAAAATCAAGGTCATTATTATTTTCAAATGGAGGAAACAAACATGATTCAAACAGTTGATTATATTTACCCAATAATAAGTCAACTACTTGATTGGATTCATTACCCATATTCCCAGCGTCAGTATATTTAGTATATGTTTCTTGATACAGGGAACTTCCCTGAATTTTCTTAGTTATGACATTTGAAGGGTGTGGAACATTTCTTGATGAATGATCCTTTGTAGGTATTTCTCCATCCCCAGTAGAAGGATAATTTGTAACCCCCTATTTTTGAGGAGCCTTTGTAATATTTTCAATAGATAAAATGTATAATGTGAAATTTGATGTCAAAATCAAGTTGAAAAGAAATTATGTATCAAAAATACAAGAATATGGACTTACATCCTTGTGATTCTTCATGAGAATCCCAAAACTCCTTGATGGAATCTGGAATATCAATATTTGGATTAAGGGTGTCAACCATTTCAGTGTATACAGAAGGAATGTTACAACATCCTCTCCATTTAAAGTATCCAAAAAACATTGGTTGATGCCTAAATTGGCTGCTCTGAAATTTTTTTCTGTTGTCTCCTCAATTGGTATGCCAGCATCAGGTCTTTCCAGGTTTGGGTCAACATTAATATTTGTCTTAGATTTCCCAGGACCTTCATTCCATTCTTTTGAAGTAATAGAAATATTATTGTTGATTGCTTCAGGATCCTTTGACAAAAGCAGCTGAGGATTGTAATTAATCATACCATGACTTTCCTCTCTCTCAGTAGAACCAGGAGTAGGTATACCTGAATCTTCGTGATGATTTATCTACTAAAATTGCAGATTCATCACCATGAACCTGGGTTTCCCCTAGGGCTTCTTTTTCTAGTCTTGAGGAATCAGCACTTAATCCCTTGAGAGAGGAGAGATATATAGATACTACAAGAGGATAAAACATGGTTAGTAGAAAATTTTGATCAAGTTGTATGCCCTAAGGATCATATAAATACTTACTCGTTAGGCAAACGCTTTGAATCAATATCATTGGTATCATGCATTTTTGTTCAAAATCATGGGGAGAGATTGAAAAACTCCTCTTAGTAAGGGAAAACAAGGTAATGGTTGAGGATTATCTGTCTCCATTACCCCAGCCATGATTCTTGCTCCTAGAATATGTCCTGGTGACATGGGAGGATCATTTGATGCATCGATCAGAGATCCTGCAAGACTATACTGAGGTGATTCGAGAATTGGTCTAGATCTTCCTTCTCTACATTTAAGCTGCACAAATACATGTTTTCATCATGATTAATGATGATAAATGGTAAAACAGAGTTGTGAAAAAAGAAAAAGGGAAATACATTCTCGGTATTAACATAAATATCCCACACCCCCTTAGCACTGATAATTTCCCCTTCCCAGACACCTAAGTCTAGCATATGAGATACTCATTTAGAGGCTGGGATTTGTCCATCATTTTAATATATAAAAGTCTCTAGCTCTACAATATACTTATGTACATAAACCAAGCTATTGTTTGGATTGCAATCAAGAGGTAACTTGATGTCACCAATATCTTTAATTTGAATGTCATGCTGGAGAAATACCCAGGCATCCCTAAGATCATAGGTTACACTCTCCCAATAATGAATGGTTGAAGGTCGAACATAATTCAATCTTGGTATGGTTGCATATGGAGGAGATTCAACACCTTCTGATTGGAGAACTTCTTCAGGTCTCCTTTCTTCAAAAATTTCAACAGATGGAATGGGAATCTCTATTTGATGGTGGCTACTAGATCACCTGGGTGTTAGATGTTTTGATTCTCTAGCTCTGGTCTTCCTGGTATATTTCCTATGCAGATGTTTTGAGGGCTCTGAAACGTCCAAAACTTCTGTATCATCTTTGTCCTTGATCTTCTAACCATGATTTATATGTCAAATAGTTGTTGTGGCTTCCACTCGATATATTAATTTCATCAAATCCCCATGAGGATATGAAGAGGCCCAAGATTTGTCATACCCATCTTCTAATCCAATTGATGCATCTGGTGGAGGTAGTGTAATTGACAGTTAGGATACATCTATAGTCGTTAGGATCCATAACTGTCGCTCTACCATTGGGTGTTTCTCCCATCTGACAGACTTAGGTGGAAAACTATTTTATTTTTGAAGTAATATGAACTGACGAGAGAACCTATAGGGAACATAAGCCTCGTAGATAATTTCACCATCAATCCTGGTTGATAATATTCCATCCTTGAATTCCATCATAAAAGATCTTAGATCATAATTATTTTCATTACCATCATCAATAAATGTTCTAACTAGTGGGTTACCAAAAGGAAAGATGCTGAATTCTCTTGATATATTCAATACCTTCAGCACCTCATCAGGTCTCAAGTTTTAAATCTTAATACCAGAAACTTTAACTAAAAATAGGGTGAATCGACCATCAGGAAC
This sequence comes from Viscum album, assembly GCA_963277665.1. NCBI lineage: Eukaryota > Viridiplantae > Streptophyta > Magnoliopsida > Santalales > Viscaceae > Viscum > Viscum album. The sequence continues at coordinate 418,482,521 of OY728143.1, forward strand.
TCTGACTGAATTCAACACTGAGTATGAAGAAAAATGTATTTCAATCAAACCCCACAACACTTGGAATGGACCTGCAATCCAAAATGGAGCCTTCCCATTGTAAAAATGCAGGAAGAGATGGTAAATTCTTTCTAATTTGGGGGTTTTTATCGCAATATACTTCCCCTAAACCAATTAACCTGAAATGATGAAAGTCCCTAATCTTACACCACCTCCGGATTCACAAACTGAAAGCAAATAAACACTTAGCCACATAGCAATGAATGATGATAAGTGTACTTTGGCATCTATATAAGGTATGAACTTATAGCCCCAGTTCTTATAATAGCCTCTATCCAGCATAGGCCAATATGTGCCTGAACTACTTCAGTTATTTGCAAAAGGGAAGACCATAAGACATACATAGGTTGGACCTTCTTCTACTTTTGGTTCAAATAAGTCTTATATTCACACTCTAGCATGCATATCATTCTTTTACTTAGGTAGATTATTCACTATCTTAAAAAATTCATGAGCAAGTAGTGGGGTTCTAGAAGCATTACCCCATGTTGTAGTAGGCAGAATGAATTCATCATATATTTCCCCAGGAATGGGAACTCAAAATGTTTAGAAAATTTTCCAGAGACTAATACCAACTTCACCATGCATAAGATGAAAGGAATTGGTTTGTGGACTCTATCAGATCAGTAATTTAGGAATTAATTTAGCTTTATAAACATGTGTTTTCCTCATCCAGATAGCTTCATTGATATGAACGTCTGATAACTCTTTTCTGAAATATGCACAAGTCTGACATACCCAGAAAGACCACATCCACTCGGGTTTTACACCCACTCCAGAATGAAGGTCCCAATCTCTTTTACAACCATTAGATTGATCTATTTGAGAATCTCAAAAAGTGTAATAATAACTATGTGGTCTTGGAACTATAACATTATCTTTCATATCAAGAGTGCAACCACTGTGATTAAAGATGCATCTAATTGGGACTCTTTGTTCTTGTATTGGAACACCCTTTACACTAATATTCATGCAGTCACAGTTTGAGTATTGAAGAAACCAATTCTATGGAAATTACTTCTTAATATATGGAACATGGGAATCTTGAAAAATCCCATTCTCGTACAAGGGTAAATAAAGACTTTGTGCGTAGTCACGTTGGTATAGAATTAGACCCTTCCATAGCCTAGGAAGAGTACTCTCAACAATGTCATAATAGTCTGGTCTGATGATCTTCCTGATCTCATTTTGGCGAGCCTTAGCTTCTTCATTAGGAGTCATCAAATGAGTCATTCATTCCTGAAAAAGAATTCCCAAACAACTAGGTCAAAATTTTGAAGAAGACATAAAACATTTAGCCAAGGAAACTATTTTTATAGGTCCTTCGATGAGGCCAGTCACATAGTTCCTTTGATGAGGCCAGACGCATAGGTCCTTTGACGAGGCCAGTCACGTAGATCCTTCGACGAGGCATGTCGCATAGGTCCTTCAATGAGTTATATCACATAGGTCATTCACCAAGGATCCAAGCACAATCCCATCGGCGAAGTCCTTTGGTGTAGCTCCATCGCGTAATTAATTTTACCTTGAAAAAGAGTCAATGATATTACGTGAGAGCACAACACAATAATAGATGGGGGAATGAGCTACGCAACATGAGATAAAAAATTCAAAGAAAGAAAAGATGAAAAAAAATCACGAAGGGTGAGACCTATTTATATGCAATTGAATATCTATGGATCCGGACTGCGTGCAACCCCTTCACATCGTACCTCCATGAAGTAGCTGCGTGATAAACCTGCATAGTAAACCAGATCTATTTAGAAACTTTCACCTTATAACTAGACCCAATTTGAACATTTTGGATCCAATCTTGAGGGGGGGGGATTTTGTTGACACTACATGAGAAATATACTAAAAGGACTATGAAGATAACTCTGAATCTTCCAAATACTCATGAAGGGTCTGAAAAGTAAATAAAAGAAAATTAAACATTACTCCCCAAAGAGCATCGCGATGGAGTAGCTTCACGGATTTGTGCAACAGACCTATGTGGGAGACCTGTGCGGCAGAGCCCCATGCCAGACCTCTGTGCCATAAGAGTTTTCATGCCCTCCGCAGAGCACCTACCCAACAAAGCCACGTGACATACATGTGTGGAAGAGCCCCACGCTAGACCTCTGCATTAGAAGATGTTTGGGGCACCACCATGGAATACCTCTACAGTGTAGTTGTGCTAAATACCTATACGGGAAACATCTCTTCGACCAGGCCCATCTGTGCCAATAAATATACCCCTTGCGGTCCCCATTTCAATACTAAAAAAAGTGAAAGACTATCGGAAGATCTCATTTAATAGCTCTTTCTCCTAGATCCCTCAACTTGTCCCAGGTAGCTCCCTAAATCACAAGAGAATAGATAATTAAAGGAGATAGTCATGTTTTTAAGTTCCTCACATTATTTAATCATCATCCACACTTGTGCGCCATACCTGCGCACCACACCTGTGTGGTATACCTATGTGCCATACCTATGTGGTATACCTATGCAGTACATCTATGCGAGGTACCACGTGGCATACTTACGCGAGGGATCTATGTGACCAACTCAAGTAACCTTTCTTAAAAGCCATTCATGGCATGATATCTACTTCCTTAGTTCCCTTATCTGAAAGGGGCTAAGTTGAAGCCTCCACCAAAACCTCTTGACTTCTCAAACCTTTGGGAATGGGACATCAGGGTGTATCTTATTTGGGTTTGTATTTCTAGAGTCATAGTTTTCCCACATTTGTTTCACAACGGGGTAAGGGTTCATGGGATGTTTGTGGGCTTGTATATCCACAATCACTTGGACTTTTCTCCCAGAAATAGTGGTGGGATGTTCCCAGTTTGGAGGATGGTTGGATCCCTGACCTCTCCTTTCTCAAATAGATGACCCGATATCTCATGTTTCAGTTAGGGAAGGTATGGTTCACCAATTGCTTTTCCACAGAAGCATAGGAGGAGACTACCTCCTCTTCCAGGACCAATGTCAGGGGCATCCATCCTGGTATTATCCCCTCACCTTCACTCATTCTTCTTTATATTGGATCCTTGTCCAATATAAATAGGACAGAGGGAAGGTTCGTCGCCTCACCCTCTTTAATGGTCAACACGCCCTCTTCCATCAGCATAGAGGAAAAAATTTAAAGTGTAAAGTTTCATTTTTGAATATTTCACATCCTCTTGTTTCTCACACTGAGCATGACTCATGTGGTTTTAGAGATACGTGATGGTTTCAACATGTGAATAAACCCATATCAGAAGGAACTGAAATAACTCTAATTCTTGTTCAAACAAGGATACGTAGGATGCTCTTTCAGAGCCCGAGCTCACCAGATATCCTCTTCATGAATCCAACCCAAAATCCCCCAATTTGGTTATCCTCTTTAAGAAATAAGCACCAAATTCAATACTCAAATCATAAAGGAATCATTTTCGAGAAGTTAGCTGAAATTCCTCTATCTTAGAGGACTATACTCTCCTATGATACTTATCGAACTACGTGGGCTTTGACTCCAATCCATATGGGATACGTAGGTAGCCTCCTTGAGGTTCAATCCTAATACTTCAAATCAATCATATTCTCTTTGGCCCATATTCCCAATAGGGTCTGATCATACTTGGAAACCCATATCCCTTCCATGTTCATTGGGCTACTTCTACATATGTCCTAAACTAAGTTTCAGTTAAGCACCTTCTGCATAGAGGTCCTTATCACATGACCTTAAAAGATATGATGTGCCCTATTAAGCGACACCGAACTATGAGGGTTATGATTTCTTTCACTATGATACATAGGTATCCCAATTTATGGGCATGTTATTAGTGTCAAAACAAACCCTCATCTACCTGTATGGAAATAAATTCTTGAGTGCCCCCACTGATTGTCATAAAACTAGTATCATCACAATGATGATTAAAAGAATCTCTAATCAGTATATTAAAGGATAACATTGATGTAAAAACTCGAACACATACATATATTTCCTTTAATGAAGAACCCTAAATATATACTGATGATTTTAAAGCTTTACACATGTTAATAAGTGATTTTAAATTCCAATGGATACTTATGATATACTTGGTGATTTAATAAGGATTCATGAAAATATTTAAATTTAACAAAGAGAGTCCTAATGTAGACAATAATTTCCCCCAAAAGGGTGTGATGAGTTTGACCTCTCATCCTCTCAACCAATGCACGTTCTTCAGTATAGTAAAATTAAAAACCTAATGAATTCCTGCCTTTGGAAGGTATGTCCTCATTGGATAAATAAATGATGAAAGTTTCTGGTTCCATGAATAATTCCAACGGAAACTGTCTGGGAATAGTGATTCTTAAATCTATAACACTCGTTTCAAGGAACTAAAAAACAATCATAGTTTATAAAAATAAAAATTACCTGAACAGTCTCCAAGGTACAATTCAAAAAAAAAAGGAAAAATAAATCCAAAATATATAATCAATGTGATATCATGGGAACACACTGACCACCTCACCACCAGCTACCAAGACACATATGATAGAAACCCCACTACTTCACTGTAGTGCCTTTAGTTTCCCTATATTTAGGGACATAACAAGGTCTACTAACCACCAAAGGGGTGCGTAGTGTGTGAGATAAATAGGCTTAGTAGGATCCCATATGGAAGTTCTATATCAATTTTAATTACAAAAAATTGAGCAATTCTCAACTTGAATGAAAGAAAAATCATAATAAACTGATCCTTATTTTTTATATCAATAGCTTGGTAAAAAATTTCCCCCTTTTTCACATTTCTAAAAAATGATGTTAAAACAGTTACAAATCATTTCACATATATCAAATAATTCAAATCAAATCAAAGTCTCAGAATAGATGCATCAAATTTATAGAGAATATGAACACCCCACCACATGAACCTTTCAATAGGTCTATCAACTCTCCATAACAATGGGACCAGGTATCATAGGATTATCCCATGACTGCCCCCCCCCCCCCCCCCAATAGTATCAATGGACAAGACCTATTACAAGACCTTCCACCTAAGCATCCAAGTCATCCCATGTGACGGATTTTCCAAATCATTTTATAAAAATCGTACTTTGAAAACCATTTCAAAAATCAATTACATAATGTTTTGAAAATACCATTCCTTTCATCCAAAACTACAGGAAACCATTTTTTATCAAAACCCCATTCCCATGAACACAAATAAATAAGTAAAATTCACTTATAAATTTTTTTAAAAAAATTAGATATATATAGTTCATCTAAAATGGGCTGGAGACATTACCACCTAACTTATATTCAAGTCACTGACATCCACAATATATCCACTAACATGAAAGAAATAAAAATTCTACAAAGGAAGCCCTGATATTTATTACAATGCCTCATAATCACATCACATAAATAAATTAGATTGAAGAATGGTTAGATCATGAAAAAAACTCTATGAACCCACACCCACCACAATGGTACAAACAAAAGACTGGACCCTATAAAAAGTTCACAGAATATATACAGAAGAAACAAAACGAAAAGAAAAATGGTTCTAAAAACATAAAATCATTGAACTACTATGATGAGGGGAAATAATGAAATAGAAGGATTACTCACCCCGAGAAACTCACTGCAATTGCAACAGAGATCAATCATTGAATGAAGTGATATGGAAGGATTAGAGTTCCCCAAAATTTCCAAGGAGAGCTCATATTACAAGATATTAGAGTGTGTGAAAAAATAAGTAATAAAATCATTCAAGTGATGATTTAAAACTCAATTCACCCAATTAACACATGGTGTAAAAAATATTATAAACAAGTAATCCTGATTAAAAATTCTTATTGAATAATCTGTTACCTCATATTAAAATTACTACTCCGGACCATCTCTCAATGATTAAACTATTCAGAACATGTAATCTTGTCAAACCTTGAAACAACTCACAACTTCTATCTAGAAACCAATACTCTATGAGAATTTTTTTCAAAAGGGTTTAAAACATCCATGACAAGTAATCATTTCATGATGTGAAATCACCCAATATTCTAAAAACACTATAGGTTCTAACAAAATAACCCAAAACATATCCATTTTTCTATGAACATGGAGAAAAACCTAAAAAATACTTAAACACATTTATACCTTAACTAGATTAATTCAAAAATACAAACATCTTTCAGCTTTAGGTCTTTTTCCCCAAACAATTATCTATATCTTAAGAAGTCCAAAAAATGCACCCAAATAATGAGGGAAACAAAAAGAGATATGTTAAATATATAAAAGAGGGTAATGATATGTTATAGGTATCATTACAACATTATCATAAAGATATAACTAGTTTAGAAAACTAGACAAATATTTATATAATGTAAAAATAATAAACGTTACTTTGGATAAATAGACATGCTATATATAATGTATGTAATATAAATATGTACATTAGATAGAGAAATGTGATGGTGCTACATGCAGAGAGGGGAATACAACGTTTGATATTTAGTTTAGTAGAATAAACCCAATGAACATTGAACTAAGATACTTGATTTTATCATATGGATGCTCATGAGTCAAATGTTTCATATGAAGAGCATCAGTCGAAGATTAGAATGAAGACCAGTCAGATTGAAATTTGAAATTAAATATAATGAATATATACAGATCTTATTAGATAGAGGTTTCCTAATTTAGGGAAACCAAAAAAAGATTCATTGGATAATAAATGTTTTGACTTTATTGGATAAAGAATAATAATGTTGTTCTATCAGATAGAGAAGTAATAATAATGGAAACAGATATAAATGTTCTAAATATAGGTGTTCTATGTCTCTTTACATAAAATATGGAATGTAATTTATAATGAAGAAGTTATATTGGTCAATAATTATTTTCTATCATACTAAGGTTAAGGAAGTTAGTCTTAGCCAGGTGTTTATCCAACAACTTCATTAATTGCTCATCGATTTTGATACTCACAAACACCAACATTTGTGTTACTATTAATTTAATAAAAATTAATATTTTCATTAAATATTTTTTAATATGGAATAATATTTATTTCCCAAATATTATAGACATTTTAGTAATTTCTAGAGTCATTTTTTAGAACCCAATATTTTAAGTGAATGTTTAGATCAGGAACCCTACTTTTGGAATGAAGAATTACTTTTGAGAACATTACACTTGGAATAATGTTTGGTCCATCAACCAAGGTTTCATATCTATCCAAAATTTTCATGATTAAAATATAGTTCATCAACCAAAATTTTAAATCCACCATACATTGTTAGTTTTACTTTTGAATATTATCCCTACACAGTGAAACCCAACATTTGACCCAATCATCTGTTTGATTTTAAATTATGTATTACTTTTTGAGATTTATAAAATAATTTCACTAGAGTAAATATATTGTCAAAATAGATTCTAATATAGACTCAAATGATCTTAATAAATACATTAAACTATTTGTATTTCAATGGTATGTTTCGATCATAGGTGGTGTTTAAAATTCAAATTTCAAATATATTGATCATTTTGAATATCATGTTTTAACTTGTGATATTTATAGATCTATTTGACCGAAATAAATAATGATTATTTCAAAACACCATAAGTTAGATCTTCTAAAAAAGAGAATGATGTGACTATTTCTCTGAAGAGCTTCACTTTAAAGACTTAGATGTGTTGATGTTTTATTTTTTAATCATTGTCCTTTTGTTTTTTCTATTGTATCAAATGTTATTTTTTTCAAAAAATTTCTAAATATATTTCTAGAGATTCAATTTCAAGACATGATCATTTATTATTTAGGGATTTTTTACTCTAATAATCTTATAATGGTTAATGTGTATGCTATAGAAGAAAAAAATAATACTAAAATAAAGTGTAACAGAATTTATTTTCAAAATTTTAAAAAAAGATAATGTTTCTTAGTACATATTAATTATCTCATAGAGTGAAGAACAGGAAGAATTAGATATCCTAAAAAAGAATAAAATGTTATCCTAATATTTTATTCTTTATTTAATATCTTCTACATTTGTTATTTACTACTATAATTATGATTTGAATGATTTTTCAACAATCTTCATCTCATCTATTTTTCTTTGTGTCAACTACTCGTACTCAGTCATGGTGGAGTGTTATCTTCTCATACTAATATATGTAATTTTTAGTTCACTATAAAATAACTAGAAGGCCTCGAAAAATCCTTGGTGTAAGGTTTCAACTACCTAAACGTAGTTATAAATTTCATGGTACAAATGAACTTCTAGTGAAAATCACCAATCACACAAAGAGAGAATTAGTTGAGTAGACTAGGGGATTTCTATGCTTCAAGACACTATATATCTCTGTGTCTAATTAATTAAATTGTTTATTTTGTAAAACTTACTCATCTTAAATATAAAAGGAATTAACTGCTTTAATTTAAGAAGGGAATTTTTAATTTTTCACTATTTTTAATGGGAAATAATCCCCCACCCATTTATTCATTATAGTCATACTATCTCAATAATTTGTAACAGTGGTTAGGATATATTGGATATATTTCTCTGTCTAAAAATATTTTAAGATATTTATCCCTCTAAATGACACCAAAAATTGGTATCATAATTTTTTTCTCTTTAAAAATATTTGATATTTCTTTTATGCTCTAACAAGACTAGGTTAATGATTTGGGTGAACAATATTTTCAATAGATGATCTTATAGAAGGTATTTAAATGATCTATATTCCTTATTTTATTAGTGATAATAATGAATTATTTAATGGTTTATAGATTATTTATTTTAATATTATTAGAATAAACGTTTACTTGAAGGATATCAATACTTATGAAATTTTTGAAGATCAACTAGAGAAGTGGAATGAAAATCAAGAGATTGATTATGATAACATTCAAAACCTATGATTGCTATTTATTTTGGATAAGGAATATATAAATTTTGTTTTGTTTCATAGTATTCTAAAACTTATAAAATGTCAGAAACCATTACTGTTTCATATGAAGGAACTAATAATTTTCAAAAACTATTGCAAAATATTTATAAGCATAAATTTAATATATTTAGTTTGAATGAAAATGAAAATATCACTCAAATAAAAGAGATGTTGGCTAAAACATTCAAGGTTGTTTCTAGCTTGGGAACTCCAATTCAATAACCAAAATAAGAATTAATGGTTCATAGATTTTTTAATTTTAATTGGAATGGAATATAATCTGATATATGATAGTCAACACCAGTTAAATATTTAAATATGAAATAATTGATCATAAAATTGATGATTAAAAAAGATGAGTTTTATGAAAAAATAAAAACATATTTTTTTCCAAAAAGAAAAAAATCAACCAATGTTTTGATGGATGAATGTTTGGAGTCAAATAATTAGTCAATATATATAAAGTGGGAAAGAATAAATTAACAAAGAACAAATAAAAAGAAAGTTAGATGATACCAATGTAAGATGCAATGTTATTTTAGATCAGATATTTTTTAGAATGAATCTAAAGAGAAATATAATTATAAAATAATTGTAAAAAATCACAAAATATACTTGATGTACTTATAGAGATTAAAGTGATGAATCTACCCCAAACTCTGAAGATGGGTGTTAAAATCAAAAGGATAATCTATGCCTTATGGATCATTCTAATGAAGTAAAAACAGAATGCTCTGAATTTTCTAATTCTAAATATCATTCTTATAGAGAAAATAATAAATGGTGTCTTATGATTTATGAAACATTTTAATCCTAAAATAAATATTTTAGAAAACATGGAAAATTTTATAATTCTATTTATATTAGAAAATAGAGATTGGAAAATAGATTTTTGTTTTAAGACTTAATCCATCCAAAAAAATCTTCTAAATTTCATTAAAATAAAATTATTGAAATTCTTGGATAATATTGACACATTAAAACAAGATTAAAGTATACATAATATGAGGAAAACTTATTTAAAACTAATTTTTATGAAAAATAAAATTAATAAAAGCAAGCAGGGTATTGGTAGTGTTGGTGAAATGGCTAAATTATAAAGTAATTATTTTTTTCTTGGTTCTAAAACAAAAACTGATGTCTACTGTTAAATGTTTTCATTGTTGTATTAAGGTTCATTATACAAATGAATTCTTTTTTATAAATTCTAAAACTTATTTTTTTTCTATATTTTTTATTATTTAAAATATTTATCTGAATCTATGATTTAAATTTATAGTCAAAATAAGAAAATTTTCTCACTCAAATCATTAGTTTATAACACTATTATACTAGAAAGAATATGTGTACTAAAAGTAACATGTAGTTTATATTTTTCATCGATGAACCACTAAAATTTATTATCATGTCATTATGTGGGAACATAAAAATATGGATATTTATTATATTTATATTTCTTATTATTTTTTATAAAGATTAACCAACTCTAAAGTGGTTCATTATTTGAATGAAAATATCTATATAACTATAACGGTTAAACTCTAGGAATTTTTTACTTTAAATTTTATACTTTTTAACATAAAGGAATTACTGTTTTATATAGGGGAGAAGTTATTTTAAATATTTTCCCTTTTTTATTCTATATTTTATTATTCTAATAATTAAACTATTAAATATATTTCTCACTCTATTATTATATCTGATGAATTAATTCATTAAATTATTTTCTAAACATCATACATGCCCTTTCAAATATTTTGTTGCCAATGGGATAATTTATAAAAATAAATTTCGGTTGAAAGTATATTATTTAATTTCTTAAATATCCATTCTCAGTATTAGGGGGAGTTATTCTAAATTTTCTGTATATGCTTAAATATTTATTTATTACGGAAAGAATTAATTTCTTGTTATGTATTCTAATTCCTGAAAAAAATTTCATAACTAATTGATAGTAATTTTTTATCTTTTTAAATGATGTTTTAAATAGTGGGGTGTTCAGATTTCTACAAGAAATTTAAATAAACGTTATATACTTTAAATTGTTCTATTTACCATATTTTTTAATGGAATTAAGCTTATTAAGTTTTAAGTATAACTCATTGTTTTCTTAATAAATCTATATATTATTTTAACCTTTTGTAGAAAATAATTATCCTTACGTAGTCTAATTTTATAAAAAGTTTCGTATTAGATATAAAATTTAAAATGATTACACTATAATTTTAGCTTAAGAAACCAAAGAATCACCTAAAAATAGTTATAATGAAAACATTTCCTCTCCTTCTCTTAAAATTAAACCATTTTCAATCACTCAATGATTTATCAGAGCCTATATATTTATTCCGCATCATGACACTATCAAATACCACATATTATGCCAACATAAGTAGAATGAAGATAATGAATCCCTTTAGTTATAAAGAAATTGTGCTTTAAGATCAAGATTCTAAATTAGAATAACTTTTTATATCAAATGACTTGTTAGAAAATGTGATTTGTTTTCAAGGTCTGAAAAATTTAATTAATGATGGATATTCATAGAATGTCTCTAGGAAGGAGCTAAAATAATTTTATGAAGGCAATAGATTTTCTCTTGTTTATTATAATAATTTTATCAGAGATATATTAGTTTCTTTAGATCAATAATATTAGAGAGAATTATTATAAAATATTATAAAGAAAAAAAAATCTTAGTGTTGAACAACTAGATGTTCAATCGCTTTGAATGATTGAAGTTGAAGTGCATTCTATATGATCCTAAAATACTTCACCAGAGGATCATTATTTAGTTAATAGAGAACTCTTTCATTCTTTTCATTTAGGAATGGAATATAAGTTTAATATTTTTAAAATACAATAAATGAGGATATTGTAAGAACAATGTTCTTGAAATTATTTTGAATAACTGAAATATTATTTAGTCCCCTTAAAAAATAATTTAATTCCTAAAAGATTTGTATCGATGTATATAGAAAAATCAATCATGAAAATTGGTTTTGATGAATTTAATGTGGAAATAGTTGATCAAGTTGAAAAGATCAATAGTGTAGATATTAGTAAATCAAATCTTAGTGAGATGAAATAATTATTACTTCAATAGTTTAATTATGATTTAAGAGGAAAATATCTATTGACATTCAAAAGAGAATATATATTCATGATAGAGGTTTTAGCATCAAAAAGTGAAAACATTTAGTGTCTATAATGTAAATATTTTCTGTTAAAAAATCTTTTTTAGGAACTTTTTTCTTATTATACACCTCAGTCTATCCAAACGATTGAACCAAAAATATATTTATATTACTAGATGTTTCATAAAAATTCCTATTTTCTATCATTTTTTCAATTTCTTACTATTATACATCCATAATTATTTACGAAGAGTCAAGTGTTATATTAAATTAGATTTAAACTTTATTTTCTTATATCATTAAAAGGGGAATTAATTTTTCTATGATTTATTAATCCTTTTATGTTTCTATATTTCTGTGGCTACTTTTTTATCCTTTTTGAGAAAAATTAGAATAAATATGACATTTTTAATATATAAAATGTTAAATCACTTTTTATTTATTAAATCACTACAATCTATTATTTTTTAAACTACTATAATTATTTTTTGGGTTTTATAATCAATAAAAAGAGAGAGATTTTTTGTCATCTGTTGGTCCAACAATTTCATTAATTTATCATCGATTTTGATGCACAGAAAAACCAAAATTTTCGTTACATTTGAAGTTTATTTAAGTAAATTTATGTATTGTATAAAATTAGTTTTAATATGGAAAAATTGTTTATTTTAAAATATTCAAGACATTTTAGTGAAGTTTGGAATCACTGTTGAGACCCTACATTTGAAGTCAGCTTTAGGATCTGAAACCCTACTTTTGGAATGAAATTATAATTTTGAGAACCTGACATTTAGCATAACATTTAGTTCATCAAAATAATTTTTTAGATTAACCCAACATTAAAAATAAATCATATATTGTAAACATTAATTTTGAGGATTATCCCTATGCAGTGCAACCCAACATTTTAAATAGTAATCTGTGTGATTTTAAATTATTTATTTTTACTTAGATTTCTATAATAATTCCAACAGTGTAAATTTATTTTAAAAATATTTTCAAAGTCTAATTAAAAGTAAATAATTAAAATAATTAATTCATTATTTTTTTAAGGGATGTTATTTTATTATTTGGAATTTGAAATTTAAATTTCAAATGTTCTAAGAATTTTTAGTATCACATTATATCCAGTTTTATTTATAGATCAAATTGAAATGATGAAAATCAAGATATTTTTAAATTACATAAGTTGGTTCTCTTAAAAAATATAATTATTTCTCTAGTTATTTGAAGAGCTAAACTCTTGATATATAAATGTGTTGATCTATCATTTTTTATCATCATCTGGTTACATCTACTACAGTTTCTACTATAGCTTCTACTCAATCCATTGTACATAATTTGATTCAATATTCAAAATTAATTTATATAAAAATAGTTTGGAGACATAAATTTTTTATAATCTACTATGTTTTTTATTTACTGATCTTATAAATTTTAAATATTATACTATATGTCAAAAAATTCAAATAAAAATAAAGCACTAAAAATTTGATGCTCAATATTTGAAGAATATAGAATGTTTTTCATTAAATCCTTATTGCATCACTAATTGAATAACATGTAAAATAATAAAGGATACACCAAAGAAAAAAATAGTATCCTATTGTTTTGTGCTTTATTAATGATATTTTACATCTATGAGTTGTTGCTACAACTGTGAGTCGAACCATTATTCAACAATATTCATCTCATCTCTTTTTCTCAATAGTATCGACTACTCATAATCAGTAGTGTTGAAGTAAAAATTCTCATATTAAGTAATGCATTTTAATATTCCCTATAAAATAAAAATTAGTCCCTAAAATGATTTTTTATGGTGTATTCTTCCAACAATCAGTTATAAAGGTCATTAAAAAATAAAAATACTAGGTAAAATCACCAAGATCATGAAGAGAGTATTAGTGGAGTTGAAAGGGTATTTGGGTGCCTCAAACCACAATAAATTTTCATGATACATTCTTTTATTTATATATATTCATCTGGTTACTCTTATTTTAGATATAAGGAAATATTAACCTTAATTTAATATGGTCATTTTGAATTTACCAAGAGTTTTAAAAGGAAAAAATTTACCCTATCTTGTGTCTTCCTCAATTTCATTCTGACTGAAATTTTTTAAGTAGTTCCTTAATAATTAATTAAGTAATTTTGGGTAGTTTTTCAAATGATATGTTTTTATGAAGAATTAATAATATTACAAAAGGGTTTTAAAGCATTCAGAATAATTTATCTATGTGGGAAGTTCAAAATTGGTATTTATTTTTAGTGTAAAAATGGTTTTGGGTACCAAAATTTTCTACCAGAATGAAAATTATATAATTTTCTACAATAGTAAAGGGAATTTTTTTGATAAAACATTATTCATGTGTGATGTAGTGGATGTTATGAAGCATTTTGTGTAGTGTAAGTTTTGATTTGGTTTCTACGTGATTGAAGAAGGTGAATCCAATATGGTTTCAATGTTTAAAAAAGATGCATAGTGGGAGGTACTGGTTGAGTTCCTTAACAGTTGAAGAATATTGAATGGGATAAGTTTCATTGAATTGAGTAGAAACATCCAACTAAACAAGTTCCATTATATATAGATTCATTAGATGATGATATTAGAAGAAGCTGCATTGAAAAAATCTTTCAGAACAGAAGCATTGAGTGTTGAGGAGCATCTGATATAGACCAATAAGATGAATTCCCATCAGATGGTGAGAATGTTAGTTGGAAGTCAATAAAATTTTATTTTCTATGAATATTTTCCAAATAAGTAGTATAAACTTTTTTATTGAGCATATCTGGGTCATACTATTCTAAATAGGTAGTTTCAGGGCCAACATACTCTTATGTGATTTATTGAAAATATTGAAGACTATACACCAGAAAATGTGATGAAACATACTTGTGGATGAAGAAATTAACATTCTAGATTGAATTAAAAAAGAAAAAGGAAATAGATTATATTTGGGGGTATTATCGGTTATAGAAAATGATTATGGATGGAGGGTAAAACCATGTGTGAAGAATGTGGAAACAATTTTTACTGTTGGGGGTATAACCAACTATACCCTCTAAGCTGATTATTGGGGGTTAGAAATAAGGTAATATATATTATTGATTACATTACTGTATAACTGATATCCTCGTATTCATTTGAATTCCAAAAATAATTTGTAAAATAATATATGTTTAGGGGAATAACTAGAATTGAAATGAGATGGTCTTTGTTCTGTCGTCATAAATATCATTGGATAATCTCTCTTTATATTTATTGCATACAATAGCTGAGCATGAGAATTATATATGAGTATATCATAACATTAAAAATTATACATAGGTTAGGAATGTTTTCCCTACCAAGTTAACAAAACATTCCCCTAAGAATAAAATAAATCGCCAATTCTACCATCAATCTATCTTTGATCCTACACAATCAAGTAACTTCAATTGGTATCAAATATAATGTACTATTTATAATATCCTAATATTATAGTTGATATTTATAATGTTGTAAATAACTAGGTTTTCACTATATTTTATTGAAGAAACTATCATAGTATCATTTATCTTTTGGATGTGAAGATAGAGATGCGAAAACATGGGGGATTTCTTCCAATTAATGAAGGTTCTATGACAGATGTGGATAGAATAAATTTTGAAGTTAATGGAAAATATCAAAATGTTATGTTGATGGCTCTCATAGTGATTGTGTATACAATTATAGTTGGGGTTTCTAACTGAAAAAATGGGATAATCTAAGAACCATCTATGTTGAAAATGATAAAGTTATAGAAGCTATTATATAAATCCATAGAATATGATTTAAATATTTCAAGATGGGTGATGATGAATCAATAAAAAATAAATCATAAGAGTCAATTAAATTTCCAGTGATATTAGATATTTCATTGAGAAGTAAAATATTCTACTATCATTAAAAAATGATAAGAAACATTCCAGATTTATTTGGTGCGGAAGTGTTAGCTTTAGAATATTGACAATATTTATCTCGAGAGAAACATAAAAATTTTCTCACATAACATGAAATAAGAAAATATTGAATTTTTTAGAAAAAATGCAAGTAAAGAAAAGATTTTTAATATTTTTTTTAAAAAAAATTACTGATAAAGAAACATAAGAATAATCAAATGATTTAGAGGTAGAGAAAGAATTATAATCCTTCAACATAATCATTTATCTTTTAATAGGACATAAAAAAAAGGAAATTAGATTGAAAAATGTAAAAACTATATTAATTTATTGGATTTTAATGATAAAGGAAATTTTTTAGGTTATTATACTAAGAATAAGAATGAAGATTCTAGGTCATAAGGAAAAGATAAGAAGTTTCATAAACATAATTAAAATAAAAATATTAAAAATATTCTTAAAAGAAATAATAAAACTTTCTTCATCAGAAGATATAAATGTGATTCTTTATCTAGTAATGAATTTTATTGTCTTGTAATATTCTTATCTAATTTTAAAAAATGAAGTGTTAAATATTACTTTAATGATGATGGTGAATTAAAAATATAAATAGAGTGGATTATGTAATGAAATTTTCAAGAATCTATTAACAAACATACACAACTCAAGTGTTTAAGGAATAAGTTGAAGAATGAAGTTGAGAATATAACTTCTGAGAATGTTGAGAATATAAAGAATTAATAGATAAAGCAAAATGTGATTAGAGCTCAAAAAATGAAAGTGGAAGAACATAAAAGGAAATTGAGTATTTGTGAAGAAATATTAGCTAGAAAGGATAATATCATCATGGTAGAAACGAATATTTTTTAGGAATTTAAGTATAATTGGCTAAAGGAGACTAATTTCAAGAATATTGTAAATGTTTCAAATAAATTTTAGTTTGGAAATAATAAGATTTTAGATAGTCCCAATTAATGTTCCTTAATTAAAATAATTAGTAATAAAAGATTAAATTATA
Source organism: Viscum album (assembly GCA_963277665.1). NCBI lineage: Eukaryota > Viridiplantae > Streptophyta > Magnoliopsida > Santalales > Viscaceae > Viscum > Viscum album. The sequence continues at coordinate 418,499,565 of OY728143.1, forward strand.
CTTTACCAAATTAGCTGAGGTTAAAGGTGAATCTTAAAAAGGTATTGAAAATAATATTCCACATAAGTAGGTTTCTTTACTATGAATACATCCCTATATACATTTTCTTCTACAAACAAAGTAGGATTAAAATTTAATACTTGTGATAAATCATCCACCACTAATAAATTGTTTAATTCATCAAGAAAGTATATCCTTAAACAAAGTCTCTTATAGGTTGCGAAGAAACCATAATAAAATACATCATAGTAGTACATATATTAGTCTAAATGATCAAGATTCAACAGACATTATGGGTATTGTGGATTTTTTAGACATGGATCATAGTCATTGAGGTATAATTAGTCATTTCTAATAAATAGTTATGAATCATTCCATAGATATGAAAATAATAGAGGAAAAACATTCAAATAATTTCTTTTGAGTTATTAAATATCGATTGAAAGATAAAGTATGCTAAAAAATAAAGTGAGGTGTTTGAGTAGGATAAAAAAGTTTGGTATGGAAATAAATACTTCTTATTTATTTAGATATAGTAAATGGAAATGGATAGAAATATAGGGGAAGAAAAAAATTCTACTAAAGAAAAATGTAAGAAACAAACTTATGAAAATTAGAAAAATGTGGTAAAAAGTTATAAAAAAATAAAAAAGATAGAGATATAATATAAATAAAAGAGGTGTGAGTGTGATGGGAATGTTACTAAAATTTTCCTTCCTATATTACTAGCCTAAGATGAAATCATGAAAAAGAGGAAAAGTTCACACGGAAAAAAAGATGCTACTAAATATGAATTGAAAAATATAGCTTCATCGGATGATTATATAGATAAAAATATATCCATTATAAAAACTGTGAAGCTTGATCAATGGGATGAAAATATCTATCAGAATAAATCAGAGAATAAAAGAAAAAAATCGATATAGAGAAGACTCTCAGTGTGAGAATTTATTCTAAAGACATGTGAGGCCCATAATTTTTTCCCAATATAAATGATTATTTTTACTAACATTCAGAGAATTAAATGAGAATAAAAAAGGAATACATTTTAGATATATATAAATTTTTCAAAAATAAGATAAATCTATCAATAAAACTTTTTATCACCATGATAATGAAATTAGTAAAACCCTTTAGGGCTATAAAATATGAATTAAAGGATTTATTATCACATTTTTCCATAATTGAGTATTTAGTGATGGTAATAAATATGAGATATTGGGAAAATTATATTTATATATTTGAACTATTTTTATATAGTTGTTAATAAATATAGAGATTTTTTTATAACAAACTTACTCATATTTACCCTAATTTAACGTTATTATAATAACCAAGATGAAAGTAATACATGTAATTGGTGTTATGAAAAAATATTGATAACATTAATTATACACACTTGTTTTCGACAATGATTTCATTTATTTAGACTTAGATTTTTTTAGTTAAATTGTCATTATTAAGAAACTCTTTTGATTCTATTTTTCACTTGTGGAATTTTTTCCATTTTATGAGATGAAGGAAGATGTACTGGTATGATCCTTATATTACACATTCCATTTTATTTTCAATAAGAGGATAAATAACATAGAGAGATTAATAATTAAAATATCATATGGGGAAAAATTATGAAGAGTCTATATTGAATTTCAAGATATTTCATGTTTTATGAGGATATTAAAAAAAATAAAGGGTGAGATTATTGTTAAAAATGTGTCTGGATAAATTTGATTTCAAATTTCAATATTTTTTATAAGTTTTAGTGAATATAATATGTTTTTGGTGTTGTATAGGAAAATTTACTTATAAAGGTTAAATAATTTTCCATATGATGAGTAAGAAACTATCCTTATGGAGTGAGATAAATTTTTTGTACAATGTATGATTATGTAGAGTTGGTCTTCAAGTTCTTAATATCCTGAATAAATTCATTATTCAAGATAAAGTGTGAAATTTTTTTTAGTTTTATGTACAATGTGAGAAGATAAAAAATATATTTAAATAAATATAAATATAGAGAAGTGAGAAGTTTGAGCAGTTATGTTCTCATGGTAGTAACAATGTTATCAAAATGACACAACCCAATTTGATTAGATGAAGAATTTTTTAAACCAATTTAAAAATTTAAAAGATTAATATGTATGAATATTAATTTTTGAATTTACTATGATTTTCCATAAAATGAACGGACATAGATAGGACCAAACACATAATGATCAGATATAGATAATACCATATGAAGAATAATCCAATAAAGGAGTCGATGAAATTATTACTAGATGAATGTTCGAGTTTTATGGAATGAGTTGTGGTTGTGTAGAGAATGATGTATAATGTTTCAAATATATAAATTCATTGGATGAAAAATAGTTTGTCAATGTTATCATATAGATAAAAATATTTAAATCAGTCAGTTATAGAGATGTATAAAGCATACAAGATAAATGTTTGAATTTCAATTCTATCAAATATAGATAACTAGTGTAGAACACCAAATAAATATGTCAATAAAGTATAAATAGTTATTGTACCATCAAAGAGGCACAAAAATATCCAATAGATTATATATCAGAAAGTACATTAGATAGATAAATATAAAGGTTCTCCAATTATAGAATGGAATACAAATATTGAGATATAGTTGACTGGAATCAAACAAACACACACCTGACTAAGATATATGATGTTATCAAATGGACTCTCACTTATTAAAGGCTATATTTTAAGTTCCCCATTCAGAGATAAGTATGAAGATCCACTGGATAGAGATGTGACATATCAACGTACAAATATTTGATGATATTATCTAACAGATATTTCGGATCATGGAAAAATCAAATAATGATTCATCAGAAGATAAAAGTTGTGACCTTATCAACTAGACAATACTAAAGGTGTATCATCATAAAGAGAATCCCTAACAAAGGAAACAAATAAACATACACCAGATAGAGGTGTTATAAGGTTCATTGCATTAACTCTATAATGTCCATAACAATGATGATGCTAATCTATTTGTTTAATTTTATATATTCTTCCATGTTTAAATAAATTTTAGATATTTTACATAATATATAATTAAGTATTTTGAGGAGTTTTAAAGATTTTTATTTTTCTTATGAAAGTTCTAGATATGTTGAGAAGAATCTAGTAGAATTCAACCAAGTGGGAAGTTTAAAAGTAGTATTTGAGATTAGTGGGTAATTGTTTTTGGGTTCATCCATTTTTTCTAGAGAACACCTATGTAAGGGGTGAAAAAATTATGGAGAAATTTTTTGTGAAGAAAAATGTTCTTGTGTGAAGGATCATAATCACTGATGTATTGTGAGAAGATGCAGTTTCTGACCATGTTCCTACTTGATTGAAGAAAATGAATCAGATGAAGTTTAATCGGTTAAGAAATAATCATAGGTATTGGTACAGATTATATTCTTACTCAGTTGATGAACATTCACTGGGATTATATTAATCAAAAAAAAAGTATCTGCATTGGCCCAATCAATATTCATTGGAATAAAATCATATAATGAATATAATGGGTTGATATTCTTTGAAAAAATCTTGTCAAATTGAATCATTGTGAGTATACGAGGATCATATGGAGTCCAATTGGATGGATATCCATCATAATAAGGGTATACTAGTTATAAGATAATATAATTATATTTTTTAAGTATTTTTTCTAAATACGTTTTATAAAAGTTTTGGTTTAGAATATTCAGCTCTTCCTAATATGCGGAGGAAGTTTCAAGGAAAATAAATTCTTAAGAGGTTTTTTGAAGATTGTGAGTATTTTAAATAGCTTAAGATGGTCCAACTTACTTGTGGATAAAGAGTATATATTTATAGATTATATTGAAATAGAATAATGTAAGAGAATGTAGTTATGGGATATAACTAGTTACTGAAAAGTCTTATGGTTGCAGGTATAACTAGCTGTGAAAAAAGTGGATTCAGTTAGAATGATGGGGGTATAACCAACACTAGAAGAAGTGATTAGTTTTGGGGAAGAACCATGTTTATCCTAAGCAATAATTACTAGGGGTATAACAAATTTTTTTATACCTTTGTATCCCAGAAATTATTTAGGAAAATAATCCATGTTGGGGGGAATTAAAAACATGTCAAGGAGTATGCCTTTATACCAATCCTTGAAAATATCATCTATTGATATCTACTTATAATTATTACACAAAAATGTGAGGTTGTGATTTATATTTGATTGGATCATAAATCTAAAAAAATTGTGTATAGGAAAAGTTTCCTTACCAAGTTAAAAAAATTGATAAAAAGAAAAATGACCATTAATTCACTCTATCACCCTCTCAAAAACCATACATAATCATGGACCTTAAATACTGTAGGATCAATGTGACCATGTGTTCTTTTATGTAATCCCCATAACTATTATTAAGTTTAATCTCACATGTTAATGTGTATAAATATGTAAAGTAAGAATCTCTAGGGATAGAAGGTGGTTCAGGACCAAATTTTAAGGTGAAGTCATCCATCAATATACGAAGGTATATAGTGAAATGATGAAACTTAATCCACAATTGGACCAAAGAGTATATTATTCCCAATTCAATGATTGATTTATAGTATTCTCAATAAATCAACCACTCGAATGATCATTATTGTCATGAATTAGCCCGAGTCTACCCTGAACTGGTCACCTAGGTCAGCCTATGACAAGTCCCAAGAGGCATTCCTGGTCCTCCTAGGATGGAGACAAGCACCAACAGGATCAATAGAGTACACAATGGAATGATTTCTCTCAAATAAAAACAATCAAACAAACAACAGAACAAAATGCACAGCCAAAAATACATTTACATAAAAATTGTTCTCAACATTATTTGTACAAGAAACTGAAATTACAACTAAACCAAAAAATCAACAGACCAAACTTAATAACCAACTAACTCCATGTCACCCCTATAGTAACTCTCCAACACAATGTTCACATGTCTCCCAAGTTGATTGAACTCAATCTGAAACCTACATAAGGGATAAAAATAGAAGAAGACTATATGCGTGAGTATTAAAAATCAGTAGGTTAGCCCAATATTCTATTCCCAATGTGTATCCTTAAAAATTAAAGAAACTTAAATTTCATGTTTTAAATAAAATATATAAATTTATTTTTTCCAAATGATGTCTCATTTTATAAAAAAATTACCAGACAAAAACATGCATGTTTTATAAACTATAATGCTTGTAAAAAATTTCAAATAAGTGCAACTTCAAAATGAAACTAGTTTTCAAGAGGGTTGTATTAAAGAATGTACACTTATAAATAAATCACACAAACTTTGGAATTTACCAAAAAAATACATTGTATGCCAACAGTGAGTACAAAATAGCCAATGAAAACATGTTTTGAGAACACCTCTAGGCACTAGTTCATTGTGAGCCTCAGGTACCACGTCTCTCGGTGGAAGTAACCATCACAATATCGGTTCTCATTCACACGAGCCACTAGTAAAGATCATAATAATTACCTATTGGTTCCCCAGCATCATCATCATAGTTTAGTTAGTGGTTCCATCGTCAAACCTGCTATGTGAAATAGGGGCCAAAGCCCCTAGGATCACTAGCGTACTTGTAAACACCCGCCCACCGAGATACCTAGGTTTTTTCTTATTGTGCTCAAACAAGTTACACATCTATAAAACACCATTTTCTCATAAATATTACATTTAGAAATCATATTCACATGAAACATGCCACACATATGCCGAGCATTTCTTTCACGGATCAATAAACCACCTAAATTTTTAAAAAATTATTTCAAGAAGTATAACAAGGATTTGTACATAAAATCAATTAAAAAATGATCTTTTAAGGGAAAAAACTATAAAAAACAAATCAAACCAGATTTTTAATCCATAAAACAAATTAATAAATCTATTTTATGAACCATTAAATGGCCCAAAAATATATAACATGAAATACACATGGAAACCATTTTTATAAAACAAATTCCAAACAATCCTTTAAGCCTTTCTCAAAACTAAGATTTGAAAAAAGGTTAGCATTTAACTTTTATTAAGGAGATGTATATACAGAATTTAAATCATAAAAACACTTTTATAAATCCCTTGAAACACCCAAGTTATATATTCAAAACCAAACCATTTTTATAAGTATGTGAAACCGTCTATTTTTCTACAACTCGGTCCAAAACATGTTTTAAAGAAAAACACATTTCGTTGTAAAAAAAATACACATTGGAAATCCATTGAAGGACACAAAATAAAATCTTTAATTCTTCTGATTAATTTATAAATCCAAAAAATAATTTTTAAATCACAATTAATGCATAAAATCCAACCAGGCAATTTACCGAACACATGACATGCACTTTCAAACAAATCAATTTATTTTAGGCACTTGACAAGGAATAAAACCCCAATTACATTTCATATTTTTCAAGATACTAGAACATGTAAAAAATAAAAAAAAACTAGGTTCTAAACCTCTATAAACAGGTCTGAAAGATATTGTAACATTTAAATAAACACTTGGTGTACACTTTTATGACAAAACAACACTACCATTCACAAAAAAAAGCTCAAAAAACATTTTTTACACCAAGATTATTATAAAAAGGATGAAAAGAAGAAATAAAAATATATATCAGGTGTGAAAAATAATATAATTATGAAACATAATTGATAATGGAAAGTGAAAGGGATATTCATCCTCAAATCCTTGTTATAATGGAAATGCACACCGAATATCATCATCTGAGGGTTTATAAACCCTAAACCTATAACCACCATCCCCAAACAAAAAAACCCCCATAAATAACATGTGATAACAGAATACTAGGTCTAACATGATAAGTGGAGAATATAAAACTATGAAATAATCAAAGAAGGAGGAAGAGGGAGGAGAAAAGAGATGGAATCTCACCTTGCCACCTAGAAAACTCTTCTTCCATTAGATCTGCACCATTAGAGAAAATTGAATGGCATGGAACTTTTTGTAGAGTCACCTATGGTCTAGAAGTACTAGTTAAAGATGATATGTGGGAAAACGAGTATGAATTTAATGATTTATGGATGAAACAATTTACCTTCTCAATTCTAGAAAATTTAAGGAAACCTGAGAGCTTTCTCCCTAATATGTGATGCACAAAAGCTCGAAAAAGTTTAAATAGATAAATGGGGTTAGGATATGTATTTTTCATTTGAATAGGAGATATAATCACCAAAAAATATTAACAAATTAAATAGATATAAAAGAGAAAAAAATATTTTTTAAAACTAGAAATGGGCCCACGGGCTGGCCTAATACCTAAATAAGTAACCCAAATTCAACATGTTTATGAATTTTTAAGGAGTAAAAAAGGATATTTTAGTTTTAATATATTAGTGGAGGCCAAGTGGGAAGTGTAATTAATGTAAAATGTTGATAAATTAATGTGTTATAAATTAAAAAAATTGGTTTTTAAATCTAGAAACGAACTCACGGTTGGCCCAAATCATGAAATAACCACCCTATCTCTAAAAACTCCAAAAAAAGAAATGAGGAACCCAAATTTGGATGATTAGACCTAGATTAAACTTAAAAAATCAACATTATTCTATCACAATATCCAAGAAAAGGATCAATAATTCCAATGAATCAGATCAAAACAAAGACATGAAAAACTGGGTGTGACAATTCTCCCCACTATTAATGTTTTCGGCCCCCTAGAAAGCCAAAACACATTTCAGCTAATTGACCAACACTTAAGGGTTCCTTATCAACATAATAAATACTATAAAACTAATTAAATATCATTCACTATCAACATGACTTAATCCTTTTTCCTAAAAAAACACCAACTCCCAACCACATTCAGAAAATCAACAGAAAGGTCAAGACACCACCTCCACATCCAAGCCAAGAACCAGATTATTAATCCTTATCTCAATGAATCCAATGATCAACCAAACCAATTTTCACTCATGGAAGACAATGACTTGGGGGGAGGCCTTAACAGGCTCTCTACTATTAAATTAGAACTACCATCCAAGAAATATTTAATGGAAAGATCTTCAAGACCCGCAGTGGGTCTCCCCACCAGTAGAGACCAACTATAAATGAATAAAAAGGGGTTCAACATGAACTATAATCATGACTCACCTATTAAAGCACATGAAAACACTCTCAAAACAACCTAAAACCCAATGTTAATAAATTTAAAACATGAACATCTAAACCACTCACTTTCGAACGAATGGGACAAAAACTGTGCCAACACTTTCGACAGGGATCCATACCCCCCACCACTTAGGGAGGGGAGGGAAGGGGACCTAGTAATTAGGCCACTAAAAACACAAAATAAAAAAAAGGAACTACTCATCATTCTCTACCTAAAAACAAGTAACACCAAGACTATACCTGATTTACATAGGTGGTCCACACAGGGATATTGATCAAAAACCCACATCCATGAAGGCATAACCATAGAAAATGTGTGAGGGGTAAGTCCACCACCCTCATTGTGACACGAGGAATTTCGTAGTGATGGGGAACCAAAATAGTGTAGAAACTACCTTACCAAAATGGAGGAGGTAGGTGCCTAGTCGAGCACTCCACACCTGAACACGCTTCCCCTCTAAGGATACTAAGTCACGATGGGTCCACCATTAACATTGGTACTATGAATAAAACAACAACATAGTGTATACAAATAATATTACAAGGAAATAGTGGTTCCATGCATAACATATCATGAGTGTGATAAAATCCATACAGAAAAAACGTGAGCAAATTAACCAGGTATAAAGAATATAGACCCACATAATAATAATATGTCAATTAAGTTAGACTTGTGGGTATACACACACCCTCATGTATTGCATAAGAAGCATGTGTTGGTCTCTATTATGTTATATATCATTTTAACATCATATATATAGACTAAAATGGTTTAGGAACACCCTACCTCTAAGTCATCAACATCAATGGTAATGTTCATTGAAGGGGTCATCACCCAAACCTCATTCACACACGAACAAGAATATGATCACATGCTAAGGTCTCCTACAATCAGAATTGGCTATTTTATTCCTTGAATATATAAAATATTACAATAAATGATAGGTTATATCTTCTGGATAATTTCGGAATTATCATTTTAATATCACATGTGATGATATTTTTTCTCCGGTAGAAAATTTCAAATTTATAATTTTATTCCAATAAATGTGCTTGAGATATTCTATTAAAGAATAATTATAAAACCATGTTCAATAATTTATATATCTAAATTAATTTAGGAATGCATAAGGTGATCCTTATAATTATTCTTTCACAGAATAGTATAATAATCCACAACACTTTCATAATTACCCTCTTATAATTTGATATGCTTTTTAAGTAATAACTCACTTATAATTATCATTTGATAATTTGTATAATTTTATTCTAATAACTAATTAGACCATTTCATTTATGCAGGGAAAGTAATAATATCACCATAATTATATTACTTCCCAGTAATTCACCCCTGAAAAAATATCTCACAATAGTTATGAAAATAGAAATTATTTAATTACTTGTATATTTTTTTAATTTTATTTCATTAAAACAAATAATATTAATAATATAATTATTTTTACCCTTGAGTGTGATCTAGAAAAACGTCCAATACACACAAAATTTATTTGATTTCTATGATAAACCCCATATATCGGACCTAACAGTGGTATCAGATTTTTCATATGACACACCGTTTGATAGATATTTAATTATTCTTTTCAGTAATATATATTAAATATTATAAAAAGATTATTATCACTTGTGATATAAGAGAACCTCTAATGAAAAAAAAATATTATGTTGTGCCTAGAGTAAACCCTGCATCTATGGACTAACGGTTCTTTTAGATTTCTCATAAGACACACCCTATGATAGATATTCAATTATTCTTAAAAATATATAAATAGAAATTTTAAATAATCTATCTTCACATGAGATGTATCCAAATTCCCAATGCACAAAAATATTTTTTCATTTCTAGTGTAAACCTCTCATATCTGACCAAACTACGATCTTATATGTCACACCCGCCATTTTATTAAATTTGTTTTTTTCCTTTGTTTCGAGGTCTGGGTCGATCCATGGGCTAAAAATTTTGTCGTTTAGAGCCTTTACTGGGTTTCAGACCCATGCGTGGTCACTGCGCAGTTGGCGGACACTACGCGGTGAGCCCAGGTTTTGGGGAATTTCCCTTTCTTTTAATTTTATTACTGGTATTTTTATAGTATTACTATTATTATTATTATTATTATTGTTATTATTTTATTATTAATATTATTATTTTTAAGATATTATATATATATATATATTATAACCCTAACTCTACCCTCTCCCTTCCCCCACCCTCTCTCTCACCCCCCCCCCCCCAAGTCACGACTCTCTGGCGCCCGCTGCCTGCACCCGACCTCCGCCGCACCACCGGCCTCTGCCCAAGCCTTGTTTGGCATCTGTGGCTCCAGCATCCACCCACTACTCTGGTTACTGCTTCCCGCACCACCGGCCTCCGCCGCTCCCCCACGCAACCCCCCCGGCCTCTACCGCTCCCGCACCACCCTGCCCTCCGGCGACCCCGCCTTCCTTCGGCCGCCCGACCTCAGGCGACCCCGCCTACCACCAGCCTCCCTCCTCCGGCGACCACCTACCACCGGCCGCCTCCTCGAGGGACCTATCTCCGCTGTCCAACACCATTCTGGCGACCTAGCCCTTTCCGGTGGCCTCCGGTCGCTTTCCGGGGAGCCCCGCCACTGGCCAGTAGCCCCAGGGCACTTTTAGTTTCTTTTCTGGCACTCTGACGCACCCTCCGACCCCCATTCTAGCATCCTGATCTTGATTCAGCATTCCGACCAGCCACTAACACATTACGCCAGCCAGCGGTGCATCTGATGGTTGGCACGTGACCCCCAGCGGTCTTCCTGCATGAGCGTGCTATCTCTTCTGACTGGCGTGTGACCCCGTGGGTCAAGCGTGTCTCTACGCCAAGGTAAATTTTGTGGCATAAATATGTGTGACTTATTATTATTATTATTAAATTTTTTTATCAGTCGTTTTCTGTTTGGTTATTTTGGTGTTTTTTGTAGCGCCTCAGTGATGTGTTTGCGTGTACTGCGGTCTTTGGCATGCGCGTGCATACGCCCCTCCACGAATGTTAGGTGAGTTACGTGTCTTTCACTTACTTGGATTATTTTAAATTATTTTCTGTGGGTTTTTATTTGTTTTTTTATGATTCCTGCAACATGTTGGCAGAGATACCGCTGTCGGCAGCTTGTGGGTGCTTGCGCACCCGTGCTTGGTGTGTCGTGTCGCCGTGTTCGGTCTGCGAGTTGAGGTAGGTTCCCTATGCCCTGACCTTCAATTATAATTACCATTATTCTTTGGTATTCTTTTAAAATGTGTCTTATTCCTTTATATAAAATTCATATTCAATGTGTGTATAGATATATATATATATGTATATTAATAAATGATTTTTCTTCTTGAAAAGTGGGTTTTAGACGTTTTAAACGTGGAATAGTATTTTAAAAAGGGAGGAGTTGTTAAAAAAGTGTAGTGACATGTTTGTTTTTTTCAAGGACATTCCACGGTGATTTCCAAGAAGGGTTATGGTGTGAATTTAAAGGAGATAGAGTAGTTGATTTTATCAAAAATATTGCTTCATTTTAAGTGTGGTTTTAATATTGCTTTAAACATTTAATACATTGGTTGTTTAATTACACTTTCAAACTGTTTAGAAAACCTAGTGTTGTTGATTCATTATCTTTTTAGAATGTTGATTTTTCCTTGTAAAGTGATAAGGCCCGTTTGGCTCTTGAGATTGGTTTGCTAAAATCGAAAACCCCACTTGATACATTCCCTTTAATTTATGAAAAGTGATGCAAGTGTAAATGTGTGCCTTGAGAAATGTGACTAGTGTAAAATCATGTGCGATATTATGTGACAAAAAAAATAAAGGAATGTGATTAAGGAGGGAGAACAGTGGTGAGAGGGTGAGTGAGTTTTTGGATAGATAAAGTGTTATGTTCATTTTTTTTCTTTTGATAAAAACCTCACCGCCATTTGAAAAGGGCACATAGAAAACCCGGGGTATCTAGGTGGGTGGACTAGACTAGCGTGCTAGTGATACGGGAGTGGCTCCAGCCCAGTTTCACTTATCTAGATTGACGCAACAACAGTAACTGAACGTGTGATGATGATGGGGACCACTATGTTATGGATGATCTTCTACAAGTGGCTCGTGCATGAGAACAGATATTTATTATGGTTACTCTTACACTAAGACATGAGGTTCTAGGTCCCCACACGAGCTAGATGAACCTTAGGGGTTTTAACCATGGTGGTTACAATTGTTTTGGAGTTTGTGGAGTGATTCTTCTTTTCAGGTGTTTAATGCATGTTTCCGCTCTTTTGTGAAAACCCATAATTTGAAATAGATTGTTTTCCTTCCAATTTGAAATGTCAAAATAACTTTGAATTTTATTTGAAAAATGTATTTGAAGAAAAAAATTTTCCTTAAAAGTGAAATCCTATTACATGAATTTAAAAATGTTGAAAACATTATTTTAATAAGCCTTATTTTCAAACTAGCACGACTAGTTTTCTTTTTAATGATAAGGGTATAGGCAGTTGATTAATCTTGGCCTTCCTACTGAGCATGTTGGTGATCATGCCTACTTTACCATTTTTTTTGTAGGTCTCCTCAGGTTCAGGTTGATCTAGTTTGGTTTCTTAGTGTTGGAGCAAGGTTGGTCTTCAGATGGGTGGTGACCTGTGGGGTCTCGGGGAGGTAAGTTTGGTTGTGTCGCTTTTCATTCTAATATTAGTGTTTATCTGTTTTGTTTAGTTTGTTTTCATTCACTGATCCTGGTTTTTTTTGTGCTGAAATAGATCCCAACGATTAGATCTCGGTGCCTGGAACTAATTGCCATCCCGGGGGGATCGAGAACACCCCTAGGGACTTGCACGGGCTAGCTTGGGTGACCGGTTCAGGGTCGACCCGGGCTAGTTCATGACATAATGGTACTAGAGGAGGCACTTGTTATTTGGGTTTTCCGGGAGGTGGAGATTAGCACTGTCGAGACTCGAGAGGTAGGTGCGGGAAGGACATCATGAACCCTAACTCGTTCTGCACCTTGAGTCTCCAGGGGTAGTCCTGGAATTGAGTCATTGTCTAGTCCTGGTTTGTTTTGAATTGAGGGATGACAACATAGGCAAGCCGATGTTACAGCGTGATCTCACATGGAGTAGTGACCCATGTGGATTCCGGGCACACGGTTTGAATTCTTCCTAGTGGTCTACACTTACTTGGGACATGTCTTACTACCATGTCGACAAGTTAAGCGTGACTACTGGTCCCTCACTCTGGTGTGTAATGCAATTTGAGTGTTGTTCTCGTTCTGGGTGGTGTATGTGCGTTTTTGGAAATGGAAAAGAGTTTTTGAAAAATGGGACTGATTTCTTTTAAATGACTTTAAATGTATGAAATGGGTTTTAAAACTAAAAGCTATTGATTTTTAAATCCATTTTTTGTTTAAAATTTGTCGATAATGGTTTGGGGAGAAACCTCTGGGCCTCTTTATGAAAGTTTGCACATGTGTGAGAATGCATGGAAAGTGCGTGTTGGTGCATGTATAAATGGGAAGCAGATGAAGACATGTAAAACAATTCATGGGATTACCTGGGTGTGTGTTTGAAATTAAATTCTTGGACTTCGTTTCTAAATTGATTTTTTAAATAGAAAAGTCTTTTTGGAAAGTGAATTTTGGTTTGAAAAATGGATTTGGTATTTGGAAAGTGGCCCTGAAAGAGAGCGATTTTGGAATATAAAAAGAAGGAGGTTTTGAAATTTAAAATGAAAAAAGGGATTTTGAAGAGGAGATTTTATTTGGGGTTGTGTTTGTTTTGTTTGGTTTTGAGCTGGTTGTTGTTGGTCGAGGGTGTTTTATTGATGTTGTTTCGATTGATATCAGTTTCGGCTTGGTGTTTTATATGTTGTTCAGAAATGCATCCTAGAAAGGTCCTCAGAGTTTTTGACGAGTCATGCCCAGTTTTTGGTCCATCTCGGAATTTGTCTGTCCTTCAGGGTGATTAGAGTCTATTAGATATAGCACAATGGCTTGAAGAGGTTGAGCACGTCTTCAGGGTATTGGGGAACTCCCGAAGCTGTTAGAGTGCATGCTGTTTTGGGTCTGTTCGAAGTCCCAAATCTGGACAAGTAGGAGTTGTTCACCCCACCATCACTGCAAGTTGGGATAACGTGGGTTTTCTTTAAATCTGTCCTCATCCAATGGTTTATACCTAAAGAAGTGGTGATGAAAAAAAAGGGAAAAGTTTGAGCATATTCAACAAGGCCAACAGATAAGGAAGGCATATGTTGACTATTTCAAGGAGCTTGTGTCATTTTCTCCTGAGATAGAATCACAGGATTTGATGAAAACATCCCTCTTTGTCAGGGGTCTTTTTTTGGAGATCAAAGAGTGAATATTTCCTTTTTCGGAGCATCACTTTTGAGAAGTTGGTGCATTAGGTGTTTTAGCTGAGTTGGTCTCTAAAGCGCAGACGGCTGGCAATCCACCGTATCCAGTTTCTCATGAAGGTCTCCCATCTGACGAGTAGAGTGTGTCAGATGGATCTATTCCCAAATAGTCCCCTACAGTGGCTCTGACTTTTAGTTCGTCGGACCATCTAATGGTGTACCATTTGTATGGAATTTTAGGGTACACAAAGTTGTCATGTCACACCCCTTCACTGACATTTCTTCATTGCAGTTGTCTGGATCATCTAGAGAAGTTTTTCAGGAAGTGTCTCTTGAAGAGGACGATGTGATAGGAGAAAGTCAGTGTTTGATTATGAGGCAAGAGATAATTCATCCATCAGATCCCCAACTGCAGGTCTCAAGGTAAAGCCCACGCATGGTTAGCAGTTCATGGGGGGGTGTGAAGCCTTGGTTCAGGCATTGTGTTTGGTGTTGCCAACAAATCATTAATGGTTCTTCCATTCTCATTCTTACACTGTTAATGTTTTGGTGTTTCCATACGTTCAATGTTTTGTCATTAATCTGGGATGATTATGTTCATTTTTAATCCAAATAGTCTCGTTTGTCTGATTATGGTGTTCTGGACAGTGAGTTTTTATTAAAGGTGTGTTTGGATCATGCGTGAGTTGATCTAGGTTTGACTGTGTTCGTTTGGAGATGTAAGTGTCAATGGGAGAAACGACGTTGTGGGAGTTCTTGGGTTTACATTTTGGGTTAAGTCTTCTCATAGGTTTCTTTTTCCCTAGTGTTTAAGGTTTTGGTGTAGGTCCATAATTGCATGTTTTAGTGGATGCTTTGTTTATCTCAGACTATAAAGGTTAGTTTGGGAGTCCCCCCCCCCCTCCTGAGGTGATATGGTCAAGTGTTAAATTTCTGCACTAGTTGAGTTATTGTGGTGGGGAGAACCCTCTAGTGTTCTCCCAATCTCTTGGATTGTGGTCTCTTTTGTTTTTCAACTGAGCATTGATTCAAGTTTCATCTATCATTCTTTTGGGTGACTTTCTAGGGGCAGAAAGTGCTTGTGGTGGGAAGAATTATCACACCATCCATTTTATTAAATTTGTTTTTTTATTTTATTTTATTTTATTTTATTTTATTTTATTTTTTTATATTTTTCCATAGTTCTGGGGTTTGGGCTGAGCCCTGGGTTAAATATTTTTTCGTTTAGATCCTTTATTGGGTTTCGGACCCATGCACGGTCACCACGCAGTTGGTGGACACCGCGTAGTGAGCCCAAGTGTCGGGCAATTTCCTTTTCTTTTTATTTTATTATTGTTATTTTTATAGTATTATTATTATTATTATTATTATTATTGTCATTATTTTATTATTATTATTATTATTATTATTATTATCTTATATATATATATATATATATATATTGCAACCCTAACCATACCCTCTCCCTTCCCACTCTTTCTCACCCCCCCCCCCCAATGCCACGGCTCTCCGGTGCCCGCTACCTGCACCCGTCCTCCGTCGCACCACTGGCCTCTGCCCCAGCCTCCTTCGGTGTCAGTGGCTCCCGCATCCGGCCCCCCTTCTCCAGCTCCCGCTGCCAGCACCACCGGTCTTCGCCACTCCCCCGTGCAACCCCCCCCCCCCCCCCTGGCCTCTTCTGCTCCCGCACCACCCTGCCCTCTGGCGACCCCACCTTCTGTCGGCCTCCCGACCTCCGGCGACCCCGCCTTCCTCCGGCCTCCCTCCTCCGGTGACCGCCTACCGCCAGCCGCCTCTGCTGTCCGGCACCATTCTAGCGCAACTACCCTTTCTGGTGGCCTCCGGTCATTTCCAGTGAGCCCTGCCACCAGCCAGCAGCCCCCTGGCACTTTCGGTTGCTTTTTTGGCACTCTGACGCACCCTCCGAACCCCGTTCCAGCATCCCAATCTTGTTTCAGCATTCTAACCAGCCACTACCGCATTGTGTCGGTCAGCGGTGCATTTGACAGTCGGCACACAACCCCCGGCGGTCTCCCTACCTGAGCGCACTGTCTCTTCTGACTCGTGTGTGACCCCATGGGTCAAGCGCGTCTCTGCGCCGAGCTAAATTTTGTGGCATAAATATTTTTGAGTTATTATTATTATTGTTATTTTTTTATCATTCGTTTTCCATTTGGTTATTTTGATTTTTGTTGTAGCGCCTCGGCGATGTGTTTGCGCGTACTACGGTCTTCGACTTGCGAGTTCGTACGCCCCTGCGTGAATGTTAGGGGAGTTACGTGTCTTTCACTTACATGGATTATTTTAAATTATTTTTTGTGGGTTTTGATTTGTTTTTTTGTGATTTTTGCGATGTGTTGGAAGAGATACCACTATCGGCAGCTTGCAGGTGCATGCGCATCCGTGCGTGGAGTGTCGTGTCGCCGTGTTCGGTCTGCGAGTTGAGGTAGGTTCCCTATGCCCTGACCTTTAATTAGACTTTCCATTATTGATTGGTATTCTTTTAAAATGTGTCTTCTTACTTTATATAAAATGCATATTCAATGTCTGTATATATATATATACATATGAATAAATGGTTTTGGTTCTTGAAAAGTGGGTTTTAGACATTTTAAACGTGGAATAGATTTTAAAAAGGGATGAGTTTTTATAAAAGTGTAGTGACATGTTTTTTGTTTTTTTCAAGGACATTCCAAAGTGATTTCCAAGATGGGTTATGGTGTGAATTTAAAGGAGATAGAGTAGTTGATGTTATCAAAAATATTTCTTCATTGTAAGTGTGGTTTTAAGCTTGCTTTAAACATTTAATACATTGGTTTTTTAGTTACGCCTTCAAATGTTTTTGAAAACTTAGAGTTGTTGGGTTATTATATTTTTAGAATGATGATTTTTCCTTATAATGTGATGAGGAACATTTGGCTCTTGAGACTGGTTTTCTAAAATGGAAAACCTCACTTGAGACATTCCCTTTAATTTAAGAAATGTGAGGAAAGTGTAAATGTGTGCCTTGTGATCTGTGACTCGTGTAAAAGCATGTGCGATATTATGTGATAGAGAAAATAAGGGAATGTTCTTAAGGAGGGAAAACGATGGTGAGATTTTGAGTGAGTTTTTTGATAGAGAAAGTGTTATGTTAATTTTTTTTCTTTTAATAAAAACCCCACCTCCATTTGAAAGGGGAACATGGAAAACTCGGGGTATCTAGGTGGGTTGACTAGACTAGCATGCTAGTGATACAGGAGTCGCCCCGGCCTAGTTTCACTTAACTGGATTGATGCAATAACACTAATTGAACGTGTGATGACGATGTGGACCACTAGGTTATAAATGATCTACTACTAGTTCCTCATGCATGAGAACGGATATTTTTTATGGTTACTCTTACACCGAGACATGAGGTTCTAGGGCCCCACACGAGCGAGATGAACCTTAGGTGTTTTGACCATGGTGCTTACTAATGTTTTGGTGTTTGTGGAGTGATTATTCTTTTCAGGTGTTTAATTCATGTTTCCCCTATATTGTGAAAAATTATACTTTGAAATAGATTGTTTTCTTTTCAATTTGAAATGTCAACAAAAGTTTGAATTTTCCTTGAAAAATGTATTTGAAGAGAAATGTTTTCCTTAAAAGTGAAAGAATGTTACTTGAATTTTAAAATGTTGAAAACATTATTTTAATAAACCTTATTTTCAAACTAGCATGACTGGTTTTCTTCTTAAAGATAAGGGCATATGGCGTTGATTAATCTTGGCCTTCCTACTGAGCATCTCGGTGCTCACACCGACTTTACCATTTCAGTTTTAGGTTTCCCCCTGGTTTAGGTTGATTTGGCTTGGTTGCTCAGTGTTGGAGCAAGGTTGGTCTTCAGATGGGTGGTGACCCGTGGGGTCTCAGGGAGGTACGTTTGGTTGTGTAGCTTTTCTTTCTACTGTTAGTGTTTATCTATTTTGTTTAGTTTTTTTCATTCACTGAACCTTTTTTTTGGGCTAAAATCATTCCCAATGATTAGATCTTGGTGCCCGGCACTAGTTTCCATCCCGGGGGGATCGGGAATGCCCCTCGGGACTTGTCTCGGGCTGGCTCGGGTGACCGGTTCAGGGTCAACCCGGGCTGGTTCATGATATTATATTTATCATATAATGCACTATTTAGAATATGTTGAATTATTTTTGAAAATTTATGTGTGCGTAATATAATATATTCAATATTTTAATTCTATCTGAACCAAGGCTTTACGAGCCTCAAAATCCCCTCTTATCTCATCCCCAATCTTTTTAAATGTTATATTGAATATTCTAAAGTGTTAACTGGGATTTTACTATTATGAAAATCTATTTAAACCATCTATTATTTTATTTTAATTGAAAAAATAAATTTTCATTTATAAATTTTCATAAATTATCATAAATTATCATCGGTGATTATTTTTAATTGTCATAAAAACTTTATTATTTTACATTAGTGATAAAAATGATAAACCTCATTTATGCAGGTGGAATTTCTTACATAGAATGAGTGGAATTTTAATTTTCTGTTAGACGATTAGGTGACAGATAACAATTTTTCAATTAGTATAATAACATTTTTTTAATAATGATAATTATTTCACTATATTATAATGGTTAGAATAGGTTTTAGTAGGTTTGATGAGAAAAATAAAGAAGAGGAAGTTAAGGAGTGGGTAATACTCACGTTGAGAGATCGAATCTTCTCTTAAAAGATCGTTGGAAATAAATATATAGAACTAGGGTTATGTTAATATAACCAAAGTATACAAAAGGTTTCATTGGAGTCTAAGTGATTAAAATATAACAAGATTGTATTCATATTTCATGCACAGTGAAAATATTTAGATGAACATTAACTTTTTAGTTTATATGTTTTTAATATATTATTCATTATTAAATAGTAATTATTTGGTTTTAAAATACACAATATTTATATAATGTATTTTTCTTTAAGGGGGAAAAGATCCTTTTTGTTTCTTATCATGATGTTTGTTTTCCATTGGACATTCTAGAACATTATGTTATTAGGTGAATGCATTATTTTGGTTGTAACCTCTATATTTGTAATGGGTTCCCTATTTTCCAAATTTTTAAAGGATTTATTCTTCATTTATGTTTAATATAAGGAGAATTATCCTCAACCAATTTAAAAAAATCAAAGAATAACAAATTATAACTAAATGATTTTATTCTTAGTTATTTAATATTGATTGCTTATTTAATAATAAATAAATTCTATTAATACATTTATTTAATATAAATTTTATTATTATTTAAAAGTTAATTATATTGAAACGAAAAATGTATAAAATACATGTATTAATGAGAATATTCATTTTTTTAATAATCACATGATTATGTTATCCCACAATCTATATAAATATACACTCAAAACATCTGAATAATATCTCAAGATAATATATGTTATGATGGTTCTTGATAGATTTGGTTTCGGTATCATAGATCTCAAATTTATTTGTGGGATCTTGATATTATCTTGAAAACAATTTCACTCTAGCCACACCTGTTAGAGTTCCAATTGGGATTGGTCTCTGGAAGACCCTAGTGAAGCTACCACCCTTCAAAGATGAGAAAATTAAGCTACATAAGGAATAATTATACTACTTTATACCATATACCTTGTACATATATCCCATTATGTGGTTAATTATATTTATACCTACTGATTCAATAGTTTCATCACAATGTCCATATAATCCCAATGATTATATATAAAGATCATGTTTCATTCTAATATAGTTCCTAAAATCATTAATTCTATTTTTTTATCTTTCAACATGTTTATTATACTGATTATTCCCTACCTTACTTCCATAGTTTCATTTAGTGTTGTGATCTATATAGAAAACCACAATGATAAAGATATTATGTTCATGGTGTTTTTTTAATTGTAGACTTATTCCAAATCAACATTTAATAATGTTGTATTATATTTAATTCTCATAATAAATTTATCTTTAAACATAATAATTCTATATAAATAAAATGTTTCACTATCTCTTTTACTTTAGAGTTGTGCGTAAAACAAATTACTCAATGTATAATTTATTTTAAGGGATATTAATACTAAAATTTCTGTGTGCTACAAATATATATTTCACCACATCAAAGAAGTTGAAATTGATCAGATGTTATTTTAAGAAAGGGAATTATAGGTAGATTGATTCATCTTATCACATTATATTGACACAATTTTAAATGGGTTCATCTGAAAGAGTATTTCTTAGAATGAAAATAAAAATTTATATGATAAAATTATGGGGTTTTATGTTCAACTGGCTCAACAATTGAAATTATTTTCAATATACTCTTTAATGTCAATACTCTTGTATGAAAAATTATTTATCTATAATCATTAGAAGAGTAAACCGAAAATATGATGATGCTCATAGATTTTTGGATGAGGGGGGTATGAAAATCCAAATTATGAATGTTAATTTTTTAAACTAAAGGGTGTATAAAATATTTCAATCCATTGGAAGAATCTAATTTTCAATTGAATAGTTGGAAAAATTAATATATAGATCAAAAATTTTAAATTGAGTATAGAAAATCATTTGATGATCCTTTATTATATCTAGATCTATAAGGGATGGAATTCAATAATTCACTAAAAGGTAATGGGGACTTACACTTTCTATAAGTCCAACTTCTATAAGTTCTTATTTGCGACACTAATGGATTGGGAGCCTTTACGAGGAAGGTATAAACATTTTAGTTGAAAATTTATTACTAAATAAGGACCACTCAAGATTTATAAATTTCAAGATATATATATATATAATATGTGGAATTTAACTTGAGTATAAGAATGCTAAAATTCCAGAAGATTAAATTTGTTTAAATTCATGTTCGGGGGCATTCCCCTTTTAAACCACATATAGGGTCAAAATATTTTCCTACATTGATTGATGAATCTATATATAATTTTTAGGTATAATTCCGAAAACATAAATAATAATTTATTGGGTTATTTGTCTACCAATAATCTGTTTATTAAAAGGAAAACTAGGTGCAAGTTGAAAAAATTAAGGTCAGGCAATGGAGGTGAGTACACCAAAAGTAGTTTTCAAACTCCTATATGTATATGATTATTATGATTGAAAATATTATACCCATAATTCTAGAGAAATATTATATATATTAATATATGATTAAATACTTTATTGAGAAATCATGAATCATGAAATTGAATTCCAGAATGGCAAAGCATTTTTTGGTGGAAGTTGTATACATAATAGAATATATAATCAATGGAATCCCCTTAGAACCAATGGAATTGGGGATACCAAAATATATTTGGATAGGTAAAACAATATATTTATATCCTTATAAATACTTTATAAGTTTATCCTACACACATGTGGATTCTAATGATAGATATAAGATTTAAGTTAAATCTCATGCATGTTTCAATGTGAAGGAGGATAGTTAACTTCAATCAAAGTTAATCTAAATGGTATTTTCAAAGGAGTTAAAATTATTTATAATTCATATTGTTATAAGTATATACTATTTTTACAAATTAAGAAAATAGTTATAATATTGTACATAAGGTTCAAGGTTAAAAATAGAAAAATACAACTATGAAAGATCAAGTACTTTTGAGGCTTTAACTAGAGTTATAGAGCATAAAATTCCATAAGTTTTACTTATAGAGAGATAATATCATCAAGAAGAGTTGGGGATATATATAAGACTAAAATTCTAGTTACAAAGGTGTGAAACATAATTTATCTTGTTTATTTTAATAGATAGTGGAGATATAGGGATCTCAAAATAATAAGAAAATTCATTATGATTCTAGTAAGTGCGACTTGTCTAGGAATATGGAGTTGGATTCACATTATTTGAAAACAACTAGTGGTAATTAATAAAACACATAGGTAGATGTCACATTACAAAAAGTGGGTTATCAAGTTAATGGATAAAAAAATATAAGTTGATGTTTTATGAAAATAGTGGTGGTCAATGGGTTTTAAATAAAGCAGGGTTTCAATTTATTTATAACATATACTCTTTTCATAAAACATAATTCCATTTTAAAAGTGATAAATTTTGTTTCTTTAAAATGATTTCATATATAAAAAGTTTATTTGAAGGCAACATCTCTTCTAGGGATGTTAGAGAATGACATCTATATGAAGCAACCAATTGGTTTCATGGATAAGAAAAATCATATCTTTGTGTTCATTCTCAAGATATGTTTATATCGCTTGAAGAAATAACCATGGCATTAGAGTCGAAATTTTGATTTTTTCATGAAATTTAATGGCATAACATCCTTAATATCAAGGTACATATTTAATTATTTTTTCTCAGATCCATAAGGGTATAGTTAATTGATTTGAGACAATTGAGGTGTGTTTAGAGAAGGAAATGGCTCAAAGGCTATAATTTGGATGTCGGAGATGTTTGTGCCATGAAGGGATTTTAATAATGTTAATTTAATCAAGGAAATAACAATGAACCTATATTTAGAATGTGAAATAAATTAATGCTTTGAAAGGCAATTCATGGAACAAATCTGTTTTTTTAGATTTTATGTTATGGCGGAATGATTTTTGAAATATCTTATTTTTTAATGGTTCAAAACATGAATCCATTTTTCTCACTGTGAATATGGTAGATTATAGTAAATTAAAAGGACCAATTATATTTTCTTTCATCATTTTCTTCTTTTCTTAATACTCCAAACCCTAGGCTCTCTCTAAGATTTTTAGGCCCTCTCAACTCCATCCTTCTCCTCCTTTAAATGTTAGGACATATTTTAATCCAATGCATCCAATTTGATAAGTTATTATTTCATCATAATAAGTTATATCCTCTTATACTTTGAAAAATCAATTAGATATTCATATTTTTCATAATATTTATGTTTTTTATACCCCCTAGAGGTTTTTCAGGATCATTAATATAATGGACTTCCAAATTCAAGGATTTTCCTTTTGAAAAATATTTTCACCAATCCTGGTTTTGCAGAACATATTCTTTGGTGAATTGATTGGTTCCTTACATTTTTTGGTGTGGTTCCTATTCTTCCTAAAACATAGAATTCTAAACATGAAAACCCATGAATCTTTCTAAGATCATGTGTTCCATCTATACGTGGATGGTGACCCTTACCATGATCATCATTATTAAACCTGAGGTATGAATCCCATGACATTAGAGAATGTTTTATATAATTTATTTGAATGATTTTTGGTGTGTGTGTATCCCTGGGAGACTTGGGTTTGATGATTGAATGTATGTGGTGTGCATACATAACCCATTGAGATATATTCTTGTGTTTATTTCATATGTATTTCTCTAATTATTATACTTTTCTATTTGATGGGATATTGATATATAATTTATTCATTGTATCCTATTATTATATTCTTATTTAAAGTAGTTGTGCATACAAGATGATCTCATGAACTATTCCCCCATTGTGGGATGTGTTAAATTCTTGATCAACATTTTTTAGACTATCCCTTCAAGATTCCTTATTTTGCATTATTTCAGAATGAACAATGATCATCCACCTAACATATCCTCCTTGATGGGATAACCTAACATATATTTTAATTATGTGACATTTTATTTTTTATTCCTTTCCTTATTTACTTTCATTGTATGCATGTATATTTATCTTATAAATATATATTACAGATCGTTGGTGGAGTCATGTTATGTCTTGTGATCACACCCTACATTAAAATTTCAATTCACCTCTAGATTTAATGCTTGGGATATAATGAAGGCCAAGGGATCTATAATGGATCGTTGATAAGGTTAGTGGAAGAGTACATATGATGTTTAATAATCCTTGAGATAGATTTAGTTTCATCTTTTATATACTTACCTGTATATTGGATACTTATGTTTATTTTCTATTTTTATACCTTACATTAAATATTTATTCTACATGGGTTGGTATTACTATGAATAATTTTTAGACTAATGGTTTTCCATTTATTTATTATTTGTTGATTTTATGGTTTTCATTATTTTTTTATATTATAATATTCACTTGAACCGAGGGCATTGTATCAAAACATCATTCTTTAGGCCTTCAACTCTAGTTTGTAATCTCTTGTGTATGGGGATATGTGCATGAAGTCAACTAGAACCCCCAACTCAGTAGCATTGGTTCAGGTCAGGACGTTACAAAATGTTATCAAAGCACCAGGTTCACTTATTTTTTCTTCTCTTTAACTTGATTTAAGATAAGGTAGATAGAAGATAGGATTTTTGGGACTTGTTTTGGGGAAAAATGTTTGTGTCTGATCACTACTATGTCATCGCCCTCTATGTTTTCATAATATGTGACTTTATGTTTTTTTGATGTCACCATTGATTAAATTCATCTTGGGTGATACACTTGATATTAATATGGATATTTATGGGATTTGGTTTTTTTTCATGAATCAGTTTAGGCGCATAGGTTCATATTCCATATATAAATATTTCTTGTGTTAGATACATCTCAAATAATTAAATTTCTATTGAAATTTTTCTATGATCTTGGGTTTATTCTTTATTAAATTCTTTTATTTTAGACTGTTTAGTTTATGCTTAATTGTATATGTGTCATTGTAACTAATATGTCTATATTATAGAACTGTTATAAAAAGGGTATTTGTGACAGGTTAATTATGATGAGGAAGATCCCAATCACAAATAATCCTATAGAAAGATGAGTTTATGATGGAATTAATTCTCCAACACAAATAGTTGGAGTTTTCAAGGGAAATTGTGTTCAATAAAAATAAATTTGGTGCAACTGTGTGCCATCTTAAGGGACACTACGTTTTGATGGGATAATAGTAGTGAGTTTTTAGATTTTCTGAAACTATCCATCCCACTTGAACATTTTATGATAGGTAAAAATATAATAAAAAAAGTTGATGAAAATTATCTTTCAGGATAAAATAAATTCTATCAATAATAACCTTTCATAATTAATAATAAATTAAAAACATGCAACATCCTTTTTCCTACCCCTCCCAACTTCTCCCGATCTAGATTCCACAGCATTCTACTTATGGAAATTATTTTGAGATATTAGATACTGAAATAGTTTATATAAATAAATTTAATTTATCAATGGAATTACATGCTTTTGGTGATTTGATTTTTGATTAATTATAATAATACTTTTATTATGGAAGTGATGTTCAACTATGATTGATTATTTTATTATGATTGATTTCCATTTTCATATCTTTATGTGAATATAGTTGTTTAACCATTTAGATATATGTATGTGTTTAGATATATAAATATATATATTATCATGTGAATATATATATATAAACATTTTCTAAAAATAATGTCTGATTTTTTATACATGTGTGTAAGTGTGTTTATATGATTATATAAATAGATTTGATATGTGTACTTTTTTAAAAGTATAAAAATATATTTGATGTATTTATATTAATTAAAAAATCATCAAATATATATATATATATATATATATTACATTGTTAACATACATATATAAACATTTTAAAAAAATTTGTACGGTTTTTAATATCTGTATATATTTATATAAAAAATATGCAACATTTTTAATATATATATATTCAGTGTGTGTAAATATTTGATATGAATTTTTTAAAACATTGAAAAATAAATTTTATGTTAATATATTTAATTAATAGAATATATAATATATATATAACATATGAAATAAATTGGAAATGGTTGTTTTATAAAAAATGATGAGAAAGTCATTTTGAAGAAAACATTTTAACAAAACATTATTAAGAAGAAATATTTTTATAAAAATATTAATTTTTTAATGAAAAGTTAATCAAATAGGTAATAATTATTAAAATATAGGTGATAATAATTTATAAACAAAATTTAATGCATTGTAAAAATATAAAAATTGCAAAATATTAATTATTATAGATTTAATAATAATTTAAATAATTAGTAATAATAAATAATAATTAATTAATAGTTATTTAATCAATATTATTAATAAATATAAATATTAGTGTTAATTAAAAAATGTTATTAATAATTTGTAAATTTTATGAAATTAAAATAATTTGTACTAAATTATTAAAGAAGAAAATATGAAATATAGATAATTATAAACAACTGGTATTATTTATTGATAAATAAGATATAATTAATAAATAATTAATCTTTCTTAATAAATAGCTTTATCAATTGGTAAATAAATTGTAATAATTATAATATTTTATCATACCTTTCAAAAAATACAAAAAATAATAACAACAATTAGAAAATCATAATAATTCATATTAATGTAGTATTTATTAAATAAATAACTATTAATCTTACAATAATTTGTAATAATTAATAAATAATATGTCAATATTAAAAGTTATTATTGAATGTTAGTATTTATTATTAAATATTATTAATAATTTGGACTTTTTAGTAAATTATGATAATTTTTAATAAATTGTATAAATAATATATATGAAATGGTAATTTGACATAAAAATTAGAATAATAATTTTTAATTAGTCCCAATGAGTAATAATTATTCTTATTTATGTTGTTTTTATATATAATTATATACTCAAAATGTTGACATCAATTTATATTATGGCATAATCATTGGATAAATAAATGAAATAATCCCAATAGATCTGGTATAAATATTATATACATTTTGGGAGTTGAAACCATTATATCATTTGCATCATTGAATTTCAAATTTGATTCTGAAGGAAGAATTAAATGTCCTTGTAGAAAATTCAGTCTTAGGATATCTGAAACATTTGAAAATATTGTACTTCAACTACTACATTTTGGTTTTAGGAAATACTATATTTTTGTGTATCAACATGGTGAAAAGAATTTAGTAAACGGTACAATTTTTTTCTGAATCCATTTTTTATAATTTCATACACAAGTCTGATGTATCATATAATAAATAATAAAAACTCTTAATGATATTCAAAATCATGAATCTAAACCTTATCAATTTTATAGTTTATGGAAATATATTGAGGAGGCATAGTATCTAGGATGTTAGATAAGAAAACCTAATGATGTTATATGATTTATGGTTATTAAATCAAATTTTGGAATGTAAAAAAGTTTCATAGATAAAGTATTATCTTTGTTAAAAAAAATTCTTCCTGAGAGAAATTAATTACTTGCAAGTTTTTATGAAACGAATAGTTTTTTCCAAATATTTGGTCTTAGTTATCAAAATATCCATGAATGTTTAAATGAAATTATTTTAAATTAATGTGATTATGAATCATTAGTAAATTGTCTACCATGTGTAAAATTGATGTATAAAGAGGAAAGATAAAGAATTTCTTTAATTACTGTGAAATGGTTGAGGTATTTTCCAATTACACCACTTTTATGGTGTTTATCTATGTCTCGTAACACAGTTACATTGATGACATGGAATGAAGAAAATATTTCTATTAGTAAAATTATAAATCATCCATGTAATGGTGATTCATGGAAACAATTTGATCAATTTGTTCTTAATTTTCTTCAGAACCTCATAAAATATGGTGGAGTCTTGCTACTGATTGTTTTATCATTTTAGTGCTTTCAAAAGTTAATATAATTTTGGCCTATTTTCATTACTCTATATAAATTACCTCTTACGATGTTCATTAAAGAACTATATATATATATATATATATTTGGAACTATTAATTTGAGTATATCCATAGATGAATATTGATGTTTTCTATGACATTTATTGATAAGTTAAATTCATTGTGGAACAACGGTGTAACTACATTTTATATAGTTACATATCTTAATTCTAAAATGAAGGTTGCATTAATATGGATAAGGAGTGGTTTTGGTGTATGTAATATTATCTAGATGAAGTACACATGGTCTAAATTCATGTTTTAATGGAATGTTTGGAAACAAAGTGTTTATGTCTGGTAATGGAATAAAGACTATTTATTTTTACTGTCATCAGTTGTCTCTTCCTAAAGATCACCATTTGCAATGGAACAAAAATATTTTTATAAAAGGTGGAATTTAAAGAAAAAAACCTCCCAAAATGCTATTAGGTATAATGGTAAAATTTATTATCTCTATATTACTTCCTATTAATTTTGGACCAACCATAAATGAACACAAAATAAAAGGATTAGGGAGAGATAATAAATGGATAATGCAGATTATTTTTTGGGACCTTCCATATTGGTATTATTTTTTGGTTCATCAAATGTTATATTTAATGCATATTGAGGAGAATTATTTTGAAAACATATTTTGTACTATGTTGGACAAACATGGTAAGCCCAAAGATTACATAATGGTGTGGTTAGATCTTTTCCAAATTTGCAGATTCCTTGAAATTGAATTACATAAATATGAATGACCACACAATTTAATTATGCCAAAAGAATCTTATGCACTTTATAAAGAATTTCATTTATTATTTTGTTAATTGATTCAAGATTTGAGGTTACAATATATTTATACTTATAATTTGTCTCATTTTTTAGAAATGGCTTATTACTAGGTTAAAACGTAATGACTTCCAAGTCATAATGGAAAAGTTACTGCAAATTAAACATAGAGGATTATTGAATTCTTAAATTTGGGATGTGTTGACTGAAATATCATATTTATTATGAGATATTTTTATAGAAACATCAAATTACAATGCATTGAGTATGTAATAAAATTTTTCTATTTTAATTTTATATATATCAAAGAAAACATTATCATCAGACTTCTTTGAATCAATTGAAAATTTAATATTTCTTGTGTCGTATGAAGCTAAATTGGGATGGATGATACAATTAGAATGGATGTAACTGTTTGAGATATTTATGAAAAAAATAAAGAATAAAGTTTTTTACAAATCATCATTTAAAGGTTAAATTTTAGAGGTATACTAGTAGCAGTAAATTTCAATTGAAATATCCTTCAAAACCTAAAAACAAGGTTCATAATGACACAAATGTTGGTGATGTCACATGCCAATATTTTTTAGTTTTTAATCTCCACAATCCTTGTTTTGTTGGTTATCATGAATTATGGGTTTTTGATGAATGAAAACACATATCTAATGAATATTTCTTTTTTGTGAATAAATTACACAATTTTTTCAATAAGTACTACTTTTTATAATTTTTAAAAGTTTTAAAATAGTTATCTTTGTCTACATTTTTTGTAGACTATTTTATGAAAATACAAGAAAATAAATTTATACAAATTACTTCTAATTCTCTTGAAGAACGTCATAAAAAATTTTCAAACTGGTTTTAAAGACTATTAAGTTAAGATTCATTCAGGGGAACATTAAATAAATTATGAAATTATATCTATTATTAAATTTTTTTATTATTTTTAAGAAAAAAAATAAAAAAATCAATTCAATTATTTGTGCTCAATGAAATCAATGAATAGTGGGTATGTGGTTAATGGGTTTTGATTCTATACACACATATATAAAGAATCAATGAAATCAATTAATAGTGGTGTTTTTTTAAACAAAATTGACATAATTAAAGTGATGTCAAATTTTATGGTATGATGGATGAAATATTTGAGTTTTGTTACCTAGGACTAAATCATGTGACAATGTTTAACATACATTGTTTTGATACTAATCGAGGGTAGTGGGTTCATCCACGACATAGAGTCATTGACATTAAATATTACTATATTCTTCCATAAAATGAAGCATTTCTGTTTGCACATCTATCACATCATGTTTATTACGAAAATTACTGTGAGTTTTTTAGATATTTGAATGACTGGTGAAGTGTGATAAAAATGATATCCGGTGATAAATATTTTGTTAAAATTTGTAATGGATCTATGGAAGTGTAACATATTAAATTTTTTTAAGAAACACACCAAAATATATCTCTTACACTATATATATGAATATTGGTTATGAATCCCCTCAGGTAAGGAACAATAATATTGATAATATTGATGAAGTAATAAGGGGTGTTGAAAATGAAAGATCGATAGAAGTTAATGATATTAAAGATGACAATGAAGAAACTGTCCTTAATCAAGATAGGGAAAAATATATTGATTTATGTATAATAATCAGGTATTTATTAGTTTTTAATATTTCATATTTGTATTAACAATTATTTATATGTGATATTTTTTGATTCAGATGGTTGACCCCAATGATCTATCATGTTCCATCATTAATTATTGTAATTATTAGTTTTTTATATTTAATACAGATATTTATAATTATTTAAAGATAATAATTATATATTATGAATTTTATTTATTAGTTTTTTATACATTAAATCTATATTAAAAAATATTTATAGGTTACGTTATTATGTTTTTTATTTACATGAATTTATTAGATTTTTGGGGTGATTATTTTTTATTTTTGATATCCAAATTAAAAATTTCTTATAGTTAAGATTGTTTTTTTCATATGTATTAAGATACTTTAAATGATTATTTTTATTCTCTCATTGATGTTGGACTTCCTACTGATGTGCTTTATTCATTTGATATGTAGAATGCTATGCCTATTTGAAGGGGGTTTGATCTTACATGATTGATTATTTTGAACCCTATTACAAAGGTACTTCCATATTTTGATTTTGATCATAATTTATTGAGTTATGTTCGATTTTGTACTACATTTATTTTAAATTAACTTTTTTATTAATTTTGTTAAGAATATTCTAATTTTTTTTTCATAGTTTTTTTCATCTAGTTATGGGGCAGAATAGTATAATTCTATGATATTATTTTTCTAATCCATGGGTTACATAAGATCATGTTCCCATTGTATTTCATTAGTATATGATCAACCAAAGTATTGTATATTATTAAATAATATATATTTTAAAAAATATCAAATCACATATTTTTTAAAATCGTCTTATAGAATTTATGGTCTCCAATTGTCGATTGTCTAATAACTCAGGTCGAGGATTCATGAATGATTTGTATAAAAGAATATTTTAATCTTGTTTCACACAACCATAGAAAGTAGTTTGTAAATAGATCTTCTGCTACTATTGTCGATCGTTCGTGCATCTCCCATAGACATAACTATATCTCCAATGTATGGGAATGATTATTCTTCTACTTGTTAGGAGATACTTTTATCAGGAGTACATCATGTGGATTTCCAGGGAAACATATGAAGAAGGTCACACATAGGGATAGTATTCTAACATTTTGTATACATCAATGACATATGGTAAGTAATATTATTTATTAATGTATATATACATTAAATGTAAAATTTAATAAATCATTTCTTCCTTTAATGTCCAGATCCATTCTTTTCTAGTTTTATTTGAGAAACGAAAGGAAAATAGGCCACGTATTGGCAGAAAGACTATTACATAATGTGAATAGGGGTTACACACTGTGTAATCCCTGTACACGCTATTTAAGGATATTGGTATGACTCATTTATGACACAAAATAGTAATCCGTAAGAAAATTTGATCGAGCATATACACGCCACATATTTTTATGTACATGGTGTTTACTTTATTTTTTCAGATAAAATGGGTATTAGCCTTCTTTTCTTCATCCAGATCGAACCCCTCACCTGGGTATCATGAACAGTAACATCATTGGTCTTTTTTGGTCTAGATTCATTTTCCGAACTACGATTCAAACACCATTAGATGTGTTAGAATCCTATCGGTGAGTTATCTATTAACCTTGTTCCATTATTCATGATGTCCACTCTCAACCTAGTTATATATCCCTTAGAGTTTATGTTTGTTTTTATATCTAGAGGATGATTCTAGATGAGGATAATTTTAATACCATGATGTAGTTGGTCTCATGCCATTCACTAATTGTCATGTTGTTTATATATATCAGAGTGTCACGCTACCATTTTAGGGCGTCTCCTAAATTGGTAATTAGACTATTTTATTTCCTATTGATGTTTAGGTAATTGATAATTTTATCTCATTCATGAATTTGGTAGTTTACCATGAATTAGGGCCACCCCATGGTTGTTTTTCCCTTCAATGACCATTTATGGCCATTTGTCCTAGGTTTCCTATGAGGCATGACTTGTTTTCCCTTATTGGGTTGTTGAAAATGGTTTTGGTTATTAAATGGAATTCAAAATGTGTTAAATTGTAATTATTTTGACTAAGGGTTTGGGATTAGTGATTTTCCCCTTTGTCACATGTTATGTTGATGGTTGTTTAAGAATGATTGGAATGATTGACTCCATTTATGAACATGGCCATGTGATTTTGGTTATGTTAAGGCCTTGTAATGGTTTAGATTACATGATTGGTTTGTTAAGTGAAATGCAGCCTTGTGATTTCAATAATGCTAAAGCCACGTAATAGTTTAACTAATGTGATCGGATTGTTATATGAAGTTACCATGTGAGTAGATTAATGTTGAACCTTGTAATAGTTTGATTTAAATGAGTAGTTTTATATATGATATATTCCCACATGATCTTATAAATGATAAATCCATGTAATAGTTTAATTTACATGTGTTTCTTCTTATGTAAAATAATATAGGGGTAAATAATAATTGGTGAGCCATAGCATCAGGTTAGTAGGCAAGGTAGATCTCGTATGATGATTGAAACTTATGCCTTGGGTGAAGAATGTCCTTGATTAAAATACCATGGATGAACTCAAAGAGGGTTTTATCATGTTATGTCATGAGTGATCCATGGATGTAGTGGTCGGTCTCATTGAGACATTATGTGAATGTTAAGAAAACCTTGAATCCGATGAGGGATGCCAATGACAGGATCTATTAGAAGCTATTTATATGTCATAATTTTATATTTACTTATTATTTGAATATCAAATGGAATGAATTATGATGTATTTCAAAGCCAAAACACAAGCATCAATTCTTTCTTCACTTATACTTATTTAGGAGGTTTTTGAGACATATGTTGTTATTACTTTTGTATGCAGATCTTTGGGCCTAGGCTAGATCCCGTGACTTATAAAATTATAGGTAATTCAATTTCTAATTAATATAAAATGAATGAAAATGGAAACGAGTACTTCTAAAACCTTATTACTTTTTAGTATTTCCATTGCTATTTTTTCCCAATTGCACACCGTTTGTTATATATATTCCCTAACAGATTGGCACAGACTATGGGTGGTTGCCTAATGGGATTTAGTCACACACCCTATTTGGGTCATGTTTTTGGGTCCAAACAGATTATGTTGTTGTAGGTGTCGATAAGGGTAAGAACCATTCTATAGTTGCTTGACTGTTGTTTAGGGGGTAGGAGATCTTGGGACCAAGTTGAGTACTCTGATGCTTTTGAGTTTCATTTGTTACCTTTTGTATTGTTGGTAATTATATTTTGTATTATAGCAGTGTAAACTTCTTTGGATATTTTCCTAGAACATGTAACATATAGGATCATATTTTTATAATATGACTTATGGTTATTCATATTGACTATCCTCTATTGTTTACATCTGTTGTATAGTATTACTGCTACTTTATTATTATATTATTGTATTCTATAGTGTTTTACTCTGCCAATGAGGGAATAGCTTCACAACTATCACACATAGGCCCTCGTTTCTAGTAGGCATCCTCTGGCATTTCGTGAAATGTTCTTGAGGCCTTATGGCCAACCAGGTATGAGGCACCTTTAGGTGGAACCCGGATCTGTTACATTACAAAGTGGTATTAGAGCATGGTTTTTTGGTTTATCTTACATTTTGGAGACATTAAACATGGATAAGAAGGTAATGAAGTTTGGGAATAAATTATTCCCAGGTGTAGCTACCCCATGTATAAGGAAAATCCAAACTTCCTTAAATTGACTTGTGATTTTTATATTTTGAGTTGTTATAGTTGATTTGATTTCACTATTGGGTGATGCACTTGTATTGTCCTATTATTATAGATATCATTGTGGTTATATTTTGTTTAATAATGTTGAGATAAGGTTATTCCATATCATTAATCATATAGTAACTTGTTAGAGATCACATCAGATTCATTCATACCATGACATTCAGAGAGAATTACTGATTGCTTGTTGTTGTGAAAGATGACATACTAGATATGCATGATGTTGTGATAGAAACTATGATAGATATTATTTCTATTATGATATTTGTATTCGTATGTTCTATGGTTCAAATTGGATGGATTCCAAACATTGTTCCCTGGGTTGTATGGGCCCTCTTGGATCAGAATTTTTTGGATCAGATTTTATCCTTATATTGAATCATGTTATGATGTTTCTATATGTGGATACCAAACATTTATTCGTAGTAGTATGGGCCCCCATGGATCTAAATTTGGCATACCATTGTTTTACTTTTTAACAAATGGGGATTTGGGGGACGTTTTAGAGGTTTATTTCTCGAAAACCCAAAAAACATGGTGTGTGGTTCTATGAACAAGCCTCATATGTTTTTTTATTCGGGAAGAAAGACTTTTATTTTGTACTCGCCTTGTGAAATGTCGTCGTGTGTCTATTCATGTGTGATAGAAAACATATTGATGGGTTTTGAAAATGCACACAATGTACTATAGGTACGCACTGTGTACTTTTACACAGAAAAACACTATGTGGCTTTGGCCATGTAGAATTAGATGGATAGGAGGTGAGACTTGAGTACACACCATACACCTGACTAGCACACCATGTACCTAGGGTGTTTACACACCCTGTCTAGTGGTCGTACATTCCCATGTGAGAGATTAAGGATTGAAAATGTTTATGGTGTCTATACTCCATGTATTCCTTTTTTGGTACCCTTTGAGATTATTTTCTTATTTTGTTCCCCTTTATTATTTTTGGACCTAAGAGTAGTCGTTTCTGAGTATTTTTTAATATAGATCATAATGGTGAAACCCATGGAGTATTATGATGAATTCTAATTGGTTTTTTGGAGATTTTATATAAATGGAGAGGTTTTTCCTCCAGTTACCATTTTCAATTATCACAAAAGTGTGAGACTTGGTGTGGATAATTGGTTGAGTGTTCAGACCAACCTAGTTGAGGCCATTGATCTGACAAGAGCTGTGAGCCATCTCACGTGACCTATTACATTATGTACATTTCCCATGTGAGACACACCCTTCAAGACTATGAGGCTATGAGACTAGTTACTTTTAAGGATTCCCAAATGGATTACTTCTCTTAAATGATGATATAGGGAGTCCCTTGTAGGATCCCTCTCTTTTGTACTACTTGTGAGGATCCCTGCTATAGGATGCCTCTATTGTTTATCATTAAAGGATCCCGTTTAGGATTCCCCCTTACCTTTTTTGATATGGATCCCTTGTAGGATACATTAACTTGTCAATAACTAGAGGATCCCAAGTTGGGTGCCTCTCAGTTTTTGACATAACCAAACCCGACCATCGTAGTGGGATTTTGGTAGTATCCCTCATTGATTGGCACCTAGACCTGACCCATGGGGCATACATTGGGGTGAGTGTTTAGAGGAAGCTGTTGACCTGTCATGTTTTGATATCTTCACTTTTGAGATGCGATATTTATTGTATCATTCCCATTGATATGGGAATGGTCATTGATGAATGCTTTGTTCGGTAGGTTAGACATTCCTCGGGCATGGAGAGCTTCTTATGAGTTCATGAGGAACTGCTCTTTCCTTAATTTATAGATGATTTAGTACATCATAATCCCTGTAAATGGTTGTGTAGATGATGATATTTTTCATGAGTTTCTAAACAAGCAATCTAGTACAGGGGTGCATAGGGTGGATAACATATGAATAGTACCCAAAATGTGTGGTTTCCCCTTGTAAACATGGGATAGTATATGTTAACAAAAACATTACCCATCTAAGGTCAAATGTTAAAATGAGTCATTGAGTTCGTTAAATTGTTGAGCATTGAGTTGTTGGGTATGTTCTCGGGTGATATCTGGAGTAGAGTAACCTAATAATTTTAGAACCAAGTTCTTCCCACTACTCAGGATGACTTTCTAGGATACTGGTGTTTTGACATGCTAGTCAATTTAATTTCATCATTCATGCTAAGTGATATGATGTGATGATCATCATTTGTGGAATGACCATCATGTGTTTAAGTTAGTTCTGAACAAGTGTGTTTAAGAGTGGCTAGTCCTTCTTCTCGACGTCTAGGAAAATACTAGGTAGGAAAAGTCATGTTGATTCTATTTAAATTTTTGCATTAAGGTAGAAGAATCATAATCATATACCATTTGATAATGGTCAATTCTACTTGAATTCCTTTGAGACTTGCGAGTCTTTTTTCATGTTGATGCATTCTAAGAAGTACAACATTGATGAGATTTAGATATGAGTGCAATTCTTGTGAGGAACTGATGATTATGAATAGACCTTAGTTATTAGGTGTGTGATATCATGAAAATGACTTGGTATAAGGGCATTGTGGTTGTTTAAATGACGATGCATTTGCAAATGAAATTTAGTTTATTTTTGGAGGTCGACCAGTAGTGGTTCAAGTATCCTTTTCTATTGATCCTGGAAATTAGTGTACTTTTTAGTAAGAAATGAGAATGTCCCCTATCTTAAAATCCTCATAGATTCACTAAGAGGTTTTCAGTTATATTTCATGCATCCTTTGAAATTCATTGGTTAGTACATAATTGTATTTGGTGTTGTGCACAAGATGCATAGTTTTAAATGAGGCTTTGTTAATCCTGAGTGAAAAATGGGTTCCCATGTCGGAATTACTTGGAATGACTATAGATGTCTACCAATTTCATTGATGTGACCTCCATGTAGATACCGCTCTGGGTTCAGTTAGTGATCTTATGTGGAATTTTGGCCTTGTACCAAATTCTCACTTGTAACTGGTAGTATAGACCACCTTGGTGGGTTCCTCCGAACCTGGGTAATGATTCCATTATGATGGTTCTAAATTACTCTTTTTGTCATCCTATGGCATGATCTTCTCAAATGATCATGGGAGTGTTTTAATCATTATATTTCTTGTTCTTCAGGAATGGTTCAAGTGAACTAGTTTGAACACTCCACTAGTTTAGGGTGGGTGTGATGTAAAAGTCCTTAATGTATTTTGATGAGCGGTTGTAATACTGGTTTTGATGTGGCTGATCGAGGTTCAACCATTATTTTCTATGAGCCCAATGATAAGACCTCATTTGTGTTCAGGATCACCTAGTTAATGGAAAATCACGTGGGTAGCATCTCTGGAATGATCAGGGGCGTGCTTGGTAGAGTTCTTCTAATGTAAGAGGTGTCATGGTAAAGATGTCATCTGAGTTTTCTTGAAGAGATCATGATGTTTTTACTTTTTATGTAGATTAATGAAACCATTAGTGTTGATGAGGTTTGAAATGTTTTTATATCTATGTGATTGTAAGACTGAATGGTGTTCCACATTCTGTCATTTTATATAGGGAATCTCGGTTTACTTCTTGTTTCTAGTAAGGGCTACAATGGGCGCTGGGTACATAAGTGATTTTGACTACAACAAACCACCCCTAGATGGATATCCAATCAGAGTGAACAATGATAGTGCTAGAGGACATGCTATAAGAATTCATCCTAAATTTTAGGGGTTCTTGTTAGAAACAAAAACCCCTGGTTGAGTTCGTATATAATAATAGCTTTTAGGATACTTATTAGATGAAGCAATATGATGCCTTATATAGTCGGCCATTCCATTCTACCCTATGTTTGATGGATGGAGGAGAGGAAAATATGTTGGTACATTGTCTTGTCCAGGAGACCACTGAATAGGTTGAGGTGATTGAATAGTGTATGAATGATACACAGTCTCATTATAAATCTTTTATTGATTATCGAATATGACCTCTAAAGTTTGTGGTAAGGGATTGTGTTTTCTTTCATGTTTCAGCATGATTGGGACACATGAATATCAGGAGATAGGGTGAGATTTCTCCAAGATATGTTAGGTAATTCGAGAATATGTAGAGATTCAGGCCGATTTCCTGTCAGTCTTAGTTACCCCATAGGTCATGCATGATTTCTTCTACATTTCTCATTTGTGATGTTACTTTTAGGAAACATCCTACACTTTTCATCATAAATGGGTTGAGTTACAAGTAGATTCATCCTTTATGAATCATCTAATATGAATTGTTTATTGTTTCACAACGATTATATGTCGTGGTCTATTTCTTTGGTATGAGTGTTATGGTAGAATGGCCAAGTATAGGATGATACATAAGAGAGGGAGGCCAATGTATGATCACAGTGGAAATAGTAGTTTTCATATTTTTCTTCACCGCCCTTGGAAGGGAGACTCAGGGATGAATTTCTTTATGATGGGATGTTTTTAAGAACCTTGTTCTTCTTTTAAGGTTCAGATATTTTCTTTTCAGGTTGTACTTGAGAAACATGAGGAAAACATGCCAAGTACTATCTGCAAGACTATTGTACAATGTGACTCGGAGTTACACACTGTGTAATCATATTACACGCCGTATAAGGAAGTCGGTAGGACTCATTTATGACGTCGAAGAGGAAGCCGGTAGAAAATAGAATCTTTTATATATTCATCATATATTATAATGTAAATGGTGTGTAATTTTGTTTTTTTATAGAATGGTTAATAGCCTTTTTTCCCTAGAAAAACAGAACCCCTCAAATGGGTATCATAAACTGCAGTGATGGAGGTCATTTTTTCTCCAGATTCATCATTCAAACTCTGATTCGAACACCGTCAGATGCATTGGAATCACATCGATGAGTTTTCAATTCCACTTGATCCTTTATTCATGATTTATTCACTCGAATTATTTATTGAGCCTTGAGAAATTATGCTCTATTTATAGATCTACTTAATTCTAGGCTGAATTAACGGACGAAGGTGGACTATGAGAGTTGTATTACCACTAGGTAAGATGTCTCATGCCTTTTGATAATCATCAAGCTATTTATATAGGCTATAGTGTTGTGGTCCCATTTAATAGTGTCACCATAATTGTTAGTTGGCCAATGTTATTTACTATTTATTCTTAGGTAATTGAAAATGTGTTCTCATTAAAAAAAATAAGGTTGTTTAGCATTAATTAGGGCCACCCCATGGGTGTGTTTTCCATTGATGACTGTTTAGGACAATTTTTACTTGGCTTCCTATGATTAATCCCTATTTTCCCTTCTTGTTTTTTTGAAAATGGTTTTGGTTATTAAATGGAATTGAAATTATGTTAAATTGTAAATTTTTTGACTAAGGGTTTGGGATTAGTTACATTCCCCATTGCCACATGTTATGTTAATACTATTATAAGCATTATTAGAATGTTTTACTCTATTTGTGAACAATTCCATGTGATTTTGGTTATGTTAATTCCTTTTAATGGTTTAGATTACATGATAGGCTTGTTATATGAAATTTTACCATGTGAGTTATTTAATTCTAAATTCATGTAATAGATTAAATTACATTATTGGTTTGTTATATGAAATTCCAACATTATTTGATTAATGTTGAACCATGTAATAATTAAATTTACATGTGTTTCTTTAAATATGATACATGGCCATTTGAGTTTATAAATATTAATTCAATATAATAGTTTAATTTACATGTGTTTCTTGTTAAATGAAATGATAGAGGGGTAAATAGAAATTGGAGATCCATGGCCTCAGGTTAAAATGCAAGGTCAAGATCATATAACTATTGAACCTTATACCATGGATAAACTAGGGACATAGTTAAAATAACATGGATGAACTCCAAGAGGGTATTTTTATGTTAATTCATGAGAAATCCACGGATTTAGTGGTCGGTCTCATGGAGACATTATATAAATGTCAAGACAACCTTTAATCTAATGATGGATTCCATGTAAGAGATCTATGGGAAGTTGTTTATATTCCATGAGTTTACATTTAATAATAACTTGAATATTGAATGGAATGAATTAAGATGTGTTTTCCATGCCAAAGTAGAAGCTTGGATTCGGTCTTCACTAATACTTGTTTAGGTAGTCTTTTGAGATATCTATTGGGATTACCTTTGTACGAGGATTTTCAGGCCTAGAAAAGAACCTGAGACTTTTATAATTCAATGTCATTGAATTTCTAATGATCATAAAACTAATGTAAACAGAAACCATTAATTATAGGACTGTTAACATTTTAGTACTTTATAGTTTATTGTTTTCTATAGTGCGCACCGCATGTTATATATATTTACGATCACATTGGCACAAACCTTGGGTGGTTGGATACTAGGATTTAGTCTCACACCTTTTTTGGGTCTTTTTTTGTCCCAAATAGATTATATTGTTGTAGGTGTTGATAAGGGTAAGAACCCTTCTACATGTACTTGATTTCTATTTAGAAGCGGGAGAGAATGGGACCAATCCATGGCTTGTGATGCTTCTAAGTTTCTTTTTTTCATTTTTATACTATTGGTACTTATAATTTGAATTACTACAGTGTAACATATTTTGGATTTCTTCTTAGAATGTGTAACATGCAACATCATATTTGTATGTTTTGTGATCTGGTTATTCATTTTATCAGTATTTCGTTGTTTAATTCGGTTTTATGGTATTAATACTTCTACTGTTGTTATATTATTGTATTCTTAAGTGTTATACTCTTTAAATGGGGGCATAGTTTCCCCACAATCACACCTCGGACCTCACTATTATTCGACAACCTCTCAATATTGAGGAAATTCACTTGAGGCCATATGGCCAATCAGGTACAGGGCACCTTTGGGTGACATCTGGATCCAGGATGTTCCGTAAAAATTTTTATATTATACAGGCTACTAATAAACCATATATTATAGAGTTATATGTTTATAATAATTGGTACACTAATTCATGTACATGAAAACTAATAGAAAATCAAAAATGTCATATTGTGGTTAGTATTTTTTAAAAAAAATAATAATATTAATATATTTTTATTCTAATTTCAATTTATATTTCAAGGAAAATTATGAGGCTTCAACTTCTCATTTATGAGAAAGTCAAGCTAAGGGAGAATCCGATATCACATCTGAGTTAGGTTTTGATATTGGTGCTTAGATACATGAAACATTGGATGGTTCAAGAAATACCTAATTAATTGTACTGGTTTATTAATGACACCAATGAGTTATTATGGTACTTCTATGATGTCATAATTTATCATGAAGGTAGCTCATTGAGAGTCATAATCTTCATCTCCACACAACATGATGATAGGTTGAGAGCTTGGTATGAGATGATGCACTGGATACAAAAAGATATGGAGGAGGAGGAGAAGTAGCATTATCATAAGGGTAACAAGTTGTTGGAATATATGTAATGGCATATGCATGATGTTGGTATAGAGTTTTATTTCATGGATTTTTTAGGTGATCCTCCTCCACCTAATACATGTTTATGATCTATGATTATTAATGGTTTTTTAATGTTTTGGTTTTATTACCCTATTATGTTTGAAATAAAGTAAAATGGTATGTTTTTTTAAATTATTTTTAATTGTCATTATTTTTTTTATATATTTTAATTATTTTATGTATTTTTTTTGAAAATATCAAAAATTATGATAGATTTTGAAACCCATCGTAATATGTGATTTGTGATAGACCATTTCTATTAATTCTTAATAGAAATGTGGTTATTATTTCTGATGAATGAATCCACCATTAATAATACTAATTATTTTCAACATTTTATTGCAAAAAATGTAATTGTGATTCCATTTTCTAAAATACCTCTTTAGCAATGAACTCCAATCATAAATATATTTTTTTGATGATAGTACATCAGTAGTTTTTCATCATAAAACATAATACTATAGTAGTTGAGGTTTGATTTTGGGTTTGGGTATTTATTAGGGGATTATTCCCTATTCTTATGGTTAGCCTCTTAAGTTTCAATTTTTACAAACCACTGTATATGCATGAAAATTGTTAAATATATTATTTTTTTAGTCCTCTTGTTTAACCTATTAAATTTATCTACGTTTTCTTCAGTAATTTCAATAAATTTCACCTCATAAACATATTTTATATTATGTTTCATCATTTATTGTGAAGAATAATGAAAATGGCATGTCCCCTTAGTTTATTAAGTGGGTCAAGGAGTAGAACCATTATTTCCAGAACACTTTCAACTAGTGAATGTTTATAGTATAGTAGCCCATAGTGGTGGCACAATGATGTCAGACTCTATAGATGACTTTTAGATATAGCATCCATTATACTTTAAGGTAACTAGAGGCCCCTAGGATAAATATAACTATATATGATTCATAGATAGGATTTCCAACTGAAGGTTCTGGGTGCAGCGGAGGCGTGTGGGTGGATGTTCCCACTTGCCTTTTTGTCATTAGAAATGATCAATCCAGGATCAATATGACGATAAATGCCAGTCTCCACGGATCGAATGACAGAAAAAAAAACAAAGAAGATGGTTTGTCCCGTAACCACAAACAAGGATCGTTACAGGTTGATTATAATTAATTTAATTAATTATAAAGAAATACCTTTTGGGTCTTCTTTCTTCGTTGATGTTCTCAATCACATTGTCGATGTGATCCATCGTTCCATCGCAGAATCAATGTATAGACTCCCTCTAGCGGTGATCCACACGTGTACCTCGTATCTCTGGACATCGCCAAAGGATTCTCCGGGTGCTAGCATGGAGAAGACTTTTCTTGCGTTGTCTGTCTTAGATCATCTTGATCCGATGGAAGAGGATCTCTCTCGGTCTTGATAGTGTTCTTGGAGGAAGAGGTTATTTTGACGTTGAAAGAATTCTCTAGAGATGTTGTGCACAACGATTCTCTTGTGTTGTGGAAAAGAGTTGGGGTTGTGAGGATATTTATAATCCGGTGTGTGGGGTTATAGAGTTATGACAATAAATAAACGTGTTACACGTTTTATTTATTTCATTGACTCTTATTTAAAACCCTCATATTGAATAAATAATTCCTTGACAGGCGCTCATACTGATTATAATAAATATCATTTAATAAAATGATATTATATCCTCAAAATCGCGACAGGAAAAACTACACAGCGTGTAGTAATAAATACAGGGCGTCTACTTGTTTTTCATTGAAAACTTCATGGAGTGTATGTTAAATGAACACGACATGTACATCGTGTTTTCATTTATTCATTTCCTTTCCAAAATTAAACTACATGGCGTGTACATTTAATAATACACGGCGTGTTCTTGTTTTATTTTATTTTTCCTACATCATTTAAAACAACATAGGCTTCCTTGAATAATTATTAAACCATGTACATGAATAATCTTTTTTCAGATTGAGATACTTGGATACACTTAGTGTGTGACCATCTGGGCCTCTTTCTCATTGGAATTAGGCAGGCTTGCCTAAAGTCCAAGATTATTGTCTAGCAACAGGTCAAGGCACCCAAGAGAAAGAAGTTGACGCCACATTGATGTATCACCTCATACGAATGCTTACTGTGTAATTTAATCCCTTTGTCTCAATATCTCATCAACCAGGTTTCATGGAAGTGTCATAAACCTATATGCTTGATCCGTCATTCTATGACTACCTGAAATAATCTTGTCGTTTACACCATGGACATGGAATTTAATGCGACAGTTCTATTTCAATCAAAGGGCCGAGATATCAACTTACATAAATGGAAGGGAAAAATCCTTCCTCAACTTATCCATTAACAACATGTCACTCGTGACACACCTAATGTACCCTACTTCCCGCCAACTGTCTGCGTGTTGGTTTTCGTCAGTAAATCTAAGTGTGCGAGTCATGACATGAGTTGATGATAATCTTTCAGTCTAAGGACCATTACACACGCTCACAGATAGCAATATCCGATGACACCAAGACATGCGGAATTACTACTGGGGGGTCTGTTATCATAATCTCCCATCTTGGAGATTACCAATTGCGAACTCCATGAGAGAGAGTCTCGTCTTCTTACGAGTACTCGCATATGACGGTATGTATACTATGTGTCCTATCATAGTATGTCATCCAATTGTAGAAATTTATTTAAGAATATTATTATAGCATTTCAAGGTTCTCATCATATCAATGATCTTCTATGACCTTATTAATGCAACAAATATTCCAGGACATTATTATATTATAGTCATGCAGAACAATGAACAATATATAATAAGTTAACATTCATGTAATCAAAGTAAAAAATAGTTGGTTCTGAGGACACCAACCCTTACAAACTCTAACTTGGACTAGAGCCAACTGCCTACGACTTTTAGTCCGCTAGACCTCACATGATGATCATGTTTCTACTAAGTCAAGGCTTTAGTCAATGGTTCTGCCACGTTGTCTTCCATGGAAAAATTGCTCACTGTAACTTCACCTCTATGAGAAAAATCCTTCAAGAAATAATACTTTAGAAGTATGTGCTTTGTCCGCTGATGTGACCTTTGCTATTTTTAAAGTGTCACCGCTGCAATATTATCATAATAGAGTGTGATAGGATCTTTAC
Source organism: Viscum album (assembly GCA_963277665.1). Lineage (NCBI taxonomy): Eukaryota > Viridiplantae > Streptophyta > Magnoliopsida > Santalales > Viscaceae > Viscum > Viscum album. The sequence goes on from OY728143.1 coordinate 418,544,463, forward strand.
TACTCGGTGCAACATCCAGCCCTTAGACGAAGCTTCGCATCCATACTACTTCTTTAGCTGCCTCAGAAGCTGCGATATACTCGGACTCTGCTGTAGAATCTACCACCACACTTTGTTTTGAGCTCTTCCAGCTCACTGCACCTCCATTAAAACTGAAGATGTATCCAGTCTGCGACTTCATGTAAGCTTGATCAGTCTGGAAACTAGAATCTACATGTCCTCTGATGACTAGTTCCTCATCTCCTCCATAAACTAGGATCATATCATTAGTACACCTCAGATACTTAAGGATATTCTTGACTGCCATCCAATGGCGGTCTCCTGGATTAGCTTGATATCTTCCTACCGCACTTAATGCGTAAGAAACATCTAGCCTCGAACATAACATAGCATACATGACTGACCCAATCGCGGATGCGTAAGGGATCCTTGCCATCCTCTTTCTTTCCTCATGTGTCTGAGGACACATTGTCATGGAAAGATGAATGCCATGTGATAATGGAAACAATCCCCTCTTAGACTGTTCCATGTTGAATCTCTTTAGTATCTTTTCAATGTATATACTTTGACTCAGGCCCAACATTCTCTTGGATCTATCATGATGGATCTTGATCCCAAGAATATATGCCTCCTCGCCCAAATATTTCATGGAGAAGTATTTATGCAACCATGCCTTAACTGACTATAAGACAGGTACTTCGTTATCAATTATCAATATGTCATCAACATATACTATTAGGAAAACGACTGCACTTCCACTAAACCTTTCTTAGACACAAGGATCACATTCATTCTTAACAAATCCTAATTATGTAACAGCTTCATCAAAATGAATGTTCCATGACCTTGATTCTTGATTTAATCCATAAATGGATTTCTGCAACTTTCATACCTTGTTGGCATCCTTTGGAGTCAAAAAAAGTTCAGGTTGTGTCATGTAGACATCTTCCTCGAGGTTCCTGTTAAGGAAAGTTGTTTTGACATCCATTTTCCAAATTTCATAGTCATGTTAAGCAGCAATGGCCAATAGGATTCTGATGGATTACAGCATCCCAACCGGTGAAAAGGTTTCATCATAGTCAATTCCTTGAGGTTGTCTAAAACCTTTTTCAACCAGTCGTGCCTTATAGGTGCTGACTTGCCCCTCCATGTCCAGTTTCTTCTTGAATACCCACTTATTACCAATAGGCTTTACATTAATTAGAGGATCTACCAAAATCCAGACTTTGTTTTGGTACATGGAATCCATTTCAGAATTCATGGCTCCATTCCACTTGGCAACGTCTATGCCCTCAACTGCTTCCTTGTAGGTAAGAGGGTCGTTATTGTCAACCAATAATGAGTCACCATCCTTGGTGACAAGAAGACCATATCGTTCTGGTTCTCTCACCTCTCTCATTCTCCTAAGAATCTCTTGTGTCTCTAGAACAGATTGTTCTTCCATGGGGAATTGTGGAATCTGTTCTTGTACCAAATCATGTCTATCTTGAGCCTCGGCTTCATCAAAGTCTATCTCACTCCCACTATCTATTTTAGAGATGTGATCCCTCTCAAGGAATATGTCGTGTCTTTCCACTGTAACCTTTTTGTCTGAGGGGTTGTATAGGTAATATACCCTTGTTTCCTTGGGATATCCTATAAAGATACACTTTGTGCCTAGGGGGCTGAGTTTGTTACCTGAAAAGGACTTAACAAATGCTTCGCTACCCCACACATGTAAATTTGATAACATGGCTTTGTGTCTACTCCATAACTTGTATGGAATACCATTTATCGATTTAGTTGGTACTTGGTTTGGTATGTGCACTGCTGATTGTAATGCATATCCCTAAATGGATAATAGAAGACTTGCATGACTCATCTTTGATCTCACCATGTACAATAGGGTGTGGTTCCTCCTTTCACTTACACCATTCCACTGCGGTGTGTAAGGAGGAGTGAGTTGAGATATAATCCCAAACTCCCGTAAGAAATCAATGAAGTCCTGATTGAGATATTCTCCTCCTCTGTCTGAGCGGAGTTTCTTAATCTTCTTACCGAGTTGGTTCTCAACTTCATTCTTTTATTCTTTGAACCGATCGAAATAATCTAACTTATACCTCATTAAATAGATATATCCATATCTACTAAAATCATCAGTAAAAGTTATGAACTACGAGAACCCACCCCTTGCTTTTACTGGAAATGGTCCACACACATTTGTTTGAACTAATTATAGAAGCTCTTTAGCTCTTTCACCTTTCCCACTAAATGGAGATTTTGTCATTTTACCTTGTAGACACACATGACATACCCCAAGTGGTTTTAGTTCGAAAGAATCTAAATACCCATCTTGATGTAATTTTGTCAAACGTTTCTCATTGACATGACCTAGCCGGTGATGCCAAAGTTGGTTGTGGTATAAGTCATGTGAATTATCTTTGTTATCGATTTCCATTACTTGGTATGTGTAGTCTAACACATAAATGCCGTTATATAAATGTTCCCTACCAAAGAAAATGTTATCCTTATAAAAGTAGAAACATTCATTTCCAAACTTGAATATGAATCCATCAGTATCTAATCTGGATACTGAAATAATTTTTTTAGTAACAGAAGGGACATAATAACAACCTTTAAAAACCAAGACCATCTTAGTCGGCAATGTGAGGTGGTAGTCTCCGACAGCTACAACAGCGAGTCTGGCTCCATTGGCTACTCGTAGATCTACCTCCCCTCGATCAATCTTTCTGCATCTACTTGGTTCTTTTATTTGGATACAGATGTAAGCACCACAAGAAGTATCTAATACCCAATTAGTATAAACAGATAGATTGCATTCAATAACAAACACACATAAATCTTCCCCTTGCTTCCTTAGCTGGGTGCAGTTTTTCTTCTAGTGGCCCTTCTTGCCACATGAAAAACAAACAGCATCATGTTCCTTTGCCTCCCCTTTGATCTTCCTTTTCTTGGAAGGCCTTGAAGAAGCTTTGGGCTTAAAGCTCTTTTCCTTCCCTTTCCTTTTATTCACCATGAGTAAAGAATTCTTTTCACGATTCATGTCAGTGTCCACTTGGTGAATGAGGATGAGAAGATCAGACAAATACATCTCAATGTTGTTCATATTAAAGTTCAGAAAAAAGTTTGGAAAGCTCTGGGGGAGTGATGCAATAATGAGATCGGTACCCAGTTCTTCGGGGATTTTAAACCCTAGAACCTCCAAGCGCTCAATGTAGCCAATGATCTTGACTACATGAGGCCCAGCTGGGGCACCCTCTCCAATCTTGCTCTAAAATAGAGCCTTAGAGATCTGAAACCTTTCCTTCCTTGATCTCTCCTGGTATAGACCACGGAGGTGCTCGAGCATGTTGTAGGTATCCATGTCTTCATGATACTTCATGATCTCACTAGACATAGATGACAGCATCAAACATTGAACGTCGAGAGCGTCGTTCAAATGTTGATCATAGACCAGGAAATCTTCATCACTCGCCCCTGGGGTAGGGGAATCAGGAAGTGAGGACTCCAGCATGTAAAACTTTCGTTAATGGCGTAGGATAACCCAAAGGTGCCTAAACCATTCCTGAAAGTTACTGCCGATGAGGATGTTGTCTTTATCCTGAATTTATCGCAGAGAAAAAGTGGTTGACGAGTCTTTCATCTTGATTCTACAATTTAAAAGAGCAGATTTATTCATACTTTATTGATTACATTTTTATGAGAAATAATAAAAAATTTAATTCTCCCACTATTTTATCAAGTCCCAATATCCCTCAACATTGAACTCGGAATGTCCAGTTGCTTTGACATTATAGTGGAAAGGATCCATATTTCCCTTCGCATAAACCCAAAAAGGGTTGGTCAAGCTATTTGAAGGTATTTAGGTAGGCAGGTCTTTTCCAACTGTGAGATTACAGTTCCTTTATATATTGAGTGGACTCCCCAATCCTAAAATCCTGACTTGGATTTCCTCAACTCTTGCCTCCATTATTGCATCAAGTCTAGCAAGGGCTACTTTTCTTTATGTAATAGGGTTTAGTCTACCTAAAACCTTTCATAAGGGCTTCCTTTATAAAAGTAAGTGTCCCAAAAAGGGTTGGTCAAACACATAGTTTTATTGAGTCTTTCCCTTAATCAAGTAACGGAAGGCTTGGTCTGACTTAATATGGTATTTGAGGGATTTTATTCTTTATGCGTATTTTTGCATTATCACATGCTTGTTAATATTAAGTGATGCTTTCTTAAGTGATTAACCATGTTCCGATAATGTTTACGCATAGTCCAGTTTTTATTTTATTTCATCTTTGCATGCTTGTTCATTTTATTAATTATGTGATCGTGACAACACATACATAGTAAATAAACCATGCAATCAGACAGAAATAAAATAAGATGGCATGATCATGAGCTTCTATTTGGTTATCTTATCTAGCAGTTTTGAGAAGCTAACCCTGACCTAGGGAAAACACCTTGAACCTGATGGTTTGTGTTTTGAAGCTCCCACCTGTCTACCTTTGTATCTTCTTGTGTCGGTTTCTCCTCAGCTTCGGGATTTGAACCGTCTCCTCGGGCTTGGGAGATCCTTCATTACATGGGTTTACATTAAAGAAACCATGTGCACGCAGCCCCTACATTTTATTGGAAGAAGGCTCACATGCCAAAAAATTTAAATTAAATAAATTTAAATGAAACCATACACATACAAAGGGTATTTGGTCTAGCTCATGATCATCTATAGTATGAAATGACATTTACGCATATTTAGAATTCAAATTCATTTAATCGTTCTATTATTTAAGATAAGACGCGCTCGAATTCAATTAATTATGATCTTATAATTAATCAATTCTTTATCTTAAATTCCATTCTAGATTTCCTTGAGATTCTTCTCATCCATATTCCTTGTACGGATCTTTGTACATTGGAGGAAACCTGGTGAAATTCCATTTATAGAAAGTTCACGACGTGTAGTTTATAATTACCCGGCGTGTATTTTTCTTTTCACCCTTTATCTAAAGTACACACCGGGGCTTTGGCGTGTTTTCTGTACTTTGGAAATTTTAGAGTACATGGCGTGTAGATGAATCATACACGGCGTGTACTTCCTTGTTACACGGTAACCGGCCTGGCAATCCCGTGTACGCGGTACACGGCTTATCTTTGTACACGGTTTCACCTGGGTCGGAATGGACTACACGGCGTGTTGCTCCAACATACACGTCATGTATTCCAGTTTCTATGCGCCATTCAATTTTGGTCAACACGGCGTGATTAATACTTAGGCGTAATCATTTCACACGGTGTGGTTTGGCGGACCAGTGTCGGTTCGTTGAACCTAACTACAAGGCGTGTAGTTTTAATTACACTCTGTGTAATCTCGTGTTGTACAGACAGAAAGAGCGGCTCCTCCAGATGAATTCCTCTTTTTTATTTTAATCAAAAATTAAAATTAAAAGGCCGTTTCTGTGATATGAATCGAGAAATAAAGGAGGAAGAATAGATCTCGTTAATTCAGATTTATAGAACAATTTATTTCGAATTGAATCAAATATGAATGCGTAAATTATCAATGAAAATTAAATAACTATAATCAACATTGTAACATCCCTCTTATACCATTTGAAGGTTCTGGGAGCAGCAGAAGCGTGTGGGTGGATGTGCCCACATTGATTTCATTCATTAGCAATGATCAACCCAGGATCAATACGATGATAAATGCTAGTCTCCACGGATCGAATCATAGAAAAAACAAAGAAGATGGTTTTTCTCGGAACAACAAACAAGGATCGTTACAGGTTGATTATAATTAATTTAATTAATTATAAAGAAATAAATTTTGGGTTTTCTTTCTTCGTTGATGTTCTCGATCACGTTGTCGATGTGATCCATCATTGCATCGCAGAAGACAAGTGTATACTCCCTCTAGTGGTGATCCACATGTGTACCTCGTATCTCTGGAAGTCGCCAAAGGATTCTCCGGGTGCTAGCATGGAGAAGCCTTTGCTTGCATTGTCCGCCTTAGATCGTCTTGATCCGATGGAAGAGGATCTCTCTCGGTCTTGAGAGCGTTCTTAGAGGAAGAGGTTCTTTCGACCTAGAAAGAATTCTCCAGAGATTTTGTGCACAACTATTCTCTTGTGTTGTGGAATAGAGTTGGGGTTGTGAGGATATTTATAATCGGGTGCGTGGGGTTATAGAGTTATGACAATAAATAAACGCATTATGCGTTTTTTTATTTCATTGACTCTTATTTAAAACCCCCATGTCGAATAAATAATTCCTTGACATGCACTCACGTTGATTATAATAAATATCATTTAATAAAATGATATTGTATCCTCAAAATCCCGACTTGAAAAACTACATGGCGTGTAATAATAAATACACAGCGTGTACTTGTTTTTCATTGAAAACTACATGGTGTGTACATTAAATGTACACGGCGCATATATCTTGTTTTCATTTATTCATTTCCTTTCCAAAATAAAACTACACGGCGTGTACATTTAATAATGTGTGGCATGTACTGGTTTTATTTTATTTTTCCTCCATCATTTAAAACAACTTAGTATTCCTTGAATAATTATTAAACAACATATGAAAATAATCTTTATTCAACTTGAGATACTTGGAGACACTTAGTGTGTGACCCTCAAGGCCTCTTTCTCGTTGGCATTAGGCAAGCTTGCCTAACGTCCAAGATTACTATCTAGCAATGGGTCAAGTCACCCAAGAGAAAGAAGTTGATGCCGTATTGACGTATCACCTCATACGAACTCTTACTGTGTAATTTAATCCCTTTGCCTCAATATCTCATTAAGAAGGTTTCATGGAAGTGTCATAAACCTATATGCTTGATCTGTCCTTCTTTGACTACCTGAAATAAACTTATCGTTTACACCATGGACATGGAATTTAATGTGATAGTTCTATTTCAATCAAAGGGCCGAGATATCAGCTTCCATAAATGGAAGGGACAAATCCTTCCTCCACTTATCCATTAACAACATGTCACTCATGACGCACCCAACATACCCTACTTTCCGCCAACTGTTTTCATGATGGTTTTCATTAGTAAATCTAAGTGCGTGAGTCATGACATGAGTTGATGATAATTTTCCAGTCTAAGGACCATTACACACGCTCGTAGATAGCAATATCTGATGACACCAAGACATGCGGAATTACTACTGGCTGGTCTGTTCTCATAATCTCTCATCTTAGAGATTAATAAGTGTGAACTCCGTGAGAGAGATTCTCATCTTCTTATGAGTACTCACATATGACGGTCTATATACTATGTGTCCTTTCAGAGTATGTCATCCAACCGCAGAACTTTATTTAAGAATATTGTTATAGAATTTCAAGGCTCTCATCATAGCGGGTATCTTCTATGACCTTATTAATGAAACAAATATTCCAGGACATTATTATATTATAGTCATGAAGAACAATGAACAATATATAATAAGTGAACATTCATGTAATCAAAGTACAAAATAGTTGGTTCTGAGGACACCAACACTTACACCAACATGTTCGAGACCCTAAAGAATCAGTGGGATAAAATGGAAAACATTATACTTTGTGGCATAGCTAGATGGTATGGGATGTATTCCTGTGGGATGTTAGATGTAAAGGGTTGACATGTATTCCCTTAATGAAGCTCTTCTTCATGGATTTATTCCCTATGGAACTAAATTCATATCATTATCAGATGTTTATGGAGCTCTAGAAGGGGTAGATGATGGAGTCTTATTATTTAAAACTCTTTTTGAAAAGTTGACATTATTTAATTTTCTTATACTGGGAAATGAGTAATTGGAATCTTGAATGTTTTGAGATTTTCATTTCACAAGAGCTAATGTGATAGATCAAGAAAATTAATATGATGATCTATATTGCAGTTCTTCATAAGGAACTGGAGATAGAGACGGGCATCGAGGAAGAGAAATCTGCAGGTCTTCTTACTACTATCAATGAACCAAAAGGTACTTCTCCCATACAGACCCAGTTTCTCGTTCTAGGAGTAAGTAATGGAAGTCAAATGATGGATTCTATAGTGTTGGTTTGTGATTAGAGAAGAGTATAGCTTCATTGAAACCTTATGCTGAGAGATTCTATTTTGGGTGCTATAATTATGGTAGGAAAAGACATTTTCTCAAGAAATTGGCTCTTTTTATCAATACCTTTCACATGTGTGGCATGACTAGGGATCTGAAGCAATTTTGTTCCAAAACATCAAAGTTACACATGATTAAATAAATCCGTGGTGTGGTTATAAGACCTTAATAGTAGGTGAATACCCTAAAAGGGTTGGTAAAGTAGGTGACTCATGAGCCTCTGGGGCATCAGTGGGTTGTGGATTGAAGGGAAAATATGGTCCACCCTGATTTAGTAGATTGTGTAGAGGGACCTTCTATAGTTATAACTGTAGTCTTGATCTCTTCTACATAATCTTTTTCTTTGTAGAATATAGGCATCCCACTTTTTCAAATATACTCAAGTGGTCATTAGGTTACATATACCGATTAAATACTCTTATAATTTTTTTATCTATTGATATATCCCTAAGAAATAAAGTGGAATATCTTCATATCTATCTATAGTTTCTAATAGTGTTCTATAAATTTAATCATGTTTAGAGCTTCAAAATTCAAGAGATTATAGGTTTAGACATGATCCATGTCATAGTTTAGTTGGCTAGTTCCCGTGCACATATCTACTATAATAATTGATAGATGACTTTTTTATCAATTATCAGGGAAAATTTTGTGATGATTGGTGAATGATATAAAGAAAGGTTGAGTTATATTGGTTCCTTGTTATAGGGAAGTACTTTCATTGTATGTGCCTTATATGATCCTTGTAACAGATCAAAAAGTGACTCTATCCACTTTACCTATAGTGGTGAACCAATATTGAAACATATATCTAGAAGATTCATTATGGTATCTCCACATAGTGTATTTGAGTTTGAGATTTAGTTTTTGTTTGGAGTATTTCAGATATTAATTCAATATATTTCAAAGAACAAAATAAGTTGTTATATTTCAAGGTAAAACTTACTGATCTTAAGTATAAATGAATCATTATACCAAGAAGTTCCCCTTTGAGTTCTCTACTATTTTTCTCCAAAAAACATATATTATTCTTTATCATTGTGTAAATTATTGAATGTTGAACAAAATCACTATGCATAATAGGTACCTGTTTCAAAGAATATAACAATCTTTTATCAGTTGGTGTAAAATTAGTTGTTTTATAAGATTTAAATACATATATTCTAGAATTAACATTAATTTGGAGAGTAATTCCTCTAAAAGATATAATTTAGGTATTGAAATAGTTTATAGGAGGATCTCATTATACCCTTTGGATTAAGGAATTATCCAGTGGTCTTCATGGATGTCACAAAAAACATTGCTAACCCATACATGTATTTCATAATTTTTTTATCATTGATGACATCCTTATTTAATCCATGAAATCATAGTCACATATTAGACACTTGGAGATCATATTAAGAATTCTTCATGCACATTGGTAATATATTAATTACTTAAATTGTCACTTTTGTATAAAGGAGGTTCACTTTCCTAGGATCATGGTTTTACAATAAAGATTATAAATTAATATATAGAAGTTTGATATATTCATGTCTTGTGAATAAATATTAAATGTATTTGAGATTCAGATTTTTCTTGGGTAGTCTGGGTACTATAAGAGGTTCATCTAGGATTTTTCTCAACTAACAGAGTCTATAACTGTGAACATCAAGAAGGGAGTTATGTTGAAATTGATAGACCAATATGAAGAATAATTCTTAGAATTTAGGAAGAGGTTTAAACCATCTCTAATCCTAAATATTCCCAAGTTGATAATTTCGTAAATGGTTTGATATGATGCATCTGGTGTTGGTGAATGGGTTATTCTGATGTAGGGTGATAAGGTAGTTCCAAACGGGTAACATCAAATGTAATCCCATGAGTATAACTACCCTACCAATAACTTTTGTTTTCTTTAAGTGCTTCATGCATTGAAATTTTCGTGAAACTATAAAACCCCCAAATTCGGAAGTAATAACATGGTATTCAATAGTGTGTATAACATGAAACCCCAAGAGCATAATGGAATATAATATAATGAGAAATTATATTATAATAATTATTTTAACTAAATTAAACCTATTATATTACTTGTAATAAATGTGATACTGATAGTGTGCATCACATGTAACTATGAGTTTCTTCTTTGACTTGTGTAATACAAGAGATGTTGTCACCACCATATGTATGAAGATTGTATTTGTTGTCAACAATTGTCAATGCTGGTCAAAATGAAGAAGGAGATGAATAATGACTCCAAATGTAAAAGAGATTGGATGATAGGATTATACCTAGAAAATTATTATGGAATCCTATAATTATATTTCATGTTTAGGAAATTCTCCATGAAGTTCAATTCAGACGATTATTGGATTGATCTTTAAGTTCAAATATCTTATGTCAAAGGTGACTCATTGTTTACAACAATGAAGAATGGTGAAGTATCATCCATCTGAGGGTGATTGGAGTTGAATGGTAAAGTATCATCCGTTTTAGTATGAGTAGCTTAGTAATTTGGAATTCAAGTTCCAAAAGGAATTGGTTAATAAGAATTTGAAGATGGTCAAGCAATGCTTCGCGATTGCATGAGAATCATGCAAGATCTTACTTGAAGAAAAGAATCATATGACTTGCATGAAGTAGAGATTGATGGTTTAAGAAGAAGAGAGAAGTTTCCATGTATGGAATTGACATTATAATTTTACATGCATGATATTGGAAAGAAAAATGATGCTCAAATATAAGGGAGTTATAATACTTTCCTTGGTAAATCTGAAGATGCATTGCTATTTTGTATTTCAAAAAGATCATATGTTTGTTGAAGAACTTATGATGCAATAATTATGAAGTAAAGGGGGAGAAAATATGCTTCCAAACAGAATTAATAATGTATAATTCATTAAACAACTCATCGAAATATGTAAAAGACATGAATTTCATGAAGATAGTCATCATGAAGTGGATTTTGTGAAGACATGAAGAATTTTTATGGTGTTCTTCATGATTACGACAAGAATCATGATTGGTAGAGGTAAAGATATTTTCAATTGATATTTTAAGCGCAATGGAAGAAGTAGAATTGTGTAGGTGAAATTAAAGATAGTCTATTGAGGTGGCGCAAGGGATTTGACAGAATTATTAATAATTATGACAAGCTATGTGATCTAAGAAAATACCCATGGTACTTCACAAAACCAAGTGAATTATTGAGGAAATTTTAGATCTCTCTAATTTATTGCTGACTTATTAATGAGGTGGATAGAAGGTTCTAGAATCAGTGGGAAAATCCAATAAATAGGCCATAGCCCCTCAAGAAGAGAAGAGATACTTTACGATAATTTTGGAGCACTCAAATAGAAAAGAATCTTCATGAAGTATGTTGTTTCACAAAGGAAACATTCTTTGTGATGATATGTTGTTCCACAATGGAATATGAGAATTGTGAATTAGTGAGCTATGCGAAGGAGGTTTTCTTTGCAGTGGTTGTGGGCTCCGCAAAGGTTGTAAGCTCTATGAAAGTAGAGTGCCTTACAGAGGCAATTTGCTTTGTGAACGTTTTGAGCTCTGTGAAGGTAGAGAGATCTGAGAACATGTATGCTCTGTGATGGCTATAACATTGCAGAGTAATGAGCTCTGTGAAGTAGTGATCCCTACAAAGGAGTGTTCTCTATAAAGGAGCTCTATGAAGGATCTTTACAAAGGGGCTCTTCGAAGGAGCTTCGCAATGAAGCATTCCAAAAAATAGTATTGAATACCTGGTTTAGGTGAACCAGTTCTTGGGAAGACACCACTGCACTATTTTGTATAATTGTGTGTCCAAGAGGAATAAATTGTTCCCACTTAGAGACTGATGACCATTCAAGGTAGAATAACTGTGATGATGCTAAGCTGAGCTGGACTTCATTGATCAGATAATCACAAAGGGAGTTTGTGATTCTGGAAAAGAAGAAGAGAAGTGATCTCAGTTGAGTACATTTTTCACTAAAGGAGAAAGTGTGAAGAAGAGTGGGATTCAATGGAGTTGGTTTTTTACTCATGAAGTTAGAGAAGAATGTTGTAAAACTTTCAGGTTTGTTGTAGAGAAATAAGTGTTTGTTTACTTGCATGTTGCGAGAAAGTAACAAGTGAACAGATAAAGAATAAAGTATCACTATGACATCCAACAGGTCTCAATAGTTTTAAGACTCTATTAGTGTTGAAAAAAATTGTCAACAAGGAGAATATTATCTTCAGAAGTATTATAAATAACCAAAATTGTTTTGTAAGTTGGACTATTTCATCACCAGTTTAAGAAAGTTGATTATTTCCCTTCCCTCTCTGAGTGTAGGGACTAACATTGGGAAGTGATTATCTCCTTCCCCACCAAGTGTTTGGAGCCACACAGTCTAGGGGATTGTTTTCTTATTCAATCCATTGTAACAACATATCACATTATAGTGGATAATCCATGAAATGGTAATTTCCATGCATGGAAAGGATGTAGCAGCTCTTATTTAGTGGTGAACCTTATAACAATACCATGTGCATATTTTTACCGCTTTATATTATTGTATGCAATAGGGAAAATAGAATAAGAGAATAAATATCTTAAAAGGTCAAGAGGTATAGGGATAGAAAGTTAGAATTGGTATCAAAAGTCCCCAACACTAATTCACCCCCCTCTCAAGGTTTGGAATATACCAAACATTTCCTCTCACAAGACTTAGTTTTACAGAACAACAATATATTATTAAAATGTTGTTGTTTAATATAATAAGATATAACATAGTCATTAAATTATCTATTAATAATATTATTAACTAGAATATAAAAATATATGGTTTACACAAAATATAAAACAAATTCATTTGTTACTAATAAATTAGAAATGAATATAAGAACCAATCTATATAAAGGGAATGTTTTTATAGAAAACTATTTTCATATTCACAAAGCAATTTTATCTTAATATATTAAATTAATTACATTTATTTAGTGATATTAATTTAATATATATAATAAATATTCAATAAAATATATTTATATATATCGAATAGATTTGATAGGCATGAGATAAGAACAAACCCATTATTACACTTAAAAACCTGTATTTTTATTAAGGCACTTTTACCACCATTCAATTGAGAACCTATTTTAAATAATTTTTTGTAACTATTATAAATATTATAAGTCCAAATAAATATAATATTTTATATTGGAACATAAAAAAATTTTGGGTGAATTTTGGGTATTTTTCTATGAATTTAAAATTTTAAATTAATAGTTTAAAATACTTAATTTTAATTCAAAACTGTTTTTTTCGTCTATTTCAGTTATAAGAATAAATTATATTTTTTATTGGATTTAAATATAAATTGTGTCAATTTTATATCATTTAATCCAATTAGGTTAATTTGAATAAATTTTACATGGAAATTGGATATAAAAACTTAGAAAACTAGTGAACGTTTTTACTTTGGAAATATGTACAGTCGTCCAGTATATGGGATTAAGTTTAAATTATTTTCATCCACTTCTATCATTAGAATTTCGAAAAATGGATTCCATATTTTTAATAATCATTATTGTCGTGTTTAATATTTTTTGACTAGTTTTTTACAAAAAATATTATTGAATGTAGTAAAAATTATTTACAACGATTAATCAAAAAATTAACATAACAAAGGATAAAATATAAACATATGAGCCAAAATGACCTAAAAACATTTCAAAAATCCATTTTATGAACATATTTTAACCATATACTATCTTCTATCTAATTGGTTCCATTATTCGATCCACTTTCAATTGGAAAATGTGGATGCAATTCCCTTTTCTAAAATTTACAAAGGTTCCACTCCCCAAATATAAAAATGCACTCACCCCTCCCACTTCCTCACACCTCTCAAGAAACTTTTTCTCAATAAATATATTCCCAAAAACCTCTTCAATATTCATTACCTAAACCTATAATCCTCACCGTAGTAATAAATCCATCCAAGGAAGCTCTTTGGTGAAAACCAAAAGGATTTACCCAAATAAGAGGTAACATATTTCCTCAAACTCTTTAGTTTTATTACCATTATCCACCACTTAAACTATCCTTATTCCATAATTATATTAAAACACCAGTATACTAAATATACTTATATTTTGTTATGTTATGTTTTTTACATACACTTATAGATACATCTATAAATTGGGTAATGAATGTACCAATTATTTGTACGGTGAGCTACTGCCTCATAAAATGATTGTTGTTTGTTCATCCTTTACCACATATCATGGTGAGAATTGAAATAGAAACTATATCTAAATATTATATTTATATAATATATTATTTCTTTGTTCTTATTTACAATTTATATTGAATATTTTTTTATGCTTTCCATTTTGTGTAAATATGATAAATTGTTTGTGGAAGTGTGGACTACCGCCTCGAAAAAACGATGCGATTCAATGACACAATACATGGAATGTATAAATGATGTATTTAAATAAACATATGTGAAATATATATATTTTTGAAATTTATTATATAATTATATTTGTTTAAATATAATATATATCATTTCTTTTATTACCCTTTCACACACTTAAAAAGTGATAAAGTCAATTGTGGATGAGTGGATTACTACCTCCTCGACATGATGTGATTATATTTACATCAAAATAATTATATATATAAGTATATATTTTTAAAAAATATTGTATTTATGATATAATTATCATTCTTGAATATAAATTTCACTTACCTTCTTACCAAAATGATCATTTAAAATTTTGAACGTTTCTCATGCGTACATACGACCTACAGTCTCTGTGATTGTAATGTTGGTCATTTTTCATAACCATATTTGATGAATGGTTTTATAAGTATAATTGATTTATAAATATTATAATTATTTCTTGATTATTATTCTCTAAAGGTTATATAACGAACCATTTGACCATATTTTACCTACCAAATATATTTTTGATATATAAACCAAATTCTGTCAAAACAACCGACCATAAAATTAATTGTAAAAGTAGTTGTATAAAACATGGTAATAAGTGAAATAAAAATTATGATAAACATAAAAAATTATATGAATCAAATAAATAATTAACATAATATTATTATTACAGAATATAAAGACACACAATACACATCAGACTCAATGTAAGGGATTTCATCTCACTTTTTACATCTGTGAGATAAATGTCATATTCACGAGTTACTTATTTTATTTGGTGTATCTACTACCCATTTTATTATGTTATACCATTAATTATTTTATCTTTAATGTATTTAAAACAATAATTTAATGTTATTGTTTTATGAGGGATATGATTTAAAATGTTTCAAAGTAGTAAGAGACACTTTTGAATGTTTTACAATTATTTCCCTCAAGAAGAATTTTAATTATATTTCATTTCCATTTGATGAAATTATTTGAACATTATTCAATAATACCTTCATTTTCATCTCATTTTTTTATTAATTACCTTTTCTAAGTCTTAGTACCATGTTCCCACTCTTTGGTACTCAAAATATTTTATAAAATATTTTTTTTGGAAAACATGACTTCAATCTCTCTTTAATCGGAGAACATGTTTTCTTATAAAATCCCAATTTTATAAAAATGTTTTCCAAAAAAGTGTTATTAAAATTTAAAAAATATATTTATTAAAGAAAATTGTAAAACTTTTTTCTTTTACACTTGATTTCAATTTAATCTTATTATCTCATTCTGATAATGGAATTTTTCAAACCTTTTTACCAGGAAAAATTAATGTTTTTTACCTCATATGACATGTACATATTGAGAGGCCATTATTTTTTTAAAGATTCATTTGAATTTTTATGAGGTTTATTTTAAATTTAAATATCTTTAAAGGATATTTTTAGTGGAAATATTATTCAAAATGTTTTTTAAAACAAAAGGTTATTTTCCTCAAGAATATTTTTAAAAAATATTTTATTTTTATTTTTATTCATCAGCAAAAAAAACATTTATTTTTACTCTACTCTAGATTATTATATTTATCTCATCTTTATTCCTCCTATAGATTGTTTATGACTGATTTGTCTAAGTATAGTATTTACATTAACCTAATTTATTCCTATTAGTCCCCTTGATATATGTAATTTCCTATGATCATATGACATTGAATTTCCCTTAAATATCCATATAATTTTTAATGGATATTATTATTTCCAAAACCATAAACCATTTTCCTTATAGTTTTTACTTTGAAATTTATTTGATTACTTGGGGAAATATATATAAATATATATCTTTTATTCAATAATGATATTTGATAAGTCATATGTTTTATTAATTAAATAAATTACTCGATATAAGGAATGATTGGGACATATAGTTATATGTGGGACCCAGAATTTATATATCCCATCGATGCATGAGAAAGTTCTCATGACACAAATAAGTTATTAAAATTAAATAGGTTTTTACATGTTTTTCTAAAGAATCTAGTGTATGGATATTGACAGTACTGGTTTTAATATTCCTGATACATGATGTCTAATAATTAATCATTTTTCTAATTTTGATTCACTATTTATTATCGATGATACTTTCACTATGAAAGAATTTATGGATACATTTCATTATTAGTTTATTAATTAAATTAAATTTGTGTTGGTTTCTTATATTTCCATATTGTTTATGCACTTACTTCTTAGCTTATTGATTACATGGTATGTGTGTTCAGTTATTTATCGTTCCATTATTATTATTTTCAATGGCTTATTATTAATTCTACTAAACTTTATCCTTATTAAGAATTTAAGTTCACCCCTGTTTTTTTCCATTCCCTAGGAATTCAATATGCATGATTTGAAAAAATATATAGAGATATATTAGATTGAATAAATTCATCCTTGAAAGAAAACAAATGTTGTAAATAGTGTATTAATTTTTAATAAAATACATATGTATGTATCTAGTTTAACATGACTAATACGATCGTCATTAATTTAGGATTTTATTATTTATAATCATGCCAATGTAATAATAGTAAACACTGGATCCAGGCTCTCAAGGGGCGGGTTGTTATAGTTGGTATCAAAGAAAGTTTAGTAGCAGCCTTCTTGAACTAGATTTAGGAAAACATAAATTGGAGAACATAACCCTAAGGTATAATATAAAGATAATTATAGAATAAAACCATATAATTTTTCTAAATTAGATATTATATAGGTATTAATATAAATACTTCGATGTCTGGATACTATAAGTGGACATGATTTAGGAAAAGATGTACCTAGGAGTAATGACTCTGATAAGTTGTGTAGGGCCTAACTCAGCATAACCTAGTAAATAACAATGGGACTTACTACACACATGGTTGGACACTCCCAGGGGATATTCTTAGGATAATTCACATATTCATTACAAACTCTTATGAACTATTTTGATAATGAATAACCTAAGTTAAACATATGGTGTTTTAGCTTTAAGATAAGGTGATGTGATTTAGATATCCTATATTGATTATATGTTTCACTATGACTATTGTAACTTAGACTATGATCTCTAGTTTTAGTAAATAGTTAGTACCTGAAGGATTATTATAAGAACCCAAGACGTTATGGTATGTCTCCTTAAAAAATTAATATCTTTGATAGTTTATTCTTCATTAAACACCTAGTTTAAAACTGTAATATACTATTAAATATTACCATTGGAATTGTAATGTGAACATTATGAATAGTAATATGACCAATAGAATACTAAATTATCCTATTAAATGATAAATAAAATTTTGGTAACTTATAAATTAAAATAAATTATATTTATTTCTTGTAATATAAAAAATGTTTTAAAAATCATAATTATGTATTAGAACTTTTGTGAAACGTAAATTTTTATTCATAATTTTATAATTATAATAATGATTTAAAGTAAATATTATTTTCATTTAATATATTTATACATTAATACTTTTTGGTATTATGATTATAAGATAATTTTATGATACCTTAATTAATTTTAAAAGTGTTATAAAATTCGTTGTAATATTAAAATCAGTATTTTTCGAGTGATTGTTGAATTTATTTTAAAATAAAATTTATTATAATTTGAATGTTATTAACATTAAATTGATTCCATGTTTTTATTATACAAATTAAAAAATGATTAGGGTAAATATTTGAGATTATTCTAAACTATTTGAATTTTGGTGAATAGTGAAATGTGGTAGTTTATGGTAATAGATAAATACATGAATTATTGTGTCATGGATGATGTGTAGATGTTGTAGGCACTTTTATTTCACATTAAAATATTATCTTTACTATATTTATTCCAAATAATCAATAAGATTGATAGTCTTGATCCTAAATAATATTCTAATTAATAAAATAATAAAAAACACCTCTCTCTCCTCCACTGTAAATAGCACTCATCACCACCTCTTCTACTCAAACCTAAAAATCATTAAATATTCCTCAATATATACCAAATAACTCTCCTTGAACCCTATTATACATTCTGGTATTATTTTTGTCACCAAAATACCATTTCAATTTTCTTTAAGGAGGTTCTCAAGGAGAGTAATTCAAGAGGTAAAATCCCATTTTGTTCTTTTAATTTTCTTTCAATTTATTTTTTATTATCCTTTAATTACCTCCTCTTTTAAAAAATTCATGATAACTCCAATTTATTATATATACTATAATGTTATTATGACAATGGGATACTCACAAACAATTCTTTTCTTTTTTCATTTTTATTTTAAAAATGGAAACATCATCTCTGAAGTGTCAATTTCCCACCTTTACTGATGATCAGATTTTATGTTTCAATTTTGTCTCCAAGGCTGGTCATGAAACCAATTTTATGTTTAATAAATACTATAATATATGTATTAAATATTATTTCAAGTTTTATAAATATTATATATTCATATTATTAATTAATAAAACAAAATTAGTGAGTGATGTTTGAATTAATGCCAAAATAATCTAAACGATTATCATTAATGTTTTATTTAATTAATCATTCTAAAATATCGAGAAAAAAATGATATATAAGACCATTAAATCATATTTATTTTAATTAATAACATATAATTTCAATTTGGAATAATTATTCCTATTTTAGATGATCTTTCATAAATGTATTCATGTGAACTAATCTTGAAAACCAAGGAAACAAACACATCCTAACGATGAAATATAATATTATAACTCTTAAAAAATACAATAAATGGACTTAATAAAATTATAGTAAACCAAATAAATGTTCAATAGGTTATTAATTAAATTAATAATGAATATAATATCATCATATAGGACTTTTAGTAGAACTTCATGCTACTTTTAGACATAAGTTGTGGGTTTCTTCTTGAATCTCTATTTTTCATTCAAGTTACGTTACATTTCTCTTTAACACAATATATTTATTAATTATTCTTATTTAATCCTCCTAAATTATTTGTGTTTATTCCAATGATATTTACCAAACCCAATTCTTCTTTCCTTGAGTGGAAAAACATGTTTTAAAAGGATCTCATTTCAATTTCATCTGATATGAAAGCCTAATTAAAGGAAACTTCTCGATTTCTTACCCATTTTAAAGTATAATAAATAATATATTTTAATAATCCAATATTTTTATTAAATAACACTTTTTTCATAAAAAACTATCCTCTCTATTTTTTGGTTTTATGTAATCAATTAAGCCATTCTCCTCTTAAATAACTATTATATTCTCCCTTAAAGTACCCCAATGTGGATCATTTATCATGTTTATTAAAAACACTTTTTATATGTTTTAAGTTCATTTGGAAATCATTTATTCCTAAAAAATATTATTATTTTCCATCCATTTTATTTTCTGGGATATACATATTTTTAATATTATTTTTTAAAAAATTTAAATGATCTTTCCAAAAGAACTCTTCTCTCAGTAATTCCCCAATGATTTTATTAGAGTATTTTAATTTATTCAAAACACTATATTGAATATTATTCTTAATAAGGATTGATATTTAATGATATCATATACTATAATTTATTAAATTCTTTATGAATAGATTAACTTTGTATGTTCTATCTTGATAACATTTACGATATTACCAAGAATGGTTAGTGATTATGTTCATGAATTGGGGAAAGTAATTTAAATTTCACATGCATACACAGTACATTTTTCACCCCATTCATATAAGGAATGAATTGTACATAGTATGTGATTTTAGGGTCCCCCTATACCCCCTGAATGCATCAATATGTCTCATGAGACAAACTAGACCGGTTTTTTACACATTTATGTATGATCACTTAGATGAAGCCTAGATAGTATGTTTATGATATCCAACATTATGAATTACCTCATTGTGATACTAGTAATTGATAGTCCATATAATTTTTCAGCTAGTTTTATATCTTTGGTTATGTATAATTCTCATGTTATTTTTTCTGTAATTATTTAATAATCTGGTATTCCTTCGATATTATGCTCAAGATTAACTTTTAATGGCATGTGTTTTTTATTCGACGTTCCTCAGTGCTAATATTTATTTATCATATCTTCCAAATTATTGTTTACCCTTACTTATCTTATTATATCACCCATTTCATATGTTTTATTTTTTCCAAATATGTCAATATGTATATTATGAAGTAATTTTAGGGATAATCATATAGTTTATGAGTGTTTCTAATGGAATTTCTATGTTGTATTCATTTCATGTTTTTGTGTAACAATTAAGTTTGTATCAGGTTTTCTGATCCTACTAAACTATTTTGTCTTTAAAGATGTGAATTTTTTATTATACTAATATAATATATGTAATCCACTAGATTTGGGCTACTGGGGTCTAGTATATACTTTTGTTATTAGAGGAAGTTTATTATAATCCTTGGAAACTAGATTTAGAAAAAAAAAGATTACAAAATGAAAACATGAGATAAATTTTTAGGATAATCATAGAATAATGTCCTTTAATATTGGTAAGGAGTGTAATATGTGCGTGTTCCGGGAAATACATATATTTCTAGATACTATGAATGTATATTGTTCTAGAATATATATATACTAGGGGTAACAACTCTGATAAGGTGTGTTATTTCTTACTCATAATAACACGATACACAACAATGGACCTTACTATGTACCTAGTTTGATGCTCATGGGGGTATTATTAGGATAATTCACATATTATTTACAAACCATTATGAAGGATTTAAAGTTGAATATATCCAAAAATAAACCATTTTTATGATAATGAGATTAGCTATGCATAATATTTTTATTTTATGGTAATTGTTACGAGTTATCAATTTTTTTTATGACTAATAATATAATTTAGTGTATGACATTGTTTAGAAATAGTGCCTAGTGGAAGGAATGTAAACTTTATCAACACACATATTCCCTGTAGAGAGGTCCTTGTTATTAAAGATATTAACATTAGAACAAGAGCTGCAACTATAGCTAAGAAACATCTAACTATAATGGGATAGTGACTTTGCTTATAAATAATAACCTTACTCATATGGAGCAGCATGATCCACAAAATGGAGGAAAAATGTTAGAACACTTCATGAGACACAACCTATATCATTCAATTAGAATTCAAAACCATTTTTAGTAGAGCTATAGATATGTTCTTTAGAGAATATATTTCTTACTTTGGGAATTAACAAAATGGATACGTTTATAATGGCATATTATCTTCTATCAAGAGATTCATATCAATGGTGGTCATTAATTCAAAACAAAAAATAGGTTAATGAAATTTATAATTTAGAATTTATGTATTTTAAGAAAATTTTTGTAGATCAAATATTTACCTCATGAATAGAAATTGAATATGGAGATACAATTCTTGAAACAAAAGAAAAAAAATAGGATGATAATGTTGATAAGTATGAATCCATCATCACAAGGTTAGTGGTACCTGTTGCGGATTACTTACCGAATGTAAATATCAAGATTGTTTGATTATTAGATTAGTTAAAACCATTCCTCCTAAATGAACTGGTCTCCAAAATATTCTCATCATATAAAGATATACTCTTATGTGCTATTATGACAGAGAAAGAAAATTTTGTCAATGTTCAATGATACAATTTTAAATAGATGAGACCTTATGAAAATGATTTTCCTAATTGTGAAGGAAACTTTAACTAGAAAAATCAAAGGGAAGAAGGTAATTCTTATGAAATCACAATCGTTGAGGTTAAAGATCATAATGATGTGGTGTAAGGTATTTAAATCATCTCCTTAAATTTATCTGGAGCATTATTTGATTTTGGATCATCACATTCCTTTATCTCTTCCCAGACTTCTTTAAAAATTAGATATTTCTAATTCAACCAAACAAGGAACTTTTTAGTAATGAATCGTATTGGAAACCTTATTTCCAAAAATATGTGTTAATCAGTTCCTATTATTACACATAAACGTGCACTAATTTATAATTTTATTATCATACCTATTGTGGTTTTTTATATAATCATTTTTATGGATTGTATTTTGAAATATAATGAAAAAATATTTCATGGAGAATTATATTATGATCCATGAAAAATATAAGGAATTAGTTTACTTTAGAAAAGAGAATGCAACATTTGAGACATATCTAGATCCACCTATATTAGCTCTTATAAATGATATTCTTAGAGAAAAATAGAAGATAAAACCTATTGATGAAAAAGGTGATTATCAAATTGAGGATGTATCTATAGTATAGAAACACATTGATATATTTCCATAGGATTTAACATGATATCCTCTACAGTGGGAAGTTGAGTTTTCTATTAATTTAATGCCTAATTAAAGACTTATATCAAATACTCCCTATATAATAACCACTATGGAATTAGTGAAGTTGAAGAAACCACTTGAGGAACTGAGTGATAAGAGATTTATACACCCTAGTGTTTCAAATTGGGAGCCTATGTTGTTTTCTTTAATAATAAATATGGATCTATTATGATTTTCATTAACTATGTGCAGATCAATTTTATTATGATAATGAACAAGTATTTCTACCTCACAATGATGACTTATTTTCCCAACTTTATAGAGCTTAATATTTTTCAAAGATTGACCTTCATTTTGGATATCATCAATTTAGTGTAAGGAAGGAAAATATTCTAAAGAAAGAATTTCAAACAAGGTATGGACATTATTAGTTTATAGTAATTCCATTTCGACTAACTAATACACCCTCTATTTTTATGGATCTATTTAGCAGTTTTTAAAGTAATATATTTCTGATTTTTTTGGTATTTATTGATTATTTCTATATATGTTCCAAAATATTTGATAACCATGATAACCACTTGAATATTGTTTTAGAAACTCATAAAATAAATTATTTATATAGGTAGTTTGGAAAGTGTGAATTCTAGCTTCAAATAGATTCTTTTATTAGCTGTATTGTCTCTAAGGATGGAATCTTAGTTGATCTTGTGAAGACAAATGCAATTTAGGAATGTCCAACACTAGGAAACATAATCAAGGTACACAGTTTCATGGGTTTAGTAGGTTACTATCAGTGTTTCATTCAGAATTTTTCCCAATTAGCTAACTCATTAACCAAGATTACTTGTAAAAAGGTTAACTTTTTTTTAGAAAAATGAATGTGAATAATGTTTTGAATATTTGAAGAGGATATTAGTGAATTTTATAATCTTTATTGTACCACCAATGAATTTTAGATTTTTGATTTATATTTATTCATCAAATACATTACATGTTTCTGTCATTATTCATAATTTTTGGGTTATTTACTATGCATCAATGTGGTTAAAAATCATTAATAGAACTATCCAACACATGATCTTGAGTTAGAATCCTTATTCTTCTCTATGATGAAATGGAAACACTATATCTATGGTGAAAAATGTTAGATATATACAGATCAAAAGAGCTAAAAATATATATTCTTGTATAAATATCACAATATAGGGAAAATGTGATGGATAGAGATACTCTATGATTATGATTTTGTAGAACACTACCACCCATGGATGGTGAATAATGTAGCAGATGCATTGAAAAGAAAGTATCATGGAGTTCTGAAAAAAAAATGAGTATTGAAAAGGATCCTATATATATTGATCTAGAAAATACGGATATGGTAATTAACATGGAATGTGAAACATAATTATTTTTCTATTTTGTGGCACAACCATATTCATTGTAAATTATTATATTTTCTCTGTCTAATGATGAGAAAATTCAAAGGAAAATTAAATCTATGAATGATGGGAAGTTGGCAGACATTGTTTATGAGGATGGAATTCAGAAATTATAAGAGGCTTTGTGTTACCTTCATAACCAAACTAAAAAATAAGTTATTATATGATTCAAATAGTTAAAATTTCTCTTTACACCATGGTATTACTAAGATTTATCGATATTTGAAAGAACATTTCTAGTGGGATAATATGAATTGGGAAATTACTAATTATTTATCATGATTTAGTCAGTCAATTGGTGAATGATGAAAAACATAATCCTATAGGATTCATACAACCTATTCCTATTCGTTCATGAAAATGGGGTGACATTACTATAGATTTTTTTCATTGGATTACAAAAAACAAATAAAAATAATGATGCCATATGGGTAATGGTTGATCAACTTACTAAATATGTGCATTTTTTCATTATAATGGTCGATTTTCTAATGGATTTCCTTGTACGACTCTATATTAATGATGTTGTCTTAGAGAACCTCTTGTAATTTTGTCTGATCATGATCAATAATTTTCATCGAAATTCTAGAAAAAAATTAGCAATATTTAGACACTGGTCTTCATTCGAGTATAGATTATACCCATAAAATTAATGGCTATTCTGAAAGGTCCACTAAAACATTATAAGAAATTTTTAAATCATGACCACTTGACTTTAAATGTATATGGGATAATTAATTATCTTTAGTAGTGTTTTCCTATAATAATAGTTTCCATTCAAGTATTAAAATGGAACCATGTAGAGCATTGTATGGAAATTTATGTCATACACTAACTTTTTGGTATGAAGTTCATTAAAGGAAGCTTTTAATCCATGAAATTACAGAATAAACAACATAAAAGGTAAATAATATTCAAATCCATATAAAATAAACTTAAATATGTAAGAAGAGATATGTCGATAATCAAAGGAAGGATTGGGAATTTCAAGAGTAAGATAACGTTTTCTTGAATGTATATCCATGGATGGGTGATATAATATTTGGAAATAAATGGAACTGATCCCTAGGAAACATCGACCTTTTGAAATACTAGGGATAATTGGAGTTTTCAATTATCATTTTGTGATGCAACCTACACATTCTAAATTACACAATGTGTCTTGCATCTCATTATAAAGGAAGTACAAGCCAGAAACAATGAATTTCCTCACTTATAAAGGAATATAATTGGAACTTGATTTATCTCACTATGAATAGCCTATACAGTTCAGAAACTATACAATAGGTGTTGAGGAATTATATGACTTGACTGGTAAAGGTACTTTTGAAAATTCATAAAATTCAAGACGTGAAATTGGAACCAGAGGAATTTATTATGAAGAACTACCCAAATATTTTTAGGAGGAAACATTTTGGAAAGTTTTAGGATGATATTTTTTGAAGGATGAGAGAATGTAACGCCCCAGGATTTTATTATATGTATCTTTTAAAATTAGACATATTTGATAGTTTATTTTTCACACCGCATTGAGTTTAAAAACGTAATATTCTATTTAATATGACAATTGAAATAGAAATGAGATCATTAGGAATAGTAATATAGACAATAGAATAGTATCCTCACTTAAGAAAGTATTAATAAAATTTGGGTAACTTATAAATGAAAATATAATATATTAGCATCATGTATTAATAAAATAAATAGTTTAATATAATAAATTAAGTATTGGATTTTTTGTGAAACGTACATGTTTATTTATAATTTTCTAATAAAAATACTGATTTAAAAGAAAATTTATTTTTATGTAATATATTCATAAATTAATATTTTATTTTCTTATGTTCATAATATAATTTTATGAGACCTGAATTAATTTTTGAAAGTGTCATAAAATTTGTTATAATATCAAAACCGGTTTGTTTCGAGTGAATGATGATTTTATTTAAAAATTAAACTTCTCATAATTATAAAATTATTTTCATAAAATGGGTTCCATTTTTTTAATTCCACACATCAAAAAAAATTAGGGTGAATTTTTTAGGTTTTCTTAAAATAGATGGATTTTTTTGAGTAGTGAAATATGGTAATTTATGGTATTAGATAAATACATGAATTATTGAGTCACGGTTGATGTATGTATGATATATAAATAATTATTTAGAAATAAATTTCCCTAGTTACTTTATTTAGTCCCAAGAATAAATACTATCGATATTCTTGATCCAAAATACTAAACTAATGAATAAAATAACCAAAAAACACCTCTCTCCTCCACTGTAAATACCACCCCTCACCCCTCTTTTTATTACACCTACAAATACTTGAAAAATTTCCAATTTATAACCAATAAAACTTGTAAACCTATACTTCACATTATTTTATTTCTTTTCTCACCAAAATACCATTTCAATGATCCTTAAGGAGGTTCTCAAGTAGAGGAATTGAAGAGGTAAAATCCATTTTTGTTCTTTTAATTTTTTATAAATTTTTTCTCTTTTACAATACTTTCCTTACCTCATCAATAAAAAAATTGCATTATAAATCCATTATATTAAATATACTTTAATTTTATTATAAAAATGGGATATCCACCATCAATTATTTTCTCTTCCCCTTTTTATTATAAAAATGAAACATCATCTATGAGGTGCTGATTTACCACCATCGTGGATGACGAGTTCTTGTTTTTAAATTCCATCTTAAAGGATGGTAAAAAAACCATTATTATGGTTAAAATGACTATAATATATGTATTATATCATGTTTAAAATTATTTAACTTGTATATATAGAAATTATTAATTAAAAAAACAAAACTACTATGTGGCGATCAAAAAAACACCTAAATAATCTGAACGATTATCATTAACATTTTATCTAATGAATCCTCCTAATAACTAAAATCAAAATAATATATAAGCCCATTAAATATTATATAAGTTCATTAATAACATATAATTTCAATTCAGGATAACTATTATCATTTGGGATGATCTTTTGTACATGCATACAAGTGAAAGAATCACAAAAACTAGTGAAACGAACACTTCTGAATGATGAAATTGAATCGTATCACTCATAAAAATACAATAAATGAAATTAATAAATTTATAATAAATCAAATAAATGTTGTATAATATTCGAATTAAAATATTATTTAATATATTTTCATTATCCAAGATGATATGTAAAAGTGTTGAACGCTTTAAAACATAAGGTAAAGGTTTCTTCCTAAACTACTATTTTTCATTTAGGTTATGCTTTCAATATATTTACCTGAATGTAAATATAAATTCTTATTATTTTATACTCCTAAATTTTGTGTTTATGTTCCAAATATATTTACCTTACTCAATTCTTCATTATTTTATGGAAAATAAATGTTTTATAAGGATCCTTTTTCAATTCCTCCTGATAAGAAAGCCGATTAAAGGGAACTTCTAATTTTCCTACACATTTTCTAGTACAATAAATAATATGCTTTAATCGAAAAATATTTTTTATAAAATAACTATATTTTAAATGAAAAAATATCTTATATATTTTCAGTTTTTATATAAATGATTAGTCTATTTTCCTCTATAAATAGTCTTATATTTTCTCTCTAACCACACTAAAGTGGCCCATTTCTAAAGGTTATTAAAAAATATTTTTAAACATTTTCACTTTAGTTGACCATATTTTATGCATAAATCATAATTTGATTCTCCTTAACTTTTATTTTTTTGTATATACATATTTACAATATGATTTTATAAAAAAATACCAATGATTTTTTCAAAACAACCCTTATCTTAATAATTCCTTGACTATTTTAATAGAGTATTTTCATCTATTTCAACATCCTATATTGAATATTATGATTAGTTGGGATTAATATTTTCTTATATAATCCAACATAATTTATTAAATGGTTTATGATTAGTTTTATTGTGGATATTCTATCTTGATACCATTCACCATATTAGCCCAAATGGTTAGTGATTAGGTTCACTGATTCGTGAATGTTATACACATATCATATTTAAATGTTGTTTATTTCTCACCCCATTCAAATGGGGAATGAATTTTACTTATTATGTGAGGGTAGGTTCCCTTTATATCCCCTCGATACATTAGTAGGTATCATGAGAAAAACTAGACTGGGTTTTCCCATTTATATATGGTGTCTTGGCCAAAGCCTTGATGATTTGTTTATGATGATCGGTATTTTGAATTCCCTCATTATGATAATATTAATTGATAGTCCATGTGATTATTTAACTAGTAAAATTTTCGTGGTTATGTTTATTTCTCATATGATTATTTATGGAATTATTTAATCATATTTTATTCATGGTATATTATGCTCAATATTATTTTTTTAATGGAATTTTTTTTAGTTATTCACAGTTTTTTATTACTTTTGTCTACTTATGATATCTTTAGTTATATTTGTAGCTCCCCAAACACTTCATTGTATGTTTATCTTAAATAAATTCAAGTTATATCCAATATTTCATGAATCACTAAGCCTATATGGGACAAATCATGGTTACTTATAGGAGATATCCATAACATAACCAAGTAAACCTAATTTCGTCACATCTATGATGGGAATTTCAAAATATGACATACATGGTTGCAATCAGTAAGTTATTCGGAGTCCGATAAGGAAAAATAAATTTTCAGTGAATAGTAACATACCCTTATAAACATTAACCTACTCTTATGAATATTAACATACCCTTATGAATAGTATTATGAATCTTAGTAATGGTATCCATACCATTGAGGGTATAAATGAATTTAGGTACCTCAAAAATGAAGATGAAAATTTAAGTGTTTATATTTTTAAACTAAATAATTATTTTAATTAAATATTTAATTAATCAAAATTTTAAAATAATTTTTAAAAAATGGACTTTATTTTTGGATTCTACACGTTGAAAATGGTAAGGGTGAATTTTTGGGATTTTTCTGAAATAATTGAATTTTTATGAATAGTATAATCCGATAATTCACAATAAACGCTAAATAATGGATTAATTGAGTCATTGATGATGCTATTATGATGTAATCCCAATTGATTCTAAGTCACATGAATGTATTACTATTCTTGGTCATGGAATACTCACTATTGGTTGTCTTGAAAGGATATAATAAATTAATGATTTTAAAATTAAGAAAACTCATCTCCCCTCCACTATATAAACCACCCCTCACCCCCTCGTCCTCCCACACCAATCAAGATTAAAACCCTACCTAAATTATTTCAAATACACTTAACAAGCCATCTCCCCACGTTCAAGACATTATGGCCTCACCAAAAGGCCAAAAACAAAGGCCTTAAAGAGATTCTCAAGGAGGAGTACTCAAGAGGTGAACCTTCCTTCTCTTTTCTTTCAATTACTTTTACAAAGTTCCATTATTTTATTCTACCATATCAACTCCCCTCATTTAAATGCCATGATAATTAAAGTACCTTAAATTTACTTTATTATAATTTTACTAATTGAATATTTCATCAAAATCTCTCTTTTTCCCCTCCTTTTATACTATAAATGCAAACACCGTCCGAGATGTGTAAATTTATGACACTCAAAGAAGAAGGGTATTCAATTTGCATTATTATCTTCAATACCATTCATAAAAACATTTCAATGGTTAAACAAGGCCATAATATATGTATTTTACCTTGATTAATGTTCTAGAATCTTTAAACGTTCATAATATGGAAAAATAATACAAAACAAGTTTATTGTGCACAAACCCGCCAAGCCAAATCCAAGCATTTATTTTAACTCATCGAATGAGTCATCTTCATGGTATATAACCAGAATCATTATACGATCATTTATAATTATGTAATGTCACTAATAAAGTATATTAATAATTTTTTGTGTTTAACTACATTTCAAATAAACATCCATTCATGAATACAAGTAAAGAAATCCTGAAATCAAGTTAGACAATGCTTCAAAAACAATAAAATTGTATCTCTTAAACCCATAAAGAATTAAGGAACTTAATAAGCTTATACCATATAAATTAAATTTCTATGAGGTTCTGGACTTAATAATTAATGAAACTAAATTTCATTATTCAGGTCGCTAAGAACAAACAAGAACACCTTCGAGTGTAATGTAAGGTATCCTCTCTCTCACTTTTGTTCAAGAATCTCCCATAAGTTGTGCTCTTTTATTTTTAATTAGAAATGATGTGGTATGTTTTTTCACCTCTCCCATTCTTCCCTTGTGACATATAAATATTTTAATACCCCTTTAACACCCCTTAATCACTCTCAATAATATTCATTACCATACCGAAATGTTTGTAAGGGGTTTCTCATCTCACTTTCATTTCTATGAGATATTCATTATTCACAACTTATTTTTTGTATGTGGTGTATGTGTACTGAAATTTGATATATAATAACATGATTACTTTTATATTCATGTAATTAAATTATTTATTTGAGGGTTATTATGTTCTGGTCATATGATTCGACCGATTACATTATGGTAAGAGACTTTGTCTCAACTACTATTTTGTTGTGACTAACTTTGTATTGTGCACCTAGTAGTCCATATGTGGTGTACCTAATTCCCATTTGAGATCACTTTTCATTTGAGAATTATATTTATATTAAATATTCGTAATCTCATATCATGGATATGTTTTTTTTCTAAACCGTATACCATTTTACATACAGTGTTTTTTTGGAATGTTATTTTAAATATGGAAATATTGATGAATATGTATACTCTACTCTATACAGATATTGAAATAGAATATTGATCTTGTATTGAATCAATTTATAAAAAATTCTTTGGACATGTAGTGGCGGGTGGGTCCCACTATATCCCCTTGATGCATCGGTAGGTCTCATGAGACAAGTCAGTTTTGTGGAAAGCCCTTTGAGTTTGTTTCCAAAAATATGATGGGTTTCTACCCATAGAACTAAACCATTTTTATGGTATTATGGTTTCATGTTCCAGATACATTACATCCAATTAAAAAGAATTATATTTATTTATTATAAGTTATTATTATTATCCTTTAGGTTTTCACTATGATAAAATCTATGGATGCAGTTTCATTCTCAGTTTATAAATGGAATTAGTTTTTCATTTATTCACTATTCCATATTGATTATGTCGGATTGATTGTGATTCTCTTATTATTGTACTCATGATTCCATCATTTTTAACCCTTATTGAGCATTTGAGCTCACCCCTTTCATTGTTTACCTTCAACAGGTGATGAAGAGAAGTTCATTTATTGAGTTCACGTGGTTGCAGTTTTTAGTTTTGTTATGTGTTGTATCTTGTAACCTTTTTCAATGTAATTCGTGTTACATCTTTGTATCTAGTTTCTTCAAGACAACTAAACTGACCGTTCCTTTTGGATTTTTCATTCCTTCTAACCATGCCAGTATCACAAGTATAGCATCGGCTCCAGCCTAGAGGGGTTGGGGTGTTACAGTTGGTATCAGAGGAAGTTTAGTAGAAAACGTGGAAAATAGAGTAGGAAATTTATAGTTGGGAACAAATCCCTGAGGTAGTATTTGAGGATAAATATTCAACAACGTACTGGTATTTTGGTTCGGAAGAGATTATGTGGATATTTTAAGCAATATGTCCCTAACTTGATATGAGCAGGTAGAGGTAGATCTGGCATAGATGTATCTAGGGGTAAAACCCAAAAACACCTCTTTGAGCTAGACTCAAATTGGAACTGGTGCACAAAAATGGGCCTTGCTGCACTCGTGGTTATGACACTTCCAAGGGATATGCATAGGATAATTCACATTTTCGTTACAATCCATTATGAAGGAGTTTAAAGTAAATTTTTCCTCATTGAAACCATGTTTATAAGATTGGCATTGAATAGAAATTCAATCTCTATTGAGTGATTCCTATTTGATATTCATAAAATAATCTACTATATCCCATTATTTAGAAATAGTATATAATATAACAAGGGGAATCAATACTCGTGGGAAAGGTAGGGATCTCCCTACTGAGAAAGTCAACACAGTCAATGTTAGAGCAGATCTGATCTTGACCATATTGGGACAACATACTCAGGTTGTAACGAATAACCATTCCATAGCTTTGTTGGATCATTTCATATGGAATAAGCCCCCATCTATCAGCAGGACTACTATCTTAGCATTTCTCGAGAAATAGATCAAGTCCCTTGAAAATATATTCATGGCATTAAGAGGAAATGAAAAGGAAAAGGTAGTACTGGTAGTATATTGTCTCAAGGGAAATGTTGATCAATGGTGTTCATTAATTCAGAATACCACAGAGGAAGAAGTAATATAAGATATGAAATGAAGGAATTTTAAGGAAATATTCTTTGAAAAATATTTCCATCGTGAGAAAAAAATTTAAATGAAGAGTAAATTCATTATCTTAAAATAAAGGGAAGAAGACAGTGTTGTAGAGTATGAGGCTACTTTCACAAGGATGTCCAGGTATGCCATAGATTACGTACGTAACTCAGCATACAAGATTGATCATTTCTTTGAAGGTCTTAAGCCATGTCTTCGAAGGGCACTGGCTTCTCAATCATTTTCATCATATGATGAAATTGTATCAAGTGCCATCAAAATAGAGAGGGAATTTTATAGATAAAATATTTTTAGAGGAAACCAAGATAAGAAGTGGGAATCTGATAATAAAGGAAAATGATAAGAACTAGAGAAGTGTAAGGGAACGATGATATTCCCATTATGTGAGAACTATTGAAAGAATCATATCAGGAAATGCTTGAATTCCATGGGAGTCTGCTTTAACTATGGAGAAAAGGGTCATCGATCTAATGAATGAAAGTGAAAGAAATAATTCAATGATATTAAATGATACAATTGTAGAGAGATGTGACACTATGAAAATGAGTGTCCAAAGTTCCAAGGAAACATGCCTTAGAAAAATCCATGAGAACAAGGGAGAGACTATGCGATTACAACCACAGAGGTTCAAATTATTAATGATGTGGGGGAAGGAACTTTAATTGTTTTCTCAAACTTAGACAACACTTTATTTGATTCTGAATCATCACATTAACTTATATCTTCTCAATTTTCCAAGATAATTATATATGTCCAATTTTATTTAATAAAATAGTTTTCAGTCAAAACTCTCACGGGATGTATCATTACAACAAAGGCATGTCGGCCAGTCCCCCTCCAAACACCAAAACTCTCTTTAGTTGGTAACATTATCATCATAAAATTGAAGGCATTTGAAATAATTCTCAGTATGGTTTGGCTATCAAATTATAATGAGAATATTTATTGTAAGAAGAAGGAAGTTACAATTTTTTAAAATGATGTAGAATCCCTTGTCTTTAGGGTAGAAACTTTTCCACCTGATTCTTATCTAGAACCACCCCCAGTAGCTCTATTGAATGCAATACTTGGAGAGAAAGATAAACCATTATCTATGGGAAAGAAAAGATATTTTCAAATTTAAGATGTACACATAGTGAAAGTGCACATTGATGTATTTCCAGAGGATTTACCTGGACATCCTCTGGAGTGGGAATTTGAGTTCTCAATTTATATATTTCCTGATGCAAGACCTATATCAAAGACTACCTATAGAATAGACACAGTGGAATTAGAATAGATAACGGAATAACTAGAGGATTTGAGTGAAAAAGGTGTTATTCGACCTAGTGTTTTCCATGGGGAGCCCATTTCCTCATTATCAAGAAGAAAGATGGATTCATAAGGAATTTAATTTATTATTTCCAAATAAATTCTATTACAAAAAATAATAAGTATCCTTTTCCTCGGATTGATGATTTATTTGATCAAATTAATTGATCTCAATAATTTCCAAAGATTTACCTTTGATCCGGATATCATCAGTTGCGTGTGAGGAAGGAATATATTCCTAAGACAGGATTTCGGACCAGGTATGGGCATTACAGGTTTACCGTGATGCATTTTGGATTGACAAATGCACCCTCTATTTTATTAGATTTAATGAATAAATATTTCAAAGAATATCTTCATAACTTTGTTGTTGTATTCATTGATGATATCCTCGTATACTCAAAAATCTATGAAGACCATGAGAATCACTTGCGGGTTATTCATGGAACTCTTAGAAGAAATAAATTATATGGGATGTTTAGAAAGTGAAAATTCTGGCTTCAATCAGTTTCAATTATAGTCCATATTGTCTCAAGGATGGAATCCTAGTTGATCCTGTGAAGACAAAGTCAATCCAGTATTTTCCCATGCCAATGAATATAACTGAGGTATGCTGTTTTATTGGCTTAGCAGGTTACTATCGGCATTTTTTTCAGAATTTTTCTTGATTGGAAAACCCGCTAACCAAGCTCACACATAAAGGAGTTAAGTTTGTGTGTAAAAAAGTATGTATATAATTCTTCGAAAAATTGACAAGAATATTGGTTAATGCGCTGATTTTGACACTTCTATTTAGAAGTGATGGATTTGTAATATATAGCGATGCGTCAAAGAATGGACTGGGTTGCGTACTTATGAAAAATGATAAAGTTATTACTTATGCATCCAGATAGTTTAAGACACATGAGAAAAATTATCCAACTCATGATCTTGAGTTATCAGTTGTAATCTTTTCTCTGAAAATATAGAGTCATTATCTCTACGGAGAGAGAAGTTAGATTTATATGGACCACAAGAGTTTGAAATACATTTTCACACAAAAATAACACAAAATAAGGAAAATAAGATGGCTCTAGATACTAAATGATTAAGATTGTTCAATACACAACCACCTAAAAAAGGTGAATAATGTGAAAGATGCGTTAAGCAGGAAAGATCATGGCCTTCTGACTCAAATGAGGATTGAAAGATATCATATAATCATTGATCTACTGAAGATGGATATTGGAATTGTTAAGGAAGGGGAAGCATCACTCCTATTTCATATGATTTCTAAACCATCTTTACTAGATAAGATAAAAATATATCAATCTGATGATGAGAATCTGCACAATAAAATTAATGCAGTTAAGGATGGGAGACCGGCTGACTTCATGTTTGAATAAGGAGTTCTAAAATTTGGGAAGAGGTTATGTGTTCCATCAGTAGCTTGGCTATAAAGGGAACTATTAGATGATTCTCATAGATCAAATTTCTCTATACACCCAGGTGCAACCATGATGTATAGAGATCTGAAGGAATATTTTTGGTGGGATAATTCGAAGCAGGAAATTACTGAATACGTGTCAAGATTTCTAGTTTTTCATCAAGTGAAGGAAGAGAGATGACATCCCAAATGAGTGATGAAACCTCTACCTATCCCTATGTTGAAGTGGGATAACATTACGATGTATTTATTCATTTGAATATAGAGGAAACCTAGAAGGAATGATGCAATATCGGTAATTGTTGATCGGCTCACAAAATCAGCCCATTTCTTTCCTATATGAGATGACTTTCTACTTGAGAACATGGAACGACTTTATATTAATGATGTTTTATGACTTCTTGGTGCACCTCTATCGATTGTGTCCGATCTAGATCCCCAGATTACATCTAAATTCTAGAAAACTCTCCACAAGGCTTTGAATACTGATCTTCATATGGATATTTCTTATCACCACCAAAATGATGGATAGTATTAAATAACTATTAAAACATTAGTAGACATGTTGAGGTCATGCTCACTTGACTTCCAAAGTATGTGGGATCAATACTTGCCTTTGGGGGAATTTTTCTACAATAATAGTTTCCATTATAGTAATCAAGTGGCTCTATATAAAGTATTATATGGAAGGAGATGTCAAACTCTAACTTGTTGGGACGAATTTGGGGAGAGGAAACTTATAGGCCCAGAACTTATTGAAGAGACCATGACAAAGGTGAAGAAAATACAAGACCATATTAAAGTAGCCCAAAATAGGAAGAAGAGTTATTCTTACCATTATAGAAATGATTTGGAATTCCATGTGGGAGATCATGTCTTTCTGAATGTATCTCTATAGAAGGCTGTCTTAAGGTTTGATAGGAAAGGGAAACTGAGCCCTAGATATATCGTACTATTTGAAATTTTGGAAAGAATTGGATCTATAGCTTACCTTCTAGTGATGTTGTCAACTCTCTCTATAGTCCATGATGTGTTCCTTATGTCATTGTTGAAGAAATACATTCCATACCCAACACATGTACTCACTAATAAAGAAATTTAACTGTAACCTGATTTGTCATACTATGAAAAGCCTATTGGGATTCTTGACATAAGGGAGCAGGTGTTGAGAAATCGTACAACTCATCTAGTAAAGCTTCTTTGGTGAAACCAGAATATGGAGGAAGCAACATGGGAACCTGAGGATGCTATGAAGAAGAATCACCCACATCTTTTTGGTGATTTTCATACATAAAATTTCGAGGATGAAATTTCTAAAGGAGGGAATAATGTAGCACCCCCAAACACTTCATGGTATGTTTCACTTAAATACATTCTAGTTATAGCCGATATTTGATGAATCACTAAGACTATATGGAAAAAATCATGGTTACTTATAGGAGATATCTATAACCTAACCATGTAATCCTAATTTTGTCACTTTTATGATGTGAATTTTGAAAATTTGATATACATGGTTGCGATCAGTAAGTTATTTGGAGTCCGATTAGGAAAAATCATTTTTCAGTGAATAGTAACTATAGGGTCCTGAAAATTTTGCAGGGGGGAAATCCAATTACCCCATGACTTGGGAATGGACCGAACTGGCCCACGTACCATCTCCCAACAATAGTACGTGGCCAGTTCAGCGAACCGCCCTCCCGCAGACACTGTCGTCTGCGAAATGAGGGTGGAGCGCCTATGCGGGAGCGAACCATGAAGACATCCGATGAATCCAGCCCGGTCCACCACCGCGAATTGCATCAACTGGTGCATGTAGCGCGTGCCGTCATTCGAGAAATGGAGGTGGAAGCTGTATGTGGTTGTGAACCTCATCATTCACAGAATAGAGGCGGAGTGGTGCACGGCCGCAGAGCAATCCCACGAATCTCGGTTCCAAAAAATCCCAGGTTGACCGAGTCATCCGCGGGTAGGGATTCATTCATGGGACTCCAAAAAAAGTGATGTGTTCTCATCAATACAGCCTCTTCATGACTCTATAAAAAGTCATTGAGGGGAACCAAAAAAAGGAGGAAAGGATGGGTGAAAACTCGTGGGGAGACGCTGGAGAAATCACTCTGCAACCTTCTGTGGACCCCATATTGTCTGCGGATGCACTCTTCCAGATAGAGGAGAAACCAAACCGTGAACCACATGTATCCATAACCTCTATGTCTAGCCCTTAGCGGCCATTTCCTTCATGGACAGCTCCTCTGGGGCCAGCTTTTATGCGGCCCCATTTCCTTCACAGACAGTTCCTCCGTGGCATGCCCTTAGTGTCCATTTCCATCGCCAACAGCTCCTCTGTGTCCAGCTTCTACGCAGCCCCATTTTCTTCGCGAACATCTCCTCTGCAAATAACCACCACATCCATCTCTTATGCGGTCAGCTCCTACGCAGCCAGATCCTCCGCAGATACCCTCTATGGCCATCTCATATGCAGCCAGCTCCTAGGCGGCCCACCCCATGTAGAAAATCCCATGCTCTCGCTGGTCTATACCACAGGGGCCGCACCCCCACATCCCCACATGTGGTTAGTGATAGCCCTTTGTGGTGGTCCCTTCACTCCGGTCACATACCCCCATGAAAAATGCAGAGTTGCATCGTGATCTTTTCGGTCCAGGACATTGAGATTTTCCATGGAGCCCTTACGCGTAACCTCCTTCCACCTATGGAATACCATGATTTGAGAGACTCTTCCTCACACCATGAAACACCTTGAGTCATCATAGTCCTCTCTGTCCATTTCACATGTCATGAGTTGAGATTATCATCATTAATTCCTCGAGTAACTTCAGTTGAACCATTCCTTAGGCAACTCCTCCAAGCCCCATCACTTGGCTCTTATGTCAGGTTGAACCAGAAAGGGTCGCGCTTGCGTAAGTCCCAACACCAAAAATTTCTAGGCACCTTACGCCTAATAGTCCTATATACATGAATATAAACTATAGTTCACCCTATGTGACAAACATAGGGTTCCTCTTGCCCTATACAAGAGATGCCTTATTCTCCAAGCATGGGTTTCCAACAGTCTTATCTACATGACTATAAACTGTAGTATTCCCTGTGTTCTAAATATAGGATTCCTTTTGCTCTATAAGAGATATGCCTTATGCTCCAAGCATGAGATGCCAACAGTCCTATCTACATGACTATAAACTATAGTATTCCCTATGTTCTAAATATAGGATGCCTCTTGCTCTGTATGAGAGATTCCTTATGCTCCAAGCATGAGATACCAACAGTCCTCTCTATATGACTCTAAACTGTAGTGTACCATATGTTCGAAATATAGGATTCCTCTTTCTCCAAACAAGAGATTTATTATGCTCCAACCATTATATGCCTAATTCCATGATTAGAGTGGCATAATTTCCAGAGGGTTGGAATTCATCCACAAATTCCATCGCTCCACTCCATGCTTTGCTTGTCCTTCATTTAGATCATTATCCTCTTCCATGTCTGAAGGGACCCCCTAACACCCTGGTCTCATTCCACATCGGCTCACCTACCGTCATGGGCCAACACCCCGGAAGACTTTGGATGACAATTCGAGTCAGGTCCTGTGTGGTGAACACGATCAGCAGTTGACCCTCATTTGTTTGTCCCCATTTTAGGCCAATGTGATATGGATGCTGTGTTTTGAACACGGTCAACAGTTATTCCCTATCGCCATGCCACCCTCATTGCATTCTGAATGTCGATCCTTTAATTCACACTTTTCATCTCCATTTGTTTGGACTGCTTCCAATTCCCTTGGCGTTATCCTGCTTGTGCACTAGCATATAGGTAAATTCCTCAACCCACCAGTGAGTTGGGATTCCCTCATGACCATACATGAGGAAGACACCTGGGAAGCTTCCTTACGTAATCCCCATTCACCATTTCCACTCCATAGTGGCACCCAGGCCTCCATCCTAGAGTAAGTCCCAATCTCTCCAGGAAGCCTCCTTGGTGTAATCCCCTAGCCTTTCTTGCGGGAGGTAGCACTCGTGCACATCCATACTTCCATGGTTCCAAGAACCAAGAGGGGAGCTGGACACAGACGCACCCTTTCCCTCTGCCTCTGAGATTTATCACCATCAGGCCTCAATTATAGAGTAAGCCCCGACTTCTCAGGCCATTCAATGCATAATCCCCACTCTGCTTCCCACGGACGCACCTTTAATGATGTGATCGGCAGGTCTCTGCTGCCTCTTGTTTCTCACACTCAGCATGAATCACGTGGGCTTAGAGTAAGCACAAACCCTGACCCCAGCAACATGTGAACTACGAGGACTTTGATCCATGTCAAGGAATGGTACATAGGAATCCCCCACGAGGTTCAAGCCCACCACCCAGCCATTCTGACCCCCTTCCCGTTGGTTCATCCTTCGTCCCGCATGACGTTAAACTGTACTCCCGAACTACGTGGACTTTGATCCCTGTCTCCTAGGCGGGGTATGTAGGAAGCCCCTCCGAGGTTCAATCCCAACAATTGGCCATTACGACCCCCTTTATGTCAGTTTACGCACATCTTGGTCTGCCTCAGAGTGTAACACCATCCCAAACTGAACTACAAGGATTCTAATTCCTCTCACAAGGATACGTAGGTCGCCCGTATCACGGGTTCGATCCAAACGCTCAACTTGTTATCTGTCCTCCATGTATGACAATAAACTCCAAAGTGCCTGGTTATGGGGAGTTAAACCATTATTGTCTCAATGATTCCAGAATCCTCGAGATCATTCCACAAGGGATGGTAAACCTCCGGCCTAAATGATTTTGAACCCCTACGTTCAGCTGACCAGTGCCAACTAGAAGTAATTTGTGGATACTATGCTTGGGTATAAACCAAAGATTCGTAAACATATGAATACATATTAAATATATAAGGGAGTCCTAGAATAGGAAATAATTCCCTCCAAAAGGGTGTGATGAGCCCGACTTCGCATCCTCTTGACCATTGTGAGTTCAAAAGCATCACTGGCCAAATCACCCAGCGAACACCTGCCTTTAGAAAGCAGGTCCACGTATCGTCGGATACAGAACTGTTGGGTGTTTCGAACCAATCCGAAACAGTAACCTACCCTTATAAATACTAACCTGCCCTTATGAATAGTAACTTAACCTTATGAATAGTAGTATTACTCTTAGGAATGATATCCATACCATTGAGTGTATAAATGAATTTAGGCACCTTAAAAATGAAGATGAAAATTTAAGTGTTTATATTTTTAAACTAAATAATTATTTTGATTAAATAATTAATTAATAAAATTTATAAATAATTTTTAAAAAATGGAATTCCTTTTTGTATTTTACACATCAAAAAATTAGTGGGGTGAATTTTTGGGATTTTTCTGAAATACTTGAATATGAATAGTAAAATCCAATAATTCATAATAAATGCTAAATAATGGATTAATTGAGTCGTTGATGATGATATTCTGTTATAAGCCCAATTGATTATAAGTCACATGAATTTATTTCTATTCTTGTTCATTGAATACTCAGTATTGGTTGTCTTGAGAGGAAATAATAAATTAACGATTTTAAAATTTTGAAAACTCCTCTCCCCTCCACTATATAAATGACCCCTCACCCCCTCTTACACCCACACCACTCAAGCTTCAAAAGATGCCTAAATTTTTTTCAAATACTCTTCCCAGTCCCTCTCCCCACGTTCCAGACCTTCTTCTCTCACCAAGAGGCCAAAAACAAAGGCCTTAAGGAGATTCTCAAGGAGTACTCAAGAGGTGAACCTTCTTTCTCTTTTCATTCAATTTCTTTTACAAAGTTCCATTCTTTTGATCTCCCATATCACCTCCCCTAATCAAAATTCCATGATAATTATAGTAACTTACATGTTCTGGATTTTCATTGTGATAATGGAGTATTTCATCCTAATATCTCTTTTTCCACTCCTTTTATACAATCAATGCAAACACCGTTCGAGATGTGTAAATTTATCACACTCAAGGAAGACGGGTTTTCAATTTGGATTAAAATCTTCAATAATGGTCATGAATGTTTTTTAATGGTTTAAGAAGGTCATAATATATTTATTTTACCTTGATTAAAGTTCTATAATCTTTACTTATTCATAATATGGAAAAATAATACAGAACAAGTGTATTGTGCACAAAACCGCCAAGCCAAATCCAAGCATTTACTTTAACTCATCGAATGAGTCATCCTCATGGTATATAACCAGAATCATTATAAGATTGTTTATAACTCTTTAATGTCACTAATAATTTATATTAAAAATTCTATATGTTTAACCACATTTCAACTAAACATTCATTCATGAATACAAGTAAACAAATCATGAAACCAAGTAAGAAAATGCCTCAAAAAAAATAAAATTGATTCTCTTAAACCCATCAAAAAGGAAATTCATGAACTTAATAAAATTATAAAATATAAATTACATGTTTATGAGGTTATTAAATTAATAATTAATGAAGCTAAATTTGATTATTAAGGTCGTTAAGAACAAACAAGAACACCTTCAAGCGTAGAGTAAGGTCTCCTCTCTCTCACTTTTGTTCAAGAATCTCCCTAAGTTGTGCACTTTTATTTTTAATTACTAATGATGGGGTTTGTTTTTTAACTTCTCCCATACATCCCTTGTGACATATAAATATTGTAATACCCCTTTACCTCTCATTAATCCCTCACAATAACACTCGTTACCATACCGAAATGTTTGTAAGTGGTTGCTCATCTTACTTTCATTTCTGTGAGATTTTCATTGTTCGCCACTAATTTCTTGTATGTGGTATATGAGTACTAAAATTTGATATATATAATAAAATTATTCTCTTTATATTCATGTTATTCAATGATTCATTTAAGGTTTATTAATTTTTGGTCATATAATTTGACCGATTATATTGTGGTAAGAGACGTTTTCTCAACTACTATTTTGTTGTGACTAACATTGTATTGTGCACCTAAAAATATTTATGTGGTGTACCTACTGCCCATTTGAGATAACATATCTTTTCAAAATTATATTTATATTAAATATCCATAATCTCATACCCTGGATATGTTTTTTGTCTAAACCATATTCTTTTTTACATATGGTGTTTATTTGAAAATTTATTTTAATTATGGAAATAATGATGAATCTATATACTCTACTCTATACAGATATTAAAAAGGCATATTTATCTTGTATTTAATCAATGTATAAATAATTATTTAGACATGAAGTGGTGGTTTGGGTCCACTATATCCCATTGATGCATCGTTAGGTCTCATGAGACAAATCCATTTGGCAACAAACCCTTCGAGTTTCTTACCAAAAATCTGATGGGTTTCTACCCAGAGAACTAAACCGTTTTTACGGAATAATTGTTTCATGTGCTAGATACATGAAATAAAATTAATAAGAATTCCCTTTATTCAGTATTAGTTATTATTATTATACATGAGGTTTTCACTATGATAAAATCTATAGATGCAGTTTCATTCTCAGTTTATTAATAACATTAGTTTTTCATTTATTCACTATGCCATATTGATTATGTTAGATTGATTGAGATTCACTTATTATTGCACTCATGCTTCCACTATTTTTAACCCTTAAAGAGAATCTGAGCTCACCCCTTTCATTGTTTACCTTCAACAGGTGATGAAGAGAAGGTCATTTATTGAATTCATGTGGTTGCGGTTTTTAGTTTTGTTATGTATTGTATCTTGTAACCTTTTTTAATGTAATTTGTGTTACATCTATGTATCTAGTTTCTTCAAGACTAAAAAATTATCATTATTTTGGGATTTTTCATTCCTCTTAACCATGATAATATCACAAGTAATGCATTGGCTCCAGTCTAGAGGGGTTGGGGTGTTACAATATTTCTTACCCTTAGTTATCATTTGTGATCACCCCTTTTTATGTTTTTTCCCATTATGTAAAGAAGTATATTATGGATGAATTTTAGGGATTTTTTATGATTTTATGGGTGTTCCCAATATAGTTTCTATGTTATATTTCATTTCAATTAGTTGTGTAAAAGTTATGTTTGTATCGAGTTTTCCATATTTACTAAACAATTTGGTTCTTTAGGATGCGATTTCCTTATTAATTATACCAATCTAATAAAAGTAAGGCACCAGATCCAGACTATTGTGGTTAGTTCTTTACAAGTCATGTTAAAATTGATAATTAAGGACAAGGTGGTGAAAATGAGAAACTAAATGAGGTGTTGATAGGAGTGAAAGACATCGGGTTTATGCCTAATAATTTTTTCCAAGATTTTATTTACAACATACACCTTGACCAACTCCTAATCTCACCAAACAATAAAAGGATGGATTTTTATAATATCTCAAGTGGTGGAGACCATGGATATAATGCTTGATTTCTCTCATACAATAAATGTGGAAGGAGTCACCAAGGAATTTGTATTAATGGAGCAGTTAAATGCTTTATGTGTGAGAAAGAAAGACATAATGAAAATAATTACAGAGGAAAAATTAATAGTGTGATGAAAGGAAAGGAAAATCATCCTATGGAATCTTTTAGATTTTGTTTCCATAAATTTGGGGATCCATGATATTACCCGAGTTAATTTCATATTCTATTGGATAAACTCTAGACCAAGAAAGAGTCTATATAGAAATAAGTGGATGAAGTATTTTTGTATTTGGGTTTTATTGAAATCCTTAGTTAAAAATCTATTTATTGATTATCCGTATTTCAAATATGTATATCATATTTATTTTGGAAACTATATTAATATAGTTTAAAAACAAAATGAATGTCAGGTGACAACTAATCAGGTTTGTTAAGTCCATGAGACTTGAACCCATGACTGAAGGGTGATAAGGGTTTCACACCAACCAATGACCTATGTAACATCCTGGTTAATTTTAAATTGTTTTTAGTTAAACATTCTAATGAATAAATATTAATGATGAACCGGTATTGTGACTCTTAGATATAGAGATTAATGTATTAACCATGTTGTATTTGGATAATAGTTAGAGATAAATGTAAATAAATGTTACTCTTTTA
This sequence comes from Viscum album, assembly GCA_963277665.1. Taxonomy (NCBI): domain Eukaryota; kingdom Viridiplantae; phylum Streptophyta; class Magnoliopsida; order Santalales; family Viscaceae; genus Viscum; species Viscum album. Next base: position 418,588,835 of record OY728143.1, read on the forward strand.
TAGGCCTTACATTCTATAAAATGTTTATTTTAGTGTGTCAGTGATAAAAGATAATTTTTGGATACCCATTTCATGAAGTGATGGATGAATTATAATTTGATATATGAAAAAACATAATAAGGAATTATTCATATGAAATTAAATCAAATCATATAATTAAATTTCCTTATATTATTAAGCAGTATGAGAATTCCTCAACATTATAAAAATGATCAAAAAATTTAGTCCTAGTATCTTAAATTTTTTTGAACCAACTGTATTTTAAATATCCACCAATTTATGACTTTGAGGCCCTCAAATTTCCTTCGATCATTCACTTGTTTATGATTGATAACCTAAATCACTCCCTATAAGTATTTATGCTTTTCATCCAAGTATGTACCTCTACTTTCCACTAATGATATCCTTCTTCTAGACATAGTTATATGTTAGTCCATGTGAACATTTCACTCCTTATTCTCCCATTTATAGAGGATATTTTACTAACCCTTTTCATGATTTAATATTTCAACATAAGAAATATCCAAAAAATATTACCAAGATCAAATTTAAATAGATAGGATGTAATTTAATTAAGGTAGTCATAATGCAATTACATGATATTATAAAGTAAGAACAATGTATTCGATAGTGTGTATGAGATTAAACACCATGAATGTAATGGAATATAATATCAAGAGACACTGTATTATAATTATTATTTCAAATAAATTAAAACTATGATATAGCTTACAATGAATGTGATGCTGAGTTGTCATGTGTCACACACAACAATGATATTCTTTGATGACTTTTACTACATGCAAGACCGAGTTTTACTGAACAACAATATATTATTATTCAATATAATAATATATAATCAAATTCCACAATTTTTCAAATCAAAACACTATTGAAAAGAAAATTAGCTTTGTGGGTTTCCATATTTACCAATGGTGTTTCATCAAGTCTCACCCACATGCACAATTATATGCCACCCCAGGCACCCAACCACCATTCCATATAGTCCATCATTCTAGGTATCAATAAAACCATGCATGTGAGCACCCATGAAATCACCAAAGGCTAAAACAAAACAACATCATTACAAAAATCATGTACCTTAAAAAGGAACACTAGCCACCAAGTCAAAAACCATTTAAAATTTCAAAAACCAAGCCACACTTCATCAAGAACCATTTTCTTGAAAACCAACCAATTTTCATTTTTAACAACTTTCAAAACAACCAAGATACTCCCAAAAAACACTTCTAATTTTCTAAAATTTAGCAAGGTGTATTTCTATAATCTAATGGCCATTGAAACCAATACCCTTTCTACAAAAATAGCAACCGCTGAAAAAAAAATACAATACCAATTCATCAGTTTAAAACACTTTTCAACATCCCAAAACACACCATTTAAAACAAAGATTCTCAATCACCTTAAAATGATTCATACTTTCAAAACATTGTATTCCAACAAACCCGAAGTTTATATTATGGATAATCTAATCCCGTTAAATCATTTCCACTTCCTCCTAATTTTTTCACCAAAACACAACCTTACAAAACCATTCTTATATTTAGTTTTTGAAAACCCCCTTTTCCACTTTTCAAAATCCTATCCTTCCTTTAAAACCCATTTCCACAATTCTCACACAAGGATTTTCATAACAAAAATTTATAATTCATGAAATGTCCTAGAGACCCAAAAAAGGGAACTAGTGTCGGTGGGTGACTTGACCATATAGTTTGAGGCCATATGTCAAACACAACACTAACACTGAGTTAATTATTAGGAACATGACCCAGGACCACATGGATTTCCAGGCCCTACAAGATCACATAGGCTATTATTCAGATTCCCCTTGTTATATCCCAACACCAAACATTCAACAAGAACAAAGGACACAAATAAAATTGAACATACCATGGAAGCTTGAGGATCAGAATGAGTATGATTTTGTGACACTCTTCCCACAATTACCCATAAAGTCCTGACAATCCTACTCCATTTACCTTTACATTCCCTAAATAACAAGGGTGCTCTAAAAAAGTTCTGTTCAGAGCCGACCTCCTTTGAAAACATTTTGTCACGAACCAGCCCAAGTTGACCCTGAACTGGTCACCTAGGCCAGCCTGTGATAGTTACCAAGAAGCATTCTTGAACCTACCAGGATGGTGACAAGAACCAAGGTCATAAATAGAGTACATAAGGGAAAAATGTCTCCCAAATATAAACAATCAAACAAACATTGGGAAAAAATGGTTTTCCAAAAATAAATTTACATAAAAATTGAACTAAACGGTATTTGTACAAGAATATGAAATTACAACTAAACCAAAATCTCAACTGAACATGAATGATAAAAACTAACTCCATGTGAACCCTATGGTCAGTCTCCAAATAAATGATCATATGTCACCCAAGTTAATCGAACTCAAGCGGAAACGTGCAAAGGGATAAAAACAGAAGAAGACTATAGGTGTGAGTATTGAAACTCAGTAGGTAACCTTGATCTTCTATTCCAAATGCACATAATTTAAAATAAAAGAAACATCAATTTCATATTTTAAATACAATATATAAAATTATTTCTGTCAAATGAGGTCCCATTATATAAAAAAATTACTAGACAAAAACATGCATGTTTTATAAACAAGAATTCTAGTAAGAATTTTCAAAGAGGTGCAACTTCAACATTAAACTAGTTTTCAAGAGGGATACTTTAAATAATGTACACTTTTAGATAAATCACACACACTACTAAATTTACCAAACAAAGACACCATATTTCTAAGGTGATTACAAAATATCCAATGATCAGAAGTCCCAAGAAAACCCCTAGGAAAAATTTATTGTGGGCCCCATGTACCTCGTATATCGGTTGAAGTAACCAACACAATATTTGTTCTCATGCACATGTCCCACTAGTATGGAGAATACCCATAACCTAGTGGTTCCCCAATATCATCATCATAGTTTAGTTTGTGTGGTCATCTTCAATCTTGCTACGTGAAACAGGGGCCAAACCCCACAGGATCACTTGCATAGTAGTACACACCCGCCCACCTAGATACCCAGGTTTTTTATTTTTGTGCTCAAACAAGTTACGCATCCATAAAATAGAATTTTCTTATATAATTTCACTTACAAATCATACACACTTTAAATAGGCCACACAGATGTCTCACGTTTCTTTCACGGATAAATAAACCACCTAAATTTTCATAAAAAAAATTCAAGAAGTATAACGAAGCATTAAACATAAAATCCATTCAAAAAAAATATTTATGGGGAAAAATTATCAATAATATATAAAAAATGATCTTTTAAAGACTTGGAAAAACCCCTAGGCTCTAGTTCATTGTGGGCCCCAGGTACCTTGTATCTCGGTGGAAGTAACCATCATAATATCCATTCTCGTGCACATGATTCACTAGTAGGGAGAAAACCCATAACCTAGTGGTTCCCCAACATCATCATAAATGATTAGTTAGTGTTTTCATTGTCAAACATGATTTTTAAAATAGGGACTAAAGACTATGGGATCACTAGCATACTAGTACACGTCTGCCCACCTAGATACCCATGTTTTTCCATTTTTGTTCTCAAAAAAGTTACACATATATACAATATTATTTCCAATAAAGATTCCATTTAAAAATCACACACAAATCAAGTATCTCACACATATATCTCACATTGTTTCACAAATCAATAAACCACCTTAATTTTTATAATCAATTAAAAAAAGAATAATGAGACCTTGCACAAAAAATCCATTCAGAAATGATCTTGTACGGAAAAAAACCTATCAATATAATATAAACCCCGATTTGGAAGCCCAAAGAGAAATAAATAAATCAATTTCATAATCCATAAAATTTCCCCATAATATAGAACATGAAATACACATGGAAACCATTTTTATTAAAAAAATATAAAACGGGCCTTTAACCCTTTCTCAAAACTAACATTTGACAAAGGTATGGATTTCACTTTTATTGAGGAGGTGTATGCACACCATTTAAATCAGAAAAACACTTTCATAAATCCCTTAAAACACACAGGTTACATATTCAAAACACAACCATTTTCATAAGGATGTGAAACCGGACATTTTTGGCAACTCGGGCCAAAACGAGTTGTAAACCAAAACCCATTTATTTTGTAAAACCAAATACACATTGGAAAGCCATTTAAGGACCCAAAATAAAATTATTAATTATTCCAAAGAATTTATAAATCCAAACAAATATTTTTAAAAACACACATAACACATAAAAGCCAACGGGGCAATTTACTGAACTCATGACATGCACTTTTATACAAAACAACTTATTTTAAGCACTTGACAAGGAATAAAACACCAATAGAATTCCATATGTTATTCAAGATAATAGAACATGTTCCAAATACCATAAACCCTGTTCTAAACCTCAAAAACTAGGTTTTTAAGATAAAATAACAATTAAAAAAACTAGGTATGCACTTTTATGACAAAAAAAACTACCTTTTACAAAACAAAGCTTAAAAACATTTTTCACACCAAAAAAAATTATCCAAATGGTAAAAATAATTAATAAAAATATATATCAGGTGTGAAAAATAATAATATGATGAAACATTATTGATAAAGTCATTTGCATGAGATGTCCTACCTTAAATCCTTGGCATAATGGAAACGTACAACCAATATCACCATTCGAGGTTTTATAAACCCAAATCCTATGATGACCAGCCACAAAAAACAAAACCCACATAAAAAATTATTGGATAACAGAACCCTAGTTCTAACTTTAATATGGGATAATATAAAACCATGAAATAATGAATGGAGGAGGAAAAGGGTGGAGAAAGGAGAAGTAATCTCACATTACCACTTAGAAAACTCTTCGTCATCCATTAGATCTGCACTATTAGAGAAAAGGGAATGGCATGTGACTTCTTGGAGAGGCTCTTAAAGTCAATACTAACCAGGGAATGAATATTTCTAGTAAAAATAGAACTAATTGAATGATTTATGGATGAAAAAATTTACCTTCTCAATTATGGATGATTTGGGGAAACTTGAGAACTATTTCCCTAATATGAAATTCCAATGAGATCCAAAGAGGTAAAATAGATAATGGGGGTGAGACTAGGTATTTTGGATTCAAATGGGAGGTGGAATAATTAAAAAATATTAAAAAAATAAAAAGATATAAAAGAAACAAATTATTTGTTTAAAACTAAAAAAGGGCCCACTAGCTCACCCAATACCTAAATAAGTAACCTAAATTCACATTTTTATGAAATTATAAGGGGTCCAAAAGGATATTGTATTTTTAATATGTTAGTATAGGCCAAGTGGGAAGTGTAATTAATGAAAAATGTTGAAAAATGGACGAGTTATAATGTAAACAAATTTGGTTTTTAAATCAGGAAATGGGCTCATGGTTGACCCAAATAATAAAATAACAAACCTTTCTCCAAAAACTCCTTAAAAGCAATGGGGAATCCCAATTATGATGATTAGACATAGATGAAACTTAAAAACTCAATATTCACCTCACCCAAGACCCAAAAAATGGATCATTATATCCAATGAATCTGATCAAAACAAATACATGAGAACTCGAGTATGATAATGATCATAGCATTTTATTTATTTTATTTTATAGATGTATGGTAATATATTTTATAAATATTTGTGTTTATATGACCATTAAAAAATATATCATAATTTAAAAAAGATAATAATGAAATAAGGATAAAGTATATTGAAATTATTATGCATAAGTTGAATTTATGAATTATATGGTTTATAAATTATATAAAATCAACATAATATTCAAAAGTCATGTTTACACATAATAAGAAAATACCTAGATAAAATATCAATTAAGATTATTCATTTCTTTATCTAAGTTAATATGTACTTAAATTTAATGTTTGGGTTTAGGTCTTAGTTGGAGGAAATTTTAATTATTGGGAAGTGTAAAAAAACATGGCATGTTGAAATAAAAAATATTTTATTGAATTTAATTACAATAGTGTATTCATTATAAATTTTGAGTCAAGTTCTAAGGAAATATGAATCAGGATTTTAGGATTCGAGTGTCCACTCAATAGATCAATGAGTTATGCTCTATTAGTTTTCCAAATTGGGATCATTAATACTATAAATTTTAATGTGACATAATATTATGATTCCAATGTTGATTTCTATTGGGAATTGATAAAATAGTTAGATACTAATAATAAAATTAAATTATTTAAACTCCTATATTTTAGAAATCATGATAAATTTCTTCTTTCTAATATTATATTATTATAGAAAAATGAAAAGTAAAACCATATAAACACCATGATCTTTTTTTAACTCTAGGATTTTCCTCACTAAAAAAAGAATTCATTCAATGGTATAGTTTCTTACATATAAAATTTCAATAGTGAAATTATTCTATGTGTTGGAGTCCCCTTTACCTAATCATCCCTCCCAACAATTATGTAATGGTGAGAAGGAAGCATACCATAGATTCATATCATATTCTTCTTATATATGTTTTATTATGATACCAAATTTGTCAATGTAGATTATGAGTAAACAAAAGAAAACAGATTCTTACACCATGAAAAATATTCTTATTTAACATAAAAAAGATACAGAGTGACATAAGTTAATTGAGATTTTCACTGCACTATATCCATGTAAACTAGAAGTCTCCATCTAAACCAATCATTATGACTTAAAATACTAGAGTATGTTGAATAGTTGAAAAAGTTATGTTTTTATTTGGATAATAAATTATTCATTAATCTCGTATTCTCATATTTTCCGTCTATGTTCTCCATATTAATCATGAATTAAAGTATAAAAAACATATATGGGATTTCTTGGAATCATTTTACTATGCTTTAGTGGATAAATAAGGATTGTAAGGAACTTAGTTCTTTTTCCACTTTAGTGAACAAAATAAAATACAAGGTTAAGAATAACATAACCAAATCAAGGTCATTTATGTCTTTACAACATAATGTAATGAAACAAATGATTCATGGGGAAAGAAATGAACATGAGGTCATTTAATTCTCATGTGAAATGAAAGGACACTAGAAGAAAAACTATAATGAACTAAAGAAGATATAATATATTAAATCTACATTATAAATATTCATAAAAATAAATACTTTTGTATTACTTCCTATGTATTATATATAATATGTTTACATATGTGTGCTTAAACACATAAATCAAGATTTTATAGATGTTACTAGAGGTCTGGAGATTTATTAAAGAAAAAATAGATTAGAGATTCATTGATTAGATTAAATAAGCTCACAACTTATTGATTTTATAATTTATTCAAGTTAAATGATATGTTATATATTAATGACTAAAAAACATTTTTATCAGTTTCATAATTGATATAATGATACATTATTTGGAATAGATTATGTAATTTTTTTCATAATAAACCTATAGTTAATCATTTCATGAATCATGGATATTATAAATGGGTGATAACTGAGGAATGTGAATATAAGATATATAATACCTTATAATTAAAATATTATTCTTTTTTATGTATAATTCATAGTAGTGAAATATTAATATTCAGAAGGGTGTTATAGTGTCTTTAGAGAAAAGGCACGGGGTATACCAACTAATTCACTATCATGTTTTTGACAAATAATATTTTTGAAAATAAATTTATTCCATAAATATACTATAGTAAGTTCCACTAAAAACGTTTGAATTATTATAAATGTGATTCTAAGTGGTAGAGTAAAGGTATTTCTAAATTAAAATTACCTTTTACATCTTAATTTTGATGGTAGTTAAGGGGGGTCATTGAAATTTCATATATATATTGAAAATATTCCATAATTTATTTCCAGACATGTTTCAATATTATAGAAAAATAACTAACCATGTACCAAATATATTTACTAATATATATCATGTTAATATGATAATGAATCCATTAGGTCTGGATTCTTGTGTTTAAGTGGAGTTGTTTGTTATAAATCATTCTTTAGTTACAAATTAAGATAAAAGAAACACCAAGTGAATCTATATTAATTGTCCAATAGTAGTTAAGGAAGAACCACTAATTTTAAGATAGTGGTAGTAATATATATTTTATTGATCTCTATCCTTTGAATGTATATGTTTTGGTATAGGAACATACACATCACTATGTTTTGTGGTAAGATTTATTCCAAGTGACAAATACTATGTAAGAATTTAAAACCAAAAATTGTTTTGTAATCCCAAAATATCTTGGAGATATTATTAAATATAATTAATTAATCCCATAATTAAGTAGTAAAGAGAAACATGAAAATATTGACATGTGGTTATGAACTCATTAATGGAATCTTTGTAACAAAATCATAGGGAAATGAATTTTGGATTTTTCTACACTTGATAGTACTCAAGAATATTTATGAGAAACTATATATAGATTTTAAAAGTCAGTAAAAATAAATCATTATTGATTATTATATTTATTTAAATTATTTAAATGACATATTCAATGATAAATATTTTCTTGAATAACCATGCTAAAATATATTTGAATTGTAATTTTAATAACAACATTTTTTAATCATTTTATATGTTGGTCAAATGTCAGGGCCAGTTTCTTTAATGGAGTCCCAATAGAACATGTATATATGATATAAACAAAAACATATTTTTGGAATCAATGAAATCTAATAAAATATAAAAACAACACATTTTTATTTATGGATATTAGGAAGTTTAATGATCAAAAATATTCATTTTGGATGAGGGGGTTGTTGAGATTATGAATCCTATTAAAGTTCAAGATTCAATTTTCTATAAGGGAAAACTCTATTGGAACCTTTAGACTTATAAAGGTTAGGTTATTTGATCTTTATTAGTTGGAAATGATGTTGTTGGATGTTTTCAGTTTTCAATGTATATAGGATTTTTAAAATGTTCACTGAAAATTCAATGGTGGGTAGTGAGCTAGTTGTAAGTTCAACAAATGTTTAGAACACCAAAAGGGGGAAAAGAATACATTTAAATCATTAATGGTATGGTGTTTTCTACAAATAATGGTGGCATAGGTGCAATATTCATCTACTAGCAATTGTCGATCATGGTGAGAAAATTAGCATTGAATAGGCAATCACAAATATAAATAGATGGATCTTTTCAAATGAAAGAGGTCATGACACCATTTGACTGGTTGGATAATATATATAAAGTGGGTATGACTACATATTGAAGTATTCAATTTTTTTCATTAATCCATTATACATTATTGATATACATGGAAACTAAGTCATAGTGATTTTATTCTTTGTTCCTCAAATGATATTAAAATTGTGCTGATTTTGTTTATGGAAGTAGAATGAATATTTGAACCATGTGCAACATTTATATTTTTTACAATATTTTATTTCCTTTAATTTTTTCCATATAATAATATGTGGTTTTGGTATAAACATAGTACAATAATTTTCACTTAGTGTAGTTATTTGGGTGAGTTTAACCTTCAATGTTTATGAATGATGATGCTTACATAGTTCCTTCTACTAACCTTTTTCTGACTTTGTGGTATTTGGGTAAATAAAAATTCATTAGTTAATGTTTATACGGGATTCTCAAAAATTGGTATCCAATAAAAGGTTGCCAATTTCTCTATAGTTTACTTGTCAAAAAATCAGGTAATATTTTACATTTTTATAATATGTTCAACTCATTAAAAGTCATTATATTGAAAAGTGATGACTAAAAAGAGAGAAAGGTATGGATCAATAAATTTGATAGATTTTATTTCAATATATATCTGACTTAGGATTGGATTATATAATGCTAAATTTTCTATAAGTTTTGATGGGTTTTGTTAGACTATATGTGATAGAGAAATGATAATAGAAAAATCAAGGGTAAAAGGCATTAGGTTTTGTGATGATTTCATTAATGTAGAATGTAAATATGAACATCCATGTCATGACCCCCTCCCACCAATGATGCCCTCTCTGAGCTGGCAATGGTGAAAGTGAGATAATGACCCCCGAGTCTCGCCTTCAGTAGGCCCAGGAGTTGTGAATATCACCAAGGGTATGAGTTTTCACAAATATGGGAGGAATTACCCTTTTATTATTTAAGATCGGGAAATATAATGAGTCAAACACAAAAAGGAAAAAGGAACAAGTAAATGAAAAATAACCCAAACCAATCCCAAATGCATGTTTAAACAATTCTGAAACAAAGTACAAGTATAAGAAAACACAAAAATAAAATACCAAATGAAAAAAGAGTAAAACAACTACAACAACTCCAATTGTCCCGACTAGTAGGGTCTCGCACGGCCCTGGTAGTCCTCTTGGAAACCTGGATGTAAACGTAGGGTGAACATACAAGTATACTCAGTAGAGAAACCTAAAGCTCTCGTGCATAGGTGGTGAGACATCCTAATGTTCTGTGAGAACAATAGAAGAAACCAAAACCTAGCAAGGAATTCTATCCACCCAACCTCACTAGCCATGCTCACCAAAAACACAAAACATCAGGTTGTAGTAAATAAGAACAAGAGTATATAGTACCATACACCATTTTCCCCCACTAGTTAGCGGATCTTCCAAATGGCGAACATCCTGACGCTACCACACTCTTCCTACTCGCACACACCTGGGCCTCAAAAACCACACATCCCTATCACACACACTTGGGCCTCACAAACCGCATATTCCCCCAAACACACCTCGGAATCACAAACCCCTAGCACATCCCTGCCCGAACACACTTGCGCCTCACAAACCACATATCCCACCCGCACACACATGGGCCTCACAAACCACAACCACATCCCCAGTCGAACACACCTGGGCCTTATCCCGAATATTCTTGGGAACAGTAAACCTGCCTGAAGAGTCTTGCTCTAAAATCACACCAATCGAAACCTACCTGGAGAGTCTTGGGTGTAAGGTCGCCTCAAGCCATCAAAGCCTATGGAAGAAGGAGCACGAAGGAGCTAGTAACTAAAGGGAAAAAACCCTCTCCCATGAAATGGGAGTGTTCAGAACTAGGTGCTCAACATGGGTGGGGTGCGACAAAACACAAAGATACATATACATATATGTATACCAAACACACATCCCAACCTATGGCTTCTAAAAACAGAAACTGAGCACGTGCTTCAGCACTACTACTACAAAGCATGCATACAGCAACAAACCCAACCACATTTAGGTCTTCTTATTTCAACAGTATTAGTTTATTAGTTCCTTAACTACTGGTCAATTATCAAACCAGATCAAGAGTTTCATAGAAAAACCCTGCCAACCACAAATCAAGTTAGATAGAACACAAGAAACACAAAACCGACCTTTTTAACATCAATCAATCCCCATTGATTTTTCCTGCATTTAATTCATTACTGTTCTGCACAGTTCATTTATCAACTTTCCAATTTCTTTTAAAATCACAACCCATTAATGCAGCCCTGCTGCCACTATAACCACATATCCATAACCATATCACAAAACAAGGCTCGGGCCACAACATTGCCCCCTTTAATATCATTTACCGTAGCCCTGATAACCATAATATTTGTAATTACCCAGGATTCACCCCCCCTCCCCCCGTTTCACACACCACGTAACCAAACCATCACCCAAATGTTCATTATTCCAATTTGTTCAACCGAGGAGATCACACAAGTGTTCCAGATATTCTTTTAATCATCCAACTTTACGTGATTAACAAATATCCATATTCCTCAAAGTTTCCATCCACAAAACGGTCTAGAAATATAGGGAAACATTTAATTGTGCAATAAAAGTCCCCCAACGACTGTTATTTTCAGTAGGCATAAGCCGATTTAATTCACAACATAACAATAGGATAACCAAAGAGAAACATAACAACTTTCCCATCCCCATTCGTTAAGCCTGTTGTTATATTCATTAAACTGGTTCAACTATATCTTGTGAAAGCAAGAGGACACCCATTCCACATGATGCAAAAATTATAGAGATGAAGGTAAAATCCCTACCTCAATGGTTTTTTACGAAACCACGACGGTCGAAGAATGCTCAAGAAACCGGGTCGATTATCCACAAATATTTTTTAGATATCATATTCTAACACAACCAAGACCAAAGCTCTTCATAATCGACATCCTCACGCTTAGATCTACCCATAACGAGCGTAGATCTAAGAAACTAAGAGAGTAGAATGAGTAGATCTATGAAAACAAGAAAGAACGATCACATACCTCAAGGAACCGGCTACGATTTGCCAAGAAAAGCCTCTGGGTCGCCTCCAAAATGCTTGGTAGAGGTTTTTCTATCTCCAAGGAAGGGTAATACCGAGTTATGGATGATTAGGGGCTTAAACGAACCATTTAGGTGAAAAAGAGTTTAGATCCAGAATTTTAGGATCTAACTTTAAGTGCATGCACAGTTAGTCTGCAGGGTTTAGAAAACCGTACGCTAACCATGCATTTGCTTATGCCTCGCAAAACACTTCTTGCATAGTTAGTCCGCACGGCTAGCCAAACCGTGTGCTAACCGTGCTTTAGATTCTGCCTCCAACACCAACCTTTCATGGTTTGGCCGCACGGTTTAGCCAAACCGTGCGCTAACCGTGCGAAATCTATTTCCCTTAGATCTCCTTAAAATTCCACCCAAACACACCCCCAAGGTACCTCGACCTCCTGGAACACCTCCAGCACCACATTTCACAAAGTAATAGACCGGAGAGGTCCGGTCCATTACATCAGATACCTCACAAAACATTCTCATCCTCGAGAATTAAAAAAAATCCAACCCATAAAAAGGGTAATGTTCCGAACAACCACCCCTCAAGATACCTCTCAGGGATCTCGTCATAACAGGAATGGAACCACTATCCTAATCATATGTGTTAGGAATTCCTTCTCCTATGTCGAGATATTATCTGCTTTAAGCGAAACTGACTTTCCTGCACGGGTTCAATCGCATCTGCATTAATACGTCTCGATTAAGGATCAGGTTTTTCCCTTTCCCCACACATCCGGACATGTTACACACTTCCAGAGAACAAGGAAACAAAACCTCTCCTGACTGAAAATCCAAGAATTCTATATAACAAAGGTACAGAGTATAACATCAAAACAAAGTTCTGAAGAACAAAGCAAAACACAAGTCAAAACAACTCTGGGTACTAACAATGCATATGAGCCTCCTTCTCCCAAGTGCTCTCCTTGAGGCCGCCATGCCTCCACAACACACGAACAAAGGTGATGGTTCATCCACGGAGAACCTTCTCTTCACGATCCTCGATTCTGACTGGCCGTTCCTCGAAGTTCGTGTCACCTCCCATATCTAGATCTCCCCAATATATAACATGAGAGTCATCGTGTAAGTACTAACGAAGCTGGGAGATGTGGAAGATGTCATGAACCTTCTCCAACTGAGGTGGCAGGGCCAGATGATATGCCACCTCACCGACTCTCCTCAGCACCTCAAAAGGTCCGATAAAACTAGGGGAGATCTTACTCCCCTTCCCAAACCTCTGATGCCCCCGTCGAGGGGAAACCTTCAAGAACACATGATCTCACGCATCGAACTCCAAGGGCTCCTCCAACGATCAGCAGAAGACTTCTTCCAGTCCTGAGCCACTTTCATCCTATCACGCACAAGCTGAACCTTCCCTGTGGTGCTATGTACTGCCTCTGGCCCAAGAGCAACTGTCTCACCAACCTCTTCCCAGCAAATGGTTGAACGAAATGGTATTCCATACAAAGCCTCAAAAAGTGTCATGCCAATAGTAGAGTGGAAGTTTTTGTTGTAGGAAAACTCTACTAAATGCATGTGTCGCACCCATGATCCTCTAAAATTCAGAACGCATGCTCACAGTATATCCTCCAACATCTGGATAGTCTGCTCTATCTGCCCATCGTTCTGGGGGTGGAAAGCAGTGCTAAGGCGTAGATGGGTTCCAAAATCATGTTGTAACCCCCTATCGACTTGTGAGGTAAACCTAGTATCCCGATCTGAGATTATAGTCTTTAGAACTCCATGAAAACTCACCACCTCATCTATGTACCTATGTGCTATGGTACTCACTGGGCTCGACTCCTTAATTGCTAAGAAGTGAGCTAATTTCTTCAGTCGATCCACCACTACCCATATAGCATCATAACCACCCTAAGATCTAGGTTGTCCTATGATGTAGTCCACTGAGATTTCTTCCCACTTCCACTCGGGGACATCTAAAGGATGCAACAAACCATTGGGAACATGGTGTTCAGCCTTTACTTGCTGACACACTAGCACCTAGCCACAAACTCTGCCACTACCCGTTTCACCCTGGGCCACCAAAACTATTCTCTTAGGCCTCGGTACATTTTTGAAACTCCCAGATTCAGCACCAAGGATGAGCCATGGAACTCACGAAGAACTCCCTCACGCATCGCCTCTGAAACAAACAACCTTCCATGAAAAAACATCTGATGTCAGCTCTCCTCTGACCATCCTTCTGGAGAATTTCCATGATCGATACGATCCCACATTACTTCTACCTCGGAGTCCCCCCACTGAGACTCTTTCACCTGCTACAATAATGAGGACTACACCGTCATCTGAAACAAATAGCCTATAACACCCTCTACCCTTGCATCCAAGTGAAAGGTAGCCAACTCTCCCATAACCTTCCAAGAATTAGAAGATTCTCAAACCACTTCCTTATGTGAATTCCTGCTCAGGGAATCATCCACAACGTTGCCCATACATTAAGTGTAAGAGATCTCGATGTCATAGTCTTGGAGAAACTTGACCCATCTCTGATGCCGTAAGTTCAGGCCATGCTGGGAGAAGATATAACGTAAGCTCTTGTGATTTGAGAAGACCACAAAGCGCTCACCAAAAAGGTAATGTCGCCACAACTTCAGTTCGAACACTACTATTGTAAGCTCTATGTCATGGGTGGCATAGTTACGCTCATGAGGGCGCAACTACCTAGACCCATAACAGATCACACCTTTCTTCTGCATCATTATGCACCCCAAACCAATGCCAGAAGCATGAAAAAACACCTCATACAACAACCCTTCCTCTGGAAACCAGAGTACTGGAGCACTGACCAACTTCTCCTTCAGGTAGTCGAAAGCTTCTGGCACTTCTCACTCGATAGAAAGACCAGGAACTTCCTAGTCAAATCATTCAATGAAGAAGAAACTCGAGAGAATTCCGAAACAAACCTCCAATAATAACCTGCCAACCCCAAGAAACTACAAACTCCTACCACGCGCTTGTGTTCCTCCCAAGAATCAAATGCCTCAAACTTCAATGGGTCCACTGACACTCTATTCTGAGACACTACGTGCCCATCGAAGAGTACTTCTTGCATCAATAACTTACACTTAGACAATTTCCCATTAAGATGGTGGTGTCAAAGGACTTTCAAGACTGCCCTGAGATTCTAAACATGTTTCTCCTATGATCTTGAGTAGATAAGGATGTCATCAATAAACACAATGACAAACCGGTCTAGAAACTCTCAGAAGACAAAGCTCATAAGTCCCATGAACACAGCTGGTGCATTCGTAACTCCAAACGGCATCACTAAGAACTCGAAGTGCCCAAACCTACTCTTGAAATTTATCTTCGAGGTGTCAATTTCCTTTACCCTTAGCTGGTGATATCCATATTGAAAATCAATCTTAGAAAACAAACCTGCTCCCTTCAACTGGTCGAAGAGATCATCTATCCTTGGAAGGGGTAAAGATTCTTGATCGTTACCTAATTCAACCTTCGGTAGTCTATGCATAGCCTGAGACCACCATATTCCTTCTTCACGGACAAAACTAGAGCACCCCATGGTGACACGCTGGGTCGAACAAAACCCTTCTCCATCAGATCATCAATCTAAATCTACAACTCCCGCAACTCTAAAGGTTCCATCCGATAAGGGGCCATCGAAATCAGATGGGTTCCAGGCTGTAAGTCTATCCTGAACTCAACTTCATGTCGGGGGGGGGGGGGTAGAGTCACAACCTCCTTGGGAAAAACATTGATGAATTCCCCAACAACCTCTGGAACATCCATCATCTTTGTATCAGCTGAAACCACTGATAACCCGCATAACAAGGAAAGGGAAGGCTTCACATGCTGGCTTCCCACCGGATGGCTCCCCTCGCCAACAAAAGCTATACACAACCCATCCACATCGGAGAACACGAATATTCTTCGGAATCAGTCGATAATGGCACTAACAGAAAATAGCCATTTGATTCCTAGAATGACATCGTATGGATACATCTGTAGAAAAAGAAGATCCCCACTAGATCGATACGGTCCCAACATCAACCCACATCCCCAGAAAACACAAGATACACGGGTCTGACCTCCAACTAGTGTACTCATCACCAGGGGTATGGAAAGTCTCTCAACGTCTAGACCCAAGGCATGGTCAAGACCGGGTGCAACAAAGGAGTGTGAAGCTCTCAAATCGAACAAATCATAAATGAGAGTTATGAACAAACAAATCATACCTCGCACTACCTCTGGTCCTACCGGAGCTGCTAACTCTGCTGCGTGCAACTGTCCACGCCCAGCTCTTCTACAACTCTGATGTTGACCACATCCCTGACCACACCTTGGTCGAGGTCCCTGAGGAGAACCTTGAAGTCAACCTCCTCTTGCAAAGTCTACCCTCGGAGGAGCAGGGTCCTGCTTCTGCTGGAAGGGCCTCGCCAGCAATTGGTGCTGCTGAGGCGGGCACTGAACCTACCCACCTCCACCGTACTTAGCTCGGGTCAGGCACCGACTTTGAATGTGCCCGAGAACTCCACAAGAGAAACACTTCGGTCTTGGGCTCGTGAAAAAGGGACGAGGCCCTGGAGATCTGAACTGGAACTGCTGGGGCCTTCTCCTTAGTGGCCTTAATCTAGAAGGTCCTGTCGCAGGAGACCTGCTACTGACTGCTTCCCTTCAACAAACCCGGTTGGATCCCCTCTCATGGTGCACCTCCCAGCGAGTGCATCCTCTCTACAACCATTACCTTCTTCTGTACTGCCGAGTACATCATAAGGGTGAAGGGGGTGACAGCATACTAGAGCGAAGGGCGAAGCGCCTCCTCCAAACGTCTGGCCTGATACTCTTCATCCCGAAAGAGATTCGGGGGAAAGCGTAGGAGATCCTTGAACTTGATACCCAATTCTCATACTGACATACTCCCCTACTGGAGGGAGAGTAACTCATGCCGCTTCTCTACATTGATCATGGAAGAAAGGAGTTCCTCTTGGAACTCCTTCTCATAGTCAGCCCACGAAACCTCTTCCTCTGACCTCTCCCCGAGGTAGAGCGTCCACCAATGGCGTGCCACACCTCTGAGCTGACTGACTACTAGGGGAACCCAGTACACCCTTGGAGCATAGATCAATGTAAAATCAATCCCTATCTCCTCAATCCACCCCTCCATCTCTATAACTAAATTACTACCCTCGTACTTCTTGAGGTTTTATCGCTGGAAAGAACGGAGTGTCTTCTGCCACTGATCATCTTCCTCCTCTCAGTAAATCCTCAACTGATTAACCACCTGAATCTGTTCGGCCTTGACTGTCTGAGTCACCCAGGGACAACATCCAGGTGCCATAGTTGTACGATAAACAAAGACTGCCTAATCCCAAGTAGTAAAGAAAATTTTCAAGGTTTCATTTTATCACTTTATTTCAATTTATTTCCCAGAACACCCAAATCAAGTAAAACAAAAACATAATGATGCATGTACCTTCCCTAGGGTCTCTACCCTACAATCAATGTATTCTCACTTGGTCATTCTGTAGGCTCAGAGTCCTTGCATCTGATCACGGGGGGCCCTAAATTCTCATGTCCTGGTCATTATTCCCTGGCCTATGTCAGACACCAAGATCAGCCAACACTATTGCCCTACCATCCCATTAAATCCTCACAATTCCTAACTCCAGACTCCATCCTATCTCTCAAGTATCACCTCTGATGCCATTTTTTCATGACCCCCTCCCACCAAAGTTGCCCCCTCTGAACTGGCAATGGTGAAAGGCAGATAATGACCCTCAAGTCCCGCCTCTAGTAGGCCCTAGAGTGTCGACTAGCACCAAGGGTATGAGTTTTCACAAATATGGGAGACATTACCCTTTTATTATTTAATATCGGGAAATTGGATGAGTCAAAAACCAAAAGGAAAAATGAACAAGTAAATGAAATATAACCCAAACCAATCCCACATGCATGTTTAAACAATTCTGAAACAAAGTACAAGTACAAGAAAACTCAAAAGTGCAATACCAAAAGAAACAAGAGTACAATAGCTGCAACATCTCCAAATATCCCGACTAGTAGGGTCCCGTACAGCCCTGGTAGTCCTCATGGAAACCTAAAAGTAAACGTAGGGTGAGAATAAAAGTATACTCAGTAGGGAAACCTAAATCTCTCATGCACAGGTGGGGAGACATCCTAATGTCCTATGAGGACAATAGAAGAAACCTAAACCTAGAAAGGAATTCTATCCACCCCACCTCACCAGCCACTCTCACCAAAAACACAAAACAACAGGTAGTAGTATATAAGAACAAGAGTATAGGGTAACCCGCACCATTTTCCCCCACTAGTTAGCTAGTCTTCCTAACGGTGAACGTCCTGACGCTACCACACTCTTCCTGCCCGCACACACCTGCGCCTCAAAAACCACACATACCACCCACACACACCTGGGCCTCACAAACCACATATTCCTCCGGCACACACCTCAGCCTCAAAAACCCCTAGCACATCCTCGCCCGAACACACCTGCACCTCACAAACCACATATCCAGCCCGCACAAACCTGGGGCTCACAAACCACAACCACATCCCCGCTCAAACACACCTGGGCCTCATCCCAAAGATTCATGGGAACAGTAAACCTGCCCGAAGAGTCTTGGGCTAAAATCACCCCAATCGAAACCTACCTGAAGAGTCTTTAGTGTAAGGTCACCTCAAGCCATCACAACCTATGGAAGAAGGAGCAATAAGGAGCTAGTAACTAAGGGGGAAACACCCTCTCCCATGAAATGGGAGTGTTTGGCACTACGTTCTCAACACGGGTGGGGTGCGACAAAACACAAAGATACAAATACATATATGTATACCAAACACAAAGCCCAACCTATGGCTTCTAAATATAGAAACTGAGCACGTGCCTCAGCACTGCTACTACAAAGCATGCTTACAAAAATCAAACCCAAAACTATTTAGGATTTCATGTTTCAAAAGTATTAGTTTATTAGTTCCTTAACTACTGGGCAATTATCAAACCAGATCAAGTGTTTTTTAGAAAAACCCTACCAACCACAAATCAAGTTAGATAGAACACAAGAAACCCAAAACCGACCTTTTTATCATCAATAAATCCCCATTGATTATTCCATTATTTAATTAATTATTATTCCCCATAGATCATTTATCAACTTTCCACTTCTTTTTAATATCACAAACCATTACTGCAGCCCTGATGCCACTATAACCACATCTCCTCAACCGTATCACAAAACAAGGCTCGTGCCACAACATTGTCCCCATTAATATCATTTACCGCAGCCCCGCTACCCATCATATTCTTAATAACCTAGGATTCACCCCCCCCCCCCCTTCACACACCACATAACCAAACCAACACCCACATGTTCATTATTCCATTTTCTTCAACCGGGGTGATCACACAAGGATTTTGAATATTCATTTAATCATCCAACATTACATGATTAACCAATTTCCATATTCCACAAAGTTTCCATCCACAAAACGGTCTAGAAAGATAGGGAAACATTTAATTGTGAAAGCAAAGACCCCTAACGACTGTGATTTTCAGTAGGCATAAGCCTATTCAATTCACAACATAACAATAGGATAACCAAAGATAAACATAACAACTTTCCCATCCCTATTCTTTAAGACAGTTATTATCTTCATTAAACCGGTTCAAATATGTCTTGTGAAATCAATAGGACACCCATCCCGCATGACACACAAATCAGAGAGACGAAGGTAAAATCCCTACCTCAATGGTTTTTGATGAAACCACGATGGTCGATGAACGCTCAAGAAACTGGGCCGATTCTCCATAAATATTCTTTAGATATTCTATCCTAACACAACCAAGACCAAAGCTCTTCATAATCGACATCTATACGCTTAGATCTACCCATAACGGGTGTAGATATAAAAAACCGAGAGAGTAAGAGGATTAGATCTAAGAAAACAAGCAAGAATGATCACATACCTCAAGAAACCAGCTTCGATTTTCTAATAAAAGCCTCCAGTTCACCTACAAAACACTTGGGAGATGTTTTTCTACCACCAAGGAAGGGTAATCCCAAGTTATGGACACTTAGGGGCTTAAACGAACCATTTAGAGGCAAATGAGTTCCAATCCACAATTTTAGGATCTAACTTTAAGTGCATGCGCGGTTAGTCTGCACGGTTTAGCAAACTGTGTGCTAACCATGCATTAGCATCTACCTCGCCAAACACTCCTCGCACGGTTGGTCTGCACGGTTATCCAAACTGTGCACTAACAGTGTGTTAGCTTCTGACTCCAACACCAACTTTGCACGGTTTGGCCGCACGATTTATCCAAACCGTGGGCTAACCATGCAAAAGCTATTTCCCTTAGCTCTCTTTAAAATTCCACCCAAACACACCCCCAAGGAACCTTGACATCCCATTACACCTCTAGCACCACATTTCACAAAGGAATAGACTGGAGAGGTTCGGGCCATTACAATCTAAGATAATAAAACTACAATTGAGTATATAGAAGAACAAGAAGATATATAAATTGATCATACTTCAGTAAAAAATGTGTGTTTGACATGATAGTTGTTTAGCACGACGGTATTTTGTGGAAGATCAGTAACAGATCATGTGAATGATTTCAACTTGATTTGATGCTTCATTGAGTCTATGAAGTTACGATTCATCAATGATGTTTGGGTTATATTTTTGTTATCACCTTTTTGAGGATTCTGAGACACAATGGTGACAATGATGATTAACTTATTTGGAAATAAAAACATGATATTTGATGATTTCTAAAACTTGATTATTAATATAAATATCTAGAAGAGTGTGATTCAAGGATCTTTTGGTAATGTATTTAATATAGATGGATGAGAGAGATACCCTACACCTGCACTCAAGAATGTAGTCCTAAAAATCATAATTTAATTTCTAGAACTAGCATCGACTGAGCTGACTAAATTCAAATGCATGTATATTTCTAGAATTCATATATTACTACTCACAATAATCACAATGTCCCAGAACCTAGAGGTTTAGTGCCTCTGTAGATTAACTATAAAAACTCTTATTTCACATAATTACTCCAACTAATGTCATAACATCACTAAATAATTATTCCATATACACATAATCCCATGATTAATTTCCAAGTAAAAAATGAAACTTAAGAAAGTGGTTATCTCAAACATTTAGTAAGGGAGAAACATATCAACATGTCATCTAGGGTTAGAACATAATTCTGAAAAACATGAGAGTTACATAAATATCTAAATTAAAATGATATGGAAAATTTATATATCTCCATGAAATATGAAATTATTAAACATATACCCTGAAATAAGAGTACAAAATCATGAAACAATAATCACAATCCATAAATGATATTAAAGGAATATAATAAACAAATGTGGCGTAACAATAAGAACAAATAATTATAAAACTATGAACATAGCTAAATGAATCAAGTCCTAACTCAATATTCTAAACATGGATAACTGAATAACATTCACTATTAATCATATAGAAGTAACTAACCACGTTAACTCCATATTTAATCAGGTGAACATATCTATCCTCATTATGTATACACTCAACTTTATAATCACATGCAATTTTAAAACCACAGTCAATGCATTAAAGAGATATATAGGACCCAACTATTGTATAAAGATAATAATTTAACATGTGTGAAACATAAAATAAATAATATATCATACCATGAAAATAAAAATGAAGATATATATTTTTATTAACATTTCCATGTGGTATTGCATAAAATGGCCTCAAGAATCAGATAAATTGATTCCAAAATTCAATGACCCAAAAAGGATAATTTCCCAGGATTATTTATATGGAAATATATAAAACAGCTCTCTGTTGGGGAAAAATATTCTTTAGATAAATAAGAAAATGGATATAAAAGTCCTAAAAATATTTTTCATACAAATTTTCAAACTTGTTATAATAGGATAATGTTATGAATCTTTTTCAAACTAATTTTTTATAATGTAAAATTACAAAAATTATAAAAATAAACATTAAAATAAATCCCAATAGTGGGCCCTTTAATGGAAATAATAGTTAATTAAATAAATTTAAAGAGTAATATAAGATATTTGATTGCGCAAAAAAATCCTTCATAATATTTACAAATTTATTTATTGAAAAACACATCATGAAAATCATAATGATGATTCCTATTAATTTTTCTATGGTAAATATGAATATCATAATAAATAATATGTATTTTAATTTTAAAATAATCGTTTTGGACACTGGAAAGAATAATAAATATTAAAATGGAAAGGAAAGGGCTTATTAGAGATGATATGATATATTCATAACAATGTTATGCATTTAAAAGAAATAAATTTATCATGAAAAAATATGTGAATTAAAAATTTATTTTACATTGAGATAAAGATAAATAAACATATATATAATATCTTATAGTTGAACCACAGAATAATGAATTTTAGGAGGAACACTAAAAATCAGTGAACTATGATTTAAGTTAACAAAATACCTTGAAGATTTTGTAAAATTTTAATTAAAAAAATTATAAAGAGAACATGAAATGGAATTGAAAATAAATTGAATTTTAGTAAATGATTTATAAAATACACATACATAGAAGTATATAGATCATAGAAAAGAAGTTGTGAAAATCTAATATGTCTTAAAGAAAGGTTGTTGACATGATAAATCCTTTATCATTACTCTCAACCACCACTGTGGGATATAACCTCAGGTATAATAAAATTAACCACGTTAATAACTTATTTCAAAACCCAATTCAGGTTTATTAAACGTTATACACTTTAATTATAATCATTCATTACACATTTATTAGTTATTTATTGTTTATTTTTTTAATTGGAGTTTAGTGTTTTTGATGTTTCTCATGCTCACTACAATGTCAATGTCATTCCCCCTATGTTGATACCAAGTTCATAATTCCTAGTTTATTTAAGGTACTTTAATAGACTTTTTAATGTTATAATTTCTATCTAAGAGAGTTTTAGTTATGATTCATGAAGATAAAATCAGTTATCGTCTTATTTCAAAAAAAATAACCAAATTAGGTAACAAATTATAAACAATTTTACTATCAATATTATCTATACAAAATCTTAATCATTAAATAATAAAAACATTATTACAAAAAAACATATATGAACCATATATATATGGTATTTGTAATATTTCAACCCAAACTACCAGGTCTAAGTCGTATGCTATGTGACCTCGTGGGCACCTCCCATTACACAAGAGGATGTCGACTTGTAGGGAAGGTCTAAGACCACCTATGGAGAAACTATACCTTCAGTATCATGTCATATGATCAATACTAATCAATAAAAAATAGTTGATAATAATATTATATGCATAAACTAAATAAATAACATATATATAATAAAATTTCTCTCAATATGGAAATCCAAACCAGAATGTAAAAATTAGATACTTAAATGGATAAAAAAACATATATGGGTCCTTCAGAGTCTATCTCGGTTAGCTCCCACTCCATGCTTCACTACATAACATTCCAAAATAGTTCCCTTTCTCTTTTTCAAGTCCTGAGTCATAAAATCAATAAGAAAACTGAAATTCATGAGTAGGGTGTGAGTAAAAAGACTCAGTAGGACACCACCAATTTGTCATTAACAAGTGAACACATGCATAAAAGATTGTAATCTAATAAAAGTTAAATGTTCACAGAAGAAACAATCTTGTTGAGCATTCATGCACTAACCAAGCTGCTAAACACCTCAGTTATACCTTCTTCGATTTCATTCCAGAAAACATTATAACAATCATGCAAACAACTCAACATAATAACCAACCTTTAGTTTCTCAATATCCACACAAGCCCCGGGACTTCAGGTCAAACCACACTTGGTTATCATTCCCCAGTGATATCTCTAGGTCAGATCACATTTCTTATAATGTCCAACTATTTCCATGCAGGTCTGATCGCTCATGATCATCATTCCCCATCGCCATCACATATGGGTCTGATCACTCATGATAATTATACCCCTAGATCATGCCACACCAGGCCATCATGCACCGTCATCCATCTTAGTCTCATCATCAGGTCTAACATAGCGTCTAAACATGCACCCCCTCTAGGGATACCATGTCAAGACAGATCACCTTTCATATTGGTACCATTCATAACACAATAACCTATCATATAAAAAGAATATCACGATGAAATAGTGGAGTCATACATAACATATCATGAGTGTGAGAAAATCAATACATGCACACATGTGAGAAAATCAACATGGTCTAAATTATATCAATAAGCATAATTAAAATTTGATAATCAATTAAATGTAATGGTTACACCCTCACCCTCATGAATCACATAACAAGAATGGTTTAATCAAATATAAATCACATTTCTTGATAACATTATATATATATGGAATGAAAGAGTAAGGAACTTCCTACCTCAAAGGCATCCATATAAATGGTAAAGTCTGTTGAAGGTTTCATCGCCTGAACCTAGCTCACACACCACCCAAAATATGATCATGTTTAGAGGACTCCTAGAATCAAAACTAGATATTTTATTCCTATAAAAATTTAAATATTACATGTGATGATAAATTCTCCATCCTAGGTAATTTACTAATTATCATTTCAAAGTCATATTTGATGGTATTTTCTCCCTCTTGGAAAATTTTGAAATAATGATTTTATGCCAAAAAAAATTATAGAAATATTTTCATTGTCATTAATTATAAAACCAAGTTTGATAATTTATGCCTCTAAATTAATTGAAGTCCACATCTCGTATTCCTTATAATTATTTTTTAATAAAACTATAAAATCATTCTTGATAATCTAATAATTATACTCTAGTTATTTTATATCTTCGCCAAATAATAAATCCTTTATAATTATAACTGGATAATTTGTATATTTATATTCTAATACTTTTCATAATAAATTATCCTTTCACTGTTCTATTATGATAATTTATTACAAAAAATTATCCTTCGATAATTTGAAGAAATTTTCCTTTAATAATTCTTGATAGTTATTTTTGATAAAATGTGTAATTTCCCTTTGATAATTCAAAGCAATTACCCATTTCATCACAAATTAGACTTTGATAAATTTCGTAAATTAAACATTGATAATTACTTTATAAAAATTTGTTAAAATTTTCATTTGTTAACTCCATATTATTACTTTTTGATAATATTATACAATTATCCTTTGAAAATTCTTTGTACTTAACATTTGATAATTTTCATAATTATTCTTAATTTTTAAAACATTGAAAAAATATTAATTTAAATCTAAAAAACATACCTTGTCACCTTCATATAAATTGATATTAAAATTCTATTCATCAAAATGAACCCAATTATAAGGATAGTACATCAATACCATTAGTAATGGGGATGTTATAAATGAAATAAGTTTTAAGGATAATAAAACAAATTTAAAAATAAAGATAGAATAATGGATAGAGGGAGAGAAAGAGGGAGGAGAAATTCCTCTTGCTCATTTCTGGTTTACCATGTGCCTCCACCTTCTCTATTTAAAGTATTTTTTATATTTCATTTATTATTATTTTTTAATTCATTAATTCATTTCTCTTATCCCTATGTATTTCACATGGATCTCCATTTTTGTGTTTCTCCATAATGCGACTTTTAATGCATCAAATAAATACCTTACTATTTATTATTTACATAATATCTCATTCAAAGCACATCATATGTTTATTTAATTTATAACCTCTCTAAAACAATTTAATTAATCTAAAAAATATATTTTAATGACACCATTTATATATATAGTAATATTCATTATATATATTTACACACTAGTATATATATACACACTCAAACACACAGATATATATATTTATATGTTCAAATATATATATATATATATATATATAACCCATGTATAAATGTGTTTTATATATACTCACCTCTATGTATATTTATTTATAAAATTACACATGTGTATATATATAAATTTATATACATGTAAATATTTGTAACCTACATATATATACCTACATTATATATATATATATAAACACTTTAATTTTTCATCCAAAAAATATTGTTTTTCATAATTAACAATAATAATAATAACAAAAAAATTATTATTTTTATTGTTAATTATCTTCAATCATTATCACCATTATCATTTCAATAAAATAACCTTTACTAGATACCATTTAGTTAATAAATTTATTTTTATCATAACTTTCTATTTATGCAGGACAAGTGATAATATCTCTATAAATCTTATTTTGGGCTATGCGAGCGCGTGATATTCATATAGCTGAAGGGGACGCTAATACCTGTTATTTCCACCAGAAGGCCTCAGCAAGACGCCGGAAAAACTTTATTTCTGGCATTCTTAATTCAGACGGTAGTAAAGTATCTGACCCAGGGGGAATCCAAGAAGCATTCCTGAGCCATTTCCAGAAACTCTTCTCTGCAGGCCATCCTTACATTTCTCCCAAGATTGAGGACTGCATCAAACCTGTGATTTCTGACGATATGAACAGACAACTTTCTAAAGATGTGACGAATGACGAGACTCTTCAGGCCTTAAAGCAAATCCACTCTACGAAAGCCCCGGGACCAGACGGATTCCACGCCCTCTTTTTCAATAACTACTGGCACATCATCGGTCCAGACTTGTGCAATTTAATGCGGGATATTTGGGCGGGGAAAACGGACCTGTCTCCTCTTAATGATACTATTCTTACTCTCATTCCCAAGATGAAAAATCCGCAAGGGGTGTCGGACTTTCGACCGATCAGTCTGTGCAATGTCTCGTATAAGATCTTCTCGAAGATCCTGGCGAATCGGTTGCGTCCTTGGCTACCCGACGTCATTTCTGAGAACCAAAGCGCTTTTGTGGCAAAAAGGTTAATCACTGATAATGCCATTATTGCTCATGAAATTTTCCATTCCATGAAAACACGTACACGAGCAAAGAGAGGGATCATGGCGTGGAAATTGGATATGGCTAAGGCCTATGATAGAGTGGAATGGAACTTCCTGGAATTTGTGATGCTCAAGATGGGTTTCTGCACCAAATGGATTGCCATGATCATGCAATGCGTCTCGTCAGTTTCCTTTTGCATTAATGTCAACGGGGTGCTCACCCGAGGCTTCTCCCCATCCCGTGGGCTTCGCCAGGGAGACCCCCTTTCACCCTTCCTTTTTATTTTAGTGGCTGATGTGTTTTCTAACCTCCTTTCCAGGGCAGCCTCGCTTTCCATAATCCATGGGGAGAAAGCGTGTCGCAAGGGCCCTCCGATATCCCACCTATTCTTCGCTGATGATTGCCTTCTTTTTTCTCGAGCTACCCCTAATGAGTGTACTGCAATCTGCCAGGCGATACAACAGTATGAACGGGCTTCAGGACAAATGATCAATCAGAGTAAATCAGAAATTTCTTTCAGCTCTGGAGTTCCCCAGCCGAAAAGAGAAGATCTCTGCTCTTTAGCACGCATTCCTGGGGTCGATAAGCACCAGAAGTATCTTGGGCTCCCGACGGTGGTTGGACGGTCAAAGAAAGAAATCTGTTCAGCTATTGTGGATCGAATTGAAAGAAAAATACAAGGTTGGACCCCTAAAAAAATCTCCAAGGCCGGCAAGGAAATCCTCATCAAGGCGGCACTTCAATCTGTCCCCAGCTATTTGATGTCTATTTTTAAACTCCCTGACGTGGTGCTTTCAAAGATTCAATCCAGTACATCTAACTTTTGGTGGGGACGAAAGGACGGAAAAAATAAAGTCCACTGGATCGCCTGGTCTGCTCTCTGTCAACCAAAATCTGAAGGCGGAATGGGCTTCCGGGACCTTTCCCTTTTTAATGATGCTTTGCTGGCTAAACAAGGCTGGCGTATGATTAATAACCCATCATCCCTTTGCACGCGTGTTCTCCGGGCTAAATATTTCCCACATAAGGATTTTTTGGACTCCCATCTTGGCTATCGACCCAGTTTTCTCTGGAGAAGCATTTGGGGCGGTCGTAATCTTCTGAGGAAAGGTCTCGGCTGGAGGATTGGGAATGGTTCTACGGTCAAGATTTGGACCGATCCTTGGCTTGTTGATCAGACAGGCACGAAGGCGTCATCCCCTACTTTTCCAGGATCCGAACATGCCACAGTCTGTTGCCTTTTTGATGATCAAGGGGCGGGATGGTGTCTGGAAAAACTCTTCTCCTGGTTTAATGAGAGGGATAGGCGAATTATTCTGAGTATTCCCTGTGTGTCAGACGCAGGGCCAGATCATCTCTACTGGACAAACGACAGCTCAGGTGAGTATACAGTGAAAGCTGGCTACCGGCGAGCTCTTTCTGCTCAGATTTCAGAAGGAGATGCGAGGCCCTGGACATCAATTTGGAAGCTTAATGTTCCCCCTAAAGTTCGCTTTTTCTGGTGGCAGGTGTGTTCCGGTATCCTCCCAACTAAGAGCCTCCTTGTCTACAGACACTTCTCAAACGACAACTCTTGCCCTTTCTGCCCTTCTGAGACTGAATCCCCTTTCCATGCTCTAGTTCAATGTCCCGGGGCTCAGGAGGTTTGGAATGGCTGGGGATCAACTTTTGAGCTGTTTCTGGACACCGTCTCAGATCTTACATCTCTCCTGATGCGATGGTGCTCCTCCTTTTCGCCGGCCAAAACAGGCGCCCTGTGCATCTTGGCTTGGATTATCTGGAATAGGCGGAACGAGGCCATTTTCAATCATTTCCGGAGGCCCCCCAGATTTTGGATTGACCGGGCATTGTCTTGGATTACGGTTTGGCAGAACCACCCTGAACAACAAAGACTGTCCATCCACCCTCCTCTTCCCCAACATTGGTGCCCCCCACCGGAAGGGATTTTTAAGATCAATGTGGATGCCGCTCTCCCTAAGGATGGCCCAGTTGGACTAGGTTTACTGGCCCGTGACAACCTGGGAAATCTTATCGCTGCCAAATACGAGGCACATTATGCACTATGGGAGCCCTCAGTCGCGGAGGCCGCCGCCATCCTTGCTGGATTAAACTTCGCAAAAGATTGCGGTTGGGATTCCATTCACATCGAATCCGACTGTCTCACTGTAATCAATGCCATCAATCTCACTAATGGCGGGCTTCAACCTTTCGGTCCCATTATCCGGTGTATTCAATCGCGGAGACAAGGCTTCAAGTCCTGCAATTTCTCATTTATTAGAAGGGAAGCGAATGAAGCCGCTCACAAGATGGCAGGCATTGGCCCTCCCTACGAGGATTTGCTTTGGCTCAATCATTTTCCATCGTGGTTATGCTCCTGTATTTCTGCTGATCTCCATCATTAATGGATCCGTCTTATTTTGTTGTCAAAAAAAAAAAAAAAAATCTCGATCCGCACAAAAAAATATCCCTCTAAGGTAAACACTGCATCCCGAAAATAACAGTGGTCTTAGATTTATCATATGGAACACTGTTTGAGATATATTCCATTATTTGTAGAAAATATATAATAAAAATATTAAAAATATTATCCTTTCATGAGATCTTACAAAATGTCTGATGCACACAAATATTAGGTAGTTCCAAGGGTAAAACCCTTATCACGATACTAACTGTTGTCATTGATTTTTCATAAGATGTACCATTTGAAATATATTCAATTATTTTGCATAAATATATAAATAAAAATATTAAATAATTTATCCTCACATGCGATGTTACCAAACATTTGATGCATGAAAATGTTATGTCGCCCATAGGATAAACCCCTCATCTCAGACCAAATATTAGTCTCATATGTTTAATACGATTCACCATTTGAGATATATACAATTATTTTTTAGAAACCATGTTCCCATAATATTATATATTTAATATTTTTATTATGTTTATGTTGAGGATATACAGGCCTCATAATCATGTGTTATCTCAGTGCATAACTCCAAAACTTTTCTGTATAATATTACATGGTATTAACTGGGGTTTTACTAGTACATAAATCCCTTTAAATCATATAATATGTTTTTGTCATTGAAAACCTACATTTTCAAATTAAATAATCATTATTTATCATAAATGATGGTTTTTAATGTTCTTTAAAAATTTATGATGTCAAAATGTGCCCTCTCTTTTCATTTCACTTCCTCGAGAACTGTTTATAATGGTCTTGTATGAACAACTCGTGAAACTAAGTTAAAACATTAGACTCCTGATCTCACATCTCCTCTTAGATACATCCATACTACCACAAAATTCAAACAAGTGGTATTGACTTCCCTTGAAGTAATTTCTCACTCTAGACTAATATCTAAATCGGATGCTCCTCATATGATGCATCTAGCTCCAACTCAATATCCTCATAGTCTATTGCATGTGTAGGATCGTTCATGTGCATTTGAGATTGAGAAATGTCAAAAACATCATCCATGAGTCAATAATAACAAGGAAATACCATATAGTACACCACTTTCCCAACCCGTTTGGTTATATCAGTGGCTCTAAAAAACATGGTTCATGTTATCCCCGCTTCCATTGACTTTGGTGCTCCAACCAATAATTCACTCACAAGAAAAACTGGATCGAACAAAAAAAACACTAAAGGTATCATCCCATCATCGGCATAAGGTATCTATTTGCATCGAGTGGTGATAATCATATTTTTTAGAAACTAGAATCTTATCATGGACTATACTAGGGCCCACAACTATATTCCCACCCACATCATTCCGTTAAGGTGTTGAACAACACAACCACCCGTAAAAAGACTCTAAAGGTGATAAGGCTAGTTGATCATTTGACACTCTACCAAAGCTAAAGATGAAATGTCAACACATATTCTCTTATATTTGTATAGTCCTCTTGAATAATCCATCAATTTGAGGATGGTACGTCGTTCTCAATATCAGCTCAGTCCCTAGGGGTTTTTTAATCCCTACCTAAATAATGAAATAAAACATGAATATCTATCTAAAATAATTCTAAAAGAAATTATGTGAAGTCATAAAATCTCTAATAAATATATCTTCCATGGATCCTCCACTTATTTATTCTCTCTAATAGGTAATAGGTGGGAAGATATTGTTAGCTGGACAACAATGACCTAGAATGCATCATGAAACCTCAGGGCCCTAGGTAACTCCATTACAAAGGCCATCGTGACATCTTCTCACACCCACATAGGTATCTACAGTGACTGCAAAAACAAATTTAGATGTTGGTGTTTGGCCTTAACCCATTGAAAAGTAATTAAAAGGGAGAAAAAATCAAGAATATCTATCTTTATTCTAGGCCACCAAAACTACTACATGAAGTCATGATACATCTTGTTCACACCATGTTGTACTATTAATCTAGAGGTATAATAATACATCATCATCTCCTCTCAAAGGGAGGTAAAGACTAATACTCTCCCATATACCAAAATTACATCATCTTCTTTGATGGCCATCCATGTATTGAATCACTACCTCATAGTTATACCCTCATCACATCACACTATGGGTATCTCTCGTGACTAGTATTCACCTGGTCTACTAGAGGATATGTGATCATTAAATGGGGAAATTACTAGATCCCTGATCTTCTGATGTGTCTAGGTGAACCTTAATCTCCCTCAACTTAGTCGTTTAGATGTGTTAACGGTGTATCAAAATAGTATACGCACATGGAATGAGATCAATCTCAAATTAAGGTGACAATTATTTAGATTCTTTACTAGTTCAATGATTACAAAAAATATTTAAACTCATTATTTATCATGCTAAGAGACTATAGTGATCTGGAAGGATGCGGACTATTAAAGTTAAAAATCATTTCATACTTGAAAATAGTTCTAAACTCTTCTACCTCAAACAGATAATAAGATAAAGACTTCTATTTGAAGTGTCCATGCTTCCTAAAGCACAAAGAACATGTGGATTCATGATCATCATTATTCTATTACACATCATATCGTAAATTAAACACATACTTCTTTGTGTAAGTATTCCGACGCGGTTCCAAAGTAGTCCTCTAATACTACACTGAAGTAACATGTTCTGTAACATATAGAAATACACTTTAGAAAAGAAACAAAGTCATTAGTATAAACCCTTATCATTCTATGGGATTACATAGTGTTCTACTAGTATTATACACTTAACCCAATGTATACCCCTCCTATTACTAACCCTGGTCATCGTCTCTATATGTTAGTCACAGTGGTCAAATATGTACACAAACATAACAAAACACTCAGTTCAACTAATTAAATCCAAAAAAATGTATATCACATAACAAGAAATAGAGATATATCACACAAAATAAACCATCTCGATCACATAGTACAAAAACAAGATATTTAATTAATAAACTATTATATAACACAACATCAAGTATATATATATTGTATATGAACCTATGTGTCTAGTCTTGATAAATTAACGCACTTGGAATCCCATATATAAACATCATTTTCATCACCCAAGGTAATTTAAATAAACTATACCACTAAAAATGTTCCCATCTTATAGTAACTCGAAGGTCTGTTATACTTTTCTAGCCAAGCACTGATATTGTTCCCCTAACCTAGTCTCAACCATCCTATATCATGTCTATCTAGTCTCAAACGAAGAAAAGAGAAGAAATAAATTAACAAGTCACCATCCTTTGATACCAATTTTAACATCCCATCTCAAACCACAAGGTCCAAGTCAGATTCTATGTGACCTCATGCGCTCCTCCACATACACAAGAGACTACCGACTAGAAACGAGTTTCTGTGACCATCTATAGGGAAAGTATAACCTCCATATCATGCCATAAGGAACAAAAATAATCTATAAAAAATAATAAACAATAATATTAAATATAGAAACAAAATTAATGAGATACATATACTAAAATAGCCTGCAATGTGGAATAATTTTCTAGAAAGTAAGCAGCGGATAAACAAATAGATAAAAAAATAAATAAACATTTTTTGATTATTGGGAGTCTATCCCATCCCACATCTCCTCTATGATCCACTACTCAACCATCCACTATAAGGACCATCCCATTCACTCGATCACAATTCATGAAAGCTACAATCCCACTGAAATGCCCATGTATGGTGTGAGTAAAAAAACCTAGTAAGACACCACTAATTTGTCCTTAACAAGTGGGAACATGAATAAGAGTTTATAAAATAATAACTGATAAAAATTAACACAAGTAACAACCATGTTGAGTATTTTTTCACTTACCAAGTTTCCACAAACCATGGTTTTGCTAACTTTGGGTTCATGCTATAAAATATCAGAGTAATACTATAAACAGCTCAACATAAGAGCTGTCCTCAAGATCCTCAATTCCCTCAAAGGCCTCAGTACTTTATTTCAGACCACACGAGGACATCATTCCCCATTATAATATTTTGGTCAAGTCACATAGACAATCATGTCCCACTGTTTCCATGACGGTTTGACCACTTCTAATAATCATGCCCAACAGTCATCACATATGAGTCTGATCACTCATGATCGCCATACCCCCAATTCAGGATAAAATATACAATCATTCCCCACCATCTATTTTAGTCACATCAAGAAGTCATGTGTAGCGCCTGAACATGATCCCCCTCTAGGGATACCGAGACAATATGGGTCCACCATTCACATTGGTACTATGAATAACAAAACAACATAGTATAAACCAATAATATTACAAGGAAACAGTGGTGTCATGCATAAAATATCATGAGTGTGATGAAATCCATACATGAAAAAACGTGAGCAAATTAACGTGGTATGAATCACATAGACCCACATAATAATAATATGTCAATTAAGTAAGACTCGTGCCTATACACAAACCCTCATGCATTGCCTAACAATCTTGGTTGGTCCATCCTAAATCGTATATCATTCTAACATCATATATATGGACCAAAATGGTATAGTAACACCCTACCTCCAAGTCATCAACATCAATGGTAATGTTCATTGAAGGGGTCATCACCCAAACCTCATTCACACCATCCAAAATTTGATTACACGCTAGGGTCTCTTACAATCATAATTGGCTATTTTATTCTTATAATATTTAAAATATTACAAGAAATGATAGTTTCTATCTTTTGTATAATTTCGGAATTATCATTCTCATATCACATGTGATGATATTTTTTCTCCCGTAGATAATTTCAAATTTATAATTATATTCCAATGAATCTGCTTGAAATATTCTCCTAAAGAATAATTATACAACCATGTTTGATAATTTATAAATCTAAATTAATTTAGGAATGCATAATGTGATCTTTATAATTATTATTTAATAGAACAATATAATTATCCACAACACTTTCATAATTACCCTCTTATAATTTGATGTGTTTGTTAAGTAACAACCCCTATATAATTATCCTTTGATAATTTGTAGAATTTTATTCTAATAATTAATCAAACCATTTCATTTATGCCAGACAAGTAATAATATCACTATAATTATATAACTTCCCAGTAATTCACCTATGAAAAAATATCTCACAATAGTTATGAAAAATAGAAATTATTTAATTACTCATCTATTTTTTTATTTTATTTTTCATTGACACAAATAATATTAATAATATAATTATTTTTACCCTTAAGTGTGATCTGTAAAAATGTATAATACATAAAAAAATTTATGCCCTTCCTAGGATAAACCGCATATAGCGGACCTAACAGTTGTATCAGATTTCTCATATGACGCGCTGTTTGAGAGATATTTAATTATTTTTTTAAACAATATATATTAAATATTTAAAAAGATTATTTTGAATTGCGATCTAAGAAAAACTCTAGTGAAAAAATATTATGTTGTTCCTAGAGAAAACCCCACATCTATGGCCTAAGGATTGTTTCATATTTCTCATAAGACACACCCTTTGAGAGATATTCAATTATTTATTGAAATATATAAATAGAAATATTAAATAAGTTAAACTCACATGATATGTAACCAAATTCCCAATGCACACAAATATTATGTCATTTATAGTGTAAACCTATCATATCTGACCTAACTATGGTCGTATATTTATCATACAATGCACTATTTTGAATATATTGAATTATTTTTGAAACTTTATGTGTGTGTAATATAATATATTAATTATTTTTATTCTATCTGAACCAAGTCTCTACGGACCTCAAAATCACCTCTTATCTCAGCGCCTTACTTTGTAAATGTTATATAGAATATTCTAAATTGTTAACTGGGATTTTACTATTATGAAAATACATCTAAATCATCTATTATTTTATTTTTATTGAAAAAATAAATTTTTATTTATAAGTTATCATAACTTATCATCGGTGAGGATTCTTAATTTTTTTTAAAAATTTATTATATTACATTGGTGATAAAAATTATAAACCTCATTTATGGAGGTGGTAGTTCCCACATAGCATGAGTGGCATTTTCATTTTCCATTATATGAGTAGGTGATAGATAATAATTGTTCAGCTAATATAATAACATTTTTTTTATAATGATAATTATTTCACTATATAATAATGCTTAGAATAGGTTTTTAGTAGAATTGATGAGAAAAATAATGAAGAGGAAGTAAGGGAGTGGGTAATACTCACATTGAGAGTTCGAATCTTCTCTTAAAAGATCGTTGGAAATAAATATAGAGGACTATGGTTATTTTTCTGTAAATAAGAGATACAAAAGGTTTCATTAAAGTCTAAGAGATTAAAAAAGGAAGAATTTAAATGGAATTTAAATGGATTTGTTAGGATTTAATTTGGAGTAATTGACCACCTTTTAAATGTTAAAAAGAGGAACCATTACTTGGAAATGATAGTTAGGTGAGGGTTAAAGATGGAATCACATGAGAGTTGGGTGAGGAGTGGTTGGTGAGACATGTGAGTATGAATTTAAAACCTGAAAAGAGACTTATAAAAGTTTTATATTTTTTAAATACATAATAAAATTCAATCCATTTATGTTACACATTTTTACATATATTAAATTTGATTAAACTATTACCGTGGTAATTATTTTTTACTAAAAATATAAGACATCCCTTATAAAAAAATAATTATGTGCTAATTAAATATCTTGACATGATTAAATTTAATTTAATTTTTTAAATATGAGAAAAATGTTTTTTAAATTAAAATATAAGTTATATAGAAAAGAAAACGTTTGTTGAAAAATGACATTTAAATATTAATTATTACGATTGTTATTTACTATCAATAAATAATTAAATACGTGTTAATATATTTTATATATTTTTATATATAATATTAGATTAAAAATTAAAAATATATTGATTCAATTTATTTAGTAAAAAATTACAAAATTCTAATAAGGCAAATTCTAAAAAAATAATTATTTAGCATTTTCATGGTAAGTAATATAACTTGTGTAATATAGTTTTTTTAATTATTGAAAAAAACTTATTAAAAAATGGATATGATAATTAAAAATAATAAAAAAATTATATACTTAAATAAAATAGTTAATTAACATTAAATTTTAAAATAAATGAGAATAACACATAAAAACCATCTTTTATAAAAAAAATTAAATATTACAAATAAATATTCATATTATCTGATAATTGAGAATATTTAGATGAAAATTAATTTATTAATTTATATATATTACTTATATATTCTATATAATTTAATTTTGATCAATAGGTTAAAAATAAAATATATATAGAATAAGTATAATTCCTTGAAAATATGTCATTTATCAATAAATACTTTGATTCTAACTTATTTTAGATTGGTTAGTTATTTAATAATAATTACATTTCATCAATGTATTTAAATTAAATAAAACATTTCATATTCATTAAATTTAAATTGTATGGAAACACAAAATATATAAAATTTATATAGTGATGTTAATATAAGATTTATGAATAATTATATGATAATATCATTATAACTTAAATATAAATATATTATCCAAACATTTTTATAAGATCTAATGGTAAAATAATTGGTGGTGGTTTTTAGGGGTTGGATTCTACTAAAATTTATTTTTTTTGGTTTCTATGGGGTTGATCATTCACCATTGTAAATTTCACTCAAACAATACTAGTTATAGTTGTAAATGTACTTGGTCTATAGAAAAACCTAGTAAATATACCTCCCTTCCATGTTTGGAAAAATTAGATTAATAAGTAATACTTCTACCACTTTAGGACATTTATTTTCTACATATATTTTATAATGTGTTTAATTGTATTTATACTCACTAATTCAATGGTAATGTCAAAACATTCATAAAATATCAACAGCTATATAAGCCTAATGGATATATAAAACCATCCTATTTTATTATGTTTAAACTTGTCTATTGTATTTTAAATTTCCTTTATTACTTACATATTTAAATCCATGTTTATGATATGCATGATAAACCATGTGAAAAATTATTTAACATTATTGGCCTCTTTATTTATAAGAAAATTTATTACACATGTATATTTATTAATATTGTTTAATATTACATTATCATACTAATTTTATCTTTAATTTTAATATCGTTATCTCAATTAAAATTTAATAAATTTGTTTTAGTACAATGTTTCTTGTGAAATAAGTTATTCAACATCAAACTTATTTAATGGGAAGTTAATACTAAATTTTTATATTGTTACAGTCCACCCACTAAAATGATTTCTTTTCTGAATAATTTCAATTTTCACTCATAAAAAAGAGTTAAGGGTTTTTAAAAGAAAAAAATGACTCAAGATATAGTTTCTATAGGTAAATATACCTTAATACCTTAGGTAAGGGTAATAAAGACAATGTTACTCTAAAAAATAGTGCATATGTTGATTCTTAAATATTTTTTTACAAATATTCCTCAATATATATCTATAATCCATTCTATTTTCAATAGACATTCCATTCACAGATATGTTTTCATGATCTGGTTTCCAAGAAAAAACTAAAATAAAAAATTTTGTGATAATAACCTATAAAATCATAGAAAATGACCATATGAATATAAAAAATCAATCCTAATACGTCTTCTCTTATGAAACATTCATTTCAACCTGTGATAATTTCTATTCAATTATGATATAATTATATCAAACTATATATCCTTTAGTTTAACCAATATTGTCTACGATCATTTTTCTATTAGGATATATAACATAAAAATATACATATTACATCATCAAATTCCATTTAAAATATTTATATTGGTTTACAAATATCATGTGAATCAACAACAGAGTATTCCCCAAGAGTTTCAAACTATGTGTGTTGTTAGGTCAAACTATTATGCACTAGGTAAATATTGAGTTAATACCCAACAAACATTTTATATGGTTATAACCCAAAGGTGTGTCTCATCCAGAACATATATCCACATGTTTTCATCCAGACTAGGATTTAATTATTAGGAAGTCACCCAATTTATACTTTACCAAAATTCCAATATTTTTAGTTATATTTTGACTTAACCCTAGGGTTTTTAAGAAAAATTATTTTTGTACAGAAAAATAACTAAAATAATCCCAAGAAAATAAAACTCTTCTCTGAAACCAATTAACATACCCTAGATCTGTACTTATATATTTGGTTCTAAAACATATACGTTAATTTTTTTTCTTTGATACTAATTGAAATTTCTCATGTCGAAGGTACATATATTAATTTATTTTATATAATAAAACTCACAATAATTACACAATCATATAACCCAAAAGTTTAGTGTCTTTAGAGATTAGATATATAGAAATCCCATTTCAAATAATTTATTCAACCACTCTCAAAAACATCTCTTTAAAAGAATTCCTTCTATACAAAATATTTAGTGCAATTTTGTAGGGAAAATGGAAACACATTAAATGGGTGAGGGTAAAACCTCATTAATAGAAAAAATATGTCACAATTTCATCAAGGGATTAATTATAAGAATGAGAAAACAAGATCTTGGTAGAAATATGTTATTAAAAATGACATATGACAATGATCTTTTTCTATGTAATCTCAATGGATCGACCATATTCTATAACATAAGATTAAAGAATTATGAGGCAATAATTGTGTTCCATAAATCATTTCAAATTAATATAATTAATAATTGTATAATAATCTTAAGAAGAGGATATCATAATATTGTGGACATAGACAACCACATCAATTCCACACTCATTCTTATTAGTGTATCTAACCATAGAAAGTTCACACTCAATCTTGTGATCATAGCCAATCGCATTAGGTACACACTCAATCTTGTGATTATATCTCACTACAAATAAGTCCATTATATACTTTATTTTCTTGTGATAATTTAAAACCTTGAAAATCTTTTATGACATTTGAAAGTGGCATCACACAAAAGTATCTCAAGAATTAGATTGGATAATACCAAAATTCAATCAAATGAAAATTTGTACCACATAACATCAGTTAAGGGTTATCCATGAAACATAACACCATTGGGGATATATTTTTAAGAAATATATAAGAAAATTTGTATAAAATTAATTCAAAAAACATTTTCATTCTTTTTATCAAAAATGTAATGTCATGAGTCTCATTAAAAAAATCATTTTTATGAATTCAACATAAATAATTGAAAAAAAACAAATTAAAAGTAATAAATAATGTTTTTTAAAATAAGAGAAGATAAATATTTATATAAAAAAATAATATATATTTTTATTTATAAATAATAAAGGGGGATATTAGAGAGATGAAATAATATCAACAAGATAGAGAATTGGTTAATTAGAGAGAATTGGAATTATACTTAATAATATTATAATTTTTTGTGAAATAAATATCTCATTAATGTAAATTTTAATTTAAAATAAATTTTCCCAAAATATTAATTGAGTTTAGGATATAATTAAATCTTATAATGAATTAAAATAATCATAGAATATATAATATTAAGAAGAAAGTAATATTTGAACAAAGGTAGATTTGATATAACAAAATCCCTTCTAGCTTTTGTAACTTCCTAATCAAAAAAATTATGGAGATAATTTTAAATGATTTTAGGGAAAATTAAATTTTATTAAAATATTATAAATAAATCCAAATTTTATAATATTTACCACATAAATCAAAAAAATTGGTGAAAATGGAATATGTCAGAATGAAAGGAACTTGACATGAGAAAACTCATATCTTTAATGTTGACTTCCATGAAATCACTTAAAACTCAAATTTTATGAAAATAACTAATTTAATAACATATTTAAAAAATAGTATTCATATATATTAAATTTCATATTCATTAATTATAAACATTCAATATATATAGAAATGTGTTTGAAGTTTATTTTCATCAACATATGTACATTTTCTTTATTATTTTTTACATAACTTTTATTATTGATGTTTATACTCATAATTAGGTACCATTTTAATAATTAAATAGTTTTTTATGGTATGGGAAAGAATATTACTTAATGATTTATAATTTAATAATTATATTCCATAATATCCTTTGTTTTGATTTGTGAAGATGAAATTAGTGATGAGTTTTTTTGTTATAATTTTTAATGACAAAAAGGTAGTATATTAAAAATGATATTACTATTAAAACTATCCTGATATAATACTAATAATTGAATAAATTTTTTATTATTATCTATATAAATTCATTGAACCATCTATGTGAGGTGATTATAGAAAACAAAAAATGTAGTTCAATGATGCGCCAATCCGCACAAAGCATGAGTGAATTTTTCATTTTCTATTAGATGAAATATATTGTTTTCTATGTTAATATAATAAATTTTCATTATAATAATGATACTAATTTAATTGTATTAGTATGTTTATATTAGGTTTATATGGGGTTTTATCAAAAAAATACAGAATAAAATGTTAGCGAGTGGGTAATACTCGCATTGAGGGTTTGAATCTTCTCATGAATGATCCTTTAGAAGAAGGGGAATTGGTTAAGTTTCATGTAACAAGGTCTACTAAATGTGTAATAGAGGTATAGTTAGATAAAATGGAAACAAATTAGGTAAATTTATTTGTTTTTTTGGTATTAAACTGGGTATAAGGGATCCCAATTTATTGGTGAAGAATATAGA
Source organism: Viscum album (assembly GCA_963277665.1). Taxonomy (NCBI): domain Eukaryota; kingdom Viridiplantae; phylum Streptophyta; class Magnoliopsida; order Santalales; family Viscaceae; genus Viscum; species Viscum album. The sequence goes on from OY728143.1 coordinate 418,630,137, forward strand.
CTTTTCCGTGGAAAGGATTGTATGGTAAGGGGTACAAATAAAATCTCATGGGAGTTAGGTGAGTTCGGTAATTAAATATTGGTGATATATGTGTATATTAAGTTTTAACCTAAAACATATATTTTCTATTTTCTATTTCTCATGTAATCGTAATAAAATTTGAGCTACTTTATGTTACTCATTTTTACCCAAACAAACCATGAATAAATTTTTACCATGGAAATTAATTTTTTTACTAAAAATATTATGTAACCCCAATTACCAAATATTGAAGTAAATATTAAAATATTTAATATAATTAATTTATTTCATTATATAAATATGATAACATTATCATTTAAATTAAAATAATATATATATATAGTATTGACATTGTGAATACTAACATATATTATTTTTATATTCCAAAAATTACTAATTAAATGGGATTTAATATATTTGTTATGTAGATAAATATAATATTAGATCGATCATTTAATATAAATCAACTTATTTTATTTAGATAAAATAAAAAAAATTATAAAAACACTACTTGGAAAATAACTCTTTTACCATTACCGGTGTAATTAATATTTAATTTAGTAACTTATTTTTATGATAAATCTGGTTAATAACATACTAATAAATTTATCTGTACAGTTCAAAAATATGAAAACAATTCATTAGACTCAATTCCTAGAGTTTATAAAATATAATATTTATTATAACTATGCATTATAAATAAAAACAACTTTTAGAATAAATGTATTTTTATAACATAACAATAATGTTTTCATATTTCATGAAAAGTGAAAATATTTAGATGAACATTACTTATTATTTTATATTTTTTTAATATATTATTCATTATTAAATAGTAATTATTTGGTTTAAAAAAACACAATATTTATATAATGTATTATTATTTAAGGGGGAAGAAGATACTTTTTGTTTCTTATCTTGATAATTTTCTTCCATTAGACATTCTAGAACATTATACCCTTAGGTGAATGCATTTTTTTGGTCGTAACCACTATATTTGTAATGAGTAACCTCTTTTCCCTATTTTCAAAGGATTTATTATTCTTTTATATTTTATAAAGGGAACATAATCCTCAACCTATTTAAAAAAACAATAAAAAACAAATTATTACTAAATGATTTTATTCTTAGTTATTTAATATAGATTGCTTATTTGAAAATAAATAAATTCTATTAATACATTTATGTCAAATATAACTTTTATTATTCATTAAAAGCTAATTATATTGAAATGAAAAATATAGAAAATACTTGTAGTAATGAGAATATTTTTTTTTAATAATCACATGATTATATTATCCCATAATCTACATAAAAATACACTCAAAACTTCTGAATAATATCTCAGGATAATATATGTTAAGATGGTTCTTGAAAGATTTGATTTTGGTATCATGGATCTCATAATGATTTCTAGGAGCTTGATATTCTCTTGAAAACAATTTTACTCTAGCCACACCTGTTAGAGTTCAAATTGGGATTGGTCTTGGGAAGACCCTAGTAAAGCTACGACCCTTAAAAGATGAGAAAAATAAGCTATATAAGGAGGAATTATACTACTTTATACCATATAACTTGTACATGTATCCCATTATGTGGTTTATTATATTTATAGCTACCAATTCAATAGTTGTGTCACAATGGTCATATAATCCCAATGACTATATAAGACCAAAGACTATATATAAAAATCTTGTTTCATTCTTATGTAGAACCTAAAATTATTCATTCTATTTTCTTATCTTTCAACATGTCTATTATACTAATAATTATCTACCTTACTTATATAGTTTAATTCAGGGTTATGACCAAAATAGGAAACCACAAGGATAATGATATTATGTTCATGGTGTTTTGGTTTACTTGTAGACGTATTAAATATGAACATTTAAAAATGTTGTATTATATTTCATTCTCATAATAAATTTATCTTCAAATATAATAATTATATATAAATAAAATTTTTCATTGTCTATTTTACTTTAGAGTTGTGTGTGAAAATTTTACTCAAAATAAAATTTATTTAAATGGATATTAATACTAAAATTCATGTGTACTTCAAAGATATATTCCGCCATGTCAAAGAAGTAGAAATTGATCAGAAGTAATGTTAGGAAAGGGAAGTATAGGTACATTGATTGATCTTATCACATTATGTTGCAACAATGTTTAAAGGTTTCAACTGAAAGAGTATTTCATGGAATGAAAATAAAAATCTACATGATCAAATTATGGGGGTTTATGTTCTACTGGCTCAACAATTGAAATTATTTTTAATATAATGATCAATGTCAATACTCTAGTTTAATCATGGATATTAAATTCTAGAGAATCATTCCACACCACATATAAAGGAGGCATGAAAAATTATTTATCCAAAATCATTGTAAAAGTGCACCAAGAAGATGATGATTCTCTTAGAATTTTGGATGAGGGGTATGAAAATAATAATTATGAATGGTAATTTTTTGAACTAAAGGGTGTATAAAATATTTAAATCAATTCGAAGAATATAATTTTCAATTTAATAGTTGGATATATTAAGATATATATCAAAAATTTAAAATTGTGTGTGGAAAATCATTTGATGATACTTTATTATATCTAGATATATAAGGGATGGAATTCATTAATTTACTGAAAGGTAATTGGTGATTACACATTCTATGAGTTCAAATTCTAGAAGTTCATATTTGTGGCACTAACGGATTGGGAACCTTTACGAGGAAGGTATAAATGTTTTAGAGGAAAAATTCATACTAAATATATACCATTCAAGATTTATATATTTCAAGATATATATATATATATATAATATGGTATTTAACTTGAGTATAAGAATGATAAAATTAAAGAAGATTCATTTTTTTTAAATTCACATTTGGGGGCATTCACCTTTTAAACCACATATAGGAACAAAATATTTTCCTACATTAATTGATTATTCTATAAAGAATATTTAGGTATACTTCCTAAAACATAAATAATAATTTATTGGGTTATTTTTCTACAGAAAATATATTTTTTAAAAGTAAAACTTGGTGCAAGTTGAAATAATTAAGGCCAGGCAATGGAGGTGAGTACACCAAAAATAGTTTTCATACTTCTATAAGTATATGATTATTAGGATTGAAAATATTATACCCATAATTATAGAGAAATGTTATATATATTAAAATATGATTCAATCCTTTATTGAGAAATCATGAATCACGACATTGAATTCCAGAATGTCAAGGAACTTTTCAGTGGAAGTTGTATACACAATAGAATATATAATAAACGGAATCCCCATAGAACCAATGGAACAGGGGCCACAAAAATAAGTTTGGATAGGTAAACAATATATTTATATCCTCCTGAAGTCTTTAAAAGTTTTTCCAACAAACATGTGGATTCCAATTATGGTTATAATATTTAAGTTAAATCTCATGCATGTTTCTTTGTGAAGGAGGATATCTAACTTCAATCAAAGTTAATCTGAATGGTATTTTTAGAGGAGTTCAAATTATTGATAATTCTAGTTGTTATAAGTCTATAATATTTTTAAAAATTAAAAACAAATATTTATAATGTGGTACATAAGGTTCAAGATTAAAAATAGAAAAATACATATATGAAAGATCAAGTACTTTTGAGGCTTTATTTAGGGTTATAGAGCATAAAATTTAAAAAAAATTATGTCTATAGAGATAATATCCTCAAGAATATTTGGGGATATATATAAGATTTAAAAGCTAATTCTAAAGGTATGAAACATAATTTATCTTATTTATTTTAATAGATGGTGTAGAAATAGGGATCTCAGAAGAATAAGAAAATCCATTGTCATTCTTGTAAGTGAGAGTTGTCTACGAATATGGAGTAGGATTCAATTTATTTGAAAAAAAATTGGGGGGTAATTAATAAAACACATAGGTATAGGTCACCTTAAAACAATTTGTTTATCACATTAATGGATAAAACTAATATAAGTTTATGTTTTATGAAAATAGTTGTGTTCAATGTGTTTTAAACAAAAGAGTGTTTAAATTTATTTAAAATATTTACTCTTTTCATAAAAACATACTTCCATTTAAAATGTGAAAAAATTAGTCTCATTTAAATGATTTCATATAGAAAAAATGGATTTAAAGACAACCTCTCTTCCAGGAAATTTAGATAATGACATATATATGAAGCAACCAATTTGTTTCATGGATATAAAAAATCATATCTTTGTATGAATTCTCAAGAGAAGTTTGTATCTCTTGACGAAATAACTATGGAATTAGAGTCGATGTTTGGAATATTTCATAAAATATAATGGCATAACATCCTCAATATATTTTATGTTTTTTAAGATCCATAAGGGTATAGTCAAATGATTTGATACTTTTTAGGGGTGTTTAGAGAAGAAAATGGCCCAAAGGTTATAATTTGGAAGTCGGAGATGTTTGTCCAATGAATGGATTTTAATAGTGTTAATTACTTCAGGTAAATAACCATGAACCTATATTTATAATGTGAAATAAATTCATGTTGTGAATGGTAATTCATGAAAAAAAATTGTTTTTTTATTTTATGTTATGGCGGAATGATTTTCAAAATATTTGACTTTCTGATGGTTCACAGTGTGAATACATAATTCACACTGTGAATATGGTAGATTCTTGTAAATTAAATAAAACAATGCTATTTCCATTCATCATTTTATTCTTTTCTTACTACTCCAAACCCTAGGATCTCTCTAAGATTTTAGGCTCTCTCAACTCCATCCTTATCCTCCTTTCGATGTTGGGACATCATTTTATCCTATGCATCAAATCTAATAAGTTATCATTTGACCATAATAAGTTATATCCTCTTATACTTAGAAAAAATCAATTAGATATTAAAATTTTTTGTAATATTTAAGGTTTTTTATGTCCTAAGGAGGTTTTTCTGGATCATTAATATAATGGACTTCCAAATTCAAGTATTTGTCCTTTGAAAAATGTTTTCACCAATCCTGGTTTTGAAGAAAATATTCTTTGGTAATTTGATTGGTTCCTTACTTTTTTGGGTGTGGTTCCTCTTCTATCTCAATCATAGAATTCTAAAAATTTCAACCCATGAATATTTCTAGGATCATGTCATCCCTCTATACATGGATGGTGACCCATCCCTTGATAATCATTATTACACCGGGGGTATGAATCCCATGACTTTAGAGAATGTTTTATATAATTTATTGGAATGATTTTTGGCGTGTCTGTATCCCTGAGAGACTTGGTTTTGATGATTGAATGTATGTGGTTCACATACATAACCCATTGAGAAATATTTTTGGGTTTCTTTCAAATGTATTTCTTTAATTATGAAACTCGTCTATTTTTTGGGATATTGATATATAATATATTCATTTTATCTTATTCTTATATTCTTATTTAATGTAGTTGTGAATACAAGATGATCCCATGAACTATTCCCCCATTGGGAGATGTGTTAGATGCATGATCAACATTTTTTAAACTATCCCTTCAAGATTCCTTCTTTAGCATTATTTCAGAAGGAACAATGATCAGCCACCTGACACATCCCCCTTGATGGGATAACATATCATATGTTTTAATTATGTGATATTTTTTTATATATTTTCCCTATTTAATATCATTTTATACACGTATATATCTTATGAATATATAATAAGGATCATTGGTGGTTTCATGCTAAGTCTTCTGATCCCACCTTACATTAGAATTTCAATTCACTTCTCAATTAATTCTTGGGATAGAGTGAAGGCCAAGGGCTCTATAATCGATGGTTGAGAAGTTTTGTAGGAGAATAAATATGATGTTTAATTATCCTCAAGATTGATTTGGTTTCATCTTTTATATTATTACCTGTACATTGGATTCTTTTTTTAGTTTCTATTTGTATACCATACATGTAATATTTATTCTACATGGGTTGGGTTTATGATGAATAATGTTTACACTGATAGTTTTCCATTTATTTATTATTTGTTTATTTTTATTGTTTTCATTATTTTGTTATATTATAATGTTCACTTGAACCGAGGGCATAGTATCCACACATCATTCATTTGTCCTTAAACTCTAGTATGTAATCTCTTGTCTGTGGGGAGATGTGCCTGAAGTCATCTGGAACCCCCAACTCAAAACCATTGGTTCAGTTCAGGACGTTACAAAATGTTATCAAAGCACTAAGTTAAATAATTTTTTTCTTCTCTTTTACTTGATTTAGGATACAGTAGATAGAAGATAGGATAGTTGGGACTTGTTTAGGGGAACTATATTAGTGTCTGGTTATCACGATGTCATGGAACTACTAATTTTCATAAATTAGGACATTATGTTTTTTTGATGTAACCATTGATTAAAATAATCTTGGGTGATACACTTGATATTGATATGGATATTTATGGGATTTGGTTTTTTTCATGAATAACGTTGGGCTCATAGGTTCATATTCCATACATACATATTTCTTGTGCTAGACAGATCTCGAATAATTAAATTTCTATTAAAATATTTCTATGTTCTTGGGTTCATTATTTATTACATTATTTTTTTAAGAAAGATTATTTTATGCTTAATTGTATATGTGTTATTTTAACCAATATGTATGTACTATACAATTGTTATAAAAGGGTATTTGTGACAAGTTAATTGTGATGAGGAAGATCCCAGTCACAAATAATCTTATATAAAATTGAGTTTTTGATGGAATTAATTTTCAAACACAAATAATGTCGGGTTTTCAAGGAAAAATATATTCAATAAAAATACATTTGGTGCAATTGTGTGCCATCTCAATGGAAACCTAGATGCGATTGGCTAATAGTGGTGAGTTTTTATATTTTCGGAACTATCCATCCCACTTGAACCTTTTATGATAGGTAAAAATTTTCATTAAAAAAATTTGATGAAAAATATCTTTCAGGATGAAATAAATTCTATCAATAATAACCCATCATAATTAATAGTAAATTAAAAACATGAAACTTCCATTTTCCTGCCCCTCCCAACTTCTCCCAATATAGTTTGTGTAGTGTACTAATGATGGTTTTCCCCCTCTGAAATCCATCATTACACAATATTTTTTATAGATCTAGGTTTGATTAATATTGGTACAAACACCTCTTATCTACCCAATAATTTTTTTTTGTGATTTTTTTTCTTTTATACTAGATGAATTAGTTTGAAAACCCCCTAGGTTAATAAATTTACCTGATTTATGGTTTATTTGGTATTTAAGGTTACTGTAAATTTATTATTCCCTATTTGGAAAATCAGGTCTGCATGAGTTATTCCAATTGAATTGAGTTGTTTTCTTCATTATTTAATTTTTAGATTTAATAGATTTTTTGGTTTTGTATTTTAGGCTAAGGAAACTATATTATTTGTTGTTATTATTTGAAATATGTTTATTATAAAAATTATTTAGAGATATTCGATAATAAAATAGTTTATATAAGTCAATTTATTTTGTCAATTGAATTGCATGAATTTGGTGATTTGATTTTTGATGAATTATAATAATACTTTAATTATAGAAGTGATGTTCAGTTATGTTTGATTGTTATATTATGATTGATTTCCATTTTCTTATCTTTTTGTGAATGTATTTTCTTAACCATTTAGATATATGTATGTGTTCAGATATATATATATATATATATATATATATATTTATATATATATATATTAGCATGTCAATATACAAATATAAATATTTTTTAAAAATAATGTATGATTTTTTATACATGTGTGCAAGTGTGTATATATGATTATATATATAAATTTGATATGTATACTTTTTTTAAAAGTTTTAAAATATATTTGATGTATTTATATTAATTTAAAAAAATCTTTTAATATATATATATATTACATTATGAACATACATATATAAATATTTTAACAAAAAATGAATAGTTTTTAAAATCTATATATATTTATGTAAAAAATATGTAACATTTTTAATATATATATATTATGTGTGTGTAAAGATTTTATATGAATTTTTTAAAACATGGAAAAATAAATTTTATGTAAATATATTTAATTAGTAGAATATATAATATATACATAACATATGAAACAAATTGGAAATTGGTGTTTTATAAAAAATGATGAGAAAGTTAATTTGAAGAAAAAGTTTTAACATAACATTATTAAGAAGAAATTTTTTAATAAAAATATTATAATTATTTTAATAAAAACAAATTAAAATAGGTAATATTTATTAAAACATAGCTGATAATAATTTATAAAAAAATTAATAACTGGTAAAAATATACAAAATGCAGAAAAATATCAAAAATTGGAAAAATAGTAATTATTAAAAAAATTCTAAAAATTTAAATAATTAGAAATAATAAATAATAATTTTTTAATAATTTTTTAATCAATATTATTAATCAATAGTAAATATTAGTGTTAATTAAAAAATATTATTAATAATTTTTCAATTTTATGAATTTAATATAATTTATAATAAATTATTAAATAAAAAATATGAAATACAAGAAACTATTAAAATATTGTAATATTTATTGAAAAAGAATTTATAATTAATAAATAATTATTCTTTCTTAATAAATAACTTTATTAATTGGTACATAAATTCTAATAATTATAATATTTTTTCATACCTTTCAAAAACTATAAAAAATAATAACAAATATTAGAAAATCATAATTATTCATATAAATGTAGTATTTATTAAAAAAATAAATATTAATCCTACAATAATATGTAATAATTAATAAATAATCAGTCAATATTAGTAGTAATTATTCAATGTTATTATTTATTATTAAATATTGTTAATAATTTGCACTTGTTGGTAAATTATGATAATTTGTGAAAAAATGGATAAATAATATATATGAAATACTAATTTGACATAAAAAAATAATAATTCTTAATTAGTCCCAATGTGAAATAATTATTCTTATTTATGTTGTTTTTATATATAATTATATACTCAAAAAGTTGACATCAATTTCTATTACGCCATCAGGATTGGATAAATATATGAAAAAATCCCAATGGATATGGAATAAATATTATCTACATTTAGGGAGTTAAAACCTTTATATCAATTGCATCATTAAATTTAAAATTTTATTTTGAAAGAACAATTAAATTTACATGTAAGAAATTTTGTCTTAGGATATCTGAAACATTTGAAAATATTGTACTTCAACTACTGCATTTTGGTTATAGGAAATATTATATTTTTGTGTATCAATGTGGTGAACAGAATTTAGTAAACAATCTAATATTTTTTGTTCTAAATCCATTGGTTTATAATTTCAGACACAAGTCTAATGTATCATCAATTCAATAATTAAAACTCCTACTGATATTCATAATCCAGAATCTAAACCTCATCAATTTTTCAATTTATGAAAATATATTGAGGAGGCCTGGTATCCAGGATGTTAGATGAAAAAACCTAAAGATGTTATAAAATTTATGGATATTAAATCATGTTTTGGACTGTAAACTGGTTTTATTGATCAAATATTACCTTTGGTAAAATTGTTTCTTCCTGAGAGAAATTTATTACTTGCAAGTTTTTTTGAAACTAATAGTTTTGTCCTAATTTTAGGTCTTAGTTATCCAAATGTCCATGCATTTTCTAATGAAATTATTTTAAATTATGGTGATTATGAATCATTAGTAAATTTTATATCATGGGAAAAATTGAGGTATAAAGAGGGAAAATAAAAAAAGTCTTTAATTCCAGTGAAAATGTTGAGTTATGTTCCAATTACACCACTTTTATGATGTTTATCTATATATCATAACACGGTTGCATTGATGACATGGCATGAAGAAAATATTTCTTTTAGTAAAATATTAAATCATTCTTGTAATGGTGATTCATGGAAACTATTTGATCAATTTGTTCTTATTTTTCTTCATAACCTCATAAAATATAGTGGGCTCTTTCTACTAATGGTTTTTCCCATTTAGTTCTTTCAAAAGTTAATATTATTTTTGTCCTATTTTCATTACTCCATATAAATTACCTCCTTAAATGTTCATGAAAGAACCATACACATATATATATATATATATATGTATATGTATATATATATTTTTGGAATTATTAATTCGAGTATATCCTTAAACGAATATTGATTTTTATTTTATTACATTTATTGATATGTTAAATTCATTATAGAACAACAGTGTAACTACATTTTATATAGTTACATATCTTAATTCAACACTGAAGGTTGCATTAATATGGACAATGAAAGAATTTTGGATATGTAATATTATCTAGATGGAGTACACATGGTCTAAATTCATGTTTGAATGAAATGGATAGGAACAAAGTGTTTATGCTTGGTAATGGAAGAAAGATAATTTATATTTACTGTCGTCGATTTTCTATTCTTTAAGATCACCCTTTCCAATGGAACAAAAATAATTTTATAAAATTTGGAATTGAAAGATACAAACCTCCCTCGGTTCTATTAGGTATTATGGTAAAATTTATCATCTCTACATTACATTCTATTACTTTTGGACCAACCATAAATGAACATACAATAAATGGTTTAGGTAGAGATAATAATTGGATAATGAAGATTATTTTTTGGGACCTTCTATATTGGTATGATATTTTGGTTCAGCAAATGTTATATTGAATGCATATTGAGAATAATTTTATTGAAAACATATTTTTTACTGTGTTGGACACACTTGGTAAGACCAAATATAACATAAAGGCGTGGTTAGATCTTTTCCAAATTTGTTGATTCCTTGAAATTGAATTATTTAAAGATTAAAGACCACGCAATTTAATGAATACAAAATAATCTTATGCACTTTATAAAGAAATTCATTTATTATTTTGTCAATTGATTCAATATTTGTGGTTACCATATAGTTATACTTACAATTTGTCTCATATTATTAGAAATGGCTTATTACCAGGTTAAAATGTAATGACTTCCATGTCATAATGGAAAGGTTACTGCCTATTAAACATAGAGGATTATTGAATTCATAAATTTGGGATGTGTTGAATGAAATATCATATTTATTATGAGATTTTTTTGTAGAAACCACAATTTATAATGCATTGAGTATTCAATAAAAGGTTTCTATTTTAATAAAATATATATCAAAGAAAACATTCTTATCATTATTCTTTGAATCAATGTATCATTTAATATTTCTTGTGTCGTATGAAGCTAAATTGGGATGGACAATATAATTCTGACGTATTTACCTATTTGAGATATGCATAAAATAAATAAAGAATAAAGTATGTTACTAATAATCATTTGAAGGTTAAATTTTAGAGGTATAATTATAAGGGTAAAATTCAATTTAAATATCCTTCAAAACATAATAATAATGTTCATAATGACACAAATGTTGATGATGTCACAGACCAATATTTTTTATTTTTAATCGGCATAATCATGGTTTTGTTGGTTATCATGAATTATGGGTTTTAGATGAATAACAACGTAGATCTAATAAATACATTTTTTAAATTTTATTTAAATTAAAAATAATTTCAATAAGTACTAATATTTATTATTTTTAAAAATTTTATAATAGTTACCTTTATTTACAATTTTTGTAGACTATTTGATGACAATATCAGAAAATTGAGTTATAAAAATTACATCTAATTCCCTTGAATAACATCATAAAAAAATCAAACTGGTTTCAATGAATATTAAGTTAACATTCATTCAATGGAACATTGAATAAATTTGGAAATGATATCTATTATTTAATTTTTTTATTATTTTCAAGAAAAAAAAAATAAAAAAATCAATTCAATTATTTGTCCTCAATGAAAACAATGAATAGTGAGTATGTGGTTAATGGATTTTGATTCCATATACACATATATGGTGAATCAATGAAATAAATGAAGAGTGGTGTATTTTTAAAATGAAATTAATATAGTGAAAGTGATATCGAATTTTATGGTATGATATATGAAATATTTGAGTTTTTTTATCTGGGACTAAATTATGTGACAATGTTTAAATTAAATTTTTTTGATACTAATTGAGGGTTGTAAGTTCATCCATAACATATAGTCATTGACATTAAATATTATTATTTTCTCGAATAAAATGATCCATTTATGTTTTCACATCTATCACATCATGTTTATAATGAAAATTATAGTGAGTTTTTTAGATATTTGAATGATTGGTGGAGTGTGATAAAAATGAAATCTTGTGATAACTAATTTATTAAAACTGATAATGGTTCTACGGAAGTGTAACATATTAAAATTTTATAAGAAACAACCCAAAATATATCTCTTACACTATAATATATGAATATTGATTATGAATCCCCTTAGGTAAGGAACAATAATATTGATAATATTGATGAAGTAATAAGCAGTGTTGTAAATTAAAGCCCTAAAGAAGTTAATGATTATGAAGATGACAATGAAGAAATTGTCCCCAATCAATATGGGGGAAAATATTATGATTGATGTATTATAATCATGTATTTATTATTTTTTAATCTTTCATGTTTGTATTAACAATTATATATAGGTAATATTTTTTGATTCAGATGGTTGGCCCCAATGATCTATCATGTTCCATTATTGATTCCTATAATTATTAGTTTTTTATATTTCATATCGATATAAATAATTATTTAAGGATAATAATATTATATTATGAATTTTATTTCTTAGTTTTTTATACATTCAATCTAAATTAACAAATATTTATAGGTTACATTATTATGTTATTTTATTTATTTACATGAATTTATTAGATTCTGGTGGTGATTATTTTTTATTTTTGATATACAAATTAAAATTTTCATACAGTTAAGATTATTTTTTTCATATGTATTGAGATACTTTAAATGTTCTAATTTATTCTCTCATTTATGTTGGACTTCCTACTGATGTGCTTCATTCATTTGATAGGTCGGATGCTACACCTATTTGCAGGGGGTTTGATCTTACTTGATTGATGATTCTGAACCCTGTTACAAAGAGAATTCCATATTTTGATTTTGATAATCCTTTATTGAGTTATGTTCAATTGTTTACTACATTTATTTTATAATAAGTTTTTTTATTAATTTTGGTTAGAATATTCTAATTATTTGTTTTTATTTTCATAGTTTTTTTCATCTATTTATGGGGCAGGCTAGTTTAACTCTATGAAATTATTTGTCTAATACATGGGTTACTTGGGATCAAGTTACCATTATCTTTCATTAATATATGTTCAACTAAAGTATTGTATGTTATTAAATAATATATATTTCAAAAAATAACAAATCATATATATTTTAAAATCATCTTACCGAATTTATAGTCTTCAATTGCCGATAGTCTAATAACATATGCCCAGAAGGCATGAATGATTTGTATACAAAAATATTTTAATCAAGTTTTATAAAACCTTAGAAATTTGTTTGTGGATAGATCTTCTGCTACTATTTTCGATCATTCTTCCATCTCTTATAGATATGAATGTATCTCAACTAAAGTATAGGAATTATTACTCTTCTAATTGTTAGGAGATACTTTTAGTAGGAGTTCATCATGTGGATTTCCGGGCCAATGGAGGAAGAAGGTCACACATAGGGCTGGTATTCTTACATTTGGTATACATCAATGACTTATGGTAAGTAATATTGTTTATTAATGTATATATACATTAAATGTAAAATTTAAGAACTCGGTTCTTCCTTTAATGTCCAGATCTGTTCTTTTCTGGTTGTATTTGAGAAATAGGAGGAAAACAGGCCACGTACTGGCTGAAAGATTATTACATAATGTGAATAGTGGTTACACGCCATGTAATCCTTGTACATGCAATGTAAGGATGTCGGTAGGACTCATTTATGACATGGAGGAGTAAGCTGGTAGAAAAGAGGATCAATAATATACACTCCACGTATTTTTATGTACATGGTGTGTACTTTCTTTTTTCAGATAAAATGGGTAGCAGCCTTGTTTTCTTCATACAAATCAAACCCCTCACCTAGGTATCACGAATAGAAGCATTATATGTGTTTTTTTCTCCTAATTCATCGTCCGAACTATGATTCAAACACCATTAGATGTGTTAGAATCCCATCGGTGAGTTATCAATTACCCTTGATATAGTCTTCATGATATCCTCTCTCAACCTATTTATAGATCCTTTAGATTTTATGTTTTCTTTTTATATCTAGTGGAGGATGCTAGATAAAGAGAGTTGTAATACAAAAAGGTAGGTGGTATTATTCCATTCACTAATTGTCAATTTTTTTATATATGTCGGAGTGTCACGTTCCCATTTAAGGGTGTCTCCTAAATTGATAATTGGACTATGTTATTTATAATTGATGTATAGGAAATTGAAAATCTGTTCGCATTCATGAATTAGGTAGTTTACCTTGAATTAGGGCCACCCCATGGGTGTGTTTCCCTCCAATGACCATTTATTTCCATTTGTACTAGGTTTCATATAAGGTATGACTTGTTTTACCTTCATGGGTTTTTTTAAAATGGTTTTGGTTATTAAATGGAATTGAAATTGTGTTAAATTTTAATTTTTTTGACTAAGGGTTTGGAATTAGTGAGTTTCCCCTTTGTCGCATGTTATGTCGATACTTGTTTAAGCATGCTTGGAATTTTTTACTCATTTTATGTGTGATTTTGGTTATGTTAAGGCCTATTAATGGTTTATATTACATGATAGGTTTGTTATGTGAAATGTGTCCATGTGATTTTTTTAATTCTAAAGCCATATAATAGTTTAAATAACGTGATAGGCTTGTTATATGAAACACCCATGTGAGTAAATTAATGCTGAACTTTGTAATAGTTTCATTTAAATGTGTAGTTTGATATATGATATATTCTCACATGTGTTTATAAATGATAAATCCATGTAATAGTTTAATTTACATGTGTTTCTTCTTATGTGAATTAATATAGGGGTAAATATTAATGGGTGAACCATAGCCTTAGGTTGATATGCAAGGTTGGGCCCATATGACTATTGAAACTTATAACTTGGGTAAACCAGGGACTCGATTAAAAGACCATGGATGGAATCAAAGAGGGTCTTATCATGTTATGTCATGAGGGATCCATGGATGTAGTGGTCGGGATCATTGAGACTTTATGTAAATGTCAAGCGAACCTTGAATCTAATGAGGGATTCCAAGGACGGGATCCATTGGCATCTATTTATATGTCATTATTTGTTATTTACTTATAATTTTAATATCAAATGGAATTAATTATGATATGTTTTCGAATCCAAATCATAAGCACAGATTCTTTCTTCACTTATACTTATTTAGGTGGTCTTTTGAGACATTTCTTGTGATTACTTCTGTATGCAGATTCTTAGGCCTAGGCCGGATCCCAGAACTTATATAATTCAAGGAAATTCAATTTATAATCAATATAAAATGAATGTAAATGGAAACCAGTACTTGTAAAACTTTTTATTTTTTGAGTACTTCCATGTTTACTATTTTCACAATTGCACATAGTTTGTTATATATATTTACTGACAGATTGGCATAGACCATGGGTGGTTGCATACTGGGATTTAGTCTCACACCTTATTTGGGTCCTGTTTTTTTTTTCAAATATATTATGTTGTTGTAGTTGTCGATAAGGTTAATAACCCTTCTACAGGTGCTTGACTGTTGTTTAGCGGTAGGAGAGCCCGGGACCAAGCTAAGGATTATGATGATTTTGAGTTTCTTTTGTTACTTTTTTGTATTGTTGTTACTTATATTTTTTATTATAGAATTGTAACCTATTTTGGATATTTTCCTAGAACATCTAACATATAGCATCATATTTTTATACTATGAATTATGGTTATTCATATTGTCTATCTTCTATTTTTTACTTCTATTTTATGGTGTTACTGCTTCTGTTATTATTATATTATTTTATTTTGTAGTGTTATAGTCTGTGAATGTAGGAATTGTTTCCCCACTATCACACATAGGCCCTCGTTTCTAGTAGGCAGCGTTTGGCATTTGGTGAAATATTCTTGAGGTCATGTGGCCAACCAGGTATGAGGCACCATTGGGTGGCACCCAGATCTGATACATTACAAAGTGGTATTAGATCTTGGTTTTCTTGTTCTATCTTATTGTTTAGAGACATTAGACAATAATAATAAGGAAATGGATTTTGGGAATAAATTATGCCTAGGTGTAACTACCCATGTATAACGAAAAGCCAAACTACCTTAAATTGACATGTGATTTTTGGTTTTTGAGTTGTTATAGTTGATTCAATTTCACTGTTGGGTGATGTAATTGTATTTTCCTATTGTTATTGATATCATTGTAGTTCTATTTTGTTGAATCTTTTTTAGATAAGGTTATTCAATCTCATGAATCATATAGAAACTTGTTAGAGATCACATTACATTCATTCATACCATGCCATTCTGAGATCATTACTGATTGCATGTTATTGTGATAGATGTCATGCTAGATATGCATGTTGTTGTGATAGATACTATGATAGATATTCCTTTTATTGTGATATGTTTATTTTTACATGCTATGGTTCAAATTGGAAGGATTCCAACCATTGTTCCCTAAGTTTTATAGGCCCTCTTGGATCATAATTTTTTGGATTAGGTTTTAACCATCTATTAAATCATGTTATGATGTTGCTATATGTGGATACCAAAATTTTATTTGTGAGAGTATGGGCCCCATGGATCGAAATTTTTCATACCATTGTTTTACTTTTGAAAAAATGGAGGTTTGGGGGAAGTTTTAGAGGTTTATTGCTCGAAAACCCAAAAAACATGGTGTGTGGTTCTATGAACACACATTATATGTTTTTTTATTCAGAAAGAAAGACTTTTATTTAGTACATTCCATGTGGAATATGGTCGTGTGTCTATTCATGTGTGATAGAACACATATTGATGGTTCTTGTAATGCAAGCAATGTACTATAGTTACGCACTGTGTAATTTTACACAGACAGACTCTATGTGGCTCTGTCCATATAGAAGTACATGGTCAGGAGGTGAGACTTGAGTACACACCATGTACCTGACTAACACACAGTGTACCAAGGGTGTTTACACGCCCTATTTTTCGTTGGTACATGCCCATGTGAGAGATTAAGGATGTACACTGTTTATGGTGTCTATACTCCATGTATTCTTATTTTGGTACCCTTTGAGAGTCTTTTCCTATTCTATTCCCCTTTATCAGTTTTGGACCTGAGAGAAGTCATTTCTGAGTATTTTCTATGTAAATCATAATGGTAAAACCCATGGAGTATTATGATGAATACTCATGGGTGTTTCTTGGATTTTATTTAAATGGAGAGGTTCTTCCTCTAGTTACCATTTTCAATTGTTGCAAAAGACAAAGACTTGGTGTGGATGATTGGTTGAGTGTTCGGACCAACCTAGTTGAGACCGTTGATCTGAGAGGATTTGTGAGCCTTCTCACGTGGCCTATTACATTAAGGACATTTCCCATGTGAGACATTCCCTTTTAAAATATGAGGCTATGAGACTAGTTGCTTTTATGGATTAATTAATGTATTACTTCTCTTACATGCTGATCTAGGGAGTACCTTGTAGGATCCCTCTCCTTTGACTGCTTGCGAGGATCCCTACTATAGAATTCCTCTTTTTGTTATCGTTCAAGGATCCCGTTTAGGATTCCTCCCTTACCGTTTTAGATATGGATCCCTTGTAGGATTCCATCACTTTATTTACCTGGAGGTTCTTTAGTATGGTGACTCTAGGTTTATGACATAACCAAACCCATCCATCATATTGTGCTTTTGGTAGTATCCCTCATTGTTTGACAACAAAACCTGGCCTATGAGGCAGGCATTGGGGTGAGTTCTTAGAGGAAGGTGTTGACCTATCCTGTTTTGATATCTACACTTTTGAGATATGAGATTTGTTGTATCTTTCCCATAAATATGGGAATGATCAATGATTAATGCTTTGTTTGGTAGGTTAGACATTCCTCCGGCATGGCGAGCTACTTAGGAGTTTATCTGAACCACTATTTCCTTAAATGATGGCTGATTTATTACATCATCATCCATGTAAATGGTTTTGTAGAGGATGATATTTTGCGTGAGTTCGAACATAATCCATCTTGTACAAGGGTGAATAGGGTGAATATCCAATGAATAGTACCCAAAATGTTTGGTTTTCCCTTATAAACATGGGGTAGTATGTGTTGACATACACATTACCCATTGAGGGACAAATGTTACAATGAGTCATTGAGTTGGTTAAATTGTTGAGCATTGAGCTATTGGGTATTTTCTCAGGTGATCTCTGGAGTATAGTAACCTGAGAATTATGGAACCATGTTCTTCCCACTACTCAGGATGACTTTCTAGGACATTGGTGTTTTGACATATTGGTCGGTATAATTTTTACATTCATTCTAGGTGATATGATGTGATGATCGTGGTTTTCTGAATAACCCTCACGTGTTTAAGTTAATTCAGAACAAGTGTGTTTGAGAGCGGCTATCCCTTCATCTCGATGTCTAGGAAAATACTAGGTAGGGAAATTCATGTTGATTCTATTTAAATTTTTTCATTATGGTAGAAGAATCATAATCATATACCATTCGATAATGGTCAATTCTACTTGAATTCCTTTGAGGTTTGCGAGTCATGTTTCAGGTTGATGCCTTCTTAGAAGCACATCATTGTTGAGATTTGTCTATGAGTGCAGTTCTTGTGAGGCACTGATAATCATGGATAGACCTCAGTGGTTAAGTGTGAGATATCATGAAAATGACTGGTATAAAGTCATTGTGGTTGGTTAAATGGCATTTCATCGGCAAGTGAAATTGAGTTTATTTCAGGAGGTCGACCAGTAGTGGTTCGACTATCCTTTTCTGGTGATCCTTGAAATTAGTTTACTTTTTATTATGAAATGAGGATATCCCCTATGTAACGTCCCAGTTCCAGAAGCCGCCCCGAGGCGCCCCTTTCCCTGTTGGTAACATGGCCTCAAGAGCATTTCCCCAAATTCTAGAGGATTCCGACTAAGATTGAGGGTCTTGGGTGTGATAGTGGGGAAACTTTTCCCTCATTGGCAGAGTATAAAACGGAAGTAAACAATAAGAAATAGTGGAAACAGAACAATCCATACACGAGTAAACAACATAATTCTAATGAAATAAACAGCTAAAGAACACACATATATATGAAATTATGCTTGATACATATGCCTAGGAAAGATGCCAAACAAGTCACAATGCTAGAAATACAATAGTGCAAACCAAAGTACAAAAGAAAGGTAAATAGATAAACTCCTCAGCATCGCAATCCATATCTATGTCTGATGCTCTCCTGCTCTAAGCAATCATGTACTAGAAGTTGAAGGGTGTTTTCCCTTGTCTATACCTAAAACAACATAGTCTAATTGGGGCCAAAAGCATGGCCCAAATAGGGTCTGAGACTAAATCCTTGTAGGAAACCACCCGAAGATCTGTGCCTAACTGTCAGTGAGTATATAGTATGTAACAATACAGTAAGCAGTAAACATTAACAGTAAACAACTGGCAGTAACAGGAAGATATACAACAATAATCAGCCCACAAGACAACAAGAAGTTGTGAAGCAAACTGCTAACCACTAACTGAAAACCCTCTAGGAAGTACTCGCAACCATCCCCTCTTGTCCTAACCGAGAAGTACCACAACCCTCTGGGAAGTGAACTCAGCCTAACCCCTCTGGTTTCTTCATACAAATTTATCAGACTCTCTGGGGAAACTCACTCGGTCAATTCCTATTATAGTCTAGGGTAGTCAGGGATTCTCTGAGGAAGATCTCGTGGTCTAATCCTCATGGCCCCAAGGTCTATAAACTCTCTAAGGAAGCTCACTCGGTCAATTCCTCTTATATTTTCAGGACTATTACAAACTCTTTAAAGAATCTCCCTCAGTCAATTCCTTCTCTAGTCTGAATAAAGGATTTAAAGCAATTCAACAAGTAAAGACTCTCTGAGGAAGCTTACTTGGTCTACCCTCCTGTAGTCTATAAGATCTAAGGCACTCTGGGAAGATCACTCGGTCTATCCCCTATAGCCTATAATGTCCAAAGGAACTCTAGGAAGCTCACTCAGTCTATCCCCTGTAGCCTATAATGTCCAAGGACTCTCAGGGAAGCTCACTTGGTCTATCCCTTATTGTCTATAGCACCAAGTTCTCACAGCCCCGTGCCAGTCAGTGAAAAATAATGTTATAAGGCCAAAGTACACCTATAGAGCTACTTGGCTAACCAAAGTACACCTATAGAGATACTTGTCTAAATAGTCTATAGCAAACAAGCATCTTATCATAATCACTCCATCCTACGATCACTAAGCATGGAAACATGCAAAACGTCCAAGGCTAACAAAGACCTGAAGGTTGTAAACAAAACACAACATGGGAAAAACATCCAGGCACATCAATTATCCACAAACATGATCAATTTACCTCTATACAAGCATGCAAGCAAGGCAGGAATAACTACAAGGGAAAAACTGTAAACATGCAACACCCTGTTCACGGGTATTGGTGGAAATTGCACATAAAACTCAAAGATATCGAATGGTAAGGCACAAACCACCTACCCGGATCCTAGGAGATCAGTATACTTGAGCCACAAAGATTGATTCTCTTTATAACCTTGAAGATCTGAGAAAATTTCCAAAACATTCAACCGATGATAACTTTAAAAAGAAGAGGAATTGGAAAACAAGGCCCTAGGAAAAGGAAGGACATACCGATACAGTTCCAACACAATAAACAGCGGTCGATTCGGAGAACAGATTATGTTGTGGGAATTCAGAGAAGTTCCAAAGTCGTACGATGTCTCTCGGTCGAATGGGACCTAGAAGAAGACGATTCTATTGATTAGGCACGACCCCGGTCTGTTTAATGAAAAAAAGAAGAAAATACACGGCGTGTACTTATTGATTACATGGTGTGTACTCTAATTTTCAGTACTCATCTTTAAGCGTCCTCCACTTCATCCCTACACACCATGTGTGAGGCCCAGACATGGCTAGCACACGGCCTGGCACGGTAATGGAGTACAAAGTGTGTACTCATAAAGTACACGACATGTACTTCAAAAATTTCCAGAAATTCCTCTTTTCTCACAAACTTCCGAAAAAGGAAAACATACTTGAAACAAAGATCCAGGTTCTTACAAACATCCCCCCTTGAATAGATTCTTCCCTGAATTTCCCAAGAGAGGCGTAGAAGAAGAAACCCCGAACAGCTCCGGCCACTGCGATCGTACATCAGCCTCCCTCTCCCAAGTCTCGTCCTACACTCGCCCGTGCTGCCATAGTACTCATATGAGAGGAACAAACTAGCCTCAGAGAACCTTCATACTTCGATCGACAATCTGGATAGGATTCTCCTCAAATGATGTATCTACTTCGAGCTCAACCTCCTCAGGTTGGAAGACATGAGATGGGTCTGAAAAGTAACGTCGGAGCTGAGAAACGTGGAAGATGTCATGCATAGCCCGGTACCTCTGAGGTAACTGTAACCGATAGGTGACCGGCCCAACTCTCTCCAACACCTCAAAAGGCCCGATGTACCACGGTGAAAGATTACCATGTCTCTGAATCCTCTTGTGTCCCAATATCAGTGTGACATGTAGGAAAACCTGATCCCTGACCTCGAACTCCAGAGGTCATCTCCACTGATCAGCATAATATTTCTACCGAGAATGTGCTATAGACATCCTCTTTCTAATCAACTCCATCTGCTCAGTGGTCTCCTAAACAAGAAGAAGTCCCAGCAAAGCTGCCTCTCCTGCCTCCATCCTGCATAAGGGTGATCGGCATGGCCAACCGTACGAAGCCTCGTAAGGTGTCATATGAATAGTCACCTGAAAACTGTTATTGTAGGTGAACACCACAAGAGGGATATGCTTCTCCCAAGAACTGCCATAGTCTAGAATGAAAGTTTGGAGCATATCCTAAAGCACCTGGAGTATACGCTCAGACTGGCCATCATTCTGGGGTGGATATGTTGTACTCAAGAGAACCTGTGTCCCCAAGGCCTTCTGAAGTCCCTTCCTGAACTAAGAGGTAAAGCACGCATCCCTGTCTGAAACAATGGAGTGTGGAACTCCATTAGATGTAAAATCTCTCATATGTACAACCATCCCAACTCATCAATATTGAAGTTCTCCTTAATCGACAAGAAGTGAGAAACCTTCATAAGCCTATCGATGACAACCCAAACAGCATCACATCCTCAGGTTGACCTCAGAAACCATGTCATGAAGTCCATCGCGACGTCGTTCCACTTCCACTCAGAAATGGTTAACTGCTATAAAAGGCCTACTGGTCTCTGATTGTTTTCTTTCACCTGCTAACAAGTTGGACATCTCATGACAAAACTAGAAACATCTCTCTTCATACCTAGCCACCAATACTAGCGATGAAGATCCCGATACATCTTGGTGACACCAGGATGAACTGCCCAAACTGAGGAATGAAAATCCTGCAACAGCTCCTTGAGTATGTCTGATGGAAACCATACGCATCCCTAGAAACAAAAGATCTCATCCTTGCCCACTGTCCATCCAGGAAGAGGGACCTCTCCTGACACACTCTCCCACAGGACTAGGCCTTCTAAGTCTGAAAGTTGCCTCGTCCGTACCTGATCAAGAAGAGTAGAGGTAATATCTACAGAAGAAAGGAAAGTCTATCCCTATCTATCGTGCACCTCCAAGTGAATCTCAGAGAACATAGCCATAAGCTTCCACTCACTGCTGGCCTCCTGAACTGCCTGAATCTGAGTTCTCCTTCTCAATGCATCACCCACTGCATTGCCCTTTCCTGGCATATAGGCGAGTTTGAAGTCAAATGACTGAAGATACTCGATCCACCTGAGTTGTATCATATTCAGATTGTGCTGAGTGAATATATAATTGAGACTCTTGTGGTCGGTGAAAACCACAAAGTTCTCTCCCAGAAGGTAGTGTCTTTAACAACGTAAAGCATGAACAACAACTGCCAACTCCAGATTGTGTGTCGGTTAGTTCCTCTCATGTGGCCTCAACTGCCGAGACCGGAATACAATGACTACATATCCCTACATAAGCATGTCGCCCAACCCAATACCTGAAGCATCACAATAAACAGTATAGCTCTTTCCTGGATCTAGCAAGACTAGTATCGGTGCTGATGTCAACCTTCCCTTCTTCTCTTGAAAGGCTGACTCACAAGAATCTGACCACAATATCTTTGCCCCCTTCTTGGTTAGACCAGCCAATGGTGCTGCTAGGTGCGAAAAGTCTTGTATGAAGCGCATGTAGTATCCAGATGGCACTATGAAACTCCGTACCTCAAAGATGTTCTTCGGCTACTCCCAGGAAACTACG
This sequence comes from Viscum album, assembly GCA_963277665.1. Taxonomy (NCBI): domain Eukaryota; kingdom Viridiplantae; phylum Streptophyta; class Magnoliopsida; order Santalales; family Viscaceae; genus Viscum; species Viscum album. The sequence continues at coordinate 418,653,545 of OY728143.1, forward strand.
TCTCTCACTTTCTCTGGGTCCACTGATACTCCTATCTCTGAGATAACATGAACCAGAAAGTGAATTTGATCCATCCAAAAGTGGAATTTCGAGAGCTTAGTATATAACTGATGCACTCTCATTGTACTCAGAACGATCTCAAGATGTGTGGCATGGTAGTGTCAAGTATGAGAGTACACCACGACGAAGGAATCCGAGTAAGGATAGAACACTTAGTTCATCATCCCCATGAAAACTGCTGGCGCATTCGTGATACCGAACGGCATAACCCTATACTCATATAGACTATACAAGCTCTTAAAGGATGTAAGAGGTATATCTGATGGTCTAACGCACAACTGATGATATCCAGATCTCAAATCAATCTTCTAGAACACTCTGGCTCCTCGATGCTGATCGAAGAGATCATCGATCCTCGGCAGGGGATATCGGTTCTTGACCATCAACTGGTTCAACTTCCAATAATCCACGCAAAGACTATGGGTATTGTCTACCTTCTTTGCAAAAAGGACAGGTGAACCCCAAGGAGAAGTACTGGGTTGAATGAAACTCTTTGCCTGTAACTCCTCCAACTGCTTCTTAAGCTCCTTCAACTCAGGTGTAGCCATCCTATAGGGGGGAATGGACACCGGTGCCACTCCAAGAACGAGCTCAATCTAGAATTCTACCTCACACTATGGAGGTAGACCTAAAAAGTCCTCTAGAAAGACATCTCTGAAACAATCCACCACTGGAAGAAAGTCCAAATGTGAAGTCCCCTAGTCATCCAGAAAAAGACTAGCTATGTGGGTTGTAAATCCTCCTTGCCTATGATGATCGAGTCCTTATTGACTCGCCTGAACATCTTACTCACCTATATGAATAAATGATTCACCCTCCGGTGATTTGAAACTCACCCTGCGGCGATAACTGTTGACGACCTCCTGGAAGGGAACCAACCAGTCCATCCTGAGGATGACATCATAACCTGTCATCTCAAGGACATAGAGATCCCATAAGAAATGATATTCTGCAACCTCAAGAGGGCACTCTCTGCACTAACGTATGCTAGAAGTCCTTTCTCCCAATGGCATGTCAAGAGTTAACATATCGGCAGACGAAAAGATTCAGAGCCCAAGGCTCTCAACAATAGAAATAGAGATATAACTATGAGAAGCACTAGTATTGAAAAGAGATGAAGATAAAACTGAGGCTACTAGGATCATACCTCGAAATGTATAAGGGTGAAGATCCTGATCTTGGTAGGTTTGCTCCACGGAGAAAGTATGGCCCATACCGCAGTCCTACACCCCTGGCTGACCACTCTGAGCTGATCCACTCTCATGTCTCTAATGACCGGGCGATTGACCACCATAGCCACGACCTCCACCTCTGCCCGAATGGTCGAAGAACTCCTGTTTACAAATTGGTGAGAAACTAGTGAAGCATATCCAGAATGCGGTGTCATAGAAGAACCCCTACCACCAGCTGAAGGTGAGAAGATCTGACAAAAGAACTGAATATGGCCCATATTTTTGCAAGATCGGAACTCCATCAGATCTCTATGGAATTAAGGCCTAGTATGCCCACTCCTACCTCACTGGTATCACATAACCTGGCTACCAGAAGATACATCCCACCTAACCTAATCTCTTTGAGAAGAATCTCTGCGGCGCTTCCTACTATCTATAGGAGGAACACCAGCTCTGGATGTTGAACCACCCTAGCTTACTTCTCCAGAATCCCTCAGATTGTGCTTAGTGATAAGCACCTGGTTGACGGTAGAGGATATCGAAGTCAACCTGAAGATATTCACCAAGGAACGGATCTCCTGCCTGAGACCCTCCTCGAACTTCTTAGTAAGGAAAACTCATCATCTGCTCGGATCGGTGTGAAGAATTGTAGTTCAGTAAAGCGGGATGAGTACTCCATAACAGAAAGAGTACCCTGTTGTAGACTCATAAACTCCCAGCCTCGATCGGCCTTCAAGGTATCCAGATAGAATTAGTCATAGAATGTACGTCGAAACTCATCCCAAGACATACCCTGTTAGCACCCTGACTGTGAGATCACCTCTTACCACCTCATGGTGGTGTCTTAGAGCATATAGGTGGATAGATTTACCCTCTTCTCTGGGGGTATCTCTAGATGCTCAAAGATAGTCAACGTGGCCTATAACCATGATTCTACAGCCTGACGTCCTCCATCCCTTGATAAAGTAGGTGGATGCTACTGTTTAAAGACCCGCGTCAATTTAACCATCAACCGGGAAGGAGGTGGCACTCCCTGAAAAGTCGGCATCATTCTTAGGAATTCCTCCCTAAACTGCGTATCGGCTCCTGCGACGGGTATAACTGCTGGTGCCAAAACTAGCACAGCAGGAGGATCTATAGGAGGATCATGATCGGCCATATCCGGTGTCTGATCACCATCTGGAAACTGATGTACAACCGGAGGATGTCTCATAGGCGTAGCTCTGAAAGACCAAAATAACATCTTAGATCAGGATTAACAAGGACTGAGAACACAAGAGTAAAAAATGGGTACAGGAGAAGGAATCATTCAAGTTTTACCAAACATTACTACACAGCGTACATAAAAACTACACGGCGTGTTCTCTTAAGCCATTCACATGGGCCTGTATTCCTGCCACACTGGTCATGTAACAGCCCAAACTACACGGCGTGTTGTCCACACACACGGCGTGTACTTGAACACTACTCCCCTTCCCGAGTCTCCTTACACGGATAACCCACATGGTCCACTTAAACTTAGACTACATGGCATGTTTTACTTCAAAATGGCATGTACTAAATAAGGTTTTGGCAACTCGTGTTGTTAGTTACACGGTCGGCTACACGGCTGACCCTTACACGGTGTGTTCCGAACAAAAACGACGTGTATAGGGGAAGATAACACCAACCTGGGTTGTTCGTGACATAGTCGGGTACCTGGAACAAAACTACACGGCGTGTTCCTACCAAACACAGTGTGTTCTACTCGAGCTTCGCCGGACCGTGTTATTAGTTACATAGCCGGGCACACAGCTCACTACTACATGGCATGTACCTACCGTACACTGCGTGTTCCAGACAATTTTCCACAACACCGTGTTCCTTCCCACACAGTCAATGACACGTTTTAAAAAAACTACACTGCGTGTATATACAATGTACATGCCGTGTATTCTGTTTTTTTCGGGCAGTAGCTCAGAAATTGCACTGGAGTCCAGAAAACACAGAAACAAGGCATGATGGTGTCAAATTACAATCTTTGAGGGCCCATACTCCCCGCGAATCAAAGCTTTTCATCCAATACAGTCATATAAAAGGAAGAACATGTCAATGATCCACCAATTTCCAATTCAAGACGGCCAATAACATCTCCAGAACCAAAATTTGGCATTTATCCAAGAAAGTATAATAAAAAAATTCCTCTAAAAAATAGCAGGGATTCTATCAAGCTTATATCACAACAGCATGCATTATCTACACAAAGTCTATCACAACAACATGAAATCGCTAATGCTCCCAAGATGGCATGGCAAGAATGCATGGCATGTGTCTTCTAATAGGTTACTATATGATGCATGACATGGAATACCCTCATCTCATCGGGTTGCGACAGAAATAGAACCATAAATAGAAACAACAATAACAACACAAGTCCTGTGAATCACTCTAGGTGAAATCATATCAACAGTAACATCGCAAAAACAGAAAACTGCAATAAGCGAGGTAGATTGGCTTTTCCTTGAACACGGGTTAGGTACTCCCGAGTACAGCTTAACACCAAGTACCGAATCTATCCTATCCCTTGATAAGGATTCAAATAGTAAGTCAAGAGAAAAGAAATCCTTCGATGCCACTTTGTAACGTCCCAGTTCCGGAAGCCACCCAGAGGCGCCCTGTTCCCAGTTGGTAACATGGCCTCAAGCGCATTTCCCCAAATGCCAGAGGCTGCCGACTAGTAGCGAGGGCCTTGGGTGTGATAGTGGGGAAACTATGCCCTCATTGGCAGAGTACACAGTGGCAGTAAACAATAAGAAATAGCGGAAATATAAAAATCCATACACGAGTATACAGTGGAAGACTAAAGTAGTAAACCGCTGGATCACACACATATATATGAAATACTGCATGATACATATGTCTAGGAAAGCTGAAAAATCAGTCACAATACTGGAAATACAATAGTGCCAAACCAAAGTAGAAAGTAAAGTTAAACAGATAAACTCCTCATCATCGCGAGCCATAGCTCAGTCCCATTATCTCATGCTCCAAGTAATCAAGTACCAGAAGACGAAAGGGAGATTTTCCTTGTCTATACCTACAACAACATAGTCTGCTTGGGCCCAAAAGCATGACCCAAATAGGTTGTGAGACTAAATACCAGTAGGCAACCACCCGAAGATCTGTGCCTAACAGTCAGTGAGTATATGGTAGGTAACATTACAGTATGCAGTAAATATTAACAGTAAACAAAAGGCAGTAATAGGAAGATATACCACAATAATCAGTCCATAGAACAACAAGAAGTGGTGAAGAAAACAGCTAACTACTAACAGGAAACCCTCTAGGAAGTACTCGCAGCCATCCCCTCTGGTCCTAACCAATAAGTACCACAACCCTCTGGGCAGTGCACTCAGCCTAACCCCTCTGGTTTGGTCGTACAAATTTATAAGACTCTTGTGGGAATCTCACTCGCTCAATTACACTTATAGTCTATGGTAGTCAGGGACTCTTTGAGGAAGATCACGTGGTCTAACCCTCATGGCCCCAAGGTCTAGAAACTCCCAGAGGAAGCTCACTCAGTCAATTCCTCCTATAGTTTCAGGTCTATCACAGACTCTCTAAGGAAGCTAACTCAGTTAATTCCTTCTCTAGTCTCGAAAAAGGGTTTAAAGTTATCAACAAGTAAAGAATCTCTGAGGAATCTCACATGGTCTACCCTCCTGTAGTCTATAAGATCCAAGTCACTATGGGAAGCTCAATCGGTCTATCCCCTGTATCCTATAATGCCCAAAGGCACCATGGAATGCTCACTCGGTTTATCCCCTGTAGCCTATAATGTCCAAGGACTCTTTGAGAAGCTCACTCGGTCTATCCCTTGTAGTCTACAGCACCAGGTTCTCATAGCCCTGTGCCAGTTAGTCTATAATAATGCAATAAGGACAAAGTACACCTATAGATCTACTTGGATAAACAAAGTACACCTATAGAGCTACTTAGCTAAACAGTCTATAGAAAACAAGCATGTTATCGTCATCACTCCATCATACGGTCACTAGGTATGGAAATAGGAAAAACGGCCAAGGCTAACAAAGACCTGAAAGTCATAAATAGAACAAAGCATGGGCAAAAAATCCAAGAAATACAATTATCCACAAACATTATCAATTTACCTCTACACAAGCATGCAAGAAAGACAGGAATAACCACAAGGGAAAAACAGTAAACACGCAATACCCCGTTCACGGGTGTTGGTGGAAATTGCACATAAAAATCCAATACATCAAAAGGTAAGGCAAAAACCACCTACCTTGATGCTAGGAGATCATTATACTTTAGCCATGAAGATTTATTCTCCTTAGAACATCGAATATCTGAGAAAATTTCCAAAATGGTCAACCAACGATAACTTGAGAAAGAAGAGTAATTGGAAAACAAGGCTCTAGGAGAAGGAAGGAATTACCGTTGCGGTTCCAACGAAATCAACAATGGTCGATTCGTAGAATGGATGAAGGCGCAGGACTTCAGATAAGTTCTGTGGCCATACGACGTCTCTCGATCGAACGAGACCTAGATGAAGATGATTCTGTCCATTAGGTGTTACCCCGGTCTGTTTAATGAAAAGAAAGAAAATACAGGGTGTGTGCTTATTGATTACAAGACGTGTACTCTATTTTTATGTACTCCACTTTAAGCAGCCTCCACTTCATCCCAACAAACCGTGTGTGTGGCCCAGACATGGCCAGCACACGGCCTGGCATGACAAGGGAGTACACGGCGTGTACTTCAAAAATTTCCAAAAATTCCCCTTTTCTCACAAACATCCGAAAAAGGAAAAACATACCTGAAATGAAGATCCTGGTTCTTACACCCTATCTTTAAATCATCTTGGATTCACTAAGAGGGTGTTAGTTATATGTCGTGCAATAGTTGAGAGTCTCTAGTTAGTTCATAATTTTCGTTAGTGTTGTGCACTGGATGCATTGTTTTAAATGAGGCTTTGTTAATCCTGAGTGATGAATGGGTTCCCATGTAGGAATGCCTTAGAAAGACTCTGGATGCCTGCCAATTTATTTGATATGAGCGCCATTAGGATACCTCTCTTGTTTCAGCTAGTGATCTTATGTGTAACTTTGGCCTTGTACCAAATTCCCACTTGTAACTGGGAGTATAGACCACCTTGGTGGGTTCCTCAGACCCTAGGTAATGATTCCATTATGATGGTTCTATATTACTCTTTTTCTCATCCTATGGAATGATCTTCTCAATTGATCATGGGATTGTTTTACTCGTTATCTTTATTGTTCTTCATGAATGGATCAAGTGAACTAGTTTGAACACTCCACTTGTTTAAGGTGGGTGTGATGTGAAATTCCTTAATGTCTTTTGATGAATGGTTGTAATACTGTTTTTGAGGAGGTTGATCGAGGTTCGATCATTACTTTCTATGAGGCCACTGATAAGACCTCAGTTGTTTTTAGGATCACCTAGTTAAAGGAAAATCACGTGGGTTGCATCACTAGAATGATGATGGGCATGCTTGGTATAGTTATTCTAATGTCATAGGTGTCATGGTAATGATGTCAACTGACTTTTCTTGATGAGATCATGAACTTTTTACTTTTTCGGAAGATTAATGAAACCATTAGTGTTGAGAAGGTTTGGAATGTTGTGCATCTATGAGATAATAAGACTGAACAGTGTTCCACATTCTATCATTTTAGATAGGGAATCTCGGTTTACTTCTTGTTTATAGCAAGGGCTAAAGAGGGCGCTATGTATATAGGTGATTTTGACCACAACATACCACCCCTAGATGGATATCCTGTCATAGTGAACTATGATGGTGCTAGAGGACATGCTATAAGAATGCAACCTGAATTTCAGGGGTTCTTGTTAGAAATAAAAACTGCTGGTTGAGTTTGTCTATAACAATAGCCTTTAAGATACTTATCAGATAGAGAAATATGATGCCTTATATGGTAGGCCATGCCATTCTACACCTTATTTGGTGGAGGTAGGAGAGGAAAATACGTATGTACCTTGTCTTGTCCAGAAGACCATTGAATAGGTTCAGGCGATTCAAAAGTGTATGAATGCTACACAATCTCATTAGAAATCTTTTATTGATTGTCGCAGATGACCTCTAGTGTTTGTGGTAAGGGATTGTGATTTCTTACATGTTTCACCAAGATTGGGACATAGGCATATCAGGAGATAGGGTAAGATTTCATCAAGATATGTTAGGTCATTTGAGATTCTATAGAGAGTCTTGCCGATTGCCTATCATTATTAGTTACCCCAGAGATCCTGCATGATGTCTTCCACGTTTCTCATTTTCGATTTTACTTTTAATACACATATCCCACTTTTCATCCTGAAGAGGTTTAGTTACAAGTAGGTGTGTCATTTAAGAATCGTCCAATAAGAATTGTTGTTTGTTGCACGAATGTTCTCTATGGTTACTCTATTACTCAAGAATTACTATTATGGTAGAATGGAAAATTATAGGATGAGACCTGGGAGAGGGAGGAAAAGGTACAATCATAGTGGCCATAGTAGTTCCCATATTTTTCTTCACTACCCATGGAAGGAAAATACGAGGATGAATTGAAATAAGATGGAATGTTTTTAAGAACTCAGTTCATCTATTAAGGTTCAGGTCTTTTCTTTTCAGGTTGGACTTGAGAAATAGGAGGAAAACATGCCATGTACCTGCTAAAAGACTTTTTCCCAATGTGACTCGGGGTTACACGTTGTGTATTCCCAGTACACGCTGTGTAAGGATGCCGGTAGGACTCATTTATGACCTGGAAGAGGAAGCCAAAAGAAAAGAGGATCTGGCATATACGCATCATATATTCTCATGTACTTGGTGTGTAATTAATTTTTTTCTACAATGGGTAGTATCCTTTTTTCTATAGATGAATAGAACACCTCATATGGGTATCGTAAATAGCAGTGATGGAGGTAATTTTTGCTCATGATTTATCATCTAAACTTTGATTCAAACACCGTCAGATGCATCAGAATAACATTAGCGAGTTCTCAATTCCTCTTGAGCCTTTCTTCAGGATTTATTCACTCGACCTATTTATTGAGCTTTTAGAAATTATGCTCTATTTATAGATATAATCCATTCTAGGTTGAATTAAGGGATAAAGGTGGACTTGGAGAGTTGTATTAACACGAGGTAGGATGTCTCATGCCCTTCACTAATTATCAAACTATTTAAATATGCTAGAGTGTTATTCTCCCATTTCATGGTGTCACCTTAATTGATAATTTTCTTATTTTATTTACTATTTATTCTTAGGCATTTGAAAATGTGTTCTCATTAATAAATTAGGTTTTTTACCTTGAATTAGGTCCTACCCATGGGTGTGTTTCCCATCGATGACCGTTTATGACCATTTTTCCTTGGTTTCCTATGATTCATGCCTTTTTTCCCTTCTTGTGTTGTGGAAAATGGTTTTGGTTATTAAATGGAATTGAAATTGTGTTAAATTGTAATTTGTTTTAACAAAGGGTTTGGGATTGTTTATTATACCCATTTCCACATGTTATATTGATGCTTGTTTAAGTATGATTAGAATGTTTTACTCCATTTTTGAACCATTCCATGTGATTTTAGTTACGGTAAGTCCTTGTAACGGTTTAGATTACCTGATAGGCTTGTTATATGAAATTTTACCATGTGGGTTATTTAATTCTAAATTCATATAATAGTTTAAATTACATTATTGTCTTGTTAAATGAAATTCTCACATTCGTTGATTAATGTTGAACCATGTAATAATTAAATTTACATGTGTTTCTTGATATTTGATACATTCCAATGTGAGATTACAAATATTAATTACAGGGGTTATAGTTTAATTTACATGTATTGCTTCTTATATGAAATGATATAGGGGAAAATAGAAATGGGAGAGCCATATCCTTAGGTTAAAAGGCAATGTCTGGATCATATAACTATTGAACCTTATAACTTGGATAAACTATGGACTTAGTTAAAATAACATGGATGAACTCCAAGAGTGTATTTTCATGTTAATTCATGAGTGAGCCATAGATTTAGAGGTTGGGCTCATGGACACTTTATATGAATGTCAAGAGAATCATTAATCCAATGATAGATTCCATGTAAGGGATCTATTGGAAGTTGTTTATTTGTCATGAGTTGACATTTAATTGTAATTTGAATATTTAATTGAATAAATTATTATGTGTTTTCAATGACAAAGAAGAATCTTGGATTCATTCTTCACTTATACTTGTTTAGGTGGTCTTTTGAGACATCTATTGTGATTACTTTTTTATGGGGATTGTCAGGCTTAGGCAAGATCCTAAGAATTTTATAATCCATGGTAATTGAATTTCTAATGAACATAAAATTCATGTAAATAGAAACCAGTAATTGTTGGAATGTTTAATTTTGAGTACCTCATAGTTTACTATTTTCCCTATTTCACACCGCATGGTATATATTTTCACTGATAGATTGGCACAAACCATGGGTGGTTAGATACTGGGATCTAGTCTCACAACTTGTTTGGGTCTTGTTTTTTGGCCCAAATAAATTATGTTTTTGTAGGTGTCGATAAGGGTAAGAACCCTTCCACATGTACTTGATTGCTATTTAAAATCAGGAGAGAATGGGACCAATCCAAGGCTTTTCATGATTTTATGTTTCTTTTGATTCTTTTTATACTATTGGTACTTATATTTTGTATTAATGCAGTGTAAAATGTTTTGGTTGTCTTACAAGAACATGTAACATTTATCATCATATTTTTATGTTATGCGATCTGGTTATTCATTTTATTAGTATTCCAATGTTTACTTTGGTTTTATGGTATTACTGCTTCTTTTATTGTTATATTATTGTACTCTGATGTGTTATACTCTTCAAATGGGGGCATAGTTTCCCCACTATCACACCTAGGGTTTTAGTTTTATTCGACAACCTCTGATGTTTGTGGAAATTCACTTGAGGCCATATGGCCAATCGAGTATGGGGCACCTTTGGGTGGAATTTTGATTTGGGATGTTTCATAAAATTTAATTATGTTATACAATCTACCAATAAACCATCTATTTTAGTGTTCTATGTTTATAATAATTGGGACACTAATTCTTGTTCATGAAAACTAATAGAAAATCAACAATGTCATATTGTGGTTAGTATTTTCTAAAAAATTACTAATATTAGTTTATTTTTATTCTAATTTCAATTTATATTTCAAGAAAAAATATGAGGCTTCAACTTCTCTGTCATAAGAGAGTCAAGCTAAGGATGAATCAGATATCACATCTGAGTTTGGTTTCGATATTGGTGCTTAGATACTGGAAACTTTAGATGGTTTGAGAAATTCTTAATGATTGGTATTGGTTTATTAATGACACCAATGAGTTATCATGGTACTTTTGTGATGTCATCAGTCAGCATGAAGCTAACTCATGAAGATTCATAATATTCATATCCACACAATATGATGATAGTTCAGGAGCTTGGGATGATATGATACACTAGATACAAAGAGATATGGAGGAGGAGAAGGAGTAGCATAATCATAAAGATGAGAAGATGTTGGAGTATATGTAATCGCTTACGCATGATGTTGGTATAGAGTTTTATTTCATTGATTCTTTAGGTAATCCTCCTCCACCTAATACCAGTTTATGATCTATGATTTTTATGATTTTTTAGTGTTTCGGTGTTATAAACCTATTATATTTGAAATAAAGTATAATGGTATGTTTTTTTAAATTATTTTTAATTATCATTAATTTTAAAAAAAATTATTTTAATTATTTTCTTTATTTTTTTGAAAATATTTGTAATTATGACAGATATTGAAACTCATCATAATATGTGATTTGGAATAGACAATCTCTATTAATTTTTAACAAACATGTGGTTATTATTTGTGATTAATGAATCCACCATTAATAATACCAATTATTTTCAACAGGATGACGCAACAAATGTAATTGTGATGCTATTTTCTAAAATACCTCTTTAGAAATGAACTCCCATAAAAAATATATATTTTTATGATAGTAAATCGCTAATTATTCTTCATAAAAAAATAAAACTATAGTATTTGAGGTTTGATTTTGGGTTTGGGTAGTGATTAGGGGATTATTCTTGTTCTTATGGTTAACCTCTTAGGTTGTAATTTTTACAAACCACTGTATATGCATGAAAATTGTTAAATATCATATTTTTCTAGTCCTTTTGTTTAACCTATTAGATTTACCTATGATTTTTTGAGTAATTTCAATAAATTTCACCTCATAAACATATTTTATAGTCAGTTTCATCATTTGTTGTGAATTATAATGATAATGGCATGTCCCCTTAGTTTCTCTATTGGGTCAAGGAGTAGAACCATTATTTCCAGAACTCTTTCAACAAGTGAATGTTTATGGTATAGTATCCCATAGTGGTGGTACAATGATGTTGGACTCTATAGATGAATTTTAGATCTAAAATCCATTATATATTAAGGAAACTAGAGGTCACTAGGATAAATAGGACTATATATGAGTCATAAAGAGGATTTTCAACATGATAGAGACCCCAAAGGAACAGTGGGCTAAAATTTAAAACATTATACTTTGGGGCATAGCTAGATGGTATAGGATGTAATCATGTGGGATGTTATATGGGAAGGGTTGACATGGATTCCCTTCACAAAGCTCTTCTCCAATGATTTCTTCCCTAATGAACTAAATTCATACCATTATCAAACGTTTATGGATCTCCGGAAGGTGTAGATGAGGGTGTCTTATTATTTAGAACTCTTTGAAAAGTTGAAATTATTTACTCTACTTCTAGTGGGAAATGAGTAATAGTAATCTTGCATGTTTGAGATTTTCATTTTACTAGAGCTAATGTGCTAGATCAAGAACATTGATATGATGATCTATACTTCAGTTCTTAATAAGGAACTGGAGATAGAGAAGGGGTTGAGGAAGACAGATCTATAGGTCATCTTCCTACTATCAATAGACAAAAAGATACCTTTCTCATATAGACCCAGTTTCTCATTCTGGGAGTAAGTAGTGGTAGTCAAATGATGGATGCTATAATTTTAGTTTGCGATTAGGGAAGCATCTAGCTTTATTGACCCCTTATGCTGAGATATACTCTTTTGGGTGCTATAAATATGAGAGGAAAAGACAATTTCTCAAGAAATTCCCTATTTTTATCAATACCTGTCACCTGTGTCGCATGACTAATGATCTGAAGCAATTTTGTTCCATTAAATAATAGTTCCACTTGATTAAATAAATCCATGGTGTGGTTAGAAGACCTTAATAGTAGGTGAACACCCTAAAAGGGTTAGTAAACCAGGTGACTCATGAGCCTCTAGGGAATCATAAGGTTGTGTATTGAAGGGAAAATAAGGTCCACCCTGATTTAGTAGATTGTATAGAGTGAACTAATATAGTTAGAAGTATGGTCTTGATGTCTTCCACTCTATCATTTTCTTTTTTTGACATATAGGCATCCCATTTTTTCATATAAACTCAAGTGGTCATTAGGTTAGAATTACCAATTAAATACTCTTATATTTTTTTTATCTATTGATATATCCCTAATAAATAAAGTAGGTTGTCTTCATATCTATCTATATTTTCTAATAGTGTTCTCAAAATTGAAGCATGTTTAGATCTTCAAAATTCAAGAGATGTCAGGTTTAGAAATGATCCATTTCATAGTGTAGTTGACTAGTTCTTGTGCACATATCTACTATAATCAGAGATAGATGACTTCTTTATCGATTATGAGGGAAAATTTTGTGATGATTGTTGAATGACATAAAGGAAGGTAGAGTTAGATTGTTTCCTCATTATAGAGAATTACTTTCATTGCATGTTCCTTGTATGATCCTTGTAATAGATCAAAAAGTGACTCCATCCACTTTACCTCTAGTGGTGGAACTATATTGAAACATCTATCTAAAAGATTCATTATGGTTTCTCGACATAGTTTATTTGAGTTTGAGATTGACATTCTATCTAGAGTATTTCGGATATCAATTCCACTATATTTCATAGAACAAACTGAGTTGGTAGATTTCAAGGTAAAACTTGCTGATCTTGGGGATAAATGCTTCATTATATCAATTAGTTCCCCTTTGAGTGATCTACTATTGTTCTCGAAAAATACATATAGTATTCATTATCATTATGTGAATTATTGAAAGTTAAACCAAATCACAATGCGTAATAGGTACCTATTTCAAGGAATATGACAATTTTTTATCTGTTGGGGTAATATTAATGGTTTTCTAAGTTTTAAATACAAATGTTCTAGAATCTACATTAATTTTGACATTAATCCATCCAAAATATATAATTTAGGAGCTGGTATAGTTTATATGTAATGCCTCGACCCCAGTTAACCAGAGTCGGTGCATTATATTAATACAATGGCTTGATTACAAGGAATAATGTCTCGAAGGACCGATCATTTTAGCAGTCTTGGAAAATAGATTACATACATGAATGTCACATTACACTATATAAAATACAAAACAACATAAATAATCCTTTATGAATTCCATTATTCCCTTAGCTCAATCCTACATATCAATCACAATACACTTCTTGGAATCCTGGAAAAATAATACATAGAAAGGGGTGATCTCAAATGCTCAGTAAGGTTAAGCAATACAGTAGAAAATAACATAAATATTAAGCATGGTGAATAATTGAAACTGCATTCCTTTACTAATAATAAACATGAATACATTTATGGAAAGAATACGAGCTGAGTAAATAATGCCATAATAAAACATAATCATGTGTATTCTACTAGTATAATGACCACATGAACCATCAATATTATTTCCATAATGTGGGAATGTATAATGCCAAATATTCTAAAACATTTTGTCACGGCCTCGGCCATGACCTCGAAAAATTATTAAGGCCTCATCCAAAACCATAAATCAAATTGGGAAAAGGCCTCTTCCAATTCCACATCTATTTGTCTCATGATACCTATCGATGCATCGAGGATCTATAGCGGGCTCCACCCATCACATACTATGTCCAATACATTCCTCGTATGAAAAGGTTGAAACATAACAAAAACATTCATATAAGAACTAGGATACTAAATGTCAATACTATAACCATAAACCATGAACGGTATAAAAATCACATCCACGATCAAACAGATCACAAAACCATCAATACAATATGGATTTTTGTATCATAATAAATCAACTTCAAAACAAGTTTAAAATCCATTAAAGGATTTGACATAGATTGAAATTATTTGTCAAACTCTTTGATTGAAATATCCCTTTTCATGAAAACAATTAAAAGTCACACAATTTAGAAAGGAAGACATTTCAAGAGATTTTTGAATCAATGTTTACCATACCACTTTGAAATTTTTTAATGTAATTGTAATTTTAAAACATTCATGTCCATTTAAATAAATCCTTAAAACCATTTTTCAAACATGGACATTAATGAGAATGATTTAGAAGAATAAATATTTAAAACATTTAAAATGATGTTGACATAGATGAAATCAAAACTATTTGTGAGAAATATCTCTTTTTTGAAATCATTTAAGAGTCACATAATTATAAAAGAAAACATTTACTTTGAAAATATTCTTATAAGACTGTAAGGGAAGCTTCGACAATTTTATAACGGCGAAAAATAGCCGCACCCTCCATATAATTTAAAAAAAAGACATTCTTACCTTACTTTTGTCGAAAAGGTTAAAAAGACCTTGTTTGGAAAAAACGAAAAGATTACTTTATAAATATCTTATAAAAGGTTAAAAAAAGGTTATAAATGAATTCAACCCATAGTCTGTAAAATATTAAGGATGATTTGAAATACATTTTTAAGAATCATGGATGTGGATGATAAAGAGTTCCCAGTAGATAATTACGTATAAACAACCTCGGATAATGAAGAGATTGTGAAATAAACCCTTACGTTGTACTTTTCCATGGTTGAGGGTAGGTTAACCTCCTGTATATTGGTAAAATAATTGTTATTAAATTATACAATAATTTTATACATTAATATAATTTTATATATGATCTTCTAACATTCTTCTGTTAATAATATCTTAGTATTATCGTCGTTTCGGGTGTTAACAGATTTGTTTTCCTTTACATTATTTGTTATGTGAGTCATATTTGTTATGTATGGGATGTATCTTATTCATATCCATAATGATATCAAGTCTTTAAACATTATTTTTAATCATGAAATGATTATTAGTCTTGAATGGATATGATGTGGAATGAATCTCACCCCGTTCGTGGAGATGGTAGTCTGTACGTACGCACGAGCGACATATCATTCTTTTGATATTAAAATAATATATAATTGGATGGTAAATCATATACATAGAATAATTATCATGTTATATTTTTTATTTACATCATTTACACATCATTATCATACCCATCCAAATAATAATGTTTTGAATAACAATTGCACCACGACGTGGAGACGGTAAGTCGTACGTACGCACGTATGGTGACATGTCATTCAAAAAATGGATAGAATACTGAATATGGTTGTTCCATATTTATAATAACATCACACTATATATAATATACTGGAGTTATTATTTTATAATGGAAATAACAAAGAACGAAAAGTGGCAGAAGAAATGAACTTGAAAGAGGGTGGTGAAAACATTACCTCTTCTTCGGGTTCTTCCTTTTGATTTGATCAAAAGGACTCCCTAGGTTGGATTTCGGATCAAACTATGGCATATAGGTTAATGTGATGGAATTTAGAAGATATTTTTATAGGTTTTGGCCTAACCAAAAGGCATTGAAGTTATGAATAATTGGTTGGATGTGGTCTCCTTTTATAAGGGGGAGGAGGGGTTCTTTAGGAGAAACATAAAGTATTATTTTATAATAAATTCATATTCGGTTTTTAATTGCTCCAAACTAGATTATTTAAAGTCTAAGGTGGGGATGGGTCGAAGAAAACTCAACCAATAGGTTTTAGAAAAGTTTGGGTCACTATTTTACCGTTATCTATTAGATTTAACTCTTAGATAAATAGTTTGACATTCACCATGTCTATTTGTATTTTTATATTATATGGTTAATAAACGTACTATAAACTACCAAGAGAACCCAAAGTGGTTCATTAATGACATACCTATCATCATATAAGTCCTTTGGCCGAACCTTATATTTTTATGAATATTATATCAATTAATAATATAATATTTGTTTTAAAACATCATTTATGTCAATTTTGACACTATTCAATAATTGATTTTTGTTAAAGTCGTAAAAACTTTATTAATTCAAAAAAAAAATCATTTAATCAATCCTAACATGTCATTTTAACCAATAAAATTCATGGAATTCATTAAAAGTCTAAAATTATATTTATTTGGGTATTTATAATATCAATTATTTTAATATTTCACTAATAAGTTAATTACTACATCAGCATTATGTCATAAATAAATTAAAGTATTTAATATCTAAAAATTATAAATAAAATAATATTATGTAGGAATTCTTTTTATATTTCTAATGAATATTTATAATCGAATTTATCTTATTTATAAACAAATATTAAAAAAAATTAGTTATTAAACTTTGATTTTAACTCTTTTAACTCTTCTTTGAATTAAATAATAATAAATGTCCTAATCTAATCAAAGTGGACCAAATAGGTTCATATTTTATTCCTAAGGTGGTTTTTAGTCGAATTATTTTTATCCAATAGAATTAGTACATGTGTTATGGTAACAATAAAATCATTTTTACCCTTAATTACCCTATTTACTTTTTACCGTGGTAAATAAAAGTAAAAAAGTTACTATTCACAAAAAAAATATTTTTATCTTATTGAACCACATTTTACTCATTGATATTAACTGTGTCTCTCGGATTTTCGAAATTCCACTCATAGAAGTGGTAAAATTATGTTTTATGTAAATTTGAAAATTCTCCTAGGAGAAGGGTAAAAGACAGTAAAGAGTTTAATAAAATTTTTATATATCTAAAATTATTTTAAACTGATTACAATGAAATACATTGAAAATATATAGTTATTATGTATCTATTTTTCCTAAAATAAATTTAAATAAAATAAGGAATTATTTTAATAAAAATTCGGTTTTAAACTATAACTCAGGGTTTTTCACTATTCATCAAAAATTGAAAGTTTTCAGGAAAATACAAAAATTTCACCCTAAGATAATTTCAATATTCTAAATCCAAAAATGAAGTCCATTTTAAAAGATAAAATGTATAAAATTTTAAAAAGTAGGTATTACTATTCATAGTGGCTAGTTTGATTGGTTGTGGTGTGTGTTAGAACTCGAAGTTGCATACAACACACGCTACTGTATTATTCAAAGAGAAGCGTACCATGGAAGCTTGGGGTGTTACATTCTCCACTCCTTCAATAAATTGCATCCTCGAAATTTATGCTTGGTATTGGAAACTTGGGGTTGAAATTTCCAAATATCTTAGTTGAAATCCCACATTGAAAAATGGATTAATAAGGACTCTATTTAAAATAATGAGTGGTAAGTATGAAGGTTACCGAAAATAACACATACTAGGGTTCCATGTAGGAAAACATAGATATGTAAGAGAAATATAATCATCAATATCTGATGGAGAGTGGTAGAGAACATGGTTATGAAAATGCCAACAATCACAAAGCCATAAATTTGTGATGATCTAAGGTACCATCTAGGACAATGTTTTTGTTCTAAGTTTCATTTCTTAATGTTGAGGAATTTATTTATGAGATTGGCTAAGATCATAAGGAGATATACTTAATTTATAAATAGATTTTTATCCATTAATAAATTTCCACCCCAAAACATAATATAACTCAAAAATACTCTATTTATCCTAATCGTATAGGGTTCCAAATATAATGAATTTATAATTCACATAGCAGACCCTTTAAAAAAGAAACTGCATTATACCATCCAGTAACTTCACGTAGTAGTGGTAGGAGATAAATCCCAATCGCACTATGGTTGTGAGTTCGTTTCCCATAGATTTGTCTGATGTGATGGGTTGTCACATGGTCTGCGTGTTATCTTTTATAAAAATTCAAAAATAACCTTTCAAACATAATCCATTCCAACCTTTAGACTTATCCAAAATACTTCTATCCAAACTCACAGTACAAAATGTATAAGAAAGTTAAACACAATGAAGATACTTTTTTCATGTAATAACATGAGAAAAACTTTATCATGTATTATTTTAAAACATGGTAGCATCTTGAATTACCATAAAACCATATTTATTACATTCATGCTCCCATATTATTTATAGAATAATGGATATACTCCTTCTATCCAAAAATTTTGTAAACTAAAACAATGACAAATCATTAATCAGTATCAAGGTAGTCAGGAATATCCAATATAATTTATTCAAATCAACCATCTCTTATTCCAAAATCACTACCACATTATCAGGACCATATTAAGGATTACCTATCCTTTAACCAAGTATTTTACCAAAAGTGTAGTTCACTATTAAGTCACTTTTATTAGAACCATATAATCTCAAATCCTTAATAAAATAGTACTACAGTATAATCCTTATTTATCTCTATAATTTATATAACTAGTATATTGCTGATACAACACTAAAATCAAATAATCCTATAATAAAAACATAAGAACACTAGTCAATATTCTTCATCTAAGGTAGTATAACAGCTTTTTTATTATGCAATAACATCATTTGGGGAATACTCTGATGATTTGGACATTGGTTCGCATAGTGTCCCAACTCTTTAAAGACGAAGCATTGTACATTTGAAACCTTTTTCTGACCCTTACATTAACGTAATTGGTGTCCTTTTTCTCCACACTCACATCAAACTCCCATTCCAATCATGCAAGTTCTACAGTGTTTCTTCCCACAATTATCACATATGGGAAAATTCTTCTTTTCCCTCTTCCCTTTATCCATCGTTCTCTCTTTTGTCCTTTTATTCTCTTGCTTCCCTTCAAAGCCATAGGATTCAGATGATTTTTTACTTATCTTTTTAACACATGATAATATTTCTTCACATGTTGAGAATACATGGGATATAATTTCCCATCTAAATTTTGGCTTAATACCGTGAATGATATGATCTTTCTTACTCTTTGTATCATACGTATTTCTAGTGTTCATATTCGTTCTACTGGGTTCCATTTCTATAAAATGGCATGCACTAGGTCAGTTTATGAATTGTAATGAATAATTTCAAACTTGTAAAATACCTAACGCAGACTGAACAGTTTTTGGATATAATCCATAATAAAAATGTTTTCTTTGAGAAATTATATTGTCATAAAACCTTCATAATGGTTTGTAAAGAAAATGAAAATTATCCTAAGAATATCCCCCGGGAGTATCATAACCATGAGTGCAGCAAGGCCTATTTTCATGCACCAGTTCCCTTTTGAGTCTAGCACCAAGTGGTATTTTCAGGTTTTACCCCTAGGTACATTTGTGCTAGAGCCGCCTCTACCTGCTCGTATCCAGACAGGGATGTATTGCTTAGAAAACTCAAAAAATCTCTACAATACCAAAATTCTAGAAAGTTCTTCTATACTAATTCTCAAAGACTATCTTAGGGCTATGTTATATAATCAGAGTTTATCTAAATCTAGTTTCTAAGGTTATTGCTAAACTTCCTCTAATACCAACTGTAATGCCCCGACCCTAGTTACCTAGAGTCAGTGCATTATTTTAATACATTGGCATGATTACAAGGAATCAAGTCCCAAAATACCAATCAATTTATCAATATTAGAAAATATATTACATACATTAATGTTACATTATACATTATAACATACAACACAACATAAATAATGCTTTATTAATGCCATTATTCCCTTAGATTAACCCTTCATATCATTCACAATACACTTCGTGGAATCCTGGAAAAATAAAACATAGAAAGGGGTGAGCTTAGTAAGGGTAATAAATACAGTGGAAAATAACATAAATATTAATCATGGTGAATAATTTAAATTTCATTCCTTTACCAATAATAAACATGAATAATTTTATGGCAAGAATATGAGATGAGTAAATAATTCCATTATAAAAAATAATCATGGGTATTCTACTAGTCAAATGGCCACATGATCAATCAATATTATTTCCATAATGAGGGAATGTATAATTCTATACATTATAAAACATTTTTTCAAGGCCTCGGCCATGACATCTAAAAATGATTAAGGCCTCGGCCAAAACCATAAATCAAATTGGTAAAAGGCCTCGGCCAATTCCACGTCTAGTTGTCTCATCTGACCTACCGATGCATCAAGGAGATATAGCGGGCTCCACCCAAACCCTACTATGTCTAATACATTTCTCATATTAAAAGGATGAAAGATAACATAAAAAGTTGTATAAGAACTAGGATACAAAATGTCAATACTTTAACCATAAACCATGAATGTAATAAAAATAACACATCCACAGTCAAACATGTCACAAAACCTTCAATACAAAATGGAAGGTTTGTATCATAATAAATATACTTCAAAAAAAGTTTACAATTCATTAAATTATTTGAAAAAGATTGAAATTATTTGTCAAAATCTTTGATTGAAATATCATTTTTCATGAAAACATTTAAATGTCACATAATTTAGAAAGGAATACATTTAAAGACATTTTTGAATCAAAGTGTCTCATTCCACTTTGAAAATTTTTAAAGTAATTGGCATTTTAAAACATTAATGTCCATTTAAATAAATCCTTAAAAACATTTTGAAAACATGGACATTAATGAGAATGATATAGAAGAATAAATCTTTAAAACATTTAAATTGATGTTGACAAAGATGAAATCAAAACTATTTGTGAGAAATATCTCTTTTTTGAAATCATTTAGAAGTCACATAATTATAAAAGAAAATATTTACTTTGAAAATATTCTTATAAACTTGTAAGGGAAGCTTCTATGATTCTATAATGGCGGAAAATAGCCACATCATCCGTATAATTTTAAAAAAAGACATTCTTACCTTAATTTTGTCGAAAAGGTTAAAAAGGACCTTGTTTGGAAAACGATAGAAAGATTCCATTATAAACATCTTATAAAAGGTCAAACAAGGGTATAAATGGATTTAACCCATAGTTTGTAAAATATTAATGATGATTTGAAATACATTTTTAATAATCATGGATGTCGATGATAAAGGGGTCCCAGTATATAATTACGTATAAACAACCTCGGATAATGAAAAGATTGTGAAATAAACCCTTACCTTGTACTTTTCCTTGGTTGAGGGTAGGTTAACCTCATCTATAATAGTGAAATAATTGTTATTAAATTATACAAGAATCATACACATTAATATGATATCATATATGATCTTTTAACATTGTTCTGTTAATAATATCTCTGTATTATCGTCGTTTTGGGTGTTAACGGATTCGTATTCATTTATATTATTTGTTATGTGAGTCATAGTTTTTTTGTATGGAATGTATCTTATTCATATAAATAATGATATAAAGTCTTTAAACATTTTTTTTAATCAACAAATTAATATTATTCTTTAATGGATATGATGGGGAATGAATCTAATCGCGTTCGTGGAGATGGTAGTCCGTACGTACGCACGAGCAACAATATCATTTTTTGATATTAAAATAATATATAATTGGATGTTATATCATACATAAAGAATAATTATCATGTTATATTTATTATTTACATCAATTAAACATCATTATCATACCCATCCAAATAATTATATTTTAAATAACAATTACACCATGACGCGGAGATGGTAAGCCGTACGTACGCACGTATGGTGACATGTAATTCAAAGGATGGATAGAATACTGTATATGGTAGTACCATATTTATAATAACATCAATTTAATATAATACACTGGATTTATTATTTTAGAATGGAAATAACAAAGAAAGAATAAGTGGAAGAAGAAAGGAACTTGAAAGGGGGTGGTGAAAACATTACCTCTTCTTCGAGTTCTTCCTTTTCATTTGATCAAAAGGGATCCTTAGGTTTGATTTCTGGTAAAAATAAGGCCTCTAGGATGAATTGAGGGAAGTTGAGAGGATATTTGGGTAGGGTCTGGCCAAAAATATTTGAATTAATGAAGAATTGGTTAGAAGTGGTTTCTTTTTGTAAGGGGAGGAGAGGCTCTTTAAAAAAACTTAATGTATTTTTTATAAAAAAAATATATTCGGTTTCTAATGGCTCCAAACTAGATTATTTAAATTATAAGGTGGGGATGGGTTGAAAACCACTCAACCAATAGGTTTTATAAAAGTTTGGGTCACTATGTTACCCTTATCTTTTAGATTTAACTCTTACTAAAATAGTTCGACATTTACCATGTCACTTTGTATTTATATATTATATGGTAAATAAACATACTATAAACTGCCAATAGAACCCAAAGTGGTTCATTAATGACATAAATATCATCACATAAGTCCTTTGGCCTAACCATCTATTTTTAGTAATATTATATCAATTAAAAATATAATATTTGTTTTAAAAACTCATTTATGTCAATTCTGACAC
This sequence comes from Viscum album, assembly GCA_963277665.1. Lineage (NCBI taxonomy): Eukaryota > Viridiplantae > Streptophyta > Magnoliopsida > Santalales > Viscaceae > Viscum > Viscum album. The sequence goes on from OY728143.1 coordinate 418,676,336, forward strand.
TATTCAATAATTGATTTTTTTTAAGTCATAAAAACATTATTAATTCAAAAAAAATTCATTTGATCAATTCAATCATGTCATATTAAAAAATAAAATTCTTTTAATTCATTAAAAGTATAAAATTATATTTATTTGGGTATTTATAATATCAATTATTTTAATATTTCACTAACAAGGTAATTACTACATCATCATTGTGTCATAAATAAATTAAATTATATAGCATCTAAAAATTATAAATAAAATACCATTATGTATGAAATCTTTTTATCTTTCTAATGAATATTTATAATCGAATTTATCTTATATATAAAACAATATTAAAAATGATTTAGTTATTAAACATTGATTTTAACTCTTTTAACTCTTCATTGAATTAAATAATAATAAATCTCCTAATCTAATCCAAGTGGACCAAAGAGGTTCATATTTTATTCCTAAGGTATTTTTTGGTCTAATTATACTTAGCCCATGGAATTAGTACATGTTTTATGGTAATAATAATATCATTTTTATCCTTAATTACCCAATTTACTTTTTACTATGGTAAATAAAAGAAAAAAGTTACTATTCACCAAAAATTATTTTTATCTTATTGAACCAAATTTTACACCTTAATATTAGCTGTGTATCTCATATTTTCTAAATTCCACTCACAGAAGTGGTAAAATTAAGTTTTATTTGAATTTTCAAATTCACCTTGGAGATCGGTAAAAGACGGTGAAAAGTTCAATGAAATTTGTATATATCTAAAATTACTGTAAACTGACTCCAATGAATTACATTGGACTTATATAAGTATTATGTATGTATTTTTACCTAAAATAAATTTATATAAAATAAATAATTATTTAAATAAAAATTCGGTTTTAAACTATAACTCAGTGTTTTTCACAATTCATCAAAAATTGGATGTTTTCAGAAAAATACCAAAATTTTACCCTAAGCTAATTTTGATATTCCAAATCCAAAAATGATATCCATTTTGAATGATAAAATGTATAAAATTTTAAAAATTGGATATTACTAATCATAACAGCTGGTTTGATTGGTTGTGGTGTGTGTTATAACTCGAAGTTGCGTACAACACACGCTACTGTATTATTCAAAGAGAAGTGTACCATGGAAGCTTGGGGTGTTACATTATAGGAGTATCTCATTATACCCTTTGGATTAAAGAATTATCCAGCGGTCTTCATGGATCTCACAAAAAATAATTTTAACCCATACATTGATTCCTTCATATTTTTTATCATTAATGACATCCAATATAATCCATGAAATCATATTTACATGTTAGACACCTAGAGATCATGTTGAGCATGCTTCAAGAACAATTGTTACATATTAAGTACTCAAATTTTTACTTTTGTATATAGGAGGAACACTTTCCTAAGAACATTATTTCACAATAAAGTATATAAATTAATATAGTGAATATTGATATATTCATGTCTTGGGAATAAATATTAAATTTATTTGAGATTCAGATTTTTCTCGGGTATTCTAGTTACAATAGGATGTTCATCAAGGATTTTTTTCGCCTAATAGTGCCTATGACTGTGAACACCAATATGGGAGTTATGTAGAAATTGATAGGCCAATGGGAATAATATTTCTTAGAATTCAAGAAGATGTTGAAACCATATTTAATAATAATTCTTCCTAAGTTGGGAGTGTGGTATATGGTTTGATATGATGAATCTGGTGTTGGTGAAGGGGTTGTTTTGATGCAGGGTGATAAGGTAGTTTCTTACGGTTATCATCAAATGTAATTCCATGAGTAGAACTACCCTACCAAAAAAAATTTTTTGGTGTCAGTGGTTCATGCATTGAAATTTTGGTGAAACTATAAAACCCCTAAATTCTAAAGTGAGAACATTGTATTCAGTAGTGTTCATAACACGCAACCCCAAGATCATAAGGGAATATAATATAACAAGACATTATATTATAATAATTATTTTAAGTAAAATAAACCTATGATATAACTTGTAATGAATGTGATACTGATTTAGTGTGCATCACATGTAATAATTAGTTTCTTCTATGACTTGTGTAATATAAGAGATGTTGGCACCACCTTATGTATAGAGATTGTATTTGTTGTCAACAATTGTCAATTCTGGTCAATATAAAGAAAAAGATGAAGAATGACTCAAAATATAATGGACATTTAATGACATTAGAATACCTAGAAAATTATTATGGGATCCTAGGTTTGTATTTCATGTATAGAAAATTCTCCATGAAGTTCAATTCAGACGATTGTTGGACTAATCTCTAAGTTCAAATATCTTGTGCCAAACGTGACACATTGTTTACAACAATGAATAATGGTGAAGTATCATCCATCTGAGGATGATTGGAGATGAGTTTTAAAGTACCATTCATTTGTGGATGAGTAGAGTAGTTCTTTGGAATTCAATTTCCAAAACAAATTTGGTTAATGAGAATTTTAAAATGGTTATGCAATGCTTCACGATTACATGAGAACCATGCAAGAGCTTACTTGAAGAAAAGAATCATATGATTTGAATGAAGTAGAGATTTATGGTTTAAGAAGAAGAGAGAATTTTCCATGGATGGAATTGACATTATAAGTGTCCATGCATTAGATTGGAAAGAAAAATGATGCTTGAAGCTAGGGAAGTTATAATACTTTCCTCGGTAAATCTGATGATGTGTTGTTGCTCTGTATTTCACAAAGATCATAAGTTTGTTGGAGAACTAATGATGCAATAATTATGAAGTAAAGGGGGATAAAATATGCATCAAAACAGAATGATGAATGTGTATTTCCTTAAATATCACATCAAAATATGGAAAAGACATTAATTTCATGAAGATAGGCGTTAGGAAGTGGATTTTACAAATACATGAAGAATTTTGTTGGTGTTCTTCGTGATTATGATGAGAATCGCGAATGGAGGAGGTAAATATATTTTCAAGTGAGATCAGTAGTTCAAAGGAAGAAAGAGCATCATAGAGGCGAAAAATAAGGAGGACCATTGAGGTGGTGAAAAGGATTTGATAGAATTCTTTGAGATTAAAACAAGCTATGCGATCTAGGAAAATAGCCATGGTGCTTCGCAAAACCAAGTGAATTTTGGGAGAAATTTCAGAGATCCTTGATTTAACGCTGATGTAGAAATTAGGTGGCTAGAGGTTTCTAGAGTTGGTGAAAAAATCCAATAAATAGGCCCCAACCCACTCAAGAAGTGAGGGCATTCTTAACAAGAATTTTAAAGCTCTCAAATCATAAAGAAGATTCAGGAAGTCAGTTGATCCACAAAGGCAACATTCTTCGTGATGATTGGATATTCTGTAAAGGTATAGTGAGCTTTGTGAATTGGTGAGCTATAAGAAGGTAGTTTTCTTTGTAGTGGTTGTGGGTTATGCAAAGTTTGTGAGCTCGACAAAGGCAGACTGCCTCGCAAAGGCAATTCACTTTGTGAATGTTTTGAGCTCGATGAATGTAGAGAGATACAAGATGGTCAATGATCTGCGATGGCTATAGCATTGCGAAGTAGTGAGATCTATGAAGTAGTGATCTATACAAAGAAGTGTAAACTAAAAAGGGGCTCTGGGATGGATCTTTACAAAGGAGATTCGCGAAGGAGCTCTTCGAAGGAGCTTCACAAAGGAGCTTTGAAAACAGCAGTATTGAATACCAGGTTTAGGTGAACAAGTGATTGGGAAGACACCACTACACTATTTCATATCACTATTTATCCAAGAAGAATAAAGTGTTCTCACTTAGAGACTGATTATCATTCAAGGTAGAATAACTGTGATGATGCTAAGATGAGCTAGACTTCATTGGTCTGATAATCATAAAGGGAGTTTGTGATTCTAGAAAATAAGAAGAGAAGTGATCTAAGCGCAGTACATTATCCACAGAAGAAGAAAGTGTGACGAAGAGTGGGATTCAATGCAACAGTTTTTTTACTGAAGAAGTTGGAGAAGAAGGGTGTATAGATTTTAGGTTTTCTGTAGAGAAATAAGTGGTTTCTTACTTACATGTTGCTAGGAAAGTAACAAGTGATGAGATGAATAATAAACTAGCACTATGACATCCAACATGTCTCAACAGGTGGGAGACTCTATTAGTGTTGCAAAACTTTTTCAAAAAGGAGAAGATTGTCTTCAAAGGTAGTATAAAAAACTAGTAAGGTGTTGTAAGTTATACTATTTCATCACCAGTTTATGAAAGATGATTATCTCCCTTACCCCTCTCAGTGTAGGGACTAACATTGGGAAGTTATTATCTCATTCCCCCCTCCAAGTGTATGGTTCCACACAGTCTAAGGAAAAGAGAATAAGAGAATAAAGTTCCAAACATTTCAAGAGGTATAGGGATAAAAAGTTATAATTGGTATCAAAAGTTCCCAACACTATTTCACCCCCTCTCATTGTTAGGTATATCCTAAACTTGTCCTCTCACAAGACTTAGTTTTACAGAACAAAAATATATTATTAAAATGTTATTGTTTAATATAATAATATATAACATGGTCATTAAATAAGCTATTATTAATATTATTAACTACCATATAAAAATATGTGGTTTACACAAAATATAAAATGAATTAATTAGTTACTAATAAATTATAAATTGATATAAGAACTAATTTATTTAAAGGGAATGTTTTTATAAAAAAATATTTTCATATTCACAAAGATATTTTATCTTATTAAATTAAATTAATTAAATTTATTTAGTGATATTAATTTAATATATATAATAAATATTCAAAAATATATATTTTATATTTATGGAATAGATTTGATAGGCATGAGATAAGAACAAACCCAATATTACACTTAAAACCCTATATTTTTATTAAGCCACTTTTACCACCTTTCAATTGATAACCTATTTTAAATCATGTTTTGTAACTATTTTAAATATTATAAGTCCAAATAAATATAATATTTTAAATTCGAACATAAAAATTTTGTTGGGGTGAATTTTGGGTATTTTTCTATGAATTTTCATTTTTTTAATGAATATTTAAAATAATTAATTTTAATTCAAACCTTCTTTTTTCATATAATTCACTTATAAGAATAAATTATATTTTTTTTGGTTTTAAATATTAACTGTATCAATTTTATATCATGTAATACAATTATGTTAATTTGAATAAATTTCACTTGTACATTGGATATAAAAACTTAGCAATCTTTTGAACATTTTTACATCAGAAAAACGCACAGTCGTCCCATATATGGGATTAAGTTTGAATTATTTTCATCCACTTATATGATTATAATATTGAAAAATGTATTCCAAATATTTAATAGTAATAATTTTTAATTTTTAATATTTTTATCTTAGTTTTTTACCAAAATATTATTGAATGTAGTAAAAATTATTTACAATGACTAAGCAAAAAAATTAACATTACAAATGACTAAACTTAAAACATTTGTGCCAAAATGACCTTATTCTTTTTCCAAAATTAATTTTATGATAATATTTTAAACATATACTATATTTTTTCAAATTGGTTCCCTCATTCAATCCACTTTCAATGGGAAAATGTGGATGCAGTTCCCTTTTTTAAAATATACAATGGTACCACTCGTCCTTAACTATAAAAAGGTACTCAGCCCTCCCACTTTCTCACACATCTCAAGAAACTTTTTCTAAATAAATATCTTCCCAAATAACACTTCAATATCCATTACCTAAACCTATAATCCTCACCTTATTAATAAATCCATCCAAGGAATCTCTTTGGTGTAAACTCAAAGGATTTACCCAATGAAGAGGTAACATTTTTCCTCAAACTCTTTAGTTTTATTTCCATTCTCGACCACTTAAACTATCATTATTACATAAGTATATTACAACACCAGTATAAAAAATATACTTATATTTTTTTATGTTATGTTTTTCACCTACACATATAATAACATCCATAAAATGGGTAATGAACGTACCATTTTTGTGTATAGTGAACTACTACCTCGTAAAATGATTGTTGTTTATTCATCCTTTACCACCTATCATGGTGGGAATTATTATGGAAACTATATTTATATATTATATATATGAAATATATTATTTCATTTTTCTTCGTTAATTTTTATGTAGAATATGACTTTATATTTCCATTTTGTGTAAATATTATAACATTGTTTGTGGAAGTGTGGAATGTTGCCTTGAAAAAACGATGTGATTCAATCACATGATACATGGAATATATAAAATATGGATTTAACTAAACAAATGTGAAATATATATAGATATATTATATTTATGATATAATTACCTTTCTTTAAATGTAATATATATCATTTCCTTTATTACACTTTCACACACTTAAAAATTGATAACATCATTCGTGGATGAGTGTACTGCTGCCTCCTTGACATGATGTGATTCTCTTTACATCAAAATAATTATATATATAAGTATATATTATTAAATATTATTTTATTTATGATATAATTATCATTCTGGAAGATTAATTTCACTTACCTTCTTTCCAAAATGATCATTGAAAAATTGGAACGTTACTCTTGTGTACATACGACCTATTGTCACTACGATTGTATTGTTGGTCATTTTTCATAAAAATATTTAATGATTGGTTTTAAAAGTATAAATGATTTATAACATTATAATTATTTCTTGATTATTATTTTTTATAGGTTATATAATGACCCCTTTTACCATATTTTACCTACCAAATGTGTTTTTGACACATAAACCAAATTTGACCAAAAAACTGACAATAAAATTAATTGTATAAGTAGTCGTATACAACATGTTAATAAGTGAAATAAAAGTTATTATAAACATGAAAAATTATATGAATCAATTAAATAATCAACATAATTTTATAATTACAGAATATAAAGACACACAATAAACGTTGGACTCAATGTAAGGTATTTTCATATAACTTTTTACATCTGTGAGATAAATTTCTTCTTCACCACTTACTTATTTTATTGGGTGTATCCAATACCAATTTTATTATGTCATTACATTTTTAATTTTATCTTAAATATATTTAAAACATTTATTTAATTTTATTCATTTTTTGAGGATTATGATTTAAAATGTTTCAAAGTGGTAAGAGACACTTTTGAATGTTTAAAAAATATTTCCCTCAAGAATAATTTTAAATATATTTCATTTAAATTTGAGGAAATTATATGAACATTATTTAATAAGCCCTTCATATTCATCTCACCAATTTATTCATTACCTTTTCCATGTCTTAGTACTAATTTCCCACTCTATGGTACTCAAACTGTTTTATAAATTATTTTTTGGAAAACACGACTTCATTCTCTCTTTAATCAGAGAACATATTTTCTTCTAAAATTCAAATTTTATAAAAATATTTTAAAAAAATATTATTAACATTTAAAAAATTATTTATTAATTAAATTTTTACCCTTTTTTCTTTTACCCATATTTTTAATGTAATCTTATTATCTCATTCCGATAAAGGAATTTTTCAAACCTTTTTACCTTAAAAATGAATGTTTTTTAATAAATACAAAATGTATATATTTACATGCCAACATTTTTTTTAATATTAATTTGAATTTTTAAGTGGTTTATTTTAAAATAAAATTTTTAAAAAAGTGATTTTTAGAGGAATTTTTTTTCAAACGGTCTTTTAAAACAAAATGTTATTGTCCCCAAGAATGTTTTTAAAAGAAATTTTATTAGTATTTTAATTCATCAACAATAAAAACCCGTTATTTTTACTCTACTTCAGATTATTATATTTATGTCATCCTTATTCCTCCTCTATATACTTTATGATTGATTTGAAAAAGGATAGTATTTACATTAACTTTATTTATTCCTATTTTTCAACTTGATATATGTAATTTCCTATGATCATCTGACATTGAATTTCCCCTAAATATCCATATCATTTTTAATGGATATTATTATTGTCTAAACCATATACCATTTTACATAAAGTTTTTTCTTTAAAATTTATTTGATTATTTTGGGAAATATTGATAAATCTGTATCTTTTATTCAATACCAATATTTTACAAGTCATATGTTTTATTAATTAAATAAATTACTCGATATAAGGAATGCTTTGGATATATAGTTATAAGTGGGACCCAGAATTTATATATACCCTTGATGCATCAGAAAGTTCTTATGAGAAAAATATGTTATGCAAATTAATTAGGTTTTTACATGTTGTTATAAAAAGCCTAGTGTATGGATCTTAACAGTAGAGGTTTTCATATGCCTGATAAATGACATCGAATAATTAATAATTTTTTTCATTTTGATTCACTATTTATTATCAATGATATTTTCACTATGAAAAAATTTATTGATACATTTCATTTTTAGTTTATTGATTAAATTGAATGTGTTTTGTTTTCTTACATTTCTATATTTTTTAAATAATTTTTTCTTAGATTATTGATTACATGGTATGTGTGTTCAGTTATTTATCATACAATAATTATTATTCTAATTAATTCATTATTACTTCTGCTGAACTTTACCCTTATTAAAAATTTAAGTTCACCCTTTTTTTTTCCAATCCATAGGAATCCAAGAAGAATGCTTTGAATGTTATGAAGGTATATACTAGATGGAACAAATTTATCATCGAAAGAAAAATATATATATATTGTAAATAGTGTATTTATTTGTAATAAAAGACTTATGTATGTATCTAGTTTAACATGACTACTAATATTTTCATTATTTTAGGATTTGATACATTATAATCAAGCCAATGTAATAATAATAAACATTGGATTTGGTCTCTCAAAGGTTGGGTTGCTATAATTGGTATCAAAGGAAGTTTAGTAGCAGCCTAATGAACTAGATTTAGGAAAAAATAAATTGAATAACATAACCCTAAGGTATAATATAAAGATATGTATATAATAACACCACATAATTTTTCTAAATTAGATATTATATAGGTCTTACTAGTAATACATCGATGTCTGGATACAATAAGTGGACGTGATTTTGGAAAAGATGTACATAGGAGTGATGACTCTGATAAGTTGTGTCGGGCAAAACTCAGCATAACCTAGTAAATGACAATGGGACTTACTACACACATGGTTTGACACTCCCAGGGTATATTCTTAGGATACTTCACAAATTCTTTACAAGCCCTTATGAAGTATTTTGATAATGAATAACCTAAGTTAAACATAGGGTGTTTTAGATTAAAAATAAGGTGACATGATTTAGATATCCTATAATGATTTTAAGTTTTTCTATGACTATTGTAACTCCCATAATGAATTCTAGTTTTAGTAAATAGCTGGTACCTGAAGGATACATGTAAGACCCTAAGATTTTATGGTATGTCTCTTTAAAAATTTAACATCTTTGATAGTTTATTATTCATGCAATACCTATTTTAAACCCATAATATACTATTAAATATTACCATTGGAATAGTAATTTGACTATTATGAATAGTAATATGACCATTAGAATTCTAAGTTATACTATTAAGGTATGAATAAAAAAAATTTATCTTTTAAATGAAAATATAATATATTTATTTCTTTGAATAAGAAAAAATGTTTTAAAAATCATAATTAAGTATTAGAACTTTCTTGAAACATAAATATTTATTAATAATTTTATAATTATAATAATGATTTATAATAAAATTTATTTTAATTTAAAATATTCATACATTAATATTTTTTGGTATTATTATTATAAGATTTTATCATGATACCTTAATTAATTTTAAGTGTTATAAAATTCATTGTAATATTAAAATCAGTAGTTTTCGAGTGATTATTGAATTTATTTAAAAAATATATTTATAATAATTTGAAAATTATTAACATTAAATTGAGTCCATGTTTTAATTATACACATTAAAAAAATTAGGGTAAATTTTTGGGATTATTCTAAAATAGTTGATTTTTTGGTGAATAATGAAATATGGTAGTTTATGGTATTATATAAATACATGAATTATTATTTCATCAATCATTTATGGATGTTGTAGGCACCATTATTTCAAAATAACACGTTCTAGTAACTATATTTATTCACAATAATCAATACAATTGATAGTATTGGGCAAAAATAAAAATCTAATTAATAAAATAATCAAAAAACACCTCTCTCTCCTCCACAGTAAATAGCACTCATCACCACCTCTTCCACTCAAACCTCAAAATCATTAAATATTTTTCAATTTTATCCAAAAACTCCCATATACCTCTATCCTATTTTCTGGTCTTACTGGTCTCACCAAAATACCATTTAAATGTTCCTTAAGGATGTTCTCAAGGGGAGTAATTCAAGGGGTAAAATCCACTTTCATTCTTTTCATTTTCTTTCAATTTTTTTATCCTATCCTTACCTCCTCTTTTAAAACATACATGATAACTCAAATATATTATATATACTCTAATTTTATTATGATAATGGTATACTCATCAACAATTCTTTTCTCTTTGCATTTTTATTTTAAAAATGGAAACATAATCTATGAAGTGTCGATTTACCTCCTTTATGGATGATAAGTTTTTGTGTTTCAATTATGTCTCCAAGGCTGGTCATAAAACCAATTTTATGATTAATAAAGACTATAATATATGTATTAAATATTATTTAAAGTTTTAAAACTGGAATATATACATAGTATTAATTAGTAAAACAAAATCATTGTGTGATGTTTGAAGGAATGCCAAAATAATCAAAACGATTATCATTAACGTTTTATTTAATTAATCATTGTAAAATATCGAGGAAAATTTGATATATAAGAACATTAAATCATCTGTATTTTCATTAATAACATATAATTTTAATTTGGTAAAACTATTCCTATTTCACATGATTTTTTATACATGTATTCAAGTGAACCAATCATGAAATCCAAGGAAACAAACACTTTTTAACAACGAAATAGAAGCATATAACTCAAAAAAAAGACCATAAATAAAATTAATAAAATTATAATAAACCAAATACTTGTTTAATAGGTTATTAATTAAATTAATAATTAATCTAATATCATTATCTATAACTTTATGTACAACTTCATACTACTTTTTGACAAAGGTAAGGGTTTCTTCTGAACCTCTATTTTTAATTCAAGTTACATTTTATCTCTCTTTACCACAATATATTTATTAATTATTCTTATTTAATTTTCTAAATTATTTGTGTTTATTATAATGATATTTACCTAACTCAATTTTTCTTTCTTTGAGTGAAAATATATGTTCTATAAGGATCCCTTTTCAATTTATTTCGATAAGAAAGTCGAATTAAAGGAAACTTCCCAATTTCATACCCACTTTAAAGTATAATAAATAATATATTTTAATATTCCAATATTTTTTAAAAATAACACTTTTAGTCATAAAAAACTATCCTTTCTATTTTTTGGTTTTATGTTATCAATTAAGACTTCCTCCTCTTAAATAACTCTTTTATTTTCCCTTAAACTACCCTAACGTGGATCATTTCTCAAGTTTATTAAAAACACTTTTTACATGTTTTAAGTTCATTTGGAATTCATTTTTTCCAAAAAAATAATTTTAGTTTCTATCCATTTTATTTTCTAGGATATAAATATTATTAATATTATTTTAGAAAAAAATTAAATGATATTTCCAAAAGAATACTTCTCACAAGAATTACCCAATGATTTTAGTAGAGTATTTTATTTTATTCAACACACTATAATGAATATTATTCTTAATTTGGATTGATCTTTCATGATATCATATACCATAATTTATTAAATTATAAATGAATAGTTTAACTGTGTATGTTCTTTCTTGATACCATTTACTATATTACCAGGAATGGTTAGTTATTATGTTCATGAATTGGGGAAAGTAATTTAAATTTCATATCCATATGTTGTTAATTATTCACCCCATTCATATAAAGAATTTATTGGAATTTTTATGTGATGATAGGGTCCCATTATACCCCCTCAATCCATTAATTGGTCTCATGAGACAAACTAGACTAGTTTATTCCATTTATGTACGATCTCTTAGCTAAATCGAGGATAGTATGTTTATGATATCCATCATTACGCATTCCCTCACTGTGATAATAGTAATTAATAGTCCATATAATTTTTCAACTAGTTGTATATCTATTGTTATGTATCATTCTCATGTGAGTTTTTCTGTAATTATATAATAATCTTGAATTCCTTCCATATTATGCTGAATATTAGGTTTTAATGGCATGTGTTTTTTGTTATTTTGTGTTCCTTAGTGTTTATATTTATTTATCCTATCTTACAAAGTATTGCTTACACATACTAAGAATATTATATTACCCATTTCTTATGTTTTATTTTTTCCCAAGATGTGAATATGTAAATTATGAATGAATTTCAGGTATAATCTTGGAGTTTATGAGTGTTTCCAATGGAATTTCTATGTTGTATTCATTTCATGTTGTTATGTAACAATTAAGTTTGTATCATGTTTTCTGAAGATACTAAACTATTTGGTCTTTTAGGATGTGACTTATTTATTATACTAATATAATAAAAGTAATCCACTTTCTTTGGGATACAGGGGTCTAGTATTTACAATTTTTATTATAGGAATAATAGTAGAATCCTTGGAAACTAGATTTAGAAATAAAAGATTGGGCAACAAAAACATGAGATAAATTTTGAGGATAATCATAGAAGAACATCCTTTAATTTTTTTAAGGTGGATAATATGTGTGTATTCCTAAAAATTCATATATTTCTAGATACTACAAATGGATATTGTTCTAGAATAGATATACCTAGGGGTAAAAACTCCAATAAGGTGTGTTGGGTATAACTCATCATAACTCGATAAACAAAAATGGGCCTTACTGTGTAGCTAGTTTGATACTCCTAGGGGATATTATTAGGTTAATTCACATTTTATTTACAAACCATTATGAAGGATTTAAAATTGAATATATCCCCAAATGAACCATTTTTATGATAATGAGATTAGTTATGCATAAATTTTTCATTTTATGGTAATTGTTATGAGTTTTAAATTTTGTTGTATGGTTAATAATATAATTTAGTGTATGTCATTATTTAGAAATGGTGCCTAATATAAGTAATGGAAACTTTATCAACACACATATTCTTTATAGGGAGATATTTATTATTCAAGATATTAACATTGGAACAAGAGCCGTAACTAGAGCTAAGAAACGTACAACTACACTGGGACAGGTGACTCAGGTTATAAATAATAAACTTACCCATATGTAGCAGCCCGATTCACAACACGGAGGAAAAATGTTATAACACTTCATGAGACACAAAACTATATCATTCAATTGGAATACAAAACCATTTTTAGTAGAGCTGTGGGTATGTTCCTTAGAGAATATATTTCTTACTTTGGGAACTAACAAAATGGAGAATTTTATAATGGTAGATTATCTTAAATAAAGAGATTCATATCAATGGTGGTCATTAATTCAAAACAAAAAATAGGTAGAAGAAATTGACAATTTAGAATTGAATTATTTTAAGAAAAAATTTCTACAAAAATATTACCCTCATGAGTAGAAATCAAATATGGTGATACAATTATTGAGACCTAGGGAAAAGGAAGTATGAATCCAACATCACAAGGTTAGCAGGCCATCTTGTGGACTACTTACCCAATCTAACGATCAATATTGATAGATTTTTATATTAGTTAAAACCATTCCTCCTAAATAAACTAGTCTTCAAAATATGCTCATCATACGAAGATATATTCCTGTGTGCTATTATAACTGAGAAATAATTCTCTGGTTCTTATGAATTTAAAGAAAAAAAGAGAACACCAAGGCTACTAAAAACTTTGGAAAGGTAAATAAGGAAAAGGGGAATAAATAAAGAGTTGAATTTCCATCCTTAAATAAATTTAGAAAGAAACATAATAAAACATGCTTATTGGGGATGTTTTTTTGTTATAAGTGTGGAGAAAAAGGCCACCAATCCTGTGATTATAAGGGAAAGAAATAAGTTGTCATTGTTTTATGATACAATTTTAAATACATGGGACAATATGCAAATGATTTTTCGAAGTGTCAATGAATCTATAACTAGAAAAATACAATTGAATAAATTAATTCTTATGAAATCATAATAATTGAGTTTGAAGTTCATAATTATGTGGTGGAAGGTATTTTAATCATTTTCCTAACTTTATCTAGAGATTTATTTGATTTTGGATCATCACATTCCTTTATATCTTCCCATACTTCATTAAAAATTTGATATTTCTGATTCAACATAACAAGGAACATGTTAGTAAAGAATCATATTTCAAACAATATTTAAAAAAATATGTGTCAATCAGTTCCAATTATTACACATAAAAGTGCTCTAATTTATAATTTTATTATCAAACCAATTGTAGATTTTTATATAATCCTTTGTATAGATTGTATTTTCAAATATAGTGAAAAAAATATTTCAAAGAGAAATATATTATGATTCATGAAAAATATATGGAATTTCATCACTTTAAATTAGAGACTTCATCATATGAGTCATATCTAGATCCACCAATAGTATCTTATCTAAATGAAATTTTTAGAGAAAAAATAATAGATAAAACCTATTGATGAAAAAGGTGATCATCAAATTGAGGATTCAGCTATAGTATAGAAACACATTGATATATTTCCATAGGATTTAACATGATATCATCTAGAGTGGAAAGTCGATTCTTCTATTCATTTAATGCTTAATTAAATACTTATATCAAAGACTCCCTTTAGAATAACCACTGTAGAATTAGTGAAGTTGAAGAAACCAATTGAGGAATTGAGTGATAAGATATTTATACACCCTACTATTTCAAATTGGGATATTATGTTGTTTTCTTTAAGAAAAATATGGATCTATTATGATTTTCATTATCCATGAGGAGATCAATGTTATTATGATAAGGAACAAGAATCTTCTACCTCACAATGATGAATTATTTTTCCAACATTATGGAGCTTATTATTTTTCAAAGATTGACCTTCATTCTGGATATCATCAATTTCATGTGAGAAATGAAGATATTCTAAAGAAAGCATTTCAAACAAGGTATAGACATTATTATTTTATAGTAATTCCATTTAGACTAACTAATACACCCTTTATATTTATGGATCTAATTATCATATTTTTAAAGGAATATCTTGATGATTTTTTTGGTATTTATTGATGATTTATACATATATTTCAAAATATATTATAACCATGAGAACCGCATGAAGGTTGTTCTCGAGACTCATAGAAGAAAAGATGTATATAGGTAGTTTCGAAAGTGTGAATTCTAGCTTCAAATAGCTTCTTTTCTTGGCTGTATTTTCTCTAAGGATGGAGTCTCAGTTGAACCTGTGAAGGCCAAGGCTATTTAGGAATGTCCTAAACTAGGAAACATAATCAAGGTACATATTTTCATGGGTTTAGTAGGTTACTATCGGTGTTTCATTCATAATTTTTCCCAATTAGCTAACTCCTTAACCAAGCTTACTTGTAAAATGGTTTTGTTTGTGTGGAAAAACAATGTGAATAATGTTTTGAATATTTTAAGAGGATATTAGTGAATTTTATAATATTGATTGTACCATTAAAGAATTTTTGATTTTTGATTTATAGTGATGCATCAAATACACTACTTGGTTGTGTCATTATTCATTATTATTGTGTATTTTACTATGCATATGGGTGATTAAAAATCATGAACTGAACTATCCAACTCATGATCCTGAGTAAGAATCTGTAATATTTTCTATGATGATATGAAGACACTATATCTATGGTAAACAAATGTGAGATATATACAGATCACATGAGTTAGAAACATATATTCTTGTAGAAATAACTCAGTGTGAGGAAAAGGTGATGGATAGATATACTCAAGGATTATGATTTTTTAATACACTACCACCCATGTAAGGTGAATAAGGTAGCAGATGCATTGAGAATAATGTATCATGGAGTTTTGAATAAAATGAGGATTGAAAGGGATCCTATGTATATTGATCAAGAAAATATGTATATGGTAATTATCAGGGAATGTGAAACATCATTATTTTTCTATTTTGTTGAACAACCATATTTATTGGAAATTATTAAATGTTCTAAGTCTAATGATGAGAAAATTCATAGGAAAATTAAAGCTATGAATGATAGGAAGTTCGTATAATTTGTTTATGATCATGGAATTTAGAAATTTTTGAAGAGGATTTTTGTTACCTCCTTAAAAAAACTCAAAATGAAGTTATTAAATGATTCACATAGTTATAATTTCTCTTTACAACATGGTATTACTAATATTTAAATATATTTGAAGGAATAATTCTGGTGGGATATTATGAATCGGGAAATTTCTGATTATTTATCATGATTTAGTTATTCAATAGGTGAATGATGAAATACATCATCCTATAGGATTCATAAAACCTATTCCTATTCATACATGACAATGGGGTGACATTACTATTGATTTTTTGACCAGATTACAAAAAACTACTAGAAATGATGATTCTATATCAGTAATTGATGATAAACTTACTAAAGCTGTGCATTTTTTCATTATAAGGGATTATTTATAATGGATTTACTTGTACGAATATATATGAATGAATTTTTCTAGGAGAACCTCTTTCAATTATGTCTGATCATGATCTAAAATTTACATCAACATTCTAGAAAAAAATTAGAAATCTTTAGACACTGGTCTTCATTCGAGTATAGATTATACCCATAAAATTAATGGGTAGTCTGAAAGGACCACTAAAACATTATAAGACATGTTTACGTCCTGATCACTTGACATTAAAGGAATATGAGATAATCATTTATCTTTGGTAGAGTTTTCCTATAAAAATTGTTTCCATTCAAGAACTGAAATGGAACTATGTAAAGCATTATATGGAATGATATGGCGTACACTAACTTGTTGGGATGAAGATCATTAAAAGAAGCTTTTAATCCATGAAATTTCCAAGTAAACAACCTAAAAGGTAAAGAATATTAAAATCCATATCAAAGAAACTCAAAGTTGCAAAAAAAGATATGTCAATAATTGAAGGAAGGATTAGAAATTTCAAGTGTACGATGAAGTTTTCTTGAATGTATCTCCATGGAAGGGTGATATAATATTTGGAAAGAAAGGGAACTGATCACTAATAAACTTTGACCTTTTGAAAAACTTGAGATACATAGAGTTGTTGATAATCATTTTGCAATACCACTTAGACATTCTAAATTACACAATGTGTCTCGTATCTCTTTATAAGGGAAGTACATGCCAGAAACCCTTCATTTCCTCACTTCTGAAGGAATATAATTGTAACTTGATTTATCTCAATATGAATAGCCTATATAGTTTGGACACTATACAACAGGTGTTGAGGAATTATATAACTTGACTGGTAATAGTACTTTGGAAAATTTATAAAATTGAAGATGCAACATTGGAACCAGAGGAATTTATGATGAAGAACTACCCAAATATTTTTCTGAGAGAAATAGTTTGGAATGTTTGAGGAAGTTATTTTTTGAAGGATGGGTGAATGTAACACCCCATGATTTTATTATATGTATCTTTTAAAATTTAGCATCTTTGATAGTTTATTATTAACACAACATTGAATTTAAAAACATAATATTCTATTAAATATGATAATTGAAATTGAAATGAGATCATTAGGAATAGTAATATGGAAAATAGAATGGTAACTCCACTTAAGAAAGTATTAATAAAATTTGGGTAACTTATAAATGAAAATATAATATATTTATATCATGTATTAATCCAATAAATTGTTTAATATAACAAATTATGTATTGGAATTTTTTTGAAACGTACATATTTATTTATAATTTTATAATAAAAATAATTATTTCAAAGAAAATTTATTTTCATGTAATATATTCATAAATTAATATTTTATTGTGTTATGGTTATAATATAATTTTATGAGACCTTAATTAAGTTTTGAAAGTGTCATAAAAATTTTTATAATATCAAAATCGGTTTTTTCCAGTGAGTGATGATTTTATTTAAAAATTAAACTTCTCATAATTATAAAATTATTTTCATAAAATGGGTTCCATTTTTTTAATTATACACATCAAAAAAATTTCAGGTTTAATTTTTTAGGTTTTCATAAAATAGATGGATTATTTGTGAGTAGTGAAATATGGTAATTTATGGTATTAGAAAAATACATAAATTATTGAGTCATGGTTGATGTATGTATGATATAGAAATAATTAGTTAGAAATAAATTTCTCTAGTTACATTATTATTCCCAAGAATCAATACTATCGATAGTCTTGATCCAAAATAATAAACTAATGAATAAAATAATCAAAAAACCCCTCTCCTCGACTATAAATACCACCCCTCACCCCTCTTTTCATCACACCTAAAAATCCATGAAACATTTCCAATTTCTACCCAATACAACTCATAAACCTATTCACGTTCTTTTCTTTATGGTCTCACCATAATACCATTTCAATGTTTCATAAGGAGGTTCTCAAGTAGAGGAATTCAAGATGTAAAATCCTATTTCATTCTTGTAATTTTTTCTAAATTATTTCTCTTTTATTATTCCTTCCTTACCTCCTCTATAAAAAAATGAATTATAACCACATTATATTATATATAATTTAATTTTATTATTATAATGGGATATCCACCATCAATTATTTTCTCTTCCCCTTTTTATTCTAAAAATGAAGCATCATCTATGAGGTATCGATTTACCACCATCATAGATGATGAATTCTTGTTTTTCAATTCCATATTCAAGCATGGTAATAAAACCATTATTATGGTTAAAAAGACTATAATATATGCATTACATCTTTTTCAATATTCTTTAACCTATATATATATATATATTATTAATTAAAAAAGAAGAACTACTATGTGACAATCAAAAAAATGCCATAATAATCTTAATGATTAGCATTAACATTTTATCTAATTAATTATCCTAAGAACTAAAAACAAAATAATATATAAGGCCATTAAATATTATATAGGTTCATTAATAACATATAATTTCAATTCATGATAACTATTCTCATTTCACATGATCTTTTGTGCATGCATACAAGTGAACGAATCCTGAAAACCAATGAAATGAACACTTCTAAACGATGAAATTGAATCATATAACTCATTAAAAATATAATAAATGAACAAAATAAATTTATAATAAATAAAAATACATGTGGGATAATATTATAATTAAATTAATAATTAACATATTTTCATTATCCAAGATGTTACGTATAAGTGTTGAACGATTTCAGACATAAGGTAATGGTTTCTTCCTAAACCACCATTGTTCATCTAGATAATGATTTAAATATCTTTACCATATTGTAATTATAAATTCTTATTATTTAATAGTCCTAAATTTTTTTCTTATGTTCCAAATATATGTACCTTACTCAATTATTCATTATTTTATGGTAAATATATTTTTTATAAGGATCCCTTTTCAATTCTTCCTGATAAGAAAGCCGATTAAAGGGAACATCCAATTTTTTAACCCATTTTCCAGTACAATCAATAATATTATTTAATAAAACAATATTTATTATATAATCACTATATTTATCATGAAAAACTATCTTATATATTTTCAGTTTTTATATAAATTATTAATCTTTTCTCCACTTTAATTACTCTTATATTTTCTCATAAACTCCCCTGAAGTGGCCCATTTCTGAAGTTTATTAAAAAATATTTTTATATATTTTCACTTTAGTTTGACATAATTTATGAATAAATCATTATTTAATTATCCTTTACTTTTTTTTTGTATATACATATTTAAAATCTGATTTTATAAAAAAAATACCAATGATTTTTTCAAAACAACTCTTCTCTTAATAATTCCTCAATGATTTTAATATAGTATTTTCATCTATTTCAACACCCTATTTTGAATATTATGATTATTTGGGATTAGTATTTTATTATATCATCCAACATACTTTATTAAATGGTTTATGATTAGTTTGTTTTTGGATATTCTATCTTGATACAATTCACCATATTAGCTAGAATGGTTAGTGATTAGGTTCCCTGATTGGTGAATGTTAAATACATATCATATTTAAATGTTGTTTATTTAACACCCCATTTGTATGAGGACTGAATTGTACTTATTGAGTGAGGAGGGTTCCCTTTATAGCCCCTAAATACATTATTAGGTCTCATGACACAAACTAGACTGGGTTTTCCCATTTATATATGGTGTCTTCGTCAAAGCCTTGATGATATTTTTATGATGTTCGGTATTATGCATTCCCTCATTATGATAATATTAATTGATAGTCCATGTGATTATTTAACTAGTAAAATATTCATGGTTATGTTTTTTTCAAATATGATTATTTATGTAATTATTTAATCATTTTTTATTCTTGTTATATAATTCTCAAGATTTTGTTTTAATGGAATGTGTTTTTAGTTATTCAAAATACCATATTACTTATGTTTATTTATGATAGCTTCCACTATATTTCTTACCCTTAGATATCATTTGTGATCACCCCTTTTTATTTTTTTCTCGTGATGTGAAGAAGTATATAATGGATGACTTTTAGGGATTATTTATGAGTTTATGGGTGTTTCCAATACTGTTTCTATGTTATATTTGATTTCGAGTTGTTATGTAACAGTTATGTTTTTATCTGGTCTTCCAAATAAACTAAACTATTTCTTATTTCAGGATGTGATTTCCTTATTAGTAATACCAATGTAATAAAACTAAGGCATCAGATCCTCACTATTGGGGTTAGGTATTTACAGGTCAAGTTAAAATTGAATATGAAGGACAAGGTGGTGAAAATGAGCAACCAAATGAGGTGTTGATAGGAGTGAAAGTTATCGTGTTCATGACTAATAGTTTTTTCCAAAATTTTATTTACAGCATATACCTTGGCCAACACCGAATCTCACCAAACAACAAAAGGATATATTTTTCTAAGAACTCAAGTTATGGAGACCATGGAGAGAAGGATTGATTTATCTCATATAAAAAATGTGGAATGAGACAATAAGGAAATTATATTAATGGAGAAGGTAAATGATTTATCTGTGAGAAAGAAGGACATAATGAAAATAATTGCAGAGGAAAAATGAATATTGTGATCAAATGAAAGGAAACTCATCCTAAATAATCCTTTAGATTTTATTTCTATAAATTTGTGGAACCAAGATATTACCTGAGTTTATTCCTTCTCGTGTATGATAAACTCTAGACCAAGAAATGGTCTATGTAGAAATACATGTATGGTGTATTTATGTATTTGGGTTGTATTGAAAACCTTAGTTAAAAATATATTTATTGATTATCCATATTTCAAAGATGTCTATCATATTTATTTTGGAAACCATATTAATATATTTTCAAAAAAGGACAAAATGAATGTCAGGTGACAACCAATAAAGTCTGTTAAGGCCGTGAGACTTAAACCCATGGCTGAAGGGTGATAAGGGTTTCACACCAACCACAGACCTATGCAATATCCTGGTTATTTTTTCATTGTTTTTAGTTAAACAATCTAATGAGTAAATATTAATATTGAACTGGTAGTGTACCTTTTTAGGTATAGAGATTAATGTATTAACCATGTTGTATTTAGATAATAGTTACAGATAAATGTAAATAAATTTCACTCTTTTATAGGACTTACATTCTATTAAATGTTTATTTTAGTGCGTCATAGATAAAAGATAATTTTTGGATACCCATTTCATGATGGCAGGGATGAATTGTAAAACCCGAGACTTTTATGTTATATAAATCATCAAAGGAATCTTTTTCTACACAACACTTTCTTGGCTTGCTTTACACGCAATCGCGACCTTCCTCGATAGCTTGCGTCGTACGCAATACCGAGTTTCACTAAACAACAATATGCTATTAAAACTAGCCGTTATGAATAGTAATAACCACTTTTTGAAATTTTATAAATTTTATTTTTCAAAATGGACTTCATTTTTGGACTCAGAATATCAAAATTAGCCTAGGGTGAAATTTTGGTATTTTTCTGAAAACTTTCAATTTTTGATGAATAGTGAAACCACTAAGTGGTAGGTTAAAAACTGAATTTTGCATAAAACTTAATTTTACCGCTTCTGTGAATGGAATTTCAAAAATCCGAGAGACACGGTTAATATCAAGGACTAAAATGTGGTTCAATGAGATGAAAATAATTTTTTGGTGAATAGTAACTTTTTACTTTTTTTACCGTGGTTAATAGTAAATAGGGTAACTAAGGGTAAATATGATATTAATATTACCCTAACACATGTCCTAATTCTATTGGACAAGTGTAATTCGACCAAAAACAAACTTAGGAATAAAATATGACCATTTAGGCCCACTTGGATTAGATTAGGACATTTATTATTAATTTATTTAAAGAAGGGTTAAAAGAGTTAAAATCAAAGTATATTTACTAAAACATTTTTAATATGGGGTTATACATAAGATAAATTCGATTGTAAATATTCATTAGAAAGCTAAAAAGATTTCCTACATGATGGTATTTTATTTGTAATTTTTAGACATCAAATAATTTAATTTATTTATGACACAAAGATGATGCAGTAATTATCTTGTTAACGAAATATTGACATAATTGATGTTATAAACACCAAAATAAATGTAATTTGAGACTTTTTATGAATTACACTAATTTTATAGGTTACTATGATATATTAATGTTGATTTAATCAACTTGGTTCGAACATTTAATTCTGTTATGACTTTCCCAAAAATCATATATCAAATAGTGTCAAAATTGACACAAAATAGTTTTTAAATCAAATATTATATTATTAATTGTTATTGTATTCCTAAAAATCTAAGGTTCGGCCAAATGATTTAGATAAGGATATATATATTAATAATAAACAATTTTGGGTTCGTTTGGCATGTTATTGTAAGTGTATTAACCATATAGTGAAAGAAAACAAAAAGACATGATAAAAGTTAAATTATTTAACTTAGAGTTAAATCTAAATGATAAGGTTAATATAATATCCTAAACTTGTCTAAATTCTATTGGTTGATAGGATTTAGACCCCTCCCCACCTTATCTTCGAAATAAGACCCTTTGGAACCATTATAAACCGATTTTGACTTTAATATAAAATAATATTTTGAGATATTCCTAAGGTGCCCCTCTCCTCCCTTATAAAAGGGCACCTCCTCCCCCTCCTCCTCACACCAAATTGAGCACTCAAGCTCGGCCAACCCCTGCCATTTTCCCCTCTCCACTTCCCTAGAATAGTCCTAGAGGTCCTGGTCTTCTCCAAAGACCACTCTTAGTTCCCTAAGTGGAGGATTCAAAGAGGCGTTCCAAAGAAGAGGTAATATCCATTACCGATCTTTTCAATTTCTTTCGTCTTCAACTTCTTCTTATTTAGTTGTTTCATGATAAAGTAATAACATCAGTATTACTTACATACTGATATGTTATTATAAATATGAAACATCCCTAATTCACCTTCTATCCATCCTACGGAAAAATGAAATCACCGCGCGTGCGTACGTACGGAATACCGTCTCCACGCCGTGGTGTAATCTATTTTCCACCATCACCTTACAAGGATGGGTATAATGGTGTAATGAGTAACTATATATGATTATTATTAAGTAATATTGATACTGAAATAATATATATATATACTCCAATACAATTCCACGATCATAGGAACGATATCATCACTCGTGCGTACGTACGGAATACCGTCTCCACGATGTGATGCGACTCGTTCTACATGATCTTCATTTCATAATGATTGTATAAATGAATTGAATGAATGAATATGGTATATAATACACTAATACCATTCTGGAAATGAATTATCTATAACCTAAAGATAAGAATAAGAATTTATTCGACAAAACACGCATAAGAACAAAAAGTTATAAAGACCCGAGTAACAAGTAACAATGAAATATTACTAACAAGAAGCTAATAATATGACCATATATGATCTCATATCAATATGTATGATTCTGGAATAAGTCAATAACATTATTTAAACCATTATACAGGAGCTTCGGACACGAACAAAGCAAATCGGACCTAAGGTAAGGGAAATATCACAATCTCATTTTTATCCGAGATTGTTTATTCGTAAGTATTTACTGGGGTGTATTTTATCATCCACATCCATGTTTACTCAATATGTAATATTATTTCAATCCACCTAAAATTGTTTAAATCCATTTCTTACCCTTCGGTGAGTTTTTAGTAATACGTATGAAAGGAATCTTTTGTCGTTTTTCGTACGAGGTACTTTTTGACTTTTCCGAAAAAAGTACGAAGAATGTTTTTTTTAACTTATACGGCATGAATGGATTACTTCAAAGAAGCTTCCTTTACATGTTTTCAAGTTTATTTTTAATCAACTTCTTTTATTTTAAAGTTGTATGACATGTTATGAAAGGAAAAATGTTTTTGAAGAAGAAAGGATATTTTCCTCAAGAATTCAATTCAAGTGTTTTATCAAAATTATTTTCCATCTAAGATAATAAAGGGTTCTGTTTCTATCCATATTTTTACATTGGTTTGACTATGTTGTGATGGAATTATGTTTATGAATTCCTTTATCATATATGAATTTATTTATGATGTCATGATGTTTCAAGAATCCCATTTTTGTTACATGTGTTATGCGATGATGCATGTTTTATGATTATGTGGCACACATAAGAAAGGATTCATTATAAGATGGGTGGGACCTATATCTCCCTCCAATTCATTGGGTAATGATTTTATATCTCATGAGATAGACATGGCTGGAACGGAAGGTTATTTCGGTTCAGTGATACAGGACTGAAACGAGGAGTGAACTCGGTTCAGAAAGGGACTTTGTCCACTAAGATAGTCTTGGCAATGAGTCATGACTAACAAGAAATGATTTTCCATGATTATGTGTGCATGCCACAAAGATTAAAGTTTTATGTTATGATTATGGGGATCTCATTTTCACTTCTATGATTTATTTCATGTTAAGATATTATGATCTCTTTTGCAGGTTTTGATTTTCATAAAGATATGATATGATTTTTATTTCCTTTATTTGCCCTTGCTGAGCATTTGAGCTCACCCTTTTATGCTTTCTTTTCCCCAGGTCAGGAAGATGGATATTAAGTAGAATATGCTAAAAGGGACCCTAGATATGATGGGAGACACTGTAGAAGATTTATGAACCCGTTGTTTATGTTTCCCAGTTTCTAAAGACACTATACCTATACGGTCCTTTGTGGTTTTGTCATATGTTGTAATAAGAGTGCTTCAATTTTGAAGTATTAACAATGTATGTAAAGTGTGGGTCGTTATAGTTGGTATCAGAGGCAAAGGAGGTAGGAATGTATCCGATCCTTGGGAACTCTCACATGTGAGCGTTGGACGAAGCATGGCTCTCCGCCCAAGGGCTTCATGTGGAAATGGCTGCCACTGGGGATGGTGGTGTGTCCCGCCCAGGGGGTGTAGCCGCCCATGGAGTGCCCTGATAGGTATCAATTGTAGTCCACTGGAAGTAATTCTAGACCGCTACAGTTGGTATCAGAGGAAAGGTATAGTCAACCTTTGGAAACTAGGATGTGAAAGCCTTAGTAAGAACCCTAAGGATAAGTCTAAGCATAGAACACAATCTTAGTGTTTTAGAAATGGCCTTGAATAACCTAGGATAAGACCTTAAGCATGAAAATTTTACTCTTGAATTATGTGGTTTCCTATTATAATTAGTGTTGCTCACACTATTCTTCTTGGTTTTAGTCAATGGCTGGAACCCGAAGGAACCGTGTTAATGCAGAATGCGATGGGCAATGCAATGATTGTCCCCCTGAGCAACCAAACGATATGGGAGCTGGAATGCAAAATCTTGTAGCCATGCTCACACAACTTTCTCAAGCTATGAATCATGCAGGATTTCCAAACGAACAAAGGAGGGAGCAACATTCTGTTGAATCCTTCATGAGGCAGCGTCCACCATCTTTCAGCGGGTCTACTGATCCATTAGTTGCTGAACAATGGATTAGTACTACTGAAAAGATATTTTCAGTTATTCAATGTTCTGAGCATGATAAAGTCATCCTAGCAGTGTATCGTTTGGAAGGAGATGCGGATCAATGGTGGAATCTTGTTAAGAATACGAGGCAAAGGGATGAAATTGAGTCTATGGAATGGGACGAGTTCAAGAACTTCTTTTTCAATAAGTACTTCCCTCGTATTCTCCGAACAAAGATGGAGAAAGAGTTCCTTGAACTGAAGCAAAGGGATGATGAATCTGTTAGTACCTATGAAGCAAATTTTACAAGACTTGCAAGGTACGCTTCTGGTATTATTATCCAACCTGAGAGTAAGATCGATCGATTCTTTAGTGGCCTAAAACCAAGTCTTCGAAGGGCGTTAGCCATAAGGGACTTCAATAGCTACGAAGAAATCGTTCGATGTGCTCTCAAAGTCGAGATGGAGATTGGAGTAACCCATCAGTCACATGGGTTTGATAAGAAGAGGAAGATGGAATTCAAAGAAAAATCTAAAGAGCACACGGAAAAGAAGATGAACTTTCCCTTATGCTCAAAGTGTGGAAAGAAACATGGAGGGAGTTGTCTTAAAGGGACAAGTAAATGTTTTAAATGTGGAAAGGAAGGTCATCGGGCATTTGAATGCCGTGATAATGGGAAGAAGATGTCTAATGATGCAAACAAAGGAAGGGATACACAGAATGAACCTGCTACACTTCAATGTTTCAAGTGCAAGGAGATGGGGCATTATGCCAATCAATGCCCAAATCCAAGGGTTGATGATGATGGTCGACGTCAACAAACTCTTAAGGCTAAAGACAAAGGAAAGTCACATGCAATTTCTATCAGCGATGTGGAGTACGATAACGATGTGGTGAAAGGTACACTTACCATCCACTCTAAAGTAGCAAATGTTTTATTTGATTCTGGATCCACCCACTCTTTTATTTCTGAAAAATTTTCTAAGGGTATCACCGTATTACCTCAACAATTAGATGTTGAGTTAGCTGTGACAACACCTAATGGCACATCAATCGCATCAGAAGTTTATAATTCTTCTCCGATCGAAGTTTGTGGGAAAGTGCTTCCTGCAAATCTTGTGATCCTTCCTTTAGTGGAATTTGATGTGATTCTTGGCATGGATTGGCTTTCTCTACATGGAGCTCATATCAATTGCCAAAGAAGGGAAGTCACATTTCATATTCCAGATCAACCTACGATCGTCTATCAATGCAAGGATGAACATAACCTTCCAGTGGAAATTTCTTCCATCTTATGGGTATTGATTCCACTAAATGAAGGTTATTTATCTCAAATGGTTGGTGAGAAACTCACGATTAAGAATATGCCCATTGTACGGGAGTTTGATGATGTCTTCCCGGAGGAATTGCCGGGTCTTCCACCAAATCGTGAAGTTGAGTTTTCAATAGAACTCGTACCGGGTGCTTTACCTATTTCAAAGACACCTTATAGAATGGCCCCAATTGAGTTGCAGGAATTGAAGAAGCAACTCCAAGAGAATCTTGATAAGGGATTCATACGCCCTAGTGCGTCACCTTGGGGAGCACCTGTTCTATTTGTTAAGAAGAAAGATGGATCAATGAGACTCTGCATTGATTATCGAGAACTTAAAAAGATCACTATCAAGAACAAATATCCTCTCCCACGCATTGATGACTTATTTGACCAACTACGCGGAGCTCAATACTTTTCCAAGATTGATCTTCGTTCAGGGTATCATCAATTAAGGGTCAAAAGGGAGGATATACCAAAGACGGCTTTCCGTACAAGGTATGGACACTATGAATTTATAGTGATGCCATTTGGTCTTACTAATGCCCCTGCTATCTTCATGGATCTAATGAATAGAGTCTTTAGAGACTATCTTGATCAATTTGTGGTAGTCTTTATAGACGATATTCTTGTCTATTCAAAGAGCAAGGAAGAGCATGAAGATCACTTGAGAATTATATTAAAGACCCTGAGAAAAGAGAAGCTTTATGCCAAATTTACCAAGTGTGAATTTTGGCTTCAAAAAGTTGCATTTTTGGGTCATATAATCTCAAAAGAGGGGATATCTGTGGATCCAGCAAAAACAGAGGTTATCGAAAGATGGTCAAGACCAACAACAGTAACTGAGATCCGAAGTTTTCTTGGTTTGGCTGGATATTATCGACGTTTTGTAAAAGATTTTTCACGGTTATCTAATCCAATCACCAAGTTGACTCGGAAAGGAGTTAAGTTTGTCTGGACAGAGGAATGTGAAGAGAATTTCAAGGAGTTGAAAAGAAGGTTATCCAGTGCACCTGTGCTCACACTGCCTTGTAGTGGAGAAAGGTTTGTGATCTACAGTGATGCATCCAAGAAGGGATTGGGGTGTGTTCTTATGCAAAATGATATGGTGATAGCTTATGCCTCACGACAGTTGAAAATCCATGAGCAAAATTACCCAACACATGATTTGGAGTTGGCTGCGGTAATCTTTGCATTAAAGATTTGGAGGCATTACCTTTATGGTGAAAGGTGTGATATTTATACTGATCATAAAAGTTTAAAGTATATTTTCACACAAAAGGAGTTGAATATGCGCCAAAGAAGATGGTTGGAGCTGATTAAGGATTATGACTGCTCAATCCATTACCACCCTGGGAAAGCAAACAAGGTGGCAGATGCATTAAGTCGACAAGACCATGCTAGTTTATCCATGATGAGGATCACAAAAGATCCAATATTTATGGATTTACAAAGGATGGATCTTGGAATTATAATGGAAGGGGAAAAATCTTATCTTTCTCAAATGAATGTTCAACCATCTATACATGTGAAGATTAAAGAGGCACAGAAAGAAGATGTCGAGTTACAAAAGAAGGTGAGAAATGTTCCTGAATTCAACCTTGATTGTGATGGGATAATAAAGTTCAGGAATCGGGTTTGTGTTCCTCCCATCCCCGAATTAAAGAAAGAGCTGCTGGATGAGGCTCATAGTTCTTCATTCTCTATTCATCATGGAAGCACGAAGATGTATAGGGACCTGAAAGAGTACTTCTGGTGGGATGGCATGAAAAGAGATGTTGCTGAATATGTCTCTCGATGCTTGGTTTGTCAACAAGTTAAAGCTGAGAGACAGAAGTCTAAGGGGATGTTACAACCATTACCCATACCCGAATGGAAATGGGAAAACATCACTATGGACTTTGTCACAGGACTTCCTAAAACATCCAAAGGCAATAATGCTATCTGGGTCATAGTTGATCGTCTTACAAAGTCCGCACACTTCATTGCTATTAGAGAGGATTTCTCTCTAGATCAGCTTGCCAGGATATATGTAAAGGAAGTGGTAAGATTGCATGGAGTACCACTTTCTATTATATCTGATCGAGATCCGAGATTTACCTCGAAGTTCTGGCGAAGTCTTCAGCATACTCTGGATACAGAGTTGAGTTTCAGCACTGCTTATCATCCCCAGACAGACGGTCAGTCTGAGAGAACAATTCAAACCCTAGAAGATATGTTGAGAGCTTGCTCTATGGATTTCAAAGGAGGTTGGGATCAACACCTACCTTTGGTGGAATTTTCTTATAATAATAGCTTTCACTCCAGTATTCAGATGGCTCCTTATGAAGCTCTCTATGGAAAGAAATGCAGGACTCCAACTTGCTGGGATGAAGTTGGGGAAAGAAAGCTATTAGGACCTGATCTCGTTGATGAAATGGAAGAAAAAGTCAGATCTATTCAACAACACATAAGAGCAGCTCAGAGTCGACAGAAAAGTTATGCCGACAACCGAAGAAAAGACCTAGAGTTTGAAGTGGGCGATAAAGTGTTCTTACGAATATCTCCCTGGAAGAGGGTTATGAGATTTGGAAAGAAGGGGAAGTTGAGCCCTAGATATATCGGTCCTTTTGAAATACTGGATCGTGTTGGGAAGGTAGCTTACCGATTGGCGCTTCCACCGAATCTCTCTCAAGTTCACGATGTGTTCCATGTATCTCTCCTGAGAAAGTATATACCAGATCCTTCACATGTACTCAGCTCAGAAGTTGTACCACTGGAGCAAGATCTTTCTTATGAAGAACAGCCGATAGAGATTCTGGATCGTAGCGAAAAAGTCCTACGAAACAAGACCACTCGCTTGGTGAAAGTTTTATAGAGAAACCACCAACTTGAAGAAGCTACATGGGAGCTTGAGGATATGATGAGGGAGAAGTATCCTCATTTGTTTGTTGCAAAGTGACGAATTTCGAGGGCGAAATTCTTTTTAAGGGGGGTAGAATGTAACACCCGAGACTTTTATGTTATATAAATCATCAAAGGAATCTTTTTCTACACAACACTTTCTTGGCTTGCTTTACACGCAATCGCGACCTTCCTCGATAGCTTGCGTCGTACGCAATACCGAGTTTCACTAAACAACAATATGCTATTAAAACTAGCCGTTATGAATAGTAATAACCACTTTTTGAAATTTTATAAATTTTATTTTTCAAAATGGTCTTCATTTTTGGACTCAGAATATCAAAATTAGCCTAGGGTGAAATTTTGGTATTTTTCTGAAAACTTTCAATTTTTGATGAATAGTGAAACCACTAAGTGGTAGGTTAAAAACTGAATTTTGCATAAAACATAATTTTACCGCTTCTGTGAATGGAATTTCAAAAACCCGAGAGACACGGTTAATATCAAGGACTAAAATGTGGTTCAATGAGATGAAAATAATTTTTTGGTGAATAGTAACTTTTTACTTTTTTTACCGCGGTTAATAGTAAATAGGGTAACTAAGGGTAAATATGATATTAATATTACCCTAACACATGTCCTAATTCTATTGGACAAGTGTAATTCGACCAAAAACAAACTTAGGAATAAAATATGACCATTTAGGCCCACTTGGATTAGATTAGGACATTTATTATTAATTTATTTAAAGAAGGGTTAAAAGAGTTAAAATCAAAGTATATTTACTAAAACATTTTTAATATGGGGTTATACATAAGATAAATTCGATTGTAAATATTCATTAGAAAGATAAAAAGATTTCCTACATGATGGTATTTTATTTGTAATTTTTAGACATCAAATAATTTAATTTATTTATGACACAAAGATGATGCAGTAATTATCTTGTTAACGAAATATTGACATAATTGATGTTATAAACACCAAAATAAATGTAATTTGAGACTTTTTATGAATTACACTAATTTTCTAGGTTACTATGATATATTAATGTTGATTTAATCAACTTGGTTCGAACATTTAATTCTGTTATGACTTTCCCAAAAATCATATATCAAATAGTGTCAAAATTGACACAAAATAGTTTTTAAATCAAATATTATATTATTAATTGTTATTGTATTCCTAAAAATCTAAGGTTCGTCCAAATGATTTAGATAAGGATATATATATTAATAATAAACAATTTTGGGTTCGTTTGGCATGTTATTGTAAGTGTATTAACCATATAGTGAAAGAAAACAAAAAGACATGATAAAAGTTAAATTATTTAACTTAGAGTTAAATCTAAATGATAAGGTTAAAATAATATCCTAAACTTGTCTAAATTCTATTGGTTGATAGGATTTCGACCCCTCCCCACCTTATCTTCGAAATAAGACCCTTTGGAACCATTATAAACCGATTTTGACTTTAATATAAAATAATATTTTGAGATATTCCTAAGGTGCCCCTCTCCTCCCTTATAAAAGGGCACCTCCTCCCCCTCCTCCTCACACCAAATTGAGCACTCAGGCTCGGCCAACCCCTGCCATTTTCCCCTCTCCACTTCCCTAGAATAGTCCTAGAGGTCCTGGTCTTCTCCAAAGACCACTCTTAGTTCCCTAAGTGGAGGATTCAAAGAGGCGTTCCAAAGAAGAGGTAATATCCATTACCGATCTTTTCAATTTCTTTCGTCTTCAACTTCTTCTTATTTAGTTGTTTCATGATAAAGTAATAACATCAGTATTACTTACATACTGATATGTTATTATAAATATGAAACATCCCTAATTCACCTTCTATCCATCCTACGGAAAAATGAAATCACCGCGCGTGCGTACGTACGGAATACCGTCTCCACGCCGTGGTGTAATCTATTTTCCACCATCACCTTACAAGGATGGGTATAATGGTGTAATGAGTAACTATATATGATTATTATTAAGTAATATTGATACTGAAATAATATATATATATACTCCAATACAATTCCACGATCATAGGAACGATATCATCACTCGTGCGTACGTACGGAATACCGTCTCCACGATGTGATGCGACTCGTTCTACATGATCTTCATTTCATAATGATTGTATAAATGAATTGAATGAATGAATATGGTATATAATACACTAATACCATTCTGGAAATGAATTATCTATAACCTAAAGATAAGAATAAGAATTTATTCGACAAAACACGCATAAGAACAAAAAGTTATAAAGACCCGAGTAACAAGTAACAATGAAATATTACTAACAAGAAGCTAATAATATGACCATATATGATCTCATATCAATATGTATGATTCTGGAATAAGTCAATAACATTATTTAAACCATTATACAGGAGCTTCGGACACGAACAAAGCAAATCGGACCTAAGGTAAGGGAAATATCACAATCTCATTTTTATCCGAGATTGTTTATTCGTAAGTATTTACTGGGGTGTATTTTATCATCCACATCCATGTTTACTCAATATGTAATATTATTTCCATCCACCTAAAATTGTTTAAATCCATTTCTTACCCTTCGGTGAGTTTTTAGTAATACGTATGAAAGGAATCTTTTGTCGTTTTTCGTACGAGGTACTTTTTGACTTTTCCGACAAAAGTACGAAGAATGTTTTTTTTAACTTATACGGCATGAATGGATTACTTCAAAGAAGCTTCCTTTACATGTTTTCAAGTTTATTTTTAATCAACTTCTTTTATTTTAAAGTTGTATGACATGTTATGAAAGGAAAAATGTTTTTGAAGAAGAAAGGATATTTTCCTCAAGAATTCAATTCAAGTGTTTTATCAAAATTATTTTCCATCTAAGATAATAAAGGGTTCTGTTTCTATCCATATTTTTACATTGGTTTGACTATGTTGTGATGGAATTATGTTTATGAATTCCTTTATCATATATGAATTTATTTATGATGTCATGATGTTTCAAGAATCCCATTTTTGTTACATGTGTTATGCGATGATGCATGTTTTATGATTATGTGGCACACATAAGAAAGGATTCATTATAAGATGGGTGGGACCTATATCTCCCTCCAATGCATTGGGTAATGATTTTATATCTCATGAGATAGACATGGCTGGAACGGAAGGTTATTTCGGTTCAGTGATACAGGACTGAAACGAGGAGTGAACTCGGTTCAGAAAGGGACTTTGTCCACTAAGATAGTCTTGGCAATGAGTCATGACTAACAAGAAATGATTTTCCATGATTATGTGTGCATGCCACAAAGATTAAAGTTTTATGTTATGATTATGGGGATCTCATTTTCACTTCTATGATTTATTTCATGTTAAGATATTATGATCTCTTTTGCAGGTTTTGATTTTCATAAAGATATGATATGATTTTTATTTCCTTTATTTGCCCTTGCTGAGCATTTGAGCTCACCCTTTTATGCTTTCTTTTCCCCAGGTCAGGAAGATGGATATTAAGTAGAATATGCTAAAAGGGACCCTAGATATGATGGGAGACACTGTAGAAGATTTATGAACCCGTTGTTTATGTTTCCCAGTTTCTAAAGACACTATACCTATACGGTCCTTTGTGGTTTTGTCATATGTTGTAATAAGAGTGCTTCAATTTTGAAGTATTAACAATGTATGTAAAGTGTGGGTCGTTATATGAATTATAATTTGATAGAAGAAAAAACAAAAGAAGGAATTGTATATATGAAATTAAAACATATCATATAATTAAATTCATTTATATTCTTATACAGTAAGATAATTCCT
Source organism: Viscum album (assembly GCA_963277665.1). Taxonomy (NCBI): domain Eukaryota; kingdom Viridiplantae; phylum Streptophyta; class Magnoliopsida; order Santalales; family Viscaceae; genus Viscum; species Viscum album. The sequence continues at coordinate 418,710,362 of OY728143.1, forward strand.
GAACATTATAAAAATGATAAAAAAAATAGTCCTAGTATCCTAAATTTTGTTAAACCAGTGGTATTTTAAATATCCACAAATTTATGATTTTGAGGCCCTAAAATTACCTTCGATCATTCACTTGTTTATGATTGACGACCTCAATCACTCCATATAATTATTTATGATTTTCATCCATGTATGTGCCTCTACTTTCTAATAATGTTCTCTTTCTGGTAAACATAGTTATATGTTAGTCCGTGTGAACTTTTTACTCCTCATTCTCCCATTTATAGAGGATATTTTACTAACCCTTTTCATGATGTAGAATTTCAACATTGGAAATATCAAAAAAAATTACCAAGATCATGTTTAAATTGATAGGATGTAATTTAATTAAGGTAGTTATAATTCAATACACTGATATTATAAAGTAAAAACAATTAATTTGATATTGTGTATGACATGAAACACCACACATGTAATGGAATATAATATCAAGAGACATTATATTATAATTATTATTTCAAATAAAATAAAACTATGATATAGCTTAAAATGAATGTGATGCTAATTTATCATGTGTCACACACAATAAAGATATTCTTTGATGACTTTCATTGCATGCAAGGCCAAGTTTTATCGAACAACAATATATTATTAAAATATTATTATTCATTATAATAATATATAACCTACCTGTTAAATTAGCCATTATGAATAATATTTATTAAATTACGAATATTAGTATATTACATGAAATATAAAATTAATTCATTGGTTACTAATTAATATTAAATTAATATAAGAACCAATCGAATATAAAGATAATGTTTTATAGAAAACTCTTTTTATTCTCTAAAAACTATTTTATATTAATACATTAAATTAATTGAAAATGGTGATTTATATTAATGTAATATATGTTATATATTAAACCAATTATATTTTATATTCATCCAATAGATTTTATTGGAATGAGATAATAACAAGCCCAATATTACAAATAGAAACTTACATTTTTATTAAGACACTTTACCGCCTTTTAATGGTGAACCAAAATTTAATCCAAATTTTTTAATTTTTATAAATTTTACATGTCCAAATTAGATTAATTTTATAAATAGGAACATAAACATTAGTTTGGGTGAAGTTTTGATATTTTTATAAAAAATTTCATTTTTAATGAATAGTGAAAATATAGAATTTAAATTCAATACTTCTTTTTCATCTAATTAATTTATAAGGTTAAATTATATTCTTTGTTGGTTTTAAATATTAATTAGATATATTTTATACAATTTAATTCAATTTAAGTCGTTGAAACCAATTTAAACATTAAATTACAAATAAAAACATTGATACCTTTTGAGCGTTTTTACTTTAAAACCCTGCATTGTTGTCTTGTATGTGGGATTAAATTTAAATTAATTTTTTCCACTCCTGTTATTGTAATTTAAAAAAATAGATTAAATATTTGGAACTATTATGATGTATAATTTCTAATATGGACAAATAAAATTACCAAAAATATTATAGAATATAATTAAAATTAATTACAATGATTAAGAGAAAAATTATCTTAATAATGAACTAAACCATAATATTAAGGGCCAAAATGACCTATACACTTTTTAAAAAACAATTTAATGGACATATATATAACCTATACTTCCTTTTATTGAATTTTTCAGTTATTGTATAAACTTTAAATGGAAAAATGTTGGCAGAATTACATTTTTTAAACACTACAAGACGGTCTCTCCGCCTCCACTATAAAAATGCACTCACCCCTCCCACATCCTCAAAAATCAAAATCCATGTTGGATCAACCAACATCCTCCAAAATAGCTCCAAAAAATTACTTAACTCTACATGTATCCTCACCTTGTTAATAAATCCATCCAAGGAATCCCTTTGGTGGAAACCAAAAACAATTACCCCCAAAGAAGATCTAACATGTTTCCTCATTCTCATTAGTTTTATATCAATTATCCACACCCTAAATCCATTTATTACATGATTATATAACAAAACCAGTATAATAAATATATTAATATTTTATATTTTTAGTATTTAACTACGCTTACACACACTTTAATCTAATGGGTCGTAAGCCTACCATTTATTTGTATGGAAAACTACATCATCACAAAGTAATGACTGTTCGTTCTTCCTCTACCACCTTCTATGGTGGAAATTATGATGGAAACACTATTTATATATTATATATGTAATATTTATAATGTATTTATTCTAAAAAAATTTACATAGATAATACCTTTATTATTTCCATTTTCTTTAAATACGGTAACATCACTTTTTGAAGTGTTGACTATTACCTCCTAAAAGCGATGTGATTCGATCACATGATAAATGGAATGTATAAAGAATTGTTTTAATTAAAAATATCTGACACATAAAATCTAAATGATATTATTTATATCATTACCTATTTTAAATATAATATATATCATTTTCTTTATTACCCTTTCACACACTTAAAAAGTGATAACATCATTCGTAGACGTGTGGACTACCGCCGCCTTAACGTGATGTGATTCAATTTATATAAAAATGATTAAATATATAAGTAAATATGATTAAATATTATTTTATTATTAATATAATTTTCATTATAGAAATATTAATGTTATTTACCTTCTTTCAATAATTATCATTTAAAAATGGGAGTGTTACTCATGCGTACATACCGACTACCATCTCCATGATTATAAGGTTGGTACATTTTTCATAACCATCTTTAATTGTTTCTTTTAAAAGTATAATTCATGTATAAATATTATAATTATATTATTATTATTAGTCTGTATAGGTCATATAATTACCCATTTGACCATAGTGGTCCTACCAAAGTTGTTTTTGACACCTAAACTAAATTCGGTCCAAACACCAAACATAAATTTAAATTTTCAAGTAGTTTAATACAAAATTATAATAAGTGAAATAAAAGTTATGATAAAAATGAAAAAACATCTCATGTAGTTTAATAATTAACATAATTTTATTATTTAGGGATATAAAGTCACACAATACAAGTCGAACTCATGGTAAGGGCTTTTCATATCACTTTTTAAATCTGTGAGATAAATGTGATATTCACCATATACATATATTTTTTTGTGAATATACATCTCTTTTTGATATATTATATCATTAATTTTTTTATATTAATGTTATTTAACACTTTTATTTAATTTTATTCCTTCATGGGGATTATTATTTATAATGTTTCAAAGTTGTTTGCGACACTTTGTAATGTTTAATGATTATTTCTCCCAAGAATAATTTTAATGATCTTTCATTTCCATTCAAGTAAATTTTATTAAAACTTTTCAAAAAAATCGTTTAATATTTATCTCCAATAGTTATTCATGACCTTTATCAGGTATTAGTACCATTTTTTCAATCTTTCTTACTCAAAATGTTTTATAAAATGTTTTTAAGAACACCTATATTTATTCAACCTTTAGTCGGAGAAACATTTATCTTATAAAATCCATGTTTTCTAAAAAAGATTTCAAAAAATATATTTTTAACATTTCTAAAATTATTTATTAAATAAATATTAACCTTTTTCCTTTTACCCATGTTTTCAAAGGAATCTTATTATCGCTTTTCGAACAATTCATTTTTCTAATGTCTTTAATGTGCACAAGTAATGTTATTTTTACCTCATATAGAACATATATATTGTCCCACCATCATTTATTTGAGGCTTAATTTTCATGTTTAAAAGGTTACTTTTCAAATAAAATGTTTTCAAAAGATATTTTCATTGAAAATGTTTTACAAAACAAAATGATATTTTCTTCCATATTTTTTTTAAAATATATTTTTTTATTATTTCTATTCATCAATGAAAAAAAATATTAATTTTTACTCTACATGGGATATTTTTTATTTATACCATCCATATTCCTCCTTTCGGTGGTTTATGATTTATTTATACTATGATATTATTGAAATTCACATCTTTATTCCTTTTACTCCCGTTGAAATATTAAATTTCATATGAACATTTGACAACAAATTTTTAATAAATATTCAAATTATTTATCATCGATATGATTTTTTCTTGAACAATATAAAATTTTTCTTAGGGTTTTTACATTAAAAGTTAATTGAAAATTTGGGGAAATATTGATAAACTAGTTTCCTTTATTCAATATGGATATTTGGTAAGTCATATTTTTTATAAATTAAATTGATTACTCGATATGAGGAATGATTAGGACATGCAATGACAGGTGAGGTCCATACTTTATATGTCCCCTCAATTCATAGATAAGTTCTCATAAGACAAATAAGTTACATAAATCAAATGGGTTTCTACCTATTGTATTAAACTGTCAGAAGGATGTATTTTTTAAGTATATGTTTCCATGTGTCTGAGATATGACATCTAGTAATTAATAATTTCTTTACTTTTGATTCATTATTTATTGTCCATTATATTTTCTATATAAAAACGTATTTAAATTCATTTAATTCTAATTTTATTGATTAAATTTCATGTGTTCCAGTTTCATATATTACTATATTTTTTAAACAATTCCTTCTCAGTATTTTGATTACATGGTATGTGTGTCCAGTTATTTATTATGACATAATTATTGTTCTAATTAATTTATTATACTTCACTTATAATTTAACCTTATTGGGAATTTTATATCACCCTTATTTTATTAAATTTTCTTAGGAATCCAAGAAGCATACTATGAAAGATATATATAGATATAGTAGATGGAATAAATTTATCCTTGAAATGAGGAAACAAATTATTGTAATTAGTGTATTCATTTGTAATATAAGACTCATGTATGTATATTATTTACCAAGACATCATACTCTTCAGTCCTTTGAGATTTGATTTATTTTAATCCTTCTAATGTAATGGTAGTAGACACTAGATCTGGTCTCTCTAAGGACGATCACTAAAAAACTACCTCTTTGGTTATATAGTGTTTATGTGTATGGAAAATAAGAGTTTGTGGTACTACTTTTCTTAGAATTACCTGAATCTTCATCAGGTGTGTTGGGTATATAACATGCTGAAGTTTAACTTTGAGATTGAGTACTATCCTAGTACGGTAAATGTTGTTACAAATGCATAGAGCAGGATAATATAGGAAGCTGGAGAGTGAACAACAGAGGTATTATATAAGATCATTGACATTTTATAATACTAGAAAATAGGAATATTAGAATATTTTGGGACGTTCCAGGTGCACCCTTAGTTATCACATCCTCAGTAGTGGACTGAGTTTAGGGATGTCAAGAGATTTATCTAAATTTTGTCATCACACATGAGATTTTTATATAAAATAGTTATAATTTAGGATGGGATTTAGACAGATGAGGTTTACTTATGGTTTATGGATGGGTGTTAGTTTCTTATTCATTGAGAGAGGAACTGAAGAGAGATTTATGTGATTCAAAATGATAATTACAACCAAGATCAACTAATATGTTTCATGATGTTGAGTGAAATCAAAGGTGAAAAAATACAAAGTGATTCATCAGTTTTTGTCTATCATTTTCTTTTATTTCATAGAATTAAGACTGAGCATCAGTGACTATAGGGTTACTCTAGCATCTTCTGCTGCCTATATTTTGGGGGGGTGTCGTGAACAAACATTTCATGACAGGGTTTCTTAGGATTAAGAGGAGATATTCACTATTTAAGGGGTGGTGGATTAGTTGAATGTGGTGGATTACTACATAACGGTCTAGGAGATAAAATAAATGCATGCTATAGGAAATATATATTCTTAGGAGATCATGTGGATTCATAGATTACCTTAAATTATGTTATCCCATAGAAATTATATGTTTAAATCATGATTTTGGAAAGGATTATACAAGGAAATGGGTACTCAGTTTAAGCTGAGTATGACCATTCAACCTCTGATTGAAAAAAAATCAGGAAGAATAATATAAAATATAGAGGATAATCTTCAAGAGTTTATTCTAAATTTCCATATTGATTAGGATGATAACTTATCTCTAGTGTAGTTCACCTATAATAACAACTTTTATTCTTCAATTCAAATTGAACATTTTGATGCTCTGTATGGGTGGTAATTTTATTCGTCTCTCTATTGTCATGAGTCAGGTGTGGCATTAGTGGTTGCATCGAGTATGCTCAAGGATACCTAAGTGTGGGTATAGTTGATTTTGAAATGTCTAGTTACATCCTAGAGTTGGAGGTTCTCTTTTGATAACCTAAGGAGATGGACCTTGTATTTTTGTGTAGTGCTTAGACTAAAGTCTTTGTTTGTAGAGGATTTCCTTTGGGGATTCATTCATGTCCTAACATTGTTGTGGGTGGTTCCACTTATTCATCTACCCAATATTTCTAGATGTTTCAAATATAGAATTGTTATAGGTTCTAGTGAGGCTTATTTACTTAGACAGTGACCCTTACTTTGATCATCATTTTTTCACCATGGGTAGGGAGCCCGTGAATTAAAAGTATATTTTATACTTGTTATTGGACAAATTGATTCATGTGTATGAATCCTTGAGATAATAGTTTTGGAATTTGATCACATTTTCTATGTGTCTGTGTATCCGTGTGAGACCTATGCTTATGATTCATATATATAGATCAATATAATTCTGATACTGGTTTATTTTATGTGATATGGATATATCATTTGTGTATTTTATCATATTATATTTTTCTTATATATTGTAGTAAAGAATTCTATTTGATCCCATGGACTATTCCCACAAGTGGTATGTGTCATAAGGCTAGTCGACATGGTTTGGACAATCCATTCAAAGGGGATAATTCATCCATGTTTTTGGGCTATCCCATAGAGTGGATGTGTAAAGTAGATGACCTATTTTCCATCTTGAATGGTGTTGAAGTGGGTAGAGTTGGCCTCCGATGATCCGACATATATTATACATATGTTTTTTTTAAGGTAATGCTTTGGTCAAAGACCAAAGAACAAATCATTATTAAAAAATAAAAAAGTTACAAGATTCTGAAATAGGGGATTTTTTTACAATCTCTATCAAAGAGCTCAAATAAATCAGCAGGCAGGGATTCCATCCAAGTCATTCACTGGTGGACTCCTTTTTTGGCAAGAGCATCAGCGACAGAAGTAAAGTAATCAGGAATTTATCATTTTATATGTGTATGTGAATGATATGCTTTTTTAGTTGGTCTATCAAATTAATGGATTTAGGGGATGAAGATTGAAACTTTTTGAATGTTTGAAATCATTGATCCTAGAAAAGAAATGATGATCTTGGTCATGTGGATTTAAAGTGATAGGAATACCAAAGTTTTAGTTCATATATTGAAATTTTATATCCATAATATCATTGAATTTTTTTGGTGGACATATGTAAAGATATTTCACCTCCTCTTTCTAGACACATTTAACTTTAAAAGAAATAAACACTATAAATTGGTGATGAAGTAATGCACATGGTGAGATTATTGAATGATTCTATTGTATGAAGTCTCGTATATTTTATGGTGTGAATTCATATAGGCATTGATCATGTAGTGGGAGTATTCAGTAGATAAATAGTGAATCTAGTGAAAGATCATTGGGAAGTCATGAAGTGGAATATCTGGTACCTTAATGTAACTGGTTATACACCTCTTTATTTGAAAGAATATAATATATTTATAATGTATATTGATGTAGAATTTTCTGGTTACCTAGACTCATAAAATTATACAACTAGATATGTTTTTGTATTTATTATAATCACACTTAATTGGGTATCTTGGTTTTAACTATAGATTGAACTCTCCACAATAGAATTGTAGTGTGATGTAATAATGAAATAACTAAATTATATAGTTTAGTAAATAAAAATCATTAAGGATATTTGAACTAGCTGTGAGAATTGAATTATATTATGTGACTGTAAAAGTTAAATCCACTTATATAAAAAAATATTTTCTCATGTGAGGAAAAATAATATAAGACTTAATTACCATTCCATTCATATGATTATAGTATATTAATAGACGTATTTCTAAAATATTTATTAGAAACCAAAAAATGTGAATGTGTTCACCAAGATTTTAGTTTAAGTGATACTAAGGAAATATTGTGCCTCAGTTGGACTTGGGTGCATGGAAAGAAAAGTAAAAGAATTTATTAGAAAAAAATTTTGGGTTTTTATTTGGTAAAAGTGTTGTAGGATACCTGGAAGTCCTTGAATCAGACATGGAGTGGGAGATTACTGATATTTTAAAGTCCCTTCATGTTCTCAATTAATTTTACTAAAAAAGTAAACTTCGGTATACCCTTCATTCTTGTGAAGGTATCAGTGAAATATATTCATTGGTTGGAAATGATAATATTAGATGTTAGAAATTTTTAATGGATATAAGAATGGTGTTTAGTTCACTAGTTATATTTTGATAGATATTGATATGGTCATAAGTTCAATATATATTGATATCACCAGAATGAGGATTGAGTTTACTTTTGAATCACCCTTAGTATGGTGTTTTCATATAAGAGTAAGTAATAGGAGCACAATTTATTTATCCATGATTTTCTATTATAACAAGGAAAGTTATATGAAATCTAGAGTAAATGATGGAAATTAATGGATCTATACAAATGTGGGAGGTCACTACAACCAGTTGTTTAGGTGGGTGCCTCTATAAAAATGGGGTGTGACTACTTTTTGAGGTGTCTTTTTTACCACAAAATATTTGGAGTTTATTTATCTACATGTCCTTAATGTTATAGTGATTATAAACTCTATACATATAATTTAATAAAAAATGTGATTCTTATCTAATGGAAATAATATGAAATTAAAATCACATATAAACAATTGGGTTTTTTAATTACATTCATTTACAATTATGTTTTCCATGTGAATGTTTGTGTGAGTTATAGTGAATAAGATAGATAAAGTTAAACTTAATTTAGTGACATGGGTGAGATGTTTATTCTATGTTCTAGTACACAAAATTATTTATAGTTCCATTCAGTGACCTAAATCTACTATTTTAGTATTTTGTAGAATAATATTCTTGTGGATGAAGTTTTTATGTAATTTGTAACAAGTGTTTCATAAATCTACAAAGGTTTAGTGCGAACACTACTACTCTCTAGTATATATATGTTGGCAGAATATAAAAATAGATAGTTAGTATGACCATATTTTCAACACTAATGAAAAAAATTCCAAGAATGATTTAAAATATAAACCTATTTTTAAGGAATAATATCTATAGATATGTATCTATGAAATTTCTTAAAATGATCCTAGTATATATATTTGAAATAAATTCAAAATATATAATAGAAAAATTCAAAATTAAATTATATACTAAGTCACATTGTATAAAATATCTCTAGGATAGTATGTTTTCTTATAATATGTGATTCTGAATATAATTTCACAATCTTAAGTGTTAGTAATCTAACTAAAATTCCATGATATGTACTAATGTTTGATATAATGTTTTCATGCATTGTGTAAAACCTGATCATCAATTACATTAAGTGAAAATTATATTTTTTATAAAAATATAATATAACTCAAATTTTAATAATTCAGGGAATAAAAATATTAATTTTAAAGGATGAATATTTTTTTAACATACTTGGTAAAAATAATCCAAGAATTAATTTTTAAAAAATTTCCGTAGAAATAAGATTTTATGAATTAAAAGAATTATAGTATCTATAAATATTTAATTATATTTATAATAATGTTTAATAATTTATATAATTAAAATTTTAATTTCTATGAATTTTATATAAGTAATTAAAGGATCATTTGGTGGTAAAAGTGGATATTTTTCAAAAAAAATATTTTTCTTCATAAAATTATTTTCAAGGCATAGTTATTTTTAAATTTAATTAACTATCATAATATTTAATGATGAATTATTTAAATGAAATTTTTAGATTATATATCTAATTATAATAATTTAAATCCATATAATGATGATTATTATTCATATATTTAACGTATGATCATCATATTCTTGAAAATACATTACTTGAAAAAATATTTTTTGACACATTTTGAGAGTTTATTTTCCAAATTAAATTTTACCAATTATATGATATGAATTTTATAAAATGTTTTATATATTTAAAATTGTGATATATAGTATTAGGTAATAAGTTAGACATGTTTTTTTCATAATGAATAAAAAAATATTATTTATTATTTATCACTGTTATGGTTAAAATGAATTTACCAAAGGATAATATATAAAGATATGGGTAAAAAATCTAAAAACATTCTTAAATATAATTGGTTGGATTTATATCTAAATTACCCATATCCCATTTTATTAGGAGGCGTTTTGGATCTATATTTCCAAGAAAGTGACATAACATTTTTTAAAGGGCACCACATCCCCCCACTTTTTCACACCTCTCAAGACATCAAAATCAAAAAAAAATCATACCATGATTTCTCCCCCATATCATTTTCCAAATTATAGTGTTTATTTTATTACAAAAATTACAACCTTATGGTCATTAATAAGATATCCAAATGAGTTATTTCTAATTGAAGGTAATGTTCTTCACCATGATCTTACATTTTTTAGTTCTTTTAAAACATTAAATTATGACTTAAAAATTACAATATTATAAAAAAATGTATATATTATATACTAAGATGTTATTATGTTTATTTAATAATATTTATCTATCTTCTTATCTATAAAATGGGAAACAAAACCATTACACAAGTGTACAATGGGATACTGTATCGTGAACTTTTGTAATTTTTTTCCATCACTGACTCACATAGATAGTCCTAGTGATTTTAATAACAAATTTATGTTACAATTATGACATTATATTTATTCAAGAAAAATAATATATCATCCAAAAATTTACACTTTCATCCAATAAGTAAATGAAAATGCCACCATTTCATATGTATGACTTACCATCTTCACAAAGCGATGTGATTCATTTTACATGGACAATTTTAAAGAGTGATTATAAAAATGTATATAATAAATAAATATGATATTTAAAAAATTAATATCATTTTATATATGTTTTAACTAAATTTTAAACTCAAGAAATAGAAATTTCATGTTGAATAATTCCTGAAAAAAAAAGTAGTAAAGACCTAAAATAATAGTAATAATGAAATTTTGTTAACAAATGGGTGATAAGATGTTATATAAGGATCCTATATGATATTATGAATATGAATACGGATATTTTATAAAGTAATAACATGTTTAAAATTATTATATAAGAGGATAATTTATGTACAACTAATTGGAAGTGTGTAGAAACGGATTATGTCTCAATTTTCACTCTATTGATATATATTTGATATTTTTCACAAATTTACATTTATGGGGTTTATATACTTCCACTTTAATATATTTAAAATAAAAAAATATATTATTCAACCTCATAAATGTTTCAAATCAAGTTTATCCTTTTATATAGTTATAATAAAAATGTTACCAAAGTGGTAAGGATTTATTTTATAATCTCATTTCTTGGGATTTCCGTAATTTTCATAGAAGGAATCTTATAGAAAATGAATACTTCATCCACGCATAAGTTTCCACCATCTGGAAAGAAGATAAGAAACCCTAGCTTCATATATCTCTCCAGGGGAGAACAGAGGGGAAACCCTAATTCCAAATCCTTCTTTGATTTTTTCGCAGGACGTGTAGCTCTGGTTGAGTCAAAGACCTTGGAGCACACTGATCAAAATAAATATTGACATCGAGGTTTATCAGTGATTTCTTTCTCTAATGAAGAGGTTCAAATTCTCTCATAGGATCTTCACTTTTCATTGGTTGGAAAATTTAACAAATGAATACCCTCAATAGTTTTTCTATGCAATACCCTAGAAAATAATGGATTCGTGAATTTCCTCATTGGTTTGATGAACTCATCACATGTCCTTTTCCTATTTTAATTATAAAATGATTTCTATAGGCTTTTGAAGATAGGGTTATGGTATTTTGGTGGTTACTTCATGATCCTTGAAATGGTCACAAAATTTTTGTGTTGATCCAGAGCTGCCGATTATAGCAATCTAGTTGGGCTTCCCAAGACTTCCTCAGAATCTCTTCAAACAAAATGCACTCTTCTCCATTTCTATCCAATTTGGTCAACCCCTTAAGCTTGGCTCGGCTACACTAAATCTTTATTTCCCCTCAGTTGATATAATTTTTACTAAAATTGATATTTCACTAGCTTTCCCATCATAATTTTGGATTCAAAATGGAGATAATTTCTTTATTCATGAGGTTGTTTTTTTAGAATGTACCAGCCTATTGAAAAAGATGTCCTAGAATTAGACATTTTGTAGAAGGATGTGAGAATCAAAGGTATACTTCGTGGAACCTCTCCCATTTCAAATCATTTTTTGTTAAAAAGGAAGCTTCAAAAGGTTTGGATGTTTCCTATAAAGGATACCTTATTATGAGTAATACCATTATAAAATCTTTATGTTCTCCTAATATTAAACTCCCTTCTACCAACCTCTTCGATTTAGTAGAGGAAGTGCATAATGACCATAATTCTAGAGAATATCAGACAATGCCTCCAAAATCTGAACCTCCCAATAAAGAAATCAATAAATAAGATCTTGGAGAGAAATATAATGTTCAATCTGACTCTAAAAAATCTATTCAATATGATATAGAAAATTCTTTCTAACTTGAGGATGATTTTATTAAAGTCATGGGCTAAAAAAGGAAAAAAAATAAATGATTGACATTTATGGTGTCATCACTAAGAGTTCCATGAAAACAAAAATATGTCAAGGCCATTATGAAACTAAGATAACCATTTTCATGTGATGCCCAGCTACCAATATGAATGAAAAAAACATTATATCCCTATAGCCTAAGCCTATTGAAAATTTTTCTGCATCCTCTTATTCAACTAATTCAAATGACTCATAAGTCACTACCAATGATGATGAGAATTAAAATGATCCTTATTTAAATTAATCATACCAAATTGAAGATAAATTGAAATTTTTGGAGGATCTTGATTCTTAGAAGAAAGAGAATTATACAACTGCCTTTAGACAGTACAAAAATGGTGATATGACTACTGAAACATACCTTCATATCAGAAAAATTATGTTTATAAAAGTTGTAGATGAGTTTAATAAAGACTCAAATTAAAACACCAAATCTATTCCATGTAAATGAATATGTTTTTGTGATGTTGGTGGTTTTTTCTTTAATCGATTCCTTCCAACCAGGTTAATGCTATTTGGAATTTTTCCTTTGGTTAAATTTTTTTTCTATAGAATTGTTCTTTTTCCGTTATTTTCCTCAGGGTGACCTATTTATTATTTTCCTCTAGCCAAATTGTCTCATTTTCCCTAACGTGTTTTCTAGATGATTCATCGTCAAATACAATGAATGCTTTTCTTGGTTTCATAGATCTTGTAAAGAAATATCATACTACCATCTTTTATTTCTATCCGTATTTTGTTTTATATTTAGTAATTTCATAACTTTCTTGAAACACTTGAATACTGTTATATTTTTTGTCTTTGAAGATTATGAAGGCATGATCTGGTCAACAAGATACTGTTCAAACATCTTGTGAAAAAAAATCCACCAGAATGACCTCTATTGTTCTTAGATTTTATGTGTCACTACTTCATCTAGTAGAGCATGAAGTTTCATTGGGGAGTCATCTTCCAAGAATGTTTCCAAGGCATTTCTCCCTCCTCTAAGGTTGGTTATATCTCTCCAACTATTTATTTTCAATGTTCTTGTTCCTTTGGTAGCTTCTTATTATCTACAACCCTTTTATTTGTTCTATTTTCTCTTAGAACATTATACATTACCCCTTTTCAATTCCCTATTGGTGTAAATTTTTACACCTCAGATTGTACTATAATCTTTGTTTTTTAATATATTTATTTTAGGGAAAAAATGAAACAATATTATAATCAATCCCTCATAAAATCGAAATATTTTTTATCCAATGTATATTTAAGGAATTTCCATATTTTATCCCAAATTTTCCTCTCTTTGGAACTTGAATTAATAAAATAAATATTTAAATGAAAATATAATCATATTTATCTTATTGATAGGGTGTATTTTTCTTCCATTTCCATATTTTTAAAAAATATTTTACAAAATCCATTTTATTTAATTAATTGATTTATTTTCTACATTTTAATTTAAACTTTAATTTTATAATGGTTTGAAATGAATCTTTCTAATTTTTACTAATAATGTTTTTTACTTCCCTTAAAAATCGACATAAGTAATATTTTTTAACATATACATTGTTAAGAGACTTTCCTTCCACCATAACTATATTATGATTTTAGTTTCTTTTACATGTTTTAAATGATTTTATAAAGAAAACTCTTACACAAAATATTATTTTAATATTTCACTTCTATTTTCTGTATTTCTATAAAGGACACGATTTAATTTTAAAACTTATTTTTCTAGTAAATCTATGGTAATATCTTATCTCTTATTAATTATGTGATTGTTAACTTTATCATGACACATTCACTTTATTATGATCATTTGACATTAAATTTATCTTAAATATCCATATTCTTTGTATCATGGATATTGTTACTTCTTAAGTCATCTACCATTGAAACATACATTATTTTACAATGAATGTTATTTGATTGACTGGGGAATATATTGATATTTTTTATTAAATATTCAATACATATATTTTTTGATAACACGTATTTTTCATGAATTTAATTTATAATTAATTATATGAAGATTGTGTTGGATATGTAGTGATGGGTGGGGATCAGTTATAGATGTCCCCTTGATGCATTGACAAGTGTTATGAGACAAATTAGTTGGCCAAATTAAATGGGTTTTTTGGTGTATACCTACCCATAAATTAAACTGTCTTGGTGTAAGGTCTGGAAGGTATATATATCATGATGTATGTTATCATGATTTACAATATTAAGAATTTCCTTCATTTATAATTCATTTATTATTATCTGTGAGATTATTACGTTGATATTATCCATTAATGAATTATGTTCTCATGTTATTAATCAAATGGAATGTGTTTTCATTTATTTGAGTTTCTAAATTGATTATACCTGATCTAATCACGACGAATTGTGTTATACATAACAGTATTTTGAACGTGATCTCAAACTTATTTTATTCATTTCTTCATGTTATGAAGAATAATTTATTGAATTAGTTTCAAGGATAGATGAAATTTTATTTTTTTTAGGTTTTATATTTTATTCCCAATATAAAATGGTACCATGCATGTATCTGGCCCCCCAAGACTACTAAACTAATCTTTCCTTCCAGATCAGACCCCATGTATCTATGTCAATGTAATATATTATCCATTGTATCTATGTTACATGATTTGGGTTTATTATAGATTTAAAATAACAGGTAAAAACTAGTTAAAATACACCAACATGTAGTTAAAACTATGAAACAATACATAAGAAATTAAAACTAGAAGAATTCTTGGTAAAACGGAAAATATGAATATTGGTTCCTATGGGGATATAACTCTAGTTTTAGATTAGAACATTTTTATCTAGTATCACAGTGAGGCTAAGGTAATATTAAATAAAAACTTATTAGAGCCACTGGTTTTCATATCTATAATAATAAATTTGACTATAGTTTCAAATGCAGCATTTGAAGCGGTTTAGAAATGATTTGTTTAATTATTTATTATACCAAAATTTTAATATTATTATTATTATTATATTTTTCTATTTTATTATACATGATGTAAAATTTATGACAGCAGAATAAGAAATGGATACTTCATAGTATTTTTACTAGAATGGTTCTCTCAAGTTAGTGAGGTTATAGTAAAAGGATTTGAAATAATGGAATGTTTCAAGACTAACCCTAATTATAGAAATGTGGTAAGATTAATATCTATTGTCATACTTAGTAAAATAATATTTAGAATGTGAGGACTAACCATTTAATTAGAATTTGTCTCTAGAGAAAGTGGTAGTCTTTTGGAGTTTGTTACCTAGAACCAACTACTTTATACATTACATTATATATATTTTTTTATACATCAATATTATTAGATTCCTTAACATATATTTATTGTTTGAAATTATAACATCATTTTAATAATGAATTAAAGTATCTATATCATTGAAAAGGTCATATATTCTCCCTAATATGATGAGAACCTTGAAGTGTTATATTGATATTCTTAAATTTTATATCTTATGTTCATTTGATATCATTTAATGAGATATAGATGCGGACTATCAGTTATGAGTACCTATAAGAAGATAAGGATTCATATCATAAAAGTCACATATGGTAATCTATAAGAAAGAATATTATCGGTGTCAAGGACCTCCCCAACTAGATATCCTTCTTAGGCCAACAATGGAGATGAGTGTGACCCCTAAAGCTTATCTCTAGTAAGAACTAGTTTGGAAACTATAAAAAAGGGTATAAAACATATAAACAGGAGTAATAAATATCATATATATTGGGAACCCAAAAATAAAACCACTAATCAATGTAATGAAATAAATAAAATAAGATACAAAATAATCCTACAATTCAATAAATATTTATAAATTCAAATATGTAATAAAAAGTCCTATGATGTAACTCTAATGGTTATTTCTACTTAAAACTGGTAACGTCAAGCTTAGTCACCAATACATCCAAGTAAACCTAAATAAAAAGTTCATATAAACAAGTATAGACATAACAAGAATACCCAGTTGGTTCATACCCAATAACTCCAATTAAAATTTGGAATAAGGATACTAATTCATTAGTGAACAAAGAGAAGAACCAATATGAACCTATTAGGTCATCTACCACCCCACCTCACCAACGAACATTCACCAAATATCATATCAATGATAACAAAATAATATCAATGAATATAATCAATGGTGTCCTACAAAAAATTCTCTAATAATTTCCACTTTCACTTCACCATATAAAATGTCCTAATATTGATCTCTTCTATATTGATTTGATGTTCTTTGGGTATTTACCTTACCTACCCCTACCTATATATGGTCTGATATCATATACTGGTATTAGTCAATAGACACGTATCCATGTCAATCTCCAAAACCACATATCCATATCCTATATGCACATCACCATCTTTAATTTTATGTTTACATGAACATAAAGGACATAAACCTCATAGAATCCTCCCTCCATGAATGACCCCCACTTTAATTACCACTTCATGATAATATCACCATCTCATCCATATCCATTGTACTAGGGTTTCAGGATCATAAATGAAAAAACCTCATGACCTCCTCCTATAATATATAACCCCCAGCCAGAATAAAAAAAACCCATGTATATTCCCAAAGGTAGAGTAGGAAATAGGGGGTAGCCATCCATCTGCATTTTCCAACCTAGATGTTGCGGAAAACACATGAAACCCAAAACATTTGGGTGTTGGTAAGGATATATAACTTAAATAATATTCATATAGAAAAATATGGAAAATACACACATATATATATAGTCACACACAAGAAAAGCCTAAAGGGTTCACATCAATAAATAGTCATCGTCATCCAGCATCATCTCTATGCTACCATCACCTTACACTTCCACCACTTCTAACTACATCATCAGTAATCATCCCACTTTCTATACAAAATAGACACCATTATAATTAACAATATCTCAATTAATTTTACCATAATATAATTTTTAAATTCATCATTAATAGTAATTATTGTGTACATTAAGTAATTTAATCCCATATTTAATGAAAATGTATTATAGATAATACCCATCTTCATTCAGAAAAATTAATTTGTTAGTACCTTTCTTATTTATTCCCAACCTACATTCATTTATCATTTTTAATTAAGATCGCATTCCATCACTATCAGTAAACTGTGAAACAAACCCCAATGACTATCTATGCCACCAACTCATAATCAAATTGAATCCTATTATAACCAACACTTCCCTGTGGCCCAACCCAATAAAAATAACATTCCCTTACATCACATGAATAGAAAGTGATCCATACTAACCCCAAATGTAACCAAAAACCCCCACTAGAAAAAATTTCCAACAAATGTCTCACATGAAAATCAATAAAAACAACCAATTTATGTAACTTTCACTACCACAACCCCATTATTATACAACCAACATCATCCCATTATCAATTTATTTCCAACTATTTCAACATAAATTATTAAGTGATTATCCTTTTATGCAAGGTGAATCCAAAACATGATCATAGAAACAATGAAAAAAAGTTTTAAAAACAATAACAATTTTCATTAATATTAGTGAGAAAGAATCAATCTCCTAAAAACTACTTGAAATTAGGTAAATTCATCAGGTTCACCCCATTCCCATCAATTCCATTTAATATACATTATTATCTTCACTAGATAAATCTATTTTATTTTCCCAAATAAGAAAAAAACAATACCAATCCCATTATTGACACAAAATAAAGTATAATTCTCAATTCCTCTGTCTATATAGAACTTTCAACAACAATTGTACAATATAAAATATAAATAAAATGATCATAGAGATGAAACCACATAAGGTAATTCCCCATCAGCCGAGAATACACAAATCTCGACCATGAATATGAATTTAGAAAACCAATACTATCACCAACTATTGAAACAGAGATTTCCTTGTGAAGGAATGAAAAGAGAGTATGTATAAAAAAAATAACTTAAAATGGAATAATTTTAAATCTTATGAATCCAAGGGTGATTAGGGGATAATGGAGGCACAAGATACTCAAAAAACACCATGGTTTTCTAGTAGATCAAAATAATCCAATGGAAAAAATGAAAAAATGAATGGGATAGACATTTATATTTGGGATGAAAACCACATGCCAAAGGGTTATTAGACATATATACATCATAACCATCCCAAAACACTAATTCAAAGTGAAAAAATAATTAACCATGCCATGAATGATTGAACTTCACTGAAGATATGAAATTCATGCTACAAATCCCATTAATCTCACCCCTTGTAATCTTAATAAAATACTCTAATACAATGCTATTGGATGTGGTATATGTCATGAAAAAAACCTTTACACCATTAATAACACCTTCATAAAACTCTTGGGGCCTACTTATAAAAATCCATGTCGTAAGATCCATGATTGTTCCATGAAGTATAATCCATATAAAACTTCACCACTACCTAAAACACTTTCTGCACCGAGATATCCCAAAATTTCATGACCTAATGTACCAAGATAATATACCACCTTCAATAGCTCTCAACTTCCTCCATACTCCTCATAATACATTCAACACAAAAATAATGTAATATAACCGGTCAGGAAGTTATGGTCTATTATATTAGATACCTCCCAAATGATTCTATTCATTAGGAATTAAATCTAAATCCATAAATAAGAACCAAAACATTTACATCCAACCTCTCCCCAAAATATTCTGTTTAAACTAGAAAGTGTCACCAAAAAATCACAAAAGACCCTAGAAAAAATAAATTAAAAAAATATTTATAGGAAATTACTTTATTCAATTCAATAAAAGGTCAAACATCTCATCAAACAAGCAAAACAAAGCTCAAAAATAACTCAGGGTACTAAACATGGATCTAGGAATCACCCTCCCACACACTCTCCTCCATATCACCATGCCTCTAAAAGATGTGAACAATAGTACTAAAAATCCCTTGCTTTGCCTTATCTAACAAATCATTGATCTAAACCTTCCGATTAAAGAATGTCTTATCATCCTTGATATCTAGATCTACCCAATCGATGAGGTGGAAGTAACCATGAAGATATAAAATAATACATGAAATATAAAATTGATTTTTATTTTAATATAACTATGGAGGAAGTTACAACCAATATTCCACCAAGATAGTATTTGAAAATACCTCTAAAGGACTAAAAAACCAAGCAGAGATATTACTTAACCAACCCAAACTCCATATTCCCATGATGAGAAGAAACCCTTAAGAACACATGTTCACCAACCCTAAACCCCAAAGGTCTAATAATTTGATCAACATATCACTTTTTATAGTCCTAAATTTCTTCCATCCACTTTTTAACTATCTATATCTTCTCTATCTTACTTTTCACCACATCTAGACCATGGACTGTCGACTCCAAAATCATAATCTATCACAGTGGAGAATTATAATGATGTTTACACAATTCATCAAATATATCCATTCCAATGGAATATTTGAATAAATGTTTATAATATAACTCAAATAAATGCGTTTTCTTCACCTTCTATCAACCAAAATTCAAGATTCAAGCACATAATATATCCTCCAATGCTTGGATAGTCCACTATTTCTAGCCATCCATTAGAGTATATAGATTAGTTCTAAAGAGTAACTAAGATCCAAAATCATATTTAAATCCTCTATTTAATTATGAGGAGAAATGAGGATCCCAATTAGTAATGATATTCCTTTCAAAACATATGAATTTTCACCATCTCATCCATATACCACCTTGATAAAACATCCATGGAACTGAATTTTCTATTCACTATAAAATGGGATGAATTCATTAACCTATAAAATATTAACCAATAGTTTCACATCCTTCCCAAACTCATGAAAAATTTGTGATGAAATCCATTGTGATTTCATCTTATTTTTACTTCGGTACATCCAATGGTTCTAGAAAACCACCTTGAACATGGTTCCTTTCTTTCATCTATTGAAAAAACAAGCACTGTGATACGAACCCTACTACCAAACACTTTTTATAAATCCAAAAAAATTAACCCTTTAAGGAATCATATATCTTGGACACACTAGGGTGTGATTCCACTTTTGTTCTATCAAAATCTTAGAGAACCTCCTCATAGATTGGTGAAGGAATTAATAACCTTTAGTAAGTCATCCTTTGATGTCAGTCATACTTTTACCATCCCATTAGATCATCTCCATGTGTAATTCCATTTGGTATGACCACTACCTTTGAGTCTCACCTCTAAGACTCATCCACCCACTATATCATGTAATACTTCACATCCATCTAAAATAATAAAAATCTACCACTAACCACATCTACATTAAGATGTTTTATTACAGGATCCTCTATTTTCCTCAAAGAATATCCAAATTTTCATTAATCATATCCCCATGGATCCATACTCAACACATATGAAACAACATTTACTTTTCATAGGGTATTAAATATCTAAAATCCATAGTTTATAATAAATCAAACCACCATTGTTATTATAGATTCTGATCTCACTGATAGAAAACATACCTCGAGTTCTTGTGATCTGTTAAGACTACAAAACACTCACTGATGGCCATAGCTTTAGGTAAAATACCACTATTCCTATCTTCATATCATGGGTGTCATAGTTACATTCATTGGTTAGGAAATTCCTAAACATATATGGAAACATGGACTCTTTTCACATTATGACACAAACCAAACCAATATAGAAACTTTCATAGAATACCTCAAGCATCACCCCATATAATTGAAACTAAAGCATGGGGGAACTGATCAAGCTATTATGTACATGAAAACTTTTTGATGCTAGATAGTCCATGAAAAGGCCTATTCCATCAAAGTTATGGTTTTTAATAGTTTAAAACCTTGAGATATATTATATATGAACCTTATATATTATCCCACAATACTAGGGATGCTACAATAATCTATATCATTTTTTGGTGCTTCCCAAAAAATAATGACCACAATCTTCATTGGATCCACTGCCACTCTGAAATGAGATGCCACATTTCCAAGGAAGTGAACCTCCCACATCAAAAACATACAATTGTAAATCTTCCTATAAATCTAATAGTTAAAAATAAATCCTATAATAACCCTAATATTCTTAGTATGCTTCTATTTTTACATTTTGTATATGAGGATGGAATTGATAAAAATAACCCTAAACTAATTCAATAAATCATGGAACATGGTGTTTATGAGTCCCATAAATTTTTATATATGGTATTCATGATTCTATATGACATGAAAATGAACATTAAGATTCCACGACCACACTAATGAATATTATTTTGGATATACTCCTTCACCCACATCTAGTAATGTCTAAACAAGAAATAAATCATTAAAAACTAGACATCTATATTAACCAATCGAACAGATCATTAATCATTAGAAGAGGTTAATGTTTCTTGAACAAAACATGATTAAACCATTGATATTTTATATACAACCCCATATCACCATATTCCTCCATTTTGAACAATAATGTATCACCCCACAACAACAAACTATTCCTGATAAAACAATTTCTCATTAGATCATCAATATGAATAATAAACTCACATAGTTAATAGGGTGATATATGGTAATGATATATCAAAATAAGAGACTAGAGTTGTTGAAACTCTATAACAAACATGATTTCCTATCGAGGGGGTAGGTTTATATTATCATTGGGGAAAACGTTAATAAATTCCTAAAAACAAAATGTTCCACTCCATTTTAACCTATGATTATTCCAAAGATGATTCTAGAAAATGATATAAAAGTTATCGCACATGTTTTCTTCCCATATGATAATTCTTCTTTCTAGAAAATACCAAATGTTGGCCTCCCGTATTATAAAACATGACTCTTCATCAAAAATATATATAACTTCAAGAACATAACACAACCAATACAATTTATGAATGAAGTTGTAAAGATTTATCTATATAAGAAAGAAATCTGTCACTAACTAATCCTACTCCATAATTAGTCCACATCTCTAACACGCATCAAAAACATTGTTCCAGCCTTTGTCTAGTGTATTCAAAACCATGGGCACTGGAAGCCTCTCCCCCTTTTTCACGAGGGGTGATAAAGGGTGGGTGTAATAATGAAATGTTAATAATTAGAATAATATAAAGAAAAATATAGAGTATATGATAATTTGATCAAACCTTTAATGTAACACAACAGTATTTTATGATATATTTCTCTTTAAATTAATTTTATTTATTTTATTTCATTCTTGACATGCAACACTATGTTTAAATGAATCACAAAATTCTTTTAAAATACTATTTAATGAGAGATTTGTATCCTAACTGTTGGATTTGTGGGTATAGATTCGAATAAATAACTTAATTAAAATTTATGGTTTAAACATGTACAAAATGAATTCAATTGTTATAAATTTATTTGAAATAAAAATAAAAAATATTTTATTGTAAATGATATGTTTTTATAGAAAATAGTTATTATGTATGCAATGTGTGTTTATTTTAATAAATTGAATTGATCACTATTATGGAATTATTTTATTGAAATTTATATATTATAAATTCAATCATGTATTTTAACATTTATCTAAAAAAATTATAGACATGAGATAATAACATATTCCCAGTTTAACTCTTCAAAATGCATTATTCTAAATACCATTTTCATCATATTTTTCACACTTCTTTTAAAATGATTTTCTATCAATTATAGAAATTAAATCATGAAAATCTATTCTATATATGTAATCATAAGGGTCAAATTTGGTAAATTTTCCCCTTTTATTTTTATTTAATATGAATTGTAACCATAGTAAAGTTTTGTCACCATAGTAAGGGTGAAATGAGTATAATATGGTTAAAACTATGGGATAAAGAATTGAAATTTATCTAAATCTTACCTTAATCCCTATTTTATGAGTTTAGTTTTTACATTTCCATCTAATTTTCAAATATATGGAAACATTCTATTATATTTCCTGGAATATGACCTATATATTAATTTAATAAAAGAATATAAAATGTCACTATCTTGACTTCAAAAACTATAAAAAACGTCACAAGGATAAAAAGTTGTTATGGTCAATTTTGAATAATTATTTAAAATATGAAAAAAATTATCATGTTAATTTATTTTTAATTTTTATTGAATGAATAATTGTCTTAAATTTAAACACAACACCAACATAGTATTTTTCAAATAATATGAAAATATAATAAATGATTTTAAAAATATAAAATGTTATAAAGTTTGGAAAAATTATTAGCTTCCCCAAATTTTATATATAAATATAACATAATAGGGATATTTTAAATGATTATATTTGAATTAAATATTTTGTTATTATCATTAAAGTCAAAATAAATGGGTAGTGTCAAAAATGACAATATTAATGTTTTTTGAAAGTAATATTTTTTAAAATTATTTAAAAATTATAAAAATCAATAAATTAGAAAATGTGGATAATATGCTATAAAAATGTCATTTCATGTCCATTTATGAGTTAATTATCTCCTTATAAGTAATATTATACCGGTTTAATAATTAAAAAACTTGTTACCATGGTCACGGAAAAAATTTGTCAACCAAGGGGTTCAAGAAAAAGATAAAGTTAAAAATGAAAAAAAAACCCTTTATAAATTTAATTTTATGATTTTATTTCTATATTATTTAAATCGTGGCTGATTTTCACCTATTGATCATTTAAGGTTCTGGTGCTCTACTAATGTGTATAGCAGGACTCGGGTTGAATCATCGTCGACGATACCTTTTAATAATCGATTGTTTTTAGTTGATTGTATTTTGATTGGGAGCTTCCTTGCAGAGATTAATTGAAATTTTTTATTGATTAATATTGGTTTAACAATTTGATAAATATTTGGGTGAGATCATCATTAGGTAGTTATTATTTTTATATCCTTTAGCCTTGGTTTATATTTCATTAAATTAATACCCATGTCACAAGTTAATGTTGATTGGAATTCCCAAGTTTTAAGGATTTAATCCAAGACTTAACCTAACTTAGGGTTATAATATTAATCATATAGTATTTATGGTAGTTTATTCATGGTTCCAATAATCCATGGAAACCAATCGTTAAGTAAAATAGGTCATTAATCCATGACATGTTAAGTCCAACATACACAATGTTACATCAAAGAATATTAATTGAGAAAAATCTCTTAACCACTTAACATACCTACATTATAACTCACCCAGATGAGAAATTTACTTAGAAATTGAAATGATTAGTAATATGGTTTATTATTTTTATAATGGTGAATTAAGAATAGATGAAGAAGAAAGGGATAATAAAATATTGGTGTACCGAATACACAAATGAGAGACGAAGAGAAATAAACACGGACTTTCGATTGAATGAGAAAGAAGAATATAAAATAAATTTTTATGGTATTTAAACTATTTTAAAAAAATACTATTTAATAACCGAGGTTGTATTATTCTAAGAGAATATTAAGAAGAATATTTCATTGAAAGAGAATTACAAAAAACACTTACAAGATTATAAACGAAGAACAACATAAAAGTAAATGAAATTAATCATGGAGGATTGGTTTATCAATATAAAAATTGAGTATAGAAGATCCTCCAAATCCTTTATAAGAGCCTTGGTTGTGCCTGTAAGAACCCGGATCTTAGTTCTAGGTAAGCCTTTTTTTCTGGACTTTTTAAGAAAAATGATGTTTCTGGAAAATTTCAAAGTAAACGCTGTGTACTTTCTGAGTACATACCATGTACTCTTCTCCGGCTCGAAGCCATGTGTTGGTCGTGCCCGGGCCACACACACGGAGCGTAGGGGTGACCTGGAGGCCGATTTTGGAGGAGTACGGAAAAACCTAGTACACACCATGTACTCTAAAAGTACACATCGTGTACTTTTCTTTTTTCACAAAATGCACTGGGGTCGCCCTTAACAGACATAAACACCTTCTTCTCCAGGTTTTTCATTCGAGAGCGACCCGTATGGCCGAATATTTCCCGAGTTCTCGCCTCTTCGTCCGTTCTCCGAATCTAGCACGGTCAATTGCGTTGGAATCATAGTGGTGAGTTCTTCCTTCTGCTTGAGACTTGTTTTCCAATTCCTCATCTTTCTCTTATTATCATGGTTTACATGTTTCAGGTGTTTTCTTAGATCTACGGTGTTTTAGGGAGAATCAGTCGTCGTGGTTCATGTATATCAATCTCCTAGGATCGAGGTAGGTGGTTTGTGACTTTTTATAGGAATTCATTGAATATTATGTGCAATTTCCTCCAATTCCCTTGAATTGGAATTGTTTGTTTCCCTGTTTTTCCCCTGCTGTTTTTCCTTCTTTACTTGATTTCTATAATAGAGGTTATGATTGTGAGTAGAGTAATTTTTTTTGTGCTCAGGTTGCTTTGCCATTCTTTTTTTGCTTGTTTGGCATTTTTCCATTTTACATGCCTAGTTGTGGGATAGTGGAACTATGATATTGTTATGTTGTTGTGCCCTAGAATGATAGCCAAGTAGTTCTTAATGTTTACTTGGATGATACACGCGCGCTGAGCATGTTAGTTTCACAAAGGACTTTAAGAACCTAGTGTAGTAGACCCCAGGGTGAATAGACGTAAGGGCTTCTCTAGAGTGTCTTATAATATGATGCAAGACCAGAGGGGCAATTGACAATGAGTGCTTCCTCAGAGAGTCTATAGTTCCTTGATGCGGGCCATAAGGGGAATGAGACTTTGAGTGCATCCCCAGAGATCCTTTATCACGATATGAGACTATAGGGGGAATTGATGGTGAGTGCTTCCTCAGAGAGTCTACTCTTTAGCTGAACTAGAGGGGTGATACTATGTGTGCCTCCCAGGGGGTTGCTAGTACAGATAGGTTGAACCATAAGGCTTAGGCTGTGAGAATTACCCAGGGGTTACCTTGTTTTACTTGTTGATTGTCTTGTACTTGTGTAGTTTATATGCTAGACTGTAAATTGTAGCTATTGTGTATTTTCCTGTTTATTGTTCATGTACTTTACTTGCCATGTATTCATTGACTGTTAGGCATAGATCTTTGGGTGGTTACCTACTGGGACGTTGTCTCACAACCTATTTGGGCCATGCTTTTGGTCCCAAGAAGACTATGTTGTTACAGGTATAGATAAGGGCAAGCGCCCTTCTACTTCAGGTACCTGACTTATTGGAGCTGGGGAGCATGAGACCGGGCTGAGGCTTGCGATGATAAGGAGATTCTCTTCTATTTTCCTTTTTATGTTGCTTTAGTACTTGTGTTCAGTTGTGTTTCAGCATGTTGGTTTGTTTACTGCTTTCTATAGACATATGTACCATGTTGCATCATTATTATTTTATGCATTGTTTCCACTGTTCAATTTAGTTGTTGTGTGATGTTATTGTTTCTGCTATTGTGACTTGTTGTTCTTCCACTGTATACTTTACCAAATGAGGGCAAAGTTTCCCCACTGACTCACTAAGGCCCTTGCTGCTAGTCGGCATCCTCTGGTGTTTGGGGAAATGCATTTGAGGTCATGTGGTGAACTGGTTATGGGGCACCAGTGGAGGGGCTTCGGATTCGGGTCGTTACAGTGCCTAACAGTCCTCCTTTTCTCTACAATTCCAACCCCTTGAATGGATAAGAGGGGGGTGTATATATAGCCAAAAAAGTGGACTGTTTGCATTCCAAAACTACCCCTCCAATTGGGTCGATGATTTGGACATCCAGACAGCTAAATAATGAAATATATTCTTCTTAAAAGTTGAATATATGAATGTCTTCAATATACTCTGAAACTATTTTGGCCATTGGACTTAAGGATCCATATTTATGACAGTTTCAATAAACAATTATAATCTGTCCATTTCAATCTACACTTTTTTGAAGGCTGCAATGTGAATGGTATTTTGAACAGGAAGATGCCCTAAAAAAATTATTTCTTATCAAAAGTTTTCCAAACATGTCTTATCTTTCACACTGAAAAAGATGATATTTATATGACAAGTAGATCTAGAGAAATGTCATGAATAGTGACTTGATTTTAATTCCCAACCAGAATGGTGGGTTGGACTTTAAAGCATCAGTTGGGCCCTTTGTTGTTTCATGTGGACATTAAATTTTTTATAAATGATCATTTTAGAAAATCAAGAATATATGGTGGAGTTTAATAAAATATGGGCAATGGGATTTAGACCAATAACATAATCATCATGGATGGTCTTGTCTCTTCACAAATTCTTTAAGTCTTTTTGTGTGGTCTATATGACCCTCCAAATGGATGATTTGGCCAAAGGTCCCTTCGAATGAATTTTTGTAACTTAAGTAAGGAACCCTAGAAAGAAATAATCAATCAATTTAAATATGTAGGGTTATAGTGATAATTAAAATAGTAAACTAACTTGATTTGATTAATTCAAATAATTCTCCAAATTTACATTTAATACTAAAACATGAGTATTTGACACCAATTATGTACTTCTTATTGAAAATATGTGAAGAGAATAAATAAAAAGTTCATAATAAATTAATAACATCAGCTCCCCCATACTTAGGTGTGTACATGTCCTCATGTGTAAAAAATATAGAAAATATTATAAATCATTTTCACTCACCAAAAAATATTAAAAAAATCCCCACTAAATGGAGGATTAGACTATTTCACTAATCCATATTGAATTCCACCTCAAATTATTACAGAAAAAATGTTACAAAAACAATTATATTTCATGCTCATGTTTAGAAATGTAAAATGTGGACACTTGAAACTTACTCCTCTCAAGATGATAAAAAATTATTTCTGGTGATTCCCTCATTCATCAACCAAATGTGAAAACCATAGAGTATGAAATATCTCTTAGCTTCCATTCCCTATCCAAAAGGGAACAAGAATATATTGGTCTTTTAAAGGGGTTTTTATGTCGCTATGGGATGGTAGGAATTTAGTATTCAATATAGTAGAATGAGGGGTAAAACACCAACATGGAAAAACAATGAAAAATATTTTTGAAATAAAAAATAGAAAGAAATGGAAACACATATTTACTAGGGAAAAATTTGTGAATCAAGACACAAAAGTGAAAGAAACTTTGAAGGTAATGAGAAGATGGAATATTTATAGAACACAAAACTTATCCCACTGTCAAAAGTGTTATTTTCACATTTTTCAAAATTTGAACTTGAAACAGATCTCACTCTCATCTCCCAACCCAAGATTGATCTCCTCACAAAAATAATTATAATATTTATGAAAAGATCAATGGTTTAAGAAGAGTTATTTTTATCCTACCCAAGATGCAGCCATTTTTTTATCACTTTTCAATTAAATTTACAAAATTATATAAATGAATATCCATTACCCAAAACTTAGTAAATGACAAACTCTCCCCCATTTCCCTCAATAAAATTATAACACCTTGCAAATAAATAAAAGGAAACCCAAAAATTAAGTTCATACCCCACCACACTTAAATTTCTATCAATAATGAAATGTAAATCCATATAGATATTGGGTGGAAGAAGTTATTGGGCCTGTAACATGGCTATCAATGAAAAGGTTTTCATAGGATCATAGGGTATTTCAAAAGTATAATTAATATAAGGGTAATGGGAGGCTATTTGGATATTGTGATTCTCATGAGGTTCAAAAAATGCCCCTATCATTTTAGTTCACACAAATGTGGGAAATTCATCTTGAACATCAACAAACTCAAGACTCACAATCACAGTTGAAAACACACATGTTGAAAATATGTGCATAGGTGCCTTGAAAAATAATGTTGTTCATAAAAATTGGGGAAAATCATTTTCCAATAAAATTATACATTCAAAATTAGTTAGTTTTGACTTAAGATTCTTGATCCAAAATTATGATGAAAATATGTCTTTTGACTCCCCAAAATGGTTGGATAAAATTTCAATATTGGATGGTGAGTTATTATGACTATTTTTTCATATTTCTTTTAATTTTTTAGTTTTTTTTAAATAAACACCCACATAAAGGAGGAAGATAAAAATAATGGTTTTTATGAATGAATTGTTAAAAAAATGAAAGAGGGGGCGAGAATAAGAAAGAATGAGAGTTAAATGGAAAAAGGTTCCCCTAGTTTGAATTTGGTGGGTCCCTGTCTCTATCCAATGGTGGGTCAGTGGAAGTTGATGTGCCTCATGTGGGATGTTACCTAAAAATGGAAATTCATTATTCATCTAATGAAAAACTAAAATGATATTAAAATTTCATAAAACTAAAAGAAAACATAGGTTTCCTTCCAAGGAGCACTGTATTTATTTTGTCTACAGCTAGAAAATTGTAGTGGAATACCCATAGTTCGATGGTGGCCACAATATTTCTCAACTACAATATACTTCCTGAAAAACTTATCCTTTGGGAGGCCTGATGATTCATTGGATAATTTCAGCCCTTTCTTGTTGATTTAATTGAAATTTAATGGGGGTGGAAATACAATATGACTATTCTCCCATTGGTATTCAATGTGAGGAATGATTTTATCCACAAATTTATGGTTTTCTATGCTGATAATTTCAGGAAGATGTATCAATTATGATAGTTCATTTATATAAGGTTTATATAACATGAAATGAGAGTATTAGATCCCAATTTTTTTAATCATTTACTACATCACTTACCAATGTTGATTAATGAGGATAATTGGAGTCAAAAGACTAAATAAATTTTTCAATATCTTTTATATCAATGTTTTACTCCAAATAATGGTAAATTTCAACCTCACTAGTTATTACTTTATTAATTATGGAGCAAATCTTACAACCTTCACTCCCATTGGGACTAGATAAATACATTGGTTCACAGTTCACCTCACATATAATAGAATTTTCAGAATCATAGATATGAAATAATTAATTATGGATAATTTGATTTGAATATAAAAATGAACCTGCTTGTTCATTTTCCCTATTACCATCCATGTTGGAGTAGCGAATGTTAGAGGTGATCTGGGATTCTAACAAGTTTTCAAGTTTCTTTAATTCAATGGAGTTTTCATTTGTAATGTAAACATAAACCTCTCTATTTATTACTTGGTTAGTTATAATGAAATATTAACAAACTCCTCTATTAGTAGAACAAGAAGAACATGATGTATTGGGATTCAACACACTCTCATAGAGACTTTCAGAATCACAGATAGAGGATACATATTGATTATTTGATGGGTATCACATGGATTGAAAAATATTGAACTTAACTACTTCGTCACCAAATTCCATGGATAAGATGCCATAATGGACATAAATTTTAGTTGTATATGTCATTAGGAAAGTTATTCCTAGAATCAGAGGAGATTGGAAATAATTTGTCTCACCTTCCATGTTAAGGATATAGAATTCAGGTGGGAAGAAAAGATCATTAACTCAGACAAAGACATCTTCAATTAATCCCTCAGGTCTAGTTCTTCTTCCATTGGGTAAATGGATAAAAAAACTTGTTGGGTGTAAGGTACCTAAACCAAGGTTAGAGAATATGGATTTGGGCATGACATTTATCGAGTCTCTTAGGGTCTATTATTGAATCATCAATGATGGAACATCCTATTTGGAATGGAACTATAATGGTCCTAGTATATATTCACTTTATTGGTATGGACTTTTTTGTTGAAACATTATCAATGGTCTTAAGTTATCTCTTATAGGTGCATAATTCTTTAATAGACTTTAAATATTTGGAAATTTGTTTGATGGAATCTAATAGAGTAATTTTTACTTTAACACATCTAAACATGTTGAGAGTTTCAGGATCAGGTTCAAATGACTTCTTTGGATTAGAGAAAGCTTGAGGTAAATGAATTGGGTTCTTTAAATGAATGTAAGAAGGTGAGGGAGTGACATTAGTTTCCTTTTCTAGTATATTTTTTCCTTATTTTTCCTCCTCAATATTCAATGGTTCATTTGAGTATCCATTATGAGGTATGGAAATTTTTTCCTGATATAAGTGAAATTGAACATAAATTACCCTTGTGTTTGGGCAATGGTTAATCTGGGAGTTGGGAAGAATTGGATTGTTGTTGTTGGCTTAGGAGGGATGAAAGTTGATCAAATTGGGATTCAATTTTTTTGAGTCTAGAACAGGTGAAAGAATCCATATATTTCACTAGACTTTCCCATGGTTTCTTGGAAGAAGAGGCTTGTCCTGGATTGGGATTTCCATTATTTTGGCTCCTCGGAAAGTGATTGTATTGGGATGGGAATTGGGATGGATCATTAGGGTCGTGGAATCCAGGAGGATAAAGAGAAGTATTGATCCTTTGAGGTTGAGGAACAAAAGTGTAAGGTTTTTGGAAGTTACCAACACCTTGACAATATTGGAATTGGTTTGGGTTCTGAGGAGGGAATTTTGGGGGTGAGAAATGGGTTTACTATACCTCAAGCCTTGGTTGAAGGTAGAAGAGAAGGGATTAGAGTGGGTCTATTGAAGTTTCTAACAAACTAGCCTGATCGTTGAATGTCCGTGTTCCTCGGATCATATGCTGCATTGAGCTCTATTGGTCTGGATGAATAATATGGATCCTCTTGAATTTATAGACATGTGTCCATTGGATGAGATGGGGAGATAGAGATTCCACATTTCTTGATAGGTACAGGGAATAGAGATTGTGGATAATATGGGGTTGGGGATTTTGCCGCAATATCTAGTTGTCTCACAAGACATATAAGTTCACTCATCTACTCTGTTATCTTTTGGGCTCAGTAATTTGACTATCTAGGTATGGTTTGACTTAAGCATGTGCTTGAGTCTGGAATTTTTTCATGTTTGCATCCATGTTACTTATGATATCTCTTACATTGATGGGAGTTTTATCAATAAGATCACCTCCACTTGAGACATAAATGAGAGTTCTATACATATATAATAACCCCACATATAAGTATTGGATCAATATTTAGTCAGGAATTTGGTGGTGTGGATTGGTTTCCATAAGATTTTTGAACTTCTCCAAATATTCATTGAGTGGTTCAATGGGGAATTGACGGATACCACTAATATCTTTTCGGATAGTGGAAGTATGGGAAGTAGGAAAGAATTTATCTAAGAAAAGTTGTTTCATGTCAATCCATGAGTTTTTGGAACCATGAGGTAGGTAGTAGAGCCATGACTTGGAAGAGTCAGATAAGGAAAAAATGAATGCTTGAAGTTTTATTTGTTCCTCAGAAACCCCTTGAGGATTCATGGTAGAGCCAACCAATTAGAAATATTTAAGTTGGAGATGTGGATCCTCACTGGCTAGCCCGTGTAAATGAGGTAGAAGATGAATCAAACCAGATTTGAGTTTGAAGTTAGCCTCTATGTTTAGATATTGAATACCAAGGTGTTAGTACTTCATATCAGGGGTAGCAAGTTCATTAAGAGTTTGTTTCAGTGGATTAGTTATATCTAATTCAATTGGTTAGACAAGGTTTGGATTAACCCTAATAGTCCTCCTAATTTGGAGAACATTTCTCTCAATTTTAGGGTCAAACAAATCTGAGGGATTTTTTGGGACGATATGGGGTATTTAGAGAGGTTTTGGGAGAAAGAGTACGGCTATTTTTTCATTGTGTTGTTTTTCATTCATGATTTTTATAAGAAGTCATGTTTTTCTTTGTGTTTTTTTTCAATTATTTTTTGTGTTTTTTTATAATAACAAAAAACGAATGACTACTTGATACACCATCCCAGGTAATGGTTCCATTTGAAAGCATGTCCGATACTCACATTTTGACCATTCAAGGTTCTGGTTCTCTACAAATGTGTATAGCAGCACTCAGGTTGAATCCTCGATGATGATACTTTTTAATAATCAATTGGTTTTAGTTGGTTGTATTTTGATTGGGGGTCATTGAAGATATTAATTGAAATGATTGATTGATTGAGATGTGTTTTATAATTTTATAAATGTTGGGGTGAGTTCATCATTGAGAATTTGATCTTGTGATACACTTGATCCTTGATTTATATTGCATTAAATTAACACCCATGTCACATGTTGATGTTGATTGGAATTCCCAATTTTTAAGGATTGAATCCAAGCCTTAACATAACTTAGGGATCTAATCTTAATCTTATCTTGTTTATGGTAGTGTATTTATGGTTTGAACAATCTATGGAAACCACTTGTTAAACAAAACAAGTCATTAATCCATGACATGTTAATTCTAACATACACAATGTTAATTCAAAGAATATTCACTGAGCAAAATCTATCAATCGATTACCATACCTAAATTATTACTCACCCCAATGAGAGATTTACTCAGAAATTGAAATTATTACTAATCTATATTATTATTTTTATGATGAAGAATTAATAAGTGAAGAAACATGAAGGGATAAGAAAATTGTGGTGCACCAAACACACACACGAGCGACGAAGAGAAATAAATAGGGATATTCGATTGAATGAGAAAGGGGAATAAAAAATAGATTTTTACTCAATTTAAACAATTTTATGACCATTAATATTTTATAATATAGTTTGGATGATTCAACAATAATATCAATAAGAAACTTTCGTTAAATGAAAACTGAAAAAACATAAACACTTACATGATTATAAATGAAGAACAACACAAAAGTAAATGAAAAGAAGCAAGGGGGAATAGTTTATCAAGTTAAAACATATGTATTGAAGATCCTCCCAAGAATTTTTCAGATCCCTAGTTGTGCCATCCTATCCTCCTTTTCTCTTCAATGCCAACCCCTTGAATATAGAATATGGGGGTGTATATATGGCCCATGGAGGTGGACTGTTTGCATTCCAAAACTACACCTCCACTAGACTCGACGATTTTGACATCCAAATAGCTGAATCATGAAATATATTATTCTTAAATGTTGTAGATATGAATGTCTTAAATTTTCTTTGAAACCATTATGGATATCGTACTTAAGGATCTATAGTTATGGCAGTTTGAAAAAACAATTGTAATCTGTCCATTTCAATCTACACTTTTTCGAAGGCTGAAATGTGAATGGTTATTTGAACTAGAAGATTCCATCAAATAAAAATAATTTCTTCTAAAAATATTGTCAAACATATCCTATTTTTCACCCTGAAAACTCATAGATTTATTTGATAAGTATATTAGGATAAAAGTCATCAATAAAGTCCAGATTTTAATTCTCATCCAAAAGGTGGGCTAGAATTAAAAGCATCAATTAGGCCCATTGTTGTTGTAGTTGGACCTTAAAATTTTTATCCATGATTATTTTTTATAATACCTAATATAATATGGAGTTTCATAAAATTTGGTATTTATGATTTAGACCAGTAACTCAATCATCATGGTTGTCCAGCTTCTTTACAGATTCATTGGGACTTTTTGTGTGGACCATATGACCCTTCAAATGGACGATTTGGAAAAAGGTCCCTTATAATAAAATGTTTCAATTTAAGTATCGAATCATAAAAGTAAATAATTGTAAAATTTGGATAATTAGGGTGATAGGTATAGTTAAAATAGTAAACTGACTCAATTTGAGTAATTCAAATAATGCTCAAAATTTACATTTAATATTAAAACATGGGTATTCCACATCAATTATGTACTTTTCATTGAAAACACTAAAATAGAGAAAATAAAACATTATGAATAAATTAATAACATCAATTATATCTTTTTTATTCAAATATATGGCCATATTGAAGTATTTTTATTTAAAATGGATTAATTATATTTTAATATTTTTTGTAATTCCAAGTTTGTCCTCTATCGCTCTTATAAAAGGACACCCCATATATCTTATATTTACACCACCTTGAGCCATATATCTAATAAAATACATACTATAATATGATCCTATACTCTTTCACCATAAACTATAGCTTTTATTCTTTCCAAAATACTATCCTTTCAAGGATTAAGGAGTAATCAAAATAGAGTTTCTCAATGGAGAGGTATAACACTTAACTGAGTGTTTTCAATTTCATTTATCTTTATACCTCCTTTAAATATATGGTGTATATTTTAAAGTAATTAATTTATTATATTAAATATAATGAATTATTATTATTATTATTACTATGGGAGAATATTTTTGACCTCTTTTCTATCCTATAGAAAATGAAAACATCACTTGTGTGTACATATGACTTACCATCACCACATAGTAGTGTAATTCATTTTACATCCCCATCTGTCAAGACTGGTCAATATTTTAATGCTTCCATTCCAATTTTTCAAGGTTTTATTCAAAGAAAAAAATCCTTAATAGTTTTTAATATTTTATATTTTAGGAATGCGATTTCCAAATAAAAAAGATATTTTCTTCAAGAAATATTCCATTTATTCTTTTAATGGAATTTCAATCTATAATAGAATCCTTTGATTGTAGTTATGTTTTATACATTATGTGGTCCAATTATACCATCCTTATTATTTCTCTAGATATATTATGGTTATCAAGATTATATTTTTATGAAAAAAAAATTCAGGGGATATGCTATGATGAAATATTTAAACATCGATAAAACCCATTTTCATTCCAAAGGTAATTATTTGATTATATGAAGAATGTTATATGATATTTTGGATCACATATGTAAGATTTTAATTATTTTATGGTTGTTTCATGATATATATTTCCCTCCAATAGATCGGGTAAAATTTTATATCTTATAAGATAATTATGGGTAACAAGTTGATGTTCTTGATCCACAATGGGAAACAAGTCAATGTGCTTGATCTAGTATGGTAAATAAGATGAAATTATTTATCCAAAATGGGAAACAAGTTTATTTGATTAATATAATATAATAATCAAGTATTGATGTATCATCTTTTATGAAATGATAAATTGGTTTTTAGATTTATCCATTATGATTTGATCATCTCGGTGTTAACTACAACATATGAAATTATTTCTATACTTATGATAGTGCCACACTAATACGATATTAACACATCATTCATGGTTGATTTATGATGATTTTTTACTCTTATGATTCATGTTGTTTGAGATGTTGAAGTTTCATACAATGACTCATGTTTATGGTCCATGATAGTTTGGGTATGAACTTTGTATATTATGCTCATGATTTTACACCCTGATTATTATTTTATTATTTCATATGATCCTTCCTTATTGTCTCCCATGTTTAAATTTACGGATCATATGAGCCCCACTTTTTTTATTTTTTCTTTACCTAGTTTATGAATAATGGTTTATGTATGGTATGTCTGTGAATAGTATAATATTGGAATAACATTATGGGAGATATTGAAGACATTTCCTGAAATAAAAAGATTGTGTATCTAGTATCTAAATAAACTAAACCATTATGATCCTTGGTAATGTATTTTTGAAATGTATTGAATATTTAACTAATAATATTTAATATTTATAAATGAAAAACAAGGGTTTCTATAATAAAATACTTTTTTCCCACTTACAGTGGCACCTCTATTGAATAAAATAGACCACAACTAGCTCATATAATTCTATACTAATTATTACCCCCATGGGAATGCTCTAGTATAGGCCCTTAAAAATGAAGTAAATCATGAGTCTACCCCCTTCATACTTCTTATCCTCTTGTATAAGAATAAGTTAGAGGCCTTGGCTATTGAAAATGACTCATGGGATACTACTATTATTCATAATTATGAGACATTTGGCCACATATTTACTTATACAACACTAATATTGATCAAAAACAGGGAACATTGATGACCGTGGCCTCCATAGTAAAAGTATGACGGTATTAATTACCTAATATGCACACAAGAACTACTAGCCCTAGAGAATTGGGATGGAAAAAAATACTGATGTTGACTCTAAAACTTCTAAACCCTTAAATTTCTTGATATCTGTGATCCACCACTAATATCTATACTTCTTGAGGAACCTAAATGGATCTCCACTCATGACAATCTTGGATGATCAAGCATCCTCTTTATTACAACATCATTCTTATTAACCATTATGTATATATGTAATGTAAATGGAGTAACTGCATATCAAATCACAAGATGTATCACCTCCTCAAAACATTGAGCCTATGACTCCTCATCTAAAAAATAATAAGTGAAGTAAAGAAGGTCCTTAAAAATGATCCCATGATCCCACACACTTAGACATCACTACTGAAGAGACACCAGCTCCTCTCTCTTTATCACTTTCATCTATAATGATAAAAACTATTTTAAAAAATACCACTAAAAATCTTATCAATAAAAAATGCATATTTTCAAAATCTTTGATACAAGATCCATCGCTACTGAGTTGGTTCAAACATCTAAAAACATCTTATGGATCCCAATACTCCACACGGGCTGGAATTAAATTGAAATCTATATTTAGATCCTCTAGAAATAACATTGTATCTATATTAGGTATTCTTACCTAATGATTCAATAATACATGATGTAAGAACTAAAATAATATATTTCTCTATAACTCATCCTCCTCTATTAGGTCAACACTCCTATAGTTGATCAGATTATCCTACAGAAACTCCCCAAATTTAATCATTTGTGAACAAAGACCAGCATGAATTTATGAAACCAGAACAAAATGATTAATCCTGATAGAATGAAATTTATTTAATCAAATTCATTAAATTTTATTTTTTTATTCCCTAAAATTACTATATTTTAAACATAAGTTCATCCAGGAATGATATATGTACATATCCAGGGTTCATACCCTACAAGTGGCATCATTTCACTTAGTCATTTGATAAACTCTAAATCTATTCATCATATCATGGGGGTCCTAAAATCATATGCCATATCCATTCCCCCTACTCTACATCACATACCAAGACCAACTAGTATTGTTTCCCAATAACCCATGAAATCTTTACTAGAACCCAACTTCAAACCCCATTTTAACTCAACCAAATGTTTTGATACCACTCTTCCATGACCCACCCCCATTAAGAACCCATCTTCAGCCTACTTTGAAGATGAGAGATTCCAAAAAGGCCCACCTAAAATAATACTTGAATAGGGAAGTAGCACTGATGGTATAAAATATACAAATGGGAGGAATTTCCCTCATATATATTATGATCACAAGAATGAAACCACTATTTAGTTCCATAATATAAATAAACAATATCCATAATAATCCCACAATACATGATATGTCAGATAAATGGAAGTATCTAAATAAAATTCATCCGAAAAAACTCTAAAGAAAATCCCCAGATCTAAGTTAGTGATGTCAATCTTTGTCACTAAAGTCACCATTGAAACCTAGAAAATAGTTTATATATAGGGTTATCATATAATGTATACTCAGTTTAATTTTACTAAAAAAATTGTTTAAAGGTGGATAAATCATACCAATGCATGAGTGAACAAATAGAAGATCCAACAAGCACCTATCAGGTTAACTACCACACAAACCCTCTAAGGAACACTCACCAAAAATAACATATAAGGTAATTCAATTATATCAGGGGATATGATCAAAGAAAATATACAACCACTTGTATATTTTACACTCTCATACCCTAATATCAAAATTCTAAATCTCAATCCCTTATCAAAAGATATTATATCTGTCATGTCTTAACACTACCAATCCCAACATTTATATGGTCCAACATCCTACATTGGAATTAGTTATTAGCTACATCTCAACATCCATATCTTCAAACCCATATCCATATTCCATATACTATATCTAATATTAAGGTATCTTTGATATGAGGTATATTAACCTCATTGCCTCCTCCCACCATGCATTACCACCACTATATATACCACCTAATCATCCCATAATCATCTCATCCATATCCATCTCATTATGTTATCATGATCAGGAAGAACATTGACTATGTTCCCTCCTCATACCAAGAATGGACCCCGTTATGAATCAATACCACCATATATTATCCCTAATGAGAGAAGATGGGTAGGGGATAACCATCCATCCACCCTAACCAACCCATATGTTAGAGAAAGCACAGGGAACCCAAAACATAAGGGAATTGGTAATGATATCAAATATTGGTTGGATACATATATAAATAAAATGAAATGCATGAATATATAAATATCCATAGACAAGACTATAAAAAAGGTTTTACATTAATAAAACATCATCATCAACCAACTTTATCACCATATTAACATCACCTCACTATACACAACAATCAACTACATCACCACCAATTATCCCACCTTCCACACTAAATAATCACCACCATCATTTATAATAGCCTAATTAACCATACCATTTTTTCATTCATAGATTAATTATTACCAAAAAAATGTATACATTCATTAATCCACTTAATTTTATATTTACTTAAAAACCATTTCATTAAATAAACATAATTATTCATACAAGTTCATTTAAATTTCATCCTCTTATATTTCAATCGCAACCAACATTCATTTACCATTTAAAAATTAACTTAACACTAAATCACTAATGAGAATCTGTGAAAAAACCCATAATTATTTAACATTACATATCACTATAATAAAATTGTATACCATGCTAATCAGCACAACATACTACCCAACCCACTCTACCCAATATAGCCTCACCACCCATGTATAGAAACACCCTAAAATATCACCCTACCTAACCCCAAAAACACCAATATAAATTGTTTCTAAATATTATCTTATGATATCATCAAGTTTAAATTACCATTTTCAATAACAACCACTACTATAACCCATTTATTTCATAAGAAACAGCATCCCATTATCAATTTCCACCTAAGAATTTCAATTTACATCTTTATGTGATTATCCCTTTATGAGAGGTGAATAAATAATTACATTAAATCAACAATAAACACATTTATTTACAAAAAAATTATTAATAATAATAATAGTGTGTGGGTATTAATATCATTACAAATAACATGGAGGAAGGTAAAAACATGGTACTCACTATATTACCATAAATTTCATTTATTATAAATTGTTATCATTATTATTTCAATCGATAATCTCTATCCAAATAACATAGAATAATTTTAACCTAACAATTTACATAAAATAATATAGAAATGTTGAATCCTCAAAATCAATTAAATCAATAAGAACCACTTCACAAGATCAAATGGAAAGAATATTATCTTCATTATGAAATCAGATAGGGGAATTACTTAAAAACCTATAAAACAAAAATCTTTATCAAGACCACAACACTAGACCACTAAAACCATCATAAACCATTATAAAAGATATCTTCCGAAAAGGGACAGAAATGAGAATGACTATAAAAATCAAGTACTAACATCAGATGGACTAATTATAAATATTATTAATTAAGGGTTAAATAGGGGATATTAGTGGTTATAGATACTCCATAAATAAACCACAGTTCCTCATTAGATCAATAATATCAATAGGGAAAAGGGGTAAAAAAAATTGGTAACTAATTTATATTTGGGTTAGAAAACACCTATATATTGTGTGATAAAACATATCTAAATTTTGATCTCCCCGACACACTGAATTACAACATGATAAATAATTAATCATGTCATAATTGTCAACTTCCATAAAAGATCAAAATTTCACTCTAAAAATATCTTGAATCTTTCCACAATTAAACTTGATTGTAGCATCTGATCAAATATGATATGAAACATGAAAAATCGTGAAACATAATCTCACATCATGAATAATGTCTCTGTGAAACTCCCTAGATCTTCCTTCAAGAAACCACATTGTGAAGCCCATAATCGTTCCATAATGTCCCATCTACTGCAAAAATAACTCCTAAAAAAACACATTACATAATTTACCATCCACTTATTATTTGACATAACATTCCTAGATAAATTCTTAGCTCAAAATAAACTCCACTTCCACCAAACTCCTCGTAATACCTTCAACACCCAAACCTCATAAAGTAAAAATCTAGTAAGTTACATTCTATTAAAATGATGACATACAATATAGTAAAAATTCAATATGTATGCATGCCATTAGTTATTCTAGTCTCTGAATGTGTATAATGTTTCTTTGAATTTAACATTATTATTAATGTATTTCATGAGTCTCATACTTAGATACATTTTCATAAATAGGGACAAATTTGTGTTCTGAAAGAAGTTTGGTATGTTGGTTGTACCGTGAGTGATATTTCATTAATGAATAAGTGAAGTAAGTATTTTTAATATTCTATATTTATGGAATTTTATGTCCAAGTCCTTTTATTGGAATTGAAGTATTGAAATTAAATCAATAGTCCTAGTAATTGATGGGTTTATTTTATGAATTCAATGAAAGACCTATCAAGAATATAGATTATTGACATGATTGTGCAACTAAGATGATGAGATATCAAGACATAGAGATAATATCACATAGTGAGTATTTTTATTTTTTTGACCTCATTAAAACATTTACTTTCCCCTCTACAGATTCTCTATGTGTTGATAGATGCTGATATTGGAATTTCATAAAACCAATCTAATTCCATCAAGAAAGTAGTCTAGATGGTTTCACACTTAGTATTCACATTAATCTCAAATAAATTAGATTTGAATTAAATTATTAAAATAAATATTATTCTCTAAAATGATTAATTATATTTATTAATAATGTATTGATCATAAATATACAGTTAATATGTAGATATGTGAGGTGAATATTATATAAATATTTATTCATAAAAAAATTAAATTGAATATTTAAATACCTATTTTTATTTGAAGGGTAATAAATATTTGTAATTAAATAAATATTTATTTATTTATGTGAATATTGAAATAAATAGTTATTTATTTTTCAAAAAAAATTAAATATTTGTTAAAAACCAGATAAGGTTGATGGATCGAGTAAGATGTGTGGTAATGGAAATGATATTATAAATTTCATTTAAATAAATACTATTTTATATCAATATACTTATTTATTAGTAAGAAATTCACATTTAATACAAATAATAATATTATCATTATCATTAGATGTAGAGTTCAGTAAGGATTTAGATATTAGCAAAGGGCCTCTTGGGAAATTACCAATCCCTTAACACAACCTCTATATACACATAATTATATCATTTTGTGGTGTGGAAATATATTTTTTTCAAATTGATACCCTCTTTAAATAATTCTCACCCTGTATAACATCTCCATAGTTTCCCTCATGAGTTATTGAATTTATCAAACACTTTATATCTTCTCATGAATAATATAACAAGAATAATTTAAATCATGTAGAATTTTATTGGGAATAAATATGATTGATGCAAGATGATTGGTTCCACCATGATAACTCATAGACTACCATAATTGGTTTTTAGAGACTAGAATAGAATGTTTGGATTACTTTCAAGATGGATTCAACATTTGTTCCACTTAAAAAATGATGGTACAACACAAATGAAAGTTTAAAGGATCAAAATGTTCTTTAAAGAAATATTTTTAATACTGAGGTAATATATTCTATTAAATTAAAAATAAATTTGACAATAAATAACCCTATCTAGAGTTACATGATTCTTTCATTATGTTTATTTAGATTTGATCAAGATACATGTTGTTACATATCATATTTGTATGAATTATTCATTGGATTCAATAAAAACATCCTTGGGATTAGGCTCTGGCATATTCCATTTCATTTGGTGTGACTTTCCCAACTCGGTTCACTCTTAACTAAAACCAAAAAGGGTCTCCACAAAACCTTGGTTGCATCAACCCATATGAAAGTGGATTCGAACTAGTATTAGGGGTCTAGAGAAATATATTGTGATATTATACCCCCATATCAGAGTGAGAAGTAATAAAAAAATAAACAATATCAACATCATAATAAATAATATGAGAGTGCAGAAACAATAATCTCAATCATGTTATATCAAGTAGAAATGTGAAAGAATATAGTCAAAAACTCACAATAATTATAAAAACTATCACCCACTAGGTTACATAGAGGGAATAAATACCTTTGGTATCCTCATTATTGCATCATGATCCCACTAGAATTATAAGAAAAATATCATAGATGTTAATCTCATGAAATTGAAAAGGTAAATCCCACTTCCTAAGTCATCCAATGTTGGTCTAATCAACTAACACATCATTAATCTACCATGGGTCTTCCCACCATGTTAATATCTTCTCAATGTGGGAGAAACGATTTCT
Organism: Viscum album; assembly: GCA_963277665.1. Taxonomy (NCBI): domain Eukaryota; kingdom Viridiplantae; phylum Streptophyta; class Magnoliopsida; order Santalales; family Viscaceae; genus Viscum; species Viscum album. Next base: position 418,754,137 of record OY728143.1, read on the forward strand.
TAAAGCTCATATCAACTAGTACAAATGATCTAAGGCACCACAATGTTTTACCATAGCGTACTAAGGAAAAAATACTAGTATATCACCCTCCTATAGAAAAATATCACTAAGAGAACAAATAATTAGGTCCTCTATGACTCATTCATTAAATTTCATTTAATTAACACCCCTCCATCTCAATGTTTCAAATGAATTTCATTTGAAAACAAGGCATCAACCATGGGAATCTAAGGAAACTAAACCAATTCATAAGGATCAATCGTGGCTCTTAAAATTGTATTCAACTCATACATTGGAATTAAATTTTAATTAAAGAATTTATCTAATTATTTATAATCTAATACCTATTTTCTTCATACCACTCATATTTAAATCTAGAAAAAAATTTACAAACCAAGGGACAATTCTCAAGGAACCACTGACCTAAATTTTGGATTGATCTACTTTTAAAGCATCTTCAAAGCTCTCAACCAAGCTCATTAAAGGTCTCATTAACATCCTGAGAAAAAATATAAAGGCATGATGTCTAATAATTAATTATAATAATTTATATTTAACTTTGAAAATAAAATTTAACAATTTATAATAAAATTAAAAGTAAATTTAATTAGAAATAATTTCATAACAACTCACTTGATGCTCTTATCGCAAAAAAAACTGAATCACACTACCCAAAAAAGGATTCTTTGATAATTCCTCCATAATATAATTTTAAATATATGTCATCTAAAAAATTAATTTCGAGTTAAATTTAGTAAAAAGTCCTTGAAAAAATCATAAAACGGTGTATCTCCCTCAAAATGACATTTGATGTCATACATATATTGTCCCAGGATGTCCTTTATCCATGCCATATGAAATATCCATAAACAATTATACCATTATATGGTTGAATCATCCCTCTAATACCTAGTATGTTGCTCTAAATTATATAGAAATAAAATATAATCCAATAACATAGGGAGGTATAGGTAGTTACTAACTAAAATCGCTATAAAAGGCCATTAAACTACCCCAAAATCATGGGGATTTAAATGATGAAGAGGAATGGATCCTTTTGGAACTTTCCCTATGAGAGACATATACTATAGGGGTTTTGGGTTTAAATACCACAAGTTAGAAAATAAAATCTAAATTTTTTATCAAAAATTGATAGGTCACAGGGTTTAGCCTCATTATTTTCCAAACTACACACCAACCAAGTGGGTGGAATTGTATCAAACCACCCACCATGCATGATTTGGATGCAATATTTACCAAATAATTATATAACTATATATATCCCCTATAAAACCAAAATTTAAGTTCCATAATAGTATTTCTAAAACCATACGGTGGTTTTGTTCCTCACCCAAAATCTAAAACAAATCACATAGTTTCCCCTCATGGTTTCTCCAAACTATGTGGTTACCCTACACAAAGGAAAACCCCTTTAAAACTTATAAAATTCAACTTGAACCTCTCAATACTCATGAAATCTCCCAAATAATCACAAAAGATTCAATTAATATCCAAAAAAATCTCTCAGTATTATCAAACTTTCAAAATTCTAATCTGAATAGCTAATTCCGAAATGATGATTATTTTGGAAATTCAAATTTTCAAATTCCTAATAAAATTATGAATTTATAGGAAATAGGTTCAAAAATACCCATTATATAAATTCCCATCCATGAGAACCCCAGTGGTATCTCAACCCTTAATACTAACTTATCAATGTTTTTTATTTATCACCACATATTCATGTTCTTCTATAGAACACTGAATGAGTTTCTGTTTAACAAAATGAAACATGAGATGCACAACACATTAGAACTCATTCCCTCACTCATAATATTCTGTTAAACACTAAAATAGACCATACCCATGCCTATATATATAAATACAACATGGTTTCCTCCAATAATTCATCCCTGATCCGATGATTCTTCCTACTATATTACTCATCTTATAAGAACATATTCTAAGACATGATGCTCCCCACAATTAAAATCAACTAAAAAAATATATTTCTAGTTTTACAATGACATGATCAAAGAAGTTTATATGTTTTTATAAGAAATATCATGAAAAATGAAACTAATTATATCCCATTAACTCTCATCGTCTCTAAATTATAAGTCAAAAGGATAAGCCTCCACCATCCAACCAAAAATCCATGTCATTCGAGCCTTTTTTAGAAAAACTCCGGTTGATCATAGAAATACATTTTTTGTACCTGATATGATATAACAAATGTATTTTATAATCCATCACATTTAATTACATGAAAAACCAATTTTCAAACCTACCCTAGTTGTCCATTCACGAAAATACTCTTTTATACCTATCGCCACACTATCACATTACTCAATCATGATGTCTTTATTGTCAAAGGCATCCCAAGATCATCCAAACAATAAAATAAATAACTAAACACAAAATCTAGTGTAATTAAATACTGAAACCCTCAACCAACCAAGCTAGAAATAATTCTCTCTCCCCAATCACTGATGTATCACTGCTCCAGCTCATTTTCAGATCATATGAATTTCATCATGAGTTTGGTGAAAAAATATACTCTATACAATACTAAATATTAACCTAAACTATGGTATTTGAAATAGATCCAGGTAAATTCTATTCACCCACTCAATGAAATACCAATTCTACATCAAATTTCTAATGACCTATCTCATTTACTCATGACCCCTCCAACATCAAGTTCATACCTAAATGGTCGATACCTTGATCTTACCATGATATTGTCCTTATCATCACCCCACTAAAAAAATATCAATCTATATCTCCCAAGCCTCAATTATTACTAGATGTAATGATTGGACATGGCCATCCGGATGATACCCAAGTGATAATAAAAAATACAAATAAACACATATTTATAACTCACATGAACATAATACTAAGAATCCATTGAGATTCATACATAATTATTGTCACACCCTCAAATAGTCGAGACTTCTCTACCTATAATATATATTATTGTGTACATTCCCTTTAGTGAAAACTTGACTAGTTTATTTATAATATGTGTGTGTATCCTTCAAAACCATGCTCATCATTCATCAACCTACTGAACAACACCACCATAAAAGTCCATGTTAAGACACAACCTCAAATTGACTATACCCAAATACCCCAATCAATCTTTGATATCACTATCTATAATAGAGGAAATACAAATCATTCTCATCTAAAACCCTAGGCCACCATTCTAAAAGATTCTCATTGAAACCAGAAGTCTTATGCTTATATATGGATACTCATTAATCCAAAATTTATGACCACAATGTGTTAGTAGTGTGTGGTATCTTGATCACATAAAAACTTAATGGGTGTATTCTCCTATAACACTCAGTCTCACAACTCAACTTACTCTCCCATGAGTTGAACATCGTTGATCCTAGTCCCAAGCACCTAATTATCTAGCTAACCATGCCTCCCCGGATAGAAATTCCATAAATCTAGAAAAAAACTATAATTTATATTCCATTAAGTAATATATTCACACATGTTATGTCTAAACAAATGATTATCCACCACATGGGAATCCTCTCCAAAACCATAAGAGACCAGCCATGCTCTTTTCATGATAGAAAATGATCATATGAAATAAAAAAGAGTAGGAATCATACTTATCCTGTCCTTGAATAATATCTTTAATTCTATAACAACCCATGAAATTTCATGTTCAAGATTATATAGGGAATTACCATGCCTATACCACATACCCAGTAGCACTTCTATGCACCAATCACATCACCTGAAGTATCTACCCATGCGTCTTGTATTTATCACTCTACAAGCCAAATTTATTTCCAATTGTAGGTTATACGCTGAATGATGGAAAACTATCACCTATTTACTATCAAATGTTTATTTCTTTTCTATAATATATTATGTGGATCTCATGACAAATCATTGGTGGTGGTATTATTATTTTGGAACCAATTGATGTTTTTTATCAAGTAATGGTTGGTTTGTTGTGAAGTGGTTTAAGAATAATGATCAAATCTACATTGAATGAAACTATTTATGATAATTTAAGGTAAGAACTAAGGAAAGTTATTTAATTGAATGACCTCATCAATCATTGAAGGGATCATGTAAAATTTACATTCCTGGTGAAATATAAGATTTATCTCGTTTCTATAAAGTTAAAACTAAATAAAATCATCAATTAGAATCCTAATATGTGGAAACATGTTGTTGATTAAGGGATCAATAATCCATGAACATTTATGTTCCAATAGATCTAGTAATCTATGGAATTATCAAATCCATCAAACATGTTAACAGTCCATGACACATTCACAATGAAAATTTAAAAATCCTGAAATGTGTTTTCCCTAAATCAATCCATCATCCCTAGCCAACATATCACACCAAAATAATATTTAATAATCCATAAAAACATAGATAAATGTGGCTAGATATTTAGTTGATAAAAGGTAAATGGAAAATACAATATCTTAACTAACAAAATTCATTCACATGAATGAAATTGAAATGACATCTGTTCCTGATAAATTTAGAAGGGTATTTAGGGGAAGTGTTTCAAATGAATTTAAACTAAATTATGAACGTTAAAATTCTATAGAGATCCATTAGAATTTATAAAATATAATCAAAATTTCATTAACACTAATATTTAAATAAAAAAACATATATGTTTACAAAAAAAAACAAAGAGTTTAATCGTAAATAAAATGACAGGAGAAAAGGAATCTTGGGTTGAAACATGATTTTGGCATGTCATCCACACCTTATAATAAAAATTTGTTTAAAAAATTCCTCTTTATTCAATACGTAATTTCTATGTAAATGAATATAAGTAGAGGCTCCCGTTTATAAGGAAGAGGGGTGGCTAGTTTCCCTAAAAATCATTCCTTTGAAAGTGGAACCCTATTTAATGTTTAAGATAACCGAATATCAAAAATATTATCTTCTACAATATTTTAATCCTCCCTCTTAATTATTTTCCATAAAATTTTCAAGACAATTGTATAGGTGTATCGAATTTTTGGACAGAAGTAGAAAATTTTACATTTTTGGTCAAATAGAATCAAAGGGAACTATTCCATATTACCTTGAATTTGTAGCCTTCATGAAGAAGGAATCTCTAATACTCCTTGGTAATTAAATTGGTATGCATTATCTTTTTTATCAAAATAAATATTTTGACCTACTGTTAACCCATTTTCTATAGATGGGTTCCCATCATTATCAATGGTCCAAATGATCAACATATTTGGATTCCTAAATTGTGAAGTGTTTTTGACCGATATCTAACATGAACCATGTAACAAATCAACTCCAATAACTCAAAGTCCAGGGTTATGTTACTATATATTCATAAGATATTGTATATCTAATCCCAAAGGATTTAATAGTTTTGTATCCTTAAGAGTCTAGATACATACATGATTCTCGTATTGCATTTGAATATAAAAAGTACAACATAAATTTATAGAGGGAAATTTATTATATTTTATTGTATATCCCTGAAATCTATTAATTTATAAAATCTAAAAAATATATAATACATATTATTTTATTAATATTCAATACATTACACAATCACTTTCTTAAATATCTTAAAGTAATATTGCCTTTGGAAACATGGGCACATAAAAAACTAGTATATAAGTGGTCTTAATCATCTCACGCTATTTTTTTCATAACAAGAACCTTTCTTAGACATATCTTACATTAAAAAATTCATCATAACATGGGGAAGGTAAACATAAGAAATGGTGAGATCAGATTCTCAGTAAGGTTAAAAAACAAAGATATAAATATTTCATGATAATAAGGGTGTTAGAATATCAGAAAAAACATTTAAAATACCATACCCTGTATATCATAGATAAAAAACATGAATCATGTCATAAATATTAGTAGTTCATAAGGCATGAATCATAAAATAATCGAATAACATAATCCATGATACCATAACATTGATATAATACAAAGATTTGTGGCTTACACATTATCATAGAAAATCATTTCTTTAATAGTTCAATGCTCATTTCTAAGACTACTATAGTGTAATGGGTTTACTCCCTAAAACATCATAGCAGTCAAGGATCGCTCTCAACATTCTCAGAGTGGATAGAGTCACTTAATAAACTATGTTCACTCCCTATTCCAGACCCATTTATCTCATGAGATATCAATCATTATCTAATGAATTAGAGGGATATATCGGTCCCACCCATAAAAAATGAAAATCATATATATGTGTTTTACATTTTCATAAAACATTAATCATATCAAAACCTATAAAAACAAATGGAATTCATAAGAATTTTATTATAACATAACCTATGGAAAAGAAATGGGTTTAATAATCATTTCATTATTACGACAAAGCATAACTCGTGGAAAAAAAGTAGATTTCATAATAATTTTATCATGGTATAACTGGTGGAAGAGAAATGAGTTTCATAAAAATCTTTTCGTCATAAACATAAATCATTCCTAGAAAGAATAATAGAGATATAATTGGATATTATCTATAGTAAATCTTAAATAACAACAAAGGATTTCATATTATATATAAAATTATATTGAAAAATAAATTAGAATAATTATAAAATAAAATAGACTTTCCACTTAAAAATATACTTTTCATAACACAAAACATTTTTGAGATCCTTTCCTTTGAAAATTACATTTTAAACTTATAAAATATGCTTTTAAATCATTTAAAAATTTTCATGAGGAAAATAACCATTCCAATTTGAAAAACAATTAAAAACATAAATTTTTTTAAAAATCCTTTCATTTAAAAATAACCTTTTAAATCATAAAAGGTAATCCTCAAACAAAATAATTGTCATGATGGTGGAAATCACAGTCATGTTGTACAAGTTAAAACGAATATTTTTATAAAATTTTCACTAAAATCCAAAAGCGCCTTGTTTTTTAAAATATCAAGAATATTCATTTTAAAACATTTTTTATAAATATAACCCTGGGTAAAAAAAATTAATAAATCATTTGGATAATGACAAAAAAAATTGAAAGCATTTTTTGAAAACATGGATATGGTATAAGGGTTCCTTTTCCCATAAAGAGTTAGTCGATGAGTACCCACTGGTTATAACCTTCAATCTCTATTGGAATTGGAGTAGGATTGAGTCCCACTAGAATCTTGTGTTTCATGTATTATATATAGGGAGATTCAAATCCATTACCAACTGGGGAATGTATTGTATTCTTTGGGAATTATCACAACCCCCACTAGGATTCAAGCGTAACCCATACACATGTTTCCCAATGATCATGTACCTAAGTGATAAATGATCTAGTTTGGAATCCAAATAAACCAAAATCAAATCTAGTAGGGGGTTAAATTTCCATGTATTATAGTATTACTATATCATCCAATGTATAGGGTAATATCATAGTTACTATTGCAATAGAACTATTCACCTAATTTGGGCCTATGATTTTCAAAGACTTCATGCCACCAAAATGTATTTAAGACACACATCCACTAGGCTAAAATAGAATAAAATATGATACAAAAAAATTGAACATCCAATCAGTGTAGATCATCAGGTAGGAAGTGCATTCTGGATTCATGTAGCAACATCAAATGGGCAGCTTAAAATAGAGATTGGTTCATTAGAATCTATCACATGGACCTCTAACCCATTGAAATAGAGGTTTGATCTTACATTTAATTATAAATGGTTACAATTAAAAAATATTCCTATTATAGGGGTAGATTCATTTTTTGAATGGTGAAAATAGACTGGTGATTTAATGCATCATGGAGGTAGTGTGGCATGGAGAAGTACAAGCATTGTTGGGTGGGAAACATAGAAGAGTGATGGGTGAAAGAGAACCTATCATCTGGACCTCCAACTAGAAATTGTTTTTAAAAAGGGGTTATCTACCATATCGTTATTCTAGGGTAGATAAATTAAATTAATGATGATAAGGGGTCATGGAATTAATAAGATTGTGATCGTGATATAAATATTAGATTCTAATCATGGGCATTCAGGTCACAGGGCCTTTGGTCCATAAAAATTATAGTGGTACATTAATCCACTGGTCCCCTGAGTCATGTAACGAATACCTCTAAAAACTATTGAAAATATTGTTATATTTCCTTAACAAAATATGGGATTCATCCCCCTTCCTGTTAAAAAAAGGGTTTCCACCCAACAGAGAAATAAAGTTGGTTTTCTTTAAACACATTATTTAAGAATATTGAGTGTCTAAAAAGAGGAAAGTTATGGGAAAGAATTTGTTCTCAATAAATAATCAAATTAGAATAAAATTAATTAGTTTATTGAGAGATAGATCATAATATTTCATCATTGTATATATAATCATAAAAAATACCAATTTACAATGGCACTGTAAGATCAAACCCTTACCAAATTGGTTACTTTTGAGTCATAACACCCATTAAATAATACCATAAAATGGAAAAATAAATATCATAAAAATAGGGATATAATTTATTAAAATTTGAAAGGGGTTTTATATACACCTATTAACATAATACAGGTTTATAACATAACGTAATTCCCAAATAAGATAAATTGATACAAAAATCCCTTGCCACTTTGGTATCTTTTGAACCATAAACCCTATGAAAGACAGATCCTATAATAGATATATAAAATAGAATAATTTTCATTATAATTAATATAAAATACATTCAAGGGAATTATATAGACCAAATATAAGGAACAAGTGGTTAATATGGCATGTATATCATAAATATAATAGTGAGATGCCCAATCCCTTACCTTAAGTCTCAACTTCCTCTGTAGACGTTTCAACCTCCTATATAAAAATATATAAGTTTATTATACATATGTTAAATAATTATTATTATATATAAATACCATATATGACTTACTTATGAATTTTTATTACCCTTTTATTAAAAATTATATGTTAAAGTCATGGTTCATATAATAACTGATTTGTTTTTCATGAATATATTGATTAATTATTTTTCAACCACTTACTTTGATCATGGTTCGATAATAAATATAAATATAACCATTAAATAAATATCATTTATATTAATTATATATGTATTTATATTAATCCAAAATATAGAAATAGAAAAGTAAATACACAGTTCATGGAGATGTTAGGTCGTACGTACGCATGAACACTGTTTCCATTTTCACATATTATGACACAAAAGAAAGAAAAATAATATATTACCATTACAGAATAATTATGATTCCATATATATCACATATATTAATTAAAGATACCCTTATTACCTTTAGTGAAAATAGTTAGTGAAAAAATGAGTCACATAGTATCGCAAGGTGGTAGTCTATCGTACACACTTTCAACATTATCATATACACCACATAATAGAAAGTAAGAAGGTGTATGTGATATATTTATTATATAGATATAAATATGCCATAAATATAATATTTATTTATTAAATATATCCTTTTTCCACCAAGTAATAAAAACAAATCACATCTGTTCAAGAGGTAGTAGTTTGTCGTACACACGAGAAATGTTATTGTTTTCCAAGAAATTGGGAGGTAAAAAGATACATGTGATATTATAATTACATAGGTACAATATTATCAAAAATATACTATATAATCATTAAATCTATCATTTTATCCAATCATGGGAGGTAGTGATGTAAAATGATTAACATCTGTTGTTGAGGTGGTAGTTTGTCGTACACACGAATGATGAATTGTAACCCATTTGATAGAAGAGGTGATGGATATAGGTTATTAAATAAACATAATGACATATAAATATATGAAATATAGGGAATTTTTTATATCAACATGTTTTAATAAAAATTTGTGGAGTTGGTGGAATAAATAAAATAAAATTCTTGGTTAATGATGTTACCACATTTTTGGAATACTTCTTTTTTCACCAAAAGGCTTATTGTGATGGATTTGTAACAAGAATAACAATTCTAGGATTGAAAGAGAAAATAAAGGATAAAATTTTGGATGTTATTATCTAAATATGGTTTTTTAAATTATGAATAGAAAAGGAGATGTGGTGGCCTTTTATAAGTGAGGTAAGTTGAACACTTGTAATTTTTGAAAAGAAAAAGGTGTACCCACAATCTTCACATGTCACATGTCCCAAAAAGAGTAAATTATCAATAATTATATGGTATAAGGTCTAAATATGTTCTTAAAATGGCTTTTTATAGGTTTCTAAGTCAATTTAACCCTAATCATTTTAGTCTCACCCCCAGTAAACCCACTTCCACCTTAACCATAGTAATTATTTTCTACTATTTTAACAATTAATTATAGTGAAAATTAATTTTGTCTTGTTAGATAATATAAATTATTTTTATTATAAATTTAAAATACATTTTTATAAATTTAACTCACATAAGTTGAAAAATAAATTTAAAATTAAACTCTTAGAGCCGATGAGAATGTGGGTTTCGAAAGAGAAAGACCTAAAAAGAGAAAGACTTCAAAAGTTTAAATAGTTTTTTTATTAAATTGATTTTTATATAATATTTAATAATAAATTTATTAAAATTACCTAACATTTATAAATAGATATATAATTTAACTAATTTTACTTTTAAACCCATATTAAATACATTTGGAATTTTATAAAGTCTTTAAAAGGATTTATAATTATTAATAAAACCTCATATTTTTAAATATTCATCATTACATTTATCATCTTAGAAAATTATAAACAAATCACACAAAGATAATTTTAAAATTCTAATTTAAAAAATTAATTTAATTTTATCAAATTAAATTTCTAAAAGTGTCAAAAAAATTTAAATTTTTACACAAAATGAAAAAAAATACAATTTTTTAGAAAAATACAATTTTTTAGCATAAAATTGGGTTTATCATACCTCATGTTACGAAAAAACATAAGATAAAAGTTAAAATTTTATTGAATGTATAATATATTTCTTTAACTAATTTTTTTCTCCAAAATTTATTTTTAAAATTTATTGAAGTAAAACATGTTTTTGGAGAGAAAAAATAGTTTTTTCAGAAAAATATTTCCTTTATTTTCATATGGTTATTATTCTCATTTTTAATTAATATATCCACAAATAATTCATTTTATATACATGTGTAGACCATATATTTTCTTAATATAGTTAATATTATTCATACCCTCCACTTCAATAGCTAGTTGATAACTATCATATTAAATACTAACATTTTAACAATATGTCACATTTCGTTAAAACTTGGTGTTTCATGTAAGGTAATATGTCGAATAGATTATTGTTTTTTTTAATCACAAAATATTTGGGTGTTACATTATACCACCCTTAAAATGATTTTCTCCCTAAAAATTAATCACTCTGATAAAAATAAATGAGTATACTTCTACCAAATTATAACCTTAGGTTCTCATGTAGCTTCCTCAAGCCGGTGGTTTTTTTTAAAAAAATTTACCAGGTGAGTAGTCTTATTTCATAGCACTTTCTTGGTGTGATACATAATCTCTATTAGTTATTTATTATATGAAAGATGATCCTGAAATGATACAACATATAATTTTAGTACTATCAACCGATCATGTATATTCTTCCTTAGAATAGATCTATTAAACACATCATGAGCTAGTGAGAGGTTCAATGGATGTGCCAATTGACAGGATACCATCTCGATACTATCCAAATTTTCAAAGGGACTGATATACCAAGGTCTTATCTTTACTTTATATCATAATAAAAATTTCATCCTTTAGTTGTTCTTTAACCAATTTCCACTTCATCTCATACTCTAAAAAATGAAGAAAAATTTTGTATGCCTGAAGCTCAAACGGATCACAAGATCTATAATAGAATGATAACTCGTTTCTTAGGTATCTAGTTTTCATCATGAAAAAATGGTTATCATTGTTTATAAAATATTCATAAATATTCAAATGGGGAGTTAATACATTAATATCTAAAACTTCAACCAAATTTTAACATAAACCACTCCATAAATGGTTAAAATTAACAAACTTCAAAAATTCAAAATCTATAAATAAGGTCACTAAATTCCAAAACATAACATTAATCCCCTAAATATCATTAAGTATGTTTCAATGGTCGCATATCAAATATGTGAAAATTTTGGTTATATGTTCTCCAAAATCATGTTAATAACCATAATTAAAATAAAACATCAATGAAAACATGCATTCTTCCTCATTCTTTAAATAAAACCACAAATTATTGAATATATTCCATAAATCCAAAAATGTTGTAAAATAGATCAATGGTAATACAATCACCTTTTTCATCAATTATTTAATATTTTCTAAGGTCATTAATACAATCTAATCTATTTTATCCATATAAATCATCTCTTTATGCATAATAAACACAATTTTCAAAACATTATGAACATATTAAGGGTTATCATCCCATAATAATGTGTTCTACACAATATATCACATTCAAATAAATCATTTTTATAGTTTCATATTATTGAAAATACATAGTGTGTGTCACAACCTGTCCTCGGGGCCCATGTCGTGACTACCCCAAGCCCGCCTACCATAGTCTCTGGGCCGGCGACTAGAAACAAAGGCGTAAATCCCTATAAAAGGGAAGTAATTACCTTTATAGAAGAAAACAAACACCACAGAGTACACACACTGAAGTAAAAACTAATTAAACTGTAAAACAAACATGCTGAAGTTCAAGGGGCTAGAAATACAAGCCCAAAAGAAAGGTACAGCTACAACTGAAAGTAAAGTACAACTCAAAGGAAAACAACTGAAAGGAGACAAGCCGCTCTTGGATCGTCCACCGGTTTCCTACCTGAAGGGTAGGTACAGATCTCCTCCTCAGCACTCCACGTCCATCGGTCTCCTCCGGGTACTGACTCGTCGTGGAATCTAGCTCCGGGCATAGACTCGACGTGATATCCGCCTCCAAGCATCGACTCGTCGTGAGATCCTCCTCCGGGAATCCTCCAACTCTACAAGCCTCAACCATAATCAGTGATGTCCGTCGTCTACAACCAACACAACGTAGTGGGGGAAAAGCCTATGCAGGGGTGAGTATACGATACTCAGTAGGGACCGCGAGACCCCCGAAGGTCTCCCTGAATCCACAAATGATAAACCACAAATAAAAGATACAATCATGAAGTATCATCCAACACTACTTAGGTATATTCTCATACATATACCTAAGTCATCAAATCCAGTTCAGCTCCAACTCACGAGCTCAAGTACAATCCAATCCACTCAGGAAAGTAAAACTTAATCCACATAAGAAAGTACGACCCAATCCACACAGGAAATCATTATCCAATCCACACAGGATATCAAGTCAATCACATCGAATATAATGATTGAAAGTCAAGACTCAGCTCACACAGGTATCCATTTACAAAGAGGGGTGGAGATGATTAGATTTAGCCTCTAAATCATCTCCTCTATCGAACCCACGTAAGATCCAAGTTTAGTAGTCGTCACTGCTAAACCCATTGAGGATCCAAGTATAGTAGTCATCATCGTCGAACCCACAGAGTATCCCAGCACAGTAGTCGAACCCACGGAGGATCCTAGTACAGTAGTCATCCTCATCAAACCCACGGAGGATCCCAGTACAGTAGTCATCCTCGTCGAACCCACAGAGGATCCGAGTACAGTAGTCATCCTCGTCGAACCCAGGGAGGATCCCAGTACGGTAGTCATCCTCGTCGAACCCACAGAGGATCCCAGTACGGTAGTCATCCTCGTCAAACCCACAGAGGATCCCAGTACGGTATTCATCCTCATCGAACCCATAGAGTATCCCGGTATGGTAGTCATCCTCGTCGAACCCATGACGGATTCCACTACAACATCGTCATCGTCACAGTCGCAGCCAGCTGTAGGGTTCCTGCACACAGCCCACTTGTTCTGGAAGGATCCACTCCACGATCCAAGGTTTCGATGCATCAACTGTCACGTAGACCTAAGTTGATGTATCACAAAGTTCTGTCTTGAAAAAAGGAACTCAACGTGATAGATGGCTAGTCAATCGGACACCCGGTCTGAGAGTTATTGACTTTTTCATTTCAGGGGTTCGGTTGGTTTTTAAGTCAAAACCAACCTGACCGTACTCCAACTTCATCCAAACCTCGATCAAAGTAATCCAAAAGGTCCATCTCAATAAGAGATAACCAACAAGGTTCACGGAACGTCAGTCGGACGTCCGGAGCTCAAGATATAAGTGTTTCCGCTCTGAAGGCCCGGTTGGTTTCGTGTTCAATCCAACCTGGCTGTACCCAAAGTTCTCCGAAACCTTGAGTGTAATATATCAAAACGACCATCTCAAACCAAGGATCTCATCGCAACTAATGGTGTGTCAATCAGAGGTTTGTAGCCCAAGATATGGGCATTTGAACAGATCTGTCCGGAAACACGGGGTTTGGGCCTTGTCAGACCCAGCCCAAGACCCCCTGGGTCGGCCTGAACTAGGTCGACCCGACCCAAGTCCGGGTCTATCCCCCTAGGCACGGCCCGGCCCAGTCGGCAAGGCCTGTCCCGGTGCAGGGGTCTGACCCAGTGCGGGCGGTCCAACTCGCCGCGGCCGGTCCGGCCTGATGCGGGTGCGGCCCGCATGGCCAACGGCTCGGCCGTTCGTCCGAGAAAAATGCAGAGGGGGAACTGCCCCTCCCTTGATTGAAGAAATGGATCCCGCAAGGTGGGACCGCCTCTTTACTATCCAGGGGTTACGACCCCCAGATTGTTTGAAACCGGCCGGCCGAAATGGTCGGCCGGTGTGCAACTGAGGGACCCCCGCGGGGTCCCGCCTTCCATGCATCGGTGGCCGGAGGTTCCGACCACCCCTCCCTACACCCCCACGGCCTTAGGACGCAGCCTTCTCCGACTGTCATGGCACGACAGCACCGCGCCCCACTGCCATTGCCCACCCCGGCTGTAGTCCTTCGTGATGCTCCGGCGCGGCGCGATAGCGCCGTGCTCTTCTGTCGCGACCCGTCCTTGGTTGCGGCTTCTTAAGTCTTCGCAGGCGCGGTGCGACACGCCACGCAATTTTGCCACGTTCATCCTCATTCTTCTGCGGTGCCGTTGCACCGCGCTGCCTCCATTCCAAATCATGTCAATGATCAACAACAAGGGGAGGACGATCGGCCGTGTTTGTGCGGTCTGACCTCCTCCCTTTAATTTGATAACAAGCGGCTAAATTTACATAAAACAACTTCAACAAGGCAAGCACAAATTTAATCCATTAAATTTGAACTTAAAACTCCTACCTCGAAGAAGGTGTTTGTCGGTGTCACGGTAGACGGCGTCGTGGTAGACGGGCGTTGTTCCCATTAACGTCAGGAAGGATGAAGCCGAGGGTGGCGTCAGTGTTCTTCGTTCTTCATTGGAGGAAGAGGAAAACTCTCTAAGTGTTGGGCATTGTGCTTCGCTGCTAGTGTTCCACCGCTTGAAGAATCCATCCAGAACTCCTCCCACTGGCCTCTTTTAAATAGGAGTGGTGGGTTCATCATTGGAACGTAAGTCATAAATGTGGGATTTATGACATAGGTCCCCACTCAATTAATCCGCTGTGGTGGAACATTAAAAAGAGATGAAGGATCGTCATTAATTAAACATGTTGTCATTTAATTAAAGAGATGGAGGAAGGTTCCTCATAAACTTGAGGGGTTAACATGTATTAAATAGGGAGAGGGTGTTTAATGGGGTGTTAGGAAATTAAAGGATATGGGGGATCATGTGGGCCCCACCCCACTTTCTCACAACTTACTTTCCCATAACTCATATACCACTTGTGGCGTAATAAAAATATAATTATAAAACTACTATATTTTTATTCCTCACATTTTTAACATATCATCCCAAGAAAACGCAACTCTAGAAAAAGTCTTCCTAAGCGATTACCGGTGCTGCGGTTTCATCGGTGCCCTCAGATCTCAATTCCGAGCACCGGATCAAAAGTTAGAAAACACGCTCATTCGTTCACTAAACGTACCCGATCTAAACTTCAGAAAATTATTCTGGTCACACAGGGCCTCAGAATCAAGCACCTTCAAAAACTTCATACTCGTAGAATTCCAAAGAAAATTAAGAAAAAAATTTCTTGAAATTTATGGTTCTTTACAAATGTTAAACCTTGATAGAATAATCATTATTTATTTCATTATTTATATAAAATCATTTTTAATTCCCATACACAAACACATAAATCAGCCTACTTCATTCTTAAACCATTAACAAGGATTTAGCGCATTATTCCTTAATACGTCTTTCTTACTATGTGAAATATAAATCATGTTTTAACATTAATAAAACTGTGTTTAATCATGATTCTCACATTTAACATAAATTATGTTATTATAATTGACCATACCATTCACATATGATTCATGGTCTCTTCGTTGTCAGTTGTATAACTATTACTTTTACCACCTTGTTCATTCTCTTCATGAGATTTACCACTAGGAAATAGGTTTTCATTATGACCATACATTACACATTTAAAACATTAATTTATTGATAATACCTTAGGGAGAAAAATATTTACATCCATTTCATTAACTAAAACAATTATTTTCCTATAAGAACTCAGGTTTTTAGAATGGGTCCAAATCCTGAACCAGTTTGAATTTTTGATTTGTTCTTGAGTGAACTGGGAAAATATGGGAAGCTTTGGAAATTTCTAGAATACACAACATGTACTCTAAAGTACATTCCGTGTATGGGTTAGGCGACTATCGGCCGTGTGCTCGTTGAGTACATGTCGTGTGATGGCCGTGTAGGAATTTCCTACTACACATTATGTAGTGTTATTTGATACGCCGTGTATTCTATTTCTGTGTACCGGCTGGGTTCAAGTCGTGTTTCAACCCATGGGGAGCACCCAAGCCATGTGGCTATCTCTGCTTAATTCATATTATAAAAAAGGCCACTACACGTCGTATAGTCCTTAAATACACATACTGTACTTTTTTATTCTCTTAAATGAAATAGCGTCACATCTCTTT
Source organism: Viscum album (assembly GCA_963277665.1). Classification (NCBI taxonomy): domain Eukaryota; kingdom Viridiplantae; phylum Streptophyta; class Magnoliopsida; order Santalales; family Viscaceae; genus Viscum; species Viscum album. The sequence continues at coordinate 418,771,113 of OY728143.1, forward strand.
TCTAGAAAAACCTTCTTCTTCCCCTTTTTCGGACCTTGATGCTCTAGGAGGCCGAAAACATTTCCTTCCCAGGATTATTCATCCAGAATCCGTTCTTCAATCCTTCAGTGGCTATGGGATCGTAAAAGCAAGGTTAAACCAAGAACCCTATTTTATTTTGGTTTCTTTGCCTCACACATTGCAATTTCCATCCGAGTGGATTAACAAGGATTTGATGGAAATGTAGAACTATAAAGATCGACTTTGAATCAGAGCTTGATATCGGACATGGCTACTTCTACGAGTGTCAGGTAGGTGGTGCATACCTTCTTTTGTATTTTTGCAGACCTTTGGGTGGCGCGGATTTAAGCGTGTATTCGGGTATTTTGAGAGAGACATTGATTTATCTAATATTGTATATTCAATTTATTATTAGACTTATGGGATGCCTTGGGGTATTTCCTTTATCCTTATTTCCTTGATTGGGGTCGGGTGAGGGGTTGTAGCTTATTTATGGAATTTTGTCCGGGGGTGCTGAAATTGAAGAAGTTGATTTATTTGGTTAAACGGTTGAGTCATTGATTAAGTCATGATATGATTTCTTATAGGCTTATAAAACTTTGGTACATGTATGGGACAACACATAGTTAGTGAAATTAGACTATTTAGTTTGTTTTTCATTCTTAAAGTTTTTATTTTGATTGTATATATATGTGTGTGTGTGTGATGTGTGATATTTCATATGGTAGAACCTTCAGGTTGTGCTCAGAATGTCCTAGGTATTATTGATTGATGTTGATCATAGGTTTGGTTTGGTGCAGGTTACATTGGGTGGTTCTGACCACAGTATTGTGCGTTATGGACATCGGCTTCAGGTGGGGTGACTGTTAGGTTGGGCATGTCCCAATTTACATGGATGACAAGACCATCGGACTTGAGCGGCATGGACACAGGGACATGAGGTGTTAGAGATGTTGTGGATTGGATACTATTTTGGTGATTACAACTCATCCAGAATATTGAATAGTGTGCACATAGAGAGACTCCGGGATGAGGTGGTTTTGACAACTCGTGTGTGTAGAGGCCCCTGTTAGTTGTGTTTTAGGTACTATTTGTTTGGGGGTGCTTACTATAGGAAGCCTTGTGGGAGGTGAGGAGCCTTTAGGGGATAACATTGAGGATATTGGGTTGGGGGTAGAGGCTCACTGTTAATTTGAGGGCAGACATCGTTGTCCCTCTGATTACATTATTTGATGAAATAAATTGTTTTCCCTCCGGTTACTTAATTTAGGACAGGTATCGTTGTTCCTCTGGGTTACTATTTCTTGGATTTTACCTTATTTTGTTTTATTTCTTATAATAGCATGCTTACTTGTTTTGTAGCTATAGTTGGTTATCCATTGGTGCCCATTATATATGTGGATATGTATGACCTTCTTTGGATGCATTCTTTGTTGTTCAGTGGTAGTTACAAGTGTTCAACATGCTGTTGTGTTTACTTTATGCTACTGTTGTTTACATTTATTGCTTATGCTATTTATCGATATTGAATTTTCTTCAGCTCTGCAGGTCTAGTTCGAGTATGTTAAGTCATTTATTCCACTGAATTTATATTATTATAATCAGAACAAAACCATTATTATCCTCTAAGAGGGTATAGCCTCCACACTATACCTATAAGACCCTCGTTGCTATTCATAAGCCTTTGGAATTCGGGGAGGAGAACCTAAGGCAGTAACACCTGTCCCGTTTAGCACTGTTTGGTGGTTGTTCAGGTCTGGGTTGTTACAAAGTGCTATCAGAGGAGTTTTTGACAAGGATTTAGTAACAGTGTTTTTCTAGATACTAATGCGATTGAGGCTTCTCTTTTTATTTCTCCCAGTTTTACTATTTGGGAAATGGTAGACTAGATATAGGTTGTCACTGGAATAGGGTTTCTAGTTGGTTCTTGGGTGCCTGCGGCCCTAGGTACGAGGGATAGACTAAGTTTTCATGGGTGGGAATTACTATTTTTTTCTTATATTACAGTTTATATGATTTCAACCATGGTAGCTCACATGGTGTGTGATGTTATTGATTTTTATATGTGACCCTTGACCTAGTGCGGTAAGGTAAAATTTGACCTTGGCTCGGTATGGAAAGGCTTGTTTGCTTAGCTCTTGATAGGCTCATTTTTAGGGTGTTTCAATTTCATAATTGCATGTATTCTTTGTGATGTGATAATGCCATGTGAATAATATATATTTCTATACCTTATATTCTTTTGAAATGTGAATAGGTGAAATTCCTGATCAAATTGCTTAGTTATTGCAATGTGTTATGTCGTGCTTTATTTATTTGTAGAATTGCATGTGGTGGGTCATTTGGGTATGGCTCTTATACGGGTAGGAAGGTACTATGGTTGAGGTGATTTTGATTATCAAGATTGGGCAAATCGATCGATGATTTGAGGCAACATTGGCTGTCGAGATGCGCATAGCCTGAGGTACTTTTGATACATGGCTCTGTTGAGGGTGGGTAAGGAGGCCATGAGGTCAGAATGTCATGGGCATGGGTTGCGATTGAGGATTGTAAAATTAGTTTCTTTATGTTGCCTCTTTACTGGTTTTCATATCTACATTGAGTATACATTGTTATATATTTATATGGGTTGTACGAACATTTATGATATTCAGTGGGTTCCTTTTAGTCGACTCAGATGGAGTGTTAGGCACGAGATGGTACAGTACCATAGGAGTAGGATCTGGTGTAGGAAGATCATGAGTCGCTGGTACAGGCTCTGGGATAGGAACAGGTCCAGGATCCAGTGTAGGGAGGACAACAGCATGGTTTGGAAGTGTTCGAGCCATGGCTTGATGAGAAGTTCTGAGCTAGCCTTATACGTATCTTGCAGGGGATTGATAGAGGTGTGCAAGGTATAGAGCCATATAATGTAGTAGTTTCAGTCACAGAACCCGCAACCTTTTCACGGTGAGGGTGGTCGAAAGGTGGCTAATAACTGGATAGAGAGTATGTAGATGATTTTTAAGCATCTCGAGACACATCTAGGGCAGAGGGTCAAGCTTGTGACATACATGCTGTGAGGACTGGAAAAGCGCTGGTGAGATGTGTAGGTTCAGGCTCACAGGCATGAGGGACTAGCATGGAAGGACTTCGAGGATAGGTTCTCTGAGCACTTTTACCCAGAGACACTGAGGGCCGAGAGAGCTCAGGAGTTCTTGAACCTTCATTAGGGACACATGTCTATCATGGACTATGCAGATACTTTCACGGAACCGTCACACTTTGCATCGGGTATGGTAAGCGATGATGTGGAAAGGGTGAGGTGCTTCGAGGATGGCTTACAACACGCCATTAGGATCCAAGTGATTATCTTCAGGCTGGGTTCATTCTCAAAGGTGGTGAATCAGGAGCTTATAATAGATGGAAACCATAGGGATTGGCCCAATGTTGGATGGGAAATGGCTTCAGGTGATGGTTTAGATAGCAGGAAGCGATGAAGGGATGAGTTCCAGCAGGGCGGTCAGACCAAAGACTCAACTAGACCACCTTGTAGCAGTTCTTCGGTGGTTTTCTTCTAGTGTGGGCAGCCAGGACATGTTCAGACTCAGTGCGATAGGCCTCTAAATGAGTGTCGGGAATGTGCACAGGTCGGGAATCTGGAGAGGTTCTGTGGCAATCCTTCTTAGATAGCCGACAGGCATGGACTAGGACCAATAGTGGCATCTAGAGTTGGTTCAGGTTCATTACCAGTAGTTGATAGATGAGGTTCATGCAAGGAGGTCAGGAATTAGGTAGTCATACTTCAGGACAGGTACACTCTATGGAGCTACCAGAGGCTGAGTAGGCTGGTGAGACGATGATGGTTAGAGGTGCACTGTGATTGTGAAAGTGAATTTCTCATTTTATTTTGGAATGACCTGCTGAGGCATGTCCATTTCTAGTGCACGAGGTGCACGATATTCTTGTGGACTGACTAGATGTTGTTTAGTGGTATTGGCCTCATATTGCTGTGCTATTTATATGTATATATATGTATGAGACTCCATAGGCATCGGGGAATCAAGGATGTGGGTTACTTGAGGTGTCATGGGCATCGAGGCATTGAGGATGCATGTTACTTGAGGTGCCTTGGGCGTTAGTACATCGAGGATGTGAGTTACATGAGGTCTCATGTGTATCAGGGCATCTAGGATTAAGGTTACATGAGGTGCATGGCATCAGGTTTTATTTTGAGCATCAATGGTTTGTAGGACCTCATGGAGGTGGATACCGATGCGGTGTGAGAAAAATTGGGGGTCAGGAACAACATAAAAGCACCAATGAGGTGCAGGGGTGAAGATGCATCATGAGAGGACCATACGTCCGGAAAACTGGTCAGTGAACCATTGCTTGTTTTGAGTTTTGTTGGGTTGAGACTGAGCTTGGCAATTCTTAAGTTGGGGAGCCCCTTGAGGATTTTAGTCATATCCTTTGAAACCGGGGAGTCCATGTAACTTGATCGGAGGGGGATGTTCGATGACATCTTCGTGTTTCGTTTGATATCCCAGGGATGAGCTATGTTACAGTGGGGATATTGTAAGAACTTGGGTTTTTAGAATAGGTCAAAATCCTAACCCTGTTTGTATTTTTGACTTTTTCCTAAGAAAACTGAAAAATATGGGAAGTTCTAGAAATTTTCATACTACACACCATGTACTCTAAATTACATTATGTGTATAGGTTGGTAGAGTACCATTCATGTGCTCTATGAGTACAAGTAGTGTGATAACCATGTTCAAATTTCCTTCTACATGGAATTTAGTATTATTCGACACGCCGTGCATTCCCTTTCTACGTACTGGCTGGGTTCAAGTTGTGTGTCAACCCTTGTGGAGCACCCAATACTTATTTCTATTTCCACTTAAGTTAGAGTACGAAAAAGGTCAATACATGATGGTTAGTCCTGAAATACTCATCGTTCATTTTTTTCACTTAAATGAAATATCGTCGCGACTCTTTTCCAGAAAAACCTTCTTCTTCCCCTTTTTTGGACCTTGATGCTCTGAGAGGCTGAAAATGTTTCCTTCCATGGATTCATCATCCCATGTCTGTTCATCAATACTTCAGTGGCTTCAGAATTGCAATAGAGAGGCTAAACACAGGAACCCTATTTCATTCTACATTCTTTTCCTCACGCATCATAGTTTCCATTGGAGTGGAATTACTAGGATTTTATGGGAACATAGATCTATGAATATCGACTTCGAATTGGAGCTCGATATCAAACGTTCCAACATCTATGAGTCTCAGGTAGGTGGTGCATACCTTCTTTTGTGTTTTCGTAGACCTTTGGGTGGTGTGTCTTTAAGAGTGCATTCAGATATTTTGAGACAGACCTTGTTTTATCCTTAAATATCCATATTGAGTAAATAATATGGATTTATCAATATTTCCACATATGAACAAATAACTTTATATGTAACATTGTATGTTAAAATCGTATGTGGTATAGAAAATAACCATTCCATGATAAATAATAAGTATATTAATGAAAAATTTAATTTTAAATGATCACATGAAAGTGAATATTTCAAGGGGAAGTTAATGACTATAAAATGAAATAAGGAAGTGAATGGTAATATTATCCTTGGTTAAAATAATTAAGAACCATCCAAATAGTGAATAAGGATTGTATTAATATATACCCATTTTATTAAGAATAAGGGGTTGTTTTCATTTATTAATATCAATACCATAAAAACATATTTAAAATAATTCTAGAGGAAAATATCCTTTTCATTTTGAAAAAAAAATTAAAATCATTTTTTTATAATTACTTTTAAAAACATTTTCTTTAAAAGTATACTCACAAATTTTCAATGGAATATTAAAATGAATTATGTTCATGATGGTGGGTATATCCTTAAATTCTATGAGATTTATAAATAACATTCCTTTTTAACTATAAAAAGAGTGAGAAAATTTTTTTGTTTAAAAAATGATAAGAAGCCTCCTTTCACATTTTTGGTAAAAGCCAAATGGGAATTATATTGAAAACAACATAATATTCTTGTGAAAACATTTTATAAAGAGTAAAAACTGGTAAAAATTACATTAATAAATAATTATTAAAATTAAAAAAAATTATAAAACATGGTTTTGTAAGAAAACAAAATTTCCAACCAAAGAGAGAAATGATGTTGAATTTTATTTAAAAAAAATTATCAATTATTTTAAACCAAAAAATAGTGGGAAAATGAACTATTAATTGAAAATATCATGACTAAACATATGATATTAAAACAAAAGTATTTATTAAAAAGTGATCAAATAATTTCTTTTAATTTAAATTCAATAATAAACAAGATCGATTTAAATGAGATTGTGAATAAATTACTTTTAAAGATCATAATGTTAAAGTGAGAATAAACCAATGGATCGATTATATCTATAAAATTTAAATACTCATAAAACAAGAATAAATAAAATTTAATATAATCAAAATTCAATACACACATAATATTATAATATCAAGGACAATAAAGAATAAATATAACCCAATGAAAATAAATTGAGTTATGAAAATCATTACCACTTGATAAATCTTATAAAAAATCCCCTTAGATAAAATATTACAAAATTTAAACTTAAAATACCATGAATATTGAAGATTTAAATATATTTAATGTTAAATGGGTAGTATACAACCCATATAAATGAAATTAGGTGCATAACATTACAATAAGCCTCAATGAAATGAAATTGAGATGAAATCTATTATCTTATGCTGCATTTTGGTTGAATGTGAATTAATCTCCTTTATAGTGGTTTTGAACATGTTATTAAATTATTATATAACCATATTAATATTTATAATATCATCTATGATCTTGTTATGACATCTTATTGCCCATTTATTAATAATCTTTCATTATTCCATTGTATTATGTGTTAATTGACTTTCTCATGTGTGTTTCATCATTAAATATTTGGATCTTTCGAATTTTATATGGTTATATAAAATATAGAATATTAATCATGAAATAATTATTTTATTTTTATATAAATTTTACTTTTTAACCCAATAATGAATAATGGTTATGAAAAATGAAGTGTCTTACAAACATTGAGATAGTACGTCGTATGTACGCATGAGTAACGTTTATATTTTTCAATTATATTTATGGAAAGTAGAAAAATGGTATTTTATAATTACATAATCAAAATAATGTCATATATATACAATATAATATACTTATATATATTATCTATTCAATGTGGTGATGAAAAGATAGTTGCATCACCTCGTGAAGGAGGTAGTCTACATATACTCTACTCCACATCCTTTTTTTTTAAATTTTCTAAAAACACTTTTAAGATAATGTGTGAAACTTCACAAAATTACAACACATCACAATTCACTCGTAAAGAACCCAAAACCAAAAGCAACCATAACTACGCACCAAAGTAAAACTATTTTGAAATTCAAACACCTAAACCGAATCTCCGTGCTTTGAGAACCGCATCGCACCGCACCTCCTCGATTCTAGAACCACCAAAACACTGATATGAGGGTCACAGTCCACACATCACTGGCACCATCATCACACCACCAACGTCACTATCATCGACATCACCATCGTCTGTACCAATCAACACAGTTCCAGTCACCAGCTAGAACGAACACCAGCTAGACCCTTCACACCACTGGAGAAAATCCCAAAATCCTAGAAAATCAAAAGACACCACCATCATATACATCAAAGAACAAAATATCATCATCATCGTTCAAGAAAAATCATCACTATTGTGGCATGATGGATGCGCCTCTCGGAGGCCACTATCCACTCGAACAATAAATCCCAAACCATCCATGAAGACCGCTGCACCTATCGGCTTGGAAAAGAGCATTGGACCAGGACGGCAGAGCAGAGTATGAGCGGCATGAACCACTGAAGGCTTCTTCCATAACCAAGAAAGAGAAAATACATAACAAATAACTCCAGTAGAACCTTCATTAGGCTCGTCTCAAGAAGATAGACCGCCAAAGACAATGACATCATCACTGAGAACCGAAGCATACCGCGTAAGGGGCACCGTCGTCCACTGAACCTCACCTCCCAAAACTATTGAGGCACCATCACTTCAGATACAACTCGGAGAGAAGAAAAAGGACATTGATGGTCAGTGTGGGGATAAGAGTGGCCTAGGTCTCTAAACGGTGGCAAAGCGGTGAGCCTAAAACTAGAACCACAAAGCAAAGTCGAGCTGAAACGGAAGCTCCTAGAGAAAAGACGACCGCTGAACCCCTTAACCCAAAACCCATGTGTTACAAATTCTCTAAATCCAACCTCGAGAGGAGTGGTGGAATGCAAGATCAGGGTAGGGTTGAAGCAGCCAGAGCCTTCAATTGCAATAAGCTTCGGCAGGACCAAAAAAGTCACCCTAGAAGATGAACACTAAGAAAACTGCACCTTCATATTTCCAAATCGAAGCGGCTAAAATTTTTTTAGAGAATCATTGATAGTGACCACCTCTGCCGCTGAAGAATCACCGTCTGACGCCCTCTTCAGAAAATGAGGCTACGTCGCCTCGCTGAAGGGAACGTCGGAAGACGTCCACACCGAAGCCACTTACAGCAAGCAAGGGTCTCCCACATCATGGATTTGAAACCAAAAATCATAGATCACGGTTGGCATAGAATACCAAGAAGGTGTAACACGGTTATGAAATCTTCTTTAGGAGGTGACACCAGAACGAAATCCTTTACATGGTATTGAGAAGTTGCAGCAACAACGGACCACGTCGGGACATGCCGGGACATGCCGGATGTAGGAGGAGTGGGAGGCCATGCTGGAGAATCCCTCATGTTCAACAACGAGACACCGATCGAGACTCCCCCTCCAGATTGACAGTGAGTAAAAACCCTAGATCTGCGAAGTTAGTCCACATATACAAGAACGATGTTATCATATTTATGTGAGTGAAAAGGAAATAAATAAAATGATATATATTATATTAAAATAGTAATAAATATTTCATTAATATAATTATTATTTCATTTATATCACATATAATAATTAACATTTTCATTATCACCTCCCACATGAAGGATTAGTTAAATATGAATCACATCGGTTCGTGTGCCACTAGCTTTTGATACACACGAGTGACGCTGTAATATCTCTAATGCAATTTAAAGTAAATAATATACATATAATGTAATGAATACATATTTATAAAAATTTTATAAAAATAAAATATATACTTTAGATAAATCATCATTCCCAACATTGAGAGGTGGAATTGGAAAAATGACTCACATTGGTTCACATTGTGGTACTCTAATGTACACTGAAACAGTGATTTCGTATCCCATTTGGTGAAAGTAGAGATGGTTTTAGGTCAAGAACATATTATAAAAATCCCATTATGTGTAATATTATGATTTTATTATATCAGTTAAAACTGGACCTTGTTTTCAGGTATAAGTTTTGTTTTCTATTGTTTTTGAGAAAAAGAGGAGAATCTAGAAATATAAGGAGTGCACATCGTGTACTTTGGAGTACTCGTCGTGTACCCAGTTTCCATAGGTGAACATGTACTGGCCTTATAAAGGCTGAGTACATGGCCATGTGGGGTGATGTGGACACTGCCTAAAGAGGGTTCTGGTAAAGGAATATACACACCATGTACTTTTAAAAAACACGTCATGTAATTTTATTTAAAATTATCATATCGGACTAGGGTCACGTCTCATTCACAAAAAACACATTTTCTCAACTCATCTCATCTAGGTGTGCCTGAGGTCGACGAATCTTCTCTGAGCCTCTGATCCTCCATCTATTCTCTGAATCAACCATTGTCAATTGTGTTGGAATCACCACGGTGAATTATTCTTTTTTCTAGAGTATCATAAATTTATTTCTTCAATTTCATGAGATATCCTTGGTTGAAGGTTCTATATTTTTTTGTAGATCTTCATAATTTTAGTACAATTCAAGGGCTGATATCAAATTATATCGATATTATAATTCTGAGGTAGGTGTTTTGTGGCTTTCCGTAGTTAGTCTTTAAATTTTATGTGCAAAAGTTCCCAATACCCTAGAATGGGGTATTTCATGTTTAAGGATTTTATCCCTCTTAATTCCGGTTATGCCTTGTGTTCTTAAGTAGAGGTTTGTTGATTGTGAATAGGGTTATTTTTCATACTATAGATGTGTTTCCCATGTTTGTTTGATATTTACTATTTGGTCTAGCTTGGCCGATTAGGATGCTTTTTTCCATGCCTAGTGCTCTTAGGATAGAATGACACTATCTGATGTTTTTATATTCGTGTATTTGTTTAGCCAAGTGGTTCTTGAAAACCATTAGCAAAGTAGTTTTTAAGGTTTACTCTGGCTGCTGAACATCTTTGTGCATGATTTACTTACACAGTACTATGGGAACCTGGTGTAGGAGACCATAGGGAGAATGGACGTTGAGGGCTTCTCTAGAGTGTATGTTTACTTTCCCAATATGAGACCTTAGGGTGGATGGGCATGAATTCTCCATCAGAGTGTATGTAGTTCCTCGTTATGAGACCATAGGGGGAATTGGATGTTGACTGTTTCCCCAAAGTATTTGTAGTTTATCGATGAAATACCATAGGGGTAATTGACGATGAGTGCCTCCTAAGAGAGTTTTTATTTTCTTGATATCAAATGGTTTAGACTGGGTGAGCTACCCAGGAGGTTGTTATATCCTTTTATAAGTTGAACCATAGGGTTTAGGATTTGAGAATTTACCCAGAGGGTTATTTGAGATTGCTTGGTTGAACCAGAGGGTATATGTTGTGGGTACATCCCAGATGGATACTTTTTTTGATCAGATTCTTACTTGACATATGATAATGAATGAAATTGAAACTATAAGTGTGTTTACTTTTGAGTACTTCCTTGTTTACTGATTAATTTTGCTTATTACCTGCCATATATATTCACTGATTGTTAGGTATAGATCTTTGGGTGTTTTCCTACTAGGATTCGTCTCACACCCAGTTTGGGTCATGCTTTTGGGCCCAAGTAGATTATATTACTACTGGTATAGATAAGGGAAATTTCCCTTATACATTAGGTACTTGACTGCTGTGGAGCTGGAGATCATGGGACCATGGTGAGACTTGTGTTGTTATTGGAGTTTATTTATTTTCTTTTTACCTAGTTTGGTACTATATTGCAGCATTGTAACTTATTGGGATTCTTTCCTTGACATGTGTATCATGCATCATTAATTTATATGTGTTCTAGTTGTATAACACATTCAGTCTTCCACTATTTATTATTGCATGTTTTTATTACTGCTTTAGCTATTGTTATCAATTTATTTCTACTGCAATACTCTTCCAATGAGGGAATTGTTTCCACACTATCACACCCACGGCCCTCACTGCTAGTCAGCAGCCTTAGGAGTTTTTGGAAATGCACTTAAGGCCATGTGACCAACTGGGTACAGGGAACCTCTTGGAAGCAACTAGAACCTGAATGTTACAAAGTGGTATCAGGGAAAAAAATTTCATCTGGACTTACTATTTTTAGCCTATAGTTAGGGATAGAATGAAATAGGTAGTTGGTAATAAGTTGTACCTTGGAGTAGCTAACTCATGTACAGGGAAAAGCTAATTCACCTCATATATTGCATTTTTCCTGGTTTTTCAATTATTAAATATTATTTTATTTCATTGTTGGGTGATTCAAATGTTTTGTTTCGTTATTTCTGTTATCATTAAGGTTTTATTTCTATTGCAACCCGGTGAGATGAGGTTATTCCATCTCATGCGTCATGTAGAAACATTTTAGAGATCACATGTCATGAATTTTGGCTATGTCATTTTGGGTGCATTAATTATTGCATGTTGTTGTGATAGATGTCGTGCAAGATATGCATGTTGTTTTCATAGTTCCCTTGATATAATACATGCTATTTGATAGGGTATTTCTAATATGTAAGGTTTCATTTGAATGAGCACAAAACATTGGTTCTTGAGGTGTTATGGGCCTTCATGGATCAGAATTTGGTGTATCATTGCTTTGTTATTCTTTGTATATGACATGTATAAGATTTCGAGCTTTCATTCATATGGAGTATGGCACCTCATGGATCGAAATTTGAAACTTTAATGTTTTTTCAGTGTTTTTTGGGTTCTAGAGTAGTTTTTGAGGCTTACTATCCAGAAAAACCCAGAATAAACAGTGTGTATTGCAGAATACACACCATGTATCCTTATGTTCAGGAAAGAATTTTTTTTCTTAAGTACACACCATGTATTTTATGTACACATTGTGTGGCTTCTAATTGGGTCAATGGTTGTGTGAGAAGAGACTTGGGGATGGAAAATTTTTGGTGGGACACACCATGTACCCTATGTGCATGTCGTGTCTTAGGAGCCATGTGTTTGGTTGTGTGACTAACGAAACTACTGGATTTTGGATAGTTAGTATAGGTCATGTCTGGCACAAACACGTTGTGAAGAGTTAGCCGTGTAACCGGCTGTATGACTAAAAACACAGGTCGGTGAAATCCTTATAGTATATGTCATGTCTCGTGCTAACATGCCTTGTAGTCTTGCTCTTGGAGAACCATGTGGGTTAAATCGTATAGAAGAACTCTATAAGGGGATGATGATTCAAGTACATGCTTTGTGCTAGGACAACACTCTATATGTTTGGGGTATTACATGACCAGGGTTAGCAGGAGTACACGCCCATGTGAATGCTTAAAGGAAACACGACGTGTATGATTTTTACATGCCATGTATCCACCTTTTAGAAATCTTTAACACTTTATTTATCATTTTACCTTTATTTCATTTATAAGTTTCAATTCTTGTTAATCTTGATCTAATGTGGGCATTTGACCTTGTTGAGTCAGGACACCGAGACGTCCTCGGGTTATACACCAGTTACAGGGCAGTGACCAGACACCAGACATGGCATATAAGAAACAAGAAGTAGATCCTCCAGTCGTGCTTGTCTTGGCACCTGCTGTTATCCTAGATACAGGTTCTGATGCACAGTTCCAAGAGGGATTTATGAGGTTCATGCAGACCATCTGAGGAGTACCGCCACCTTCCCCATCTATGGCAGATTTGACTCAGTTTTTTTAGTAGCAGTATCCTCCCACCTTTAAAGGGTGTGGAGGACCTCAAGCTATAGAGTCACGATTAGAGGCCATACTTTTTATCTTCGAACATTTGGAGATGCCTCCAGAGAGTAGGGTGAAGCTCGCTACGTATATGTTTTTGGATTCTGCCAAGAGGCGGTGGAATATGATCTCATATGTAGAACGTTATTAGGTTATGGTGTGGGATGATTTCCACCATTCCTTCTATGATTACTTCTACCTGGAGTCCTTGAGGATCGATCGATCTTGAGAGTTCATAAGTTTGGAGTAGGGTACTCTCTCAGTTATAGAGTATTCTTCTTGCTTCACAGATCAATAGTTCTTCACACCCATTCCAAGGGGAAATGAGTTATTCCTTATAAGGAAGTTTGAGGATGGTCTCAGGAATGACATCCAATCATAGGTGAACATCTTCAAGTTGACTTCCATCGCCTCCATTTTCAACCAAGAGCAGATAATAGAGTGAAATCTGAGGGATTCTAAAGCTATGATCCAGGGCAGCTCAACATCTACTGTTGGTACCCCTCATACTAATAGCAAGAAGAACCATAGAGAGTATACGCACGAGGATCCAAGGAAGTGGGATATTTATTCTGGTATCTGAGTGGTGTGCTACCAGTGTAGGAAGAGTTGAATACGAGTCCACATTGCTCAAAAGAGTTAGTGGAGTACTGATATTGCTTCAAGATGGAATATCTTCAGCAGTTCTGTCTGTTTTTCTCACCAAAAACTGGTGATAAAAGATCTATTTCAACTCTTCGTACCAGATCAAGGCCACTGGTTTCTCATCAGTCGAGGAACTGGAGTTCTTCTGGCCCTTAAGGATGAGGTGTAGGTAATGGTTGTGGTAGCCAGTCGGTAATCTTTCAGTGACTATAGGGTGGATCAGCCGAGTTTGGTTAGGCAGGGTCATAGGGTCGCGATACAGGCCAAACTTTTGAAGTGGAGCAGACCCAACAAGAGTAGGACCTCAGACCCTCTACAGTTCAAGGTACGATTCTGGTTTCCTCAATTTTCGATTTTTTACTTTTCGATATAGGGGATTCCCATAGTTTCATATTTTTTTTCTGTTGTGGATATCCTTGAGTTCTGTATCTTTAATTTTTATGATATCTTGACGCTGGATACTTCGTTGGGGACTAGAACAGCTAGTGTACGTTAGTGTAAGGAATTCCCTCTTAAGGATTGTGGGTGTCACTTCATATGGGACCTCTATGTCCTAGAGATGAAAATCTATGATTTCATTCTCAAAATGGATTGGTTAGTTCCCTTCCTGGCAGTTGTTGATTGCTATAGTCATATGGTGATATTCACGTCACTAGAGGGTAGATCATTTCTACACAAGGGTTAATTGGATGTCTAGGTGAGCAGAGCAAGACCCGAGCATCGTGGATTGGGAGAAGTTACAGCCTATATTTCTAGTCTATATCTAGATGAACAGGGTACTTCATAGTTGGACATTCCTCCAGTGGTCGATCATTTCTGGGATATCTTTCCAGAGGACTTTTAGGTTTGCCACCTAAGCGAGAGGTAGACCTTTCTATTGAACTTGTGCCAGGAGTGGCACCGGTGTCCATTCCTCCCTATAGGTTGGATACACTAGAGTTACTAGAGCTCAAGAAGCAAATAATTGGATTTATAGGTGAAGGGTTTCATCCGACCCAATAAATTTCCTTGCAGTTCATCTATCCAGTTTTTAAAAAAGGTGGAAGGTTCCCTCTGACTTTCTGTAGATTATCAGAAGTTGAACCAGTTGACGGTAAAGAACTGATATCCCTTTCCAAGGATTCATGATCTCTTTGATCAGCTTCGTGGAGCCCGGGTGTTCTCTAAGATTGAATTTAGATAAGATTATCAGCAGTTGCACGTTATACCATCAGATATACCTCATACAACCTTTCATAGAAGGTATGGTCTATATGAGTATGTGGTTATGTCATTCGGTCTCACGAATGCACCCGTAGTTTTCATGGAATAGATGAACTGAGTATTCCTTCCATACTTGGATTCTGTCGTGGTAGTCTTCGTGGATGATATCTTGGTGTACTATCACACTTGACACGACCATGCCACCCATATTGAGATCATTTTGAGTACACTAAGAGAGCTTTAATTATATGATAATCTCTCAAAATGACACTTAGGGATGGAAAAGATTCACTTCTTGGGTCATGTTATCTCAGAGACAGGTGTATAAGTAGACCTATAAAAAGCGAGGTTGTAGTTTCCTATGAGTATCAGAATAACATCTTTGAGGTACAGAGTTTTCTAGGGCTAGATGGTTACTATAGACATTTCATTCAGGACTTATCATGCTTAACAGCACCACTAATGGGCCTGACTAAGAAGGGTGTGAAGTACTTGCAGTCATATTCTTGCGAGTCGGCCTTTTAGGAGCTAGAAGGGAGGTTGACTTTGGCTCCAATACAAGTATTTTATGATCCAGGCAAGAGCTATACAATTTACTATGATGCATCAGGTATCGGGCTGGGAGTAGTACTTAAGTAGGGAGAAGGAGTCATTGAGTACGGGTCTCGGCAGTTGAGGCCACATGAGAGGAATAACCCAACGCACAATATTGAGTTTGTTGAAGTTGTTAATGCCTTACACTATTGGAGAAATTAACTTTTGGGAGAGATTTTTTTGGTTTTCACTGATCAAAAAAGTCTCAAATATATCTTTACACAGCACCATCTGAATTTGAGACAGCGAAGTTGGGTTGAGTACATTCAGTCTTTTGACTTTGAGCTTGCCTACATTCTTGGGAAAGGCAATGCAGTGACTGATGCACTAAGCAGGAGGACTCAGATACAGATATTTTAGGATTCTAGTAGTGAGTGGCAGCTAATAGCTCTTTTCTCTAAGAAGAATTTGTAAATTCATGATAGATAGGGTCACATGTTTCTTTATTATGTAGTTTTTACCTCTACTATACTTGATCGAGTGTGAATGAGGCAGCTATCAAATTTTGAAGGCCTAGTCCTACAGGAGAGTGTGTTAGAAGAGGACCCTATTCTTGGATGGACCATAGGTGAGGATCATATCTTGAATTTTCATGGTCGCATATGGGTGTCAGCAGAAATATGTGAGGAGCTTATGTGGGAATTTCATTCCTTAGTTTGGGTAGTTCTTTCTGGTTTCAACAAGATGTGTTGATATCTTCACCATTAGTATGGGTGGACTTGTATGAAGATAGACGTTGTTGGTATTGTCATGACATATTCCACCTGTTAGTAGGTAAAGGTGGAGCATCAGCGACCAGTAGGCCTTTTGCAGCAATTATGCATTCCCGAGTGGAAGTGGGATGATGTCGCGATGGATTTCATGATAGGTTTTTTGAGGTTACCTCGATGGAATTATGCAGTTTGGGTTGTCATTGACAGAATCGAAAATGTTGCTCACTTATTGTTGATCAAGGAGACATTCAGTGTAGATGAACTGGGAAGGTTGTGCATCCGAGAGATTTTACACTTACATGGGGTTACACACTCCATCATTTTAGATAGGGATGCATGTTTTACTTCTTGGATCTGTTAGGGAATACAGAGCTTTTTTGGTACACAAGTACTTCTGAGTACATCTTACCACCCCCAAATAGATTTCCAGTCTTAGCATACTATACAGGTTATAGAGGGCATGCTTTGAGCATACATCCTAGATTTTGGTGGTTCTTGGGAGAAGTACATACCTCTTATGGATTTTTTCTAAAATAATAGTTTTCAAGAAACTATTTTGATTGAACATTATGAGGCTTCCTATGGTAGGCCATGGTAATCCCCCTTATGTTTTCGGGATGTAGGAGTTGATGCTATGTTGCGACCTCGTCTTGTCCAGAAGACCCCAAAGCAGGTTGACTTGATTCAGAAGAGGATGCCTCATTATAGGAGCATCCTATCTGGATTGTTGATCATAGTGAAAATGTTCTCCAGGTCCAGTCTATTCCTCTGGTATGGGTGCTACGGAAGTACAGGCGAGTATAGAACAAGACTAGGTAGAGGGAGGCCAATGTGCGATCATAGTGTTCAGAGTTGTTCGAGGATTCTTCTTCTACGCCACATTACTAAGGAAATTCGGGGATGAATTTATTTAAGGGGGGAGTTTTTAAGAACCGGGCCTTCTTTTTGGGTTTTAGTTTTAGTTTCTGGTGTTTTTGAGAAAAAGAAGAGAATCTAGAAATTTAAGGTGCACAAGCTATGTACTTTGGAGTACACACCGTGTACCTGGTTGTTGTGGGTGATCATGTACTGGCTGTGTAACGGCCGAGTACATGTCCATGTGGACTGACCTGGATACCACCTAAATTGGGGCCTGGTAAAGGCATATACATGCTATGTACTTTTAAATAACACACCATGTACTTTTCTTTAAAATTGTTATACCAGACTGGGGTCACGTCTCATTCACAAAAAACACTTCTTCTCGACTCATCTCGTCGAGGAGCAACTGAGGCCGACAAATCCTCTCTGATCCCCAGACCCATCATCCATTCTCTAAATCAACCGCCATTTATTGCGTTGAAATTTCCATGGTGAGTTCTCCCAACCTTTAAAGTCTCATCTCTTTATTTATTCTCTTTATTTAGATATCCTTGGTTAACTTTTTAAACATTTTTGTAGATCTACATCATTTTAGGCCGATTCAAGGGCCCATACCTGAGTATATTGATCTTACAATGTCGAGGTAGGTGGTTTGTGCCTTTCCTCAGTTAGTATTTGAATTTTATGTGAAAAGTTCCCAATACCCTAGAATAAGGAATTGTGTGTTTAGGGATTTTAGCCCTGTTAATGCCTATAATGCCTTTTGTGCCTAAGTAAAGGATGGTTGATTTTGAATAGGGTTATTTTCCATATTATGTATGTGTTTCCCATGTTTGTTTGATATTGACCATTTGGTCTATCTTTTCCAATTAGACTGCTTGTTTTTTATTCCTAGTTTTGTTTAGATAGAGTGATACTATCTGATGATGTTATATGTATGTAGTTGTTTATCCAAATAGTTCGTGAAAGCTATTATCCAAGTAGTTCTAAAGGTTTACTCTATTTGTTGAACATCGTTGTGCATGATTGACTTACACGGGGCTGTGGGAACTTTGTGTAGGAGACCATAGGTAGAATGGACATTGAGGGATTCTCCATAGAGTCTATTTACTTTCACGTTGCGAGACCATTGGGGGGTGGATGTGAGTTCTCCCTCAGAGTGTCTGTAGTTACTTTTTGTGAGACCATAGTGGGAATTGTAACTTGAGTTCTTCACTAGAGTGTATGTAGTTTACCGATGAATGATCACATGGGGAATTGACAGTGAGTGCTTCTTCATAGAGTCTTTGTTTTCTTGAGACCAAATGGGTTAGACCATGTGATCTACCCATAAGATCATTATATCCTTCTATTAGTTGAATCATAGGGGTTAGGCTTTGAGAACTTTACGAGAGTTTTATTTGATATTGTTTGGTTGAACAGAAGGGGATAGGTTGTCGGTACATCTCAGAGGGTTACTTTTTTATCAGCTTCTTACTTGATATATGATAATGAATGAAATTTAAATTGTAAGAGTGTTTACTTTTGAGTACTTCCTTGTTTACTATTTCATTTTTCTTATTTCCTGCCATATAGATTCACTGACTGTTAGGCATAGAACTTTGGGTGGTTTCGTACTGGGATTCATCTCAAACCTTGTTTGGGAAATGGTTTTGGGCTCAAACTGATTATATTGGTTTAGCTATAGATAAGGGAAAACACCCTTCTATGTCATGTACAGGACTGCTATTGAGCTGGAGAGCATGGGACCAAACTATGGCTTGTGATGCTGTTGGAGTATATATTTTTTGTTTTTACTTAGTTTTATACTGAATTCCAGAATTGTGACTTGTTTTGATTATTTCCTAGACATGTTTATAATGAATCATTTATATATTTGTGCTCCATTTGTTTATTACTTTTATTCTTCCACTGTTTACTATTGCATGTTTTTATTACTTTTTCTCCTATTGTTATCTATTTTTTCTGTTGCATTACTCTGCCAATGAGAGTATAGTTTCCTCACAATCGCACCCAAGGCCCTTGCTACAAGTCGGTAGCCTATGGAATTTGGAGAAATGCGCTTGAGACCATGTGACCACCCGAGTATGGGGAACCTCTAAGTCACACCCAAAACCAGGATGTTAAAATATCATAAAGTTTTAATAAAAACTAAGTCGATAGATAAAGGTGTAAAATAATGAATCTTGTTGAAAAATATAACATTTTCTTCGAGTATCCCCCTTAGGTTTTCAATAATACATTCTATGTTGTCTTTCTACCCAAAAAAATATTATGCTTTAAGATAGGTTTTTAAGTTATTTTTGTAGGTGTTTGTCAATTCAAATAGGTTTTATGGTGTTAAAAAGATAGGAAAGGGGGTCCTTTTATAATTAGGGAGAGGATACACTGTGTATTTTTTAAAAACATTCAGTGATCCCATGTTTTTCATGTCACAAGTGTAAGCAATGGACCATTATTGAACATTATATGTTTAATGGTAAAAATATGTCCATAAAATTGTTTTTGTACAAGTTTATAGGTCATTTTTAAAATTATATTTTTATTTTACCCCCTTGTAAACTCATTTCTACCTTAACTACAGTAATTAATTTTTAATTAATTCACTATTCATTTTGGTCAAAAGTAAATTTAACATATTAGATATTTTAAACTATTATAACAAAAAATATTTATTCCTCTTTTCTAAATTTAATTCACACAATTGAAAATTTTTAATTTAAAGTTAATCTCATAGACGTGATGAGAAAGTAGGTTTTTAAAATGTAAATATTCAAAAGTTTACAATGTTTTTATATCAAAATTCAATATGAAAAATATTCCAACATTTTATATTGGATTATTCTATAAAAAATAGATCTAATTTTACTTTAAATCCAATTAAAAATATAATTTATAATTATAAATTATTTAAACAAAAAAGTCAGTTTTCAATTAAAATTCTGTATTTTTCAATATTCTTTAATAAATTAAAATTCTTAGAAAATCCCAGAAATTCAACATAAGATAACATTGATATCCTAGTTTCTAAAAATGAAGTTTATTTTTTCATATATGTTTGATAAAAGTGGTAAACATTAATTTCAAATTATGTGTGCAAATCTTGATTAATCAGTCTTCTAGAAAAATACAATTTCTCAAAAAATATTTCATTTTCTTTTAAATGATATTTATTTTATTACTAATAAATATATAATTAATAAAAATATATAAACTATATATTTTCATAAGTTAGTAAATCATATTCATACCCTCTAATTTAATTTCTTGGTTATAAATATTATATTAAATCATAATATTAATTTTATTTTATTTTTTAGAAAACTTAGTTTTTTGTGTGACACAAGCTATCTATGAAACCCACTATTACATGTAATTAAAGTTGAACGAAGTGTTTAATGTAATTTAGACTATTTAGGAGATTTAAATTATTAAAAATAAATATATTCTAATGTATCAAGGTGTTATATTTCCTCTTACGTTTGGTGTTTCATGTCATAAATGCTATTAAATACAGTGTCCTTATTTTAGAATTTTGAGGTGTTACATTCTCCCCACCCTAAATAAATTGCATCTTCCAAATTTAAACATGATCTTGGTACTCCAGAGTTTGCTATTTGAAATTTCCTTATTTAAAAACCCCACATTGTATAAGGGTTAAAAAACATCCTCTTGATATGTTAGGAAAGGGAAGTACAAGGGTCATATATAATAACACCTAAATAGGTTTCTACATAGAAGAAAATTGGTTCCAAGTGAATATGTGTACATTGAGGAAAAGTGTAAATAAATATAGAGAGTGATTGAATTCACTGATCGTAATAAATTAAATGATTAATTCAAATTCAAGGTCCTCAAAACCATAAATCTATATTGATAGGAAATGCAATATGATTCATAGGATTGAAGGCCATGGGATAATATTTTATTCAGTATCCTTTTACTAAAGTATATGAATTATTTTTATATCTAGTAATATAAAGAAATATAATCCTATGATAAATGTATACTTCAAAAGCACAATTTCAACCATTTGTTGGGTTTTGATCAATTTCCAATTCATCCCTTACTCTTAGAAATGAATATCAAAAAATGAGTTTTATAGGCCAAAATCACTAAAATTATCTTTTAGCAAATCATAATATCCATAAAAGAGTGAAAAGTATTTCCATATATATCTCTAACTATTTTAAAAAACCTATTTGATTAGCTCATTTTATCCAATATAATAAATTAATCTCTAAAACTCAAAAGTAATACCACTACTTCTTCATTAATATTTACTCATAAATTGTTTAACTAAAAACAATGACATATTAAAAATGATTTCCCATAGTCCAGTGTTAGGTGTTAACCCATAATCATTCTTCAGTCATGGGTTGAACCCCCATGGCCCTGCTAGATGTGATGGGTTATCACCTTGCTTATAGGATGTAATTTTTATAAACTATATTAATATAATATTTATAACATTTTCAAACCAATTTGATGGACATCCTTAAAATAAAATTAATCATTAATTAACATTTTTAATAAGTATTTCAATATTATTAATTTTTTTATTTCATTATTTTGACAATGTACATACTAATTAATAATCATATTAACCCTAAAGGATATCAATACCTTTAAACATATTTCTATAAAATTTATAGGCATTATTCCTCATGTAACTTTTTCACTAAAACATATTCTAAACTGATGGGTTATATTTCCATAAATTTCTCCCAAAATATCCTTAATCATGTTATATTCCTACAACATAAATTTTAAAAATGTTTTTTAAGAATTTTAACATATAATAAACCTTTAATTCATTAGACCATGATGGTATCCATTATACTTATTCTAATTGAAACATATGTTCTTTGAAAATTTAATACAATGCTTAGACATTTTGTGATTCTTATACCAAAAAACCAATGGTAAAGATACTTCTATAATTTAATTATTTAATAACAATGCATAAATATTGTATCCATTTTATTTCAACACATGTCCTTCCTTAGTCTAAGGGTTATCCTTTAGAAGAGGGAATTGACTCAGATAATTCCCAAGTGTTCTACACTTAAGACAACAAACTATAAATGGATCCCTATGATGAGATTTATTTTCCTCCATCGTATGCTTCATTTTTTGTCAACAATTCTTTACGTTTGGACCTTATTTTTTAAAAATAAAATATTATCCCTTTATTTTGAGACACCTTATAATGACCTGACCTTAACATTTTCATAATATTGGGTTCTAAGTAAATAATTCATTATCTTACATTTGAGGATCATTTCTGGTTTAATATTTTATTGAATTAGTTCACAACTCATAAATAAGAAAAATATAAAATACATAGTGGACACTTATGATTAGTATTTATTTCTTAATAATATAAAATATTGAAAATATTCAAATATTTTCTCATCGAAATCTCCATGGATTTCAACTTGACATATTCTTTTCCATTACCTATCTGTAATTCATGTGAAAAGAATTTTAAAAACATGGGATGATTAGAAAATCTTAGTAAGAGACATTAAAAATGGAAACTGTTAGTTAATTAAAAACATAAAAACCCATGAAATATCTATGTTTATATCAATTTATTTGTGATGCATAAATAAGACATTTTAAAAAGAAAACATGCACATTATTCTCAAATAAAACCTTTAAAACCCATAATAAAAAAATTTAAACTTCTTCTCAGAGACCTAGAGTGTCAGATTTAAGAAAAATAATGGG
Source organism: Viscum album (assembly GCA_963277665.1). NCBI lineage: Eukaryota > Viridiplantae > Streptophyta > Magnoliopsida > Santalales > Viscaceae > Viscum > Viscum album. The sequence goes on from OY728143.1 coordinate 418,794,008, forward strand.
CTTACCCTTCATATAATCTATATCAAGATCACCCATTAGATATAATAGGTCTCAACACTTCATATAAGCTATATCAAGCTCAACCATGTTTCCTGAGCTATAATATTTCTCAACCTTTTTTATAAGCTATATCAATCTCACCCATTAGTTATAATGGGGATCAATCTTCTTTATATGTAGTATCATCCTCACCCATGTCATATAATTCTCATGTACCATTTCATAAGTAAACCACATTCATCATAAAACACTTGGAAAAACTTTTTTAAAATCACATGGAAAACACTTTCAGATACAAATACTCTTTTATTTTAAAAATTCATTTTCAATACAAAAATTCCAAAAAAATGGAATTGGTTTTTTCTTTACAGAAAACATGAAATATTGTAATGGAATATATAAATAAAATAATTTTAATTAAGGTGTAAAAGTCATTATCTCCATCTAGATCATTCCTTCTATCGTTTTCAAAATATTTTGTATAAAACAGATAAAAATAATATATATTTAAATAATGTAAAATTGACATAAAACTTAATTTATAAATCTTTTTTTACATCTAAAACATTAATAAAATAATTTTTAAAACATATACATGGAACTTTATAAGTTTAAAGGAAAACATTAAAATATAATTTTTCAGAGAAAAGTCACGTATCACTTGGGAAACAATTGAATCTTAAACACCATAAAATAATGACATTAAATATCTTTAAAATAGAAAAAATCATGGTATAAAATTTTCAATCGTTTTTATATACACATTATAAAAGAATAAATGTTAAAAACATCAAAATATTCCCCAATGAAAGGAAACTGGGACCAAGTCGCTTACCTTGAGTTTGATTCGTCACCTGTGTCTTTATATTACTAAATAATAAAATAATGCTAATTATTTAATTACTTTTAACCATTTTTTATTTTAATATTACATTGAATTCACTTATTACCTATCTATATATAGTTACTTAATCAATTTATTTTATGTTTGATGTTTTGACCATATTTGTCTTATGTTTCAAAATCAACTTTGGTAGGATGACTATAGTCAAAAAGGTCATTATTTAAATATCTATAGAATAATAATCATAAAATTATTATCTTATTTATAAATAAATTATACTTTTAAAACTAACCATGAAATATTATTATCAAAAAATAATTAGCATTACGATCATGGAGACGGTATGCCATATGTACGCTTCAGTAACGTTACCATTTTTCAATAATAATTATAGAAAAAATGTAAGTACTATATAATCATCAAAAAATTGTAATAACATAATAAATACAATATTATTTTATTATATATACTTATATATATCATTTTTGTGATTTGGTGATCAAAAAAATGAATCACATCACTTTGAGGATGTGGTAGTCCACACGACCATGAACGATGTTATCATTTTTCTCAGTTAGTGAAAATGTAAAAATAAAAATAGATTTTATATTTAAAAAATGATAAATATGTTATAAATATCAATAATATTTCATTTATACGACATATATTCATTATACTCTTATTACCTTCAATGTATTTTTTTAGTGAAAATGACTCACATTGTTCTGTGAGGCAGTAGTCCACTGTACACAGGAACGATGTTATTGTATCCCTGAATGAATGGAATATTAAAATAACATATATAATATAATGACACAAGACATATAATTATTTTATAAATATAATATATAAACTTTATATAAATTATTATACCCAATTTTGATACGCAGTAATGGAAAATGAATGAATCGTTTCGCATGGCGGTGGTCTACCAGACACACAAATGATGATTTCATAACCCATTTAATGGAATTATGTGTGGTTGAATGTCATAAAGAACAAATAAAAGATATTTGTATTTTTAATATATGTAGGTGATTATATAATCATGTAATATGAATAATTTAAGGGGGTAGAGGCTGAAATAAAAAAATGCCCATTGATAAATGTTAACTCTTCTTCGGGTAACTTCTTTTAGTGTCAACTAAAGGCCATTATTAGTTGGATTTCTACATAAAGTAAGGATTTTAAGATGAGATAATGGAATTTGAGAAGTTATATTGGTATGGTTTGTTTTAAATAAGTTTCTTTGTAGGTTTAAATATGTGAGGTGAGTTCGTACCCTTTTATAACTGAGGAGGAGTGGCATTATTGTTAGTACACAAAAGTATTCACTATTGGGAAGTCAATATTAACTCATGTGACTCAAAAATTTAAAAAAAATGTAGTGGAGGGAATTATGGTCTATAAATGCACACAACTTTAAAAAAATATTTTATCCATGTTGTTCCTTAACTTATTAGTTTCTATACTTTTACCAATTTGGTTTTCACTACGGTAACTATTATTTATATCTATTTAAATCATTATTTAAGACCAAAAATAAAATGAATATTTGTTAATAATTTTTACCCACTGGTGAAAAATATAAAATCCAAAATTTCAAAATAACAACCCTATGTGTGTTTATAATTAATTTTAACAAAAGTGCATGCAAAGTGTAAAACATCATTTTATCTTTAACCGTGCTAATTGAGCTTTTAATATTTAGGGGTCAAAAAGTCACTATAAATGAATAATTAAAAAATTGCTGGACCATATATGATATTTTTTAAAATTTAAGAAATAATTGGAAGAATATAGGATTTTTAATAATTTTAAATCATTTAATAAAATATCATTTATTATAAAATAACAATAATGTCAATTTTGACATTATTCATTTAATTTGAAATTTAAAAAATATTAAAATAATGATGGAATTCTATTATATTATGTTAAAACACTATTAAAATTATAAATTCATCTAAAATAAAAATTTAGCACAACTATTCAATTTATTTAATTCACCTTTATTGTTTTATAAGATTATTTATTTATTTTTTATGAACTCAATAATTATTATGTTCGAGTTTCTTAAGAATTTAAATAAAAAATGTCATCTATAGAAAATTAAAATAAATTATCATGATAAAAATAGAATATTTTGATTACAAATAAGTGTTTATAACATAATATAGGTTTTCTTTGTCCATATCCCGAATCTTTACAGATATTAAAGGAAATAAAGGTTCGTTTTTGTCTCTATCGTTACTTAACAAATTATATATATCACTTTCAGGGAATAGTATCCCAATAACTCATTAAAATAAATCATAAATTGATTGGGGTATAACTATGGACATCCATTTTTTTACAAGTTGGTAGGTCATTTTACTCGGTATCTATTATGTTTAACCCATTGATAAAAGTGTTTTTATGTTAATCATGGTAATTTAATTTGACTATTTTCACTAATCATTATGGTAAAAATTTAATTTGGCCTTATTTAATAACAAAAGATATTATGATTCCAAAAATGGAATCCATTTTTCCAAATTAAACTCATATAATTGGCATAATTTAATTTAGAATTAATCCTATGTACAAGATGAGAATGTTGGTTTTTAAAGTGAAACATTTCCAAATTTTACAATGTTTTTATAAGAAAGTTCAATATGAAAATGATTCAAACAATCTAAAGTAGATTAATATATATATAATTTAACTATTTAATTTTTTAAAAATCAAAATATAATTTTATATTAAAAAATATTGTCATTAAAAGGCAATGATCGATTAGAATTAAATATTTTTCATTATTCCTCAAAAAATGAAACTTCTCTGAAAAAATCCAAAAATTAACCCAAAGTTAATTTTGATATTCAAACTTAAAAAATTGATTTTATTTTTAAAATAAATTTTTTAAAATTGGTAAATTTTAATTTTAAATTATGTGTTCCAAAAAAGATTAAACTGCCTTTTAGAAAAAAAATATAATTTTTTAGAAAACATTTCTTTTTATTCTTAATGATTATTATTTTTTTATAATCAATAGATAACTAATATACATGTGTAATATATATATATATATATATTCATAATTTATTTAATCCTATTCATACCAATTATTCTAAATTATAGGTGATAACTCAAATATTAAATAATAATTTTAATAATGTATTATTGTTTGGTAAAACTAGGCCTTTTATGTAACGTAAGATTTTTTAGGGAAATAATTGTTTCATGTAATAAAATCTAAACATAGGTTTTAATTTACTTTATTCTATCAAATATAAGTTTATTCTTTTAAACTCTTAGGGCGTTACATCCTCCCCCCTAATAAAATACATCCTCGAAATTTGAGCATTATTTTGGTAATCAATGTTTGGGAATTTGAAAATAATTTTGTTGTAAACACACATCACGAAAAGGGTTAATAAATCACCCTCTTGGGAATAGAAAAATGTAATTAAAAAATAATATAGAATAACACATCACTAGGATACAAAATAGGATAACATTGGTAGAAATGGAATAAAATCGTAAATAATTATAAAGAGTGGTCTAGATCATTAATCACATGCAAGTTAATGATAAATAGAATGTTAAGGGCCTCAAAACCATAAATCTGTGATGATTTAAAATACTAATGGTTCATCATAATCTAATTTACTAGGACAAAATTATTTTTTCAATATCCTTTTACTAGAGTTTATGAATTATCTTACCATCCGGACTAAGAGAATATGAAAAAATACTTAATTAATGAGTAGAATTTCAACTTTTAATTAATTTAAACCACAAGCACTCTTTTTTCAAAATGATATGTATTCAGTATTAATTTTTCATTATTAAATAACTTAAATAATATTTTAAATACCCACATAATCCTAAAAATAATAAAACAATAGTCCTCTTATCATTATGCATTAACCAAAAACCAAAATGTTTAGCACATACTAAGATAGTTTCCAAAATGAAAAAATCTACATATGATACAACAATGTTTAAAATTTACCAACAACCCCCAAAGTTAAAATTAAATCATTCCATTACCTAGAACCTAAATAACCTCAGTGAGGACAAAATTAAAAAGTGTTTTAACCTCAATGGTTTTCTTATAAATCTCACATTTCAATCCCAAAAATATAGTGATGGTTATTTAATGTAACATTAATCACATAGTCATGATATCACTTTTCGATCCCATGTTTATCTATAAGAAAAAACGTTTGTTATTAATATTCAATATCATATAAACCCTAAAGGATATCAATACCTAATATCTCATTTCAATAAAATTTAAATTCATACTTCTTGTAAAACCATATATTTATAAATACATGAGCCTATTAAAACATATCCTAAAATGTTATTAATCAAATTATTATCTCATATCTTAAAACATCATATTGTTTTCTAAGACTTGGAACTAAGTGTTATCCTTTAGCATATAGACATATGATGGTATCCATAAACATTAAGATAACTACACATGAAAATATTTGAGTCTCAAAACTTATCTAAACCTTTACTTTGATACCAAATATAAGGACTTAGCCTTAAACATTAAATAATCTTATGTTTTAAGTCAATAATGTTTTCTAATACATTTGAGGATATTTTCATGTTTTGATTTTTAGAGAATTGGGCCAAAAATCATACATAACAAACCAATGAAATACAATGTTAACACTATAGAATAGTATCTATTTTTTTCATATTATAAAACATTTAATAAAACATGATTTATTTTCATGGAAAATCACCAAGGGTTTAAAAATAAATTCTTCCCTTCCCTTACCCATCCTTAAACCCTATGAAAAAACCTTTTAAAAACTTATAATGAACACAGAATATCAATAAGTGTTATAAAAAGAAATACACCCATTAGTTTAGTAAAACATGATAACCTAAGAAATATTTAACTTTACATCAATATTATTTTTAGAGAAACAAATAAAAAAAATTAATGAAAACCCAGAAACTTTTTTCTCAAATAAATCCTTTATAACCCATTGAAAAAAATTAAAACTCTTTTTCAGTGACTTAGAGAAATATATTCATAAGACCATTTTAAAACATTTTTATTGGAATAACCATATGTATGACATCCAATATAATAATCACCCAAGTAATTTCTGAACTATAATGTGGAATACCCTTCATATAATCTAGATTGGGCTCAGTTATGAGCTATATTGGAACTCAACCCTTCGTATAATCTATATTAGTCCCACATGTTATTCATGAGCTATAATGGGGATCAAAAATTTTATAAGCTATATCGGGATCACCTATGAGCGATAATGGGGATAAAAACTATGTATAATCTATATTGGGCTCACCACTATATATACTTCTCATGTACCATTTCATTAATAGAACACTTTCTTCATAAAACCCTTTGAAAAACTCTTTTAAACTCATAGGAAAAAACACATCTGGATAAAAATAAACTTTTCTATAAAAAAAAATTTTCAATACCAAAAATACTAAAAAAATGTAAAAGGGTTTTTCTTTGAATAAAAGATGATATATTCTAAATTAATATAAAAATAAAATAATGTACATTGTGGTAGAAAATTCATTATCATTGTGTGGAACATTCCTCTTGTCATTTTAAAAAAAAATCCCTCTAAAAAATATGAAAAGATACCTCACTAAAATCAAGACAAATTTACATAAAATGTACCTTAAAAATATTTTATATCCATTTAAAATTTTAATAAAATAATTGTAAAAATATAGGCATGGAACATGAAGTGTTGGGAGAAAAACATTAAAAGATTATTTTTAAGAGAAAAGTCTATTATCACTTGGGAAACACTTGAATCGTAAACCCCATGAAATAATAACATTAAAAAATGTTAAATATAAATATAAAATATAAATTCTTGTTATAACTTATCAAATATTCTGAATATAAACTTTATAAAATTATAAAGGTGCAAAACATCAAAAAAAGGCTCAATGAAAGGAAATTAAGATGAAGTCCCTTACCTTGAGTGTGATTCATCGTGCATGTCATTATATTTATAAATAATAAACATATTTCAATTATTTACTTACTTAAGAACATATTTCAAGTTCATTATCACTTTTCTTTCACTTATAAATAAGTTATGTACAATTACTTAATCAGTTGAGTTTTAATCGAATGTTTTGACCATATTTGACATATGTGTCAAAATCGACTTTGAAAGGTTGACTATGGACAAAGAGGTAATTATTTAAAAATATAAAAAATATTAATAATGAAATATTTATCTTATTAATACATCAATTATTATTTTAAAACTAATCATGAATGAAGGTTTTGAAAAATGAACTAATATTAGTATCATGGAGATGGTTGTTCGAACGTATGCATGAGTAACGTTTCTATTTATCAATGATCATTATGTAAATAAGGTAAGTAATATATTATCTTTCCATAATTTTAATAATATAAAAAATTTCCAAATATTTAATTTTATATAATTTTATATATCATTCTTGTGATTTGGTGAAAATAAAAGGAATCACATCGCTTTGAGTAGGTGGTAGTCTACACGTCCATGAACAATGTTACTATTTTTCAAAAGAGTAAATAGGTAAAAATAAAGTGATATATTATAATTTTAGAATGATAAATATGTCATTAATATCATAAATATTTTATTTATATCATATATATTAATTATATTTACCATTATTACCTTCCATTTAACTCATTAGTGAGAATGAATCACATCGCTTCGGAAGGCGGTGGTTTGTCATACACATGAGTGGCGTTACTATTTACCTTAAGGAATGAAATGTACAATATATTACGTATGATATAATGAATATATAGATATAATTATTTTATAAATATCATATATAAACTTATTATTCATCATTATACTCAACTGTGAGAGGTGTTAATGGAAAACTAATGACATTATTTCATGAGGTGGTAGCCTGTCATACAAACAAATGATGATTTCATAACACATTTTATGGATGTTTGTGTGATTTTAAGTTTTAGAATTAACCTAAAAATATATCAATATACTTATGTTACTAAATATATTATATCATCATGGAATAATAATAATATAATGGGGTGGAGAAAGAAATAAAGAAAAAAAATTCATTATGAACGTTACCACTTATTTGGGTAACATCATTTGGTTCTCTCCAAATGTCTTCCTTGTTTGTATTTTTTCCTAAAAAAAATATGACCTCTATTGATGCCTTCGATTGTTTTGTCTTTGGGTCTTGGGATCTGCAAGAAAGAGCGGTGGTTAGATTGTTCGATAGAAAAAAAATCATGATCCAGTTTGAAACAGAAGCTGGTCTTATTCAAGCATGGTTCAGGGCTCTGTGCGTCATAATTGGATCTTGTTTCCTGCTTCTCGGTGGTCCTTTTACCTTCATATGTATCGTGACTTTCCTTATATGGCGGTTTGGGTAAGTTTTCCTAATCTTCTGTTGTCGTTTCAAAATCCTTCGATTATCCAGATGTTGGGGAATTTGGTGGGTTGAATTCTGTGTTCTGATAGCCGCACTGCGGCAGTTTTCCACCAGGTGAATCCTCGGTTATGTGTCAAATTTGATGCATCTCTCATCCCATTTGATTTTTTTTTGGATCATTATAGGAGAATAATACCATTGAAAGTAGATGATCTATGAGAATTAGACCGAGTTCTGTGGTTCGTGCAAGAGACTGGGTCACTCGGTTGACCTGTGCAAAAGTGGACATCCAGAATGGTTGAGGGAGGATCGTAGTAAGGGGAAAGGTATTCCTGTGATCACTAGTGATGAGGATAAAAGCAAGGCCTTGGGGTCAGGTGTGGAGATGGGAAGGGACTCAAATTTGGAAAGACCTTTTGATAGAGGGAGGATCTCATGTGTGTATGGTTTGGCTATGGAGAGTAAAACAATAGGGTCTAGTAAAGTTTCCTTGCAGGATGTTGGAAATTATTCTAGTCCAATGGTTGGGATGAGTTCTGAACAGGCTGGGACCGAAAGGGTCTTGAACATAGAAGAGGTGGTTGTCAAGAATGGTGATAGGAATTCTAAAGGTCTGGATCTGTTGGTTGTACCGTTTATTTCTTTGAGTAAAAGGTTTAACATACTGTCAGAAGACATGTTGGATGAAGAAATGGAGGTGGAGGATGCAGGGAGGGGGTGAGGTGGTGGTCTTGGAAAATCAGCAGGTTGAAGACAGAGGGATTGAATAGCCTAGGAATGGAAGGGATATTGTGGTGTCTCAATCAGCTAAAGGCATGGGGTAGGATCCAGTTGATCTAAATATGGAAGGCAACCCCAATATGGTCAGGAGCTACACTTTAGTTGAAGGTTCGAATCCAGTTGACTTGAATATTGAAGGCTTAAATATTGAAGGCAAGGGGCAGGATCCAGTTGTCCAGGCAGGAGTTTTAGGGATGGAGGCAGATACCACTGTTGTGGAGAGATTATCTATAGAGGTTGAGCGTCTTCCTTTGAGGGCGAATTGCATGCCAGATCAAAGGTGGGGAAGCAATATTGAACAGTCTGGGGAGGGTAAGGAGAACTCTAGGGGGAAAAAGAGATATTGAGTACCCCAGTTGGCCATTCTTTCAGTGATATTGTTCAAAATAGGACTCAGAATGAAGTTGGAGGTGAAGGATCATTGACTGCAACTTCAACAAGAAGACCAAGGAAAGACTATTCATATCTCTTACGGCCAATGTAGACCAGGTCCTCTTCAAAAGAGAATAACCAGGTGGTTCTTGTAGTCAAGAAGGGAATTGGGATTAAGAAGAATTCAACAGATATGGCTTCTCTGGACCATCTTAGGAATCGTGTTCAAAGTGTGGGCTTTTGGAGAAACCCAGAGTGGGAATCGGCTACTGGAGAAGAGGGATCCAATTTGGGGTATGGTGATTATTATGGTTATTATGATGTTTAACTCTGTATTGATCGGTGATCCTTCAGGTTTTATTTTTCTTTGGCATTTGTATGTTGGGAACCGTACACCCCTAAGCCGGCTATTATAAAAAGAATAAAAAATGATTTACAGGAGGACGTTAATAGATTTTTTACTATTTGGGGGTAAAAAAGACATTGTAAAAGAATAATTGATCCCTTGATGGACCATATATGATATTTTAAAAAGTTTAAAAATAAATTTGAAGAATTTAGTTTTTTATCAATTTAAAATCATTTAAATAAATATCATTCATTATAAAATAACATTAATATGAATTTTGATGTCATTTATTTTTTTTTTTTTGAATTTTAAAAAATATCAACCCAATGATGGAATTAAATTATATTATGTTCACACCTATTTAAAATTATATATTAATCTAAAATATTAATATAACATAATACTTCATTCAATTTAATTCACATTTATTGTTTTTAGTATCATTGATTTTATTTAATTATTAACTAAATAATTATTGTGTTGGAACATCTTAAGCATTTGAACTAATTATATAATTTATGTGAAGTTGAAATAAATTATCCTGATAAAAAAAACATTTATATTTAAAATAATTATTTAAAATAAAATATAGGATCTATTTTTCCCTATCCCAAATCTTTATAGATATTAAAGGCAAAAAAGATTTTATATTTGTCTTTTTATTTACTTAACTTGTTATATAGGTATCTTTCAATGAATAGTATCCAAATAACTCATAAAAATAAATAACAGCTTATAAGGGTATAAATATGGCCTTAAAATTGTGTTTTAACGTGTTTTAGGCCATTTTACCCATTATCTATTAAGTTTGACCCCCAATAAACTCATTTTACATTAATCATGGTAATTAATTAAGTGTTTTCACTAATAATTATGGTCAAAAATTAATTTTATATTATTATATAATATAAATTATCCTAATTAATAATATTCAATCCATTTTTCCAAATTCAAATCATATAATTTGAAGAGTTTAATTTAAAACTAATCACATAGACATGATGAGAAAACAGGTTTTTGAAGTGAAAATATTTAAAAGTTTACAAAGTTTTTATATGAAAATTCAATATTAAAATGATTACAATAACCTAAATTTGATTAATATATTTATAGTTTATCTTTTTTGACTTTAAATAAAATTTAAAACATAATTTATCATTAAAACTTGTTCAGTGGAAAAGACAGTTTTCATTTAAAATTTTGTATTTTCACTATTCATTAATAAATAAAACCTTACAGAAAAATCCATAAACTTCACCCAAATATATGTATGATATTCCAATTTAAAAAATGAAGTTAATTTTTTTAAATAAATCATATAAAATTTTTAATTTTTAATTATAATTACATTAAAAAATCCTGACTAAAGCTTGTTTTAGAAAAAAAAATTTATAAAACACATCTTTTTCTTTTAAATGATTTTTATTTTAATTCCAATAAATTGATAACTAATAAAAATGTGCAGTATATATATATATATATATATTTCCATAAGTAATATAATATTATTCATACATGTCATTATAATGGATATGTGGTAACTAGCATATTATATGATAATATTAATAGTATATTGTTGTTTGGTAAAACTCAACCTTGCATGTAATGCAATCCTTTTGAAGAAACCAGCTTTTTTATAAAAAAAATATAAACTCATTGTTTTTAATTCTTTAATATATCAAATATAATTTTCTTATTTTAAAATCTCAAGATATTAGACAAATTATTTTCAATCTAAGAAATCTTAGGTTTAACCTAGATCATTTATTATCATCATATATTCAAATCCTTCATTATGGGTTTTAAAGACAAATGTGAATTATCATAATAATATAACCTAAGAGTGTCAAACTAGGTGTGTAGTATGTAACATTTTCATTTACTATTTAATTCTTGAGTCCATAACAATGTGCCTTTTTTAGATTTATTATTCCTTGGTACCCCTGTGCCAGAACCATGTCAACTTGTAGTATCCAAGAAGGGATGTATTTCATGGAATACCCAAATAATATCTACCATATAGAAACTTTCGGATTTTTTCCTAAATTAATATCTTAGGCTTATGTTTCCTAATCTATTTTTTCCTAAATATAGTTCCCCATATATCTCTTAAAATTGATCAGATAAAAATTGCAGCGACCCCAACCCTAGTAGCTTATAGTCTTTGTCTACCTTGTTACATTGGCATAAGATATAGGGAATCACATTCTAATGTAATGAATATTTATTAGTCTTGGTAAACTAGAAACACACATGATACCCAAATTACATTAAAATACACAAATTACAACACTTTTTTTAAATAATTTTATTCCATCTAGAGTATCTATGTATATCAGTCATAGTAAACATCATAGAATCAATGGAAAGGAAAAAAATAAATGTAAACTAAAATTTTATATAAAAGTTGAGTATAGTGGAACAAACCATGAATAAATAAATCATAATCCATAATGAATGAAAAATATAAAAATGTAACTATCTAAACACAAATTCCATTTAAATAATTGACTAGAATAATCAAGGGCAGGGTAAATAACTAAAAACCCATTCTATTTGATGAATAAATTGTCTATCCTGGCTAGATAAGTCATAATCAATATAGAATGGTAAATAACTAATTCATACCATTAGAATACTGGTATATTAAGGTTATTTAAATATATAGTTCACATACAATATCATTCATGACAAAATCATTCTTCACATATTGAATAAATGATATAATTCATGAACAATGTGTCTCATCATTAAATATCCATATTGATTAAAGAATATGAATTTATCAATATTTCCCTAGGTGAACAAAAAACATTCCTTGTAAATATTATTTGTTAAAATTTCATATGTTTTATGAAATAAGAATATTCATGATAGATGATATGGATATTTAGTAGAAATTTAATTTCTAATGATCACATGAAAGTGGATATTTCATGGGGAAGTTAATGACTACAAAAGAAAACAAGGAAGATAATAGAGATATTATCTCTGGTCAAAATAAAGATAAACCTTTTAGAGGAATACTATGTATGGTTTTTACATATACCCATAGGTGTAATAATAATGGGGTTTTTCATTAATGAATATAAATAACAAAAAAATATTTTTAAAACCCTTCTACAAGAAATTATTCTTTTCATTTTGAAAAACTTTTTCAAAATCATTTTCTATAAAATTAACTTTTAAAAAAATTATTTAAAAAATCCTTGTAAATTTAAATAGTATGATCCAAATAAATAATGGTAATGGAAATGGGTAATTTTATATAAGACATAAAATTTAATAATTACATTTCTTTTTTATTGTAAAAAGGGATAGAAAATTTCCTTGTTTAGAAAATGACAAGAATATTCCATTCGCATTTTTTGTAAAATAAAAAGTGAAATTATCCTAACAACAACATAATATTCATTTGAAAAAAAATAAAGAATAAAAATAGCTAAAATTTCATTAATAAATAATTTCTAAAAGGTAAAAAATATTTATGAAATCATTTTTAGAGAACATTGTTTTGAATGAAAATGGATTTTCGACCGAAGAGAGAAATGAAGTCCTATTTTATTAAAATTATCAATTATTTTAAGTATCAAATAGTGGTACATTGTACTATTAATTTAAAATATATTGAATAACTTCTGAGAATAAAGTTTAACGGTTTTCAAAATAATTATCAAATTATTTCCTTCAATTGAAATTAAAGAATATATAATCTCTATTAAGATGAGATTGTAAAGTAAACCCTTGCATAGATAAAACAAATTGAAGTGAGAATCAACCATTTAATCGATTATGTGTATCGTAAATAAATACACATAAAACAAGTTTAAATAAAATTTAACATAACAAAAATTGATTAAACACATATCTTATAATATCAAGGACAATGAAGAAGTAATAAAACCCAATAAAAATAAATTGAGCTCTGAAATTCGTTACCACTTAAAAACTCTTAATTAAAATCCCCTTGGAATAAATAATTCAAACTTTAAATATAAAATATAATGAATAATGAATTTTTCATGATATTAAATGTAAACATGGTTCTATATACACTATCTAAATGAAATTAGATGCATAACATTACAATATTTCTTAATGAAATGAAATTGACACAAAATCCATTACCTTACGCTTAATTTTGGTTGAACATGATTTAACCTAATTTATATGAGTTTTAAAAATTCAATTAACTTATTCAAGAATCATATTAATATTTATAATATCATATATAATCCTTTTACAACATTTCATTATCCATTCATTAATAATATTTCATTATTTTCATCTTTTCTGGTATTAATTTCCTTGTTCTGCCGTGTGTGTTTCATCATGAAAGATTAATTTCATGTTCATATTATATAGTGATATCATATATAAATTAATAATAGTGATATTATATTCATATTATTATAGTAATTTTACTTTTAAAACCAATCATGAATGATGGTTATGAAAAAGGAGTCTGTTACGATCATGGATATGGTATGACATATGCACACATTAGTAAAGTTTCTATTTTTCAATGATAGGAGGTAAGTAATATTTCAGCTTTAAATAATGATAATAATATAAAATATATCAATTTATATACATATATATAATTCATGTGTCTTGGTGATGATAATAGATTCACATTTTTTTTATAAAGGTGGTAGCCCACACGTATGCAAACAATGTTATCATCTTCACTTGTGTGAAAATAAAAGAAATAAAATGATATATGTTATCTTTAAAAAAAAATATGTAATTAATATAATAATTATTTCATTTATATCACATATTATCTTTAACTTTATCTTTATCACCTTCCATGTTAAATGTTAGTGAAAGATGAATCACATCGCTTCGTAAGGCTATAGTCTGTCCTACGCACGAGCGACATTATCATATCTCCAACTGAATTGGAGGTATATATATATGAAATATTGACTATATATATATATAAATATTTTATAAATATCATATAAATTATTTATATTCATCATTGTCCCAACCTTGAGAAGTGGAAACGCAAAAAAGAATGATATCGGTTCACGAGGCGGTTGTCCGCCCTCCACAAAAATGATGATTTCATAACCCATTTGATAGAAGTGGAGAGGCTTTAGGGCATGAAATTGTTATAAAATAATCCTAGTATATTAAATTTACTATATTTATAATATCAACTTGGTATAATAAATTTTTAATGAGGTGGAGAAACAAGTAAAATAAAGAATCTCGTTGAAGAACATGACATCTTCTTCAGGTACCCTCCTTAGGTTTGCACTAAATGATTTTTTGGTGGGATTTCTAAAAAATATAAGGGTTATATGATGGTGGGAGTAAAGTTAGGAACTTATTTCTGCACATATTTTCTAATCCAAATAGGTTATAATGTGTGAATAATTTATGATAGGGGTGGCCTTTTATAAGTGGGGGAGATGACACATTTGGTATTTTATAAAATAATTGACTTCTCCCACATTTTTCAAATGCTTAAAGGGTCCCAAATAGAACATTATCTGACCATAGAGTTTTAATGGTCAAAATAAGTCCATAAAATATTTTTATCCAATTTTATAGGTCATTTTACCGTTATCATTTTAGCTTAACCCCTGGTTAACCCATTTTAACATTAACTGTGATAATTGATTTTTACTACATTAACTGTTCATTTTGATCAAAAATAAATTTAAAATAATTAATTTTTTTAAATTATTATGATTAAAAATATATATTTAATATTTTAACATTCAATTCACATATTTGTAAAAATTTAATTTAAAATTCATCCCGCTGATGTGATCAGAAAGCCGATTTTTAAAGTAAAAATGATAAAAAGTTTACAATTTTTTATATCAAAATTCAATATGAAAATGATTCCAATGACCTAAATTGGTTTAATTGATATAAAATACATATCTAATTTCCTTTAAAAAAATTAAAAATATAATTTAACATTATAAATTATCTAAATGAAAAGGTAGTTTTAAATTAAAATTCAATATTTCTTACTATTCATCAAAAAAATAAACTTAGAAAAATCTCAAAAAAATCGCCTTAAATTAATTTAGATACTATGTTTTTAAAAATTAATTATTTTTTTAATATAGGTTTTTTAAATTAATAAAAATTAAATTAAATTATTTGGGAAAAGTGCGACTAACCCTCATTTTATAAAAATATTGTTTTTAAGAAAATATTTCTTTTTCTTATAAATGATTATAGTTTTATTACTAATAAATAGATAACTAATAAATATATATAAACTAGATAACTTCATAGGTTATTTAATTTTATTCATACCCTCTAATTTAATCGATATTTTATAACTATTATATTAAAAAATAATATTAATATTATATTGTTGTTCGATAAAACTATGTCTTGTGTGTAATGATTTCTATCGAAGAAACTCTTTCTTGTATATAACATATGATAATATAAGTGTTGTGTTGAATGTATGTTATGTCAGATGTTGAATTTATTTGAAAATAACTATATATTAAACTATTGGTGTGTTATATTTCCTCATATGTATGGTGTTGTGTGTCATAAATGTTATCAAATATAGTATCCTTATTTTAGAATTTTAGGGTGATACATGAACTCTCATGAAACTCTATCCTTCACTTACTTGGTGAGTTAGAGAGTTGTTTAAGGTGCATGTTGTTAATCATATTTCATGATAATTGATTCGAAATAATCACAATATGTTTTACTCTATTCATAATCCCATTTAGTTTTTCGTCAACACATTGCCTATCACATTCAATGTTAACCTGGTTTCTTATTGTTTTCGTTATTGAATAAAACCAAATAGAATAGTGTAAGAAAACAATAATCATAGTGGAAAACCAAATAATCCTGAAATCACATCAATATTATGTCAAAATCAAGAAACCATCGTTTTAATCTGTGACACCATAGGCTTAACCTATGTCATTCATGGTCATTATTCAAATCCTTCATGATGGTTCATAAAGAGTTTGTTAATATAAAAATATTATCCCCCTGAAGTGTCAAACTAGGTGTATTTCTAGGGTCATTATTGTGCACCAGGTGATGATCAATTCCATGTCAATGTACCCTTTTCAAAGTTATTACCCATTTGTACCATTGTTCTAAATCCATATCCACTTGAGATATCTAAACAGGGGTCTAATTTCTTTGAAACCACTCTCAATATGATTTTAAAAAATTACAATATATTTCCTTATAACTATAATTAACTTTAGACTTATCTATAGATATGTACATAGGTATATCACTAAAAATTTCTCATCCTATTTTCTAAAGGTAAACTAAACATATCCTTTGGTACCAACTATAAAGACCCAAACTTCTTATATATAGATATTATATCTTTTTAGATTAGTATTCAACATATTACACAAATACATGCCTAAATATCATAAGGTATAGTTTTTTAGAAACATAAATATTGTTAGTTCCAAAAGGAACCAAGATACCCTGAGAGGGGGTGAATCATGGTATGGATATTTTTTAAAAAATTCTTCAAACCCCACTGGATTTTGATCTATTAATTTCAAGGGTCTCTTATTATTCTCTTTAATGTTAATGTTGACTGTGTCCTTTCCAATTTTATCTGATGATAACGCACTGAAAGTAAAGAAATAAATCAAGAACAAGGAAATATATATTTTTATTTGGTTTACCCTCACTAGTCTACATCCATGGAGCATACAATGACAATGTTATAATTGTATAAAAATTTTTAAGGTTCACTACAAATATTAATATTCTGGCTAGATCACTTAAATTCATAAGCACACTACCTTTACAAGATTTAGATTTTTCTCACTATATTCTAAAGATTCACTCCTTATGTCACTTTCTCTATTCACTGCTGGTGGAAAGGATCATCTTCTTTCGCTTCCTTCACTCACTACTATTGGAAGGGATCCATACATAGTTTATGAACTTTTTGGTCCCTTTATTTGCATTAATTCCACATTCTCAACTATATATAAGTTCTTTTTTTATGTTCCACTTTCATCCAATAATGAATTATGCTTTACCATACATATACTAGAAAAAGTACGACCTTCATGAATCCTCTGGGTGACTTGTGTACTACTTTAATCATGGAACACAAGTGTTACCATTATCATGGAAAAACAAAGTTACGTGACACAACCTTCTCATACTGATAGCTTTCATGTCATGTAATATTTTTAACCCATCTCACTATTTTCCACAACTACCATTTAATACATAACTTCTGAATAACTCACTACTTGTGTTCCCTCGCCCGTTGTGTGACCAGAGCTCCAATTTTCTCTAAGTGTTCATCTTTTCCATAATTAGGAGGTAGCCATACTTTTATATCCATTTTGATGACCATGTGTACAAGGCATCATCTTTCCCTCAAATGTGCAAGCCTCGGCTGCCATATCCTCTATCATACAACTTACCTTGCACGTCACTTCATAACATGTTTTCCCCTATTTTCATTACCATATTTTGATGTTAAGATTTTGTAACTTGTGTGGTGTGCAACATTACAGATCATCCATTCCCTTTTCATGGTTCTTTTTCAATATATACTGTTAAAAATATCTTTTTAACTCAACAACTGGCCATGGAAACCAACATTGTTTATAAACACAATCAACCCAAAAATGATTTAATGTTTCCTTGAGGGATTTTTTCCCAATATATACATAAATAATCGGTCTATAAGGGAATTACATCACCACCCACTATGATCTTCACACTTAGAAACCTTCTTGTAAATATCATTTCTAATAAATTTCATCATAACCTTGGTACAGGAATCATAATAAAGGGTGAGACCATATGCTCAATAAGGGTAAACAAGGGAAATATCATAATATCCTGAGTATAAGGATGTGGGAATATGAGAATAGCATTTGAAAAAAAATAACCTACTTATCATATATCCTAATATTGATTCATGGAATAAATATTAGTAATTCATAAAAGATGAATCATAAAATATTAAAATAACATGGTCTAGATAACATAAAATTGGCATAAGAAATGGATTTGTGACATACACATAAACATAGAAAATAATTTCCATAGTAGTTCGCGGATCATTTCCAAGTCTATCATATTGGAATGGGTGCACACCCCAACCCATCATAGTATTAAATATTCACTCCCATGACTATCATAGTGGAAAGAGTCTCGTAATAAACTGGGTTCACTCCCTATTACAACCCTATTTATCTTATGAGATATCAATATTTACTCAATGCATTCCTAATAGACTAACCCAGGCCAACTAGACCAGTCACCCCAGACAACCCATCATGGAGCCAGTAAAAACAATGGTGACAAATTTAGTCTTAAATATGAGAAAAAAATACATGCAACTAAACTACAAAGTGGAAACCACTAGTTCGAACTGGATAAACTAGAAAGAAAGAAAATTCTTGAAAAAAATAGTCTTCGTGTGACCAAACACCACCTCCAAAATATCCTAAAACAAAGCTGAAACATAGAGACAAGCCTACAAGATATAGAATGATATTCACTTTACCTAGATCCAAAAAAAACAAGGTCTATATCTTCCCATGGTAAGAAGTAGGGTGTGAGAAATAGAGCATAGTAGGATACCACCAAGAAACTATACAAGTTCTAATAATAATATTTTACAAGTTCAATATTTAAAAAAAATCACTTTTATACGAATTTTTATAAATAAAAAAATTTAAATCTTTTCCCAATTAATACTTGAAATTTTTCAAAAATTTCATTCCATATTTCAAAATCTAGAAGCAAAGTAGGTAAAGATACCAAATATAAATATAGTTGTGATCCAACATCCATGAACTCAACTATCATGTAATAAAAAACAGAAAAAAAATGCACCAATGAGATTGGCTCTAGCCTATGGGAAAATACATACTAGAAATTCATAATCACAATAAGGAATAAGGTTTGATAGAATTCACATTAAGGCATACCATAGACCATCAAAATACAAGAGTATATTTCCTAGTGGTGTCACGCACTCTAAGGGTGCCCATGTCTCTATCACAACATACCCAAGGATAACATTGTGAAATGTTTTTCAATTTATGTTTTAAAAAAACATTCTAAAATTTTTATAAAACAAATTTTAAAACCAATCCACTCTACTTCAGGGTTTGAAAATCCATTTTCCCATTATAAATAACTAGAAATAAATATGAACAAAAAAAATTCTATAAATTAGATTAATTGAATAGATAAACCTACCTTAAGAGTATATAAAAGCTAAACACCTTTGACATAGGAGATTTTAAACCACAAGATTATAATTCATAAGACTAGACATGACTAGAGACTGAAAATGATTAATAGAAAAAAAATCCAATTACAAATCCATACAATAAATGGTTCCGCAAACACAAATGAGATAGAACCCGAGAGGAAGGCTTACCCAGTGAGATGAAGTGTCTAACCCTTTTGATGAATCATTTAACGAATCAATCCATATAGAAGGAAGACACCCAAATTCACCTAGTGTAAGATCATTGGTCAAGTGTAAATGGCTAAAAACAATTATCCACCAAACACCCACACAACACCCTTAAAACTGGCACTCCAGAAATTACATGGAATGTAATGTTTTACACAATTTGAATCCATTTAATTTTAATTTATTGACAAATAATATGTCTCTTTCTTAATTAAAAATCATATTTTTAAATTACAAGACATGTAACCCTTACACAACAAGTAAAAACTCATCCTGTGAATTCAACTCATAGGATTTATCTATCTAGAATTATACATTGTGAAATTATACGTCATGTAACTACATTAAGAAAAGAAAAAATGATGAGGGAAAATATAAAAATACAAAAAATCTATGAATTCACCATTACAGGCATCCTCTCAATTGAGGGTTGAAAATACCCATCCAATGAGAAAAGAAAACCTAAAGTCAGGACCATAACATACTTGATAGAAAGGTAATATGGAATTACAACATTAGAGGGAGATATAGGCCCCACTCGTCACATAATAAATATCATACATACATTATATACAAGATCATAAAACATCCATCATATTAGAATCCAAGAAAATAAGTGGGTTCATAAAAATATCATCATAAAATAACCTGTGGAAAATAAATAGGATTCATTATCATTTAATAATTTCATAATAAAATAACAGTTGGAAAAGTAAGTATGTTTCATAAGAATTTTATCATGATATAACCCATGGAAGAAAAATCGGTTTCATACAAATTTAGTCATCATTAATATAAACTATTCATACAAATAATAAGAATGGTATCCTTGGATAATATCCCCAGTAAAGCATAAGTAACATCAAAGGATGCCATTATAGATAGAAATGATATTTAAAGATCACTTGGAGCATGTCTACCAGAAAAATATATTTTCCACTTTGAAAAAACCTTTTCAAAACATAAATCATTTATAAATACATTTATTTAAAAAAACTATTAAAACATATAAAGTAATCTTTACAAATAATTTAAAGCATTTATTGAGGAAAATATCCTTTTCAATTTGAAAAAAAATATTAAACATAATTTTTATAAATGATTAACTTTGAAAATAACCTTTGAAAACTTATAAATGATGCTTCAAATAAAATAATGATCATGATAATAGAAATAATGTTTATTACCAACATTTTTAAACAAAAAATTCTTCCATATTTTTTAAAAAATCCAAGTGGGTCTTGTTTTTTAAAATTAAATAAAGATTCCTTTTAAAATATTTTTAAAAAATTAAAAAAATGGGTAAAATATATTTAATAAACCTCTTTTATAATTAAGAAATAATTTTTGAAATAATTTTATAAAACATGGATTTGGAAGAAAAATTGTATTTCGAAAATAAAGATAAATAAAGTTTTTTTCTTTAAATAAATATTTTTTAATATTGTGTGTATAAAGAGAGGATGATGAAGGGAAAAAATTAATTCTAATGAAATAATTATAATATACTAGAATTCATGAGTTTATTTATATATGTATCATATTAATTTGTCATTGGAGTAATAAGCATAAACAATCCCAACAAATAATGAGATTTTCATATCAAACAATTACCTCATTGGTAAAGTTTGAATATTAGTCACTACTAAAGAAAAATACTCAAATAAAAATTTTAATATAATTAAATTAATTATATTAAGGATATAAAATTTCAAAGTAGATGTATATTCACCTATTAAATTAGGATAGGTGTATAACATAACATATGTCCCAAAGAAAGAAAATTGAGACAAAAATCCCTTACTATTTTGGTATCATTTGAACCATAAACCCCATGAAAGAGATTTCATAAAATGGATATATAAATAAATTTAATTTAAATGATAATTAATATGAAATAAATTCATGTGAATTGTATATTCCACATATAAAGAACAAGTGTTGACTATGGCATGTAACTCACAGATATAAAAGTGAGATGAAAAATATCTTACCTTAAGTATTGACTTAATTAGTACATGTAAAAACCTAATATATAATAAATATATGTTTATTATACATATATTATAGAACCATGATTATATATATCAAATAATATTTGATTTATTTTTGACCTTTTATTACCCTTTTATTAATAATTTCAGGTTAATGTCACATTTTGTAATAATTGCTTTATTTTTAGTGTATATTTTGATTTGGTATTTTCATTACTCTTAATTTGATCAAAGTTAAATAATCTTTGTAATTACAACCATAAAATTAATATAATATTAATTAATTATAAATATATATATATAGTAATCTAAAAAAAATTAGACATAAAAAATGAAATACATCATTCATGGAGAAGGTAGGTCATACGTATGCGTGAATGTTGTTTTAATTTTATTGATGGATGGAACGAAAGAAATTTAAAAAATATATTACCTTTATAGAATAATTTTTTTCATATATATCACATATATTAATTAAATCTAACTATATTATCTATCATGCAAAGCATTTTTTGGAAAAAAATCACTTCATTTTGCGAGGTGGAAGTCCGTTATACACACATGCGACATTATCATATACCCCAAGAAATGGAAAATAAGAATGAATGTATAAAATACATATTATAGCGACATAATTATTTTAAAAATATAATATATTTTTATTTAATATATTATTACTACCATGTAAAAAAATGAAGAACGCATGACATCAGTTCATGAGGTGGTAGTCTGTGGTACACACGAGCGACATGTTTATTTTCCTATGGGTTGGGAGGTAAGACTTTATATGAGGTATTATAATTCTAGAGGTATAATAATATACTAAATATCTAATATAGAAAATAAATTATATCCAATGGTGAGAGGTGGTGATGGAAAACAAATAACATCGATTCGTGAGGCCGAATTCTATCGTACACATGAATAATGATTTCATAACCCATTTTATAGAATATTATACGTATATAGGTTATTCCATTAAAATAATAATATATAATTATATTTAATATATTAAGTATAATTTATCATAAGTATTTAATAAATATTTATGGATTTGGAGGAAAAATAAATTGAAACACTCGGTTAGGAATGTTACCACTTTTTCAGTTAACTTTGTTTAGTTTTACAGTGATAAATGATTATTCTGGGATCAATACAACGATGAACACAAGTATCCATGGAATAAAACCAAATATTTAGATAATGAATAATGAGTCATGGAACCTTGAGAGAATAAACATATTTTGTTTATATTTAATTAAATTAAATTAAAGATTTACCTCCAAGGTGATTATTTCTTCACTCATGTGTTTAACCATGGGCCTGAGGTGTGCCTTCATTGTGATATAGAATCCAAAGATAGGACTCTTACACCAATGATCTGCATGTGCTCCATATATCTCCATACATCACTAAAGGAGTATCTTGGTGCTAGTGTGGAAGGTCCTTTCGCTTGCGATATCCACCTTTGATCACCATGAGAATTGCTTCCAAAGCATTATCCAAGATCCTTTAGAGGAAGATGTCTCTCATTCATGAGAGCTTTTTTTGATGGGAAATACTTCTCTAGGATTGACAGTTTAATTTACAAGGATTTTTTGCACACAACCATTGGTTAGTCAGTGGGATGACCCCTTGTCTAATTAAAGAATAATAACATAGCAGGGAATTTAATTCACCATGTAATAATAAATAATTAGCACAAGTTCTATTACTTATTTAATTATTCTATGTAAAACCCCATGTCAAATAATAATAGAAATTATGTTATTTCCATAACATGTGCTTAACTTTCACGTTATATTTAAATATTATTTAACCAAATAATATTTAATATTATTTCTCTTCGGACCCATAATAGGTGGGATTTTAAAAAATTTCCACTGATGATCGATGTAATCTTGTTTATGTCAGTGAAGAGTAGCTCGGTCAAAGCCGAAGACCACAGGTGAAGAGTTGTAAGCACATAATAGACAGAAAAAAATATCTTGTTTAATCTAAAGTTTCACAGAACTTCTGCTCGTCTTTAGTGATCTATGCTTGAATAATCTAAACTCAAGTTCTTCTGGATCATCCACACATGCTTCAAGGAATCCACAAAAGAACCGTTCATCATAATCGAGGTGCTAGCATGGAATTCTGATGATTCCTTTCAATTCTCCAATGATCACTGCATCGCTTCGTTGGTTATTCCTGATAGAGTGCTCAATCCCAGCTCCTTGGATCCGGAGCCTCTCTCTCTCTAGATCATGGGAGAGAGTAGAGGAGATATAAGCACTATAAATAGTGTTTGGAAATATCTTCTTCTCTTATATTTAGCATGTCATGTAATTACTCAAAAATGCCAACCCAGACCGCGAATAATCAATGGAAAATTAATGACATTTTATGAGTACTAATCTGAGTCATAAATATTGCTATCACATACTTGTAATATATTAAAATATATTATGTGTTAATAATTAATTCATTAACTCAACTCATCATTCCAATAAATATTATTAGAACCTTGAATATTTATAATATTTGTCAATTAATATTTTTCATGTATTTACTTAAAACATGTAAATAAATAAATTCAATGCTCATTATTCTAAACTCGAATAATATGAATTTATTTATTTCATTGGATGTTGATTTTCCTTGTAAAATCCTAGACCCCAGTGGTGGGGCCCACTATTTCCAAATCTCCTATTCAACAGTATAGGGAAGATTCTTGAATATGCTATTCTGTGTGACCCTCTAGGACCTTATCTCAACAGTAGTGAATAGTATGTGTAGACCAAGTGTGGGACCTAGCAACCCATCATGTCCCCTGAAGATATAATTATTTTCATAATAGCAACAAAGAACCTATGAACATGCACTTTGTAGTAAACTCTCTTTATCATTAATATATCGTAAAGCGGGATGCACCCATGTGTCATCACCCTTTTCATGCTTTATTGTTTATTGATTTAACTAGATGGGATTACCCTTGACTTCCATGGCCATGGTCTTATAAAGGTACTACCATCCTTATCAACATGGCCTAATATATATTACTTCCATAACCTATAAGTGAAAAATCATTTCTTGACTATTCCACCTATATCATGACACCAATGACTCACCCAAACAAAACTACTCACCATGACTTCATTATCATGTATTTATCTTGAATCAAAGTAATCAATCAAATGACATACATTGGTAATGATCTCAAGTGGGGAGACCATTACACATGATCTTAGATAGGAACATCCTATGACACCCGAAACATGTGGTGTTATTATTGGCGGGTCAGTCCTCATGATCTCACTACTTCAGATCACCAAGTGCGAACATCATGAGAAAAAGTCTCAATGCTTATGATCCCCCACCATTTGGTAGTCAAACATCTACTATGTCTAATCAGTAATATGTATCTAGACCATAGAGCATATATTTAAGATTAATTTCATGGTATCTTAAGGTTCTCATTATAACATGGTAACTGCTACAACCTCTCAACGCGACAATTATTCTATGGAAATTACCAATTCAATAGTAGATGTAGAAAAGTATACACTATAATAGTAAGATGAAATCATGTATAGCTAACTGTATACATGATACGGTAATCAAAATAATTGAATAGTTGGTCCTAGGGTACCCACAATTTCAGTACTCCCACTTCAACTAGATCCAACATTCTAACCAAACTTGTTAGCCACTCACATGATAAACATCATGTTTCTACTGATTAAGGTATTTAGCTACTCATTCTGCCACAGTTTTTCTGCGTGGTTGTTCTACTATAGTGACCTCATCTTCTTGATTAAAACTTCTCAAGATATCATATCCCAAGTATATCCCTTTTTTCCACTGACATAACTTGACATATTAGCTAGTAAAAATATCATAATTTACATTATGATAATATTTTTCTTAATAGTTTTGATTCCATGAAATAAAACAAAGCATTTCATTTAATAACTACATTTTAGCTGCCTTAGAAGCTGCAACTTACTCGGTATTCATAGGTATGGCCCCCACTAGCTTATATGAGCTTGACTTGCTCATTGTCTTTAGCTTAACTATGATAGTAAATCACATTTATCTATGGAAGACAAGTTTGTATCCCCAAAAACTAGTACTCTTCCTCTCCATTTACCATATACATATATTTTGTACTTACCAAAGTTCAATTATATGGTCTTGATTGCATCCCTTGCAATGCTCCTAGATATAACTGATATTTTCTTTTTATAAATAATATACTGGCAATATCAATTCTTTTATATATCATGGAATATGTGATTAATTCATTTATTAAGCATATGGACTTCAAATCACCATGTTTATCTCGTTCCATGTCTGAGACATTTCAACCTAAATAGTTTATACCCATATGATAGTGGCAACAATTAATCTCTAGAATTGTTCTATCTTCTATTTTTTCAATAAAATTTCACTCTATATATGATTTACTAGAAACAAGAAACCTATAGATCCAACTTAGTAGATCTTATTCCCTAGAACTTAGGTCACTACTTTATGTCAATCACTAGAGAATAAATTTCATCTTGGTCTTATCTAACTGTAAGTCCAATGTCTATTTTCCATATGTTGCTGGACATATTTTACTTGGAAAAATTTGGTGATCCCACTAACCTCTGGAAGACACATGTAAATAATTTTTTACAAATGTATATTCTATGATTATGTTTCTTACTTTAATCCTAAACCAAATTTCAGTAACATGAAATGTTTATTAGCATTTTGCGACGTGACCATACCTTTCTGGTTTTTGTCGTATAAACACCATCCACGATTGGTGGTCATTACATCCAATGCTAAATAATTTGATCATAGTTATTATCTATGATACGTAAAAGTCTAATGAATTTAGGCATAACGACTTGGTGAATCCAATCAATCCTTATTGGTATTAAACTTGTACCATACATGTATCAACTTACATGAATAACCACCATAGTATTCAAAATAATAAGCCCCTTTTTCAATTTGATACATGAAATCCATTAATTAAATTTTAGTTGGTCTTATCAATTTTCGCTAATTGCATTACTCTTTAAAAGGGAAGTCCCATGAGTGGCCTTTTCTTATCTAATTTCCATACACTGCTTACTTATAGGAAATACTATTCAAATTGAATAATAGATCACTGACTATGTTGAATATAAAAACCACCACCATGGTTTTATCTTTTCTATGCAGTATGTGTCTTTGGAACATACGATGTTCCACATGCACTCATGGAACTACTTCCTATGCCAACTATTTGTACATATTTATCATTAGCTGAACACAAGTCAATATTTCTCCCACTATATCTAATAGATATGTGCACATTTATAGAAGTGTATTATATTAATTTACTACCTACTTTTCTATCATAGGTTTTTATGTAATATCCAAAGAAATCGTTAGGATTATTACACTAAATTCACAATGTGTTCATTTGGATGCAAGTTTCTTTATGTCCTAAAAAATTCATTACATCCAAAAACATGTCCTTATGACATAATAGATTTACATCCTAATATGACTCGTATTATATCCATTTTTCATTTTAGTTGGCATATAATTATGGTATTATGCCGTTATTTGTGTACATGTAATGAAATATAATATAAGTTTCAGCAAGTTGCAACATTAATACTACTTACATCAAAATTTTGATGTATAACATATGCATTTAAGAATTTATCCATGCTACATGTTTGTTGATAAATTTTGATATGTAAGACATAATCATCAATCCTCCTCATAAACATCAATGTCATGATGTTAATATGGTAATGTGTGTTTAGGAATTACTCCATGCTACATTATCATGATTAATGAATTCTTGGTCGATATATTCTTCAGTATCCCAACCCAAAGAAACTCATATATATTGTCCATGAAAATAAATCACTTTATTATTCCTTAATTACTTAAAATAATATTATGAATTATATATACCTCTAGCTTATACTTGCAATAGTTCATGCTCACTTGTTGAACTATTTCCAAAAGCTTTGTGGAATACCATAATTTCTGATGGCTTCTATTTCAAAACTAAAGACGTTGATAATACTAAAAGTATTTAGCTGTTTCAATCCTAAATACCATACTTGGTATATTTATGACATCCACTTTTTAGTATTACTTGACAAAAAATTATCTTGTCACAACATGTTATAAGTGTCACATTTATATTCATCACTAATTGCTTATGATTCATGTATTACTGAACAAGTGATCGAGTTTACCAAAAACAACATTCATTCCAGAACCTAAAATAATGTCTCCCTATTTCCAAGGACACATGAGATTAATGTTTGTGGTTATACTCAATAATATTTGAGCATGAATCTTTCACATGGAAATTAAAGAAGTCATGTACTTCTCCCCACTGGCCTATTTATCACCCTTTCACAACCACTTGGTGAATACACCTGACTTATATTAAGGTTTTCATAATTACTTGGTAACTATATTTAAATACACATATGTAAAAAAATATAGTATTAAATACCCAAGTAGTATAAAGGAAAAATTATATTGATGAATATGCCTGATTTAGAAGAGGAAACTTGGTTCTTTAAATCAGTTTGTTTCTTTTAAACTTCCATTTTTTTATTTTATAATATTTAATGTAAATAACCATTATTAATACCTCATTAAATTAATGAAATCATAAAAGTTCCATTGGAATTACATTCCTTATGTACTTTTCATATTGTATTTCAATTTATTTACCATAATAATCAAATATGAAATTATCTTTGATATTCTTATTATCTTTGTGAACCTCGCCTAAATTGGGAATGAATCGTTTACTCAATACTTGTTAATTTTTTAACATAAAAAGAGACTTGAGTAATGTGGTGAAAATGATATGATAAAGTGACATATTTAAAGATAATGATCAATATTTCAGTTTACACATGTCGTTGTAACTATCACCTTATTCATATCATTGCATCTCTTTTTCCTTGCAAATATCTCGAAGATAAGACTTTTTGTTTTTTCACCCATGTCCTAGTGTAGTGACTACAACTAACACAATACATTGATGAAACAATAATTACATAACTATCATATGATTTGTACATTATTCTCTTATAAGCAATTTCACTCGCAGTTCTTGAGGTAGTTTAACAACGTTGGGGACACTGGGACCTTGAGTTCCTTATATCATAGTACTATGCGCACTTGCATATACTATTCATGCATACTCATGTCAGTGTGGATATTTACTTTGTACATATTTTATCATAGTTTAAACTTGTGGTATAACTTTTTATTTTTCTATAAAAATGAATTTTAGCTATGGAATCCCACATTTTTATTACATAACATTTCATTACATTTTAATAATAGAGGATCTTTAAAGTCTAGTGTCTTAGAAATTAAGAACAATATACATGAAAACATAAAACATTATTCTAATACCCTTGAAAGGATTCATAATAGGTTCATCCTAAGTATAATTACTGCATCTCATAACCTAGAGACATACATTAAAGGAAAGGGTGAGTAGAACGCCTAGTAAGAAAAACAAGTGAAACAATTTACATGTGATCTTGAGCAATATCAATAAGAACTTAAGGGATATCATAAAGGAATGATAAAGATGAATATAATAGAAATAATAAATTGAAACATAACATGAAAATGTGTCTAAAACATTTAATTTAGACATTCATGAACATATCACCAAGTTCCAACCCCAAGGTGTCATTAAAACTACCAAGGTTATTCGCTAAGGTATCGTAAAACGTGCCATCTCTAGAGATTACTTTCTTTACCCAATTAATTAGAGAGCTATTAGGTCACACCCTTAATATGTATTTATTTTCATGCGAGACACATATATCATAATAAAAAATTTCATAAATAACCCAAATATAAGAAATGAGATTGGTTTCATATAAAAATCGTGACGTTTTAAAAAGTATTTAAAAACAAGATCATTATGTCATTTATAACCCATGGAAAGGGGATAAGGGTTATATGTATGTCAATTATAGAATAAAATATATCATTTTTATGTCTTGATGAATAACCCTAGAAATTAAATAGGTTTAGGTATTCATATAAATAAAATAATAGAATTTCTTGAGGAAAAGAGAGAGACTTTGAGACGAAAATTCTGCAGCATAACGGCTATATAACATGGTTTTAGAAAACCTTAAAAATAGAGGGTAAAAGGGTAAACCACTCATAAATAACCGATAATATATTATAAGGACCGAATATAATGTAAATAGGATCATGTTATGGGTTTTTAATGACATACCACATGAAAAGAAAATAGGAAAGATAAGAGAAGATGCAATTTCTTTTACAAAAATTCACCAGCCTAATGGCGTCACATAAAAATTCAAAAAATAAGTTGATGAGATTGGAAATGGTCTCTCATCAATTGGAAATAAAATGGATATAAATAAGGATATATAATAACATACCCCCACATAATAAAATGGAAACTAGAATACATAACATAAAGGAAGTCATGACTAAAAGAGGAGGGTGAAATGTTCCCTTACCTTGTAGAGTAACTTCAAAAACTCAAAGGATGGGACCTTGGGGGGATTTAGGGCCCCTTGAGAAGGAATCTTTGGGATTTAAAAAGACAAAATCATAATTGAGGAGTAATTTGGAAAGATATTCAGGAAGGAATGGGTTGGTATTTATAGCAAAAGTGAGGAAATAATTTATTAATTTCCAAGCGACACAACATTGGTCGTATTTGCAAAACCATGGAATTTTCACATGTTATTGGGAACTTGGGACACATCATAACATATATTACTATACTAAATTTGACCATAATTTTTAAATCATGATTTCATCATTAATGATGTCTTTAAACACCTCGAAACTTAAAATTGTATTTTTACTATTCACTAAAAATTCAACTGTTTCAGAAAAATACCAAAAAATAACCCTAACCATTTTTCAATTTGTATAATCAAAAATTTAACTCAATTTTATAAAAATTAATTTCATTTTAAATAAAATTAAATAAATAAAATACAAATACTTGACTAATAATTACTAAAACATTAAAGTACTTATATTATGACATAATTATATCACATTACCACTTAAGATGACCAAAACATATTTATACCTCCATAGGTGATGTTACTTTTCCATTAGTAAAATTACCATTCATAAGGATAAAATTACTATTCCAAAGGGTAAATTTTCTATTCGCGAGAAAATTATTTTGTTCTTATTGAACCACATTTTTCAACATGATTACAACCATGTATGTCAGATTTTTGAAAATCATTTCAGAAAAAAAAAGTTATTTAATAATAAAATATTTTTTCCCTATTCAACAAAAAACATTATTCATCAAATACAATTTATCAAAAAATACTATTCATCAAATAATATCCATCAAAAAAATATTGTTCATAAAATATTATTCATCAAATTGATCCTTTTTATAAAACTTATAATAATTAATCCTAGGTTAATTTTGGCATTGGAAATTCAAAAATGATGTTTATTTTACCATAATAATTCTCTATGTATGAAAAATCTCTTAAAAGTGAAATTTTTACTTCTAAAATAAATTTATCAGTTTTATCTTAATTAAGCATATAAAAATCTATTCCTAATACAAGAATGATGAAATAAAATTTTTATTTATAAAAAATGATTACACAAAGTAACTAAGGCCTTGTTACACAGCCCATTATAACACCTACATAGGAACTTGGAGTAAGGTGTGCAATGGGGATAAAATCTTGGGGCATCTCAGACAATATTGCCCGAGTGGTGACTTCTATTAGCTTGAACATCTCCCTTAGGTGATTTTGTTCAAGATTAACATGTTTGAGTACATCTTGGGCTTGGTCCATAGTAAAGCCCAGTGGTGCTACCTCTTTCTCAAGCTCTGACAGATGGGCTTCATATAGCCCGAGTCTACTGAATGAGTCCATTGACTATTCTTTCTGTATTAATTAATCATTATCATTTGTATTTATAAACAATAATCATAAAATTAAGAGTATATTTTTCAATGGTCATATTGACCTATGGTCATATAATCGATAAAACCCAATAATCTCATTCTAATTATACTCACTTAATTAATTAAAGTATATAGTTTTGTTGATCCTAAATTAAAATAACACACAAATTCAGTAAACAAAAATTATTCAAAATTTTGGGTCATTACATTCTTCTCCCTTAATAAATTTTGTCCCTTAAATTTTAACTCGTACACTACTGGAAAAAACAATTAACACGTTGGTGTTTTTCACAATAGTTCTATATAACCGACGTGAAAAGATATAAAAATTGGTTTATCATGTCAATTATAAAATAACTGACATGATAAATTAATGAGAATTGAATTTTTTACATCAATTAAAATATAACCGACATAAAAAATACTAATATTGTTTTTATCACGTCGATTATTTTATAACAGATGTAAACGATCAAATCTCGGAAATTTATCATGTCAGTTATAAAATAACTGAAGTGATAAATCAAATCTCAGAAATTTATAACATCGATTATAAAATAAACGACGTGATAAAAAGTTATTTATAACTTTAGTTATAAAATAACTAACGTGATAAATAATTTTCGACATCGATTATTAAATAACCAATATTATAAACATAAGAAAAATATTTTATCACATAGGTTTTTAAATAACTGATGTGAGAAAGATTTTAAATGATTTATCATGCCCTGTATTTTGTCATTCTATTTTCTTCTATCGGGTGGCATGTGACTCATCTCTCTCACACGAAAAACCTAGAAACTATTCTTTGAAGTCGTCCCCTCTAACCTCTTTTTTCCAACATCATTCATCATCTTTATTATCCCCAAATCTATTAAATGGACTCATAACACCCAAGTAAGCCTTACATGGCTCTGTTTCATTTTTTATTTTTTTCGATGCCCCAAACTTATGTTTTGAGATTTTATTTTTCTATCTTTGTTATTTCTATCATGGTAAGTTTCATAGTGTTCTTTTATGCCATGCTAAATTCTTTTATGGTAAAATAAAAAATGGAAGTTAAATCATGAATGTTTATGATTTTTGTGTGTTCTATTAGGTGTGTGCGTGTGTACTTTCATGTGTGGGGGGTGGGGTGTCTAGGGGTGGGGGTGTCTAGGGGGGATGTTTCCCAAGGGGGTGCGGGTGTCTAGGGGGTGAGGGGATTGTATAAGGGGGTAGGGGTGTCTAGGGGGATGGCAGTATTGTCCAGGGGGTGATGAGGACTATCCGAGGGGGTGGGGGTGTCCAGGGGTGGGGGTGTTTAGGGGGTGGGGTGTCCATGGGTGGGGGGTTGTCCAGGATGTGGGGGGATATTCAGGGGGTTGGGGTTGTCCATGGTGGTGGGGTTGTCCAGGGGGTGGGGTTGTCCAGAGGTGGGGATGTCCAGGGGTGGTGGGTTATCCAGGGGGTGGGGTGTCTAGGGGGAGGGGGATGACTAAGGGGTGGGGGTGTCCAGGGGGTGTCCAAGTGGGTGGGGTGGTGTCTAGGGTGTGAGGGGATGTCCAAGGGGGAGGGGTTTCCAGGTGTGGGGTGGTGTCCAGGGGGCTGAGTGGGCTATCCAAGGGGGTAGGGGGTGTCCACGGGGGGTGGTGGTGTCTAGGGTGGGGGTGTCCAGAGGGGTGCGAGTTATTTAGGGGGTGGGGGTTGTCTATGGGGGTGGTGGTGTCCAGGGGGCATCCAAGGGGGTGGGTCTGGTGTCCACGGGTGAGGGGGTTGTCCAAGGGGATAGGGGTGTCCAGGGGGTGGGGTGGTGTCCAGGGGGTGAGTGGGTTGTCCAAGGGGGTAGGGGGTGTCTAGGGGTGGGGGTTTCCAAGGGTTTGGGGTGTCCATATGGGTGGGGATATTTAGGGGGTGGTGGTTTTCCATGGGGGTGGTGCTGTCTAGGGGTGTCCAAGGGGGTGGGGGTGCAGTCTAGGGGTAGTGGGTTTTGTCCAAGGGGATAGGAGGTTGGACAGACCCCTCACCCCACTGGACACCACCCCCACCATCACTCCCTAAAAAAACCCACCCCCATGGACCCCCCCCCCCCCCACCCCCACCCATGGATATTCCCCACCCCCTAGAAACACCTTATCCCCTTGGACACCCTGGACAGCCCCCACCCCCTTGGACAACCCCTACCCCCTTGGACACCCCCCACCCCCAGGATAGCCACCTACCCCATAGACACCCCCTTGGTGAATATATATCCCAACAGTTTCATTAAAACTATTGGCATATAATAAATTCAGGCATTCTATACCAACTATTCATGTAGAACTATTAGTATAGGCCTATTACAAAGACCATCATGCCAACGGTGTCTGAAACCATTAGGATATTCTATCTTAATGGTTTTAGGGTCTATCCCAATAGTTTCAAATCGTTGAGATATGTGTAATTTTCATTAGTGAGTGTATACATATTTTAATATTTATACTTTATATTTCCTGTTTACAGAAGGGTGAATTTGGTATCCAATTCCACCGTGATGTATTCTTTGGGTACCTTAAGAAAAAAGGATTCAATATGAATTTAAAATTTTTATATCTAACTATATTTTATTTTTAAAATCATATGCATGAATATGTTTTTTCAAATACATATATATTTGTTTTATATTTCAATTTTTTTTACATTCAAATTATAATATTTTTCATATAAATATAAAATTGGATTATCTTAACAAGTTGTATAATTTTTATATTTGTTATAGGTAATAATGAGTCGAATTTGGATTATGGCACATCGAATGAGTAATGAATGTGAGGAAGGTGTTGATGCCTTTTTGGAATTTGCTAAACAAAATGTTCCAAGAAGTGAAATGTTTTTTCGTCCATGCCCGAAATGTTTGAATATGAAGAAAATGAAAAGTATAGATATCAAATATCATCTGATTTTTCATGGTTTTAATCTGAGTTACAGCCCTTGTATTTGGCTTGGTGAAACTAGATAGAATGTCATATCTACTGATGATGATTTGCAAGATGGTAACTCTCATGAAATTGAAGAAATGACTTGTGATATTGTAGTAGAACAAATTTAGATAGAACTGAGAATTGCATGTCTATATGGTGATGCTAAAAACCCATTGTATCCTCGTTGTACAGATTTTATGGTTTTGTCAGAAGTGTTATGATTGATTGACCTGAAGGATAAACATGGATGGAGTGACAGAAGTTTTATAGATCTACTTCAATTGTTTAAATACATTATTTTAAAAGAGAACAATATTCTAGATTCATATTATAAGGCCAATAAAATATTATGCCCGATGGGATTAGGATAGAAGAAAATACATGCATGTTCTAATAACAGTATTATATATAGGAAAGAATATGAATTTCTGTCAGAGTGTCTCAAATGTGGGACATCACGATATAAGTTGAAAGAAAAATCATAGCCTAATGTAGAGATTAAAGAGATACCTACCATGGTATTTGGGTATCTTCCTATAATTCATCATTTAAAATGTTTATTTACTAATTCAAAAGATGCAAAAGGGATAAGATGTCATACTGATGAGCATATATGTGATGGAAAAATACGACATCCAGCTGATTTTTTAAAATATATAAAAATTTATGAGCAATATCCTACATTTGGAAATGAAATTATAAATCTCAAACTTGGGTTGTGAAAAGATAGAATGAATCCATACTGAACCCTCCATAGCACACATAGTACACGGCCTTCTTTATTGGTAATTTACAACCACTATCCTAAAGTTTGAATGCAGAGAAAATATGTCATGTTGAGTATAATGATCTCTAGTCCGAAGTAACTCAGAAATGATATTGATATTTTCTTGTCACCATTGATTGATGATTTTAAACTTGTATAGGAGGATGGTATTAGGGTGTATGATTCTTATAAAATGGAATATTTTCAACTGCATGTAGTTCTTATGTTCACAATAAATTACTTTACAACATATGTAAATTTGTCTGGATATAGTGTTA
This sequence comes from Viscum album, assembly GCA_963277665.1. Classification (NCBI taxonomy): domain Eukaryota; kingdom Viridiplantae; phylum Streptophyta; class Magnoliopsida; order Santalales; family Viscaceae; genus Viscum; species Viscum album. The sequence continues at coordinate 418,830,160 of OY728143.1, forward strand.
AGGTGTATAAAGCATGTTCAATTTGTGAACAAAAAACTACATATTGTCAATTGCATCATGGGAGAAAAATAGTATACATGGTTCATCGAATGTTTTTGCATACAGATTACACTTATAGAAGACTAAAAAAGGCATTCAATGACTCATAATAATTTGATATATATCCAAAACCTTTATCCCATGATGCTTATTTTGAGAGGGTGAAAAATCTTGATGTAACATTGGGAAAGACACATAAATCTGGTAATGATAAACAAATTTGGAAGAAAATGTCAATATTTTTTGAGCTTCCATATTAGAGATATCATGAAGTGAAACATAATATTGATGTCATGCACATGGAGAATAATATCTACAACTGTTTGATTGGAACATTGTTAGATATTAAAGGAAATACTAAAGATGGGTTGATTGCAAGATTAGACTTACTATCAATGGTAATATGTTTGGAGTTAGCTCCCACTCCAAATAGAAGATGAACATTTCTTCCCCGGATTGTCATACATTATCCAAGAGGGAGAAAATTAGCTTTTGTGAGTGTCTTCATGATATCAAAGTGCCTCAAGGTTATTCTTCAAATGTAAAAAAAGTTTTGTCTCTTTTAAGGATTTGAAGTTGATAGGTATGAGATCTCATGATTGTCACATCATGATGAAACAACTTCTTTCATTTGAATTGGGTGGAATATTTCCCATCCATATTAGAAATACTATAATGAAGTTGTGTTATTTTTTCAATACAATTTTTAATAAGGTGATTGATGTGAATTCTTTAAAAATTTGGGAAAAGGATTCAGTTTCTATATTTTTCAATTGGAAATGTATTTTCCTCCATCGTTTTTTAATATAATGTTGCATTTAAAATTTCATTTGGTTCGTGAAATAAAGCTTTGTGGACCAGTATATCTATGTTAGATGTATCATTTTGAATGGTATATAAAAATATTGAAGGGGTATGTTAAGAATACATATCGATGTGAAGCCTCCATTTTTGAAAAGTATATTTTTGAGGAGGTTGTGGAGTTTTTTACAAGCTACTTGGCTATGGCGGAGCACATAGATTTTCCTCCATTTCACCATGAATGAGTTAATAAAGAGGGAAAGGGGATTCATGGCTTGAAATTCAAAGCATTGTCAGCTGAAAAGATGAAGAAGGTATAATTATACATCATGAATAACATATCTAATTCTCAAATGTATAACACATTACATATTAATGTGTTGAAACAATGACATCCAAAGAAGAAAGAAATGTGGATTTTGAATGAGCACAACAAAACATTTGTGACATGGTTTAAAAAGACCTTGCTTGGTAGATCATATGTATCTGAGAAATTAAGATGGTTAGTGTGTGTTCCATGTTTAAATGTGATAACATGGTCTGTGTATGACATTAATGTCTATACATTTCATACGAAAGCTCATAACAACAGAAGTGCAGTTCAGAATAGTGGTGTATTAGTGTTTGCAGAAGAAATTCATTTTTCAAGTTCCAAATACAAATACCCAATTTCTACATCAAGTGCATATTATGGGGTCCTTTAATAAATATAGGGGGTTGATTACTTTAAAATTAAATTTTTTTTAACTACAAATGGTTTATCGGTAACAACAATGTCTGACACGATGAATTTTGAATGACAGTTGTTAATCAGAATATATTGGATGACACAAAATATTCTTTTATAATGGAAACACATGAAAAATAGATTTTCTATGTAGTTCATCAATCGGATATGCAGTGGTCTGTTGTTTTACAAGGGAAAAAACAATATGTTGGTGAGGATCAACTTGATGAAGATGCTGATTTATGTGATATCACTACTTCCATGGAAATATTAGTAGAAAATAATTATGAGTATGTTGAAGAAAAGGTTTATGCCATAAGGAATAGTCATGATAATATAATTTGGGAAAACAATCCATTTGTACATTCCTAATATTATAGGTAACATATGTTTATTTCTTATTTAGGTTTATTTTTTTCATAAAATTCTAGATATTGTAATTTTTTTATTTATTAAAATACATATTAAAACAAATAAAAAAAAATTATTCTACTTTTGTTTAGTTTAGATGTTTACCATTACGTAACATATATATCTATTGATTTTGTTGAATGAAAATTACATTACCATGTTTACCATGTTTACCATGCTTACCATGTTTACCATAGTTTACCATAGTTTACCTTTATGTAACATATATATTTATTGATTTTTTTTAATGAAAATTACACTACCACGTTTAATGTGTTTACCATCTTTACCATTATTTAACATGCTTACCAAAATTACCATGTTTAATATTACAAAACTTATTTTAGTTTTCCATTTTTTGTTTACATTAGTATTGTAATATTTGAATTTGTATATTTTTGAACTAATGTTTGCTTTCTTGATTGGAAAGATGATGATAGATCAATCAGTTTATCAACCACATGATTTTAGATATGAGCATCATGATCATACCACTAGGGAGGAACATTCACAAGGTCCTATTGATGTTCCCCAATCTTCTTCATGTGCTCCCATAATGACAAATAAGAGTTCCAGAGTCAGTAAATGTGGATGCACACATTTACCAAAATTATCACTTGCCCATAGCTATGACCAGAGGATACTCCTTGATTTTGATAAGAATTATATTCAAAATAGTTCAAATGAAAAATATTTTAAGAGTTTTATATCAACTCAGGGTAAAAGCAAAGTAATAATTTTGTATGATGATTAGATATGTGTGGAAAAAGTGATAATATCTCAGTTGTGGAAGATAATTTTTGTAAGGTATTTTTTTATTATTTGGATAATATTTAAAAATTTCTAGTATAATATGTTTTACCTCTTCTTTATCAGATGACATTTGATATTCCTAACATTGGAGGAGTCATGAAGAAATCTTTATCAATGTCTCCTGGGAGATAGAGGGATTTCAAATCAACCCTCACATCTGATTTCATTTTTGGTCAAAGGAATCATGAAAATCCATGTTATATATATATCCTTTCATAGATGAAGACACTTGGATAAAGTTTTTTGAAAGTAGAAGAAAAGATTCATTTTTAGTAAGGGCAATGTAAACTTTTATATTATTTCTTATATAAATTATTTATTGATATTTTTTAATTATTTATTATTCTTAATTTATAGAAAACTATGACATCTCATCAAGAGATCCAATTTAAAAATGTATACCTTTTATGTTTATCTCAAGGAGGGTATACATTATTGAAATAACAAATGATGGTGAAAAAATTACAAATACTAAGAGATGAGTCTTCAAGCTCTGGAGTGGATTCCCCTCCATCTCCTCCATCTAGACATGAAAAATAGAAGAGATATTGGATGAGCAAAAAGGGGAAATATCTTTTGGAAGAATCGAGAATCATAGCTGATAGGATTTTAAGATATTTATTTTATTTATTTATGTTTATTATATTCTTTATATAATTTGAATCATTACATAAATTTTCAATTAATTAATACTGGATTATCTTGAGGAGAAGAGCTCACAAAAAGTATTTACAACTGTGGGGAGGCAAGAGAACACCCCAGTTGTGTACGAGGATATATGACAGATGTATCAGTAAGAAAAGTGCTACCACGTTCTTCAAATTCTTTCATTTAGGGTGTTTATAAAAAAATTGAATTCTTAGAGGTTGAAGTTCATAATGTTAATACGACGATGGAGGAAAATATTAGAGAATCGGTACAGTCTATGTTTGTAGACATGAAAAGATAATTTCATACTGCAGCTCCCACTCCTCTAACTCCCTCTATAGACTCCATTATTTATCCTCCACTTCCACAAGTAAATCCTGCTCCCCCACCTCAACTTTTAGACCCCATTTTTTATCCTACTCCTCCACCACAACTTTCTACATATTTTTAGTTGTATGTTGATGATCCTCACCATTATATAGTTGCATATGGGTTGGTATATTGTATAAAAGGTACATTTCATCATCTTTCGTGAGTGGTAGAGCATCATAGGGTCACTTTAAATGATATTATAGATAGATCATCACAACTACTATTACCTTTAGATGAGGTGATGATTGTTGGACATAGTATAGTCCACATTTTAGTTTGGCCGTCAAGACTTCTGCGACAGACTACCAAATAGGTATGTATGTTATATAATTTATTTTATTTTTTCATTAAATTTGTTTTAACATTTGAAAAGTAATATATTTTTCTATTTATATTTATAGTAATTATTAAAAGTTAATGAAATTTTGTATAGACAACAACAAAGACAAATTTCTATGACATCAGATACAGATTCTAATAGTCTTGAAAGATTTCTAGGATATTCAAATTTGTTGGCAGATCATTATGATTTTCCAATGGAAGTTCATTTTTGTGGATGTAAAATAAATTTTGGGATTATGAAAGATGATATCATGGAGCTTGTTACTGGACATAAGTTGGGAATCAACGTGGTGGAAATTTTTTCCATGTATGTCTTAACACCTTTCCCTACGTTATATTTATTAAAAATGTATACTTATGTCTATTTTGTATTAGGTATCTTTATAACATGTGTGAGAAGAATGAGAAGAAAAATTTAAATGGATTCATGGACCCTCATTTTATTTACCCAAAAGCAAAATCATTGGATGAGGAACAAAGAACACTTTATATTACTGAATGATTTGAATAGAATATAATCACACAGTTTTGGATTATATCTTTTTTTTGAGAGGTATGAAACATGTATCTGGAAAAGTGTTCATTATCATTTAACATAAAAAACAAAAAACCATAAATTTTATTCTATATTAGTGATCATTGTATGTTAGGTGTTTTTTGTCCACATGAGAAAACACTTTATTGAATTTTCTCTGTCCATGGTGATGTGCGGGAATGTTTTAAAAATATGTTGCAAAAAAAAGTTCCAATTTATTAATATTTGTTTATATTATAATGAATTTTAAATTTATTCCATTCGTATTATTTTCTAATAGGGGATGGGTCTACTTTTGAGAAAACACAAATAAAAAGAGTTCTAAGATCAAATATGTAAAAGTAAAGGTAAATATCAATTTATAATTTTTACATTTCGATGTATTAAATAAAAATGATATTATGAATTGGTAATCATTTAAACAGAATTGTCAGGAACAAAAAGGATTCATCGAATGCGGATATTATATGTTAAAATTTATGTATTAAATAATTACAACTGGAACACATGTGAAGTTTGAACTAGTAATATTTCCTTATAAACTTTTCCATAATATTTCATTTGATTTATTCATTATACATGTTAACTACAATCCTATTAATTTTTAGCTATTTGATGACCCTCAACCCTATATTTCTAAAGAGTTCAAATATTTACAAGTGGAATGGTCAAATTATTTTACTGGTTTGATTGGATTTTTGTTTGTTTGTAGTGTAAAATGTAATTTTGAATATTGTAATTATAATTGTGTATTTGGTAGTTTTTTTGTTGGATTTAGTTTTTTTTAAGTTGACATTGTATGTTTGGAAATATATATATGTGAACGTTTAATTTTTCTATGGTTCTTTATATTTTGGTTTATTTCTGATGTTTTTATGGTATGGAATGTAGTCTCGTTTTGGTCTAATTTTGGCCAAGTTTCTACTTGTCTCATACTTTGGTAGAGCATAGTAATGGTTTCATGGGGGTGGGGGTGTTTAGGGGGGTGGGGGATGTCCAATGGATAGGGAGTGTTTAGGGGGTGGGTGTCTAAGGGGATAGGGGGTTGTCCATGGGGGGTGGGGTGGTGTCTAGGGGGTGAGGGTGTCCTAGGGGTGGGGTGTCTAGGGGGTGGGGGTGGCCAGGGGGGTTGTCCAGTGGGTGAGAGGGTGTCCAAGGGGGGGGGGACTGTCCAAGGCAGTAGGGGTGTCCAGGGGGTGGGGGTTGTCTAAGGTGGTGGGGTGTTCAGGGGGCGGGGGGCTCTGCAGGGGGTGGGGTGTCCAAGGGGTTGGTGAGTGTGCAGGAGGTGGGGGGTTTCCAGTGGGGTGGGGTGGTGTCCAGTGGGTGGGAGGGTGTCCAGGGGGTTGGAGGGTGTCCAGGGGGTTGGGGTTTTAGGGGGTGGGAGGGTGTCCAGGGGTGGGGGTCTCTAGGGGTGGGGTTTGTCCACTAGGTGGGAGGTGTCTAGGGGGTGGGGGTTTCCAAGGGGTGGGGGTGTCTAGGGGAGGGGGGTCTAGGGGGTGGAGGACAGTCTAGGGGGTATCCAGGGGGTGGGCAGGTGTCTAGGGGGTGGGGGGATGTCCAGGGGGTGGGGTGCTTATGGGTGGGTGGGCATCGAGGGGGTAGAGGGATGCCTAGGGGGTGGGAGTGTTCCAGGGGGTGGGTGGGTGTCCAGGGGTGGGAGGGTGTCTAGTGGTTTTGGTTTGGTTTTAGACTGTTTTTGGTCTATTTTCTTCTTGTTTTAGGACTTCTTTGATAGATCATTATTATGGTTGAACTGTTTTATTAAAAAAATTGGTGTTTACATAGGTTATTTTATATCCAACATAATATATGCATGGGAATGGTTTTTAAGATGGTTATTTGATAACCGATGTAGTATTTATGTTTTCATGTCGGTTAAAAAATAACCAACATGACAAACCACTTCGCAGACTGGTTTATCATGTCAGTTATGTAAATAATAGACGTGATAAACATGTTTTTTGCATCGGTTATTTAAAAACTTATGTGAAAAACACTTCATAAGGGTTGTTTAATATGTCATTTATGTAAGAACCGATGTAATTAACAATATACCACATCTATTATTTAAAAACCGATGTAATAAATCATGACTCTAAACCGTTTCCACATCGTTGTTTTAGGAACCGAGGTGAAAATCGCTTCAGATTTCAGTTTTTTTCATCAGTTTTAAAATAAACGATGAAAAAAAGAAATATTTATGTTGTCCCCTTTAATAACTTCAGCCAAAAACGATGTAAAAAATAAAAAATAACCAGCGTAAAAAACATTTTTTCACAAGTAGTACACTCTAATGAGAAAAGGTGTTGCCACTTCAACCTCATAGAATCCTCTAGTTCCCATATGGCTTCTTCACATTTTTGGTTCCTCTACAACACCTTAACTAGGATGGTAGTCTTTTGGTATAGAGCCTTGTCCCTATGATCCATGATCTCCATCGGCTACTCCTCATAAGAGAGGTCAGGTGCCAATTGTACCACCTTTGGATTTAGCACATGTGAAGGGTCAGGTATGTACTTCCTCAAGAGGGGTAAATGGAAGATGTCATGAACATGTGCTAGATTTAGAGGAAGTGAAAGCTGATAGGCCACTGCTCCTACAAGATCAAGAATTTCATTGGGGCCAATATACCTAGTACTGAGATTCTCATTCTTCCCAATGCTTATGAATCACTTACAATGTGAGATTCGAAGAAAAACTTTGTCACCAACATCAAACTTCAAGTCCCTTCAACGGTTGTCAGCATAGCTCTTTTTCCGACTCTGAGGAGCCTTAATGTGTTGATGGACAGAGTGGACCTTTTTTTCATCTCATGCACAAGATCAGGGCCAAGAATCTATGTCTCACTAGATTCATCCTGAAAATTAAGAGTTCTACATCGCTTCCCATATAGAGCTTCATTGGGTTCCATTTAAATGATCAAGTGGAATCGTTTGTTATAAGAGAACTCAACTGATGGTATATGTTAATCTCATCCACCTTTAAATTCCATTGAGCATGCTCTTAGCATATCTATGAGTGTTTGAATAGTCTTTTAAGATTGGCCATCAGTTTTGGGGTGAAAGGTCGTACTAAAATTCAATTTAGTACTCAGATCATGTTGACGACTTGTCCAGAATTTTTATGTGAACCTTAGATCACGATCAGATATGATAGAAATTGGAACTCCATGCAGCCTTACCACTTTTTTCATGTAAATCATGGTAGGTTGATCAACAGATAAATCTCCCTGAATAGAGACAAAATGGGTAGTCATTATGAGACGGTCTATAATAACCCATATTGAATTGTTTCCTTTGGATGTTCTTGGGTGACCAGTGACAAGGCCCATAGTTATATTGTCCCACTTACATACTGGTATGGGTATTGGTTGCAATACCCCTTTATGAATTTGTCTCTCTGCCTTCACTTGTTGACATACTAGGCACCTTGAAGTGTAGTCAGCAATCTCCATTTCCATATTATCCTACCAAATATGATCATGAAGGACCCTATACATTTTTGTGATTCTTGGATATATAGAAAAATTATATATATGAGCTTCATACATCACCTCCTTCTTTATTTCCAGAATAGATGCAACAAATAGTCTTGTACAAAATTTAATTACACCATCTTGATCAGTATTGCACTAAGTAAACTTTCCATCCTTCACAGCCTCAAACTTTATCTGTAACAAATGATCTTCTTTCTAAGATATTTTGAGCTTCTCTAGTAATGATGGTTGAGAAATAAAATGGGTTATGGTTGATGATGTCCCTTCCCTTATAATTCCCATTTCTAGCTTTAATTGGTCATTGATCAAAGGATCACTTTGAATCTACATCATAGACAGAACAACTGGTTCTTTCCTTCTTAATGCATCAGTGACATTATTTTCTCTTTTAGGATGATAATGAATGGAACAATCATATTCTTTAAGAAGTTTGATCCATCTCTTCTGTCTCATGTTCAATTCCTTTTGTGTGAAAATATACTTCAAATTTGATGATCTATGTATATGTCACATTTTTTCCCACAAATATTGTGCCTCCATATATTTAGAGAAAAAACAACCACCTCTAGCTCTAGATCATGATTAGGATAGTTCTGCTCATGGGTCTACAATTTTTGAGATGCATAAGCAACGACATTGTCATTTTTTAGGAGAACTCACCCAAGCCCTTTCAGAGATGCATCACTAAAAATAACAAATCCTTCTTCACTTGAGGGAAAAACTAAAACGGGTGTGGTAACCAATCTATTCTTCATCTCTTGGAAACATTCCTCACAATACTTTTCCCAGATGAACTTAACCCCTTTTCGAGTTAGCTTAGGTAATGGATTATAAATTCATGAAAAGTTTTTCACAAACCACCTATAATTTCCCTCCAATCCAAAGAAACTTCTAATCTCAGTTAATTTTGTAGGCTGAGGCCAATAATCTATAAATTTTTTCTTTTCATGGTCAATTGTGATTCCTTCATTGGTTACAATGAGCCTCAAGAAATAAACTTATTGTAACCAAAATTCACATTTTCTGAAATTTCTAAAAATCATATCCTTTTATAGAGTTTTCAAAATAACCCTTAGATTATCCATCATGCTCTTTGTGACTTTTAGAATATATCAGAATATCATAAATAAAAACTACCACAAAGTTATCACGGTAGTCCTTAATTACCCTATTCATCAAATCAATAAAAATAGTCGGTGTATTAGTCAATATGAAGGGAATAATAAGAAACTCATAATTCTCATATCTCGATCAGAAGGTAGTTTCTGTAATATCTTCTTTTCTTCACACTCAATTGATGATAATCAGATCGAAGATCAATCTTAGAGAAAAATTGATCCCCATGAAGTTGGTCAGATAAGTCATCAATTCATGGAAGAGTGTATTTTTTCTTCACTATGATCCCATTTAGTTCTATATAATCAATACATAGCCACATTGATCCATCCTTCTTTGTCACAAAGAGAATAGGTTCTCCCCAAGGGTACACACTCGGTGGGATAAACCCCTTCTCCAAAAGATCTTGGAGACATTTCTTTAATTCCTCCAGCTCCACATTTTCCATCCTATATGGGGTCTTTGATATCAGATGAGATCCAGGAATGAGTTCAATGGATAACTCTACCTCTTTTTATGGGGGAGGTTTGGGTAACTCCTTATGAAATACATTAATGTATTCATAGACAATGGGGAGATTTTCTATCCTTATACTCTCATTTACTTTTTATTCTTCACTGATCAACTCTATAATGAAGGATATAAGAGGTTATTATAGACATAGATCAGGTTTATTTATCTCTCCTTGGAAGATAACTATAGGTTTTCCATTCAAGACTACTGATATTTTCTTTCTTCTGCATCTGATCTTAGTATTATACTTTGAGAACCAATCCATCCCTAGTATAATAATGATTTTAAACATGGGAATGACTACTAGATTTGAGATAATAGTGTGCTCACTAAAGTAAGTACTAGATTTTATAAACACATAATATTTGTGGATAATCCCACCAAGAGTCTTTACTGATAACTCTAATTTTAGAAATTTAGGGGTTTATTCTAAATTCTTTACAAACTTGTAGGAAATAAAGGAATGTGTAGAACCATAATAAAAAATTGTACTTTCTGTCTTTGATATAACAACAAGAGTACCTACCACCACATCATTCAAATCTTTAACATCAACTATTGTGATAGAAAAAGCTTGACCATACTCCCTTGGCCTTTTCTAAGTCTGATGGGGGTCCCTCTCTACTGCCCTCAGATTTGGACAGTGAGTGGGAAAGTGACCAAGTTTTCCACACTTATAACATTGGACATCAGGTAGGGCCTTCACCATATTCCCTTTTTCATTAGTTTTTGGGAGTTCAAGCTTCACCTAACTATGACAATTCTGTGAAATATGGCCATATCTTCCACACTTTTAGCACTTCCTGCTCCCAAAAAAGTAGTTCCCTGAATGCTACTTCCCACATTAATTACATGTTGGATGTTTCACTTTCTTGCCTCCTCTTCCAGGATCAAACATCCTCTATAAACCAGGCTCCATTTATATATTCTTAACTTTGGATTTATAGGACTATTGTGTCTCAACAAACTCCAGCTCAACATTCATTACACACCTTACGATCTCCCCATACCTGTCACAGTCTCGGTTGGCTGGTTTCTTTCTTAGATGAGGTCTTAGTCCACTAAATAATCTATCAACCTTCTCATTTGGATCCATGAAAAATATAGATGTGTAAAATGAAACCCTTGTGAAGTTCATCCTGTAGATTCCCATAGATTCATTCTTCTACTACTTTAGCTTGAGAAATTCCTTATCTATCTTTGTTCTCAAAGAATGATGGAAATACTTTTTTATGAAGATCACTCTAAACTCTTCCCACTTCATAGCTTCAACCACCAATCTTGGACTTGTGTTTTTAATAATCTCCCACCACTGATCAAATTCTCCCTCTAAGTGGTAAACAGCTTGGTTGAGCTTCTCTTATTTCAAAAAACAAATCAGAGAAAAGAGCTTCTCGATAGAGCAGATCCACTGTTTAGTAATCAATGGGTCAGAAGATCCACTGAAGGTTGGTTGTCGTTAACACATAAAGGACATAACATAATTTTATTCTCTTCGTGGTGTAATCAGTCTCTCATCTTGATTCAAGTTATTTCCCATAACATAAGTTAGTTGGTTCATCATTCTCGTGAAATTTTCCATTTCGACTTCCATCAAATGGTCATCAGTGCATGGTCAATTGTGGTCACCATTCGGATAGTTCCTCCTATTGCCCACAATTTTCTAAAATAATAAAACCTTAGTTATAAGCTTACTTAATTTACAAATTGTTTAACTATAAAGGGTTTTTATGTCTTAAAACATTAGGCTTAAACATAGTATTCTTTAACAATAATTATATTTCTCTATAAATACTTCATAATGACTTATAGAAAGATTGTGATTAACCAAACATATCCCCCAGGACTATCAAGACAGAAGTACAGAAAGGGTTTTTTTCATGTACCAGGATACCTTAGGTCAAGACCAAAACTCTTTGTCAGTGTTTCCACTCCTTGGTACATCCGTTCTAGATCCATATCCACTTTTCTGTTTCCAGAACGGGATTTATTTGTTCAAAAACCACTTAATTAATATTTCACAAAAATACCAAGAAAATTTCATATATTTAAATGTTTGTATAGGGATCTTCCTAAATTATTTATCACTTAATTTATAAAAATAACTAAACCTCCCTTATATACCAACTATGAAATTCCAACTATTTATTACATAATGTTTCCATACAATTTAAAAATATAGGATCTTTAAAGTCTAGTGTCTTGGAAATTAGGAACACTATACTTGAAAACATTAAAAATTATTAAATTACACTTGTAAGGCTTCATCATAGGTTCATCCTAAGTATAATTACTACATATCATAACCTGGAGACATAAATCAATGGAAAGGGAGAGCAGAAGTCCTAGTAAAGAAAAATTGTGAAACAATTTACATGTGATCTTGAGCGATATCAATAAGAACATGAAGGATATCATAATGGAATGATAAATAGGCATATCATATGAATAAATGACTTGAAACATAACTTGAAAGTTTTTCTAAAACATTTAATTTAGTCATTGATGAACATATCATCAAGGTTCAACCCCATGGTGTCAAAAATGATACCAAGGTTATTCACAAAGGTATCGTAAAACCTGTCATATCTAGAGATTACATTCTTTACCCAATGCATTGGAGAAATATAAAGTAACATCCTTAATATGTCTATATTTTCATTTGAGTTTCATATATAACAATCAAATATTTCATAAATAACCAAAAGAGAATAAAACAAATGGGTTTCATATCAAAATAGTGACTTTTTAAAAAGTGCTTAAAAACAAGATCATTATGTCATTTATAACCCATGGAAAGGGAATGAGGGATATATATATATATATATGTGTGTGTGTGTGTGTGTGTGTGTGTGTGTGTGTGTGTGTAAATTATAGAATAAAATATATCATTATATGTCTTTATGAATACCCCTAGAACATAAATAGGTTTTTGTATTCACAGAAATAAAATAAGATAATTTCTTGAGAAAAAGACAAAGATTTTGTGACGAAAATTCGGCAGTATAACGGCTATATAACATAGTTTTAGAAAATGTTAAAAAGAGAGGGGACAAGGTCACACAATCATAGATAAAAAATAATACATTATAGGGATAAAATATTGTGTAAATAAGATCATGGTATGGATTTTATAATGACATTTCATATGAAAAAGGAAACTTGAAAGATAAGAGAAGATGTTATTTCTTTTGCGAAAATTCGGCAGCCGAACAGCGTCACTTAAAATTCATAAAATTTGTTGATGAGAGTGGAAAGGTTCTCTCATTATTTGGAAATAAAAAGGACATAAATAATGATATAGAATAATATACCCCCACATAATAAAATGGAAACTAGAAGACATAACATAAAGGAATCCATGACTAAAAGAGGAGGGTGAAAGCTTCCCCTACCCTATAGAGTAACTTCGAAAACACAAATGTAGGGACCTTGGAGGGCCTGAAGGCACCTTGGGAGGACTCCTTGTGAGGTAAAAAGACCAGATATTTGTTTAGGGGGAATTTTTAATGAAATTAATGAAGTAATGGGTTTTTATTTATAGAAAAAGTGATGGAATATTTTATTAATTTCTAAGCGACACCTCATTAGTGGTATTTGCAAAAACCATGGGCTTACCATGTTATTTTCTAATGGTATTAGTCACTTGGAACACCTCATAACATAAATTAATTTACAAAAGTTGACCAGAATTATTGAATCATGATTATATCATTAATGATGTCATTAAACACACTGAAACTCAAAATTGTATTTTTACTATTCACCAAAAATTCAACTATTTCAGAAAAATCCAAAAAATTCACCCAGACCATTTTTTGATTTGTAGAATCCAAAAGTGAACTCCATTTTATAAAAATTAATTTCATTTTAAATTAAATAAAATAACCAAAATACTAATAGTTGACAAATAATTACTAAAACATTTATGTGCTTATACTATGATATATTTATATCACATTACCACTTAAGATGACAAAAACATATTTATACCTCCTTAAGTGATGTTACTAATCTATTGGTAAAATTACCATTCATAAGGGTAAAATTACTATTTCAAAAGGAAAGTCATTATTCACCAAAAAATTATTTTGATCTTATTGAATGACATTTTTCAACCTGATTACAACCATATATGTCATATTTTTTAAAATCATTTCATAAAAAAAGGCAATTAATAAAAAAAATATTTTTTTCCTATTCATCAAAAAAACTATTCATAAAAAACACTATTCATCAAAGACTATTCATCAAAGACTATTCATCAAAAAACATTATTCAAAAAAAACTATTCATCAAATTGAACCTTCTTAGAAAACTTCTAGAAACTCATCCTAGGTTAATTTTTACATTGGAAATTAAAAAATGATGCTTATTTTACTATAATTATCCTCTATGTATGAAAAATATCTTAAAAGTACAATTATTAATTCTAAAATCAATTTATCAAATTTATATTAATTAAACATTTAAAAATCTATTCCTAAAATTGGAATGAAGAAATAAAAATTTTATTTATACAAAAAGAATACACAAAGTAACTAAGGCCTTATTACATAACCCCTTATAATACCTGCCTTGGATCTAAGAGTTAGGTGTGCAATGGTGATAGAATCTTGGGGCGACTTAGACAACATTGCTCGAGTGGTAATTTATATCAGCTTCAACTTCTCCCTTAAGCAATTCCATTCGAGCTTAATATGTTGGTGTTCATCTTGGGCTTCGTCCAGAGCTAAGCCCAGTGATGCTACCTCTTTCCCAAGATCCAATGGATAGGATTCATACTACCCGAGTCTACGAGATGAGGCCATCGACTCTTATTTTTATATTAATTAACCATTATCATTTGTTTTTATAAATAATAATCATAACGTTAAGAGTATAGTATTCAATGGTTATATTGAACAATGGTCATATAAAACTCAAAACCCAATGGTCTCATTCTAATTATACTCACTTCATTAATTAAAGGATATTTTTTTGTTGAGTATAAAATAAAATAAAAGACAAATTTAGGAAACAAAAATTATTCAATTGTTTGGGTCGTTACATTAATAGATGGTTGCCTTTTATCTGGATTACCTGTTTATACATTTTGATTAATTACATAAATCATTTAATGTCTCCCATTATTTTATCGGATTCTAGGAACCCTCTATGCTAAAATTATACTGCTCTCTTGCTTGAGTATTTTAGTGGAAAGGATCCTGAAACCACCCCTAGTAGTCTACAGTCTATGGATACACCACTAATTGGAGGGTTCTAGGTGGGCTCTTGGTTGTATGACCTATTTAACTTGTGGCTCCTTGATCTATTGGGTGAATTCTGAGCTTCTTAAAATCAAAACTCAATTTACTCAATGCTTTCCTATAAAATTAAAACAATCTATCTATGGTTATTTTTTTTGAAATTTTAGTTAAGTTAACCCATAATTCTTATAAGGAATCCCAAGAAGTAAGAGGCACCCTCAGCTATGGCATGACCGACATCCTCAAAAAAGACAATTTTTCCAAATTTGAATGACGGAAGGTTGGTATGCCTTAATATATCTTTGAGGGTTTTTATAATGTGACAAAAGAAATCATTTTCTATTTTTATAAGCACGTACTATGTGATCAAACTCACAACTAATCATTTAAGGAATATAAATTTCATCAAATAAAATGTTCATTTTATCTTGAATGCTTTCTTATTATTATACTATGTGATTATGAAATAAACTACACATGCACAAAATAATAAACCATTCAAAAACATGAACACTTGATCATGAGTCGGTTATAATGGTTGATTTGTTGAGTGAATAATGGACCAACTGAGACCCTAGGGACAATACTTTTAATTGGGAGGCTTGAAACTTGAATATCAACGTCTGCTCATCCAATGCATCCAACTCCTGTTTGTTGTGTCACTGTCACATGGCGCGAAGTGCATCATACCACATCTCATGATTATACAACATTACTCACATGTAGGCGAGAGGATCTCAGGGTATAAAATAAAACTCTGAGAATGGGCATACATGCTCTTATACATATAATGACACTTAAGATGACATACAAATCATATTTTATTTAATTAGACATATTATTAAAAAAACATTGTAATAAATAAATAATTAAATAAATGAAAATAAATAAACAACCACCATACATGCATTGGTCAGTCTCCAACTCATGATCAGCATACACATTAAACTCGCATATATGAACTAAATGTAGAATAAAATTAAACTTTAATTAAATAAATTCTGAGGGAATTATTTATTGAATTAAAATTTTACTCTAATTTTAATTCATCAAATTTTTTTATTTGTTCCCGATTAATTAGTTTAAATTTGAAACTAAAAAATTAAATTAAATTATGTATTTAATTAATCTCCTAATTAAATTAATTTTTTCGTAGTAATAATTAAGCCAAAAATTAATATTTAATTAATTTAATTATCTATGATAATTAAATTAATTATTTTAATTAGCTTTTGGTTAAATTAAAATTAATTGTGCCCCTCAAACCCCGAATAGGCCTATGCAGGACAGACTGGACATGTGTTTCCCCATCTAGGGTTGTACGGACCTCGTGGAAGGGATTGCCTTATGCCATTTGTTCGTCCTGGTAGCAGATCCGGTCAGTGCCCGGGTTCATCCAAAAAACACGACAATGGAACATGCCACGGGTGGTGGTGGTCCGAGTTGTGGCGCCATGCCGGACAGTAACGGACGAGCGAGAGGGATAGCCGGAGGGGCTCTTCAGTGAGCAAACAATGCAAACACCCAGGAAGGCAACCAGCCAGAAGTGTGACATGGCGAGTCTTGGTGGTTCGCGGGGTGCCAGTTCAAGCGGCTACTGTTAGAGGTGAGGAGCTGGGAGCATCCATCCAGCACACTAGAGCATAGGTGGCCCAGGGTGGCTAGTTGTTATGGCAGGAGGATGCCGGACTAAGGCGGCTCTGGCAAAGAAGGATGAAGTGCGGTGGGATGTGTTGTTGCAGTAGAAGGGAATCGTGCTAGGCCGAGGGCGCATGGTGGAGCAGCACTGCGAGAGGCAGTACAGGAGGCCGGTCTGGGTGGCTGGCCGGCGCAGGGCTGCTACCGGCAGAGGGGTTGTTGCAGGCCTGGTGGTGCGGGACACTACATGGGAGAGGGACTAGCCACGATGGGGAGCGCCAGCCAGGGAGGTGTGGCCACCGGCTAAGGCCGCATTGAGGGGATCCAAGCAGGAATCTCCATGGGAGTGAGAATTTGTGAGGTCTGACGATGGTTCGAGGTGGCTCTGGTAGGGAGGCCGAGCACAGGAAGCAGCTGCGGGGGAGCCTGGGTGTTGCGGCCTACAGGGTTTCGTAGGCTGCAGGTCGTCATTTCGGGAAGAAGGTAGGGGCCACTCATCCCCCCATCCAAACCCCTTTTTTAAAATAAAACATAAACTACTTTACAGCCCCCCCCCCCCCCCTCTAGTTTTCTTCATTAGACCTGGTTTGTATGTCTTTCTCTTTTTTATGTTTTTCCACCAATACTTGCAGAGTCTTCCTTTATAATTTTCCAAAACCTATTTAGAATTTTAAAAATAATAATAATATTATTATTATAATATTTAAATTATTTTAATAAATTTTATAATAATTAAATTATTATTATAATAGAAATATTATTATTATAATGAAATTATTATAATAACAATTATTATCAAAACCCACCAGAAAATACTATTATGGTGTAAACAGATTTAAATAATAAACCAATTGTTCAAAAATTAGAACCTCGTTAAACTACGAGTTTTAATCCGAACCTAAAACTTTAGATGACCACAGAATGGTCATCTATTGTTGGATTAAAATGAGGTATGCGGCATTAGGACCATATCGATGCCCTCTTCATGACTTAAGGAAAATTTAATTTTCTTGGCTTAAAATCGACATGTGTCCCTCTGATACAACTTTATTGAATCGGGCGTGCAGCGAAAGCCCCAAAGAGGTGGTATTTTGAAAACATTCCTCTGAAGATTGATGTAAACTTATCGACGTCGATGAAGAGTTGCCTGGTCAAAGCTGGGAACCACAAGTGAAGGGTTTTAAGCACAAAATAAACCATAAAACTACATGGTTTGACCCGAAATAGCGCACAATGTATACTCATTGTTGGAGATCAGTGCTCGAAGAATCCAAATTCAAATACTTCTAGATCATCCACACACTCTTCATGAATTCCGCAAGAGCACTTTTCTTCGTAATCTTGGTGTTAGCGGGGAATTATAACAATGCCTTTTGACACTCCAACGATCGTCGCACCCCATCACTGGTGATGCCTGAGAGAGTGCTCGATTTCAGTTCCTTGGATTCAGAGCCTCTCTCTCAATTTAATGAGAGAGAGGAGAGGATATAGAAGCGCCATAATAGTGTTTCGAAATCTCTTCTTCTCTTATATTTATTGTTCCATGTAATTACCTAGAAATTCCAACTTGACCCCAGAATAATCGATGCACATGTAACAACATTTTATAACTACTATTCTGAGTCATAAATATTATTATCAATTACTTATAATATATTAAATTATATTACATGCTAATAATTGAGTCATTAAATCAAATCATCGTTCCTACAATTATTAATTTAACCTTGAATACATTTAATATTCCTGAATTAATATTTTTCTTGTATTTACTTAAAACTCGTAAATAAATAAATTCAATTCTCATTATTCTAAAATCAAATAATATGAATTTATTTATTTCATTGGTGTTAATTTTCCCTAAAAAATCATGGACCCCAGTGGTGGGGATCACCATGTCCAAATATCATATTCAACTGAATAGAAAAGATTCTTGAATACGTTATTGTGTGTGACCCTCTAGGCCCATATCTTGGTAGTAGTAAAATGTATTCCCAAACTAAGAGTGAGATTTAGTAACCCATCATGGTCCCTGAAGAGATAAGGATTTTCATAGCAGTAACAACCAACCTATGAACTTTCACTATGTAATATAATCTATTTGTCATTGATATCTCATAAAGAAGGATGCACCCACGTGTCATAACCCTTTTCATGATTCATTGTTTGTTGAATTAACTAGATGGGTTTACCCTCAACTTCTATGGATATGGTCTTATAAATGTACTATCATCCTTATAAACATGTCCTGAGATATATTACTTCCATAACCCAGAAGCAACAAATCCTTTCTTGACCATTCAACCAATGTCATGCCACCAATTATGCACCCAACAAAAAACACCTCACCACGACTTCATTTACATGGTTTTCATCTAGCATCAAAGTACGCAATCAAATGACATACATTGGTAATGATATCAAGTCAGGAAACCATTAAACATGATCATAGATAGTAACATCTAATGATACCTAAAACATGTGGTGTTCCTATTGGCGGGCCAGTCCTCCTGATCTCACTACTTGAGATCACCAAGTACAAACTTCATGAGAAGAAGTCACAATGCTTATGATCCCCCATCACCTGATAGCCAAACATCTAATATGTCTAATCAATAAGATGTATCTAGACCATAGAACATGTATTTAATATTAATGTCATAGTATCTCAAGGTAATCATTATAGCCTGGGAATTGCTACAACCTCTTGACACGACAACTAATCTATAAAAATTACTATTTCAATAGTTGACGCAGAAAAGTCTAAACTATAATGGTAAGTTTTCATCATGTATTGATAACTATATACATGATATGGTAATCAAAATCACTGAATAGTTTGGTCTTGGGAACCCACTATTTCAACATATATATCTTACTGAAGGTTCCTGTTAAGGAATACTGTTTTGAAATCCATCAGTCAAATCTCATAGTCATGGAAAGATGTTATTTCAAGTATGATTATTGTGGATTTGATCATGGATACTAGAGAAAAGTTTTCATCATAGTCAATTCATTAATGTTATTTAAAACCTTTATCCACTATCCTTGCTTTATAGGTACTAACTTGGCCTTCTATGTCCAGTTTCTTCTTGAATACCCACTTACACCCAACATGATTTACATCAACTGGTGCATCGACTAGAGCCCATACTTGGTTATGATACATGGAATCTATCTCATAATTTATAGTGTCTATCCATATTTTATCTTTGAATCTCTTTGTTACTTCATTATAGGATATAGGTTCATTATTGTCCTAAAAATATGTGTCACCATCCTTAGTGACAATGAAACCATATCACTTTGGTTCCCTTACCACTCTTTTAATCCTATGATGTATTTGTGTTTTAGGAACTAACTCTTCCAAAAGGACCTATGGAACTAGTTTTTGTACCAACTCATGTGTATCTTGATCATCAAATTCATCAAATTCAGTATTTCTCCCAATATCCTTTTTGAGGATGTAATCCCTCTCAAGAAAGGTCGCTTGTCTGGCAATAGTCACTTTCTTTTCAAAGTGGGTTGTATAGGTAGTATCCATTTATTTCCATGGGATACCCTATAAAGATACACTTCTTTCCCTAGGGTGCTAGTTTATTTCCTAAGAAATCTTTAACAAACTCCTTGAATCCCCATACACATGTATGTGACAAAGTGGATTTCTTTCCACCCCATAGCTCAAAGGGAATCACATTTTCCACCTTAGTTGGTACTTGGTTTAACATTTATGCACATTTTTAAATGAATATTCTCAAAAAGATTATGGAATATCTACATAACTCATCATTGACCTGAACATGTCCAAAAAGTTAAGATTCTTCCTTTCAATAACAACATTCCACTATGGTGTATATAAGGTGGAGTGAGTTGAGTAGAATCCCAAACTCCCATAAAAGGTCGACGAACTCTTGGTTAAGATATTCTCAACCTTGATCTGATTGAAGAATATTTATCTTCTTATCAAGTTGATTCTCTACTTCAATCTTGAATTCATTTAATTTCTCAAGGGACACTAACTTATACCTCATTAAGTAAATATAGCCATGTCAACTCATGTCATTAGTAAAAGTTATGAAGTAAGAATATTCACCTCTATATTATACTAGAAATGGTCCACATACATCGGTGTTTACTAATCCTAGAAGCTCTGTGGCCCTATCACCCTATCCAACAAATGGGTATTTGGTCATTTTCCCTTGTCAACAATTAGGACATCTATTAAGTTATTTTATCTCATAATATTATAAGTAACCATCTTGATAGTACTTCGTCAAGCGCTTCTCAATTACATGACTGAGAGAGTGAAGCCACAACTGGGTTTTGTATGAGTCATTTTAACTTGGTTTTCTATCAATTTGTAACACTTGGTTCTCGTAATTTAATACATACAGACCATTATTTAAATTTTCCATACCATAACATATGTTTTCCTTAGAAAAGTAACATCATTTATTTATAAACATGAAAATAAATCCATATGTATCTAAAATCATTATATAAGTTATGTTTTCGGTAATACTAGTAACATAATAGCAGTCATATAAAACCAAAATCATTCTCGTAGACAATATGAGGTGGTATTCACCAATGGTAAGAGCAGCCAACATCGCACCATAGGCAGCTCGTAGATCCACCTCAAATCTGAAAATTTTCTGGCATCTACTTGGTTCCTTCTTTTGAATATAGATTTCATCTCCACAGTCTGTATCTAATACCCAATGTGTATAAATGGAAATATTGCACACAATAACAAATGAACCTTTTTCTTCCCCTTGCATTTGAGTACAGTTCCTCTTTCAGTTTCCTGACTTACAACATTCAAAGAATACTACATCCTTTTTTATGCCTTACCTCTAGATATTCTTCTTCTTGGTTGGATAGGTTTTGGAGGCTTTAGATTGATTATAAATCTTAGGACCTTTTTCCTTGTCCTTCCTATTCATTTTCACTATAAGGACTACAAGTTTTTCACACCCCATGTATAACAACCCTGCTCTTTATTTCACACTTAAACATGATTTATTACATAAAATATTCACTTGATATAACTTATATGATAGATAGGTCTAGTGTATTTTGGTCTTAGTAACATTACATAATGACTTAAAACATCAAACACAACATCTTTATTGAAAACATCCTTTACATGACCACTACATTCTCTCGTACTTTGCATTGCATGGGATAACCTGAGGACATGAATAAGAAAAGGGTGATCAATAAAGACCACTAAGGGATTAATAAAGGCATAACTTGAATAATGTAATACATTTTAGGAAATAGGCATATTAATGGAGTGTAAAAGTAACATGAACATAAAGGCATGATATAGCATGATTATCATAACATAGAAATGTGGAAACAACACTTAACATGGTATTAGCATGATCCAAGGCTCATAGAACATGGATCATGATTAAACCCTCATTGTACTTGAATTATCATGAGTAAAACCTCATTTAATTAGATGTATCAGGACACTAATCTTTACCCAAGGTATTGGAGCGCTATCAGGGCGCACCATTCTTAAACATTTCATTTCACACATAAGTGTGCCACATGGATCATAAAACATCGAATCATTCAACATCATCATTTATTCTACAATAAAAAAAACTGGAATAAATACATGAAACTCTATAATCAATAATTAAATTTCAATAAAGTTGAATACCCTTGATGAGATATGGGCATGGTATTCACGACACAATGACTTTTTCTTGGAAAATCGTAGGGCAATTTTAGCAGCATAACGACGTGGAATAAGAATTCATAAAAATGGTTGATGGGAGGGAAAGGGTTGTCTCATCATATTTACATGAAATGGAAATTAATGGGTTCATTTGGATACATTTTCCAACACAAGTAATGGAATTTTATATTCATAATACAAAAGAATTGCTTGAATGTAAATGAGGAGTGAAATTCCTTATAGAATTTTGGCATGGTAACGAGTGTACATGGGAGACATTAATGAGAGATAAATGGGTCTATCACCATTAAAACATAAAGAGGGAAGTATGGGGGAGGTGTGAAATCATACCACAACATTTTTATTGAAATAAAAATGGTATTACAACATAATGAAACATGGATAAAAATAATAAAGGAAGGAATCCCTTACTAGGAAGTGTGATCAGAAAGCCTTGGGAGAGGCTTGAGGGAGGCTTATTGGGAGCTTGGATCACCTTGGGATAATTCAAGTGGGAGGAGGGAAGATTTTTTTCGATCTCCATAGGCTTTTAGTGAAGAGGAAGTGGGAGGTTGGTGGGTTTATATTGGAAAGGACAGGGAATTCTTTATTATTTAGGTTTTGGCCACCGCACATTAAACTAATCAAAACCAAAAACCAACCCATTGTTTTTTCCCATGATATTTTCAAAATGGGAATGGAAAACATTATTTTATAAGGAAAATTGCAGAAATTATTTAAATATTAGGCATGCATATGTGGAGGTGAGTCACACTCTCAAGGGAATCAACTTAAAAAGTTAAAACAATTTATAAGTCTGGGAGGGTCCACTAAAGCTTTGTAAAATAAATCAAACAAAAATAAAATCATATTATTTTAATTTAAAAACATATATTGTCCGAAAATAATTTTTATAGTATTTCATTAAATCACTATTGGGTCATTATGATGTCATAAAACACATTATATATTTAAACGATATTTAATTTTCACCCAAAAAATTGATTGTCTCGGAAAATTAGGAAAATTCACTATTGGATTATTTCAACATCTGGATTCCAAAAATAAAATTCATTATATCTACATAATTTATTAAATATGTGAATTTTTAATTTTAATATAAAAACCGACATTTATGAAAAATTCATGGGTTTTGACAAAGTAGATTTCAAACCTTACTAAAAATTACAATCATACTTATAAAAATAATATGATCATTTATATTTAATGAAAAGTAATTTTGTAATAATATTTCTTTAAAATATTATTAAATTAAAAAATCCATTAATTAATCAAAATATATTTATTAATTGAATATTAACTAGAAATACTATTTCTGATTTAAAAAGTATTTACAAAGTAACAATAAAAAAATGAATGTATATTCTCTATACAAAAATAATATACATAATCATAGTGATAGAGTATTGTTACATATCCCCTTATAACACCCACATAATATAGAAGGGGAAGGTGTTCGATAGTGATAGACTCTTGGGATAGCTTGCATAACATGACTCGGTGGGTAATCTCTATCAACTTCCACTTCTCCTATTAGCAGTTCTATTCGAGCATAACGTATTGAAGCTTAGATTGGGCTTGGTCAAGTGTAAATACCATTGACGCCGCCTACTTTCCAAGCTCTAACAAATGGACTTCTTAGGGAGCAATTCTACTGGATGAGGCCATCGATTCCTTTTTCTGAGTAAATTAGATTTGTTAAATCCCTATATTTATACTAAACATGTGATCATTATTAAATGGATATATGAGAAATGGTCGCAATGCTTAATGGTATTTTAAAATCCAAAAACATAAAACCATGGAAGTACATATGTTTCATATATTTTTAATAAGAAATTTAATAATATCAAGAGAAATTTTCATTAATTAATGTTTGGGTTGTTACAATCTTCCCCCCTTAAGAAATTTCACCCTTGAAACTTACATTTCTTACACTAAATAGATACCGGTAACTCTACTTCATCACTGCCTCTGATTCCCATGTCGCTTCTTCAAACTCGTTGTTTCTCCCCAACACCTCAATGAGAGGCATTTTCATAGTTCGTTGAAATTTTTATCTATAATATAAGATCTTCACTATCTTCTCTTCATAGGAGATGTCATTATCCAATGCTACCACCTTTGTATTGAGTACATGTGTTGGGTCAAGTATGTACTTCCTCAAAAGTAATACATAGAATACATCATGTACTTGATAGAGGTTCAGTGAGAGTGTTAGTCGATAGGCCACTGATGTAATGTGATCAAAGATCTCAAAAGGACCAATGTACCTTGGACTAATCTTTCCCTTCTTCCAAAATCTCATAACTCTATTCTATAGTGATATGCATAGGAATACCATCTATCTGACATAAAACTCTAGGTCTCATTGACAATTATCATCATATCTCTTTTTTCAACTCTGAGTAGATTTAATGTGGCACGGGATAGTGTTAACCTTCTCCACCATTTCTTCGACCATTTTTTAACCTTGGAGTTTTCTCTTCCCAATGTTATCCCAACATGTTGGTGTTCTGCACCTCTTCCCATATAGGGATTCAAAAGAAGCAATTTGGATGCTTGAGTAGAAACTGTTATTATAAGAGAATTGAACTAGAGGAATATGTTGATCCCATCTTTCTTTGAAGTCCATTTTTCATGCTCTCAATATTTCTTCAAGTGTTTAGATAGTCCGCTTAGATTGGCCATCAATTTTAGGGTGATAAACCGTACTGAACTTTATCTTTGTATCCATAGCATGTTGAAGACTCTTCCAAAACATAGAGATGAATCTTGGATCTTAATCGGATATAATCAATAGTGGTACTCCATGTAGCCTTACCACATCTCTAATGTATATCTGTGCCAATTGATCCAATGATAAATCCTCCTGAATTGAAATGAATTGTGCATTCTTTTTAAGAAGATCCACACCAACCAAGATATAATTTTTTTCTATTGGATTTCTTCGGAAGTCTGGTGATAATGTTCATGGTCATGTTCATCCATTTCTATACTGGTATGGGTTATGGTTTCATCATCCCCTTAGACTTATGCCTCTCAACAATCACCTTTTGACACACTAGGAACTTTGATGTATACTCAGTGATATCCTTCTACATTTTATCCCAATAATAATTATATCATAGATCTTGATACACCTTTTTGTTTCCTGGGAGAATGGATTAATTCGAACTAAGTGCATCATCCAAAAGTTCCTTCTTCAGCTTCAGACTTGATGGAACACATAGTCTTGACCCAAATCTCACAATTCCTTATTCATTGACATTTCTCTCCAATGATTTCCATTTTTTGATAGTTTCTACCTTCATCTACATTCCCACATCATCATTTTCATCATCCTTTAACCTTTCCCAAAGAGACTGTTAAGCAATCATTTGTGAAAGGATTGATGATGTTCCCTTCTTTTTGTTTCCCATGTATATCTTCATAAAATCTAAGAATATTTTATCCTTTTCAATTCTCCTAAATGATAGAATTGTTAGGTCCTTTATACTTAGAGCATCTTCCACCTTTTTCAATTTCCCAGGATGGTAATGGATTGAGTAGTCATAGTCTTTGATCGGATATAACCATATTTATTGGCGCATGTTAAACTCTATCTGTGTGAATATATACTTGAGGTTTTTTTGATCCATTTATATTAAAAATTTCTCCCCAAAAAGGTAATGCCACAAAATTTTCAAAGTGAAGTTCACCAAAGCCAACTCTAGTTCATGTGTTGGATATTTTTTCTCATTAACTCTCATTTTCTGTGAAGCATAGGAAATTACTTTGTCATTTTTCATCAACTCACAGCACAGGACCTTCTTCGAAGCATCACTGAATAAAAAAAATGTTCTATACTTGTGGGTACTGTGAGAACGGGTGTAGTGATAAGCCTCTTTTTCAACTCCATGAATCTCTATTCTCATTCATCAACACAAGAAATATTTACTCACTTCCATTTTAGCTTGGTAAGAGGGTTGGAAAATCATGAGAAATTTCTCACAAATCGGAGATAATATCCTACCAACCCTAGGGAGCTACGGAAATCCATTAGCAGTGTTGGCCTCATACATCCATAAATTGTAGTTGTCTTGGAGGGATCCATAGATATCCCATTGCTTGTGATGATATGACCCAAGAATGAGACCTCCTTCAAATAGAACTCACACTTTCTGTACTTTTCATAGTGCTTATCCATTTTCACGATCTCTAGTATAGTCCTTATATTCTTCTAGTTATCCTCCTTGGTTTTGAATTATATTATAATATCATACATAAATACTACCAAAAATCTGTCGAGGTAATCTATAAAAACTCTATTCATCAATTATGTGAATATTTTTGGAACATTAGTGAGTCAAAAAGGAATTAATATGAATTCATAGTGCCCTTACCTTGTAGGAAAAGTAGTCTTGGTGATATCCACAATCTTCACCCTTATTTGGTTATATCCTGACTGCAAATCCACCATGGAAAATTATTATACTTCATTTAGCCGATTGAACAAGTCATCAATTTTTGGGAGAGGATACTTGTTCCTTATTGTGATTATGTTGATCTCACAATAATCAATGCAATGAAACATTGACCCATCCTTCTTCTTGATGAAGAGGACTGGTGCACCCCATAGTGAAGCACTTGGTCATATAAACCCTTAATACATATTCTCTTATAGTTGTTTCTTCATCCCCTCAATCTCTAAAACATCCATTCTATATAGAGTCTTCGATATTGGAAATGCCCCAGGTATAAGGTCAATTGATAATCAAACATCTCTTCTAAGAGAAAGACCATTGAATTCCTCAGGAAACACTTCAACGAATTCCCTCACAATAGGCATGTCTTCAATTATGGTTGCTTTCTTAAGCTCAATCATCTGAGGCAGATAAGCGTGCTTATAGGTTAGTAATATCCGCTCTTGAGATGATAGTGCTAAAAAAGATTCATCTTCCTCATTTCACTTGTATATAATCAGGGGTCGATTCTCCATATAGAGGGTGATTTCCCTCTCATGGAAAATTTATGTTGGATATATATAAGGAAATCCAATCCATGTAGAGAATTACATCAAATTTATCTATAAAGAGTATGAAGAGGTTCTCTGGGAAGTTCAATCCACAAATTATGATAGGGGAGGAGTTATATTACGAGATGAAATGATTACCCCATATTTTGTATTAACTAACATCTTTGCTTCCATGATTTTGGTTGGTGTTGGTATTGTTCTATACAACATTTAGGATACAAAAGAATGCGTATAACTAGAATCAAAAGGTATGTTTTCTATTTTTGAATAAATAACTATCACACCTTTCACAGGATCATTTTGGCGGTAGTGATGGCAAAAAATCACCCTTTCTACCTTGGAAGTTTTTTTTTGCCTCTAAAAACCCTTGGCTTTGGAAACTTATTTTTCATGTGCCCTGATTCATTACAGTTGAAGTAATGAACAATGCCTTAAGCATCGAATGGAGTATTCCTCTCCTCTATCGCAGTTGTGGGTTTCTCTTGTCGTCAGTTAATGGCTAGGTTTCCTTCTCTTCCCCTCCTAAATAATTTCCTCAACCCCTTAAATGAATTTATGGGGTGCTTCTTTCTTCACCTATGTCAAGTGGGGTGATGGATTCTCTTAGAACTGTTGGATTTATCCATCAGACCACCAGAATTAAATTTCATCTTACAATGCTTATCCCCATGATACCCCTAAGATTTTCCGATCTCCATTTCGACCATGTGGGAACATTAGAAAAATTCCTCATAGCTATCGAAGTCACAAATTTCCAGGGATTTCTATAGGCTAGGATTTATCCCACTAAAGAAGTGGTCAACCTTGCATTTTGGGGGTAAAGATAAAGATGGAGGTGTATCATTCAAGAATTATGAAGTTTTCCCCATACGCTCTTATGGATTCGTCATCTTTTTGATTTAGGGAAAGGAATTCCATTTCCATGTTATGTCAGAGGGTGTGAGGAAAATATTTATCAAAAAACATTTTACAGAAATCCTTTCATTCCAATACCACAATCCTCTCCTCAGGATTCGTATTTTTTATCAAATTCCCCCATTGATCAGCTTCACCCTCTATACGATAAGCAGCCATAAAAACCTTATCTTGTTCGGAACATTTAATAATGGAGAATATCTTTTCAATGGAGTTGATCCATTGTTCTGCAATTAAGGGATCAGATGATTCATTAAAAGTATGAGGCCTTTGTCTCAAAAATCTCTTGATTGTGACTTTTTCTTTCTTGGGGGGGGGGGGGGGGGTTGAACATTCCTTTTGACTCGTGTTTCTATTCAATGCTTCAGTTAACGAAGAGAGTATTGTAAAAAAAGTTCTTGATTCCCTCTCCCATCAGATTAGACATCTGATTTGAATAGTCATCACATTGATTTTCACATCGGTTGTTAGCCTGATTCATCTTATTACCATCCATTGGATAGAATAAAAGGAAAGTTATGGGTAACACATAAAGGGTAATCTAAAGACAAAAACAAATGACTTATAAATAACTTTTATTTCAATAACTTATGAATCTATAGGCTTCAATATATGTTATCCATGATCTACTTCCCATAATTTATTCTTAGGGGAATTTTTTATTTCCTTAACAATGGTTCATACTAAGATTGTAAATTTACCAAAGTATATCCCATGGGAGTTTCATAACCATGAGTGAAAAAAAGACCAGTTTTCGTGTACTAGGACACCCTGGGTCAAGCCTGAAACTCCCTATTAGAGTTTTCACTCCTAGGTAAATTTTTGCAAGAGCCCCTTCTACCTACTCATATCCATAACGGGATGTATTTTCCTGATAAACTACTTACTCAATACTCACCAGAATTTAGGGATGTTTTTATTAAACTTATACTAATTCTTAAGACTTTCAATAGGTTTTCCTAATCCTAATCCCAAGAATAACTAAACATATCCTTTGATACTAAATATAACAACACTACTCTTTATTTCACACTTAAAATTGATATAATACATAAAATCATCACTTGAAACAACATAAAAGATTGAGAGGTCTAGTGTATTTGGGGCTTAGGATCATTACATAATGACTTAAAACATGAAACACAACATCTTTATTCAAAACATCATGTACATTACCACTACATTCCCTCATACTTAGCATTTCATGGGATATCCTAAGAACATGAATAAGAAAAGGGTGAACTATAATTTCTAGTAAGGCAGTAAACAAGGAATAACATGAAGAATACAATACATTTTAGGAAATAGACATATCAATGGAGCATAAAAGAAACATGAACATAAAGGTAGGACATAGCATGATTATCATAACATGGAAATATGGAAACAACACTTAACATGGTATTAGCATGAGCCAAGGCTCATTGCCCATGGAGTATTAGTAAAACCATATTTCCCATGAATTAGAATGAGTAAAACATCATTAATCTTGATGTATCATGATGCTAATCTTTACCCAATGCATTGGAGTACTATTAGGGCACACCATTCTTAAACATTTCATTTCACGCATAAGTGTGTCACATGGATCATACAACATAGAATCATTCAATATCATCATTTATTCCAAGATAAATTAATTTTGAATACATACATGAAACTATATAATCAATAACTACTTGTGCATAAAATTTAATACCCATGATAGAAAGATGGGCAAGGTATTCATGATAGAATGACTTTGGCTTTGAAAATCGCGGTGCAATTTCGGCAGCATAACGGCGTAACATAATAATTAATAAAAAAGGATGATGAGACAAAAGGGGTGTCTCATCATATTTACATGAAATGGAAAGTAAGGTTTCATTCAAATACATGTCCCAACATAATTAATGGAATTTTAGATTCATAATACAAAATAATTTCTTGAATATAGATGAGGATATAGAAATTCCTTATTGATTTTTGGCATGGTAACAGGTGTACATGGGAAGAATTAATGAGATATAAAGGGGAATATCACCATTAAAACATAAAGAGGGAAGTATGTGGGAGGTGTGAAATCATATCCCAACATTTTTAGTTGAAATAATAAGGGTATTATGACATAATGAAACTTGGATAAAAATAATAAAGGAATCCCTTACTTGGAAGTGTGACCCCAAAGGCTTGAGAGAGGATTGAGAGAGGATTTTTGGGAGCTTGGGGAACCTTAGGAGGATTCTAGAGATAGAAGGGAAGAGTTTTTTCATGATACAAACGATTTTAGTGAATATTATGTGGGATCTTGGGCGGGTTTATATAGAAAATTAGAGGGAATTCTTTATTATATAGGTTTTGGTCACCAGACATTAATCAAATCAAAACCACAAACCAACCTATGGTTTTTGCCCATGGTTTTTGCAAAAGGGGAGTAGAAAACGTTATATTATAATTTAAATGGTATATATTTTTAAATTATTAGGCTTGCTTATGTGGAGATGAGTCACACTCTCAAAGAGATCAATTTAAAAAGTTAAAATGTTTTATAAGTCGCATAGGGTCCACTAAAGCTTTCTAAAAAAATCAAACAAACCTAAAATCACATTATTTTAATGGTAAAACATATATTGGAAGAAAATAATGTTGATAGTAATGTATTACATCACTATTGGGTTATTATGATGTCATAAAACACATTATATATTTAAACGGTATTTAATTTTTACCCAAAAATTCAACTGTCTCAAAAAATTATTAAAAATTCACCATTGGATAATTTTGAAATCCTGATTTCAAAAATAATATTTATTTTATCTAAATAATTTTCTAAATACGTTATTTTTTACTTTTAACATAAAAATTGACATTTACGAAAATTCATGGGTCTTGAAAAAAATAGCTTTCAAACCTTAATCAAAATTACAATAGTATTCATAAAAATTATATGATAATTTATATTTAACAAAAATTAATTTAGTAATAATATTTCATTAAAATATTATTTAATTAAAAATTCCATTAATTCATCAAAATATATTTTTTAATTGAATATTATTTAATAATACCATTTGTGCTTTAAAAACTATTTTCAAAGTACCAATAATAAAAATGAATGTATATTATCTATAAAAAAATAATGTACATAATCATAGTGCTTTGCTATTGTTACATATCCCCTTGTAACAAACACATAAGATTGAAGGGTAATGTGTGAGATGGTGACAGACTCTTGGGGTGGCTCAGATAACATCACTTGGGTTGTAATCTCTGTCAATATTCACTTCTCTCATAGGTGGTTCCATTTGAGTTTTATGTGTTGAAGATCATCTTGGTCTTGGTCAAGATTCAATCCCAATGAGGCCACCTCCTTTCCGAGATTTGACAAATGGGCTTCATATGGAGAAATTCTACTAGATGAGTCAATCAATTCCTTTGTCTGATTAAATTGAATTTGTTAAAGCCCTATATTTACACTAATCAGGTGACCATTTTGTAACAGCTATATTAGCATTGGTCACAATGTTGAACGGTACTTTAAAATCCAAAACATAAAACAAAGGGAGTACATAAGGTTTAGATATCTTTAATAATACATTTAATTAGATCAAGAGGAATTTTCATCAATGAATGTCTGGGTTGTTCCATCATGTCCTTATCAACTTGTAAAATTTGGTTAAGAAGCTCTAATAGACTCTTATCATTATTTCTCATATTATAATTCAAAATAAAACTAGAGAATGTCTTAGCCAGTGATGATAGTATGAGATATGTATGCAAATCAACTGGTAATTTAATCCTTAATATGCTTAGATGCTAAATGTGGACAATAATCTTGATTACATGTGGTCCAATAGGTGTAGACTCTCCAAGCTTAGTGGTAAATAAAGTATTAGAGATCTGATACCTCTATTATCTCTCTTTCTATTGATAGATTTACAAAAAGTGAGACATCATGCTATAAGAATCACTTTCCTCATGTTTCTTGAAGATCTCATTGGTCATGGATGATAAATTGAGTTGTTGATCATATGTAGAGTCATTCATATGTTTCTCATAAACTGAGTGTTCATCATCACTCACCTCATTTCCAGGCACAACTGGTGAAGGATCTTCTAGAAGATAAAGTTTCCTCTCATGGAGAAGGATAACCCGAAGGTCAATTTTCCACTCCTGGAAATTTTTGTAGGTGAGAAGGTTTTCCTTCTCGAGTATGAATCGCAATGATTTGATTGATGTCATTTTTTATAATGTTTCTACAAAAAATGAATAGATTTCTGTAATTTTTCTTGATAAATATATATAGAAAAATAAATTAATATTTATTAGTCTCTCTCTATTTTTTTGAAACGTAGTATCCTTCACCATTGGCATCAAAATATCTTGTTTCTTGAACATTTAAGTAGTAAGGATCCATATTGACCTTCACATTACCCCAGCTAGGGTTGGTCAAGTAACTTGAAATATTTTACGTAGGCATTCCAAATTCCAACTATATTAACTCACAACTCTTAGATCTATTGAGTGGAATCCCTCATCCTAAAATCCTTAATTTTGGATTTCCTCAACTATTTCTTCTCAGTTGAACTATGTACTTCTAGGGTAGACAAACCTTTAGGTAAGATAAGTTACGTTTACCCAAAACCTCAAAATTAGAATTCCTTGATAATTTAAAGCACCCCAAATATATTTGGTTAAGCACTTTGAACAATAGTTAAAATCTAACTAATGTAATGGTAGGCTATACTGACTTAATATTTAATTGAGGGATTTTATCCTTTATGAATAAATTCCCACTTATTATATTTTCTCATTCTTGTAAATATTAAGTGGGATTTACTTACGTGATTAACCATGTATAGATAATGTTTACGCATAATCCATTTTATTTTAGTTCCAACTTGTATGATTGTTAGTTCATTAATTATGTGATCGTGTCAAACATCCACAATGAATAACCATAAAACTAATAAAAATAAATAAAGGGTATGATCATGAGCTTTATTATTAGTTTTTTTATATAGAAGTTGATAAAATAATCCTAGCCTATAGGATAAACACATTGAATTACTTAAGGTTCATGTTTACAGCTTTCCACCTATCAACCTTTGTATCTCTTTGGATTGGTTTTTCCTCTGATCTTAACTTGAACCGCCTCCACTATCTTGGGAGATCCATCCATTACATATGGCTTTAACTAACATGAAGGTGAGGGGTAAAAAAGGGGTTTACATAAAAGAAATCATGGGAATGTGGGCTCTACAAATTATTGATTAGAAGGCATGCATGTCAACAATTTTAATTTAACAAAATAATTAAAAGGAAACCAATCACATAAAAATGTATATTCTAGCTCATGATCATCAAAAAAATCATGAATCAAATTACACATTTAATAAAAATAGCATTCAATTCTTTAATTTTTCTTATTTAGATAAATTATGCTCGAATCGATTAATAATTATCTTTAATTAATCAAACATTTTTATCTTATTATTTTTATGAATTTCCTTGAGATTCTCATCCATAACTTTGTACATAACTTGTACCTTGGAGGAAACCTGGTGAATACCCATCCAAAACATCCCAGCATGTATTATACTTGTATACACTTTGTTCTTTTTAACATGTAGAATG
The DNA here is from genome assembly GCA_963277665.1 of Viscum album. Lineage (NCBI taxonomy): Eukaryota > Viridiplantae > Streptophyta > Magnoliopsida > Santalales > Viscaceae > Viscum > Viscum album. Next base: position 418,864,124 of record OY728143.1, read on the forward strand.
CTCGTAGAATTATAATTATAAGACAACTCATACATGATGTGAAGTTCTTTGAACATTACGTCGATGTTAATTAAACACACACACACACACACACACACACACATATATATATATATATATCAAAAAACTATCACATGTTGTGTCCCAGATTTATTCACACATGGAAGTACATGTCTCAAGGGTTACATAATATAATAATAAAATTTTAAATCTATGTAATCTAGAATATGCACATAGTGTGTAGATCGGACTACACTGTGTGTACCCTCCTCACCATCCATCAGAAGTTCTCGCCAAGGTAAAAGGTGTGTGAGGTGTAGTTAAAAAATCATTAGAGTACACAGTGGGTCTAGTGGGAAACATTCCATGTAGACTCTTCATTATACGGTCATCATTCAAGAAAGCCATGTATGGTATGCACAACTTAACCCTGACTGAAAGGGACTACACATTGTGTCTAATGGTCCACACAGCCTATAGTCTGGATGACTATGCACAATTCTGTCCTGGTTAACTCATGGTGCAAGAATTAACTACACTGCATGTCATTAATGCACATGGATTGAGTAATTATCAAATTACTCTGGGCATGTCAAACACAACTACATGGTGTTTAATTTGTATTACATGATGTGTGTAGAAGAATACATGGTTTGTAATTATGAATACTTGGCATGTACTATCATGTTACTTATACAGAATCATCGGAACCTCCTGATGATATCCTCGATATTATTTTAATCCAAAAATTATTTATTTCTGTAAGATCTCTGAGAAATTAAGGAGGAAGAATAGATATCAGAATTCAGATTACAAGAATAATTAAACATTAATTGACAAACTAAATTATTAAAGTGTAAATCAAAAACAAATTATTAAAATAATTATAAATGAAAATATGACTGCTCTAATACCACTTGTAGGTTCCATGCACAACAGAAGTGTGGTTGGGTCAGTGCCCAACTTTAAATTTTACCATGATCAATGATTATATTTTTATCAATATGATGATGATCGCCAGTATTTGTAGAATAAAATAAAATATTTAGATAAAGAAGAAAAAAATCATGGAACCTTGATAGAAGGTTGAAAAAAAAATTTATAATTAATTTAATTAAATTAAATAATTACTTCCAAGTTGAATCTTTCTTTATTGATGTGTTTGTCCACGGGTCCAAGGTGCTGCTTCATTAGGATGTAAAATCTAATTATGGAATTTCTCTAGTGGTGATCCACACATGCTCTGCATATCTCAGTACATTGCTGAAGGAGTCTCTTGGTGCTAGTGTGGAAGATATTTTATCTTTCAAAGTCCACCTTTGATCGCCTTGAGAATCGCTTCCAAAGTATTCTCCTGAATTCAGTGATGGGGAATATCTCTTGTTCTTGAGAGTGTTTTTAGAGAGGTAAGGGTACTCTAGGCTTGAGGGCTTTTCCCTAAGGATGTTGTGCTCGTAACCATTTATAGACGGTGGGATAATCCCTTGGCTAATTAGAAAATAATAAAATATTGAGGAATTTAATTAACCATGTAATAATAAATAATTAGAATAACTTTCGTTACTTGTATTATTATTCCAAATGAAACACCATGCCTAATAATTATAACATTGCTATTATTTCCATGGCATGTGATTAACTTTCACGTTATATTTAAAATTTATTTTGCTAAATAATATTTCATATTATTTGTCACTAGACCCTTAACTTGGTCTCCCAATCCTTCTTAATGTTTACCAGGCCTTAAATAATGACTATTAATTTATTAAATTAATATAAAGGCATTATTCACTAATAAATAAATATTATGTATGTAATATATTATCTTGAATAACTAGAGATGAAGTAAATGTGATCTGGAACACTTGAATAATTATTAAACCACAACTAGGAATAATATTTATTCAAATTGTTAAATTATAAATTACTTAACTGAGATACTAGCTACACTTAGTGTGTTACCCTCTATACCTCTATCTCATTGGAATTAGGAAGGCTTTCCAAAAGTTCAAGATTACTATCTTGAAATAGGTCAAGGAACACAAGAGAAATATTTGATGTCTTAAAAATATGTCACCTCATACAAATCCCTACTGTATAATATAATCCATTTGTCCTAATATCTCTAATCAAGTTGGTTGCATTTAAGTGCAATCAACCCATGTGCTCGACTTCTCATTCTTTGAATTACCAAAACTAAACTTTCCTAGAGAACACCACAACCCTGGATTTAGTTAGGATATATTACTTCCATCAAAGGTCCTGATATATCTACTTCTATATAAGTGAAAAATCTTTTCTCGCATTATTCATTAATATAGTATTACTCGTGATTCACCCAAAATATCATATCTCACCACGAATATCATTCATAACCATTTTAATAAATATATCTAAGTGATAGAGTCATAATACCCATTAATAAAAATCATAAAGTCTAAGGACCAATACATACATATGTATATAGAAACATCCAATGACACTTATGAATGTGGATTTCCTACCAGCGGGTCTTGTTCTAATAATATCCTCCTAGATATTACCAAGGGTGAAGACCAAGAGAAGGTGTCGCAATGTTTCATGAGTCCCCACCCCTCATATCCTGTATCATTTTTTCCCTTCAAATGATATGATATGGCCATATAACATATATTCCATAATTTTATCATGACACTTTCGGGTTCTCATCATAGCGAGGATCTGTTATAACCTTTTAGTGTGACCGATATTCTTAGAACATTATCACATACTATGTCACACATAAGAACAATCATGATGTGATAAAGAGTTTATTAATATTCATCCAATGAATACAAGTTTATCATAATGTAAAAAGAAGTTAGTTTCTAGGGAAACAACTCCAACAAACACTTGTAATTTTATAAAATAAAAAGGCACATCCATGTTTTTCACATGACAAAATGATCCAAAATGGGCCATTATCAGACCATGTAGTCTATAAGGTTTAAATATTTTGATAAAATTTGTTTTTAAATAGTTTTTATTTCATTTTATCCCTTATATTTTTAGTTTAACTTCATGGTAAACCCGTTTTCACCTTAATCGCGGCAGTTAATTTTTAATGTTTTTACTATTTATTATGTTATAGAATTAAGTTGAAACTTTAAGATAATATAAATTATGTTTATTTTAAATATGGAATCAATTTTCTTAAGTTCAACTAACAAAATTATAAATATTTAATTTAAAATTGAACCCACATACGTGATGAAAAAGAGGTTTTCCAAAGAAATAATCCTTGAAATATTAAAATGTTTTTATAAAAAATTCAAAATGAAATTGATTCCAATGATCAAAACTAAATTAATTGATATATAATTGATATAATTTTACTTTTAAAACCATATTAAAATAATTTTTATGTTTTCAAAATCATTAAAATATATAAAAATTCCCAATAAAAATTAATATTTTTTACTATTCATGGAAAATGTTATCTTCCCTTAAATTTAAAAAAAATAAACCCTAAGATAATTTTAAAATTGTTATTTAAAAACAGTATTTTATTTTTCCAAATAAATTTTCTAAAGGTGTCAAAATTTAATTATAAAAATGTTCAAAAAATTCAACAACCCAACTTTTTAAAAAAAATACAATTTTTAGGTGTAAAATTGGATTTATTTTATCTAATTACTAGAAAAAACATATGAGTAATGGTAAACATTTAATTAAATATATAATATAAAAATTTCATTAAAATAATTCACCCAATGTTATTTTTTTAATTCATTAAGTAAAAAAAATTGTTCCTAGAAAAATAGTTTTTTCGAAAAAAGATTTCCTTTATTTTCAAACTGTTCTTACTTTAATTTATAATAATTGGTCACTAAAGAATTCATTTTATATAAATTTTAAAACAATATATTTTAATAATTCATTTAATCCTATTCATATCTATCATTATAAGGACTAGTTGATAATATTTTTTTAAATAATAATATTTTTATCGTATTTTTCATTTCATTATAACATGGTGTTTCATGTAATGAAAGTTATTAATGAATTTAAATTTATTCTCAAATAAATATTTCATAAAATCTCATGGTATTACATTATAACCCCATTAAAATGATTTGATACCTTGAAATTCACCACTCTAATAAAAACAAATTAGGATACTTATACCTCATTACATCCTTAGGTTCCCACATAGCTTCCCCAAACTGGTAATTTTACCACAAAACATTGCTATGGTGAGTTGTCTTATTTTTTATCACATTCTTTGTATGATCTAGAATCTTAACTAGTTATTCCTAATAAGAACTATTATGCTTTATTGGATGACGTTTTAGTTTAGTACTTCTGATGAATCTGATATGTACTTCTATAGGAGAGATACATGGAACACATCATGAGTCGGATAGAGGTTCATTTGAAGCGCCAATTGATATGCTACCATCTCGATACAATAAAGAATTTAAATAAGATAGATATACTTAGGTCATATATTTCCTTTATATCATTCAAAAAAAAATCATCCATTGGTTTTGATTTGATTAATTTTCACTCCATATCTTACTCCAATAAATAAAGATGTACGTTTTATGCTTAGAGATCTAAGGGATAACAAGATCCCTAACACAATGATAAGTCATTCCTTTTATCTGTAGTTATTATCATAATAAAATTTTTAGAACTGGTTATCCAATATTCATAAAAATCGTATGGTGAAGAAATACATTAATCAATAAAACCTCATCAAATGTTAAACATAACCCATTCCATAAATGATTAACCTTATACCACTTCCAAAATTCAAAATTTATAAAAAAATCACTAAATTTTCAAAACCAACATAACATTAATTCCTCAATTATCAATAAGTATCTCTTACTTGTCAAATTCCAAATATGTGAATACATTTGTCATATATACTTCTAAATAATTTTAAAACCAAGAATTGCAACAAAACCATGATGAATACATACATGAATCCTTATTCCTTAAATAAAGAAACAAATTATTGAATATATTCTATAAATCCAAAAATGTTGTAAAATCCAACAATGATAACATAAACCATGTTATCAATAAATATTTTAACCAATTATGAGTTTATCAGTACTATTAAATTTAATTTATTCATATCCATCATCTCTTTATCTAATCAAAACAACATTTTCTCAATATTAGGAACATATTATGGGTTATTATCCTTTAATCATGTGTTTTTTTATAAAATATCACCTTTATATTAAATTATTTTCCTTGTTCATCAATACCATTGATCATAATATAGAAAATCCTAAATGTAAAACTTCTATAGAACTATCCATATATTTTATGATCCATATAACATAATTCTTGAATTCCCATAAAAAACCACTTTAATCATTTCACTTCATTCGTAAACCATTAACTAGGATTCATAATCTTATTAATTAATACCTATTTCCTATAAAATAAAATATAAATTATGTCTTAAAATTAATCAACCTCAATTTAATCATAATTTTCATGTTTAATATAAACAATAACATTAGAGTATCTTATACCTTTCATATTTTATTCTTTGTCTCTTTATTGTCGGTAGTATAACCATTACTCATACAACCTTGATAATTCTCTTTACGATCTTTTCCCCTAGGAAATCAATTTTCATAATGCCAATACTTTTCACATTTAAAATATTCATCTTTTGATAATTCCTTTAGTAAAACAATATTCTCATCCATTATATTAACTAAACTTTTCATTTACCTACCATAATTTCTTAATATATGCCCATATTCTCCACACATTAAACATATTATCATTATTTTGAAACATTCCCTTGAGTTCTTCTTCTCGCATTATCAATATAGAGGAAACTAAAAATTTCTACCTCCATAATCCCCACAACCTAAAATCTCACCAAACACTATCCTTATCATATTTGGTATGTTCAATAGTTGGTTAAAGTGAATGTTGTTAATAATATTTTATGATATATAATTTAGTATAATCCCAATATGCTTCACTCTATTCATCATACCAATTGGTTTCTCACTAAAACATTGTTTATCACATTAAATGTTAACCTAGTTCATTTTAGTTCCATCAATTTACTAAAACCAAAAAGCATATTTTCAGAAAAAATGATCATGTTGGGAAACCAAAAAATCATATAAATCACTTATATGATGTCTATATCTTGACACTTTTTTAATCTATGACACCATACGCTTAACATTGTACATCCATGGTCATTACTCAAATCCTTCATGATGGTTCATAATGAGTTTGTGAATTTCAAAATAAAATCCCTCGATAGTGTCAAACTAGGTGTTTATCAAGGCCCATTATCGTGCACTAGGTGGTGATTGAGTCTAGATCAATGTTTCCTTTCCATAGTTTTTACCCCTAGATACCTTTATTCCAGATCCACATCAACTTGTACTATCCAGATAGGGATGTAATTTCTATGAAACCAATCCATCTATGATTTTCCAACATTACAGGATATTTTATTATAATTAAAATTTTCCTTATACTTTTCCTTAGAGATACCCATATGGATCTTGGTAAATTTTTCTCATCCCAGTTTCCAATGTTTAACTAAATATATCTTTTGATACCAACAATAAATAACCAAACTTCCTATACATATATATTACATCTTTTTAGATTAATATTCTACTCATTTTACAAACGTACGCATTAGGACTATAATGGTGTAGTTCCTTTGGAAATTTGGACACATAAAAATTTCGTCCTTAAGTGAGGTACATCATCCCCAAAAATTTTCCTCATAAAAGGAACCCTTCATAGACATATCATACATAATGCCTATAATCATAACTTGGGGAAATAAAACATAACAAAGGGTGTTCTTAGATTCTCAATACGGGTAAAAAAGGTAGATGTCAATATATCATGATCATAGGGGTATGATTACATGAGAATAATGTTAGAAAATAATATCGTGCATATTTTGGATCATAATATTGAGTCATGGAATAAATCTTTGCAGTTTATAAGACATGAATCCCAGAGGAATCAAAAAACATGATTTATGATAATATAACATTATCATAATACATAGATTTCTGTCATACATGTAAGAACAGAAAATAATTTCAATTATAGTTCTAGACTCATTATCAAAATAATAATAGTGGCATAGTTTCACTCCCTAATCCATCGTAATATTCAATATTCACTCCCAATACTAGCATAGTGGACACCCTTAATTAATTGGGTTCACTCCCCAATCTTATCCTACATATCTGTTGATATGTAAATATTTACTAAATTTATTGGTGAAAGATATAGATCACACTTATCACATAATAAATTTTGTATATAAGTGATCCAAAACATTAAAAAAGTATCATATCAGAACCTAAGAAAATAAATGGGTTCATAAATATTTCATCATTAAAAACCCTATGGAAAATAAAACAGTTTCATGATCATTTCATCATAGAATAACTAGTGAGAAATGATTTAGTTTTCATAATACTTTTATCATGGCATAACTTATAGAATATAAATGGGTTAAATAAAAAATAATTAAAATAAAAAATTCATAGAATGAATAATAATGGTATCCTTATATCACATCCCAATTATAGAATAAGTAACAAAAAAGGATTTTATATTAGTGGGAAAAGGATATTGAAATATCTCTTGGAATATATCTAGTGGAAAATAGATTTTCCACCTTGAAAAACACTTTTTAAAACATAAAGAAAATTGAAACCCTTTTCACTGAAAATAATCTTTGAAACCTATAAAGAACGATTTAAAAATCATTTAAAATATATCTTGAAATAAATAACCATACAACTTTGAAAATGTTTTTTTAAACATAAAACATTTTAAAAAATATTTTATTTAAAAATAACATTTGAAAACTTATAATGTAATATAAAAATAAGATTATGGTCATAATAGAGTAAGTATTATTCATTCTATACATGATAAAACAAATATCTCTTTCACATTTTTGTTAAAAGCTATACGATACTTGTTTCTTAAAATGACATGAAGATTCATTTTAAAATATTTAATAAAAAATCCAAAAAGGGTAAAAATATTTTTAATAAATCTTTTTAATAATGGTAAAACATTTTTGAAGTAATGTTTTGAAAACATGGATATGGAAGAAAAAAGTTTTTTCAACTGAGGAGAGAAATAAAGTCAGATTTCATTAAAAAATATTTTTGGAATCCTAAGTTTATAAATATAGAAAAATGAAAGGAAAAATTTATCATAAATATACAACTATAGTGTTATAAATTTCATGAGTTTATTGAGAGATAGATCTTAATATTTCATCACTATAAGCATAATTATAAATAATTTAAATAACCAATGATATTGTAACAACCAAACCTTACAACATTGAATTTTTTTAATCATAATCCCCATTAAATGATAACATAAAAGAAAATTTTTAATATCATTATAATAATTATATTAATTATATAATATTTCATAGGGGTATCATATACACCTCTTAAAATAATAGTGGTTCATAATATAATGTATTCATTAAAGAAGGAAAATTGAGACAAATATATCTTTATACTTTGGAATCTTTTAAACCATAAACCCCATGAAAGAGAGATTATAATATGGATATATAAATCTCCATAATCTTCATGATAATAGTTATAATATAAATTCATGGGAATTATATACACCACCTATAATGGATAAGTGATTAATATGGATTTTATCTCACGGATATAAAATGGAGATGAAAAATATCTTACCATAAGTCTTGACTTCTTTCACACATATTTGAAACTCTTGTATAATAAATATAAGTTTATTATAAATATATTAATGAACCATAACTAAATATATCATACCATATATTATTTACTTGTGACCTTTTATTGTCTGTTTATTAAAAGTTCCATGTTAAAGTCACATTTCAGGTAATATCTACTTTACTTTTTGTGTATGTTTAGATTTAGAATTTATGGTCCTCCTAATTTGATCATGGTTCGATAATATAAAACTTTTTACCATGAAATAAATATTATTTATATTATTTATATATTTATTTATATTAATCCATAAAAATTAGAGACAGAAAATAAAATACATTGTTCATAGAAAAGGTAGGTTGTACGTATGTATAAATGTTGTTTCCATTCTATCAACTGATGAAATGAAAGAAATTTAAATAATATATTGAATTTAAAGAATAATTTTTATGAAATATATAACATGTATATTAATTAAATTTAACCTTATAACATTTTATACAAATATTTAGTTATAAAATAACTATATCACTTCACGAAGCGATAATCCATCATACACATGTGTGACATTATCATATCCCCCATGGAATGGGATGTAGAAGGTGCATTTGATTTATTTATTCCATATATATAATTTTTTTTAAAACATAATTTTTATAAATTTAATATATTCATATTAAAATCCAATTAAAAATGAAAAATACTTCACTTCAGTTTGTGAGGTGGTAGTCTAATGTACACACTAGAGATGTAATTTTCCTCCAATGAGTTGAGAGGTAATAATATATATGTGGTTTCATAATTATAGTGGAATAATAATATCATAAATATAAAATATAAATATTAAATCCATAATTATATCCATCTGTGATAGTTAGTGATGGAAAACGAATAAAATCGGTTCACGATGTGGTAGTACGTCAAACACACGAATGGTGATTTTATAACTCATTTGATGGAAGAGTATAAAGATATAGGGTATGAAATAAACATAATAAAATCTAAGTATATTTAATATAACATGGTTATTATATCTTTATATTTTAATAATAATTTAATATTGTTAAGGAATAAATAAAATAAAATTCTTGGTTAGGGATGTTACCTATTTTTCAGAAAACCTATTTCAGTTTGCACCAAAAGGATTTATAGGTTGTATTTTTTACCAAAATAAGGATTATATAATTGGATGATGTAATTATAGAGTCAATTTTTTGAATTTATTGGATAAATAAATGTGTTTTGTAAAGTTGATGAGGAGTGTAGAGCAGAGGGGTGACCTTTTACAAGTGTGGTAAGTGACACACTTCTAATTTTCGAAATGAAAAGGATGTACCCACATTTTTTAAATTCCAAAAGGTTAAAAAAATATCCATTATAAAACTATACAGTTTATAAGTTCTAAATATGTTCATAAAATGGGTGTTGTAGAAGTTTCTATTTCATTTTCCCCTTTTCCATTTATTATTTCCCCCGATAAACCCATTTTCACCTTAACAGCGATAAAGGATTTTTACTATTTTATTATTCATTATGGTTACAACTTAATCTGACCATATAAGATAATATTAATAATATTAAAACAAATATTCAATCCTTTTTTATATATTCAACTCACATAAGTGGAAAATATAAATTTAAAATTGAACCCGTAGACGTGATGAAAACTTTATTTTCCAAAGTGAGAATCTTTAAAAGTTTAAAATATTTTTATATAAAAATTAAATATAATATTTATTCTAACGACCTAAATTTGTTTAATATATATATAATTGAACTAATCTTACTTTTAAATTCATCTTATAAATTTTTTATGTTTTTTAATTCTTTATAATAAATTAATTTTTTTATTAAAAATTATTTTTTTCTCTATTCATCGAAAAAATTTTCTTAGGAAATTATAAAAAATACACCCTATGATAGTTTTTACATGATTATTTTAAACATTATTTTCACTTTTTCTTATATATTTCCTAAAATTGAAAAAAAAAATAATGTCAAAAAGTGAGAAAAATTTGTCAAAACTGATTTTTATAAAAACACAGTTTTTAAGCATAAAATTAGATTTAATTTATATCATCCATAGAAAACACATAATATGAATGTAAAAAAAATGATTAAAAATATAATATATAAATTAAATTAAAATAATTCACTGAAAGTGATTTGTTTAATTTTTTAAGGTAAAATGCATTTGTGACAAGAAAAACAGTTTTTTGTAAAATGATTCCCTTAATGTTAAAATGGTTATTATTTTAATTTATAATTAATTGGTCACCAAAGAATTAAATAGTATGTTGTGTTTCATTAAAACTAATTTTTGCGTATAATTCACGCCATTGAATAAATTAAATTTAGTTTCAAAAAATATTTTATAAAATATCAGGTTGTTAAAAAATCATTCCTAGATCACTTCTTATCATACTAGGAAAAGGGAAAAATAATATAAGGGTGATCTTATATGATTAGTGAAGGAAATAATATAATTTAATCTGTCCTGGAATAAATAATGAATCGATAATATGCTAAAGATAAACAATAATCGAATAAACCTTATAACTAATATCATAAAAGGGGAATATATCCATGGATAACATAAAAAATTTATAATTATAAGGATTATAATAATTGATTTCATAATGATAATATTTATAATTTCAGATAACCTAAAATTACCATCTAGGCCTAATGCCAAGACATCATACTTAAATTTTTACAGAATATTCCAAATACTTAGAGTAGTTTATCTCATGAGACACGTTGATGCATTAAGGGGCTATAACAGTCCTCAATCATTACTTAATAATTCTAATACATTCATTAAAAAAAGTAAATGAATAAAAACACAATAAATATTCAATATAAACATTTTTAATAAAAAAAATAGAATATGAAATTCTAATTTTTTCTCTAGTTAATTACTAAAAAACATGATCATAAGCCATATATAGAAATATTTTTTATTGTATCATTATATTATCTACCCACTAAAACATAATATTCTTCAAAGTATATTTACATAAGTTAAAATAATTTTAATATAATATTTAAACCTTTCATTAAAAACATGATAAATATATATTTTTATTTTGAAAACATTTTAAATAAAATTTTCTAGAAATTGGAAAATTAAATTATTTTAAAATAACCTTGGAAATTTTAAATTTAATCTTAAAATAAAAGAATTTTGATGGTCATGAAAAAATCTATTTGTATAGTAAACATTAAAACAATTATTCCTTCTACACTTGTAGTAAAAATTCAAACATACCTCATTCAAAAAATAACAATAATATTCCCTTTAAAACATTGAAAATAAAGTCAGATATGGTTTAAAATAACTTTAAAGAATCATTTTATCAAAGAAAATAACATTCCTAGAAATATTTTAAGAGACATATACATGAAAGAACAAGTTCCTCGACCAAAGATGAAATAACTATGGATTTTCTTAATAAGAATTTTCTCAATACAATTAAGTACCAAAGAGAGATAAATCAAAGGAAAACAAGTGGAATACATAGATAACTAGAATAAAATCAAATATATGGATTTTAAAATATTAACATCTTATACATTCCTTTAATAGATATTTAAACACAAACAATCTCGAAATAAAATGAGATTATAGAATAAACACATACCTTAAACATCTTCTTGGTTGAATGCATTATATCCTCTTAAATAATAAATTTTAACTTATAAAATACTATATTTATAACATTTTTCATCTAGGTCTAATTTTTTAAGGTTCTTTTATAATCATTAGTGATCTGTTCATTAAAAAGTGATTATTGGCACTGACCACTTATAGTTATTATGTCAATTTCTCTAAAACTACTTTTGTATACTGATCAAGGATAAAAGAATTATTAAATTGTTCCATATTCTCCAAAATTTATATAATCTTATGAATATAATTTTTTAACAATATATAATCTTATAATCATCCTTTAATTGGGTTAATATAAAAACAAATTACATCACTATGTGGAGGTGTTAGTCCTCACATACGAACGGACAATGTTATCATTCTCTAATGAATTCAAGGGTAATAAGGGAAATGACATCTTATAATTCTAGAAATATAATTATTTCATAAATATCATATATATTTATTATTTTTATATGTATAATCATCCAAGTAAAGAGGTGATGAAAAAGGAATTACACTATTATTTGGAAACGGTAGGTTGTACATACGCACCAATGATGTTCTCACTTTCAATGGGATGAAAAGAAGATAAAAATTAGATTTACCATTAATAAAAAATATAAATATGGATAATATATTAAATTAATTAACTTAATATGGTTATTTAATATTTTTATAGGGTTTAAGAAAAAAGGAACTTGAAAAATCATAGTAGGAACATATACCCTTTCTTTTGGTAACCCGCATTAAATTACCACTTAACCCTTCTTGAAGTGGTCCTTTAGTATCAAAAAGACCTCCAGAAAACTGTTTAGAATGTTGGGAGTGTATTTTCTCAAGGATTGGTCATGTTAGGTTCCTAAATTATAATATAGAATAGAGGTTAGGGGTTCCCTTTTATAAGTGAGGTGGGCGGAAAACTTATAAATACTTGAAACATTGCTATATAATATATATCTTACTCTAGTAAAGTGGATCCAAGATATCATATACTATAATATTATAAGGGTGAGGTATTAAAACAACTAAACAATTAAATTTAACAAATTTTTTATGTTATCTTTAAGCTTTATCCATTTTTTAACCCCTTTTAACACATTTTACCCTTAACTGAAGTGATAAATATTTACCACAACTACTATTCATTATGACCAAAAATTAAGTTTTCATAATTACCTTATATTAATTATGATTATTTAAAATATGTAATCATTTTTTCAAGACAAAATTCATATAATTGCTATAAATTACATTTAATATATGTTTTTAAAACCATATGAAAACTATCTTTAGAAAAATGTTTCTTTTAGGCATAAAAATGATTCTATAGAAAAATTAACTATAATGATGATTAAAATGAAATAAATTGGATACTTTTAAATCATATGATACTTATTTATCTTTAAAATCAAACAAAAAATGAAATAAACCTTAAAAATATTTAATTAAGTGAGAAGAACTAAAAACATTTTATAATTGAACATAAACATTAATTTGATTTCAAATCTAATAAGTATGTATTTATAAGTTAAATATTATATTTTTATATTTATTATATTACTTATTAAATTTATATTTTTTATAAATTTTTTCTAAAACTTTAATGATATTTTTATATCATCATAATGTCATAAAAGTGACAGGATCTGTCAAATTGAGGTTTTCATTATTCACCTAAAAACCGGTATTTCTAAAAAATATAAAAAATTCAACCTAAGATAATATTTATATGATTAATTAAAATATAAATAAATTTTATCAAATTAAATTTATAAAATTTTTTAATTTAGTTTTTAATCACACTCTCTAATAATTTTATGTTCATTATTTTGTAGTTTCTTTAGAAAGACAAGTTGACTTACTATAATTGATGTATGGGTGTCACATTTTTTCCAACATAAAAAATTTAATCATAAAAATTTACATAATGACACACAATGAATATATGATGGTTTTTATTCATCAAAACATCTTCAGGTTACCACATCACCTCTTCTATTTTATTATTTTTCCAAAGTACCTTTACCAGCTAAGTCATTTGATTCCTCAACACTAGTTTAATAGTGTCAAAATTATTGATAGGTTGTTCATTGTGAAATAAATAAAATTCCAATTATATTTACTCATAGGAAATTACATTCATTAGTTCTTGAATTTAATTTAAATATAATGATATATATAACCCATCATGAACTTTAAAGAGGCTAGGTGTCATTTTTAGCAGTAAGCCACAACTCCGATTTTTTCCAGAATTTCAAAATACTCAAAGTACCTAGGACTTACATTAACTTTATTTTAAACCCTTATAAAACCCTTACCCATAGATATATTTAATTAAATATAATCTCTTGATTGAAATTCTAAATCTTTCATTCAATTATAGGCATGGATTTTTGTCTACTTTGAGATGCCTTAATTTGAATCTGAATAGTCTTCGCTTTCATCATTGTATCTTTCATTAAATCTTGGCCTAAAATATTCATTTCACTAACTATATCTCAAAATGTTATAGTTTTACAACTATTTATGTAAAAATTTTCATATGTTACCATTTTATTTTTTGAATAGAGGCATTATTATATAAAAATTTTACTAAAGATAAATACTAATCCCACATACCTTGAATGTCAATTATGCACAACCTCAATGTATATTCTGATTATTGAATAGTACTTTAATATTACCCATTAGTTTTAATATTATATGAAATACTAAAATATATATATTTTTCAAGTGTCTTCTTAAAACTATTCTATAATTTTGATGCAAATGATTAATCAATGAGGGATACAATCTAATGAGGTGCACCATGAATTCTCACAATATAATTAATATATAGAATTTTTAGGAACTAAAGAGGTGTATCTTCTCTTATATAAAGTTAATCTATGGAATTAGTAAGTATATCAACATTAACTTCAATGGAATCATTATTTATATAATTCTTTTATAAATCTTGTGAAAAAATACATACTAATATCATCCCATTTCCTAATAAGAATAGGTATAAATCACCTGACTCCTTTTGGATATTTTCTATCATACTTTACCTGTTGAAAACCCTATATTCTTTATACATAGTGTATAATTTTTCATTTTATATAATCTTACAAAAAAATTTCCTTCAAATATTGATACAGTTGATCTTACTAAGTTCTAAAGTGAAATTCAAACAATGAACTTCATCTAACAATTATTTCTTCATCTCATTCATTGATTATACACATGGGATCTTTTAAAATTTTAATATACCATATTTATATATTATTTCTAAAAACATACAATTATTCATTAAATTTATTTTATTTTAAATATTCTTATAATCAAGTAGGGAAATTTTTATTTTCTGCAAAAAGGATAGTTTGGAAATCATTTGGAATAGATGTGATGTTTCCACTCTTTTTAATGATTCCTATATCTAATTTATTAAATCCATAAATATAGTATCTTTTTAAATTCTAGTTTTTTCAAAACTCCAAGATATTTCTTATTCAAAACATCATCCACATTATTTTACATCACATAGTGATAGTTTATTGAGTAATAATAATTCTTTAGTAATTCTAACCATTACTTTTATCTCATGTTGATCTCATTCTGTGATAATATGTATTTAAAATTCTTGTGATCTTTATATATTTCACATATTTTGACATAAAGATAAATCCTCCATATTTTCAATGATAATATTTTGTCCTCCAAATCAAGATCATGTGTTGGATAATTCCATTATTTGATCTTTATCTACCTTAGTGTATAGGTAAAAAATCTATTATTTTGTATTAGGACACATCAAATTCCCTTCTTTGTTGGATCACTATATATCACAAATCCATCCATTCTCAATAGTAAATTCAATATTTATGAATTAACTAATATCCTCTTTAATTAATTAAAACATTATATTCGTTCTTGAAAACATATAAACTTAACCCATTTATGTGTAAAAATGGTTAATATTTTAGCTCGTTGAGAAAAAATTTCGACAAATCATCATTAGTAACCTACTAATCCGAATAAACTACATACCTCAATTATATTTTATGTAATTGTTCATTCATTCACTAAATTTTTCTTTGGAGGACCAATATTTGTTCTTTCCCTAGAGAAACTTTTTCCAATAAAAAAAATTCCTATAGATACAATTTATATTTTTTAAATTTTCCATTTAACTCATTTTCTTTAAGATTCTTAAAAAGGATTCATAAATGACTCTTATTATAATCATATATTTTATAGTGTATCAATATATTATGAATAAATACCACAATGAAATAATCATAATAATCCCTGAATACTCTATTCATCATATCTATAAAAATATATGGTGCTTTAGTCAATCCGACAGGAAATACTATAAATTTTTAATGTCCATACCTTATACTAAATTTCATGTTTGTAATAACACCCATATTTAAAAATAGGGATCTCATTAAATTTGATCAAATAATTCATCTATGTGGTAAAGATGGTAATTTTTATTTATAGTAATAACATTTATTTTCTTATAATCAATTCATAACATCATAGACACATATTTATTCTTAACAAAAATAAAAATGGATCCCCATGGTGAAACACTCCGGAAAATAAATAATTTATCAAATGAATCTTGTATCTTTTTTTAGTTACACTGATTATAATATGGTCATCCTGTGTGGATTTAGGTTATTTATTAGGTATGAGATCAATATAAAACTCAAATTTATAATTTAGTATGAATATATATAGTTCTTTAGGGAAATCATCAATATATTCATAAAAAATAAATACTCTATATATTATAAGGATACTATTCCCATTAATAGGATGCATCTTATCTTATTCTATGATAATTTTATCAAGGATATCTACTTTAGGTGGATTTATACATGATTTATATAGTGTAGTAACCCATTTTATGACAAATAGTTCTACATATCTATCACAAATCTGAATCTCCTTCGATTGGAAATAAAATTTATCATTATAATTTTAAATCCAATCTATAATAGGTATTATATAATATTAAACCATATGAATAATAATTAATTTTGAAAATATATTTTATCTATGATTCATGATATGGACTGATTAATATATCCTTATTAAAATAAAACATCCAATATGAGTTTTTATTAAAAACTCATTTCTTATGATTCAAGAGAAATATATAATTTTCTTTAAAAACATAGAAGATATAAATTAATGAAAATATCAAGAATAAAATAAAGAATTTCTGAAATTTTACGTAATTATCAAAGTGTTTTCCACCACATATTTAGGAATATTAACCTCCACAATAGTGATCACACAAGGTTGGACTTACTCTCTTTCAATTTTCTGATAAAAATTACACTGATTATTGGGTAATTCATTTGAATAATACCCTATATACTAACAATTTAATCCAAGGATATTAGTAGATTACTTTTTTCCTTGTGATCATGAACCCCATGGTTTTTTATACACACTTGAAGAAAACTCATATTCCCATAAATCATGTTCCATGGTTTTTCATTCCATATTTATTAAAATCTGGAAATTAAAACCGTTCATTCTTTTATTTTTTTCATATTTCTTTTTTATAGTGCCCATAAACCTGATTCTTTTATTATTTTCCTTATAAAACAAAATACTTTGTGAATACATTATATGTATTGATGAATCTTGATTTTATATCCTAGTATATTGAAAAATTTTAAGATACTAATACCCTTTGAAGGTTAGTATTTTTTCAATGAATTAAATGATCAATTATACATATTGAATTATGTACATGATTTTCATCATAAGTTTTTGGACACATAAAGTTAGCTTCAAATTCAATTACATTTTATCCTTCTCTTTGCCTTAGAATGAAAATTATCATCCCCATATCAGTTCATTGCTCATAAGGAAAATATTTTTTCAAAAAATAACCCCTTGAAATTAATCCACTCTATACTATTTATTTACTTTAACTCCTTAGTGTTCTTGATCAATAGCCAAAATTGATCAACATCTCTTTTAAGATGAAAAACTTCCATGATAACATTCTCTCTTTAGCTACTTCCTAAAGTAAGAAATATCTTCTTCAAGGATGTGATACATTACTCAACTAAAAATAGATTATTAGTCTTACTAGATGATTTAGTTTTCTATCTAATGAATTGGTCCAAAATTGTTTCCCCGTTTTTTGGATCACTAGGACACTCAGTATGAGAAAGGTTATTGGTTATAACCTGAGTTAGTTGGCCTAATGTCACAAACTGAATCTAGTTGGCACTAATACCAGCACCAAATCCATCCCATGGAAAGGACTGAAGTGTGTTCTCTATCCCCATAGTTTTTCATGAGTTCCTGGGTGTCATTAATTTAGTTTTTGGAATGATTTACCAGAGTATGAAAGCACAAAACATTAAAAACATTCAATAATAAGAATCTGAAACTTTTATTCCAAACAGGACATAAGAAAATTAAGAAAAGAATACATGGTTTTAATTAGGGTAAAAGAGATCCAAATATAAATAAAAATAATATCAATTCATCCAAAATTACTCCACACAATAAGGGACCATCACCCCAAGCCATCTTCATAACACCGCACCATAGGAGGGGACTAACAACCCGAACCACCTTCACCTGAGGCCTTTCCTTTACCTGAATCAAACATAATATAGTCAAATTACACCCAAAGGGTGTAATTATGGTGTGATCCCAAGACCAATAGGATACCACCCAAGGATTCCAATGTGTATGTAATACAAGGTGATAAAGCAAGCTATTTTAATATGTAAAGAAAAAAAGTTATGATAAATTCAAAGAAACAAAACATTCAATTGAAATAGTTTTCAAAATAAAACCTTTATAAATTTAATAGATTTTAATAATAAATTTTATCTACTATAATGTACATCCAAAAATTCCCTAATAAAAGGGAAGATACCACAAATCCAATGAGCACCAAAACCGGGAACACCTCTAGGAAACTACATAGTTTTGGGCCCTATGTACCACGTACTTTAGTGTAAAGTATCCATGTCACAATACTTTATTGTACATGATCCACTAGTAGGGAATATAACCATAACCTATTAGTCCCCAAACATCATCCACATAGTTTATTTATAGTTTTCTTTATCCATTTTCTCAGTTAAATAGGGACATAACACATCTGATCCACTAGTCATACTAATACATATCCTCCCACCTAGGTACCCGAGCTTCCCCCATTGTGCTCAAACAATTTCACCAATAAATACACATCCATTTTCATATAAAAAAACCACTAATTTTCATATAAAAACAATACAGTAGATACACATATTTTATACCACTTAAAACTCACAAGAAAACTTTTTGATTGTCAATAAAATAGTTTCTCAAAATCCTGCAATATTTTACACCAAAAAATCCTTGAAAACCCTACTTTACACACCATGTGCACACCAAAAAGTACCAAAATAGAAATGTAATCCCAATAACTTTAAATTAGACCAAAAAATCCGTTTTTTGGTTTCCCCATATGAACCATAAAGTGATATCATTATAAAACATCCATTTTCACACAAACATGGCACTTAAAAATGCATGTGTTTCACAGACACCATTAAAACAGATTTTTGAAACAAAAAATAAAGGATATAAACATTTAAAAAATTATTTTCATCCCTAATAAACTTCAATAAAATCCACTAAGTGATTTTAGGGTAGCCCCAAATGAAACAACAAGAGTTTTCGATGAAAAGACCCCAATTTCACCTAAAAATAGTACTTAAAATTCATTTTCATTATAAATGCCAATAAAACCAATTTTTTCAGCAACATTTAAAATAAAAAAACATTCAAATACCATAAAAATAGAAATATAAGTCACAAAAATTTCATACACAATGTAATCACCAACCTATATAATGAAAACCCATGAATCTTTCTGTGAAAATCAAATTAAATCACCACCACACCAAGAGGGGACTAGATCAAGCCTAAAACAAAAATAATAGACCAAGAAAACCAGAATCAATCCCTATGTTCAAATACCCACTTTCTATACATTATAAAAATCAAGAAGAATTGGAATAAACACTAAAAAAAGAAAGAAAATACTGAGGAAATAGGAGGAAGAATGAAGGATACCCACTTACTTGAGAAATTTTAAAGAAATATCCCCAAATTCATTGGTATATAAATTTAAAAAGAGCCAAAATTGAAAATAATATTTGAATAATTTTGAGAAGGTCATATGTGAATTGAAATTGGGGAAACAGAGTAAGAATTGACAGAGTTTGGAAGAAAATAAATTGCCTCTTCAAATCTGGATGATTTGAGAAAACCTAAATCCACCATTATTATAGTTCCCTAAAGGGTCCAAATTGAAATTTTAATGTGAATAGGTCAGGGGAGGAAATTTTTAAAGTGAAATGGGTCAAAAATATTAAAAAATTAAATATTTATAAAAGAAACAAAATTGGTTTTTAAATCTGGAAATGGACTCACTGTTTGGCCCAAATCATGAAAACTCACCCTTTCCTTAAAAATGCATGGGAAACCCCTAAAAAAAGAATGAATGGAAATTAAATGAAATTTACCATTAAAATAAGTCATGGATATGACAATTCTCCCTGATATGATAAAATTTTCACCCTTGAATGTCAACCTGAAGCTTTCTCGGAAAACAAGAATCGGTACTCTTCCTCATCCCATGACTTTTGTTCTCATGTCTCATGTATATCACTACCATACATAAAAAGAACCCAGACTAATAGAATACACTTCACTCAAACTACCTTCTCTTGGGAGTCTACTATTTTCATTGGATGCTCAAAAACTGACAAGACAGGCTCTATCTCTAGTTCTTCCCAACTCAGAACAAGGGATGGATCCGGGTTGTATTTCCTCAACTGGGAGACATGGAATACATCATGGATGGATGTCAACTAATAAGGTAAAGGCAAAATTTATGCCACCTTCCCAATAGTCTTGGTGATCTTAAAGGGTTTGACATACCACGACATCATCTTCCCTTTCTTTCCCAATCGACGATGGCCCGGACTATAGGACACTTTCAAGAATATCCTGTCACCCACAAAAAACTCTAGATCTAAATGCCTCTGGTCATCATATGATTTATGATGACTCTGAGATATCAATAAGTGATGCCTGATCAACTTGGCATTCTAAGATGTCACCTGCACCAGACTCGGCCCCAGTAGTAAAGTCTCACCCACTTCATAACAACATAAAGGGGACAGACAATGCCAACCATAGAGTGACTCAAAAGTAGCTATTATGAATGAGGATTGGTAAATATTATTATAAGAAATCTAAACAAATCCCAAATGTATATCCTAGGAACCTACAAATACTGGGACACATGCACG
Organism: Viscum album; assembly: GCA_963277665.1. Classification (NCBI taxonomy): domain Eukaryota; kingdom Viridiplantae; phylum Streptophyta; class Magnoliopsida; order Santalales; family Viscaceae; genus Viscum; species Viscum album. The sequence continues at coordinate 418,885,843 of OY728143.1, forward strand.
AAGCATGTCCTCAAAAATCCAATTCGCCCACTCTGTCTGACCATCTGTTTGAGGATGCTATGCCATTCTCCTATTAATCTAAGACCCTAAGGCCTTTTGAAGGACTTCTCAAAACTAACAAGTGAAGCGGGGGTATCTATCTGAGATAACTACTAATGGAACACCATGGAGTCTCACCACCTCTTAAAGATAAAAATGGCTCAACTCATCCACTTTAGTTGTATATTTGATCGGAATGAAGTGGGATGATTTGGTCAAATAATAAATAACCACCCAAATGGAATTCTTACCCCGAGGTGTACGAGGCAAGCCAACAATTAAGTCCATGGAAACCTCATCCCACATCTGTGTAGGATTGGGTAATGGGTGGACAAAACTGGAGGGACTTTGATTCTCTACATTCACCTGTTGGAATGTGTAGCACCTCGACACGAAGTCTGATATGTCCCATCACATACATTTCCACCAGAACTGTCATCATACATTATAATAAATCTTGGTTTCACCCGGATGGAAATCCCACTAAGACTAGTGGCTATCCTATATCACCACCTTCCGTAGAGATGACGGAACTACTGAGCACCCCTTAAATCAAAAGACTCCCTCAAGAGACGACGACCAATTAGAGGATGTCTCCCCACCATGAAGAAAATACCTTGACCGATGAGAAATATCATCACTAGGATCTTCTCACTTAATCAAATACAATAGAGAATGAGCAACTAGACGCTCGCCATGAATGCACCTCCATAGTGCTTCTTAGTCCTCACATGCATCAGAGCAAAGACTCACATCAAAGCCCACTCATAACTGTATTTCTCAAATCCTAAACTAGAATTCTTCTTCTCAAGGAGTTGGCCACCACATTACTCTTTCCTGGGGTGTAGATAATTTCAAAGTTGAACCCATGGAAGTACTCGATCCAACAACACTTTATCAAGATGAGGTCCTTCTGCGAGAAGATATAGGCCATGATTTTGTGATCAGATTAGACCACAAACTTCTCCCTAAAGAGGTAGTGACACCAAGTATTCAAATCATGCATCACCACTGTCATCTCCCAGTCATGAGTTGGGTAGTTCTTTTCATGTGGTTGGAGTTGGAGAGATCCATACACCACCACTTGATCATCCTGCATAAGAACGCAACCAAGACCCATAGATTAAGAATCACAATAGACCACGTACCCCTTCTCAACCTCAGGGAAAATTAGCACGGGGGCAATAGTAAACCACTTCTTCAGCTCCTCAAAGAATGACCGACATTCTGGGCCCCATAAAAACTTCACCCCTTTACAGGTGATCACAGTCATCGGTGAAGCCAGACGAGAGAAATCATGAATGAATGACTTGTAATAACCAGTCAGGCCAAGGAAACTTCAGATCTCGAACACATTATTTGGTTTCTCCAATGACATGACCATAATGATCTTCTCGGGGTATACTAAAACCCCCTACGCATAGATCACATGCCCTATAAATTTCACCTCCCTGATCCAAAAAGTGCACATTGACAACATTTCATAGAGGTGGTGATCTTGAAAAGTGCCCAAGACGATCCTCAAGTGATGCTTGTGTTCCTCCTCAGAGCCATAGTATACCAGAATGTCATCCAAAAACACCAAAACAAAGGAATAAATATACTGATTGAACACCTTATTCATGAGTTCCATAAAGACCGCTAGAGCATTGGTCAATTCCAAGGGCATGACCAAATACTCATAGTGGTCGTACTTTCTTTATAAGGTTGCCTTTGGGTTATCTACCTCTCTCACCCTGAGATGATGGTATCCCACATGAAATTATATCTTTGAGAACCAATTTTCCCCCTTAATCTGATCGAAAAAATCATCTATCCTGGTAAAAGGGTATTTATTATTAATTGTTACCTTTTTCATCTTCTAGTAGTCAATCCACAGTCGGAGGGATCCATCAGCCTTCTTCACAAACAAAAAAGGAGAATCCCAAGTAGAGACACTCGAGAAAATGAATACTTTTTATTCTAAGTCATCCAGCTATCTATTTAATTCTATCATCTCAATAGGTGATATGCGATGTGAGGGAAGAGATAGTTGTTGTGTTCCCAATGTTAGTTCAATCGATAACTCCACATCTCACTCTAGGGAAAAACTTGAAAAAATCATCCAGGAATACCTCATGAAACTCATACACTACATGAGGTAGTGAACCTTAAGGAGAAATACCATCATCCTCTATATTGAGTGAAAAAAATTGGAATATAAGACTTCCCAACTCTAGGAGTGGAGGTCCTGCGTGACCTAACCGATGATCCCATTCTCCAAGAAAAACTGGATGACTCCCATCAGGTGCCATGAAACGCACATGATGCCTATAGGAATAAATGTGTTTCTAGAAGTATAATTGCCAATACATGTCAAGTATAATGTCAAACAGTTCCATATCATATACCAGGACATCCCACTCTATCTCAACACCTAACACAGAAAGTTCACACAATGGGCACCTGAGACATTACTCCTTCATTCTCAGCGGCGTCACCAACTCCATCAAAAAAGACAAAAACTCAGTTGGAAATTTTATTATGTCCAAAAAATAGGTAGAAATGAATGAAACATAGGCACAGGTATAAAAAAGATCAATAACTATAGAAGATGCAATCAAAATGGTACCTCGAACTATCGACGGTCCCATATCTGATCATGTCGGTTCATGATCCACCTCATGGAGATGTATAGTCTCTGACTGAGGATGACCACTAGTCTATGGATGTTCCCTAAAGTAGATATACCCAAAAGATGAACCAGACCTGCCACCATGGCCCCTAAATCTATATCCCCTCATCCTTGATGTCTCGGACTATGCTGGTACTCCTCTTAAAGCTGCTTATCCTACCCCACTTGGAAGTGGACGTGCCACCCCACATCAGTGCTGAAAATAAACCATACCTCCACATTAGTAATAGGGATTCGGAGGAAGAGGGCATGATGGGTGGATGTGCACCAACTTCCCACACTAGTGGCACACAACCGATATCACATCAGAATCCATAGATGAAAACTACCTAGAAGAGTGGCCTAAACTATCACCTCATTTCTTTACCTTTTCTTCCTGATTCTTTTTCTTCTCTGAAGATTTCCCACTGCCCACTTCTGATACCAGCCCAGAAAAATTGGCCCTGCCATTACAATTAATCTCCACCATACATGTCCAATAAATGACCTTAGCATAGGTCCTCATCTTGAAAAAGAAAAAATGGGAGTATATATTAGGTTGTAAGCCTTTCTCAAACCTTTAGGCCTTATCTTGTTCATTAGAGATGATTTCAAGAGCATACCGAACAAACTAAGAGAAATTCTTGGCATAGTCCATCACAGATAGATCGCCCTAAACAAGGTCCATGAACTCTCAGGACATAGAATAAGCTAACACCTAAGGGTAGTACTGTTTATTGAAAACAACCATGAAATCTCTCTAGTGTATCTGCTCATTCTTCCCATTATAAAGTATCTATTCCAAACACCTGCAGTTGGGACCTTCCAACAAAAAGGAGGTACGTTTCACCTAGAGATCCTTAGGTGTATTCAAGAATTCAAACATGCGCTCAACCTTTTTGACCCATTCTTCTACTTCCTGAGGTTCTATGCTACATCAGAAGGTAGGATACTTATTTTTCAGTAAATCATTGTCCTTGTCTTTCCTAGGACCATTATCATCCTCCCTAATAGAATATGGAATATGATATGGTCCCTGTCCTAGATCCAGGACAACCTTGACCATGACCTCAACTATCCTCTGATTAATTCGTGTGGGGGTACTCTCTTCAGCATCCCCCTGTGGGTGCATGGGAAATTTCTGGGGAGTAATGTTGCTACAAAATGAAACAGTCACAAAAACAACATTCAATACCACAATTTAGAAAATTTTAATCAAATACATGAAATATAAACAACATAAACACATTACAGTAATAAAAGAAACAACTACTCCACCCCCAGCCAATGTCCACATGTGGTCTGTAGCCCACACGTCTCACCTAGAAGTGAAGTCAATCAAACAATTCCAACGTCACATGGTGACTCAAGGTATGCCATGAGAGGTATGATCTGGGAACCCTACACATGACCAAAACCCCGAGCTCCAAAAATCCTAGCTCCTGTCTATCCCGACTCATCCCAAAATAGTAATATAATCTAATAACATTAACCTTCTTTGATACCATTTTGTCACGAACTGGATCTGGTCGCCACTAATACCAACACTAAATCTAGCCCATGGAAAGCCTCGAAGGGCATTCCCCATCCCCACAGGTAGGTACAAGTTCCCAGTTATCATTAGTTTAGGTTTGGGAATGGTTTACCCATGTATGAAAGCATAAAATATTAAAAACATTCAATAATAAGAATCAGAAACTTCCATGCCTAACAAGACATAAGAAAAAATGAGAACTGAATATATGGTTTTAAGTTGGGTACAAGAGGTCCAAATATAAATAAAGACAGTAGAAATTTAGAAACAATGACTCCATATGAAAAAGGGCAATCACCCCTGATCTGTCTCAACAACATTGCACCATAGGAGGGGACTAACAACTCGAACCGCCTTCACCTGAGGCCTTACCTTTACCTGAGTCAAACCTAATGAAGTCTTCTTACACCCAAGGGGTGTAAGTAGGGTGTGAACCTAAGACCAATAAGATACCACCCAAGGATTCCAAAGAGTATGCAATACAAGGTGATAAATCAAACAACTTTAATATGTAAAGAAAAAAATCAGTGAAAAATTCAATGAAACAAAACATTCAATTTAAAACAGTTTTCAAAATAAAACCTTCAGAATGTTAAAAAAATTAAATAAAAAATTTTAGCTACTGAAAATTAATTCCAAACACTTCCTAATAAAAGGATAAATACCACAAATCTAATGATTACCAAAACTGGGAACACCCCAAGGAAACTAGATAGTCTCGGGCCCTATGCACCTCCTACCTCGGTGTAAAGAATCCAAGTCACAATCCTTTCCCATGCACGATCCACTAGTAGGGAACATACCAATAACCTATTGGTCCCAAAGAATCATCTTTATAGTTTAGTTATAGTTTTCGTTATCCAATATCTCAATGAAATAGGGACATAACACATCCAGTCCACTAGTTGTACTAGTACATATCCACCCACCTAGGTACCCAGGCTTTCACCTTTGTGCTCAAAATTTTTTATCAAGAAACACACATCCCTTTACATATCAAAACACCACTACTGATCATATATACAAAATATATTATATACACACAAATTATACCTCTTAAAACTAACAACAAAACATTTTTATTTTTAATAAAATAGTTCCTCAGAATCCAACATTATTTTTCACCCAAAAATCCATGAAAACCCAACATTACGCACTATGTGCACACCCAAAAATACCAAAACCTAAGTTTCATCCCAATACATTTCAATTAAACCAATAAATAAATTTTTTTTCAGCCCCATATAAACCATAAAGTGATATCTTTATAAAACATCCATTTTCCCACAAACATGGTACTTAAAAATGCATGTCTCACAAACACCATTAAAAAAGATTTTTGCAGCAGCAACCAAAGGAGTTAAAAATTGAAAACAGTACTTCAGTCCTTAATACACTTTGATAAAATCAATTAGGTGATTCTAGGGTACCCCCAAATGAACCTACAAGAGTTTTCGATGAAAAACCCCAAATTTCCCATAAAAATGGAACTTAAAATTAATTTTCTTTATAAGTTCCACTAAAACCAATTTTTGAAGAAACATTCAAATAAAATAAACAAAAAAATACTATAAACATAGCAAGATAAGTCACAAAAACTTCATAAAAATAGAATCTTAGACCAAAATAATGAAAACCTTGAATCTTTGTGCAAAAATCAAATCACACCACTACTGAACCAAGAGGGTCCTAGATAAAGACTAAAACCAATATAATATACCAAGAAAACCAAAATCAAACCCTATTTTCGAATCCCCACTTTCTTGGAATTAGAAAAATCTAGAATAATAGGAATAAACCCTAAGAAAAATGAAAGAAAACCCAAAGAAAATGGGAGGAAGAATGAAGGAGACCCACTTACTTAAGGGATCTTCAAGAAATCACCCCCAAATGCACTAGTATGTTAATTTAAAAACTGAACAAAATGAAAGTGTCATTAAAACTATTCTAAGAAGGTCTTGTGAGAACATAAATGGGATAGAAGATTAATAATTGAAATATTTAGTAAGGAAATAAATTACCTATTCAAATATGGACGATTTTGAGAAACTCTATGAAGTTCTTCCGTAATTCACGATGCATATGAGCTCCAACGAGGGGGGAAAGGTAATGGGGTGATATTTGGTTAAATACACTTGTGTGGGACTTGGAATCACAAAAATATAATTAATATTGTATAAGATATTAAATAATCAATTTTTTAAAAAAATGGAAATGGGCTTTCGGGCTGGCCCAATTCCTTAAATAAAAACCCAAATCCACCATTAATATGGATGCTTAAAGGGTCCAAATTAAAATTTTAGTGTTAAGAGGACTGGGGAGGACATTTTTGAAGTGAAATTAGTGAAAATATTAAAAAATTAAATATTTATAAAATAAACAAAATTGGTTTTTAAATTTGGAAATGAGCTCACAGTTTGGCCCAAATCATGAAAACTCACCCTTTCCTCCAAAAATGCATGAGAAACCCCTAAAACCAAGAATTAATCGAAATTAAATGAAATTTACCTTTTAAATAAGTCATTTATGTGACACCTAATGTATTTATAATTTCTTGATCTCCATCTACCACTTCATTTTCATCCCTAATAGGAAAATCCCAAAATATATTACATTCATTGATATAATTTTCATTCCTTCCACTAGACACTATTTCTAGAAAAATGGAACGCATTGGATTAGCTCATAATATTATAAATTTGAAAACATAGTGTATAATTTTATATCATGTGTAAAACTTAACAAACATTGAAAAAATACTCATAAATAATCCAAAAATCAAAATCTTAAGATATTTGGAAATATCATCTATTTATAACAATATTTTTAAGTTTTTAATAATCCTTCTTAAAGATCATGTCAACCAACCAAATATTATCTCATGAGAGTGTCACATTAGGTGTGTCATCCTAGGTCTCATCACCATGAACTAACTGAAGATCATGTTGATAATCCACTATCCATTTTAAGGGTTTTTATAGAAACACCCTAAAAATTTAACATAAAATAATACTATTCTCAATATATTTCTTAACAAGAAACAATGAGTTATAAGTGAATTTTTATATATTATAAAAAATATTATTATTTAAATGTGACTGTTATAAATTAGTCATTGAATTGGTGGTTGTGAATATGATTAACCATATTATGACATATATACACACATATATATATTTAATGTTCCTACTAAAGAAAATTTTATTTATTAATTCTTAGTAAATGGGATCTAAATTTTCATTAAAGACATTTTAGGCTTGAATAATATGTTTTCTTAAAATTTGAAATCTATAGAATTTTTTTCACTAATATTAAAATTATTTTTTACCATTATTTTATTTTTTTACTAAATTAACATAATTTTTTAAAATATAATATCAAAATTAACTTAAGGATAAAATCTTGGATTTTTCTAAAAATATCGACTTTTTTGTAAATAGTGAAAAATTTCAATTTTTCGAATACTTTAATTTTGTATTATTAAATATAGTAAGTGAAAATTTTCATTCTATTTTGGATGAAGTCATAAATTTAAATATTATTTCTTTAATTTAGAGTAATCTAATAAATTTCATCTTAATATGCAATATTAATTATTTGAAAATATAAGTTAATTGTTAAACTTAAAAATTCATTTTTCTAAACATTGTTTTTTATTAAGTCTTATGAATTTATATTAAATTAGTTTCTACCATTTATATAGATTTAATAATAAAAAATATATTCCATATTTGTAATCAACATATTAGATTTTATTAATGGGGCCAATTTCATTTATGATCATTATGAATAGTGACTATGGTAAATAGTTAAAATTATAGTAAATGGTAAATTGGGTTAATTAAGGTTAAAGAAATGTGAAAATATTTTAAAATCTACCTAAAACATGAATTGACCCTATTTTAGAAGTTTATTTTTCACCTAATCATATAATTTTTTAATTTAGGGCCACTTGAATCCTTTTTCTTGGATAAAAACCTAATAATATTTTACGTAATGAAAAATACAAAATATCACAGTCTTGCTTTTAAATATGTCTTATATGTTCACATAGATATAAAAATATATTTTTTATGAATATTAAATAAAATTTTGATGATAATTAAATAAATTTATTATTTCTAATTTATTTTTTATTTTTATTTATTATTTAATTTCCTTAAATGCTTATACAACTCAAACGCAATGCATGTGCAGGCAGTAGAAAAATAAAATTTAATAATTTTAAAAAAAGTATTATTTTTGGGATAAATTATATTTAAAAATAATTATATAGTTAATAATATTTTATTATTAATGGTTAAATATATTATATTATAATTCTATTACTTTCATGAAGTCTTTATATTAAAATTATTTGAAAACTTCTTAAAAAGACTAATAGTATTTTATGTTAAATAATAATTGAAAAAATTATTTAAAAATAAAAAAATATTAAAAGAGGACATGTAGAATTTTATATGGTCTAAAATTTCATCTCTTTTCCATTTATGAGAAAATTATTATCTATTTAGTAAAATTATAAACCTTTAAGATTGAAATATTCATTACTACAGTTAAGGTTAAAATTAGTTAACAAAGACATTTGACCAAGTGGTAGGGTATGAAATTTTATTTAATCCTATAAAAATTTATTTATTTAAAGTTATTTCAACCATATACTATCTTGGATTTGAAATTATAGCCACATAGTTCAACATGAACATAAAAATGAATTCATTATATTTAAATATTTTTATTAATTTCATGTGTTTCATTTCTATCGCTATAAAAGGGAACCCCTCCTCTCTTTATTTACAAAACCATAAGCCCCATATCCCAACAAAAATATTCAAATTTATCTTATAAAATTTTCTATAAAATAATTATAGGTTTTTGTATTCTTAAAATATCATTCCATGGTTCATTAAGAATGTATCTAAAAGTGGTTTATTAAAGAAGTAGTAATCATTTTTACCGACTCTTTCAAATTTATTTCTTCTTCTACTTCCTATAAATTTATTTTATCTATCCCAAAATAATAACTAAAGTATCATAAATATAATTATATGTTATTATGATTATATTAAAACCATTTTTCACCACTTTTCTATCCTATGGAAAGATAAAACATCGCTCGTGCGTTGTTATAACTTGTCGCCTCCACATGGTGGTGTAACTCATTTTTCATCATCATTTTCTTGGATAGCTATAATGAGGGAACAAAAGAATATATGATATATATGATATAATTATGGTTTTGGAAATGTAATATTCCATTTTACTTATTAAATTTATACTTTTTTGAAAAATGATAACACTTCTTGTGAGTTTGTGTAGACTACTACCTCAATGAAGGGATGTGATTCATTATTAATACCCACAATTCACGGATGATTCTAAATATATGTGATTCATTTTTAATTTCCACATTTAATGAATTAAACTATATATATATAATTTATATATATGATATTTATATCATGATTAACATTCTATATATTATGGAACCAATATCTAGATGCAAGGACCAAAACTATCAAACCAAAATGTACCTGAAAAACAAAATAGTTAATTCCCCAAAATGATGATTTTAAAAAAGAATTATTAATAAATGGGTTTGAAATGAAATAATTGGATCAAATATGATATTATAATTATTTATATGGTTTTGGTATATAATTATAATTAATTAAAATGTATTATACAGGAGGTTAAAAGCACTTAAAAAGCAATTCTTACCTGAGGTAAGGGTTCTTTTCCTCAATATTATTCCTTTAGACATGTATTATGTTATAAAACAATTTATTTTTATGAGTATTATACAATAACCCATTGAAATTTCATATAATTTATAATTCTTAAGTCATGTTATTTAATGTTATAACTCAAATTATTTCATCTAATGGATTTTGATTCAAAAGTAACACAAGTGGTAAGGGTTTATTTTACAAAATCATCCTTATCTAGGATTTTTTATGTTTAAGATTACATTAGAGGAATTACATATATTTTTATATTAAACTAAATATATTTTCTTGTCCTAGATTTATTTCTATATTTTTTATGTATTAGTTCTATTTTTACCTTTTTTGGAATAAAAATATCAAATGAATGTTTTATATGAAAGTTGATTTTGTTCTTCAATTCGGTAAAGAAAAATTTTCTTCCATTTTTATATCTTCTTTAAAATGATTGTTATAATTTCTTTAATATCCTCCAATGATTTATTAGATAAATTTTTACTGGTTTTTTAATTTTTGTAAAAATAATTAAAAAGAATCTTTTTGTCATTTTCTAAATGAGTAAATTTTTACCAAAGGTGTGAATGAAATATTTATTTTCACATTTTCTATAAAAATATTTTTTACATCATCACAAATATTCTTTTATTTGACATTTCCTTTACATGTTTCAATTTTTCATCCCAAAAAAAATTATTAAAATTTTTGAAATTTTTATAATTTAAATAAGTTATTTCAAAATGAAATGGGTATTTTCCTCCAAAAAAATTTTAGTAATACTTTTAAAATATTTTCATCTATATAAACATATATTATGGAATCATATTATTTAATGAGGATATAATCTAGCGATAAAATCTACCATATTTTTTCTATAATTATTATGCTCATTTAGAATGGGGAATGTAGTGACATTCCATATGCTAGTTCATCCAATATAGATAGATGTTGATTATTAAGGCATATTGATTAAGTTGTATTGTTTATTTATATAATTAATTCACTGTAATAATTAATTTATAGCTGTGGAATGGTTATAGATAACCACTTGATGTATCAATATCTCTCATCATAAAAAATATTTTGGGAATTTTTCTGAGTCCATCCCTATTTATGAACGATGTATTTTAATGAGGCCTTGGTTGTATATTTTAGATGTTCATAATTATGCATTCCATCATTATGAAATTACTTATTGAGGTCTATGTGATTATTCTCATAGTTATAATATCCAATTATAAGTTTTAAAATAATTTTATTGATAATATGTAATCATTTTATCATAACCCATTCATTACATATAATTAATGCCTTATTTATCATATGTTGCAAGAATTACCTTACATAGCATCTAAGCTCACCCATTTATTCTGATTCATTTTCCCCATGATGTTTGGAAGTGTACAATGATTGATATACAAGGATATTATAGAGAAAATAATGATTCTATTAAAGAAAATATTGTGTTGTATTATATTTTTTTCAAAAGTAATATTATATTAAAGAGTGTATCTATTTACTAAGACTACTAAAATATTCAGTCTCTTTGGATGGGATATATTGTATCTAGTTCCATTGTAATAAAGTAACTATCGATTTTGGGATACTTAGGTTAATTTATTTGCAGTTGTTATTAGAGAAAGTTTATTACAACCTATTGTTACTATATTTTAAATAAAAATATAGATTATTTAACATAACCTTATGACATACATTGAGGATATGTTTAACTGTAGGAAAATATAATAATTTTTGTTGTAATTTAGTGATTATTTGGTTTTCCTGGCAATACATTTTTTCCTCGATACAATAAGTGGACATGGTTTTAGCATAGATATATCTAGGGGTAATAAAATTGAAAATAGTTATTTAAGTATATCATAACCATCATTTTTGTTCATAGTGAATTATACCTGAATATATGTGGTTTGACACTCCCGGAGGATATTGTAAGGTTAATTCACATTTTATTTATAAAAAATGATAACGAATGAGAGAATGTAACCTTTTAAAACCTATGATAATTCAATGTGATATGTAACGAAACTTAATTTTCATGAGTTGAAATTTCTATGGTCTATCATATGTTTAATGTCATAGATACAACTTTGGTTTATTATGTGTTTTTTAAGGTTATTTGAGGATGAATAAATTAATATTTTGTGGAAATCAATTGAAATTTATTAATAACATTTTGGTTTAACATGATATTTGAGGTTAATATTGTTAACTGGGATAAAATTGTTATTAGGTTTTGAGAACCTATAGTTTATTGTACAGAAAACTATGAGGTTGAACATTCATTTGGTGATTAAGTGATCAAGGTTATTTTAGAAGAATTCCAATATATTTTTAGGGAATATTATATGATTAATCTAAACAAAATATTATTTTAATTGATTATATTTTATTTAAACAATAAATATTGAGTCAACTTGTTTAAGAATTTTTTTGTAGTGGGTTTATAGTGATTTAGATAATGTATGGAAAATATTATCCTATCTTAAAGAATATATGAGTATGGAATATACAAGTTATTTAGAGATAAATGTTAAGTTGATATTAGAATAATACGTAATCAAATATTTCTAATATTTGGGTTTAACATTTTTAGGAATATTTTTGAAGAATTATTTATCTTATACTTTGGGTGTTATTATTGTGATTTTAGATATTAATGTGTTATATTTATCCATATTAGATATATTGTTTTAAAGATTTTGGATTGGTAAATATTTATAGAAAGTATGAATGAGTTTTCATTCCTTTATGGGTCTTATGACCCATAAAAAGTTAATTTTATTTCTTCATGGATGAAAAAAATTATATTTAATATTCATTTATTAGAGTAACATTACAAGTTAAAATTGATTGATGAAAAACAAAATGAAGAAATTATACAGATGAAATAGAAAGAAATAAATTAATTATATTTTCTCTTATTTTATATTTTCATAGTAAATTAATTCCTTAACATTATTAATAGGATATTCAAATAAAAATGTTATTCTTTAAAATTCACTTATAATGAATTGATTGTCTTTTAACTCCTCCCTGACATATCATTTTTTGGTCATTAACTTTTATATGATCATGTTGTTTATCAATCCCTATTTATCCTTGAAAATTATTTTTCTCCTCAATTTATATATTTTAACTTCACTATAATGTTTTCCATATCTATGAATATATGTTTTTTATATAACTTTTATGTTTCTCATATCCCCTATTAAAATTAATTATTATTATCCTTTTATAAGATGTGGTTTTTCAACATTGTTATTTTCCAAAATTTAACTTTAATGGAAGAGATAAAATTTTGAGGATGCAATTTATTTAATGGGGACACTGTAACATCCGAAAAATTTGGTTTATAATAATATTATTTTGTATATCTTACTTAACACGTAACATCAACCTGTAAGCGAATTGTGATATATTATAAAAATATTATTATTTAAATGTCACAGTTATATTATAATATGGTAAATCATATTCATTCCATCTAATTTAAATGTCACCGTTATAATATTTCTGGTAAATTAGATGGTATAAATATGATTTACCATATTGTAATATATATATATATATAATGTTTCTTATTAATGAAAATTTTTGGATTAATTCTTAGTAAATAAGTTATCAGTTTTCAGTAAATTCATTTTCTGCATTAAATAAATATTTTCTTTAAAAATGATTCTTATATAATTTCATGAATAGATATTATAATTAATTTCTGTAAATTTTAGAAATTTAATTTTATAAAATCAAAATAATTTTTAAAATCAAAATATAAAAATTAACTTACAGTGAAATTTTTGTATTTTTCTTAAATGATCAATTATTCAGTGAATAGTGAAAATACAGATTTATCAAATACTACCATTTATTTTCATTAAGTCAATTTATTTAAAAGTATCATTATATATTGGATTTTATATTAAAGTTATATATAATCCATTTTATTTATAATAATATAATTAATTCCATTTGAATTAGTAATATTAATTATTTTTATATAATAGACTTTTTATGCTTAAAATGCATTTTTCTAAAAACTATTCTTTATAAAGTTTTATAAATTTATATTATATTAATTTCAACCATTTATTGATATGGAATATTAAAAATTTGATTCTTTATTATTAATCAGAATCTCCAAATTTATTAACGAGGTGAATTTTAATTTTTGTCATTATTAATAGCAAATATGGTAAATAGTTATAACCATAGTAGTGGGTAAATAGAGTTAATTAAGATTAAAACTAATGAGAAAGGGATTTAGAATCTACCTAACACTTCAATTTACCCTATTTTATTATTATAGTTCATCCATCATCATCTATGTTTCAAATTTATGGATTCTTGGAGCCTTTTCTCTTCAATAAAGACCTATGTAATATTTCAAGTAAAGAAAAATACCAAAAGTCACTATTGATTTTAAATATCTATTATATGTTCAAATATGGATAAAAAAATTTAAAAAATGTTAATGGTTTTTTTGAGAATAATGAAATTATTTTCATGATGTTAATTTATTTGTAATTTTTAGGGATTATATAAATACCTTAAACACCTATACAATACGGATATAGTGTTTGTGCATGCAATAGAAAAATCAAAGTAAATAATTTTGGAAACATTAAAAGTATTGTATTTGAGATGAATTATTATTAAATATAATTTTATAGTCAATAATAATGAATTATTGATGGTGAAATTTTTTATATTTTAATTTCATTTCTATCTTGAGGACTTTAATATCAATTTATATAAATAGTTCTTAAAAAGACTTAAATAGTATTTTATATTTAATAATATTTAATTAAGTTATTTAAAATAAAAAAAATAATACAAGATGATAGATATGATAATATATGGTCTAAATTTTTATTTGTTGTCTATTTATGATAAAATTGACAACTTATAAGTAAAATTATAAAGTTTAAGATTGAAAAAGTCATTACCTTGGTTAAGGTAAAAATTGGTTAACAAAGCGGTTAAATCAAATAATATGGGTAAAAATAGAACATAAAACTATCCAATCTTTTTGGCTAAAATTATTTCAATCATATTCTATATTAAATTTTAAATTATAGCCACATGGTTCCATGTTTACATGAAAATGAGTTTTTTATTTCTAAATCAATTTATTAATTCTAGATTTTTCTTTTCTTTCACAATAAAAGTATAACCCTTATATATATTCTTTACACCACTATGAGCCACCAATGTTGACCACAAAATTACTCAATTATATTCTAAACATATATAGACATAAAGTATAGGTGTTTTTATTCTTAAAATATCATTCCAAGGGTATTTAAGAAGGGATCTAAAGGAAATATGCCAAAGAAAAGTTAATCATTTCTACCAATGCTTTCAAATTTATTTCTTCTTTTACTTAATATAAATATATTGTACACCATCTAAAATAATAACTATATTATCATAAATATACTGATATATTATTATTATTATGGGATAACCATTTTCCACATCTTTTCCATCCTATAGAAAGTGAAAACATTGATCATGCATATGTACGTATTGTCATCTCTATATAGTGGTGTAATTCATTTTTCATAACCATTTTTAAATGATGGCTATAAAGATGAAACTAATGTATATATATAATATTTATGATATAATTATGGTTATTTTTATACAATATATCATTAAAATTCATACCCTTTCACTTGTTAAAAAATAATAACATCACTCGTGTGTACATGTTGACTACCACCTCCACAAAGTGATGTGATTCATTTATAATTTTCACCGTTAAAGGATAATTCCAAATGTCTATATAATGAATATGTATGATATTTATTTCCTGATTAACATTTTGGATATGATGGTGTCAGAGTGACTCATCGTAACATTATTCTATTTATGATTTGATAATTATAAATTATAAATTTACATTATTTTTAGAATATAGTTTATTAAATTTTATTTTTAACTAAGATTTTACTATTAATTTTAATTTATTATTTATTAATTAATTACTTTTTATAATTTTTAATCAAAATATTTATTTAATTTCAAGTGCATGTTTTTTTAAGGAATAATGAATTAGTTTTACAAATTAATTTTGTTCCAAATTTTTAGATATAGTGTGAGCTATAGAACAAATAATTCAGTTATTATTATAGAGATTGATATATATGAAAATTATTTAAAATTTATTCAAATACATATAATCCAAATTCATTCATTTGTATGTTCAAATTTTTATCCAAATCTTCATCACAATTTCTAGTACTATTATTATATTAATATTTTATATCATTTTTAAGGATATCTTGGGATATAAAATTTAGATTGATATGTTTTTAAATGTGTTAAAATATAATGAAAATATATAATTATTGGTTAACTTGAACAAAGGCTAAAAATAATAATACATAATATTTGTTTGAACATAGTGTTATGAATATGCTATGAATTTAATTTTTATTTTTAATATTTTACAGTATTTTTTACTGAAATTCATAGTTTTATTATTTTAATTTTATGAAGAAATATTACAAAGAATTTTATTATGGAGACCTTATTTAAAATTAAAATTTTAATTTTCAATTCCAAAAATATTTAAAATGATTATATTTTAGCAAACATATTTTATGGAATATTATAACATAATTTATTTTTAATATTTTCTTAGAGCCCCAACATATATTTTATATGATTCAAATATAATCATTTTTATCAGTTTAAATTACTATTTTCAATAATGTACAATGGACAGAAATGTCATATGACAAATAGATGTTGTATTTAGAGGTGTTAGACAATATAATGTTAGAATGAAATTTAATGCAATAAAAATACATTTATTGTAGACATGTTTTAATTAATAAACCCAAAACCATTTCAGAACATTTACAAAGGAATAAAATGCAACAAATAGAGGATTGGGTGGACTAGAAATCTATATCTTCACACTTTTTCATCCTACAATGTGATCAAATTGATCATTTTCTCTCAACGATTTCTTTCATTATAAATCTTATTTAGCTTTTTATAGTGTTAACAAAATTGTAACATCCCATCAATATCTTATATAGTTCTCATTCTACCATATATTCCATCATATTCATTGGGATAATTGAGATAAATATTCAATGTGATTACTTTCTAGCATTGCATTATTTCTTATTTCTTATATATTTAGTGATTACTACCATTAAAGTAAGAGATCGTGTTTTTTTTTTAAATTTCATTTAAAAAAGACAAAGAAATATTTCTTCTTGAGGTTTTTATCTTTATCATTAAAGAAATTTAGTCTATTATATCTGTTTTATTACATTAAAAAACATAATTATGTATAGTTTTGGTATCTTGGATATTAATAGAGTCAAGGGAATAATTCTATAAATCCTCAAGAAATTGGGGTGGTAGATAGTGGGATACATTTGGGTAGTATTTCCAAACTTCCTTGAAAATATATTTTCTCATTTACTTTCTAAATTTTCAATCATTTTTCACTTTCAATCATTCTTTTAAAAAAATTATAATCCATCAATTAACGCTTAATCATATTCATTTTTCAACTCACTTAATGGTTTTATTTTATAATTGTTTAATAAAATCTCTCTTAATATTATTATTTTGATTATTTTTTTAATTATATTTTTGTGATTTTAAACTTTGAATAATATTTTTTTATTCAAAGAGTCTTAATTTATTATTTCATTTAATTTTTTTTTAAATTTAATTTTTTCCCTTTAAATTTTAGAGGTAAATTTATGAACTCCCTCCACTTGTCATTTAACCTATCCCTATTCTACATTTGTTATCATGTGATCTTTGATTTTTAAAAAAAAATTAATCCTCTTTCTAAGTTTTTATATTCAAAATATTTGACCAGTTTTTCAAAAAAAGATCTATTTTTTAAAAGTATTTTTCAAACACCTGTCGTGGTCCATAAAAAAACATTAGTTTGTGCTCTAGTTTTTATGGAACAAAGTATTAATATTGGAAATCATGAATGTATAATTTTCTTAGATATATTAGTTATCATGTTTAAAAAAAAATTAAATATGGTTATACTACTTTTTCGGATAAAGAAGAAAAATTAACTCCTGATGATATTTATACTTCTAAATTAGATTGTAAACTTATAAATGAATTTAATTATAGTTTATATGTTAATGAGTTAAATAAAGTTTCTTCTTAAAAAATTATACATGAAAACTAGTATTTATTATAAGTTACACATAAAGGTATAAATAAAGTATACAAGGTTTTACAAGTATAATAAAGCATTTGAAAGTTTATTTGCGCATCCTAATGATACTATATTTACTGATATTTATAATGGATAAAAATATCATGCTGATTCAATTTCAAAAGAAATGTTATTCAATCAAATCATTTGGGAATTAATGATATTTTGGTCACCAAAAGTCACCATGATACAAGAACTAAATAATCTTAAAAAAATTGGTGGTTGGGGAACTCATAGGTTCTCTCATGATAAATGAGATAATCATGAAATGAAAAGGTGAAAAGTAGGTGAAGGGGGTCATGGAAATTAAAAGAACAATTTATTTCAAATAAGACAATGATGACCCATCCAAGAGAGACTCTGATGCTTCTAAATTTACAAATATGATGTAAAAGTATAAGAAAAAAAGAGATCCATTCAAAAATTGAAAACATAAAATCAATATTTCATGTTAACTTGTTTTGGTTATGAAAATATGGGACACATCAATCCATATTACACCTTGAATAAGAAAAATTTAAACGATAAAGAGAAATGTAATAAATATTTAAAGGTATTATCTTGGATCACTATAAATGACACAAGTTCATGTTATAAATAAAGTAAAAAAGTCCAAAGTGTCATGGAACATGTTGAGGAAGGGATTGAGTTTTTGTCTAACATTTCTCACTCCCCTTCTTATACCCCTTTTTACTCTTATACTTCTTCAACTTCTTCTTTAAATTATAAATATTTTACTCAATAGGAAAATGAACTTTAAAATGTTTTTTTTATTGTTTAAAAATTAAAATATTATAAAAAAGAAACAAAAGCTTATTTTTTTGAAAAAGAAATAATTTCAAAAGGAAAAGGTTATTTTCTTTTGAAATTAAAATAAAAACTAAATTTTGAAAATTGGAAATTTTAAATAAATGATCTTAAAATTTTTGTTTTTAAATTTTTACACAAGGGGAAAAAATTAATATGATTTTAATCTTCTAAAACGTATTAAAAATAAAAGTTGTTTTTGTTTTTCAAAAAAAATTATTTCTGTAAACAATTCTAAATAAACTACTTTTGTTAAGGGAATTTATCAAAATAAAATTTTTAATTATTACATGAATATTAGTAATCATTTTTTTGAATAAAATTATAAAAATTATAGATATATTTGACCAAGAAGAATTTATATCCCATTGAATATTTCTCATGGGAAAAGTAGTTCTAAACAAGTTTGGATTCAGACGTATTTATTGGATAACTTATGTGGACCCAAAATCTTCATACCAAAAGGAAATCCCTTTTTATATCTTCTAGGGCGATACGATTAAACTTCATTTAAATATATTTTGGTGGCTATATAATAATGGAAACAAAATTTTGATTCAACTATAATGTAATTTATTATCAGAAGGAAAAATCCATGGAATAGAGATCAAAAATTAAATCTGTAAATTTTTTAAAATTAAATGATATAATTTTTTATATGGGGTTTTATTTAAATGATCCATATTTTTCTCTCTCACACATTTATCCAAGCTTGAATAGTCTTTATTATTTTATCAAAGCATGTGTAATATTTAACAGAATATCCAATCATGTTTTTATTTTATATGTTTTATGTTAAACACATGAAATATTGAAAATATTTAGCTTTCTCAAAGCATGTTTTAAAGGTTTATCACAAGACATAATTTTTAAAAACATCTTATAAATTTTTTTATGTTTAAAATTTTTGTTTTAAATATCTTTTAAATTTTAATTTTAAGTTTATTTTTAAGTTTATTTTTAAGTTTTTTCTGAATTTTTTTTTAATTTTTAATTTTTTATTTAAATTTCGTTTTATATTTTTTTTATGTTTATTTTTAATAATATTTTAAATTTTTTTAAAAAATAATTTTTTAAAAAAATATTATATTTAAAGTTATTTTAAATTTCTATTCTAAATTCCTTTTCAAATATTTTTAATTTATTTTCAAATATTATTTTTATTTTATTTTCAAATAATTATTTCTAATTCATTGTAAATATTTTATAATTATTTGAATATCTTTATACATGTTTCGAAGCTCCTTGATTTCATAAATTTTCCTAAGTATTTATTATTCATGACTTAACTTATTTTATATATTTTAATCATGAACATAATTATTTACATTTATTAAATTCTTAAATTCTATTATCTCATATTTCATAAAATCTATTGGCTGATAATGTTTGAATAGTTTTATATCTTGACACCTTGTTTTAGAATGTTTTAAATTATTATAAAGAGGAGGTTTGGAATGATTTTTTTAATCTTTTTTTAGTTATAATAATCTTAATCTTGGTTTGTTTTAAATTTATGAAAATCATTTATTCCAAAAGGGTGAAAAAAACATATTTAAAAAAAAATCATTGATTTTTATAATGTCAATAAATGTTGAATTTTAAATAAAACATCCTTCTTTGGATACAAAAAGTTACATTTGGTTTTGATATAGAGGTTCCCAAGGATTTTATCCCAAAAAGTGTTGACTGAGTGTTTAACCCTCTTTTCATCCTTGACATAGTGAGTGAGCCCTTACTATACACCGAGTTTGATAATCCTAAAGGAATTTTATTTTTTATTATCATGATCTTTACTTACCATAATTAATGGTTTATATTGAAACTATCTTTTTCCTTTAAGAAATGTTTTCATGGATCATTATAGTAGTTTTAATTTATATATTGGTTAAGAAGTTACCTAAGGTAGAAGTGAAAAATAAATTAAGGGGAATTTTTCCATTTAAACTATTTATATTTATTTAATTATTTATTATTATATCTTTTTTATTTCATTAAGGGAATTTTTTTTTCAAATTTGAATCTTTTTAATTAATTTAAAAAAAATATATCTTAAAATTTATATGTGGGTATTTTAATCATCAAAAAGGAGGTGATTGTTGGTGTGACTCATGGTCACACTATGTTATTTATGTTTTAAAAATTATAAAATATTAATTTCCTTTATTTTTGTAATATAATTTATTGAGTTTTATTTCGGAACAAAATATTAATGTTTAATTTAATTTAATATATTTTATTAATTATTTTTTTTATTTTTACACAAAATATTTATTTAATTTCATACATAAGTTTTTATAAGTAATGATGCATAATTTATTAAAATTAATTTTTTTTCAATTTTTCAGCCATAACATGAGATATAAAACACAAAATTGGGAATTTATTATTATAATGCATAACTAAGAAAATTATCTACATCTATTTTAAATTCTTCTATGGATAATTCAATCATTTGTTTGTTCTGTTTTCAACCTAGTTCTTTGTCAAATTGTTTTAAAGCGATTTTCAATTTTTTTTTTGTTATTTTTAATTATAAATTCATCTCATAAATAAAATTGATATTTTTTAATGTGGTCGGAATAAAATTAAATTATCTAAATATTTCTCAGTAAAATCTAATTATAACATTTATAATGTCTTATATTTGACCAACACTAATGTTATGACTGTGATATGAGGTTTGGTTTTATTTTTGTTATATAAAATTATTTACTATTGAATGTCATAGTTTAATTCTTTTCATTTAATGAAGCAATATTGCATGGAGAATTTTTATATATAAACATTATTTAGAATTCAAATTTGATTTTTCAATTCTAGAATGTTTTTTAATCTACCTGTTTTAGTCAATGTATTTTATGGAATGTTCTAACATAATTTATTATGGATATTATCTTGGAACACCAATAGATGTTTTATATATTTTAAATATTATCTTTTTTATAAATTTAAATTTTTTTTTCAGGAAAGTATAACAAATATAACTTTTATTTGACAAATAGTGAGTTTTATTAGTGGCATTAGAAAGACTAACTCGATAATGATAATTAATGTGGTAAAAATACATTTAATGAGGACAAATTCAAATTAATGACGCCAAATAACGCTAAAACTGTTCAAAAAGAATTATTGGATATAAATAAAGGCTTTAGGTGGATTTTACATCTACATTGACACACTTTCCCATCTAATAATACAGTCAAATTCTTCATTTTATATCAAAGTTATCCCTAATTTTAATTTTAATTTTAATTTCTCATTCTAGAGTGTGAAAAAATGTTAATATCTAACTACACTCTTCTATTACTCTCATTCTCCACTAGTGTTTTTAATATTATTTGGATGAATTAAGATAAATCTTCAAAGTGATTACTTCCTACAAATATTCTCTCTTTATATTTGTTATATTTTTTTTATTACTAACATTAAATTAAGGTACCAAGTTTTCCTTGTTATTTCCTTTAAAAAGGAAAGGTTCAATTTATGCTTGAGGTTTATAGCTTCATTATTAAAGAGATAGTTCCAGTTTTATCTGGTTTCTTGATATAAAAAAAATAATGGGATAGTTTTTCTATCTTGGCTACCAATAAATCTAAGGTATTAATACATTAAATACCCAAGTGATTGGGGTTGTAGATGTATGAGTAATTTCGTGTACCATTACTGACCTTCCTTGCAAATTATTTTCTCTCATTTACTTTCTACATTTTCAATTATTTATCTCTTTCAACTATTCTTTTATGAAAATGTTTAATCTATTAATTAATTCTTAGTCATTTTTATTTTCCACATGACTGAAACATTTTATTTTAAAATTATTTAATTAAATATTTGTTATTTTTATTTTTTTCACTTATTTCATTATATAAAATTATATTTTTAAACTCCCAAGATTTTATTATTTTATTTTTATACTCAAAAGGTTTAAAGTTCTTCATTATTTTATAAAGATTTTTTTAAAATTGGATTGTTTTCCTTTAATTTTTAAAGTTAATTTAACCCCCCCCCTCTCTTATTATTTTACATATATTCAAATTAATGACAGAACCATGCATGTTTCGAGGGTTGAAACTACCAAACTAATACTTACATATAAAATTAAAGAGTAAACACTTAGAAATAATGATTTTAATAAGGAATTATTAATACATGTGTTTGAACTTTTGAAATTTTAATATATAAAATATTATAATAATGCATATGGTTTTTTTAGATAAGTATAAAAAATATAAATTTATTATACATGAGTTTAAAGACACTAATGAGTAAATTTATACCTATGGTAAGGGTTCTTCATCTCAATATTATTTCATTGAGACATGTTTGATGATATGAACCTATTTATGTTTATGATATGTATATAATTCCTATTTGACATGTTATATAATGGACACTTCTTAGTTCATGGTATTAAAATTTAAAACTAAAATTATTTCATCCAAGGTGTTTTTATTCAAAAGATACCAAAGTTATAAGGTTTTATTTTACATTATAGTCCTTATTAAGAATTTTTTATGTTTAAATTTTCTTTAGATAAATTATATGATGTTTCTATCTTAACTAAAATATTTTTTCTTATCCTATAGTAATTTCTAAGGTTTTTAATTATTACTTCTGTCTTTACCTTATATGGAACACAAAAATACCAGACAATTGTTTTAAAAGAAAAATATATTTTTTTTCAATTTTGTTAGGAATCTTTTTCATTTATTTATATATTTAAAAAAATAAAAAATATTATTAAAATTATACAATTATTGATTAAAGACATTTTTACCCATGTTTGAATTTAAATCAAAAGTCTTAAAAGGAATATTCTTTTATTATGTGAATGAGGTACTTATTACCAAATGTGTGAATGAAATAATTATTTTAATGTTCTCTGTATGAAGTGTTATTTCCCCTATCACAAATATTATTTTCTTTTGTAGCATATCATCTTTTAAAAGAGGTATGGACACTTATACTATTATTAAAAACCCATTATTTTATGTTTTTAATGTGGTAAAAAGTCTAAGGAGTGGTTTGGAAGAGTTTGGGATCCTTCAGAGCCTGGAGCTCATGTTTTTGGTGAGGTAGATTGAGTCACACCATTAGGACATAGTTCGGGTTAACCATGTGTCTCAATTTTGTGTGGTGATTAGTGCATAGAAAAGGGAAACATGGTTTTCTATAAAAGTGAGACCCAGGTCACACACCCATGTGGGTTCTACAAAAATATTGATGGATCCATTTATCATAGGATTTGCATGGTTAGTGAATTCGTGTTCTTAGACAATTTCAGAGGGTTCCATGGGCAATTACTACCGTATGGTTGGTACACGGTTTGGAAAATGGTGTGCCCAAACCGTGAGGCCCTTTAATAAAGGGTAAAATACTTTTTCCCCTACTTTTCATAAGTAACATAATTTATTTCTATCCCCTCTTATTTATAACAGACTATATGTCACTGTTATCCATTCCCTTCCAGGATAGGCCTTAAGCTATCTCTTTCATCTGAACTTTGTTTGCTTCACCATCAGGTGCATTGGATTCATCTTGGTAACCTCTCCATTATTATTCCTTATATTCCTAGTTTCCCTTCTCATCTACTAAAATATTTTATTTTGATCTCATATGAATTATTTTAAAGTTTTTTATCCTTCATTGGATTTATCCTAGTCTAGATCGATTCATGGGCCAACATTGGATGAGGTTATTTATACGAACTCAAGGTAGGTAGTATAGTTGTTTTCCATCATAAACTAGATGAAGTTTATCATGCATCATTGTTTCATGCACCGTAAATCCTAGTATCACATCCATATTATTTAATTAATTATATTAAATTTTATTCTTACGTGTAACAAGACTCTAGTTACCCATGAATCAACATTGCAAGGTGTTTACCTCTACATGAGCCACCACTTTGGGTGTGACCAAATTTAAAGTATGAAGAGCCTTAAGATTTAGAAATGAGAATTATTAAATATTATTAGGTTGTATGAATTGACTTTTTAAAAATTTATTATTATGTGAAATGATCTAGTAAAAAATATCTATCCATGGGTTATTGTAACAACCCAAGCTTCTACGGTACGCTTCTCTTTGAATAATATGATAGTGTGTGTTGTACGCAACATCGAGTTCTAACACACCGCAACCAATCAAACTAGCCGTTATGAATAGTAATACCTACTTTATGAAATTTTATAAATTTTATCTCTCAAAATGGACTTCATTTTTGGATTCAGAATATCGAATTTAGCCTAGGGTGAAATTTTGGAACTTTTCGGATAACATTTATATTTTGATGAATAGTGAAAATTACTAAATTTTAATTAAAAACAATTTTTTTAATCGAAATAATTTATATTGATAAATTATGAATTTGTGTGGTTTTGAAGTATATTTAGAATATATTTTTACCATTTAATACAATTTTGGTCATTGTACATAATTTTACAATTAAACCGGACATAAATAAGTGTCAATCTTTTAATAGTTATTATCTATTAAAAACACGCTTTTTGTTTTAATAACGGGAATTAATTTTAAATTAATTTCTGCCACTTATGTGTTTTGAATTTGTAAAAATGGATTAAATATTTGGAATTGGGATGTTCATATTGTGTAAATAGGTAACTTTTATTTTTAGACATTTTGAATAATTACTTCGGTAAATATTTTATTTACCATGGTTAAGGGTAAATTCAGTAAATAAGGGTTAAAAAATAATATTATAATAATACTAAATTACCCTAAAACGTGTCCTAACCTTATTTTTGGATACATGTCCGATCATGGGCATCCTTGGGTCGATTTTGGGACCCCTTGGAGACACTTGTAGGTGATAGGGGCACTTTATTTTAATTAAGTTAAAATAAATACAAAAATGACATAAGCATATATCTTTTAGAAAAAAAAATTTTACATAGGGTTATATATGTTTGATTTTCGACTATAAATATTAATTAGAAATAAAAAATTATTTCCTGAATAATGATATTTTATTTATAATTTTTAGACATTAAATAATTTAATTTATTTATGACACAATGATGATGCAGTAATTACCATAATAGAGAAACATTAAAATAATTGATATTATAAATACCCAAATAAATATAATTTGAGACTTTTTATGAATTAAACTAATTTTATAGGTTAATATGACATGTTAGTATTGATTTAATTAACTCTTTTAGAATTAATCGTTCTGTTATGATTTTTACAAAAATCAACTATTGAATAGTGTCAAAATTGACAAAAAAGAGTTTTTAAAACAAATATTATATTATTAATTGATATTAAATTCTTAAAAATCTAATTTTTGGCCAAGATACTTATATCATGATATTTTTATCGTTAATGGACCACTTGGGTGTGGCTTGGGTGTATATAGTAAGTTTATTAACTATATAATATAAAAATACAAAGTGACATGGTAAGTGTCAAAATAATTAACTAAGAGTTAAAACTTAAAGATAAAGTAAATATAGTAACCCAAACCTGTATAAATCCAATTGGTTGAGTGGTTTTCGACCTATACCCACCTTGACCTCTAAATAATCTACTTTGGAGCCATTAGAAACCAAATATGAATTTATTATAAAATAATATTTCTAGCTTTTCCAAAGGTGCCCCTCACCCGTCTTATAAAAGGGAACTCCTCCTTCTCATTAATTCACACCTTCAAAGCCTTTTGGTTCGGCCATACCCTACCCAAATACTCTCTCAACTACACTCAATTCATCCTAGAGGCCCTCCTTTAGTCATAAATCCAACCTAAGGATCCCTTTTGATCAAATCAAAAGGAAGAACTCGAAGAAGAGGTAATAATTTCACCAACCTTTTTCAAGTTCCTTTCTTCTTCCACTTCTTATTTATTTGTTATTACCATTATAAAATAATAACTCCAGTATCTTATTTATACTGTGATGTTATTATAAATATGTTACAACCATATTCATTATTCTATCCACCCTTTGAACAACATGTCACCATATGTGCGTACGTACGGCTTACAGTCTCCACGTCGTGGTGTAATTGTTATTCAATATATTATTATTTGGATGGGTATAATAATGGTTTATAATTCATGTAAATAATAAATATAACATGATAATTATTCTTTATATATGATATACTATCCAATTATATATTATTTTAATATCAAAATAATGATATTGTCGCTCGTGCGTACATACAGACTACCGTCTCCACGAACGCGATGAGATTCATTCTCCATCATATCCATTCAAGTATAATTATCATTTGATGATTTAAAAATAATTTTTAAGGACTTGATATCATTCTAGATATAAATAAGATACAACCTATCCATGAAAAACACGGCTTACTTAACAAAACATATAAAATAAAACGAGTAAGTTAACACCCGAAACAACGATAATACTAAGATATTATTAACAAATCAATGTTAAAACATCATATATGATATCATATTAATGTATATGATTCTTGTATAATTTAATAAAAATTATTTCACCATTATACAAGAGGTTAACCTACCCCCAACCAAGGAAAAGTACAAGGTAAGGGTTTATTTCGCAATCTCTTCATTATCCTAGGTTTTTTATACGTAATAATCTACTGGGATTTATTTATCATCCACATCCATGTTTCTTAAAAATGTATTTCAAAACATTCTTACTATTTACAAGAATATGGGTTAAAGTCATTTATAACCTTGTTGACTTTTATAAGTGGTTTATAAAGGAATATTTCTGTCGTTTTCCAAACAAGGCTCTTTTTAACCTTTTCGATAGAATTAAGGTAAGAATTTTTTTTTTAACTTATAAGGCGGGTGCTGCTATTTTCTGCCGTTATAAAATCTTCTAAGCTTCCCTTACAAGCTTATAATAATATTTTCAAAAAAATGTTATATTTTATGAATATATGACTCTTAAATGATTTCAAAATAAAAAGAGATTTTACTCTAAGAAGAGTTTTGATTTCATCTATATCAACATCCTTTGATGGATTTTACACTTATTTGAAGTTGATTTATTATGATACAAAACTTCTATATTGTATTGAAGGTTTTGTGATATTTTTTAATGTGGATGTGCTATTTTTATACCACTCATGGTTTATGGATGAAGTATTTACATTTCGTATACTAGTTTTAATACAAATGTTTATGTTATGTTTAAACCTTTTCATATGGGAATGAATTAGACTTAATATGTGACGGGTGGGGCCTGCTATAGCTCCTCGATGCATATGTAGGTATCAAGAGACAAACTAGTGTCTTGGCACAAGGCCTTGACAAAATCTTATTTGTAGTCTTGGCACGAGGCCTTGGCTATGTGGTTATGATAGTCTGGCATTATGCATTCCATCATTATGTAAGTGGTTATTGATATTGCATGTGATTATTCGATTAGTATAATATCCATGTTAATAAGTAAATGGCATTATTTCATTTTATTTTTTCCATACTATGTTGAAGTTTAAGTTTAAAAGGCTTTTGTTTTAGTTATACATTGCCGTAAATGTTTATTCTTATTCATGAAAGTTTCCGCTATATTGTTATCCCTACTGGGCATTTGAGCTCACCCCTTTTTTGTGTTTTATTTTTCCCAGGATGTGAAGAAGTAAATTATGAATGACCTGCAGGGATAGTATGAGGGGATAAGAGTGTGGAATATGGAGACTATGTTGTTGTATTTTTCATTTTTATGATGTAATGTAAAACTTTATGAATATATCTAGTGTTTTCAAGGCTACTAAACTAATCGGTCTTTCAAGATTTGATCTTTCTCGTGATCATGCCAATGTTATGTAATAATGCACCAACTCTGGGCAACCGGGGTCGAGGCGTTATAGTTGGTATCAGAGGAAGTTTAGTATAAACCTTGGAAGCTAGATTTAGATAAACTCTGATTAGAGCACATAGATTTAAGATGGATTTTGAGGATTAGTATAGAAGAACTTCCTAGAATTTTGGTATTGTAGAGATTTTATGAGTTTTCGGAGAAATACATCCCTGTCTGGATACGAGCAGGTAGAGGCGGATCTGGCACAAATGTACCTAGGGGTAAAACCTGAAAACACCGCTTTGAGCTAGACTCGAACATGAACTGGTGCACGACAACGGGCCTTGCTGCACTCTTGGTTACGACACTCCCGAGGGATATTCTTATGATAACTCTCATTTTCTTTACAAATAATTATGAATGGTTTATGAGTATATAATTCCTCAAGGAAAACATTTTTATGATTTTGGATTATATCCATGAATAGTTCAATTTATGTTAAGTTTTTTATAAGTATGGAATTGTGTATTTTTATTCATAAACTGATCTAGTTTATGCCATTGTTTAGAAATGGTGCTTAGTGGAAGAAATGGAAACTCTATAAGTGAACGCACTCCATGTAGGGATTTCCCTCCTACTCAAGATAATTATAGTGGAGCTGGTGATGAAACTGGTGTCGATCAGCTAATCACCATACTGGGACAACTCACTCAGGTTATGAATAATAACCTTACCTGTATGGAGCACCCTGATCCACAGTGTGGAGGATCAATGTTAGATCACTTCATGAGGCAAAAACCACCAACGTTCAATGGGAGTACAAATACCTTAGTAGCTAAGCAATGGATAAATTCCCTAGAGAAAATATTTTAGGCTTTGGGGAGTAGTGAAAGGGAAAAGGTTATCATGGCAGTTTACCGTCTCACTGGAGATGCTGATCAATGGTGGTTATTGATTCAAAACATGAAGAAAGATGATGAAGTATCAAATATGGAATGGATGGAGTTTAAAGATCTATTTTTAGAAAAATACTTTCATCATGACCATCGAGCAGATATGGAAAGGAAATTTCTGAGTCTAAGACAAAAGGAGGATGAGAATGTCACAAAGTATGAGGCTAACTTTACAAGGTTAGCAAGGTATGCTGAAGATTATATACGTAACCCAGGAAGTAAGATTGATCGTTTCTTTGATGGGTTAAAACCATTTCTCCGTTGATCATTAGTCTCACAATCCTTCTCATCGTACGAAGACATTGTCTCATGTGCTATCAAGACAAAAAAGGAATTCTCGAAGTCTTATGACTTTAAAGCAAAGAAACAGAAGAAGAGATCTGCTGATCAATCTACGAATGGAAATAAGGGAAAGAAGGGAAAGGTAGAATATCCATCCTATTGTAAATGTGGGAAGAAACACCCTGATACCTTCTTCAAGGGAATGGGTGTCTATTAGAAGTGCGGTGAAAAAGGCCACCAAGCTTGTGATTGCAAAGGGAAGAAGGAAGCTACCAATGTTCAGTGCTAAAATTGCAGGGAGATGGGCCATTATGCAAATGAATGTCCTAAGCGTCAGAGGAACTTACCTCAGAAAAGTCCAAGGGATCAAGGCCAAGCTTATGTTATCACTAATGCTGAGGTAGAAGCTCCGAAAGACTTGGTGGAAGGTAATTTAATGGTTTCCTCAAGTTTATCAAATGCATTATTTGATTCTGGATCATCGCATTGTTTCATATCTTCCTAGTTTGCTAAGAAAATTAGATATTTCCAATTTGATATAACAAGGGAGTTTTCAGTTAAAACTCCTAAGGGAATTATCATTGCAATAACGTTTTGTGAATCAGTCCCCATTAGAGCACATAAATGTTCTTTATCTGCTGATCTCATCGTCATACATATGATTGAGTTTGATATAATCCTCAGTATGGACTGGATTTTGGACTATAATGTGAAGATTTATTGTAAGAAGAAAGAGGTTACAATTCTTGATGATGATGATAAGGAACACCTTATCTTTAGAGCAGAATTGTCACCACCTAATTCTTATCTAGATCCACCCCCAGTAGCTCAACTAAATTCAATTATTGGGGAGGAAGATAATGAAATGACTATGGGTGAGGAAAGGAATGTTCAAATAGAGGATGTACCTGTTGTGAAAGAATATGTAGATGTGTTTCCGGAAGATTTACCTGGACATCCTCCAGAACGAGAAGTTGAGTTTTCCATTGATTTAATTCCTGGATCAAGGCCTATATCGAAGACCCCTTATAGAATGGCCACTATAGAATTAGTCGAACTAAAGAAACAACTAGAGGAATTGAGTAATAAGGGATTTATTTGCCCAAGTGTTTCTCCATGGGGAACCCATATTCCTTTTGATAAAATGAAAGATGGATCTATGAGGTTATGTATCAACTTCAGGGAGATAAATGCTATAACAATAAAGAACAAGTATCCCCTACCTCGCATTGATGATTTATTTGACCAACTGCATGGAGCTCAATACTTTTCAAAGATTGACCTTCGATCTGGATACCATCATTTGTGTGTAAATAAGGAAGACATTCCGAAGAAAGCATTTCGAACCAGGTACGGGCATTACGAGTTTACAGTAATGCCTTTTGGATTGACTAATGCACCCTCTGTATTCATCGATCTGATGAATAGAGTTTTCAAGGAATATATCGATGAATTTCTGTTGGTATTTATTGATGATATCTTGGTATACTCAAAAAGCTACGAAGATCATGAAAATCACTTGCGCATTATCCTGAAGACTCTGAGAAGACATGAATTATATGGGAAGTTTAGCAAGTGTGAATTCTGGATTCAGGAGATTTCTTTTCCTGGCCATATTGTCTCTAAAGATGGAATCTTTTTTTATCCTTCTAAGACCAAGGCAATCCAAGAATGTCCAGCACCGATGAGTATAACTGAGGTGCGTAGTTTTATTGGTTTAGAAGGTTATTATCGACGTTTTGTCCAGAATTTTGCCCGGTTGGCTAACCCATTAACAAAGCTCACACGTAAAGGGGTTAAATTTGTTTCGACAAAAGAGTGTGAAGAATATTTTGAAGAACTAAATAGAAGATTAGTCAATGCTCTTATATTGACTCTACCATTGGGGAATGATGGGTTCGTTATTTATAGTGATGCATCGAAGAAAGGACTTGGTTGTGTCCTTATGCAGAATGATAGGGTCATTGCCTATGTATCATGACAGTTGAAAATTCATGAACAAAACTATCCTACTCGTGATCTCAAGTTAGTAGTTGTGATCTTTGCTTTGATGATATGGAGGCACTGCATCTATGGTGAAAAATGTGAGATTTATACTGATCACAAGAGTTTGAAGTATATTTTCTCACAAAAAGAACTCAACATGAGGCAAAGTAGATGGCTTGAATTACTAAAGGATTATGATTGTATGATACACTACCACCCGGGGAAAGCAAACAAGGTGGAAGATGCTTTGAGCAGAAAATATCACGGAGTTTTGAACAATATGAGAATTGAAAGGTATTCAATTTTCATGGATATAGTGAAGATGGACATGGGAATAACCATGGAAGGTAAAACATCAATTATTTTTCAAATGGTTTCCAAACCATCTTTTCTAGAAAGGATTAAGAGTTCTTAGACCAACGATGAAGAATTTCAAAAGAAGATTAAAGCTGTGAATGATGGGAGATTGAGAGACTTTGTGTATGAAGATGGAATTATGAAATTCGAGAGGAGACATTGTGTTCCCGATATGCCTGATCTAAAAAGGGAATTGTTGGATGATGCTCATAGTTCCAATTTCTCTATACACCCTGGGAGCACCAAAATGTATAGAGATTTGAAGGAACATTTTTGGTGGGACAACATGAAGAGGGAGATTTCTGATTTTGTGTCCAGATGTATGGTTTGTCAATAGGTAAAAGCTGGAAGGAAACAACCTTGAGGATTCACGTAACCTCTTCCCATACCGAAGTGGAAATGGGACAATATTATGATGGAATTTTTCATGGGGCTACCAAAGACTCCTAGAAGGAATGATGCAATATGGGTTATTGATGATCGTCTTACCAAGTCAGCACATTTTCTTTCTATAAGAGAAGATCTACCACTGGAACATCTAGCAAGACTATATATTGATGAAGTTGTGAGACTTCATGGAGTACCCCTATCGATTGTTTCTGATCGTGATCCCCGTTTTACTGCAAGATTCTGGAAGAGTCTTCAGAAATACTTGGATACTGAACTTCATTTGAGCACTGCCTACCACCATCAAATAGATGGACAATAAAAACAAACTATTCAAACCTTAAAAGACATGTTGAGATCCTGTTAACTTGGATTTTAGGGTATGTGGGATCAATATTTACCTTTGGTAGAATTTTCCTATAACAATAGCTTCCATTCGAGTATTCATATGGCACCATATGAAGCGTTATATGGAAAGAGATGTCGCACACCAACCTGTTGGGATGACGTTGGTGAAAGAAAACTTTTAGGTTCAGAACTGGTAGACGAAACAATGGAAAAGGTGAAGGTAATCCAAAATCACATCAAAGTAGCTCAAAGTAGGCAGAAGATCTATGCCGATAATCGAAGGAAGGATTTGGAATTTCAAGTCGGTGATCATGTTTTCCTGAAGGTATCTCCATGGAAGGGAGTCATACATTTTGGTAAGAAAGGTAAATTGAGTCCCAGGTACATCGGACCTTTCGAAATTCTAGAACGAATTGCGGTTGTAGCTTACCGATTGGCAATGCCGCCAAGTCTCTCCAAAGTTCACGATGTGTTCCACGTATCTCTGTTGAGGAAATACATGCCTGACACAACGCATGTACTCACCTATGAAGAATTAGAACTGGAACCTGATCTATCTTATTGCGAAGATCTCGTCAGGACTCTTGATACGAGAGAACAAGTACTGAGAAACCAGACGACTTGTCTGGTAAAAGTTTTGTGGAGAAACCATAAGATGGAAGAGACAACGTGGGAACCTGAGGAACTTATGATGAAGAACCACCCGAGTCTTTTCATGCTGTATTATTCTAGAAATTTTGAGGATGAAATTATTTGAAAGAGGGGAGAATGTAACACCCCAAGCTTCTACGGTACGCTTCTCTTTGAATAATGTGATAGTGTATGTTGTACGCAACATCGAGTTCTAACACACCACAACCAATCAAACTAGCCATTATGAATAGTAATACCTACTTTTTGAAATTTTATAAATTTTATCTCTTAAAATGGACTTCATTTTTGGATTCAGAATATTGAATTTAGACTAGGGTGAAATATTGGAACTTTTCAGATAACATTTATATTTTGATGAATAGTGTAAATTACTAAATTTTAATTAAAAAAACTTTTTTAATCAAAATAATTTATACTGATAAATTATGAATTTGTGTGGTATTAAAGTATATTTAGAATATATTTTTACCATTTAATACAATTTTGGTCATTGTACATAATTTTACAATTAAACCGGACGTAAACAAGTGTCAATCTTTTGATAGTTATTATCTCTTAAAAACACGCTTTTTGTTTTAACAACGGGAATTAATTTTAAATTAATTTCTTCCACTTCTGTGATTTGAATTTGGAAAAATTGATTCCATATTTGGAATCAGGATGTTAATATTGTGTAAATAGGTAACTTTTATTTTTAGACATTTTGAATAATTACTTCGGTAAATATTTTATTTACCATGGTTAAGGGTAAATCCGGTAAATAAGGGTTAAAAAATAATATTATAATAATACTAAATTACCCTAAAACATGTCCTAACCTTATTGGTGGATACATGTCCGACCATGGGTATCTTTGGGTCGATTTTGGGACCCCTTGGAGCCACTTGTAGGTGATAGAGACACTTTATTTTAATTAAGTTAAAATAAATACAAAAATGACATAAGCAAATATCTTTTAGAAAAACAATTTTTACACAGGGTTATATATGTTGGACTTTCGACTATAAATATTAATTATAAAGATAAAATGATTTTATACATAATTATAATTTATTTATAATTTTTAAACATTAAATAATTTAATTTATTTATGACACAATGATGATGCAGTAATTACCATAATAGTGAAAAATTAAAATAATTGATATTATAAATACCCAAATAAATAAAATTTCAGACTTTTCATGAATTAAACTAATTTTATAGGTTAGTATGACAAGTTAGAATTTATTTAATTAAATTTTTTAGAATTAATCATTCTGTTATGATTTATATAAAAAATCAACTATTGAATAGTGTCAAAATTGACATAAAAGTGTTTTTAAAAACAATATTATATAATTAATTGATATTAAATTCCTAAAAATCTAAGGTTCGGAAAATATACTTATATCATGATAGGTGTATCATTAATGGACCACTTGGGGGGTATCTTGGATGTATATAATAAGTTTATTAACTATATAATATAAAAATACAAAGTGACATGGTAAGTGTCAAACTAATAAACTAAGAGTTAAAACTTAAAGATAAGGTCAATATAGTAACCCAAACCTGTATAAATCCTATTGGCTTAGTGGTTTTCGACCTATACCCACCTTAACCTTTAAATAAACCACTTTGGAGCCATTAGAAACCGAAAATGAATTTATTATAAAATAATATTTCTAGCTTTTCCAAAGCTGCCCCTCACCCCTCTTATAAAAGGGAACTCCTCCTTATCATTAATTCAAACCTTCAAAGCCTTTTTGTTCGGACAAAACCTAACCAAATACTCACTCAACTTCCCTCACTTCATCCTAGAGTCTCTCCTTTAGTCAGAAAGTCAATCTAAGGAGCCCTTTTGATCAAATCAAAATGAAGAACCCGAAGAAGAGGTAATAATTTCACCACCCTTTTTCAAGTTCCTTTCTTCTTCCACTTCTTCTTTATTTGTTTTTACAATTCTAAAATAATAACTCCAGTATATTATATATAATTTGATGTTATTATAAATATGGTACAACCATATTCAATATTCTATCCACCCTTTGAATAACATGTCACCATACGTGCGTACGTACGGCTTACCGTCTCCACATCGTAGTGTAATTGTTATTCAATATATTATTATTTGGATGGGAATAATAATGATTTATAATTCATGTAAATAATAAATATAACATGGTAATTATTATTTATATATGATATAATATCCAATTATATATTATTTTAATATCAATATAATGATATTGTCACTCGTGCGTACGTACGGACTACCGTCTCCATGAACGCGATGAGATTCATTCTCCATCGTATCCATTCAAGTATAATTATCATTTGATGATTTAAAAATAATTTTTACAGACTTGATATAATTCTGGATATGAATAAGATACAACCTATCCATGACAAACATGGCTTACTTAACAAAACATATAAAAGAAAATGAGTAAGTTAACACCCGAAACAACGATAATACTAAGATATTATTAACAAATCAGTGTTAAAAGATCATATATGATATCATATTAATGTATATGATTATTGTATAATTTAATAACAATTATTTTACCATTATAAAGGAGGTTAACCTACCCTTAACCAAGGAAAAGTACAAGGTAAGGGTTTATTTCTCAATATCTTCATTATCCGAGGTTGTTTATACGTAATAATCTACTGGGATTTCTTTATCATCCACATCCATGTTTCTTAAAAATCTATTTCAAAACATTCTTAATATTTACAAGAATATGGGTTAAAGTCATTTATACCCTTGTTGACTTTTATAAGTGATTTATAAAGGAATATTTCCGTCGTTTTCCAAACAATGTGCTTTTTAACCTTTTCGACAGAATTAAGATAAGACTGTTTTTTTTAACTTATACGGCAGGTGCGGCTATTTTCCGCCGTTATAAAATCTTCTAAGATTCCCTTACAAGATTATAAGAATATTTTCAAAGAAAATTTTATATTATATATATATATAACTATTAAATTATTTCAAAATAAAAAGAGTTATTACTCTAAAAAGAGTTTTGATTTCATCAATGTCAACATCCTTTGATGGATTTTACGCTTATTTGAAGTTTATTTTTTATGATACAAAACTTCTATATTTTATTGAAGGTTTTGTGATATGTTTTACTATGGATGTGCTATTTTTATACCATTCATGGTTTATGGATGAAGTGTTTACATTTCATATGCTATTTTTAATACAAATGTTTATGTTATGTTTAAACCTTTTCATATAGGAATGCATTGGACTTAATATGTGATGGTCAGAGCTCGCTATAGCTCCTCGATGCATCGGTAGGTCTCATGAGACAAACTAGTGTCTTGGCACAAGGCCTTGACAAAATCTTATTTCTAGTCTTGGCACGAGGCCTTGGCTCTGTGGTAATGACAGTCTGGCATTATGCATTCAATCATTATGAAAGTGGTTATTAATATTGCATGTGATTATTCGATTAGTAGAATATCAATGTGAATAAGTAAATGGAATTATTTCATTTTATTTTTGCCATACTATGTTGATGTTTAAGTTTAAAAGGCTTTTGTTTTAGTTATACATTGCCTTGAATGTTTATTATTATTTATGAAAGTTTCCGCTATATTGTTATCCTTACTGGGCATTTGAGCTCACCCCTTCTCTATGTTTTATTTTTCCCTGGATGTAAAGAAGTAAATTATGAATGACCTACAGGGATATTATGAGGGGATAAGAGTGTGGAATATGGAGACTATGTTGTTTTAGTTTTCATTTTTATGATGTAATGTAAAACATTATGAATATATCTAGTGTTTCCAAGGCTACTAAACTAATCAGTCTTTCGAGATTTGATCTTTCTCGTGATCATGCCAATGTTATGTAATAATGCACCAACTCTGGGTAACTGGGGTCGGGGCGTTACAGTTAGGCCCTTATGCTTTATTCCATAGTTTTAATTTCATGAATTCAATTAATTTTCCAACCTGTTAACAATGATTGGGGGTATAGTATGAGTTAGTTATAATTATAACCTTCCCTTCATTATATGTCGATGGTGAAATAAGGTTCTCTCTTTAAGGAAACCTTATATGGGCTCATCGTGCTTCCTAATTAAAAATGGAATGTTTATATTCACGTTGGGACTGGTACATGGATTATTTTTATAAATCTTTATATAGGATAATTAGGAAGAATATTTACTTAACCTTGAGCAATATATGTTCTCTAGGGGAGATACCTTGGATAGGATTGGTGGGTGATATGTTTACACTATCCATGGGTGATACTTGGTCCCTTGTGTGGTACATCTAGGACGGGCCTAGAGGGACATATTGTACACCACACTAAGATAGATACTTTGGATGCCTTTATGGATCACCTTATACAGACTCTTATGGTGTTGGGTATTTTTAGTGATTCAGGTGTGATACTCGAGGTCCTTTATATGATTCACCTTTGATGGGGCCAGGATGACATGTTATTAAATTCTAGATATGCCTCATGTAAAATTCAAAAATTTTCAATCAATTAAATCAAATTATGTGTCTTACAATAAAAATAACATGTTTTGTTCCAATCCATACATTATATACTCCTTGTTTAAAGGCCCAGCTATTATCCATTTCATGTATTCTTGAAAACCTTTATACACCCATATTATATCTTTATAGGTTTCCTTCCATTCAAAGATGTCCAGCGTTGGTCGAAGTATGTAAAGTCTGTCAGGTATTCTTGAAGAACCCGATCTGAAGTGATTTATTTATTTATTCATTTTTTAACTTCTATTTTTATCATAACACATTTCGTTTTATATGCACATAATGGTTTTTTCTAGAGACCATTGGTTGGGGACCACTGAGTATAACTCATACCCTTCTCAGGCCTCCCATGGTACTTGCGTAGACCTCGTGATTGTATGTATAGATAAAGAGAAGCAACCATATTTGTATATTTGATTCTTAGTTTTGGGATGGAGTATAGGAGGAGAGGACTGACCCTATGCTCATGATGCTAGTAGTGTATGATTTGGGTATTTTGTATTTTTTATCATATGGTGTATTCCTTTTTACCCTGTAT
Source organism: Viscum album (assembly GCA_963277665.1). Classification (NCBI taxonomy): domain Eukaryota; kingdom Viridiplantae; phylum Streptophyta; class Magnoliopsida; order Santalales; family Viscaceae; genus Viscum; species Viscum album. Next base: position 418,924,619 of record OY728143.1, read on the forward strand.
CCTATGTACGACATATTTTTATAGATAGATAAAATGATGATCAACATTTTTATATCTATTAATGATTCAGCTTCCAATTATTTATTTATCCAGATGATTTACTATTCTACTACTTCTATTTTATTACCATTTATAAAACTTACCATTTTTTTATCCACTACGATACACTCAAATAGAGAGGGAATAGTCTCCACATAGACACACCCTAGGCCCTCGCTTCTAGTTGGTATCCTCTAGCATACGGGGAGGCATGCTTGAGGTCATGTGGCCAACCATCTCGAAAAACCATTTAGTTTCTTCCAGAGCAAGATGCTAAAAAGTGGTATCATTTCATTTTTCATATTTTTTCCTTTTATCTCATTGTTTGGGTATTAGATAAGAGACTAGGAATATATCATAATTTGGAAATGATCGTGTGTCTAGGAGTAGCTAACCCACGTATAGGGGAAACCCAAATTACTTGGCATGAGATATTATTATTATTGGTTTGTTCCTGTTATAGTTGTACTCATTTCACCATTGGGTTATGAATATGTTTTATGACGTTATTATAACTAATATTGTTATTATGGATTTCCTTTTTCCCTTGGCCTGGTACAGAGAAAAGGTTGAATATCATGCATAATTATTGGCACCGTAGGACTTATTTTTCATGCATTTTTCATTCCATTTTCACTTTCAATGTGAATTTATTATTCCATATAGTTAGTGTATAGATTTTTATATATGGTAATGTGTAATGGTTTCATGTAGGGATAAAATAATTTTATTAATTAAATTTTATGCATTAATCGAAATGGTGTTTTCCTATATATATTGATGATGGAACTTTAATTAAACAGTTATTCCATGTTCAATCCATGAACCATTGGTTATATGGAATAAAATAACCATTGTCTCATTTACATGAATTCCAATTGTAATTTATGAATCATGTACTTCTATAAATTGTGAATGGTGATTCATTTAATAAAATCATATTATATGACATGTTATATCTTAATGCCAGATGTAAAGGTCATGTCATAGTTACATGACATACCAATTGCAATTTATAAAGATTGTGGACTTTTATAAATTGGGGATGGTGATGCAAATAACAAAACTATGATATCAAAGTACTTATAAATGTGTATAAACTCAAATAAATTTAGAATTTTTAAACAAAAATGGTTATCGTTAAATGTGGATTCTAATTGCAAAGTAAAGATTATTTTACTCTATACCTTACAATTGACACTCCATATATTGAAACCTCTATTATTTGATATGGGACCTTGAACCTTACCTTACATTAGTAGTGGATAGTAGTCAATATATCTTTTGAATTCTACGACCCTTTATTATCACATAAACCTAGATTTAGGAGCAGTCAGAGTGTTTTGGTTCATTTATATTAAGGTTTTGTATCGGACCCTTTTTGTTGTTGTTGATTCCTATTTAATGTTAAATATTATTTGAGTAATTCATTTCAAAATTTTATAGATATTCCACCACAACACCATTGGGTAATGCTCTAGGAGGGTGGTGATGACAGTGCTCCAAATGTGATTGGCCCTAAGCCACCAGTATTACCTCTTATAGTGACACCTAAGGCACCTTCTATTCATCTTACACTATGAATTGATGCTCTATTTCATGATATATTTTTACACTTCATGCAGTCTATTTAGGATGTTCTAAAACCTTCCCCTACTATTTTAGAGTTTGCATGGTAATTTTAGCCGTAGCATCCTCCCACATTATGAGAGGATAGTGGTCCCCATGATACTGATTCATAGATAAAGGCTATATTATCGAAATTTTAGCATAATGAGACACCTCTAGAGTGGAGGGTTAATATTTAAACCTATATGATCTATGAATCTAATAAACGCTGGTGGGATTCATTTATTAGGATGATATTCATTAGGGTATGGTTTGGGGGGACTTTCTGTTAGCCTTCTACAATTACTTCTTTCCACAGACACTATGAGAGGATCATGCTAGAAAGTTCATGCACCTACATTAGGTTGTTACCATAGGGATATATATTTATTCATTCTTCAACGAGCTTCAACATTCTGACTAACAAAAGATGTTGATGAGTTCATGATTTTGAGATAGTTTGAGGATAGGCTTACACACATCATCTAATCAAAGGTTAATATATTTTATTTTATCACCATTTCAGAGATATTGAACTAATCCCTCGTCACTGGTCAAAACCAGAGGCAATATGGATTTGTGAGTTAGGGTATTTTAATATCATTTTAGGGATGTGGATTGTCTAGGGGTATAAAACATCACTTCAATTCTTCTCTCTATAGTTTTATAGGTCAAATAATACAATCCAACAACTATGTGGTGTGTAAAAAATATGGTAGGACTAGTCGTAAGAATCCCTAGTGTATGAGGGAGACGATTGAGTGTTGAGATTATAGTAGGATGGAACACCTTCAGTATTTATACCAAACTATCCCTCATGTTCCAAGTGAGAAAGGATATATATTGACACCATATTTTTTAATAAGATCTGTAGCTCCATATAAGACTATGAGTTGGTCTACTACCGACCGATCTGGTCTAGGGGTTGATTTTGGGTGAGGTGGTCATGATTTAGAGGTTCATCACTTGCATAATAGACATACCTAGGTATCCAGGTTGTATCATAGGGCCACAAATCATTCCACATATATGTAGTGCAGCCTACTTCAAAAGAGTAGAGTCTTGGGCCTTCTGTATTATGAGTTAATATTCTAGTACCCTCTATAATAGTTTCTACCTTATTTGATATAGTTATTTCACACAATTTTATAAATTTATCAATTATGGAATACATGGGCCCATAAATAGAGTACCTATGTGGTGTGATGACCCTTGACACACCATTAGGGGTTCGATAAGAGAGTGTGCACCAGTGCATGGAGTGACCCTAGAGATAGGTGTTAAATGTTTATTATGGACCTTATTTCCCCTTGAGATAAAAGGTTTTATCATCATACTTTGAATAGATCGGAAAGTGCCTTATAATTCTCATGATGATTTCTATCACCAGAGGGTGTCTTTTACATCACTTGAATGTATTACATATGTTCATAAGGGATAATGGGATGTCCAAGTGAGTCAATATTGAACTGAGCATCATGGGTTGGAAGGAGTGACAACCCATATGGATAGTCACTTTATGAGTGATCAAGGAATGTAGTGTATATAATTTCCTCCTATTTTAGATTATTAAAGGGACGTCTTCCGTGATGATTTCTATGGATTACCACCTATGAGAGAGATAGATTTCACTATTGATCTAGTTCCAGGGGTATCACTAGTGTTTATTACTCTATATATGATGGAACCTACAGATATCTTGAAACTCAAGAAGTGGTTAGAATAATTAAAGGTAAATGGTTTTAAATGACTTAGGACCTTTTACTAGTTTGACTAAGAAGGGTGTAAAGTTTCTGTAGTCTGAAGCCTATGAGACAAATTTTCTAGAGTTGAAATAGATATTTAATTCAGTACCAATCATGATTCTTCCAAAACTGAGAAAAAACTATACTATTTACTATGATCTTTCAAGAATTAGTCTTAGAGAACTCTAATGTAGGGAGATCATGTTGTAGTGTGTGGGCCCCACCAGTTGAGAACTCATGAGCAGAATTACCCAATTCATATCCTTGTGTTAGCATCTTTAGTTATTAATGTAAACAATTGGAGAAATTATTTATTGGGATAGTTGTTCATCATTTACAAAAACCATGAATTTATCAATTACATTTCCACATAGCATGATTATAATATCAAGTATCAGGGGTGGGTATAATACATGTAATCATTTGATTTTTATATCACTTATACACCCAAAAAGTGTAATTCAGTAGCTAACATGCAGAGCTATTAGACTCATAAATAGTCCATCTAGAGGGATAGTAGAAAGTGGAAATTTATGGATATATTTTCTAATATGCACATTGAGGTTTAGAAGTGTCATGTGAAACCTATTTTAGCAGATTTAGTAGTGAAATCCTCCCTTATGTAGTGAGTGAATATAAGGTAACTTTAATATCATGAGGGCCTCATCCTAAGGGAGAGTGTCTCGGATAAGAACCCACTTCCATGTTGGATTGTGAATAATAATTAGATCATGCACTTCTATAAGCATGTATAGGTTTCTACTAACATACAAGAATAGTTTATGTATGAATATCATTCCTTTATTGGGAAATATACGTTGGTCTTACCCAGATGTACTGAGATGTATGTCATCAATATTGGGGGCTTGGTATGAAGAGGTAGATTACATGTTTTATCATAAGGTGTTCCACCAGTCTATAGGTGAAGGTGGAACAATAGTAGTGTACTTGACTTATACAACCTTTATCTATTCCATTGTGTAAAAAGAATGATTTACTATAGATTTTTTGATGGTCTTGTTGATGTCCCTTTGAGGCATTGATGTAGTGTGGGTGATTGTTGATAGGTTGACCAAGGTTTCTCACTTTCTAAACATCCTAGAGACCTTATATATTTATGATCTCATGAGGATTTATGTTCTTTAAATTTTACACCTTCAGGGTGTTCCACGTTATATCATATTGGATTAACATGCTTGGTTTGAATCATGGTTCTGGTAGGGGTTGTAGAAATAACTAGGTTCATAGGTTTTATTGAGTATAACATATCACCCCCAGTCCGATGGATAGTCAGAGCATAGAATCTGGGTGTTATAGGACATGTTGTGGGCATGTGTCTTTGATTTTAGAGGTTCTTGGGAGAAACATATACAACTCATTGATTTTTTCAATAAAAACATCTTTTATAAAATGATTCAGATGGATCCTTTTGAGTCCCTTTATGATAATTGATTTCATTCACCTATGTGCTGGTTAGAAGTAGGTCAGGAAGCATTATTAGGTCCCCATCTCATTTAGGAGATTTCATATCAAGTACCACTGATTGAGAAACATATGGTTATATATTAGTTTAGTTTTATGTCCTATACCGATTAGTATTGTCAACCTTCAAATTTTAAGGTGGCATATTGGGTATTTCTATGATTTTCACCAAGATTAGGTCATAGATGTATTTGGATATATGGAAAGTTGTACCCTCATTACATTAGGAATTTTGAGGTTGTGGAGAGTGATAAACTGGTAGCCAATCAGTTGGATTTTACTTATAGGTAATGGTCCATGAACAACATATTACATATACCATAGTTTCACCATTATCATTCTAAACCATCTCATTCATCTGATCTTGAGGATATTGAGCTAAATGTGGATGTGTCCTTTAATGATAATTCGATATGTATCATTGATCAGAGCACAAAAGGTTTCCGAGGAAGGGTAGTTCCTATAATCTAAGTGCTTTGGAAATATGTCCATGTACATGATGATACCTAGGAGTTAGAGGCCAACATACATTCCCAATGGCTGGAACTTTTCTTTGACGATGCCTCACCTCCCTCAGAAGGGCCACTCAAGGACAAGTTATTTTAAGAAGAGGAGTTTGTAAGGTCCTAGATTTTTTAAGAGGTAAAGACACTTATATTACTATAAAAAACCCCTCATTTTATGTTTATAATGTTCTCAAAAAGTCTAATGATTGGTTTGAGAGATTCCTAGATCATTTAGAGACCAGATCCCCAGTTTTTTCAGTGGTATATTAAGTCACATGACTAGTACACAGTTAGTGCTAATCATGTGACTCAACCATGCAGGGTGTTCGGTTCATAGAAGATGGAATCACAAACTTTCCTAACTATGAGACCTAGGCTACACACCCATGTGGGTACTGAAAACATCTTGACAATTTCATTTCATTTGGACTGCACACAGTTAGTCAAACTGTGAGACCAGCCCATATGAGCGGGTTTATTGGGTAGTAGTTGTTGCATGGTTGGTGCATGGTTTGGTAAACCATTCAGCCAAACTGTGTGAATATTTAATAAAGGCTAAATTACATTTTCCCCGAAATTTTCATTTAGTAACCTAATTTCTTTCTCTTCCCCCTTGCTTTAGCACACTGTATGCCAGGATCTCTTTCTTTCTTTTCAAGCTAGGCTTTAAGAAAGCTCTTCCATCTAGACTCTGGTTTCTTCACCATCGGGTGCATTGTATTCCTCTCTATAAGCACTCAAATTCTATTCCTTATATTAATAGTTTATCTTTCCATGTCTTATTTTATTTGGGTAAAATATCATATACCATATTTTCAGTGTTTTCATCTTTTCTTTCAATTTCTCTCGTTCTAGCTCGATTCAAGGTCCAACACTAGATGAAGAGAGTCCTACCAACCCAAGGTAGGTAGTCTACGTCTTTTCAATAAAACTATAAATTTATTTTTTCATATTTCATTATGTCACACATATAAATACTTGAAGTCACCTCTATATTCTTTAATTAATTAAATTAAAGGTTATTCTTATGTGTAACAGGACCCTAGCTACTCTTGAGTTAATGTTGTGGGGTGACTACCTCAAAATGATCCACCCATTTAAGTGTGGCCCTATTTAATGGACTAAGATCCTTATGGTTTGGTAATTATAATTAATAAATATTAATTAGGGTGTATGAATTTTCATGTAACAAATGTATTGGAATGTGAAATTGCCTAATTAAATATGTTTGTCCATCATTCATTCCCTAATCTTTAGGCCATAGTTTAAATTTCATGAATTAAATGAATTGGAAAAATTGTTTTCAATGCATGGGGGTATGATATGAGTTATTACTAACCATAACCTTCCATTAACATTACTCCAAGGTAGATACAGGGTTCCTGTATTACGGACACCTTGGGTGGTCTCATCATGCTTCGTAATTAAAAATTGTCATTTTTATCTTCACATCGGTAGTGATACTTTTATTCCTTTTAGAATTCCTTATATGAGATCATCTGGAAGACTATTTACTTACCCATGAACGATATTTACTCCCTATGGGAGATACATTAGATTATCTTTTTGGGTGATATGGTTACACTATCCCTGGGAGATACTAAGTCCCCAATGTGGTACACAAGGGATGGGATTAGAGGGTCATATTGTACACCATGCTAAGAGTGATACCTGGGATGAATTTATAGATCCCCTTGGATGGAATCTTAGGGTGTTGGGTATTTTTAGTGCTCCTAGTGTGATGCTCAAGTTCCTTTATATGGTTTACCATGGATAGCCCTAGGATGGTTTGTTATTAAATTCTAGAGATTCCTCATGAAAAATTCTAGAAATTCCAATCTATTAAATCAAAGGACGCATCTGCCAAGCCAAATAACATGATTGGGATTGGTCTATACTTGGTATTTACATTTTTGATAGGCCTATGTATTTTTCTTACATATATGCTATATGACCATTATACAACAATATTATATCTATACAGTTTTCCTTTCATTCATATATGTTCATCTTAGGTCGAAGTAGGTAGTATTGGTTGAGTATCCTTGAGGAACCTAATCTAAAGTGATTTATTTATTTATAAATTTCATAAATTATATTATTATCTACACACTAATCATTTTATATGCACAAAATGGATTATTCTACACACTATTGGTGGGGGCCTTCTAAGTATATCTCACACCCTGCTTGAGCCACCCATGGTACCCTTAAAGATGTCATGATTACAAGTGTGGATAAAGGGAAGCATCCAGCTTCTGATGTTTGATTCTGAGTATTGAGATGGATTAAGAAAGTAGAGGATCGAGCTCATGCTCATAAATATCATAGGGGAAGCTTTTGGTCTTATTTATTTTTGTTATCATGTGGTATATTATTGTTTCCCATATATCCCATGTACCTCGTTTTTAATATCTACATTACATGATCATCATAATTTTTGTATCTATTTACAATTTAGCTTCTACCTATTTATTTATCTAGATGATTTAAAATTCTGCTACTATTTGTTTATTACTATTTATACTTATTAACATTATTATTTACCATTGTGCTACGCTATAATCAAGAGGGAATTATCTTCCGACAGACACACCCTAATCCCACACTACTAGTCAGCATCCTCTAGCGTAGAGGGAGGTACACATGAAGTCATATGTCCAACCGTCTATGCAATCCATTTAGTGGATTTCAGGGTGGTATACTATTTCTTGGAAGTTACCTTTAAAATTTCCCATTTTTTATCCAAAAAAATCTAGTATTTTGGAAACTTGTGTATTTTAAATAAGTTATTTTGGAATGAAAAGTGTATTTTCCTCAAGAATTTTTCCAATGATCCTTTTAATTTATTTTTTTATATTTCAAAACCCTTTGATGAATAATATATTGTACTAGGGATATACTCTAATTATGTTATCCACCATATTTCATTGGAAGTCTTATGATCATTTTGACATAGAAAAGTATTGAAATTCATTATATTATTCCATCTCATATGAACTATTTTTATTATTAAGGAATATTGATTGAGTTTTATTATTTATTAATATGATAAATTCATTTTAATTATTAAGTTATATATGGGACCAGATTATAAATATACCATTGATGCATCGGTAGGTCTCATGAGACAAAATATGTAGGGTATTTTTTTAGGACTTACCTTTTTATGTAATATGACTTGGAATAAGGCCTTGATGGTAAGTTTAAGATGTCTGACATTATACATTCAATCCTTATGAAATTGAATACTAATATCCATGTGATTATTAAAATAGTTAATATGTATATGGATATGTTTCAATTTCATGTGATTTTTTTGAAAGGTGAGGAAATGCCTCTATATTAAATAAAAAGTAGGAAATAAGACAAGATGGAGGGGAATGGGGTCATACAAGACCTAAAGCCCTCATTCAAAAGAAAGTAGTTCAGTAATCAAAACCAATAGGATCATATTCATCATAATCCCAATCAGACTCATCCAATAATGGATTAAAAATATTATCTTGAACCTTTCTTCATCCTGAGATAGATCTAGTACTCATAGTGGGTTTCAAGTGAGAGTAGTCCTTACTTGGTCTTTCCTTCTTCAAAGGTGTCGAAGAGAAACCTTCAACAATCACCTTGCCTTTATTAGCAGCATCTTGGTATGGTTTTTTCTTCGGGGATTCTTCATTATATGTGTCATTCCAGCTACCCCCAATTTTTTGTAATCTCCACTGTGTGTTGAGATCTTCAATAAACTTAGAGCTTTCAATATTAGAGCCACAAGCAACCAAGTCACTAGAATGAGGAACCAACTCCATTGGCATATGCTCTTGTTGTCCATCGGACCTATAAGGGACAATATCAAGACCTATTTGTTCAATAGGCCTATCACCATATATCTGTATCACCTTAGCCTGGCAATGAGGCTCTTCCAGTTGATTTTTTACACTGCCAGGTGGTAGATCAGCCTGCTCCTACACTGCATTAGCACCAACAGTATTAATCTCATTCATAACCCCTTGCTCTTCAATCACATCCAAATGGCCAGCAACATCATTCTTTCTTTCTTGCACAGCGCTAGAGGATCCTGCCTTGCATTTCCTTTTTTTAGCTTTTTGCATACCTACTGGTTGTGACCCTTGATAGAACAGAAATTACTATTATCATTCCTAAAACAGTGTTCCTTTTTGTGTCCAATGGATTGAAAGTCTGAGTGAAATGATGGTAACTTCTCATATTTAATTTGCAATTTGATGTCATCCTTTGAAGTGAAAAGCACAACCTGATCAGCCAGATCAGAATTGAGATCAATTTCAACTAAAACTCTAGCATAATAGCCAGAATTAGCCATCTTTGTAGTTCTATCCATTTTGATTGGATTTCCCACACCCAAAGCAATATCAAAGAGGATGTGAGGGTGCCAATAAATTCAATTCAGACCCAAAATTCGAATCTATACCTGAACTCTGAAGTTCTTATTGGAGAACGGATTGAAAGAGAAGTCCCAAAACATGATCATATTGTCCCATACATAGACTTATACCCTAGGGTATATCATATGGTACTATCCACTAATCAATGTTTTCCTAAATTTATTTCCCAATATTTATACTAAACTACCCTTAATAATAATTATAAAAACTCTTCTCTAGTAACCCAAAGTTAGTGATTATCTAACTACAATGGAACAAGATATAAGATATTACTTCCCAAAGTATTGAATAGAATATTATTCTTGGGACATTAGATACATACTTGATTCTCACATTACATTAAAAAAAATTAAACACAATTTAAAGTTATTATGAGTACTTTATTATTAATTCTAGTATATCCATGAACTCATTCATAGATCCCTTCTTGATATCCAAGGGAAAGAAAAATAAAAAAGGGTGATATCGGATGCTTAGTAAGGGAAATAATATAATTTAAGATGTCCTAGAATAAATAAAGAGTTAATAATAATTATGAGCTGAAAAATAATCGAATATTCCATATAACTAATATGAAAAAATAGGAATACATCAATGGATTACATAATATAAATAATATTTGGGACAAAAATTATTCATTTCATATTGATAAATTGAATAATGTAATACATCCAAATCTTTTCATCAAGGCCTCATACCAAGATATCATACCCAAATAGGTAAGGAATACACTAAATAACCAAACTAATTTCTCTCATGAGACCTAATAATGCATCAGTGGTCTATAAAGGTTTATTCCCACCACTTACTAAGTTAAATTCATTCATCGAATGATAAAATGAATAATAGTAAAATACATAATAAACATAAACATTCATATTGAGAAACACTAATATGAAATGTTAATATTTTATTAGGTCAATAACTAGAACAACATAACCATAATCCATCCAAGGTTATATGGTGGATGGTATCCTTAGTGTATATCCATATTAAATCATAATATTCATAAACGTTTGTTGACATATATGATATAAATTTGAAATAATATTCAAAATATGCTTTCAAAACATGATATAACTATAATAATATTTTGATAAAATTTTAAAAAATAATTTACTGAATATTGATCAAAATAATTTATCTAAAAAACCATGGAAATAAATAATCAAATATATTAAATAAAATAATGGTTATAACTATGGGAAAATATATTAGTGTGTAAATTTTTAAAACAAATCTTCCTTTCACACATTTAGTAAAAATTAAAAAGTACCTTTTTCAAAAAATGATAAGAAGATTTCTTTTAGAATAATGAAATGAATGTAAAATTTGGATAAAAATGACTTTAAATAATCATTTCATCAAATAAGACAACATTTTTGATGGCATATTAAGAAAAATATACATTGAAGGAAAATTTCATTAACCATAGAGGAAATAAGGTTTGATTTTCTAAAAAAATCTCAATCATATTAAGTACAAAATAGTGCAAAAAAGAAAGAAAAACATGTAAACTCAAAAGTTAGACAATGGATAAGAAAAATAGATAGAGTTTAAAATAGTAAGAGTATATAAGTTATTTGAATGAATATTTAGACACATAAAATCTTGAATAAAAATGAAATTTTAAAATAAACCCTTAATTTAGACATCTTCATGGATGGAAATGTTATATCCACCTGAATAATAAAATTTAATTTTATAAACAATGTATTAGGAATAATTTTCAACTATATTTTATTTTTCTAATGTCATTTTATAATCAATTTTCATCCATTGATATAATATTTCTTTTTGACATTAACTACTTAGGTTTTTTCCGTCAATTTCTTGAAAATTACTTCAGTGTATTTACAATGGTTAAAGGTTTTATAAAATTGTTCCATAATATATAGAATGTTAATAATATATTTAACAAAAACAATTAATTATATAAAATTTAATAATCATCCATTCATGGTGGTAATATAAAAGCATCACATCACTTCATGGACATGGTAGTCTACATGAACTCTTGAATGATATTATCATTCTCCAAAATATGGTAAGGAAATTGTAACTTCCATTGCCTTTTACACATTTCATTACATAATTTTAAGCATAATTAACAAAAAAAAATTATAATCTAAGGATTGTAAAGTCTAGTGTCCTTGGGAGATTAGGTACATAATTTGAAAACATGAAACCAAACTATAAAATTATATTATTTAATCTCTATAATTATATCCTAAATTCCATTGAGATCATAATTCCTTATAGGATAACCTGTGGAATATATGAACAAAATTGATGTGCTAAAAAATGTAGTAATGAAATAAGAATAGGAATAAAACATAGCACATGGGTTTGAAGTCAAAACATAATGTCATAAAATTCATGGAACATGAATAAACATAATGAATAATAACATATATAACATGGGAACTTATAATCATGGAATCATAGGAATGTGGAAATAATATTTAACAAGACATAAACATGAGTTAAGGCTAGCTCCCAAGACTATATAACATGGTGGACAATGTTTCATAAAAGAATATGGATCACTCCATGTCCCAACATGATGTCTCATGAGACTAAACATTACCCAATTTATTGGAGGACTATCTAGGTGCACCCACCATAACATGTCCATTAATATGTGTTCCACATGAAAAAGAAACCTAAGTGTTACCCATGTGAAGAAATGGGTATCATAATCATGTCACAAGGCATAACAAATTATCATATTATAACTTTTTCCATGAAAGAATGCATTGAAAACATACATGGGCATTAATAAGGGAAAATAGCAATGGATAAGGATAATTCATTTATTATTGATGTGGAAACATATAAAATGAGTGTTTAAGAAACATTATAAATGAAATATTTTAAAGCGGTTTAAGGAAAATATTAAAGAGAATTTAAAGTGGGAAAGGCATATTTGTTTTCATAAAACCATAAATGAACTAAGTGAGTTTTTCATGATAAATTGGGTTATTTTTTAAAAAAAAAAACTTTAGCTTAAATAGATTATGATGTGCTCTTAGAAGCTGGTGTGAAATTGGGAAGTTACCTTGAATTGGGCTTTCTTATCAGAAAAAATTGAATAAGTATACATTTTAAAACAAGTATTACCCAATAAAATAGGTATGATATAGTGTAGATGTATGATTTTTAAATATATAAACATAATTTATATTAATTATATAAAAATAAATAATCATTACATTGGCAAAAATATAGGGAAAGAGTATCCTAAAGTAAAATGGAAGTTTGGGTAGAATCCCTTAACTTATGTCTAAAACGGTTATGCACTTAATCTTAATATCCTGTATAATTAAATTAAATCAAATAATTAATTAATTAAAAAAACATTAATACATTTAATTTATTTATTATAATTTTTTTAATTTCATTTATGGTGTTTTTGTGATTTATAGTGTTCAATTTCATCATTCATGTGTACTCATTTTCTTAATTTTCATGATCAGTTCGCTTATATAAGAGTAATAAATTTCATGTAAAATGGAAATATAAAAACATACTTGAATTTATAAGATGTAAATTAACATACATAAGGTTTAATTGTTATATAAGTCATTTGGTTATTTTTGTGTGGATGAATCATTAGATAAGATGTTTGTGATAATCGTTTGGATTATTTTGGGTGGTTTTCGCTCACAATGAACTTATTTTGTTTTATTATTTTATATCATGTTTATATATTGATTACATAACATTAAATAGGATAGAATACATATATTATAATTTTATTACCATGAAAATGGTTTTATGATAAGCCTTGATGTCATTAATGGAAAAAAATGTCGTTATTGAAGGTGATAAATTAACACCTCATGAATGAGGTTTTCATTTTTGGAATAAAAGGGGGAGGATAGAGGTGTGATGATAGATTATTCCATTATATCAATAAAATTATTATATATGTGATGTAATAGAGTTATCATACCATTTGGACTTGGGGAGGTTAGGAGAGAATAAATAAATAACATGGAAAGAAATTAAAAAAAAGAAAGAATAATTTACCTCTTGAATATCTCCTCCTTGAAAGCCTCATTAGGGAAACATTTTTTCCTTTTTATGAGACGAAGATCTAATGTACCATGTTTAGGGGATTTCTAAGAGTATTAGGAAGAAATTGTACAAGGCTCAAAGCATGGAAGGTGTGAGGTGAATAGGTGGGGAGGCGTACTATTTATAGTGGAGGAGAGGAGTGTTTTCTCATTATTTTAATCATTATTTTATTATTTTTTCTCAATAAAAGCAATAATGTTGATTATTCTAAGTCAATATAGTAACTAGTGTGTGTGAGTTATAACTATAGGTGATTACCTCATTCTTATATAAAAAATTACTCAAAAAAGTTATGTATTTTGCATTTATCGAAAATTATCATATTTTGCTATTCACCAAAAAATCAAGTATTTTAGAAAAATCCCAAAAATTCACCCTAAACATTCCCAATGTTTAGAATTAAAAATGAACACAATTTTATGAAAATAATTTCTAAATATTAGAAATTTATTTTTTAATTAAAATCATCAATTACTCTAAAAATAAAGAATTTAAATTTATAATAGATTTTGTAATGCTTTGAAAAATTAAATAAGGCCTAATACAATTATTTTAAAATCATAATGCAAAAAAATATTAATTTATGAATGCATTTTATGAAAATAAATTTTCTTTTAAATTATTAAATTAATCATAAAATTCCAATTAAGTATTTCTTACTTATAAAAATACCAACACTTAATTAATAAATTTTAAAACATTTATTTACTTATACAATAATATAAATATTTAATATTTTTATTTATAAGATACCCAAATTTCTTTATACTTTCATAAGTAAGGATACTATTCTATTGGTCAGTTTACTATTCATAAGGGTCACATTACTATTTCAAAGGTCAATTTAGTATTCCACCGGTAAAAATTCCTTAACATCTAAAAATACCTCTTCTTTCACTCATTTTCCATTTATAATATTTTTATTATGGTCTTAATGTGATTTTATGTGACTATATGACATAATTATTAGAAGTTAATTTGCATTGATAAAAATTTGGGTCACTACATTCTTTCCCCCTTATGAAATTTGCCCTCAAAATTTCGTTTTACATACTATGGGGGAAAAAGTAAGGGTAATTCTCTTTCATCATTTCCTATGGTTCCCATGTGGCCTCTTCATACTTATGGTTCCAATATAGTACATTGACCAGGTGAGCTATCTTGTTTCATAGAACTTTATCTCTAAGGTCCAAGATATTCATTGGCTACTCATCGAGATACAGATCATTCCCCAATTTTACCACCTCTAAATTTAGTACATGTGAAGGATCTGGTATGTAATTACTCAAAAGGGATACATGGAATACATCGTGTACTTGAGACATGGTAGGTAAAAGTTCTAGTTGATAGGTCACAACTCCAACATGATCAATGATCTCAAAGCAGTCGATGTTCCTAGGATTTAGATTTCCTTTATTCCCAAATCTCATAATCCACTTACATAGAGATATGTGTATGAATACCATGTCCCCGTCTATAAACTTGTCGTACCATATACGATTATCTTCATAGATCTTTTATCAAATTTGGACTATGTTGATGTGATGCTGAATGGTTTTCACCTTTTCCACCATTTCTTCAACCATTTTTAGTCCTAGAAACTTACGTTCACTAACGTCATCCCATCATTCTAGTGTTCTTCATCTCTTCCCATAGAGGGATTCATATGGATCCATGTGGTTGCTCGAGTTAAAACACTTTTTGTAAGATAAATCAACTAGGGGAAGATGTTGGTCTCATCCTCCTTTGACGTTTATATAATATTCTCTCAACATGTCTTCTAGTGTTTAAATAGTTTGCTTAGATTGGATATCAGTTAGAGGATGATAGGTCGTACTGAATTTCATCATAGTCCTTAGAGGATATTGGATACTTTTCTAGAACTTGGTGGTGAATCTTAGATATCAATTAGATACAATTGATAGTGGAATTACATGCATCCTTACAACTTATTTAATTTATATCTATGAAAATTGATCTAATGAGAAGTCCTCTTAGATTTTAATAAAGTGATCTATCTTTGTAAAACAATACAAAAAAACCCATATAGCATTGTTTCTTTTGGATGTCCTTATAACTCTATTGAAAAAGTCTATGATAATGTTCTCCCACTTCCATATTATTATGGGTAGTGGTTTAATCATCCCCGTAGAGTATTATATTTCATACTTTACTTTCTAATATACTAGGAACATTCACATATATTCAATGATCTTCTACTTTATGTTTCCCACCAATAGTTCTCTCAAAGATCTCGATACATCTTTATGCTCCTTAGGTTAATAGATAAGTTTCATCTATTTGCATCATTTATAAGCTCCTTCACTATCTATGGATTAAATGGTACACATAACTAGGACCAAAATCTCATGACTCTTTCCTTATCCATTTTGAAATCTAAGGATTTACCTTTGCTCTTGGATACCACCTACTTCTAAATTTCCTCATAATTTTGTTGTACATACATTATTTTCTCCATTAGGGATGGTTGAATAATCATTTGATAAAGGATTAATGATTTTTCTTCCTTAAATATTTCTATTTACATCGTTTATAGGTTTAAGAATATTGGATCCTTATCAATTCTCATCATTGATCAGTCATAATCCTTGGTGATTTATAACCATATTCAATATTATATAGTAATCTCCTTCTATGTGAATATATATTTGAGACTCTTGTAATTAGTATATATCCCACACTTCTCTCTGTAGACATAATGTCGCCACATTTTCAATGTAAATATCACAATTTCCAACTCCAGATCATGTGTGGGGAAGTTTTTCTCAGGAACTTTCAAATACCTTAAGGTGTAGGCTATCACTATATTATTTTTCATTAGTAAATAGCCTAATACCTTCTTTGAAGCATCAGTATACACCACAAAGAGTTCCCCACTTTTTGGATGTGTCGGTATTGGTGCAATAATAAGCCTCTTCTTCAACTCTTTGAATAAGTATGAACATCAAATGGTCTAAAAAAATACTCCTTTATGAGTTATCTTGGTTATTGGGTTTGACAATCATGATAATTTCTTCACAAAAAATTGGTAATACCCAAATAGACCAATGAAACTATGGATCTCCATTACAGATGTTGGACTGGGCCACTCTTCAATTGGATTTGTCTTGGAAGGGTCCATAGATATTCCATTATTGGTGACAACATGCCCCACGAATGATACTTTCTTCATCCAGAACTCACATTTACTATACTTTTTATACCTTTTATCCCTTCACAAATTCTTTAGAACAGTATTCAAATGCTCTGCATGTTTCTCCTTACACTTCAAGTATATCATAATATCATCGATAATGACTACCACAAATTTATCGAGGTAGTCTCTAGAGACTCTATTACTTAAATCCATGAAAATTTATGGATAATTAGTGAGTTTAAAGGTAATAACTATGAACTCATATTTTCCATACCTATTTCAAAAGTCATCCATGGGAATATCTTTCTTCCTCATATTTAATTGGTGATAACTTAACTGAAGGTCCGCCTTAGAGAAATATCTGAACCCACATAGCTGATCAAACAAATAATATATTAGTGGCATGGGATACTTTATATTTATTATGATTTTATTAAGCTTAAGACAATAAATTTATAGTCACATTGATCCATAATCATTCTTTATAAAGAGGACCGGTGCACCCCATGGTGAAGCACTCAGGACTATAAAACCCATGACCAGATTCTCTTGTAAATACTTCTTTAGTTCTTCTATATCAACAGTGTTCATTCTATGTGGTGACTTTGATATAGGTAGAGATCCTAAAATATGATCAATTTATAATTCAACCTCTCAATCATGATCAAAACTAGGAAACTTTTTAAGGAACACATCGGTATAGTCCCTCCCAATGGTCATGTCTTTGAGCATGATTCTCAATTTTGTCTCAATCATTTGAGCTAGATATGCTTTCACATAAGGCAAAAATAACCACCCTTGAGATAATGATTCTTAAAGAGAGTAATCCTCCTCCTTACACTTGTATAGAATTAGAGGATGATTTGGGATGTGAAGAGTGATCTCCCTTTCCCTAATGTTGATATTGGATTTATATAAAGAAAGACAATCTATGCCCAAAATAGTATCAAACTCTACCAAAGGGAGTATGATAAGATTTTCTTGGAGGTTCATTATAAAAACATTAATTGGGGATGACTTATATAATTTGGATGCCATGAATTCCCCATTTTTTATTCTCATATATAACTCAACCACCATATTTTGAGGTGGTGATTGAATAGTTATACTAAATTTCCAAGATATGAAAGAATGTGTGAAACCAGAATCAAATAGTATATTCACTATTGATGAATGAATAGCCAGCATACCTATCACCAAATCATTTTCAGGCTCCACCTCATAATTAGTGATAGAATATTCCTTTCCTAGATTCCTTGGAGGTTGTTGTCCTTCATTTCCTCCAATAACCCTTGTCTTAGGGAAATGGATTTCATAATACCCACATTCCTTATAATTGTAACACTACACTATAAGATGATTATTTATTTTAACCTTCCTTTATTCTCCAGCATTAGTGGGACTATTCATATACCTTTGATAGTAATAATCCATATCCCATTTTCTTCCACATTTGATGTATCTCTTAGTTTCTATTAATCAGTTTCCAAGATGATTCTTCTCACAGTTTTGACACGTGGGATGTTGGTTCTTCTTTCGGTCATGAGATTTATCTGTCAATCCACCAAAATTAAACTCCATTTTCATCATTTTTCCTCAGGTTCATGAGATTACTGAGAGTCTCTGATCTCCATTTCAACCATGAGAGACCAATGGAAAATCTATTTGTACCTGTCAAATTCTAGAATCACCAATTCTTTTCATATATTAGGATTTAATCTTCTAAATAATTGATCATTCTTTATTTTGGTAATCAGGAAAAATATGGATGCATATCTTGTAATCCTTGTGAATTTTTCTTCATATTCCTTGATAAAAACATTTTCTTTTTTCTTCATTCCAAGGAACTCCCTTTCCATTTTAAGATGGATGGTTTGTGGAAAATATTTATTGAAAAATATTTTCTTGAAATACTCTCATTGCATGGAATAAATTTCCTCCTTGGACCTTCTGTTATTGATTATTATAAACCACTTATCAAATTCCCCATAAAAATGACAAACTTCTAGCACAAATTTCTCTTCTTCTGAGCACCATAAGACAGATAATATTTTCTCAATAGAGTTAATTCATTTTTCTTTTAGGAGGGAATCAGAAGATCCACTAAACATGGGAGGCCTTTTCACAAAAATTAATCAACCGTAACTTGAACTCTATTATTAAAATTAGGGTGTTCCATACAATTAAATTTATTATTCATAACTTGAGTCAGTTAATCAAGTACATTCATGAAGTTTTGAACTATTTTTCTCATCATATTTGGTATTTCATTAGGTCAATCATCACATTTAATATCACAATGTTTATTGGAATAAGTTATTATATTTTCATCCATTAACTAGGAAAAATAAATTACAATTAGGGGGATTTAATACTTAACTAATATTGATATAAAGAGAAACTTTAAACATAAAAGTATAAACTTATAAAGGAAATGTATATCCTGACTTGTGATTCCCTAGGTTCTAATATAGGTTATCCATTATCGATTTCTAAAAATATATTCTTAGGGTCATTTTTTATTCCCTTGATAATGGTTTGTAATGAAATTATGAATTTACCAAAGCATAACCATCGAGAGTGTCAAAATAGGTATCCAGTAAGGCCTATTTTCATGTACCAAGTTACCCTGAGTCAGGCCTGGAACACCTTGTAAAAGTTATTAATCCTAGGAATATCTATTCCAAAACCACATCCACTTATAGTATCCGGACAGGGATGTATTTTATTGATAAACCACTTACTCTATAAGAACCAAAATTTAGAGATGTTTTCTCATATTTAGTCTTATCCCAATGTCCTTCTCCAGAGTTTTCTAGTCCTAATCTGAAAAATAACTAAAATTTTCTTCTGATACCAACTATAGTGGCACAATCCTTATAAACATTTCATTACATTTTTTTAAACATAATTAACCATGAAATTATAATAAAAGTATTATAATGTCTAGTGACTTGGGAATATTAGGTAAATAATTTTAAAACATAAAAAACTAAAAAAAAATATTTTATTTAATCTCCATAATGATCTCTTGAAATCCATTAGGCTTATACATCTTCATAGGTCAACATTGGGAATACATGAACAAAAGGGATGAGCTAAAAAACACTGTAAGGAAATAATAAAATGAATAAAACATAGCACATGGGTTAGAAGGAATAACATGATTTAATAAAAGGCATGTACCATGAATAAACATAAGGAATAAGAACATGTATAAAATGGGAACATATAATCATGTTGTTATAAGAATGTGGAAACAATATATAACATGACATAAACCTAGTTCAAGGCTAACTTACAAGACTATATAACATGGTGGACGAAGTCCCATAAAATATTCTGGTTCACTCCCTATCCTAACATGAAGTCTCATGAGACTAAAAATTATCAAATACATTAGAGGTATATCTGGGTGAACCAATCATAACATGGTCATGAATATGTGTTCCACATGAATAATAAATATAAGGGTTACCCATGGAAAGAGATAGATATAATAATCTTGTCACATGGCATAAAAATGAGTATATCATATATGTTTCTATAAAATAATGGATTGAAAACATATATGAAAATTCATAAGGTAAAATATGAATGTATGTTGATAATTTATTTCTAATTAAAGTAGAAACATGTAAAAGGAGTGTTTAAGAATCTTTAAAAATGAAACATTTTTGTGCGGTTTAAGGAAAATATTAAAGAGAATTTAAAGAGAAAAGAGAATATTTGTCTTCATAAAACCCAAAATTAACCAAGATATTTTTTCATGATAAAATTATTTATTTAAAAAAATTGATTAAAATATATTCATATGTGAACTTTAAAGTGGCTAAGAAATTTTAAAGTTATCTTGTATCGGGATTTCTTATCGAGAAGAATTGAAAAGGGGTCCTTTCTAAAACATGTATTCCTCCTTTAAAGTTGGATGTTATGATTAGGATACAAGATTTTGGAACATATATAAATAATTTATAAGATGTATATAAAAATAAATAATAATTTTATTGGGGTAAAGAGAGAGAAAGAGGAACCTGAAGGAAAAAATTGTGGTTCTACTAGAATCCCTTACCTTATGTCCTAAATGGTTCTGAAATTGATATTAATGTAATTTATAATAAAATTAAATCATTTAATTAATTAATTATGAACCTTTTATACATGTAGTTTATTTATTATAATTTTATGAAGTTCATTTATGGTCTTTTCTATGAGTAATAATGTTCAATTTCATCGTTCAAGAGTGCTCATTTTCGATGTTTTAATTATTGGTTCAATTGTATAAGAGTATGGAAGTTCATGTAAAATTGAAATATATATATAGAATTGAAGTTATAAGTTATTAATGAAAATATAGAATTTTAAATGGTTATATAATACATTTGGTTATTTAAGGTAAGAATGAATCATTAGATAAGATTTTAGTGATAATTGTTTGGATTATTTTTGGCGGCATTCACTAACAACAAACTTGTTTTCTTTTATTATTTAACATCATGTGTATATAATGATTATAGAACATTAAATAGGATATGATACATATATTATAATTTTTTTAACCATAAAAATTGTTTTATGACCATCCTTGAAGGAATTAATGGAAAATGGAAATTTTTCATCCTTGAAGATAATAAATTAACACCTCATGAACAATGTTTTCATTTTTAGAATAAAATGGAGAGGAGATGGGTTTAATGATGGATTGTTCAATTAGAATAATAAAATTCCTAACTATATGAGTTACTATAATTATCATACCATTTTTAAAAATGTATTTTAGGAAAGAATAAAGAAACAACTTGAAAATAAATTAAAAGAAAAGGAAGTAAGAATTTACCTCTTGAATTACTCCTTGAAAACCTCCTTAGGGAAAAGGTTTTGGTATTTTGATGAGACTGATAGCTCCTAGATGTAGAGGAGGGTATTTTTAATAGTATTGGGAATTATTTGGTCAAGCCTCAAAACATTAATGGTGTGAGGTGAATAGGTGTTGAGAGGTGGTATTTATAGTGTAGGAGAGATGTGTTTTCTCATTATTTTACATTGTAGTTTTTTATTTTGGCTTAAGACAAGATATAGTGTTGATTACCATGACTAAATGCAGTAACTAGTGAATGCGTGTTAGAACTAAATGTTCTTACCTCAGTCTTACATCAACAATAAGTCAAAAAAATTCATGTATTTAGCATTTAGGAAAAATTATGGTATTTTACTATTCACCAAAAATTTAAGTATTTTAGAAAAATCCCAAAAAATAACCCCAACCATTTTTCAATGTGTATAATTAAAAAACTAACTCCATTTTATAAAAAAATTGTAAATATGATGAATTTAATTTTTAAATAAAATCATTATTTACTTGAAAAATACACATTTAAAAAATATTACTTGTTTTATAACACTTTGAAAAATTAAATAAGTTCTCATAAAATTTTCTTAAAATAATAAAACAAATAAATATTAATTTATGAAATAATTTTATAAATATAAATTATATTTTAAATTATAAAATTTTATATAAAAATTTAATTAAATATTATTACATATAGAAATACCAACACATAATTAATGTTTTTTAAAACATTTATTTACTTATATTGTGATATAAATATATTATATTATTATTTATAAGATAACCAAATTTTATTTATACTTTCTTAGGTAAGGTTACTATTCTATTGGTCGGTTTACTTTTCATAGGGGTCACATTACTATTCCAAAGGTCAAGTTGTTATTCCACCAATAAAGGTTCCTTAACTTCAACAAATACCTCTTATTTCACTCATTATTCATTTATAAAGTTCTTATTGTGTTCTTAATGTGCTTTTAGGTGATTTTATGACATAATTATAAGAAGGTAATTTCCACTGGTGAAATTTTTGGTCATTAGAGTAAGAAGTTAGATGATATATTATCTTTATAGAATCATAATTATGTCACAAATATCATATATATTCATTAATTATATCCTTACAACCATCTATGTGAATTGGTGATGAAAAAAAATAACACTACTATGTGGAGATAGTAGGTAGTATGTATGGATGAATGATGTTTTGATTTTCCTTAGGATGGAAAGGAGATATAAAATTGATATTCCATTAACATAATAATATATAAGAATTTTTATTAAAAATATACTTTTTTTAAAATGGTTATTAAATATTTGGTGGAGTCTTATGTAGAAAGTAACTTGAAAATGATTGGTAATATCATATACCTCTTCCACTAGTGACCTCCTTTGGATTACAAATTAATCCTTCATAAAGTGGTATTTTAGTGAGACCCGAACCTCTAGAAAGTAGGGAGAGATTTTGGGAAGGTATTTTTCTTGGTGTTTTTCAAGCTATTTTTCTCAAATAGCATGTAGAGGATAGGATAGGTTCTCCCTATTTAAAGTGAGGTGGATTCCAAACACTATATACTTAAATATTTATTATATAATATATGTATTAATCAAGTTAAGTGGATAAAAAATATTATATCTTTAAAGATGATAAATTTAAGGTCTAAATGCAACCAGACAATCATATATAAGTTTCATTTTTTATGTTATATTTAATAATTATCCATTTATTTTTAACCCTTTTAACACATTTTAACCTTAACTGAAGTGATAAATATTTAGCATGGATACTATTCATTATGAACAAAAATCAATTTGACTTTATAAAATAATATTAATTATGCTTATTCCAAATATTGTATCCATTTTATAAGATTAAATTTCAATAATTGGTTAAAGATATTTTAATATATGTTCTAAAAATACAATGAAACTCGTTTTTAGAAAAATATTTGTTTTAGGAATAAAAATAATTATACAGAAAAAATATAGTATAATATTTATTAAAATGGAATTAATTTTATTACTTTAAATCCTAGGGTACTTAATTTTCTTTCCAAAAAATCATAACTAAAAGTAACCTTGTAAATACTAGATTAATATAGAATAACGTAAAATAATGTTTATTTAAACAAAAACATTCCTTAGATTTCCAAAATGATTATAATATATTTATAAGTTAAACATTAAATTTTTTATATGAATTATATTACATCTTAAATATATATTTATTATATATAAAATTCATAAAATTTAAAGTTATTCTTATATCAGTCCAATGTCATAAATGTGATAGTATTTGTAAAATCAAAATCTTTCACTATTCGCCTAAAAATCAACTATTTCAAAAAATATCAAAAATTCACCATGAGATAACTTTTGACATATTGAATTAAAAAAATCATAAAATTAAATTTATAAAATTGTGGGAAGTTAAGTTTTAATCACACTCTTGAATAAAGCCATGTTTGGTGTGTCGTAGTTTATTTATAATGAAAATATTACTTACAATAATTGACACTTGGGTGTTATAGACTAGAATTTCATCATATTGAATTAAATGTTCCAAATAAATAACTCTAAAATATTTCAAAATTTCATATCATTCTAAGAAATGATGAAATTTTTAGGATTGAACTAGTGAGGTGGGGTCTATTCTGTTGAATCCAGTTCAACGTTGACTTCATGTCCAAATTGTGCCTATAAAATGTGGGATCTACCTCTCATTGTTTAAATGAAATATGAAAATAAATTAATATTTACATATGACATAAATATTTATTAAATAATATATTTTATTATAAAAACACTATAGTGAACTAAAAAGTATAAAAACAAAATTTCTGCGGAATTTCTAATTGAAGCCCAAAATGTAAAATTTAAATCAAATCATTAAGTAATGCTCGATTTGGTAAAATTATTACAATTATTATATATAAAACCAAGCCTTAAATACACATAATTTCATAATATATCTCATATATTTCCAATAAGTACAAACCAAGGATCTAGAGTACTTTCATATTTAGAAGATTATATACATAAACACAACATCTTAAAATTAAAAAAATTATTCATATATAAAAATAAACATAGTGACACTAACTACCATATGTCTTTTAAAATGACACTGGATACCATAGGGAAATTTCATAGGGAAATTGTGATCTAGAAAGCTCGGTAAGAGAATAAACATTGTAATAAATCATAACATGATAGTCAAGAGGCATAATATGAAATCATAAAGAGAATGATCATAAGTCATGGAAACATGGCATAAGGAAATGAAATCATTATATCTTGGAATCTTGTAATATATAGAAATAATTTAATATATTACATAATAAAATAATTCAAGGTTCACTCCCGAGACTATCATCATAAAGTAGAAAAAGTCCTATGGTGTACTGGGTTCACTCCTTATTCTCATAATCATAGTGAATAAAGTTATTTAGTGAATTATTTTCAATCCCAACTCCCTTAAATAGCATATTATGAGATATAAATATTTAACCAATTCATTATAGATAAATATAAATCTTTTACCACCCATAACATAATTAAAATCATACATATTAATTCCATATTAGGTAAAGAAACCATACATAAATCAGATATATAAACAAAAACATGAGATTGAAGTGGGTTTCATGATTCTCATTCAAGGAATAACCAAAGGATTAATCATAATGATTCACAAGAGAATAAGGATTTTTTTGAAGTTTACAATTTATAAGGTATATAATTCTTGAACATGTAATTCCATTATAAAAAAATTATGATAAGGATCAAGAGAAGAAATAATAAAAATGAACTACTTGGTGATGCATTATAAAATAAGTAAAGGAAAGTTTATGGAAGGAAAGAGATTATTTTTTCATAAAACCTGAATTTAACTAAGGGGTAATCTATAAAATAATAATGGTATTTTATAATATATTAATAGTTTAAAAACATTTTATTTGGGTGATTTTTCACATGATACAAAAAATTGGAAGGTTCCCTTAAATTGGGTTTACTTTAAATTGGGAATTTAAAAATGAACTAAAAGCATATATAACCCAATAAATTGAAAGGATATTTAAATAGGTATAAATTTACGGTGAACATATAAAAAAATAGGGGAAGTTCATGAGAATAATATTTCATAAAATGGATAAAAAGAAAGAGAATATATAACTGAAAAGTAATAAGGGTAGTACAAAAGATCCCTTACCTCATGTCTTAATTCACTCTACACTTGTGTGTAACTTCTAGAATAATTAAATAATGTGATTTAAATATATACACAAGAACATTACTCATATATATTAAATTTTATATGGTCCATTTATTATCTTTTCTCATTCTTTAATATAGTTTCTTCTTACATTGGTTACTCAGGGTTGTTTGGTTAATTTCTTCATAACACTTTTGGTTTGTTGACTATTTTCAAAGGTTCTATAAAAAAATTCATTAACTCTATAATTTCGAGGGTTTATTCCTTTTTTTATTCTATTAGAACAATACTTATAATGTTTCAAAGGTTATCCCAAAATAGAACCAAATTAAGAAAGGTTCCTCGATAACTCTATTTAAGGTGGTTAATGTTAATATGATCATTTCCTATTAATCACACAAAAAAATTCCCAAAATTATTCTTATATAATATTGTTAGTGTCAAAAATATAATTTTTACACTATAAATACGTTTTTAAAGGCAACCATTATAGGTGGTCATGGATGACAAAACATGTCATTTTGAAGAGGCGACAGTTTGTACGTTTTCACAGATGACATTTTTATTTTTTAAAGAATGGTATGTATAGAAAATGAAATAATTATCATTTTAAAATTATATCTACTTTATAAATTTTATATTATTTTACTAAATCACCTTTTATAAATTCTCATTCAAGGTGGTGATGAAAAATTGAACACTTTGTTTGTGGAGGTGGTAGTTCTCATACACACATGAAGTAATTTTATGTTTTATAAATAATTTTAAATGAATTTATAAAAAGTATATTTAATTATTATAACGACACATAATAATAGAAAAAATTATATTGTTATCATACTTTCATGAAATAGAAATTTTAGGTTGAGAGAATAAACTTCACCTTGGAAGTTCCCATTTGAGTAACCTTTTAAGCCTCTAAAGAATGGTATTTTTTTGATACCAAAGTTTCAATGGATTGGGGATGGTGTTTAAAATATAATATGTTATATTTTTCGTTTTTGGAATGGGTGGATAAATGGGGAGGAAGTGAGCTCCTTTTACATGTAAAGAGAATGGAATTTTGGTAAAATCTCTTTACTTTTCAATAATGTCATTCTATTATTCATGACCAAGAGCTCAAAAAATGAAAATTAATGTCTTGGGTAAAGATATATAGTCTATAATACCTCTAAAATCCAATATCATACCTATTTTTCACTTTTTACTACCATTTTAATAATTTTAAACAACTTTTTCCCTAATTAACCCTTACCCCGATAACTCCACTTTCACCCTTGGTAACTCATTTTAATGTCCAAAATGTAAATTGATAGTATTTAATAATTTGAATATACTTATTTCAAATATGGAAATTATTTTATAAAATAAAATTTCAAATATATAGAGAAAAAAAATTGTATTATCATACATAACGCATAGAAACCATTTCTTCAAAAAAGTTCATCTTAAACTTAAATTTTTTGTGTGGGATATAATTATCAATGTTTCTTGTCATAATGAAATAAATTATTTTATTATAAAAAAATATATTTTATGTTTCTTTAGAATCATTCCAAAACTAAATTTTATGAAAATTATTTTCAATTAAGTAAAAACACAAAAATGTATTTTTTTTATTAGAATTAAAAATATTATTTTTTTATAAGGTCAAACATTGGTTTAATAAAATTTTTAAAAAAATTATCTTTAAAATGAATAAATATTTTAATTAAATTAGTATTTGATTAATTAAAAGGGTTTTATAAAATTATAATTCTTCCTTATATATTGATAAAGTAATAAAATTCACTATTAAAGAAAATATTTTATTTTTAACTATTTATCTAAAAACCAATTATAAAAGAAAAATCTCAATAAAAACCCCTAAACTCATTTTAAACTAATTAATCCAAAAATAGAATTAGTTTTTTTATATTAAACTTATATAAGTGATAAAAATTAGTTTTAGATATAAATTGTTAAAAATTTATAAAAACAATTTTTTAAAAAATAGATTTTAAAGAATGAAATATATATATATTATTACTATACAAGAAGTTAGACTGTCATACCAATTGTAGTATTATAAAAATATTTGGTTCTGAATTAATTTTAATTTAGTGTTATTTCTTGTCATCTATATTACCTTATATGAAACATGTACATATTAATAATGGAAATTTATATATAAAATTTATAGGTTGTTACATATTATCAATAAAATATTTAACAAAAACTTGATTTATCAACTCCCCCACACTATGATGGAACACGTACCTAAGAACAATAAAATAAAAACAAATTATAATGTCATTTTAACTCACTAGAAAATGTTAAAATTTTGTTTTCTCTAATCATGGGGGATCTATACTAGTATACTCATCCATAATAAGTACCACCAAAAAAAATTTAACACAATAATGTGTTATAAACAATCCATTTTTCCTGCTCAAATTTTTAATTAGAAAATATAGCCACACAAAACTTATTCCCCTAAAAATGATTCAAATTAATTAATGATGTTCACTTATTCACCAACATAAAATTAAAATCTTAAAGATTGAAAGATCTCTTAGCATAGATTCCTATACCAAAGAGCAAAAAAATAAAGATTTCTTTTTAATGATTTTCAGTGGATGTGGGGCAGTATTAAAATATCAGAAAAATATGGAAAGGATGGGGAAACCTCAATATTAAAAACACAATCAAGAATATATAAAATGATATGTGTAACATCATCAAAACATATTTTTACATGGGAGAGAATCTGTTAATAAATAAACTAGAGAGATAATTAGAAGAGGATGAAGAGATGAAATACCTGTAAAACACAAAACTCCTTACAATTACTTAATAAAACATCATTCTAGTGTTATTTTTTACTTCTTTTTTTCATGAACCTTAAAAATTTATACTAATAAAAAATATCACACTCGTCACCCATATATGGTTTGATATCCTCATGAAACTAATAGTAATAGTTATAATAAGATAAAAGTCTATAGAAGAGTAATTTTTTACCAAACCAAAACACAACACATTTCGTCATTATTCACCCTTTTTTTCTTTTTTAAAATTTTTAAACACTTTTCAATAATATTTACACAAAATGATATAAACACAAATACATTCTCAAAACTCTCTCCATAAATAATAAGATCTTTTCCCTTAAGAATAATAGAACTGAGTGGAAATCAAAGAAAATAATCCCTACTTAAATCCATTTCCCCACACTAATTTAAAAAAAATCATACAATAAAAATCCATATAGTTTTTCAGGGGTATATGGTTTTAGTCTTCTAATATGGATATAAAAAATGGGATATTAATTAGCTCAAAAGGGAATTCAAAAAAAGGTTCACTATGAGGTTAAGGGAGGTAATTTTTTGAAATTATTTTCATTTGTGGTTTTAAAAATTCGTCTATTGTATTAACTCACACAAAAGTTATAAAATAAGATCAAAAATCAATAAACTTGAGACTCACAATTCATGATAAAAATACATAAGAAGGAAATATTTTCATAATTGACCTTGACTTGAAAGATTTTTTTATTTCTCATGGGTATTAGAATATAATTTTTCAATCTAAAAGTGAGAGCGAAAAATTTATTTTAATTGGAACAAAACTATTTTTTCCATGTTTTTAATAATAATAAAAAAAACTTATTAGATGAAAAAATGTTGACTGTGTCCCCTAAAAATAGTAGAAAAAAATTTCAAAATTAGGTGGTGAGTAATTTTGACTCTCTCTATTTTATTTTGAAGAACACACACACATAAAATAGAAAATAATAAATTTTTGATGAAGAGAGTGTTAACTGGACTAAAAAATGGGAGATAAAGTGATATTGAGAGGATAAGAAGAAATAGGGAGAAAGAGTGAATGAGTAAGAGAAAGAGAGGGAGAAGGAGAGGGAGGGGTAGAGAAAGAGAGAGAGATAGTGTTAAAGGTAATATACAGCTTCCTGATTTAGGTTTGGTTGGTCACTATCTTCATCCAGTAGGCAACATGGAAGAATTTTCTCATCTTGAGATATTTCATCTTACCTACAAAGTAGAAAAAATACCTCATTAATTTAAATTAAATCTAATAATAAATTATTGATCGATAAAAATCAATGAAATATTTTGTTTCCTCCCAAGAAGTGATGAATTTATTTTTTCTATATCTTTATATTGGTAGTGCAATATCCAAAATATGGAGGAGGGTTCAATTTATTTGATATAAAGCATCTAGTTTTCTAAGCTTCAATATCATTACTAACATATTTATTATTTTGGATGCCCCATTGTTTATTAATAATTGTATCCCCATTATTTTGTTTATTTTTAATTTTATTAGGGAGAAAAATAATGATAAAAACCCTTTAACCTTCAACTTGTATAATGATAGAGTCCATTATGATTCAATGTTTAAGAAATGGTTTTAGTTCTAGTGGTACATTTATGTGTCAGTCAAACAACATGGGATTATAAAAGGGGATTATTTTTATTTTCAATTCATTTCTTCAAACAATTTCTAATGTTAAGAAATTAATATCATTTTTGAAATTATACTAAAGATATTTTTCAAGATCCTTTATTTCAATGGTGGTTAATTTCAACATCATTATTGATCACATTGTTAATCAAGGAATATTACTCACAAAATTCCCTCTCTTTGTTAAAATAAAATAATATTGATTTTAGTTTCACCACACTCCCAAGAATTTATATTGATAAATGGTGGTTAATTAAAAATGTGGGAAAATATTCTAGGTATTAGAATATGGTCATGTTGTTATTTTTTAGTTTATGTTTCTTATTGTTTTCTAATGTTGAGTAGCGAATGTTAAAAGTGACATGGAAAACAAGTTCATTTTAAAGATCATTCATCTCAATTGGGTTTAATAATGAAAATACACATTCAAAATCCTTAACGCCTCATTAAATTATGAATGGTTTGATTTCATTATATTTTGATTAGTTGTTCCTCATTCATTCTTGTGTAATATTTTAGAAAATATTCTAACAACTCACTATTTTTCTCATCTACAACTGACCATTATTAAAAAAAAGATAATATTTTATGTCTCTAATGATCTCCTTAAATATATTTTAATCACATTGATCCCTATGATCAAGCTAAAATTTTCATAAAAAAATTAATAACTTAATTTGTACTAATTTTTGGGTATTAAACAAGAAATTAAATTTTTTATTTATAATTAAGTGCTTTTTTTTAAAACAAACTAGAAAAATTTATTCATTTTACTAGCATACCCAAGAAAATCACCAATTTGAAATTTGAATAACTTTATCTTATCAAATATTAAATGTTTTTTTCTTGGGTATAATGTATATATTGGTACTATTTTTATGGAATAAACTGCAATTGTTTGTCAATAAAAGTTGGTTTGGTTATAAGAAACCTTATAAATAATAATAAAATTTACTTTAAATGAAATTATTTATGAAAAAATCAAGGTAAGAAAAATGAATAGTTGTTTAATGGATTGACATTATAAATAATTTAAAAATATCATGAAACAATTTCATTCATAATGAAATATTTGAATGATTGATGTTCTAATAATTTTAAGCTAAAACATAATCCTTAACTCAGGATGTAATCAATTCACAAGTTTTGTCGATAAATGGTTAAAAAATCCAAGAAGCATTATGTTCCAAGAGATCCAATAATACGTGGTACTCTAAAATATATCAAACATGTCAATAATTCATATCACATTTGAAAAAGGCACACAACTAGAATTTTTCAATCATGAGACTTGTTTTCCCTCATTCAATATATAATCACTATCCAGTCCTTAATGTAATGTTTATTAAGATATAAAAATTTAGAGTAATATTTATTATGATTTAGATGATGAAAAAAATGAAAATAAAATATAAATAGACCATATAATATCTAAACTAACTAAAATCATGCAAATTAACTAGATGGAAACAACATACGTTTATGATAGAATTGAAAGGTTGTTTAGGGGAAGTGTTTCAAAAGAATTTAAATAAATTTAGGAAAATAAATACAAATCTATAAAATGTGGATTTATTTGAGAGAAGCTGAATAAACTTTCATTAACATTAAACTTTATATTAAAAAAATACATAAGGGATTACAAAAAATAAAAGAAGTAAATCACGAAGAAATAAGAGAGGAGGATAGGTTTCTCTAGTTGAAATGAGATTTTGGAATGTCATCCCAAACCTATATTAAGGATATTTTTTATCCAATTTATACTTATTACATTATGAAGTTTTATATCCATGAATTGAAGTGGATTTTTAAATTTATAAACAATAGGGGTGGGCAGTTTTGTAGAGACCCGAAGCTTGACGTACATGGACAATACATTAATTTTGTGGAATACTTAATACATAACAAAAACCAAAACTCAAGGACCGTAATAGTTTAGTGTCTTTGGAAACTCGGAACGTAATCTTCTAATCTTGGTGAAAGATCTTCAACATCTCCCATAAAGATCTTCCCCTTTTGTTTTCTTAACTAAAAACTTTCTTTAAATCCTGGGGAAAATAAAACATATAAAGGGGTGAGCTCAAATGCCTTGTAAGGGTAAACATAGAGAACATAAAATAATCCATAAACATTTGAATGCAAAAACTTGAACATAAAATCTAAACATCAAAATCTGGAGAAAAGACTTGAATCTTGGAAGTACGTAAGGTATATATCATAATGGAACATAAACCATGATAAAATATAATGGGAATAAATCATGTAATTGTGGAAACCATTAACCACATGTTATGATTTCAATAGTAGCCAAGGAATTGCTGCCAAGACCATCTTAGTGGACAAAGTCCCTTTCTAAATCGAGTTCACTCCCCTTTTCAGTCATGTAACACTGAACCGGATTAACTTACCGTTCCAACCATGTCTATCTCATGAGATATAAATCTTTACCCAATGCATTGGAGGTATATATAGGTCCCACCCATCTCATAATGAAATCATTCTAACCTGTTCCACAAAATAAACATACATCATTCATAATAACCCAACGAATAAAATGGGTTTCATAAACATCATCCCATCATCACATTATCCATATAAAAGAAATAGATATCATTTCATAATAAGAAAAGTGAAAGCATGTAATCCATATATACATGATACTTGAGACATACACATATGAAATAATGTCATCTTAGATGAAAAATGGTTTTGATAAAACACTTGAAATAAATTCTTGAGGAAAATATCCTTTCTTCTTCAAAATCATTTTCTTTTCACAAAATGTCATCCAATTTTAAAAGAAAAGGATTTTTTTTAAAATAGTCATGAAATATTTTATTGGAAGCTTTAAGAAAATAAGGCTTTATAAAACCGTAAAAATCCATTCGTACCATATAAGTTAAAAAAAACATTCTTCTCGTACTTATGCTGGAAAAGTCAAAAAGTACTTCGTAAAAGAAATATTTCATACATACCATGTAGTAAAAGTAAAATTTTTTTAAAAAGGACATTAAACATACATGAAACCATTTTTAGGAAACATGGACATGGATGAGAACAATAACCCCAATAAACACTTACGAATAAATAATCTCGGATAAGAACGAGATTGGAAAAGTTATCCCTTACCTTATGTTTGATATGATTTGAACGTATCGGAACCTCATGTATAATGATTTAAATAATTTTGTTGAATTATTACAAAATAATATTCATTTTTATGATATCATATGTGGTTCACTTATGACTTTATATTACCCGTTCTTTTGTAAATTCCATGTTAAAGAGCGTTGTGGGTAAAATCTTTTCATATGTTGTCCGTGTTTTGACTTGTAATTATTCATATGATTACTTAGATCATGATTACTTAATTCCATGATATAAAACATTATTTATATATAATATATATTCATCATATACATATATATTATAGATCGATAAAAGGAAATAAATACACCGTTCATGGAGACGGAAGGTCGTACGTACGCATGAACGTTGTTTTCATTTCCTTATTAAATTGAATGGAATTAAGTATATGACATACATATATATATACATAAATAAATTAGCATTATTATGTCCTATATTTCATGATTACTTATTATATATACTGTATAATCATTCATGAATGGTTAATATGGAGAATGAATCTCATCACGTCGTAGAGACGGTAGTCCGTATGTACACACGAGCGATGATATCATTCCCATGATCCGGGAATTCTATAGAAGTGTATGTATAATATTTCTGAATAAATATAACTGTACAATAATTATATCTAGTTATTTATTTACACCCTTATACCCATCCAAGTAAGTTGGTGGTCGAAAATAGATTACACCACGGCGTGGAGACGGTATTCCGTACGTACGCACGCGCGGTGATTTCGTTTTCCATAGGATGGATAGAAGGTGGAAATAAGTTTGTTTCATATTTATAATAAAATATCTGTATATTAGTTATACTTATGTTATTACTTCATAATTAAAAAACTAAAGAAGAATAAGTATAAGAAGAAATAATTTGAAAGATTCGGTTACGGTAATTACCTCTTCTTCGACACGCCTCTTTGAAACCTCCTCTTAGGGCACTAAGATTGGCCTTTGAAGAAGACCAAGACCTATAGTATGTTTCTAGAGAAGTGGAGAAGATAATTTTTCAGGGTTTTTCCGAGATTTAAGGCTCAAATTGGTGTGAGGAAGAGAGGGGGGAGGTTCCCTTTTATAAGGGAGGAGAGGGGCACCTTTGGAAATATTAACAATATTAATTTATAATAATTCTAAATCCACTTAAAAACCTCCAAAAATGACTCATATTAGAATATTAGATGAGATAGGGTTGTAATATCATCAACCAATAAAATTTATACATTTTAGGAATTTATTTTAAACATTATCAACTTGATTTATCCTTATTTAATAAATTTAATTTTATTTTTGGTAATAACATTCTAAATTTTAAATTATTGAAAATAATTACTTATTTGTTGTGAATTGTCCATAATTAAATAGTTTATAACATTTTAGACCATATAAATTTAAATTTATAATTTTTAAATATTTTTGTGATTTTTAAACAATTTTATAATATGTTATTTTTATAAAATAACAATAGTGTCAATTTTGACACTATTAATTTATTTGAATTTAAATAAAATATATACAGAAGATATGTTCGAAATAAAAGCTTTAATAGATTCATAAAATTTCATATGTATCTATAAAATTAATGTAGAACATTAAATAGTTCATATATTATTTCTTTTATTATTTTTAAAACCATTTATTTGGTTTATCTCTTAATAAAATAATTACTACAACATTTTTGTATAATTATTTAATATCATTATTTGTTGCATAAAAATTAAAAATAAAATCCTATGATGAAGATAAATATATTAAATTTAACAATAATACTTTTAAGCTAATTTATCATCTTAAAATCACAATATTTAAATTGTTAGATTTATTAAATTATGAAGGTGACAACTTTGGCATCATTTAAAATAAAATAATATAAGTGTCATAATCGCCTTAATAAGGATCCAAATGGTCAAAAATTTGGCCAGTGGATGACTAGGGTTTATATATACAGTAATAATAAGTTTTTTGCGGATTTTTGGGCATTTTGATATGTATTACTATTTCAATAAAAACTATATTTTTGATTTTTCACTAAATAAATAATTTCTGCATCATTAATGTATAAGATAATAAGGTAAATAAATAACTCTTAAAAATTAAAAATAAATTACCATTATAAATAAAAACATTTTATCTTTCAAATTAGTATTTATAACCATATTTATATTCTCTATAAACTTATATTAAAAATTCTTTAATTATTAAAGTTGAGTGAGATATTTTTAACTTTCCTTTAAATAAAATAAACTAAAGGTCTTAATCACCTCCAAGTGGGTTATAATAGATTCCATTTCGACCCAAATATGACTTAGGACAAATTATAATCATCCAATTGTATTAAGAAAAGTATTAGGATAATTTTATAATATTATATTTACCCTTAATTACCCAATTTACCTTTTACTATGGTAAATAAAATTTACTGTTGTTACTTTTCATAAAGCCCAAAAATAAAAAGTAGTAAATTAATATAATTTGGATCCACTGATTCCAAATATGGAATCCATTTTTTCAAATTCAATACACAGGAGTTTCAGAAATTAAATTAAAATTAATCATGTTGTCTAAAGAAAACGGGTTTTTGTTTAACACATTACAAAAGATTGAATTTATTTAACCTACAAATTCAATGTAAAATCAATGCTAATGAAATACATTATATTAAATGGTAAAAATATATTCTAGTTATACTTTAAAACCATTCAATATTACAATTTAACCATATAAATTATTACGATGAAAAAAGTTGTTTTTAATTAAAATATAGCGTGTTTTTACTATTCATTAAAATATGAAAGTTATCAGAATAATATGAAAATTTTATCCAAAATAAATTTTTATATCCTGATTCTAAAGAAGAATTTTATTTTGTCAAATTTAACTTTTAACCATGTCAAAAACTAGATTTAAAGTGGGTGCGCCATCAAAAGGCGGCAAAACTACATTTTTTGAAAAATACTTATTTTACCTGA
The DNA here is from genome assembly GCA_963277665.1 of Viscum album. Classification (NCBI taxonomy): domain Eukaryota; kingdom Viridiplantae; phylum Streptophyta; class Magnoliopsida; order Santalales; family Viscaceae; genus Viscum; species Viscum album. The sequence continues at coordinate 418,961,304 of OY728143.1, forward strand.
AAAATTTATTTTGTTCTCATTCCATGTTCTAGAAAATATGTAAGATGAATAATAATGTTATAAAATTCAAATTTAAGTTAATATTATTCGTAACAGCTAGTTCATAATAATATTATAACCATATATCATTGTTTAGTGAAACCCGATATTGTGTACAACACACGCTATCGAAAAAGGTCGTGATTGTGTGTAATGCAAGCCAAGTTAGGGTTGTGTGTAGTGAAAGACTCCATTGTTGTTGCATATAATAGAACCCAACCATATTTTATTTATACATTGAATATATATATATATATACACTCCATGTTGCGTAGAATAACTTCTATCAAACAAACATGAAATTGTGTGTAACACAAGCCAAGAATAGTGTTACGTATACTGCAAGATAATACGGTGTTGCATATAGTACAAGCTAAACTTGGTGTAGCATAAAACACATGACATAAAATAAATTAAAAAGAATAATTATCATAAAATCTCAGGGTGTTACATTCTACCCCCCTTAAAATGAATTTCGCCCTCGAAATTCGTCGGGGTTATAAACGGTTTACTACTCGAAAGTTTCTTTAATAGAAACCCACATCGTAAAAAGGAATACCAAAACCAATCCTTAAAAACTAAAGTATGAAACGTAACGGTTACCCAAATAAAATAATCACTGGGTTTCTACATCGGTGAAAATATGGATATAGAAGAGAAATATAACCATCATGTTCTGATGGAGAGTGGTAGAGAACATGGCAATGGAAAATCCATCAATCACAAAGCCATAGATTTGGGATGATCTAAGGCACCATCTGATTCATTGGATATAAGGGCACTAGGACAACATTTTTGGATTTCAGGATCATTTCCCTAATGTTGAAGAATTTTCGAATCAAAAGAAATACTTACCTGAGTTTGGTTCAATCTCACCGATGTTTGTGCCTTGAACAATTTACACTTCATCTCTTAAAGTAATGAAGTTGAATTTGTTATTCGTGAAGTGTTAATAGGTCATGTGATAGAATAATGGGTCATTCCATCTATTTCAAACAAAAGGTTAGCAAAAGTTATCAAATATACATAAGTCCATCTATGGTGAGGTTAATCGTATACGATTCCAAAAATGAACTTATACTTCATATATCATACTGCTTAATAAAATAATACTAGTTTCTACTAACCAGGGACTTCCTGTAGGCCAGTGGTATGTGATAAAGGCCAGTCGCACTTCGGTTGTGGGTTCGATTCCCACAGCCTTGTCTGACGTGATGGGTTGTCGCCCATCCTACAGGTTATCCTTTTTCTAAAACTACATTACTATAACATCCCATCAATAATATCGAAAAAAGTTTTATCCTTAAACAATACTAACTTTTGTCAAACATAATCTATTCCAATCTTTAGGATTATCTAAAACACTTCGGTCCAAGATCATAGTATAAAGAAAATGATTACTTGAAATGTCATATAACAATCACATGAATGCCATCATTTATCCCCTATATATCATAAGATATATATTTTTGGTCAAATTACAAATATGTGAATACCTTAATCATTTATTCTCTTGAAGAATGAATACCCATTGAACCTTATTGAAAACATGAATGCTGTCAAAATTTAACTCTTTCCACATACCAAAATCCCAAAATTTCTATATACTCAAACCATGATATCACTTTTTCCTTATTTTAGTCATGATCTCATGATTACTATCATATTATTTTCTCCTTATCCCTTCCATATGTGCATTTCATCTGCTTTCCAAAAATATTTCAATCACTTTTTCATGGTTACCAGTACCATATAATAATTGGAAACCAATACATAGATATTCAAAAATTCCACAATACCATAAATGAGATTTCATGATACTATTTTGAAATCCCATTACATAAACACTTAATCAATACACAATACCATTTTCATACTCAACATCGCAAATAGTGATCGCATGAGACTTCCCTTTATCCTTTGCTTTAAGAGGTTGCTGACGTTGATCATCATTAACCCGTGGATTAGGGAATTTATTAGCATAATGCCCCATTTCCTTGCACTTTAAGCATTGAAGTGTTGGTGGAGAGTTCTCTATAGTCTTTTCTCTATTCACATCATTAGCAACCTTTTTCCCATTACTTCGACAATCAACTGCTCGATGAACTTCTTTTCCAAACATAAAACATTTTCTAGTACCTTTTAGGGAATATCCACCATGCTTCTTTCAACACTTTGAGCATAAAGAAACGTTCATCTTATTTTCACCATTGTTCTGAGATTTCTCCTTGAACTCCATCTTTTGTTTCTTGTCAAAACCATGAGATGGATATGTAACACCAACTTCCATTTCTACCTTGATCGCACAACGCACAATTTCCTCATAGCTACTGAAGTCTCTTATAGCTAATGCCCTTAGAAGATTTGGTTTTAAGCCATAGAAGAATCGATCAACTTTACTTTCAGGTTGGATGATAAAGCCAGATGCATACCTTACAAGTCTTGTAAAATTCGCTTCGTATATACCAACAGATTCATCATCCTTCTGCTTAAGCTCAAGAAACTCCTTTTCCATCTTTGTTCAAAGAATACGAGGGAAGTACTTACTGAAAAACAAGTTCTTAAACTCATCCCATTCCATGGACTCAATTTCATCTCTTTGCCTCGTATTCTTGATAAGATTCCACCATTGATCAGCATCACCTTCCAAACGATATACTGCTAAGATGACAGTATCTTGCTCAGAACATTGTAGAACTGAAAATATCTTTTCAGTAGTACTGATGTAACACCCCAGGTAAATAAATAATATGACATTTTCATATTTATCCATATTTTTGAATAAAATATTAATATTACTTTAAAGGGAACGCTATGCATGATGGCGTACCCAATACGCAAAAATGAGTTTCTTGGGAATCTTGCGTTGCACTCTAATAATAAAATAATATTATTTTAATTGGTAGTTAACACCTAGCTGTGGTAATGTTAGGAATGAACAGAACTAACAAAAAAATTATTATATATGTTTGTCAAATATTTTTACTCTTTACAATAAATGTTATAGGATTAAAAATGCGAATGAATCCAATCTTAAGCGTAAACATTCTAATATTCTTTAAAAGGTCGAATAACCGCCTTTTGATGGATAACTTCTTTTAAATCCACTTTTTGAAAATTTTATGTGTTATATTTGACAAAATAAAATTCTTCTTTAGAATCGGGACATCAAAATTTACTTTGTGTAAATTTTTGGTCTTTTTCTGAAAAAGTTCAATTTTTAATGAATAGAGAAAAATGTTGTATTTTAATTCAAAACCTATTTTTAATCTAATTTATTTATATGATTATATTATCTTTTGAATTGGTTTTAAAGTGAAATTATAATATATTTTTTCCATTTAATTCAATAGTGGTCGTTGGAATTAATTTCACTTTGAAATCGGACTTAAACTAGTGTCAATATTTTGATACATTTTGTTTCATAAAAACACGCTATTTGTTTTGACAACAGGAATTAACTATTAAATTAATTAATGCAACTTATATGTTTTGAATTTTTTAAAATAGACATCATTTTTTAATTCATAATATCAAATATAGATTCGGGTGAATTTTTGGTAATTTTCTGAAAAACTTCAATTTTTGATGAATAGTGAAACCACTAAGTGGTACTTATAAAAACTGATTTTCCGTTTAAATGAAATTTTGCCACCTTTGTGTTTTGAATTTAAAAAATCTGACTTACATTGTTGTCATTAAGAATTAAAATGTGGTTCAATAGTATTAGATTAATCTTTTGGTGAATAGTAACTTATTAAGTTTTTAATCGCGATTAGAGGTAATTAGTGTAGTTTAAGGTAAGAATAATGTTTTAATAAAATGAAATGACCTAGACACATGTCCTACCCTCATTGGATGTGTCATGGCCGACCAAGAAAATCCATGGGTCAACTTGGGGACCCCATGGAGCCACTTTTGTTAGAAAATGACATAAATACCTTTTTATTTAATGTTAAAGTAAAAATGGCATAAACATGAGATGTTTTACTAAAACAATTTTTACATGGTGTTATACAAGTCAGAGTTTTGACTATAAATATTCATTGTAAATATAAAAAGATTTCCTACATCATGGTTTTTTTTATAATTTTTAGACATTAAATAAATTAAATTATTTATGACATCATGATGATGCAGCGATGACCTCATTATTTAACGATTTAAATAAAATGGAAATATAATGTAAAATATAAGACCTACACATTTACAAAACCTATTATATGGGTGGATTCCGAACACTTATCACCTTATCCTCAAAACACATCAATGTGGGACCATTAAAATCCAAAACTCATTCTAGAATAAAGTAACATTTCTTTACTTTCCAAGAGTGCCCCTCCTCTCCTCTTATAAAAGCCCCCCACCTCTACCTCCTTACCCACACTTCCAAAGCCTTTGGATCATCCAAACCCTACCCATTTTATCTCTCCACATCTCTCTATAACTCCTTGAAGCCTCACTTTGGGCAGAAGTCTTCCCAAGGAAGCCTTTGAGCTCAAACCAAAGGGATTTACCCGATTTTAAGGTAATGTCTTCACTTGTGTCCTTTTGTTTTATTTTGCTTCTCCAACCCCCTAAACTCTTTTTATTCATTTATTTTGTAACAAATCCAGTATCTTAAATATACTAGGATGTTTTTATACGAAGTATTAGAGCTACACTTACACACACCTACATCTAATGGTTAAAGAACATATTGTTTCTATGGATGGAGAATTTCTGCCTCACGAAATGATGATTGTTCAAAATTCTTCTAACACCTTCAAAGGTGGCCATTAAGATGACACTATATTTATATATGATATATAATATGTTTATGTTTTACTTAAGCGCTTGTATTTTTCATTTATGGAATACCTTTATTTTTTCCATTATGGGTAAACGTGATATCTTCATTTAAGGAAGTGCGGACTACCGCCCCCTCAAAGTGATTTGATTCGTTAATACTATATGTGGTACGTATAGAGGATATATTTAATGATATTATATATGGTACCATACTGGAATTAAAATACTATTATGTATCATTATGTTTTAATTCCATTAAATATGAAATAGAAATGGAACTAGTGTTCATGCGTACGTACAGCTTATCCTCTCCATGAACGGTACATTTTATTTCTTATCTCAAAATGTTATGTACTATTATAAGTACATATATATAATGGATATATATGTAATATATTACATCTAAATTATGGATATCATTATGGAATTATAACACACACACACACACACATATATATATATCATTTTGTTTTAATTCCATTAATATGACAAAAAATGAAAGTAGCGTTCATGCGTACGTACGACCTACTGTCTCCATGAACGATGCTTTAAATTTTTATCTCTAAATGATATGGAATAGTATAAAATTAATATATACTGAATATATATGATATTTAAAACATCAATACTATTCTGGATATGATGTACCTATAACTACATGGAAAATTATTTTCCAACAAGTTCAATTTTTGACTCATGTACCAACCATCGACAAAAACGTCTGATATGAACTCATATTATTAACCAATTATTATAACATTAAAATATTTGATATGAACTGAATAATAATCTTCATAGGAGTTTCTTAAGCAATTATAAATTGACCAAAGTTTATTATTCAGGAATATAAAGAAACGAACAAGACAAGTTGGGCTTGAGGTAAGGGATCCTACTCCCCTATTTCTTTTTAAGTACACTCTTTTATGTCATTCCTTTTAAATCTCATATTTCTTGTTATTGGGATGTTCTTTTATATTACTCTTAATTTAATTTTTATGTTCATATGATGAGAGACCCTATTCTCTCTCATCAATCCATTTTGGAAGTTTTGAGTGGCGCCATTAGGCTGCCGAATTTTTGTAAGAGATCTAACCTCTCTCTTTATTTTTAAGTACTCTCCTTTATGTCACTTCTTTTAAGATCATCTTTGTTATGTTGGGGGGATGTAATATTATATTCCTATTTCTATAAACTTTATGTAAATATGATGAGAGACCCTATTTGATCTCATCAATCCATTTTTTTAAGTTTTAAGTGTCGTCGTTAGGCTGCCAAGTTTTCGTAAGGGATTTTTCATCTCACTTTTATTCCCGTGAGATTTATGATACATTTGCCATAATTTCCTTTGAGTGGTGTACGTACTGCCCATTATTTTACTCATTGTGTAATATACTTTCATTTATGAGTATTTACATCAATTTTGTATTGTCCTTCTTTCACGGGGTGCATGTCTTGAAAGATACCCTTGTCGGTAAGGGAACCTTTCACCCTCCTCTTTTTAAAAGACTTATTTTGTTATGTCTTTTAATTCACATACTATTATGTTGGGATATGTTATTATATATCATTATTTATTCAAATTTTATATCCATGTGATGAGATACCCTTTTTATCTCTCATCAACTCATTTTCTGAAATTTGTAGTGACGCCGTTAGGCTGTCAAATTTTTGAAAGGGAACTTCTTAACCCAAATTTGATTCTTTGGGATAAACTTGTACTCCTTGAATATGTCATTATATTAATATGTGTTAATAACCTCTGATTGTTTTACACTTAATATCCACTTATATTTCGTGTATTCATTTGTCACACATAATTATGTAATTGATTTATCCTTAATCCAAGGATACCGTCTTTGTATGGGACTTCGTCTCAATCTCCTTTCACTGAGGCATATTTTGTTTTATACACAACCTTATTTTATACGGTGTATAAACCCCTTTGACTTTTACGTTTATTCAAAATGAATCTTTTTTATACAAAGAGTTTACTAAACGACAAAAGAGAATGTTTTTTTTCATACGTATACGGCGACAACAACTTCTCCGCCGTCGTGACCATTATTTGAGTTTCGGCTTCCTCTACAAGCCATACCTTCTTTTAAAAAGAAAAATAAATACCATGTTTTACATTTCATTTATTTTGGTATTGAAAATTGTTTTCAAAATGTTTTTATATCAATGTGTTGTATTGATATCTTGTGATTGAAAGGTGGAAATGTTATGTTTCCTTTATGCATGTTTTATGTGATATGATTATGTTATGGTTCTTGGGCATTGTTATGAAGACGGGTGGTTCCGTGATAAACTAAGGGTGGGTGAGCCTGGTATATCTCTCCAATGCATTGGGTAATGCGAAGGAGTGAAACATTAAGGTTTATTCAAATAGATTTAGGGAATATACTGTGGTGGGTATTCCAAACGTAACTAAGAGGGTTACTCCTTACGTAAGAATGTTATGAATGCCTCAAGTTACCTTTCATGTCTTATGATTTATATGATTTATTCATGATTTGATGAGGTATGTTAAAGTGCCTATGTTTTATGGGTAAAGTATGATTTCATTCTTCTGTATATATGAACTCATGTTTCCTTTCCATTTTTTTTATAACCCTTACTGGGATTTTTATGCTCATCCCAAGTTTTTTAAAATGTTTTTCACAGGTCAAGGGAAAGGTACATGATATGATGATAGTGTCAAGAAAGTGTTAAGAAAGAATCCATGTTTTATTTTAAATATGTTTCTGTTGATGGGAAAAAATGAATACTATCTTTATGTAACCACTTTGTTTAAATGTGGAATGTAATGCAAGTTTTATGATCTAATTCTCTAAAAATCTAAACCTGAAAAGATCCTCAATGTATAATCTTGTAATAACAAAAGATTAAGTAAGGTTTAAGGTTGGGGCCTTATAACTGATCTATTGTTCAGCCACAAAGGGATCAGAAGACCCGAAAAATGAAGGTGGACGCTACCTCATGAAGGATTCAACAAAATTTTTCTCCTTTCTCTGGTCATTTTGAAGTCTAGAATGATTCATAGCTTATGTAAGTATAGAAATAATATTGTGCACTCCATCTCTGATGACATTGGTTTGGTCAGGAGGACAATCATTGCATTGTCCATTACATTGATCAACGCAGTTCCTTCGGGTTCCAGCAATCGTCTAAAACCCAAAAATAATAGTGTGAGAGGCAAATACCATGCTAGGGAAACAACATAATAAAGGGGGATTACCTTCAATATATAACATCTTAGGTTTAATTATAATATCATTAGCACAATTCTAGGAATATAACCTATATGTATACTTAACCTTAGGGGCATCCCTAGACATACCTTAGAAATATCTCTAGGGATCTCACTATAGTTTTCGCATCCTAGTTTCCAAAGGTTGACTAAACATTTCCTCTGATACCAACTGTAGAGACTTGAAGCTTGAAGCACATGGACAATACATTAATTTTTCAAAATACCTAATACATAACAAAAACAAAAACTCAAGGACCATAATAATTTAGTGTCTTTGGAAACTCGGAACGTAATCTTCTAATCTTGGTGAAAGATCTTCAACATCTCCCATAAAGATCTTCCAATTTTGTTTTCTTAACTAAAAACTTTCTTTAAATCCTGGGGAAAATAAAACATATAAAGGGGTGAGCTCAAAAGCCCAGTAAGGGTAAACATAGAGAACATAAAACAATCCATAGACATTTGAATGCAAAAACTTGAACATAAAATCTAAACATCAAAATCTTGAGCAAAGACATGAATCTTGGAAGTACTTAAGGAATATATCATAATGGAACATAAACCATGATAAAATATAATGGGAATAAATCATGTAATTGTAAAAACCATTAATCACATGTTATGATTTCCATAGTATCCAAGGCATTGCTGCCAATACCATCTTAGTGGACAAAGTCCCTTTCTGAATCGAGTTCACTCCACGTTTCAGTCCTGTAACAATGAACCAGATTAACTTATCATTCCAGCCATGTCTATCTCATGTGATATAAATCTTTACCCAATGCATTGGAGGGAGATATAGGTCCCACCCATCTCATAATGAAATCATTCTTACTTGTGCCACAAAATAAACATACATCATTCATAATAACCCAACGAATAAAATGGGTTTCATAAACATCATCTCATCATCACATAATCCATATAAAATAAATGGATATAATTTCATAATAAGAAAAGTGAAAGCATGTAAACCATAGAGACATGATACTTGAAACATACACATATGAAATAATGTCATCTTAGATGAAAAATGGTTTTGATAAAACACTTGAAATAAATTCTTGAGGAAAATATCCTTTCTTCTTCAAAATCATTTTCTTTTCACAAAATGTCATCCAATTTTTAAAGAAAAGGTTTATTTTGAAAATATTCATGAAATCTTTTGGAGTAAGATTCATGAAAATAAGTCTTTATAAAACCGTAAAAATCCATTCGTGCCATATAAGTTAAAAAAACATTCTTCTCGTACTTATGCCGGAAAAGTCAAAAAGTACCTCGTAAAAGAAAGATTTCCTACATACCATGTAGTAAAAGTCAAAAATTTGTAAAAATGACATTAAACATACATTAAACCATTTTTAGGAAACATGGACATGGATGAGAACAATAAACCTAGTAAATACTTACGAATAAACAATCTCGGATAAGAACGAGATTCGAAAAGTTATCCCTTACCTTATGTCTGATATGCTTTGCATGTATCCGAACCTCCTGTATAATGATTTAAAAATGTCATTGACATATTAAAGAATCATATTCATTGTTATGATATCATATATGGTTCACTTATGACTTTATTGTACCCGTTCTTTTGTAAATTCCATGTTAAAGAGCGTTTTGCGTAAAATCGTTTCATATGTCGTCCGTGTTTTGACTTGTAATTATTCATATGATTACTTAGATCATGATTACTTAATTCAATAATATAAAACATGATTTATATATAATATATATTCATCATATACATATATATTATATATTGATAAAAGGAAAGAAATACACCGTTCATGGAGACGGTAGGCCGTACGTACGCATGAACGCCGTTTTCGTTTCCTTATTGAATTGAATGGAATTAAGTATATGACATACATATATATATATATATATACATAAATCCAGTAGCATTATTATGTCCTGTATTTCATTATTACTTATTATATATACTTTATAATCATTCATGAATGGTTAACAAGGAGAATGAATCTCATCGCGTCGTAGAGACGACAGTCCGTAAGTACACACGAGCGATGATATCATTCCCATGATCGGGGAATTATATATAAGTGTATGTATAATATTTAATAATCAATAAAACTTTACGATAATCATATCTAGTTATTTATTTGCACCCTTATACCCATCCAAGTAAGGTGGTGGTCGAAAACATATTACACCACGGCGTGGAGACGGTATTCTGTACGTACGCACGTGCGGTGATTTTGTTTTCCATAGGATGGATAGAAGGTGAAATAAGATTGTTTCATATTTATAATAACATATCATTATATGAGTTATAATTATGTTATTACTTAATAATGAAACAACTAAATAAGAAGAAGTAGAAGAAGAAATAATTTGAAAGAATCGGTTAAGGTTATTACCTCTTCTTCGACACGCCTCTTTGAAACCTCCTCTTAGGGAACTAAGATTGGACTTTGAAGAAGACCAGGACCTCTTGTATGTTTCTAGGGAAGTGTATAAGATAATTTTTCTGGGTTTGGCCGAGATTTAAGGCTCAAAGTGTTGTGAGGAAGATAGGGAGGAGGTGCCCTTTTATAAGGGAGGAGAGGGGCACCTTTGGAAATCTTAAAAATATTAATTATAATAAATCTAACTCCACGTAAAAACCTCCAAAAATGACTCATATTCGAATATTAGATGATATAGGGTTGTAATCGCATCAAACAATAAAATTTAGACATGTTAGGAATTTATTGTAAACATTTTCAACTTGATTTATCCTTATTTAATCAATTTAATTTTATTTGTGGTAATAACATTCTAAATTTTAAATTATAGTAAATAATTACTTATTTGTTTTCAATTGTACATAATTGGATAACTTATAACATTTTAGAGCATATAAATTTAAATTTATAATTTTTAAATATTTTTGTGATTTTTAAACAATTTTATAATATGTTATGTTTATAAAATAACAATAGTGTCAATTTTGACACTATTAATTTATTTGAATTTAAATAAAATATATACAGAAGATATGTTAAAACTAAAAGTTTTAATAGATTCATAAAAGGTCATATGTATCTAGAAAATTAATGGATCACATTAAATAGTTCATATAATATTTATTTTATTATTTTTAAAACCATTTATTTGGTTTGTCTCTTAATAAAATAATTACTACAACATTTTTGTATAATTATTTAATATAATTATTTATTGCATAAAAATTACAACTAAAATCCAATGATGAATATAAATCAATTAAATTTAACAATAATACTTTTACTCTAATTTATCAACTTAAAATCACAATATTTAAATTGTTATATTTATTAAATTATGAAGGTGACAACTTTGGCATCATTTAAAATAAAATAATATAAGTGTCATAATCTCCTTAATAAGGATCCAAATGGTCAAATATTTGGCCCGTGGATTATTAGGGTTTATATATACACTAATAATAAGTTTCTTGCAGATTTTTGGGCCTTTTGATATGTATTACTATCTCAATAAAAAATATTTTTTTGATTTTTCACTAAATAAATAATTTCTGCATCGTTAATGTATAAGATAATAAGGTAATAAAATAACTCTTAAAAATTACAAATAAATTACCATGATAAATAAAAACAATTTATATTTCAAATGAGTATTTATAACCGAATTCATATTCTGTATAAACTTATATTAAAAATACTTTAATTATTAAAGTTGAGTGAGACATATTTCACTTTCCTTTAAATAAAATAAACTAAAGGTCTTAATCACCCCCAAGTGGGTTCTAATGGATTCCATTTCTACCCAAATATGAATTATGACAAATTATAATCATCCAATTGTATTAAGAAAAGTATCAGGATAATTTTATAATATTATATTTACCCTTAATTACCCAATTTACCTTTTACTATGGTAAATAAAATTTACCGTTGTTACTATTCATAAAGCCCAAAAATAAAAAGTAGTCTATTAATATAATTTGAAACCACTTATTTCAAATATGGAATCCATTTTTATAAATTCAATACACAGAATTTTCTTAAATTAAATTAAAATTAATCTCATTGTCTAAAGAAAACAGGTTTTTGTTTAAAACATTAAAAAAGATTGAATTTATTTAACCTGCGAATTCAATGTAAAATCAATGCTAATGACATACATTATATTAAATGGTAAAAATATATTCTATTTATACTTTAAAAACATTAAATATTACAATTTAACCATATAAATTATTTTGATGAAAAAAGTTGTTTTTAATTAAAATATAGCGTGGTTTTACTATTCATCAAAATATGAAAGTTATCAGAATAATATGAAAAATTTATCCAAAATAAATTTTTATATCCTGATTCCAAAGAAAAATTTTATTTTGTCAAATTGAACTTATAAAAATGTCAAAAACTAGATTTAAAGTGGGTGCGCCATCAAAAGGCGGCAAAACTGCATTTTTTGAAAAATACTTATTTTACCCAAAAAAATTATTTTGTTCCAATACCATGTTCTAGAGAATATATAAGATGAATAATAATGTTATAAAATTCAAAATTTAGTTAATACTATTCATAACAGCTAGTTCATAATAATATTATAACCATATATCATTGTTTAGTGAAACCCGACATTGCGTACAACACACGCTATCAAAGAAGGTCGTGATTGCGTGTAATGCAAGCCAAGTTATGGTTGCGTGTAGTGAAAGACTCCATTGTTGTTGCATATAACAGAACCCAACCATATTTTATTTATACATTGAATATATATATATACACACACTCAATGTTGTGTAGAATAACTTCTATCAAACGAACTTGAAATTGTGTGTAACACGAGCCAAAAATAGTGTTGCATATACTGCAAGTTAATGCGGTGTTGAGTATAGTACAAGCTAAACTTGGTGTAGCATAAAACAAATGACATCAAATAAATTAAAAATAATTATTATCATAAAATCTTGGGGTGTTACAAGTTTCCCCAAAAGTTGAACCTTGTTTTACATTTATGCCAGGTAAATCTAGAACTATTATCTTCTACAATATTTTTATTCTCCCTCTTAATGAATTTCTATCAAAATTTCAATTTTATTGGATAGGTGTATCCAAATTTATGGATGAAATAGAAAATTTGGATTTCTAGTTAAATATAATCCCCAAACTTTACTATTCCATCTTACCATACATTTATAGCCCTATATAATAAGGAATTTTTAATCCTTATAGTTAATAAAATTGTTATAATTAATCTTATATATTTTCCAAAAAAAATTTGACAAATATTTGGTGAGATATGGACCCATCATTATCAATGGTCAAAATATTTAACTGTTTTTAAGTCTTGAAATGTGACGTATTTTTTACCAATATCCAACTGAAAAAATGGTTTATCCTATTGAATAAAATATTCCAAATATATTACCCTAAAAAATTTCAAAATTTAAAATTAATCCAAGAAATTATGAAATTGTTATATCTGAAATAGTCAATTGGGGTCTATTTTGTCGAATCTAGCCCAGTGTTGACTTCTAGTCCAAATTGTGCCTATAAAACATCGGATTTACCTCTTATGATCTAAATGTAACCAATAGATAAATATATTTATAATTATCACCCAAAATATCATGTAAATATTCATTATATAAAATATTTTCTTATAAAAAGACTAGTGTGAACTTAAAAGTGTAAAAATAAAATTTTTGTGGAATTCCCAAATTGAAGCTCAAAATGTAAATTTCTTTGAAATCATCAAATAAAGTTCAATATGAGAAAATTATATAATTTATTAATAATACAATATTCAATAAAAATTTGATTTATCAACCTCACATTTCACATATCTCATCATAACCATAATACCTGGATCACCAATATCATGATCCACAGCCCAAAGGCAATAGGCTCTCCCACCTTGTCCACAAACTATATCTCACATAATTCACAGATCGTTAAGCACATCCATACTCTTATCTAAAATAGAACATTGAATCTCACAAGCTAAACACCCACTCTATGTGAGACAAATTAATGTATGTATCTAGAATCACATGCAAAATCATTAGCCTAATATGGTGTTAATTCTCATTGAGCTTTTATATATAAGACTACCCCATCAAGAATCTCAATCTCATCTAGGTACATATGTACATATAACGACCTCACACTATAACAATATATATCAACTAGACCATAGGAAATTGTTTGGTTAAGTATAATGCCACCAAAAATATATATTATAAAACACCATATATGTTAATGTTGAAACATTAGATAATAGAACTTTTTAACTTTTTATAATCAGAATCAAAATCACCCACAAATGGGTTTATCACAAAGGTATTAAATTCATGTACTACCTATAAAGGGTCACTATACATTTCATAAAATGAGTAATTAATATTCATAATATAATATCATCTCACTATATAATCAACATGACCTTTCATTATAAGAAAATACATTGCAGTGAAACTAAATAGAAATCCAACAACAAGTTATATAGAATTTTTTCATATAAGTTGTAGTTAAAAATTTAAATATCTAAACACTCTATCCTCATTGATATCAGTCATAATAAATCACACATATTTAATTTGAATCCTATATATTGAATATGATGATTGAAAATAATCCTCTTTCTATTAATCCAAAATCCTTAACCACAATAAATTATAAATCCCATAAAAATCAAGGGTGTCACACTAGGGTAAATCATTAAACCATAACAATGAAAAGACAATGATAACATGCCCATGGTAACATAGAATTTCCATTGGAAATGGTGTTAATGATGCCCTATTATGATGCTCATCATAAGATTTGAAACATTCTAATATCACCTATCTACCATCTCCTCAAATAGTAAAAAAATAAAAACTATGATGCACTATATTATATCAGTCAGATAAGTGCCCAAATCTCACATTGTGACATCCTAATCCAAGTCAACTCTAAACAGTAACTGGACTAAGTCACTACATGACCTTAGTCATATACCCATATATTCCATAGGCTTCTGACTATCATAGGAGGTATGGGGTTTTACTATTGGGAGAATATACCCAATATTAGAGTACAAAATAACAATCAAATCACAAATATCAACACAAAAATAAATAATTAGAGTATTTATAAGAAATATACTCAATCATGTTATATCAAATAGATATAAAGAATCATAAATTCATTCTAAATCATGGTCATGTCATCATACAATTGATCACTTCTAGGCTGATAACATATACAAGATAAATATAAATAAAAAGAAGACATTAAAGATCGACTGAAAATGTCAAGTCATACATCAACTATAGTCCCTATACCCATTTAATCTATAAAAATTGATCATTCTATATTTTTCATCTACCTTATGTGAACCTTTTAATAGTGAAAGCTACTTTGGTAAGTGCTAATGTTTCCTGAGAATGGTGTAACTATGAAATAGTAGAGAACTACCAATGTGGTCCCATATATAACCAATAAATATAGGGTATTCCCATGTGATATGCTCAATAAAATAATAAATATGATGTATAAGTACAAATATATAAACATCATCGATCCACTAGTTCAGACAAGACACCTGGGATCAACCCAAGCCTTCTTCAGCTACTGCTGAAGTTTCTTTGAGCATGTCACACAACCATGCCCTTAGAGACCAAATCCTTTTACACAAATCATTATATGATTTTAAGCATAATTAAACATCCAATTAAAATATAAGGATCATGAAGTCTAGTGTATTAGAAAACTTTGTACATAAAATTGAAAACATGGGACTAAATAAAACATTTATATATTTTTTATCGATTATAATCTATTATCTTCCTTTTATCACTTATATCTACATATGATAACATGAGGATAACATAAAAAATGAATGAGCTAAGAAAACATAGTAAGGGAATAAATATTAATATAAATCATAACACATGGGTTAGAAGGCATAACATAATAATATAAAAAGGAATGGAACATGATTAAAAAAATGGAATCATAATATATAAAACATGGGATCATATAATCATATAATCATAGTAATGTTTAAGCATTATAAAACATGACTTTATCACGGTTCAAGGATCATTGCAAATATAGGATCATGAGTCAAGGATAACCACCAAGACCATTGTAGATAACTTATCATGATACTAATCATTAACAAATACATTGGAGTTCTATATGGGAACACCTATCATAAAAAGTTCATTAATATTTTTTCCACATAAATAATAATGAATAATCAATAAAAGAACATAAGGGTTTCCCATGGAATGAATTGGGTATTATAATTATGTTAAAAGGCATATCAAAAAAGAAATATCATAGTGTTTTCCAAGAATGGATGGATTTAAATAATAAATGGATATTAATAAGGTAATATAGACATATCTAATGATAATAGATATAAAACTGAAGTGAAAATATTGTTTAATAAAATTTAGAAATAAATCATTTTATTATGGTTTAAGGGAAAATTTTCAAGACTCATTAAAATGGTAGAGGCATAATTGTTTTTATAAAACCAGAACTGAACAGAGATATTTTTTAATGATAAAATTAGTGATTTTATAAAAATAAATATTAATTAAAATAGATTATATAGTTCACTATAAATTGGTTAATAATTCATAAAGTTCACTAAATTCGAGTTTGCTTATCGGGAAGAATTGAGTAGGGAAACTTTTAAAAACAAGTGCATCCCCAAAAAAGAAGGATGAATGGATCTTGATACATAATTTTGGAACATATTCACATAATTTAAAATATTTACATAAAAAATTAGATAATTTCAATTGGTTAAAAAGGGAGAAAGAGTAACTCGAAGGTATAATGGCTGTTCAAGTTGAATCTCTTACCTTAAGTGTAAAACGAATCTGCACTTGATCTTAATGTACTGAATAATAAATTTATATTCATTAATTAATAATTTTAAACCATTTATAAATGTATTTTTCTTATTATAAATTTATTAACATAATTTATGGTCTTTTATAGGTTAATAGGTTCAATTTTATCATTCGGGAGCATTGGTTACTTTGGATTTCATGATCGAATTACTTGTATATGTGTATGGAAAATCTTGTAGAATTCGATTAGTTGTCCCAAATTGAAATTATATGTTATTAACTAACTTATATAATATATAAATATCATTTTTCATAAGTTAGGATGATTAATTAGATAAATAGGTGATGATAATCGTCTAGGTTAATTTTAGCAGTTTTCTATCATAATGAACTCATTTTATTTTATAAATTAAAATCATGTGTAAAAAATGATTACATCACATTAAATAAGATTTAATACATATATTATAATCTATTTTATCCATAAAAATGGTTTCATGACCATCCTTGAAGATTTAATTTAAATATGAAAGCACGCCATCCATGAATGTAGTAAATTGGCACCTCAGAGACGATGTTTTCATTCTTAAAGTAAAAGAGAGAGGAGAAAAGATTTGATGAATAATTATTCCATAAACAAGATAAAATTATATTATATTTAATATAATATGGTTTTTATTCCATTTTGATGATGGGAGGTAATTAGAGAAAATGAAAATAAAGGAACTTGACAAGGAATTGAATGAAAAGAGAATAGGGTTTTACCTCTTGATTCCATCTTCTTAAGAACCTCCTTAGGGGATTGGTTTTGGTTTTCTGATAAGAATAAAATCTCCATGACATAAAGGATAGTTTTGGGAATAGTATTGGGTAGAATTTTTTCAAGGCTCATGGATTGAGAGGTGTGAGGAGAAGAGGTGGTGATGGGTGGTATTTATAGTGGAGGAGAGGGTTGTTTTCTCATTATTTAATTTATTAGTTTATTATTTTGAATCAATAATGTTAATAGTTAGATAATTATCATAAAATATGATAAAATAATGAAGTGGGGTTCTAGATTTTTTCTTACATCATGATTAAATCATCTATGACCCCATAAATCGTGTATTTAGAATTTATCATAAATTATCATAATTTACTATTCACCAAAAATTCAAGTATTTCAGAAAAATCCAAAAAATTCACCCTAACCATTTTTTGACATGTATAATTAATAAATTAACTCTTTATTATGAAAATAATTTTATAAATAAGAGAAATTATAATTTTAATTAAAATCATCATTTACATGGAAATACAGTTTTTAAAATTATAATTGATTTTCTAACACTTTTTAAAATTAACTAAGGTATCATAAAATTATCTTATAATTATAAGACATAAAAATACTAATTTATGAATATATTTTATAAAAATAAATTTTCTATTAAATTATTAAATTAATCATAAAATTTTAATTTAATATTTATGACTTACATAAATACCAACACTTGATTAATAATTTTTATAATATTTATTTACTTATATTATGATATAATTATATCATATTACCATTGATAAGATGATTAAATTTTATTTATAATTTCATATGTGTGGTTCCTATTCCATTTTCTAGTTTACTATTCATAAGGGTCGCATTACTATTCCAAGGGTCATGTTACTATTTCATCAGTATAGGTTTCTTAACTTGTTTAAATACTTATTATTTCATTAATTATTAATTTATAAAGTTTATATTGCGTTCTTTATGTGATTTAATGTGATTTTCATTGTATTACATAATTATAAGAAGGTAATTTCCATTGATAGAATTTAGGATTATTACATTCTTTCCCCCTTATGAAATTTTTCCCTCAAAATTTAGTTTGAAATTTAAGCTTAAAATAGGTGTGGGTACTTTTTTGTCATCAATTACTCTAGTTCCCATGTTGCCTCTTCATACTTATGGTTCCACTATTTTACTATTACTAGGTGATTTGTCTTGTTGATTAAAACTTTATCACTATGATCCAAGATCTTCAGTGGCTACTCCTCGTAAGAGAGATCATTCTCCAAAATATACCACCTATAAAGTCAGTATGTGTGAATGATCTAGTATGTACTTATTTAAAATGGATACATGGAAAACATCATGTACATTAGACATGATTTTTTTAATATCTATTCAATTTCCCGCAACTTCAAAATGATCAAGGATCTCATAGAGGATGATATACCAGTGACTAAGCTTTCATTTCTTCCCAAATTTCACGATCCTATTCCATGGATATATGAGGAGGAATACCGTGTCTCTAACCATAAACTACAGGTCTCCTTGATGATTGTTTATATAGGTCTTTTGTCGACTTCGGTCTACCTTTATATGCTTCTGAATGGTTTTCGCCTTCTCCACCCATTCTTTGACTATTTCAGATCCTAGCAGCTTATGTTCACCAACTTCATCCTAGAATATTGGTGTTATGCACCTTTTCCCATAAAGGGATTCATCTAGAGCCATTTAGATTCTTGATTGGAAACTGTTATCGTAATAGAAATCAACCAAAGGTAAATGTTGGTCATATCCTCCTTTGTAGTCCATAGAACACTCTCCCAACATGTCTTCCAGTGTCTTTATATTTCACTCAGATTGGCCTTCAATTAGATCATGATAGGCCGTGCTGAAGTTCAACTTCGTGTTCATATAATGTTGGATAAATTTCCAAAACATGGAGTTAAATCTTCTATCTCGGTCATATATAATCAATAGTGGTACTCCATGTAGCCTTACCACTACTTTGATTTACATCTGTGATAGTTGATCCAATGAGAAGTCCTCTAAAATTTTAATAAAGTGATATATCTTTGAAAGACGATCCATAATAACTCATCTAGCATTATTTTCTCTAGATGTCTTTAGAAGTATGGTGACAAATTCCATGGGAATGTTTTCTAATTTCCATGTTGGCATGGGTAATGGTTGCATCATTCCTTTATAATTTTTCATTTCATCCTTCACTTTCTGACATACCAGTAACTTCGATGTATATCTAGGGATCTCCTTTTTCATATTTTTTCACCAAAAGTTCTCCCAGACATCTTGATACATCTTTCTGGTCCCTAGGTAAATATAGAAGTTTGAACTCTGTGTTTCATTTATAATATCTTGGTTTATCTATGTATTGGATTGTACATATAGTTGTGACCCAAATATTACAACTCCATCCTCATAGATCTTGAACTTTGTCCATTCTTGATAGCTTCATCTTTTTTCTGAATTTCCACATAATTTATTTGAGCATCCTTTATTTTCTCCATAAGTGATGGTTGAGGAATCATTAGAGAGAGGATTCATTATATTCCTCCATTAATGATTCACTTGTTCAAACTTTTTAAGTCTAAGAAGATTTGATCCTTCTAAATTCTCATCATTGATAAAGATACAAGATTCTTTCTACTTAGAGCATATTCCACCTTATTTTCCTTTCCAGGATGGTAGTGGATAGAGAAGTTGTAATCCTTGATGAGATATATCCATATTCATTGTTGCATATTACTCTATTTCTTTATGAATATATACTTTACAATATTTTAATTAGTATATATATAACACTTATCCCAATAAAGATAATTCCAGCACATTTTCAATGCAAAGATCACAGCCACCAACTCCAGATCATGCATAGGATAGTTTTTCTCAGGGATTTTTAACTTCCTTGAGTTGTAGGTTATCACTTTATCATTTTTCATCATAACACAGCCTAGTAATTTCTTTGAATCATTACTGTACCCCACAAATAGTTCTCCACTTTTCAGGAGTGTGAGTACTGGAACAGTGATAAGACTCTTTTTGAGCTCCTTAAATATTTCCTTACATTCTTGAGTCCATAAAAACTTCCCTCCCTTCCATGTCATCTTGGTTATTGTCTTTGAAAATCATGATAATTTCTTCAAAAATCATCAGTAATACCCATCTAGGATATGAAAACTATGGATCTTCATTACAAATGTTGGCTTATGCCACTCTTCAACTTCCTCTATCTTAGAAAGGTCCACAGATATTCTTTTTTTGGTGATAACATGGCCCAATATTGATACTTCCTCCATCCAAAACTCACATTTACTATACCTTTCATAAATTTTCTCCCTTTAAAAAGTCTTCATCACATTATTCAAATGATCCTTGTGTTCCTCCTTTCTTTTGGAGGATTTCAAAATGTCATCGATAAAGACTACAACGAATTTTTTGAGGTAATATCTAAAGACACTAAACATTAAATCCATGAAATTCTTTGGAGCATTACTAAGTCCAAATGGAATCACTACGAAATCATAGAATCCATACCTTATTCTAAAATAATTATTTGGAATATCTTATTTATTAACCTTTAATTAGTGATATCCTGATTGAAGGTACACCTTAGAGAAATAATTATCCCCATGAAGCTGATCGAACAAGTCATCTATCTATGGAAGGGTATACTTGTTCTTTTTTGTGATTTCATTGAGCTCACAATAATTGATATAGAGTTGCATTGATCCATTCTTATTCTTGACGAATAGGGCTGGTTCACCCCATAGTGAATCACTTAGTCATATAAAATCCTTGTCCAGATTCTCTGATAACTGATTTTTTAGTTCCTCTAGCTCAACGGTGGCCATTCTATATGGCATCATTGATATAGACAGGGATCTTGGAATAAGTTCATTTGAGAACTCATATTATCATTTAGGGGGGAGACCAAACAATTCTTCATGTAATACATTAGTTTAATACCTCATGAAAGGAATTTCTTAGAGCATGATCATTTCCCTTTTCTCAATCATTTGAGTGAGATATGATTTCTCATAATGCAGTAATATCCACACTTGAGATGATGATTCTAAATGAGATTCATCTTCCTCCTTACACTTGTGCATAATTAAAGTATGCTTCAGAATGTGAAGAGTGATCTCCCTTTCCCGATAGTCGATGGTGGATTTTTATAAATATAGCCAATCCATACCCAAAATAGAATCAAACTCAACAAAAGTGAGTATGAAAAGATTTTTTATAAGGCTCAATCTACAAACATTAACTAAGAAAGATTTATATACTTTGGAATAAATAATTTCCCAGTTATCCATTCTCATAGATAACTCAACCTCTAAATTTTGAGTTGGTTTTTGATAAGTTCTACTAAACATGAAAGATAGGAAATAATGAATAAAATCATAATCAAATACTATGTTCGATGTTCTTGAATGAATATCCAGCATACTCATCACCACATCATTTTCTGGCTCCACATCAGAAGTAGTGGTATCATAATCCCTTCCTTGTTTCCTTTGAGGTTGTTGTCGTTTGCTTCTGAAAACCCTAGGCATAGTGCATTGGTTCCAAAAATCCTCATATTCCTTGTAATTCAAACACTGCACTACAGGATGAGTATTGATTTGAACCTTCATTTATTTTTCCACATTAGTGGAATTTTTCATATCCCTTCATATGTTTTTATCTAGATGCCCCATTATTACACATTTAAAGCATTGTATAGTTCCCTTTAGATAGTTCCAAGGATGCTTCTTTACATAATTTTGACATATGGTATATTCAGTCTTTTATTCATCATGGGATTTATTTACTGATCCACCCATATTAGACTCTATTTTTTTTATTTTTTTCATCAATACCACAAGATCGATGAGAGTCTCTAGTTTCCATTTCAACCTTAAGGGAATAACCAAAAATCTTCTCATAACTATCAATGTCTCGAATGAATAATGCTTTTCGTAGACTCCAATTTAATCTGCCAAAAAAGAGATCCAACTTGCATTAGATATTCATGAAAAATCCAGAGGTGTACTTTTCAAACCTTGTAAAGTTTGATTTATTTATCCTGATAGACTTATCTTCCTTCTTGTTAAGTCTGAGGAACTCTCTTTATATATTGATATAGAGGGTTCAGGGAAAATATTTATTGTAAAACTTTTTCTTGAATTTCCCCCAATCCCTGGATTCAATTTCCTCCTTGGACTTCATATTTTTAACAGTGTCCACCAATTATCGTCTTCTTCATCAAAATTATAGACCTCCAACACAACTTTATCTTATTATGAGAACTCGAGGACAAATAATATCCTTTCAATGGAGTTAATCCACTATTTCGAGTGGATGGGATCAGAATATCAACTAAACATGGGAGACCTTTGCCAAATGAAGAATGTTATGGCTACATTCTCTTTCGTTGGAGAAGGATGACGTTCCAGGAAATTCAAACTATTATTCATTACCTGAGCCAGTTTAGAAAGTATTATCCTGAAGTTTTGAGCACTAGTTTCCATCATATTTTGAATATCATTAGGGAAATCATCATATTTCCTATCACATTGATTTTTGTCCCGTGTTCTTCAATTTCCTATCATTAACTAAGAAAAAAAGTGCAATTATGGGTATTGAATACATAGTTAATAAGCATAAAAAGTAATCTACAAATATAAAAGTATAAACTCTTAAAGTAATAGTATATCTTAACTTGTCATTCCCTAGGTTTCAATCTAGGTTATCCATAATCTATTTCCTAACATATTTTTTTATGGGTATTTTTTTATTACATTAATAATGGTTCATAATGAGCTTATGAATTTACCAAATCATATCCCCCAAGAGTGTCAAACAAAGTGTGTATTAAGGCCCATTTTCATGTTCTCGGGTTACCTCGAGCCAGGCCTAGAACACCTTATTGGATTTTTAACATATAGGTACATCAATTCCAGAACCACATCCACTTGTAGTATCTAGACAAGTATGTATTTTATTGATAACCCAATTACTCTATACAAACCAAAATTTGAGAATGTTTTCTCATAATTAGTCATATCCCTAGGGCTTTTACTAAAGTGGTCTATTCCTAGTCTACAAAAAGAAATAAAATATTCTTTTAATACCAACTATTGTAACCTTATCCAATTACAAAAATCATTAAATTATTTTAAGCATAATTAAATATCAAATTAAAATCCAAGGATCATAAAGTCTAGTTTATTATAAGACTTGGTACATAAAACTGAAAACATGGGACTAAATAAAAAATTTATTTATTAATAATCCATTATGAACTACTATATTCCTTTAATCCCTTACATATTTATAAGATAACATGGGGATAACATGAATAAATGGATGAGAAAAAATTCCCAATAAGGTAATAAACATTAAAATAAAGAATTGCACATGGGTTAGAAGGCATAACATATTTATATAAAAATGAATGGAACCTAATTAAACATAATTAATAATATCATATAGAACATGGGATCATATAATCATGGAATAATAGTAATGTGGTAGTAACATAAAACATGACTTTAGCACGCGTCAAGGCTCGTTGCACGTAGAGGAGCACGAGTCAAGGCTATCCCTCATGACTGTTTCACATACATCTCATGAGACTTAATATTACCCAATTTATTGGAGATCTATCTGGATTAACCCATCATAACATGTTCATGAATATTTTTTTCACATAAATAATCATACATAATCAGTCAAACATAAACATAAGGGTTACCCATGGAAAGAATTGGGTATCATAATTATATCAAAAGGCATGTCAAAAGGAAATATCATAGTAGTGTCCATTAAAGGATGGATTTAAATAAAAAATGGATAATAATAAATAAATGTAGACAAATATAATGATAATTTATATCAAACTTAAGTGAAAATATTTTTTAAGAAACTTTATAAATAAAACATTTTAGTATGGTTTAAGGGAAAACATTCATGATTCTTTAAAATGGAAAAGGAAACTTGTTTTTATAAAACCAAAAATGAACCAAGGTAGTTTTTCATGATAAAATGAGTGATTTTATCAAAATAAATTTGTCTTAAAATAGATTATATATTTCACTTAAATTTTTTTAAGAATTTGGGAATTTCCCTTAAATCTAACTTGCTTATCGAGAAGAATTGAGTAGGGAAACTTTTAAAAACACGTATATCCCCAATAAAATAAGGATGAATGGATCTTGATATGTGATTTTGTAACATATTCACAGAATTTAGATGATGTAAATAAAAAATAACAGATAATTTCATTTGGGTAAAAAGAGAGAAAGAGTAAGTTGAAGGTATAATGGAGGTTCGAGTAGAATCTCCTTCCTTAAGTGTGAAATGATTCTGCACTTGATATTAATG
This sequence comes from Viscum album, assembly GCA_963277665.1. Classification (NCBI taxonomy): domain Eukaryota; kingdom Viridiplantae; phylum Streptophyta; class Magnoliopsida; order Santalales; family Viscaceae; genus Viscum; species Viscum album. The sequence goes on from OY728143.1 coordinate 418,986,357, forward strand.
TCCTAAATAATAAAATTAGATACATTGGTTAATAATTAAAAAAACATTTATACATTTATTTTATTTATTATAACTTTATTAAGATCATTTATGGCCCTTTTAACGAGTTAATAGTTTCAATTTCATCGTTTGGGAGCATTAGTTTCCTTAGTTTTCATGATCAGCTTATTTATATATGTGTAAGGAAAATCTTATATAACGAGAATAGTTATCTAGAAATAAACTTATATGTTATTAATAAACATATATAGTATTAAAATAGAATTTTTTCCATAATTTATGATGATTCGGTAGATAAATAGATGATGGTAATCGTTTGGGTTTATTTTGGTGGTTTATGTTCACAACGAACTTATTTAGTTTTATAAATTAATCTCATGTGTAAAAAATAATTCCATCACATTAAATAAGATTTAATACATTAATTATAATATTTTTCAACTATAAAAATGGATTCAAGAACAACTTAAATATGGAATTTAAAGATGAAAGCATGTTATCCACGAAAGTGGTAAATCTGCACCTCACAAATGATGTTTTCATTCTTAAAGTAAAATAGAGAGGATAAGATATTTGATGAAGAATTATTCCATAAAAATTATAAAATCCTAGTATATTTAATATACTAGATCTTTCATGCCATTTTTATGAGGTTAGGTGATTAGAAAAAATGAAAATAAAGGAACTTAAAAAGGAATTGAAAGAAAAAGGAAGAGGTTTTTACCTCTTAATTCCTTCTTCTTAAGAACCTCTTTAAGGGAATGGTTTTAGTATTTTGTTAAGAAAAAATCTCTTAAACGTGGGATTGAGGTTTTGGAAGAGTATTGGTCAGAATATTGACTAGGATAAAGGCTTTATAGGTGTGAGGATAAGAGGTGGTGAGGGGTGTTATTTATTGTGGAGAAGAGGAGTGTTTTTTCATTATTTAACTCATTTGTTTATTATTTTGAATCAAGATAATAAATAGTTAGATACTTCTCATAAAATATGACAAAATAATAAAGTATTTTTTTATATTTTTGGTTTAAATCATTCTTACATCATATATGACTCCATAAATCATGTATTTAGAAATTATCATAAATTATTATATTTTACTATTCACAAAAAAATCAAGCATTTCAGAAAAATCCCAAAAATTCACACAACCCATTTTTCAACATTTAAAATAAAAAAATGAACTATATTTTGGAAAATAATTTTTTAAATATGAAAAATTTTAATTTTAATTAAAATCATCATTTACTTGGAAAATTTAGCTTTTTAAATTATAACTGATTTTATAATAATTTGAAAAATTAACTAAGGTCTCATAAAATTATCTTGTAATAATAATACATAAAAATAATAATTTATGAATAAATTTTATGAAAATAAATTCTAATTTAAATTATTAAATTACATATAAATTTTTAATTTAATATTTATGTCTTACAAAAATACCAACACTTAATTAATAATTTTTGAAATATTTATTTACTTATAATATGATATAATTATACCATATTACCATTTATACGATGATTAAATTTTATATATAATTTCATAGGTAAGGTTACTATTCCATTTTCTGGTTTACTATTCATAAAGTTCAATTTACTATTTTAATGGTCAAGTTACTATTTTAATGGTATAGGTTTCTTAAATTCTTAATATGCTTCTTATTTCATTAATTATTCATTTATAAAGTTTATATTGCATTATTTATGTGATTTAATTTGATTTATACTATATAAAATAATTATAAGAAGGGAATTTCCCTTGACATAATTTAGGGTCGTTACAATGCCAATAAATATGTCTCCCATGGATGATTCCAAGGAGTATTTCCTAAGAAATCCAATAGAATCATGATTAACTACTTGATACTAAGAGAAAATAATAATAATCAAATGGTAGATGCATCACTCAGTGGGTCATGTGTCCAAAACGGATCATCCCATGTTTACCACTCATTGGTGGGTAGGGTGTCCCTCTTATATATCTCATATATTACATTAGGGGGTAGTGGGCTCCTCCCATCTATATCATATATGACATCAGTGGGCGGTAGTACATCCCCCCACCCATCGTATATAACACATCAGGGTGCAGTGTCTCCCTCTCATCCTTCTCATATATATGGAATGAAGGGAATATCTAAGGTGAATCACAAAGCCATCCCATGTATCTCAATACATCTCATTGGGCAGTGTTTTCTACCAGAATCATCTTATATTACGTATCCAACAAGGGTTTTTCATCTATCTATACTCATTCACAAATATAAAGTCTACCACTTAGATTAATTACCTATTACATTTATAGAAAACACCCTCTATAGGGTCAACATATTTCTTGAGAAATCACCGGGGGACCCTAGGTCACATCGAACATGGAAACCTGCTATGTGCTCCCCAACCTCAATCTTGTCTCTGAGGCCAAAACCCATAACTCGTAGATAATGGTGTCTCTTAGTGTCTCTATAGTCTCATAATGATCCTAGTATCTCTATAAGGAAATTCCCACAAGCATCATTCTCAAGAGATGGAACAAGGCCCATCTCACTTCCCAAGTCATGTTATGTCATTCTACTCACCAAACCTATCATCAATCTTCTTAGGGTATGCTAACCTAAATAATCTCATCTCAATGGGGGAGTAATTATCTCCCCATGATCATCTTAAATATACTAATGTATCTAAGGAATCCCAAGGATATCCTATAGCCTACTTGAGCTGAACACTCCAGTTCGGGACCCTCCTCTAATCAAAGGTTGCAAAGAGCACCTATTAATAGGTCTACCACGTCTCTTTCATTTCATTTCATTTCATTTAACTTATACTTATCAGGATCCAATGATCACTAGGGACTCATTTATGATCATGGCCTTATCCATCAATGGTTTTGGAAATCACACTAGTGCACAAGGGTTCATCACATCCCTTGACACTTTTTCAACTCATACATAGGCATTAAATTTTACTTATATAAATTTTCTAATGTTTTACATGTTGATAAAATTTAGTGGAGATACCAAAAATATCTAATTCCATATATAGATACATATTCTAAGGGTTAATACTTAAGGTACCACCAAATTTAATTTTGGATTCATCCCTTTTAAAGTAGGATGGTGTCTCTTATCCAAGCTCGTCTAAAGTCTCACCAATATCCCAAGAATCTATCTTAAAACCAGGCTTCCAATATTTAATTATAATAATTTATAATTAAATATTCAATTCAAATTTTACAATTTTCAATTAACTTGAAATTTATTTTAATTAGTAATAATTTTCAAACAAAACAATCAGTGTCCAGTCACATCATAACTGCAAACAAATACCTGTAAAAGGCCTGTGGTAGTTTTCCATAAATATATTAGGACAAATATATAACATCCAAAAATATTTTAATATAATAATTAATTTAATTTAAATAAAATTTCTAGAAAAAATAAAATAGTGATATACCTCTATTAAAACGACATGTGACTGCATACAGATATTGTCTCAGAATGTTATTTTTCCAATATATGCAAAAGATCCATCATTATAGGGTGATTCTCCCATACTCTAGTATAATCGTTTCTAAAATCCCAATATGGGTCACTCTAAATAAGATAAGAACAATATAAACAAGTAACATAAAGATTCGTAGGTAGATAATCACCAAGAATCACTTGAAAACACCCCTAAACCACCCAAAATCATGGGGATTTGAAGTAGGAAGTGTGAGTTTATCAAAACATTTCATACTTAAATTTTATATATTATTTTATGAATATTAAATATATATAAATATGATCCATGAAAAACCCATAATGTTTTATTATATTTGGATACTTGGTTACAAAAACAAATGGTATAAAAAAGATCCACATCATCTCCCACTAAGTTCTTCAAAACTAGAACCCTTATTAAACATATCATACTTAAAATATTTCGTCATATCATGGGGGGAAAGAAAAATAATAAAGGGAGATTCCAAATACTCAGTAAGGTTAAACATTGGAGGTATTAATCAATAAAAATTTTCTAAGAAAAATATTATCTTAAGGGTATGAGAACAAGATATTAACATTTAATGGTAATACCTAGCAATCCATAGATCATAATCTTGAGTAATGATACAAATCTTGGAAGTTCATAAGTCATTAATCATATAATAATAAAATAACATAATTGATGAGATAATAACATTGTAATAGTATCATTTCATAAAAGTGTGGAATAAAGTGTGGCATAATCACAATCATATAAATCATATGTCAATACTATCAACCATGACATTCATCACAAGTTAATCTTGGGCTAACCATCCGTATACCTACTTTAAGCTTGGGATAACCTCATGAGTACCCTTTTTGGGATTGGTATAACCTCCCATGTATACTTTAATATCATAAAACATTAATATTTACCTAAATAATTGGATATCTATAAATTTCCGAAATGTCACATAATTCATTCATATTTATTTCATAAGATTGTGAAAACATTTGTCCTTTCACCAGATCTTACACCATGGAAAATAAATTGGTTTTCATAAATATCTCATAATCATAATCATAATCCATCCACGAAATAGATTAGTATGATATAATTGGTCCATAACCCTATTTAATTATAAGTAACAATAATAGATGGTGTCATAAATGAAAATAAATTTCAATGGGAATTGTAATATTTCATGAGGAAAATACCATTTTTCATTTGAAAGTACATACATAAAATCTAAAAATTGACCAAATATTAGAAAAAATATTTTCATTGAAAAATAATAATCCAATCTTGTAAATTAATCTTAAATTCCAATAATATTCATTATGGTACGAAAATTGATTCTTGGTGTAAGTTCTAAAATAAATATTCTACTCACACATTCAGTAAAAAGTGCCTTTTTAGAAAAACAATGAAAAAAATCCTTTTGAAAATTTTGATGTAAATTAAAACATGGGTAAATATTAATTTAAAAAATAATTATAGATTATTTAATACATTATTGAATAAAATTTAAAGAAAATATTTATATGTAAGATAAATATTCCAATCTAAATAGAAATATTAAGCCGATTTTCCTTAAAAACATTCTTTTATGATTTTGAGTACTTAAAGAGAGGAAAATGAAAGAAAAAATATATAATTTTATTAAATGAATATATTAGTAGAATAAAAATTATATTTTTTAGTGGTATATCATATAATTTTATGATCATAAATTTAATAATAAATAATCGTTGTATAAAGTGATATTGTATCATAAAACTCTTACCTAAAGTTTGACTTGATTTCAAATCACTCTAACATCCAATATAATAAATTTAAATTTATTATACTTATATAATAGAAACAAATTCACATGTACCATATATTTTTTACTTATAATATCATATCACTAATTCATTAACAATTCATTATTAATATTACTATTCTGGGTGATAACTGTTTTATTTTTCAGGTATATTTTGATTCAGCTGTTATAGTCCTTAAATCTTGATCGTGGTTACATAATATCCAAATTTTTAAAAAATATATAATTATCATATATATTCATTATATAAATATTTATAACCATCCAAAAAAATTAGATATTGAAAAATTATTTACATCACTCATGGTGATGATAGTCCGTACGTACGCATGAATGTGGTTTTCATTTTATAAAAAAAGAATGACATAAAGGTAAATAATAATTTGTTATTATAGAATTATAATTATATAATAAATAACATATTTATTTATAAAATCCATAATTATATCTATCAATTTTATCTATTTATGTAAAATGAATCATATCACTACATGGATGTGGTATTCCACACGTATGAACTAGTGATACTTTCATTCACCATTCAATGGTAAATAGATGGAAAATGTATATGAATTCATAATAATATCATAATATAATATTTATTATACTAGATTAATAATTTTATGGTGGATAAAATAAGTCTAGTTATGGTTTAAGGAGAAATAATATTGAATGATCTTAGTTAAGATTTATTACTTTTCTTTGAGAGGCCTCATCTAGCTTACACCTTAAGCCTTGAAATATTTGTATTAGGATAAGATCATTGGTTCTATGATAATTTAAATAATGATTTAAATTTTGTTGGGTTATTTTTTTCCAAGATATAAGGCTCAAAATTTATTAATGAGTTATTAGAGGAGCTTACCTTTTATAAGTGTGTGAGAGAAAACACAAATAATTACTTAAAAAGATTTAAATAATATGAAGTCATTTTCCTATGAAAGTGGAACCAAATATGAAAAAAAATTAGAATGAAAGATAATATATGGTCTTAATATCATAAACTAATAATAATTATATTAATTTATGTGGTATTATTACACTTATCTCTTAGTTAAACCCCCTTCGATAAATCTATTCTAACCGTAACTGTGGTAACAAATATTTTTTGTTTTTACTCTTATTTAAGACCAAAAATAAAAGTGGACTCATTACTATATTTTTTTGTCTTGATTAAAAATATGGTATACATTTTATCAAATAAAATATATATAATTGTAAAAAAATTAATTTTAATATAAGTGTGAAAAAAGAAACAAAAACCCTTTTTTAGTAAAATGCATTTTGAAGTATAAAATTAAATTTACTTTCATTACATGCCTAATTAAAACAATAAAATGAATGTTAAATTATTTTATTGAATATATATTCTATTAATTTCATTAGATCCATTAATAAATAATTATATATCTAATTTTTTATAAAAACACATTATGTTCATAAAAAATAGTTTTATAAAAAATAACACTTTTTAACTTTAAATGATTTTATCTTCATTACTAAACATTTGATAACTAATGTATTAATGATTTTTAGTACATTAAAAATGCATTAAAATCAATTTTAAATAGTGATCCAAATATTTTTTTCATATAAAAATCCATAACACCTAGAAAAATACATTTCTTCAAAAAAATAGATCTTTTAATCATGAAATGATTTAATTAAAAATTTAGTGAGAATTTCTTTGTAATTAATCAATATATTTGAATTTAAGAAATAAATTATATATATATTTATATCATAATTTGGATAAAATTATTTATACTTTCCAATCCAATGGATATGTTATAAAGGTATCCAATATCATGGGTTCTTTTAAACTCGGGGTTTCATGTAAAGAAAGATATTGAATACATCAAGATTATTTAAAATTAAATACATATAAAATATTCGACTATTACAATATACCCCATTAAAATGAATATATTCCTTGAATTGATTTCTCTTTAGTACAAAAAAACAAGGATATCTTTATTTCATCAAAAATTTGGGTTCCCATATAGCTTCATTGAATGTCATATTCCTACAAAGAACCCTTACTATGTGAATAGTCTTGTTCCTCAGAACTTTATCTCTATGATCTAAGATTTAAACCAATTATTCTTAATAGTAAATATTATTCTCTAGTTATAAAACCTATGATTTTAGTGCATGTATATTATAGAGTATGTACTTCTTAAATAGATATTCATGGAACACATCATGAACATGAGAGAGGTTTGGTTGAAGCGCTAGTTGCTAAGATACAGTCCCTACTTAATCCAAAATATTGATTGGAATAATATACCTAGGGATCAAATTTTCCTTTTTTTGAATCTCCTAACATTTTTTATATTGGAACTAATAGGAATTACTTCTCACTAACTTAGAATTTCATATCTCATCAATGATTTCTAGCATAACACTTTTTTCGACTCTAAGATTACATAATCTGATTTTGAAAGGATATAACCTTATATACCATTTACTCAACTAGTTGTGATCAGAAAATCAATTTTTTAAACTTTATCATATCATTTTGGAGTTTTATTCTTTCTTTCGTCGTGGGATTCATAGGGATCCATCTTAATACATAATTTAAATCTATTATTATAGATTAAATCAACAATATTATGGAATTTATCCCATCCTAATTTTAAATATAGAGAACATGATCAAAAAATATCCTCTGTAGTTTTAATGGTATTCTCAGACTAACTAACGTTTGGAGGATGATAAATAGTATTGAAACACAACTCTGTATCCAAATATTGTAGAATAATTCATGAGAACTTTGAGGTAAACCTCAAATATCAATCATATATAATAGAATATGGTACTCGATGAAGCCATACCATTTTATTAATGTATTTCATGAAAATATAATCAAGAGGTAAATATTCTATAATAGTAATTAATTATGATAACATCATAATACGGTCAACTATAGCCCAAATAGCATTATAACCTTTAGATGTTTTGGGGAGTCTGATGATTAAATACATGGTGATGCTTTACTATTTACATTATAGTATGTTTAGTTAATATAACACCCCCTTAAACTTCCATCTCACACAATCAACTTGTCTACATAGCAAGAAATGGGATACATAATCAGTAATATCTCAATACATTTTTTCCCACCAGAAATACTCTATTATATCTCAATACATCATCATACTACCAGAAATAATAGAGAATGATGAGCTATGAGATTCATTCAATAGATCCATTTTCATGTCCTATATTGAAGGGACCCATAGTTGGTTCATGGACCCTATCATTCAATCACATTGAAGGTTGACCTCAAAAACATTTATCACCTTATTTTATAACTATACATATTTCTTATGCCCCTCTTTAATATTTACATGGATAGATGGTTAAAAAATCACTTGAGTAAGATTACATTTATCCCCTTTATTAATGATTTCAAGGACCATCAATGTAAAATCAGAAAAAAAAAATTGTTCCTCATCATAGATAAGATAGTATGATTCTTTCAAATCAAAGAATCGTCCACCTTGTTCTCTTTCCCAGTACAGAAATATATTGAGAATTTATTATCTTTAATCAACTACAGCCATCTTTTCAAGTGTATATTCAACTCTTTATGGGTGAATATGTAATTCTAAATTTTATGATTATTATGTATGTCACACCTTTCCCCATAATGTTAATACCACCATATCAGTAATGTAAAGATTACTACTTCTCATTCCACATCATGGGTTGGGTAATTATGGTCAGGAACCTTTAATTAAATTTGGTCATAAAATATCACCATATAATTAAATATAACAGCATTTCTTTAACCCTTCTTAAATTCTGCATTGTAAATTACAAACTCTTCTCCATCTTAGTGTAGTGTGATCATAGGTGAACTTAACAAAATTCTCTTCAATTAAATGAAATTTTATTCACATTAATCAGTCCAATAGAACTTGAATATCCTCATATTTAACTTGGTGGGTGGACTAGATAGTCATTAGAAATTATTCACAATGTTTTAAAAATACCATCCAATCCAAGAAAACTATAGATCTCAGACACAGTGGTTGGTTAGAGCCAATGTTCAATAACTTCCATCTTTTATGGATCCATCAATATACCATCACGTGAGATTATATAACCCAAAAATGATTCTTTTGTATCCAAATTTAAAACTTGGTAAATTTTATAAATAGGTTCTCATTTCATAGAGTCTTCAGTATAATCCTTAGTTGATCTTTTTCTCTCTTCCACACTCTTGTAATATATAAAAATATCATCTATAAATTCCACTATAAACTAATCAAGGTAATCTCTAAATACTCTATTAATAAATTTCATAAATACAGTGAGGTAATTAGTAAGACCAAATTAAATCAATATCAATTCATAGTGTTTATACCTTGTATGAAAATATTTTTTGGGTATTTATTCACTTTTGTGCCTTAATTGATAGTATCCATAATGAAGGTCAATATTTGAGAAGTTTTTAACTCCATATAATGGATCAAAAAACTATCATTATGGAGAATATGATACACATTTGGAAAATATATAATTTATGATGGATTATTTTTTATTGTACCCCCATCGTAAAAAACACATCACCAAAAACAGCAATGCCAAATATACTTTTTGTGATGAAATGTTGCAAAAAAGTATCTTTTATAATGGGGATATTTTTTTCACAAATAATGTTTTAAATGGGTTATTTATTTTTACTAGTCAAGTGACCTTTCATAAATAAGTTTAAAAAATAAAAAAATAAAAAATATCAAAATATCAAAATAATTTATAATTTTGTAGTAAATTAAATTATAAACATCTGAAATAATAAAATTATTAAACAAAATATTTTAAGTTAAATTTTTATATAATAAATTTGTACATAATGTATCAATCACTGTGGATGGTGAGGGGATGGGGGAGTTTCATCTTATAGAGGATGGGTATAGAACTCTATAACCAAACTATAAACCACCCATTACATGTACTCATTCTATTGCTCCTTTCATCATCGTATCTCCTCTTGATATTGTTGCTATTTTCAACAGAGCTCATCCTTCTCCCTATACGTGGACTCAATAACATCACTCTGAGCTCATAGTTGATCCTTATACTATGAGACCAATTATGATGACTCTCTATGAGATCTGATCAAGTTGTATGTCGACCATACAGCAGAACCAAAAAACTTTCTATGCATCATTCGAGAATTGATACTAACCACTCTTCCCTTCTCAAAAAAATACTATGTTTTCTACATCCATACTCCATCATCAAATCTTTTAATATTGGTGGACTGACTCTCAGTCTTATCCGGACTCACATCATGTGCTTGAGAAGTTGCGGCATTATATGACTCCATCAATTGAAATTTAAAATTAAAGTATCTAAAATATTATATTTCGTTATTTTTTAAACTCAAAAAAAATTAGACTGACCAAAATCTAATGATAGTGATAAATTTCAATCTATCTAGTGATTGGATCGATGTAAATCCTCTTATAAACATCTAACTCCATATTTCTAGGATGTTCAGCTTCCTATATGAGTCGAAAATATAAATTTTACATTAAAATTTATATAAATTATTAAAAAAAGTTCTTATAATATGTCATCAAGGAGTACTGAATGTACGAGTACAAGCTCAATATGTCACCTCCTACCTCCCCCAGTTCTACTGACCTAATGACACTCTCCTTTGAAACTAGCTCGTATCTATTATGAAAATAGTCCATCCCAAACCTAATATGAGATATAATTAGATCAATGGTCCGAGAAAGACTGAACAAAATTTGTGACTCTTGCCTCCTTTAAGGTCATCCTGCTTAAATTGTTCAAAAACAGGTGACAGCGCTCATGCATACACACCTCTCAGGCCACCCAAATGGAACTCAGTATGCTATCATTAGTGAGATACCATAAAACCCACATTTTTTAATTATATTAATGTAATAATTAAATAAATTTCAAAATAACTATTATTTATTTACATACCATCCAATGATCAAACATGCAGTCCTAAATGTTAATGGGAATCTGATCCCACAACACCCATGAATCAGAAAAACACTTCCAAAAAATAGTGATCCCCTTCCCAACAACTATATGTAAAAATATATTAATAAAAAATAACAAATGTTAAAACAATTAGTACATAAATATATAAATTAAAATTAATAAAAACTAACTAAAATACACAACTGAACATACCTCTGCATGCATGGATCGAAGTCAAGACATGGACGTCGCTCAAGAATAAGTTTAGGAATCATTAATCTCACAGGACTCTAAACCCTCTATATCAATGATGAATTTCTAGGAACCTAAGGTCCGAATGATAAAGCATCAGGATCATCATCAGGAAGTATAGCCTCCTTGAGGATATGGATGATTTCATCATAAGTCTCTTCATCCATCTAAATAATGAAAAGAATATTGTCAATAAATAATTTAAAATGAGTATTATATATATAAATATATATATTGACTATAACTAACCAGTAATTGTTTCATATTTTATCTTCATCCTCATATTCGTATACGATGGTGTCAATATCTTCATCTTCCTCCTCAATTTCATGAATTTCCATAAATTTCCATAAATTTTTAACTTCATCATCACTTGTTAATTCAAATACATTTATAACATCATCAACATCATTTCTACAATTAAACCATTATTGTGGGTAGTTATCATCAATATTCATATATCTTCATTGAAAATATGTATTCAGAGTTTTCAATTGAAAAAATTGAATTTCTTTCACTTTAATAGAACAAATTAACTATGTATAAACTTATTTTAATGGGATTTCATTTTTATAATTCTTTACTAAAAAATTAACCCTCTTGAAGTAGCATAGTAATTTGCATAATATATTTGGTGTTCTTGATGAACTAATAAAAATCGTTCATTTACTGTAAGAAGGATTTTATATTTAATATCAATGATTCCATGGAACGGATGAACTTAAAACCCTCTATCAATATCAAAACAATGACATTTAAACATCATTATATAATCTTATCCTAGATAAAAAATAAATTATTTCATCCATCATTCCATAAATTTCAACATCAATTTCTCTATAATGATATACTCTCAATCAAACACCACTATTAATTGTATTTTTTGATTCATTGTATGCAAGTGTATGAAATTGAAAATGATTCACCATATATGAATTATAATATTTTAACATTTGGGACTATGTATTACTCAATACTCATAATCAATTATCAATTTTATCAAGATTTTGTGATACAAATTTTTTTAAAAACAATTAACAATATAAAAAATAAAGGATTGATTTCATACGTTAAATTATAAACAATTTACAATACTAGTCATTGAAACTAGTTTGAACAATTATGTTGTAGGCGTTCTTCAAGAGAAGATATGATAATTTGTGTAAATTTTATAATTATATAATCATAAAATAGTCTAAAATTAAAATAATATTATTTTATTTTTAAAAAAAAAAATATGAATTATTGGCACCCACAGTACAAATCATGTCATTTATTTATAGTTGAGCGGAACATAGGTATGATCCTTATGATGTTCATCAAATGAAAGCCATTATTTATGAAATCCTATAAAGCCATGTTATAGTAGATTAAAATATAATAATTTAATGTTCAGTTCATTATCAATAGTTCCCTCATTATGTCCCATTCAATTATATTTTGAAGGATATACATTTTTGGAAATAATGGGAGTAGAAAAAAAAGTTCCTCCTATAATAAGCTTCGTCAATTGACCCTTCAACTGATGATTTGTTATATAACTTTTCTGTTAGTTTCAACATACATATCTCATGTGGATATATTCATCAGAAATATACCGGCCCCCCACATTTTTCTTCATGTGGAAAATTAAATATCAAATCTTCTATTGAATCAAAAAAATCTATAGAGAAAAAAAATCAAGTTTATATAAAATTAAATCAACATATTCATGAAGTATAAAAAGTGCACCATAGTCTATTTTCACCACACATATATCTCAGAAAAAAATATGATATTCCTTCTATCACATCCCAAATTGAAGAATTCAGAAAACTTCGAAATACAATTTTTAGACATATTTCCAATATAACAAGAAAATTGTTACTTTTTAATCCTGTAATATGACTATTTCTAACACGTATAGTCAAATTGTAAACATAACCATAAAATAGTCTCAAATATACAATCCAATAACAAAATAGTAAATTGTTTTCTTTTGAAATTTTTATAATTCACTATTGTCCTCATTAACTTATATAATCTGTCATTTTCAAACAACTCATGTTCTGGTCAACTACAAATCTGGACAAGATATAATCATGCATTTATATTATCATCTGTCTTTTCCAAGTGTGTCAAAAAATATGTAAAATATATTAAAAAAATAGTTATTATCAATATACATGACATCAAATATGTGAAGAGACAAAAAATCAAATCAATATAGAAGATCCCAAAAAATAATTCATTTGACCTAATTTTGATCTTTCCTAAAACCATTTATTTTTGGTTGGTTTATAGCTGGTCCAATGGTAATGAGAGGTAATGGAGAGACCCTATATTCTAAATCAATACCCGAGATTATTTTTAGTGGTCCCACTTTTTGAATTATGCATTTTCTGAAAGGATTTACGTTCCTTCGGAAAGGATGATCAATAGGAAAATTTTTGTGATGATAGTCAAAATACAAGTTTTTCTCCCAATGATGAGCATAAATGCTTTTTTATCACTCATACAGTATGAACATGGTTTTTAACCATGTTTACTCCATCCAAATAACATGCCATTTACTTGGAACTCAATAATTATCCACATTAATACATATTTTATTAGAAAATTCTATTTTTCAACAACATCATGTGTACTAAAACCATTACCCCACAATAAATTTAACTCATCAATAAATGGTTTCAAATAAACATTGATACACTTTTTTGTATGTCCTGGAATTACTAAGGTCAAAAATATATATATCTCATTCATCAACTTCCAAGGTGGTAATTTGTAAAAACTTGTAAAGACGGGTCAATAATAATATTTACTACCATAAGAACCAACTAGATATAAACCATTAGTAGAAAGAATAAATCACATGTTTTAGGATTTTTAATAAAAATATGGATGTAACTAGTCAAAATGTTCAATGAATAATGATCACAAGGAAAAATTAATCTTTTATTGGTTGAAATATTGGTTTCATCCAATGATATTAATGAAAATGTGTCCTAAAACAAAAATAAATGCTTAAATCTAGTTGTAAATAGAAAATACCTCAACTGTTTAATAGGAATCAATCCATAATTCTCTATTTGAGCCCCTTTGTACCTATATTATCCACATGTAGGAATACTAACTAACAAATCATTTTCACCATAGTATAAGATGAAATCATTTTAATATGAAAGAATCTTATAATAAACAAGAACAAAATTTTGAACTTGTCTCTTTCACCCATATAAATTTGTATTCAACACATTAATTCAGGTAACATTAATTTAATTAAATAGAATATCTAATCAAAACAGTTATTTGAAATTCCATTATCATATTTAACATCCATCATTTTTGTAACTGCTTCAAATTTTCTTATCTTATAAAAAGGATATAAAGTAACCTTAGAAAACTCCATCAAATTATAAAATTGAGATTGTTTATACTTAAGTGTAAAATCAAAATATTATTGATTTTTAGTTTGTTGAAAATACAGACTAGAAACATCATGTACTAAAGTTTGAAACCATGATGGATCTAGATCCAAATTATTATTATTTTCTCTGGAATTGTGTTCACCATGATGATTCCAAAAAACATTAATATAATTGGCAAAAAAACACAATATATGACCCCCAATGTTGTTAAAATTTTCAAACCTCCATTGATCAAATTTATTACATGGATACTTGATTTTCACTTCTGAAAAAAATTCTTATTTTGATGATGAAAATGGTAAAAAATATTTAACACCCTCTGTATATAGAGGATTTATACCAAAATCATTTGAATTAAAATGATTATTTATCCAATCGTGATCATGTAGTAAAGATTTTTGTCAACTTCCTTGTTCTATATATGTATAAAAATATAAAATAAAAAAATATGATTAATTTGATATGTTAAAAAGAAGATCCAAAAATGAGTATAATATAAAAAACTATAATTTATTTGTAAATATTATCAATTTTATCTATTTACTGTTTATTTTTACAAATTAATAATCATTTTTACAAATTATCAATTATTACCGCTAATTATAGGAAATTTTTACTAATAAAAATAGTTCTTTCTTAAAACCATTTTTTTAGTAATCACTTCTAATTAACATAAATTAGTACTATTTATCATAAATTATTACTAATTACCACAATTTTTTTATAAATTACCACTAATTGTTTTGTAATTACAACTAATTTTTAGTAATTAAGACTATTTTTTTGTAAAATTTAATTTAAAGTAATTAAATATATTATAAATTACTAAAAAGGTGTAAAATATAGAATTTAGAATCTTGAGGTCATGAGAAATGACCAATTTGTGTCAACCATGTATAGATTTATTATTTCTCATCACCTAAAAATTGATGACCTATGTAATTATCGCTTTTATAGTAATTTATAACAATTATTACTACTTTTTACTCATCTTCACTACTTATTACTAATTACCACTAATTATTACTAATTACTACTAATTAGCACTAAGTATTACTAATTAATGCTAATTATTACTAATTAGTACTAATTATCACTAATTATCATAAATTATTACTAATTACCACTAATTAGTACTATTTATTATGAAATAATAGTATTTATTAATAATTATTACTATTTAATACAAATTGTTACTAACTGTTACTAATTATTTCTAATTATTAAAAACTATTACTAATTATTACTAATTACCTCTAATTATTACAAATTACCACTTATTTTTACTAATTATTAATATTTTTTACTAACTTTTACTAATTTTGACAACTTTTGATTAGTTTTAACTAAGTATTACTAATTAAAACTAATTATTACTAATTTATGCTAATTGCCACAAATTAATACTTATTACCTCTAATTATGGATAATTATCCCTAATTATTACTAATTACCACAAATTATTACTATTTCATGATAATTACTAGTATTTATTACTAATCATTACTATTTATTAATAATTTTTACTAATTTTTATTAATTGTTGCTATTTTTTTAATTATTGACAATTATTACTAATTATTACTAATTATTAATAATTAACACTAATTATTACTAATTTCCACTAAGTTTTAATTAATTACAACTAATTTTTATAACTTTTTACAAACTTTTAAGATTTTTTACTAATTATTACTAATTTTTACTAATTATTACTAATTGTTACTAATTATTACTAATTACTACTAAATATTACTAATTATTACTAATTATTGATAATTACCACTAATTATTGATACTTATTACTAATTATTGATAATTATTACTAATTATTTATTATTATTACTAATTATTGAAAATTATTAGTAATTATCAATAATTACCATGAATTATAACTAATTACCACTAATTAAATATAATTACCACTAATTATATCCAATTATTACTAATAAACCCTAATTATTACTAATTACCATTAATTATTACTAATTACCACTAATTAGATCTAATTATTACTAATTACAAATAATCATTACTAATTACAACTAATTATTACTAATTACGACTATATTTAAAAAATTTTAATAATTTTTACTAATGACCTATAATTATTACTTATTAACACTAAATACCACTAATTAATACTAATTACCACTAATTATGACAAATTATCACTAATTATTACTAATTACCACAAATTATTACTATTTCTTACTAATTAACAATACTTATTTCCAATTACTACAAATTAATACTAATTCTTACAAATTTTTTCTAATTGTTAATATTTTTTACTAATTATTACTAATTTTTACTTATTATTACTTATTACTAATAATTATTACTAATTACCACTAATTTTTACTAATTTTTACAAAATTTTGACTCTTTATAGGTAAATTTTACTAATTATTACTACTTTTTTACTAATTATTACTAATTGTTAATAATTATTTATAATTACCACTAATTATTGGTAATTATTACTAATTATTGATAATTATTTCTAGTTATTATTAATTACCACTAATTATATCAAATTATTACTAATTACCATTAATTTTCACTAGTTACCACTAATTATATCTAATTACCAATAATTAGATCTAATTTTTTCTAATTACCATTAATTATTACAAATTATTAGTACTTACAACTACTTATTACTAATTACAACTATTTGTTAATAATTACCCCTAATTATATCAAATTATTACTAATTACCACTAAATATTACTAATTACCACTAATTATTACTAATTACCACTAATTATTACAAATTACCACTAAGTATTAATAATTAGCACTAATTATATCAAATTATTACTAATTACCACTAATTATTACTATTTACCACTAATTTTTACTAATAACCACTAATTATTACTAATTGCCACTAATTATTACTAATTACCACTGATTATTACTAATTACCACTAAATATTACTAATTTTTACTAATTATTACAAATTTTTACTAATAATTACTAATTACCACTACTTATTACCCGATTTTAATAATTATTACAACTTACCACTAATTGTTAGTACTTAGCAATAATTATTACTAATTACCACTAATTATTACTAATTATTACTGATTATAACTATTTTCTACTATTTATTACTAATTATTACTAATGACTACTAATTATTACGAATTGCCACTAATTATTACAATTTATTACCAATTATTGCTAATTTTTACTATTTATTACTAATAATTACTAACTACTACTAATTAAAACTAAATACATCTCATTTAAATATTTATTAACAATTAAGACTAAGTACATTTAATTAAAAATAATTACCTTTACTTAAAACTAACTAGTACTCCGCCTGTGCGATGCACGACACTATAAAATAATTCTTATTATTAACTATAAATTACTATTTATAAAAATAGTAGTTTATATAAATATTGAATATATTTGAAAAGAAAATGACATACATAATGAGGAATAGAAGTTACAGAAATTGAAGAAAAAAATTTAGATACTGAGCATCCTTCTGTATAAAATTAACAATGAAGGAACCAACGGTGAAACAGAATGAAAATTAATAAATAATATATTAGAATTATAACTTTATTCATAGAAACAAAGTATGAAATTCTAATTTGTAGATACTTGAAATAGGTCAACAGTGAAACAGAATCATGGTAAGAGAACATCAATACTGTTTCACCTTTGACATAGAACTATGGAATGTAATTTAACAATGATAAGAGAACATAATACTATTTTAGTAGCAGATACTTGTTTGACAACATAAACAGGAACCATAAATTTCAACAACAGCAGGTGTGTAGATCAGATTACAATTCATGTCATCAAAATCTACAGTCAAAAGTATCCCAATACCACCATACATCATTGATGTTGAGTAGCAGTTTTTCATGTTGGTTGATAGTTATATTGATCCCTGCAGTCTATAATTATAAATGAATGTGAGTAAATGAGACATACTACTATGAAAAAATAACTGGTTAATCCAGTGAAGTCATAAAAATCGTGTCATAATCAAATGGCTTATTTGTTTACAGTATTCATCTATGAAAAAAAATCGTACAAAAATTCAATGAAAATAATTAAATAATATGAAAATGAAAAATCACTACTAATTGAAATAAATAATAGAAAATGGTAACCATGTAGACTCTATCAGAAAACAATCATGACATATTTGAAAACAATATTGCATACAATGAAACACATAGTTGTAGAGAATTAACTTAAAGAAGAGTTTTTCTAATAAAATAATATACATTAATTTTATTAATATGAAATACTTTGGAATAGTCAAGGAAGGAAACCTCACTTCAATATAACTACATTTAGAAAAACAATATTACATATAATGAAACACATAGTTGTAGAGAATTAACTTAAAGAAGAGTTTTAATAATAAAAAATATGAGATGTGTTGAGGAATAATTATAATACATAATGAAAAAATTGTTTTCCACAAACAAAGATGTTGTGATATTTAGACATGGATAAATTTTCCAGCAAGTATAATATGTTCCCAAGTTTAATGTGCAACTATTTTTTAGACGTAATATTTTAGTTTCTTTAATCCTTTGTATAAATGCTAAGCAATACATGAATATTATTTAACTATTTCTTTCTATGTAGTTGTCTCTGAATGGCTCCATAAAAACCATAAAGAGTCTTATCAAAACAATTGTCATAGTTATCATGCTAATCCCTGGTTATTTGAAAACATGCATTGATCCCCTATAATGATAAATGACAGAGGAAGTGTAAATTAGTGTTACAAAATATTACAATAAAAGTTGATTAAAAATAAATACAATAAAAATATAATCATGATTGTTGAGGGACTATACATCACATACATGACTAACCAACATATGTTACAAAAAATTTAAATTTAAATTATTATAAAATGGTACCACCAGATTTAAGAATCAATATATGACATGATGCATGCATACAAATTTTGTCATGTGATTGTTAAAAAACATCAATTCACATGATGGATAGTTTCCTAACGAAATTCTTTAGGTCATTGAACATATGTAAAATCTGATTTTCTGAGGATCTATACTGTTTTTTTTACAATCTATTTCCTCAAATTTTAGTCTTATCGCATAGGTAATTAAGAAAGTATATTGACATGTAGAAGAATATTACCAACTAAATGGATAATTGAGGACTTAAACATGAAATTTATAAATTAAACTATTTTATAGAAACAATTTATAAACATAACTAATTGATAATATGATTGTATAATGTTTACAATGTACATGTACTATGAGAAACAATAGTGAAGGCCGAAGAATGGGTGAACTTACATAATATATTTTTTTATTATTTAAAACAATAATTGAATAACCAAATAAATCAATGTTATACAGCATGATGGAAAATAAAATGAATAATGAATTGTAAATGGAAACGATCAATCCCTCGGCAGGGCGACCTTGTTCACGCAGTCTTGCATAGTTTTCACCATCTTGTACCATGTATGTAGTGGCCGGTTGAATGCCGATGATTTTCCCCCGAACTTCATTTGCCTTCCATGCCTTCCCTCAGCTTCAAAGGCTTGCCATGACATGGGTTACTGCCCTTCCCTCCAGATTTTCCATGACCAATTCTCTAATAATCACCAGTTAAAGTGTACATTCTTCAATTCATTTGAGTTGTTGGAAATCAAGGTATGTATCCTTGTATATATATCTTCATAAACCCCTGGCCCCAGAAAAACGAGTCTATAAATCTATTATTGGCCAATCCGTGGGCATTTGGACACTGTCAGTATACCTATGATTAAATAAATAAGGTGTATTGGATGAAAATATGGTGGCATGTGAAGAAAATCAGGCCCATGATCCCATTGGTGTACCTGGATGAGAGGGTGGAGGGAAACATGGAGTATGGTCTGAACCTATTCTACCCTCTGCCCTCAACCTCCCCCCCTCGAACCTACCCATCCCCTCCCCCATGCCTTCATCTGCCCCTCTCCTCCCCTCCCCTCTCCTCCCCCCTGCCTATCCTCTTCCCCAAGCAGCCCCATCCCCCTGCCCTCATCCTCCCCCCCCCCCTCCCCTCTCCATCCAACTAACCAAATTTTTTTTCAACCCTCTCATCCCCCCTCCTCCCTCTCTTGCCCAGTACTCTGCTATATTGTCACCTGTAAAACAGAACATTATGAGCAGAATAAAATGTTGGATGTAAGGATAGTCTCATGAATTAAATTGAAACCAAACAAAAAATGCACCCAACTTAGGAACTGAACTGAAACAGAACACAACATGGACTCAACACATGAACTGAAATGAAACAGAGCAGAAAACGGACCCAAATCAAATCCCTAAGGTCTAGCTAAGTGGTAGCAGTCCTGCAGGGTCATAAACACATGTGCAATAATTAAATTTAGCAGTCCAGCACCATCGCTTCTCACCCAACTGTAATAATAGAAACCCAAACCATGTAGACATCAACTATCCAAAATCTCCCTTACTAACAAAATTTTACATAAACTTAAATCTATAGGAAAAAAATCCATCATCATTCAAGAAATAAATCATGTAATTGGAATGCAAAGATATAACAGATTTATAAAGTACAACTCATATTTATTGAACTATAGTTGAACCTGTTTATTTCAATATTTGTTCTCCAAGGTTTATTAGTAACTAAATATAACAATAAAAAGTTCTCATGCATGGAGTCATTTATTCTGGAAAATATGAAGTATTTTACTTTTATTACTGAAACATATCCAGAATATTTATGAAAACTTCTGAGTTGTAACAATACTAAGTTAAAATTAAGATAGTATATAGCATGATTTGAACCATAGCAGTAATTATTTAATTCAATAAAATATATGACAATATCACCTGCTTAATTTTTTCTAATGATTTGAGTTTCTTTAGTTAGAAACTGGATTGCAACATCAATATCATCGTCCCCTATAATAAATATGAATAAATCACCCATGGTATCCAAAATAATAAAATGGGAAATAAATATGCAAGAATGTATATTTTATAGATAAATTATTTATATTTGGTCTGAAACTATGGGATACACCATTAATAAAATAAGTGTCAATGAAAATTACTAAAAATAGTAACATAAATTCTACTGAAACCCATTTAAAGGATAAATCATTGATAAGAATATGAAAGAGGCATTATATAGTGGATTGAACATTCATAAAACTTGTTCGTGAACTTGGATGAGATGTTGATTATGATTGATAATCAGATAGTTGATGGCCAGATTAGGTAGATATTTTCGGAGGAGATTATTGTGGGGGGGGGGGAGTCGCAGACCTTGTTTATTTACCTATTCCCTCAAACATTTATAGGTTTGAAGTCAAGGGGCACGCCTCCACTGCTTAAATATGGTAATTACTTGCACATGGATGATATATTGTAGTCAAAATTTCAGCAGCCACTGTATCCTCCTAGATAGTACCTTATAATTAATGGTAGCTTAAAAACTGCAAAAAAGAACGACTACCTTCTTTGGGACTGAAACATCATAGACGTTCCATCGAGCATGTGGACCAATGGAAAATATCAGAATGTCATCAAGGATGAAACAATGATGATCATAGTGAAGAAGTGCAATAAATATTTGCCTCATCTTCATGGGATTATACATGACCCAAACAATGAAATAATCTTTCCATCAAGATTGATATAATCTGGAGTGTTGCGTTCATGATAAGTCATAAAATAAACAGGGGTAATCTAATCTATCATACCTAAAATTGTAATGCGTGGATAAGTAAATGAAGTAGAATACATTAACTACCATAATTTAATTATCCTCTACCTTTTGTTTTTCCAATTCCCCAACCTCCACAAAAATTCAATTAAAGGTATATTCATTGGAATATGAATCAATGATTAGTGAAATTACGGTTTTTTGGCCATATGAATCACCCATAGACTATAAAATTACAATGCGATGATCTTTTAACATTTTTAAATATGTACATATACAACCTTCAACTAAACCAACTATTAGATTTCTTCAGTAATACATTGAATCCGTTATTAATAGTGAAACTGTTGATTTTAAATGTGACATAGAGCTCATAAGTGTGTTTAGTTTAAAAATAAAACCATTAGTTCTCATTGGTTTATTATCCAGTGGTGGCCATTTAAAATACCTTACTTCACATTACATTTTCATCAACTCAAATATAAAACACTTTGTCCAAACACATGTATGTATATTATACAGTAACATTAAATTAGTAAATACCTTCTCCATAGAAGTCATCAATCTTCAAAGAGAGTATGGTATCAAATCCTTTTTTTATCATTCAAAGCATTCTCAATTGAAATGAATACAGATCATCTTATACATCACTGCAAAGAAAAATAGAAGAGGCACATACATACTGATTTAGGTCATATAAGTAAGAATAAAAAAATACAATTGACAATGTAAGGTAATTAAAGAAATTCTGGCTCTATGCTATGTTTAAAAAAACATTGAAAACTGATTATCATATGAGAATAAACTGTATGAAACATTGGTGTAGGATTTAGTACCTTATAATATAAAAAAAATATCAAGTATAATCTATACAAATATAAACTTGAGCAATATTTCAGTCCAAACATCAATCCCATAAACATTGGAGAATGAGAACCAAAACTCATTAGGTCATAACTGATTTATAAAATCAAACACATTTCAAGATCATCCTATTGTATTCACATGCACTAAGGAAATAAATAAGAAAGTAACAGTTTAAACAGCAGTGGAGTTCACAAACCAAAGAGATATTTACCTCAATAGTCTTAGAAATATCCATTATAGAGATAACTAAATCACATCTTGGATATCATTGACCTGAATCCTACACATAAAATGTCTTCTAGAGAAACCTGCAAATTAAATAGGCAATGTCTCACAAATAGTTTAAAGTGGAAGGTGGAAAACATCAAAAAAATGGAATAAAATGTAGAAACACAAACTTGGATGTCTGTTTATGCTTCCAACAACAGTATGAGTTGATCTTCAATGGGCACATGAGGTGCTGTCTAATTGTTTTCCTATATTGAAAACACAAAAATAAATGTTATTAAATAGTAAAATAACACCTTATACATGTCATTAATAATCTAAGTGATCACATCATTCAAGAAATTTTCTTCATTAAGAATTTTAGTGTCAAAAAAAGATTCAAATTGATTAACTAAAGCATTATATATTCTCTCCTCAACATTAAAAGTATTTTCAGTCACCTTAATGCTGGAGATATATTTTTGGATCCTTCTATCCATATTCATGATGTGGAAAAATAGATTACTTATAACACCCACTTTGAGTCGTCATAAGTATAACTTCTTTTTAATAATCCTTTAATTAGTAGGAATTATCTCTCCAATCTTATATTGTAACAGAACCACCTCAAATAAGGTACATAAAGTTTACCAAAACTGTTTTGTCATTACAAAATATCATCCTTAGATTTCTTGATTTCCCCATACATTTTAGAAAATTTAACCCTAGCCCATCCTTTAAGAGATAATTGGTAGCTTTCATCTTTAACCTAATCCTTTGGAAAACATTACCCCCAATCCACATCCATACCTGTTATAAAATGTCTCTACAGTCCATAAAATGGAGACAAGATTCATTGAATGTAAAAGTGATAGTAGATCTCCTATCATAAGTCCATAAACAAAACAAACGATGTCTATGTATTGAAAATAATTTGGTGGCTTGCTTTTGTGTGGGGGGTACATAACTCATGTTATGTTATTTGTAAATAAGAACATCATTAATGAAAAAATAGTAATGAAGTGCACTAACTAAAGATATATTTACCTAAATAGTCTCTGAAATGTCCATTATATATACAACTAAAGAACATCTTGGATAACATGTGACCTGAAACCTACACATTAAATGTCTTTTAGAGAAACCTACTCATTAAATGGGAAATGTCTCACATACACTTTAAAGATGAAGGTGGAAACCATCAAATATATTAAAAACAAAATATAAAAAGGTACTTGGATGTTTGTTTTAGCTCCCAATAATTGTATGATTCGATCTTCAATAGGTGAGTGAGGTGTTTTCCTTCTTTTTTCCTACCAAGAAAACACAAAAAATGTTTTTAAATTGTAAAATAAAAATATGTTGACAGTTGTTAAAGAAACCTTCACATTAAATGGTCAATTTCTCGCATAAACTATTGAGTGTTGATTTTAGTTCCTCTTGAACTTCAACTTGAGTGAAGTCAATACGATGTCCATTAAGACCGCTTACTATCTCTTCTCGGTATGCACCCCTTTCACAAGCACTGAAATAATGAGAAACTAAAAAATAATAATTCAAAACACAAATATATCCTAAATTAATCAACATGTCTTCCAAAATATAGTCCCTATTTAACATCTTAGCAATGGATTTTTCAAGGTATTGATAAAAATTTTTGTAAAAAATCATGTAATACAATAGAAAAATAGTTTCACAAGAGAAAAAATTACATATAAACAATTTAGGGATCTGAAATGCAAATACGTACCAACTGAGATAGAAGAAAATATATGAAGTAGGTTCAGCTTCTGCTAGTTCGGAATGCCATGGTTCTTGGAAGAGGCCCTCCTCTAGGTAATGTTGGTGGAAGGATTTATCCCATTCTTCATCAGGTATTGCTCAATGTCAAGCATGTCACATGGAAGCTTAGTCTCGCATATGAGCTGCTTGAAGTCATCGTCCACCTTGAAGACCAGAAACAGGTCATTTAGATATGTGATATCTTCTTGTGAATAGAAGAATTGGTTGAAGGCTTGAATGCATAAACTCAAAATGGTTTCAACTAAATGTCTATGGAAATAAATTAACTGTTAGGTGATTAAAAGTAAATTTACTTGTAGGTGAAAATATAACTAACATAAACTACAAATTTTGCAACTAAAGTGAACCCATAGATGATATTTTATGAAATTTCTCCCTTGCTCCTTTATGTTTGACATAGGATAAGAAACATGGGTCATAAAAAATTATAAAACAATATTTAGATAATATTTTAAATAAAATATTCAGAAAATATTCCCATATTGATGATGAATCAGTCTTCTCATACTAAATTAATCAAAGAATTTCTATGTATTGAAAATAAGATGGTGACTTGCATGTGGGTGGGGGGTACAGAACACATGTACTATTTAAATAATTAGAGAAAGGGGGTATGCAAACAACAATTAGCATATGAAACATCTATCCTAGTCAGTCAACTCCTGATATTCAAATAACTTCCAGATCATATACCAATTAGTTTAAGAGTGAATATATCCTTTCTGAGCATCAAATAACAATGAATTCCACCACAACCACTTATGGACACATTTAGAGTCAGTAAGACTGGCTGTAATAGAAATGTGCTTCAAATACCTCAATCAATCTACATGAAAACCATCTGCAAGACTGTCCTGGTGGTTGAACACATATAAATCCAGTTTTTTCCTATAGTAAACTTAAAATCTAAGAAAAATAAATTTTAGAATTTACTCACGAATAGAAGAGAGAAAATTTTCATTAAATGAGTAATTCCCTGCATGAAAACCATCCAGCAAATCTGAAAAACATCACAGTCAAGATAACATAAAGCATATAACGAAATGTGCTTCAAATACCTCAATCGACCTGCATGAAAATAGTCTGCAAGGCTATCCTGGTGGTTGAACACATATAAATCCAGTTTTTTTCTATAGTAACCTGACAGTCTAAGAAAAATATAGTTGAGAATTTAATCATGAATAGAAGAGAAAAAAATGTCATTAAATGAGAAATTCCCTCCATGAAAACCATCCAGAAAATCTGAAAAACATCACAGTCAAGATAACTTCCAGCACATAACGACGTCCTGAATGAATAACCAAAGTGAATCAATCTTCAAATAAATTAAAAAAATTGTTAATAAACCAGATTTATATTGAACTGAGTTGATACTAGAAATGGAATGGAAATCATTTTGATTTTCCAGTAGGTATATTAGGTCATACCGGAAGTGCAACACTGATGTGGGAGGGAATAAAAGATGCAGGAAGTGTGTAGGTAAGTGAATGTGGCATCTCAGACTACCTGAATCTTCTAGGAGAAGATAAAAAATAGTTCATGGTGGTATCTTTTGAAAAATTAATTGATCTTCTATACAAATAATCATGAAAGTTGATGAAAAAATTAGCCAGTGTTCTATAAATGATTTTTTTTATTAGGAACCAGAGTTACATATCACTGAAGATACCTTTTATGATGATGTAGGTTTTGTTGGAAAATCATGATGCAGAGCTCCTCGACCCCAGATTGAGAGTCGCTAACAACCAAACATTTGAAATAACCCCGACTCGACATCGACAGTATTGTCTTGAAGAATATTGAAAAACATATAACGAAATGTGATTCAAATACCTCAATCGACCTGCACGAAAACAGTCTTCAAGACTATCCTGGTGGTTGAACAGATATAAATCCATTTTTTTTCTAAAGTAACCTGACAATCTAAGAAAAATATAGTTGTGAATTTAATCAAGAATAGAATAGAAAAAATGTCCTTAAATGAGAAATTCCCTGCATGAAAACAATCCATCAAATCTGAAAAACATCACAGTCAAGATAACTTCCAGCATATAAAGACGTCCAGAATGAATAACCAAAGCGAATCAATTTTCAAATAAATTAAAACAACAGTTAATAAACCAGATTTATATTGAACTGAGTTGATACCAGAAATGGAATGGCAATCATTTTTATTTTTCAGTAGTCATATTAGGTCATACCGGAAATGCAACACTGATGTGGGAGGGAATAAAAGATGCAGGAAGTGTGCAGGGAAGTGAATGTGGTATCTTAGGATACCTGAATCTTCTAGAAGAAGCTCAAAAATAGTTCATGGTGGTCACTTTTGAAAAAGTAATTGATCTTCTATACAAATAATCATGAACGTTGATGAAAAAATTATCCAGTGTTCTATAAATGATTTTTTTTCATTAGGAACCAGAGTTGTATATCACTGAAGATACCTTTTATGATTATGTAGGTTTTTTTGGGTGAATCCTGATGTAGATCTCCTCGACCCTGGATTGAGAGTCGCTAACAACCAAACATTTGAAATAACCCCGACTCGACATCGACAGTATTGTCTTGAAGAAGATTGAAATCCACTATGATTTATGGTCACCAGTATTTAATCAGAGGCATAGGATCTGGATTTGAGTGATACGAAGATGGAGGACATAGAGTCAGATAGCATGGAGAAGGAAAAGTAGACAGATCAAGCTGACATGGAGAACGTGAAGGCGGAGGTTGAGAAGATGAATGAATACATGGTAGTTGAAGAGGTATAGGTAGCCCAACATGGGGGTCGGAACGATGGAGGAGTGGAGGTAAATGTCGAGGTGTAACTCTATGAGCAACGGGGGTAAGGTGATCACGAATGGGATGAAAGGGAGGGATGAACTGAAACCCTAATAGGGAGCGATGAATCAAGGTAGTCTGGTGAGAAGGTTTTAGCTTTGGAGATAGAATAAGAGGGAAAGCATGGAGGGGAGTGGTGAGGGATAGAGGGATAATCAGGAAGGGGCGGGAGAGGGGAATAGAAACCAGGTGATTCGAGGAGGGGAATAGGAACCAGAGAGTAGGGAGATGCGAATTTGGAACGGGTTATAGGGAAGGGAGCGGTAGAGGGAAAAAATCCTGATCGGGGATGGAAAGCGGTTAAATTTTTACGATTTGGAGGGAGGAATATTGAAATTTAGGTGACATGGAGGCATAGGAAGGTGACGCGTTAGCAATGGAGAAGCCAAGTTTAGTATAGATAATAGATTACTGCAAAAAAATAAGCAATTCTAATCAAATATAAATATTTATAATTAAAAATAATTATTACCAATATAAAATAAAATAAAATAATTTAAAATTAAAAACATTAAATAAATACTTTAAAACCGAATCTTCTATTGGATGCAAAGCCTGAAATTTATTTCCCTGTAAAGTTTTAAACTTCAGAAAGTTAAAGCAGAAGAGTATGAGAACAGAGGAGGAAAGGGGAGTTCATAGGAGAAGGGAATGAAAAAAATCAAGTGGGGGTATATATAGGTTAGATAATTTATGAAGGGACTATTTGTGATGGGAACCCCATCTAAAATTGTATCAGTTGTTATTAATTAAGGTGGCCATAAAAAACTTATTTGTGATGAGTCCCACCACAAATACTCTTCTGCTACTATTTTATTTGTGATGGGAGTTAATTCCCATCACAAATGACAAATATAAAAGAATGTATTTGCGACGGGGGTATATTCCCATCGTAAATACCTTTTGCAGAGTTTGGCATGCAATCTGTGCCAAAGGTATTAGCGATGGGAAGACATTCCCTTCATGAAAACTATTTTTTTAATTATTATTTGATGGGAAATGATTCCTGACGCAAATAGTCTTTCCTGATGAACTATTTGTGATGAGTAATGGGCTCATCACAAAAGCGAAATTTTCCCATAGTGATACTTATTCTTGATCATGATCTGGTTGAGTTCTCAATAATCAATGCAGAGTTGGATTGAACCATCTTTCTTCTTAACAAAAAGAATAGTTGTAAACTATGGTGATACACTTTTCTAAATAAATCCTTTATCATGATTCTCCTAGAGTTTCTTCTTCAATTCTTACAACTCAATTGGGGACACTCTATTTGAAGTCTTTAAAATAGTTTTATCACTAGGTATGCATTCTATTGAAAACTCAACTACACGATTCATAGGAAGAATAAGAAGCACTTTCATAAATACATTTACCAACTTTTTTATAATAGGTATATATTTGATGTTGAGTTTCTCCCCAACCATCTGAGATAAAAATCCCTTTTGAATAGGAATTAATACCCATATAATGGGTCTTATTTTCTAGGGAAGTTAATATTTATCCGCTCACTGATAGATGGTCATAGGTTTGTTCAAAATATAAAGTATGACATCCCTTCCTTTTAAATCAATATGGTATCTATATAAATAAATCCAATCCATGTCCAAAATAATATCAAATTCAACTATAGGGAGAATAATACAATTTATAGGAATCACCTTCACAAAAAAGTTTATCAATGAAGAATCACATACTTGAGATGTGATCTTCACACCATTAAGAGTTTTGACTACTAATTCAACATCTAATCATTGAAGTGTTAATGTGATGCCCTTAGAAAATTCTTCTAATTTAAAAGAGTGGGTAAATTCCAAATCAAATAACACATTATAAGTTTTAGAGTGGATGGTAAGTGAACCTTTAACCACTTCATTATTATACCCCACATCAAAAATACTAATTGCTTGATATTTCCCTTTATCTTTAGGATTAATAGATTACTAACATCAATCATTATCATTATCCCTCATATTCAAGCACTTGTTAGCATGATTCTAAAACTCCTTACATTTAAAACATTGAAGTGTGGGTGGTGAATTTTATATATATTTCTCACTACTCACATCATTAGTAAACTTATTCCAATCACTTGGACCTTTGATTTCCCAATTTTCTTCATTTACAGACTTATTGAAATTATTAGTCCCCTTAAATAAATTTCTTCATTATTCTTTCACACACTTCTAGTAATAAGGAAGGCTTATCTTATTCCCTTTATAGTTTTAATATTATAATTTCCATTAAATTCAATATTATTTTTCTTATCAAAACCATGTGATTGATGGGTGACTCTAATTCCATCTCTACCATAAGAACACATCAAAAAAAATTCTCATAACTATTTAATTATCTCATTGATAATTCCCTTTAGATACTTGGTTATAAGTCACTGGATAATTGATCAATATTTATTCCACGTTGGATGATAATGCCTCAATCGTACCTCATATGTATTTTAAAATTTTTCTTATAGGTATTAATGGATTCATTATCCTCCGACTTTAGCTTAAGTAATTCCTTCTCCATTTTCTTAAAAATAATATTAGAAAAATAATTTTTGAAAAGTAAGATTCTAAACTCATCTCACTCTAAAGAGTCAAATTCTTCATGTTTCTTTATGTTCTTGATAAGAGTCTACCTTTTATATACTTCTCCATCCTAATTATAAATAGCAAGAATAGTTTTTTATGATCTAAACACTATATAAAAATATATATTTTTTTAATGGTACTGATGCGTTTCTAAACAATTAATCGATCAAC
This sequence comes from Viscum album, assembly GCA_963277665.1. Classification (NCBI taxonomy): domain Eukaryota; kingdom Viridiplantae; phylum Streptophyta; class Magnoliopsida; order Santalales; family Viscaceae; genus Viscum; species Viscum album. The sequence continues at coordinate 419,017,481 of OY728143.1, forward strand.
GAAACCGCGAAAAGAATCTGGATGTTGCCTCATAATGGAATCTATAGATTGTTGTTCACTCCTTTTATCTATTGGAATCATATAAAGATTCATGGATAGATAAAGTTGTGTAATTATATAGACTATATTTTTCATTTCAACGCTGATAACATTTAGTTCCCTATAGTAAAGACATTGTATTATATGTCTCTTTTAGTTTTGGCATAGTTATTTTTGGTTCCAACTATTCAATAAAACCAAAAACATATTTTGATCAACCATAATCAATAATAATTACCATATAATCATGAAAGTAATTTATATGATGTCTAAATATGGACACATTGTTTTCAATTTATAACACCTTAGGTTTAACTTAGGTCATCCATGGTCATAATCTATTCAAATATTTCCTAGTGGTTAATAATTAAAATGTGAATTAACATAAGAATCTCCCTCATGAGTGTCTATCCGGGTCTACAATCTTATTCCCAGCCATTATGCACTGGTAAAGATTTAGTTAGTGCCTAATATATTTATTTCAAAGTTGTTTCCCTATGTGAATATATTCCACAACCACATGCACATTCTAGTATCCTGATAAGGATTTATTTTCTTAGAAAACTAGAATTATTTATTTGCCATAACTTTTTATATTATCCTATACTTAGGTTCATCCTAAGGGTTCTCACTAAATTTTTCTCATCCTCATTTCAAAAACTAACTCATCCTTTATCTTATACCAATTGATGAAGCACAAATATTTCATAGATATATATTACTAATTATTAGATAAATATTCATTACATATCATTATGATCCATAACATAACTGTAATTGTCTATTGTCTTTGAAAAAATGGATATATAAACAACCAGTACATAAAGGATCTACATCATCTCCCAATATGTTCTTCATAGCTGGCACCCATCTTAGACATATCATAATAAAATCCTTTCTTTATATCGTGGTGAAGAGGGAATATAATACTGTGAGAGCTTAAATTCTTGGTAAGGGGAAAAATAGAGGTATCAATAAATAATTATTCTTTAAGAAAAACATGAGCATAAGGGTATGTGAATATGATCTTAACATTTGAAGATTATACCAATATATTTTTAGATCATAATCATTATTCTTGGCATAAATCTTGGAAGTTATTAATATATGAATCATAAAGTATTCATAGAAAATATTACATAAGAGAATAACATTGACATAAGATCAGGTCATAAAAGAGTGGCCTATTCAATATTATATTTCAAGGCTTCCCAACATGACACTCATCACATATTATTCTTGGGATAACCACCTATAAACTAACATGGTATTGTGATAACATTTTGTGTACCCTTGTTAGGATTGGGATAACATCATATGTACCCATCGATATTATAAAACATTAATCTTTACCCAATTCACTATAGGGATATAGCAAACCCACCATTCAAATAATCTATTCCTATGTATGCCACATGATCATAAAAACATTTATCATTTCATCATAGATTAATACTCGGAAAATAAAATTGGTTTCATCAATATCTCATAATCATAATCATAAACCATCAAATGAATTAACAAGGGTAATATCATTGGTTCATATCCCTATTGAATAATAAATAACAACAATGGATTTTTTTCATATATTAAAACACTTTTAAAAGTTCACTAGAACATTTCTTTAGGAAAATAATCTTTTCATTTTGAAATTACATATTTAGAACAATAAAAATTCCACAATATTAGGGAAAATAATTTATTTGTAAATAACCCTGGAAACTTGTAATGGAAGCTTCAAATAAAGAAATATTTATGAAGGTGGAAAATTTTGTTTCTGTGGAAATCATTAAAACAAATATTTTTCTCACACCTTCGGTAAAAAGTGTCTTGTTCAGAAAACATAAAGTAACTTCCTTTTAAAAAAAATAGAAAGTAAAAAATGGTAAAAATGACTTTAAAAATTATCTCATAACATTAAAACCACTATTTAAAACATTTTAATGAAAATATAGACATTAAAGGAAAAAATCCCCAACCAAATAGAAAAAAAACTCAATTTTCCTTAAAAAAACTATTTCAGACTTTTTATTACATAGAGAGAGGAAAATGGAAGGAAAAAATTTATTTAAAAAAATAACTATATGATAGGAAAATAAATAATATTTATGATATATAGATCATATAATTCCATTATCATATATTTAAGCATAAATAATCCGGATAAAGAGTTATATTGTAATAAAAAACTCTTACCTAAAGTTAGACTTGATTCATATGTTCTATAACCTCCTGTATAATAAATATAAGTTTACTTTAAATTTATACTGGAACTATATTCATACTTATAATACCATATATGGTTTACTTGTAACATATTACTACCCATTTATTAACAATTATTTATTAGAATAAATATTCTCGGTGATAACTATTTCATTTTTTCATGTATGTTTCGATTTAGATGTAATGGTCCTTGATTATTAATCAAGTTTCAATCATCTATAAAATTTTAAACATGATATGAATATTTTATATATTCATTATATACTTATTTACAATTTCTAATAAAATTTATAAATATTAAAATAAATTACATCGTTCAAGAAGAAGGTAGTCTTTACATATGCATGAATGTTTTTTTCATTTTCTTATAAAAAGAAGGAAGTAATAATAAATAATATTTTATTACTATAGAATAATAATTATATCATAATTATTATATATATTTATTAAATCCATAATCATATCCATATATTTGAATCAGTGATGGAAAGTGAATCATATCTCTACATGGAGGCGATAGTCCACACATACACCTGAGAAATAATTTCATTTTTCATTTGAAAAAGAAGAGGTGGAAATGGTTATGAAATCATCATAAAAACATATAATTAAATTTGTGATATTTTATTCACCATTTTATTATGGATATAATAGGTTTATAGAAATTGTAATAAAAATACAATTGAAATAGATCAGTAAAGATTTATTCCTTTTCTTTGAGATGCATCTTTTGGATTACACCTCAAGACATGAAATATTAGTCTTAGAATAATACTAGGTGATCTAGGATTAAGGGAATGAATGTAGTAAGTTTTATTTGGAAGGTTTTGGTAGATCCAGAAAGATAAAATTTCATATGTGAGGATAATAGGTTTCCCTTTATAAGTGAGTGAGAAGACACACATGGAATTATTTAAAAGATTTAAATAATATAAATTCATTTTCTTGGAAAAGTGAAAAAAATAGAAAAATATTAAAATTTAAAATAAGTATGGGTATAAATACCATTAAAGAATAATTATTTGACAAATTTATGTGGCTTTATTACCCTTATATCTTAGTTTAACCCCAATAAAACTTGTTCTAACCCTAACAGTGGTAAAAAATATTTATTATTCTTACAATTAATTAAGACCAAAAATAAAAGTGGAATAATTAACAAATTTGGAGGTGAGGATTCAAAATATTTTATATATTTTATAAAACTTAATCTTTTTATGTGCCAAAAATTAGATTTAAAATAATTGTGCAAACCTCAAAGAAAACATGTTTTTAAATAAATGAATTTAGGCCCTAAAAATAAATTTTCATTGATTCCATGCCTAATAAAAATTATAAAGTGAATGATAAATTATTTCAATGAATATATAACATATAAATTTGATTAAAAACAATAAACAATAATGATTTATTTAATTAATTATGATAAAAAAATTACACAAATAAAAAATAGTTTTAGGAAAAAATAATCTTTTACCTTAAAATTATTTTATCTATATTCTTAACCTTTAGATAAATAATGTATGTATGATTAGTCATATATTACTAATACATTAAAATCCCTTTTAAATGGTGATTAATATATTTTTTCATATAAAAATTCATAACACACAGAGAAATATATTTTTTTTTATCAAAAATGATCTTGTAATCATGAAATTATTTTATTAAAAAGTAATAATTATTTATTAGGCATTAATCAATAAATTTTAATTTAAGAAAACATTTCTATATATATTTAATTATTTTGTTAATCTTATTCATTCTCACAAATCCAACAGCTAGGTTATAATGGTATATCATATCACTTGTTCATTTAAAATCAACATTGCATATAACGTAAGTTATTGACTAATTTGTGTTTATTTGAAAGGAAATACCTATAAAATCTTAGGATTTTGCATTTTACCACACTTAAAATGAATTTAATCCTCAAAATTCCATTAATATGATATAAACAAATGAGGATATATCTGTATTATCACATCCTCAAGTCAATGGTCTAGATATAATTTAATATTTTATGACTAGTATGTATGTCACACCTTTCTCTATAATCATATTTCATCTATATCTATAATGAAAAAAACACAACTGCTAAATCTGGGTCAATGGTTTGGAAATTTTGATCAAAACACTTTAATTGATGAGTAGAATAGTCTATCATAATAAAATTCTGAATAAGAATGAATCCCAACCCCTTCTTCACTTCATTATTATAAATCACAAGATCCTATTTACTATAGGATAGTGTGAACACAGGTGAACGAGACAACCTGATATTTTATTCCATTAAATTTTATTTACATTCATCAGTCCAAAGGAACTTAACTCCCTTTCAAATTAACTTTGTGAGTGGATTAAAATATCATGGTAAATTCTTCACAAAGTTTCGATAATATCCAATCAATCTAAGAAAACTTATGATCTCAATCATAGTGGTTTCTCTAGTAAAATGTTTAATAACTTCCATCTTTAATAGATCTGCCAATATACCATCATTTGAGATTATATGACCCAAAAATAAAGCCTTTTGTATCTAAAATTCACACTTGGTAAACTTTTCATACAACTTCCCCTACCTTAGGGTCTTCAGAAAAATCCTCAAGTGATATTTATTATCTTCCTTAATCTTGGAATATAGAATAGTATCATTAATAAATATCAACAAATAATGATCAAGGTAATCTATAAATACTTTATTCATTAAATCCATGAATATATCAGGGGAATTAATATGACCAAATGGAATAACTATAAATTAATAGTGTCTATACCTCATATGGATGGTTGTATTAGGTATGTCTTTACTTTTGAACTGTAGTTGATAGTGTCCAAAACAAAGGTCAATCTTTGATATGTATTGAACTCCTCACAATAGATAAAAAATCATAAATATAGGGAAGATTATACTTAATCGTGATCATGATCCATTAATGTTCTTGATAATCAATGCAAATTCATATTAATACATGTTTTTTCTTAGAAAACAATAAGTTCACCCAAAGGTACCTCAATTATCTAATTAATACCCTATCAATATTCTCCTAGTGTTACTTATTCAATTCTAATAGATCATTCTGATCCATTCAATATTGGATCTTTGAATTAGGTGTTGCACCACGTATGAGTTCTATAAAAAACACAACTTCGCGATTTAGAAGAAGACTATGTAACTATTCCATAAATAAATCAAAATACCCATTCAAAAGGTATATCTTTGAAGTTTATTTTCTCCCATACCATCTGAGACTAATACCCCCTTTGAATATGAATCAAGACACATCCAATGGTTTTATTTTCAACTATAAGTTAATATTTATCCTCTCATCAATAAATGGTCATATATTAGTTTAGAATATCAAATTTGACTTCCCTACATTAGTAATTGATATGGTCAATATATAAAGAAAGCCAATATGTGCCTATAATTACATGAAATTCAACTAGAGATATAATAATGATATATTTAAGAATCACCTTCTCACAAAATTTTATCAAATAATAATGACAGATATGAGATGCGGTCATCATGAAATTAAGAGTTTTCAATTATAATTCAATATATAATCATTGTGGTATTCATGTGATACCCTTAATAAATTCTTTACATATAAAAGAGTGGATAGATTTAAAATAAAATAAAATACTTGTAGCTCTAGAGTGAATGATAAGTGTACCTTTCACTACTTCATTATCATATGTTGCATTTACAACAACGATTGCATGAGATTTACCTTTTCCTCAAGGATTAAGATGTTATTGAAATCGATCATAATCATTAACCCTTGGATTCGAGCACTAGTTAGAATAATTATAAATACCCTAACAATGGTATCATGTACATGGTGGTTACTTTATTATATTATCACTAGATACAAGTTATCAAATCCAAAAGGACCAAAAAATTTAGTAGTATTGGTTAGCTAAATACATACAAGAATCTCATATTACATTTGAAAACATAAAATGAAACATATTATTTTATTTTAGGACACCATTATTATCTCTAGAATATTCATTCATATCATTCATATTGAACTTCTTAGCATACTAGGGAATGGAACACAAATAATGGATAAGATCATATGCTTGGGAAGACTTATGTACAGTAAAAGATATCATGAATAAATATGGCATAATCAATATGGCATGGTAAATAACCGAAAACTCAAATCACGTAATCAATAAATTGAGATTTAAAAGTATTCTGGCATAAATAAATGTTGATTAACTAATATCATATAAATAATCACATTAGATTGTAACTTATCCGTGGATATCATAACTAATAAAATAATTACATGGATATCAATAAATGATTTTATAATTATGGTATTTATAATGTTGTACATTTGGAACTTACAATCGATTCCTTGTGCCAAGAAATATAAAAGTACTATCAAAGCCTCATGCCAATACATCTACATAAATAGGTAAATACTTTTCTAAATATCAATTCTATTTTGTCTCATGACACCTACCAATACATTGAGGCACTATATATTTTCATGTCCCACCACTCGTATAATAAGTCCAATGCATTCATCATAAGAATAAATAATACAACTTAATTAGTATGCCTTAAAAAATCATTAATTATCTATATTGGATGAACTAGAATATGGATTTTCAGTACATTAATTATTAAAAATGATCATAAACCATTGAAATAAAGAATAATGATCGTATCATTAAAAAATATCCCCAGTGGAGTATAAGTAAAATAAATGGTTATTGTCATTGATGAAAATAAATATCATAAAAATATTATTAGAAAGATTCTTTAGGATAAACCCATTTTTAATTTCAAAATCACTTTTGAAGACTAAAAATTTCCAAAGAAATTGTATAAAAATCCTTTAAAAAGAACCATGGAAACTTGTAAAGGAATCTTCTAAGTATTGATTGGTCATGATTATGGGAAATTTATTTCATGTTTAGTATACTGAAAAAATATTCCTTTCATATTTTCGGTAAAAACTAAAAAAGTACCTTGTTCGGAAAATAACAAGAATGTTCCTTTTAAAAAAACTATAGAAAGGCATACCCAGATAAAATAACTTAAAATTAATATTATAAAAGTAAAAGAAATATTTAAAATATTTAAATAAAAATACGGATATGGAATAAAAATATTACCAATCGGATAGAAAAGAATATATCTTTTCCTGAAAAACATTCTTTTAGTATATTGAGTACTTAAAAGGGAAAAATGAAAGGAAAAGTTATAATTTTTAGAAATAAAAAAGGAGAATAAAATATATTTCTTTTAAGATAAAAATATAAAATATTCCCCTAATGGTGACTTAAATATAAATAATCTCGAATAATGATGAGATTGTGAAATAAACACTTAACACCGGTTCAAGTTTCTTCGTATGTGTTCAAACAACCTATATAATAAATATAGATTTATTATAAATCTATTTTATAACCATAATCATATATTACATACCATATATGATTTAATTATTATAGGTTTAGGACACAATGGAATCATGTAAAGGGTCGTTCCCAACTTTTCTTTTTTACCATGACAAATGATCAATTCGAGATTTACACAAGGATAAACATCATGATCTATCGAAATGAATCATATAATATAGATAAGGGATAAACTTTCAGCACAAAGAGAGAGGATCATCACATATTATTTATAACTAATTTAATTAAATAAAAAATTACTATGATGTAATTATTTATTTGTTAATGTATCTGAGAAAATATATTTGTTGTGTCATTGTTGCACAATATGAATCAAATTATATTCCCTCTAGAAATGATCCACACATGTCCCACAAATCTCCTAACATTGTCGTGGGATTCTCTGGGTGCTAGCACATCAGATCCAAGGGCTTGTATCATCCCCATTTGATCACCTCAAGAACCGCCTAAAATTCCTTCTCATGGATCTCTCTTGACTCAATATTGGGAGGTGGAGGAAGATCACACTCCATTCTTAGGAGCGTTCTTAGAGAAGGTAGCTTTGTAGGTCTTGAGAGGATTCTCCAAATCTGTTGTGCACAACCAAACAAATGAATAGGCATATTTAGAAAATAATATAATTGGGTTTATATATCACAAGGGTTAAAATAAAATAATTGTATTAGTGTCCTTTATTATTTATTTAATCCCTATAGAACCCTGTGTTAAATAATTATATTATTATTATTATTTATCGACATGCACTTAACTTGAAAATTTAATTAAATATTATTTAATAAAATAATATTTATTATTTATTATTTATCAACAGACCATGAAACTCTATCTATCATTAATTCATAATATTTATCATGCCTTGAATAATGACTATTTATTTATTAAATAAATACCACTAAATTATTTTCTAATAATTATATAGATATTATATTTTCTAAATAGAAAAAAAATATTTATATGTGATAAAGCATACATGAATAATTATTAAACCAAATCTAGAAAAAATATTTATTCAACTTGTTAAATAATAAATAATAATATATCATTTAACTAAAATAATAGATACACTTAATGTGTGACCCTCTAGGCCTCTATCTTAGTGGAATTAAGAAAAACAGCCTCAAGTCCAAGGTTATCGTCTAGAAATAAGCCAAGGCACCCATAGAGAAAGAAGTTAATTTTTTAATGACATGATACCTAATATGAATGTTTACTATTTAATGTAATTCATTTATCATTATATCTCAAATCAAGAAGGTTGAATGTTGGTACCATCAACCTATGATCTTGATGTCTCTTTCCTTGACTTCTTGAAAATTAAACTATCCTATTGTATACCATGGCCAATGGTTTATTTAGGCTATATCATTTCTATAAAAGGGCCTAAGATATCAACTTCTATTAATGAATATAATGGAAAAATCCTTTCTCTCATTATTCAATAATGAAATATTACTTGTGATGCACCCAACATATCCTACCTCACTGTGAACATCTTTTGTCACGGTTTTCATCAATACATCAAAGTACATGACTCACAATAATAACTGATAACAATAATAAATTATAAATTAAAATACACATGTTTGCATACAGGAACATCCAATAACACATATAAATATAGATTTCCTACAAGAGGGTCTTGTTCAAATAATATCCTATAGGATATTACCAAGCGCATGCACTATGTGAAGGTGTCTCAAAATCCTAGGAGTCTATACCCCTGATATCATATGTCATTTGTGTTTATCAAATGATATAATATATCTGTAGAACATATATTTAAAAATATTTGTGTAGCACATTCAGTTTCTCATCATATTGGGGAACTACTATGACCTTTCAGTGGGAAAAAACTCTTGAGAAATTATCACTTACTATCTACATATAAGAAAAATCATGATGTGATTAGAAGTTTATTAATATTAAAAACTATGAATATAGGTAATCATAAGGTACACAGAAGCTAGTTCTAGGGAACCAACTCCAATAGACTCCCACTTATACTAGACTCAACTACTAACAACCTTCAGTCCACTAACTCTCACATGATACTCATGATTCTGCTGAGATAAGATTTTAGTCAAGGGGTTTTCCAGATTATATTTTGTGGGTACTCTTCATACTATAACTTCACCCCATCTGATGAAAATACCTCAAGAGGTGATAATTATGAAGTATACTCTTTGCCTGTTGGTGTGACCTTGACTATTTTTCAAGATCCACCATTGTAGTATTATTACAATACAATAAGATAGGGTATTTAATTCTAGGTACCAAATAAAGTTTATAGATAAAGTTTTGAATCAAAATTTATTCTTTTACTACATTGGAAGTCGCTATACACTCGAACACTATTATATAATCGGTGAAGATTGTCTACTTTGAACTCTTCCAGCTCACAACTCCTCTGTTGATACATAAAATATATCCTTACTATGACTTCAGGTCATTATAACCTTTCAAAAAGCTAGCATCAATATAACACTTGATGGCTAAATCCCCATCTCCTCCATACACCAAGAACATATCCTTAGTTCTTCTCAATACTTATGGATAGCCTTAATAGTATACTAATTTTGTTATCCTCGATCTACTTAATATCTTCCTAACACACTCAATGGATAGGAAATATCAAATATAGTACATAAAAGTGATCTTATCACCAAATTTTATGGGATCTTACTCATTCTTTCTTTATCATGTTTTGTTTGAGGACTCATTTTATTATAAGGATGTAAACAAAGTGACACCGAAACCAATCCCATCTGGGATTATTCCATAGTAAATATCTTTAATATCTTGTCAACATATGTACTTTGACTTAGTCTAATAAGTATCTTGGATATAACATGAATGATCATGATCCCAAGATTTTAGGATTCTTAAAATAAGTCATTCATAGACAAACACTTGTTTAACCAGTCCTTAATAGACTATAAGACTAGTATGTCATTTCCAATAAGTAATATGTCCTCAACATATACTACTAGGATAATGAACACATTTACACTAAACCTCTTGTAAAAATATGTCTCATATTTATTCTTAATAAAACCAAATTACTTTATGAACACATTTACACTAAACCTCTTGTATAGGTAATATCCCTTTATTTCCTTTGGATACCCTATAAATATACACTTTTTTCTCTTGGGTGATAGTTTGTAGCTTAATAAGGCCTTAACAAATGCCTCACAACCTCATACATGTGTATTCAACAAAATAGGATTCTTTCCGCTCCATAACTCAAAGGTAATTCTATTTTCCACTTTAGTTGGAACTCAGTTTAATGTGTATGTCAAAGTTTGTAATGCATATCCCCAAAAGGGTAATATAATATTTTCATGACTCACCATTGATCTTACCATGTATAACAAGGTATGGTTCCTCCTTTCACTAACACCATTTCACTGTGGTGGATAAGGTAGACTGAGTTAAGATAGAATTCCAAACTCCTATAAAAGGTCAACAAACTCTTGGATAAGATATTCAACACCTCGATCCGATTGGAGATTCATTATATTCTTACCAAGTTGATTATCTAATTAATTCTTGAATTCTGTGAATTTTTAATTGGAATCAGACTTATAACTCATTAAGTAGACATATAAATATATACTCAAGTCATTATTAAAAGTTATAAAGTAAGAATATCCACATATATCTTATACTGTAAATGGTCCACACACATCTGTGTGTACCAATCCTAGAATATCTATGTCCCTTTTACCTCATCCACTAAATGGTGGTTTGGTCATTTTTCCTTATAAACAAGCTGGAATCTTTCAATTTTTTTTTGCTCAGATGATCCTAAATAATCATCTTGATAGTACTTTATCAAATGGTTCTCATTTACATGACCAAGATGGTGATGCCAAAGATGGGTGTTATATGAGTCGTGTGAACATGATTAGTTATCAATTTCGAATACTTGGTTTTTGTAATTTAATACATAAACACTATTATTTAAATGTTCCATACCATAACATATGTTTCCCTTATACAAGAAACAAATTTTATTTCCAAAAGATAAAATAATCCCATATGTGTCAAATCATGATACAGAAATTATGTTATTGGTAATCGTAGGTACATAATTAAAATATTTTAAAACCAAAATCATTCCCTTTGTATATTTAAGGTGTTAGTCACCAATGGATAGGGTACCCTGCCTCGCTCTATTATCAACTCTCAGATCCACCTCTCCTCTAGAAATCTTTCAAAATCTAATCCATTCCTTTATTTGGATATATATATATATATAATCCCCACAAAATGTATTTAATACCCAATGTGTAGATATTGAAATATTACACTTGATAACAAACACACCTTTATATTTCCCTAACTTTTGGGTGAAGTTCCTCTTCCAGTGGCTTGGCTTGACACATGCAAAAAAATACTACCTATCTTTCCTTAACTTACCTATGGATATTCCTCTTCTTGTAAGAATGGTGCTCATGAGAGTTAGATTGTTTATACGTCTTGGTTCCCTTTTCCTTGTTCTTTCTTTTCTTATTTACCATAAAGACCATGGGTTTATCAAGCCCCATGTCCTTATCCACTTGGTGAATCAATGTAAGAATTTATGAAAGACTCTACTCATTATTTCTCATGTTTTAATTAACAATAGAACAATAGAAGGTATTAGGAAGTGATGAAAGTATGATATCTATACAGAACTCATCAAGGAATTTAATCCTTAAGATGTAAAAGAATTCATTATAGTTAATAATATTGACTGTATGAGTCCTTACTAGAAAAGAATCTCCGAGATTAGTTATGAAAAAATCATTGGAGATCTTGTACTTCTCTTGTCTCACCTTCTCTTGATAGAGATCCTGAAGGTGATACATTTTACTATACACATCCATGTCCTTATGTTACTTCTAAATATTTTTGGGCATGGATGATATCACAAACATTGAACATCGGTGGAATCATTCAAATGTTTCTCATTGAGTTTTGACTCATCATCACTGGCCTCATTTATAGGAGATTTATGAAAAGGTTATTCAATCACATATAATTTCCTTTCATGGTGAAGGATGAAACATAAGAATATTTTACATTCTTGTAAATTCATGTTGGTGAGAAGTTTTACCTTCTCAAATATGGATCAAAATGATATGATTGATGTCATTTTAATATTGTTTCAACAAAATAAGATAATCAAAATTCAAGTACTTTATCTCATAAATTTAGACAAATAAATAAATATTGTATTTATTAATCTCCCTCTATTTTATTGAAACACAATAACCCTTGTCATTAGTTTCAAAATATCTTATTTCTTATACATCTTAGTGGAAAGGATCCATATTCCCCTTCTCATTACCCAAGCTTTGGTTGGTAAAGAAACTTGAATGGTTTTAGGTAGGCATTCCAAATTACAACTGCATTAACTCACAGTTCCTTGATCCCCTGAGTAGACTCCCCAATCTTGAAATCCTTAAAATGGATTTCCTCAACCTTTTCCTCTTAGTTATACTAAGTCCTACTTTTGGGGTCAACCCTTTATGTGAACTAATTTAAGTCGACCCAAAAATTCGAGTTAGAATTCCCTAATAATTAAAAGCACCCCATCTTTGGATGGACAATCACTTTGAAATATGGTTATATTTTAACTGAAGTAGTGGAAGGATATACTAACTTAATTTATATAATTGAGGGATTTTATCCTTTTAGGAATAAATTTAAAATTATTATATTTATTACATACTTGTTTATATTAAGTGGATTTACTTAAGTGATTAACCATGTCTTGGATAATATTTATGCATAAGACAATTTATTTTAGTTCTATATATCAGGCTCCTTAATTTCATTAAATTATGTGATCACAACCAAAAATACATAACGAAATAACCATGAAACTTGATAGAAATAAAATAATAAAGAGTTATTATTATGAGTGTTTACGAATTGTTATTCTATCTAGAGGTTGATAAACTGACCACTCACCTGGGGGGAAAAAACTTTGAACCAATTAAGGTTCATTTTTTTATTTTCCATCTATCTGCCAATGCATTTTTCATGGATTTTTTTCCTCAGTTCCAAACATGAACTACCACTACTATATTGGGAGCTTCATCCATTACATATGTTTTTTCTCACACGCAGGTGAGTGAAAAGGGTTTACCTAAAATAAACCATAGGAATCCAGGCCCTATAGAATTAGAGGATAGAAGGCACGTAGTACAATAATTTAATTTAATAATAATTCAAATGAAAAAAATCACATACAAAATTCTGGTCTATGTTCATGATCATCCACAAGCATAAAAGGAATTATGCATTTAATAAAACTAGTATTAAATTATTAATCATTATTATTTAATATAAATCATACTCAAATCAATTAATTGTCAAATTAAATTAATCATTTATTTTATCTTAATTTTCACCCAAATTTTCTTGAGATTCTCATCCATTATAATTTTAAACAAATTAAATAAATTTATTTAAAATTAATGGTGTACATAAATGTAACTTGGAGGCAACGCGGTGAATACCCATCTGATTCTACCCAACATTTATTATACTTGTATACTACTAACTCTTTTGACATATGTAATACACGACTTATCATATACTTTATTGATGTGTAATATCAACTTAATGATTATGAATTACATGGTTTTTCATTCACGTGTTATGCTGAAATTAACAGAGTAAAAATGGTAATATAATTCATAATTGATATGTTGATCTGAAAATTACACAGATATTAATTAAACATATATATATATATATATATCAAAAACCTATCACAAGGTATGTCTTGTCAACTTAATGACCACATCTGAGAACATGTTGATAAGGTTAATATAGTATAATAAATAAATTTTAAATCTTCATAGTTTGGTATATGTACATGACATATACAGGTGAGCTAAATGGTATGTACATCTTTCACAGTGTATCTGGGACATAAGCCTAAGGAATCAGCATGTAAATTGTGCCTTAGAATAATGGAGTACACTATGTGTATAAACAACTACACAGTGTTTTAACTCAGAGTTACATGGTCACTAGTCAGGTAGTCCATGTATGGTAATACACAGACCATCTGTGAATCAAAATAACTACATGTCATGTATATGGGATAAATGGAATGTAATCAGGATGACCATGTACTAGGATATCCTAGTCAAAACATGTTTTAAGAATTTACTACACCATGTGTAATCAATAGACACAGTTTGAGTAATTTCTGAATTAACTCATGGTACATTGAACACAAGTATACAAAGTGTAACTCTGGTTACATGGCATGTACTCCTTTGTTTTTTGGCCAAAATCCTCGTCACCTTTAGAAGACTTCCTAGATTTTATTTTATTCATAAAATTAATCTTCTCAATTAGAACTATGAGAAACGAAGAAGGAAGAATCAGATCTCACAATTCAAATTTAAAGAATGATTAAACTTGAATTTAAAAACTAAATTAAAATGAATAAATCAATCAATGGTCATTAAATATTTATAAATAATTATGTGACCCCTCTAATACAATTTATAGGTTCTAGGAACATGGGAAGAGAGCGATGGTTCATACCTAACTTTTCTTCTTTCCATGATCAATGATCAATCTAAGATTATAAAATGATAAACATCATGATCTACATAATTGAATCAAATAATATAGACAAGGGATGGAATGATGAAACAAAGATAGATGATCATTATAGATAATTTATAACTAATTTAATTAAATAAATAATTATCATAATGGAATTATTTCTTAGTTTATGGATCTAAAAACAGATCTGTCTTGTGTCGTCTTTGCAGTGTATAAATCAAAGTACATTCCCCCTAGTAGTGTCACACTTGGATTTTTATTTTACCTCTTAGATATCATTCGTTTTTGGGTTTCAACATTTCTCTCGAGAACTGGGGGTGATGGGTCTAAATTTGTTAAGTAATTATTCCATTTATATTTGTTCTAGATTTATCCCTTGGGTTGAATTTGTATTTTTAGAGAAAATGGGAAGTTTGGGCCAAGCAGTCAGTGGAACACGGTCGGTGCACGGTTAGTAGAAATTGTGCACCCCGGTCCAGGTTACCATGTGGCTGGTTGGAGTTGTCGAATAGAAGTTACCACATGTCTTACAAACATCTAGTTAGGTAGTGTAGGATAACAGTGTATTAGGTACCTCTTATATGGAGAGAGGGGAATGATCACTACACGGTTTGAAAAACTGTGTGGGCTAGACGTGCGTGTTTTCCAGGTCATTAAAAACTTTAAAATCCCATTTGTTTCCTCTAAATACTTATACCAAAATCCCTCATTTCTTGACCTATTCATCCTTCACATCCCTAGGAGACACAATCTTCTCCTCTTGGATCCCTTGGGCTCACTCCTTTTGGTGTATTAGGTGTGGATTTTTCAAAGAAACATCAAGTAAGTGATTTCTCCTTTGGTTTCATTATTTCTTCAAGGGGTTTCTTCCCCATTCCTTGGGTTCTCAATTTCTTGTAGGGTGATTGACATAGAGAGGGTTAGATATTCTATTTTTAAGTGAGATATTAATGATTTGTGTTCAATATTTTCTTCATAGTGTCTTGTGATGGTGTGGTTTTTGGTTTCACACCATTTTCCAAAAGTTTCTACACTTGAGGTTGACAGTTCCATGCCCTGACATTACTAGATGATTTTAATATGATTTTTTATATATTTAAATGTGTTATATGGTTCATTTTGGGGTGAAAAATACATTTTTTTCGGTGTCTTTTCATGCATATATGATGAAAGTTAATTTTTTAAAGTAAAATAGTATTGTTTTCTGTATGTTTCATTGTAATGTTTTTTAAAAGGGGTTTATTTCTTCTATGAAAGTCATTAAATGGGATTTAAAAGGGATTTAAAGTTTCAAATGATTTTTCCAAACAAAATGAGTTTTGATGCATGTTGGCTTCCTTATAGTGCACTTTTGATGTGAATTATGAGATGTATAAATGAAGGAAAGTATGTTTTAAATTCAAATTGGTTTGTGTGTAGATTTTAAGGGGTATTGGCCCATGAAATTTTTTAAATTTATTATATTACTTTCTTTTGATAATTTCAAAGGGGTTTTATGAACTATACAAGTGCTGTAAAAATGTATTTGGAAATGTTTTGGTGTGTGTAAAATGGGGAAGTGGTTTGGTTTATGGAAAATTGTGATTTCAAAGTGTATTTATAATGATTCTAATGTGTATTTAAAAATGGTGGTATATGTGTCTTGTGGACAAAGAAATGATCAAAGAGGGAATCTTGTGTATCTAAATGGAAAGATTAGAACTAGTACACTAGTGATACATAAGTGGATTTTCTTGGATTCACTTAGCTGGATTAAGGATTAAAACACTAACTAAACTATGATAATTATTGTTCGCCAGTCAAATTTTGGATGTTTCTACTCTCTAGTGACTTGTGTATGAGGAAGCTGACAGTTTTGGTTTTATACCACGTTTCACTAAGGTATGATGTTCTACTATCCCACTCGTGTTATATTACCCCTAGGGATTCACCCATTCTGATCTCTTGTGACATGAGACTTATGTGATGTGGTGTCATTTATCAGTATACGGTGGACCTTGGGTGTAATTCATTTTAATGAAATTTTATTTTAGTAAAATATTCCTTTTGAAATTTTACCATTAAAGGTATATTTTAAAAAATGGGTCCTTGAGAATGGTTTTTCCTATAAATGATTTTCCTAGAAATGTTTTGAAGACTTTTGTAAAAATGTGCATGTTAATTTGTCTTTTAATGTTGTGTCATGGAATCATTTATTTCTTGTTCCATCCTACTAGGACGTGGATCACACCCTACATTCACCTTTTAGTGTATGTAGACTTCTTTTGTATGACTCGGGTAATGGAAAGGTGTGTCGTGATGGTGGCTTGGGTTTCCAGTGTTCCATATAATGTAGGTGTCAATACTAGTGGTGGATTGAGGGTGATACTCCTCTTTTTGAAAAGAGGTTATTGGGTTATTTTTATGGTTTCCTTTTCATTGTTGTACTTTTGGTTAGTGTTTAAATTTTTAAAACCTTGAATTTGAAAAATTATGGTGCCTTGTTTGGATTTGGTCATTTATCATCATGTTATTGATTTTTGTTAGTTTTTTATGTCTATATAATCAGTTAAATAATTTCCAAAGTATATTATTGATACCTAATAACTAGTTTTCTACCCATGGGTATTGGGAACGCCCTTCAGGATATGCCATGTGCCGGGTTAGGTGTCAGGTTATATGGATCTCTTTCTTGGTTCATGAAAAAATTGTATCAGAGGTAATGGTTGGATATTTTGGGTCATGTTATTTGGGGAATATTCTAGATAGATCAGAGTTAGGCCTATCAGGGCTTGATGTACAGGTTATGATTAGGGTTTCTGGAAAGCATTTTTTGTGATGGGGGACAAGTTTCCTTGGAAAGTCGGGTTTTATTTGGGTTTTTTGTATCTTTCGGGTCATTTTGTGTTTGGGAAATGAAAAGATAGTTGGGTTAATGGTATTTGTGAGCTCTAAGGTCCTGGTAATCTATATAGATCAGTGGAAATGACCCTATAATATTTTTCAGGATTATGGTATGATTTTTGTATGGCTACCAACCATATGGTCGAGTCACTCATCAATACTAGTTTCCCTTTAAGAATTTTTTGAAGTCCCCTGTCAGTCTAAAAATTGTTTTATATCATCCTTGATTTTGGAAATTTTTTTGAGAACCCCTATTTTGGAAACCATAAAAATTGGATTTTAAATCACAAATGGTTTGGATTGGGGAAAGCTGGAAAATGAATTTTTAAAATTATTTTGAAGGAAGCTTTTAGAAAAGTGTATTTTTATGAAATAGTCTCTTTCTAAATAGGGATGATTTTAACAAAATTGGATTTTTATAATCAAAATATATTGGTTTTTAAAATTATTTATTTGAGAAATAAGGGTTAGTTTTGAAAAGGGTTTTGAAAAAATTGTTTTAAATGAGAGGAAGTGAGTTTTTAATCAAATGGGATTTGGTGGAATTATTTTTGTTATGTTTCTGAAAATATTTTAAAAGGGAATTAATTGGATTTTTGGATGGAATATGTGGTATTTTATTTTGATAAATAATGAAATGGTTTGATGTATAGAGTTTTAAAATGGTTTTTGGCTTAGTGTTTAGTGGAATTTTGAAAAAATTTATCAACTTTTGAAATTTGGAAGTGGATTAAAAAGTTTAAAGGTTGGGTTGAATGTTTTGTTTCGAAAAGTGGAAAAATTTTATTTTGAACTTTGGTATTTCCATGAGTGATCACATGTAGGGATATATAGGAAATGTAGATAGATAATGAAATTAGTGGGTGAGTGCCCAAATTGGTATGAACAGATGAGTACTCGGTAAGGCATGAGAATATACATGTGTGATACTCCATGGAATTCCTTTTGTGAGTGTGCAACCCACCAACCTTGTTTTTCTTTTCAAAATTTATTTTAAATAAAAGGTGTGGAATTTTGATAACTAGTAGTTGTGTGGTATATATGCTTGTAATTTGGGTATAGTATTGTGGGATGTTTGTAGTTTGATGACTCTTCTGGTTTGAATGGTATTTTATGTTTGAGATTTTTAGATGATTTGGGTTTGAGATAATTGTTGGTGTGTCCTTTTGAAAAATGTTTTGGGAATATTTTGAGTTGGTTTTCTTGTGTATTTGAAGCCTTTTGAGGTGATTTTTTTTGAATGGGTGGGTTTTATTGGGTCCTCGCTTCTTTTTTGGGTAGTGTACACACCCATAAAAAATGGTGCATATTCAACATGCAGCTATAGATGGTTCATCCTTTCCATAACCTCCCATTTATCAATAAAGTCTCTATTATTGAGATTTTGAATGTTATCCACCTTTATTTCTTGGTGAAGTGGATCCTCTCAAAGTAGAAGAGTGGATATGAAAAAATATAAGTAAGACTTAGTTTCTTTGAGTTGTCTATGTCCTTAAAGATGAATATTTTCACCTCTATGTTTGAACGTTCTGTCTGGAAATAGTAAAGGGAAATTCTAGCGGTGAGATTGGAAAGAGGATCGAGACTGTTGGTGTTGATTGCGGTGTTAAAAGGCCCCTAAATCTTTTATCGACCTCCTTAAGCATGGGATCAATCTATGTCATCATTGCGGAAATACTTTTCATAAAAAATTATTACATTTGTTTTTTGAAACAAGGAGACATTTGGGGATCAATTTAAATTCCCTTTATTTTAAATGCTTCTTTGTTAGTAATGGTTAGGTTTAGTACGATTTTCTAGTGTTTCATTTTTTGATCAAGATGTGAAAGTTAGATTGTGACTCTTTTGAGAACATCTATTTCAATGGAAGTGTGTTTTATCTTAGGAAATCTAAAATTCTATGTTCTAAATGGTGGTGTCATTAATGTATTATTTTTTCTATTGCTTCTCATTAGAAGTGAAAGGGGATGATTTGGGAGAACTTTCTAAGTTTTGGGCATGGTGAGAGTTTCATGTCAAAGAAAAGTTAGTCCTGTAGGGTTCCGTGCTCATTTAGTTCTAACTAGAGTGTTGTGTGGATGCACATGAAACCAAGGAAAGTGTTCTGACTAGAGATCATCAACTCTTGATAGTGAGGTAAGAGATGCTTCAAACATCAGGGCTCTACCCATAGTCCCCAAAGTGAAGCTGGTGTGTAGTCAAGAATCCCCAGGATGTGAGGGAACCTGTTTTATCTTTTTTCTTTAGTTTATTAACTGGATATAGTTTAAACATATTGGTAGTTGTTTTATCTTTAATGGTCCTGTTTTGTGGAATGGAAAATAGAGGCCTCATTCCCTCATCGTGGCCATGTGGGTTTAAATCTCCTTTTTGGTTGTGAGTTGGTAGTATGGTCTCGCATTATTTAAATTTTGATGGTTGTGCCTCTTCATATGTGAATCTTCATTTTGTTAGCCTCTGTGGAGAATTTTGGGTTATCCCACATCGGGTTTCCCATCTTAGTTCAATTTTATCAGTTCTTAAATTGTGTGAATACCCATCGTGGGTATTTTTGAAATTACTTCTAGAGTGAAGTAGTGTTAGTTCATTTTTATAATGGGGAGCCCATTTGGGCCTCCCTGTGTTAATACTATGGTGTATTTTTAGTGTTTCATTGGTAGTGGTTATTCTCATTTTTAGCTATTTAATTCCAAGTTCCTTATATGGGTAAACATTGGGGTTAGAGTGTTCCTAGAGTTTTGGTGGAAATAAGTTTTTAGAAGCGTTCATTGAGAAGTGGTTTGAGTTTGTTTGTTCATTTTGGGTAAATGGAAAGATTTTAGTTTGATAATTTTTAAATTGATCCTATATTAAAAGGTTATATTATGTGGTGGTGAGTATTCATTTTATTTTGATCGATCAACTATAGGTGTTTCAGCTTTTGGGGACATAAGTCATATGGTATGGAGTCAATTTTGGCCAACCAATTTCAAACTTTTGAACCTTTTTTCTATTGGGGGTGTTCTTGTTATCTTCTAATTTGAGGTTCATTAGAAAACTCCTTAATCTATGGAGGAGAACTGGTTTTTATTTTTTGATCAAGCATTTTTGTGAATTTATGTGGGAGAAAATCATTATGGTGGAGATAATTGGCACACCCGGGTTTTTATTTTCACTCTTGGATCAGGTTTGTTTTTGGGTCTCGACTTTTCTCTTAGGAACTGAGTGTGATTAGTCTGATTTTTTTTGATATAATTATTATATTTATATTTTTCTATCTTTTCCCTTCTATTTTATTTACTTTTTTGGAGAAAAATGGGAAGTTTGGACTAAGTAGTTAGTGGCGCACAGTCGGTGCTCGGTTAGTAGAAACTGTGCGCCCCAGCCCAGGTAACTAAGTGGAAGGATGGAGTTTTTAGAAAAAAGATACTGCACAGCTTGTGCATGGTTAGTCTGGTCATTTTGGTTAACCATGTGATAGGTTCCTCTTAGACATAGAGGGTCCCATAGTCAACACATGGTTTGAAAAACTGTGTGGGATAACCAAGTGAGATGTCCAAGTCATTAAAAAAATATAAAATCCCCTTTGTTTCCTATCGATATTTAACCTTAAATCCCTTATTTATTGACCCATTCATCCTCCCCAGCCCTAGGCACCCCCATATCCTCCTTGTGTCTCCCATGGCCTCCCTAATTTTGGTGGATTTGGTGTGGATTTATCAAATAAACATCAAGTAAGTGATTTATCCCTTGGTTTCTTCTCTTTTTATAGGGTTTTCTTCATTCTTCCATAAGTTATTAATTTTTAATGAGGTGTTTGACTTAGGGAGGGTTCAATTTTGTGTTTTTGGGTGAGATATTGATGATTTGGGTTCAATGTTTCCATTATTGGGACTTTTGGTAGTTCAGTTGTGGTTTTGAATCATTTTCCATATGTTTTTATGCTTAAGGTAGGTCCTTCCATACCCTAACATTATTAGATGATTTTAATATACATTTTTGTATATTTAAATATGTTATATGGTTAAATTTTGTGGTGAAAAATACATTTTAGAAGTTTCTTGGAATTCATATATGATGAAAGTGAATTTTCTAAAGGAAACATCTATGTGTTGGGTATATTCTATTGTAAAGTTTATTAAAAGGGGTTTTATGCCTTGTGTGGAAGGTGAAAAATGGGATTTCAAAGGTATTTAAAGGTGTAAATGAGTTTTCTAAACAAAATGAGTTTTGTTTCATTTTTTCTTCCTTGTATTTCACTTTTTATGTGAATTATGAGTTTTATAAATGATGGGAATTGTGTTTTAAAGTGAAATTGGATTGCTTTTGAATTTTAAGGGGGCTTGGAACATGAAAATGTTTAAATTTATTATATTAATTCCTTTTGATAATTTCAAAGGGCTTTTATGAACTGTCAAATTGGTGGAAAATGTATTTGGAAATTTTTTGGACTGTGTAAAATGGGGAAGTGGTTTGGTTTTTAGTAAATGGTGATTTCCCAGTGTATTTATAATGCTTGGTATGTGTATGTGAAAGTGGTGGTATGTGTGACTTATGAACTTGTAATTTAGAACAGATGAAAACACAAGTATCTAGGGGAGCTGAATAGAACTAGGGAGCTAGTAATATAGAAGTGGGATATCTTGATTTCACTTAGATGGATTGAAGATTACAACACTAACTAAACTAGGATTATGATTGACTGCCACTAAAATTTTGGACATTTCTCCAGTCTAGAGGATCATGCATGAAGAAGATAATGGTTATGGCTATTATACCATGTTTCAATGAGGTATGAATTTCTAGTATCTCACTCAAGCTATATTTCCCCTAGGTATTTACAAATGGTTCTCTCTTGTAACATGAGACTTATGTGATGTGGTTCCATCTGTCAGTATATAAAGGAAATTGGGTTTATTACATTTTAAATCAAGTTTATTTTAGTGAAATATTTCTTTTTAAATGTTAACTTTAAAATTGGTCTTCTAAAAATGGGTCCTTGAGAATGGATTCTCCTAAAAATTCTTTTCTTATAAATGTTTTTAAGGATTTTGAATAAATGTTCATGTTAATTTGTCTTTTAATGTTGTGGCATGAAATATTTTATTTTGGGTGGAAACCTATTAGGATTGGTCTCACACCCTACATACACCTTTGGGTGTATGTAGAAATTATTTGTATGACTCAAGTAAAGGAAAGGTGTGTCATGCTGGTGGTTTGAGTTTCTAGTGTTCTATATGAGGTAGGTTTCATTGGTAGTGCTTACATGAGGGTGATACCCCTCTTGTTGCATAGAGGTCCTTAGGTTATTTTTATATTTTCCTTTTAGTTGTTATACTTTAGTTTTTGTTTAAATTTTTAAAACTTTGAATCTAAAAAGTTTTGGTGCCTTGGTTTTCTTTGGTCATTCATTATTTTGTTCATGATTTTTGTTAGTATTTCATTTTTATATAATGGGTTAAATCATTCCTAAATTATATTATTGATACCCATGCACTATTTTCTAGCCCGTGGGGAACTAGAATTCCCTTCGGGACATGCCACAGTCTAGGTTATGTATTAGGTTATATGGATATATAGCTTGGTTTGTGACAAGAAATTATCCACTCATATTCCACAAATATTAAAATGTCACTATAGGATTCGTTGGGTGATAAAATGATAGATCCTAGCACTTACATCATCCATCTTTGATCACCTTCACAACTTCTTCCAAAACTTTCTCTTGGATCTTTCTTGACTTGAGAGTGGGAGATGAAGGAAGATCTCTCTCTATTCTTGGGAGCATTCTTGGATAAGGGAGCTCTCTAGGTCTTGATAGGATTCTCCAAATCCATTGTGCACAACCAAACAAATGAATTAGATTGTTAATAAAATAATATAATTGGGTTTATATATCAGTGGGGTTAAAATAAAAATATTTCACAAGTACCCTTTATTATTTATTTAATCCATGTAGAACCCCATATCAAATATTATTATTATTATTATTATTTCTTTAAATTCACTTAACTTGTGAATTAAATTAAATATTATTTAATTAAATAATATTCAATATTTATTATTTCTCTCCAGACTATTAAACATAGTCCTCCATTCCACCATAATATTTATCAGGCCCTGAATAATGACTATTTATTTATTAAATAAATATGATTTCATTATTTTCTAATAAATATATAAATATTATATTCACTAAATAGTAAATAAATATTTATATGTGATCAAGCACACATGAATAATTATTAGACCACATCCAGAAATAATATTTATTCAACTTGTTAAATAATTAATAATAATATATTATTTAACTAATATTCTAGATAAACTTAGTGTGAGACCCTCTAGGTCTCTTTCTCGGTGGCATTAGGCAAATCAGCCTAAAGTCCAAGGTTAGCATCTAGCAACATGATAAGGCACCCATAGAGAAATAAGTTAATGTCGAAACTACTTGAAACCTCATACAAATGATTACTGTGTAATATAATCCATTTATCATAATATCTCAAGCATGTTGCATGTTGGTGCCATCAACCTATGTGCTCGATATATCTTTCTTTGAATTATCAGAAATTGAACTTTCCTATTATACAACATGGCCCTAGATTTATTTATGCTATATCATTTCCATCAAAGGTCCTGAGATATCAACTTTTATAAAATAACATAACAGACAAATCATTTCCCTCATTGTTCATTAATGTAATATTACTAATGATTCACCCAACGTATCCTAACTCACTATGAACATCTATCATCACAGTTTTCATCAATACATAAAAGTACACGACTCAAATTACTCATTAATAAATATATTAAATTATAAGAACCAATACAAACATTCTCATATAGGAACATCAAATGACACATATAAATGTGTATTTCTTACTAGTGGATCTCGTTCTCATAATATCCTACTGGATATTACCAAGGGCATACACCATGAGAAGCAACCTCAAATTCCTTTGAGTATCCACCCCTGTTAGCCTGTATCATTTATGTCTATCAAATTACATAATATATTTATAAAACATATATTTAAGAATACTATCATATCACTTCAATGTTCTCATCATAGTGGGGAACTTCTATGACCTTTCAATGTGACTACTACTCTTGGGACATTATCGCATACCATGTTACGTCGAATAACAATCATGATGTGATAAGAAGTTTATCAATATTAAAAAATATGGATAACGGTTATTATAAAGTAAATATAATTTATTTTTAGGGAACCAACTCTAACAATTATAAAATTTTATCACTAATTTATTAACAATTCTTTATTAAATTCATTGTTTCGGGAAATTACAGATTTTTCACATATGTTTTGGTTCAGCAGTTTTGTTCCTTATACTTTGATCAGTGTTCCACAATATAAATATTGTTAAACATGATATAAATATCGTATATATTCATTATATATAGATAGAGATATTTTTATATATAAATTTTATAGATAGAAAAATTAATTACACCGCTCCTGGAGATGGTAGGTTGTGCGTACGCATGAATGTTGTTTTCCCTTTTCGACAGATAGAACGAAATAAAGTTAAATAATAGTTAACATGTATAGAATAATTATTATATCATATATATATATATATAATTCCTTAAATCCGTCTATATTCCCATATATGTAAATCGAAAAGTAAAAATAATCGCATCACTTCGTGGAGGTGGTGTCCACACGTACGCACAAGTGACGTTTTTGTTTTCCAATGGATTGAAAGGTGAGAAGATAGTTATGATGTTATAATTACATATGAATAATTATGTCAAAAATATAATATATATATATATTAAAACCATTATAATAACCATCTATAAAATATGGTGATGGAAAATAAATTTTATCACTACATGGTGACTGTAAGTCGTGCATACGTACAAATGATACTTTCACTTCTAAAATGATGGAAAATAGGATTGATAATAGTAGTTTCATAATCACAATAACATTTAATTAAATTTAGTATTATTAATTTTTTATTTTATGATAAATACCACAAATTTATATAAAGTATAAGAAGAAGTAAATTGAAATGGGTCGAGTAAGATGGTTACTACTTCTTTGGGAGACCTCCATTAGATTCACTCTTAAAGAACCTAGGGTTGGTATTTTAGGAATAATAGTACCTATAGACTTGGATAAAGATGTTTTTAAGTGAAATCTATAGGGAATGTTAGATCTAGTTTGATAAAATTGGTGTAAATAAGAGAGGGAGGGCTTTCCTTTTATAAGGGAGGGAATGAACTCACTTGGAATTACTAAAAAGATTAAAATATAATTAAGTCATTCTCAACACAAACGCATCCATGTGGACATAGATTTAAATAAAAATTTATAAAGTTATAAATATCATCATTTAATTAAACTTATAGAGTTTTTAGTTCCATTGTGACCATTATCCTTTTTATTAACCATTGGTTAATTAATTTTAACCTTAACCATGATAACAAACTTTTCAACCTTAAAGGGTTATAAATTTACTTATATGGTGAAAATAATCATATTAATATCAATAGGAAAAACTTTTTGAACATATATTATCCTTATTTTCCTATTTATATTTTTTTTATAATTTTTAATTAATTTAATAAAATATTGTTATCATAAAATATCATTATCACTATTTTGACATTATTCATTTACTTTGAATTTAAAGATATCAAGAAAAAAATATAATTTGAAAACAATACTTTAAAAAACAATATAATATTATATATTAATCTATAAAATTAATGTATAATAATAATTCTTCTGAATTGTATTACTTTTAATATTTTTAATATCATTTATTTTATTTTTCCATTAATTGAATAAATAATATGTTAGTGTTGTGTAAGCATTTAAGGTAATTGTATAATCACTAAAAATTTGAAATAAATTACCATCATATAAATAATTTAATTATAAAAAAATAACTTTATGATTCATTCATGACTTATTTTTATCCTTATGTGAACATAAAAGAGAAGTATAAAGTCAAAAGAGTGACTTTTTGTATTTTTCTTTACTTAAAATAATATAATGGTAAATATCAAACAAAATGGAACCAATTGGAAATATTTTGATTATTAGGATTTAAATAGATCTAATACACGCATCCAATTGTATAAAAAGAAGTTTTATTGAAATTTTAATTCCTTATCCTAAATTTTTAATCTTATTTTACACGTTTTACCCTTACTGGGGTGAAAAAAATTACCAAGGTTGTTATTCATAATGACCAAAAAGAAAATTTTTCTACTTAAAAAATTTGAACCTGATGATTCCAAATATGTTATAAATTTTTCATGATTAAATATATATATATATGATTAATAAATGATTTTATGATAAAACCCCAAAATACAACAAAAATAGTTTTTTAGAAAAATTCCATTTTAAGTATGCAAATGTTTATATACCAAATTTAACCATAAAATTGATTCAAATTAACTTATTTATATTACTTATAACATAGTATAGAAATTATACTTTTAAACCATTTTGTAACAAAATATAACTTTGTACAAGCTTGAAAAGAAAATATAATTTTCAATAAAATCAGTATTTTTTCACTATTCATTGGAAAATCAATCTTTTTTGAAAAATACCAAAAATAACACTAAGATAATTTTGATATTATTAATTAGAAAAATTATTTCAATTTTATCAAATAATTTCTATAAAAGTAGAAAAAAAGAAAATAATGTATCAAAAAAGAAATAATATTTGTTTTTTGAAGGAAATATTTTTATAAATCATAATATAACATTACTAAAAACAGAATTCTAATTTACTAAAAATTGATCAATGAAATTATACTGAGTTGGATATTTATATATGTTTAATAATATATTTATTCTAATTCATTCCTTGCAATTAAATGTTTAGGTAATAATGGTCATATTTAAATAATAATATTTTAGTGTTCATTTAATCTCGGTGTTGCATGTCATGTACGCTATCGAATATAATTTTCTTGTTTTAAAATATAGGGGTGTCACAAAATTGTCCATAATTATTGAATTTGAAACACTAGAGTGTGGGTTTTTTATTATATGTATGTTTCTCTCCACTCACATCCTTATAAAATCTATTCCCATCACTTCAGTAATTGATTTCTTAATGACCTTCATTTCTATACTTAAAGTATTTATTAATACCTTTAAGTTAATTTCCTCAATGTTTGTTTCCAAAATTCTAGAATATAATAAGACTCATATTCTACCCTACATGGTTTTTATTATTATAATTTCCATTAAAATCAATCTTAATTTTCTTATCAAATCCATAAAATTGATGGGCTCCTTTGATCTCAATATCTACCTTGAGAACACATCGACTGATTTATTTATAGCTACTAAAGTCTCTTAGGGATAACACTATTTGAATACTTATTTATAAGCAACTAAATAATCAATCAATAATTCATTCATCTTGGATGATAATACCAGAGGAAGTCCTCACAATTATTTTAAAATTTTCCTCATTGGTACTTGTGGATTCCTCATCCTAGTTCTTTATCAAAAGTAATTCCTTATCCATTTTATATGAAGAATGTGAGGAAATTACTTATTTAAAAATGACCTTATAAACCCATCCCACTACATCGAGTCAATTTCTTCTTATTACCTCATGTTCTTGATAAGATTCTTCAATTTATTTATTTTCCTTTAAATTATAAAAAACACAAATAATTTTTCTCTACTCAAAGGGAAATATCATTTTAGTATCAATGATCCATTGCATAGAAATTAATGGATCATTAAAACCACTAATGGAAGGTGGGTGTTACCACATGAAGTATTTAATATAAATTTTTTTTCTCCATTCATCATTTGAAATATAATCATGATTCATGGCTTGATAAAGTTTCATAAGCATACCAATGATATTTTTCATTCCAGATCCTATAACAGTCGGTTTCTCATGAGGAAACTCATTTCATTATTCTTCAAATTAATCATTTAAATAGTTATTTTTGGATATTTACATCGAAAAAAACTAAAAATTATATTATGATCAATAATAATCATACTAAAAAAACATATATTCCTTTAAATCCTTTATAGGATATCTAAATCATGACTCAAACTTTTCAATATATAATACCTTAGGTTTATCCTTGGTTAACTATGGTCATAATCTTTTTAAATACTTTATAATGATTCATAAATAAAATGTGAATTCACTCAAGTCTATCACCCAGAAGTTTCTAGACAGGTGTGTAGTATTAGGTCCACTTATCATGCACCAATCATGTTTGAGTTAATACCCAATCCACAACTTTCAAAATTGTTACCCCTAGGTATAAATGTTCCACAACCACATCCACTTACCTGTATCTAAAAAATGTTTAATTTTATAGGAAATAACATTTCTTTCTTTATAAATATTTAGGATTTTATCCTATAGTTAGGCTTATCCAAGGGATTCTCACTGAAGTTTTCTCATCCCAACTTCCAAAAAAAGCTAAATCATGCTCTAATACAAACTGAGGCAATCAAAACATTTCATACATAAATATGACATCTTATTATATAAATATCCATTACATATAATTTTGATCCATTCTGTAACCATTATGATCTGGTGTATTTGGAAACTTGGATTCATAAACAATAATTAAAAAAATACCTACATATATCCCACTAAGTTCTTTACAAATATAACCCTTCTTAGACATATCATACATAAAACCTTTCTTCATATTTTAGGTAAAAGTAAACATAATAATGGATTCTTGGTAAGGGGGGAAATAGAGATATCAATAAGAAATAATTTTATAATAACAACATGAACATAAAGTTATTATAACATGAGTGTAAAATATAAATATTATACCCAATAATTCATAGATCGTAATCATGAGTCAAGGAAAAAGTTTGTAAGATCAAAATACATGAATCATAAAGTAATCAAAGAACATAATCCATGAGATAATAACATTAGAAAATAATAATGTCATAAAATAGTAGGATAAGGTGTGGATTAATCATAATAATATAAATCTTTTGTCATGGCTAACCACTATGACATTCATCATGTGTTAAGTTTAGGATAACAACCCATATACCTACTTTAGCCTTGAGATAATCTCATGTGTACACTTGTTGGTATTGGTATAAATCATATATACCCATTGAGATCATAAAACATTAGTCTTTTCTTAATTAATTATATAAAAATAAAGGACCAACCCCTTATATAATTCAATCATATATATTCCATAAAATCATGAAAAAATTTATCATTTCATCATTACGTAACATGTGGAAAATAAAATGGGTTTCATTAATATCTCAAAATCATAATAATTATAAATTATTCATTGAATGGATAAATATGATATCATTGGATCATATCCTTAGTGAAGAATAATTAATATCAATAGTGTTTTCACATATGAAAATACTTTTAAGAGATCACTTGAACATTTCTTGAGAAAAATACATTTTTTATTTTGACATTACTAGTTTAAAATATGAAAAATTCCAAAATATTTGGAAAAAAAATCTTTGAAATAAACTTGGATACTTTTAAAGGAATCAGTAACATAAATATTATTTATGATGGTGGGGAAATTTTAAACTGTGGTAATAATTAAAATAAATATTCTATTCAGACCTTCAGTAAAAAATTATATATTCAGAAAACAATAAAAAGATTCCTTTTAAACCTTTATATAAAAATTTAAAATGGTTAAAATGAATTTAAGAAATAATTAAAAAATTCTTTAAAAAATATAGGCATGAAATAAAAATATTCCCATCCAAATAAAAAACGAATCTTTTTTTCTTAAAAACATTCCTTTTTATATTTTAGTTTTTTAAGAGAATAAAATGATAGAAAATCATGTGATTTATATAAATAAACAGAATAAAAGAAAATAAAAAAATATTTTTGAGAGATAGATTATAGTGAATAGAATTTCTTATACATAAATTTTACATCTTAATAGATGAAAATTCATTATATAACATAATGATCCATGATATAATCATTTAGGTCTAGTTCCTTTGGAAACTTATACACATAAAAAATGGTCAATTAGTGAGATACATCATATCCCACAAAATTATACATATCTACCACCATTTTTTATATCACACTTAATACCTTTTATTATGATCTAGGGAAGGGAAACACAATAAAGGATGAGATCATATTCTTAGTAAGGGTAAATAATAGAGATACCAATATAACATGAGCATAATGGTATAAGGACATGATAATAACATTTGAAAACCATAACCTACATATCATAGATCTTAAAAATTATTTATGAAATAAATTTTAACATTTCATAAGACATGAATCATAATGGAATCAAATAACATGATCCATGAGAACATAAAATTATCATAAGACAAATATTTCTAGTATACACATAAGCATATAAAATCATTTCTTTAATAGTCAATGATTCACTACAAAGACTATAGAAGGGGACTAGTTTCACTCCCCAAATCATCATAGTAGTCAAGGTTCACTCCCAAGACTATTATAGTGGATTGGTTTCACTATTTAAACCATCATAGTAGTCATGGATCACTCCCATGACTATCATAGTGGACAGAGTCCCTTATTGAACTGGGTTAACTCCATGACTATCATAATGGAAATATTCCTTTACTGAAATGGGTTTACTCTCCATTAAAGTTATATTTATATCCTAATATCCCAATATTTACCAGATGCAATGGATATAGATATAGGTCCCACCCATCACATAATGAAAATTATACATAGATGTTCCACAAGAATATAAAAAATTCACCATATCTGAAATAATTAAAAGAAACATGTTTCATAATCATTTCATCATTTCAATATAGTATAACCTATGAAAAAAGAAGAGGGTTTCATACTCATTTTATCATGGTATAACCTATAAAAGAGAAATGGGTTTCATAAAAATCTTATCTTAATAAAAATAAACCATTCAGATAAATAATAAAAATTGTATCTTAAGATCATATCCCCAGAAAATCATTAGTAACATCAAAGGATGTCATCTTAGATAGAAGATTATTTTGAAGGATCACTATGATCATTTCTTGAGGAAAATAGCCTTTCGAATTTGGAAATATCTTTTCAGAATTAAAAAATCAAAAAATATAAAAATATTTTTATATTAAAATAACCTAGTAAAACTATGAAGTAATCTTTAAATATCATTTAAAATGTTTCTTGAGGAAAATAACATTTTCACTTTGAAAATATCCTTTTTAAAACTAAGAGTTCACAAAAAATTTTGTAAATAATATTATTTAAAAATAATATTTGAAAATTTTAAAGTAATATTTAAAAAATTGATTGTCCATGATGGTGGTAAATTCCATTTATGTTGTACACTTTAAAAAAATATTCTTTTTACATTTTTGGTAAAATCCAAATGGGAGTTTTTTAGAAAAAAACATGAAGATTTCTTTTAAAAAACTTTTAAAATTTAAAAAAAGGTTAAAATAAATTTAAATAATCAAATATTAACATTAAAAATATTAATTTATTTTATAAAATATGGATTGGGAAGGAAATGGGTTTCCGATCTAAGAGATAAATAAAGTTAGTTTCCTTTAAAAACATTATTTTGGAATATTGAGTACATAAAGAGAAATAATTGCAGGGAAATTTTATTATCAATAAATAACTATATGATATGAAAATTCATGAGTTTATTTATATATATATATATTACATAAAATCTCATCATCAAAAGTATAATCATAAACAATCATGATAAATAATGAGATTATAACATCAAACATTTACCACTTTGGTAACTTTATGTATCGTAAGCCCCATGAAATAATGACATTAAATTAAACTTTAATTATCATGAGAATAATTAAATTAATGATATAACATATCAAATGGGTAGTATATATACCTCATAAAATAATATATGTGCATAAAAAACCTAGGTCTAAAAATAATGTAATTTCTGACAAAAATTCGATAAATTAATTCTTGAATTCCTTTATACAAGTTTGAACCTCATTAATAATAAATATAAACTTATTATAAATCTATTAAATAACCATACACATATGTATAATCCATATATTATTTACTATTTTATTATATATTTATTAATAATTCTTTGTTAAAATCATGTTTTGGGTAATAACTATTTCATTTTATATGTATGTTTTTATTTGGTATTACAAGTCCTTTTACTTTGATCATGATTTAATAATATAAGTAATTTTAGAACATGATATAAATATAAGATATATTTATTATATATTTATTTAGGGTAATCCATTAAATTAAGATATAGAAAATGAATTACATCATTCATGGATAAGGTGGGTCGTATGTACGCATGAATGTTGTTTCCATTTTCTCGGTGGATAAAATGGAAGAAAGGTAAAAAATATATTAAATTTATAGAAAAAAAATACATTTCATATATATCACATATATTAATTAAACATAACCTTATTACTATCCATGTAAATTGTAAGTGAAAAAAGAATCACATCGCTTCGTATGGTGGTAATCTAACGTACACAGAAGTGACGTTATTGTATTCCCATGGAATGGTAAGTAAGAAGGTATATATGATATTATAATTATAGAAGTATAATAATGTCATAAATATCATATAAATATGTTAAATCTCTCATTATATCCATCTGTGATAGGTGGTACTATAAAATGAATTACATCAGTTCTCAAGGTGGTAGTCCGTTGTACACACGACTAACAGTTTCATTACCCATTTGATTAAAGAGGAGATAGATATAGATTATTCCATTAAAATAATAAAATATAATTACCTATAAAATAATATGGATATTATATAATCATGGTTTAATAATATTTTAAAGATTTGGAGGAAGAAATTAAACAAAAACGTAAGTTTAAGAATCTTACCTCTTCTTTGAAGATCCGCATTAGGTTTATAACTAAAGACTTATTATGAGGGTTTATTAAAAAATGAGGCTTTTATAACATGTAGAGGTAATTAAGAAATGTTTTGGGGAAGGAATATTTTTAAAAAAATGTTTTTGGAAGAGATAATAGGATAGGAGAGGATGGGTCCTTTGGTAAGTGGGGAAAGGAACCAACTTGGAAAGTGCTTTGAAATTTCCCAAAAGATCCAAAAAGATAAAGTCATTCACATTAAAAAATATTATAAATGATTATATTTTCTACATTTTAAAGGTTAATATTGAAATATGTATATAAAATATCATTTATTAAAGTTTTATGGAAATCATACCCTTATATTTTTAGTTTAACCCCTCGGTGAACCTGCTTTAACCTTAACCACAGTAATTATTTTTTACTGTTTTTACTATTAATTTTGGCCAAAACTTAAGTTAGAATTATTCTGTAATATTAATTATTATGATTCAAAATATTTAATAATTTTTCCCAATTTCCATTCACAAAAGTGGAAAATTTTCATTTAAAATTAAACTAAAAAAACCGATAAAAAAGCGATTTTCCAAAGAGAAAATTTTCAAAGGTTTAAAAAACATTATAACAAAATTCAATATGAAATTGATTAAAATGACCTAAATTGGATTAATATATATATAATTTTACTAATATTACTTTTTAAACCATATTAAATGAAATTAATCTTGCAAATTATTTGAATAAAAATTTGGTTTTTTTATTAAAAACCATTATTTTTCACTATTCATTGAAAATTGTATCTTTTTGAAACTTCTGAAATATTCACCCCAAGATAATTTTTGAATGATGATTTAAAAAATTAATTTCATTAGTAAGATAAATTTTCTAAAATTTCCAAAATTTAATTTCAAATTAAGTGTGAAAAATGTGACAAAATTGATTTTTAGAAAAATATTGGTTTTAACCATAAAATTGGATTTATTCTTATATCACACCTAGAAAACACATAAGATGACTTATAAAAAATTGATTGAGTATATAATATAAATATTTTATTAAAATCATTTACCAAAAGTTATTTATTTAACTAATTGAGATAAAATGTGTTTTTTGTATAAAAATATTTTTTTGAAAAATATTTTCTTTATCTTTAAATTGTTTTTTAATATTAATTTCTAACTAATTAATCACTAGAGAATTAATTTTATATACATGTGTAAGTAATATATTTTCATAATTTAGTTAATCAAATTCATACTTATCATTCTAATGACTATGTGGTAACTATCATATTAAATAAAAATATTTTAGTAGTATGTCATGTTTTGTTAAAAATTGGTATTGATTTAATGCAAGATATCAATGAAATAAAAATTATTTGGAAAATATATATTTCATAAAATATTAAGGTGCTGTATTCTACCCCAGTTAAAATAGTTTTTACCTTGAAATTCCATCACTTTGGTATAAATAATAGAGGATACTCTTTCCTTATTACATTCTTAGGTTCCTATAATGCTCCCTAGAGCTTATGGTTTTTCCAAAAAGCATTGACCAGGTGAGTGTACATGTTTCGTACCACTTCCTCTATATGATCTAGAATCTTCACTGGTTGTTTCTCATAAGAAAGATCATTCTCTTGTGGTATAACCTCTATGTTTAGTAAATGTAATGGATGAGGTATTTACTTCCCTATGATATATACGTGGAATACATCTTGAACCTGAGACGGGTTCAGTGGAATCATCAAGTGATAAGATATCATCCTAATATGATCAATAATTTCAAATGGGTTGATATACCTAGGTATTTTTTACAAATTTCATAACCTTATCCCATATATAAATTCATAAAAAATATTCACACGAACTTCAAATCCTAAATCACAATGATGATGATCAGTATCACTTTTTTCAAATTTTTGATGCCCTTATGTGTTACTGAATGGATCTAACATTCCCTTACATTTATTTTGCCAAGTCTATTCCTGATAGATTTGTTTCCCCAAGTTCATCACAATACATTAGAGTTCTACACTTATTTCCATAAAGGCGTTCATAAATATACATATGAATTATTTATTGAAATATATTCTTGTCTGAAAACTAAACTAGAGGAAGTTGTTGATCCTAACCACATTTGAAATTCATATAACAAGATCTTAGACTATCTTATAGGGTTTGAGTTATTCCCTCAGACTAATCATATTTATGAGGATGATACACAGTGCTAAAACTCAACTCCAAATCAATATATTACTAAATAATTCACTATAACTTTAAGACCAACCTTCGATCCTAATCAGATACAATTCAATGTGGTACTCCATGAAACCTTTCCAATTACTTAATGTATATTATAAAATATTGATATAATGAGAAATATTCAATGATAGTGATGAAGTTCTCTGACTTCATAAGGATATGGACTAAAACCCATATATAATTATTCACTTTAGATTATTTGGGGAGTACAACAAAAAAATATATGGTTTTGTTTCACGTTACGATTATTTTAGAGATAATAGTTATAACATCCCCTTATAATTTTATCTCTTAACCTTAACTTGATATAATACCAAGTACAAAGATATATACTTAATAATATGTATCATCATGTTTTCCCACTATAAATACTCTTTCATGAAACTTAATGAAAGAAATTATACAATTTTTATCCTTCGATTATCAGTTCAATCCTTGCGGCCTTGCTGGATGTGATAGGTTTTCACCCAATATGTGGGCTATCTTTTCGCAAAAAAAATATTAATATAATTATTATAATTTCCCCAAATTGAAATGACCCATAATTACCTCAAAATTTAAGATAATATAAACCCAAAAAAATTTCAATACCTTTAATCTCATGTCTAAAATGTAAAGGAATTCATCTTAAAATAAATTTTCCATTAAAACATATATAAAATAAAAGAGTTGTATTGCCATAAATGTTTCCCAAAATATCCCTAATATTGAAAAATATTCCCCACATAAAACATTAAAAGGGGTGTAAATAACTTTGAACTTATGGTCAACCTTATACGCATAAACCCATGATGGTATGAATAATAATTAATTTAATCTCACATGAATATATATATGCTTCCAAAATTAACACAATCCTTAGATGCTTCATGATTATTTTAATTGAAATACCATTGCTGAAATACTTCTATATCATAATTCAGGAATCCAAATTCATACTCACTTCAATACTTTCATTTCATCAGTTTTAATATTATAGGTCTTTCCATGGTCTATGGGATAACCCTTAGTTTAAGACATTTACTCGGATAATTAAAACATTTCCCATATATAATGCATTGAATTCCTTAGAAAATCATTTCTCTATGACTGCCATTTCCACACTGAAAACATATTCCCCTATATTTTAGATATTATTATAGGTATTTATTCCCACCTTATTGACATGTAGGAATCAAAATATTATGTCCCTTGTGTTCGTTTCCACATGAACTTTCATAAATGTACATTTTCCTATTATTTAAAACATTAGAAATCTAGCTGAAGTTTATGTTGTTAATCATATATCATGATAGATTATTATGCATAAGCACAATTATTTTCTCTCTAGTCATCATCCTATTTTGTTTCTCATAATCACTAAATTTTATATCACATTTAGTGTTAACAATATTCTTTCAAGTTCTATCTGTTTACTAAAACCATATATCATAATATGAGCAAAAATAATTGTAGTGAGAAACCACATAATCATGAAAAATCACTTATATGATGTCTAAATCATGTAATAATCCTTTTAATCAATGATTACCTAGGCTTGACCTCATTCATTCATGCTCAATATTCAAATCATTCATTATGGTTCATAGAGAGTTTGTGAATTTCTAAATCATATCCCCCAGAAGTGTCAAACCAAGTATACGGCAAGGTCTGTTATTTACACCAAGTGATGTTTGAGACCAGTTCAATGTTGGTGTTGGTGTCCTAGAACCAACTATTTGTACTTAGATTATAAAAATATTTAA
This sequence comes from Viscum album, assembly GCA_963277665.1. NCBI lineage: Eukaryota > Viridiplantae > Streptophyta > Magnoliopsida > Santalales > Viscaceae > Viscum > Viscum album. The sequence goes on from OY728143.1 coordinate 419,055,520, forward strand.
TTTATTTAAATATTAAATATGTTATTGCATATTTTTCATTATTTTTAATGACTATAATTTAATAATTTCCTAGAGTATTTATCACATTAATAAGGTTATAATAGTTCCCTACTATGATGAGAACCTTGAAGTGTTATGAAAATATTCTTAAATATAGTTCTATTGTTGGATGACATATTATGATAGGACACTTAGTACACATATCATTAGGTTTGATTACTCATGAGTGGATGTGACTTCTTCTTGTGAAGTTTTCACTTGGTAATCTCCAAGATGGGGGATTATGAGAACAGACCTACTAGTAGGAATTCTGCATGTTTTTGTGTCATCAGATATTTCTATCTTTGAGCATGTGTAATGGTCCTTAGACATTAATATTATCATTAATACATGTCTCAAATCGCGTACTTTGATTTACTGAAGAAAACAACCACTCCATATGTTGGTGGGAAGTAGGGTGTGTTGGGTGCATCACGAACAACATTTTATTAATTGATAGTCGAGAAAGGATTTCTGCCTTCCATTTATTAAAGTTGATGTCTCAGCCCATTTATTGAAATAAAAAAATTGCCCTAAATTCCATGGCCATGGTGTAATGACGAGTTTATTTTAAGTAGTCAAAGAATGATGTATCAATCATATATTTTGATGACACTATCATGAAACCTGCTTGATGATATATTGTGATAAAGAGATTACATTACACAGTGAGCATTCGTATGTGTATGTTGTCGTTACAAATTTAAGTTATTTTTATTGGGTTCCTTGGCCAGTTTCTAGATAGTAATCATGGACTTTAGGCAAGCCTGCCTAATTCCCCAGAGAAAGAATACTAGAGGGTCACACACAAAGTGTTTCTAGTGATCTCTATTAAACTATATTTGAATTTAATTAATGGAATAAGTATTATTCTCAAGACCAAGGAATAATTTTATTCAAGTTAAAATGATCGCATAAATTAAAAAAATATTTATTCATCGGATTTTAAATATAATTTATTTATTTATTTTATTGAGTATTTAATAAATATTTATTTACTAGTTTGTAAATCAAAATATTTATTCAAGAGAATAAAAGATTTTATTCAGGTGTTCAATAAATGGAAGAAGAGTTTGAATGGACCAAGACTATGTTCATTAATAAATTAGATATTTAAAATTCTGTAAATAATGTTTATCCATTTTTCATGAGATATAATAATAATACTGTTATCATTATGTGGCATGGAATTTCATTTATGGTTTCATTTTTTAAAAGTTTGCTCACCACAAACAATGGTGTTTTTGTTGTTATTATGTGGAATGGGTTTTCTATAAGATTTAGAGTTGTATTTAATTTTTGTTTCACAATTAAATATTGTAACGGAATACCAATTTCAATTAATAGGTAGGTGCATCAATTTTTGAAAAAACCCAATGAATTGAGAATTTGGTTGAGCCAAACATTTTCTCTCTCAACTCCTCACATCTCTCCCTATGAAGAATGATATAATTTCTTCAAGACCGAAGAATGAGCAATCAATAACGATCGATACAAGACATTATCTTCACCACACTAGTAGCTGAAGAATGAGTGTAATTGTTTGGAGACCATTAAAGCACGTGTGGATCACCGCTAGAGGTATTCTACTTTGGATCCTCACGAGCACAACGAATAAAATTTGGAAGGGTCATTTAAAATGATCAACGATTGTCAATGATGAAAGTACCAAAGACCCAGGTATTTAATTTCTTTAAAAATTAATAAATTAATTATAAATTGGATGTGTAAGATCCTATTTCTTGGATCCAGTGATTTTCTTCTCTTTATTTGAATCTTTAATTTTAATCCATGGATACTTGCATTCATCCTGGTATTGATCCCATATTGGTCAACGATTTTGTCAAAAGAAAATTTAGGCCCTCCTAACTACAATGCTTCCACTACATCCAGATCTAAAAAGTGGTATCAGAGCAATCTCATCATCATTTATAATTATTTAAATAATTCTTTGATGATTTACACTATAATAATTTAGTTTTTCAATTCATGTTTAATTGTTCTTGTAATCTTAATTTTGATATCTATTCTTCCTCATTTTATTTCACTTGGATCTAATAGAAACAAATAATTTTTTGACTAAAATTAAATAAAGGATCTCATCAGGAGGTGCTAATAATTTTTTCCAAGTAACATGATAGTACATATCGTGTATTCAGAGTTGTATTCCATAAAATCATCCATACACATAGTGTAATCTTCCATACACACCATTTAATCTAGATTACACACTGTGTAGTTTTGTTCAGTGCATCGGGAGAAATTTTTAAATTACTCAAGTCATGTGCATTGATGACATGCGGTGTAACTAATTATTACACCACATGTTGACCCGGACATACTAGCACACAGTCAGCTAGATTACACACCATGTGGCCCACTAGATGCGGTTTTTAGTCTCTTCGAGTCAAGGTCCAAACTGTGTATCCCATACACGGCTAAGCTGACCGATAACCATGTAACCTGGAGACAACATGGCATATGTCCCATTATACATGTCATGTACTCTGATATTTTTAATGTACACCTCACATGTCAATTCCCTAGGCATGTACTTTGGAAAAGATGGTGAAGGCAGTACACACCTATATTAAGAACTACACACCACGTACTTTACCAAATTTCATAGAATTAAAACTTTAATGTTTGTGTAATGTTAAGAATTACATATAATGTAGATTTGAATAGGTCTTCATTGTGTTACCTCCAAGGTTATGGATCAGAATCTCGGGGAAATTTAAAAAAGGATTAAGATAAAACAATAGTTTAATTAAGGATAATAATTAATCGATTCGAGCATGATTTATCTTAATAATAATGATTAAATAACTCAATGATAGTTTTATTAAATTAGTAATTTTTTGCATGTTTGTGGATAATCATGAGCTAGACCATACCTTTGTATGTGATTGGTTTCCTTTTAATTTGTTTTAAATTAAATTGTTGGCATGTGTGTCGTATCTCCTCATTAATATGCAGGGCCTGCATGCTCATAGTTTCTTTTATGTAAACCCCCATTTTACTCGTCACCTGCTTGTGAGTTAAAAAGCATATATAATAGATGAAGCTTTCAAGATTGAGGAGGTGGTTCAACTAATGAGTAGAGGGGAAACTAATCCAAGTAGATACAAATGTGGAAAAGTAGAAATATGTAGACATGAACCATAAATGGTTCAAGGTGTTTCTCTCCTAGGTCATCGGTTCATTTATCAAATGCTAGATAAAATAACCATTAAAAGAGCTCATGATCATTCCCTTTACTTTATTTTATTTCTGTCAACTACATGGTTTTTCATTATGGATGTATTGTGTCGAATACATAATTAATTAATTAATAAGCATGCAATATGGAACTAAAATAAAAAGAGATTATGCATAAATATTAAAAAGATATAGTTAATCAATTAAGTAAGTTCCACTTAATATTAACAAGCATGTGAGAAAGATAATAAGGCAATTTATGCATAAGAGGTAAAAATGATTCAATAAAATATTAAGTCGGACATGTCTTTTGTTACTTGATTAAGGGCAAGAATCAATAAAACTAAGTGTTTGACCAACCCTTATTGGGACACGTTGTAACGACCTAATGTTTTTCAATAGAAATTACCCTTCTTATAAATATGTCATAAAATCACATTAAAACATGACATAATGAACTACTAAGTGCTAAGTGACCTTTAAACATAATTTTTTCACTTCTTTATTTGGAATTTTGAAAATTTGTCATAACGGTTGCAATCAGTAAGTTATTTGGAGTCCGATAAGAAAATTTTAATTTTTGTTGAATACTAACCTACCCTTATGAATAGTAACATACCCTTGTGAAAAGTGATATACCATAATGAATGGTATCCTTAACTATGATAATATATAAATAATATTCAAGTTGAAAGTATGATATACTTATATTTTAAAATAAGTAAATGAATGTTTTAAAACTGGCTTTTGATAATAAATTATGATTTTAATTAAATATTAAAATAATCATATTTAGAAAATTATTTTTGAAAAATGGATTTCATTTTTTTATTTTATATATCTAAAAATTTTTAGGGTGAATTTTTGAATTTTTTTTGAAATACTTGAATTTTTAGTGAATAGTAAAATACATTAATTTACCGTATAAATACACTATAGTGAAAATCCACTATTCCTGACATCACAAGTGATGTAAGAACCCAAATCTCAAACTCACATGAATTCTTTACTATTCTTGGTCATGTAATACTTACTATTCCTTATATTGTGAAAAAAAATAATAAATTAATGATTATAAAATTATGAAAACCCTCCTCTCCTCCACCATAACACCCCCCTCACTCCCTCTTCTCTTGACAACTCTCAAGCCATGTGCCTTGCTAATATTCTACCCAAATCTCTTCCCAAGCACCAACCGTGTGTCCAAAAGCCCCTAGTCTCTTCAAAATACCAAAACCTCTCCCCTTAATAGGTTCTCAAAGGAGGAAGTCTCAAGAGCTCATTAATAACAAGTGGAGAACACCACCAGATTTAAGGTAAGGGATCCTCTCCATTTATCTCTTAATCAAGATTATCCTCTATGCTATGAATTTTTATGTGTAAACCCAAATGATAGGGTATGTTTTTTTACCTCCCCCAAACTACCCTCATTATGTATAAGTGATGATAAACCCATTTTCTCTCTCATCAATCCCTCTTAGGTACACCCAACACCAAACCAATAAACTATAACAAATTCTACCCAAACCTTCTTTGTTTTTTCGTGTTGCCCTATATTTATTTAAATCAAAATGGAGTTATCTTCTCTATTTATGTACATATTCTAAAATATGTTTAGTTTTACAAAACTCATTTATGAATACCCTTTCATCACTCTATTTTGGTGATATACATGTTTTTAAAAAATTCTCTCCGTAGAACTTTCCAATAAGAAAACCTATTTTAAGGGGACTTCCTGAATTTTTACCCAATTTAAAGTACATTTTATCCTCTATTTTAAGCCACCTTTTTACTTATAAAATCATAATTTTTATTATGAAAACCTTCTTGTTTCACTTCTAGTTTTATATAAAAGATTTTTCCCATTTCTATTTTGAAATCTCTATAGTATTTTCCTTAAAACCTCACAAAAGTGTTTTAATTCTAAAATTTCTCAAATACATTTCTTACATGTTTTCACTTATTTTTGACACAAATTAACATGTTATATTCCTATTTTACCTTATAAAGTTCCATGTATATTGTAAAGCCTTTCTTTTGTGGACACTTTCATGATACGCCCATTGGTTATGCTTTACTTCATGATTGTGGTACCCAATTCTTTCCTTGGGTACCCTTATGTTTATGTATGGTTGATTATGTATGATTATTTATGTGGAAAGAATATTCATGAAAATTTTGAGATGGGTGTGCCAAAGAGAATTTCAATTCATTTTGTAAAGTTAGGTCTCATGAGATTCAATGAGAAATGGGATTGGTGGTTAACCTTAACCCATACTAAAATGGGAAATGGTATTGGCGGTTAGCCATGACCTGTGATAAAAAAATGTTTTATGATCCTACAACATTTATATTATTCCATGTTTATATGATTCATTCTTATATGATACGATTTTATATATTCCATGCTTTGGATATCATTATGTCATGCCTCCTAACTCATGTGCCTAAGACGTATCCTTATGTTCATTCCCTTACTGGACTTTTCTGCTCATCCCATTGTTTATGTGTTCCCCAGGGTACCCTATGTAGATGTAAAGGCTCAAATAAAGTTAGGATCTCTTTATAAAGATAAAATAAAGAAGTGTTTTTTATCCCCATGTCTTCTGTTTTATATACCTAGTCTTCCAAGACACTAGACTTAACGATCCTTGTCTTGTACCCTGATGTATAATTATTCCTAAAAACATATAAAGTTATATGTAAAAGCTTTGGGTCACTATAGTTGGTATCAGAGGATGGTCTAGTTATTTTTGGAGATTAGGAATAGATATCCTTAGTTAAAACCTTAAGGATGAGAATAATTATAAGAAAACAGTCCTAAATTTTGGTGAGTATTGAGTAAGTTTTTTGTCAATAAAATTTATCCATGTCTGGATACAAGCAGGTAGAGGAGGCTTTGGCACAAATGTACATAGGAGTGAAATATCTGACAAGGAGTTTCGGGCTTAACTTGGGTTATCCTAGTACACGAAAATGGGATTTACTACACTCTTGGTTACGACACTATTGGGGGATATGCTTTGGTTGATTCACAAGCTCAGAACTAACCGTTATTAAGGGACAAAAATATACCATAAGAATATAAGTTAAGAAATATATTAAGAATAACTTAGATTTAAACCTAAGGAATGACAAGTTAAGATATAATTATTCTTTATAAGTTTATTCTTTTATATTCAAATTCTCTTTTTATGCTCAATTGATAAGTATTCAAGACCTCTAATTATACATTCTTTTTCTTAGTTAATGGTGAGAAATAGAAGAACACATTCTAACAACTAATGTGATAGGAAATGTGAATATTTCCCTAACGATATGCCTGATATGACGGAAGTGGGTGCTCAAAACTTCATGGTCGTACTTGCTCAGCTGGATCGAGTTATGAATAATAACTTGAATCATGTGGAACAACCTCCTCTAAGAAAATAGAAAGTTTCCATAGAATCCTTCATGCAGAAAAGGCCTCCCATGTTTAGTGGATCTTCTGATCCCCTCCCCATGGAATAATGGATTAACTCCATTGAAAATATATTATTTATCCAACAGTTATCTAAAGAAGAGAAGGTTGTACTGGAAGTATATCATTTTGATGGGGAATCTGATCAGTTGTGGAAAATAATCAATAATAAAAATTACCAAGAGGAAATTGATTCCATGGATTGGGAGGAATTCAAAAGGATGTTTTTCAACAAATATTTTCCTCGAACCCTTCATCTCAAGATAGAAAGAGAGTTCCTTGGACTCAAGTAGAAGGAATATGATTCCATCAGGAAATATGAAGAAAACACTATAGGTATTTAAAGGTACACATCTGGATTTGTCATGAACACCCAAAGAAAGTTAGGTCACTTCTTTAGTGGACTAAAGATGATTCTATGAAAAGTGTTGGTGATTCGAGACTTCGACAGTTATAAGTATATTGTCTGTGGTTGTCTCAAGGTTGAAATGGAGACTGAAGACTCTCAGTGATCTCGTGGGCCTAGTGATAAGAAGAGTAAAATGGATAACAGCATGGATGGTTTATCAAACAGATCCTATGATGGAATGAAGCCTGACTTTTCCTCTTGTAAATGTTTTGGGAAGAATCATCCTAGTAAAGATCTAAATGGAACTAATAATTGCTTCAAATGTGGAAATTTTCGTCATCTGGCCAAGAACTGCCAAAGGGATATGAAAAATCTCGCTAATGTTGAAGAAGAAAGGAAGGTTCATATCAACACTCAGCCAATAGTGCAGTGTTAAAACTACAAGGAGCATGGGAATTATGCAAAAAAATTCCCTAAGATGAGGGTTGTAAGAGGTAATCAAATATAGCCTCCAAGGAAACAAGGAAGGGCTTATGATATCACTACTTCTAAGGTGGATCTAGAAAATGATGTGGTGAAAGGTACGCTAGTTATTCATTAAAGAATAGTGAATGTACTATTTGATTCTAGTTCTACGCATTCTTTCATATCTTGTAAGTTTAGTAGAACTATTCAAGAACCACCACAAAATTTGGAGGAAAAGTTATCTATGAGAATATAAAATGGGTAAATCATTGCGTTCATGGTTTATAACTCCTCCCTAGTAAACGTTTATATACTAAGCCTACCAGAAAATCTCTTCATACTTACTTTAGTATATTTTGATGCTATCTTGGGCATGGATTGGATATCTTTATTCAAATCCAACATCAACTATTAGGAAAGGGAGATCAATTTTCATATCCTGAATCATCCTCTGATTCATTACAAGTGTAAGGAGGAAGATGAGTCTTTTTTAGAATCTTCATCCCAAGTGTGGATATTATTGCCTTATGAGAAAGCATATCTTACTCAAATTATTGAGACAAAAGAGAGAATCATGCTCTAAGACAAGCCCATTTTGAGGGATTACAGGGATGTATTCCTAAAAAGTTGTCTGGTCTTCCTCCGGACTAATAGGTTGAGTTCTCAATTGAACTTATCCGTGGATCTCTTTCTATCTCAAAGACACTTTATAGAATGGCCACTTTAGAGCTGGAAGAGATGAAGAAGCAGTTACAAGAGAATATGGAGAAGGGTTTTATATGCCTGAGTTCTTTATCGTGGGGTGTGCCAGTCCTCTTCATCAAGAAGAAGGATGTATCAATGCGCCACTGCATTGATTATCATGAACACTATAAAATCACGATAAATAACAAGTATCCCCTTCACTAGATAGATGAATTTTTGATTATCTTTGTGGGTCTCGCTATTTCTCTAAGGTGGAACTTCGGTCAGGATATCACCAATTAAAGGTGAGGAAGGAAGATATTCCCATGACTGCATTTTGAACGAGTTAAGGACACTATGAGTTCATAGTGATTCCCTTCGGACTCACTAATGATCAAGAAATTTTTATGAATTTAATGAATATAGTCTTTAGAGATTACCTCGACAAATTTGTGGTAGTGTTTATTGACGATACTATAATATACTCCAAGAGAAAGGAGGAACATGAGGAGCATCTGAATACTATGTTAAAGACTTTGTGGAGGGATATGTTGTATGAAAGTACAGTAAATGTGAGTTTTGGATGGATGAAGTATCATTCTTATGGCATGTTATCACCAGTAAAGGGATATCAGTAGACCCTTCAAAGACAAAGGCAATTGAAGAGTGGCCTAGACCAACTTATGTAATAGAGATCCATGTATTTTTGGGTCTAGCTGTGTATTATAAATGATTTGTGAAGAACCTTTCAAGATTTTAAAACCCAATGACCAAAATGACATGGAAGGGAGTAAATTTTGTCTAGACTCAGGAATGTGAAGATTGTTTCAAGGAGTTTAAAAGAGGATTATCACTGTGCCAGTACTCACACTCCCTACAAGTAAAGAACTCTTTGTGGTGTATAGTGATGATTCTAAGAAGGGATTAGGTTTTTTTCTAATGAAAAATAACAAAGTGATAGATTATGCCTCATGTTAGCTGAAAATCAACGAGCAAAACTATCCTACTCATGATCTAGAGTTGGTGGTGGTGATCTTTGCATTGAAAATCTAGTGACAGTATCTCTATGGGGAGAAGTGGAGATATATATTGACTAAAAGAGTTTCAAATATATATTCGCATAGAAAGATATTAATATGCGCCAGTGAAGATGGATAGAGCTCATAAAGGATTATGACTGATCAATCCACTACCATCCTGGTAAGGCAAACAAGGTTGTAGATGCTCTAAGTAGAAATGATCTTGCATCTTTATCAATGATAATAATTTAAAATGATCTGGTCTTCTTAGATTTTCAAAGGATGGACATGGGAATCATTAAGGGAGAAACATTATCAATCCTTTCTCAAATGATTGCTCAACCATCCCTCTTGGAGAAAATAAAAGATGCTCAAAGAAAACATGTAGATATTCTGGAAAGGGTAGAAGCTATCAGAAATGAAAAATTAGCATAGTTTAAGGTTGATGAGGAAGGAGTTATAAGATTTGGGTCATGGTTATGTGTACCATCAGATCTAGAGATAAATAAGGTTCTTTTGAATGACGTATATAGCTCAACCTTCTCTATCCACCTACAGAGCACAAAGATGTATCGATATCTCTGAGAAAAATTTTGGTGGGACAATATAAAAAGGGAGATTGTTGAATATAGATCAAAGTGCCTCGTATGTCAGAAAGTGAAGGCTAACAATCAAAGGTCTAAGGGGGTTATGCAACCGCTACCCATACAATCATGGAAGTGGGAGAACATTACCATGGAATTTGTCACTGGACTTCCAAGGATATCCAGAGGAAACAATGCTATATGGGTCATTGTGGATCATCTTGAAAAGACAGCTCACTTTATCAATATTTGAGAGAAATTCCCATTGGATCAACTTCCATATATTTACATCAAAGAAGTGGTAAGGCTACATGAAATACCACTATATGTTGTGTTCGATCCTGATCCGAGATTCACCTCGATTTTTTGGAAAAGTCTCCAAAATTCTCTAAGAACTGAACTAAACTTCAGTACGACCTATCATCCTAAAACTGATGTCCAATCTGAGCGAACTATTCAGACACTGGAAGACATGTTGAGATCATGTTCAAGGGAATTCAAAGGTGGATGGGACCAACATCTTCTACTGGTTGAATTCTCCTATAACAATAGTTTCCACTCGAGAATTTGAATGGCACTATATGAATCCCTTTATGGGAAAAGGTGTAGAACACCGATGGGTTGGGATGAATTCTGTAAGCATAAGATGTTAGGACCTGAAATGGTTGAATAAATGGTGGAGAATGTGAAAACCATTTAGCAGCATATCAAAGCATCCCAAAGTTGATATAAAAGTTATGCAGACAATCATCAACGAGACCTTGAGCTCAAAGTTGGAGACATGGTTTTTCTGAACGTATCTCCATGGAAGAAGGTCATGAGGTTTAGAAAGAAAGTGAAGTTAAGTCCCAGGTACATCGTCCCCTTCTAGATCCTTGATAGAGTCATAGTTATGGCCTATCGACTAGAACTTCCACCAACCATGTTGAAATTTCATGATACCTTTTATGTATCCCTCTTAAGAAAGTACATACCAGAACCTTCACATGTACTCTCTTCATAGTTGGTACAGTTAGAAGATGATCTTTCCTATGAGGATCATCCAGTGAAGATATTGAATTGTAGAGACAAATTTCTATGAAACAAGAATACTCATCTGGTCAGGTACTATGGTGAAACCATAAGTATAAAAAGGTAACATGGGAACTAGAGGAAGAAATGAAGAAAAATTAACCCCACCTGTTTTTGTCTTAGACTGTAAAACGAAATTTTGAGGGAGATATTTCATAAGGGGGAATAATGTAACAACCCAATGTTTTACAATAGAAAATACCTTCTTATAAATAAGTCATAAAATCACATCAAATCACAACATAATGAAATACTAAGTTATAAGTGACATTTAAACATAAGTTTTTCACATCTATGTTTGGAATTTCAAAAATCTATCATACACGGTTGTAATCAGTAAGTCATTCGGAGTCTGATAAGAAAAACTTAATTTTTAGTGAATAGTAACCTACCCTTATGAATAGAAACATACCCTTATGGATAGTGATATATCATAATGAATAGTTACCTTACCTATGATAGTGATATACCTATATTTTAGAAAAGGTAAATGAGTGTCTTAAAACTTGTTTTTGATAATAAATTATGATTTTAATTAAATATTAAAATAATAATTTTTAGAAATTTATTTTTGAAAAATGGATTTCATTTTTGGATCCTACATGACAAGAAATGTTTAGGATGAATTTTTAATATTTTTCTGAAATACTTGAATATTTAGTTATTAGTAAAATACCTTAATTTACCATATAAATACACTATAGTGAAAATCCACTATTCCTGACATCACAAGTGATGTAATCACCCAAATCTTGGACTCACATTCATTTATTACTATTCTTTGTCATAGAATACTTACTATTCCTTCTCTTGTGAAGAAATAATAAATTTATGATTATAAAATTATAAAAATCATCCTCTCCTACACGATAACCCCCCTCCCCCTCTCACTCCCTTTTCTATTAACTACTCTCAAGCCTTGTGTCTTGCCAATATTCTACCCAAATATCTCCCCAAGATCCTCCCCCATATCCAAAATCCCCTAGAATCTTTAAAATACAAATACCTCTCCCCTTAAGAGGTTCTCAAAGGAGGAAGTCTCAATAGGTCATTAATAACAAGTGGAGAACACCATTATATTTAAGGTAAGGGATCCTCTCTATTTCTCTCTTAATCAAGATTGTCCTCTACGCTATGCCTTTTTATGTGTAAACCCAAATGATGGGGTATGTTATTTCACATCTCCAATACTTACCTAATGATTTATAAGTGCTTAGAAACCCCTTTTCTCTCTCATCAATCCCTCTTAGGTACACTCGACACCATGCCAATAAACTAAATCAAATTATACATGAATATTCTTTGTTCTTTCGGGTTGCTTTATCATTATTTATATCATAATGGAGTTATCTTATCTATTTAAGTACATATTATAAATTATTTTTAGTTTTACAAAACTCATTTATGAAGACCCTTTCATCACTCTATTTTGGTGATATACATGTTTTTAAAATATTCCCTCCTTATAAATTTCCGATAAGAAAACATGTTTTAAGGGAACATCCCAAATTTTTACCAAATTTAAAGTAAACTCTATACCCTATTTTAAGCCACCTTTGTACTTATAAAATTATCCTTTTATTATTAAAACATTCTTGGTTCACTTCTGGTTTTATATAAATGATTGTTCCCATTTCTATTTTGAAAGCTCTATAGTATTTTCCTTAAAACCGCACAAAAATGTTTTAATGATAAAATTTCTCAAATACATTTCTTACATGTTGTAAATTCTTTTGGACACTACTCAACATGTTATATTTCAATTTTACCTTATGAAGGTCCATGTATTTTCTAAATCCTTTCTTTCATAGACACTTTCATGATACACCCATTGGTTATGCTTGATGTCATGATTGTGGTACCCAATTCTTTCCTTGGGTACCCTTATGTTTATGTATGGTTGATTATGTATGATTATTTATATAGAAAGAATATTCATGAAAATTTGAGATGGGTGTGCTGAGATAGCACTCCAATGCATTGGGTAAAGTTAAGTCTCATGAGATGCGATGGGAAACGAGATTGGCGGTTAGCCTTGACCTGTACTAAAATGTGAAATGGGACTGGTGGTTAGCCTTAACCCATACTAAAGAAATATTTTATGATCCTTCCACATTTATATGATTCCATGCTTATATGATACAATTTTATATGTTCCATGATTTGGATATCATTATGTCATGCCTCCTAACTCATGTGCCTAAGATGTATCCTTATGTTCATTCCCTTACTAGGATTTTCAAATCATCCCTTTTTTCATGTGTTCCCCAGGGTACCCTATGTAGATATAAGTGCTCAAAGGAAGTTAGGATCTCTTTATGAAGATGAAATAAAGAAGATTTTTTTAGCCCCTTGTCTTATGTTTTATGTACCTAGTCTTCTAAGACACTAGACTTAACGATCCTTGTTTTGTACTCTGATGTATAATTATGCTTAAAATCTTGTAAAGTTACATGTAAAAGGTTTGGGTCGTAAAACACTTAATTCTATGCATAAATATCTTATGAATGTTTCAGGTTGACTTAACCATTTTACAACCAAAGTATTTTCCCTTTCTATAATTGGTGTAAATTTAGAGGCAAGTGTTGATGAAATCCAAGTTAGGATTTCAGGATTGGGGAGTCCACTCAACAGATAAAGGAGTTTAAATCCCTAGTTAGCAAGGAACTTCCAACCTAAATACCTTCAAATAGCTTGTCTAACCCTTTTTGGGGTATTGCGAAAGGGAATATGGATCCTTACCACTAGAATATCCTAGAAACTAAACATTTTGAGTTCAATGGTGAGGGACATTAGGAAATGATAAAATATTTGGAGACATAAAAAAATTAATTTATTATTTCTCATAAAATGTAATCAAGAATAAAATAATTATATACTCTTTTAATTGTATAATAAAAAAGACAATCTCATCAACCACACTATCCCTATGATCAATACTAGATAAAGACAACACCCCCACTAGCAATAACTTTAATGAATGGTTTAGATGCCTTTGGATGATTCTACACCATGAAAGGAAGTCCTACATTCTAGATTACTCATTACCTAATCCACTTTCCCAATAGGTGAGTGATGAAGAGTTCTTGGTCTATAGGAAACATATGAATGATGTAGACAACGTTCAATGTTTGATGTTATCATCAATGTCTAGTGAACTCATGAAGTTTCATGAAAACATGAATGCTTATAACATGATTTACAACCTCTATGGTCTCTACTATGATAGAGAAAGACAAGAATGTTTTGATATCTTCAAATAATTTCTTCATAGTAAGCTTGGAGAGGGTGCCTAAACTGGGCCTTGTAGATTCAATCACATTGGCTACATTGATCACCTAGAGGTTCTAGGGTTTATACTCCCCAAATAACCGGGTACCGATCTCATTCTCACATAACTCTCTCAAATATTATCTAGTTTTTTTTGTGAATTTCAATATGAACAACATTGAGAAGTCTCAACTAGATATTCTTATCCTCCTTCACCAAGTGGACAAAGACCTGATGCTCAAAAAACCTTCTATCTTTATGGTGTATAAGAGTAAAGGGAAGACAAAGAGCTGTAAGCCCAAATATTCTTCACACCCTTCCAAGAAAAGGAATATCAAAGGGGAAGCAATGGAACAGGAACTATTTGTTTCTCATATGGCAAGAAGGTCTACTAGAAGAAAAAATGCATCCACCCAAAGAAGCAAGGGGGAGCTTCAAGTGTGTTTGTTATCGAGTACAGTTTGTTTATTTTTATAAATTGGGTGTTAGATACTGCTTGTGGTGATCAAATATATATCCAAATGCATGGACCAAGTAGATTCAAGAAAATTGACTAAGTCAAGGTATATCAATGAGCAGTAAACAGAGCTAGACTTGTAGTTGTAATTGTCGGGGAATACCACCTTACATTGTCAATTGGGATGATCTTAGTGTTGAAAAGTTTTTATTATGTTTCTTATGTAACCAAAAACATTATTTTTGTATCTAGAATAGATACATATTGATTTATTTTCATGTTCAGAAATGAATGTTGCTTTTTTTGTAAAGATATCATATTTTTTGGTAAGACACGTTTATATAACAATACTTACATGTTGGATTACACAAACCAAGAAATAGAAATCAATAAAAAAAGTAATTAACATGAATCATACCACACCAAAATTTTTCATCATAGGCTAGGTCATGTAAATGATAAATTCTTGAAAAAATTACATCATGATGGATATTTAGATTTTTTTTTGAACTAAAACCACTTAGTGTATGTCACGCATGTTTACAAGGCAAAATGACAAAATCCCCATCTAGTGGGAAAGGTTAAAGGGCTAAAGAGATTCTTTAATTGTTTCATACCAATGTGTGTGGACCATTTTCAGTTGGACCAAGGGGTGGGTACTCATACATCATAACTTTTACTGGTGATTTTTGTAGATACAGATATATCTAATTAATTAGGTATAAGTCAGATTCTTTTCATAAGTTCAAGGAATACAAGAATGAACTTTGGAACCAGATTGGTAACAAGATTAAGAAACATTAATCAGACCAAGGTGGAAAATATCTTCATCAAGACTTCATTGATTACTTACAAGAGTTAGGGATCATATACCAACTCACTCTTATTTACATACCTCAGTGGAATGGTGAAAGAGAAAGGAGGAACCATGCCTTATTAGACATGGTGAGATCAATGATGAGTCGTACAAGTCTTCCATTATCCTTTTGGGGGTATGCGTTACAAACAGCATCACACATACTAAACTAAGTACCAAATAAATCAATAAATGGTATTCTATATGAGTTTTAGAGTGTAATAAAATACATGTTATCGAATTTTCATGTGTGGGGAAGTGAATAACTTGTTAATACCTCTTCAACTAACAAACATTCACCCTAAGGAAAAAAAGTGTGCCTTTATAGGATACCCTAAAAAACAAGGGGATATTAACTATAAAACCCCTCAGAAAAAAAATGTTACAGTATAAAGACATTCCATATTCCTTGAGATGGATAAAATCTTCAAAATAGATAGTGGGAGTGAGATAGACTTTAATGAAGTCAAGGATAAAGGAACACAAGAGTTGGTATAGGATCAGATTCCACATAGCCTTGTGGAAGAAGAATCTGTTCTAGAGACACAAGAACTGCATAGGATAACAAGAGAGGTTAAAGAATTGGAATGCTATGGTTTTCTAGTCACTAAGGATGGTGAAACATTATTAGTTTATAATAATGATCCTCTAAACTACAAGGAATAATTTAGTGGTATTTATGCTTCCAAGTGTCAAGAATCCATGTATTCTAAAATGGATTCCATGTACCAAAACCAAGTCTGTAATTTGGTAGATTATCTAGTAGATGTAAATACTATTGGTTACAAATGGGTATCAAGAAGAAACTGGACATGTAAGGACAAGTCAGTACTTATAAATAACAAATGTTTGTAAATTGTTTTAAACAGTATCAAGGTATTGACTATGATGAAACATTTTCACGGGTTTCAATGTTGAAATTCCTCAAAATTATATTGGCCATTACCGTTTACCATGACTATGAGATTTGGAAAATGGATGTCAAAACATCCTTCCTTAATGGGAAATTTTAGGAATATTTCTATATGACACAACCTCAAAGGTTTTTTACTCCAAAGGATACCAATAAGATATGAAAGTTGTAAAAATCCATTTATGGATTAAATCAGGCATCCAATTCATGGAATATTCATTTTAAATAAGCCATAACATAATTTGGTTTTATAAATAATTAATGTGAGAAATTTGTATAAAAATGGTTTAGTGGGAGTGCAGTATTTTTCCTAATAGTATATATTGATGACATATTACTTGTTGGAAACAAAATACCAGTCTTATAGTCTTTTAAGGAATTTTTGAATAAATGCATCTCCATGAAGGACATGGGCAAGCCAGTATATTTTCTTGGGATCAAGATTCATCATGATAGGTCCAAGAGATTGAAGGGCCTAAGTCAAAGTACATACATTGAAAAGATACTAAATATATTAAGTATAGAACAATCCAAGAGGGGATTCTTTCCAGTGTCACATGGCATTCATCTTTCCAAGAAAATGTATCCTCAGAAACATGAGGAAAAAAAGATAATGACAAGGATTTCATGCACATTAGTGATTGGGTCAATCATGTATGATACGATATGTACTAGGATAGATGTATCTTATGAATTGAGTATGATAGCAAGATATCAAGAATATCCAGGTGACGCCATTGGATGGAAGTAAAGATTATCCTTAAGTATCTGAGGCATACTAAGTATATGTTTCTAGTTTATGGAGGAGATGAAGAACTAATCATTTGAGGATATGAAAATGATAGTTTACATACTAATCAAGATGACATGAAGTGGAAAATGGGATACATATTCACTTTTAATGGAGGTGTTGTGAGCTGGAAGTGCTCAGAGCAAGGTGTGGAAGCATACTCTACAGTAGAGTCCATGTATAGCATAGATTCTGAGGTAGATAAAGAAGAAGTTTGTATGTGGAGCTTCATCCAAGAGATGGATGTGGTTCTTAGCATTAATTATCCCATCAGACTCTATTGTGATAATACTAGAGCAGTGGATATCGCAAAAGAGCTAAGGTCACATCAGCAAACAAAGCACGTACTATGGAAGTATCATATCTTGAGGGATTTTTCTTAGAGAGGTGAAGTTGTAGTGACTATTATTTCCATTGAATACAATTTGGTGGACCCCTTTAATAAATACTTGACTCAAGAGAAACATGATCATCACGTCAGTTCTAGCAAACTGAAAGTTGAAGGTAGTTGGCTCTAGTCCAAGTGGGATTTAGTTGGAGTTGGTTTCCTTGAACCTACTGTTTGTACTTTTATTTTATGAATATTTACTGTATTTAAATATGAAACATATTATTACATATTTATCATTATTCTTTATGACTATTATGTAATAATTTTTTAGAGTATTTGTCACATTAATAAGTTTATACCAGTTTCACGCTCTAATGAGAAACTTGAAGTGCTATGAAAATATTCTTAAATATATTTCTATGGTTGGATGATATACTATGATGGGACACATAGTATATAGATCTTCAGGTGTGTGTACTTGTAATCTGATGATACTTCTTCTCATGACGTTCACACTTGGTTATCTCCAAGATGGGAGATTACGAGAATGGACCCAGAATTATGAATTCCTCATGTTTTTGTGTCATCGGATATTCATATCTGTTAGAATTTGAATTGGTCCTTAAGATTTAATATTATCAATAATATGTGTCATGAATCATTCACTTTTATTTACTGATGAAAACTATCACGCCATATGTTGGATGGAAGTAGGGTATGCTGGGAGCATCATGAATGACATGTTATTGAGGATAAGTCGAGGAAGGATTTTTCCCTTCCATTTATGAAAGTTGATATATCAACCCTTTGATTGAAATAGAACCTTTTCCCTAAATTCCATGGACATGGTGTAATGATGATTTTATTTTAGGTAGTCTAATAATGACATACCAATCATATAGGTTGTGACACTATCATGAAACATGCTTGATAAGATATTGTGAAAAAGGTATTATATTACACAGTGAGCATTCGTATGTGGATGTCATCGTTATGACTATAAGTTATTTATCTTGGGAGCCTTAAACCATTTCTAGAAAGTAATTTTGGGCTTTAGGCAAGGCTTCATAACGATAATGAGAAATAATCCTATAGGGTTACATGCTAAGTGTTTCAAGTGGTCTCAATTAAATTCTATTTGAATTTAATTAATGGAATAAATATTATTCTCAAAAATGAGGAATAATTTTATTCAAGTTAAAATGATCACATAAATTAAATAAATATTTATTCACTGGATTGTAAATAAAATTTATTTATTTATTTTATTGAAAATTTAATAAATATTTATTTACTATTTTTTAAATAAAAATATTTATTTAAGAGAATAAAATATTTTATCCATTTTTTCAATAAATAGAAGAGGAGTTTGAATAAACCAAAACTGTGTTCGTTGATATTAATTATTTTAAAGTTGGTAAATAATATTTATCTAGTTGGCGCAGAAAATAATAATAATATTTTTATCATTATGTGGCACAAGATTTTATTTATGGTTTCGTTTTGCACAAGTTGGCACAGAAAAAATAATGGTGCTACTATTGTTATTATGTGGCATAAATTTTTTCTAATAGTTATAATTTAATTTAATTGTTGTTTTGTAGTTAAATATTGTAACTGAAACCCCATGTTGATTAATAGACAAGTATTTCTATTATGTGAAAACCTGGTGAAATGAGAATATGGTTGAGCCAAACATTTTCTATCTTGACTCCTCTCATCTCTCCCTCTCAATAATGAGATAAGTTCTTCAAGACCAAATAACGATTGATGAAGAACGATTGATGCAAGTAATTTGTTTCACCACACTAGTACCTAGAGAACGAGTGTCATTGTTTGAATAACATTAGAGAACATGTGGATCACCATTAGATGGATTCTACTTTAGATCCTCGTGATCACAACAAAGACAATCCTGAAGGGTCATTCCGGATGATCAACGATCATCAATGAATAAAGTACCAAAGACCTAGGTATTTAATTTCTTTAGATATTAATAAATTTATTATAAACATGATGTGAAATATCGTGTGTCAGATCTGGCACTTTTCTTCTCTTTATCTAAAATTTTTATTTTAATCTGTGGATACTGGAATTCATCATCATATTTATCCTGAATTGGTCATCGATTATGGAAAAAAAAATTGGGCCCTCCCAACCACCACGCTTCCACTACATCTGGATCTTACACTCAATGAACCATTTAAAATGTTATTATCCATAGGTAAAATTATACTAGAGACACATACACTTGTATTATCTATACAGGGATGTAATTTCTTAGAAACAATTCACACTTTCCTTCACCAAAATTCCAGGACATTATTCAATACCTTGACTTATCCTTAGAAATGTCCCTAGACATATCCTTAGACATATCCCTATAGATCTCACTAAAGTTTTCTCATCATAGTTTCTAAAGGTAAACTAAACCTCACTCTAATACCAACTATAACAACCAAAAATTCTCATACATAAATATCAAATCTTAATAGATGAATATTCATTATATAACATAATTATTCATGCCAAAATTGATTAGTTATAGGGCCTTTAGAAACATAAACACATAAAAAACTATTCCATAAGTGATCTAAATTATCTCCCACTAAATTATTTATATCTAGAACCCTTCTTAGACATATCATAGCTAATACCTTTCTTCATAACCCATGGAATGGAAATAAACCATACAAATAAATGGAGCCTCTCCAATTCAAAGAGGGTGAAAATGATGAGTCTGAGGGAACCACCACTAACAATAACCTTACAATCGTTCGTTAGTGATCCCAATATGATGTATAAGATTATTCCCTATCTTTGCTTCCCCGTGATAGCTAACACATCAGCTATAAAATTCCATTCCCTCCAAGTATATAAAATTTGAAATCCCTAATTGATAAAATTTATATTTCTCCTAACCAAATAAGTCAACTCCTATGTTGTACTATTCCTCCCTTAAAGAAACTCGACCAACACATAGAAACCTAATTTGATTTCCGCAATTTAAAGATTGTAACTCCTATAGAATAGATGTCCAGTAACCATATTTCATTCTTCTACTATGATGGAATTACCTAATCTTTAATTTTTACTGAATCCTAGGATTACTTATTTCATGTTATGTCTAATCATACCTCCCCCTCTCATCTCCCCATCAATACACGAACCATCTAAATTTAATTTAAAAACAAAATTGAAGGTTTCCATTGAACCCACCAGCCTTGTTTACCTTGGATTCCCTACATGTTCCTGAAAATACTTGTAAAGTGACTTCTTAGTATACAAAAATACATCCCTCCCTTGATGTGTTCCCTTATATATATCACTAACATCTTTACACTAACCTGAAATAAAATTGTAGAATACATTTTTTCTTCTCTCAACTTTTTTCTAGATTTCCATCAAACCCAATACACAGCCATGAATGTCATACCTTTCACCTATACCTCTATTCCTTGCTAGCTATCTCCTCATAACCAATTATCAATAGACACCTGCATTGTGTAGCCACCAAAACTTATATTCATTCCCTATTCCATGAAATGCCAATCTCACTTTTCCCACTCACCTTATAAAATATCATGCCACATTATTTCCTGATGTATTTTTGTACAGCATTGACATCAAAAGGCTAGGACCACTCTTTTCCTTTAAACATTATCATATTTTGGAAAAACCTGGTTCCTTATTATCCAAACTAAGATTTTAATCTTTTCTAAAATTTCCTTGCACCACAACATCGTCACTCATTAATTCATCAAATTTATATCACATTTATATCCTCTGGTATTTCTTTAGCAATATTAATTTTTCTCTTGGATACTTCTCCCTTGCACAAAACCATGCTAATCATCAGATATTAACCTTGTTATAACATTTTTAGGCCTGTTATTAATGATACTAGAAATAATTGTATATGAAAATTTACATAAATATATTTCCTCTAGTTTGTATCATAAGATCTCAATATTTACCCAATGTATTAGATGGAGATATAAGTACTACCTATCACATAATAAAAATCAAACATATGTATTCCAAAATATTATTAAACAATCATAATATCAACACCCATGAAAATAAATGGGTTTTATAAACATTTCATCATGGAAATACATGTGGAAACAAGATAGGTTTTATAATAATTTCGTCATAGCATAACTTGTGTAAAAAAATACTTGTCTCATAATCATTTTATCACGGTATAACTCTTGGAGTAGAAATGGGTTTTATAAACAACTTTTCATCATAAACATAAAACATTTATAAAAATAATAATAATGGTATCATTGGATCATATCCATAGTAAATAATAAGTAACATCCAAAGTTTACATCGTAGATAAAAAATGATATTGAAAGATCACTTGAAACATTTCTTGAGGAAAATAGATTTTTCAATATGAAAATAACTTTTAAAAACATAAAATTCATAAAAAATTTCAAAATAATTTTCTTTTCAAATAACCTTATAAAGTTGTAAAGGAATCTTTAAAGATCATTTAACACATTTCTTGATGAAAATAAACTTTTCACTTTGAAAATAATATTTTTAAAACTAAAAGTTCACAAAACATATTTAAAATCATTTTCTTTGAAAAATATATTTAAAAAATATAAATTAAGCTTTAAAATATTAATTTTACATGTTGGTGATAAGTTTTTTCATATCATGCTTGTTGAAACGTAGATTCCTATCACATTTTTGGTAAATTCCAAATGGGGGTTGTTTAGAAAATGACACGAAGATTCCTTCTAAAAAAATAAAAAAGTTAAGAAAGGTTAAAATTTAATTTAAATAATCATATAGTAATATTAAAACATTTTTAGAAAACATTTTTTTGAAAGAAAATGATTTTTGACCGAAGAGAGAAATAGAGTCAGTTTTATTTTAAAACATTATTTTGGAATCTTAAGTAGATAAAAAGTAGAAAATTAAGATAGAACATGTGTTCTCAACAAATAAACATAGGAGAATAAAATTCATGAGTTTCTTGAGATATATATCATAATATCTCATTATTAAAATAATAATCATAAACAATATCAATAAATAATAGGATTGAAACATCAAACACTTAACACTTTGGTAACTTTTGGATAGTAAGAACCATGAATGAATAACTTTAAATGAAACATTAAATATCCTGATAATAAATAAATTCATGATATAACATTTTAAAGGGGTAGTATATAAACCTCATAAAATAATATAGGTGTATAAAATAACTTTTGTCCTAAAGAAGAAAATTTGAGACGAAAATCTATTACCTTAAGTCTCCAATTACTTAATGCATGTTCAAAACTCATGAATAATAAATATAATTTTATTATAAATATATTAATGAAACATAATAATATTTATAATACTATATATAATTTAATTATGACCATTTATTTCTTTTTTAAAAATAATTCCTTTTTAAAATAAAGTTTCAGGCAATAACTATTTCATTTTTATGTATGTTTTGGTTTGGTATTCTTGGTTATTTTACTTTGATCATGGTTTATTCATCAAAATAATTTTAAAAATTATATAAATATCATATATATTCATTATATATGTATTTATGGTAATCTATTCAAGTTAGAGATAGAAAATGAATTACACCGTTCATGGAGACGGTAGACCGTACGTACGCATGAATTTTATTTACATTTATTAATTACATAAAATGAAAGAAAGGTAAATAATATATTAACTTTAAATAATTATTTTTATTTCAAATATATCACATATTTTAATTAACCCAATAATTATTAATTTCCATGTAAACCGTAAGTGAATAATGAATTGCATCGCTTTACGAGGTGGCAATCCGTCGAACACACAAGCGATGTTTTCATATTCCCACAGAATGGAAAGTGAGAAGGTATATGTGACCTAATAATTCCATAAGTATAATAATGTCATAAATATAATATTAAAATTTTAAATCCATAATTATATCCAATCATGAGAGATGGTAGTGGAAAATGAATTACATTAGTTCATGAGGTGGTAGTTCATCATACACACAATCGACAGTTTTATTTCCTATTTGATGGAAGAGGAGATGGATATAGTTTATAAAATTCACATAATAACATCTCAGTATATTTAATATACTAATTTTATTATGTCAACAGGGTTGAATAATATTTGTAGGAGGTGGGGCGAGAAATAAAATAAAACTGCATGTTTAAGAATTTTACTTATTCTATAGATAGCCTCTTTATGTTTATGCCAAAATCCTTATTAAGAGGGTTTCCTAATAAATATAAGGCCTAAAAAGGTTTTTAGGTAAATAATTAAGTTTTTTTAAGTGTGAAGAAGAGATTAGAGTATATTTTCTTTTATATGTGGAGAAAGGAACCCCCTTGGAAACTTCTTGGAAATTTCCCTAAATAATCCAAAATGATAAAGTTATTCACCTGCCAAAATCTTCAAAATTTTCATATATTAGAACTTTGGAAGAATAATATTAAAATAGAATCATCTAATTTTATTTATACTAGTTTTTATGTAAATATTACCTTATTTTTTTAGTCTAACCCCCGCCCGATAAACTTGTTTTAACCTTAACTGTGATAATTAATTTTGACTCTTTTTACAATTCAATTTGAAAAAAATAGTTGAAATTATTTTATAATATTAATTATTATTATTTAAAATAAATAATCAATTTTCACTAATTGTATTCACAAAATTATAAATTTCAAATTTCAAATTAATCCCCCAAACACGACGAAAAGGTGGTTTTCTAAAGAGAAAATTTTCAAAATTTTAAAGTGTTTATATCAAAATTCAATATGAAATTGATTATAATGAAATAAATTGTAATGATAGATATATAATATAACTACTGTTACTTTTAAACCCATATTAAAATAAAATTTATCTTGTAAATGCTTTGAATGAAAAAAAAATTAATAAAAACCAGTATTTTCACTATTCATTGAAAAAATATATCTTTTCAAAAGAAATTATCAAAATTTCACTCCAAGATAATTTTGACATGATAGTTTAAAAATTAATTTAACTTTTTAAAATTAATTTTCTAAAAATTGAAATAATTAATTTTTAAATAATTTCAAAAAATGTGACAAAATAGCTTTTTAGAAGAAAAAAAATATGAAATTTTTAAGTGTAAAACTGGATTTATTCTTATCTCGTGCCTTGAAAATGAATAAAATTAATGTTAAAAATTGTATTTAATATATAATATATTCATTTATTTAAAATCATTCATGAAAAGTGATTTGTTAAATTAATTTAGATAAAACATATTTGTGCACATAAAAGTAGTTTTTCAGAAAAAGATTTCCTTTATCCTCAAATATATTTTTTTAACCTTAATTTAAAATTAGTTAGTTAGAAAATAATTATTTTCACATACATTTGTAAGCCATATATTTTCAGAATTTATTTAATCATATTCATACCCATAATTCCAATGGTTATGTGATAACTATCATATTAAATAATAATATTTTAGTGGGGAAGAGGATGACCATGCTGATGAACCTACTTTTGGGAGATCAAGCAAGAAATCATACCTCATCGCATTGATCCTTCACTAATATTGTTTATGGATGACTCATCGAGACTGATGAGCCGACTGCAAAAGTAGTCACAGTTTCTGATTCGTGTATTGAGCCAAAACACTTCAGGCATCGAGGGAAACCAGTAATCTCTTTCTCAAAAAATGAGGTAAATATTCTCTCTTCAGATTTAAGGTTTGTGTTTATTGGGAAATTCATCAAATTCATACCATCATTGAAGTTCTTATGAAGCTCTCTCGAAGCTATTGGATTTTCATGCTTTCACATTGGATTATTTAGTTCATCCAATGTCGTTTTCCAACTCTCTTCTGAATATGACTATTATGGGCTATGGTCGAGTCGCTCATGGTCATTTGGGGGTAGTGTAATGAGATTTCTTAAATGGGCCTCTAATTTTGACCCACACACTGAATCTCACATTATTCCTATATGGATTGATTTCCCTAGGATATAGATTTATAAGTTTAAACAAGCTGCCCTGTTTTCAATTTCTAGACCTATTGGAAACCCCTTAAAGATGGATTTTGCAATGAGGAGTCTCTCAAGACCCTTGGTTTCTATAAGTTTCATGGATATTGAGGTTTCTCAAGCCCTACCATCCTAGATATGGTTACAGAATGGTAAATATTTTTTTTTCAAGAAGCGGTTTATGAAAACCTCCCTAATTATTACATCACTTTCCTTAAGATAGGACATGCCTTGAATTATTGTTCCAATAAAGAAAAGTGACCTATTGCTCATAAATTCACTTAGGGGGAGAAGGAAAACGTGAAGAATGAACTATAAAAGTTCAATAAAGGTCTCACATCTGATGTTGGACCTTCTGGGGGTCAGTCTTCCACAGGGGTGAATAAAGATGAGGTAGAGAAGCCAGAGGAGCATGAGGAATTATATATGGATAAGGACCATCCTAATAAATCTGAAAATTGTATTTTAGGTTTTTTTATTCTGTCCACACTGAAATAGATGGAATAAGTCACTCTCCCACCCGGATGATAGATCAGGAGGAGATCTGTGAATCTCATGAAGTAGTCTAAGAAGGGGATGAAAGTATCTACTCTAAGTCATATGAGTCCTTAAATGATATTGATGACCAATTCTATCAGATTGAGGAATATTATTTAAAATCAAGTTCTAGGAAAGTTAAAAATACCAATGAATGACTTATAGGGTTTCATCACTCCAAATACCAAGAAAACCCAGAAACTTAGAGACTATTCAAACATCAAAATGACAATTGCCACTAAATCCTTTGGTGTGGAAAGGCCCCAAAACATAGATCCCACCCCACAACCGATTTAGGACAAGAATTCTTGCACTTATGATGGAGAATTTATTCCAAAAGAATCTATTTTTGATGAAGATAATGATCCCTCTTTGAAGGATGATTACAGTGTCAAGGAGGGGCTGGGGTAGGAATTAATATCCTAGATAGACAAACAAGATGCAATTGTTTTACAAAAATACAAAGATATAAAAGCCACTGCTAAATTCTATCTTCAATTTAAAGAATTAATACTTTCTAAAATGGAGGAAGAGTTTAAACAAAATACCAACTTTAAATATAATTACTTCCCATGGAAATGATTTTGATTTTTTTGTTTTAATAGAATATTATGGACCTTTTGGTGGTATAGTTATAGGGATTGATTAGCTTTAATGGTGACATAAGTTTTGATTCAAGCCTTACTGAGTTATAATTTCATTTAGTTTTTTAGCTGTTGAGGGTTACTCATTTCAGCTGGTTTCCTCTATTTTTATGCTCTGCAGGACAAATGATTTTGATGTTTTGATGGAAAATCTATGTGGTTCCCCATCTTCAAGCAGTATATCCTGTACATGAACTTGATGAAGGGTTGGTGTTGTGTTGTTGATAATTGTGTTGAACCTGTTTTTGAGTGAGTAGTATGAATCATCCTTGGATCTAATCTAGATTACTGGATGTCCGGAAAAAATACATAGATTTTGTTAAAAATGTTTGCTAATTGACTGTTTGGAAGGGAGTTTATGAATTTTTTTAGAATTTTTTATTTTCATGCTGATAGAAATACGGAGCTGAAATTCAAGATTAGTTGAACTCATGCAGATTTTCAACCTGACCTAGCGGCAAATGCAGTGATGAAGTAGCACGAACTATTCTCTCAGATATAGGATTTTTATAGCCCTCATTCTTCATGATGTGGGGATGATTCAGGTTTGAGGTCTCTCTTTTCAGTCTAGATTTCAGTGCTTCATTACTTGTTGTTGTAATTTTCTGATGGTGTAAGTGCATTACACCTCATTCTACCTTTTTAAAAAAAATTCTTCAATATATTCTTTTGGGCATGAAATAGGTGACCAATTCATGACATTTTTCTCAAAAAAATAATATTTTAGTAGTATTTCATGTTTCGTTATAAAATGGTGTTGCATGTAACGTATTATATATAAGAAATTAAACTTATTTGTAAAAATATATTTCATAAAATCTTGCTATATTTCATACATCATGTAATTCTACTATCATAAATTTAAGCATAAACAATCTTGTTAAAGAGTGAGATTGTAACATAAAACTCCTACCTCAAGTTAGACTTTCTTTATAAGCACTCTAAACTACTATATACTAAATATAATTTTTTAAAATTATTTAAAATATATATATTCAAAATTATAATACCATAATAGTTTGATTATAACATATTTCCACCAATTCCTAAACAATTTATTATTAAAATCATTGTTCTATGTGATAATGATTTCATTTTATGTGTGTGTTTTGATTTAGCTGTTACAGTCCTTATGTCCTAATCATTATTACATAATCTAAAGAATTTTAATCATGATATAAATAAAATATATATTAATTATATAAATATTTTTAATCATACATAAAATATTGATATATAAAAACTACATATATTTTTCATGGAGATGGTAGTATGTATATACGTATGAACGTTGTTTTTATTTTCTGAAGAAACTAAGGAAAGAAAGATAAATAATTTTTTATCATTATAGAATCAAAATTATATCATAAATATAATTTATATATATATTAAATCCATAATTATATCCATAAATTTTAGGTGGTTAAGGAAAATGATACATATCACTGTGTGGAGGTATCAGTCCATAGGTACGCATGAGTGATACTTTCATTTACCATTTAATAGAAAATTGGTATAAATTGGTAGTGAAATAATCATAATAAAATATTGTTATATTTATTATAATGGATTAATCATTTTATTATGGAAACAAAACGTTTAGAAGCACTATAAGGAGAAATAAAATTGAAATTACTCAGTTAAGATTTAAACCTCTTCTTTGAGATACCTCCTTTGGATAACACCGTGATCCTTAAAAGATTGTTCCTAGGATAATAAGAGGGTGTATTAAATGAACTTAAGGATTACAGGAAGGTTTTGGGGTAGTTTTGTCTGATAAATTGGTATACAAATTCATTAATAATGGTAGAGATGAGGTTTCCATTTATAAGTGAGGGACAGTACACACATGGAATTAATTTAAAGATTTAAATAACCTAAATAAATTTTATTATGAAAGTAGAACAAAATATAACAAAAAAAAATTTAAAAAAATAAGGTTGAAATATATTTAAAAAATAGTAATTTAATATGTTTATGTGACATTTTCACCCTTATCTATTAGTTTATTCCCCGGTAAACCTATTTTAACCATAATCATGGTAACAAATATGTATAGTTTTTACAATTAATTTAAATAAAAAAGGAATGTGGGTTATTTAATAAACTAGATGTGATGATTCCAAATATATAATAAATTTTATAAAATTAAATTTTTATAAGTGGAAAAATTAATTATAAAATAAGAGTGTGAAATGTAATGAAAACCCATTTTTAGAAAAATGAATTTTTAACCATAAAACTGAATTTAATTTCATTCCTTGCCTAATAAAAAATTTGAAATGAATTTTATTTTATTTTATTGAATATAAAATCTATAAAATTTATTATAATTATTAATAAATAATTATTTATTTAATTTATTATGATAAAATAAATTATGCATATGAAAATAGTTTTATAAAAAATAACCCTTTTTCATTTAAATGGTGTTATTATAATTACTAACGTTTAGATAAATAAGTATAGATTATTATTCATACATTAAAATCACATTTATATTGTGATCAATATATTTTTTCAAATTAAAATTCACAACACCTAAAAATATATATTTCTTTAGAAAAATAGGTGTTTTAATCATGAAATGGTTTTATTAAAAAATTATTAATTATTTCATAGGCATTAATCAATAAATTTAAATTTTTTTAAAAAAATTATTTATATATATATATATCATAATGTAGTTAATATTATTTATGCTTTTCAATCCAACAGGAAGGATATAAAGGTATTATATCACTAGTACATTTAAAGTTGGGTTTTTATTTAAAACAAGTTTTCAAATATGTCAATTTTACTTAAAAGAAAATACATATAAAATCTTAGGGTATTAAAAAGGTAGGGAGACACCCCAGGGTTCATTCATGAATTAGAGGGAGAAGAAATGGTGTTGTGGGTTAAAATCTTGTAGGGAAAAATGTGAATTTATAACTTTCTTAAAAATATGATAAAATCACAGAGTTTAGCCACATGGTTTTCCAAACTGCACACTAACCCTGGAGATGGAACTATCTCAAGACATCCACCTCTTAAGGTTTTCCTGCACGATTTACGAAATAGTGTGCTAACTATATAGATCACCTCTGAAACCAAAATTTAATTCCCCAAATGGTTCTTTTAACCCATATAGTGACCATAAACCTTAACACTAAAGAATAATAATACATGTGGTCACACTCCATGGTATCTCTTATCCATGTGGTAACCATCTTTATAGGAAAAACCATTTCCAAACTTCCAAAATTCTACTTGATTCTCCTGAATCAACCTCTATTACCTAATTCATTGATAAACCATATTTTTAGGGATTTTTTTTATTATTATGGATATAATTTCTATAAATTAATATTCATTTGAATATTTAATAGAAATATGTGTTTTGAGTTTGAATTTGAAAATTCCATGAAAATTATGTTTTTCACATTTTATTTCATTTTAATAATTTTATCATAACATTTTATTTATACGTAATTTTTAAATTAAATGTAATGGACTTATTCATCCCATATTTTTATACATTTTTCATTTATAACAAGTAATATAGATCCCATATTTTGAGGGTGAAAATAGATATTAATGAAGAGATGGGATAAATTCAGTGGAGTCGACCTTAATTCACTAACATTTTCATCCATGCATGGAATGGGATGAAATGTTTTTAGATGTTAGAGTATTAATTTTCACGCATTTAATTAAAATAGATTAATAATTCAATCACATGGGAACTCATCTCAAAATACAGGTAAATCATGGTAAAATTTGGATGCAAAACATTGCATGTTCCCTTGTTGACATTTCAAACGCTAACCCTCCCAAGCTCTATTTAAATGATATTTTTACACTTTGGGAGGGTTGATCATGGATTTATGAGTTTTTTTACAAGGATATTGTTTCTATTACACATATATAACCATTTATAATAAGTATTATAAAAAAGATATCTTCCCTGAATTCTATCCACTGTTTTTGATACTTTGCAGTTATTTATTTCTGTGCTTGTAATCTCACTTTACCTTCAAAAAAACATTTGTGTTCCTATTTTTCCATCATTTTATTTTACTTATTCGGAATTAAATATATGATATTATATGATATAGTGTTTTACCCTTTAGATTGTTTTCTTATTAAAATCCACTTCACGGTGAAAACTATTCTCATAAAAGTGTATTTTATGTTCATATTATATCTAGTTCCAAATCCATTCCATTATTTATTTTGAATCCTTGAAAAAACTATAATTCATAAATTTTTATAAATAAATTGAGTCTAAAATTATAATAAACTCGTTCAATTTTCACTTTGATCATGAGGTCAGTCATATGTGAATTTTGAGAGCGGAACGTTAATCATCAAATCTAATAAACATGGGACAAATTTGTTGTGTTTTACTCTAATCCAAAAAACCAATTAATTATAATTTCCAAGTTGAAGATACTTACCTAACTATCCACATATCAATATTTTCTTTTTTACCACAATCAAATAATGGTTCCATATTGGAAACCTCTAAGTCAACTTAGGATTCATTTCTTCCAATATTTATAGTCGTGTTAATTTCCATAGGGTTTTGAAGAACCCATGAGATTAGAATGATAAAGGTTTTGTATTTTTTCAATTAATTAATGAAAATTAAATGAACATGAAAAATAATATTAATGAAGGTGATGTTTCATATTGGTATTCTAGAAGTATAATCATCATAAGAACAATCTTTGGAAAATGGAATGATCAAATGAAGGAGGAAGTTCATTAAGTATTTATCTCCAAAAGAACCCACAAAAGAAAAATATTAATTCTATAATTTTTCAAGGAATAAATTTTACTTTGACAAAATATCCAAAAGTGATTAAAGCTAAGAATGATATTTTATAATCTATGAAGATAAACTCACCTAAAGAAAATTTATAAAATGAATATGTGAGTTCAATGGATAGAAGTTCAGAAGAAACTTTTCCAATTAAATAGATGTAATTATAGAATAACTTTTGTCATTTGAATGGATATAAATCTAAAAGAAAATTTTTTAGCTCAATATGTGGAAATCAAGAAGAATATTTTTTAATCTAATTTATAGAAATCCAAAATAGTTTCTTAAGAAGAAAATAACATGAAGAAAAATTTTAGAAGAGCATTTTTAGAATAAAGTTTTATAAATAAAATTTCCAAAACAACATTTTTTAAAAAAAACTTTTTAGAATAATATTTATTAAGGAATATTTTTAGAAGAACATTTTTGGAATAACTTTTCTACAATAATATTTATTACTTCATCAAAAGGTATAATTTCAGAAGAACATTTCCAGAATAACATTTTAGGATTTGTATTTTTATAAGTAGATCTTATAAGAATTAAATTGAGTTTCCAAAAGGAGATATTTGAATAAAAATTGAATTTACTAGAAAGGGTTTTGGAATAATATTTTTAATTAGAATGAGAGGTGTTTTTAAATAACTTTTCCATGTTTGGAAAATAGATAAATCCCGATGGAGGAAACATGTGAAGATTTCAAAAAAATGAAAAAAAAATATAGATGATGAAAACTAAATTTACTGTAATAAGAAATTTAAGTTTTTAACATGATAAAAATTGAATTTTTCCTAAATAAAAATCTGTAAGAACATTATAGAATAAAATTTGTCAGTTTATCATAATAACATCCATAATATCATTATGAAAGAACATGAATGAGTTTACTGAAAGAACATTTTGGATGAACATTATAGAAAATAAGTTATGAATGGATAGAAACATTTTAATTTGGGAAGAAGGAGTGAAATATCCAAAATTAGTTCCATATAAATTAATAAATTAGTGATGATTTGAAGAAGTAAAATTATGTAAGGTGACTTGTATAAGTAAAAATCTTAAAGATGACTTCTAGAAGGAATTCATATAAACATTCTGAAGTCACATTTATTAAGAAAATGTTGAGCTATTATTTCATCATTAAACATTTTTTAATTAATTTTTTTGATTATTTACAAGGTTTCAATAATAAATAAATATTTTTAACATTATGATTCAAGGAATATTTAATAAAGATGGTTGACCTTGATTTATTCCGAGGATTTGAAGGTAGTCAACTTAAAAATGAGTTAAGTGGGAAAATAAAAATTGAATCCCACACTTTTACATTGATTTTGGATGGATAATTGATTATATAAATAAGGGATATTTTGATAAATATATATGTTAAATTTATATAAAGTGAGTTTTTTAGAAAGTAAGATAGGAAGTTTTGGATGAGAGTCTTCAAGAAGTATTTAGTTTAGTTTAATTAAATTTAAAAATACTAAAACATCATTTTTTGAGGAAAGTTGAGAATATCAAAGCATAAAGTTTTGAGGATGGTTGAGAGGATCGTAACATTAGGTTCCAAATAATTGATATATCTATAATTAATTTTACTAAAAGAATAATGAGTCCAACTAACATGTACTCCAGAAAGATGAATAGGTTTTTGTTGAAGACCTGTTTAAGATTGTAAAGAATTTTACATTTATAAGAGCCATTATAATCTAAATTTGGGAGACTTAGTGTGTAGTATACACAATGTGGGTTTAGATAGTAACTTCCCATATCACATTTTAATTATTAAAAATGATTATTATTGGAATAATAAATTACTCGGTGGGATTGTAAATGGAAAGGAGTAGGATTTTTAATTAATGATGAACCTCGTAAAAAATCTATGTGGGTTTTTTAATTTACATTATCAATATAACATTGTGGAAAAGAGGTGATGTAAAATTATAAATATCCATACATCGTAACTGATGATAGAGACTTGCTCAACCTAAAGGAAATAATAATTTATATTGAACCTAATTGGTAAAATTTGGTCACACCTAATCCCCCCCTTAAGGTGACTGAATGATCCCCTTGGATTCTAAGTTGGTATCAAATCAAAGGCTCCCTCTATTGTATATAAAACTTTGTGTTCCTAGTTTTTTTTCATTTATTCATATGAAGTGCATATTTTAGGAAGATGAAGAAATAATTTCTATATAATATATGGAAGTTATACCTAAATTGATGTTAACAAAAGATAATATGGTTTATAGAAACACTTACGTACCATCTAAGACTTTGAAAAATTATAAGAAAAGGGAGTCTCATAAGATAAAGAAGTTAGCCACACGAGATCTATGGAAGGGGGATCTACCAATATCTAAAGTTGAAGTGTGTATGAGCTATATTGAAAAATCCATTATAATTAATCCTATCAAAGAAGAATCATGTCCTTTCTATAAAGAGTATGAATCTATTAAAACTATTGCATATTTTACTCTAAAATAAATCCTTACATTTAAAATTTCTCTACTTAAGTTAATGTATATATGCTTTCTTTTATCATCGGTCTATAAGATGAAAAATCACAATTATAATCAAAACTTTAAGAAACTAAAGATATATTTGGAAAAAAAGAACCAAAAATATAGAACTCTCATAGAATGCATAGAAGTGAAAGAAAAATCAATTTCACATTGTAAAAAAAATTATTTTTAGTCAAAGAGTAATTATAAAGTAGTGTTTTTTAGAAATATATTAATTTGAAATTTGTGTTCATATGTATTCCATTCATTGGAAGAAATTATAAATTTCAAGAACTCTCAAATTAAGATCAAATATAGAAGAATCAAAGAAAATTATAATTATTTTCATGGAGAAATTAATATGCATGAACAAAAGTTTAGAAAGGTAAATGACGAATGTGAAGAAAAATTGAAATTATTTGATGATCATTGAATCACCTTAAATTTAAAGTGACATTAGTTATAAAAGAATTTGAGAAACATGGAAGAAACTCACATTGGATATTTCCATGAATCTAAGAAAAAATCCTCTTCTAAAATCTCTAAATATAGACTTACATCCAAAATACTCAATCTAGTGGAAGAAAAAATATAAGATCATTAGAAGTTTAATATTCTAATAAGTCGAATGAAAATTTTACCCATGATATAGAAATTTAGTACCTACTAATTTGGATTATTTTAATAAAGTAAGAAAATAATATTATTTTAGATAGATATGGGTGATGAAAAATGATAAATAAACCACCACTTTGGTAAATATGGAAGAATGAATGAAAGGAAGAAGTATCCCACAAGGTGTTTTCAAGTATAGATGAAAAACAATTAATGGAATAACCCTCTAATGACTGAAATTATAACCAACAAAATAATAGTAGATTTATTGGATACTAATAGACTTTTGGAAATTTTGGGCATTGAACTGTTGATTACTTTCATAATTTTTTAGCTGTAGTTAGATGGAAAAGGGCTAAATTTAAGGGGAGTCATAATGAAGTTATAATAAGATAATCTAAGTTCACCCAACCTTCATTTAAGAATAAAAATTAGTTTACATCCAAAAAATATGAATATATCAAAAATATCTATACAAGTTGTGGAATAATTTTTCATAATGATAAGGAGTGGTGGTATATTTCTAAAAATCACAACTCAACTACAACAAATGTATAGAGGTCATAAAATATGAATAAAAATAAAAGGAATATAGAATTTAAACCTACCTTGGGGGTAAAGAAAAGGTATATTCAAAGAATATTTCTCCCAAGAATAAAGTAATTATAGTTTTCATGCCAAGAAAATATGTTACTTCTATAGTTGAAAAGACCATATCATGGAAATTTGTAAACTTTTCATGAATGATCAAGTTAATAGAAGAAAAATCAAGTAAATAAATGAGTTAATCCAAGAAATATACAAGTGGATTGGAATGGTGTAAGGCATATCCAATGAAGAAGATAATATTCACCGGAAGTTACCTCTAAAGAGTAACTTACTATATTATAAGAAGCAATGTGAAATATGTAATTTTTCCAACCATACTTAAAAAAAATGCATGATAATATTACCAATTCAGGATATTATGGAAAGTAAAAGGAAGAAATCATCAAAAGGAAAAAGTTTTTTATAAATAAATCACTACATAAGAAGAAAGTTGAACATATTATGAAGGTTTTCATGGTTGTATAGTCATATCAGTTTGAGGAAGCAAGGAATATTGAGGTATAAGAAATTACAAAAAGTCCATGTTCCTTGCTTGTTGGAGTTAAAATGAAACCACAACATAATTTTTAAAGGAAAATTAATAAATATAAATTCATACCTTCTAGGAGGATTAATTATTCTAATGTAACACATTGATATTTTAAAATGAAATCAATGTTTGATATAATATACAACACAAAATAACGAGCCTAAATAAACCCTTCTTTATATGAAAGTGTTGAGGGTCAATCCCCCTTTATTTAACATAAAAAAATAAGAAGATCACTTCTGAAATTTAGTAAAATGGAAAACCAAATATAATTATAGGAAAAATGACTTAAATAAAAATGACCCAATGGTCTTAAAGGTCCCAAAAGTAAAAAATGGAAGAAAATATAAATAAAATCACTTGAAAAAACCTCATCTCTCGCCTGACTAGATAATGTAATAGTTAAAGCAGTTGATGATGAACTATCACCCCTCCCCCCCCCCACCAAGAAGTTTTACTATGTGTTACCAGCACAACTTGGCAGAGAACCCCTCCAACCAACACTGAAATGTGGTGGAGATCAAAATGAAAGGTTCCTACACACATTTCTCTCTTTCTATCCACCCACCTAAAAATAATGTGAGGAACTCAATACAATGTCAAATTGATGAAATTCAAAACTATAATCAAGACATTGTGTATAATTTGATTGAAATGTTCCCATCCATCCATAAAAATTTATTAAATATGGATAAATGATGGGTTTCATCCCATATATCCCTCTTTCTAGGTTTCCCACCCAACAACACCTAAAAAATGCTACACCTTTTTCCAAATGTAGTGAAGAAGAGACCAGTTCTCATAAAGAAATCTACATCCCAAAAGAAAAATATTTAAAAAAGTAGTATAGAAAATAGAACAGAGAAAACTAAAATCAAAATAACCTGAAACCACTAAATTATATCTTCAAAAATAAGAAAGAACCCAATTTCAATCCTCTTATAATCCATCACTCACTAAGGGACACCGATATTCCTTCCCCATGTCAATCTTCCACATGAGTCTCGCAAATGTCTATAGAGCTCTCCAGAACACACCATGAACAAGACACAACAATCACTCAAACCATCCACCAAGAGGTCAACAATTATTTCCACTCTTATGAATCCAAATCACCGCCTGATTGTTAAGCCTCTACACCTCAAAAAGTGTCGAGAATATGAAATCCGAGAAGTATCCACTGCCCGAACTCTAAACCGTAGCCGCGAGAAGGATCCTTAGACTATCAAACGAATTTCAATCCAAGATGGGAGAGCCCAAGCCTATAATATATCCAAGGATGAGGGAGTATGGTGAGGTTTAAAAATAAGGTAATAACCCGAAAACATTATTGAACGACTCAGAGAATAAGATAAGTGAGAAAATCTTCATAGAAGATGAGTAGAAAAAACTACCTCTAGATCATGAGGATACCACAAACCCTACTATAATGAGGTTAAACAGTTATTATTGATGCCACAAATAGTAATAAGAAACCCTCTAAGAGGGATTCACCACATCTGTAGAGGGCAGAGGCATCATTGCGATCCTAAACGAACCATGATTATTTAAATATGACTATTATAACCTAGCCATAAAATTTGAAGGAATTAATAGAAGTTATTGATTTATGAAATATATATATAAATTTCTTAATCGATATAAATATTTTGATAAATAATTAGGAAATAAGAATTCAATTTTTAAAAAATATATTTTATTCTTTAAAATATATGTTTTCCTCAAAAAAGTTTTTAATGGATTTTTTGAAAAAAATATTATAATTAATTTATAAAACTTTTAGAAATTTAATTTCATAAAATAAAATTTATTTTTAAAATCATCATATGAAAATTAAATTTGGTTGAAATTTGGGGATTTTTTTGAAATGGTTGATTTTTTAGCGAATAGTGAACATTTTCAATTCTTTAAATACTATCATTTATTTTCATTAAATCAAGAAATTTAAATATCCCATTAAATTTTTAAATTGGAATTAAATTTAAATTTTAAATAATTTATTTATAATAATCAATTTAAATTCACTGGAATCAGAAAATTTCATGATTTTTTTATAAGTTTAATTTTATTCTTAAAAATGTAATTTTCTGAAAAATGTTTTTAAGTGAATAAATTTTATCCATTTTGATTAACTAAAAGAACCCATATTAAGAAAATATTTGAAGAATATTTTTATATTATATATTTATTTTTTTAATTTAAATTCATATAAGTATGTTTTTTTCATAGAGTTAATATATGATCATTTATTGCTTGAAAATGCATTTTTCGGAAAAAATGATTTTCATCAGATTTTATGTGACTAATTTTAAATTAAATTACACCAATTTAATGACTTGGTTTTGAAAAAAAATTGATTCCATATTTTAAATTAGCATAATTCATATGATTTAAAAATTTCCAATTAATTTTTTTATAATTAATAGAAAAAATAGTAAAAATTAACTATCGCGATTAAGGTTGGAATGGGGTTTTTCATGTTATATGTGCTTTTGTTAAAATAAATGTTCTAAAAACATTGGATTTTTTTTGATAAATTATATTTTATATTTATAATAAGTGTTTCTAAATTATATAATAATCCTCTTTTTATTTTTAGGCTTAAATAATAAATTACCTTAGTAAAAACTAGTTACTATGGTGAAAACTAAAATGGTAAAAGATGGTAACTATAAAGGTAAAGGGAATGACATTTAAAAAAATTATATTGGGTGTTTGGAATGAATTTATATTCCCTCCAATCCATTATTTACTGATTTTAGAGGAACTTTTCTTGATAATTATTTCTCATTATTGAATAGTTTTTGGTAGTTACAAAAATTCCACTCCCTCTCACTTATAAAAGGGAACCTCCACCCCTCTCCTCTCCACACTTCAAAATTATTTTGGTTTATAAAATACTTACCCAAAAACCTTCCTTGCTTCCATTTATAGATTGAATAATCCTTTTTTTATAAGAAAAACCTCCTTGGAATTATTTTGGTGAAAACTTAAAGAGGTTGTTTGAAGAAGAGGTATCGTTCTTAACCAAGAGTTTTTATTTTATTTCTTCTTCAACTACATTAAAATTTTACTAAACCATGATTATATAATAACTTAAGAATATACCATATATTTAGATTTTATTATGTTAATAACATAACTTATATCCATCTCATCTTCCATCAAATGGGGGATGAAACCATCGTTCGTGTGTAAGACGGACTACCACCTCGCGAAATAATGTAATTTTTTTCTATCATCACCTCTCACATATATTTATAATGTTATATTTAATTTATATAGATGATTTATCATTATAAAAAATTAATATATCATATATTTTCATTCCTTTCTATTCATTAAATGATGATAACGTCATTCATGCGCACGTATGGATTACCACCTCTATGAAGTGATCTAATTTTTTTATTACTATATCACATGGATGGTATATATAAGTGTATTTAAAGAAATAATATTATATTTATGATATAATTATAATTTTATAAATAAACAATAACACTTAGATTTTAAACACTACTACCCTAGTAGCCTAAATCTGGTGTCTACTTTATTATAATGGCACTAGATACAAGGTATCACATCCCAAAGGACTGAATAGTTTAGTAGTCTTGGTAAACTAGATACATACTTGAATTTCACATATATTTGAACACATAAAATGAAACAAATTATTTTCTTTTATAACACTATTATTACCTTTTGTATATCGTTTTATAGCAATCATAAAACACTTCTTGGTATCCTGGGGAAAATAAATCATAATTAATGGGTTAGATCATATGCTAGGAAAGGGTATGTGTACATTGAAGAAACCATG
This sequence comes from Viscum album, assembly GCA_963277665.1. Lineage (NCBI taxonomy): Eukaryota > Viridiplantae > Streptophyta > Magnoliopsida > Santalales > Viscaceae > Viscum > Viscum album. The sequence goes on from OY728143.1 coordinate 419,095,101, forward strand.
AAAATTTAATTATAATAAATATTTCAAGGTAAATAATTCATAATTATACTATATAATGATCAAATAAAGCTATATAAATAATAACCTGAGCTTAAAACTTATCCATGGATATTCTAACTAATCAAATAGTCATATAGACATTAATAACTAATCTCATAATGAGAGAATTCATAATTCCAGATATCTAAAACATATTATCATAATATTTTACAAGATAGGTTAAAACTATGGGTAAAACCCCCACTACTAGAAAAATAGGCTACGGCCACAGAACTATAGCCACAGTTTTAAAACCATGTCTATTGGGGGCTTCAACCAAAGTTATATGGCCTATAGCCATGGTTTTAAAACTATGGAGGAGGATAACTGCTAGGGTTGACAATGGAGACACCTATTTCCATAGTATTCAAAACCATGCCACTACGCCACCTATTACCATGGGTAAAACTGTGGCCATAGGTCATACCCTACTTCTATGGTGATAGCACCCGTAGTTGAGAAAAATGGTGTCCATAACCTATGGACACAGTTTTTTTCACTATTGTCACAGTTTTTAACCATGGAAATAGCCCATTTTTCTAGTTGTTCTCATTTGATTTGGCTAACTAATTTGTCTCGTAAGACCTATTGATGCATATAGGGATATCTATAACCATACCCTATCTATAACTACATTCCCAAAGCATTTATCATATATAGAATAATTGATTTATCATCAAATATATATATTGAGTGAATAATGTTGATTTATCAATATTTCCCTGGTTGATTAAATAAATTTCAAAGTAAAAACCATATGAAAAAATGGAATATGGTTTAATAAATAATCAAATAAATTATGAAAATAATATGGATATTTAAAATAAATTTTATTTCTAATAAAAAATTATCACAAGAAATTTATTGTTTCAAGAGAAAGTTAACAATCACAAAAGAAAGTGAGAATGTACAATATTTTTTACCTCTTCATTAACTATTAAATTTAAATCCATTAAATATTAAACTTGAAATGAAATAATAATAATCCTGAATAAATATTTATTTATGTTAAATTCATAAAATAGGATGTATATACACCATATAAATGTGAATAGGTGCGTGCTAACAAATATGTCTTAGTGAAATGGAAATTGAGATGAAATCTCTTACCATTTTGGTAGCTTTTGAATCATAATCCCTATGAAAGAAATAATTTAAAATGAAACTTTAGATAACATGAAGAAAAATAGATTCATTATATGATATATAAAATGGGTGAGTATATACAACACATAAAGGAATCAGTGGTGAATATGGTGTATCTTTCACAGAAGTAAAAGTTGGACAAGAAAACCCTTAACTCAGGTTTGACTCCATTTATATGTGTCTGAAACACCATTTTAATAAATATAGGTTTATTATAAATATATTATAGAACTATACTCATATATAACATACTATATATGATCCTATTATAACACTTTGCCACTCATTTGTTAAAATTTTATTATTTCAATTATTTCAGGTTATAACTGTCATCTTTTCTCATGTATGTTTTTTCATGAAAATTCAGGTTCTTGTACATAGGATATAGTTACATCATTACCAGAATTATATTAATGTTATAAAAATTATTTTTTTCATTATATACATCCTTTTAACCATTCTTTAAAATTTTATATAAAAAATGAATCAAACCACTTCGTGGATACGGTAGGTCATACGTACGCATGATCGACAATATCACTCCCTTAGAGGGTGAAAGGGTAGAGAAGTTTATGATATATTAATCTTTATAAGTTGATATCATGTCATATATAACAAATATATTCGTTAAATTTATCCTTATTACTTTCCATGTAAAGTGTAACTAAAAAATGAATCACATCGCTTCGTGAGGTGGTAGTCTGTCGTACACATGAGCGACATTGTCATATTTTAAACAGAATATAAACTAAGAAGGTATATGTGATATAATAACTATATAAGTATAATTATTTCATAAATATTATAAATATTAATTAATTCTATCATTATATCCAACTTTGAGAAGTTTTTATAGAGAAAAAGTTGCATCAGTTCGTGACGTGGTAGTTTTTCGTACACATGACTAACGATTTTGTTTCTCGTATAATGGAAGTTGAGGTGGATAAAAATTATTAAATCAACATAATAAACATAATAACATGTGAGATACTTTTTTTATTATATTTTAAGTGTTAATACATAATTTAATCTTTTAAAATGTTAAATAAAAATAATGAGATTAGTGGATCAAATTACCTTGTGTTAGAGAAACAGCCTTTGGATCTCCTCTTTAGGACCCTGGGGTAGGTATTATGGAACTAAAAGAACCTCTATAATGTTTATAAGGATTTTGGGTAGTTATTATGGTAGTTATTGGTCAAAAAATGTATTTATATTTGTAAATAATTGAAGGGAGTGAGTTCCCTTTTATAATTGAGGAGGAGTGGTGTTTTTGTAAATACCCAAAATTATTCAATAATGGGAAGTTAGTATCACCCCAAGTGCCTCCAAAATTGATAAATAATTAATTGGAGGGATTATATGGCCAATTAAAAATTATAGAACAAAATAAAACACATTTTTTTAACATGTTATTCCTTATCATTTAAATTTACTTAATTATACCATTTTATTTTCCACCATGATAACTTGTATCTTCTTGTTCACCTAGGAAATTTATCCTTTAAGAATAAGATTAAATTATTCCTTATTATATGATTTTTATACACTTATTATAAATATTAAATTGAAATTATCAAATAAAAATTTTTGATGTGTGGAAAATTAATTTTATCGCAAGTGCATGTAACGTGTAAAACCTCATTTTAACCTTATCCGAGTTAATAAATTTCTTATTATTTTTAATAATTATTAAAAAAAAATATGACTTTATTATATAATATAAATTATTATAATTCCAAATATACAATTTATTTTCCCAAATTCAAATCAAAGAATTGGATGAATTAAATTTAAAATTAAACCCGCAAACTTGTCAAAAAAACAGTTTTACCAAAGGAAAACATTCAAATTATTAAAACGTTTTTATACCAAAAATAAATATTAAATTTAACAAAATTTCCTAAATTAGTTAGATTGTAATATTATTAATCTTATTTTACATTAAAATCAATTTAAAATATTATTTCACTTTGTAAATAATTTAAACAAAAAGTCTGTTTTCAATAAAAAATTATATTTTTTTCTATTCATCAAAATATTAATATTTTCATAAAATTATCAAAAAATTCACCCAAAGATAATTTTGAAATATAGATTTAAAAAATTTAGTTTATTTTTTAATATAAGTGTTTTAAAAATTATTAAAAATTAATTTTAAATTATGTGTGCAATGTGTGGTTAAACTACCTTTTAAAAAATACAGTTTCTTTGAAAACAATTTTGTTTCTTTCAAATGATTGTTATTTTATTTATAATAAATATATAAGCATGGAATTTATTTTATACATGTATAAACCATAAAATTTTTATAATTTAGTTAGTCTTATTCATACATATTGACTTGACAGCTAGGTTATAATTGTTATGTTTAAATAACAATATTTTAATAGATTACCATGTTTTTTTTAAACCTGACGTTGCGTGCTTCAAAATCTATTGAAGAGATTGAATTTTTTTAGAAATAAATATATCATAAGGTCATAGTGTGTTATATTCTATTCTATTCTTGTTTTTGTGTGTCAAATATGCTATCGAATATTATTTTCTTCTTTTAAAATATTGGGGCGCTACATTCTACCCCCTTAAATAAATAACATCCCCAAAATTTAAACTTGATATATAAAACTAAGGGTTTGACATTTTTAAATACCTTTTTTGGAAACCCACATCATAAAATGGGTTAATAAAACATTTTCTTGATTAGAGAGGAATGGAATTATGAAGGTCATCTTGAATAACACATACTAGGTTTCCAAATAAGAAAACATTGGTGAAAATTAAATATATGGACATGGAAGGAAATATTAATGGACAAGGATTAATAGAGAGTGATAGAGATAATTGATCATAAGAAATTTAATTATCTATAAAATTTAAATACCACAAATCAATAAATTTTTTAGGTGTTAAAAGGATATTTTATTTGTCGAAAATGAAGGTATTAGGATAACATTTCTATGTTAATATCCCTTTCCTATAGTTAAAGAATTCCTTTACCATTAGATAGAGGGCATAAGAAGATATAGTTACTCAATATATTTTTATTTTATATGAACAATATCATTATTTTTATGTGTTTAAATAAATTTCTACTCCATTTAATACTCTATGAAATGAATATCCAATCAGAATTTGTTATGCCTGAAGTACTAAAATTAAAATTTAATTGATAATTAGCTCAATAAAAGAACAAAAATTAATTCCTCTTATATCTAGGTATTTTCCAAGAAAAAAAATGGTTATCATAAGTTATCTAATAACACCAAAAGTTAAACTTAATCCATTCCATAAATATATAACATTAATACTCATCCAAAATATTTCTGACGAAATTCAATTCTGTAAATTTAGAATGAATAAAACTAAATTAATATTTTGTCCCCCAGAAAAAATAAAGTGGCTCTTAATTTCACATTCCAAATATCTAAATACCATGATCACTATAAAACCTTAATGAAAACATTCATTATTCCAAAACTAAACTCTTAGGTTTCAAATATATTCTATAAATTCAAACATACAATAAACTCCAACAAAGACAATATAAACACTCAAATCACTAAACAATTTCAAGTTCATAAATATTATACCATAAACATCTCTTTATAATTATTATCTCATCATAGAGACTATATTAATTATTATCTCTCCTCAATCATGTGTTTCTAATAATTTCAACTTTCCACTGAATCAATTTTATTGGTCATTGGTACAATTAAACATATGCTCTCAAATCCTTAAAGAAAATTTATTACAATATAATCCTTATATATTTCATAATTATTATAACCAGAATATCATTGATAAAATATTCAAATAACTTAATTTCTGAATCCAAATACTCAATAACTTTAATCATTCCACTTTGGTTGTAGTAATAGTATTATCTTAACTTGATCCCTTAGCTTCTTCTAAGGTATCACTACTAAAGATATAGGATATATCCATAGTTGGGAACCATGGCTATAAGCCCAAAAACTAGGGCTATAGGATATAGCATCGGTTTAATAAATTGTAGCTAGTATTGGTGTGGCTATAGGGAAAGGCCTATAGCCATGGTTTCAAACCATGGCTAAATACCTCTATCCATGGATTCAAATCGTGTCTATAGACCAATATCCATGGTTCAGACTGTGTCTAAATACCTATTGCCACAGTTTGAAGATATGGAAGATGCTTAAGCCGTATAAAGTTTATATCCACTATTTAAAACTGTGGCTATATAGATATATCCATGGTTCAAACTGTGGCTATAGTTCTATTTCCATGGTTTGAAAATGTTTCTATATGCCTTCCCATTTCATAAAAAAACACCCCCACCCTCCCCCGGGCATAGCACCCCCTCCCCTTATAGTAGCACACCCCCTAAAAAGCCCCCCTCCCCCAACACTCCCCCAAAAACCCCCCTTCCTCCCTATAAATCTCCCCCTCCACTCCCCCTAGACAGCCCCCCTCCCTCCTAGACATACCCCCCACCCTCCTTCTTAGATATAACCCCCTCTTAGATAGACCCCCCCTCCCTAAACAGACCCCCCCTGGACAGACCCCCCCCCCCTCTCCTTCCTAGATAAACCCCTCCTCCCTGAACAAACCCCTCATCCCTCCTTCCTAGACTGATCCCCCACTCCTTAATAGACCCCCCCCCCCCATCCATGTACAGACCCCCCCCCCCCCTCCAAGAAAGACCCCCCTCCTTCCTAGACAACCCCCCTCCTGTACAAACCCCCCTGCCTGTACAGACCCTCCTCTTTCTTAGATATACCACATCCTTTTTGGATAGAACTCCCCCACCCTAGATATACCCCCCCCCCTCCCTGGATAGACCCCCCCCCCCCCCCGCACACCCCCCTCCCCGCTACAGACCCCCCTGCACCCCCTATAGACCCCCCCCCCCCCCCCCCCATGCACGACCCTCCCCTTCTTCCTGTACAGCCCCCCTGGACAACCCCCCTCCCTTCTGGAGACCCCACTAGACACCCATCCACCCAGACAACCACCTCCCTCCTGGACACCCCCCTCCTTGAGTGATGTGGTATATCCTTAAGTGATGTGACGAGACCAGATCATATACATAAGGTTCTACCCTAAAACATTGGGTATTTTTTAGGTCTTCAAAAAAATAATAACCTTTTTTTATTAATTAGATATTGTATATGGAACATGGGTATAAGATACTATAATTCAACTAATGTAGGTATGGTCAGACATAATGGTTTTCTAGGTATCAAATTGATGTTCAACTAGTGCATGAAACATGTTGAATGTTGTGATTTTTGGGTTAAAGAATTATGATCTAGTGATAATTTTTATTTACATTTATTTTTTTCCTCATACATAGGACCATGAGTGTTGAGGCATCATCATGGGGACATGGATCATGTCATAAGGTCTAGTTCAGAGGAAACTTCGAGTAGTGACTCTAATAATGAGTGATGAGTGGAGGAAGAGACTAGAATGGGTTTGTAAGGATTTGTAGACACATTGATGGGTAATATGAGACATGTTGTGAAAAGATGTAGGTCTCTAGTGACTAGTATTATCGGATCATTTCGAGAGATGTGTGACAGGTTGTGTACTTGTGTTATTAATGTGAATTCCCCAGAGCCTGCGTGGATGATTTGGTGGAACTTTCCTTATATAGGATTGTCTAAAGGACTGCCCAAGGGGTTGTGTCTTGGTATAATGTGAGATGAGACCAATGGACCTAGTCTTGAGAGATAAGGCAGTGCATCGAGATTTGGATGCATGACCATTACTAGTCCCTTTGGGTAATGTGTCAAGGTTCGTATTCCACCCTACCCTAAGTCTTTTGAAATGAGATGGGCATAAGTGAAATGGCACAAGATGAGGCAACGAGGTGCAATTTTTGAATGGAACTAAAGAAAGAATGTTCAGGTGTCATGGTATCCTAGCTAACAAGTTCCTCTCAATTTAAACACTCAAGGAAAGGATTTCTTCCATGACAGGTCATTCCATTAAAATAATGCTATTTACTTTATCAAAACAAGGCAATTGGATTAATAGTGGCATGAAAACCCATAGAATGTGCAAGGGTCAATAAAGAAAACACCTACATGGGTAATCTCTTATACAAAGTAAGTCAATCACTTAGGAGGTGTTTGGTTATAATTGTACATTTACCACTTTCCCTTAAGACATTTCAAAAGTGGATGCAAGTCACCATGAATAATTCAATCTATTTATTTTAGTTCATCCAACTAAACTTTAGAAAAGATGGAAAACCGTTACATAATTTACTACATGAGGCATTACCAATCATGTGCAAAGTTAACCATGTTTGGTACTATTTAACTCATTCAATTCATTAAAAATATAAATTCCATTTATAATATCAAAGGGGGTCACTTATTGGTGACTTGGTCATTAAATAACTTTCCTACTTGGAAAATTCCATCTTAAAATTCTAATAGCACTTAAAGGGTGTTTTGGTTCAGAAAAACATTTTAATATAAAGAGGGACCCCTTCAGGGATATAAAAAGGGCCATGTATGATGTGTGCTTTATGACTAATAAATAAATCAATTACAAGGAAAACATCAATGTAATAATGTCAAGAAAAACATATAAGCATAAACTAACATTGTGAGTTTTCACAGATATCGCAACTCTGTTGGAGGGGTTTTATTATGAAACCATGAATTGTTTATCAAACAAAACAATTATCTTTACTAACACCTGATCAATAATTGAAATTTAATATAAACAATCAGAATTAATAAGGCATATAAATGCAATTTAAAACATTCTTAAATTAAAGAGGCTAAGAGAGGGACCCTACCTCAAAAGAGTCAAGTCAGACTCGGTGCTTCACACTTTTATCAGTGAAAACTCTAAGATTCTCCATCCATCCTCCGGGTATATGCACCTTTGTAAATATATAAGGACACCCTAACCCCTATGTACGTGTCTGCATGTCCTTGAACATAGACAAGAGGATCCTTATAAATATGCTCACATGCATAAGCCCATTATCAACCACACATGTATACATTTTCCATATATATACATAAGCACACCTATCCCCTTATATGTAATCATGCTGGCATGGGCAGATATACATATAACAGGAGAACTTATTATTTATATGCTTAAATCTGAATATGTGATGAGTTGTCATTGACTCTTGTGACTCGAAACCGCATCAAGGATGATCAACATGCTATAACAAAATTACCAAGGGCTGTAAAATTACAAAACCCCCAATTATAAACTAAGAGGAATAAAATAATGAAGGAAAAAATTCACCTTAAACTGTTGGCAGCGAACCAAATCAGGCTGAACCGCTTCACCTTCAGCGGCGGTTATCGTAACACACACAAACAGGTCTCAGGAGACTTTAACCAAATTTCAGTGATCTAATGAATCTTCATTAATTGAACATAAAAATTAAAGATGTAGAAACATGATTAGTGATAAAGGAAATAATATAACAGGTGATGAGGAACAATTTTTTAAGTAAGTAAATAAACTATAAATCCCAAGTTCATACCAAAGGGGTTTCATCCATTCTAGATAACTGAACTTATGAATTCTACAACTTCGTTATTGTAACATGATTTTCCAATATAGACATGCACCTGGTAAGAATTAAAAGATACCATAAAACTAATTTGTATGGTTAGATCTATTAAAAATATATAAGAAAAAAATCATGCACAAATTGGGTGCATCATACATGAATCAAGATGCAGTACTAGAAGGATTATTTGGTTAGATAAATTGTTATAATGATCCTATAATCTGTTTTCCACCACAACCAGAGAAAATAATTCTCCTATTATAAAATTCATGAACTCTTCGAGTGAATGGTACTCATATACAAGAATAAAATATTGATATTTTTTCACATAAAATCCATCAGTGTGATTAAATCAACGATAAAAATAACCCTCAAAGATAAAGAATTTCACTCTACATGGACCATCCAATCAATATAACCCTACACACACCTCATCACTTTGAATCAATATCACTCTAGAAAATGAGTAACATCAAGTGACAAGAATAATATTATATATGAATGCCACCCCCACCCCCACCCCCCCACCCTACATTAGCCTCCCCTCCCTCCTACACCATCCCCCCCACCCTACTTTAGCCTCCCCTCCCTCTTACACCACCCCCCCCCCCCAGCACCACACACCCCAACCCCCCCCCCCCCCCCACACCCCATGCACTAGCACCCCCCTACATCAACCCCCCTTCACCACCACCCCCACAATGCACTTGTCCCCCAACCCCTTGCACCCCCCACCCCCCACACCTGCTTCTTTCCTAACAAATAATATATCCCTTCTAAAAATAAGCAAGGATCTTCTAGACTACATACCATAATTTCTAACCCAATCGATAAATCAAAAAAAATCAAAATCTCATTCAAATAATGAATAGAGGAATTTTAAATTCATATAAAACCCAACTATTTATTATTTTTTTCTCAAAAACATTTCTCAATATCCTTTTCAAAATAAAAAACAATTTTTCTTTAAATAAAACACACTTCCAAAACCATTTATAAATCATTTTAAAATAAAACCAAAACCAAAAACTAAATAAAGGAATAAACACAATGGGAACCAATATATGAATAGAAAAAGATAAAATAACCCACAACCCAGTCATGGTGTCATGTAACTAAATCAAATATATGGGATAAAAACAAGGTATAAGTATCAGTTTTCTCTAAATCATCCTTAATAGGATATAAGATCTATATGAAACTCCCTGGGATCTAACATGAATGATATTGGACCTAGTTTTTTGAGTCACTATCTTTAGGGGGCAGTGTGAAACTAAAACACCCCATATGACCTATTGTCATGAGGTTCCTTCCGAGTACAATATAAACCCATAGGATAATATAACATTCCTTTGAAAATAGATAGCCTTTCCATACTAATATACTATAAAACACATCTAAATCTTCTACATAGTTACCTAGGGTTCGTATGATATCAATAAATGAAGGTGAGAAGAATGAATGAATCAAAGAATCATCACATAAATCAACATTTTAAGAAAAATCAATAAACCTCATCTCACTCCAACACCCTATCATGAAATATTCCCTTTCATATAGATGTATAATAATTAACAATAATAAATTTCATCAATGGAAATATAATCCATCATGAGAATAATATAAACCAAGGGGATCAACATTGGGGGTAGCTATAACATCGTGAAAATTAATTTATAAAGTATCAAACAAGCTATACAAAAATATTCCTAGTATTAGAAGATATTTCATTTACATATTAAATCTCATTTTAGGAGAAATTCTTTATAAACCATTTTAAAATGATGTTTTCCCTAGAAAATTCCATAAAACATCACAAATAGTCGAGAAGGCCATGAAGGTATTAAAATAACTGAAAACAAGGTGAAAACACTTATTTCTATAAATCAATCCTTTAAACCACCCAAATCATCCCCTTTGAAAACTTAATAGGTGTAAAAACCCATTTTAAAATAATTAACATTTTTTGAAAGATTCACTCGGAATTTTCACATACACTTGGCATGCAATAACTCCATGCCAAGTATAAAAACCATTTGAAAACAATTTAAAATCCCTCATAGATATCACCTATATGTATATTTTGTAAAGAATGACATTTTAAAACTTTTAATACACCCATGGAATGAAATATAAATAATAATGAGTGTGGGGAGGTGAAAGGGAGGAGATCCAATTTACAGGGTGATGTGGCGGTAATGGATATTTAAGAAGAAGACTATATGGGAGTTAAAAGAGCCTCCTTGGAGTGGTCTTGGTAATTAAGCAGTGGTTTTCCAAGACAAAAGGACCTAAATTTACTAAAACACTAATGACATGAAGCGTGTATAGAAATTTAATTTTCTAAAAATTTAAATACTTGTTTAATTATATAAAATAAGATACATAAACTATGATAAACCTAGTGCATATGAATTTTAAAGACCTCTAAAATTTTAATATGGTGGGAGATTACCCGTCACGGTGTCAGTTTTTCTTTGTTCCTCTAAGTACATCATCATCCTTGTAAAGAAATAAAATAAACTTGAACTACTTAGTAAGTATATAAAAAATGAGAACCAAATTACTAGAGAACCTATTTCCCTTAACCTTTTTGGGCTAAAAAAGATTCCTAAAACAGATGATTCATATTAAGAATGTGCGAGTCAATCTTTACAGGTTACTTTTATCTCAAACCTAAAATATGTATCTCAATGGATGTTGAAGAACTGAATAATGGTTTATTAACCACAAATTTCTCCAATAACTGTTGGAAAAATAAAAAAACATAATCAAATACATTAAAAACTAATAAAATAGAATTTTTTATTAATATGCATATATACATATAATGTTACCAGATGAATAGACATTATAAGTAGTTAAGTAGAAGAAGGGGATGGTTATACAGAATATATTCTAAGAGATGATTGTATTTCTTACTTTGACCATAACTCCATATATTATAAGAAATTAAAACTATTGTAAAAGAAGAAAATAAGTATAAATGTGAATTATAATGATCTCATAGAATAGATAAAAATGTCCATGATGAAATGTGTATAATAAGAAATTATATAATAATATCTTAATAAAGAATTGGTTTCTAAATAAAAGTAACTTCGTGAGGCACAATCTAGGTATTGTAAATCTATAAACACCTTAAAAAATATGATATAAGTCTATTAAAATGTGGTGTATATTCAAGTTTAACCATCCAAGGATAATGAGAAAACCAACCCCATGAAAAATTTAAAACATTTTTCTAAATTCTCATGTGATACTAAATCCATTTTATTTCTGTATAAAGATTATGAAACATAATTTGAATATTTTTAGGATAATGAATGGTGTGAAATTTTTCCTCTTATGGATAACATGAGAATTGAAAAACCCTAAGGAAATCGGAAGATAAAGGCTAGAGAATGTCTGGAAAACAAGAAAAATTTTATAAAATAAAATCATCAATATAAAGGAAGATCAAGTACCAAGGGATATTAATATTTTTGTAGAAGTTTTGGGTATAAATCTTTTGAATACTGGTAAAACATGTCATTTCACAAGAATTGGGATGAAGAAAGGGGGAGAAGCCCTAAGAAGAATAGAATTAGTTGTATTAGAAGTAGGAATACTCTAAGAAATAAAAATTTAAAGCCTGAAAAAACTGCTAGAAAAATCTCATAGACTTATAAATTTGATAAGAATCTAAGAAGAATTAAAAAATCATGTCAATATGGTACCATAAAAAGTGTACAACATAAGAACTTAAAAAATAATTCTTTTAAGGAATTAAAATCAGAAGATCTGGCATTTAAGGGGAGTTGTTTGGGAGATAAAATTTCACTAGTCTTGTTGTAAAATACTATATGACATTCATATCTATAAAAGGAAAAATATAAATTAACAGATAGGGTACGAGGATGAATGTTAATTTATTACCCTTTCAATCAATGAGGCCCCACACAAGAAGCCTATGGAGATGAATAAGACCTCCCAGATGTTGATAAAGGTAAATAATAAGAAAATTGTGGAAATAATATTGAATAGAATCTCCAATGATGAATTTAGTGAGAATGGGTGATCATAGTTGAGATATATCTCTCAAACTTTCCTCTCTCACTAAAATAGAAAGGTATCGCCTCTTTATTCCCATTCATTTTATGTATACATTTCTATAGGTAATTAAAGAAAACACTTATGGGTATGGATGATTGTTTTATTATTTTGGTATAACAAGAATGAAGTATCCTTCCTAGAATACCATTGAAATTAGATTTTCCATGATAAATAAATTGAGACCATGCCTCAAGGGGTGAAAAGCATAAATTAACATTTTCAATAATGACAAATAGTATGGAATCCAAAAATATATACAACCAAATTATAATTGGTCATTGAGGTTTTGTTGAACAACCCCAGTATTAATTTTATATTGGAATCAAATGATCAATGATTTATGTACCGTATTGATCACTTTATTTATAAAATCTTGTTTCTATAAAAATAATTCCCTCATAGACTTATAGTTGAATACCTCAAGTTTTTTTTTCAAGAATATCATGTGATTCTATCCTTATCTCACAATTGAATATGTTTGAAACTTCAAATATATGGAGGAGAAGAAGATTTCATGATAGGAGTTCTCAGCAACTAGAACCATTATTAGTGGGTTCTAAAATTCTATTCCCATTGACACTATAGCCATTTTGTAACTCTAAACCAAGGGGTACACTAATTCAAATAACCCATTAGCTCCCGAGGACCTGTCTAACACAACCAACAGGCCATTGAAAGAAAATATCAAATCAATATCTGGTCAAAATCTAGATCCAGTAATATCCCAAAGTTATCATTCTATTTCTAGTGCATGAACAAGGAACATTCTCAACCATATCTGGTATAAGCTATAAAACACCATTCAATCAAATTCATGAACAAAACATTATAAAAATAGCCACAATAGGATCACATTTCAAAAATCTATATTCTAAGGTAACATAAAAATACAGCAAAGATTAAATCATCATTGACCCTCTCAGGGTTAATAAAACATGGGTCACCCATGGTCCCCTAGATCATGTCTATCAATTCATGATCCTATCTAGAGGGGGAAACCTCATCTAGAGACTTTGAAAACTAACCCATCTATGATCATCACCTCACCCATAAGGGAATCATCAAGAAACACCACACCCATAAGAAATTCCTCAAGGGTTCCTCAGACCCATATCAAACCAAATATCAGTGACACCCAGCCTAACAAACACTCTATGGTGTCATCCCAACCTAATAGTTCCAATTATATTAAAACTCCAGCAAGAATTTACAAAACTTCAACAACTCAAACACCAAGAAATTAGTCCAAACATCTAAAATAATATTTTTTCCTTCCTTATGAGATATGTAAAAACACCTAACGATATACCCCTTAGACTACCCAAGGAAAGTTTCTATGAACATCAAAATAATCCCATTGGCATCACATGTGAAAAGTTGTCCAAAAAACATACAACACCCACTTGGTTCTCACACCACACAACCATTTGACGAACTCTCAAACTGAAACCATCATAGAAAACCTCTCTATACACTACCTACTTTGAGTTTTCTAGATCCAAAAAATTGAGGGTAACCTCCCATCTAACCTAGAATAAAAAAATCCCATAAAATGCCTCTAACTTCTTGGGGGTTTTAACACCACACCACACATAGATTTTACCATGGATAGACCACTCACCTGTTCAAACTCATATCCCAAGGAAAGAAATATATCTATGTTTTAACCCTTTCCTACCCTTATGAATCACCTAAGATCATGTGAGGTTTTCTATTTAATCAAAAAATAAGAGAGAGGGATAATGAACAAAACACCTTTATGAGACACATGAGACCCTCACTTCTCAAAGATGTCCCACAAAGGTTCTCAAGGGGCTTGCATAAAACCAATAGTCATTTAATAACTAAACAAATTAATAAACAAATACTGATTAGGGAAATATAAAAAATATAAAACACCTAACCTAACTTATGATGAAAATGTTAAAGCTGAAAACCTGAACCTAAGATCGAACAGTGTCCCAAGAACCTATCTCATACCATGAAATAGAAAAAATTCATTATAAAAAATTATAATTAATTATTTAAAAACAAAAAAATACGAATAAATTCCTAAATTATTATTGAGGTGGTTCTACATTCTGAAACCACAACCAACTTCCTAAAATAGGCCTCAAATATACCCATGAATTTAATCTAGGAAAATCCCTAATAAGAAACACTTGATTGCCTGGAAAATCCAATCAATTTAACTGAAAATTAAAAACAAATCCATTATGCCTCATACCATCTCCAAAATGATGAGTGATGGCATGTATTCTACATCACGAGACATTTGGTCTCTAATCCACACAAAAGAACAAAGATTCCTAGTCAATTCCATCATTTTATGGTGAAATCATCACTAAAATCCTTAATGGGAGCCATTAAAATTATAAAGGATAAAATAAGAGTAATAATTAAGGTAATAAATGAATATTCCGACCTAAAATTTCTGAAGAACTCATTTAAGAATACCTCAAAATAGGAGAGGTCAATGAGGAAGAGGAATGAGGGGAGGTCAGGAGGTGGGGTGGCTGAGTAGGAGGTGCGCTGGAGGAGGGGTGGCGAGGCCTCCTCAGAGCAGTGTTAGCGGGGAGGTGTGGTGACTCCATCATCATAGTATAATCATCCCAAGGTGGGTGTTTGTGTCAAAGGAGTAGAATAGTGGGAGTTTGGGTGGTAGCGCCAGGAAAGGAGGGTCATGTGGAGTAAGGGAGGGAGGTGGAAATCACGAGTGGGTAGGGTAGAAATGAAGTGTGAATCATGAGAAAATTAGAAGAAAGGGAGTAATGCCACAGGTATTATATAATCTGTGGCCATATATTAACCCATATCTATGGTTTTTTTAAATTGTGGCTATATAATTATGGATATATCTTCAATTTCTAGTGGTGTATTTTCCCTTGAAACATGGGGCATTCATTTGTGTAGTGCCCCACTCATTATAGTTGAAAAAATAAATATAAATGTTTTTTTCTTAACCTTGAAATCATGAGCATAGTGTGATTTATCTCCACACTTATAAAAAACTATCATTCCATTCAATAAAGTACTGGGGTGTTTCTTTCCATAAATATAACATGTGTTAAAATCCTTCTTTTCATTATTTCCCTTATCTGTTTTTTTATCTACCACCCTCTTCTTCTATTTCTTCCCTTAGAAGACATAATACTTAGATAATTATTTCTTTTTCTTGATATCTCATGATACTATGTTCTCATATGATGAGAATGTTTGGGAGACATGTTCCCTTCAAAAAATTTCTTAAGCCCATCAAGTAAATGATCATTCTTACTTGTTAAATAATGTACATTGATATAGTTCCCATTCCATTTGCGATGTTCCATTTCTAAATAATATCATACACTAGATTAGATCATAAAATTATGAATCATAATTTATAATCCCAAAACTAGTGAAGCACATAACATAAATTGAAAAATATATTCATCATTAATCCAATAATCATTAACATGGATTCTTTGGTAAAGTTTCCAAATTATACAAATATTTTCAAATCATTCATAATGGTTTGAAAAGAAAATATGAATTATTCAAATCATATACCTCAAGAGTGTAAAACCAGGTGTGCAGTAAGGTCCATTATCATATACCAAGTAGTGATTGAGTCAAGACTAATACACCAGTTCTAAAGTTATTACCATTAGTTATATCTGTTACAAAACCACGTTCACTTTCAGTATCTATACAAGTATGTATTAATAGTAAAGTCTCATAATATATACCTTAAAAAAATTTAGGATACTATTTTATACATATCCTCAATGTCTATCATAGGGTTATTGTAGTGAATCAACTCTAGTAGCTCAGATCTGGTGTCTGCTACCATTACATTGGCATAAAATACAGGGAAATCATGTCTGAAAGGACCGAATAGTTAATATTCTTGGTAAACAAGATACATAGATCAGTATTCTATTATAAATGAATAAAAAAATTACAGCATAATTTTTTTCTTTTGAGGATAATAACTTTATTCCATTTAGTATATCCTTTCATATCTTTCTTAGTAAACTTCATGAAATCCTAGGGAAAGAAAAAAATAAGTTTTAGCTTAAATGCTCAGTAAGGTTTAAGTACAGTGGATGCAATAATGAATCAATTTGTATATTCAACATGTAAAGGTAAATAATTAAGAACACATTCAATTAAATAATAGTATAGAGAATAATCAATATGGAAAGAATAAAAGATGATTGTATAATTCCATATAAATAATCACATGAGCCTAAAACATGACCATGGATATTCTAACTAATAAAATAATCATATGGAATAATAATAATAATGTAATTAATAATTTCAAAACTTATGATCTATCAAGAACTATCCTCAAGATAGTTACTATTAAGATCTATCCTTAATATAGTTTAAGTCTGTGGATAGAAACCCGTATGAACTATCAAGATCTATCCTTAAGATATATATAGTCAAGATCTATCCTTAGGAAATATTTAAACTACTTGAAAAAAAAACATGAATTGTTTTTTACTAAATGAATTAATCCCAAGAGTCTATTAATTCATCAAGGGTCTTGTATTAATCAGTCCCCAACCCATTTACTACTTGTCCAAAACATTCCTCATATATCGAATAATCCATATAATTCATAAACAATGTTCCTTATCAAATATCCGTATTTAGTAAAGGATACAAATTTATCAATATTTCCCAAATAAATCATATAACATTCAAATTAAACACCATATATAAAAGTTAAATATGGTTTAGGAAATTATCATATCCATGGTAAATAATATGGATATTAAGGGGAAATTTAATATCTAATGGTCACAAGAAAGTGAATACTTCAAGGAGAAGTTAATGAAAACAAAAAATGAATCAAGGAAGTGAATGTAAATTCTTTTTTTACTCAAAGTGATAATAATCCATCCAGAGGAAAAATAAGTATGGTATCAATAAAATTTATACCCATTTGATTAATAATAAGGTTTTTTATCATTGATAAAATAAAAATATCTTTAAAAAATTATTCAGGAGAATATCCTTTTCATTTTGAAAAACATTTTAAAAATAATTTTATTTGAAAATAAATTTAAAAGAAATTATTTAAAAATATATTCATAAAATTGAAAAAAAAAGCTTCAAAGAAATGACAACGGGTATTTTTATTCAAGCTAAAAATAATATTTTATTTTTATTATAAAAGGCTAGAAAAGTTCCTCACCAACAAGAAGTTTTCTTTTAAAACATTTTTAAATGAACAAAGGGATAAAAATTCCTTTAAAAATTTACTTTTAGAATTTTAAAAACATTTTTTAAAACATTTTTATAAACCATGGTTTTTATATAAAATAGATTTCTAACTAAATAGAGAAATAAAGTCAGATTTTTATTAAAATAATTCTAAATAATTTGAAGTACCCAAGATTAGTAAAATGGTAAAATTATCTAAAAATATCATGAATAATAAATGGAGAATAAAATTAAGGTTTTTTTAACAATGGTCAAATAATTTCCATTAATGTAAATTTGAGAATAGACAATCTCAATTAAATTGAGATTGTGTTATAAACCCTTAAAATGATCATAACATTAAAGTGAGAATTAATCAATGAATTGATTATATGTATTAATTGTAAAACCACAATAAATAAGTGTAAATACATAAATATATATTCAATTTATTTATGCACATAATCATAGAATATTAATGATAATGAGGAAGTCATATATCCCAATGAAAAGGACTTGAGTTGGGAAATTTCTTTACCACTTCATAACTTCCAGTTCAAATCCCATTAGATGAAATAATTTTAATTGAAACTCAAAATACCAGGAAAATTTAATTATTCATGATATTAAATTTAAAATTTTCATAATAAACACCATATAAAATAAACTAGGTGTATAACATTACAATATGCCTCAATGAAATCAAATTGAGATAGTATCCCTTACTACTTGAGTAACATTTGAGTCCTGATATCCATGAAATAATAAAATTAATTGAAACTTTTAATATAATTAAATAAATTAAATTCTTGATATAACATGGAATATGTCTTATAATACACCAAAAAAAATAAATGAGTGTTGAATATGGCATAAGTCTCACAGAAATAAAAGTGAGACTAGAAATCCCCTTACCTTATACTCCCTTTTGGTTGAACGTTATTTAACCTCTTATATAATGGTTTTAATCTTGTTATTAACTTATAAGATAACCATATTAATATTTATAATATAATATATGATTATTTTATAATATCTTAGGACCTTTTTGTTAATAATATTTCATTATTTTTATTGTTTTGAGTGTTAATTTCCTTATTTTTCGAGTATGTTTAGACTTGTTATTTTTTATTCCTCTTACTTAGATAATTATTTAATAATATATAGAAATTAAAACATGATTTAAATATTATATATATTTATTATACATTTATTTAAAATAATCTATAAAATTTGGTGATAGGAAATGGAAAACACCATTCATGGAGACGGTTGGTCATACATACGCATGAACACTGTTTCCATTTTCTCATCGTATTAAAAGAAAGAAAAGTAAATTATATATATATATATATATTATAATTAATGTATAATTACTATGTTTTATATATCACATATTTTTATTAATCTTACCTTAATACAATCCATGTAATGCAAGAACAAATCGTGTCACTTTGAGGGGGCTATAGTCCACATGTCTGCAAACGATGTTATCATATTCCCACAAAATTGACAGCATGAAGGAATGTGTTATATAATAATTCTATAAGAATAAATAAATTATAAATATTATATATATCATATATAAACTATAAATACATCATTATTCTCAACAATTAAAGGTGGTAATGGAAGAACGAACAACATCGGTTCACGAGATGGTAGTTCACCGTACTCACAAATGATGATTGTGTATCCTATTTGATGGAAGTGTGGGTGGGTGTAAGTAATACCCTTAAAAAACATATTAGTATATTTATTATACTTATTTTATTTAATATTAATGATATAATAATAATTTAAAGGTTTTAGAAAGATATAAAACAAAAGAGCTCATTAAAGAATGTTACAACTTTTCGGGTAACTCCTTTTGGTTTTCACCAAAGGACTTCCAGGGTTGGAATTATTCCTTAAGTGAGGAATCTAGGATTTTGGGAGGGATTTTGGGATTTTAGTTATTCAGGTTTTTGATGATCCAAAATTCTTTATATGTTTTTATATATGGGGATAGGTGGTGGTGTTTTATAAGTGGGGGAGAGGACACACTTGGCATTTTTCAGAAGAATTGTCTTCTCCTCACATTTTTACCTACCAAGATGCTTCCATATCAGAAACAATTTAATATATGGAGGTTTAAGGTCACTTTATGGACATAAAAGTTTTGTTTTACATGTTTAGATACACTTTCTCATCTTATAATCGAATTTTAACCGCTAAGTAAACTTAGTTTTCCCTTAATCAATATAATTAATTTTAACTGCCTTCACTGATATTTTTAGTCAAAAATAAGTTGAAATTACTATAAATTATAAATTATGATAGTTGAAAATATTTAATCCATTTTTTAAAATTAAAATCACATAATTGGTAGAAATTAATTTAAAATTAATCCCACAAATGTGATGGGAAAGCGGATTTTTATAGTGAAAATGTTCAAAAGTTTACTAAGTTTTTATATATCAATTTAACATAAATATGATTAAAGTTACATAAATTGGATTAATATATGTATTATTGATATATTTTTACTTTAAAATCAATTAAAGATATTATTTAACATTATAAATTATTTAAATAAAAAAGAAATGTTCAATTAAAATTCAGTATTTTTCACTATTCATCAAAAAATAAAACTTCTCAGAAAAATACCAAAAATTAACCCATGGATAATTTTAATAATAATATTTAAAAAGTAAGGTTATTTTTTCAAATAAAATTTATAAAATTATGAAAATTAAGTTTTAAAAAAGGCATTCTATTAAAAGGCGGCAAAACTGCCTTTAGAAAAATATAGTTTTTTATACGTGAAATTTGATTTGTTCTTATCTTATTCCTATAAAACAGATTAGATAAATGTTAAAACATTTTATTGAAAATAAATAATATATAATATCATCTACTAATATTAATTAATTTAATTTATTATGATAAAATGTCTTTGTCACATAATAATAGTTATTTTATAAAAAACATTTCCTTTATATTCAACTAATTTTTATATTCATTTATAATTAATTGGTAACCAATGAATTAAACCATATATTTTTATACGTTATTTAATCTTATTTATAACCATTAATTTAATATTTAGGATATAATTTTTATTTTAAATAATAACATTAATAGTATTTAGTAAAACTTGGTCTTGTGTGTAATACAATCCATTGAAGAAAGTCATTGTTTTCTGTCATGCAATCTAAATTAGATGTTTTGTGTAGAAAAATCTAAATTTTATCATGTGTGTAACATAATATAATCTTATTTTAGTATAAATATTAATCTATAAAATAGATTTATTTTTCTTAAAATAATAAATATATTGTAAAGTCTCAGGATGTTATATTCCTTTTTATGTTTAGTGTTGTGTGTCATATACTTTATTGAATAAAATGTTATTATTTTATAATTATAGGGTATCACATTCTCTCCACCTTAAATAAATTTTATCCTCACAATTTGATCATTATCTCAGTAATCTAGGGTTTGATATTCTCTAATTCCTATGTTGAAAAACCCACATCATAACATGGTTAATTGTATATCCTCTTAATAAGTGATAAATGAAATTAAACCCATCATATGGGATAATATATAACTAGGTTTCCACATAAGAGAATAGTATTAGCAAGTAAAAATATGAACTTGAAGGAAAATAATAAATAATTATATTAACTGATTCAGGTTATTGATCACAAGCATGTGAATGATCAATAGAAAGTTAAGGGTCTCAAAACCATAAATCCAATAGGTGTTAAAAGTTCATTGATATCATCAAAAATGATGATAATATGACAAAATTTTTGTTTGAAGGTCATTTTCTTAAAGTTGAGGAAATCTTTTAATATATAAAAATTTATTGAAATATACTTATTTGGTACAATTCTATAAACATAATTTCATCCTTTGGTTTTTCTTCCCTCAATTTATAATTCATTGATAATTATAGGAAATAAATATCCAAAAATGATTTTTTTATGCCAAAAGTACTAAGATTTAATTTTAATAACTCTTAAGGTACATAAAATAGGTATTTATCTATGTATATGACTATTTAACAAAACTAATATGGTTAATACATTAATCTCTAAACCTAAAAAGTAACACTACTAGTTCATAGTTAATATTTACCCATCAAATTTTTAAACTAAAAACAATGGCATATTTACCATGATATTATGTAGTTTAATGGTTAGGATTAAACCTTTATCGTCTTTTAGTTGTGGTTTAAATCCCTATGGCCTTTTTAAATACGATGGTATGTCACTTAGAATATATTTTTTCCTTTTCCAAAACTATATTAATATAATTCCTATGATGTTTCAAAAAACATGATGGAAATTCTTGAAATGAACTTAATCATTAAATAATATTTTCATTAGGGTTTTTTATAAAATATATTTTTTTTAAAAAAATCGTAATATTATTTCTATATAAACCCAAAATTTTAACTATTCATTTATACTTATGTCTATAAAATTTATTGTAATTATTCCTCAAATAATTTTTTCCACTAAAATATATACTTTCTAAAAGATTCTTTAAATGTCCTTAATCTAAGTTGACTCCCATTGTATAAAGCCTAAAAACATATGTTGATTACTTAGAACGTATGATCATCCTTAATCTCATAATACTATGATGGTATCTATAACTATTAAGTTAATGAAGACATATATTATTTTATGTTAATCCTTAAATTCTAACTTAGGGTTATGTTCCCTAATCTATGTTTTCTTAAATATAGTTCCAAAGTTTTTCACTAAACTTTTACTGATACCAACTATAGAAACCTAACCCAAACATCTTAGAGCTGGTTCCTACTACCATTACATTAGCATAAGATATAAGAAAATTGTATCCCAAAAGATCGAATAGTTTAGTAGTCTTAGTAAACTAGATACATACATGAGTCTTGTATTAAAAATGAATACATAAATTTCAATATAATTTTTTTTCTTTTGAGGATAATAACATTATTCTATCTATTATATCCTTTCATATCTTTCTCGGTACGCTTCATGAAATCCTATTGAAAGAAAGAAAAATAAGGTTGAGATCAAATTATTAGTAAAGGTTAGATATAGTGAAATCAATAATGAATCAATGAGTATATTTAACTTTAAAGGTAAATAAATGAGTACACATACCATTAAATAGATGGATAGAGCATAATCAATATGGAAAGAAAAAATATGATTGAATAATACCATATAAATAATAAAATAAGATTCAAACTTAACCATGGAAATTATAAATAATAGAATAAACACATGGAATAAAAAAATGATGGAATACATAATGTTGGATATCTAAGCTATTAGTATATATCCTAAAGATAGTTTCTATCAAGATTAGTCCTAAATATAGTTTAAGACTTTGAGTAGAAACTCGTCATAAGTATCATGATATATCCTCATGTTAGTTGCTATCAAGATCTATCATACAGACATATTTAAACTACTTGGAAACAAATTTTAAGGTTTTTTAACCAACTAAATTCATCACATGAGACTACTGATACATCTAGGGGCTTGAATTAATTATCCCACATCCTATTTACTACTTTTATAAAACATTCCTCATATATCGAATAATCAATCTGATTCATAAAAATTGTTCCCTATAAAATATAAGTATTGAGTAAAGGACATAGATTAATCAATTTTTCTATAATAAATCATATAACTTTAAAAGTATACACTTTATGTAAAATTGGTATATGGTTTAGGAAATAAGAATTTCCATGAAAAATAATATGGATATTGCATGGAAATTTTATGTTCAGTAATTATAAGAAAGTGAATATTTCAAGGGGAAGTTAATGACTATAAAAAATGAATTAAGGAAGTGAATTTCAATACATTCCTTGGTAAAAAATTATTATAATGAATTTAGAGATAGAATAATGATAGTTTTAATATAACCTATACCCATTTGAGTAAGAATAAGAGTTATTTTTATAGATGAAATAAAAAATATCTTTAAAAAACATTCTTGAGAAAAAATAACCTTTTCCTTTTGAAAAAAATTTTAAAAAAAACTTTTATTTGAAAAAAATAAAAATGTTTTCATTAAAAATGTTTTAATAAACTTTTAAAGGAATATTCAAATAAATGACGGTGGGTAATTCCATACAAGGTAAAAAACATTCATTTTTCATTATAAAAGGTTGTAAAAGTTTCTTATTTAGAATGAAAAAATAAGATTCCTTTTAAAACATTTGTAAAATACCAAAAAGGTAAAAAAATTACTTAATAAATCATCTTTAAAATGTTAAAACATTTTTGAATACATTTTTATAAAACTTCATTTTGAGGGAAAAACAATTTTACGACCAAATAGAGAAATGAAGTCATATGATCTTAAAAACATTTTATAAAACATTTGAAGTACCACAGAGTGGAAAATGGTACTATTATTTAAAAAAGATCATTAATAACCATATTATAATAAAATAAAAGGATTTTCAAAACAATGATCAAATAATTTTTTTAATGGAAATTCAAGAATAAACAATCTCGATTGAAATGAGATCGTGGAATAAACCCTTAAAATGGTCATAATGATAAAGTAAGAATTAATAAATGAATAAAATAAATGAACAAATACAAAATCCATATAAAATAATTTTAAATACATAAATATATAGTCAGATTCATTATACACAAAATCGTATAATATTAATGATAGTGAGGAAGTAATATAACCCAATGAAAAGCGATTGAGTTATGAAATTTCTTTACCACTTGGTAAATTTATGTTCAAATCCCCTTGGATGAAATAATTCAAATTGAAAATAAAAATACAATGAAAAATGAATTATTAATGATTTTAAAGGGGTATTATACATACCATATAAAATAAATTAGGTGTATGACATTACAATATGCCTCAATAAAATGAAATTGAGACAGAATCCCTTAATACGTGAGTGAATTTTGATTCGTGAGATCCATGAAATAATAACTTAAATTTAAACATTTAATATCATTAAATAAATTAAATTCATGATATAACATTTCATGAGTCATTTTATAAACCACAAAAAAAACAAGTGGTGAATATGGCATAAGTCTCACAGAAATAAAAGTGAGACAAAAAATCCCTTTACCTTTCACTCCCTTTTGGTTGAATGTGATTTAACCTCATGTATAATGGTTTTAATAATGTTAATAAATTATAAAACAACCGTATTAATATTTATAATATCATATATTATTCTTTTATATCATCTCATGACCCGTTTGTTACTAATCTCTCATTATTTTTATTGTTTCGGGTGTTAATTGCCTTATTTTTGGAGTATGTTTTGACATTTTTTTCTTATGAATTAAATTATGATTTCATCATATAGAAAATTTAATTCATGATTTAAATATTATATATATTTATTATACATTTATTTAAATTAATCGATAAAATTTGGTGATAGGAAATGGAATACATTGTTCATGGGGATAGTAGGTCGTACCTATGCATGAATGTTGTTTCCATATTCTTATCATATTAAAAGAAAGATAATAAAATGATATATATATATATAAATATATTATAATTCTTGTATAATTATTATGTTATATTTATCACATATGTTTATTTAACTCATCCTTAATACATTTCATATAAAACATGAACGAATCGCATCACTTTGAGGAGGCGGTAGTCCACACAACCCCAAACAATGTTATAATATTCACAAAAAATAGAAATAATGAAGGTATGTGTTATATAATAATTGAATAAGAATAAATAAATTATAAATATAATATATAAACTAAAACGCATCATTATTTCCAATCTTTAAATGTGGTAATGGTATAACGAACGACGTTGGTTTGTGATGCGATAATCTATTATACACACGAACGATGATTGTGTAACACATTTGATGGAAGTGTGTGTGGGTGTAGGTTGTACCATTAAGATAAAAAAATATTAGTATATTTAGTATAATTATTTTATTATGTGTTAAATATTTAATAATAATTTAATGGGTGGGGAAATAAATAAAACAAAAGTGCTCATTGAAGAATGTTACCTTTTTTATGGTAACTCCTTTCAGTTTCCACTAAAGGGCTTCCTTTGTCAAATTTATGATAAAAGTTAAATTATAATATGAGGTTGGGGATTTTTGGAGTTTATTTGGTCAGGTTTTCTATTATCTTAATTTCTTGATATGTTTTTACAGAGAGGGTATGTGGTGGCTTTTATAAGTGGGGGAGAGGAGAAACTTCACATTTTTTAAAAAAAATGGGTTATCCCCATGTTTTTACCTACCAATAGGCATTTATAAAGAAACACATTTAACCCATAAAGGTTAAATTTCTAAATATGTCCATAAAAATGGTTTTTTGAAATTTTAGGGTCATTTTTACACTTTTACTCTCTTTTTAACAGCTAAATAAACTTCTTTTTACCTTAATCACTATAATTAATTTTAACTACTTTCACTAATATTTTTAGTCAAAAACTAAGATTAACTTAAAAAAATTATAAATTACTGTGATTCAAAATTTTTAATCCATTTAAAAAAATTAAAATCACATGGTTTTCTGAAATTAATTTAAAATTAATCCTAGATACGTGATGGGAAAGTGGATTTTATAGTGAAAATGTTCAAAAGTTTACTAAGTTTGTATATCTAAATTAAATATAAAATTGATCCCAATGAACTAAATTGGATTAATATATTTATTATTGATATATTTTTACTTTTAGAACAATTAAAAATATAATTAATCATTATAAATTATTGATATGAAAAAAAAATTAATTAAAATTCAGTATTTTTAACTATTTATTAAAAAAATGAAACTTATCAGAAAAAAAACAAAAATTATCCTTAGGATAATTTAAAAATTAATATTTAAAAAAATAATTTTATTTTTTCAAAATAAAATTACAAAATTGTCAAAAATATAGTTTTCAAATTGTTGCGCTGTTAAAAGGTGGAAAACTGCCTTTAAAAATATAGTTTTTATGGTTAAAATTGGATTTTTTCTTTTCTTATGCCTATAAAATTTATTGGATGAATGTTAGAAAATTTTATAAAATATATATAATATATAAATTTCATTAATATAATTTAATAATAGTAATTAATTTAATTTATTAGGATAAAATACTTTTGGTGTATAACAGTCATTTTTTTGTAAAAAAAAATTCCTTTATATTTAGTCAGTTTTTATATTCATTTCGAATTAATTGGTAACCAATGAAGTCAAATATATATTTTCCTATATTATTTAATATTATTTATAACCACTAATTTAATGTCTAGGAGATAATTTTCATTTTAAATAATAAGATTAATAATATTCAATAAAACCCGGTCTTGTGTGTAATGCAATCTAAATTTGGTGTTCTATGTAGAGAAATCTAAAATTTATGTTGTATGTAACACAAGATGAGTTGTTTCATGAATTTAAAGATATAAAATATATTGAATTTATTTAAAATAGTGAATATATTGTAAAGTCTTGAGATTTTATATTCCTTTATATTCTTGTTGTTGCGTGTTGTACACGCTATTGAATAAAATGTTATTATTTCAGAATTTTGAGGTGTTACAGTTATGTTCCTAAATATATATTTTCTTAAATCGAGTTCCCAAGTTTATACTAATCTTACTATGATTACAATTATAAATACCCAGACCCCAGTATCCTGAAGTCAGGGTCTACATTATTACATTGGCACTAGATACAAGGTATCGCATCCCAAAGGACAAAATAGTTTAGTAGGCTTGGTAAAATTGATACATACTTGAATTTCAAATACATTTGAAAACATAGAACACAACAAATTATTTTCTTGGAGAACTCCATTATTCCCCTTAGCATATCCCTGCATATCAATTATAAAACACTTCTTAGTATCCTGTGGAAAATAAAGTATAATAAATTGGTAAGATTAGGTGCTCAGTAAGGGTATGCGTAAAGTTGAAGCTATCATGAATAGATAATAATAATCAATATACAAAGGTAAATAACTAAAACATAATCTATTTAAACTATAACATGACCATAATATGGTAGAAATAAATTATTATCAAATAAATCCATATAAATAATCACATAATCTTAAAACTTATCCATGGATATTCTAACTAATCGAATAATCACATTGAAATTAATGATTAATATCATAATGAGGGATTACATAATTTAGAACAAATGAAATGTATTCTTATGGCCTTTCACTAGATAGTCTAAAACTATGGGTAAAAACCCATCCGATTTGGACAACTTATTTTTCTCATTAAACCACTCGATAAATCAAGGGGATATCAATAACAAGGCCCCAACTATAACAGCATGCCCAAAGTAAATCAATTTAATTAATGGATTGATATGAATTATCATCAAATATTTGTATTTGGTAAATAATATGGATTTATCAATATTTCCACAGTTAATCAAATAACTTTTAAATTAAACACTGTATGTACAAATGGTATATTCTTTAAGAAATAATAATATCCATGATTCAAAGAATATGTATATTTAAGGTAAATTTAATGTCAAATGAAAAATGATCAGAAGAAAGTGATTCTTTTAAGAAAAATTTAACAATCAAAAAATAATGTGAGAATGTACAAAAAAAAATTCTTTTTTGATAACTTTTAAATTTTAACCCCTTGAAGAAGAAACTTGAAATGAAAAATTAATAATCATGAATCATTATTTATTCATGTTAAATTCATAAAAGGTTAAGTATATACACCACATAAAAGTTAATAGGTGCATAATAACAAATATTCCTCAATGAAATGGAAATTGAGAGAAAATCCTTTACCACTTTGGTAACTTTTGAATCATAATCCCCATGAAATAAATAACTTTAAATGAAAATTTATAGACCATGAAGATAAATATATTCATGATATAACATATCAAAAGTGGAAATATATGCACCACATAAAGGTTTAGGATCATAGTAATTATATTGGATGGATATACTTATAAGAGACTGGTGAATTATAGTTTAAAAAATCGTTAAACAATACAAAATACAAAACCTCTTAAATTAAATCTTTCAATCTCAGACTTTGTCCATTTATCAAAGTAAAAAAATTAGATCCATATTACATCCGATTATATCAGAGGAAAATAATAATAATCACTATGGATCCAATTAATATCAAAGTATTGTTTTTATTGTATTATCAATTACACTAATAAAACCAGTTGTATAGAAATTAAAACTTAAATACTATCTTTCTATAACATGAAAAGAGGAATAGACACTCGTAAAAACAAGAAATAAAATATCTAGTAACATTAAGAATGATTTACAAGATATTATTAAAATGTTTACCTCATTTAAACTTAAGATTAAGGTATTCAATAACCTTGATTAAAGATATCTATAGTTTTATACTTACTGTAAAGTATGTATTTCTTGACCAGGGAATCCCTTGATACTATGATTGGAAAAATATTTGTCTTCCTATCCTTAGAATCCCTTGATAAAATTATTGAAATCTGTCTTCCTAGCCCTAAAATACCTCGATTTGATGTATTTCATTCACTATATTCCTATCCCTGGGGTCCCTTGATCATAACAATGATCGGACGTGGAATAGAAATGCAATTGTTCTAAAGGAAACGACCCTGATAAGGATTCCTTAGAATTAAAACACTATAAAGTATTACAAAGACATATAATGAGATTTTATTGCAAATAAAAATTCATAAGACTTGAGTTTTAAAATTTATCATCTCAAAATTCTTCAAATGAATGGATATTTATAAGTGAAGCTTTAACTGTCATATTTCTGAGTTTGTTTAAATGGCTTTGAACAGCTAGATCTTGACACCTCATATTTCTTTGGCATAAATGAAATTATAATATCATTTTTTTTAATACTATTATAGTGTTAAAAAGTATTACTTATGATATAAATAAGTCTTATATATTCTGATTATAAATATAGGATAGTCTAATAGACTTCCTTACTATTTTTTAATATGATAATCCTTATGAGAGTCAGTCTGATTGTATTAGCTCCAGTATCAATCTGATGGTCATGAATTTTTTTAGTATTACTGAAAAGGAAAAAGTCTAACTCTATTTATCATTAAATTTATTTCCAATATATTAGACGCATACTCAATTTAATTATCATAATAAATAATTTTAAGTTTATATTTGTAACACATTATAACTTTTGTATGTATAGTGAAAGATAATGTTTTCTACAAAAACATACTAAAATACTTGGGATATAAAAATTTAGTAAAAAAGTTTTAATAAAGTAATTTTTCTTTTTAAAACTAAAATAATTGAAAAGTAACAATTAATCCTTCTAACTCAATATAATTAATAATTTGTTAATATACCGTATGTCTCACAAAAGTAAAAGTGAGAGAAGAAAACCCTTACCTCATGTTCGACTCCATTCATATGTGTGTGAACAACTTGTGTTATAAATATAGGTTTATTATAAATCTATTATAAAAATATAATAATATATATCAAACCATATATGATCCTATTATAATATTTTACCACATGTTTCTTAATAATATTTCATTATTTTCATTGTTTCGGGTATTAATTTCCTTGTTTTCTCGTGTGTGTTTTGTCATGAAAGTTACTGTTCTTGTACATAAGATATATTTCCATCATCACTAGAATGAAATTAATTTTATAAATAATATTTTTTCATTATATTCATCCTTCTAACCATTCTTTAAAATTATACAAATAAAATGAATCACATCGCTCCGTGGAGATGGAAGTTCGTATGTATGCATGACCAACGATATCATTCCATTAAAGGGTAAAAGGGTAAGGAATTGTATGATATATTAATTTTAAAAAATATATATCATTCCATATATATCATATATATTCATTAAATTTATCTACATTACTTTCCCTATAAATTATAACTGATAAATGAATCACATCGCTTAGTGAGGCGGTAGTCCATAGTACACACGAGCGACGCAATCATATTTTAAATGGAATGGAAAGTAAGAAAGTATATTTGATATTATAAATCTAAGAGAATAATTATATCATAAATATTATATATATAAATATATACATTTAATTCATATTTATATCCAACTGTTATAAGTTATGATGGAGGAGGAGTTACATCTGTTCGCAATGCGGTAGTTTGTTGTACACACGATTGATGATTTTATTTCCCATTTGATTGAAGTAGAGATGGATAAATATTATTCCATAAACATAATAATATATAATAATATGTTAGATACTAGTATTATTATATTTTAATTATTAATATATAATTGATGATTGTAAAAGATGAATGAAAAATAATGAGCTTAGTGAAGACAATTACCTTCTCTTAAAGAAAGTGTCTTTGGATATCCTCTTAAGGATCATAGGGTTGGTATTTTAGAAAGATCAGAACCAATATAATGTTTATAATTATTTTTTTAGAGATTTTTTCAGTGATTTTCCATTAAAATGGATTGATAGGTGTGAATAATTTTGGAGAGTGAGTGCCCTTTTATAACTGAGGAGGACTGGCATTTTTGTAAATGCCAAAACTATTCAATAACATGAAGTCACTCTCACCAAAAGTGCCAAAAAAAATTGATAAATAATGGATTAGAGGGATTATTTGATCTATTAAAACTTCCACCACACAAAGAAACATGTTTTTAACATGTTATTCCAAAGCATTTAAGTTTACTAAATTTTTCCATTTTATTTTTCACAATAATAACTTGTATTTTCTATTTACCTAGGTAATTTATCCTTTAAGAAAAAAATTAAAATGAGTATTATTAGATAACTTTTACCCACTTATTATAAATATTATATCTAGTTTATCAAATATAAATTCTTCGTGTGTGAAAAATTAATTTTATGACAAGCGCATGTAATGTGCAAAACATCATTTTAAAATTAACTGTATTAATTAGTTTTTTTTCAAATTATTGTGAACAAAAATTAAGTTGAACTTATTATATAATATAAATTATTATTATTATTCCAAATATTTTATCCATTTTTTCAAATTCAATTCATATAAGTGGAAGAATTCAATTTAAAATTAAACCAACAGACACATCAAAAAAATTGTTTTTCCAAAGAAAAAAATTCAAAAGTTCAAATAGTTTTTCTATCATAATTAAATATTAAATTGATTTAAATAACCTTAATTATTTACATTTTAATATAATT
The DNA here is from genome assembly GCA_963277665.1 of Viscum album. Classification (NCBI taxonomy): domain Eukaryota; kingdom Viridiplantae; phylum Streptophyta; class Magnoliopsida; order Santalales; family Viscaceae; genus Viscum; species Viscum album. The sequence continues at coordinate 419,127,295 of OY728143.1, forward strand.
GAACTAATTTTACTTTAAAAATAATTAAAAATATTATTCAACTCTGTAAATAATTTAAATGAAAAGACGGTTTTCAATAAAAATCGGTATATTTTATTATTCAACAAAAATCTAATATTTTTACAGAATTTTTAAAAATTCTTCCAAAGATAATTTTGAAATTTGGATTTAAGAAAATTAATTTTATTATTTAAAATAAATTCTCTAAAAATGGTAAAAATAATTTTAAATTATATATGCAAAGTACGACTAAACCGCCTTTTAAAAAAATACAGTTGTTCAGAAAACATTTATTTTTATTTCAAGGGATTATTATTTTATTTATAATCAATGATAAACTTTGGATGTATTTTATTTATGTCTAATCCATATAATTTTTATAATTTATTTATTAATATTCTTACTCTCCAACTTAATTTCTAGTTTATGATGGTCATGTTTAGTTAATAATATTTTAATAGAGTATCATGTACCGTTTAAACCTGACATTACGTGCATCATAAGTTATAAAAGATATTGAATTTATTCAAAAATAAATATATATTAAATCCTTAGTTTGTTTAATTCTCTTATAATCTTAGGTTTTTTGTGTCATATTCATTATAGAAGATAATGTTTCTATTTTAAAATCTCAGGGCGTTGCATATTTTCTTTCCATCGTGATCGTTGAAAAATGGAAATGTTACTCATGCATGCATATGGCCTACCATATCTATGATTATAACATAGTTAATTTTTCATAACCATAATTCATGGTGGGTTTTAAAATTTTAATTTATTTATATAAATGATAATTATTTCATGATTATTATTCTAGAGATGATGAAATAATAATCTCTTTGACATTAGTCAACTTACCAAAGTGAGACATATGAAATGAATATCATCAAAATGTACAATAAGGGCCTAAATTATTAACTAAATGAACATAACATGATAATAAATAAAATAAAAGGAATGAAAAAATTTAAAAGGGTTCTTAAGAAATTAAATAATAAATATAATTTTATTATTCAGGAAAAGAAAGGATTTACGTGATGAATCAGACTCAAGGTAAGGGATCTCTCTAAACCACCCTTTTCTTCGGGTTGTGGCCATTCTCTCTATAAATCACTTACTCTCTCTAAAAAATTATGAAATTATTCTAAATTTAGTATATATTACTTTCACATAAATTTATAGATTATTCTCCCTTACTTTGATGGGTTAATACATGCCTTAGGTTAATTTTATCAAATGAATTCATTATGAAATTTCCTTTGATTATGATATGATGTAATATTATGAAACCCATTTTTTCTGTGGGTAATTTTTATATTTTTTCCTTATGATTGATTTCCTTTTTATGGAAAAAATGAATCGTGAATATTTTATAATTATTGCACCCAGATAGTTCTTCAATACATTAAGTAAATATTTTTCCCCATGAGACATTATGTATGGGATTAGGGAGTCAACCTAATCTATTATAGTACTTTTTCCACTATGTGATATTATCTAGGAAGTTAGCCCTTACTCATTTTTATGTCATGTTATCTATTTTTTCCACATTTCCTATGATACTATGATCTTATGATACCATGTTATTTATGTAATGCTTCTATGTGATTACTCATGAGCTTTATCTTTTATGATATCTTGTTACACCTTTGCCTCACATGTTATGTTTCCTTTTCATGTTTATTCCCTTACTAGTATTTTTTGCTCACCATATTCTTTTATGTATTCCCTAGAATATCCCACATAGTTTTTGGAGCTCAAATGCATTTAGGATTTCATTGTGGAGAATAAAATAAATATATCATTTTTTAGTTTCCTTTCGATGTATTATGGACCTAATCTTCTGAAGACATTAGGCCTCACGATCCATGGGTTGTAATTAATGGATGTTTGTGATAAAAACCATCTAATAACATTTGTAAATGGACTAGATCATTATATATTGTATCATATCAAGGTTTTGTTATTTTTTGGGATTATGAATAAAATACTTTGGTGAGAACCATAAGGATAATTATAAGTATGGTAAAATATCCTAGAATTTTGGTGAAGTATAGAGAGTGTATTTTCTAAGAAATTACATCCATATCTAGATAGTACAAGTGAATGTGGCACTGTCATAGTTGTACTTGGGGGTAATAACTCTGAAAATTTCACATTGTTCTTTAACTCGATCATCACCTAGATAATGATAAAGATAAATTTTTGAACACATGGTTTTACACTCTATGGGTATATGTTTTTTAAATTCACAAACTCTTTACAAACCATTATTAAGTACTTAAAAAATTATTAGGTTAGAAAACTTAATAGGAAACATTACCATGGATAACCTAGATTGAAACCTAGATAATCATCAGTCAATGTATACTTAAAATTTATAAGTAATTCATTCTATGTTTATAAGTTTCCTTTTTGTATGGTAATGTATTATCATCTTGCTTTTATTTTAGTTAATGGAGATAAATATGAGAAACCATGCCAACAACCAACATGATAAGAAATGTGATGATTTCCCCAATGATATGACTAACCTTATAAGAGTGGGAGATGAGAACTTCATGATAGTACAATCTCAACAATCTCATGTTTTTAATAATAACTTGATTCAAGAAGAATGTCCTCCTCTGGTCCTAAGAAAGATAATGATGTTGTGAAGTCTTTTATATAACAAAGGTCTCCTAAATTTAGTATATATTTTGATCATGTCATTTTTGAAAAATGGATTAACACTATTGAAATGATATTCACTATCCTTTGATGATTAGAGCAATAGAAAATTGCTCTAGTTATTTATCGCATTGAGGGGGAAGTCGATCAATGGTGGAAACTAATCAAGAACACAAAGTCCAAAGAGGATATTGATTCCATGTAATGGTAAGACTTTATGAAAATATTTTTTTGATAAATATTTTACTAAAACACTCTATATTAAACTAGATATGTATTTCTTTTGACTAATGAAAAAGGAAGATGGCTCTATCAAGGTGTATGACACAAACTTCACAAGGATTTCACGGTATGACACTATCATTTCCATCAACACTAAAAGTAAGGTGGACCATTTCTTTAGTGGTTTAAATTTGATTCTATGAAAGAAATTAAAAATTAGATACTTTTAAATCTATGAATATATTTTTCATTGTGCACTCAAATTTGAGATCAAGATCAGTGACTCTCAGTGGCCTCATGGTACTGGAGACAAAAAATATAAAATAGAGTTTTATTTGGAAGTTTAGATAAATTTTCACTAACCAACCCAATGGTTATCAAACTAAAACTACCCCAAACCTACCTCTATAGGCTAGGGATAGGTGATAAGAACCGAAAGAATAATATGGGAGGCCTTTTCCTAAGTACTTTTATGCACACACACAATCATATCCATACATAAGTGTATAAGAATAATAATAAAAGAATATACATTTGGATAATAAACCATGTATGTAAAACCTATATAGAATACAAGATTATAACAACATAATATGAAAATAAAAGGTAAAAATACACACCCAACCAAAAATATTTCCTAACCTGACAAAACTAGAAAACTAAATTTTGAGAGAGCCTAACTCCACATCTCCAAGACCTGACCACCTTACATAGTTTATTATACCAGGGTATCCCTATGATCATCTGTAATCTTAACCAACCTTTCCTTTATATGTATAATATAAAACATATATAGTCAAATCCCATATATGGGGTTAATATATATATACACATTAGGACACCCCAAAAGATAAAGGAGGAGCAGTAAGAGACATGATATAAGTATAAAGATCAACCCATAGCAAAGGAGAAAATAAAAACAATAAATAGGTATATATGATCATAAAAGAAGTACAAAATAGATAGAAAGGGGAACCCTATATCACAACCCATCCTAGGACAATATTTTTTCCTCAGTTCCAAAGATCCATCAATGATGCACAACATCTCTTGTGTCTATCCAAAGAAACATCCATGTCAAAAAACAACCCACCACTGTGAATCATAGTTGAGGGGACATAATCTCTAGGTATAGGACCCATGCTTTGGTACAATATGAGGGTGTCACTCGAATAGTAGATAGAGGACTCTTACCTTGTCCCAGTATAAGGGTACCACTCTAATAGCCAAGGACCCATACCTTGACTCTGCAAGAGGGTTCCACTCTAATAGTTTATAGAGTACCCATTCCATGTCTCAGTAGGAGGGTTCCACTCTAGTGGTTGAGGAATCATGCCCTAACAATACAGGAGGGTCCCACTCGGATAATAAAGGACTTGTGCCCTGCCTCTACGAGAGGGTTCCACTCTAATTGTTGATAAAGGACCCATACCAAGACTCCATAGGAGTTTTCCACTATAAAAGAAGAGTACCCATGCCTTGAATCTACATGAGGTATCTACTCTAATAGTTTATAAAGGACCCATTCCCAAACCCATTAGGAGGCTATCATTCTAATCTCTCTGATGATCCTTCTTGATCACTGTTATCGTCGAGCATCGCTTAAATAAGATTCATGCCCAGAAAATCTATAATCATATATAAAAATACACTATGAACGTCACCATCACATTACAAATGGAAAAAAAATAAACATAGGCTACTCATGGGACAAAATCTGAGTCCAAAAAAAGGATATATTAGTGGTATAAGTTTCCTAAAAAATGAGGGTACACTATGTGCAAGGGGACCCATAGGACTTATGGTTCCACCCTGTTATCTAGCCTTCTCCTCATCTGTACATAGCTCACTAGACATAAAGACATACACTACATGTAAGGGGACTACACAGCATATCTTATCCACTCAGGGTTAAGTCGTGTTCTCCTAGTCATGCATGTGTCCTTCGAGGTATGTTCGTGTACAGTGGTTGTGTGCCTAGTGTTTCCCATATACATTTACACCCAGAGTACACACTGGGTCACCAGCATTGGGTCACATGACATGCGGGGGTCTCAAAAGGCATATGATATTTAACTCACCTGAAAACCCTAATTGTTGCAAAAAAGGGCCTATACACAGTGTGATCTTCAGACAACATGGAATATAGTTGGGTTTTTCGCAAAATCTCAAATCTATTTCATGTGTCCCAAATAATCACCTTCCACCATGATTTCTAGACATTGACCACCTTAAATCATTTTAATATCTCTTCATTCATCATTTTCAGATGTTTGTTGTCCAAAAAATGGAATCTGAATCATCCATACCAACCCACCATGTGTAGTCACCACTCTTCATCTTGGATTCAGATCTCGGATCCATGAATCCTTACCATAAACCCACAAACCATCACAATCCAACCTCAAATCATCATCCTGATAATTTTACATGAATCTATCATGAATATGGGGGTCCTATCATGCTCTATCATACCTAAAAATGTCAAATCATGGCCCTCGTAGGCCAACAAAGAAGAATGTGAAAAGGGATTTGGGAAAATATCAAAAAATAAGGGTGAATTAATCATTATCCAGGAGTTATTTTCTAAAAAAATATTGATCAGGAAATATTTGGTGATAAAATAGTGTCATAATAGGGTAAATTGGATAAATAAATTAAATCTGATATGTGGGCACATGCAAAGGGCTCAGATTAAACACATATTAAAGAAAATAAATTGATCATGCTCAATGTTTTAATCATTAGGGAATAAATCCACAAATTATGAGTCATACATTTATTTAGATCCTTCTTTGGTGAAGAACATGAACTCCAATGAATAAAGAGTATCTATTTCTTTCACTGTGTCTTGATTCTTCTGGATCCGCTTTTTGATCATCGTCGATCTCGATCAACCAACGAAGAACGGTGGATCCTCCTATATATGGTCTCAAGGTTATTGGTCTAGACCTAGAGATAAACTATAATAGAATATTTATATAATTAATTAGGTTTAAATTAAACAATTAAATTATTTAATTAATTTCCTAACACACCTATCAACAGTCGCTTTATCCAAACGCCCCATGCCGACCAATTTTATGTCATGCCTAGGGTAAACCTTATGTTTCAAATTCAACCATGGTATTAAATTTTTTATCTAAGACTCTGTTTAAGAGATATCACATTATTTTTTAATAACCATGCACACATAATATAAAATATTTTTATTTTTTTATAAAATAAATTCTAGGAACAAGCCTTGGTATCGTACATCATCTCAGTGCCTGACTCCAAAAATATTTTAGAATATATTTAAAAGTCTTAAAAGGAGAAAATAGGGTCTCTTAATTATTCAATCCTTCAATATTTTTATCCACAAAAATAAAAAACTAATAAAAAATATTTTATCTTGCCTTTTTATTATATAACTTTTTATTTACCTGGTACAAACAGAGGATCATTTAAATTTTAGTTTCTTGGAAAAAAGAGTACATGATACAAGAAAACTTAAAAGATTATTCTATTACACTTATAAGAATTAATAATAGGTTCATTGTAATTACATTTACTAAATTTCATAACCTAGGTAAATACATCAAAGGAAATGGTTTGCATAAGGCTTAGTAAGGGAAATCAAGGGAAACAGTTTATAGGTGATCATGAGAATTATCAATAAGAACTTGAGGAAAATCATAAAGGAAAAAGAAAGAGGAAAATAATAATAAAAATAACATGAAAAATAACTTATAAATGTGGATAAAACATTTAAATGAGAAATTCATAATCATATCACCAAGGTTTTTCACTAAGGTGTCATAAAAATTACCAATGTTATTCACCAAGGTATCGTAAAACATGTCATCTCTAGAAATTTAATTCTCTAACCAATGAATTAGAGTGATATCAGGGTACACCATTCATATTAATTAATTTTTATGTGATTAACATAGATCATAATACATCAATTCATAAATAAATAGTGTAGAATAAAATAAAATGGTTTTCATATCAAAATTACGGTGTTTCAACAGTGTTTTAAAAACATGACCATTATGTCATTTATAACCCATGAAAAGGGAATGTGGGTTTCATTTATGTTAATAAAAGAATAAAATATATCATTTTTACATATTTTGGAATACCCCTAGAAAATAAATAGGCTTTTTTATTCACAAAAATAAAATAAAAGAAAATTTATTGAGGAGAAGAGAGAAATTTTGAGAAGTAAAATATACAGCATAATGGGTATTAAATGTGGTTTTGAAAAAAAGTGAAAATAGAGGGTATAAGGGTATTAAATTAATAAAATATTATTAATAAATTAATGTTATAAAATAAATTTTATATAATAACATATTTTTGAAATTTTAAATACATACAACATAAAAAGGGAACTTGAATGGAAAAGAGAAGTGGAAATTTCTCTTACCTTGAAGAGTAACTACTAAAACTAGAATATTGGGAACTTGGAGGGATTGAGGACACCTTGGGAGAACTATTTAAGAGGTAAAACTATCATAGATTCATTTAAGATGAATTGGGAGTGAAAGTATATAAATAAATGGATTGGTATTTATAGCAAAAGTGGGATATTTGTTTATTCATTTCAAAATAAAGGCTTTAGACACCTAGGTTGTGGTAAATGAAAAAATATGGGCATGTCCATAGTATTTTCCCAAGGTATTGAACACTTGGATCATATTTTATGTCATTCTATCTCACAAGATTCTACCACAGTTTTATATTACTTATTTTGGAAAGAAAAATTAAAGTTTTCATGAAATAACATTTTTAAAGTTAAATTTTCCATTTTAGAAATTGGAAAGTAAATTATATATTTGAAAATTTATTAAAATATATTAAAATACATGATATTAATAAAATAAACTATTTTAAGTTGTGTATTTTGGTTAATTTTTTATTACATCGTTATGACATAATTAATATGTCATTAAAAATACCGATAAAATAAAACTATATTTTTACTATTCATGAAAATTGAGTATTTTAGAAAATTATAATAAATTGACCCTAATCTAATTTCAATTTTAAGATTTAAAAAAGGATATTTATTCTATCATAATAATTCTCTAAATATGATAACTTCAAATTTTAAATATAAAAATCTTTATTTATTAAAAATAATAGCAGATTGAAAATGCATAGTAAAATTTCTGACCCTTGAAAAAAATTATCATTTATTTTTAAATAAGATTGTTTTAATAATATTATTTATTCAAAATAAACACTATTAATAATACCTTAGTTTATTATAATAATTATATCTTTTATGAAAAGTACAATTTCTATTTGAAAAATCAATTTATAAAATTTCATTTCAATTTTATTAATAAAAACTATTATTAAAACAGAAATTATAGAATAAAAAATTTATTTATACAAAGGGATTACACTTTAAGTAACTAAGGACTCAACACATAAACCCTAATAACACCCACAGATAACCTAAGGGTCAAGTGTGTGATGATGATAGACTCATGGGGTGGGTCATCTGACATTGCCCGAGTGATAATTTCTACTAACTTGAAATTCTCTTGTAAGTTATTTTGTTCAAGCCTCAATTGTTAAAGCTCATCTAAGGCTTAGTCAAGAGTAAAGCCCAGTGATTATACCTCCCTCCCATGTTCTGAAAAATGGAATTCATGTGACATGACTCTACTAGTCGAGGCCATATTTTATCCTTTATGAATTAATTCATTTCTACATATAAACACTAATTACAATGTTAAAATTATTATCAGGAGTATAGTTTTCAGTTGTCATAATGACTAATGGTCATATAATGGTCAAAACTGATGGTCACATTTCAATTTATACTGACTTCATTATTAATGAGATATAGTTTTTTTGTATAATATAACACATATTTTAGGAAACAAAAATCATTTAAAAAATTTGGGTTGTTACATTATTTCCCCCTTAAGAAAGTTTATCCTCGAAATTTCAACTCATTCTCTCAGTTGAGAAAAGGTGTGGGTACTTCTAAATCATTGTTTTCTCTGGTTACCATGTCTCTTCTCCATATTTTTTATTCCTTTAAAATACTATGACAAGGTGGGTAGTCTATTGTGTAGATCCTTATCTCTACGGTCCAAGATCTCCACCAACTACTCCTCATAAGAGAGGTCATGTTTCAGTTGTACCACCTTAGGATTCAGTACATGTGAAGGGTCAGATATGTACTTCTATAAGATAGATACATGGAATATATCATGAACTTCATCTAGATTTGTAGGAAGTGTATGCTGATATGCCACTGCTCCTATATGATCAAGGATTTCATAGGGGAAATGTACCTGGTGCTAAGATATCCTTTCTTACCAAACTGTATAACTCTCTTCCAAGGTGAAATTCAAAGGAAGACTTTGTTTCCAACATAAAACTCCATATCCCTTTGATTGTTTTTAGAATAGATCTTCTGTCAACTCTGAGTATACTTTTTGTTAGGTTGGATAGCGTAAACCTTTTATGTCATCTCTTGCATAAGATCAGGCCCAAGAATCTTTATCTGGACAAATTTACCCCAACAAATAGTGTTTCTACATCTCTTTCCATATATAACTTCTTAGGGTTCCATTTGAATACTCTAATGGTAGTTTTTATTGTATGAGAACTCAACTAATGAGAGGTGTTGATCCCATACACCTTTAAATTCTATTGATCATGTTCTCAGCATGTCCTTGAGTGTTTGAATATTTATTTTATATTTTCCATCAGTTTGGGGATAATAGTCCATATTTAAATTCAATTAGGTACTCAGATCATGTTGAAGACTTCTCTAGAATGTTAATGTGAACCTTGAATCATGATCATAAATGAAAAAAAGTGGTAATCCATGTATCCTGACTACTTCCTTCACACATATCTTGGAAAGGTGATCAAGAGATAAGTCTTCTCATATAGAGATAAAATGGGCAGTCTAGGTGAGATGGTCCACTATAACCCATACCGCATTGTTTCTTTTATATGTTTTTAGGAGAACGATGAAAAATGCAAAAATTATTTTGTATCACTTACATACTGGTATGGGTAGTGGTTTTAATCCCCATTTAGTAATTTGTCTCTCTACCATTTTTGACACACCAATAAACTTATAGTGTACTTGGAAATCTCCCTTTTCATGTTATCCCACCAATAATGATCACGAAGGTCCCCATACATTTTAGTGCTTCTAGGATGTATAGAGAAAGTATATCTATAAACTTCCCCAATCATCTCCTCCTTTATTTCTAGAATATATGGAACACATAGCCTTATACAAAATTTCAGTACACCTTCTTGATCAATATTGAACTCAGGAAACATTCAGTTCTTCATAGCCTCTATCCTTTTATAAAACAAAGGATATTCTCTTTGAGATTTATTGATCTTATCTAGTAATGATGGTTGATAAATAATTTGGGATAGGGTTGATGATGTCTATTCCCTTATGATTCCCATGTCTAATTTTACTAGTTCTTTGATCAAAGGGTATCCCTGAATTCTCATCCTTTCCATAACAATAGGATGTTTCCTACTTAATGCATCAGTGATTTTTTTTCTCTTTTGGGATGATAATGAATTGAAACATAATAGTATTTAAGAAGTTCCAACCATCTCCCTTGTCTCATGTTCAATTAATTTTTCATGAAAATATACTTCAAATTTTTATGGTCTATGTGTATATCACATTTATCACCATAAATATATTTCCTCCATATCTTTAGAGAAAAAACAACCACAACCAAATCTAGGTCATGCATAGGATAATTATTCTCAGGAGGCTTCAAATATAAAGATGCATAACCAATCACAATATCATTTTTTATGATGATTCTCCCAATCCATTTCAAAGAGGAATTACTAAAAATAATGAATCCTTATTTGATATAGGGTAGAGTTAACATAGTTAAAATAAACAATATCTTATTCAGCTCTGAGAAACTTTCTTCACACTCTATTATCTAGATGAAATTGGACCCTTTTCAAGTTAAATTGGTTGGTAGATTTGAAATTCATGAAAAAAAATCACAAACCACCTATAATATGATGATAAACCAAGGAAACTATGAATATCAGTTTATGTTGTAGTATGAGGCCACTCATCCACAACCTTTGTCTTTTCAGGGTCAACTAAGATTTCCTCATTGGTTACAATGTTCCCCAAGAAATAAACTTTTTGTAACCAAAATTCACATTTGATGAACTTTCCAAATATCCCCTCCTTCCTCAGGGTTTGTAATATAACCCTTAGATGATCTTCATGATCCTAAAAAATTTTAGAATATATTAGAATATTATCACAAAAAACTACCAAAAAGTTATCAAAGTAGTCTTTAAAGACTTTATTCATCAAGTCTATAAAAATAGTAGGTTCATTGGTCAAGGTAAAGGTAATAAAAACAAAATCATAATGCATATACCTTGATCAGAAGGTGGCCTTTGGAATACCTTATTTATTTACCCTCAATTGATAATAAACAGTTTGAAGATCGGTCTTGGAGAATAATTGAGCCCCATGAAGCTGGTCAAATAAATCATCAATCCTTGGAAGAGGGTACTTTTTCTTCACTATGATCCCATTAGGTTCTCTATAATCAATTCATAGCTTCATTGATCCATACTTCTTCTTTACAAAGAGAATAGGTGATCCCTAAGGAGACACATTTGGTCAGACAAACCCCTTCTCAATAATATCTTGAAGTTGTTTCTTTAATTCCTCAAACTCCACATTTTCCATTCTATATGGGGTCTTTTATATCATCAAGGATCTAGGAATTAGTTCAATGGAGAAATCTACCTCTCTTTCTAGGGGAGGTCCAAGAAACTCCTCTGAAAATATGTCATTTTATTTCTGAATGATGGGGAAATTTTCTACTCATATACTTTCATCTACTTCTTCTTCTTCACTGAATATTTTCATAAAAAATGTTATGGTAGGTTCTTCTAAAGAAAGCTCATGTAGATATATCTCTACTTTGAAAACAACTATAGGTTTTCCATTCAATACTACTAATATTTTCTTACTTCTGAATTTGATCTTAGCATTATAATTTGAGATCCATTCTATCCATATTATAATGTCAAATTCCAATATGGGAATGATAACTAGATTTTGGATAATATTATGCTCTCCAAAGTGAATACTAGAGTTTCTATACACTTTTGATGCTTGGATAATCCCTATACGAGTCTTTACTGATAAATCTACTTATAATAGTTCATGGATTGATTCTATATTATTTTAAAACTTGTAGGAAATAAAGGAGTGTGTAGAACCAGAATAAAAAAAGTACTTTCTAGCTTTGAGAGAACAACGAGAGTACTTACCACTACATAACATAGAGATTCAACTTTACATGTCGTGATAGAAAATTTTCGAGCTTTCACCCTTGGCCTATACTAAGGTTGATGGTGATTCCCCTCCATTAACTTCAGATTTGTAAGTTATTGGAAAAGTGACCAAGATATCCACAGTTAAAGAATTGAACTTAAATATGGGCCTACACAATCTTCTTTTTGTCTTTAGTGTTGAGAATTTGAGGCTTCAACTCACTACAATAGTTATGAGAAATATGGTCATCTCTTCCGCACTTGTAACATTTCCCACTCCTAATAAAGTAGTTCCCCAAATTCTTTTTCCCATATTTTTTGCATGTGGAGAGTTTCAATTTATCTCATTCTTTCATGATCAAAGTAATTTTCTAATATTAGATTCATTGATCTCTTATTTTCATTCGATCTATGGGACCAATATATCTCTACAAACTCTAGTTGAACCTTCATATCACTTCACAATATCTCCTCATAGCTGGCATAATCTTGATTGGCTATATTATTCTCTAGATGGGATCTTAGTCCATAGAAGAACCTATCAACCATTCTATTAAGATCCATGAAAAAAATTATAGGTATAGTGATAAATCCTTGTAAATTTCATCTCATAGCTTCCCACATATTCATTTTCATTATATTTCAGCTCTATAAATTCCTTCTCCATTTTCGTTTACATCAAACAAGGGAAATATTTTTTGAAAAAGGTTCCCCTGAACTCATCTCACTCCATAGCATCAATCTCTCTTCTTAGATTCATGTTTTTAATCATTTTTCACCATTGATCAGCTTCTACCTCTAAGTAATACCCAACCATGGTGACTTTCTATTGTTCTGAATAATGGAGTAAAGAGAATATCTTTTCTATAGAGCTTATCCATTATTCATCAATAAATGGATCGGTAGATCCACTGAAATATAGTGTAATTTGATTCATAAAGGACTCATTGGAAAGTAGTTCCCTTCAAGTTGAATCTGATCTATTATCTTGATTCAATTTATTTCTCATAACTCGAGTTAATTGATTCATCATTCTCATGAAGTTTTCCATTATAGCTTCCATCAGAGGGTCATTGGTGCTTGTTCCTTTATGCTCACTATTTACAAGGTTCCTCCTATTTCCTAACATTTTCTAAAAAAAGAAAAACATAGTGAGAAACATGTTTATTTTAAGAATCTTATAATTATAAAGGAATTTTATGCCATAAAACATCATACTTTAATATTTTATTCTTTTAAAAAAATTACATTTTCTATAAATCCTTAATAATGGTTCATAAAAAGGTTTTCATTAATTAAACATATCCCCTGATACTATCAAACATGGTGTGAAATAAGGCCTATTTTCATTTACCAGGTTATGCCAAGTCAATCTCGATAAACCTTGTCAAATATTTTAGCCCTAGGTATATTTTTTCCAGAACTATGTCCACTTGTTCAAATACATATAAGATTTATTTGTTCAGAAATAACTTACTTAATACTTCACCAGAATATGAGAATGTTTTCCTATATTTGAACATTTATATAGGTTTATTCCTAAATTTTTCAAATCCTAATTTCCAAAAATAACTAAACCATACTTTGATACAAACTATTCCATCCTACCTTTTATTGCATAACATTTCATTTACATGGTGCAAACATAAGATCATTTAAAGTTTAGTTTCTTGAAAAAAGGGGTACATAATACATGAAACTTAAAAAATTATTATAATAAACTTTTAAGGCATCATTATAGGTTTATACTAAGTAAATTTACTGCTTCTCATAACTTGGGGACATTCATCAAAGGAAAGGGTGAGCATAAGTCCCAGTAAGGGGATGCAAGGGAAAGAGTTTACATGTGATCATGAGAATTATTGATAAAAACTTGAAAAATATCATAAAGGCAAGAGAAAAAGGTAAATAATAATAATAACAAAAAAAATCATAACTTGAAATGTGTATAAAACACTTAAATGATATATTTATAACCATATCACTAAGGTTTTTCACTAAGGTGTCATAAAAATTACCAAGGTTATTCACCAAGGTATCATAAAACATGTTATCTCTAGAGATTAAATTTTTAACCCAACACATTGGATATTTATTGGGGGAAAACCTTAATATTTATTAATTTTTATGTGATTCACATATATCATAATAAATCATTTCAAAAATAACCCATGGATAATAAAATAAAATGGGTTTCTTATCAAAATCATTGTGTTTCAAAAGTGTTTTAAAAACATGATCATTATATCATTTATAACCCATAAAAAAGAATATGGGTTTATGTATGTCGATAATAGAATAAAATAAATCATTTTTAAATCTTGGTGAATACACCTATAAGATAAATAATTTTGGGTATTCACAAAAAAATGAAATTGAATTTCTTAAGGAGAAGAAAGAAATTTTAAGAAGTAAAATCGGCAGCATAACGGGTATTCAACATGGTTTTGAAAAAAAAAAGTAAAAATAGGGGGGATAAGGTTATTAAATTAATAAAATAATATTAATATAGTAAATAAATAATATAAATTAGAAAAAATTACTTGTTTTGTAAATTTTAAAGACATACCACATAAAAAGGGAACTTGAATGGAAAAGAGAAATAGAGATTTCCCATATCTTGAAGAGTAAATCCTAAAACATGAATATTGGGACCTCGAGGGATTGAGGAATAATTAGGAGGTAAAAATTTCACATTTTCATAGAGTATTAATTTAAATTTCAAATAAATGAATAAATGGGTGGTAATTTATAGCAAAAGTGGGATACTGGTTTATAAATTTCTAAATAAAGGATTTAGACACCTAGTTAGTGGTAAATAAAAAACCATGCACATGGACATGGATTTTCCCATGGTATTAGACACATGGATCATATTTTATGTCATTTTATCCCAAAAGAGTCGATCATAATTTTATATTACTTATTTTGGTAAGGAAAATTAAGGTTTTCGCAAAATAACATTTTTAAAGTTAAAGTTTCCATTTTAGAATTTGGAAAGTGAATTATATTTTTGGAAATTGATTAAAATATATTAAAATACATAATATTAATAAAATAATATATTTTAATTCATGTATTTTAGTTAATTATTTATTATATCATTATGACATAATTATGATGTCATTAAACATACTAGAAAACTCAAACTATATTTTTACTATTCACGAAAAAATAAAGTATTTTAGAAAATTCTCATAAATTCACCCTAACCTAATTTTGACATGATGATTTCAGAAAAAATATTCATTTATTTATAATAGTTCTATAAATATGATAAAATCATTATTTATTAAAAATAATTGCGAATTGAAAATGTATATTAAATTTTTAACACTTGAAAAAAATAAAAGTATGTTAACATTTAATTTTAAATAAGAGTGTTCTAATCATATTATTTATTTAAAATAAAAATTATTCCTAGTAACTTAGTTTATTATAATAATAATATATTTTCTGAAAAATCAATTTATCAAATTCCATTTCAATTTTATTAAGAAAAACTATTCTTAAAATAGTAATGATGGAATAACAATTTTATTTATAGAAAGGTATTATAGTTTAAGTAACTAGGGTCTCAACACATAACACCTTATGACACCTACATATGACCTAAGGGTGAGGTGTTTTATAGTGATATACTCATGGGGTGACTCAGCTAAGATCGCCTGAGTGGTAATTTCCACTAACTTGAACTTCTCCTTTAAGATTTCATTCAATCCTTGCTTGTTAAATCTTATCTTAGGATTGGTCAAGAGCGAAGCCCGGTGATGATACGTCCCTCCCAAGTTCTCACAAATAGATTTTATATCTAATTACCCTACTAGTTGAGTCCATAGTTTCTCCTTTCAAAATTAATTCATTTCTACTTATAAACACTAATTATAATATTAAAATTATTATTAAGAGTATAGTTTTCAATTTTCGTATTGACCAATGGGAATATAATGGTTGGAACCCAATGATCACATTTAAATATATACACACTTCATTATTAGTGAGATATAGTTTTTTTGTGTATAATATAACACACATTTTCATGAAATATCATTCAAAAAGTTCAGTTTGTTACAAAAATGGTTGGGATGTTGAGCCCATATTTAGCTCTCCCGCTCCCAGGAGCTCTCCTGTATGCTCTCCTGCTACCACAACACAAGAACTAAGGGAATGATTCATCCACACTAGATCATCTCCTGCCTATCCTTGATCACTGTTAGGTGCTCTGTGAAAGTGGCTCCATCCTAGATTTCTATATTTACCTAGTAAATAATGTGTCTGGGATCATGCATATATCTCCTTAGTTGGAACACATGGAAGACATCATGCACCCCCTCCAATTATGGGGGTAAGGTGAGGTGGTAGGAAACCCCACCAACCCTCTACAATATCTCGATTGGCCCGATGAGCCTCAGGGATAATTTTCCTCCATGGTCTAATCTTTGTAATCCTCATCATAGGGAGATTCTCAAAAAAAATTGTCTTTCTAATTGAACTCCAAGGGACTATAATGTCAATCTATATAATATTTATTCTTGATATGGGTTGTCCTCAACTACTCACAGATCACTTGTTCCTTCTTCATTGTCACTTACACCATATATGTCCCAAAAATATATGCCTCACTGATCTCAATCCAACATAGGGGTGACCTGTAGGGTCTCCCATACATGGCCTAGAAAGGTGTCATGCTGATAGTGTAGTTTTATATATTATTATAAGAAAACTCCACCAAGGGAAATTTATCCTCCCAACTCCAGCTAAATCCTAACATGAAATACCTCAGCATATCCCCTAACACCACAATAGCGCACTCAGTATGCCCATCTGTCTAGGGGTATAATGTTGTACATATCCTTATCTAGGTATTAAATTCCTCATGTTGGTCTCTCCACAACCGTGATGTAAACCATTAATCATAGTTAGAGACAATCATGAAGGGAACCCCATGAAGTATAATGGTCTCTTGTACATACAACTACCCCAAACTCTCCACCAAACTCTATTCCCTAATAAAGAATAAGTGTGTCGACTTCCTAAGTCATTAAACTATCTCCCAGATAGAATCATGACCTCTCACTATCTGCGGAATCCCTGTCACAAATTCCATGGATATGTCATTCCATTTCCACTCTAGGATCTCAAGAGTCCACAATAAACCAACCTAAACCTAGATCTCATCCTCCACCTTCTGAAAAGTGAGACACCATGAGACAAACTCAGAAACATTCCATCCCATTCCATCCCACCAAAACTACAAATAAAATTATATGTAAATATTTTATACACTAAGAATTATATCCAAAGGATATGTGTGAAACTCCCTCATCACCCCCTCTCAAATCATAACTAAGATCACCATCCATCCTTGAAATAGAATGATGTTATTCCCTCATTCAGAAAATCTGGCTACTAAATCTCCTGAGGGTATCTGGTCATGTAAGACCTCAAGATATATGTATCCCAATTGGGAGTCTCTCTCATGTTGGAGAAGAAGAGGATTCAAAACCATCAACAAAAGAAAATTTTCACCTTATTCCTCAACTAAGTTTAGTAGAAAGGAATCTAACTACTATGATTCCTCCAACACCAAATGAGCCAGGACTTCTTGTTAAGGGAATCATCCACCATGTTGACCTTACTGGGAGTATAGACTATCTCAAAGTCATATTCCTATAGGAAATAAAACCATCTCCTCTGTATTAGGTTTGGGTGTCTCTATGTGAATACATACCTAAGACTCTGATGGTCTAAGAAAACAAAAAAAGTGCTCTCACAAAAAATAGTGACTTTGCATACTTAGAACAAAGACTATCGCTACCAACTCTAGGTCATGAGTCAGATAGTTCTGCTCTAGAGGTCTCAACTACCTTGACTCATATGTGATCACTTTCTGTATATACATCAACGTGTATTCAATCCAAACTACAGAGGCATCACAATACACTATGTACTCCATGACTTCCTCTGGTAGTCTCAAAAAAGGAGCTTAGTCAGCCTCATCATGAAATCCTAGAAGGATATCTAGAACTACTCAATATAAGTAAATGGAAACCCTTTCCCTGTCAGGTCAGTCAAAGGGGCTACAATACTAGAGAGTTCTTCTACAAACCTCTTATAGTTCCCTACCAATCCAAGAAAACTCTACACCACTAACATGCTATTGGGTGGCTCCCAAGTAAGTATTGTATCAATCTTCACCACATCCACATCTAATATATTCTCAAAAATGACGTGCCCTGGGAAGAGAGCCTCATGGATCCAGAATTAGTAATTTAATAGCTTTCCATAAAGATGGTGTTCCTGAAGAAAGTCTAAGACCATCCTAAAGTTCTCTACATGATCTTCCTATGATGCAAAGTATATGAGTATTTTGTTAATAAATATAAAAAATCAGTCCAAGTATGGATAGAATATTTGATTCATAATATCTGTAAACATAGTGGGGGAATTCGTCGCATCAAAGGACATCACCAGGAACTCATAGTATTTGTATCAACATCAGAATGACAGCTTCGGAATATCATCCTTGATAACTCTTAATCGGTGATAATCGGAACTAAGATCGATCTTCAAGAACCATCTAACACCTTGTAACTGATCAAAGAGGTATTCAATCCTTATAAAGGGTTAATTATTCTTTATCTTGTCCTAGTTAAAGTGACGATAATCCATATAAAGCTACAATATCTCATCTTCTTTTTTCATGAACAATATCGGAGCTTCCCAAGGAGACACATAGGGTCTTATTAAACTATTCTCTTGAAGATCCTCAAACAAAAACATAGCTCTTGAATCTTATTAAGGATCAACTGATATTCCATATAAGATATTATATTAGTCATGGGATGAAATTTGATGTACAAATCTATCTCCTTCCTCAGAGATTGTCCCAGAACTTCCTCGGTGAAGACGTCCATATAATAATTCATGATTAAAGGAATCCAGATGCCTGAAGAGCCTGCTTCACCAAGGGATACACTCACCAAATTATGTGTGATGGGTTACATTTTCTTGTTCACAAAACCCACTTTCCCTACCATGATATATCTCTCTCCCAAAAAAAAATAATCTCATCCCATTTGTGTGAATGAATTTGAATCATATGCAGTGATAGTCAATATGGGATCCGACTATAGAAAACAAGTTCATAACCAATATAAAATCATGAGGTATCATCATGATAACCAAAATTTTCCATGTGATACTCTCTCCACCAAGATATATATCACACTTTTATTAGATAAAATAGTTTGAAGAAGAATTCCCAGTAGGAACCTCAATCCAAAGATGTTGAGCTAATGTATCAACTGGGAGCTCCATCTCTCACACCATGAGTAATTAGATAAAGGAATGACTCAAATATATGTTTACTAGTAATAAAGAAAGATTATAATAAAAAAATATCTTACCTCTAGTCATCTCGTGTATCCATGTCATTTCCTCTATATCATGCAGTTGCCCATAACCCCAACTGCCATCTCCCTGAGCATGTCGTACGATGTCTGGTGGTGGTGGTGGAAGGAGATCATAACATCTTCCACCAACCAAAACTTCTCCTCTTAGATCCCCACCGAATACTATGTTATTTCTACATCCCTATTAGCCACCCTACCCTCTACTAAGATATCCATGATCATAGCGCTACATATACCATGGTATTCTATCCACTATCTATCTTTCTTCTTGAGCACATTGGATTGGGAAATCATGTTCCATGTGAATAAATCCAAAACATGAATAACATTTCCCCTCTCTGGGATTCCCTGGTCCCATGTGCACTCCCTAGTCCATTTGACCATGTTCTCGAGTCTAATCTTCGATAGATCTCCTACATCGAGATCCTACTAATCGGCACCTACTAGCTGTTACAGATGACTTATCCCAATTACACCCACTACCAGCTCTAGCTGCAAGGTGTACCTATAACTATAATATCTCCATCACCAATTCCCACTCCAATACTCTATAATAAGTGGGCATTCAAAGGGGTACTAAATTGGAATGTATGTCTCTATGGAGACCCTGATCAAACTTTTATACTTGGAAGTAGTCATTCTGAATCATGTTAAGGGAGTACTGTGTAAGGTCAATGAACCTCACAGCATACTCTGTAACTATAATCCCTCCCTATTAAATCTCTACAATCTCCTAAATCTGAATTTATTGCAAGGATAAGGAGTAGTAATCCTCACTAAACAGCTACTAGAATTCGGTCTATGAGAGTGTCAACTCATTATGCATCTATATGACTAGACTCCACCAGTGTCCAACTACACTATGTAAAAGACTGGATGCTAGTGCAACCACCTGGTAATTCAATGTCAAGATAAGATTAAAAACATGGATCATCTACTCTAGTCAATACTCTTATACCTAAGGATTTGGCTCACTATGGAACCTCAGTGGCCTCTAGTGCGAGAACCGGCGGAGTGTGCTAATATTTCACGCATCCTTGGCCTTATTGTCTGCTACTATCTGCTACTTGATAGGTGGGGTTGTTTTTACCTATCCACCTAGAGGAATAATCTCATGTGATGTACCTTTAACTAAGGTCTCATCACTCATTGGATCACTTCAACAATCCAAAATTGATAACCTGACTAGCTATCTTCATGAAGGCATCATGAAAATTTAATCTAGACGTACCACCATCAAATGAGCATATATATATATGGGGAGATGACTCTAAAAGTATGGTAAAAAATTTAATCTTATATGATGTATGTACCATTGATCCCTGCAACCAATGTCTTAGTATACTGAGTTGAAAAGTAGGTACTTAGAGTCCTGGTTAATGGATACATTGTTAGTTGCACCAACACTGGGTTCTCTGGCCTTAAAGCCACACTCTATCCACTTAGACATTATTACCCTAAATCCCAAACAAAACCTCATAAGGTGACAACTCCAAACACCATCCTGATGAATTAACTACTATGATACCAATATTTCATGACATAACCCAAAGGGGCTCATCCTAAAACTACCCCAAGCCCACCTCCATAGTCTAGTGGTTGGTGACAAGCATTGAAATTCATAACTAATATGGGAGGCCTTTTCCTAAGTACATGTATGCACACACACTACCATCTATATACATAAGTTCAAAAGAATAATAACAAAAGATTCAAAATCTAAAGAATAAACCATGAATGTAACACCTATAGGGAATACACGGGTATGGAAACATAATATGAAAATAAAGGGAAAAAATACATACCCAACTAGAAAGATTTACCGACCAGATGAAACTAGAAATTTAAATTCTAAGAGGGTTTAGTTTCAAATCTCTAAGAACCAACCACCATATGTGGTCTAATTCACCAAGGTATCCCTATGATCTTATATAATCTTCACCAACTTTTTCATATTCTATATAAGAAATTACACTTGTGAGCAAAGCCTATGAAACTGTGAGTATATACATACCCATTATAATTCTCTGAAAGATGAAGGGAGAGAATTAAGAGACACAATATAAGTAGAAAACTCAACCCTTATAAATATAGAAATTAAAACCAATCAATAGGGATATATTCTAAAAAGAGAATCTCAAACGAGTGACAAAGTGGTTCTCTATATTACAGATCATCCCAATAAAGAGTCTATCATCAGTTTTAGAGATCCATCAATGATGCCCAACATCTCACATGACTATACGAAGAATCATCCATGTCAAGACACATCTCTTCACTATGATTCATATTTGAGGGAACATAATCTCTAGGTAGAGAACCCATTCCCTAGTACAATGGGAGGGTGCCACTTAAATAATATATAGAGGGCCCATGTCCTATCCTAGTAGGAATGATCCACTCTAATGGTTGAGGACCCATGACCTGACTCCATATGAGGGTGACACTATAATAGTAAATAGAGTACCCATGCCATTTCTTGGTAGGAGGGTTCCACTCTATTGGTCAAGGACCCATACCTTAACACCAAAGGAGGGTTCTACTTTGATAGTAGAGGACCAATTCCCAAACTCTGTAGGAGGTTTCCACTCTGATAGTCGATAGAGGACCCATGCCCGGACCCCACTGGAGGTTTCCACTCTAATATTATATGAATCATGCCCTAAATCCATTATAGGGTTCCACTCTAATAGTTAATATAGGATCCATGCCCCTTATCAATGTAAGGGTGCCACTCTAATCTCTCTGATGATATTTCCCAATCACTTCTGTCATTGAGCATTGCTTAAAGAATCATCACACCCTGAACATATTTCATTGTATCTAAAAATCCACTATAAAGTCCAATTTCATGTTATATGTCTAAAAACTCTTAGGATAGGCTACTCACAGGCCAAAAATCTGAGTCCAAACGAAGGAGATACAAGAGGTATAAGTTTCCCCCAAAAAGGTGGGTACACGGTGTGTAAGGGAACCCACATAGTGTGTGATCCAACCCAATATCTTGGACATGTCCCCACTAATATACAGCTCACTAGACATGTATCCCTACATGGAATGTAAGGGGACTACACATCATGTCTCAGCCACTTGGGGCTAAGGCGTGTCCTCCTAGCCATGCATGTTTCCTTTGGGCCATGCCCATGTACATTGATCATATGCCTGACCATGCTCATGCCCATGTACACCCAGAGTACATGTTGGGTCACTAGTACTATGTCACATGGCATGTGGAGGAAACATATAGCATGTGATATTTAATACACCAAGAAACCCTAGTCACCGCATCCAGGGGAATATATGTCGTGTGTTCTTTAGACTACATAGTGTGTAGTTTGTTTTTCAAAAAAAATTATATCTCTTCTACACATTCCAAATACACACCTTCCACTATTATTTCTATACATTTACCACCGAAAATTGGTGGAATCTATCTTTGACTGTCATTTTTGATCATCCATTGGTCAGAAAATGGAATCTGACTCAGCCATACGAACTTTTCATGCTCCATTGTCACTCACCATCAGGGATTCGAATCCAGGATCCAATAATCCATCTCCTCCACCCTCAAACCATCCCTATTTTTCCTCAAATTGTTATCAAAATCATTTTCTGAGAATATGCCATGAATTTGGTGGTATGATCTCACTCGATCCCCCCCTGTAAATGTTAAATTGGGGTCCCCAAAGTCTAATGGTGAAGAATATGAAAAAAGAATAGGGTACATGAGCAAGAAACAGGGGTGAAACAGTCATTTTAAAGGTGTTTATATCCAATTAATATATATTAGGGAATGTTTGGAGAGAAAAATGTAAAGACACTAACCATAGTAGCCTAGAGTTGATGGTTACTTAATCACATTGCCATAATATACAAGGAATCACATCCTGAAGGACCAAATAGTTTAGTGGTTTTGGGAAACTAGATACATACTTGAACCTTACATTACAATTGAAAATATAAAATATAATATAGTGAATCCTTTGAGGACACCATTATTCTCCTGGATTAACCTTGTATACCAGCCATAATAAAGTTCTTGGTATCCTAGGAAAAATGAAACATAAGAAAGGGGTGAGGTCAAATGCTTCATAAGGGTATGCATAAAAAAATCTATCATAAATAAGAATAAATAATATATAAAGTTAAATAATATAAAAACATTCCATTTAATAAATAACTAGAGAAAAATATGGTTAGAATAAAATTTAATCAAATAATTCCATATAAATAATCACATGAGCTATAAAACTTAGCCATGGATATTTTACTAGTCGAATAATAACATGGAAGTCAATAACTAATCTCATAATGAGGTAATTAATAATGTCAGACATAATAAACATACCATCAAGGCTTCATCTAAGACACCATACATAAATGGTTAAGACATCATCCAATACCCAAAATATTTTATCTCATGACACCTACCAATGAATTGAAGGGATATAGTAGGCCCCACCTATCACTTACTAAGTCCAATGCATTCCTAAAATTAAAGGGGTGAAATAGAATCAACATATACATTTGTATTGAAACTAGTATATGAAATGTGAATAACTTTCCCCAATCAAAAAACATAATCACAACCCATCTAGAGTAATATGGTGAATGGTATCTAAATATTACATTCCCATTTAAACTGATTATAAACCATTGAGTAAAATATGGTAGATGATATCATAAGATATTAACCTTAATTAATTATAAAGTTAAATATAGGGTGTTTAAATAGATTAAAATACTTTATTAAAGTCATTGAAAAAATACTTTAGGAAAATATCTCTTTTCACCTTGAAAATTACTTATGTTTAAAACTCTGTGAAATTATAAAAGAAAACATTTTATTTTCAAATAACCTTGTAGAATTTTAATGTAATCTTCAAAATAATAAGGCATAATGATAGTGTTAAAATATTTTCATGCTGTATAAGTTAAAAAAATCTTTCCTTCCATATTTTTTTTGGAAAAGTCACAAAGTACCTCATTTCAAAAATGAAAAAAATATTCCTTTAAAACCATTTTGTAATAATAAAAACATGTGTAAAATGACTTTAAACAATCATATTATAATAGTAAAAATATTTTTGGAAAAAAATTTAGAAAATATGGACATGGAAGAAAAGGTGAGTTTTAAGGGAAACTTTAAAAAGGTAGTTTTTAAAAGAAAGTCCCTTATAAATATCATGTCATCGAAGTGATAATTAATCAAATGAAAATATTATGTATATCAGTTGTAAATACATATAAAAAATATGAAAATAAATATAATATAATCAAAATTCATCTCACACATAATATTAGCATGTCATAATCAATCAAGTATAATTTTAGCCCAATGAATGGAAATTGAGTTAAGAAATCCCTTACCACTTGCAATCAGTCGAATCGTATGACCCATAAAAGTAATAATTATCAAATGAAAAATTTAATACCATGAAGATAATGAAATTCATGATATGATATTTCAAATTTCAATAAATACACCACAAAAAAATTAATTGTGAATATGGCATATATCTCACAAAAGTAAAAGTGAGACGAGAAACCCTTAACTCGTGCTTACCTTTACTTTTTCAAACTTCAACCTTTTGTATAATGGATTTTAGAATGTTATTAATTTATTAAACAAATATTTTTGTATTTATAATACCATATATGATCCTTTTATAACATCTTACCACCCATTCATTAGTAATAAGTCATTATTTTCATTGTTTTGGGAGTGCTCATATCATGGTATCATGGTCGAATTACTTATGTATAATTATGGATGTTCCTTTGAAATGGAAATAAAACTAAAAAAGTGAAATGAAATGGTATAAATTAAAATCTATAATTTTAAATGGTCCCATATATCATTTTTCTTTCTTAAATGAGGATGATTCATTTGATAAAAAGTTAATGATAAATGTTTAGTTTATGTTGGTGGTTTTTCTGACTATCACGAACTAGTTTCATTTTAATTAATATTATGTCTATATATTAGTTACATAATATGAAATATGATATAATATTACTATTAAAATATTATTTAACTATAATAATACTTTTATATCCAACCTTGATGTGGTAATAGAAAATGAAAAATCATTATCCATAGAGATGGTTAACTATCGTAATTTGGAAAATTATTTCGTTTATTTGAATAATAGGAGATAAGAAAAGGGGTGGGTAGAACATATTCCATTATAAATATAAAATTATAGTATATACATAATATTATAGTTATTATTATTTTATTTATAAATGAGTTCAAAATAATGTATAAGAATAAAGGAAATTAAGATAGGTGGTTTGAGAAAGTTACATGTTGAATATCACCTCCTTGAAGGAACCCTTAAGGAATATAGAATTAGTCTTTGGGTGAAGCTAGTAGCACTTGGACATAGGTAGACTAGGTAGTAGAGTTTTTTTCATATATTTTTAAATATTAAATTCTTTTGAGGATAAATGGTGTGGTGAGGGTGGTATTTATACTTGATGAGGGGTGGCTTTAAGTGATTAAATAATGATAATTTTATATTTAAAGTCATCCACATTTGGGTGGAATTAATTATAATTAATTTAATTGATAATTAATCTTTTAAAAGATTTTTAAGGTTTATAAATACATAAAACACCAATTAAATATTGTATTTTTTTTTTGCAATTTTATGCTTTACCTTTTAACTTTAATAGGATACATTATTTTACTTATACTACAGTAAATCTTTTTTTTTTCAGAGTAATTTTTTTAATCATAAAAATGAAAATTAACTTATAAAATAATTTGGACCTATTTATTCCAAATATATAATCCATTTTAATTGATTCAATTTATAAAATTTATAAAAAAATTCTAAATATGTTACACGTATTACTCATAAAAACAGCTTTTTGAGGTTAAATTCGTGGTTTTCAAAATTGATAAGCATGTGTTTCTAAATATAGAACCTTATGTATTATTTAATTCCATAAATAAAATTTTATTAAGAATACAGGTCAATATATTTTAATTTATGATTATATAATAATTATTCCATAATATTTATGGTATTTCGTAAAAACAGTATTTTCACATTTTAACCCAAAAATCAACTTTTTTAGAAAATTTCCAAAAAAAGTTACCCTAAGATGGTTTTGATGTGACGAGTCCAAAAATTAAGTTTATATTATAAATATAATTATATAAATATTATAATTTAAACTTTTAAATAAATATCCTAATTTATTGAAATATAGAAATTACATCGAAAAATAAACATTCTGACCATTATAAAAATTACTTAAGACATCATTAAAATATATTATCATGTAAAAACTATTTTTTAATATTATTTAATGAAATTAAATTTTATATAAAACCTATATATTTACCATAAAACATATTTTTAACAGAATATGTTCATATTCTCCCAAAAATAATACAAGTTTTATTATATCATTAAATAATCATGACGATCATTTAAATGTGTTGATGTATCCAACGACAATAATAACCAATTATTTTATTGACTAATGGTCATAATACTGATCAACAATATTATTTTACAATCATGAATAATGATGATAACATTTCCTAATAAATATCTCATCATACTTTCTCTTCATCATTCACTTCAATTCGAATCAAGGTTCAATATCATTTCTAAAATGAATATTGTATTATTAACTCTTTGTTTCCTTTTTATAATGTTGTTCATGGGTGGGATGATTATAAGGGATTGAGGTGATCCAATTTTTTATATTTTAATTATTTTATTCTCTGTTAGTATTCCCAATATAATTTTAAGATTAATAATTGTAATTTTTGTAGGCTGAATGTACCATTTGTAAATAAAGGAGTAAATTGTTGTTAGTTTCCTAGTAAGTGTATTCTATCATTTTATTATTCTTAGTTGTAAAAGTTAATCTCGACCTATGATTTAAAAATTTCTTATTAAATTTAAAAATATTTCCATTTTCTCATAAAAAAATAATTATAAAATAAGAGTTCTATTAATAACATAAAGGAATCTTTGGGGCTTTACATTCTCCCCCCTTAGAGAAATTGCATCCTCATAATTTGAAATTGCACTTCAAAAATAAAAGGTTGATATTTGAAAATTCTTTTGTAGGAAATCTACATCGTAAAAAGGGTTAATAAATCTTCCTTTTAAATATAGGGAATGTAAAATGTGAAGGTTTCCAAAAAACTAGGATTTTCAATATGAGGTCAATATTGGGATGTGAAAATATAGACATGGAAAAGAAATATAACTATTAGGTTTTGATGGAGAGTGATAGAAAACATGATCATGAAATAGATAAATCTTGAAAAACTATAAGTTTATAATTGATTAAAATATCATTTATTTCTTAGTAAGAAAAGAAAATATATAACATTTTTGTCCCAAAATCCTTTTCCAAGTGCTGAGTAATTATTTTACTATCTAGATAAATCACTCAAGAAAATAAAATTACATGAATTCATTCTATTTCATAAGAATAACCCCATCATTTATATGTTCTTTGATCTATCCCCACTTTATTTATTACACTAGGATATGGATATTAAAGATAAATTTTTCTTGCCTAAATCACCTTTAATGAATCATAAGATCCACAACTCATTCCTTCAGCCTCTAAATATTTATTGAAACCAATATTGTTAGAAAATGTTATTTGATATGATAAATCATAATTTAACCAAAAAATAATAATATCAAATGTTTGAATTAATCCATTCCACAAGTTTTCAATCTTAAGGATCATCTAAAATATTATAAACAATATTCAAAATTACAAAAAAAAATATATAAATAAGGTCACTAAATCAACATATCATTAATACCCTATAAAGTAGCTTTTAATGTCACATGTAAATACCTTGATCATATATTTTCCAAAATCATGTTAATAACTTGAATCACCAAAAAACCTTAACAAAACATGAATTATTCCTTATTACTTAAATAAAACATAGATTTTTGGATATATTCCTTAAACCCAAACATATAGTAAACTCTATCAAAGATAACATAAACCATAAAATCACTAACCAATTTCATAGTCACCAATGTTATCCTATAATCATCTCAATATTATTATATCAACATTGAGTACATATTATGGGTTATTTTTCCTTCAATCATGTGTTTTAAAATAAGTTATACTTGCTACTGAATAATTTTTCTTAGTACCATTAGAAACATGATTTCAAATCATGTAAGAAATTACACTGTAGTATAATCCATAAATATTTTGAGAATATCATTAATAAAATAATTTTACAAAATATTTCATGGATCAAATGCACAATCAAATTAATTATTCTACTACATTCCTAAACCATTATATTGGACTCATATTATTATTCATTAATATATCCTTCCTTTCATATGTCATTTGTAGTCTCCACATCATGAGTAATATAACCATTACTCATACAACCATTATAATATTTTACCCAATAAAATCAATTTTTATAATGATCCTACTTTCTACATTTAAAACATTCAAGTGTTTATGATTTCTTAGGGAGGACATTATTCTCATCTATTTCATTAACCAAACCTTTCATTTTTTTCCCTTGGAAGTTACTTTCTTTGTGTCATTTTCCAAACACAAAACATCTTCTCATTACTCTAAGATATTCACTTGGGTTTTTATTCTCATATTCTTGAAATATATAAAATTTAATATTATTTCCTCCATAGTCGCCACCAACTGATCTCTTATTGAACTCAATCCTTCTCTTCTTTGGTGGATCTTTGAGTAGTTCAAGGTGTATGTTGTAAATCCTAAATCGTGATAATTGGTTAGGAATAATCATAATATTATTTACTCAAGTCATTTTCCCATTTTGTTTATTTTTAAAACCTTTTATATCACATTCATCATTAACCTAGTTCCTTCTGGTTCCCTCCATTTACTAAAACAAAAAAAATAAAGTAATAATAAAACTACACTGATTTGAGTGAGATAATATTATTAAAAGTATGTTAAATAATGGTACATTCTTCTCAATCTATGAGTCTTTATTTTAACCAAGATTATCCATGGTCATAACCAAATCTATAGTGTGGTGTCATATACTTATACATATCCTCACATTTAGTCATATTTTTATTTTCCCTAATATATGTTTTCCTAAGTCTAGTTCCCAAGATTTATACTAAACTTCCTTTAAAACCAAATGTAAGGACCCTAACCCTAGTATCCCAGATTCAGTGGTTATTTTATTATATTGAAAAAATATACAATGAATCGAATCATGAAGGACCAGGCAGTTTTGTAGTTATGGAAAACTAAATACATACTTGGACCTTACATTATAATTTAAAATATAAAATACAACATTGAGAATCCTTTGAGAACACCAATATTCTCCTAGATTAACCCAACATATCAGCCATAATAAACTTCTTAGAATCCTGGGGGGAAATGAAACATAAAAAAGGGGTGATCTAAAATGATCATTAAGGGTATATGTACATACAAAACTATCATAAATAAACATAAAAATATGATAAGGTAAATAACTGAAACAAATTTCATTTAATAAATAACATGAGAATAATATGGTTTGAATAAAATTCAATTAAATAAAGACATATAAATAATCACATGATCTAGAAAACATAACCATGGTTATTATACTAATCAAATAATCACATGGAAATCAATAAATAATCTCATAATGAAAGAATTCAAAATTCTAAACATCATGAATATACTGTTAAGGCTTCAGTCATAACACCATACATAAATGGGTAAAAAATTAGCCAATACCCAAACTAGTTTGTCTCATGAGACATGTTGATGCATTAAGGTGATATAGAGGGCCCCTCCCATTGCTTATAAAGTTCAATTTATTCCTAATATGAAAGGGTGAAAAAGAATCAACATATACATTGTAACATACCAGTTACAGAATCCACCCAAAGGTGCCCCATACCCGGTTGGTCACATGGCCTCAAGCACATTTCCTCGAACGCCAGAGGTAGCCGACTAACAGCGAGGGCCTTAGGTTTGATAGTGGGGAAACTATTCCCTCATTGGTAGAGTACACAGTGGAAGTAAACAATCACATATAAGAGATGAAGCATAAATAATGACATACAACAGTAATAGTAGAAAACTGATAGTATAAACTGAAGAACATAAATAAAATGATGCATGATATATATTTCTCGAAAAACTACCAAACAAGTCATAATGCTGAAATACAACAGTGCTAAACCAAAGGAAAAAAAGAAAGCTGATAAACTCCTCCCCATCACAAGCCATAGCTTGCGCCCATGCTCTCCAGCTCCACAGCATATCAAGTACCTGAAGTAGAAGGGTCCTTGCCCTTATCTATACCTGCAACAATATAATCTGTTTGGACCCAAAAGTAAGGCCCAAACAAGGTGTGAGACTAAATCCTAGTAGGTAACCACCCAAATATTTGTACTTAATAGTCAGTGAATATATTGTAGATAAAAGTACAGAAAGAGGTAAATATGAAAGTACTAAACAGTAAATAATCCACAGTTTAGATCAAGCAACAGTGAAACGACCAGCTAATCCTCAAATAGGTAACCCACTGGGAAGTGCTCATGGCCATCCCCTCTGGTCCTACCTAAAAATTACAAGCAACCCTCTGGGCAGCACACTTGGTCTAACCCCTCTGTTCATGTGTATGAATATGATAAGACTCTCTGAGGAAGCACTCAAAGTCAATCCCCTTATAGTCAAAGGTAAAGCAAGGCTCTTTGAGGAAGCTCACATAGTCCATTCCCTGTATAGTCTAGGGTAGTCAAGGACTCTCTGAGGAATCTCACTAGGTTAATTCCTCTTATAGCCCAGGTCGTACAATTAAAACAAGGACTCTCTGAGGAATCTCACGCGGTCAATCCCCTTATAGTCTAAAGCAAACAAGGACTCTATGAGGAAGATCACTCGGTCAATTCACCTTATAGCCCCAAGTGGTTCTAGTCTCTCTGAGGATACTCACTCGTTTAAACCCCCTTATAGCCTAAGTTCTCAAAGACTCTCTGAGGAAGCTCGCCTGGTCAATTCCCCTTATAGTCTACTACACCAATTTCTCACAGCCCTATGTAGTTCAACGAGCATAGCACTGTAATATGGCCAAAGTAAACCTATAAAACTAGTTGGAAAACAGTCTACAGCATATCAAGAATGTCAGAAAACAAACTCTCCACCCTACAGCAACAGGCATGGAAATCAGGCAAGGCAGAAACATCCAAAGCATAGCAATCAACCCATTTCATATCCAATTTACCTCTATATAGGCATAAAAGCATGGTAGGAAAACAACAGGGGTAAAACGGTAAACACGCAATACCCCGTCAAGGGTATTGGTGGAATTTGCACATAATACTCAAATAATTTCAAAAGAAAGATACAAACCACCTACCTCGATGTTAGTAGACCACTATAAGTGAACCTCGAGGCTTGAATCTCCTTAAAATGTCATAAATCTATGAAAACACCTAAAACATTCAACCCATGATAACATGAGAAAGAAGATGAAACATGGAACGACGCTCAATGAGAAGAGATAAATCATGAATGTGATTCCAATACAACCGACGGTGTTCGATTCTGAGGACGGACGACGGTACGGGGGATCGTTGAAAATTCATGGTTGTACAGACTCTCACGGATGAACGAGACCTAGAAGAGGTGTGTTATGTCCGTAAAATGCAACCCCGGTGCATTTAATGAAAAAAAATACATGTAATGTACATTTGGATTACACGGTGTGTACTTACTCTTTCTGTACTCTGCATTAGGTGGCCTACAATTCACTCCCACTGGGTCATGTGTGTGGCTACTACACGACCGGCACATAGCCTCCTATGGTAAGGAAGTACATAGCGTGTACTCATAAAGTACACGGTGTGTACTTAGAAAATTTCCATAATTTCCTCTTTTTCTTAAAAATGAACAGAAAAGGAAAAACATACTTAAAAAGATGATCCGGGTTCTTACAAACTTCCCCCCTTAAAGAAATGTTTCCCCAAATTTTCCTAGCGCGGCATAGAGGAAGAAACCCAGAACAGCTCCAGCCACTGTGCTCGTACATCGGCCTCCCGCCCCCATGTCTTGTTCTGTACTCGCTCGTGCTGCCATGGAACTCATACTAGAGGAACAGACCGGCCACAAAGAACCTTTGTACTGCAATCGAAAATCCAGATAGGATTCTCCTCGAACAACGCATCCACTTCGAGCTCAACCTCATCAGGTTAAAAGACATGAGACAGGTCTAAAATGTAATGTCAGAGCTAAGAAATGTGAAAAACATTGTGCATGTATCGGTACCTCTGAGGTAACTGTAGCTGATAGGAAACCGGCCCAACTCTCTCCAACACCTCAAATGGCCCAACGTACCTCAGCGAAAGCTTACCCTGTCTCCTGATCCTCTTATGTCCCAACATCGGTGTGACACATAGGAAAACCTGATCCCTGACCTCAAACTCCATAGGTCATCTCTGCTGATCAGCATAAGACTTATTTCAAGACTGTTCAGTAGTCATCCTCTTTCGAATCAACTCTATCTGCTTTGTGGTCTCCAGGACAAGGTGAGGTCCCAGCAAAGCTGCCTCTCCTGCCTCCAGCCAACATAAAGGTGATCGGCATGGCCTACCATACAAAGACTCATAAGGTGCCATCTTAATAGTTTACTGAAAACTATTGTTGTAGGAAAACTCCATAAGAGGTATATGCTTCTCTCAAGAACTACCAAAATTCAGAATGCATGCTCAGAGCATATCCTTAAGCACCTAAATTGTATGTTCGGACTGGACATCTGTTTGGGGGTGGTAAGCTGCACTCATAAGTACTTGTATACCCAAAGCCTTCTAAAGCCCCTGCCAAACCCAAGAAGTAAAATGTGCATCCTTGTCTGAAACAATGGAGTGTGGAACTCCATGAATATGTACAATCTCTCAGATATACAGTTGTCTTAGCTCATCAACATTGAAGGTATTCTTGATTGGAATGAAGTGAGAGAACTTCGTGAGTCTATCAATGACAACCCAAACTATGTCATTCCCTCAAGGTGACCTCGGAAACCCGGTCACGAAGTCCATCGCGGCGTCATTACACTTCCACTCGGGAATGGGTACCTACATTAAAAGCCCTGCTGGTCACTGATTCTCCATCTTCACCTACTGACAAGTGGAGCACCTCATGATGAAACCAGCAATGTCTCTCTTCATACCTGGCCACCAATACTGATGATGTAGATCATGATACATCTTAGTGATGCTAGGATGAACTGCCCAAACTAAGGAATGAAAGTCCCACATCAGCTCCTCGTGGATATCTACTGGCACCCATACGTGCCCCAATAAATGCAAGATCTAATCCTCGTCTATGGTCTATCCAGGAATAGGGTCCTATCCTAACACATTCTCCCTTAGGACTAGGCCTTCAGAATCAGATAGCTGCCTCATTCGCACCCGATCAAGAAGAGAAGAGGTAATAGCTATGGAAGAAAGAAAAGTCTATCCCTATTTGTCATGCACCTCCAAATGCATCTCAGAGAACATATCCATAAGTTTCCACTCACTGTTGGCCTCTTGAACTACCTGTATATGAGTCCTTCTGCTCAATGCATCCGCCACTGCATTTCCTTTCCCAAGCATATAGGCAAGATCAAAATCAAAGGAATGTAGGTACTCAACCCACCTTCACTGTCTCAAATTCAGATCATGCTGAGTGAAGATATACTTGAGACTCTTGTGGTCGGTGAAAACCACAAAGTGATCTCCCATAAGATAATGTCTTCAATAGCATAATGCATGAACAAAGGTTGACAACTCCAGATTGTGCATCAGGTAATTTTTCTCATGTGGCCTCAACTGCCGAGACCCATACGCAATGACTCCATCTCTCTGCATAAGCACTGCTCCCAGCCCAATACCTGATGCATCCTGTTAAACAGTATAGCTCTTTCCCAGCTCTTGCAAGACTAGTATCAGTGCTGAATTCAACCTCCCTTTTAGATCCTGAAAGGTTGACTCATAAGAATATGACCACAAGAACCTCGCACCCTTCTTAGTTAGACCCATCAGTGGTGTTGCTAAGCGTGAGAAGTCCTGTATGAAACGTCTGTAGTATCCATCCTACCCTAGAAAACTCCACACCTCAAAGAATTTCTTTAGATTCTCCCATGAAACTATTGCTCTCACTTTCTCTAGGTATACTAATACTTATGTCTCCGAGATAACATGACCCAAGAAGTTAATCTGATCCATCTAAAAGTGGCACTTTGAGATATTAGCATATAACTGATGCTCCCTCAGTGTACTCAAAATGATCTCAAGATGGGTAGCATGGTCATGTCGAGTGTGAGAGTACACTAAGATATCATCCACAAAGACCACAATGAAGGAATCCAAGTATGTATGAAACACTCGATTCATCAGTGTCATGAAAACTACGGGCATGTTCGTTAGACCAAACGGCATAACCATGTACTCGTATAGACCATACCTACTCTGAGAGGCTGTAAGAGGTATGTCAAATGGTCTAATGCACAACTGATGATAACCATATATCAAGTCAACTTTGAGAACACCTGGGCTCCTTGAATCCGGTCAAATAGATCATCAATCCTCGGTAAGGAATATCGGTTCTTGACCGTCAATTGGTTCAACTTCCGATAATCCACACAAAGCCTAAGGGTATAATCCGCCTTCTTTGCAAACAGGACAGGCGAACCCTAAGGAGAAGTACTAGGTCGGATGAAACCCTTTGCCTGCAACTCCTCCAACTACTTCTTGATATCCTTCAACTCTGGTGTAGTCATCCTATAAGGAGGAATAGAAACTGGTTCCGCTCCTGGCACAAGCTCAATTGAAAAGTCTAACTCTCGCTCTAGAGGAAAACCTAAAAAGTACTCTAGAAAGACATCTCTAAAATGATACACCACTGGAGGAAAGTATAACTATGAAGTCCCCTAATCATCTAGATTTAAATTAGCAATTTGGGTTGTAACTCCTCCTAACCCATGATACTCTGGTCCCGCTATGATCTCCTGGACATCCAACTCACCCTTATGAAGAAACGATATGCCCCCTAGTGATGTAAAACTCACCCTGTGGCGATAACAGTTGATGACTTCCTAGAAGGGAACTAACCAGTCCATTCCAAGAATGACATCATAGCATGTCTTCTCTACGACATAGAGGTCCCATAGAAAGTTACACCCACCAAACTCTAGAGGGAACTCCTTACACTTACGTACACTCACTGTTCTAGTCCCCAACGGAGTTTCTAGGGTCAAGATGTCAGTAGAAGAAAAGATGCAGAGCCCAAGGATCTCCACAACAGCAATAGATATAAAGCTATGGAAAGCCCTTGTATCAAAAATAGCTAAAGATAAAACAGAGGATACTAAGATCGTACCTCGAACTATAGAAGTTCTGAGATCCTGATTCTGTTGGGTCTGCTCCACTGCAAAAGTATGGCCTGCACCATGGCCCTGTGACCTTGCCTGACCACTCTGAGCTGATCCACACTGTTGTTGCTGAAAACTGGGAAATTGGATACCTCACCCATGACCTCTACCTTGGCTTTAATAGCCGGAAGAACTCCAGTTCCTTGGCTGATGAGAAAATGGTGGTGATTCTCCTGAATGAGGAGTCATAGAAGAACCCCTTTCACCAGCTGCTGGGGAGAAGAACTGAAAAAAGTGCTGAAGATGTCCCATCTTTCCGCAAGACCAGAACTCTACTGGGTCTCTGGGTCAATGTGTCCTCGTATGCCTGCTTCTCCCACACTGGTATCACACCACCTGGCTACCGAAAGATGCATCCCGCCTGCTTTGATCTCCTCATACAGCCTCCCTGTGGAACTTCCTGATATCAGCTGGCAGAGCACTAACTTTGGATGTTGAACCACCCTGGCACACAGCTCCAAAACCCCTCAGATTACACTCTGTGATCAGCACTTGGTTGATGATAGAAGATATCAAGGTCAACCTGAAGATGTTCACCTATGATCAGATGTTGTGCCTCAGACCATCCCCAAACTTCTGTGCAAGGAACAACTCATCACCTCCTGGAATAGGCATGAGACACTATAGCTTTGTGAAGTGAGAGGAATACTCCATAACAGTAAGAGTACACTACTACAAACTCATGAACTCTCGGGTTCGATCGGCCCCCAAGGTCTCTGGATAGAATTAATCATAGAAGATGCATCAAAACTCTTCCCAAGACATATTCTGTTGGTGGCCCACCTATGAGATCACATCCCACCACCTCTTGGAGGAGTCTCAGAGCATGTAGGTAGAGAGATTCACCCTCTTCTTTGTAGGTATCTCCAGATGCTCGAAAATCGCCAGCGTGGCTTCTAGCCATGACTCTGTAGCCTAGGGTCCTCCATCCCCTGAGAAAGTGGGAGGATGCTACTACTGAAGGACCTGCGTCAAATCTACCATCGATGGGGCAGGCGGCGGTGCTCCATGAAAGGTCTTCATCATCCTCATAAATCCCTCCCTAAACTATGCATTTGCACTTATGTCAGGTACAACAGTTGGTGCTAAGGCTGGCACAACTGGAGGATCTGAATGTAATCCATGATCAGCCATGTCCAGTGTCAGATAGTCGTCTACAAACTACCGTACAACTGGAGGATGTCTCAGTGGCATGACTCTTCAAGGTCAATCACACACCTTAGATCAAGGTTATCAAGGACTGAAAATGCAACGACCCAAAGTTTCATTAATGGAAATCCCTCTTGATCTAATTAAATGTCTCTTTATGTTTATATAAAATGTCAACTTCATTGGTTTTATGTTAAGAATATTGACCATTTCTAATATAGTTATTGAACAGTGATCACATTATTAGTATAAGTATAGGTCTTTAACAAATCTAAATTTACTCAAACAAAAGAAGCGATGGCCTCATCCAGTAGAATTGCTCCATATGAAGCCCATTTGTCGGAGCTCGGAAAAGAGGTGGCGTCCTTGGGCTTCGCTCTTGACCAAGCCCAAGCTGAGCTTCATCATGTCAAGCTCGAACGGGACCGTCTACGGGAAAAGTGGAAGTTGATAGAGATTACCACTCAAGCAATGTTATTCAAGCCACCCCAAGAGTCTGTCACCATCGCACACCTTACCCTTAGGTCTTATGCACCTGTTTTAAGGGGTTATGTAACAAATAAATAGTACTATGTTCATGTACATTAATTTTTTGTATATAATAATGAATATACTTTCTTTTCATTATTGATACATTGTAAATAATTTTTAAAGCACAAATAATGTTTTTAGTTATTATTTAATTAAGAATTTTATTTTATTAAATTAAGGGATTTTTTAATTTAAATAATATTTTAATAAAATATTGTTATTAAATTAATTTTTATTAAATATAAATTATCTTTTAATTTTATGAATTCAATTGTAATTTTTATGAAGGTTTGAAAGCCATTTTTGTCAAAACCTGTGAA
Source organism: Viscum album (assembly GCA_963277665.1). Taxonomy (NCBI): domain Eukaryota; kingdom Viridiplantae; phylum Streptophyta; class Magnoliopsida; order Santalales; family Viscaceae; genus Viscum; species Viscum album. The sequence continues at coordinate 419,165,358 of OY728143.1, forward strand.
TTTTTTATAAATGTCAGTTTTTATTTTAAAAGTTAATGTTAAAATATTTAGAAAATTATTTAGATAAAATAAATGTTATTTTTCGAATCATTATGTCGAAATTATCCAATAGTGAATTTTTCATAATTTTCTGAGACAGTCAAATTTTTGATTAAAAATTAAATATCGTTTAAATATATAATGTGTTTTATGACATCATAATGACCCAATAGTGATGTAATAAAATATTATAATCTTTATGTTTGGCCAATATATGTTTTACCATTAAAATAATGTGATTTTGGGTTTGTTTTTCTTACTTTTCAAAGCATTAATGAACCTCTCAAGACTTATTAAACACCTTGTCTTTTTAAATTAATTTCCATGGGAGTATGACTCACCTCCACATAAGCAACCCTATTATTTTAAGAATTTCAGACTTTGGCCTTATAAAATATATTTTTCCTCTTCCCTTTTCCAAAAACCATGGGCAAAACCATGGGATGGATTGTGGTTTATATTAATTTAATGTAAGGGGACCCAAACCTAAATAATAAAGAATTCATTCACCTTTCCTATATAAACCCACCCAAGATCCCACTTACTCCTCACTCAAGCATTTGGAGTTCATCTAACCTCTGCCCTACTCTCACTATAATCCTCCCAAGGTTCCCCAAGCTCCCATGAATCCTCTCACAAGACTCTCTCTAGCCTTTGGAAGCACACTTCCAAGTAAGGGTTTTTTCTTCCTTTCTCAATTTTGTAAAATTTTCTTTAAGTTGGTTTTCCCTTTTAATTACAATTATGAATGTTGGGGTATGGTTTCACACCTCCCTCATACTTCCCTCTTTATGTTTTAATAATGGTATACCCCTTTCTCTCTCATTAAATTCCTCCCATGTACACCCGTTACTATGCCGAAATTTCGAAAGGAACTTCTCTCTCCTCATTTACATTCAAGCAATACCTTTGTATCATGAATCTAAATTCCATTAAAATTGTTGGGACATGTATCCATATGACCTACTTACTGTATATTATATGTAAATATGATGAGGAACCCCTTTCTCTCTCATCAACCATTTCTATGAATTCTTATGTCATGTCGTTATGCTGCCGAAATAGCACCGATTTTCTAAGCCAATGTCATTGTGTAGTGAATACCATGCCCATTTCTCGATAAAGGGTATTCACCTTTATGAACATTTAATTATTGATTATAATGTTTCATGTATGAATTCCACATTCCTTTATCATGGAATAAATGATTATTTTTTATGAATCCATGTTTTATGATCCATGTGGCACACTTATGCATGAAATGAAATGTTTAAGAATGGTGCGCCCTTATAGTGCTCCAATGCATTGGGTAAAGTATAGTATCAAGATACATCATGTGCAATGACTGTTGACTCATGCTAATTCAAGTGCAATGAGGTTTTACTCGTGCTTTATATGCAATTAGGATTTACTCATACTCCATGTGCAATGAGCCTTGGCTCAAGCTAATTCTATGTTAAGTGTTGTTGCCACATTTCCATGTTATGATTATCATGCTTTATCGTGCCTTTATGTTCATATTTCTCTTATGCTCTTTTGATATGCCTATTTCCTAACATGTATTGTACTCCTCATGATATTTCATGTGTACTCCCTTACTGGGCTTTATAGCTCACCCTTTTCTTATGCATGTCCTCAGGTTATCCCATGCAATGCTAAGTACGAGGGAATGCAGTGGTCATGCAAAGGAAGTATTCAATAAAGATATTGTATTTTATATATTAAGTTTTTATGAAATGATCCTAATCCCCAAATACACTAAACCTATTGATCTTCTTTGTTGTATCAAGTGAAGTTTTATGTAATAAATCATGTTTAAGTTGTAATAAAATGAGGGTTTTCATAGTTGGTATTAGGGGATAGGTTTAGTTATTTTTGGGATTAGGATTAGAAAACCCTAGTAAAGCCTTAGTGACAAGACTAAGTATAATAAAAACATACCTAAGTTTTGGTAAGTACTGATTAAGTGGTTTATCAAACAAATACATCCCTGTCTGGATACGAGCAGGTAGAGGCAGATCTGGCACAGATGTATCCTAGGGGTAAAACCCAAAAACACTGCTTTGAGCTATACTCGAACGGGAACTGGTGCATGACAATGGGCCTTGCTGTACTCATGGTTTCGACACTCCCAATGGATATGTTTTTATAAATTCACAATCTTAGTATGAACCCTTATAAATGGAATTAAAAAAATTCCCCTAAGAATATATGTTAGAAGATAGATCATGAAAAGCCTAGATTGAAGCCTATAGACTCATGAGTTAAGAAAAAAAAGTTTATTTATAAGTCATCGACTTTTGTCTTTGGATTACCCTTTATGTGTTACCCCTAACTTTCCTTTTATTCCAGCCAGTGGCTGGTAATAGGAGGACTCAGGCTAAAAACCGTTGTGAAGATCAGTGTGATGAATGTACTAATGAGATGCCCAATCCAATGGGAGCGGGAATCGTGAACTTTTTCACGCTTCTCTCTAACCTAACTCAAGTTTTGAATATAAACACAAGTAAATAGGAACGTTCAACCCCCCCCCCCCTAAGAAAGAACAAGTCACTATTGAGAGCTTCATGAGACAAAGGCCTCCTACTTTTAGTGGATCATCTGATCCCATGATCGCTGAACAATGGATCAACTCCATTGAAAATATCTTCTTCATACTTCAATGTTCTGAACAAGAGAAGGTTCTCCTGGAAGCTTATCATATGGAGGGTGAAGCTGATCAATGGTGGACGTTGATCAAAAATATAAAGCCTGAGGAGGAGATCGAGGCGTTGGAATGGAAGGATTTCCAGAAGATGTTTTTCGATAAATATTTTCCGCGCACCCTCCGACTTAAGATGGAAAGGGATTTCCTTTCCCTCAAGAAAAAAGATGAAGAATCTATTGGAGCGTACGAGGAAAACTTCACAAGGCTTGCATGATATGCTTCCGGATTTTTAGTTACCCCATAATGAAAAGTTGACCGCTTCTTTGGTGGGTTGAAGCCTAGCCTACGGAAAGCATTAGCAATCCGTGACTTCGACAGCTATGAGGAAATTGTCTGATGTGCCCTCAAGGTCGAAATGGAGATCAGAGAATCACAGGTGTATCATGGGGATAAAAATCATAAGGTGGAATTCAATGTTGGTGGTCCGATGGATAAATCCAATGGTGTTAAGAAGATCCAGCACCCCACTTGCCAAAAGTGTGGAAAGAAGCACCTGGGAAATTGCCTTAAGGGGACGAGGAAATGCTTCAAGTGTGTAAGGGAAGGGAACCTAGTTGTTAACTGTTGGAAAGAAAGACCTGTGGTTGCGATAGAGGAGAGGAACGCTCCGTTTGAACCTCAACGCGTTGTTTAATGCTACAAATGCAAAGAACCAGGTCATTTTGTAAATCAGTTCCCTAATCCAAGGGTTTTCGGAGGCAACCAACAACCTCCAAGGAAGCAAGGAAGATCTTTTACCATCACTTCTGCCGAAGTGAACCCTGAAAATGAAGTGGTGATAGGTATGATAGTTATTCATTCAAGAATAGTGAATGTAATTTTTGATTCAAGTTCTACGCATTCTTTTATATCTCGAAACTTTAGTAGAACAATCCCAGCACCACCACAAATCATGGAAGTGAAGATGTCGGTGAATACGGAAAATGGGGAAATCATTTCATCCCATGAATATAAGTCCTCCCCTATTATAATATGTGGATTGAATTTCCCGGTGAACCTCGTCATACTCCCTCTGGTGGAATTTGATGCAATTCTTTTCATGGATTTGCTTTCCTTATATAGTGCCAACATAAATTGTCGGGAGAGGGAAATCACACTCCATATGAAGAATCAACCCCCGATTCTTTACAGTGTAAGGAGGAAGATGAATCTCCTTTAGCTCCATCATTTCAAGCATAAATATTACTCCCCTATGAGCATGCATATTTGGCTCAGAAGATTGAGTCCAAGGAAGATACCATCCTTGAGGAAATGCCTATTGTGAAGGAATTCGCTGAAGTGTTTCCCAAGGAACTGTCTGGTCTTCCTCTAAGAAGAGATGTTGAATTCTCAATTGAACTTATACTCGGGGCTTTACCAATATCCAAGACTCCATATATAGTGGCTATTTTAGAGCTTGAAGAACTGAAGAAACAACTACAGGAGAATCTGGATAAAGGGTTTATACGCCCAAGTTCTTCACCATGGGGTGCACCAGTCCTCTTCGTCAAGAAGAAGGATGGGTCAATGCGCCTTTGAATCTATTATCGTGAGCTCAACAAAATCACGATAAATAACAAGTATCCTCTCCCACGAATTGATGACTTGTTCAATCAGCTACGTGGAGAACAATACTTCTCCAAGGTAGACTTTCGGTCGGGATATTATCAAGTAAGGGTGAAGAAGGAAGATATCCCCAAGACTGCTTTTTGCACAAGATATGGGCACTATGAATTCATAGTAATTCCTTTCAGAATCACTAATGCTCCAGCAATCTTCATGGACTTAATGAATAGAGTCTTTAGAGATTACCTAGACAAATTTGTGGTAGTCTTTATAGATGATATTCTAATATACTCCAAAACCAAGGAGGATCATGAGGAGTATTTAAGAACTGTACTGGAGACTTTTCTCAAGGAGAAGATCTATACAAAGTACAGCAAGTGTGAGTTCTGGTTGAAGGAAGTCTCATTCTTGGGCCATATCATCACAAGCAATAGGATATCTTTGGATCCCTCCAAAACAGATGCAATTGAAGGATGGCTGAGGCCAACATCGGTAACAGATATCCATAGCTTCTTGGGGTTAGCTGGATATTATCGACGATTTGTGAGAAATTTCTCATGATTGTCCAACCCTCTTACCAAGCTAACTCGAAAGGGAGTAAAGTTTTCTTGGAGTGATGAATGTGAAGAAAGATTCAAGGAGTTGAAAAGAAGGCTTATCACAGCGCCCGTGCTCACTTTACCCACAAGTGGGGAAATTTTTGTGGTATTCAGTGATGCTTTGAAGAAGCTCTTAGGCTATGTGCTGATTCAGAATGATAAAGTGATATCCTATGCCTCAAGGCAATTGAAAATCCATGAGCGAAACTATCCAACGCATGATCTGGAGTTGGAAGTGGTGATCTTTGCCTTGAAAATCTGGTGGTATTATCTCTATGGAGAGAAATGTGAGATATATACTGACCACAAGAGTCTTAAATATATATTCACACAGAAAGACCTTAATATGCGCCAGAGAAGATGGATAGAGATCATCAAGGATTATGATTGTTCAATCCATTATCACCCTGGGAAAGCGAACAAGGTGGAAGATGCCCTAAGTAGAAAGGATCCAGTGATTCTATCAATGATGAGAATTGAGAAGGATCTAATCTCCTTATACTTGATGAAGATAGACATGGGAATCATAGAGAAGGGAATATCATCAATCCTTTCACAAATGATTGCGCAACCGTCTCTTTTGGAATGGTTAAAGGATGCTCAAAAGGATTCTGTGGGAATTCAAGAAAAAGTGGAAGCTATCGAAAAAGGGAAATCCTCGGAGATTAATGTTAATGAAGAAGGAATTGTGCGGTTTTGGAAAAGACTATGTGTTCCATCAAGTCCGGAGCTGAAGAAGGAACTTTTGGATGATGCACATAGTTCAAATTTCTCTATTCACCCAGGGAGTACAAAGATGTATCAAGATCTCTGAGAAAACTTTTGGGGGGATAATATGAAAAAGGAGATTGCTGAATATACATCAAAGTGCCTGGTGTGCCAGCAAGTGAAGGTAGAGAGGTAGAAGTCTGAGGGGATGATGCAACCATTGTCCATACCAGAATGGAAATGGGAGAATATCACCATGGAATTCATCACCAGACTTCCGAGGACATCCAAAGGCAATAATGAAATATGGGTTGTTGTGGATCATCTTAAAAAGACCACACACTTCATTGTTATTCGATAGAATTTCTCATTGGATCAACTGGCACGGATATATATCAGGGAAGTGGTAAGGTTTCATGGAGTACCACTATCTATTGTGTCTGACCGAGATCCAAGATTCACCTCTATGTTTTTGAAGAGTCTTCAATATGCTATGAATACTGAACTGAACTTCAGTACGGTCTATCATCCTCAAACTGATGGCTAATCCGAGCGGACTATCCAAACACTTGAGGATATGTTGAGAGCATGCTCAATAGACTTTAAAGGAGGATGGAATCAACATCTTCCTCTGGTTGAGTTCTCTTATAATAACAGTTTCCACTCGAGCATCCAAATGGCACCATATGAAGCCCTATATGGGAAAAGGTCCAGAACACCAGCATGTTGGGATGAGGTCGGTGAACGTAAGCTGCTTGGACTAGAAATGGTCGAGGAAATGGTGGAGAAGGTAAAAACCATTCAGCAACATATCAAGGCAGCCCAAATTTGACAGAAGAGTAATGCAGATAATTATTGACGAGACCTTGAGTTTAAAGTTTGAGACATGGTTTTTCTACGCATATCTCTATGGAAGAAGGTCGTGAGGTTTGGAAAGAAAGGGAAGTTAAGTCCAAGGTACATCGTACCCTTCGAGATTCTTGATTGTGTCGGGGTTGTGGCCTATCGAATAGCACTTAAACCTACTATGGCCAAAGTACATGATGTCTTTCATGTATCCCTCTTAAGGAAGTACATACCGAACCCTTCACATTAACTCTCTTCTGAGGTGGTACAATTGGAAGATGATCTTTCTTATGAGGAGCAACCAGTGAAGATATTATATCGTAGAGAAAAAGTTCTACAAAATAAGACAATGCCCCTCGTCAAGGTGTTTTGGAGAAACCACAAGTTTGAAGAAGCGACTTGGGAATCGGAGGAAATGATGAAGCTGAGTTACCCATATCTGTTTTAGTGTGGGAAAAGGAAAATTTCGAGGGAAAAATTTCTTAAGGGGGGAATATTGTAACGACCCAAAGTTTCATTAGTGAAAATCCCTATTGATATAATTAAATGTCTCTTTATGTTTATATAAAATTTCAACTTCATTGGTTTTATGTTATGAATTTTGACCATTGCTAATATAGCTGCTGAACAGTGATCACATGATTAGTATAAGTATAGGGCTTTAACAAATCCAAATTTACTTAGACAAAAGAAGTGATGACCTCATCCAGTACAATTGCTCCCTACGAAGCCCATTTGTCTGAGCTCAGAAAAGAGGTGGCATCATTGGGCTTCACTCTTGACCAAGCCTAAGCTGAGCTTCATCATGTCAAGCTCGAATGAGACCTTCTACGGGAAAAGTGGAAGTTGATAGAGATTACCACTCGAGCAATGTTATCTGAGCCACCCCAAGAGTTTGTCACCATCGAACACCTTAACCTTAGGTCTTATGCGGTTGTTTTAAGGGGTTATGTAACAAATAAATAGTACTATGTTCATGTACATTATTTTTTTTATATAATAATGAATATACTTTCTTATCATTATTGATACATTGTAAATAGTTTTTAAAATACAAATAATGTTTTTAGTTATTATTTAATTAAGAATTATATTTTATTAAATTAAGGGATTTTTTTATTTAAATAATATTTTAATAAAATATTATTATTAAATTAAATTTTATTAAATATAAATTATTTTATAATTTTATGAATGCAATTGTAATTTTTATTAAGGTTTGAAAGCCATTTTTTGTCAAAACCTGTGAATTTTCGATAAATGTTGGTTTTTATTTTAAAATTGAAAATTAACATATTTAGAAAATTATTTAGATAAAATAAATTTTATTTTTGGAATCAGGACATTGAAATTATCCAATGGTGAATTTTTCATAATTTTCTGAGACAGTCAAATTTTTGAGTAAAAATTAAATACCGTTTAAATATATAATGGGTTTTATGACATCATAATGACCCAATAGTGATGTAATAAAATACTATAATCTTTATGTTCGGCCAATATATGTTTTAGAATTAAAATAATGTGATTTTTGGTTTGTTTGGCTTACTTTTCAAAGCATTAATGAACCCCTCAAGACTTATTAAACACCTTATCTTTTTAAATTAATTTCCATGGGAGTATGACTCACCTCCACATAATCAACCCTATTATTTTAAGAAGTTCGGACTTTGGACTTATAAAATATTGTTTTCCTCTTCCCTTTTCCAAAAACCATGGGCAAAAACCATGGGATGGTTTGTGGTCTGGATTAATTTAATGTAAGGGGACCCAAACCTAAATAATAAAGAATTCCCCCACCTTTCCTATATAAACCCACCCAAGCTCCCACTTCCTCCTCACTCAAAGCCTTTGGAGTTCGTTAAACCTCTGACCTACTCTCTCTAGAATCCTCCCAAGGTTCTCCAAGCTCCCAATAATCCTTTCACTAGCCTCTATCTAGCCTTTTGAAGCACACTTCCAAGTAAGCATTTTTTCTTCCTTTCTCATTTTTGTCCAATTTTCTTTAAGTTGTTTTTCCCTTTTAATTTCAATTATGAATGTTAGGGTATGGTTTAAAACCTCCCTAATACTGCCCTCTTTATTTTTTAATGATGGAATACCCCTTTCTCTCACATTAAATGCCTCCCATGTACACCCGTTACTATGCTGAAATTCCAAAAGGAACTTCTCTCTCCTCATTTACATTCAAGCAATACCTTTGTATCATAAATATAAATTCGATTACAATTGTTGGGACATGTATCCATATGACCTTTTTACTGTCCATTACATGTAAATATTATGAAGAACCCATTTCTCTCTCATCAACCATTTCTATGAATTCTTATGTCACGCCGTTACGCTGCCGAAATCGCACCGATTTTCTAATCCAATGCCATTGTGTAGTGAATACCATGCACATTTCTCCATCAAGGGTATTCCCCTTTATGCACATTTACTTATTGATTATAATGTTTCATGTATTAATTACACATTCCTTTATCATAGAATAAATTATTATGTTTTATGAATCCATGTTTTATGATCCATGTGGCACACGTATGCATGAAATGAAATGTTTAAGAAGGGTGCGCCCTTATAGCGCTCCAATGCATTGGGTAAAGTATAGTATCATGATACATAATGTGAAATGAGTGTTGACTCATGCTAATTCAATTCCAACGAGGTTTTACTCATGCTTTATGTGCAATGAGGATTTACTCATGCTCCATGTGTAATGAGCCTTGGCTCATGCTAATTCCATGTTAAGTGTTGTTTCCACATTCCCATGTTATGATTAGCATACTTTATCATGCCTTTATGTTCATGTTTCTCTTATGCTCTATTGATATGACTATTTCATAACATGTATTGTACTCCTCATGATATTCCATGTGTACTCTCTTACTGGGCTTTATAGCTCACCCTTTTCTTATGCATGTCCTCAGGTTATCCCATGCAATGCTAAGTACGAGGGAATGTAGTGGTCATGTAAAGGAAGTTTTCAATAAAGATGTTGTATTTAATGTTTTAAGTTTTTATGTAATTATCCTAAGCCCCAAAGACACTAAACCTCTTGATCTTATTTGTTGTATCAAGTGAAGTTTTATGTATAAAATCATTTTTAAGTTGTAATAAAAAGTAGGGTTGTCATAGAAAACAAGGAGTGTAAGAAGGGAACAGGAGAAATAAAGCATTCAAGTTTTACAAAACATGACTACACAACGTCTACATTTTCTACACAGTGTGTTCCCTTAAGTCATTCACATGGGCATGTACTCCTACCTAAAATGGTCGTGAAACACCCTAAACATACGGCGTGTTGTCTTAACACACGGCGTGTACCTGAATCCTCTTCCCCTACCCGAGTCCTTCTACATGGCTAAGCCACATGGCTCTCCCAAGGCAAGACTACACTGCATGTTCAAGATGGACACGGCGTGTACTAACAAGCTTAACATGGCCCGTGTTTTTGGCGACACAGCCTGACACATGGCTCAAACTACACAGCATGTTCAAGGTGGACGCGAGATGTATGTGAAAGGATAACACTGACCCATGTTGTTGGTTACACGGTCGGCCACATGGTTGACACTACATGGCGTGTTCCAGGCATAAACGGTGTGTATGGGAAGGGATAACACTGATCCGTGTTGTTCGTGACACAGCCGGGTACCTAGGTCAGACTACACGGCATGTTCAACGTGGACACGGCATGTATAGATCAAGGTTTATCTGTCCGTGTTGTTAGTTACCTGAGAAGAAATAGGGTCGACACTACACGGCATGTTCGACTGGTACACGGCGTGTTCCCACTAGACTTTCCCTATCATGTGTCCCTACCCACATGGTCTATGAAACGGTTAGAGACAACACGGCATGTACTTGAGAAAAAACGTTTTTCTTCCCAAAAAGAAGAACACATAGCATGTAGTCAAAACTACACGGCGTGTATTCTGGGTTTTTCTAGACATTAAGCCTCAGAAACTACTTCGGAACCCAGAAAAACACTGAAACAAACATTAAAAGTGCCAAATTCCAATCTGTGAGGGCTCATACTCCCCATGAATCAAAGTCTGGCATCTTTTACATGTCATAACATGGAAAACAGAGTAATGATCCACCAAATTCTAGTCCATGAGGGCCCATAACACCTCAAGAACCAAAGTTTGGCATAAATTCAAGAAAAAAATTACACAAAACAATATTCTATTGAACAGTAGGTATTTTTATCAAGGCATCTATCACAACAACATGCATATTCTACACAATGTCTATCACAACAACATGAAATCTCTAATTCATCCTAGATTTCAAGGCAAGAATGCATGAAATGAGATTTCTAGAAAGTTCTTATATGATGCATGAGATGGCATATCCTCATCTCATTAGGTTGTGGCAGAAAAAGAACCTCAATAACATCAACAATAATAGCACAAATCATGTGAATCACTCAAGGTAAAATCAAATCAACTATAATCTTGAAAAACCATAAAATTGCAATAAATGAGGTAGGTTGGATTTTCCTTGTACACAGGTTAGCTACTCCCGGGCACAGCTTATTACCAAGTACCTATTCTTTTTTATCCCTGGATAAAGGCTCCAAACATTAAGGCAAGAGAACATAATTCCTCTGATACCACTTTATAACGTCCTGATTCCAAAATCCACCCAGAAGCATCCCGTACCCAGTTGGTCACATGTCCTCAAACGCATTTCCCCAAATGCTAGAGGCTGTCAACTAGCAGCGAGGGTCTTGGGTGTGATAGTGGGGAAACTGTGCCCTCATTGGTAGAGTACACAGTGGAAGTAAACAAGCACATATAAGAGCGGAAGTAGTAATAATGACATACAGTAGTAACAGCAGAAAACTAAAAGTATAAACTGGAGAACATATATAAAATGATTCATGATACATATGTCTAGAAAAATTTCCAAACAAGTCAAAATGCTAAAATACAACAGTGCTAAACCAAAGGCAAAATAAAGCATATAAACTCCTCAACATCGCAAGTCATAGCTTGCACCCATGCTCTCCAGCTCCACAGGATATCAAGTACATGAAGTAGAAGGGTTATTTCCTTTATCTATACCTACAACAATATAATCTTTTTGGACCCAAAATCATGTCCCAAACAGGGTGTGAGACTAAATCCCAGTAAGAAACCACTCAAAGATCTCTTCCTAATAGTCAGTGAATATATGACAGGTAAAAGTACAGAAAGCGGTAACCAGGAAAGTACTAAATAGTAAACAATCCACAGTTTAGATCAAGAAACAGGGAAATGAACAGCTAAACCTCAAATAGGTAACCCTCTTGGAAGTTCTCATGGCCATCCCCTCTAGTCCTACCTAAAAAGTACAAGCAACCTTCTGGGCAGAACACTTGGTCTAACTCCTCTGGTTTTGTGTATGAATATGATAAGACACTCTGAGTAATCACTCACAGTCGATACTCTTATAGTAAAAGGTAAAGTAAGACTCTCTAAGGAAGCTCACACCGTCCATTCCCCATATAGTCTAGGGTAGTTAAGGACTCTCTGAGGAAGCTCACCCGGTCAATTCCCCTTATATCCCCAAGGTCTAGGACTCTCTGAGGAATCTCACTCGGTCAATTCCCCTTATAGCTCAGGCCATACAATTCAAACAAATCTCTTTGAGGAAGCCCACGTGGTCAATCCCCTTATAGTCTAAAGAAAACAAGGACCCCTTGAGGAAGCTCACTCGGTCAATTCCTCTTATATCCCCAAGTGGTTTTAGGCTCTCTAAGGATACTCACTCAGTCAATCTCCCTTATAGCCTAAGTTCTCAAAGACTCTCTGAGGAATCTCACCAGGTTAATTCCCCTTATAGTCTACTACACCAAGTTCTCATGGCCATGTGTAGGTCAATAAGCATAGTAGTGTAATATGGCCAAATTAAACCTAAAAAACTACTTGGCTAACAATCTACAGCATATCAAGCATGTCATAAAACAAACTCTCCACCCTACAGTAACAAGCATGGAAATCAGGCAAGGCAGAAACATCCAAAGCATATCAATCAACCCATTTCATATCCAATTTACCTCTACACAGGCATACAATCATGGTAGGAAAACAACAGGGGTGAAATGGTAAACACTCAATGCCCTGTCAAGGGTATTGGTGGAATTTTCACATAATATTCAAATATTTTCAACAGAAAGTCATAAACCACATACCTCGACGTTAGGAAATTTCTATAAGTGAACCTCAAGGCTTGAACCTCCTTAGAACGTCGTAGATCTATGAAAACTTCTAAAAAATTCAACCCACAATAACATGATAAAGAAGAGGAAACATGAAACGAGTCTCAAGAAGAAGAGAGAACTCACTGATGCGATTCCAACGCAACCGACGGTGTTCGATTTAGATGACGGACAGAGGCACGGGGGCTCGTCAAAGATTCACGATCGTACGAACTCTCATGGACGAACGAGACCAAGAAGAGGTGTGTTCTGTCCATCAGATGTGACCCCAATGTGTTTAATGAAAAAAAAATACACAGTATGTACTTTTAGAGTACATGGGGTGTACTTATTGTTTCCCTACTCTACATTAGGCAGCCACCAAGTCACTCCCACATAGCTGTGTGTGTGGCTACTACATGGCCAGTACACGGCCTCCTGTAGCAAGGAAGTACACGGTGTGTACTCATAAAGTACACAGTGTGTACTTAGAAAATTTCCAGAATTTCCTCTTTTTCTCAAAAACGACCAGAAAAGGAAAAACATACCTGAAAAGAATATCTGGGTTCTTACACACATTTGTATTGAAACTAGTATATGAAAAGTGAATAACCTTTCCCAGTCAGTAAGCATAATCACAAACCATCCAGAGTGATATGGTGAATGGTATCTAAATATTACATTCCCAGTCAAAGTGATCATAAAATAATAAATATGATATATTATATGATATCATAATATATTATCCTCAATGAATCATGATATTCAATAAAGTATTTTGATATAGATGAAAATACTTTTTTAAATTCATTAAAAAATTCTTGAGGAAAATATTTTTTCCACTTTGAAAATCACTTATATTTAAAATTACTTATAATTATAAAATAAAATATTTTATTTAATAATGACCTAGTAAAATTATAAAGTAATCTTCAAAACATTAATGATTCATTATTTTGGGAAAATCCTCTCATACCATATAAGTTAGGAAAACATTTCTTCTATATTAGTTTTCAGAGAAGTCACAATGTACCTCATTTGGAAAATGAAAAAAATATTCTTTTCAAAACATTTTATAACAATTCAAAAAAAATTAGAAATGGATTTAAACAATCATAGTATAATAGTAAAAATATTTTTGTAAACAATTTTAGAAAACATGTACATTGAATAAAAAGATAGTTTTAATGGAAACTTTAAAAAGATAATTTTTAAAAGAAATTCCCTTATAAATATCATATCATTGAAGTGAGCATTAATAAAATGAATAAACTACATGTATCAGATATAAATTTACATAAAAAAGTGGAAATAAAATATAATACAATCAAAAATAATCTCACACATAATATTAACTTGTAATAATAAATGAAGTGGAAGTTTAACCCCATGAATGGAAATTGAGTTAAAAAAACCCTCAACACTTGTAATTAGTTGAATCGTATAACCTATAAAAGTAATAATTATCAAATAAAACATTTAATACCAAGAAGATAATTATATTTATGATATGATATATAAAATTGTGTTACATACACCATAAAAAATAAATAAGTGGTGAATAAGGCATATATCTCATAGAAGTAAAAGTAAGACAAGAAACCCTTACCTCATGTGTAACGCCCCGAACCTAGTTACCTAGAGTCGGTGCATTATTACATAACATTGGGATAATCACGAGAAAGATCAAGTCTCGAAAGACCGATTAGTTTAGTATCCTTGGAATAACTAGATACATCCATAAGTTTTTACATTACATCATAAAAAAACATCTTGTCTTCATATCCCCTCATACTATCCCTGCAGGTCATTCATAAATTACTTCTTCATAATCCTGGGAAAAATAAAACATTGAAAGGGGTGAGCTCAGATGCTCAGTAAGGATAACATTATAGCAGAAGCTTTCATAAATAAGCATAAACACTTAAGGCAATTTATAACTAAAACAAAATCCTTTTAAACTTGAACTTCAGCATAAAATGGCAAAGGTAAAATGAAATAATGCCATTTACTTACTCACATGGATATTCTACTAGTCGAATGATCACATGCAATATCAATATCCACTTTCATAATGTTGGAATGCATAATTCCAGACTATCATAACCACTTAGCCAAGGCCTCGTGCCAAGACTACAAATAATATTTTGTCAAGGCCTTGTGCCAAGACACTAGTTTGTCTCATGAGACCTACCGATGCATCGAGGAGCTATAGCGGGCTCCACCCGTCACTTATTAAGTCCAACGCATTCCTCATATGAACATGTTTAAACATAACATAAACATTCGTATTAAAACTAGCATACGAAATGTCAATACTTTTACCACAAACCATGAATGGTATAAAAACAGCGCATCCACGGTCAAACATGACTCATTCGATACAATATGGAAGAATGTATTGTATCACATTAACCTCAATCAAGAATAATGAATGATGTTGACATAAATGAAAATAATCATCAAAACTATTTGAGAGAATTATCCCCCTTTTCTTGAAAACATTTAAAAGTCACACTATTTGTCAAGAAGCCATTTAAAAGTAGATTTTTGAATCAAAGTGTCCCATACCACTTTGAAACTTTTTAAAAGGAGTTTTAAT
This sequence comes from Viscum album, assembly GCA_963277665.1. Classification (NCBI taxonomy): domain Eukaryota; kingdom Viridiplantae; phylum Streptophyta; class Magnoliopsida; order Santalales; family Viscaceae; genus Viscum; species Viscum album. The sequence continues at coordinate 419,180,594 of OY728143.1, forward strand.
TTCTAAAACTTTAATGTCCATATAAATAAATCCTTAAAACCATTTTTAAAACATGGACATTAATGAGCAAGATTTAGAAGAATAAGTCTTTAAAACATTTAAAAATGGTATTTTAGTTAGAGATTCTAACCAAAAGAGACACTTGAATACAAATAATTGAGGTAATAAAAACTTTGTAATATCATGAGAATAAAGGGATTCATGATATACTATGTCAAAGTACATTATATACACCACATAAAAGTGATTTGGTGTATATCAACAAAGAAGTCTCAATGGAATGTAAATTGAGATGAAATCTCTCATAAAGGCCGTATCCTTAGGTTAAGGATAAATCAATGACATAATTATGTGTGACAAATATAAATACACTAAATATGATTGGATATTCAGTGTAAAACAATCAAAGGATATTCACACATATTCTTGTAAAAACAACACCAACGAATTGGATGTTTAACTCAACAAATGGTGAATGAGTTAAAATTACTCTTATCAAATTCATATCAATGACTTGAGAATTACCAATGAGTGATTATGTGTATCAAACTTATATCCACAGGAAGGGGAGTGGAAATTATGACATAATCAAATGAATAGTGATTCCACACATAATCATGGAGTGATATAATCAATGAAATATGCGTAAAGCCAAATGAGTGGGAATTGAAATCTCAAATTCCCTTACCGATTAGGTAACATACGAAACATACACCCATGAAAGAAGTATCATACCATGATGATGTAAATACCCATAAATTAAAGTATATTACACAATGAATACAATCATGGGAAGTACACATACACCACATGCAATAATTAAGTGGTGATCAATGGAAATCTCACGAAATTAAAAGTGAGATAAGAAACCCCTTACCACGTTAATCAACTGAGTCGTATGGAAAAAAGTTAATAACCACCAAATGATTTACAGAATAACATGAATATAAATATAATCATGAATATATATCAAATGTCAGTACACAATACACCACTTTCAATAATTTAGTGGCGAAAAATGGAAATCTCACGGAATTGAAAGTGAGATAAGAAAATCCCTTACCACGTTAATCAACTGAGTCGTATGGCCAAAAGTTAATAACCACCAAATGATTTACAGAATAACATGAATATAAATAGAATCATGAATATATATCAAATGGCAGTACACAATACACCACTTTCAATAATTTAGTGGCGAAAAATGGAAATCTCACGGAATTGAAAGTGAGATAAGAAAATCCCTTACCACGTTAATCAACTGAGTCGTATGGAAAAAAGTTAATAACCACCAAATGATTTATAGAATAACATGAATATAAATAGAATCATGAATATATATCAAATGGCAGTACACAATACACCACTTTCAATAATTTAGTGGCGAAAAATGGAAATCTCACGGAATTGAAAGTGAGATAAGAAAATCCCTTACCACGTTAATCAACTGAGTCGTATGGCCAAAAGTTAATAACCACCAAATTATTTACAGAATAACATGAATATAAATATAATCATGAATATATATCAAATGGCAGTACACAATACACCACTTTCAATAATTTAGTGGCGAAAAATGGAAATCTCACGGAATTGAAAGTGAGATAAGAAAATCCCTTACTTTGTACTTTTTCCTTGGTAGATGGTAGGTTTACCTCCTGTATAATGGTGAAATAATTGTTATTGAATTATACAAGAATCATTTACTTTAATATGATATCATATATGATCTTTTAACATTGATTTGTTAATAATATCTTAGAATTATCGTCATTTCGGGTGTTAACGGGTTCATTTTACTTTATATTCTTTGTTATGTGAGCCATATTCGTTATTAATGGGATGTATATTATTCATATCCATAATGATATAAAGTCCTTAGATACTGTTTTTAAATCATCAAATTATAATTATACTTGAATGGATATGATGGACAATGAATCTCATCGCGTTCGTGGAGACGGTAGTCCGTACATACGCACGAGCGACAATATCATTATTTTTATATTAAAATAATATATAATTGGATTTTATATCATATATACAGAATCATTATCATGTTATATTTATTATTTACATGAGTTACACATCATTATTATACCCATCCAAATAATAATATATTGAATAACAATTACACCACGACGTGGAGACGGTAAGCCGTACGTACGCACGTATGGTGACATGTTATTCAAAGGATGGATAGAATACTGAATATGGTTGTATCATATTTATAATAACATCACAGTATATATATGATACTGGAGTTATTATTTTATAATGGAAATAACAAAGAAAGAGGAAGTGGAAGAAGAAAGGAACTTGAAAAGGGGTGGTGAAAACATTACCTCTTCTTCGGGTTCTTCCTTTTGATTTGATCAAAAGGGCTCCTTAGGTTGGCTTTCTGATCAAAATAAGGCCTCTAGGTTGTAGTGAGGGAAGTTGAGATAGTATTTGGGCAGGGTTTGGCCGAACCAAAGGGCTTTGAAGGTGTGAAGAAATGAGAAGGAGGAGTGACCTTTTATAAGAGGGGTGAGGGGCACCTTTGGAAAAGCTAGAGATATTAGTTTATAATAAATTCATATTCGGTTTCCAATGGCTCCAAAGTTGACTATTCAAAGTTTAAGGTGGGGATGGATCGAAAACAACTCAACCAATAGAATTTAGACAGGTTTGGGTACTTATATTAACCTTATCTTTAAGTATTAACTCTAAGTTAATTAGTTTCACTTTTACAATGTCTCTTTGTATTTTTATATTATATGGTTAATGAACTTACCATATACATACAAGAGACCCCCAAGTGGTCCATTAATGATACACCTATCATGATATAAGTCTCTTGGCCGAACCTTAGATTTTTAGGAATTTAATATCAATTAATAATATAATATTTTTTTTAAAAACTCTTTTATGTCAATTTTGACACTATTCAATAGTTTATTTTTGTGAAACTCATAACAGATTGATTACTTCGAAAAAAGTCAATTAAATCAATACTAATATATCATATTATCCTAGAAAATTATTTTAATTCATTAAAAGTTTCATATTATATTTATTTGGGTATTTTTAATATCAATTATTTTGATTTTTCACTATTATAGTAATTACTGCATCATTATTGTGTCATAAATAAATTAAATTATTTAATGTCTAAAAATTATAAATAAAATATCATTATGTAGGAAATCTTTTTATATTTCTAAGGAATATTTATAATCTAAAATCCAACATATATAACCCTCTGTAACAATTGTTTTGTTCAAAGATATATGCTTGTGTCATTTTTTGTATTTATTTTAACTTAATTAAAATAAAGTGTCATTATCACTTACAAGTGGATCCATGGGGTCCCAAAATAGACCCAAAGATTCCCATGGTCGACCATGTATCAAACAATAGGGTTAAGACACGTTTTAGGGTAATTTAGTATTATTATAATATTATTTTTTAACCCTTATTTACCGGATTTACCCTTAACCATGGTAAATAAAATATTTACCGCAGTAATTATTCAAAATGTCTAAAAATAAAAGTTACCTATTTACACAATTTGAACATCCTGATTCCAAATATGGAATCCATTTTTCTAAATTCAAAACACATAAGTGGCAGAAATTAATTTAAAATTAATTCCCGCTGTCAAAACAAAAAGCGTGTTTTTAAGAGATAATAACTATCAAAAGATTGACACTTGTTTATGTTCGGTTTAATTGTAAAATTATGTCCAATGACCAAAATTATATTAAATGGTAAAAATATATTCTAAATATACTTTAAAACAACTCAAATTCATAATTTATCACTATTAATTATTTTGATTAAAAAAGTTGTTTTTAATTAAAATTTAGTAATTTTCACTATTCATCAAAATATGAAAGTTATCCAAAAAGTACCAAAATTTCACCCTAGGCTAATTTCGATATTACGAATCTAAAAATGAAGTCCATTTTGAGAGATAGAATTTTTAAAATTTCAAAAAGTAGGTATTACTATTCATAACGGCTAGTTTGATTGGTTATGGTGTGTTAAAATCTCGAAGTTGTGTACAATGCACGCCATTGCATTATTCGAAAGGAAACATACCGAGGAAACTTGGGGTGTTACATTCTCTCCTCCTTCAATAAATTGCTTCCTCGCAATTTTTAAAATTTTTCTTGGGAATATAATGGAAAGTCCCACATCGGAAAAAGAGCCAATAAAACTATCACTTTAAAAGAAAGAAAGAGAGGTATAAGGGTCATCCAAGATAACCCATACTAGGATTCCATGTAAGAAAACATGGATATGGATGATAAACTAAGTGTCAAGTTCTGATGGAGAGGGATAGAAATCATGATCAGTAGAAAGTTAACAATGAGAAAACCACAAACTTGTGTTGGGACAAATGACCATTAGTCTCCTAGTAGGAAAGTAAACGGACAACATTTTTTTTTAAAGTTACATTACATAAGGAAGAGGAATTCATTTATGATATTGACTAAGAACATTATGAGATATACTTACATTTTAAGTAAATTTTCATTCTTTAATAAATTTCCACCACTAACTCAATTTTTTTTTAAACGATGAGTATTCAAGAAGACTTGGTCACACTGGAAGAGCTAGAATAAACTTCTATAGAATCACATGATCCATGCAGGATAAACCATATATTTACATTGTCTTTGATGATTAATCAAAACCAAAATAGTTAGGGAATGATCTAATGATCCCCCAAAAGGATATTCATTGAGATAAATATGCACTAATCTTAATTTCTAAAATTAAACCAACAATACCCCAAAGTTAAATAGATACCATTCAATAACCTATTGTCCTTAAAATCCTTTAATATAATCCAAACTAATATTGAAACCCAAATCATAGAAGAATTTGATTATGTAGTCTCCCATGTTACATTGTATCTCCAAATGACATCAAATACTCTTAAAGTCACATACTTAAAAGTAATTAACATCATCACATATTCTCTGTTATAGGTTAATAATTTCCATAAATAACCCAAATCACTATAAATCAATAATAAAAACGTAGATAAAAATCCACCATTACTCTACAAATGAAACCCCATTGTATTCTATTTTCCTTGGTCATATAGTGTTTCCAACAAAGCGAACATCTTCCAAAATAACATTTATCACTTAATCACCAAATCATTTTCCTATACCAAGGGTATTAATTTGATAAGACATAAGAACCCAAATCATCTTATTATTGATCAATAAAATCATTTAACAAAAAAAATAGTCACATTAACCAGGGACTTCACGTAGTCCAGTGGTAGGCGATAAATCCCAATCACACTTTGGTTGTGGGTTCGATTCCAACAGCTTTGTCCGACGCGACGGGTTGTCACACGGTCTACGTGTTGTCCTTTTTCAAAAACTATATTTTATAATATTACCAAAATGAGATAAATTCCTCAAAATAACATAATTTAATCACAAATGTTATATCATACTTTGCATTTTTATCCCAAATTATAATAACTTATAATTTTCTCAAACCCCAATGATCATATAAAACCAAATGGTTATTTATACCTATATCCACAAGAGAAGAGACAATTCTTCTTCAAATATCATTCTCACATGGCAAACTGTGGGGTTACAAATACAAGAGAAAATTATTCCAAAGTACCCATCAACAAGGAGTGCTAATACTTTTTAAGTTTTTCTCCAACCATTTATTTCCACATATCTTCTTCTTTGACCAAGAAAATATCCTATAGAATAGGACATTCACTCGGGTAATGGCCAGGTCCCCAACATTTACGGCAAATGACTGTAAATGGACTCTTGGGACCATTTTTATCTTCTTCCATAGTACTCTTCATTTTTCTTCGGCAATTGTTCACTTTATGTCCTTCCTTCCCGCACGTAAAACATTTCGTTGTCCCATTGAGACACTTTCCTGGGTGTCTCTTTCCACATTTCCTGCATGATGAAAATTGAGGTTTCTTTTCTCTATGGTCTCCATTGCTGGAGATCTTATCATTTATCACCTTTCTCTTCCTTGTTGAGTCTGGGAGTTGGTTAATATATATGTTGTTGATCATATTTTTGGAAAACTGGTTTGGCATAAAGACGATATCTTTTACGCCTATCAACATTCCATTTTGTTGCTCATTTCCACCACCGTTCCCACCTTGTACATCATTCTCAAAGTCACTATGACTTCCTTGGAATCCATCCATTGACTAAAACCAGAAAGCATTGTGTGAGTAATAGTAGTCGTAAAATCATCTAGAGATTAAAATGTCACCATATTCTCAATTTGAAACATATTAGGATTAACCAAGGTCATTTACTCTCATCTTATGTATATATTACTTAAATCAGTTTGTAAAGAAAATGTAAATTATCCTAAGGATATCCCCCAGGAGTGTCGTAACCAAGAGTGCAGCAAGGCCCGTTGTCGTGCACCAGTTCTCGTTCGAGTCTAGCTCAAAGCGGTGTTTTCGGGTTTTACCCCTAGGTACATCTGTGCCAGAGCCGCCTCTACCTGCTCGTATCCAGACAGGGATGTATTGCTCGGAAAACTCACAAAATCTCTACAATACCAAAATTCTCGGAAGTTCTTTTATACTAATCCTCAAAGTTCATCTTAGGCCTACGTGCTCTAATCAGAGTTTATCTAAATCTAGCTTCCATGGTTTGTACTAAACTTCCTCGGATACCAACTGTAACGCCCTGAACCTAGTTACCTAGAGTCGGTGCATTATTACATAACATTGGCATGATCACGAGAAAGATCAATTCTCGAAAGACCGATTAGTTTAGTAGCCTTGGAATAACTAGATACATCCATAAGTTTTTACATTACATCATAAAAAAACATCTTTTCTTCATATCCCCTCATACTATCCCTGCAGGTTATTCATAAATTACTTCTTCATAATCCTGGGAAAAATAAAACATTGAAAGGGGTGAGATCAGATGCTCAGTAAGGATAACATTATAGCATAAGCTTTCATAAATAAGCATAAACACTTAAGGCAATTTATAACTAAAACAAAAGCCTTTTAAACTTGAACTTCAGCATAAAATGGAAAAGGTAAAATGAAATAATGCCATTTACTTACTCACATGGATATTCTACTAGTAGAATGATCACATGCAATATCAATATCCACTTTCATAATGTTGGAATGCATAATGCCAGACTATCATAACCACTTAGCCAGGGCCTCGTGCCAAGACTACAAATAAGATTTTGTCAAGGTCTTGTGCCAAGACACTAGTTTGTCTCATGAGACCTACCGATGCATCGAGGAGCTATAGCGGGCTCCACCCGTCACTTATTAAGTCCAATCCATTCCTCATATGAACATGTTTAAACATAACATAAACATTCGTATTAAAACTAGCATACGAAATGTCAATACTTTTACCACAAACCATGAATGGTATAAAAACAGCGCATCCACAGTCAAACATGACTCATTCGATACAATATGGAAGATTGTATTGTATCACATTAACCTCAATCAAGAATAATGAATGATGTTGACATAAATGAAAATAATCATCAAAACTATTTGAGAGAATTATCCCCCTTTTCTTGAAAACATTTAAAAGTCACACTATTTGTCAAGAAGCCATTTAAAAGTAGATTTTTTAATCAAAGTGTCCCATACCACTTTGAAACTTTTTAAAAGGAGTTTAAATTTCTAAAACTTTAATGTCCATATAAATAAATCCTTAAAACCATTTTTAAAACATGGACATTAATGAGCAAGATTTAGAAGAATAAGTCTTTAAAACATTTAAAAATGGTATTTTAGTTAGAGATTCTAACCAAAAGAGACACTTGAATACAAATAATTGAGGTAATAAAAACTTTGTAATATCATGAGAATAAAGGGATTCATGATATACTATGTCAAAGTACATTATATACACCACATAAAAGTGATTTGGTGTATATCAACAAAGAAGTCTCAATGGAATGTAAATTGAGATGAAATCTCTCATAAAGGTCGTATCCTTAGGTTAAGGATAAATCAACGACATAATTATGTGTGACAAATATAAATACACTAAATATGATTGGATATTAAGTGTAAAACAATCAAAGGATATTCACACATATTCTTGTAAAAACAACACCAACGAATTGGATGTTTAACTCAACAAATGGTGAATGAGTTAAAATTACTCTTATCAAATTCATATCAATGACTTGAGAATTACCAATGAGTGATTATGTGTATCAAACTTATATCCACAGGAAGGGGAGTGGAAATTATGACATAATCAAATGAATAGTGATTCCACACATAATCATGGAGTGATATAATCAATGAAATATGCGTAAAGCCAAATGAGTGGGAATTGAAATCTCAAATTCCCTTACCGATTAGGTAACATACGAAACATACACCCATGAAAGAAGTATCATACCATGATGATGTAAATACCCATAAATTAAAGTATATTACACAATGAATACAATCATGGGCAGTACACATACACCACATGCAATAATTAAGTGGTGATCAATGGAAATCTCACGAAATTAAAAGTGAGATAAGAAACCCCTTACCACGTTAATCAACTGAGTCGTATGGCCAAAAGTTAATAACCACCAAATGATTTACAGAATAACATGAATATAAATAGAATCATGAATATATATCAAATGGAAGTACACAATACACCACTTTCAATAATTTAGTGGCGAAAAATGGAAATCTCACGGAATTGAAAGTGAGATAAGAAAATCCCTTACCACGTTAATCAACTGAGTCGTATGGCCAAAAGTTAATAACCACCAAATTATTTACAGAATAACATGAATATAAATAGAATCATGAATATATATCAAATGGCAGTACACAATACACCACTTTCAATAATTTAGTGGCGAAAAATGGAAATCTCACGGAATTGAAAGTGAGATAAGAAAATCCCTTACCACGTTAATCAACTGAGTCGTATGGCCAAAAGTTAATAACCACCAAATGATTTACAGAATAACATGAATATAAATAGAATCATGAATATATATCAAATGGAAGTACACAATACACCACTTTCAATAATTTAGTGGCGAAAAATGGAAATCTCACGGAATTGAAAGTGAGATAAGAAAATCCCTTACCACGTTAATCAACTGAGTCGTATGGCCAAAAGTTAATAACCACCAAATGATTTACAGAATAACATGAATATAAATAGAATCATGAATATATATCAAATGGAAGTACACAATACACCACTTTCAATAATTTAGTGGCGAAAAATGGAAATCTCACGGAATTGAAAGTGAGATAAGAAAATCCCTTACTTTGTACTTTTTCCTTGGTCGATGGTAGGTTTACCTCTTGTATAATGGTGAAATAATTGTTATTGAATTATACAAGAATCGTTTACTTTAATATGATATCATATATGATCTTTTAACATTGATTTGTTAATAATATCATAGAATTATCGTCATTTCGGGTGTTAACGGGTTCATTTTACTTTATATTCTTTGTTATGTGAGCCATATTCGTTATTAATGGGATGTATATTATTCATATCTATAATGATATCAAGTCCTTAGATACTGTTTTTAAATCATCAAATTATAATTATACTTGAATGGATATGATGGACAATGAATCTCATCGCGTTCGTGGAGACGGTAGTCTGTACATACGCACGAGCGACAATATCATTATTTTGATATTAAAATAATATATAATTGGATTTTATATCATATATACAGAATCATTATCATGTTATATTTATTATTTATATGAGTTACACATCATTATTATACCCATCTAAATAATAATATATTTAATAACAATTACACCACGACGTGGAGACGGTAAGCCGTACGTACGCACGTATGGTGACATGTTATTCAAAGGATGGATAGAATACTGAATATGGTTGTATCATATTTATAATAACATCACAGTATATATATGATACTGGAGTTATTATTTTATAATGGAAATAACAAAGAAAGAGGAAGTGGAAGAAGAAAGGAACTTGAAAAGGGGTGGTGAAAACATTACCTCTTCTTCGGGTTCTTCCTTTTGATTTGATCAAAAGGGATCCTTAGGTTGGCTTTATGATCAAAATAATGCATCTAGTTTGTAGTGAGTGAAGTTGAGATAGTATTTGGGCAGGTTTTGGCCGAACCAAAGGGCTTTTAAGGTGTGAAGAAATGAGAAGGAGGAGTGCCCTTTTATAAGAGGGGTGAGGGGCACCTTTGGAAAAGCTAGAGATATTAGTTTATAATAAATTCATATTCGGTTTCCAATGGCTCAAAAGTTGACTATTAAAAGTTTAAGGTGTGGATGGGTCGAAAAAAACTCAACAAATAGAATTTAGACAGGTTTGGGTACTTATATTAACCTTATCTTTAAGTATTAACTCTAAGTTAATTAGTTTTACTTTTACAATGTCTCTTTGTATTTTTATATTATATGGTTAATGAACTTACCATATACATACAAGCGACCCCTAAGTGGTCCATTAATGATACACCTATCATGATATAAGTCTCTTGGCCGAACCTTAGATTTTTAGGAATTTAATATCAATTAATAATATAATATTTGTTTTAAAAACTCTTTTATGTAAATTTTGAAACTATTCAATAGTTGATTTTTGTGAAACTCATAACAGATTTATTACTTCAAAAAAAGTCAATTAAATAAATACTAATATATCATATTATCCTAGAAAATTATTTTAATTCATTAAAAGTTTCATATTATATTTATTTGGGTATTTTTAATATCAATTATTTTGATTTTTCACTATTATAGTAATTACTGCATCATTATTGTGTCATAAATAAATTAAATTATTTAATGTCTAAAAATTATAAATAAAATATCATTATGTAGGAAATCTTTTTATATTTCTAAGGAATATTTATAATCTAAAATCCAACATATATAACCCTCTGTAACAATTGTTTTGTTCAAAGATATATGCTTGTGTCATTTTTTGTATTTATTTTAACTTAATTAAAATAAAGTGTCATTATCACTTACAAGTGGATCCATGGGGTCCCAAAATAGACCCAAAGATGCCCATGGTCGACCATGTATCAACCAATAGGGTTAAGACACGTTTTAGGGTAATTTAGTATTATTATAATATTATTTCTTAACCCTTATTTACCGGATTTACCCTTAACCATGGTAAATAAAATATTTACCGCAGTAATTATTCAAAATATCTAAAAATAAAAGTTACCTATTTACACAATTTGAACATCCTGATTCCAAATATGGAATCCATTTTTCTAAATTCAAAACACATAAGTGGCAGAAATTAATTTAAAATTAATTCCCGCTGTCAAAACAAAAAGCGTGTTTTTAAGAGATAATAACTATCAAAAGATTGACACATGTTTATGTTCGGTTTAATTGTAAAATTATGTACAATGACCAAAATTATATTAAATGGTAAAAATATATTCTAAATATACTTTAAAACAACTCAAATTCATAATTTATCACTATTAATTATTTTGATTAAAAAAGTTGTTTTTAATTAAAATTTAGTAATTTTCACTATTCATCAAAATATGAAAGTTATCCAAAAAGTACCAAAATTTCACCCTAGGCTAATTTCGATATTACGAATCTAAAAATGAAGTCCATTTTGAGATATAGAATTTTTAAAATTTCAAAAAGTAGGTATTACTATTCATAACGGCTAGTTTGATTGGTTATGGTGTGTTAAAATCTCGAAGTTGTGTACAATGCACGCCATTGCATTATTCAAAAGGAAACATACCGAGGAAACTTGGGGTGTTACATCATTCTTCCCTTTAAGTTTTTTATACTTGAACCTCTTGTATAATGGTTTAAATAATCATATTAATTTATCCCAGAACTATATTCATATTTATAATACATTTTTTGATCCTTTTATACGTCTTATCACAAATTCATTAGTAATATTTCATTATTTTCATTGTTTTGGGTGCATTTGTTTCATGGTTTCATGGTCGGATCACTTGTGTATACTTATATATGTTCTTATAAAATTAAGATAAAACTATAGTAGTGAAATGAAATTTTATTAAATCAAATCCATAAGTGTAAATGGTCTCATATATCATTTTTCTTTCTAACATGAGGATGATTCATTTGATACAAATTTAATGATAAATGTTTACTTTATTTGGTGGGTTTTTCTACCATCATAAATTAGTTTTGTTTTATTTAATATTATATCTATATTTTATTTCAAGAAAATGAAATAGGTTATAATATTCCTATTAAAATATTATTTAACCATAATAATATTTTTTTGACAGCCTTGAATCTGGTAATGGAAAATGAAAAATCATTATCCACAGAGACAGTTAACCACCATAATTTGGACAATAGTTTCATTTCATTGAATAAGATGAGATAAGAAAAGGGGTGGATAGATTACATTCCATTATAAATTAAACATTATAGAATATCCATGATACTAGATTTATTATGATTTTATGGATGAAGATGAGAAAATAAGTTAGAAGAAGAAATGAAATTTAGAGAGGTGGTTTAAGAATGTTACCTCTTGAAATAACCTCCTTGAAGGGACCCTTAAGGAACTTGAAATTGGTCTTTGGGTGACACCATAAGTAATTGGAAATTATGAGAGTGAGGGGTATTATCTTTTTCATAAATTTTAAAATCTTCAATTATTTTTAGGATAAATGGAGTGTTGAGGAGTGGTAATTATACTTAAGAAGGGGTGGTTTAAAGTGATTAAATAATGATTATTTTATATTTAAATCAAACCACATTTGGGAGGCATTAATTCCAAAAAAAAATTGATGATAATTAATGTTGTAAATTCTATTCAAGTTTTAGTGTCTCATAAAACACCCATTTAATTATGTATTTTTTTAGTTATTTTAAGCTTTTACCATTTAATTTTAACTCATTACATTATTTTACCTATACTACCATAAATCATTTTTTACCACAGTAACTTTCTTATGCCTAAAAATGAAAATGACCTTATAACCTTATTTGAAATCCTAATTAAAAATATTTAATCCATTTTAATTTATTCAATTTATAAAAGTGATAAAATCAATTCTAAATACGTTATGCCTATAACTCATAAAAATGGTTTTTTTAAGGTTCAAATCATGGTTTTCAAAATTGTAAAGTATGTGTTTCTAAATGTAGCACCTTATGTATTATGTCATTGCATAAATAAATTTTCATCAATAATAAGGTTCAATAAGTTTGATTTCATTATTATATAATAATTATTTCATAATATTTATGGTATTTCATAAAAACAGTATTTTCACTTTTTAACCCAAAAATAAACTTTTTAAAAAAATTCACAAAAAATACGTTAAGATAATTTTTACATGATGAGCCCAAAAATGAATTTTATATTATAAATATTATTCTATAAATATTATAATATAAACTTTTAAATAAATCTCCTTATTTATTGAAATTTATAAATTTCATCAAAAAATAAACATTCTCACCATTATAACAATTATTTAAGACTTCGTTAAAATATATTATCATGTAAAAAGTGTTTTTTAAGATTATTTAATGAAATTTAATTTTATATAAATTTTATATATTCACCATAAGACAAATATTTAATATAATATGTTCATATTATCCCAAAATAATTCATTTTTTATTATATCATTAAATAATCTTGACGATCATTTAAATGTGTCATAATATCCAATAACAACAATGACCAATTGTTTTATTAATTAATGGTAATAATACTTATCATCTATATTATTTAATAAAAATAAATGATTATGATAATATGTCCCTATAAATACACCATCATACTTATGCTTCATCATTCACTTTAATTCAGATCATGGTTCAATATCTTTTCCAAAATGAATATTGTATTATTGACTCTATGTTTCATTGCAATAACATTTTTCATGGGTGGGATGATTCTATGGGATCAAGGTGACCCAAATATTTATATTTTACTTTATTTATTCTCTTTTAGTCTTCCCATTATAATTTTCGGATTAATAATATGAATTGTTTTGACTGAATGTACCATTATTAAATTAAGGAGTAAGTGTTGTTAGTTTCATAGTAAGTGTCTTCTATACCTTTATTATTCCTGGTTATAAAAATTCTTCTCAACCTATGACATAAAAATTTATTTTTAAATATAAAATTATTTTATATGATCATAAAAATCATTATAAAGTAAGTGTTAGATTAATAATATAAACACTAATGGAATGTGGGTTTTTCCCCACACTTCCACACCAACGGTTTCATGAAACCATTGGTAAAGGATGGTTTGGGAAGATTTTACCAACGGTTCTTTAGAACCCTTGGTATTGGTGTGTTTTTGGGAGCTTTTACCAATGGTTCATTAGAACCGTTGGTATTGATGTAGTTTAGGGGATTTTTACCAACGGTTCAATGAAAACCGTTGGTATAGGTGTGGTTCGGGGAAGATTTTACCAACAGTTCCTCAGAACCATTGGTACAGGTTTGTCCTGAAGATATATACCAATGGTTTTTAAAAACCATTGGTAAAACTTTCCCCCAAATTACCAAGGGCCCGTCCTCTCTCCCATTCGTGATACAGAACCCTAAAAGGGAGCAGCAGGCGATCTTGGAGATCCTTCGGTGGGAGCAGTTTGGATATCTTGGAGCTCCTTCGGCTTCCTCTTCCTCCATCCCATCCAAGGTGTTTAATCTCCTTCCAAATATTATCAGACCCATCCTAAATTAGGTATTTTCTTAACTGGTACTTTATTTTTATTGAAATTTATCTAATATTTCAGTTTTTAGTTTTGATTTTGATGTGTATATGTTTTTGCTTATGTTTTGATTTAACCTATATGTGATGAGCTTGTATCATCATTAAGATGTGTCTAATGGTTCTTTGATCATTTTTTTGTGGAGAATGAATGGTTTAGGACCATCATTAGAAGTAGCTTCCAGTGAGACCATTTTAGTATAAGGGGAAAAAAGATTATGATCTACAAGGGGGTGATTGAGTTGGTAGAGACCAAACATAGTTTGTTCCTTGTGTTCAAGAACCATAAATAGAGTGTTCCAATTAGGTGGTCATCAGTAAAGATGTAGGTAAGATTTCCAAGTCCTGTTTCATGAATTTGAATATGTGGCGCTATTGTGTTTTTGGATTGTTTGAGGTACTCTTAGTGTATTGTAAACCCTCATTTGTTCCATATTCATTTAAATTGATTTAATATCATTTTTTTTCACACACACCATTATATCATATCAAACTATATTTAGAGTGTATTTTTATTCTTATGGTGTTAAATATTTTAGTAAATGTCCATACTAGCTTCTTTTATGTGTTCTAGGGGTTTAGACTGATGACAGGGCTGCATGATTATTGTGGGGTATTCTTTTAATATAAATATACCTATACTATGTCCTCAAATGAATAAACTAGTTATATTCCTTACAGATTTTTATCAAATGATTCTAAAGGAGGGTTGTGTAATCATATGGGGATAGAAAAAACGTAGTTTTTGTTATTGAGTTGGAATTTTAGGTGGGAATTTGATATGTGGACCACCTAGTTTATGTGATTGTTCATACTTTTATAGAATAGATTAAATCTATTATGTTGTAGGATACCAAGTTTGTTAGGGTTTTTGTTTTTTTTTTATGAGGTGGTTGTGATGATACTCCCTTGACATGACGTTGAGATTGAGATAGACCAAAATCCTAGTGCTTCTCTAATTTCAATAGCTCTTAGTCTATTGTATCCAATATTGACACACAAAATTATTTTTATAAATCAAATTTTATTGAATTGTAATCATTAATATGTCACAGCGTCAATCATTAAAAAATAATTTCATAAACTATATTGTCAATTTCATCTATAAATATAATTATTAAAGAGACATTATATGGATGTAAAATCATATTCATGAGATCTATGAAGAAAATTGTAGTGTTTATCAACCCAAAAGTAATGGAAAAATAATAAAAATCATATATACTCCGAAACTCAATCTTGGTAATGATTCTTTATATGACCCACTACTAACGGTATTTTTAAGGATATTAATCCATAGAAAGCAACAAAATGTCCTATAACAGATCAATTTTTCCTAATATTTATTATAGAGAACTTCTTCATCTCTATTAACTAATTAAGATTCAATTTGTCCAAAAAATCCATAAAATACCATCTTACATCTATGAAAATATAATTTTATAACCTTATAGACATGTTCCCTATATGATAATTATATTTCCCTAAAACATTTCATAATATATTTTATATACTCAGAGGGACCATCCCACTCTAAGAACCTACCAAGATTCCAATCCATCCTCATAAGTATTTCCTCATCAAACTCTAGGTGTACAATTTTCACACCTATCACTACCATTGTTGATAGCCCTCCCACCCCACCCCCGAACACCCGCCCACCACCTTGGATAGTATGTGCCCCCTGGACAGCCCCCCACCCTTATTGATAGCCTGCCCACCCCACCCCCGAACACCCTCCCACCACCCCCCGGACACCCCCATCCCCCTAGGCGCCCCCACCCCCTGGAAAGACCCCCCCCCCCCACCACCACCACCCCCTAGAAAGCGCCCCCCCCCCCCCCCCACCACTCCCTTGGAACCCTCGACCCCATTAGACAGCGTCGCCACCCCCGTGGATAGCCTGACCACCCCCCGTGGACAGCCCGCCCACCCCCCTGGATAGCCCGCCCACCCCCTTGACACTCTAGACCCCTTGGACAGCCCCGTCACCCCCATGGGCAGCCCGCCCACCCCCTGGACACCCCGTACCCCCCCCCCCCCGTACAGCCTCACCCACCCCCTGGACACCTCTCTCACCTCCTTGGGCAACCCGGCCACCCCCCTGGACTCCCCCTGCCCCATTGGACAGCCTGTCCACCCCCGCAGACAGCCCGCCCACCTGGACACCCCGACCCCCCTAGACTAGACAGCCCCCGACCCCCTGGACACCTTCGACCCCCCGGAAGGCCCCACCACCCCCCTAGACACCCTGCACCCCCCTGGACACTCCGCACCCCCCTTGGACAGTCCCGCTACTCCCATGATCCTCATCCTACTCCTCATCCTGATCTCGGTGAAGAAGTTAAAGTATAAAAGTCATGTACTCCAAACAAGATCCTTAAGGATTATGTATTCCTTGATCAACTTCCAATATCTTACTGGGAAATCCTTGAATATAGGCTTTAGAAAGTCTATATCTTATTTTCTTATATACACTGTATTTTTTTGTATTTCTTAATATGATTCTCATATAAAGTAATGTGTCAATTATGCTTTTATATAAAGTAAACAATTGTCATTTACCTAAATATTTTTTTGATTAAACTTCAATATTATTGAATTTCTTTGAAATGACTTGTTGAAATTTTTTTACAGAATGGACAAAAGTTAGATGTACGAAACTAATCGGATTTCAACTTATTTTCAAAATAATTTGAACAGCTTTCTAGATTTTTCATTTGAAAAGGCTTCAGATAGTGGTCGCATACACTGCCCATGTTTTAATTATGTTCTAAGACCTTGGTTGAGTTGTGAAGTAGTTAGCTATAATATAACCAAATATGGTTTCCAAACAAACTATTATGTGTGGTATCACAATGGAGAGAAAATGGAATCTCAAAATGTTGATGATCCAAATGATAGGACTGAATTGGAGAGTTTGATATATGATCAATTTCCATTTATTAGGAATCATGAGAAGGAAAGGATATCCAACCAATAAGATTTTGATACAATCACACATGATGCATCCAATGAAAATGATGATGTTGATAGGGTGAAAAAATTGAATGATGCTGCGATGACTCCAGTATATCGGCAATGTGGTAAAATGAAAAAGTTGGAATTTTTAATCTGATTGTTTCATGGGAAAACTATGTATGGGATTTCAAATACTGTAATTGATTACATTATTACCTTCTTGAACGACTTACTTCCAGATGATGCAGATATTCCCTCAAAGAACTATATGGCATGGAAGTTAGTTGATGAACTTGGATTCTCAAAAAAAATCATGCTTTCCCGAATGATTGCAACTTATTTTGGGAGGAAACTGCTGAAAGAAATGATTGTATCAAATGTGGAACCTCCCGATGGAAGCCAAAATATGATGGAACACCATCTTGTGTTCCACAAAAAGTAATGTGGCACTTTCCATTAATCCCCAGATTACAGAACCTTTTCATGTCTGATGAAATATCTATAAAAATGCGATGGCATGACACCGAGAGAAAAAAAGAATAATGAAGAGTTGGTTCACCCTGAAGATGGATTTGCATGGCAGAGATTTGATGCTCAATACCCTGAATTTGCAGCCGACGTGTGTAATGTGAGACTGGGTCTTTCATGTGATGTTTTTAATCCATTTGAGAAGATGCTTACTTCGCACAGCACATGGCCGGTTTTCATACACATTTATAACCTTCCCCCTTGGTTGTGTATGAAAAAGACTTACACTTTCTTGAGTATACTGATATCTGGACCTCCTGATCCCGGAAATGATATAGATGTATACATGAAACCTTTAATAAAAGAGTTGAAACTTATTTGGGATGTGGGTGTGCCCACATACGATGCATATTTGAAAGACATATTTCAGATGCGTTTTGCACTTATGTGGACGATCAATGATTTTCCTACTTATGCAATGTTGTCTGGATGGAGCACAAAAGTAAAATTGTCATGTCCTATTTGTATGAAGAATACTTGATTGAGAAGACTGAAATATTGTCGTAGTTTTAGTTTTATGGGACATCGATGAATCTTGCCAATGAACCATACATATAGAAACAATCGTCGAAGATTTGACAATACCATGGAGAATGATGATCCACCTCAGCGTATGTCTGGAACAGATGTACTTAATGAATTGAAATATTTTAGTTATTCATTTGGGAAGGGTGTAATGAAATCTAGAAAGAGGAAAAATGTTTCCATTGATACCTGTTACAATTGGAAGAAGAAGAGTATATTTTTTGAGTTGTCGTATTGGTCAACCAACTTGTTACGTAATTTCTTAGATGTAATGCGCATTGAAAATAATATATGTGAAATGTTGCTTTTGATTCTTCTAAATGTCATGGGGAAGACAAAAGATGATTTACGATCTCGGTGTGACTTGGTAGATTGGGGGATCGTACCAGAATTGCATCATGTCTGTATCAGTGAAAATAAATGGCAAGTTCCATGTGCTTCTTATGTGATGAAACCTACTGAAAAAAATCAATTTCTAGAAGTGATAGAGACTATTAAAGTTCCTGATGGCTATTCAAGATATATATCAAAACGGGTCAACAGAAAAGAGTTGAAGCTGAAATCTTTGAAGACTCATGATTATCACGTCCTTTTGCATGAGTTGATCCCAATAGCAATCTGTCATCTCTTGTCCAATAATGTTAGAGTCTCAGTTATTCGGTTGTTCTATTTGTTTAGAGATCTTTGTGCTAAGAG